>CM020215.1:89259678-91965511 GCA_009819775.1 Phoenicopterus ruber ruber | reverse complement strand
GCCAGTGGCTGAGGAAGGTGAATGTGGGCCGAGAGGTAGATCTTAGCTGATCACCTGGCTGCTCCCATCCATCACGTTGCTCCTACTGCAAAGGATATGAGCAGATCTTTACTCAAAAACAGCTCTTTTTTAAATCTCTGGCAATTAGGAACAGTGCATCAGGCAGTGGATGTGCACTAACAGAGAGAGAAGAACCTTCTGTTTTTCTCTCTGTCTTAATTGCCTGTGTATTTATGAGCTTTGGTAATGGTAGTGAGAATCTTCCTGGCACCATGTGAATGCTTTTGCCTTCCTTCTCTGAATGACTGGTTTGTTCTTTCTGTGCGGGTTTCCTTCCTCTGTGAAGGCACTTTGCTCTCTGTGACCAGACAACTGCCCTCCCTTGCTGCACAAACTCCCACTGCCACCTGGTATGCCATTCTGCAGATACTCAAAGGAAACAAGCCCTATTAGCTTTATATTTCCTTATAGAAGCTCTCCCTGAGAGAGGGGAAAGGATCCAGTTCCACTTCCTGAGGGAATATCTTTGCCTCGGGGGCAAAAATTAAGTCCCAAGGCAAAGGGAGTCCCATTAAATGACAAGGCACCACTCAAAGTCATCCCCATTTACAACTCCTGCTGCCTCCAGCAGATTTCCCCAGGGGTCTTCATTTAGCTGCAGTTCACTGAGAGGGTCAGGCAGTGACGGCTGCACAACTGGCACAATGCTTGCTTGTTGACCAGTCTGTAGCTTAATTAGACTCAGCCCTGATGGAGGCTGAAGAAGAGAGGAGCTGGGCTTGGCGCAACACAATACCAAGCTACACAAACTACGGGCGGGATCTGGGAAAGCCACTGGCAAAAATCCCATGAACTCAAGTGCCATCAGGACTTGGCTCTTGCTCTTAGCCCCTTACGCATCAGGCTCATAAGCACACTTGTTTGCAGTAAGGTCAGAGGAACCCTTTTGTCCTACTCAATAGGTGGCTTTGACATTTGGATAAATAACCGAAGACTTGTACCAACTGATCCCTTAAATCTTGCCCAATGAACAAAAGTAACAGCAAGATCTCAATACTGCAGCCGTTACAAAAGCTCCAAGGTAAGAGGTAGTTTCCTGGACAGAATTCAATTACAGTCTTAATACTGGTTTTAATTACCTTGACCTAACTGCTCCATGGCACAGTGGGCTAGCATGCTCAGCCAGCAGCTTGCTGCTGAAGGCACTCAGCGTAGAGGCAACTCGCTCTCTTTTTTAGCAAGTTTGTAGAGACTCCAACTATATCAAATATATACTTTGCCTCCCATGACACGAGTAGTCCCCAATGACATCTATATCATGCAAACAGTTCCAAAGCTATCAGCAAGAAGTTTTCAAGATGTTTTCCTGAAATTAAACATGAAATGACCAACAAAGCATTACTTTAATAACTTTCAAATAAGAGAGATTAATTAAATAGCAGTATCTGAATGAATTAAACACAGAGCACAAGAAAAAAAATGGAGTAACAATAAACAAAAAGTCGTCTTTTTTTCCTACTCTTTTTTTTTTTTTTCAAGGTAAGATATATTTTCTTTGGCACATATAATCCTCAAATGTCTTGATTTTTTAAAATGGAAGTTGTTTGTGCTTGTGAACCTCTCACTAACAGCACACATCATTGAAAACCTATTAAAACTTTTTTTTAAATAAAAATTTCAATCCGTTTTAGTTTTGGAGCTCTTCTAAGTTAAGCACCTCACTCCATGCAAGAAAGAAGTATATTTAGGAATCAAAAGGCTGTCTCCTAATCTGCTGTGTCCAAAAGAGAAGCCTCAGCTCCGTGCTGCTTACCTTCTCAGACCTATGGTCATACAATATGGATTTGTTTGCTAAAGACAGCTTAGGAAAGATAACGTCATTCCCGTGTACTGAAGGTTTGAGTTAAGTGCAGCACACCATCTTAGCTGCAAACATCATCTACTACACTCTGATCATCCACAACCACTCCATCATTTGCTACCACAGCATCTCAGGAACCACTTTGGTTACATACATGTCCTGCATACCATGGCTGTTTGTAGCCTCTACAACAAAGTCCAAAGTGAAAAGTATGTGAAATAAAATGCACTCTCTTTTCACAAAACTGGGACAGACTGCTTATGGTTCCCCCTCCAACCAGCCACCATGCTGCCCTGTTCCCTGAAAACGGCAGTTCTGGATGGGTCTGCCTCCTTTCATTTATTCCTTGTGGGAAACAGCGTGTTGGCAGGCTGTCTGCCTCAGGAGGAGTTAAAAGCACTGTCTAGGGTGCTTGGAAGATTTCTAGGAATTACAAAGAATAAAGAATGGAGTGTTATGACTGCTCTAACTTTTAATATCCTTGCTTTTGAAGTTGTATGTATTCTATTATCGGCATGCCATACTCAACAGACATTAGAGAAATTCCTTGTATGAAATCCCTAAGTTAAAGAAGGCCGCAGGCATAACAATAGTGATTTTTATAACATAATCATCGGGAAATTGTTCAGCTTTTCTAAGGTAATGTGTTCTCTAAGATCCTGCAGTCCCTAAAAGTAGCTCTTGCTTTGTCTCTGTTTCCCTGAAAGAAAAAAAGATGTATGCTGACAAGAAAAACAACCAAAGCTTTTCTTCTCCCTCCCCTCTCAACTATTAACTCTCAAGCTTAAACAAGGGAGCACATGTATTTCACAACCCATGTCCCTTCAACAGCTCTCCATAATCTTAACGCTCATTGCATAACTGAATAACCACCGTGTTTTCTTAATATCCCATAGCTGGGAATAATAAGTGAAGAAGGTAGGTCTGATAGGTTGTAGCAAAACTTTGTACTAATTAAAAAATGTGTTTACCTTGATCCTCTGGCATTTCTCAAAGGAGCCTGAATTTACTTTCATGTGGCCAAGGTATTAAGTCTTTTCCAGAAATGGCAGCCACCCACTGAGTCTCATGGAAATCAGCTGAGGTATCAAGTCTCAACAGTGCTGTGGCTGAACCAACAACACAAGAGTCTGCATATATAACTGTTCATTTAAGAGTCGGCATCTAATCAAGAGAAAGAGCTCTGAATCATAGCGAGCCCAGATAAATTTAGAAGTGTTACTCCAGGAACAACAATAGCACAGGGGTGGACCACTGCCAGACTTCCTCCACAGGCTTCCAGAGGTAATGAGAGCAGGCTTGGGCTGGAATACCAACCCAGGGCCATGAACATCACAACCCCTATGGAGAGTACGTCTCCAGCAATCAATGAATTGCTGTTGTCATTTTCAAGTTAAGACCAAAATGGCTCCAGCCTCCCTAATGCTGATCTATCTCGAATGCCTATAGAATACTGAATTGTGAACGCTGGACCCCTACAGCAAATTAGGGTTGGTTTTCTTTTTTAATCAAAACAACCAGAACTGGCTTTTTGAGCCCATGTGAAACTGCCCCCCTCTAAAATAGTCGTGTTAGGTATCACCCCTTAAAAAGCTGCAGAGAAGGTCACTGTCCATGATGACCCCGGAGGTTTGCACAGAGGACAAACATACTTTGCAAAGTTTTTGAAAGAGTTTGCTGCACTGATGTCAGGAGGGTGGGTGATTCTCTGGATTTACAGTTTGGCTTCCCACTTCTGTCCCCTGCATAACAAAGACCTAATGACATCCTCACCCATCCCTGCTCCTCCAGCCGCAACAGGGCTATACCCTCTCAACTTCCTACCCACCTAGGAAACCCAAAGAGAACCAAACACACCCAATACCCCCCACAAGCCTTCAAAATTTGAAAGGGGCATGAAAGGTTTTATTTCATAACCATAACTGACTTCCTTTGTCACATATGCCTTGAAGTCTCAAGGTACTTTTCATTCTTTGGGAGAGGAGAAACAGGCACAGAGGTATGGAAGCTAAGATTAGAGGCGACCTCTGACAGCTGTGACTCACACAACATCCCTGAAAAAATCTACAGGAAAGCTAATGATGTAAACAAGTTTCTAAGTGTTGGACTGCCCTGTTTCACTCATGAGGTCATGTTTTTTGAAGCTGAGTTGGGGAAAGAAACAAGACCGTTGCTTTTCTCATGAATTATACCAGCAAGGTAGCGCACAACTGCTTCTGCTAGACTAGCTCACCTAACACTCTTCATAAAAGCAGGTTTGCAGAAGTAGCCCTTTATGAGAAGCCCCACACATCTGTATTACATTTCTTAAAAAGCAAAGTCAATGCATGTGAATCAGAACGGACTGTGTGGCATGGGAGAGACAGCAAATTATCATCCAGTTACATCTTTCCAATATTCTGGGACAGGTTCCCAAGAGGAAGCAAAATTTGACTTGAACAGAAAGTGAAATGCAGCTTTAAAAAAACCCCACATCTGCCAAGTTGAACAGCAACCCCAATATTAGTGACACAGCAGCGGGGTTTGATCATGGTCTGAAATCCAGACCCCGGGCAGGTATTTTAAGCCTCATTAACGCACGCACTTGTTAGCACAGGAGGCTGGGAATGAGCATTTCGGATGGGGAAGAGGAGGAAGAAGGGGCTGCTGGCTGTGAGGTTAGCAGGAGTACCAAAAATGGCAACGTAACCTTGTGGAGAAGAGCTGAACCTTGCTGTTGGCTCTGCAAGCAGTACTCTGCCTTAAACTCCTGCTCTGGGAGTGAGAGGCAGTGATGTGCCCCCTCTTTGGGAACCGCAAGGCGAGGTCTCGGGTAATAACAGGCATTATGAAAAGCACAATAACAGCAACACCAATTTTGTGGAAGAGGTAAGCCTAGAATTGCTCCTCCTTTGGCTCCTAGCGCAGTGCATTTCCTCAGAAACCATGAGGGTTTTGTGGCCCGGCGCTCACTGTCTGGCTGACAGACCGATGAGCTCGCTTTGCCGCATCCCACTCTCCAGCTCCCCAAATTAAGTCTAACAATTTTCTGCATTTCAGATGTGTGACCATCTGTTTCCAGCCTTGTGCTAGACCTCACTGAGGGCATCCTAGAGATACCATTTTCAGAAGCCGCGTGTCTTCTGCTTTCTTCTCCGTTCATTAAACAAGCATTTAAAAGGTTTTCAAAGTATTCGTGCCAAAAAAAAAAAAAAGGGCAAGAGGCTTATCTGGGTTACTTCCTGCTCACAACCACCTGAAGTTACATCTTACGCACTCTAATACCTCAATTTGAAAATCTGTCTATGTACCGTAAAGCAAATAACACATCTTTTCCAGAGTCCGTCTCACCGACTAGAAAATTTCACACCCAGCCTGTTGGCCAGCCTTACCTCAGCCCCTCCACATAGGCATGACTATTAAAATAGAAGTAAACTGTAAAGAATACATCACACAAAATACTTATATTGCAAATAAGTATACTCTATTCAAAATTTGAGTCTTGAATTAACAAGTCAGCTCAGGTCTATGTCTTTACTCTCCATCAACTCCAACAGCACACATTTAGCCTAAAAAAACCCCACAGGTGATATGAAATGGGAATTAAATGCTGAGTGGGGGAATGGGATTTGCTTTTTGAGAGTATGTACTTCCCTGCTTGCCTGTGCAGCTTTGAGGACTACAAATTATTTCATTTTCAAAAGAAAGTAAAAATTCACTTTTCTGCAGAAACTAGAAAGTTAAGTAAAACACCAAATGGTATGAGAATTACAAATAATTCAGCAGTTGGCAAGACTGGATGGAGCATGACTGATACAGATGGAAGATTTAGTGGCCAAACTCTAACAAGTCTCTGCTGAGTACGTATGGACCGAGATTTTTCAGAAGCTTGCAATTTGGCCACATCTAGGTAGATATGAACTGAGATGGCAAAAGGTAAATCCCTGACACCAAGGCTACTTTACCTGCCAAATTCTAATCTCTCCTCCAAACCACATAAATGCTGAATTTTCATTCAAAACAGAAACAGGAACTTTTTTTTTTTTTTTTTAATGAGTAAGACAACATATGTTTTCCTAATCTCTGGACTTTTTAGCTGAAATTTTCACAAATATTCAGCCCTGGGCTAATACTTAGCACAAACTACTTCAAACCAAATGGATGCAGTTTGGCAAACTGATAAGCAATGGCAAATTATGTTGGATAATGAAAAACGTTAGGCGCTTTAGCGATAAGCAATTGTATCAGCTTTGCATAGGATGTGCCGGTCTCCAGCTGTCTCTCTTCAGACCAAATTCAAACACACAGAGACAGGTACAGTTCATCTGAAATATTTTTTTTTTCCCAGTCATTTGCACAGATGGGAACGCAACTCCTTGTTTGTGTTGACTGCATGTGCGTAGCATGCACTGGTATTTTGTAGGAAAGTCAGACGGAAAGCTGTAGCGTTTATTCTCACTGCTGCTGCTGTCCCTGCCTTGTAAGCTGCATTTTTTGCAGAGTGAAAGGTAATGGGCAAGGTAGAGAAGAGAGGATTGCGATGGCTGGGCAGTGCAATCTCCTGGCCTATTTTGGCTGCTTCTATTTTAGGTTCCTGGCCATGGAAATATCTCTTCCTCCGCTGACAGAGCAGCAGCAGACTCCCGGGCTCCCTCACCTCATTCTGCAGTGACTGCTGACGCTGTGACTCGCCGCCCAGGATGCTGCCTGCGAGGAGGCTGAGCAGCAGGGAAAAGAAGAGTTTAGATAGGCAGAGGTCATCGTTTAAAAACCAGGGAGACTGAGGCCAGTCTTCCTGAGGAGGACGGTGGCAAGGTCCTCAAAGGAAGTGGCTTTGCCCGAGAGCTACCAGAGAGAATCAGGAGCTGGGAGACCTGATTCCCCTTTACTGCTTAGTCACTGATGTGCTGTGTGACAAGGTACAACTTCACTGCCCTCAGATAAAAATGGGAATAGGAACAACCCACAGAATGAACATGCACACATATGTGTGCAAGAGGGGGCCGAATTTACTGAACACCTGTAAGTGTACTTATTTCTTCCAAAGGGGATCTTCAGAAGAAGAGCAACGCTACCAGTATATTCTGTCCGCTTTACCCACTGCCCTGCAGAAAACAAACGATCAAACATTTTCCACCTTGCATACCTTTCAATTCACAGAGCACATCTGTTCCCTGCAATCCTTTTGCTGGTCCCCAAGCGCCAATTTCAGTCCCCCATTACCACTCTGCAATCCTCAGACTGCACCCCGTGATTTACTCTCTGCAATCGCTGCCTCCTACGCAGAGCTGGGACCCTGCCTTCTGTGCATGCCCAGCACCACGCTCCTGCTCACCCCTTCTCCCCAGCACCCTCCGTGTGCCGCAGTCCGGCAGTCCCTTTCCTTCCACGCTCTGGGCCGCCCTCTCTCCCGCTCACAGTCGCACACACATACAAAGCGCCTTCTGCCTATTAAGCGCTTCCATTCTGCAAAACCTCACAATTAAAACTAATCCTTATCCTGCAAATAAGCTGAAACCGAAAGCAGTGCCTTAGAAAGCTTTCCATTTAATGAGCAGCTTTGCCGTGGCCCTCGCCATTCCCCATTTTCTCCGCTCTCTTCTCCAAGCAAGATAAAGATCAGCCCCCCTGCAGCTCCTTACTGTAAACATTAATTCAGGAGGTCACTTACATATTAATGCTGACCCTGTTTCTGGCACCTTTGCTGACACAGAGCAGTCCCCCAGCAGTCCCATTAGCAGCAAGTGTTTTGAAGGAAGCTGATTCTTAATGTGGGTATGGGTGGTGGAAGCTGACCTCCATCACTTCTCCTCCCTTCCTCACCTGCTCTCTGAATGTGACCAGTGCTTGCGAGTACCAGATTACTGCATCACACGCATGTGCCCGGGACACGCTTCTGTTTGTTTTCTCCCCCATGCAAATGCATGCCTGTGGCCAAGGGAAGCACTGTGCCCACACAAATAAGAGCAGCCTCACAAAGCAGCAAATGTCTGAAACCTGCTGTTTTAAAAAGCACTCAGGTATCACGATCATGGACAGCAAGACAAAACACCAAGTAGACAGGCCTCTTCCAAGCACACTTGCACAATGCTTACCACCCCCAAGTACAGACAGATATCCCCAATCCCAGAGGAATGCGAATCCACCCTTCTCCTTGCTCTATGCCCCCTCCTATACATTTACTCATCCCTCACACTAGGTTGCACTTGCCTGTTTGAATGCTGCTGAGGATTGACAAGTGGCCGGCACCACCAGCAGCCCTGTCCTTTTCCCTGCAGTGCCCCAGCGAGGCACTGGAGCCCTGACCAGAGCACTGGCTGCAGCAGACATTTCCTGAAGACGGGTCCGAAATGCCAGCAGCCCTCGGTACCTAACACGTCCTGGGCAAACTAATGGGACTTCATGACAGAGACGGAAACCGCGAGCTTGGAAAAACAATGCCTGGGAAGATCCATGGGGGATGCACTTTACCTGCCAGAGCTGAACCTAACCTCCTGCACCATCATCTTTAGAATGCTGGCAGTTGGAAAAGCAAAGCTTTTTCCCACTGAGGGAGAGCGCAGGGAAAACTCACCTGGACATTAGCTACTCCACAACTCCGAACTCGCTTTTAAGACTTCAAGAAATACTCTCTCTTGTACCTAAGACAAAAAACCCTCTCACCACCGTCCACCTAATTGCATTTCCACTTAGGCACACACCCCCTAGCTCCTGATATTCACAGGTTGCCCTTGGCCTCGCTGGGGCCGGCAGGTCACTTAGCAAAGTGCCTGCAGACCTGGAGCTGGGAAGTGTGGCTCCCAGCCCTGGGCAGGTGGGAACGCACGCTGCCGGCCGCGGCTGGGGGAGCAAGGCTCGCTTGAACCCGCTTGTGGAGTGGGGCCAGGGGGCACGACCCTGCAGAGATCTGTGCAGAAGACAGCGTTTGTGGGCAACGCGCACCTGCCTTTTACTCTGGCAGGCTCACAGTTGTTCTTTTTCCATTGCCTGGATCTCAGGCAGAAATCACCTAGATGGAAGCTGGGTGTAACACGAAGAGTGGCACTACCTGGGCCCACAGAGGACACCTTTGATGTTTTCTTCGGAAAACTTCCAGGGCGAGGAGAAGCCTCACCTGCTATCATCCAGTCTGCTTATTTGCCAGGGCTTTCACTTTAAATTGAAGAGTTTGGACTTGCTGGTTAAATATACATACATGTACATTATGTGGCAATGGGATTCTTTCTCAGATTTTAGCTGGTTTTATAGCATGAAATGAGGATTAAACATGGAGCAGTTAAGATCCACGCCTATTTCCCCTCCAAGCAACTCAGTCCACCCTCCCATTCCTCTGACAGAACACCAAAGCAGTTTATTCTCCACACACTATTACAAATCCTGGGTTAGTCACCGTCTCTTGCCCTGCAGCCCTCCCATCCTGGGGCTCCCATGTCAGCTTTGCCCCCGCCCCTCAGTTTTATCCCAGTTTGTCCTAAGGACCCCACAGAGCTCTGTCAATACACTACCCGTTATTATAGTCCCTTTGGCTTTTCCTCAATTAAGACAGCCAATCATGCCTAATTGTTCCCAGTTCTGTGATGTTTAGTGATGTGAATAAATGTCCCCTCAGGACGATGCTGCATCCACTCAAATCATTCACTTGTGATCTAAATACAAAGGGCATCTAGGTCCTCTGATATGAAAGGCTGCTACATAAAACACATAATGATATTTATCTGGAAAAAAGGCAGAAGATTTACTTCAGTAACACAGTTACATTTGTAACTATGATGTACCAAAAGCTCAGTGTTTTTTACCAGGGGTGTTCACGAAACAGTGTCTCCCACACCCCCCACCAACCAGCTGGATGCAGTTAAAACTGTGAACACGCTCAGGAAAACGAATAGGACCAACTAGGTCTCTCCCCCTCAGTATTAGTATTTCAAAAATATACTTGTTTTCACAGATGTACCGGGAATTTGGTCCCAGTTCTCACACCCCCATCCTGAGCGCACCAGGAGACCCACCTGGGCAGGGCCTCTCCATCAACAGAAGGGCAGCCCCACTGCTCCTTTGAGTCTGCCCAAAAAGCCCACATTTCTCATGCTCCGACAGCAGCCTGACCCCGGGGGAAGCAATCCAAGCCATAGCTGCTGTAGCAGCGTGGGCTGCCTTCCCAGAATGGGCTGGCGGGAGCGTGCTGGCGCAAAGACCCGGCTTAACGAACCAAGCCGCGCTTGGGGCAAGCACGTCTTCCTAGGTCGCGTGCCCTGCTCTGCTGAGCTCTGTGGGCAACTGCGGCTCCACGCTCAGTGCCCACAAAGCCCCTTCTCCACATCTCCATGTTTCCTCCACTTTCCAGTCACGGCAAAGATGTTTGAGGGGCTTTACCCCTCTTCTCTAAAGGACAAGCCAGCCAGTTTCTCCAGGGCTGACCTCCGTTGGTTCCTGGTGACACAGGTACCACCTCACTCCAGTCTTCCAGCCTTGATCCTCCTGCACCCACTCACGTGCAACGTTCATAAAAACAACCACCAAAAAAAAAAACCACCCAAAAACTATTACTCCCCTCGCAAACTAGCCTATGTGACCTTGTGGGAGGGTTGGGTGCAGTAACGCCACCCACAAGGCCCACAGGAAGCAAAGCGTGATGGCTCTGCCTCGCTTCCTCCATCTCTTCTTCCATCTCCCCCACCATCAAACAGTCATCAGGCGTGAGCGGCTTTCTGAGGTTAAAAGTAGTGAGAGGCAACTTCGGCTTTCATATGCTGTGATCAATATTTACTGGAGCAATAAGAGTTCAGAAACTGCAGTGCTGGCATGATAGAGAAGCTGGAGAGAGGAAAACGGCATTTAAAGTCTTCAGAGGGACATGACAATCAGCTAATGATTACTTAGGGACTATCAGATTTCTTTCTTCATTTATTTTGCCAGAGCAGTGTAGTAGTTAAAACACAGAATAATAAGGCAGGAAGCTGGGCCTAGCCCTAGTCTGGAGAAGCAGGTGTGTTTGTAACAAACATCTCTTTTTTTCATACCCAGGTTTGGAAGCAGAGCATTGCTTGTTAAGGTGAACAGGAACATGTCTCCCCATTCCCAGCTCCTCTGCTGATGTGACACCCTGGGCAAAGCCCTTTGCCCTGTGGGGCCTCTGCAAGTGAACACTTTGTCATATATTTTCCTGATCAAAGGCTCTTGCTGCCGGTAATTTGTCTGCTTTCTCCAGGGTGTTTTGAGTCAGCTCATCAGCTAGCAAGCCTCTGGTGTTGCCCTACAGCAGGATAAACCTTGGGCTCTTTTGGACCGGCTCTTTGTTTGCAAGCCCCAGCACCTCAGCTGCCCTCCACGGCCCCTCCAAAGCACTGTGAGGGGCCTCCAGGCAAAGCTGTTTCCTGTAGCGCAATCCAGACTTCAGCAGATAAAAAAAAAACCCCAAACAACAACAACTAAACACCAGGCAGGCCAACTCCTCAAACAACCCCTTTTGTTATCTATTCTCAGATAACAATGCATTCTCATGCTGCTTCTGAAAACACAGGGATAGATTTTGGGGTGCGAATAACCAAGCAGACAACCTAGCTGAAGTTGCCAGATGAGGAGAAAGCAGGGGGGGGAGGAGAGGCAAAGGATTTGCACGGTCCCGTTCAGAGAAAGCTCATAGTTCCTCATAGCCCATCACAATCCCTTGCATCAGAACAAAGGATTAAGACTTGACATTTCCACATTTGTGGGATAACCTCAAAGTGCCCACGATAGTTTAGCCCTTAGAAAACAAACCAAACGTGTTAAGGATCTTTGCAAGGTCCTCTGACTTACACATCATCTGCTTCCTCCTACATAAATTACACCGCTATTAGTATTGCTCAATGAAGAGCATGAAACAAATTGAGCCTCTAGCCACTTCCAATAGATAAGGGTAGTTAACCTGTATCTTCTAAGCTGCGCACACATCTTCTGTGAGGAAAATGAAATTTTTGGAGCTCATCTGGGAGCCAGGGCCTTTCAGGGATTGCATTTTTACTCTCCTATCTGTCAGACCTCCAGCTGGGGCCAGCCATTGCAGCGGATAGCGGGCGAATCCTGGGAAAGAAGCTGGGCACACAAAAATGTTGTAAGGGGTGTTTGGAAAGGGGAAAGTCAAGAGTCTTTAGAGGCCAATCAACTTATTACAAGAAAGAATAAAACTCTCTGCCTTCTTTCCATAACCACAGTGGTCTGGGGAATAGGAAAAGACAAGAGGTGTTGTCCCCAGCTCCCATTCCTGCCACGGGCCAGCTGAGCTCCACAGTGGGGCAAAGCTAAGAACCAGCATACTGGCCTGGGAGGTATGATGGGGAATGAAAACCAGATGCTTCTCCTCCAGGGTACACCTTTTTGGAGGAGTGCTCCAAAAAGAAAAATACTCAGACTACGATGATCCAGGAAAGATGCTGCCACACAAGAGAGCCACTGGTGAGAAAGATACAGCATTGAGAAGGAAAAACAATCAGAGCGGAAGAGACAGAGGCAAGAAAGGCTCTTGCACTAATCCCCCTTTTCTCCCCTGTGTTCTCTGTCTTATTGCTGGAGATCAAATCCCAGCACAGTGGCAAAAAAACCTGCTTAGATCTGCCGATATAGAAAAGAGCGCACAGGCACTGGCTTCTCCAGTATCTTAAGCAATTTAGGCTGCCCATAATCCCCCTGCAGTTACACCCCCCTCCCCCCAACACACACCCCCAAACACACACTGTGTCCTCCCCCTTCCTGCACAAATGAAGCCAAAGTATGCGGCTGCAACTCCTCTTTTTCCCCACCACAAGCTGCAGCTGCCCCAGGCTGGGGATCCCTCTTTTTTCTCCTCCTTCTATCATTCTCCATTCCTTTTTCATTATACTCTTATCATCATCTTTGCTCCTTTCCCTGTATCCATCTCCTTTCACCTAATTTCCTGTTGTCTTCTCTCCATCCCTTCCCTCCAGTATCTTTCTCTGCTCCTCACAGGATCTGGTGTATGTGTCTGGCCATCATTCTGACCACAAAAGACTGGATGGGGTAGAGAAGTAACCAAGGTAAAATTGCTGCTTTGCCCGGCTGAGCCACTGGAATGGCGTGGAAAACCAGCACTGATCAGGTTTGCTGCCAGATGCGGGGCTTAGGATATGGGATGGAGGAGTTCCAGCTTGCGCACTGATTCAGAGCAACTCTGAGTCAATTAATTGATTTTTGCCTCTGTTTCTCCATTTGCAAAAAGAAGGGATTAACTAATCCTAGCTACACTAGTTGATAAGAAAGGAGGTGGAAGAGAGTGGAGTGCGTACATACGCAGGAATAGACAAAAGGAGGGATAACAGCAATTAGAAAAAAGTCAGAAGTTGACCGGGGAATGACGGGTAGACAGACAGAAGGAAGGCAAGATGCCTGGACTAACTGAAGTCACTATGAAGACACAATGCAAATAAGCCACAACACTTGCCTGTTTTGCGCTGCGGCTCTGGCTAGTTCAGTCTCAACATACAAGCTAATTTCTGTACTGCATCTGTTGCCACTCCCTTTTAAGCCCGGATTAACATCCATACTTGCAAAAGTAGCGCCTTGTAGGCATCACCCACTCCCAGTTGGAAGGGGATGCTGACCCAACCAATTTGCAACCCCAGATCCTCCCAGAGCACGTGGCTAACCTAACCTCTAACACAGCAACTTCTCATAGCTCGTGTCCTGAGCTCTCCAACAAGGTCACTGCCCGCGTCCTTCCAGCTCCACCCTATGCAGCCCACGGGAAAGCTGCTCTCTCCTGTGCAAAAGCTGCCAGCAAGAGTCAGCGAGCAAAGGCGGCTGCGGGTTCCCAGGGGGCAGATGGTAATGCCATGCTGAAGATAGTAGGAGGGGGAACTTATATCCAAGTCAATTAGGATTAATGCAATGTGGGAAAGTATTAGTTCTGGAGCTGTAGGTTTCTCCATTAGAGATTGAAGGCAGATTGGGAAGGGGGGGAGGAAAGCGAAGACAAGCTAGCAAAGCTAGTGTCTTGGCTCTCCAGCCCTTTTCCTCCTTTCTCTGTTTTTTTGGGAAGTGATGAGGTGTGGATCTAAGACATTACACTCTGGAGATTGTCAGTGGCTCCAAACCCCATTAAGGCAGCAGTTTTCTTGCTCTCCTTTCCATCTCTTTTGCTCAATGCCGTTACGCGCTGATGGTGGCTTGGCCTGTTATCAATGGAAAACTGAAGACATTCTCCAAAATGAAACATCACAGCATCAAAACGTTTGCATTCAACTTCTTTGGGCTGAGGTGAGCTCATTTTTAGTGCTGTGGATGACAAGAGCAACAGTAAGGTTAAGTGCTAGCCCTGTGAGAAAGGTAAACAAGCAGATAAGAGGGGCAGCTAAACTAGATACACTGAGCAAGCCGAGCAGTGGAGAAGCAACAAACAAGAGAGACAGTGCTCAGGGGTTAGAGATAACATGGTTAGAGACAACGCGGGCATCCTCTGAGCCCCCCACTCCATTTTGCCAGGTCAAAGGGAATGACTTCGCAGCAATTTTAGGGGAGGAACTGCATGAGGAAGGCACCTTCCCCTTCTGAGGTCACCTGCACAACAGAAGCCACCTCCAAATCCTTTGCGGTGGTCATCTTCCCGCCTTCATCTGGTGTAGATACCCAGACTGCAAGCTCTTTAGGACACAGCTGGCCCCCTGCTGAGCAGCTATGCAGCGGGGATCTGCTCACCGCTGCACCTCCACCACATTATAACCAACTTCCAGGGCCTGCAAAGAGTAATACAGGCAGAGGAACTGGGGGCCACAACCATGCCATCAGCTTCTCTTCAAACAAGCGTCATCTGAATGGCAGAGCTAGGAGAAGTATTCCTAAAACTGGTAAGTTGAAGGGCTCTGCCTTTCCTTCCACTGCTGACCCCTGAGGGTACAGCAGCAGGTATAGCTTCCCTCTTCCAGTGCCTGCTCATACACCTGTACTAGGAAGTTCTAAAATCCGTCGTGCCTTCCTGAGGCAATGTCCCTGCTAGGTCAGTGCATCACGGTGCTGCTGCACTGCAGGCCGGTATAAAATAGGCACAACTGAGCGCTCAGCCTGCAGGAAAGAAGGACCTGTCAATATTATTTGCCTGTAAAGTGCCACACATGCCGGAGGGGCTTTATAAATAAGTCAATAAACAAACAGCATCAAATTACAAAGAGGAATGAATGATGAACCCTCTTTCCTCTTTCTAAAGAAATAAATAAGGGTCAGAAATATAAATTATACATATTTCAGAATCCACCAGGAAGCTGTATTTTGACAGTCTGGTGATGCAGAGGAGGTCTCAAAGCATCCCTCTCCCTCTGAGTAACACTGGATGGCAGAACACATCGAGGATGCTTGCAAATTCATAATTTTAAGAATCCACTTATATTTACAGTAGCTATGTTAATTGCTAAAGCAGCCAGTTATGTACATGTGCACCTAATGCTGGCAGACCCCTCCTTATTCCAGCTTTGAACGGCTGCAATTCCCTCGGACCCTTATCCCGCACTGTTTAACTTTTAAGCACAATAGGTAGTCCTGCGGAAGGAAATGGGACAATTCAACTCCTTAAAAATAGTCAGATGCTTACATGTTTCCCCGGAGTGGGGCCTCAAGGAGAAGCAAAAAATCTGGAGCTTTGCATGGCTTTGTAAGCACCAGGAAACAGAGCGTGTTACTGTTAAAACGGCAGCCCTGTCTTCTGAAACAAGGGCTGAGTCCCCAAGCAAAACCAGGGATGTCACAGGCTCTAAATCGTTAACTAACAGTGTTACTTCAACTCAGCACTAAAAAGGGCAAGGCAGAGGATGGAAAGATGCGATAGGCTTAGAAAATTCCCTGTCTTTTTTCGTTATTATTATTTTAATGGAAAAAAGTGTTGTGGTTCGAAATCCATTATTTCCCTGCAGTGTTTGCAACTCTAATATAGCAGCCCCAGCTGTTATCTTATTGCTTATATAGAAACTACAGGTGCGCCTGAACATAAACAAACCGGGAAAAGGATGGAAAGCTAAACAGCGACAGGGAAAAGAGTAGGGACAAGCAGCCTGCACTCACAACATTCAGGGACTTCGGACATTTTGCAGCGCCCAGCCCTGGCCGTGAGCTGCCGCAGCACTGCCCTGCCTTGCTGCCCTGACGCCGGCACAGCTTCTGCAAAACCTGGGGCTGCGAGGAGGCGCAGGCACCTGGTGAATCCAGCCAAAGCTCCTCTCCCAGCCCCGGCTGCCTGCCTGGTGAAGCCGCTGCCAGCACCCACCCTCCTTTCGGCACCGGCTCCCGGGAGGGAGGCATTGCCAGCAGTCTTCTCTGGGCTTGGTTTAGGAACTGCTGTGCTGTTTATTAAGTCTGCTTCAGGTGTCTGGAATTTGCCATTAAATTTTTGCCCTAAAAAGCTTCAAAAGAGCCCAGCTCAAAAAAGCATCCTTGAGGAAGCAGTACTTATTCCTGTGAAAAATGCCAGGAAGCTCAG
The DNA here is from genome assembly GCA_009819775.1 of Phoenicopterus ruber ruber. Taxonomy (NCBI): domain Eukaryota; kingdom Metazoa; phylum Chordata; class Aves; order Phoenicopteriformes; family Phoenicopteridae; genus Phoenicopterus; species Phoenicopterus ruber. Next base: position 91,949,216 of record CM020215.1, on the reverse strand, counting down.
ACTGCGTGTGGAAGGGACTGGTCTCTGAATTAAGACAAGACCACCAGAGAGGTGCCAACGAGAGAAGTGCAGAAAGGATACCATGGCACGGCCAGCTATAAAGCTTAAGCGTGACGGTCCTGAATTCTGCTTCAAGGGAGTGAAAAGTGGAAGTGCTGTGCCTAGCTTTATGGCGCACACCCTGCAAAACGCACGTTGTAAACCTTCCCACCAAGAGCATTAACCAGGGAAAATGCCGGAGATTTATACAGTACTTTTACTTTGTAAAATCTAAGATTCCAGCAGTAGATAAAGGAATCTTAAACACGAGTGTGTAACTTGGTGGTACTTCACAAAATCAGAGAGGCCACAGAGGCGTGAATGAATCCAGATTCCTAACAGCAGACCAGATAGTGTGCATTACACAAAAGAAAATAACACTGTCTCTTCTCATACTATTATTTATGTACATGTTTATGTAGTTAAATTGCAAAAGCTTTCCTTTAAGGAAAATGACACACTGAGGATGTTTACTCTGTTTTTGTTATTACTTTAAATGCATTTCTATTTGATTTCATTATTCAATATATATTTTCTTTTTCCGGTTACACTTGGGAGACAGGTACAACGCACACACATTCGTACTTTAGTCTTGTGACAACCAGCATCGGAATTGTTGAAATATCCATTTCAAAACCTGCCTTAGTGCAATCAATCAAATCCTCTGCTGCAATACAGGGAAAATAAACAAGGCTATCGGACTGCAACTCCTGGTCGGGCGGATGGAGTGCAGAGCGTGGAAAACTAAGGGGGAGGGAATGGAGAACGGGGGATGTCAGAAAGAAAGATTATTTCAATGGCTCAAAGAGCTTAAAGAGTCTTAGAGGGGATTAAAGAATAAAACAATATATTAAAATTGCAAGGAAGCAAACGCAGAAACTCGACCATCTCGGCCCATAAGAACACATGGGCCATGTAGCATTACAGCCTTGAGTGTCATGAGGAAAGATAGAGACAGCAGGAGAACTGTGCTGTATTACTGCAAAGGTAGAGTCCTTCCAGCCCAGAGAACTCGGTATGCTCGGCCCCTCTACCATGCACCCGCAGGCATTAAGTCGTAAGATTGCCACCAACAAAAAAGTTCATGCTTGGAGGCAGCCCCTTCTCTTGGGATGCACTCATTCCCAGACAGGTTCCAAAACTCCGCAGAGGTCATTGTGCAGAGTGGTTGATTCCTGATCAGGCAGGAGAAGCGCTCCAAAACTTTTGATTTCAAGCCCTTGATTTTCCCGGTAAAACAATTCCAGGGAGCAACCTGTCCTGGTTTCAAAGGACCCTAGTTGGGGGGGGGGGGGGGGGGGGGTGTTTGTGCGAGCGTGCGTGCAGTATCTGCGTGAGCGCGGGGAATCCTGTTCTGCATATGCTGGCACCAACTGTATTCTTTAAGTGTGTGAATGTTCATGGTTAGCCAAAACAGACCCCAATCCCTCTAAGCAAGATTCAGTGAGAACATATGTTCAGGAGCACACTGACAATTAAATGAAAATTTTATGTCATCTCAGTACAACAGAAGCAACTGAAAACTATTTGCCTGGTTCAAGAAACGAAACACTAGCACCACCAAAACTACATAAAACTCTATCACTGGAATTTTGACAAAACTTCCCATTACAGTAGCACTGTGCATGTGTATTTTATACACACGCTTCTTTACTTCAAGCATGAAAAATGTCAGCCCAGAGGGAACTGTCTGAGAAAGTTACAAGCAGGCATTGAGCTTGGTACTCGTTTGCTTACTGTGTTCAGACTTTTATTATTTTTTTCTAATGTTTTTTGATGGAAGTGTTGCAGCTTTTTGCTTTCATTTAAGAAAGAAAATGTGAAGCAGACATATTTGACATATCAGTGCTTGCTTGAGTTTTCAAGGGAGACTGAAACAATACCTAAAGAGACAAATCGTCCTGTTCTACCCGCTCCTCGCTTACCACCCCAACTCTCACCAACTCCTTTCCTCCTTTCATGTCTAAGCTTATTGCCTGTGCTGCTTATGAGAGCTGCTGGGATTTTTTTTCCCTCTCTTCCATCCCAGACCTCCTTGGCTACAGCTTGAAGCTCTTGAAGTCACTGTAAACAACCCTGCCAGATCACGACTGTCCGTAAGAAATTGTCGCAAAAAGAAAGAGGCTATAAGGACTAGCTGGAGAAGGGCGTTGAGTAGGCAGAATGTGCGTTTTCGATCCCCTTCTGAGAGAAAGGGGATCATGCGGCTCTTTCACAACAGAAGGACTGAGACTGGAAAGCTAGGTGGGACCATCGTAGATCAAGCTACAGCACTGCTACTAGACTCTGGCAATACAAATGCAGCCTCAAAGCAAAGAACTTTACCATGGCATTTAGAAATAGGCTTAAAAATAAACATGTCTTACTGTATATGTATTTTACACAGAATTCTGCCATTCTGCAACCTTCTAAATGCATTTTCTATATTGCAAAAATTAGATCAAGCACTGGAGAGAAATACAGGAAAAGTATCCGATTCTGTCTTGCCCTCCCCCTCTTCTCTACTTTCTTTTCCTCCTTCTTCCAAGCGAGCTGGCTGCTAGACTCTTGCCCTGGCATTCTCACTCAGAAGGGATCCAGACAGCTGGGTGAGCTAGTCATTCCAAACACTTGCTGAAGGGGATATAGTAATGAAACTTCAATCTTATTCTTGCTGTGCCCTACAGCCCCCATACATTAGTATAGAAAACAGGTTTACAAAGCAGAAGACAGGAGTCCGTCAATATCATTAAAACAGCTGTTATTCCTCCAGTGAGTGCCAGAAGAGGGTAGAGAGAAGGGTGGGCGAAAAAGAAGGGACAATTCGTTTTACGACTGAAAGACAAATCCCTCTGTCTCATGCCTGCCTGTGTCTATTTGCTTCCTCTTTTCATTTTTTTTCCCCTCCCTCCCATTTTTCTCCTCACGGATGTCAAATGCAGATCTCGGTTTTGTTCTCCTTTATTACAGTGTGAAAGACAGACATGAGTAGTCCTATTTTGTAGATGACAATATGTCCTCTCTGATTCATACAAGAGATGGTTCTCCAAGACTCCTTGGTCCTCATTCTGATCCCCTGGCTGGAAGCTCCACTTTGGGATTACCTCCCGTCTCCTTAAAATTCCTTCTGCAGGGCATTTAGCAAGTCACAGACATAGACATAGCGCGAGGGGGACGCTGGCTGAGGCGGAATTCAGGCCGAGATTGAATCTCGCACAGGTAGGTGGTGCGTGGTCTAACTTCCCACTGCGGTTAATGGAGACTCAGTCCTTACAGGCAGTGAAGTCAAAAGGTCAACTCAGCTGATCAGGAGATGTCTGCTCTAGGATGAGCTGAATTAAGTTCCTAGCCTCAATTGACTGCACTGAATCTCTATCAGCCATAATAGGCGTTTAGACACCAACTCACAGGTAGGCATCTCCAGGAAGACCCCTAAATTTAGACATTTTAATCTGGAGTTGAACCTCATTCTAGGAGTCAAGGGAATCTGTCTCTTCCAGCTTCCTCGTGACCATAAACAAGAGATTTATATCCCTACGCCTCAAATCCTCCCTTTTTGTAAACAGGATTAAGAGCTTTCGTGTATTGCGTGCACTGAGAAATACGTAACACCACAGAAGAACTCAGCGATAGCTGTGCCCGGGTAATGGTGGGCTACCGCAGAAGGGAGGATAGAGCACACCTGGAAGGGGATAGCTGCCAAACCATGATACCAGGCAAAACAACTCTCCTCCTAGCAGAGCTCCGAGGACACACTCACGGTGGACAAATGGAGCCTGGTACAAACGCCGTTGCCAGCACCATCTGAGCCAGCTGTGATGTGCAAGAAGGATTATGGAGTTAGGATAGGCCTGTGCTCAAGCTCAAGCCCTGCTGAGAGGCTGGGTTTATCAGCTTAGGTACAAGTGCCTTGCTATCACAGCACTATCTGGTTTCCAAGACTGATCAAGCCTCCCTGTGTGGTGGCATCTTTGCGTCACGTTGATCTACTGTGCAACATAGCCATGCTTGTAAAACACCGGTTGAGAAGGCTCACAGGTTTTGGAGCTCCTTCTTCAGTGTGTGCATGAGGCTCTGATGATCTTGTGTTCCCAGCTTTTTAAGATCAACTGAGCTGGTTAAAAGCAGACTGTGGACCACGCTCAAATAAAATCCTGGGAATTTTTAGGGTTTTTTTAAATAAACTACTCCTCCAGATCTGGAAACGCAGGGGACAGGCTTTCTAGCACTCCTACCTGAGAGCCCAGACAGAACAGTGAAGCTCAGAGGCACATTAAAATGAAATAACAACATAACAACACTTACCTCTTTTTCCTCTCCAAAGTACTTCACAAGCTTTTATTAAATTAAGTCTCATCACACCCTTGGGACATAGGTGCAGTAAATACCTTCATGAGAGGTGGGTGAGTAAGACACAGAAAACTCCACAAATACTCCTCCTCTGACTGACTGTATGAATTGATTCATTTCAGTTGCACCCTTGTGCTGTCATTTCCCACGGAGTTTCAAGCAATCAAATTTTACTGCCACAAAGGGTTTGCAGGAAATGAACTGCAAAGTTGTACACGAGAGAATTTGCTTACGAAAGGCACGTGAGCAGACCCCAGCAAAGCACAGGAACAGCAGCTCTGTAAGATCGGGCCTCTCTGTGTTTGGGGTAATAATCCAAATGTTAAGCTATGCATTGTCAGCACGAGCCTGACTTATGCATTTTTCATCTATTTATTTTAATTGAGCAGCTAAATGGAAGCGGGAAACCTCTAGCAAGTAGGTCCTCTTTCAGGTTGTAAGCCAGTTTGCTTTCCGCCGCCCAAGTAATCCCCTTCAGTGTGCATGCTGACCGGTGTCTCGAGGACACGCAGAGTAACGGATGGGATTGGCAGTCATGGATCAGACAAAAAGATGCTGGCAACTCGCTCATCAGTGCTTTCTGTTTGGTGTCTAAGAAAATTCACTTCCTGGCAGGAACAGTCATAGAGACAGAAACAGATACCTTACCACCTAATTTTAATTCAGAATGTCTTAATGCAAAAATGCATAAAGCAAACATGTACCCATATAAAAAACCAGTTGGAAGAAAAACATTCCTCCAAGGAAATGAAATATTACAAGTCTTTAAAAACAGCAGGGGGTAGGAGGGGAAGCAAAAGCAATCAAAACCCCAAAAGCCAAAACTCCACAACAAACAACAGGAGCAGCACTAACTTGCACCTGGGGCAAATCAAGATCTAGCTAGACTTCCCTCTTCTGTAAGTCTGGGAAACTCAGAAAGAACATCTTAGAAGTAAACTTACAGCACAAGAATTGTTTGCAGAAATGATTCAGTTTTGAATCATTTGACTTCAATAATTGCAAGTAGCAAATACATTTGAAAAATCCAAAATCCTCTTGGAGTTGTTTTGCAAACAGAAGCAGCTACAATTTTTAAATTAATTGTACAACCCAAATGATTCTATTAGCTCTAATTATCAACTGTATTTTACAGAAAGGAAAACTGAGGCAGAGAGAAGCTAAAAGCAGTATCCCCTTGAACACCTGAGTAATTTTTCAAAGTTTTGTTTTAGATCTAAGGCATTTTTGTCTTCTTTCCACCTCCCATGCTCTACAGCTCCCCAGGTCTATTACTGGGTATGACTTCACAGGTATGACCACATCAAAGTCCCTCAACTTGGAAGACCTCATGCTCTGAGCTGGGTCAAAGGAAGCAAGTTCTCAAATTCATCTGGTAATTTTCAAGACAAAAAAAAAAAAATTATTAAAGTTCCCATTTGAAATTTATATTCATGGCTGCAAAGTTGTCCTCTTTCTGCTGCTTGTATTAAAATAATTATGTTTTTAAAGGACAGTAGAGAAAAAAGCAAAGGCAGTTAATGAATTTATCTATTTTTTTCCCTCAAAAGATTTTTTTTGGTCAAAACTATTTTTCAATGAAATTTGGAGACTGACTCATTAGATGTGTTCCACAGAAAATATTGGTATTTAAACTGAAAAATCAAACACCTGGAAGTATGCAATCATACTCCAACTTCCATAATCTACTGCATCATCACCATGTAAAAGAAGACTTCCATTCTCCCCTTCCAAACAAAATATTTTGGGAAGGGGGGAAAGCCTTTGTTTTGCTGAAAAGGAAAATCTGAATGAAAGGTTTTAATCACGGGGAAGGGGAAAAAAGTTTTTTCCCCTCTTTCTTTCTTTGAAATTCTCTTTGGGAAAACAAAACAAACCAAAACCCCAAAAGTTCATCAACAGTGACAAGAACAAAATCATCTTTTGACCAACTCCCGACAATATGTCTTTTGTATAGATGCATCCATCTGCAAATTCAGAGGGTGTTGCCCTTCGGAGTTTGGATCAGGTAAGTTATGTTTGGTTGGGTTTTCTTCCAGCCTTAGGGCCCCGGGTTATTATTTTAACAAACCTACTTCCATCGTCATGTCTCCTTATTTGCTACAAAAGATTAAAGAGCTTCGAAGTGCACAGGAAAAGGGTGCGATTCTTAAGAATATTGCAAGGTTACAGGGGACTGTCTGCTAATAATGCGTGTTGGTTTGGTAACAAGCTGAAGCAGAGAGCAGCGGGGGCACTGCTTCATGGCTGCAGCTTTTTCAAAAGGGTCTGTTAAAAGTATTTCAGGAGGAGAGACATGTGAGTGAAATCTTTAAATGTGTCAACAGGGAGGCCAGACACTGAACTTCTGCCCACTCCAGAGCTGACACCATCCTTCAAAGCAGAGGAGATTGACCTTTGCAGTTGAGAATCACTGAGTGGCAGCAGGGGGGTTCCTGTATTTGTTTCTAAGACGTTTTTTGCCTTTCTCTTGCGACAGAGAAACAGCGAGTAGTCATTTGAAGCCATGGTTCAGTGGAAAAAAAATATTCTTTTTCCCTGGAAACCGGGTTGGAGAAAGAGGGTGGCAGGTCATTGATTAACAACGTTGTCAAATCAGTCCATAATGAAGTCAAGAAGAGGACAAGCACAGTTCATTCTCCTCTCCTTCTGCTTTATAAGGAGTGCAAGGAGATCTGCTTAGCCTGCTCGAGTGCAAAGCTATAGGTTCTGGCAAGGCCTGCAGGCAGGTATTGGACATCCACCGTATTGCATGCCTCCTCTTCCTCCCTCAAGCCACATTAACCCTGAGCATCGTGTCCTGCTCCGTTTCCTGAATCACGCTCTGCCACCCAGGTATGGAAAATCATGACAACACAGCCTCTTCCCCTCTGCTCCGACCAATTTTCCCGTGTGAAAACATAAATCAACTGGTGAAGGAAAAAAAAGAGCAGCGCTCACACTGCAGCGACAAGACCCGCTAGCGGAGAAATGAAAAAAGCCAGGACACTTTAAACAACGGGGCTAAGTTTGAGACCGCCCTGTACAACCCACCAACGAGCCCAAACATCAAGGCACCGCCTTTCTTAGGAAGCGAGCACTAGCCTCTCTCTTGCTAACGTTCTCCTACAGCAGATCCCTCTTCTGTGCATGATGTGCAAGAGAAACCTCTCACTCCCAACGCCTGGACCAGCACCACACGATCGCACGCTGAGCTCCAAGTGTGAGTACCCCAGATGGGCCTGTGTGCTCTGCAAAGCTAAAGCGTGGCCTCAGCTGCTTTGCTGGATCTGAATCTTAAAAGTGGGAAGACAGACCCCCAAAACTCATGCTCTCAGCATGTACCATAACAGAGGGGGAAGTCTGCACAGACAGAGAAAAAAAATGAAATTAAAGCAATTCACGACTGTCACCGTGTGACCTCAGACAGGTATTTTGTTCTTCCCCTCTATGCATATGCCCATACCCACTTCTGTAAAATTCAGATTATAACACCTATGTCATAATGATTGCGTGAGGATTAATTAAATTGATGTTTGTTAAGTGTATAGTGATCCTCAGGTGGAAAAACACTACATGAGATAGTGAAGCTGGTCAGCTTCACCAAGCACCATGGTCATGGGGAAAAACACCGCCAAGGAAGGGAAAAGAGGAATCCGTGCCAAGCTCTCAGTGAATATGTGCTAAAGAGGAGTCGGTGCCAGCACCCGAAACCTGAGCAGACAGCAGAGCAGAAGGCCAGCTAACAAGGGGATTCAGCTAATAACCGCTTACATAAAACACCTACAGATGAACCAGGTGGCACAGGAATCTAAGTGCGTTCAGTAGAACTGGTAGGGAAAAGCTTTTTTTCTTCCATGCCGTATTTAAAACGTCAAAATCTTCCCTAAAACATCATGCTGAAAGAATGAAACTCATTTCAGCCAGTTTAAGTGTTCCATCTTCATAAATGAAAACAAAGTTTTTGAGTGAGAATAAAGTACTTTCTACCACAAATGTATAATCAAGGAACAACCCCTCCCTTAAGAAAATATCACAATTTGCTACTCTCTTCCAATCTGAATTTTGTCAGCATCAACTTGACTTCAAAAGTCATTGATTTTTCTGATATAATGTCTCCCAACAGGAAAATTTTCTATTGATATTTTCTAATCATCACCTCTAGTTTAAAGCTGTAGGATTGAATTTTTACCAGCGTAAGACTGTTCTCCCTCTCTCTGAAGATGATAAATTCCCTTCTACATATTCAGAGGATGCTGAGAGCATCTTAACATGAGGTTTAAATCCAGAACATTCTCTGCACTGCTAACCTGAGAAACAGATGGAGCCTGTGTCTCTCTTTTCTGGGAACGGGTACATACTGCATCATGCCCTCTGAACAATTCGGTCAGTATCTTACAAATCCTGCCTCAAGCATCCTCCCTTCTCACACCACTATCCAGCTTGCTCTGTGCCAGTAAGCTGCTGCCATCCATCCATCCATCCCAGAGGAGGCAGTTTACCATCAGTGTTGTTTCAAGATACGATTTTTTTAGGTGATTTATGTGGAAAAAAAAAAAAAAAAAGCTATAGAAATGAGAACCCCATGATTATTCCAACATTTTGTATTACTATGTATTAATCACTCTCCTCTCCAGAGATGCCATTGCTGATCTGAGACTCGATTTTCTTTTCTTTAAAGGTATCTCCAGACCATCTTAAAGAGCTGAGCAGGCTTGGAGAGATAAGATGGGAAATATGCCTCTAAAGACGCTTAATGCTCAATTCTGAGTGTGTAGAGATGCTCACAAACTCCAAGCCCCACAAAGGACCGAGAGGTTCAGTTCCATTCGGCGTGTATGTATTTACCCTTATTCGCAGCGTTACAGAGCTACTGTCCTTCCAAAAGAGATATAATAAGGAAGAAAGCTTTCTGTGACAGAGAGCTCTGGCGCATTCATCCAACAGTTTAGCAGAACAATGCAGAGATGGAGTCTGCAGCTAAAGAAAACAGAGCTGTCGCTTAAAAGCTCTAATGTTAATAGCTGTTCTGCAAACCCCATCACAATGAAGCGAGGGAAGAATAATGAGGAAAAAGGGAATAGGACAGTGTGAGGGCCAGGGAACTGGCTGAGACATTCAAGCAATAGTTACAGTACTAGAAGACAATCATGGGAGCGTTAATTTGGGGTATTCCCTAGCAGTGAAGAACAACATCGCAACACGCGCCTCAAGGAACGGCCGTGCAAATCTCCCCGATAGCTGCCCGAGCTGCTGAACTCCTCACTGTCCACCTTCACTCTGTCAATACGGCAGCAAAATCCATGGGGTACTCCTAGCTACGCTGGGGTCACAGCTCTGCGCGCAGGGCCACCTTCATCGCATCACCTGTGGAAACGCAGCCTCAAGAGCGGGAGCCTGTCAATGAGGTAGCAGAGCTGCTCTCCCCCAGCCCCAAGCGAGAGAGGAAGACTCCGGGTATGTCGACAGAGTTGGTAACAAACGCAGGTGCACGTGGGGAAGCCTACCAGCCCTGGGTTTAATCTAGCCGAGATGCCACATCTACTCTAGAGCCCATGCTGCTCTGCTCGCCCTGTTGCTCGTTACCCATACTACCGCCATGCTAATTAACCCTAGTGCCGCTGAAGGCACAGCCGTCCCTGCAGAGGAGAAGAAACAGAACGAAGGATTAGTAACGCCGCTGTGTGAAGGGAAGAGCGGCTTGCGGTAGCCAAGCTAAAATGAAAGGAAACGCTGAATGTGTTTCAGGCTAGTGAAGTGGAAGAGCTGAAGCCGCTCACATCGGGTATGACTTAGATACATTATGCATGGTGTTGTGGAAAGATTCCCCCCCACTCGTGTTCTCTGCTCGGATTTGAGAAGAAAGCCAGTGAATGCTGGGACTGAGCCATTTAGGACCTCAGGTTAGATTCTGGCAGCTGATAGATGATGCCTAGTGTGACCAGAAAAATTCTTAACTTTTTATTAAGTTTGGCACTGTTAAAGACTAGCCCCCCCCCAATGCCCAGAATAAGGTCCTGGTTTTCCCACTTAGTTATATTTTCAAGTATTTATCATATGATGAGCTACTGCCCCCCAGCCTAATTTATTCTCCTTCTTTTTTCTTCTGTGACGCTCCCAGCCCTGCACATGCCCAGCCACTGCTGGAATCGCTCCAACCCAATCCATTTCTATAGGCAGAGGCCCAATGAAGTGTCTGTAGAAATGCTTAAGTGTATTGCCTGTAAATCAATGCATCCCTTCAGCTGACAGTTTCTGCAGAGAATGAGCAGGTAGTAATAAGTAAATGTTTCTTCAAACTTCCCGGACTGACAGCGGGCTCCTGCGAGCGATGTCCCATGGAGACAACCGCCTTTTCCCCCCATCCCTATCTCCTTTCAGCACGACATTATGCTGCGATCAGGATGCAGATCCAAATGCATTAGCCAGAGTCCCTGCGGGGCTGCTACCTCGCACCCGGGTAACTTGACTGCTGCGAGTGTTTCCAGGATTACAGGGCAGCAAACAACTTGAAAAGGACTACCGCAAACTAATGTTTACATTATGAACCCCGTGTTCCCACCTTCTTAAGGCTCCCTACCATCTCCCTGTTTGTAAGCAACTAGAATTTGGGTTTCTTTGAACTGAGCTAACAGAACTCATACATAGTCGTACCAGCAGCAGAATATATAACAAATACCATCAGCAACAACAGGAGAACAAGCAAAGGAAACAATTGAATTAATGGCTGATATTTTTGCGTCCCTGTAATCTTCCTCACTCCTTCCCCACGGAGGCCTCTGAAGGGAGCTGCCAGAGCCCCGACTGCAAGGGAGAAGTTACACGGATGAGGAGCCACTTCAGACTGACACCAACCTGTTTTATCTGTCAATCAGGGTGGGGGATGAACAGTCGTTTAGCAACAGTGTCACTGAAATTATATTGCTTTGCTTTTGAAGTACATAAATATTTGATTCTCTCTTCCTCAACTTTCTGCTTCTTCCCTTGTTTTAAAACAGAATCTCACAGATTTTAAAATAGATCCATAGTTTTGTTTTTTTCTCAGTCACATTCAGCTGGTTTGAAATAAATATCCGAGTGTCTCTGTGTGTAAAAGAATTGGCATATATCCTGCCTATAGCTGATAAGAAAAAAAAAACCAAACACAACAGAGGAAGACACAGAGTATATTGGTACTGAATATGGCAGGTTTCTATTTCGGAGGCTGGCTAAATACAAAATAGTTCTCTTTTGTGTCCAGTCTACATGGCAGAGAGTAGCCCATTGCTCTGAATCGAAACAGCTGCTGCTTAGCTCAGGTGCTAGAGACAAATTCTTTTGCTACTCAGAGTAGTACGTAACTCATGTCCCCAAACTGGCAAGGGGGAATGCATCATTATGCAGGTTATTTTTGTACGAGAGCAAATCCTGACGACTGCCTGCGCTGTGTCCTTAGGGATATCATAACACTCTCGTGCTCCATAAGCAAAACCTCACATCTGTGTAAAGGATTTATAAACATTAACCCAGGATTGTGAGGGCTCCTGAAAAAATGGATGCTGGATGGTATCCATGGTCACACTAACAATGAAGCAGGGTTTATCACTTAGAGTTTGCCCTCAAGGGTACACAGCTGTTCAATGCTTTAGAGAAAAAACAAACACAAGCAGAGTCTTAATCAAACCCGGTAAACCTGAGGATTTCTGCTTTGTGGGAGTTTCTACTTTAGGAGTTTTGCGAAAATCTCCTGCTAAGGAATTTGAGAAATTTGCTGCCGAGTGAGAAGGATACGGGACATGAACACACAGCAAGGCTGCTTCGGGCTGCAGTTCCGCTATAGGTTTACCACTGCTGCAGCATCACCTTCGCCCCGTCTCCAGCCGTACGGTCTTACCTGCTCCCTTCTCAAACTCTCTCCTGGGCAAGAATGGGAATTCATTAGCCCTGACTTAGATCAGTCAAAACTACTGTGGAGCAGCCTCCTCGGAGATCATGGTGCTCGGAAAAATGCACTTCTGAACAGCTCGCCCCGGGAGCTGGTTTCGGGTAGCCCCTGTACGGTGGAGGATCATAAGTTTGCTGAAACCACTAAGTTTCTGCAAAGTGTTTTGATTTCAACAAAATGGTATTTGCTAATAAGAACCTGTTTCAGTGGAAAACTCCCAACTGCTCTTCTCTCTGGCAGAAAATTGAGGAAAAAAGAAGAAAAAACCCACTAATACTCCTGTATACAAAAAGATGTTTCCAGCTAAGGAGGAAAAAAAAAAAATCAAATATTTGTTCTTTTAACAGTAGAGACTTGGAGCAGAGAGGAACAAGGTAATTTCACATGTTCCTGTGAACAAGCTGCTGCAAATAGCTTCCCTAGATAATAAGTAGAAACGAGTGAGAAGAAATGGATAGGGGAAGATCTATAATAGTGCAAAGAAATGTGTGATCAGCTAGGGAATTCCTCTTAGAAGCCTTGTAGAGAATATCGTATTTGCCAGACCAGATCAGACCACTGGGCCAATCAAATGCAATTTAAGCATTAAGTGTAACAGCTTGATAAATCTAGGTCAATGCACCTACAACGCAGGTACAAGTTTAATACCACTTCATTAGCAGGACTGCAGCACCTAACACGGAGCATATCTACGGGTCCTGGAAGAGAGAAACTATTGGCATTTATGGGATTGCACAATTAAATCAATGAGTTCCTCTTAATGAGTGGCCAGAAATTGGTCCCACTTCACAATTTCTAGTCTGCAGCAGCAGACGGTGCTGACGCTTCAAATGTAAGTGGAAAACAGTACTGCAACGCTCCTCTGGCCAGCGTGTAACACCCTGCAGGAGGCGGCTGGAGAGAGGAGAGCTCTGCCTTTTTAAGCCCTTGCATTCAATCAGCCTTCACTGAAAATGTATTATCATCTTACCATGCAGCACACCTGCAATTATTATTAAATGTTCTCAAAAAACCAGCGCTGACCTATTTAAATCCATTTTGGCACCTTGTGGCTCTGCCATAACCCGACACAAAGGGGGATTTTATCTCTGCGCTTACTTCAGGTTACTACACGGGGACTTTGCTTCTGGAACTTACTCAATGAGCAGAGAAATCCCAAGGTTTTTAGGTGTGCTTGTAGGATCCCGTCTCTGCAAGGGGGCTGAGGAGGACCACAAGATTCTTGACTGCCCTAGCCAGCAGCTGGGAAAGGGAGATTGACAGAGAGGGGCTCTGCTCTCCTTAGACTATGGAGAGATGACAAGGCTCTTTATTATTAAAAAAATAAAATCAGCAGTGCTAGATCAACAGCATTCGACCCCCAGTTCCTTCCCCCACAAGTGAGAAGGGTACAGTTTTCTTCTGCTTCTTCCCTGACCATCAGCCGTGACTGCGAGACTGGTCCAGGCTTCCCACTGCACTAGTCCCAGGACCACTCAGCTGTTTCAGTAAAGAGCCCTCTCTGTACCGCGATCACCCGTATCCGAGTATAGCTTAGAGATACTCGTATCAGCTGCAAGCCAGCTTGCTCAGGTGTGTCTATACTACACAGCGACCTCTCCCAGGACTGCAGTACAGCCATACATCAGACCAGGACTAACGGCAGCCTGTTGGATACTTCCAGCACAGAAAGTTGCGCGCCACCTTCCAGATGAGCCATTATGCTTGCAGAATTGCAGTACACTTATATTTTTGGCAGTCACCCAAGATACACAGAGAACAGTAAGAAATACAGGCACACACAAAAAAGCATAACGTGTTGTTGGACCCTAGCAAGGTCAGGGCAAAGCCTACTTGCAGTCAAGATCCAAGCCAGAATCTGCCTGTTCTGTTGTCCTGTTGTAGATCTACCTGTTCTTTCCTCAGAAACAACTTTCAAGGGCTGCTAACACAAACTCAGACTTAGTATAAATGCAAAAAGCTCCACAGGCACATAATGTGTCTTTTGGAAATGAAAAGTGGTCTGAGAGATCTAATCAGCTGAAAAGCAATTCTTTACTGAGGCTGCCAGACGCAGATGAACTCTGCAGGGCTTGCTGGCTCCCGAGATGCCTGTCTAACCTACCTAACCTGCATTGCTGAAATGTCATCAGACCAGTTCTCCTAAAATCCTGGCTAGCAGCCCTTCCACTCGTTCCCTGAGTGCTTCACTCTGGGGTTTTGTGACCTAACCATTATTATCCAAAACGCTCCATTCACTTGAGATAGCCCATAATCCTTTGAAGATGGCTTTGTCTATACAATTGGATTTTTTTGGACAATATCTATCTACAGAAAATGAGGTTCAAAAGCTTCCGTGTGCTTTGCTTTAACATACATGATGACATTCTGGAAACACATTTGTGTTGGAAGAGTATCTGACCCAGAAAAGGGAAGAGTGGACAAAGGGAGAGAGAATGCTTCCTACTTCTCCTATAATCATAAGAGCTGCACTAAACACAGAGAAATACTAAACTAGAGAAAGATGGCCTTGGCAATAACAACAACAACAATTTGCAGGCTAAAACTGTCATCTTGCACACGCTTCTTCCAGGAAGCAGGACTAGAGGATTTCGAGATACAAGCTGGGGAAAAGAGCATGGAAGGAGCTGCAGCAGGAGTGACAGTAGATGCAGGAATACAAGCAAGGATGGAGCCCGAGCACAGTCTTGTTCTCAACTCTCTCCCCCCAAACAGAATATCCCTCCAGTGCCCTCATCACCCACGTTTCTTACGTAGGCCAGATATCCTGGAGCCAGTAGCAGGAAGGCTTTCACGTGCACGTATAAGCATCTGTGCATGTGCGGGCTGGGAGCGGGACATGCTACGAAGCAGCCAGAGGCAGTGCTGGGCTTTGAGACCAGAGAACGGCAGTGAGAGGAGGACAGGGTGGCGAGCATGGGGCTAGCACGAGCTTGTATAGCATAGGGGTCCTGGGGGCAGGATAGGGAGACAGAAAATGGACCGAAGGTAGGGTTGGATGTGGGGAGAAGGTTGCGGCTTGTTTCATCTTGGCCTTACCCCCATTCCTGTCCTCCTCCCCTTTCTCTTACTGCGTTTCCTGCCTCTACCTTGCATCTCTCCTCAAACTGCATGCTAAAAAGCACTGTATCCCCATGCCTGTGCTCCAATCCCTTAATTCAAAGCCCACCTTCATCACCATGCCGTGCTGATCCCTGACAAGCCCTAAAAGGCACAGATCCTTCACCTAATGAAGACATCTATAAATATGGGCACATTAGAGCTCACCATCTGGCTGTGCCTCTTGGACGGCTCTGCTCCCCACAGATCAGTGGGCATGGAGACTGCTGCGGCCAGCCAATTATCCCTCCATCTCCTGCTCCGGCACTCACGGGCACGGATGCCCTCAGCAACGCCGCTCGTGGCTGGTGGCCGAGGCCACGGGCTAAGCAGTGTGCCGCTCATCAAAGCGAAGCAGTCAGGCAAGCCCACATCGTCCTGCCCCTCCGCACACCGTTCCCAGGGCTGGCGGCACCGGCACGCTCGCCAGCCTCTTTTCCCCTGAAGGTCCGGACCTTGTTCATGTACCCCAGCAGCACTGCAAAGGTGACGAGCTTTTCTGACCCCCCTTTCTTCTGAGTATCACCAGCTTCAGCCTTCCTCTCAACCTCAACCACGTTTTTTTCTTTTCTCGTCTGCCTCTGAAACACCCTTCTCTTCAGCACCAAGCACAATTTTTCTGTCCACTGGTCAAAATGATAAATTGAAAATATTTCTTTCCAGGAAGATTCAGACCTATCATTTAGTTTTTGTTTTTCTAAAAAAAACCCAAACCAAACAAGCAATCTTTTCAGATTGGCTGAAAGATTTTATTTGACCTACATGAAAAAAATTGCCTTTTCTTTCCAAACTTCCTCTTTTCTTTTTTTTTTTTTTTTTTAAAAGGAAGTTTTCCAAAACACAACTGTCACTGCAAAATAAGAAACTAAAATAGTTCATCTTCTTCAAATAGTTTCTCCATGTTCCCTCCCCAAACTGTGTGTTTAGGAAGGCAAAATAGCAGTCCCGCTAACATTTTTCCGCCTTCCTACTTTTTCCCCTTTGCGATCCTCTGCCCATTCCCAAATGCCGTCACAGTCACCGGGCCAAGCTCTCGGAGAGGCGCACAGAAAAGTTCACTGAACTGCCGCGGCATGGTTTGCTCCCTAAATAGTCTGTAGCCACAGGACACCTAAGAAGATTGTATTTTCTTTGAAGCACATGAATATTTGATATCCTCCCTCCCTTCCTCCTCGCCTTAATTATTCTCTTATTTTGAAACACCAGCTTGCATGCAGTATTTAAATAAAGCTGTTTTCAGAGCCACAAGCAGCTTGAAACAGTCAAGCCTCTCAAAATATATTGCAAGTGCTGTACATCCTCCTGTTCAGCACATAAGCGGCAGAGAGCAAGGCACAACCTGGGGAATCCATACAGGACAGGGGGTTGCAGGGACAGCCTTTCCTTCTGAAAGCTTGGGTTCCCTCACCCGGATAAATCCATGCGCGTGAGATGAGACACACGGTCTCAGCCTGTTCCCCAGCCATCCCACGCAAATCACTGGAGGGTCTGGCACAGCAAACTTTGCTCAGGAAAGTGTCTGAAAACGCAGGGGATGCAGCAGGTTAGAACTGAAGCGGGCAATGAGGGGAAAATATTGAAAGTTGCAATTTGGAAAAACAATAGCTGCTGCAGGGCAAGAGAGAGAATGAAAACACATACAGAATTTTCTATACATAGACCTATATAGAGATAATTACATGCATACCTACATGTATATACATAAATACATATAAAAGGGGTTCAGAGGGTTTGGCTGACCTAGCAGGTCTACAAACATACATGGCCAGATCACACAAATCTTTGCCGAGGTCCACCAGCTGCAAGGATTTGGCCTTGCCAGATTTCAACAAGCCTGTTTTATGGAATATCTTTGAGAGGATATCCAGGATCCCATTTGCTTTAAGTCGTGACATTTTGACGCCAAAACTTTAGGTGATCCAAAGACCCGCTGGACACCTGCACGTGTGGAGACCCAAATGGCTCTAACTGCAGGTCAGGAGGGGGGATGCTGCATGCCCCAAGCAAGCGGCTGCACCGCTTCAGGTTCACAGCTATGCCCTGGCACTCAGGGCTGGGGCTGGGTTGCTTTTGGGCAGCTGTAGCCCCGAGAAGTTGTCTATGTATTACCTGGGGGAAATAGATGTTAACAGGGATAGCCGCACTTGCACCAGGTGAAGGTGCTACAGACCTGGCAGCTGTTCCAGCTGCTAGAGCCATGTGTCTTGGATTATTTGGAGGTGCTTTCCTGAACAGTTGAGAGAAAAGGAAACGAAGCGTGCCTCTGCGCAGGTCAGGGGAGGCCACGCGCCATCAATGTTTGCGCAGGTGGATGAATAGCTGTGCCCACAGATGCTCACAAGTAGGGCAGGGAGTAAACATGCGTATTTGAAAACTCATCCATCTCTATTACAAAAATGAGTCATCTCGCCCTAATACCACTTTTAACTTCGCGGAGGCTTATATCAGACACAGCAGGTAGCTGGGAGGTTGTAAAAGGACTGCCTGCAAATCTCAGGGCCGACTGTCCTGAGGTTTGATTGAGGCTTCCCCATTGAGGTGGAGTAATCCCCAAGGCACTCTACTGGGAACGTGCACATGACCAATAACAGGGCCATATGATGAATTCCCAAATCTGCCTGGGGGAGAAAGTCGTGCTCCTCAGCTCTTGCCTGGTGGTGCATCTCTGAATCAGCCTTTCATTACCATCTGCAGTAGATTTTGTGCTCTTATTACCTTGTAAAATCTCCCTGCACTGTCCACAGCCCTTGCTTATAAAACCTCAAAGATGAGAGCTGCTGTGAGGAGGAAACTTTAACCTAATGGAGAGATGCTTAGAGAGAGCTGGAAAAGTTACTACTGCCTCTCTGCGCTTGAATATATTCCTTTTTTGCAATGAGGATTTCTAACACCATATTCCCAGGCCAACGCTGCTCGGTAATTCTGGGTGAGAAGAGGTGGGATTTTAACCGGATCCTACGCAAGGGCCAGGGGAACACATTTTTAAATGAACTGAAGGAGATAGCCAAGTGCAAACCTTTCAAAAGCAAGAAGAAAGGGACCCTTAAACAAGTTCTATATGCAGAAAACCCCACCCTACAAACAGCTTTACATTGCAAGGACACATCACGCTCCAGTTGCCCCATGAGGCACAGGGGTTACAAGTTTCATGCTTTAACTTTGTACAGCCAAGGTGACCCTCTCCTCCCTCCCATGCGTTAACCAAGAGACAGGACTAACACGATACATGTGCCAGCAGCTACAGGAAGCAGAGCAAAGACTACAGCACGATGAGTACTCTGACAGAAGCATGGAGTGCAGTATTTATTTACTGCCTGTCAATGTCTAGCCTGGATGGGATGCTCCATCTCCATAGCCATTATGAACTGCTCATTAGACATTAACAGGACAGGACTTTGTTGCGATCAGGTCAGCTGAGTTGATAGGAGAAGGGGCAGCAAGCGGCAGTGGAGAAATCCAAAGTGAAAGGGAAGGAACGACAATCAGCTGCTGCACTGGTTACAGTCAGTAATGAGTTGGCTGGCCAGTGTGCATCTCTACTGCTTTCTAGTAAGTGGAATTAGGAGCAGAGCCATGTGTCAGGAGCTCCATACTGTCAGCTGTTAGCAGAGAGATTGATTTAACACAAGTGTCAATGGCACAAGCTTTGGCAAAGGAGAAATTCCCCTCCTAGCTGCCAGGCAACCGGAGCATGAACAGTGGTACCAGTGACCAAACAGCCAGCGTTGCCAGCGACCCCTTGGCAAGACCCACATTGAAACGCAGCTTTATTAAACGTAACAGTGGAAGATCTTGAAACTGTCGTGTACACGATACACATGGAAAAAGATTCAGAAATAACCCACCACCACTGAGGAGATGAAGCGGAGCATCCCAGCCGTGCTGTAACCCTGCCTAGAAGCACGGGCAAGAGCACGGCTCCAAATAACCAGTGCAGCCCCGTCTGCTTCACCCTAGTGCTGGGGGGGAGGAAAATTCAGAGTGGGCAGGTCCCCCTCCCAGGAAACACAGTCTGTAGGAGAGAAAAGAGATCGTCTCTCTGACAGTCCTGAATGAGGACAGCAAAGAGAAAACCTTCAGGGAAAATTGCAGTGTTTCTTCCCAGAATGAGCCTGGACTTGGAAATCAGCACACAATACATGAGATTGAACGCTTGCAGGCCTGGGCCTGTTATTGAAGTAATCTTGGGTAGAAAACAAAAACCAAATCGTGAACTTCTTGTTTACCTTAAGAAAGAGATTACTGTTATTACTGTTCCAGTTGGCTGGAATTACCTAGAGAAGTTCAGCCACAAAAGTCTTCTCTGAAAGGTGTAAAAACTGTAAAATATCTTTTCTCAGAGTTTGTTCCTCTCTGCATCCGTCCCATCTACTCAGCAGAGTGATTAACGTGACCGTTCACTACATTTAACCAAATCTAAAAGACACGCTGTTTTTTAACTAAGAGCTTTTTGCTGCATCTTCCCTTTGGGTACATATGATTTACAAAGAAGCCAACTTGGCTGCCAGGTCCTAAGATGCACTATTGGTCTGGAAGTGAAAGGAGAAGAAAAACCCAAAAAAGACCCTATCTTCTGGATATGCGAAGTGACATGAACTTTCCTGGAGTCAGTAAGGAACAAGCAACCAGTCCCAAGGGGCTCTGCTTACTCAGCCTCTACGCAAAACTGAGTTTTATTTTAAAAAAATCTGTAACTACGTTTTCTTTCTGGCAAGCCTCCTGGCCATCCTTGGGAACCAAAGCTGGAGAGGTAAAGACTGGGACTGGAGTTATTTATAGGGAGCATGGTCAGAAAAACAGCACTGGGGACAAAAGGAAGAATTTTCCCAAAATGGGTCACTTCTTTTTTCCAGGAATACGTTTCCTCAGATTTCCTCAGCTCAAAGCACCAGCCTAATTCACACTGAGAAAGAGTAGAGCAGAAGGCAACTATAAGAAACTGAAGCGTGGCTGCGGAGGTGGGTGTTAAAACACATTCAGCCACGTGCCAAACTCACATTTGTGATCTTGCCAGACTTGTGTGGCACAAAGCTCCTGCAGAGGAGGATGGGGAAAAAAAAAAAATCAAGACAGACCAACCAGGCTCCTTGCAGCACGCATTTCATTCAGCACGTCAACGAGTAGGCTCAGGGGTGAGATTTCAGGCTTGTTTGCCTCAGTGAAGAGGACCAGGATTTTTTTCACGTGGGGGTGAGCCGGGAGGGAGCGCCGGGGCACACGCAGACACGCGTGTGCCTCTGTACAGCGTCCCGGGGAAAGGGGGCAGCAGGCAGCTTTCCTTCCGCCTGTTGTCAAACAGATAATTGTTCTAAAACAGCTGGGCCAGACAATAGCATCTTTAATGGCCCAGCCTAAATGCAGTCGTGACAGAAATCATAATATTTTTTAATCTCTCTTTCCCTAGCCTTCCTGGAAATTCATTTTTAATGACTGCAGTTGGCTTTCATTTTTGCTCGTTTTTAATACGGGTAACTTCTTGAGTCATGTAACTTCCCTCTCCCACCCCCAACGCTCCCTGTAAATGAAAGGCTTCAATATTTCAAATGCCAAACTAACACCAGACGCTAACAGCACCAGTGGGATATTCCGGTTCACCAGTTCTTGCCACCTTGTTCTGGGACTAATCAAAGATCCCACATGCCCAACAGGTAAGGACTGGGGACAGGGTTCAATCCATCCCTAAGGCACAGAAGCATACGAGTTCTCCCTTGCCATCGACACCCAAGCAGCACGTGTCTCCCCATCACCTTCCCCACACGGCCCATCTTCAAATGTTTCAACCCACAGTAGTAAAATGAGATAATGGCAATCTTTGACACTCGAGGTCAGCTGGTTGTTCCTGCATGGTATCGCACCTGCATCGTTATTTTCTGTTGCTGCATATTTAAACAAAGGTAGGCAAAATCACTGTATTTTCTCCCGAGTTTCAAAAAAATCCATCATTTAATTGTTGTTCTTTCACACGGAAGCATTTTAAGAAGTTTCTATGGAATTGTTAAACAACATTTATCATTGAAATTTCTATGCATGAAAATAATTACTACTTTTCATAAAAGGATTAAATTTACAACAAAGCTCCCCCAACGCTCCCCTCCTCTGCCCTGCAGCACCCCATGATCTCCCAGCCTGGGCTTCCTCTCATGCACATCATTCTGGATGCTAATCACAGACACAGGACATGGCCATCATTATAGTCCTCTGATCTAAATTCGTCCCTTTTTTCAGTCCCGTTTTGTTTGCATCTATGACTTCAACACCTCAGAATCCACTGCTCCACTTTAGACAATAAAAATGCTATAAAACCTAATTTATTTTTATTGTCCTGTACATGGCTAAATTTGGCTCTTGGGTCCAATGCCTCCTTTTTTTTTTGTTACGTATTTCACATTGAAGAAAGCAAAATTCATACCTTCCTCAATGAAATTTTCATGAACTATGCATTGCCCGGTGCTATATATTCAGCAATATTAACTACTGCAGCTGTTTACATTCAGAAGGTTTCCCTCAGCCCCAGGAAGGACAAAATTTATTTTCATATACTAAAGGAATTTAAATCTCCAGAAAATGCTATGGTCACCTCAGAATATGACTCAGTAACTCAGCTGGAGGTCATGATCCTAGAGCAGAGGAACATATCCATCATGCATCAATCAGCTGTGTCACTTGGCACTTAATGCACAGCAATATTTAAATCAGCCCCTCAGAAACTGAATTCCTTATTCCTAAACACCTAAATGGTTGGCCTTACAGATTCAGTCCAAATGCTTGAGGGGCAGTTGCTGGGGCTACAAGATGAAGGATCCCACCCTCACACATCCATCCAGTGCTCAGCATCCAGCTGCGCAAGTGGGACTTTGCAACTCCATCGTCAGCATGAATTTGCTCAGAGGGTGAACGGCCGGGAGAGGGGCACGCAGCAGGGGTGAACTTAAAACATAACTGCACTATAAATAAGATGGGCTGGAGCCTGGAGTGCTGAGCACCTTCCTATACCTCTGGGGATAATTCAGGATCCAAGACATGGACAAATGAAATGTCTAATTCAGCAATGAAGGGGTGTGGGGGGGGTGGGGGTGGGGGAAGCAGGGAATAGAGTTTCTGAAAGATAACCTGAGTTGTTACTATTGGGTTCATCTATGTACTACCTAAAAATAGTTACCTATTACAAAGCCTCTGGTTTCAGTGATTTAGGTCAGGTTTAGCATGAGTTCAGGGCCATATCCATATACCACGTTGCTGGATTGGGGTTAAGTCAAAACAATATCACCTGAAAATGGGTAGCATTAGTGAGACACTACCTGCTAAAAATCTCATTCCAAAACTCACATCATCTGAACTGTCACTTTGTCAGGAATAACAGGAAGAGCAAGTTAAAAAAAACAAACCAAACAATCCATTATCAGCCCAGTGCTACAAGCCAATTGACACAAATTATGGTTTAATAAAAAAACCTCTCTTCCATTAAGTCATGAAAGAAAGACAAAAGAAGCTACGTCCAGTGAACCTTCGAAAAGGAGCAGGGCTGGTAGTCGATGTTCTCCAACGAAGGGGGCTCTCTTGGGCACTGAAGCAGCCAACCCACGTAGAGACACCAAGTGTCTTCAGATGATCTGCATCCAGGACTTGGATGTTGGCATTTCCTTTTAGAGGACCTCGGGGTGGAAGTTTTACTAGTCCTGGAGCACGGGGAACCCAGATATAATTTATTTTTCCTCTTCTATTAGCACCCAGGAGGCTTCTAGTGAGAGCTTCTTGTTGCACTTCACCTACACATGATCAGGGACAGCCCATCTGAAACAGGAGTAGCTTAGACGGGCAAAACTGCCAGGAAGGGGAAAAAGGACAAAATACAACTCCCCAGTTTACAGACAGGACAACAAGGCATGAAAATACTCATTGCCCTGTCCAGGATCCCACTGGAAATTTGTGGCAGAGCTCACAACTACAGATGGCAAGTTCAGAGCCTGAATATCAGACAGGATACCCATCTAAGGCGTTGAATCCACAGGGTGCTAAACAGGGAGAGAACCCAATGACGGCGACAGCTTCATGAAGGCAGCTCTTCTGAAGAGACAGAACTATATTTGATTCACAGAAATGCATGGCGTGTTGGGCAAGCTATAGCCATCAACAGCAGTGCAGGCATGAAACTTAGGGGGGCCGAGAGGTGATTAAATTAGGAGGCAGTCAATTTGGAAAAAAAGGCAGCTTTCCCTCCCGCTGTGATGGAGAACCCGTGGGATCCATGGCCGCGGGAAGCTGTCAGCTCAGATACCGCGACTGGATAATTTCAGGAGAAATAACAACATTGAAAGCTATGTTGAACAAATGTGAAGGGGAATTCAGGGCATCAAGGCCTGGAAAAGGAAGGAAAGAAACGCTTCCCCCATTCTTGTACGGTGTTGTACAATTAGGCAGACGCACATGTTCTCCTCTGAAGCATGCAGGATGGGCTGCAGCGCGCGCTGCTGTGGGGCTGCGCGATGCAGGGAGGGACAGATGGGCCAAATGGACCTGATCCGAAAAGGGAAATTCTACCTTCCCCTCATCAAGAGGGTAAATGAGAAGGGAGGAGAAGGAACAAGAGCAGGAGGAGGAAGATAAAAAGAGCAAAGTGGGGGGAGAGAGGATGGAAAAGAGAGATAAAAGAAGAGAGACTAGAGAGCTAGGATAAACAGAGGGAAAAGACAGAGCCCTAAAGGATTTGATTAAAAAAGCCACAGTGGTTTTCTTCACTCAGCGACGACACTGCAGATCACATCTCTGTCTCCAAACGACTGAAAGCAAATGGCAGGTCATGCAGCAAACGTCTGTGCCTGTCGGGGGGCACTGCCTGCCCCCTTCCCCCTCCCAAACACGCAGGATAGCAGCTCTCCGCCATCGCTTGCCCTAGCAGGCAAGGCAGGGACTAGTGACTAGCGTTTGGTGCCACCGAGGTGGCCTCCTGCCCATCAGCCCTGCACCTCCTGCACCCCGGGGGCTCCAGCCCATCCATTAGAGCCAGCAGCACAGCTCCCTCTGCTCCCGGGCACCCCGCAACTGATGGGGGCTGCGGCACAAGGGGGGAGACAGCAAGGAAAGAAAAAAAAATCAAAAGGGAAGCTGGTGATTTTATACAGCAGCACCCACGGGACTCCACCCACGGTGGATCCAAATCACAGCACGCAGGCAGTAAGCAAGGTAAGGAAAGGAGCAAGAGATTAAAGCAGCCCAGCTACACACAAGTGAGCTGCTTGTGTGGTCAAATGAAACAAGGCAGAATTAAGACCAGCTTGCCCCAGTCCTGGAAGGGTTCACAGGCTTACACACATGGAGAAAGCAGGGGCTGAGTTAGCCACAACTCTCTCCTACTTTGCTCATGAAAAACAAAGCTTGATTCCCTATGTTTCATAGAAAACCTGGTTTCAAAACTATGGAAATGGGATCCACTTCACTCACCCCGAGAGATGCAGGAATGCCCTTAAACAGCACAGGAGAAGGGCTGGAGAGGAAGATCGTCCTCCAACAGAAAGCACAGGGCAAATTCAGCTTTGCACCATGAAAATTCAATTGCCTCATTTAGACCTTGGATAGCCTGGTGACTTAATGTAACCTGTATTTACTGAAAGCATCACAGGAACCAAAATTTGTGGTTTGGAATGGGTCTGTATGGGAAAATGCTCCCAACACCTATGAAATCCTTTTGCTACACAGGAATATCATTACAGGACCAGCTAAAAAGGAGAAGTGCTACCTGTTGTATCACCACTTCTTTGCAATTTTGGCTTTTCTTACAATTCTCCCTCTGCTGAGGCCCAACTGCGCTTGCATGGTGAATAAAAGAGTGGGATCACACAACAGAGTGAGATGCTTGCAAGCATCTCCCACAGCCAGCCCTTTCCTTAAAGTAATTTCTGTTTAGAGATAGCGTATATCTTCACAGTTCTGCAGCTCTCTCCCTAGCAGGCCTTTCATACACATGAAAAGAAATATCTGATCAAATATATTCCTCTATCTTGGCTTTGGAAATATTAGCAAGATTTAATTAATATATAATCATATCAGCAGAAAAGAGTTAATTGAAATATTGAATAACTACAACTTTAACAGGATTGGAACATAATGCTTCAGACGTACTAAGCAGATGATTTATCCACCATGCTATACAAATTTTAGTTAACAGTTGGGCAAAGACTTTAGAGCTATTATTTTTAGCAATAGAAGGGTATTCCCTAGGTTGTGCCAAGGCCTGTGTGCTGAAAAGCATTGTGAAAAATCAGCTTATTGTGCGTTTTCTTCTCCTATTAGAAGAAAAAGAGAAAAATGTGTCTGACATTGTTAATTGGGATCTTGTGGTAATGCAGCAGTATGTGCACAGAGAGACAAACGAAATTTCAGTGCAAATTCACTGACCTTAGCCAAGATATATCCAGGGAAGAAAACGGCTAAATGAATGGAATTCTGTGACATGAAGCATGTATTACATTCCCGGGTGTCATATTAATTGTGCATGGTACCAGCAGGACAGTTGTAAGACAGGTACAATATGCCTACAGTCGCTGTTGAGGTTAACTACATAGCAAAGAGAGGTTAGCAATGAAACAGGCCTGAACTACAAGCCACCCTCTCTACCTTCAGATTTTGCTGAAACTCGTTTACAGAGCCGAAATCTGCGCAGAGGGTTTCCTTCCTGCGACCATGGTCCAAAGTTTCAGATGTCAATAAAAATCAAGAAAGTTGGAAAAAAGTTGAATCTGACTAAAATTATCCAGATGTGGAAAATCTCCAGTCAACCAAATCAGCAGCTTTGCTAAGATGCACTTACGTTAAATCATGGACTAGGCTGGCAGAGGCTGGTGTTTATCACCAGCCTGCAAGTAGAAAATGAACCGATGAATCTCAGATGAGATCCCAGGGAGTGGGATTCACGTTACAAAATCAGCCGCTCAGTAAGACAGCACTTGGTTCCAAACCCGTGTTTCCTGCAGTTTTCCCTAGACACTGCTTCCAATTAATTCCCTCAAGACCTTGCATTAGTCACAGAGTTGCGCGGTGTCTCTCTCCCCTTCTGTGGAATGGGAATAACAACGCTTCCTTTCCACCAGGGACGTTCGCAGATAATCATCTCAACAGCTGTGATTAGACACGGTGATAATGGGGGCAAAAGTACTGAAGAGATCGAGGAAGACTGAACCACTGTCTGCAAAAGGAGAAACTTGTTCTAGCTAAAGCGAGTGATGTGCCTGGCTTGGTATCCAGGAGCGAACTTCAAGCCCCTGCAAAAGCAAGGGTGAAAAACTCTGCTGCAGAGAGACATATGCAGAATTTATGGGACTGTGCAAATGTCCAACACTTGTCATGTTTTCCATTCATGTTTGTTTGGATATGAACATTTGCTTTGAAATTACCACTGGTATGTGCAGGTACACAAAGATAGAATAAAGATATCTAGCTACACTCATCCCACATGCTCTTTTTTCTATCTGCTTTTGCAGTCAATTCTCTTGGATCACGGGCTCCCAATTAGAAGAAGAACGAATGAAAGTCCCATTAAAATAAGGATTGACTTAAACTTCTGAACAGAAGTTAAAATCAAACCCAGGACCCTCCCCCCCCAGTCTCTTTGGTATTAAGCAAAAAAAGGTTTCAAAGGACTCTTACTTATTTGGTATTTGCTACTAGAATCTTTCTACCTCAGGCGTGGAAAATATACAAGAGGGTATCCCACTACACATTAAATATGTCCAATTCATTTTTTTTCTGGCTTGGAAGATTTGGTTGCAAAGTTTAGAGAAGTTGCTGTATTTTATATGCTGATTCAAACCAGTCCTCCACGTTCTTGAAGGATTTTCAGGAGGAGTAAGGGGGTAGGAGGTAAAAATCACCAAAGCGTGTATGAAGTCCTGAAATGATAAGGCAGAGCCGTAGGATACCAGGATTGTTCCACATTACTTAAGCTTCATCTATTCTCTTTTGCCCTCAACAGACAGGCCAAAGCAAGCAAAAGACCAGACACTTGCAGCTTTTCCTGGTATGTTTACGAAACCACAGCGCGCCAAGGCTCTCGCCAGGGAAATCTCTGCAACATCCAAATGCCAGCTCACGAAAGGATGCTTTGCTTCCCCAGTCCACCTTCTGTGCCAGTGAGGATCCTGACCCCAGATCCCTCAGTACATACACAGGTAGGGCTGCAGGATAGTGCCTTCAAAACAATGGTATGACCCAGCGCCGAGAAGAGACTACCTGCATGCAAGGAAGGGAGGCAGCGCCTCAGATGGAGAATAACTCAATTTTACATGTAAGATAGTCAAGAAACAACACCAGAAAGAAATTCCTCTGTAGCTTAAGATACCAGAGATGTACCAGAGCACTAGAGTTAGGAGAGCCCCAGTAGAGGTGCAGACAGGGCAGCGAGAGGGAGTTCAGAGCTAATCTAGGTCCCAGCTCTCCCAGCTGGGAACGCTGGGGAAAGCAGCACCAAAGCGCAGAGGGTGCAAAGAGCTGATCTCTTTCTCCAGCAGGAAACAGTGTAATAGCATGAGAAGAGTTGTATCATTAAGTACTATATAATAATTGAATAATAACTACTTATGATTTATCTAGTTATCTCTGTTCCATAATGTATCATCTTACTATTTATTAATAGATAGCTAGACTTTAATGGAAGTGAATGGTCAGTGCCTCCCTTGGGCTATTGTTAAAGGCTGCTTTCATTTTTATCTGTGAAGACCATTCATAAATAAACCATCAAACCACCTACTGGGAGATGAAAAATCTCTGTTATGAATCCAAGTTTCCCCAACTGATCCCATGTGCTGTCGCTGGCAATAGGAATAGTGAGAGAATCAGCCTTCAGTCCTGGGCAAGAATCACTCCAGACCCAAACCTGTTTTTTTTTTTGCTAACTGGATTCAGAGTAGCACCAGCCTTTGAGGAGAGAGCAGGAAGAATTTGCACCACCCTGCTCTGCTTGTGCAAACACAACCAGGAATATAGCTACCAACTCGGGGGTGCCCGTCCCACCGTCTTTCACAGCTTTGGTAATGAAGCTGAAAACTAAAACCATTAATTTCACAACTGCAAGCAGCACTGGAGCTTCTGCCAGCGTTTCTGCATTAGCCAGGTCTCCCTACCTCCGCCATGTCAGCTTTAATAGATTAATTACTCCCAGTAATACTTCGTTCCACTGATGACAATTTCCAGGGAACAAACTGAAACAGTCTTTTCCCTAAGCCATGCAAAATACAGCACATTTAGCAGAAAAGGAACAACACATCCCAAGCTGTATTCAGAATATATATATCTATATGGATGGATTTGGATCACTGGAAAAAAGCATGAAGCTATACCTTACTGTCTTGCCATCAAACCCTGCAGGTCCATTAAGCCTAAACCTAGCGGTATTTACATGTGGCACGTTAACATGGCAAAGCCTTCCAGGAGCAGGCAGGGTAGGGATTTGGGGAGGTGAGACAGGCAGCCAACATTTCTGCTTCATTGAATGAGATCCCAAGAAGCTGGTATGCACTTAGGTTTTTTTTTTTTTTTTGTCCCCTCTTTTCTCTCACATGGTGGATCCCTCCTGCCAGGAAGGTCCTAGGAATGAGGTCTCGCAGCATCTGAAACCAGCAGTTGCACATGGCATTAAAATGCCTTTAAAACACTTTCCCTCCCCTCGAATTAGGGAGCTTGTTCCCAGTCCTCCACCCATAAAGCACACACACAGGAGCTGTTGGGGAAGCTGGCTTTGATGACTGAGCGCAGATGCAGGCTGGGAACAGAAGTTACGGGACTCGGCTCTCTGTGGGCAATATGCCAGCCTGAACAATACTTCATCTCGCACTTTAGCACGGCTCAACCACACCGGCCAGATCACAGAACTGCAGTGGGGCCTGTGAATGGGTCCTGGCTTTCGGATACTGAACACCAGGTTCCTCTAAATGCTCCAGATTCCTACTAGTAAAGACATCAACCCATCAAGTGCCTCCCCACAATCTCTGCCCTGTCCTCATCTCTTCCCATCCCAAGGAGAGAAGCATCCCTGCCCCTGCTCTCCTGGCAGTAGCTCCGCAAAGTAAAAAGCCCCTGGGACTGAAATGTCACAGATTCCGAGGACGTGATTAATTATTTAAATTGACAAAATTACATTCCACTGGTGACATTCAACGCTGTGTCTACTCTGCCTCTCGCTCTTTCCCCTTCCCTCCCTGCCAGCCCCCGGCAGCTCTTCCCCCTGTGGACATGTGCCAGCCAGGGATCTGTTCCTTCCACTCTGCTCTCTGCTAAATGTTTTTTTATTCTCAACCACCTGCCCCAGGCCCTCTCATCAATTATTAATCAAGTGATGCATGAATATGCAAATCAACCCACGCACTCATTTTATTAAATTAAATAAAAAAGAAGAGAGACATGGCATGTACAGCAGCAGAATAGATGATGGGGTGGACTGCTCCAGGGAAGCGGGGATAGGTGCTTTCTAACAGAGGAGGAAATAGTAGGATGAGAGGGAACATGCACTGTATACAACTAGCAAGAGGATTACTTCTAGAGCCATTCACATGTTTATTTTAAAGTGACATTCTTCAGGAACACAGAGGTTGGAAGATGAGCGCGTGCACATATAGGAGGGCTTTATCCTGCAGTAAACGAACAGGTGGAGACCCCTGTTCCTTTCTAATAATCCCCATCAATAGGGGCACTGTGGAGCAGAGCAGACATTTATGAGATTGAGGTGGCCCAGCTGGCTGTGCACAAGACATTTCCATCTGGCCCACAGAATCCACCTTAGCAAAAAGGCAGCTGTGCCACATCCACGTGAACAGATAAGGGTAAGCCAAGGACACTGCCTCTATATAGATCTTTCGAGTGGGCACCACTGCTGCCACCTGTCTGGCTTGCACAGGAGAGGAATGAGGGAAGGTTTCCTTGAAAATTATGTCTTTTCCCTGCTGCTAACATGCTGACCCATTCTGTGCTAGGTGCTGAAAAGAACTATCCCTCCATCAAGTTTTCTATTTGTGTAGCATCCTGCCTCACCTCCACCCCTCCCAATATGCTCTCCACACCTTTACACGCTATCTGGTCTTTCTGGATCTCCTCAAGTCAACAGCTTTCCCTGGTGGAAAGGCTATGAGCCACAATGAGATTGACCTGTCATTTCCATCAACTACAAGGTTGTCTGAGTGCTAATGCCAGATGAGAACAAGCAAAAACCAAAGGCCTCAAATCAGATTTTTCCCTTCCAAGATAGGGGATGGGTGTTGCCACCCCCATGCTAAGGCCCCTTTCACCTGTGGGATTTTCTGGAAAAGACACTCAAAAGGGAGGGGAAGATAACCACCTCTTCTGCTTTCCCAGTCACTGGTGGTGTGGCAAGCAGAGCTGAATAGCCTTGGGACAACACTCCTTCCCAGTTACTAACACTTGCACACATCCAAGTGACACTATACTCACTTCCATCTAAATAGTTTGGCTTTCTCCCTTTCTGCCAGCTTCACTGAGCTCTACGTCACTGGTTGACTAATGTCACATTCTGACCTTCATGAAGATTTGAGGGAGTTCAAATGCTGGCAGGCAGGAGGGGACTGACTGCACTCCGATGCCAGGATCCCCTCCTTACCCAGGAAAAAGGTAGAGCATGGGCAATGGCAGGGCATGTGCTTTCTCCCCCAACAGAAAGAGACCATTACAAGTCTGAGATCAGTAAGTTATGACTACTAGATGCTGATGTTGGGATGCCCATCTCCCCTGGTCCAGCAAATCATCAAGAAAGCACTGGTGGCACAGGTAATACCATTCTTCCAAGGCAGCCAACTTGTGACTCCTGAGCCATGTGCTGTTTCTGAGACCATCACACCAAGCTCCTCTGCCAGGACTGTGCCGCGTACGGGGCCCTGGGCCAGACCATGGCTGCAGGAGAAGCCAAACAGATGTTGGAGCTGGCAGCAGGCCCAGACCTGTCCCATAGTGGGGCTTCAGAGAGATGCTACGGTCATTGGATCGGGAGACTCTCACAGAGCTCCACCTCCCCATAGGGTTGTGAGGTTTGGGAAATGACTTTTCTACCTCGTGACCATATGACGATTTTGAAGTGTGATTTGCAGAATCAGGGAAGTCTATTACCTCCAGTACAGCCCGCAGCCACACACACACACATTATGGCATTGCTGAACAGAGGACGGAGGGAAGGGGATTGCATCAGCAGCTGAAAATTACATGCTCACATGATTCCTTGGCCACTGCTGTGCTTATGGGAGTACCAGGGATGGATGGGAGGAGCAGCTTTTTCACTCACTGATCCAAGACTGTTGGTTCACATCGAGGAGTAATTCTGGTTATAACCTCCTCCTCCATAAAACAGTTAACAATCCTGCTGACAAAAACTCAGGGCTCAAAAGTAAGGACAAGGCTTACTGGTACTGATTTCGCAGTCATACCTGTACTACACAGATGTGAAAAGATGGTGGGAGATCAGAGCCACCATATCAGAACTGGTGCAAATGGTGAGCCCCCATCAGAGTCAGGGACCAGAGCTGCTCTACAGCTGCTAGCTCTGGTGTTTGCCTCCCTCAGTGTTAGACATAGCCCTCAACATCCAGCCCGCGCTCCGTGTCCTGGAGTACAATTCCTACAGATGACTCCAGTATCAGGCTTTCTGGTATTTCAGAGTAATGCCTGCACCTGAATGGAAATGCACAGGGACCAAGGCGGTGGGACCGAGTTCAAACATGCCCCACGCTCTCCACACACGCAGCTGCAGCTTCCCCCAGAAGCACTCAGACTGGGACACCTGAGGTGCCAAGTGGGAAAGAACCTGGGCTAACAACATGTGCTTGGCATGCACCCCTGGGGCTCAGCACCCACAAGTGTCTTGCGGAGTTTGGCTTTTTTATTCCTTCAGGGCACCTCATACCCCACCTCTGCATGCAGCATGCTCCTCCGACGCATTCAGGGAGCAAGAATGCTCCTGCTTCTTAACTTCTGAATGGGAGGGAGAAGGAGGGGAAAAAATAAAAAAAGAACTCCCCTAATGGCATCAGCTAAATGTTAATTTGGAATGGAATTTTTTTTTTTGTTTTCTAAATTGCTCTTAACTGCGTGCCAGCACACAGGTAAATTGTTCTTAGCTGAGAAAATGGCCTGTCTCTCTTCTCGGAGATTAACATAGAGGACAGTGAATGGAGCAGCAAACAAGAAAACCATGCTCCTTTTACAAATCATTCAATAGTTTCCTGACTTCTTTTCTATATATTTTTCAGCTGTAAATGAGATTCTACTGCTCACTTTAGCTGAAGGCCTTGCTTGCCATTGTTACTCCCCATTTTCTTTTTAAACAAGGTGGGGGAAGGAAGGAGAAGTAATTTGCTGCCATGGTGACTCCAAGTGAAATGAAATTGCTGTATTTCCCTCCTGCCCCTCCAAAAGCTTCCCCCACCGCCCTCCCCAAGAACTCTGCTCATTTGCCATAGGAATGCCCATGCTTATGTTTCTCTGGCTCAAAGGGAGCCCGGCTCCTCAAATGACAGCCTAGCCTTTTCCATCGTAGGAAGGGATTAAGGATGCCTCACTTGGTTCTCTGCTAGAAGACAAGCTCGAAGCAGCCTACAAAAAGGTCTAATTGGCCCCTCCAAAACTTTCAGTGTAGAAGTAGCGCCAGAAATGTAACCAGGGAAAATGAGCATGTACATCACTACACTTTTGTCCATCTGCAGCTAACAACACTGACAGCATAGGTCAGAGGATGTAGATGTGGTCCAGATACTTGCACATTCTTCTCCTGCAAAGCAAGGCCAAGAAAAAACTTTGACAACAGCTAGCAACTAAGACTACAAACCCTGCTTCTTTCCCCAGACAGAAATGTCACGAGCTACGAGTGTCCATTTCTCATGTGGGGCAACTATTTCCCTAAACCCATTTCATAGATCGCTCTCGCTGAACAAGCCTTTCCCAGAAGCCTGCAGTCTAGGTCTTGGTTTCAGCTTTGAGTGGTGGTACCAGTTGACTCACTCATAGTTGGGTTGTTCCAGCTATCTAACAAGCCTATTGCATTTTTCTCAAGTCTTCCTGTCACTTAAAAACCATGAGATGGATTATTTTAAAAAAAAGGGGGGGGGGGAAGGTTTTGCCCTCTTAGTTGCATAGATTTTCATATTCCCTTTTCACAGATAAAGGGAACGCTTATCAACTCTTCATCAGCTATATGCTCCTCTGCCCTCATAAAGCATCTTTCTCCCTTTTCTACTTAAATGTCTTGCTCAACTACTCAGCATACATTCTGCATGCTCACTTCTTTCCCAGTCTTATGAGTATTTCCATGTTATGGTGCCAGTAGGAGAAAGGAAATCCTAAATGTAATGCTGTAGAAACAGAGCCCTTATACACCAAGTCAGCTTCAGAATGGTTTCCCTTTATCTCAAAAAAGATCACTGGTAAGATCTTGTGCTGGTAGAGAATTTAACACTTGTTAACATTTTGAAGATTATTCCTCATGCTGTAAGGAGTGGGAACATGGTTCTCTCTTCTGGAATTAACACCACCTGTCATGTTCTCTTAAATATACAGAGGCATCACCTGCAGTGGAGGGTAGTCTACTGATGTAACTAATAATCATGTGATAGATGAAAATATCTATTTGTTTGATTCATGTATCTTGAGTGAATATGAGGAATGCGAGACTTATGCCTACCTTCTTTGCATTAGAAGTTTAATTTACTGCCTCTGCGGAGAAGCAGCACTCATTTCTCTCTGCCCCCAAGATCCTTGCAGCTTGTCACGAAGGAGGTGCACGCAGTCCCTTATGGAGACCAATTTACATCAGCAGTGACTTGAAAGCATGGGTGCTTCTCCAGATGCCCAACTTGAAAACACACTGAAAGAGCCTAATCCCTAGAAAGCACAGCGAGAACTGCTGAAAAAACCCACTGCTTTCTTAGCTTTCAAGCGTGGCGCTCTAAAAATGGGGGCATCAATAACAACCAGCGCTGGAAATCCTGGCCTCTCCCCAGCCTTTAGTTGTTTGATGGTTCCCTTCCCGCCCCCCATCAGAAGCATCACTGATGCATAGTCTAAAACAACAGGGTTGTATTTTAGAATGATTAACTAGACTGTCACTTGCACATTTAAACATCTAACAGCTCAAAACAAGATGTGTGACTGATGCATGCTCTAACTAGAGTAGGTACCCCACTATAAGGCATGACTGTGGGAAACCCTTATATGTAGACACCTCATTATTGCACTATAACAACCCACATTTCTCCCATGAGCAAGCTACAAAAGGTGAAAGGAATTAAATCAGGAAACCTAGTCACAGATAATCAATTTTAAAATTCAGATAGCAGGATGGGGAAAGAGAGGTCAGCAAGACAACCGTCCTTCGAGGCACTCGGGACAGATGAGGGAAGTCCCTGCAGGAAGGGTCTCTGAACTGGGTGGGAATGGTCTGCTGGAATGGGTCCCGAGGACAGGCTCTCAAATGGGGAGCAGAGTTTCTGGCTTTCTGCAGTACCCATCTCCTTCACATTGTACTGGTGCATCAGGGATCTCATCTGGAATCTCCATATTCCTTCTGGAATAGACTGCAGAGGCAGAGCCTTCAAAGTAACCTAAGAATACATCTCAGATGCCAGATGTACTCACACATCCCTTTTCCCTCTCTAATTTCGAGGACATTAAGAACCTGAATTGGATTTTCATGTCCATGGAACAGGTGCTATGCAAAAACCTTTCCAAGAAAAGATTTGTTTTAGGTGCAACTTTCTGAAAGACTCTTTTTTCCCCTTTTTTTTTTAATTTCACTTCCTTCAGTCCTGAAAGTAATTAACTTTCAATGGCAGCTAATTATAAGCAAAGAGAAATCGGAGGCTGCGTGGCTGTCTGTTTGGTGCAAGCTCGGCAAAGTGTTTTTTAATTGGAAACCCTCTTTGCCGTGTGCATTTCAATCCATTTTGCACTGTATTTATCGTTCCAGATTCATATTATATCCATGACCTTTCATCTAATGACAGAAGCTCATGCAGAGAAAAAATGATTATTTTAGCAAACAGACATTAGAGCTATGAAAGAGAGAAAGGAAAAAACAGGCAAGAGGAGAAAGAAGGAATAGCATGAAATGAGAATAAAGCACATCTAAATGGTAGATGCTGATCTCTCCCTCCTTTTCCTCTGGTACGTGACCGGTGCAGGAGCCCTCCAACCCACAGCTATTGCTACACCATCACTTGGCAGATGCCAAACACTAATGAATAGCAGTCACCGAAGGACTCACAAAAACAAGCTTTCTATTCCCATGGTCACCCACTGGGAAGAGAACTCAGAGGTGCATCCTGAACAGCACTCTTTTGTGCAGCCAGTGGCAGGTTAGGGGTGACGGGCCAAGTCTTCTGCGATTCTGCAGTTTGCCATGATTGCAAGTCAGAGTTTAGCACGTCCTTCAAAGCAAGCACAGGTGAGAATTTAGAAATGTGAAGCTGATAATCATTGCAGACAATGCACAGCCTGAACCGTGGTGCATGAGCTGGAGGTAACTGGGAAAATGGATCCTAATTCCATACCTGTAATGGGGTCATCCCAAATACATGCAAGTTCACCTTACTGTACTTCAACTGAGTAGAAGATGTAGAAACATGTCAACAAAGTCCTCAAGTTGCACCAGGGGAGGTTTAGATTGGACATTCGTAAAAATTTCTTCACCGAAAGGGTTGTCGGGCATTGGAACAGGCTGCCCAGGGAGGTGGTGGAGTCCCCATCTCTGGGGGTATTCAAAAGGCATTTAGATGAGGCCCTAAGGGATATGATTTAGTGGGGGACTTGGTAGTGATAGGTTAATGGTTGGACCCGATGATCTTGGAGGTCTCTTCCAACCAGAACAATTCTATGATTCTATGATTTATTCCTTGCTCTTTGGCCAAAGCATCAGCCACAGGCTGAACCCTCAGCCACACTCCCTGACACTGCCTGTGTTTTCTTAGCAAGATGTCACCACTGTACGTAGTTGCCAAAAAATAATCTGTGGCCTCAAGTGGCAATGAAATGGCTCAGAGACCTTAGGCCCCTGCAGCGGTGGAACAGCATCTCTACGCAAACAGCAGCTCTTTCGGCGCCGGGGTGGTTGATGGGTTGCATGTGATCCAATCTGAACTGGCATTTCCCGCTGTTAATGAGCCGTTCTTGCCAACTGCCCACCTGGCTTCTGCAGGAAACAGCTTAGCAGGCGCTAGATGTTTGCCAAAAGACTCTGTAGATTAATCGCAGTAAATTTATACAATACACTGAGCACCAACTGCCTAATCTACGTTTACCGGCAGCAGGGATGGACCAGTAGTGAAGGGCCAGGGACATCCAGCAACTCTTCCTAGAAATACCTTGTGTAACTGGAATAGCTAATAACACACACTTACCTCCAACCCTTAACTAAGTTAGCCAGCATGCATCCCAGGGGCTCCCATAAGGGGAACTCTGTGAGGGGTAATTTATCCAGCAGACCACCATTTTGCTTACTGCCCAACACCATGCTATTTTTGCTCAGGACTGTATCACTTCACATTAACTTTCCGGAAGAACAGATTTTTTGTGAGCCCCTGTGCTGAAATTTATTTTTCTGCTTGTGAAGTCATTCCTCTATAGGTTCACACACATTCCACGGAAAAGAGTGTAAGAAGCAAATAAGAGACCAAAGTAGAATAGAAGGATACCAGTACTATGTCTGAATGCCAATGTCACCTGTAAACCTAAGAAGGAAATACAGGCAGTGTAAAACAAAAATTAATAAAATGGTATGTAAATAAGGCAATAACTAAAGGTATCACAGGAACCACTTGTTGGTCTTGATTGTCAGGAAATAGTTGCCTTGAGCCTTGGGAATATAATTGACTATGCAGAACTCAATGATATTTTCAGAAGTGCCGAAGTGCAACGGTGCCCAAGACACACTGAAATTCAGTGAAACTCAGACTCCTAACTCAGGCCTTGCATAACACCTCTTTAGAAAACTTTATTCAAAGGTACGAAATGGGCCAGAGCTCCAATGCCAAAGACTCATGAGCTCTTTAAAAGCACAGCCAGGTACCATGCTTTGCATATTTTTTGGAGTCCATCTTCACATCAGATGCTGATCTATGGTCATAAAGTGACTGACAGGCTCTAGACAGGCATCTACAGAACCCCCCAAACAAAACTCACCCCTGAAAGGTTGACCGAGAACTGCTTTAAGGGGGAGATTTCCAGAAGCGCAAATGGCCCTTAGGCACACCACTTCCACCAACTTGCAATCCCTGAAATACTAAGCAGGTAATTTAGAAGCCAAAGAGAAAAAAATATTTGCAGAGCAATCACTTATAACTATACATCCACTCCCAGTGCCTCTTTGTGATTCATTAATAAAGAAAACTCACAGACTAGCAGCTGTGTTCAAGAAACATTGCAGCTACGTCCATCTGAGCACCGGCACTAAATATGCCATCAGATGTCACTGTGCAGATTTGGGAGCCCTTATATTGCTAGGCTGACATCCATCTGGCCACTTTAGCACTGTTGAAGCAGCACAGGGTTGCAATTTTTATAGCCCTGTTCTCCCACATAAACTCAATACATCAGATTTGTTCAGCTGCGTCACGGCTGGCCAATATCTTGTCAAGACAGTGTTGCATCAGCTCAGGAGATCTCTTGGAGACCCTTCCCTCTGGTCCCCATGTGAACACACAGGAAGACAGCTGAAAAAAGGTAGCAAGAGATGAAGGGGTATGCGATAACAGACTATAAATTCATCAGATGGGTAAGCACCAGGGAGGAAAAAGAGCTCTTTAAACTAAGAGATCATGTTGACATAAGAACATATGGATGTTAACTGGCCATGAATACACTTAGACTGGGAATTAAAAAGATGCTTTTAAGCCCTCAGAGCAGTGAGATTAGACAGGGACCTCCAACTTCAGTATTAGGGGAAAGCCACCTCAATCACGTTGCAAATTTATGAAAGGGATATTACACAACAACAAGAGCTGGATCGGATCATCCAGAGGTTTCCATGTATCCTACGCTGTAGTAAAAACCATCCCACAACACTTTGCTATGTGGCAAAGTCACCCCATAACAGCTGCCCGGAAGGTTTTTCCCTTGATCAGTGGACTGTGTTATGTACAAGTACTAACAAACCACAGGACCCTGAACATCAGAGCAGCCAAAACTGTTTTTATAAGTCTGTTCAATAGGTCCAGAATGAACAAGTTTTTAAATGCAAAGGATATGTTTTCAAAAGTAGCTTTCAAAAAACAAGTTCCATTTTCAAAAAGAACTCAAATCCCCAAGTCCTTTGATTTTCAGGAAGACAAGCTCCTGAGCAGCTGAGGTGCTTTTGAGAGTTTTGTCCCTAGTCTTTAATGTCATTTTAGGCACTTTGATTTACTCTCCCTTTGCTGTCACACACCATAGTTTTGTCCCGTGCCATATTGAAAACGGTGTCTCTAACCTTTTGATTCTAATGGAGCTTGAAATACTAGGATAGATGACAAACTTTGCTCAGTTTTGTTTACTCCCTTCAGTATGCATGAGGATCATGGACCATGTAACAACACAGAAAGATATGGATAAAATAGAGAAAGATTTGCTGTTGACTTCACCAGACCTAACCCAGACTTTACGAATTACACGCCTTATGAAAAACACAAAACCACAACATATTTTTGTGCAGGATCTGGATAACCAGAATTCCCTTCTGCTCTCCTCAGCCACTAGAAGTCCCTACCTAAGTAAGAAATATAATTTTTTTAATAAGGCTTTTTAAAAATTATTACAAGGCTGTAATCATGTTGTCAGACCATGCCTGGATTATAAGCATCTTGCCATTGCCAACATGCCAGGTAACAACTCTTTGCTGCTCAGTTAATGATTTGAACATCCGATCAGAAACTAGACGCTTCAACTGATGCAAGTGACATTGTTGGTGAGGACCAAAGAGTCTCCAGTAGAATAGCTGACCATGAAAAGTCATCTCTTAATTTTACAAACAACTTTTTTATTTACTCTGAGATTGCACACACATTTTAGACATATTTCATTTGTACATTTTATCACATAAGGCAGACAGTGAAAGGCAACCTATGAGGTTTACTTCTAAAATGAAGAGTTTTACTCAAAAAGTAACAGGTAACTCAAAACGCACCACACCAGTTTATTTAAGTCTGAACAAGACTCAAGATACAGATCAAAAATTTCTTCTAAAGAAACAGCCTGCTTACCTATCTCAACAGACTACCTATCTTAGGCACTAGCCAAGATAGCTGTGCCCTATCTTTCATCACCCATTTGGGGTCAATAGGCTGACCTGAGCATGACAAATGTTTGCAGTCCAGTCCAGACTGCATTTTGGTCTTGACTTTTTACTCTAACTTACCAGACCTTCAGCAGAACACAGTTGTCACAGTAAAGCAAAGGACAGCTACCATATGGAACATATTAAGTTCCCGATGAACACAAACCTTCTTTAGAGACCCAAGGACTCAGCTAATATCCTATCCCATATGAACACACCATCTTCCTTGCCACCCAACAACAGTTTCTTAATGTTTTACAACCTGTGCATTCCCCCACAACTATAACAAAAAGCATTGCCATGCCAGAACCTTATTAATACAACCCTCCTCCAGACAAAGGACCACTCCTTTGACTCCAGAACACATATTGCTTGCTGTCTCCTCTGGCAGTCATAAAAGCAGTAGCCAATACCGTTTGGATTACAAAATGCTCCGATACTTGGGCATACCTTGATGGATGCTAATCAGTTACAGTGAGGTATTTACCACAGCTACTATTAAGATGTTTAACAGGGACTAGGACTCGGAACAAGCTGTGCATGGCTAGTCATCTATTTTTTCCCCCTCCCAACTTCATCACAGGCAGGCACATGACGATAGCAGTTTTGTTGTCAATTTAAGTTACCTACTGATGTCATTGTAATAGTATTCATATCAAATTAAATAACTTACCATTACTTTAAGGACAATCAGGAGAGGATTAGAAAGCACAGAGACTTACCTATGAAGAAAAAAAAGTAGCAAAATTATGGAATGAGCAAACACAAGAACAGAAGAAGGTCTTCAACAATTCAAGTCAGATATGACAAAAGACTTGACAGAATACCAAGAAAAGCAGATCTAGTTCCTTGCAGTGACAGCCCCCCTGAACCAGAGAGGACCACCTTACGGGATGACACTAAGAACAAGGATTATTTTAATCACGCTTACAGGTAGGCTCAAAACAAGAAGTATAATTTCCTGCCCCAAGGAACTTAGTCTCATTTAAGATGAGCACATCAGAAGATGATCACCTGGGGAGCAGGAAAATAATACTACTCTCTTATTTGGCTGCGAGAGCATCAGACAAATCTCAAGGATTATGTGGAATACTTGTGTTAGCTGTCATAAGGGAGCAATTAAAAAATAAATACAATAAATTAGTTCTGAATTGGCTCTAAAATGTGAAGGGGGCTTATTTCCCAGGGTTATTTTGCACACAGAAAAAATAGTAAGAGTTTTGCAAGATGCACCTCTTCATCATTATTAACCACGCAGTTCTTTGTGGTACACAGGAACTGCTGTTGTGGGCCAAGGATCCACGGCCCTGGGTCACCATACAAACAGAAAACCAAAGACTGCTCTGTCTGAAGGAGTTTCAAGGTGCTTTTGTTAAATTTCTCATGCGTTTTCATCATTGGGCTCCCCACTCAGGCCCTCTCCTGTCCTGCCACTGTAACCTGCCTTTTAATTTTTTGCAGCGAGTTTGACTCCCTCCCCAGACCCATCCTCCCATTCAGTGAGCCCGACTGAAAATCCATTGATGTCAATAGCCCTGACAGAAAGGAGCAACAGATTACAGTAGAGAGATTATTCAGAAAGGGAATACCACTTTTGTGGGATAATAGACCCGTATCAGCAAGCTTTGATCCTTGCTTGCACACAACTCTGACTCAGCTTACAGACATCTGAGCAAGCTTGTCAACACGAGGACTTCTGGCTACACGAGTCCCTATTCATTTGCACAGGAGGTACCATAACAGATTGTACCAGCTCAGTGATTTTTGCTTACAGCTCAAGCTATGTGGATGTGATCACCACTAGTGGGGTCAACAAGGTGGCTGCTCCCAAATAACGTTCACCCAGGACTCTTGCGGTCTTTCTGGTTCCTCCATCAGTCATCAACACAACTTCATTTTACAGCATGTCCTCCAGGCAGGCAGCACTACCCACTTCAACAGGGTGAAACTTATTTAGGGGAGGAAAAAAACCAAGTGTCTCAGTAAGAAGGAGCAAGATCGGGTGGTTCATTTCAAAGACAAGCTTAGGATCATTTTTCCAGTGAATTGTAAGAAAATTGTATACAAAAGTAGTTATTCACAGAGATGGAAAAGCAAATAACACTAAAATATTTGTGCGCACCCTGAACACAGTCATATCTCAATGTACACATTCTCCTCAGAAGTAACCTTGCAGATATTTTGAATAATCCTCCATGCATACCAGAGTCATTGAATGCTTATAAATAAATATTCACCGATAACTTGTGAACAGGCTAAGGGAGGCAGCTTGTTGTAGTGAGCTTAGACTCACTGATATAGGAACAGGAATAATGTCACATGGCATCAATGATCCATCAAATGGCATGGGAAATTAGGAGTAGATATTCAGAAAAAGACATTCTCAAATAAACCAGAGGCTAAAATTCAGACACGCAAACTATTTATCTAACAACTGGGAATAATGAACAAATTAGTATAAAATCAGTCTGCTCCCAGATAACTTACTGAACAGAGGAGTGAGAATACATTTTGATAACATACTGCTGCCTGCCACCAGTTCACCCTGCTCTAACTCTTACAAATAGAGTGGACTGACAATAACTGGGAGTAGCTGGTAGAAAAAAAAAAGAGGGAGAATGATGAATGGGAGAATACAAAATGCATGGTGATGGAAAAATACCAGTTCCCCCTTTGCAGGAAAAGTAAGTGAGGGGCACAAAGCCTTCCTCTGCTTACACTGCTTGAGATCCTACCCACTTCAGCCAGGTTGCAGAAAATTTGGCCCTCATTGTGCAAAACCTAAGAGTATAACCACCTATGAAGAGCAACATGGGGTATAACGAACAAAAATCCCAAAGCACAACTTCCACCACTTTCTCCTCATTGCCAGAAGACACAAAACCCTCTTTCCCCCACCACCCTTTTTCCCCTGCTAAACTCTTTGCCTTCCAGATAGCTCTACCTGTCAGTCACTCATCAAGACACTTGGTCCAGCTTCTGTCTTAAGGATGTTCAACAATAGGGAAATAGAAGAGCAGCTTAGCCAGCTCTGCAAGGGAGATTATTCAAAAGGTTAATTACTGAAAAACAGAAATAGGAAATGGAGGGGGCAATGGGAAAGGGGATGGAAGAGGAAGGGAGGGAGTGAATGACTTTCAGCTGCTAAATCTGGCTTTCCAAATCCTTCAAGTCCTTTACAATTTAGGCTGAACAAGGAGGGGACCGGAGGGGGAGGGGCTGTGTTGTTCACTCGCATGTTTGATAAAACCTCAATTATGTTCCTCTCCTAATCCTGTGTCATTAGGAGCAAAATGGTACATTGGGAGGCCATTTAGATATGAACGCCTGCAACCTCACCATCCGACCTGCTGACTTCTCCTTTCTTCCTTCTGCTCTCTCTCTTTTTGTTGCTGGAGCCAATTATATTTAGAGATGTGATTTTTTTTGGCTAGGCACTTGGCCTCCAGCACCGGGGGTCCCAAAATGGCCTGGCTGGAGGCCCTTATGGCCATTATTATTTTTTTTTTGGTGTAAAGGTCATTA
This sequence comes from Phoenicopterus ruber ruber, assembly GCA_009819775.1. NCBI lineage: Eukaryota > Metazoa > Chordata > Aves > Phoenicopteriformes > Phoenicopteridae > Phoenicopterus > Phoenicopterus ruber. Next base: position 91,906,035 of record CM020215.1, on the reverse strand, counting down.
TTACTGTAATAGCTGGGAATGAACCTATCTATTCAGAGCTTTTAAAAAGAAAAACAAAACCTCCAAAACAAAACAAAGGAGCATTTTTCTGTGGTGCCTCCAATCCCTGTTCTCACTGGAGCAGGAGGAGTCTGGCTGCCGACTTCAGTAGGAGAGAAGGATTGAACCCAACTGGAGAATTTTATGACACTAAAACAAAAGCCTCAGAAAGCAACCAAGTGAATTCAAATGTAAAGCTGATATCTCTTTGCTCCCTGCTGGTGGGAAGGAAACAAAATTAAAAGGAGCAACTGTCTGTATAATCCTGTCTTCATCCTTAGCTTTACATCAAACTCAGGCCCTGGCCCTGAGCACAATTCAGACATGATGGAAAACCTTGGGTCAGGAGCATCCAATGCCATACAGAAGAGACTAGCATGGAGGCCAGAGTGCAGCAGCACTGTCACTTTGTCACCTCCTTGGTATTCTTTGTTACCCCAAATCCGCACCTGTGTCAGTAGTTCACCAGAGATGGCTGCATTTCAATGACATGAAACAATCCATACATCATTTATATGGCTCATTGTGCTTTCTGTGTTAAGAGATCAATACAGGTATCTCTTCTCATTATACTATAATGCATGATGAGTGCAGTCACTATCTTAAAGTCACTTGCCAGTACACGACATAATGAGCCCTCCTTTTTGTCCTCTGGACACTGTTGTATAAAGGCATTATGAGAATTCACGGGCAATCAAGTTAGTATTTTATTTAGATTAAAAGCACCAAAGTGAAGGAGGCCAATAAACCTTTTCTCAGCTCTTCCCTAGCACTAGCTTTGCAGGCTGGTTGTGATACCATTGGGGGGGGAAATAATAATCAGAGCATGTCTGGAGCTTCCACAACTTTCTAGAGAGACATAATGTTATATAGCCTTCTGAAAATGAAAAATCTACCTTATTGCTTATTAAAATTTAGGCAAATCATGAGATGAAGGGGATAATAAATAACCTTGTGGGAGAGACACTTGGCAAGTGTAAGTTCCAAAGCATCATGGGCAAAAGAGTCTTGACTTTGGGAATTTCACTTAATTTGATTTATTGCCAATTGACATAAACTTTTATTTACTGATTCAGGCATTGGAAAACAAACAAAGATGACAAACAGTTAAACAAACACTTAGGTAAACCCCTTTCTTCCCAGTTCCCCAGGCTCAACTTCAGTACAACACATCTCCCCACCCCCCACAAGCCAGCTGGTCTCCCCTTCCCTTGTTTTGAACACACATTACACAGTCCCTGCAAGCCCCTTGGGTGAGGTGACAGACGGCACAGGAGATTGGGTCAGTACCTAATGCCTTTTTTCTGCTCTGTCTTATTTCTTACTGTTTTCTTTCTCTGCTCCTTCCTTTTTGCTTGTTGCTTCTTCTCCAGCCCAGGTCCTCCCCAGGCTGCAGTCCCTTTGGGGTGTCCTTGCTCCAGTGTGGGTCACCCATGGGCTGCAGCACCTCCCCTGCCAAAGCCCCTCCCCTAGTACAGTGTGCCTCCCTCCAAGAACCATCTTCAGCCCCATTCCCAACAACGTCCCCTTCCATGTGCCTCCTCCTGTATCTGCTTCTGTGTCCCATCTTGTGTCTCATCTGCATCCTCACATCTCCTCCCATGTCTACTTTGTTATCCCCTCTCACATCTCCCCGCATCCCCCCACCGAGAGGCTGAGACCCCTCTGACTGGCCACTTTCCAATCCGAGGAAAAACCTCCATCAAGGATTATGCTGGAGTTGGCAGAAAGCTTGCCCTCCAGCTACTCAGGCTGTTGCTGTCTATCTGCACAGAGCTATCCACCTTTACAGTTGTGCTGACGCAAGGTGCTGGAGAGACAAAATTCCATTTTAGAGAGAGCAAAACCAAAGGAGGCTTGCTGCACTGGGAGTGACCATCAGGTACAGCTAACCAGACCTTTTCCATACCACCTTCCAACCAAGTTTCTCCAGCCACTAGAGCCATTTCATGCCAAGACAGTAAAAAAAGATATTTTCACAGATTGGGTGATGCTCAATCCTTCCTCCCTGTTTATCTCTCCTCCCTACCAAATACTCAGGCTACAACTGAAGTAGTAGATGGCCATATCCCTCAGCACAGCTTCCCTGAGTCAGAGTCCACCTCCACAAACTGAAGCTCTTTTAATAGCACTGTCGATGAGAGATTGCATATCTAGTTAAGTGCTATTCAGATGCACCCACAGACGTTCACTGCTTCAGAAACACATCTCTTTCTAATAATATAGTTGGCTACATTATCTTATTTGACACTAAAAACTTGAGATGATTGATGGTAGTTTAAATTCTGAATAGACAAAAATTATAGAGCAGCTTTATAATCTTTTGCATTAGTGCCCTGGGGAAATGGCTGAAGTCTTTATCACATTCAAAGGACAGCATGACTGATACTAAACCTCTACCCTCCCAGCCAGACCAGCCTTCCATGAAGGTCTCAGGCAGCCTGGTTGGGAGCCTACCTACAAGAGCAGCTCTGAGGGCCTGGCATTTGATCATTAGGTGCCATGCTTTTCATCTTCCCTAACTGCCGCTTTGCACTATTTCTAACTTACTTGCAAGTAAGTCGGGATCAAGGAACAAAGAGAGAGGAAGGATGATGAAGGGAAAAGAACAGAGCAAGACACTTTCCTTTACCTTGGGTATAAGCAGCTATCCTGCTGAGAAGTAATGTGGTGTTTGCTTCCTGGACACATAAATACTACAGAAGAGCTGAGAAACTATATCCTAACAGGTATGGAAGAGCGGTTCAAGAATCTGCCCCAAGAGAAAGAGCAAATATACCAGCATCTATAAAGGGTAGGTTTGGGGAGGATGGAGCTTTTTTAACATGCCTGGGAGGAGCTACATTCAATACTTTGAGAATCATAGTGCTTAATTCAATACCAAAATAAAGGGAGTAGGAACTTACTCTCTCCCTAATCTCTTTTCCCAATTTGAAAAAGCAGTCCAAATCAGGGCTCTTTATTAAGAAAGAAAAAGATGTGCAGAGCAAAAGGAGCCTCTCATCAGGAGAAACAGAAGGGACAAAGGCTCAAAACTGGTCAAGCAGCTCATATCACTTTAATAAAAGCAGAGATGACCATATGAAGTCCACATGAGTGTAGGAGACAGAAACAGAGATGGACACAAAATTGGAAGCCTCCTTAAGTTTGTTGCCAGAATGTCCCCATCGGTCCTCCTCCTCAACTCATGGTCTCTTACCAGAAACCACCATTTGTCTCAGCACCCAACCCCCACAAATTCTTATGGCCATAAACATCTCTATGGAAGATAAGTCTCCTTTTCCTCCCCGAGGACTTGTAACACACAACAGTTAGCGAGGAAAGAACAGTACATGGAAAGAAGATCTCTTTAAAGCAACGCTCCCTTCTATTTTCACCCTTCAATGAATATCACTGTTGTATCAACTCCTTTTCCCATCCTCTACTGCTTGTGTATCAAGTCTGCTTCTGTTAATCCACACAAAACTCTTTAGGCTGCGTTTCTATCAACAAAAAGAGAGGAGAGAATTGCTCCAGTCTCTTTTGAGCATTGCAAGCCTCGTTCCTAGGTCCAAGCCCATCCCAGGACAGAGGTATCGGGAAAACTCCACATAATAAATGCTATCCTTCATGCTAAGCTCATGAAATGAGCTAGCAATTCAGGCAAGAATTTCACAACAGTTCATTTGAGCCTGTCCAGCTAAAGCTCAGTGTTCCAGGTTTCGCCAGACAGGGGGCTGCCCAGCATTTTGGGGGGGCTTTTTGCACCATGGTTTCACAGTACTGCTGCATCCCCATCCCGGAGTATACTAAAAGTAGACAAACTCTGATTTGCACAGCCATGAATTATAAACTTAGCAGCATCCCTAACAGAAACAACAGTAAAGTGATGTTGAGATGAAAATGCAGGAATCAATTGTGTATCAGAACTGCTGGACTCTGGCACAACCACCTGCAGTTTCTCCAGCTGAGAGCAGCAGTAGCTGATGGTGTCGGGTGAGGTCACCACACATGGTCCCCCCTAGCTCACAGCCAGGACAACGCCGTCACAAGAGGGACTGCAGACTGCTCATCTAGTCAGTCCCCTGAGAAAGGCACACAACCAGAGGAGTAAGTATTTTAAAAGCTTCCTTACTACCTGCTAGCCAGTGGCCAGTGTTCAGCTGGGGAAGAGTAAACCACGGCCTCATCACTACAGGCCACATGAAATAATATTCTTAAAGCAGCATCACCAACAGCAAAGACAATACAAAATATACCACCTGCCTACATAGTTTTCAGCAAGCTTGACAGGGAGAGGAACATTTTTCCTCCCACATCCAGAGGAAAATATCATCTCCTTGTCTGTCTTCACCCATCTTCTGTGTCTTGCCTTTTAATTAGCCTATAAATGTTTTGGAGGAGAGAATCGTCATTCTGATTCTGCATTCATGCAGAGCAGAGGGGCTTGGTTAATGGCAAGGCCACCTTAATGTTGCTGAGATAAGAGCCATGGTCAGCCAGTCCCAGTTCAGCAGCTTCACTGTTACTTCATTGTGCCGGACCGCGGCTCCCTTGCCTTTGCAAGCAGGCTGTGTGGTTTCCACGTGCATTCTCCGCACATGCTGGGACTTGAAGAGTGCCTCTATATGCCACAGTATCATTCCCCATTCCAACTGGCTGCCCCCCTGCCCCAGCACATACCTCTTCCTCCCCCCCGCTATCTCGCTCCCGATTAGTTGCATGCTTGTGATTAAGTCCCTTTTAATAAATGACTCCTATTAAACTGGATTCCTCTGTCACTGCGAGAGACATAAAATTAAAAACTGTCTGTCTTTAATCATGCCAGGCTTCATCTCCGTCTCTCAGGCTCCATTTATCAATAATTAATATAAGGAAGACTGAAATCCATTTCAATTTCAAAGACCCAAATGTTACATTTTTTAATAAAAAAAGAAAGAAAAGAAAGAAACCACCATCAGTCCCAGAAACAGAGACAGCCAGACTCACACACGGGAAACGAGAATCTGGCAGTGCTGCAGCAGCCTCCAGAAGGAGAGAGGGGCTTGGATGTGACAAGCAGCTCTCCTCATGGCTTTGTAACTGGACATTTTTCCTCTCAAGTACTCCCATGCAGAGGAAGAACCACCCCAGTGGTCCCAAGGCCTACGGAGATCTGCACTGCAGCTCGTGGCCTTATTTCTCCTGGTTTTACCGAGTCCCTGGAGCTATGACAAACCAGCACACTGCACTACCTGGTCTGGTACCTTCTTTTTAAAAGTTTCCAGATCTCAGATGCTCCAAGGGAAAGTCACAATGAGCACTTCCCTACAAACACAGTGGTAATACATGGCAGGATTTACTGGGATGAGCAAGGACATGGGGAGGCAAGTCACCAGCCTGGTTCTCATTATGTTGCTCTATAAAGGACTAGAATTGACATTAAAATCCTTCTTCCTCTATTCAAGCGGTGCCGCTGTTTACTCTGGCTTTTTGTCACTACATCACACCCAGCATTTAAGCCAATCCTACTTTTGTTGTGTAGGAAGTACAGGACAGTCCAACACAAAAAGATTGACAAATGCCACCAAGATTTTTCTTTCGGCCTTCACCCCCAAGAACGGGGCTCGCTGTTTGGTGTGAAGGTACTTGGAAGAGGAAAACTGTTGGGCATCTCTACCCTCGCAGTGAAGGGCAATCACAATTTAGGTAGATATCCCTGTGTTTGGGTACTGCACGCAGCACGTCTGATCACATAATCAGGCTGCCTTGAGCTCTGACTGTGGCCAGCTTTAGATCAGGCTGGGTATGTCTGAGTACACCTACGCGGTACGGTCCTCTGCCAGCAATACAACTTGAGGAAAGCCCCCTGTGATCATGGTGATGCTGTGCCTCAAGTCACATGCCCTGCGAGGGCTGTCTAGCTCAGCTCAGACCACACTGAAGATGTCCACATGGCTTTCGGTCAGTTCAGAGCACAAGTAGACAAACTGACATCTTCAAGAAAAACAAAACACAAAACTCTGTCATGCAGACATATCCGACATGAGCTCAAGTCACGTTGCACGGACACACCGCCTTAGCAGACTGACAGCTGTGCCAGCCACAGACCTGTCAGCCGTTTACACAGGTAAATATGTAAGTGAAAGTGAAATACAACGCAAAATGCAGGATTTATCCTTTTGGGAGGAATCTTGCATGTAAAAAACCCAACGCGCAAAGCTTTCCAAACCCAGGTTACTGGTCAACACCCAGATGTCATTGAGCGGATGAACATACAGCACCACCCTAGAAACACAGGTGAACCTCTGACTTGGAAGCTGCGCGGGGTAATACCCAAGCCTTGCAGTTCCCAGCATACTCATCAGCTGAATACCTGGCCCAACACCTCCCGAGCCTCAGCAGCTACCTGGACTTTCCAGTCTGTGGATCTTGGCATAATAACTGCCCGCCCATAATTGCCATGGAACAAGGGAGTCATATACAGCTAAACCCCACCGCTAGAGGTAGCGACAATTAGGACATTACCTTCTGATTAACAATCCTATGCAGGGGAACACAATAAGCAGCCTGGTGCAACACCGTAACACTATCAGTCATTACTCAGTAATTACTGTGCAACTACGCAGGGACACAAAGGCACGCTCCCCCCCTCAGTTACAGTGGAGAAATATCATTCAATAGACTTTAATTACTGCAGAACCACACGGTAACAAATGATGACCTGCCCGCTGGTATAAAGCGGGCCTATCACTCATCGCTCGTTCCCTAGTAGTTACTAAGGGAACCCTTTGGTAATCCCACGGCGACTGCGGCGCATTGTGGCTGTGGGGTTTTTTTATCCCAGCATATTGTGCATTTTCAAGACTGCTGAGGAGGGGCCAGTGTGGAGGGATTACAAAGAAACATTTGCTGAACTACTGTTATCTTCCCAATAAGCTCCCTGTTCCATGCCACTGAATTGTGGCAACATTGTGGTAATGCTTTCAGTGAAACTTAAACGTGAGGGGGATAATTGCACCTTTGCCCTGCAGATCTTGTGGTACTTGTAATTATATCCCGTTACCAAGGAACACAGCAATTTTGAACCTATTACCCACAGGTATCGTTTATTTCAGAGTTAAATTTATTGCTTCAATGCCAGCCTCGCTTGTGGTTCTCCTTTATGCATTCAGGCTTCCCTAGTGACAAAACATTGAAAATAGAGTGAACGGAAAGAGACGGGATATAGGGACAATAGATGGGGGCAGAAGATGCGGGTGCCTTTCTGGCCCTTGCCCTAGCCTGTGCATTGCTTTTCACTAAGCCCAGGGGGATTTTCTTAAGGGAGGAGAAGCATTAGTGCAAAAGGGGAACAACCCTTCTGCAAGCCAAGAGAGGCTGCAAAATGAAGCTGCTCCCAGGGCCACCCTTGCCTGTGATGGGGCTGCAGTGCTGGCTCTCAGCCTATGCTGAGACAAGAGCTGTCACAGCTATCCACAATTCCCAGGCTGCTGTGCTTTGTAATCCATCCATCCAAGAGCCTCTGTGCCTTCTAACAACTTCGTTTGTAAAATTAGGGAAGGAACATCAGAGGTGTACTCCAGCACACGGCTGAACTCTGACGCAAAGGACTGCCAACCGGTCTGTAACTAAATAACATGCTATAGGAAAATAAAGCCTGTTTACTTCTGACTATTCAATTCCCAACAAGGGGGGAGTCACAGGAGGAAAGAAGGAATTGGTATTTTCCCCAAGCTATATCAACATTTTAGAAGGAAGCAAGCAGTCAAGGATATGGGTCTTTGCCGAATGCAGTGCGCCACATCACCAGCAGCGGAAAGGAAAATAAGTGCAGCCAGTTCTGCTAGCTGGGAAAGGGGAAACCTGCAGAGCTGCTCAGGATGTTTGTCACCACCGCTGAGCTCCTCACAAGTTTTGTAGCATTTCTGCACACAAACCAGTGTGACTGGACTACTGCAACCTGCGACGGCTTTTAATAGCTCTTTAAAGGGTATTCCAGTCATAGGGTACTGCACCTTTACCACCAACACCAACACCCAACTACTCCAAAAGGCTAAGAGGGGCAAGCCTGGTACTCCTTATGCGCCTCAGGAACCTCTAGCTTGCCCAGAGGGGAAGGATTTAATAGAGGGTACTGAAATGTACTGATTCAGTCCTGACTATCTGCAAAGAGCAGAACAGGGCTGAAAGCAAGGACAACACAGCAGCAAGAGGCAGTCAGGACCGCAGGGTCAGTCCTCCTCCAGGTAACTGCAGTCAGAACATGGGTGTGAACGATGAGCATACTGGATTACACACACAGTTTAGCTAATGACAGCAGGTCTCCATTTTTGGGAGATCAAACAATACCAAATACCGAAAAGGCTAAAAAGAGTAGAGAGATTATTACAGATTTGTGTCCCATTCCTGCATTATCTTTGCAATGAATAAGCCATCTCCTCAGAAAACAATAGATGCTCCAGCTCCCGGAGAGGAGCTCGCTGCTGTTCAGACGCATCACGCTGTTATGGCAAGTCAAGCTCTAGGAGCGACACAAAAAGATAATGCTAGAACATGAAGAGAAGACCTGAAGTGAGTTGTTATGGAAACTGGATTCTCACAAGCTCACACCACCCAATGAGTTCTCTCCCCTTACATTCATTTGTCAAAAAGCCTGAGGTGCACAGGAGTTGCTAATGACCACCACTCTGTTGCCTCACCTTGCATTCTCAGTCATCACTGCCATTTTCTCCCAGTTAATCTAACCTGGCCCAAGTACCTCCAGTGGTGGGAAGGGGCTCGGGACTCCAGCAGCACCACAGGACAGAACAAGCTAGTCCCTTTGGCACTCCTTGCTTGGAAGAGCTGGTGCTGGTAGTAGCAGGTTTTAATCCAAAGAAACAATGCCCACTGCAATATGAACTACTTCTCTGTCAAACTTGAAAGTTTCAGAAAAATCAAAACAGTACCAAAAGGGATGGTGGCAAGACCACACATTAATAGGCTCAAGCCCATGTTTGGTAGTGTAACCATACAGGATAGGGATTAGCTACTTCACCTGAGCTACGTAGTGCCATTTTACATGGCCTGGGTTCTCTCATCTGACTTCTGCTGGCCTCTCCAGCAGCATATAGCTCTTCTATAGTTGACATTTGCCACTATTGCCTCATATTACATTGACTACACAGAAAAGGCAAGTTCATGTGTGTACGGTTATACCCAAACAGACAGTCTGTATGGCAGTGTACTGATAACAGTACTGAGTAAAGATCGTTTTCCCACAGAAGCAAAGCGGGAAACTGGCTATGGCAGGCAGCTACGCAGCAGTAGAGACCAACCACTGCCTTTCCTATCATGGTTGAGTCCCAGTTACTTCTGTGGAAGAAGAGATTGGGGTAGACTTGGCACCCGCTTCCTGCTGGGATCCCCTGCTTCATATTGCCCAGTGCTAGCCAGTATCAGTGAGATTGTTTTTTCCAGGGCTTTCCACTCAAGTTCTCACCCTTTAAACTCTGCCACAGGATGGAGAGAAGAACTTCACCTAGACTGTCAAAATTTTTTAGGCTGACTGATGCGATACCGCATGAATCTTGTACTGGATACCAGTTTATCCCTGACACTGTCATGTGCCTGGACCTTCTTCCAGAAAGGCTCCAACCTATCCAACTTGCATTTCAGGACCTGTCACTACGACAATGCTTGGGATCAAATGCACTTCCAGACCTGAGTCTTGGGACTTGGCTTATGATTTGACCCAGTGTCATCCTGAGTCCCTGCTCATGAGGCCCTCAGTTTTTCCGAGCAAATTGTTATATTTGTCCTACTCCACAGCTTCCAGCATCAGGCTAAAGCAGGTGTAGGGAGGTGCACGCCTGCATGGGAGGACAAAAGAGTGCTCAGAAACATGCTTGGTACCACCAAGAAGCCACCACCAAGAGGCAAAGTTTAAAACATGTTCTGTACTTTCCTCACCTGTGTCTGGGGGCAGGAAGAAGAAACAAGCAGCAGGAACAGGGCTCACACCAGGGCAGTAGCCCCTACTTCTGCAGCATGCTGTCTGGCTTGCAGGGCAATAGCAGCAACATCTGCTACAGTTAAGAATGCAAATGTGTTTCTCTGCTGTTTTCAGTCACTCATAACTTGCCAAAATTTTCATCTTCAGAGTTGAAATTTTCTAGACTTGGCCAGTATCCAATGGTGATTATTTTTTGAAAGAACATGGCAAAAGTGACTTAACCACTACAGAGCACTTGGAATGGCATTCATCGCTATTATTCAAAAGTCCTGACAGACAGAATTAAGCAGCTTTAAAGTCCACAAAGTTTAGGTCTGAGAGTTAAAAAGCCAGAAGCATCTGCCAAGGGATTTCAAATGTGCACCTTTTAGCAAGCGTTTGTACACCATTCAGTGCAGGAAGGCTCCAAATTAGCATTAAACCTCAAGGATCCACTAAGACGAAGTTGGGGGAGGGAGGAAGGGCTAATGATCCTGTAACAAACTACTACCTGGTAAAAATAGTATGCAGGGCATTTTGCCAATGCACCGCTAAATTAAATTGCACAGGCAGGTAGCGCAAGAGCTTGTGAAAACTTTAACAAATGTGAGTACAGGTTTCAGTAATGGCTCCGTAAGACCTTTCCTCTGAAGGCATTATTCCCTGAGCAGATCCAACAGGTCACTGAGCCCAAAAGAGGGAAGACTTGCTCCCCTCTTCTCACCTCTGCTCTTTGGATGCATAGCTCTGCCCCCTTCCTTGCACCTTTCACCCAACCAATTTGGCTCACTAACCAACCTGAAAACCAGATGTTTTCATTTGCTGGGTTACGAGTTGAACGAACTTGGGGAGGGACCTACTGAGCACCAGAGCAAGTAGAAGGTAAGTGGCAGGAACATGCACCTGGAAGAAGCACACTCTCAGTCTACTGGTGGTAGCAAGCTATTAGAATGCTTCTCCCACCTGGAGCATCTTCACTCCAAGTCTCTGCAAACTGAAAATTTGTAAAGCACCCAAGCCCCACTGCAGAGAAAATCCAGTCTTAACACACAAGAGTGCAAATCCCTTTCTAGTAACCAGCATTAGAAAGACAGGTCTTTTCTTTGATGGGTCTAACTCACAGTATGTAAACATTTCCAACAAAAAGATGATATAATGGCACTACAGAAAAAGTTGCACAGATAGAATCATAGAATTGTTCTGGTTGGAAGACACCTCCAAGATCATTGGGTCCAACCATTAAAGGTATAGGTATAATATAGGTATAATGCTATGGCATTTGGAGCCTGCAGGTAAAGCTTCCAGACTCACATGTGAATACAGAGCCTCTTTACATTCAATCAATGCTCACTGTCATGAGTCTGATCATTTTTTCAGTGGTATTCTTTTGGTATCTGGAAGAGGAGGGAAAGAAAGAATTGGTTTTAATTAAGTCACAGGAAAAATAATCAGCTTTTCATCCTGGAAGACAGAAGAGGTGGGAAAGGGATGTCTGCTGAAGGTTTTGCAAATTTACCTTGCATAAGGTTGCTAGCTCTACACACTGAAGCAAGCTGTTTATTAATTGCAGACAGTGCATTCAAGAGGTTACAGAAAGTACAGGATGGGTGAGCAATGACTACTGGTTGACTCGCATGCTCTTTCAAAGAGTCCTGCAATTTCTTCTGTACAGTGTATAAGGTTGTATAGGTATAAACCACAAGAGAACGTTACACGTCTAATAAAGAAGCTAGAGCGTACATGCTGTAAGCTGGACAATCCTTACCTAATCAAAGCTTCAATTATTTTTTGGCAGTTACTCCCATTCTACAGTGGTCAAACCATGCTTACAAAGGTAACGATCCCCGTACATAAGCACCAAGTTAGCCACCCTTCCAGGGTAACTTTGACAAATACAGAGAGAAGGGGGAAAGGTTGATAAGTGTGCTCTCTGTCCTGCATCTGTTGAGTTATACTCAACAGATATGAAGCTAGAGAGTGGAAGGCAGGCCAGCCGCGCTCTCAAGGATATTCCACGTCCGCTGTTGCAGTGACTGTCAGATGTGCGTCTCCAGCAGCATACAGCCTGCAGTGGCATCTGCCTAAGCAGAGACACTACACCATAGCATTATGCTGGGGCTCCAGCGTACCCCAAGCCTATGCTGCACAGCACCCCAAGATCAAGCAGACAATACATCTTGCACTTCAGTGAAATGCTGCTAAGGGCTACGCTCCCTTCTGCTACCAAGTTACTGGGAAACAGTAGCATTACTCAGCACAGGAGCCCTCCGAGATTTGTCATCTTGCTTTACGACTGCTCTATAACACTCTTCAAAAGAACGCATCAAGAAACCTAGTTCAGTTCTTGCAGAGGCTGTAAGCTTGGCAAATGGTGGTGAAGGCAGCCTACAACGTATGGCGCGTGCTCCAGCAAATCTGCCTGTTCGTTCTGCGCACGCAGCTACCTGTGACCATGTAGAGCCTTTGCTGACTTCCACGGCTTTCCCACACGGGGCAGCCGGCAAGATCGTGACCTTGTTTTGCATAATGGCTTGATTCAGATAATCCCAAGAGCGCTCGCAGTCATTTAAATCAGTTGTAATATATGGAATTTCAGGCTGATTTTAATCTTTAAAAAAGTTAGATTTGCAGAGTGAAACACAGTCAGAAAATGTCAATGTACCAGCTCCCCTCATACTCTTAACCAGAGTCTCCTGTGCATACACATTTTGATGCAGCTCTGTCATACTTTGACTCGCCCCTAGACCTTACCACATTCAGTCCACAGGATGGCTAGGACTTGCTGGATGAGTGGCTATTCAATATTTCTTTTTCCTCTCATTAGTCATTGTGTCACCTTACATCTTATTTATCATACACTAAGCCTCTCATTGAACAAGGCAGAAATCCTGCAATAAGAACAGCCTGTGAGCGTTTAAAGACTGTATTGTAATTCTGGCATTTCCTGACTTCTGTGCATTTTATTTCACTGTTACTTTAATCCATGTCTTGTGTTGGATTTCATTGCCTCTTTAAAAAAGAAAAGTGGATAAACAAAGAAATTCCTTCATGAGCAACACATTGACAGACAGCAATAGAGCATTTGTCTTTTATAAATGTGCAATTTAGAGCTGTGGAAATAATTGATTTTTTGGTTTGCTAGCAAATCAAAATAAAAGGGTTTTTTTGGGTTGCCCTAAAAGGCATACAAAAAAGTCTAGTCTAAGTTAAAAAGCAAAAAGAATCAGATGAAGCCCCCAAACTAATTTGTTTGGATGAACTGAAGTGTTGCATTGGGAATAGATTGCTCTCTTTTAAGATTTCTAACACTTTCAAAAAAGTTTTCATTCCTTCCTGATTTTTTAAAATAAACCCCCCAAAGTTTTACTTTGATAATCTTTCTACTTCCCTAAAGCTACTTCTTACACTTGCTTCTTCTCCACACCCACTCCCAAAGATCTTGTCACAATTTCAACTTGAATTTGTCATCGTTTCAACTGACCGAAAGTTGTATTTGTGTAAAAAGCTGTTCAGAAAAAGTGAGAAGGGAGGGTTGGGTTGCCCGTCTCCTGCTTTAAAGCAACTGACCGGGCAGAATCCCCCCACTGCTTCTGCTCTCACCTCTTCATCAGTATTTATAAACTAAGTGCACAAGTGTGGCTACACCTCACACAGAGTTAATAGCCTAAAGGCCACACGATGCAATGAATTAATGTTATTACACAGTGGGGTAGGGCTGGGGGCAGACAGGCAGCAAACCCACAAGATTCGGCCCCGTCCTCACTGTGCGTGGTTGGGGGCTCTTCTGCAGGATCAAGGCCTGAAGTACACAATTGCTCAGCAAAACACGGTATTGTTATTTACATTGCAATAAGCCATTAGCCATAGCTGAGGTCCTGTTGTGTCAACCGCTCCACACGTAGAGACTCCCTGCCTGGAAACAGCCTGTGAGCTGCTCCGGGCAGATCAAGGCTGAGAGGGACTCGGAGGCACAGAGGACGCCATGTGCCCAGAAGGACACAGTATTCACTAACAAGTCCAAGCCCCTCTGCCCAGGAGACACTACCCAATTCTTTAAGCCACCTTAAGTGCTGAAGGAGATTTGACAACATAAGAAAACACACCTTTGCTTTCTTGCGTGAGAGAAGTACATGCAACTCCCATTTCACCTTTGCATGATTATTTTCAAGGTCTACTAAAATGCTGAACGAACAGCCGCTTGGAGAAGGTTCACCACAGCTTCAATAAGCAAGTGCCCGGGAATAGGCATGGTTCTACTGTTGTTTATGTTGGCATTGCCTCGTTGAGATTCACAGGCACATTTGTTCCCAGTGGCTTAAGTCCCAGGCAAATTACTATTTCTGTGCACCTTAAAAAAGTTAAAAACTAAATCCACCTGCAATCCAGACAGCAAATGACAAGTTCTCTCGTAGCCGTAAAATGCAGAGACTATTGCCATTTTTAGATGCGATTGGGGCAAATGGGTTGTTTATCAGTTTCCCCCCAAATCCTGTTCAGAAGCCAACAAGATGCTCAGTTTCCCCTCCTAAAAATTGCAAGCGCCTTAAAACAGACATGTGTAAACACAATCAATTCTCTACTGAGCATGGTAACAGGGAGCTAGATCCTGGAGAGAAGACAGCGCCAACAGTATTGCTACTTCCATACTTAAGTTGATATGCACGATGGCTCAGATTTTTCTCTGCATCCTCTGTCTCCTGTCCCAGGAAGGTTTATCAGCCTGGGCAGAGCTGTGTGAATGCCTGGGACCAGCTCAGGCCTGGAACCAGCCTAGCTGCATTCATATGGCATCAGAGGTATTAAGCTCCGTCAAACCTAAGCTGATCTGTACAGATCCCATTTGGTTGCCCTTGCACCTAAGCAACCTGTTTTATCTACAGGCTGTGCTGTCTGGGAATGAATTATTCAGCATTAATTGATTTTTTTTTTTTTTTTGCCAAAGAGAAATATCTTTTATTTACAGTTTATCTGAAACACTGAATTTTCTTGCCAAGATGCTCCAACACAGATACCCACAAGTGCTTTTAGTCAGTGTCATTTCATCCTTGTTCCTTCCTTATTTTCTTAGAATAATTAAAAGAATGAGATGTCAATGAAAGTCAAAATATTTTTAGGTAAAAATATTTCTTTTCTGAAAAAGTTGAAGCAGAAAGTTTTGATTCATCAGTTGGGGGGGGGGATTGGGGTTAAAATAGTTCACAAATCACTTGGGTCAAACAGAATACTCATTTTTGCTGAATGAAGTACACAACCAAAAAATCTTATCCAGCTCCATTTGAAATTTAGCATTTAGAGTGAAAATGCATGTACAACTTGAGCTTTATGCATAGGTGCATGCTTCACCAACAATAAATTGAACAGAACAGGGCACAAAGACACTGTATTAAATTGCATACTGCAGCCTCCAATTTTGTACTTTCAGATATTTATGGGTAGCTGCAGAGTTGTGGGTGCGCTCATTTTTCACATGCAAATGGTCATTTGCACATCCAGATATGCCTGAAAAATTAAAGACTTGTTTGAGCACTGATGAAAAACAACAACTCCATGTACTGAATAAAAGCATTAAGGCATCATAGCAAAGGGACAGAGGAAATTCAGAAGCATTATGGGAGATCCAAGAAATATTTAAGAGAGAAGCTGAAGAGAGATGAAAATTTGCAAAAGCATCCCTATGGGTTTGGAAATTTTCCTTCAGCTAGGAATAGCCTCAGAAATAAGAGTTAAGCAAGACAGCATAACCCATTTGAAAATCTGCCCTTGGCTTCTCACATGATCTCTGAAGATGACGACAAACCCATGTGGTTGATTGAACGAACACCCTTAAACACATTATACCTTCATATTAATGAAACTACTGAAAACAAAAAACACTTGGAGGAAACATTTTGGTGCACCAGCACACATGCAGTCACGCCACTCCCCCATCCTGCAGGCTGGTTTAAGGAAAGGACAATGGCCTCCACTCATTGTCAGTGAAGGTACACTGATTTGTGTCTGCTGGACTTACGGCCGTAGCTTTTGGCACTCATCTCCTCTCATACGCCACAGGTTGTGGAGAAGTGGGTGTCAGGCTCCATGAAACAAAGGTATGAGCATCCAAAAAAGGCAGGTAGTACTCCCCTTGCGGTTTTGTCAAGGAGAAGTGAAGGACTGGCTGAAGTTTGGGGCCTCTTCCCTGCCCACCTCCTTCTCCAGCTCATTCACATGTACTCCCTCAAAATGCAAATATACACGTACACCACCTTAGTGCCTTCCACAGACAACACGACATCAAATTGACAGAGCTGTGACTATTTGACATCCAAGCTGATAACAGAACGGCACTTTTGTGCAACACTTGAACAATAGGCAAGAAATGTGGCTTCCATAAATGGGTGAATTTACAGCTTGCTGTTCAAGAAATAAATAAACCATTACCCACAAAGCATCGTTTCTCTTTGAAGTATGTTACCTGTCACTAAAGGTTAAATAACTGTCGACTGCTCATGCGAGGCTGGCGGGGGTAGGTTGTAGCTTTGCAACTTCTTATAGCTTTAATGGGGACTGTGCAGTTATAACCCTCCTGCTTTAAGGAACAAGACATCACTGACTGTCGGTGGTGGGAAATGGATCACCTACTATGTGCCTGTTACTGGCTCATTGTCTGTTATGATTTCAGAGGAAACAGGTCAAAATACAGTAGGCAGCAACCAGCATGAAATAATGGGCCAACTGCTACAACTGACAGGACAGAGAGACATGGGCTCCAGATTTGGGAGTCAACTCGTATAGGAAGAGCAAAGGTGTCCCTCTCTCTATCTGTCCAAGACACAGTCGTGACACTAGTCTATGTCTTTGTTTCCTGTGCATGAACAGGGGACAGCAGGCACCCCTCAGTTCCCTAGGGGATCACAAGCATCAAACTAGGACAACAGATTCATAGCTCAGACCATCTGCTAAAGGAAGCAAGGACAGGTGAATGCAAGCACACAAAGAGCACCAGTGAAGATTCAAATCCTACACAGTCTGTTCATAAGCCACTGAAAGAAAAGATGGCATCTTCTCTTTTTTCCCCCCTGGCTGGTAAAAAACCTGCCCCTAAAAGTTTCAGATGAGGTCACTTTTTTCTTCTTCCTGCCAGCTCTGGAAGGAAGATACCAGCTTAAAACCCTGAACCACATGCAAAAGATCACAGTAGGGCAGGGGGCTTACTGGTGGAATGGGACTCATCAGAAAACATACCAGGCACTCAGACACTGAACTGAAAAAGTACGTGCTTCTAGAAATAAGAGACAGCATGTGGACTTGGTAGCCTGCCATTTCTCACAGAGCCTGGTAAGGACAGGGAACTGGGCAGAAATCACTTGCAAAGTACCTCAGGCATCAGTGAGGCGTGATGGCAACCTTGTCAGACAGGTGATGCTGCTTGTCTTCTCCCTTCTATAGGGAGCACATACGGATTTTAAAAATGAGAAGTCTTATTACAGAGGGGAAGATAATTTATATACTTGATATGGGCAGGGATTTGCACTGACACAGACACACAAGTCTCTTGAGGCATGAGTACACATATGTACTGTAGAAGTTCCCTCACCCTATAGTTGGCTGATCAGACTCTCGTGGCTCAGTTGCCCACCTCCCCAAAATCCTCCCCAGAAATAACAGAGCAGGAAAAGTTAGTCTCATCTCTCAGCTGAATAGTCATTAGTCCTACAAACACGGCAAAGTGGTCTGTTACTGCTAGTCTGTAGTACCTGTGATATTACCCTCTCAGGCTGAGAAACATTCAAAAATGGGTTTTCTGCCAAAGCTCAACTGCATTCCAGTTTTTGCCCTGCAAAGCAGTGTCTCGGCAAGAGCTCCCTTCCCTCTCTGGAGGACTGCCGCACATCCCAGAGAACTGCTGGCCACGCTTTGCCTCCACTTGAGGGAGTAACTGGAGTTGAGAGTCTGACCTACAGATAACCACAAATTGACAACAGAGCCCCAAGAATGTTGAGAAACAAAACTCTTTTTTCAAACCTCTTCACTCAGCTGTTTTTCAAATTCAAAGTGTCCATATGGCTAATCAGCATGAAGGGCTTGCTGTGAGAGTAAAAGGATTGCCAGCATCCCAGAAGCAGACAGACATTCAATAACAGGAATAGCACTGTGATATCTAGCAACTTCTGAATCCATTTCCATCTCAAAACTGTATTTCCTTCTCCACTCCACCAAAACTGGAAGTACTGAAAGCTGTATTCCAGATGATACCAGGGGAAGGAAAGGGGAGTTTGTCCCAGTTTGCCAAACGCACAAATCTCATTTGCACGTTGCATTTAAAGTTTCACACTGGTTGTGGAACTCCATTGCCCGCTCCCGACCCCTGTGCCATTTCCCAGTAATCTAGGTCTAATGAAGTTGAATGAAAGCTGTCAGGGAAGAGGAGCATGATGCAAGAGGAAGCACAGCTTGTATAAATGCTACATTACCCTTTCTTATCCAGTAAAACCAACCCTTGTCCTCAGGGTGGGTTCAGCCTGCTAAGAGCCCTCCATTGGGCTGGCAGCAAGAACTGCAGACGAACACTGTCACACAGGTTTGCCATCCTCTCCATCCTCTATTTTACCCAGGAAGATTTCTAGCTGCATGCAGACAGTTGCAGCGTGGCATCACAAAGAATAGCACTGTATCTCTCAGAAGTCTCCCGTTCTTAACGGGAAGATAAGTAGTTAATATACCTCCACCTGAGGAGCCATCTATGAAGCTTTTAAGGAACCAGACAGAGGACCTGACACAAGAGGGGGCTCACAGACGGATTCTTTGTCTTAAAACCTTTATCAAAGTTTGTAGTGCGCTCAAGTTCAGACAAATTTAGAGAGGACCTAAGTCATTTACCCTTAAAGAGGCCAAGTAACAAGTTATCCAAGCCACAGACAGTGTCACCCAAGTGCAGAGTTACAAGAATATTCCATTCTCTGCCACTTTACATGGGCCAGTGGATGTGGCAGCACAAAGGCATGTGTTTCAATGCAACAAGCTGCGTATTCTTAAAGGCATTTGTTCTCTTCCTTCACAAACCCTTCCAGTACCACCCAGCTGGAGAGAAACGTGCATGCAAGTAATTTGGTACCTTTCCTCTCACTTGACAGCCAAGAGAAATCCAGAGGCCAGTTTCCCCAGTGCCCTGACAACCATACAGGAATGGGATATTCATTTCCATTCCCATGCCAGATGACAAGCAAGTTATAAATTGTGTTCAATCCTACCATCCCTTGTTTATCTACCGTGACAGTCTTCTCTGGCTCTTGTGTGGCTAGGAGCCCAGAGGGCATGCATGACCTTTTTCAAGCTGTTCTAAGTTGTCATAAGCTCTTCTGCCTCCCTTTCTATTTTCCATCATTTTATTCATGCCCTGCCCTTCTCCTTCTATCGCTCCAACATCCCTTTATTGCAGTCCTCCTAGAACTTTATCTTCTCCCATCTCCCTGTCCATGAATTACAGCCTCTCTTACTTTCCTCTCTTTTCTTCGTCTTGTTCCCTTTGATGGTGTCTCTTTTATTTCTCTCCTCCATTTGCTGAGCAGGCCAAGCTTTCACTCAGACACTCCATTAACCCAAGCCTCCTCTGACTTGCTACAGTGCTGAAAACAGATGAAAACTAGGCTCTCCTCACTACCTTCTCCCTCCCTGCTTTCATTTATCTTTGCTCCCTCATGCTTTTTACCTCTTCCCCTCTCTCTCCCCTCCTCCTCTCTTCAGGCACATCATTGTACCTGGTCCTCTCTTGATCTGCCGTTATTTTTGAGCTCCCCATTTTGCTCATCTTCCAATCCCCCATCAGCACTCTCTGAAAATTAAGGTCAGAGATTAGTCCTTTGCAGCTGCCCTAGTGCTGAGTCGAACCAAACATCACTTACATCCAGAAATTTCCTTTCAGGGCCACCTGGCAGGGTAAACCAAGACATCTTGCATTTCTTGCCAAGGCCTGAGTTGCTGAACTAGTAGAGAGACAGAATTATTTATAGAGACAGCTTATGGGGATGTTATTGAGATGATGTCTCAACACCTCAGAGCCAGCCCCTCCAATATTTTTTATTCATTACCACCTGGAATAAGGGGGAGATGGGAGACATGACAAATCCTTTAGCTGGGATTTGGTTTCCAACACCGAGATTTGGCTAATTTTCCCTCTCGCCCAGATAAAAGAAAAAAGGGGTGTCAGAATCTTTGATCTTCAGAAATATGGGAAGCTGTATTTATGGTAAACATGAAAACCATCCGATTCTTTGACTTCCTAGTGTCAGAGCTGTTAATTTTTACACAACACTTTTGCAACTCACTAGTGAGTGCTGAAACTTGCGGGTTTGTATTTAGTTGTCTCATTACATAGCAAGACAGAGGAGAAAAGGGACTAATGCAAGACTCGGGAAAAGAGTTTGGGATTGCAATGCCTCTGATAACCCTCATTGTACAGCTGGAGCAGGACCATTTTTGAAGTAGCAATGTGCAGATGACAATACAAAAAAGGCCATCACAAGTGCAAGAAAAACTATGACCAATTCTGCAGGAAGATGGTGTTCATACTGAAATGAGGCAATTCCACCTTTACCAAAGCAAGCACAGACATCCACCACAAGAACACACCAGGGTTAGGGAGCTTATTGCAGTTATCCAGTGTGAGGAAAGACTGAGATGCTGTGGGCATTCATGGCAAAGAAATTTGGGAACCACGGATGAAGAGAGCACCCTTCATCCTATGCAGGGCATGACAAACTACATCTCGGCAGCAGGAAGAAGACAGTAAGCTTCATGGATGTAATTTCCACAAGAGTCACAGGACTATACATTAAGAACCTTAAACCACGGGCAACAGAACTGGATCAAGCTCAGCTTCTTAAAAGTCTGTTTGGTCCTGGGTAAAAGCACTGACTGAAGCTTTCACCAGGGTTGGGTTTTCGCCTGCAAGAATTGTGGCACCCAAAACAGCAGAGCTCACTTTGCAGCTTCTCTCTGTGGCATCATTTCAAATAGCTACCACTTTAGTTATTTTCATAAAACAGAGGATAAAACCTTTTAATCACCTAATTTTGACACTTCTGGTTGAAATCAGCCAACATGTTCAAACAGTGAATGAGGCAAAACAAACAGGAACAGACACACACAAAATGGTTTCCTTTTGTTAAGGGTCTAAAAGGCATGGTGCCAAAAACAAGACATATGGAAGGCTAGCTATCGTACCAAATTGAGAAGCAGCACAGAATTCCTAGCAAAAGAATGGGATCATAACTCAACAGGCATTTCTGATGGCAAAACGTGGAGAAATGACAAAAAGGGAAATCGATGGGATATTGTATTACCTGGCTATAAAGTATTCAAGAAGGATAGATTGGGGCCAAGTTTTCTTCTAGCATAACTCCAATGACTTCAGTAGAGTTATGGCAGTAAAGACACTGGTCCTCTAATGCTACTCTGATGGTCTCTGCAATAGACTCAACTCATACAGTATCCAGTGACATGACATCACTGCAGGCACAGAGTCTTAGTTTAACATCTGTATTGACAAAAATACCAAGACGTGAACATATTTTGAAGTTATAATACAAGCTTTCTCTTCAGAAGAAAGGTACACATTCCACAATGATGAAGGAAATCAAAGAGGAAAGGAAGTCAGGTAACAGCTACCTGACCAGCCACAGTAAGATGAAAGTTAAAAGAAACAATTTTAGTTTAAGTGCTTCTTGAAACTGTCAGTTCTAGGGTACAAGAAAATAGAATTGAAAGTTGTTTTTCCGTTAATTCAGACAAGTTAAAATAAAGGTAATTATTGACAAGCTAATGTATACCAGTGACCAGAATATCATCCAGTTCACGTTCTTAAACAGCAATCAGAAAAAAATCTAAGAGTCTTTTAGATGCACAAGGTACTATCACTTAATCAGAAATCAGCAAGAGAGTAAACACCAAACATTTCCATTATGCCTGAAGTGCAGCGTAGTGCATGATAACTCTGACTACTTTTTTCCTGTATGCGCTAATGATTTGTAAAAATAAGTAATAAGGTGAAAAAAGTTTCAAAAGTAGCAAGACGCATCTAGTTTCGTCTGTAGAACAAGACGACTCTTCTGAGGTCTCTGATCAAGCTGGGTGCACCCACAAGCATAACAGCAGATCAATCCCCTGTTGACAAATGGAAGGTAACACACCGTAGAAAACGGAGTTTGAACTGTCCGCACACTAACAGCTGCAGCCGGTACTAATTGTGACCGCTCAAGGAAGAGACCTGGTGTCACTGGGGACTGCTCAATGACAGTCTGATCAGTATGCACGGGCAGTAGAGTGAAGGGAAGCAAAGGAAACGCGTGGTTGATGAATGTACCCGAGTACATTCCAGTACCATCATATAAATTAGGGGTATGCTCTCATTTACAATGCTATATTTGGTTCCAGCCAACAATCCCCCACGCCCCCCGTGGTACCATACAGCTAAACCATCAGGGATCAAAACAACAGACAAATACAATTACTGCCTGCATGAGGCCACAGATGCTTCCAAGGACAAAGTTAACTTTCATCCTAGCGGGGCAGATGCCTTTGCTATGGAAGATGACTTAGGGACTCCCTGAGGCCTCATCTTCAAAGGCAAGCTGAATCCCGAATCGTAACATCCCTAAAAAAATACTAAGTTCCCACTCAAAGATGACCAAATAAGGAAGCCAAGTGATTCCAGCATTCATTAACAGAGCTTCAAATACATGAGGTCTGATCACTGGTAGTAGGGTTACACAGTCTGCATTGACCCACAGAGGCAGGAAGCCACCCTGGTGCAACGTGTCTCTGCAGATCTTCATCCCCACTTCTGAGACACCAAGCACACCTTCATACTCACTGGCCGCATGAGAGCTGGCTTCTGTCTGGCTCAGCTAAGCAAAACCTGTCCAGTTTGTGAGCCTACGTATTTGCCAAAGCAGATGCCAGCAGTACAGCTTGGACAGTGTTTGTGAAAAATACACTGGCATCTCCTACCCAGCCAACTGCCCATGCTTGCCCCCATCCTTCACAATTTCATACACCAGAACTAGAGCACCACTAGCCTGCCCAAGGCCCACCATCCACCCAACCCTGCTTACCAGCTCATCTCGATAACTGTGAAGAAGGCTGGAGGAGGAAAGGAAGGGTAATGCAATGTGCAGAGCTCAGCAGTATCCCACTAAGATCTGGGGGTCACAGTGAGCCTGGACAGACCATGAAATAAAGTTCCTCCTGTTCTTTAGATGGAAAGAGTTACTCCTCTCCACTTGTCTAATAAGATTGGGAAGAAGGGCAACAAAACATCCTCCTCAGGACTGAAAACGATCTTTTGACCTCCCAAGTGTGACACTTGTTTTCAGCACTGCTGCATCTTCTTTTTGCTTAGTGATATCCTCGGAAGCAAGTTTGCTACCATAAAAGAAATTGCTGCAGCTGTAAATAATGATGAACACTGAATATTCTTTACAATTTCTGGAAATCTCTTATGTCATGGCTATGACTGCACTCTAATTATCCAATTAGGAAGCAGGAAGAGGAGCACATGGCTTATTGTGTCCAGCCAGATCTTACATACAGCACTCAAACTGTGAATATCAACCAAATTGTTCACAAATTAGTGAGACCAAAATTATTCATAGAAATTCTCTGAATAATCTCAAATAGCCAATAAATTGAGGGAGGGCAAGAAATGCTGTTCTGCTTATCAGCAATTCAGGAACATGAACAGGAAGCTGAGTTTGCCAGGCTTCTTCTAGAAGTTGTTTGAATTTTCACCATAACAAGTATGTGAATTTGACTGAGCACTACAGACTACCTTTAAAGTATAGTGAATAACAGGCTCAAATATGGTCAAATTTAAATAAAGACAGGATGCTTCCAAAGCTGTCATGATTTTTCATCCCCCCTCAT
Source organism: Phoenicopterus ruber ruber (assembly GCA_009819775.1). Lineage (NCBI taxonomy): Eukaryota > Metazoa > Chordata > Aves > Phoenicopteriformes > Phoenicopteridae > Phoenicopterus > Phoenicopterus ruber. Next base: position 91,882,160 of record CM020215.1, on the reverse strand, counting down.
TATCTATAAATTGTTTACCCAGCACTCCATGCATCCGATCGCTGCTGACAATGTAGTTAAGTGTATGATACCAAAAGAAGAAAATGGCTTAAACAAGACAGACATTGTGATTGCACAAAACTTAAAGCTGGGTTTACTTTCTCTTCATCCTCTGACAAATCCACTGACCTGTGAATTTCCTCAACCAATTTTTGCAAGCCCTTGAAGCTTCTGGTTTTCCATTTTTGTCTTAACATTTTCAAGCCATTTTTAAAAATTCAGTATCTTGAGAGAAGACTGAATGTGCATTGAAGCCTTCAGTTTTCTGAGGCTCTCATATTAGATGAGCATCCAACACAAAGTTCTAGGAAACTGTTTTAACTTTATGCGCTCTTTTCACTGGTTTGTCAGGAATTTCTTTGCTGTATTTCCCCTCACCTCTTATTCACTTCTGAAAAGAGGAAAAGTTATTCTGCAGGAATTATTTTTACTGGAAGAAGGAGATCCAAGGGAAAGTGCTAATAAAAAGCTGCTTCTCTTCTTTTTCTGGGATACGAGACAGACAAACAGAAGTTCATGACAAAGCCCTCTGATGACTAATTCCTTTTGTTGCAATAAACGCTGACAGCTCTCCACCCCCAGACAGACACACACTTGATTTCATTAGATACTGCTCAGATGCGTATTCTAACAGAACATTTCAGAGGAGATGTACGCCCTGGTTGACAGGCAATGCAGGAGAAGGCAGAGTATTTCACCGGTTGCACACAGAAAGCTGCTTGCCTGTAGTATGGACAGAGCACGTGATACCATGACTGTTCCCAATACAATTTCATTACCACTAATTGCTTGGTCAGCTCCTACCAACTATTAAAAAATGCATGGATACCACCTGCCAGTGCCCCTTTTCTCTGCACGAAGGCACTCAACACCCACCAGACTATGACAGTGCATTCCCCATTTACTCACCAAGCTTCTCATACAAATTTACAAGACTATGTTGCACATCAAAACGCATACCTCAACTCATAACATAACACTTATTCATCCTAGTGATTAAAAACACAGCCCGCTACCTTCAAAAGGTATGCAATTTTTTTTATAGATGACCAGGTCATTTGTGATTTTGTCTCTTCTCTCCTCACCCTCATACGCACATTTTTCAAAGTCTGCCTTAAAACAGTTAAAAGGGATCTCATCTTTAAAGAATGAGCGCTCATCATCTTCAGATAATTAAGCTTCTTTAAGGGGTCTCAAGGTGGGCAAGCAGCCTCATGGAATGGCCCATAATCACTAGTCACTGCTAAAAACCTTGCCTATATTATACGAAACATGAAATAGCTAGGAATACAAGGAATACAACTAGGAATTCAACACATAAAGCCTTCTTTGTGCGACTGAGAAGCCTCAGAAGTGCTTTGAAAGGCTTGAAGGAAGAGAAATGATTTTAACAAAAGAACAAAAAAAGAAAACTTGAAAGAGAACAGAAGTTCTGAAGTATGTGGGGGTGGGAGAAGTCTTCAGTGTCAGGAACACCAAAGAGATCTCTAACTCAAAGCTACCAGAATAGCTTAAACAAGCCGAGGTGGCTGCAGCTTGATATTCTTACTTCGGCAGCAACTGTAGTTTGTTGCCCAGGGGACTGCACTGTGGATCTAACTGGACTGTGGTTTAATTTGCAGAGGACCTAGAGGATGGTTGCTCCCTATATCCTGACAAGAGCAGTTCAGCTTCCAGGAGGCTACGCAGCTGTGTTTTCGTGCCATAGCTTGCTGGCAAGGAAACCACAGCCTACCTCTTCTAATTAGCACCAAGCACAGGCCAAGGGACACAGACAAGAAGAGGACCTGCCTTTGCTGGGCATGAGCTGCCCTCCTCTGCCAGCAGGGCAGGTCCCAGGTGACCACCGAAGGGCTGAGATGAGAAAGGGGCCGGCAGCCCCTCGGCTGCGACAGCACCATGGCTTGAAATTCCAATCTCCTCCCGCTCCCCTGGGGTAGTTTATGAGCCATTTTGGTTAGTGAACATGGGCTCCTAAAATTAATGAGCGTGTCTGTTTTCAACATACGGTCAATTGCTGATTGTTCTGATCTGGTGAGCGAGGCTGATGAATACGTACCACCCACAGATAAAGAAAGAGCTGGGCTTTCCTGCCGCGTGTTGAGAAAAGGAAAGAGAAAAAAACAACAGTGGCCAAAAAACCTAAGCCAAATGCCAAAGGTACATCAGGGTGACTCTGCACCCCAAAAGTGCACTTAATAGGGAACTGAACTATAAAAAGATGTCTTCTGCTGCAGCTAAGGTTTTACTGAACACTTAGAGCTGGTCATTTCCCTTGTTTCTGTAGCCAACAACAGACCCTGGGTCCTACAGCTCTGGCCTTAACTGAATGCCAAATCACAGCCGTAGAAAGGCGTCTCCTCCTCGCTCCGCTCACTCACTGGAATAAGTAACAACGTCAAATTCCCACACACTGGTCAGCTTGTCCTCTCTTACAGTAACACGCAGCCACAGCTTACACATCCGCGTCATGCTGCCACTTCATGCCAACGCGCACTCAGCTACCCGGTTCCCCAGGGAAGCGGCCCAGCACAGCTGGAGGCACACGTGCACGTGGCCATTTCACAAAGTGACCACATGCACTACTCGCACGATCATGTTAGGCAGCAGGTGCAGCTAGTCAACCCAAAATGTCAAGTAATAAAAGTTCTGATTAAGAATAAAAGAAAAAGGCCAAACACCCCTTGCCAGTCATAAGACATGCTGACCACCAGTAAATTAAAATTTTTATGCCACTGCATACATTGCGTGTGGCTGCTATCTACAGCCATGTGTTCACCTCATGAAAAATACATGAAGACCTCAGTGGCATTAATAGTGTTTATGAGCCCATCACCTGGACAGATATTCCCTTTATGGTTCTAATGAAAAAACAGAGGAAGCCACACAACGAGACCATAACCTTCTCAAAAGACAAAACCCTAATCTGTATTCCTGACCCTCCCCCAACCTGAATTGTCGATGTCCCAAAATGAAAAGAAAATACACTCTGCCAGAACCGACATACTAAAGAGCCCCCTTCATTTAACAACGAAGCATCTGCCAACCTTGTTATACATCTGTCATGTATACATCAGGCTGGGCTCACAGGAGTGAGGAGATGAACAGGAACTGGGAACAGGAGGCAGCTGGTAAAAGAGGAAGGAAAGGAAAAGCAGATTGCACATGAGGGTGGTGGAGCACAGGACAAACGGGAGAGATGGAAAAGCAGAGCAAAAGGGAAAGTTAAAGGGAGGTAAGGGAGAGAGCGTTCGATCGATCGCTGAGTCTGTATTAACTCAGTCACAGGGCTCTGATGATCTCTTAAATGGACTGAGCTCTGCTCTCGTGGTTTATGATACCAGCAGAACCATTTGATTGAATTACGGTTCTTCAATTGATCGCTCCATATCAGTAATCTTTGACTTCTCTACTCACCAGCCAGCTCCTCTTACAAAGGCAAGCTTTGATGGCAAGGAATGCTTTCCTGACATTTTTTAGCTGGAGCAAATCAGTATAAGTTGAATCGCTTTCGCTGACATTTCACAGGGAGAGCAACACGGCAGGTACCACTGCCAGTCCTTGATAGCAATGAAAGGGCAGCTAAGAAGAGACAAACACACTTAGGTATACAACATGCAACCCTTTGAACTAGGCACAGATGAAGGCTACTTCCAGATAAAACGTGCCTGCACCCTCACGCCATACACCCATTCTTTTCAAGCTGTCCCGCTCACATCCAGCTTCACTGAGCAAGCATCGGTGCTGCCAAAAGCCGCTGTCTTTTTGCATTTTACTGAGAGGTGAGGACATGCCCGCCCTAATGTTTGGTAAAGGCAGAACAGAGTGCATTAGTGCAGAGCATAGGAAGCCGTCACAGGCAGGGCCCCCTTGTATTAGGTGCTGCACAAAGAGGAACAGTTTATGCCTGAAGGATTTAATGTCCACGTGCAAAATCAGAGCTAAAAGACTGTAAACTACACAGAAACGAAAAGAACATTTTGAGCAGTTTGAGACACAATGGTCTGGATGAAATGCCAACCTAAAAACCCCTACAATTAAACCTTACCCTCATTCTCAAACAGGAACCAAATCTGAACTGTTACTTTGAGTTTTAAGCCCAAAGCTTAAATATTTAACTTCCTTCCATTTCTGCCTAGCATACTTGTTGCCTCACTTCTGAGCATTCAGGTTTGGGGCTTTGCTTTTGAAAGCACCACAATATGAGAAAATTTCAAAAGAGATTTGAAGGGGAAAAACACAGTGTCAACTCTGCCCACTTTTATAGGGAACTAACTTCTCTTCTTTCCAGAGAAGATCAAAGCACACGGAAAAACATTAAGTAGTCATACATCAACACTGCAAATGCAGAATGAAACAAGACAGACTGCTTTAGCTGCAGCAGGGACTTCAAACTGTCTGAAGTCAGCAGCTCTGAATTGATGGAGGGGGACTATGGGGAAGATGAGCAGGAGGTACTAGACATCAGCAACTCTTCACCTTATACACTGACCCTTGGTGGTTACCAGGTAGCAGAAGCTGGAACAATCTCATCATTGTTCCGAGTTAATCTAAGTCAAGCTAACCCTAGGCCATTTTCAACTACTTTTGGCCCATTACCTTCCCATCCTTCCAAGTCTAATAAACATAATTTTTTGTCAGGCTGGAACATTGACCTTGCTGTATCTGTCTCCATTCCTAATAGTTGACAAGTGTGCAGACAGAAGAGGACTTTAAAAAAACCTGAAGCTTATAATGACAATTCTCAAGCCCAGGGTCAAATCTTGAGCAATGATGGGTGTCAGAGGGCAGTTCACGCACAGGGCACTTCTTTAGACTCAGATCTGTAGCAAAGAAACTGTACCCCAAGGCAAATACATCATTTCACTAGAAGTCTGAAGCACCTTAAGAGACAGAGACACACACCCACAGCTAACATATTTCTAACTTCAGTAACTATCTCCTTTTTGGAACTGCCAAGACAAGTGATGCATCGATTTTCCTACAGCTCACACTGCATGATTGGTATCAAGGCTGTGTAGGCATCTGGTGAAGTGTTCACAAATTTCTCTGAAAAAGTAAAGACAAAGAAATCCACAACTGTAATCAAATTCAAGATGCTGAGACCAGTACGAAAACTTCTCCATAAGGCAGGTTCATTCTATGCAGCCAAAATTGAAACTGAGCCATTACTGAAATTGCATCCAAAGACCTTTGCAAAAAGCACCTGCAATATTATCTGCATGTACTTGGAAAGTAACCTTTGCAGAGGCAGCAATGGCAGGGCAAGAGAAATTTGCATTTTAGAACTAGAGAACCAAGCTGCAGAGACATGATGAAAAGGGAAAAGAAATCTATAGCTGACCATTGAGATCTCTGCTGCAGCACAGGATAGGTGTCACTTGGGGGGGCTCATCAATGACTGACATTTTCTGTCAAGGTTTTAGGCTGCAACCACATCTGATTTGGCTGATCAATTGCTATCAGCTCCTGCCTTCTACATCACATCTGTATTTTGCTCACTGGATTTTAAAACGTACACATATGTGACAGACATTGCTCTGAAGATAGAGAAGAGACATGAGTGTCCCACCATAGGCTCACATCAGGCTCCTGCTCCAACAGCCACCCCTTTTTCCCCTCTTCCCCAGGGAAACCTGCCTCTCATTTATAGAGTGAGCTGCCCAAGGGGAAAACCACAAATTTAGAAACTGCCATTCACATGTATTAACAAATTCATCTCCCAGAGGTAGAACTGCTCCTTATAGGACATTTGGCAAATGCCGTTGTCACTGGAGAAAATCCAGGCCCGCGGGAACTGCTTACAACCACAGCAGAAATCTGTATGAGTAGAACCCAGGTCCTGTATCTTCTAAATAAGAGCTGTTTCTTCTACCTTACTGGCACAGCCTCCCAACATATTCCTCCTCCCTTCCAATGTTAAGATATAGCAGTTTTATAGTGTGTGCAGATGCTGCATTTTTTGCATACAGTTTATCATCTAATCACTCACTCATGGAATGAAGTGCCAAGTAACATTTGAGTAATCAGACAGAATGCATAAATATCCTATAGTTACACAGTTGTTACAGCATATCATTTCTTAGTTTTCTGCTTTTACAGCCATCATCAGTAGTGACTTCAATCCCCTCCTAAACATTAAATGATCTCTACAGAAATGATCTCAGGTGGGAGAGGAAGAGGGAAACATTCTTCCCACTAGAGGGGAGAACAGCAGGCAGAGATGAAGGTGATGAGCAGCAATTAATTCCTTGGACCCCTTGGGATTGAATTCTCTACAACCTGCTCATGGCCCCAAAGACAGGCCCCCAACACCTAGCACTTCCACCACATGGCCTTCTCCCCTTTACATTTTGGACAGTAGCCCAGTTTAACAACAGGTCCTATAACCAGTACCTACCCCTCTGTGGGGCAATAAGCCTTTGCAGAAGCCCCATTTCCAGGCCTTGCTCCCCTGGCATGGGTCACATTTAGGAAATTTGAGTCTTGCCACTGGTAGGGCAAGGCTGTTGCCTTTGGTGAGGTCTGGTGCTGTTTTAGTTGCTATACACACAAACTGAAGAGTGTTACAGCACACCTGTAAAATTATTCCCTCTCTCACACAGAATACAACTAGTCTAAGCCTAAGAACAAACAAATAGTAAAGAAGATTTCCCTACAAAATTCCACTATTTTAGTATCTACTTCCCTTTCCAATTCTGATCAAAACTCAGAATTTGAGCTTGTATAAAAGGGAACATTTTGAAAACTTTGAATCAGAATGATAAATTATTTAACACTTTTGAAAGTTAAATGTTTACACCTTCTTGAATCAAGCTCTTTGTTTCAATTTGTTGAACCAGTTGCCCCTTCCTACCCCCAAAACATCCATGCTCCAAGAAGGTACTGTGTTTTCTCAAGGGGGATATAGTAAGTTTATCTCACTTTCTTGTTGTCCTCTATATACCAGATTATCTAGCTCCAGTTTGTGTCCCCAGATGTAACATGGCTGGCTGACCAGCAACACACCATCATTTCAACCAGAAGAGACCATAGCATGTCTTGGGAAACACAGGCCTCGGGAATCCTGCCTGCTTTGTAGGAGTAGGGGCAACAGGAACACATTCTTAATGGAAGCTTTCTGGTCAGCTCAATCAGTAACTCCAAAGGAAGATAAATACAAACATTTGTTGTTTATTGAGGAAAAAATCCCCCATGCATGAGAGGAATACCGACAACAGCTCCTTGACCAGCAAATGCAAATTTAACAGAGCAAGACAACAACTTGAACTCCAGAGACTTCATTATGGAGGTGGTGCTCATAGTGAAGTGAATGGAGATGCTCTGAATACTTTAATGTTTCAGAGGGACCTGGCTCATTTCTGATAGGGCATGAACTTCCAATAATCTGATGGTTTAGAGATCATTCATACTCCAGTTGCTTTCTAGGATATCAGCCTCACACACGCATATTCTGAATCTGCTTTTTGCCTGGAAAAGATCCTGTTATAGCTCATCATGCTTCTCCTGGCATTCAAAAAACCAATTAAGGGACAGATGAATGAGACAATGAGCAAGAAGGATACAAGAAAATATGACAGATGAGGGCTACAACAGCTGCAGTCACCTTGGACATCTTTGGGCTTCCAATACTGAGAACTATGCAAACCACAAGGAGCCATGAACCAGGGAGAAGGTGGCTTCATAATGTCCAACATCAGAAACCTGGGCTAGTGAGCTCTGTCAGATGCAGGCAGACATAGCATACCTAGCAGCACTAGCAAGAGGCCCTGGAACAGCTATTGGCATCTGGCATCTGCCACTGCAAGCACTTTCTCGTGTGAAACATAAGTAGCACTACCAGCAAATTCTCATTGGGACTAAATATCATGCTGTCCCCAATAGGGAAAACACACTCTGATAAATTGGCTAAAAACACTGAGATTTGCTCGTTCCATGGAAAACACTGAAATGTGAGCTGCCTGCAAAATTTAAATAGGCCAAGTAAATAGGGCCTCATGTCTCGGGCACAGGGGACGCACAAATGACTTCCAGTCCGAGCAACCAGGCAGGGATGCAGCCACCGCTCTCCTCTTCCCGTTGTCCAGCAGGAGCGCAGAATCAAGCATGCGTATTACAACTCACAGCAGTTCTGCAAAGCTAGCAGCAAGGGAGAGGGCACCATGCCTGAAGTACTCTTCACTCTCATCAGGCTGTGGCGAAGTAGCCTGGGAGTAGCTGATTGCAATCACAGTCTCCTGCTGAGCTAGATGGATACCATAGCAGGCAGTTTCCAGCTGGACTGGGGTAAGATATAGTAACTTCGGCCACAAAGAATGAAGGCTCAGGAAGAGAGATGAATTCTGGGACAGCAGAATGATGAATGGACCATGTATCTGTGGTTCAAATCAAAATGTAGACTACATCCCAGGGCACTATATTCACACACAGATGGGCCTAAGCAGATGTGCCCTCCGAGCAGCAATTGTATGAATAAGGCACACCAATCAAGGGCTTCAGCTCAGGCTTCCCAAAAACATTCTTTGTTTTTTTTTAATTTTAAAACTCCTTCATCTCCCATTCAATCTATATCAGGAGAGAAACAGAGTAAGTCACCATCAATTTTAATTGTTAGCTCTTACTGGAAGCATCCAATTTCTCTAATGACTGAACATCTATCTGCTTAAGTGTCTCAGGGCTCAGACCTCCAGTCACATTTAGCTGGGGGTGGAACTGCAACACTATTCCAAATTCAGATGAGGCCAAGATCAACCATGAAACCATGACTTTTTCAGAAGGCCTCTGCAGATCATCTTACTGCTCCCTTGCTGCTGTAGGACCAAAAATTAGTAAGCAAACACTAACCATCTCATATCAGAGTGGCTTTTAGGAATCAAGAATACTTCAGAAAAAGTAGATATAGGTGGAAAAGAAACATCTGTACTTCTAGCTTATTAAATATTCAGCACAATTTCCATACAGGATTTCATATGCAGAAATGGCTTTAAAGTTCCTTACAGAAACCCTATTGCCACTTAGTATCTCCAAGGTCTGGCTAGCACAGTACATTTCTTTCATTCATCAAGGACTTGTTGATGCTTCAGAGTGTCTGCAAAAAGCTGTTCAGGGTTTTTGACATTGCAAGTTACCAGCCTGGCAAAACGAATCGCTGTCTTTCACACAGCCCCATCTTCATTTGACAGGGCCCTTGAAGACAGCGGGCAAAGGCCTGAGCTAAGACACCTGTATCCATCAACTCCTTTGTGTTTGTTCTCCCTGGGCCTCCCCAAGAAGTTAGATCAAAGCACCCCCCCATGGGGACATCTCATTAAGAAGCAGCTCCCTTCCTTGACCAGGCAGCATTACTCAAGGTTGCAAGTTCTTGTCCATCAGACAATGCTTATAAATAACAGAGGGACAGTACAGTACTGTCCCTCCATTTTTAATAACAATTGCAGAAATCTCAGAGTGACTCCAGAACGATGGGAAGGGAGGAAGGTGGTCCCTCTGAAACACGTCTCCTTCAGACATACCTGACCACGTTTTAAGAACAAGCAGCTCCAAGACATGTAATTTAACATTAAAGGAAAAAAAAAAAGAAGACACTAACAAAACCCCAAGGGAGTGCTCTGAGCAGCAGAACTAATGAAGCCTCATTTTCTACAGATTTGCATCTCATGATTGATTGACTTCGGCACATAAGGAAGAGAAAGCACCAGCTGAAACTCTGCCTGCCCTTGGGGCATTTATAACAACTCACTCCTGTGGATTTTTGCATCTATTAAGGTTTGAGTTCATGCTGTGGAGTCTCCTGCACCGGGGAATTCAGAAGGCCCTACAGGAAGCAATTTCACTCAGCTTAGCCCCCACTGCAAAGGGAGGCCATGCAAGTACAGTGGCAGAGACCAAAAGGTGCTATTAATTTGCTGACACATGGTAACTTGAGAGAGCCCGAGTCCATAGACAACTTCATCTTGCCTGAGCTGGGCTGAATTGGAGCCCAGAGGAAATTATAATTTTGTTTTGTCATGAGGCATGGAAATAGAAACATTTATGACCAAACAGGTTTATCAGGTGCCCATAGGTGCTATTTACATGGAAGTTTTTGCCTGAGCATTTGATATTGTAATAGCATTTTACACCTGAGACAGAGCACTGACAATCCCCCCATTTTCTTAGCTGGGTGTTCAGAGCAGCCTAGGTGGTAGGAGAAGCATCAAGTCCTAAAATCTCTCAAGCAGCACGGCTGCAAGAATGGAGACACCTCAAACTAGAGGCCAAATGCTGAAAACAGAGGCCCTATCAAGCTACCGAAAGCTCCCAGAAAGAATCAGCAGCACAGGCTTAAGCAGAATCACAGCTGCTGCTTCTGAAAAGCGAAGGAAAGCCCTGCCAGCGCTGGTCAGCCATAACCACTGCGAGCACACCACCGCTGGGACTGCACCGAACACCGACAGCTCGACGGAGTGTCATCGCTTCAGGGTGAGCAGCCGCTTCCCTGGCACACGGCGGTCCCGGGTGCTCGTTGTGCCTGAAGCAATTTTACACGAGACAGCGACAAAGTAATTAAACTTTGAATCCTCTAGAAATAGAAGGCTGCGCTTGTCATCACCGAGTCCCTCCTGCTAACAGGGAGGGCCTTGATGGCTAGTGACATCACATGGGCTCGAGGTGACAAAATAGTCTTTTCTCCTAAATTAATATCCTGCTGCACTACCCAGGAGAGACACCCCTTTTATTCTTTAAGCACTGTGCTTAAACATGAGGTACTTAAGTTTCTATTCTGACTCTTAAGCCAACACTGCAGCTGGACAAGAGATGAGAAATGAGGCTTACATTTTAGATTCCCCAAACAATCAAATGCCAGTAAACATTTGCACCCTGTAAAAAGTTCAGCTGGGTAATCAAAATACTGCATGTAAAAAGGAAGGTTTACAAGTGCTAAGCTTCCATGTCTGTCAAATCCTTCAAAATCCTGGCAATCCTGCTTCCCAATTAAAATAATCCTGTCTACTTAAAACCATTCCTGTCCTATTCTCTCCTTTACGTACGACTGTCTCACACCACTTATCGACCCATCAATCCTCAAAATTGGGAGGTTGCTCCATGTCACATTACAAAACCTATCACCATTTGTTTTACCGTAGCAACAAGCTTCACCAAGATTAGCACCCGATTTTATGCCAAGCTGTACAAACACACAGCAGATACTTCCTGCCCAGATCACGTAACCATATAAATACACATGATAAGGGATGGTGGTATTACATGCCTTCACAGAAGGCAAATGAGAAAAATCCCGTAAGCTATCCACAGTCACTGAGGTAGTCTGTGGGACAGCTTAAAATTGCTCTGAGTTCCAGCCCAGTGCCTTGAACATTAATCCTTGCTTAACCCGCCCTTTTGGTTCACAAAAGAGTACCTCTACTACCAAGAGTATCTGTACTACTACAAAAGAGCATCTCTACTACCAAGCCAGCCAGTCAGCAATACCATCCCTCTTTTACACTTTATTCCCCAGCCCCTTTTACATGCATATGTAGTAAGTTTTCATGCGAGACTTCCCTACTGCCAAATGTTATGTGCAATATGGAGCTTTGTAAAACAAATACTGTTCGTGCTCATAAGAAAAGAGATTGATAGACAGGCAGCCCTCAAAAGCTGAACAGGTTAAGTGGAGCCACTACAGTCTGTAAGTGAAGGGCAAGATCAGCATGAATACCACGGTCAGGCAAAAATCTATGAAATAATTCAGAGCTTATGTCACAATTACTTATGCAAAAACAAACAGTAAAATAATAAGTATATGTTATTCAATATAATGTATGTGAGAGAAGAGGAATGTTAAGTGCTTAATATACACACACACACATTCTTAAATCATAAATGTGAAATTAAACAAGTAGCTCTGTGAGCCATAGAGCTAATGAAAACCTTTTTCCTACAGCTGTGCATCCAGAATGGCTGAGAAGGTGCAAATGCCAAGTAAAGCTTCCTCCACAGCAGAGACATTCCCGGGGCTTTCTCCTGGATAAACTCTGTGGGGTTTAATAAAGAGCTAGCCTCACACTACACTTTCTCCCTCGGTCAGATCAAACCAAAGTGCTCTCATCTCCTATACTCAGATACTTATTTTCAGAAATCACTTTTTCTTAAAGGCCCTGCTGTCCGAAATAGCTGGCAGGACCTAGGGCTACGATGGTCAGGGAGAGAATATAAAGGAGCTCACACAAAGACCGCAACTGTTTTGGTTTCTTTCCTTCCCGCATTTCAGTAGCGAGGCGACTGCTCTACCAGCACACGGCAGGTAGTAATGACAAGCACCACTACAGATGACATCCTAAACCCTGCTTGCTCCAATTATGCAAGCAGGAGCATACCAATCTGTATTTAAGTACAGCCCTTGTGCTCTCACAGTTCGCTAATGGGGAACAGCAGCAGCTGGTCAGTTTATAGCAGTCAGAAAGTGGTACCAGAAGGACCCGTGACTGCTAGCTAGGCAGAGAATAGCAGGATGGGCATGCTTTTTCTTCTTCCCCAATCTGTCAGATTGCACAACTGCGCGATTAACCTTTAGTCTGGCGATCATCAGGTCTTTCAACGTCAGAACGAACAGAAAAACCTGTTTCCAGACGTTACTGTGGTAAGTGCAATGTGCATGCACTGGGATTAAATAAAGTCGCAAAGAATAGTTGGTACATTTCCTTTACCGTCTGTAAGACATAAAAAGCAAAAAGAACAGATTCCATAACCTTAAAAACTTCCATAAAGCAACATGCTTACGTCTCAGAGAATTGCCAGAAAGCCTGCAGCCCACCAGGTTTCAGCAGAGGCTTGCTAGCCAGACCTTCTGCACAGGAGCGGGAGATGAACCGGCAGATGCAGCCAGCACTGAGCGTTCAGGGTGCTAGTCCCGATCCTACTGTGAGCACATTAAGCAAGTCGTTTTACCTTTCTGTCTCAATTTCTTTATCTGTGAAATGGAAATGCTGATACTTAAGTAGAGGAATTCAAATGAAGGAGTACATTCAGGCAGGCTCTAAAAGGCAACAGCACTGATTGTCAGAGACCTGAGACAGCCCAAAATAGCTGCAAGAATATTTCACCTACATCCCTATTAGACTCTAGTTATTCCCAGAGGTGAGAGATACTAACAATCCAGTATCTCTTGGAGGTTTAGTCCAACATGTTAGAGAGAACTAAAGTCAGCCAAGGACAGGCTGTCACCAGTGACCTGAGTCATTCCCCTCACGATTTAATATTCATTTTAAGAATGACTCTGAGTATATACCCCAAACAATTTTAGCAGGCATGCTTCTTCAGAAGCTCAATACTCAAACAGCGAGAAAACTTTTTAATTCACAATCTTATTCTAGTCATAAGCTAGTTCATTCCCTGCCTTTCTTGTGCCAACACTGTTCTTCAGCTTAAATAGCCCTTTTCCCTTCCTGCTCTATTTTGGCTCAGTATATTTACAGAAGTCAACTGCATCCCTTCTGTGTCTTGATTTTATCAGGCCAAACAAACCTAGCCTCTGCTGCATCCCTTTTCCCACCGAGGGCTCGCACTGAATCCCAAGAGGCAGAGCTGTACCAGAACCGACCCTGCCTTTCTGCTGTTGTAATCCTGTGGCTTATTAGGCTTTTGTGTTAAACAGAGCAGGTGGGTGAGCGCCTCAATTGTCAGAAAGAGTAAAACAGCACAGGAAACAGGAGGTCACAGAAGTGCAGTGTCCTTTATAGAGTATGCTACTGTGCACTGTTTATTATTTCCATTGCAAAAGAGGCTGCCAGAACACAGAGAACATTTCTCCTTGCATAAAACCGCCACAGTAGAGGACTTGGGTGGCACAGGAGCTGCAAAACCCCGGCCAGGCCAGGGATCCCGCATGAGCTACATTCTATGGAAACAGAGGCGAACTCGCCAACTCTCCAGCCTTTGTGTTCAAACACTGGGTGCGAAGCCTAGATTATCTTCATAGCTATTTCGTGTCACTGACCTACGCACACTTCTTAGGACATACTACCTTTAGATGTTAAAATAGGGAGAGGTCAGGGTGAGAAGAAACAGTAAACACTGAGTTTAGGAATTATATCATGGTGAAAAAGAGGGGAGACCCACAAAGTACGTGCCTGCTTCCTGCATATACCTGGAAGTACTACCATGTTTATAGCAAGGCCCATCTCCAAAGTCCTCAGCTCCAGGTTTGCCCTCCCCTCTGTGGCTACGCCAGTCACATCCCACAACATCTGGCACTGCATTAATGACGGCAGCCACAGCACATAATGAGCCCCCGCACACCTGTGCGGCACTGGGAAGCAGCTGGCAAGTTCCCTCACCCACCCACAAGCTCTACCTCTGCATCCATCCATTCCTCCAGCAAGGGCCTGGCCCCAGTCACAGTACCACCACCCCTCCCGATTTTCAGCTCCTCCTTTCCACATTCTTTAGGCAGGACTGATGGTGAAGCACCCACTGCCTCTCTGCTCCCAGGAATTCAAGCTTCATCGCACCATGTCTCTTTAACAGCTATCGCACACGGGAACTGCAAGACACAAGTACTTTCTTCACAGAGGTCTTGCCGCACCAGCCGACTCTCTCAGGCGGCTGGCTTCGCTAGGGTATCAGAAAAGGATGTGTGAGCATCCCAGGCAGGCAATTATAGGATGACTAGTCCGTGTTAAAAAAGTTTCTTCCTAATCCTGTCAGATGCTGCTTGCCTTAAGCCCCGAAGCTCTAAGATATATTGATCACCATCTCCTTTTATCCTGCACAACAGAGCTGCGTTTATTCTCAAATTCTTTGGCCATCTCTAATCCCGCTCACTTGACAACCTGAGCGATCTCTAGGGGCACCAAGTTCTGCTGCCCTAGTTAGGAGGAGTGTGCATATGTATTTCTCCGTTTCAGGCACCTGTTAGGTTTTCAGGGAAAAATGGACTGAACATTTGACCCAGGAGCCTCTGCTCCGTGCCAGAGTTCATCTGATGCCTGTGCAATCCCTGGACAAGAGGTAAGGCTTTGCTGACCCTCAGAATTACTATAAAAATCCCGTCGAAGTTTGAGGTATGCCATATACTACTGAAAGGAGTGGCAGGGGCAGCAAGAGGGCTGATCTTACCTAGCAGAGGCCAGTTTACACCTTTTTCACCTGTACTAAGACCACCTTTATTTAGGAAACTCAGAGAAGTAAAGCCATCTAGGAATATCTCAGCTCATACCTTCCACAAGAGAAGGTGAGTTACCACCACAGTACAGCTGCACACTACCACTCTGAACCTCACATCTTCCATTCTCAGCAAAGCACCCAAGACAAAATAATATACTTCTGAGTAAGGAAATCCCACCTCTCCTTACCCTTTTAATCGCACAACTTAAATACACATGTTCAGGTTTCAATTGCCAACCCTTTTTTTTTTTTTGTCCAGTCAAACTAAGATAATTACTTTCTCCCACGCACACACACTTATTCACACAGTACTCTGCACCAGTCACTTACCTCCGGTATGCTCTTCTGCATACAGCAGTATCAGCCTGGAAGTGTCCTGTTGAAGTCCCTCCTCCAACTCCAGGGCTGCAGTTGGGTTCATTACTTAACCCAGATATGCACATATTTAGACGATCTTGCCTGAGCCTTTGCATAACACAGGCTGGGGGATTTCACGCAGTGCTTCCTGAAGCAGCCCATAGCTTGTCTGAACATCTTTTTTAAAAAGCCCAGTCTCAAGAGTTTCAAATCCCACCTCAATCTACTATAACTTTCACAGGATGCAGCAATCAGTATTATTCCAGTCAAGTGCATACTATTGATTTATACAGTAGTATGATAAGATTGTCAATGTTTTCTATTCCAATCTTCATGCATCCTCACACTTTTTAATTTTTTGAGGGGGAGAAGAACGGAAAATAGCAAATATCACCACTAGGTATCGAGCAGAGGGTTTCAGCACAAAGACCTCCACTCTCTTCCCCTTTGCTGATTGCAGTTAATCAAGAACCCAGCAGGGTGAGCAACCAGTCCAAACTGCTTCCTCCAAGCTGTAACCTCACATAAGCGATGGCACATACCACGGGGCTGACGTCCCCCTACCAGGGGGATGTCACAGGCAGGGCCCCTCCATCCCCGGATGCTCTTCTTGGTCCTTGTGGGGCAGATCCAAGGCTGCTAGTCCCACAGCAGCAGCTGGGGAAACCCCTCCTCGTATTGTCAGATTGAAAACTGATGGTTTAACCCCAGTCTTGGTTCTCTGCCCTTCAAGCCAGCTTCAGACCTGCAAGAGCACACTGCCGCTCACCTGGGAGCTGCCCTGTTCCCCTCATAGGCTCCCGCAAGGGCTTTTGTCACCATGTTTTCCTCACCAAGTAGGAAAACCCCACAAACCAGCTTCCCTTTCTACATCATCTGCTGAGGAAGACCATCTTCAGCTATGGCTTAGTGGCTGAACACATGCCTCATAGGTTGCATCACAGGCTCACAGCAGGAACAGGCAGAGAAGAGAAAAAACTCCCTAAGGTGGTGGGTCCTGGCTTTTTGTAGCTGTGCTTGGGGCACACCCCTTCCCTTCCCTTCATTAACCCCTGAGTGCCTCCACCTGCCACCCCACCCTAAGCACAGGTGGGTCTCTTCAGAGTTACCCAACACCACTGTCCACAGCTTCCACCCAACTTCTCCTCCTCCAACCCCCCAGCGAGGGCAATCAGGCCTGCAGCAGTCATCTGCCCTCCGCAGCTGGAGGAGGTGAAGGGGGGAGAAGGTAAAGGGAGTTGCTGTGCTGTGCTGTGCTGTGCTGTGCTTTGCTTTGATGACTGAGGGACCCAGAGAAGACGAGGGTCTCCTCCAAAGTCCCTGTTAAGTGCTTTATAAAGTAGGCTGCCTTGCTTTGCCAAGCAGACCTTCAGTCTCCCTGACTGCCCATTTCTACACTCTTTCCTGTCCCCCTTAGGCTGTGCTGTCTTTTTGCTGTCTGTTCAGACCATGGGGGTGGGAAAAGGCCATCTCTTGGCACAGGAGCATGCAGTGGCTAACATGAAGGAGCCCTGATCTCAGCATGGCTGTGACCTGCAGCCAGAGCAAGACACAGCCACAGCATCCTTGGTGGATGTGTTTCAGAGCTGAAGACCCCTAAGCACAATATAGAGCATAATGCGGCTGAAAGAGGGCAGATATGTGCACCCGACTTAGGATGTTCCCCTCTTCGGAGTCAGCAGTGAGAAGTACCCCCAGAGAGCAATTCAGAGCACCTGTCTCTCTGCATTGACTGTACAGTGAATTAAAACAGCCTGTCCTTTTAGCACAGGCTAATCTAACTTAGATGCTTTGAATTAGGCAGTGTGAATGCAACTTGTTTCTTTCTCTCCCGCAGTAATTTACTAGTGTCGCTTAAATGCTACAGAAATCACATGGAAAGTTGGGTAGAGAGAGTGCATTGGAGTCACTGCCATCTGCCTGAGTATACAGCTGGGGATATTAATAATCATTTCTTCCATTGGAGCTTGAGAAAAGAAAAAAGAAAAAAAAAAAAGAAAGAAAAAGCCCAAGTGTTTTGTAGCTTCCTGTTTGAATTAATCTCCTCTGACAACTGCTGATTTGGGTTTGTGATTCGATCCTCCATATGTCTAGCTCTATTGGTCAATTAAGTGCAGGGGCGATTGGGAGAAGCAGCGATGCTCAGACTGATTATAAGAGGAAGCATCACACAGTACTTAGGACATGCAAGCTGGCTGGCGCGCGCAGTGTTCACACGGCCAAGCTGAGCATGAGGCTGCTGCTGCTGCTGCTGCTGCTGCTGCTGCTGCTGCTGCTGCTGCTGCTGCTTTTCAGGTCAAGGAGATTCTCCCTGGCTCCTGCAGAGACAAGACGCAGCTGCCTGGACGTTGACCATTTGTGAGCAAGGGGCACAGTTGCAAGGAGGGAGTGAATTGGGAATTAGGGGGAGCAGAGGATCAAAAAATAAATAAAAGACTATGGAAACATGAATAGCTTCTTCCATTACCCATTGCTGTAGACAGACCAATACAATATAAGCCAGAAAAGTTAGGAGTAGGGACCAGCAGAGAAAATGAGAATCAGCTTTGAATAATCCAGGTTAGTACATGTGGGTGAAAACAAATGGAAACCAGGACATTAAAAGAGAGGTAGATTTGGAAATTGGTAACGATCAAATAAGGGCTGTGGGAGATGGTGGACAGCAAGTTAAGTTACAGATCTGCAACGCTCTATAGCAGCAGCAGCAAAAAGTTAACATAATGCTGTGCTTCATCTGCAGAGAAATCACGTCAGAAAGCGAGGAGGTACTGGCCCTCTGTACAGATCTGGCAGGACAGCACCTGGAATACTGCCCTTAATTCTGGGCAACATGCATTTACAAACGATGTTGATGAGCAGAGGGAATACAGAGAAGAGAGTAGAAAAAAAAATGATTAAGGGTCTGAAAGCACTGACATATGAGAAGAGATTAAAATAATTAAATATGTATTGCTTAGCAAGGGGTAAGATTAACCGTCTACAAGTGTGTAAATACCAAGAAGGCAGAGGAATTGTATTAAGGGGTATAAATATAAGTGTAATAGAGGAAAAGTAAATACAGGCTCAATATTAAAAAAAAATATCCTTAGCCCTGAGATTTTTTTAAACTCTCCTTGAGAAGGTGAGGCTTATTGCTTGCAGCAGCTGTAGTGGCATGAAGGGAACAGGGTCGCAGTCATGCCTCAGTGGCAAGTCTCCTCACAAAGAGACCCAGAGAAGAAGGAAACACCTCATGAGTCACCAGGGATTAGGAACAGCCCAAACTGGCCTGCAGACAGCTCAGCAGAAGCCAGGGCTGTGGCACGCCGGCGGGGCCAGCTGCCATAGCAGAAGGTAGCATGGAAAGGGCATGGAGATGGAGGTCTGTCTCCAAAGGGCACCCGAAAACCGCTTTTCTTGGGCGCGGGAATCGGGGTTAGCTTCTAACCATCTTCCCCTTACGCCCACTTCTTCCATTTTCAGGAGCTAACCCAGGAACGCACCGGGATGCCGCTTCCCCGCTGCTCTGCTCTGCAAGGGCGTCTCCCTGCCTCGGCTTGCCCGGCTGCGGGAGCGCGGCGGCACGGCCCCACGTCAGAGAGCCATCAGCAGAGGCTGCGTTCTGCAGTGCCGCGAAAAGCGCTGCTGGCACTGCTGCGGCAAGCTTGCCAAAATTGGCCTTGTCACTTTAAATACATTAGACAATAAATCATCCCTCTGAGACATCCCCAAAGGAAAAACAGGGGAAAAAAATAGCACTTAAAAGCCCTTTTCTATTACAAAGCCTCTGGGGAGCTTTTAAACTTTGAGAGTTTTTTAAGTGAATTTTATGCTTTTTTTTTCCCCTTTGCCTGCCTTTCTTATCAGTTGCTAACATTAGCCTTGCCTTCCCATGACCAAACTCTCATTCAGACTCCTTTTTTTTTTTGCTTCCTTCCCTTAAGTTTCTCCCCCTTTTCTCTCTCCCCCTTACATGCACACACATAAACACCCATAATGTCCGTGTAACAGTCTCTTTCCCATTCAGCATCTCCTCTTAAATTGAAATTAGTCTTTGCCAATATTCTTTCCCCTGTATCACTCTCCCCTTCCCTGCATTTTCCTTCACTTTCTCCCTTTCCTCAGACTGTACTCCCCTCTCTCATCTGTCATTCTTCATGTCTGGTCATACTGGAACGACTTCAAAACGCTTTCCCTGCTTTTAGGAGGACTATGTAAATTTTGCAGCTTGAACCTATTTTTACAAAGCCCTCTGGTGGGTTTCCTTCCTTATAAAGCATATCCCTTCATCCTTGCCTTAGGAGTCATCAAGCACTACTGACCTAAGAGAGCAGTATTTGGTCCCTCCGGTACACCCCTCCAGTACCAGCTTTTCCCAACTGGACTGAGGAATAATGTTTCCTCTATTTCCCAGCTCTCGGGAAGTCAAGTATGGATGCAACTGGATGTCCCATGCAATGCTTAAACTGTTCTCCTTCCTATTGCTTTTCTTTGGCCTTAAAAACTTTATCACTAAAACCTTGAGGAGTAAGTCCAGTCTGAGCATATGCCTTTCTAGAGCTGTGTGGGAGAAGTGAGTAGCATTTTCCAGTTAAACACAAGGATTTTACATCTTCAATTATGTTATGTGAGTTGTGTGTCGGGGCAGAAAGAGGGAAACTAAGGTAAGTGAGGGAAAATTTCAGGGAGTTGCAACTCTGTGAAACAAACTGATGATTATCCACAGGCACCATGCTGGGAACCAAAATACACCTGTCAGCATCCAGCTATCGTAAAGCAACTCTTACATCACGGCTGACCTAGCGGAGTCCTGCACAGACACTATGAGAGAATTTGTTGCGTTGCACCTAGGACTGTTACCCAACCAACCTCCCACCAAGCTGGCCAGTTATACCGTTGCATGTGGGAGACCTTGTCAGAGGTCAGTGCAAAGCACATTGGCACAGGCAGCGGCAGCTATTCCAAGTGACTGTTCTTTGTTTTGTTTTATTTTTGTTCCTACAGGTGCAAGCCCAAGGTGACCTTGTGATCTACAGTTCCTCATTGCTGCCACCTGAGTGCCAACATTGCCACGGTCAGACACGCAACTTCCAGAGAAGTACAACATAACCCAGTAGACGATAGCAGGCCGACTAAAAATGAAGTTAACTGCCTTTATCGTTGGCAATCATCCCACTAAGGCACCTCTCTAAACAGCACAAAATATGGTATTTTTCAATCACTGGGGATAGCTAGACCCTGACAGTTGGGGCAGCAGAAGCAAAGATGCTTGATAGCTCTGTCCCTTGCATACAGAGTGTGTTGGATTTGCCCTGAATGGGGGACAAAGAAATAAAGAAGCAGGAATCACAACAGTTAGTTGGTATCAAATGATAAATTGGACAGGATGAAGCATGCAGCAAAAGAAAAGAAAAAGGAAATGACAAGAGAAATAAAACCCATTACTTTGATACCTTGTGGCTTCCTGGTCTCCCTGGTAGTCAACACTCATGCTTAGAAGCTGATGGGCATCCTCCTCATCTCTAGCCCATGCCTCCCCCTCCTCCCTAATCCCTTCCCAGCCACAGCCCGAGTGACCGAGTATCAGCCCCAGGACAGCCAGGGAAAGGTGTGGGACACACAAACGCGGAGGACTAAAGCCTGTGTGAAAGGAAAAGCTACGTCCTGGGCGTTTGTCCAGGGAAGCGGGAGGTGGGGACGGAAATGAAAGGTCTATGTTCTCCCTAATCTTTTCTGCCACAATAAGGGAAAGAGTGCGACATACACCAGTGGATCGCAGCCATTAGAAATGAACCGCTGGCGGCTGGCAAATTGTAAATTAGAGAGCCAGAGTGAGAAGAAAGAAAATCAAAGGGGGGACGAGGTCGTGTTTTATTTCACTTGTAGCGCTTTTCAAATTCAGCCCTAACCAAACCTGATTAAAGTAAATCCCTTTTTTACGGCCTGTGGAGTCTATAAGATTATGGTGTTAATGGAAGTGTGATTCGATCCGTCAGTAATGGTGCATGTCGGGGCCCAGGCGCCTCAGACAAGTCCATTTTTTAAGACGTATTTACTGTTTTTCCCCCCCCTCTCCTTTCTGTTCTCTGCATTGCGGGGTTTAATTGAACAGTTTAAAGTGATTCTTCTTCAAGGCCCATTAATTGATTTTATTTGTGTATTCTCCAGGGGTCAAGGGGAAAATATATAATAAAACATAAGCTCCAGGTCTGAGTTTGTCACAGTTCCCACCTTTCCACAAACATAAAGCACATTTCATCTTCAGCATTTCCAATTTCTTCTCTTCGCGCTCTTATTCCCTGCCACTAGTGCTCTCAGATGTTAGTCTCTCTGCTTTCCCTTTTCGACTGTTTATCTCTAAAATTTGCCACCATTATTAGGAGCACAAGGCAGCAATCTCCCTCTTTCTTTTCCTGCACAACAAATACCACATTGGTTTTAAAATGTCGCTTTTTGCTTTTAGGGACTCCAAATGACTTACTGTGCCCTAAGCTGAGGGGAGATGGCCCTCGAAGCTCAAGTCATTTCCTCTACAACTGGGGGTGATTTTCGTGAGCTTCTTCGAAAACGCTCCCCGAGCAGTCCGCCTCTTTCACACCTCCCCAGCTAGCCCGTGAGCAGGGCCCGTGAGCCTCTGAGTGACGGCCAAAAGCTGCTCCTTTCTGCCACCGGGCTGCAAGAGGACACCGTTTCCTTCTCAGCCTCCCTCGATGCTCAGCATAAGGTAACCGGCTGCTCCAAATAAATATATATCAAGCTGGCTTCGTTTACTTCAGATACTGCAATGCCATTTGTTTCCTTCAGCTCCCAGCTCCGCTCCCTAAAGCCAGCCCCAAAGACAATTTTTTTTGTGATTCACCTTGCTGAAGCCCTTACTCTCTTCTTTCATGCTGTTCTTCTGCTCAAGTATATTTCTTTTAATAGAGTTTTCAAAACACAAGGGGTTTCTTCTTCTTATTATTTTTAAATCACAAAATGCACTGGGGAAGTTTTCATCCTCCCACTCACCTCACTCAGATCCTTTCCACAAACTGTCTCTAAATTAATGGAAGGCAAAAGACACTTTTCTTTCCATCCTCTGATTGACACGGTCTGGGTGAGAGATCATTGCCACAGCTAGGGCAGTTCTTTGGGGATGCAGCCTTCCCCATCGGTTTCATGCAATCCTGAGTTTGTTTTGAAATTCAGCATCACGTAACATACTGGATGGGACCAAATCCAACATAAACTTTGTACCAGTAGACATCTTGTCCTGCCTGCTCCTGGCTGTAGGAAAAAAAATCCATTCTATACTACAGCTGATGGAGAAGTTACGGAGGCAGAATGTAATTACCCAAGAGTGGAAGTTTGCCTTACTCCCTTTACTCTTATGACAAGTACTATGGCATCTTTAAGCAGGCAGAATTTCAGATTTATGTCTGAAACCATAGCAAGGGAGAATTCACTAATGTTGTGCAGGGGAAGAGGTTATCGTAAAGGCAAAAGAAGACCTCCCCCTGCTAACTCATCAGCAACCTTCTGCTCTAAGCTAAGCCTTCCGTGGAAGGCATCACTGCATTTTCTCCAGTTATCCTCATCTTCTGGCTCTAGTTTTACAAGTGCACTTGGAAGCACCACCTTGTTCTTTCACAGTTATTCCAACACCTTCTTCCTTGCTCTGCTAACGTGGGCTCTGCTGAGTTACGCTCCGTAACATCTCTGCCTGGTGATTAGCCTCTTCTACAGCAAACAGGGCCATCTCATTTTCTTAAATGTTATCAAGACAGTATCCTCGTAACAGGAGCTCCCTTCATTTCTAAGTATGATGATTTTTGGAATAAGGAAAAGAAGTTCTCCTGAGAAGTCTGACCAGCTGTGATCTAGGCCTACATCATTATGTAGCATTTCCACTGTAATAGCTGAATTTCCAGGTTGCTGCCTGCAGAGACCTGTGTCCACTGCACAGAGCTCCATACTGTAGCTCTCGACCCTGGACAGTAATCTTCTAAACTTTCAGTTACAGCCACACTCTGTCAAACAAGAGTAAAATAAAATGTCCTCTGTGTATACCTATAAAAATACACAACGCCATTCTCCCCACGTTCTTGTGTCAAGGTTGAACACCTTACAAGTCCATTATCACCTGAATTCAAAGAATCCATCTCATCCTCAAGAGCTTTCATCCTGATCCATCTTGGTGTCTCTTAGCAGGGTTTTTACCCTTTGTGTTTCAGCTATAATTTCATTTCAGCATAACCTTGACCTGCCATGCTACTGGAGCAAAAGATCTCCTCCATCTAATTGTTCACCCTCCCCCATATACATATGAAACTCAGTGTCCTCCCTTAGCTAATATAATACGAAGGAATCAATCCGTCAGGAACACATACCCGCGCAGCCTCAGCAAATTAACCTTGCAGAGTAATTAGGGCAAGCGCCATGGTGTTGGTATCATGGCTTCATTTTGCTGCTCTAAGCATTAAAAAACTACCACAGCACAGCTACCAGTTAAAATCAATAGCCCGCTATATTAATAAGAATAAAGCTAACCAAATTCTTCCCTGCTCCTGTGTTGGACCGTAAGGGTGTACGGAGGAGTCTGGA
Source organism: Phoenicopterus ruber ruber (assembly GCA_009819775.1). Classification (NCBI taxonomy): domain Eukaryota; kingdom Metazoa; phylum Chordata; class Aves; order Phoenicopteriformes; family Phoenicopteridae; genus Phoenicopterus; species Phoenicopterus ruber. The sequence goes on along the minus strand of CM020215.1, from coordinate 91,858,055 downwards.
GGACTCTGTTGTTACAGCTTTGTTGGAGACCAGGCTTGAAGAGCAGCTGCTCTTCAGTGGAGGCAAGAGGCTCTCAGAGGCTCAAGCAGAGGGCAGATTTACTGGACAAGACCGTAAGAACTTGCCAAACAGTCTTTCCAGGCCTGTCATGGCCTAGGAGCCGTAGAAGTCAGACAGTTTCTATTTGCATTGCATAATTGGCGGAGCTTGTCACAACATTGCGAAAGCCAGCTGCTGCTTTCTGCTCAGAGCTAATTCCACCTGATTTATTTAATATTGTAATGAATATAATCCTTTCTTGCCACCCTCCTCCCCGCACACTCAGCCAGCAGTTGGAGAGAGCAGACGCTGCAGACGAACCTGCACAAGCAGGTGGTGCGGAGTGCCTTGGCTCTTCCAGCGACCGCGCAGCACAGCGATGTGCTCCAGAGAGAGAAGCGGGATGCGTGCCGGCGGGCGGCGCGGCCATGCACACAGTCTTCCTCGCACCTAAGAGCGGCTTGTAAATCTGCAGAGGTGGCAAATGCATGGACGTCCAGGTGTGACCACAAGTGAAGGACAGGGCATAGCGCTGTAGGAACCTACCCTCAGCTCAGATTTCGGAGAGACCAGGAGGGATTTAAAGATGTGTTGCAAGGGCTTGGAGAGGTGCAAAGGGGTGAAAAGGGAAGACGCTCAAGAGCTGGGGTAAAATAAAGCCGATTTGCTTGACTTAAGGAAAGATGCCGGCAGAGCTGGTGGGTCGGGACATAGCACCTAGGGAGAGAGCTGCTGAAGAGCATTAGAAAGATCTGCTATAGCAGGTCTCTAACTTCTTCCCACTGTGAAAAAATAAAAGCCAAGCCCACTGTAATCCAATAGTGGCCAAGCCAGGGGTAGCAGCATCTGAAAATCAAAAAGCCCTGGAAGGACAGTAACTTCTGACAATACTTGGTAATCATTTAGCTTTGAGGCTTCTGGCCTACCAAAGTGCGAGCAGGTACAGTCGGCAAGGGAATGAGTTCTGCAGGACAAAGATGGCTTCAAGAGCTGGACCAAAGATGCACCTTTTGGCAGGATAAATCAGACTGTGGCAATGAGCAACAGCACCGGCTGCAGCTATGGAAAGAAGCAAAAGTGAAGGGAATGGGAAATACTGCTCCTTTCCACAAAGCATCTAGGGATTGCAGCCTAGAGGAAGGAAGGAAGCCTGATACTCCTAGTCTCTCTTGCTGGGGCAAGAGCAAAAGAAGACATGAAGCCTAGCCTTTTGTGCAACAGCAGGATCGATGCTGGTTTCAAATTGGGCTTTATAATCATGTTCAGTGGGTACTCTGACAGGATGCTCAAAGAATGAGACGGCATTCAGGAGAGCTGCTTTAGTGTCACAGCTGTAGGGAAAAGACATAAAAGATGAGAAAGGAGTCTGGAAACTGCTGAGGGACAGTAATGTTTATCTAACAAAGGACGAGCCAGACGGAGAGAACCAAGAAGTCTTAGGACAAACAAGTGTTACAAGCATTTGCTGGCTCTGGAAACATTTCGTTTGCTATTCCCACCATGGAAACATCTGGTTGCCCCCAGACAATTTGAGCCCTTATATTTTATGCCAAATGCTGCCAACTGACCTGATTTCAGAGCCCATGTCAATCGAGAAGTTGCAGAAGGTGGCTGCAGTTGGTCAGATAGTCTGCCACGTACTACACAACTGTCATTTTCAGCTTGTAAAGTGTTTAGGGAGATACTTTCATGAAACAAATCTGCACCCAAACATGTACAAAAAAAGTTCTCTTGCTTTAGAGAGCGTCACATACAGTTAGAGTTGTTAAGTAGTTGGTCAAATCCAAACATTTCTTTGCCTGCCCATCTTAACTGGGTGTTTTCCAAAACTCAGAATAATTAATCTGCAACACATCCAACAGAAGCTGTGCATAGGAACTATCATTGATGCACAAGCCATGATACCGAAGGTACACTATCATCCAGATGAGCTGCCACCTGGAGCGGACAGATGGAGATGAAGGGGAGGGGGGAGAAAAGCCAGTTGAGGAACTGTTTCATTAAGCTGCAAGGAGGAAGGGAAGTATGTAGAAATGAGAATCAAGAGTCTTTAAGCAACAAGTCAGTGTGTTTGTACTGCTCAGGGGAAACAGGGACTTTAGCCCTGTCCCGATGAAAAGTTTTGCTGGTCTCCCATCAAGAAAGAAATGATAGCATAGTAACATCCTGACTTTACTTTTCTCCGTGATCCTTTGGAAGTACTTTGGGAAAGACACGCTCCCTCCCAATCCATCTCTTACAAAAGGCACAGAGCACTCTGGAGCAAGTCTTTGGAGAATTAGTTAGGTTAGATCCCCAGCCAGGGTGGAGAGGCTCAATAAAACTGCTAGTCTCTCACATTAATACCAAATCTTCGGGTATTAATCCCAGGCTGTCGGTGACCTGGAACACCAGCTATGCTAACAACAAACTTCAAGTCACAAAGACGACTAAGTGTGAAACCAGATTTAAAGATTTAGCAGCTATTCTCAGCAGTCTCCTGTTTAGGCAAAATGCGTCAAAGGCATTTGGAAACTACTGAGAGGTGCTCTGAAATGGTAGCTGATTTCATGGCTGACAATGAAAAGAGGAGCAAGAGGCTTATCTCCGAGATAGAAATGAGCAGCAGGAAAACTGCCACCAGCTACAAGAAAGAGCTGGTCCGACCTCCTCAGTGAGAACACTGCTCCCTCTGCCAGTGGCACCTGCCCCGTCCTCCTCCAGAAAATGCAATTTCAGAGGAAGGAGGAAGGGAGGAAAGGAATTTGAAGGGGTGAAGAAAGCAGAGCTAGAGGTCCGTAATCGGGAATCCCAGTGCTTGCGGCAGCTCCGGCCACCCACCCTCCTCTGTCCACTGCAGCTCAGAGCCCCTCCAATCTGCTCGGGTAATGACTGGAGGGAGCGGATTTCCTACCCTCGGATCCGCTGCCACTCTGAGTTTGCAGCAGACATTTTGTAATCAGAGAGCCTGTCAAGAGAGACAAGAGCCTTTAGCAGAAAAGAGGAGTTAATTGTGTAACAAGGGATTTAAAATCTTTGCAAAGGGGGACAATAAAAGAAATAATTATGGAGTTTAACCACTGCTGCTGGCATGGCATTGAATGTCGTTTGTCCTTAGCTACACTGATATAGTTAAACAGCGTGCACTCATGGCTGATGTTTCGGTTTGCTGGTGATTTTGGAACGTCAGCAGAAGTTTTGTTTCAAACTAAACCAAATAATTTTTTCTATTTCAAGCATTTAATTAAAAATGATTAGAGGTTTTATTTTAAAGAAAAGTTGCTTCCAATTGACACAAACCCAAGAATTACATTTTTTTGAAAATGGGAAAATGGAACATTTTGATTTTGGAGGAATTTGGGGATACTACTTTGAGAGCTGTCGAAATAGATACAAAAGCTGCCATGTAGTCAGCATTTATTACCCTACTTTATTCTGTATGCATTCAGATACAAACCCAGCTGAGACCGTAACAGTCCATTTTCACAAAACAGATTTAAGGCCGGTGTTTATTTTGCCTTTCATGCACATTTCTAAAGGCGTATTTATTAAGCAGAAGTGTGAGAAACAACTTCTTGACCTGAAGCATCCACAGCTGGCTGGAGGAGGCAGATTTTCTCCTACTCTTGCTCCAAACAATTACTAGTGGTGTGGCATTACAAGGATTAAATTGTAGCATTTCTGCTATAACCTGCTACGGGGAGCAACTCAGGGCCAGTCTGCCTCCCCAGGTGGCATTAGGGAAACACAACCTGACTACTGTGCCTCTCATTGAGGGAACTGGCAATCTGTTTCATGTATTGATATACGGCAGAAACCATCTCAAGCAGTTTGGGACTTCGTCTGCGCACAGAGCTGTGATTGCTTTGTCCCTTGGCGAAGCTCTGCAGAGGAAGGGCAGCAGAGATTTACTCACTGACTGAACTCCAACATTACATGTACACATCTGACTGTAACTTTCTTGCGGTTTTATTTTACTCCCCCAAAAGAGAAATTGAAGTAGAAATGACTTGCATTCCAGTCTAAGGCATTTGCTCGGATGATGCTGTTCCTAGAGATGCCTTGCAAGCACTGTTCTCCAACCTGAGTCTAAACAAAAAGGGTAGTAGTTTGAAAAGAGTTCACCTGAAATCAGGCACATAATGCAGGGAAATGAATTTCGGAAGTGTTGAGTACTCACAGCTACTGCCCCTTATAGTATCATTCAGGTGTAAATGCAGTAAGAATAATAAGGCAGGTGGAAGGATGCTGAACCCGGGAGGGCAGTTGCCCAAGACTTTAACACAGCACTTCGAGGAACAAAAGAGATGCCTTAGTAAGATAACATGGGATGGGTTTTGAATCAGTCAGTGTTGGCATCTGGAAAATTCAGAAGAACAAAATTCTTTATTATAATTTGGTTGGTCTTCATAAAACCAAACAAGCTAACCAGAACATGTCAATTTTTAGAGCTTAAAATGACCGTCAAGTAAAGAGAAATTTTTTGTCATTCTCCTTTCTTACAGGAACTGCTAAAGAAGGACAGGGAAAGTAATTTGGTTAAAGCTTTGCCAGCAGATTTACAGGCTATTGAAAATGGAACATCCTGTTTGGAGCCATCAAAGTAGGATGGTCTGGGTAGGCCAGATCTGCCCTACGGCTCAGCTCCTTCTGGCCAGCCACTGCCTGAGGAGAGGGCGAACGACGACAAATACGGCGTGCTCCATCCCAAGAGCTGAGTGCCACACGCCCTGCGGGGGCACAGCCAAGCTCCTGCCGCCATAAACCCCTCTTGCTTGACACCTCCATGTGATCTGCAAAGCGAGACCCGAAACTGCCGTCTTACCCTGCACTCACAAGAAGCAGAAGCAGCTCGCGACCCAGACTGTAAGCCAAATTACGCCCGTTCAGACAGAGAAAAACTTTACTGGTGACTGAAGAGCTCATTTCTTACTGTGTAGTTTGGGCGCTAATCTGCCAAAAGGAGGATATTGGGCTAGACAGCTTCTGATTCAAACACATTCGGCAACACCTGTGTTTGTCAGGGAAAAGTATCCTTTCGACTGATACGTCTGCTTTTGCCCCATTCTTCTTTGTTTGAAGATGAACTCTTTGTAAATAATTTAAGCGCATCCCTGACTGGCTGTTATTGTCCCAAGGTCTTCCTCCCATCAGTATTCTCCAAGAGGGAGAGTGCTTCTTTCCTCCTGTAATGTACTAACTTTTTCATTGCTTCTTTATGCTCACTTCTCACCAATCTAAATAATGGATCAATTGAGGTTTTATTCTTTGCTTTAATTAGGTCTTGAATTTTGAGAGTATTTCACTGTAATTACTTCATTAAACGTGAACTGAAAAGCAAAAACCCCTCCAAAACAAACGAAGTTGTGCTTGTGCTCTTTTATCAGTTTTTTTATGATACATAAAGGCAGACTCAAAATGTTACACGGGTATGGAGTTTTTCTCTCAGTTCCACGTACAGGAAAATACTGACAGCCTGGGCTCACTGCTTCAAACCAGCAGAAAGAAAGAGAGGGACAGAAGGGCAAAATACAGCTATGGACCAACTCAGTCCATCAGTGACTTACAGTGGCCTCAGGATACCAATACTGCTGTTATTACGCACGCACCTAACTCGCAACTGCAACTGCCTCTGCCCTTGATGCTGTATTTCCAGTCAAGATAATAGGTTATGGAGGTACCTAAGTTACACCTTCCTTTTCTTTGAGCGTGAACAAGATGGCCTAAAACCAGCATCACGACTTCCTACCAACTCCCCATCACACCAGGGTAATTCCTCACCGACTGACTCCCCGGAGACCCCTCCTCCACCAGCTGGCAACGGTATGATACCCAAGGCAAAACAGAGCATCAAATCACGAAGCTTGTATTCACGGGGAGGCAAGGGGGAAAGAGAAGGTGCAGGGAGGTGGGCAATAGGCTGAAACCGGAGCAACAGCTTCTTCCAGCTTGGGAAGTCCAGGGTCAAAATCTGGTTAAGTCAGCGGAAGTTTTAATACCAAATTGAGAGGTTCCCAAATGGAGAAAAAGTCTGGTTCCTTACACTTTGTCAAATACTCCTTGATTTTTTTTTTTTTTTTATTGGGGGGAGGGAGAACAGGAAAGAGGGCATGATGGAGGGGAGAGATTGAATCTGCTTTTCCTGCACTAAAATTTGACTCAAGTTCTGAAATGGAAGGCTTTAAAATCTCAATATTTCTAATGGTAAAAAACAAAGCAGAAGCGTGCACCTTCAGGACACTGTCGTAACAGATTCTGTGTAAAACAAGCATGAGAAGGAAGAGCACTGCTATGCAGTGCATTTTAAGACCATAGAAATCTCACTCACAATCGTTCCTTCTCCCTGTTCCCCTGAGATAACTTGGATAACAACTGAGATGCAACCAGGAAAACATACATCTAGTATATCTAGATTGTTTTAGTTCTGGATTTGTACAGCCCCTAGCACAAAAAGACCTCGCTTGAAGATTAGTTGTTTTAAGCACTTATGCCAAATCAGTAAGAAGCAAGAATAATTGCAGTCTGTAAAATCAAGAAGATCTGTGGAGAAGTCCAGGAAGACTCTACAATGCTATAAATCTCAGGGTGCAGATCTTAAAGTTATATTGTGTAATAATCGTAACAGTAGAGCAAGGTATTTTATCTATAATTTGATAAAGCACCCCATCCCAAACTTCTTACAAATATAAATCCAGTGGTGTTAGTTCATAAGGTCCTACTAGCTCCCAGTCTGTCTCTGATGTTGGCCAGAAGCAAGCGCCCTACAAAAGGGCTATAAAAAACATGGCAAAAATACAGCAATGTTTCTCCCTAGTATGTTCTCCCAGCATACAGCAATGTATAGCTTAGGGACTTCCCAAGCCAATGTTTACATACATATCTGAGTTTAATAGCCCTTGATGGACTATTTCATGCACTCCCTAATCCTTTTTTGAACCCATTCATACTTCTGGCCTCCCAGACATCCTGTGGTGACAATTTCCCTACTTAATTGTATAGAGAATGTATAATACAATGTGAATATTGCAACTAAATGAAGGCTAAAGGGGAAAATGATAACTCTACAAGCATGATGAAAGAGAGAAGGGGAGGAAATATTTTGCATGATTAAAGGGGATATGATAAGGAGTGACAGGCTGAAATTATATTCAGCTCAAAGAACAGAAAAGATCTCGGTCTATCTGGTAGTTATGTATGCTCCCAGCGGATGCGTTGATAACTCCACCTTAAACTGGACAGGATAATTCATTCATCTGGGAGCAATACCTGGGGCTATCCTGCTCTGGAAGGAACAGCAAACAGTCTGGATATAACAGCTATTTTTCAAGCTTAGCATAAATTTTTACAAAGTCAAACCCAAATTTTTAAAGGAGGAAAGTTTTCTAAAGAGAAGTCTTAGACAGAATTCCTATCTGCTGCCATGGAGCAGGAAGAAAGCCGTTGCATTTAATGTTGTGAAAGGGTTGCAGGCTGGGAAAGGCTGTCTCTGGCCTTACAGAGAGGAGGCGTATGGTACAGATTGTTGTGGGATGAATGATGCCAATGGCTCTCCGCAAGGCTGCATTTGATGCTGTTTTTCTTAATATGTTTGCTTCGCTCTGTTGCTTGGTTGGTAAATTTTTGTTAGTCAAACTGGCCAAGAGGGAGCTAGATTAGTACAGAGGGAGGATTGATATGGCTACCATGGCTGTCACCAGAAACATGCACGCGCATATCATGCACTCACATGCACCCAAATTTGAAGTGTGTAAATCCCTTGTGCATCCAGCCTACCAAGTAAGGAGGAGTGGAGAATAAGAAATTTTAGATTACTGCTTATAGAAAGGTTCTTCATCTGTCTCCGGCAAATGCCAAGTTACTAAAAAAAAAAAAAGACAAAGGAACAGACCTCCATGTTTCTAAAATCTCAGTATTGGAGCCAATGAACTCTGGAAATTTTTTACAGCTTCCATGTATTCTGAAAACCAGGCCTACCCCACAGATAGTGCTGGGAGCAGATGTTCCTAAGGCTTGCCACAATCCTTAAGAATGTTTAACCTCATGATCACCTTCTCTGACTCTCCTGGATCCCATCCTGGAGGTACTGTGGCCTAGAGGCAACAGGTTAAGTCACTCTCAATGTCCTGTTCAGCCCATGGCCTCTCTGCAGAGTCTGCCAATTAAAAGGGGTCAATTTGAAATGCTGGGGTTTCTGATGTGAACGCCTGTCCACCAAAACTGCATGAAAACGACTGACTCATTTTCTATCCCATAGGTTGCTGCATGGTAGCAGCTTCCAAGATTACTGAGCTGGGCTGGATTCAAACTGGCAAGCTATACTGCTATACAATGGCTTTCCATTTCACCTTTGAAGGAAAAATTATCTAAAGTGGTTCTGCCTAAATCAGAGCTCGCTTCTGCCCCCTCCCCCTTCTCCACCATATTTCAGGTCCGAGCGTGACATCTGGCATGACACATGGGGAACCTGAAATCTAGAGAACTCATCCATCTTCGTAAGTGAAGGACATCCATATATTTCAACACAGTCTTGCAGCACGAGAATCCAGTAACCTGGCCAGGCACTCTGCATATTTTATGAATGATAGCACCTACTCTATCTCAGCCAGTGGAAAAACGAACCCCATCGTAGTGGCCTTGAGGGCACTAACATGGGCAGCAGAGGTAAGTATTTCTGAGAGAGAAGACTATCACCATGTTTCATTCTTCTGCTTTCCCCCATGCCTCCTGGTATCTCCACAACTGCAGTGATTCACTGTTCTGCCTTCATTCATGGAAGGAGGTAAATGTTCGTACACTGGGCAAGGTGAGCCACCAGCCAGCGTGCTCCTCATGCTGCCTTCTCGCAGCTGTTCTGGACGTGCCGCACGCACAGGGCTCAGTGAAGCACGCCTTGCAGCCATGCCCTCTGCAGCTCTGTGGTCCATCTCTGCCTCGTTCCCCATCTCCCTTTGCGATGCATGGCCCACATCCACCTGCAATGCCAAGTCCCTGCTCTTGTGCCCCACTCTGGACCTCGTCCCGCTTGCTGCTGTTACAGGCTGCCGTGCCAAAGCCATCTCTTCCTCTGTTGTTACACACCAAAGCTCTGAGAGGACAAGGAATGCTTAAAGCCCAGGAAAGCTGAAAATGCTAGCATGGTGTATTTTACTGTTGAACAAATAAGACACGTGGGCAAATATCACTATCTTCTTTGAAACATTCAGGAGTCTGACTGAGCGTAAAGAATCTCTCTCAACTCAGAGCAAGCTACACCAACCCCCTTCCAGCTGAACATCAACACACACAGCTTACAGCTCCAGAGAGCGGCTGTGCTGAGTGCCAAGGGAATTCCACTGGCTCCTTCACCTTGCATTCAAAACTAGAAAAAATAAGGGTCCATCCTGTTTGAAACAAGCCCTCTCTGGCCAAGACATGAGGAGGACAGGATGAGTTAATATCCCACTAGTCAGTAAACTTGGGGGTGTCATATCTCCGTGAGGGGCCACAACTTGAAGTTCCTCTGAAGCTCTTAAGATTCCGTGGCTGTGGGAGCCATTTGGACAGGAGCGCAAACTATTTATGTAACACACACTCCAGGCTTGCATCCAAAATGCTGGCCTTTGATCAGAAAAAGACATTATCCAAAGCCAACCTTGCAAACACCAGCAAGAGTGCCAGAGTGGCCAGATGGTGCTTGGGTACCACTGCAGCCCCCTGGACCGATTCCCTTGCAAACACTGGCAACTGTGAAGGGCAAGGATGCACCCTCCCTCTCCATCGTTCCCTTCATAAATCCAGCAAGGTGTGCCAATTTTCCCCAGCAGCATCAGGCACTTCTGCAGCTCCCTACTGCTCCTCTCACACGCAAGGCAGAGCTGCCAGTGGGCCCACACAGTGCCAAATATTGTTGCATCTTCCAAACTGCCTCCCTCTCAAGCACTGGCAAAGGTGCTACGACAGCGTCCCTAGCGATGTGCTTCTCCGTACCTTCTCCATCGTGAGCACAGGCAGTGATGCCAACGTACCAAAATTGTGCCAGGCATTGATAAAGACTCTTTGTAATAATCCCCTCTTGCAAGAAAGGCAAAAAGACCCAAGTGCCCAGATGGTGCTCCAATAACCTTCCCTTGCCCTTTATGGCTCGCAAACACTGGCAAGGATACCGAGCTGCCCAGAGTAACCTTACAAATCTTTGAGGGACTCCCTAAGCAGAGGAAAAAGAATACTTTAGTGCTGCTGGCAGGTAGTTTCTCTTACTCATATGTAATTCACAGTTATCTACAAGTTTATAAGCAACCACTCTTACAATAACTACCGCCCCTCCTGTCTTCACCACCAGCAGAGCTGCCCTAAGGAAACCCCCAGATATACACAGGCAGTATCCCTAAAGGCTATGACACACACCAGTGCTGCTAAATTGGGCTTCTTCACCTGCCTGTTACTACGATGGGTTTCAGTGGCACAGTGCATCCACCAGGAGGCCATCAATGGCAAATGCACAGTATAGGTTGAGTCTAAGAGTCTGGTACCTGTATGAAGAAGGAAAAAGAAAACATGCCCTAAGTGATGTCTTAGAGAGCTTATGCTAATTTAAAACTTACGCTGTTCCCACTCTCTGCCTACCATTGCTGCAAATACTTCATGGATCCATAAACCAAAATCAAGCTTTGGTAGACTAAGAGTAGAGAAGCAGGTTTCTTCTAATGATATCACCTGAAAGTGAGAGCATTGTCTCTGTTTTCCTCCACAGATACCACTTGGCCTCTTTGGCCAGCTACAAACCTACGCCGCTTCCGCTTGGAAAGGAAAATACTGACAGAAGATGAAAGGCTGCTTCTGTGCTCTAAATGCCTCATACTTTGATTAAAAATGTTTTTGTCAATTAGAGATTGATTTTTGCTGTTCATTAAAGTGATGGATGTCGGTGCTGACGGAGGTGATATTTTAGCCTGTGGTGGCCTGCTGTATAGATGGGTAGGTGAAGCCAGAGGCTCCAGTTTGCTAGGACGGAGTTGATGACCAGGACTGGGATAAAATAGGCCAGTCAAAGGATGGAGAAATGAGTGCCACAGTCCTCAGGGAGGAGCAGGGGGAAGCTCACATGGCAGAGGTTTGCAGACAGTCCTTACCACTTTATCCTTCTGAAAGCACAGTGGATTCTGAAGGCAGATTTTAAGTAGAGCTGGGGATGTGGGTTTTCTGGAGGGCTGTGCAGTGGAAATGAAGATATAGAATGCGCAGATGCCACAAGCTGGTAAGTTTTTATATGCAGGCCATGGAAAATTCCCCCAACTCAAGCCGAGATTCTCCTCCAGGAACTCATAGCGAGTCCTGCCCTGACACTGCCATCAAAAGGCCATCCCTGAGAGGAAGGAAGGGCTGTCCTTAAGCTGCATGCGATAGGTTCAACCTAAGGTATGATTTCCATGAGAAAATCCAAGAGCTGCAAATACATAATCAAGGGTTGCAACACAGCTCTCCAAAAATTAACCTACTTTCACCATTCACTTTCTGCAGGGCAGGGGCGACACATTACTGTGTTGCTACCAGTGAAGGTAAGACAGGGAGTTACTAGGAACCTCAGTAGTTGCCAATGCTGTATCCATCTTGCTTTTGGCATTATTAGCCCAAGCTATATGGAGTGGAAAAATCAGGAGTCACTGCACAAGCGGCCCTACATGAAATAATAGAGGAGTCAGACCATCTACTGGAAGTAGAGGAGCACGCACATGTACGATGTCACCCTGGGGCTGGATCTCCCCAGAATTGCTCGTACCTGTAAAAGACTTTGGGGCATCCACACACCTCCTGAACTAAGATACAGCCCCCTGACTCCCTAGCTGGGTGTTACAAATTTTTGCAACTTGCTGCACATCCATCCATGCTTTTGCAGGCATGGAAAGAGAAAGAAATGTGACTCTTCTTTGCCCCAGAGGAGAGTCCTGATGCAGCAGGAATTCAAGGGCACAATTCAGTGGCTTGACAACAGTCTCTGTATAAAACATCCCAGAGTCTCCAAGAAACCCATGTGGGACTAGCAGACACATCAGACCGTACAGCAACTTCACTCTTTGCTGGGGCAATAGCAGGAGGATTCAGGTGTACAGAACAGGACCAGGACCGCTGTGACGACATGAAAAGGGCTGAATGGCACCCCTCACGTTGGGCTGTCCCCTCCTCTTCAGAACCGAGGCCGGGCAGCCGCATGGCAGCCACTAATGCACAACGAGGGGCTGAAACGCAGCTCTGCAAAAATTAACCTGCCCCCTTTCACCGCTCGAAACTGTTACCTGTAGGTCCCGCACCTCCCTCAGGTTCCAGTTTTAGATACAAACTGCCTGTGTGTGCGTATAAAAACACACACGCAGACACATATATTTATATGCTGATGAGATCGTTAAATTTATCAGCTCTCCAATTCATTTGAGGTTCGTTATGGAGCTGCAGCGCTCCTCCTTTCATCTGGAAATGGAAAGGAAACAGCATTCACCCCTTTCGAGAAATTAAAGCGAAATGGGTACCACTTTATTTTAAGTGCCCATTAACTAAAGCGTAACTGAAACCAAGTTACAATGGGCGCCTCAGGGGAATGTACATACGACACACACACACACACATACACACACACACACCAGCAGCAAATGGCGTCAGGCACAAAAATCAGGTCTTGCGGAATAAACATCAAAGCGCTTCATAGTGCGGTGATAGTTAAAAGCCTATTTTACACCCAGAAATGGGGAGAGATGCAGGTCCAAGAGCTCTCCAGTCCCTTTGAAAGACTCATTTAAGTCTTATTAAAATATTACCTGCTTTTTTTTGCCTTTTACTGGATTTAAACTCTTAATTCATCTTCTGTAATTTTTTTCTGCACTTGGCTATTGTGAGGGGGGAAAAGACTCAATATTGTTAGTAAAAGGATCTAATTGGGAACTTCTTTTCATCTCAGAAGCCCCCTCTCCCTCCTCCTCCTCCTCTCATTCCTTACAGGTTGGGTCTAACGCAGCTTTCTTAATCTTTGGAGATTATTCTTCTGTGGTTTGATGAGACTTCACTAGACTCTTAAATCTTTTCATTTCACCTCATTTAAATATTTTGGCCAATTGCTCTAGTTAATGATGATGAATAGGATTAAGATTAAAGGCTTAAAAGGGTTAGGAGGAGGGAAAAATATATTTCATTTCCAACAATGCATACAGAAGTCTCCTTTACTCTGTGTTGCATTCTCCCTCCGTCAGAGCTGTAGCTCGTAGCTCTTGGCGGGTCTCTGACGTGGCTGCATCTGTTTGTCTCTCTGCAACCTCCCTTTTTGGCATCGAGTTCAGCAGAAAAAGATCACGACCTTTGCACTCTCTTTGCATGTGCTCTCACTTGCTCTCTGTGCTGTCTGCCTCTGCTTGTGCTCTGTCTGTGCTTCTCTGACTTATTCTAAACCCACGTATCCGAGTGTAACCTTTCAAAGCTGTCATTCTTAAAAAAAAAAAAAAAAAGCACACATTTATATAGTCAAAATTATCCTCATCATTTTGCACAGCGATTTAGAAGACAACCAGCCTAAAACTGTTGTCTATGCACAGTACAACCCTTTCCCGAAGAAAGAAATCTCCTTTATTCTTCTTTCACTCCTTTCCATCCACTGATTTCCTCTGGCAGAAAGTTGAAAATCCATCCTCACAGCCTTTGAAGCCACAGAAACTGGACCAAACTGGAAATCTAGCTGCAACTAAATAAGTCCTATTTCCCCATCAGTCTTTTTCTTTAGGAAGTAAAGATAATTTCACAGAAATTGCAACGCAAGGAAGTCTTAGGTCGGTTTGGACAGACTCGAATCCCTCTGGCTCCTGTTTCAAAACTGGTGGGGGAGAGAGCTCATCGAGTGGCTTGGATGGATAATACAAGTTCCCAGATGCAACCAGGCAATTCTCTCTCAAACCTAGCTTTGCGAGGTAAATTGCGAGCTGGTGGTACCGTACCCTGACAAACCTCTCCTCTGCTGTGGCTGAAGCGGCAGGGAGAAGGCGGCTGAGACGGCAGCAGCCAGGTCCCGGCGCTGCACAAGACAAGGTCAACTTGCTGGTGCAGTACAAGACCCCTGCTCTGACAGGGCATTCTCCGTGTTTATCTAGACACGTATCTTCAGTCCTCAGTGTTGTAACTCTAGACCTTCTCCAACTCAAACTTTTTAAATAGGTAGGGGGAGGGTGAATACATTTTCTAGACTTCAGTGAGAAAGCTGCATGAGAGGGAACAACATTTGTAATGCTAAGGATTAAAAATGGCTTACTGTGGGGAATGAAGTGAGCTATGGGTCTGCTGCAGATTTCTGGCATATCGAACAAACTGCACTAAAGCCCTAACCTTAAATATTTATGGCTATATTTACCAGAGTTCATGTTAGACTTGGTTGGGACAGAGTTTGCGTTAAGGCATTGAGGTCCTTTAACAAAGGAGGAATGTGCACAGCATGGAAGTCAGCCTGGGCTCCGTAAAAGATGAGCAAAGAGGGGGATGAGAGCTGAATGGAGGGAGCTGAAAGATCACTTGGTGTTGCCTTTGGCAAAGCAGCAGCAAGTCCACAAGAGAAGCAGCTCTGCTAACAAAGAGTCTAAGGTTTAAGTATGACTGATACCAAACTTGAAGGGGAAAAGCCAATGGGATGTAAACGTGGACAAGTACAAGGATTTGTCGCTCCGGACTGAGGGAAAGATATGTACAATGAGCAGGCCTATTTAAGAATGGAAGGACACAGCTTGCCTCCCGGAGGACAGCCCAAGTAGGGGTGCCATTTCCTATCTAAGAGGCGACGTTTCCTCATTGCTGAAATAAGAGACTTCTTGGAAAATCCTAGTCTGATATAACTGTGCAGGATTTTACTGACACACAGAGGTGGATTTTGAGGGCCATATGGACTAAGGGAATTGTTACTCCTTAAAACGACTCCTTAAAAGTCCTCTCCACTGCCAAGCGGAGAGGCTGCTGGAAGAACAGCTGTGATGGGTATGGGGAGTGTGCAACGGCCCGTCACAGCTACATCCGTTCCCAGTGCACATTTTCCATCTTCATTTGCTGCCCTAAGCATTTGTGCAGATTTGCTAAATAGTACACAGATACCATATTCTACGGCGAGGCAGACAATCTCTTTGCAAAATGCACTCGGGTTATAAAGGCTTCATCTGAAGTAATGGATGAAAGAAAGGAAAAAGAAAAATGTGGGTTTCATTTTTTTCTTTTTCAAGATAGAAATTTTCTTAACATTAAGAATTTTTTTTGAAACTTTTTCCAATATCAGCACTTGGAAACTGTCAACAGGATCCATGCATTATTATTAAAAGAAAATTCAAATTAAAAGCAAATTTGAAAGATAAGAGAAGCAAGGTTTAATAAAGATCTCACAGATCTTTTTCATCTCTTGTTTCTAGAATCCAAGCCTTGAAAACCTGCAGTTCAGTAACAAGGAAAAAGGACCTAAGGATATTGCTCCAGGATTCAGGAACTTCAAAAGAGAGATATAAAGAAACATCAAAGGCAGGTGTGCGCACGCATGTGTGCGCTGCTCATGCGTCTGTGCATGTCTCTCCTCGTTCTCAGGGGCACAGCCGGAGACTGGCCCCCTGCCTCGACTCCGTAATGAGTTACTGTTCCCTCTGAGCTCGCTTTTCTTCAGCCTTGGCAAAACAATCGTGTCACTGAGGTTGGGGCTTCAGCCGCCCACAGCTGTAAACCTGACCGTTTTTCTGAGAGCTCTTGGGATACTCTTGACCTAGGCTGCTGTGCTACTTTCCCTGAGCCTTCCCTTTAGTGATCACTTATCGATTCAGCCTTTTAGCAAATAACTGGTCATAAAGAAATGCTAAAGTCAGTGAAAAAAAAACCCACACCAACATTCCTGCCCTTTACATGTGCAAAAAAATTAAAATTTCAAAACTATTTCACACCTGGACAAACACAAGTATCAGATGAAGCTCCACAGGAAGCTAAGAAGAGAGGCCAATTCCAGGACAGAGAGGTGGTTCTTACGCCTGTCTGGGTATGGGAAAGCCAAATGTTCATCCCTGCTACAACTATGGCAGTACAGGATCTGAATCGCGACTCCCACATCTCAGGTAGGTACTAACTGCTTGATATGTGATATTCCCAAAAACTAGAATGAAAAATTTTCCAGCTGATGGTATGCTTACATAAATACAGCCTCAGCTTTAATAAATCAACAGCTTCCAACCAAAATAAAGTAAAATACAATGAAATAGAATAAAAATCATCAACTAACTCAAGCATTCCCAGCCAGCTCTTCCAACAAAAAATTCTATTATTGCCTAGGCACTAGTAACAACGACGTGAAAACTCATGTTGGTAACAACTAAAAAAGGCCTGTCTGAGCAGAAGCTGCTGGTAGATCTGTCTGTGTCTGCCCATGGCCTTATCACTGAGCTATGCCTGCTCCTGAGCTTCACTTCTTTTGGTTGCGATTAATGAATAGCCATTCACCAGGTAAACCTCACTTCAGCTGAGATTCTTTTGACAGCTATTAAATCCCATGTATTTTTTTATTTTACCACTCATTTGTTACAGTGCTGTGCACACAGAAGTGGAGTGGCAGCTATGAATTCAGCAATCATCAAGTCTTTGATCAAGCATTGATCAAGGTGAGTATTTTCATTCAAGCATTCTTAAGACTCTTGTCAGTGCACGGCTGCTTCCTTGCAGGCTCCCAATAATCTCAGCGCAATTTCTTTTGAATGAGACAAAAATAGTCTTTATTGATAAAGACTACTGAAAACAAAACAGTAGGTTTTGCCTAGAGAATTAGGTCAGTCCAATAGTGGAAAATGCAGTCAGATTTGTAATGCCAACACGGAGGCTACTCTATGCCAACCTGATAGAGCCGTTAAGCATCAGAGAACAAGAATGGACCGAGGAATGAGAGAGAGGTTGGAAGGGAGAACTGGACAGATGACGGAGAAAGCATTCCCAGCTTTAAACCCTAGGCATAGAGATTTACAGGGGAACAACCCAAAGGAAGAGATTCAAATGATTTCCATTAGCTGCGACAGTCTCCCAGCCCCAATATATCTATCATATAGTCGGAGCAAGGACGCTGTAAGTAGACAAGTGGAAAGAATGAAGATGATGTTGAGCTCTGCATAAAGATGTAGGTGGGGGGCCACAATTAGAAATTCA
Organism: Phoenicopterus ruber ruber; assembly: GCA_009819775.1. Taxonomy (NCBI): domain Eukaryota; kingdom Metazoa; phylum Chordata; class Aves; order Phoenicopteriformes; family Phoenicopteridae; genus Phoenicopterus; species Phoenicopterus ruber. Next base: position 91,840,883 of record CM020215.1, on the reverse strand, counting down.
GAGCTATGCCATGCGCTACCATTTAGACCTGAAGTTCTAGTTGGATCATGTTCGAAGGAAAGGTCAACCCCAAAGTCACATCTGGCTTTAGAGCCAAAGAAATCCCAAGAGTGGATATGCTGAGTCCCAACACTAAAGTCAATGTTAGGAATGCAAATAAGAAGAGTGCTCCTAAAAGGCATATTTGGAGAATGGCCAAAGCAAAAGTCTGATTCCCTCCATCCCACCACGATATAAATCAGTCATGCTGCTGAAAAACGGCAGTGCCAGTGGGATACGGGCCCAGGTTGCTTGACAGTGGGAATGTGTAGGATACTCTCAGCTATGCTCGCATGCCTCCTAGCAGCCCTGGAGTTTGGAGGTTAAAGGACAAAAATTATTACTAGCAGAAGCGGAAAGAATTTCACAGAAGTCAGTGCAGTAATGCTCTCTGTGCCTGCCCTGAATTTCTCCCTGAGCACAAGAATTTTGAGACTAATTTCACCATGGCTCATGGGATGAATGTTGTCTCTTTTTTCTGTGTAGAAATTATCTGGAAATGGTGGGTTGCTAGTTTAGTTTTATGAGCTACTAAAACTATTCTTTGAATAATAATTGGCCTGAAGTTCATCTGTCGAAAGAGTTCAATATTCAGCATTCAGCTCAGGGCAACAGCACATCAGCTCTAGAAGGGGAGGGCTTGGGGGGAATTACTCCCTCCAGAGTCACGGCCACACTACATGTGGCAAACCAAGTTTAAAATAGCTGCAGACGGAGAGGAGATATGTCATTTGGAAATTACTTGTGCGCTGTTTGAAGCAGCCGTTAACCGTGCAGCAAACAGACTCTGCAAATAGAATTGCTGTGCGCAACACAACCTGGGACTAATGTATCCTCCTGTTTCCGATTACCGGGACAAGCTCTGAAGCCTGCCATCCACAGAAACTAATACCAAGGACTAGAGAACGGCGAAAGTTTTATGGAAGACAGGGCGACAGAAGCCAGTCCGGATGATTAAAATTAAATCTCCAAAAGGAATTGATTGTCTCTCCTTGATGCAGAGCGCTAACTCTAATAAGATCTTTCATCATAAAGAGGTGTCTGCAAGCCTGGCATTGGAGGAGAAAGTAATACTGTGAATTCCTAACCACGAGAGTGTGAATTTAAATAAAACTGGATATGCATTTGCCTAGCTTTCGGGCAGCAACCAAAAAGAAGGGGAAAAGAAATCTCAGCTGATAATGCAGCTTATTGAAATGGTTCCACACGGTAAGTTAAACCAGACAAAAACAATGCTGAGATGCAATGACTCTGTTTTGCTTTGATTTCTTTCTAAATTAGCCATTCAGTTCCATTAAAAGTGGAAATTTCAGCATACGCTGGACAAATGCTCTCGTTGCCAACTGAGAACAAAGCTCGGTTCAGCCAAGTATATATTCCTTCCAAGGATATATTCCTTTAAAATGGTGGGACTGGCTAAAGGGCTCAACTATGGCACGCTCCTTTTCCCGTTCTGTGGGGAAGTCACTCAGTCTTTCTCCCCTACAGACATAACGGTATTTCCTTGCGCTTTAATTCTTATACCTCTCCCAAGGCCAGCAGCACTGGACGCGGGCTCTCTGGGTAGGCAGGTTATTGGCAGCTCAGTCCACTGACGGCAAGGTGAATACCCTTAGGAGGTGGTGTATTGCTGGTGGTACTGCCTTTTACATTTGCAGCAATAAGAGTAGCTCTGCGAAGCGAGCCTTCCCTGGCCTTTTCTCACAAGCCGCTGCTCTGAAAGGTTTTGCTTTGGGCCAAACGAAATAATTTGTGTCAAGTGAAATGATGTTTTCCATCTTTTTTTTTTCCCTTCCTATATGAAAAAGGAGAGCAACCAAACAAGAGGGAAACTAACCAACGCAAAGAGAATTTGGTTCAACGCAAGCCAATTTCTCTGTCTCCAAATGTTTTGTTTCAGAAGCTGAAGAGAAAAATATTTGCACAGCCTTAACCCTAACCAGAAGAGTTCATTAAGGAACCGGTGGCAGTTTGCACACTGTATAGGCGTTAACTTAAACTACACACATTTTAATTTGAGCAATTATGTTCTCTGGGCCTAATTCCCACAAGTTTAATCTGGATATTTTCTGTCATCACTTGTTGTACCCAACAGTTGTAAAATGTTACCATGCACTATTAAACAGCTGCTGCCTTCCACAGGTGGCTGCCTCTCAGAATGAGGTGAGGATGTCTCCTGTATTGCACAGAGGAGTTGCGAGGTTTAATTCATTCACGTTTGTGAACAGCTCGGAAAGCTTCATTTAAAACCTGCCGTATTCTTTGCAGGCTACATTTCCCAGTAGAGAAGAGTGCAAAGTAAAATGGCAGCTTTCACGGAGAGACAGTGGACACATCTGCAGGTAGACTGATCATAAAGGGATGCTACCATGCAACGCACTGGTAAGCCCTGCTACACTGCATATTGTGCATACGCACTTTTCAATACATACTATACATACACACATCATGTTTCAATAAATTCAGTACTGTCGTCCAACAGCTTTGACCCATGTGTATTCCCATCAGCTTCAGTAGGATTATTAGCACAAGAAAAAATGCAGTATTGGACACCTCTGAAGATTTTATCTCTAGTAAATACGAAATAAGAGCTATGCGGAGAATTCAGTCAGGTCTTGGGCATGCTTCTCCATTGTTCAATAACACTACAACCACAAACACTTCCCAGGTATACAGTGAAACTTGTTTGATATAACTGTGGTATTGAATCAACACATATATATCCTGACCTGGATTTACTTCTGTTTTGCAAGCTGAGTATATGCGAGTACTCCTTCTCCTGGGCGTAACCACTCAGCCACACCAATTTGATCAAGCATTTTGCTCCCGTACTTGAAAGAGTAAGGCAGAGAAGATCCAATTCCATCGGTCCAGCCTTGTTCACAAACCAGAGCTATTACACACCAAGTCACTTCAGCACTGGTGTCCGTCCTCATCCTTAAAGCATGTAAGACAACAAAGCAACTTTAACCTGCTCTTCCTCTGTGATATGACCGAAGGATGAGGAGGACAAGCCTCGGGACCTTGGGAGGGAGGGAAGGAGGCAGGCAGGGAGAGGAAGGCAGGGAGGGAGAAAGGGAGGCAGGGAGAGGCAGGCAGGTCTCCCCTACTTACTCCTAGACCTTGAAAACAGACTTTTTGCAAAAAGAGTACCTTGTATCTGCACAATGTAGTAACTGACCTCAACGTTTCTTACAAGGGTCCTCTCAGAAGGACTCAGAGAGTATGAGCTGTTTACAGGAAAGTTAGTTTCCAGGGAGCTATCACAAATGTTGATCCATCGCCACGATCCAGGGTGGATCCCTTTTAATCCGGATAGCATTTGCTAGTTAGAAAGGTACGTGAATGCACAACTGTGCAGCACGGTCTGTCCGCTCGTGCCTCTCAGGCACGCAGGGCTGAACCCCTGTGCCCTAGCTATCAACTTCAGCTGTGACTTGCATTAAAACGTCATGTTACGTTCTTGCTCTTTCGCCCCTGTTCACATGCAGAAAATTCTGGATAGTCCATTCAGGCCCCTGTAATTCAGGACCCAGACTACATCCTGGCACCTGCCTGCTTTTCCTGTCTCAGGAAAGAAATGTAGCTACTTCACAATTAGTTTGGGTAACAACAGAAATTAATTAGGTAACTGAGTTCTGGACTTTCTATAAAATTAGCAGAGAAGTACATCATACTCTCCAGGGAGGGCAAGCAGGAGTCAAAGGCTCAGCAAGGCAAGAGGAAAGGAACGAGGAGGAAGAGAAATCTGGGGAAGGACAAGAGAAACAGGAAAATGTTGTGTGTGGCCCGTAAAGAGACGGTTCCTCCACTGAGAGCAGAGACTCGGAGGTGAATGCGAGGCTTTGGGAAAGGAAGACTGCGAGAAGGCTGTGAGCCTGAAACTCTGATATGAGGGAAAACATCTCTGGTTAAGCAACCAGTGGTAGAAGTGAACTTGTCCATGTAACAACCTCTACGCTCTAGCATCTGTGCTAAGGTTATTCTTGGCCTGGAGGGCAACAGACCTTGACCTTAGAAACAAGGTGTTTTGGTGGTGTGTTTTTTTTTTTTAAGGAGTGGGAGCAGGAAGGGCTGGGGCTTTTTTCTTTTTTTTTGACATTTTCAACAGCAACCACAACCAGAACAGCAGAGCACTGAGGAAACGGGGCATGCAGTGTAAGCTGGAGTATGTCAGAGCCTCTGACCTTCCCCAGCGCTGCTTCGATACCCTCAGCCAACACCACTCCAGCTCTGCCTGGCGTTCCGCTCTTTGGTGCTGTGGAGACAGACCTCCCAGCCCGACTAATTAGCGTGGCTGCACCTGTAATAAGCTGTGCTGAAGAAGACAGACAATACTGACAGGAGACAGCAGTGGGATTTCAGCTCATGGCTGCCTGCTGCAGGAGCAACCGATAGAAGAAAAGAAGGAACCGTGCCCCTTCAGCAGAGAGGGGCGATGCTGCACGCGAGCTACCTGCATGGCCCCCCTGAGCAAGTGGGGACACATGCACACCCCAATCCAAGGGGAAGCCCACAGGAGAGACTGAGCTTCCTCCTCCTGCTTCAGAGTTCCTTCTTGGGCTTGGGTGGGAGGCCACAAGCTGACTGCAAAAGAGCAGCCTGGAGCTCCCACTCCCCAGCCTCACCCAAGCACTCTTCAGTGCTCGTCCCCTTGGTGCTAGTACAGAGGTGGCCCGCTATGAGCACAGGTCTACATGCCCTACCAAATCCCAACAGCAGGAGGGCATCATTCAAGTGTACCTATGATGAGTAGGAGGTTGGGCTAGATAACCTCCTGGGGTGGCCTCCAACCTGAATTATCCTACAACCTCACTCAATAGGCTGAGGGCACGGCTCTGGAGGTGGGTGCACATGGACCCTTCAACAGCAGTAGCCCCAGCAGGCACCACATCTGAGGTCTTTACCTCAGCCATCTTTCACTTATACAGACAGACACACATGCTCACACTATACTGATGAAAGGCACTGTGAAATGCTAATCTCCATCAATGGAGTCTCCTCAGGCTCTTTCTCCAACCCCCAGCACCTCATCTCCAGTGCTTGTGCTGCCTTTGGTGACTTGATATTTCTTGCACAGCTCACCATCAAGAGCTGCCGTCTCCTGCCTCGCGATCTTTTTTTTTAGGGGGCCTTTGTGCTGCACAGCAAGGAGACGCACTGCGAAGAACAAGAGAAAAGTAAGAAAGGAGGCCAGGCGGGAGAAGTGGACAGCAGCTCATTTAAGTGTGCGCTGGAGACAAAGTGGCAGGCAAAGGAAAAAGGAGAGGAGCGAGAAAGACGATGAGTGGCAAGGAAAGGGCCACTGGGAAACCGAGAGGGACATGGAGAGTAGACAGATACAGAGCGAGATCAGAGCTGGGTGCATGACGGAGAGAGTGAAAGACCAGAAATGGTGTTTCCATTTGTATTTTTATCTGATCCAAAAATGTGCTCACATAAAAAAAATGCCAGCTTAGAGAAAGAACAGCTCAGACAGCAAGAAAAGCGGTTTTGACAGAGCAGCCAACTTAGGAAAGAGCTGTCTGCATAAGTGATCAGCTCAAAGTACACTGACAACTTGCACGATCCAGCCTTCCCTCTGATCCAAACTCTCTGGTCCCAGCTTTACTGGCTGGAGTAACTGGGTCACCACCACCACACCAAGGTGGTTATTTTGATTTTTCAGACTCAAACTACCACAGCATCATACTAGGTCATGGAGATACACCAGCCCTCTCAGTGCGAACGTAGCGCTTTCTAACCTGGCTGGCATGGCAATTTCTTTGATAGACATGGCCCAGATTTGTTTCGCGTTTTGTTTAACTTTAATAGCTTTACCCTTGAAAGATCAGTGGAGAAGAGGTGGTCTTAAATTGAGAGGAGGGAGTCAATAAGCCTCCTTTCATTAGATAATGACTCTGCCTGCACTGTACTTAAGATTTAACTCTAAGCCCCTTCCATGAAGTAAAATAGTTTGGACTGGCTTCATGTGTGTGTATGTTAAAGGAAGAAGTAGATCAAATTCAAGAAAGTGCTGAACACTCCTGCCCTTTGCTTTGTTGGTTATTTGTCCTCACTGGCAACTGGCCTCCCTTGGAGAATGCTGGCTTGCGGATGCAATGAAATACAATACAACTGTATTTTGTACAGTATCTCTCAAGTAAACAGGATCACAATTGCTCTGCGGGCTAAGTGATAAAAAACAGCAAAGAGAGAAGGAAATTAAGAGACAGAAATGATGGAAGAAAACCAGCTGCTTCCAGAGGAAGGAAGCATGGGTCCGTGGCTAAGGCTCTGGGTTGGGAAATGATGGGCACAGGCTTAGCTCTTAGGTCTGCCACAGACTTCGTGCTTTGACCTTGAACAACCTGCCCGACCTTACCAGGGCTCAGTTTCCAGCACACAACTTCTGGTTATTAACTCTTCCCTGTCTCGGGAAGTCAGAGATGACTGCATTCATGTCTGCGGGGTGCTTTGACACTACCCAGGCAAGGACTTAAATGGCTGGGTGGGTAGAAGTGTGCTGGAAGGTAACGGCACGCGAAGCGATTTGAATCTTTCAGGATACCGGTACCTAAAAAAGAACCACAATACCTCACTGAGCATGATGATGCCACTGAAACAATTTAGCAAGTGGTGTCAAGACAAGGAAGTGAGAAGCAAATTCCTTCTTAGGACAGCCTTGCCCCATACCCAGTGCAACAGGAGGAGACAGCAGCCATCGTATTCCTTAAAAGCAGTTTCACTCTGGGGACAGCTGTTAAGGAATGGAGTAGCTGCCAGTGACAGAACTGTCTGAGCATGTTGACTTTGGGCAGCATGTGATACGGTGGTCATTTATAACCATGATACTAACAGTACGCAACATATTGCTTATCACTATCAGAGGGTCGGGAAGGATGGCTAGAAAAATGCCTTGCAATCTGCTGCTGAGCAGCTCAAACACGGAAAAGCATGAGAAGTGATGACCCAAAAGGCTAATGAACGTGTTTCATTACATGTTGACTGTGAACAGCAGGCTAACATAATACTTTTCAAAATAAGACATGATTTTGAGCAATCTACTGGAGCAAGTTGTCTGTTTCAGTGAAGAAGGGGCTGGTGCGCTCCCCAGTCTGCCTGTTGAGAGGGAAGGCTGCAAGACAGTGCAGGATACCTGCTAAACACTGAATTCTAGGGTCCAAGCATTTCCCTCCCTGTCGCAAGCTTTGAGCCCCTGTTCCCCTTTAAGGTGCTTAACTAGCAACAGAGGGACTGAAAAAGAGAAGCCATGGGCAGGTGGTTGGCTAGGACACATCCTTTTCACAGGACAGATGAGGGAAAAACCTAGGTATTAGAAGTTAGCTCCTTGCTATAAGGGACTTGAGGAGCTCTACCTCTTCTCCTCAATTCTCCTTCCACTTCAAGGTCCATCATCCCCTTCCCTTGCACCTAGTTCAGGACAGAGCCATGAATTAGGGTGGGTAGAATTTGGGAGAGGGCCCTTGGAGAGAGCAAATGGGAAGCTGCTGGTCCAGGTTGCTGCTACCCCTGGAAGCCACAGGCCACGTGTTGACCCACCCAAAGCCTCCAGCTACACGGAGGATGATTGCTGCCTCCCTCCTTGCCTGCCATGTTACTCACTGCCCATCAGCCACGTGATTCCTATAGTGTAAGCAATGCTGAATGGGATCCTGGCCCCAAACAGCACAGAACAGGCTCCAAGGTAAGCGACTGCTGACAGTGCACACCTCCAAAGCACCTTGCTGCCTACCCCTGCCTATCTGCATGGTGGCAAGGCCCCGGAGGAGGCACGGCGCCAGACCCATCCGCATCCCCCTGCTAGAAGGACTTGTGCGCATTCGCCATCTCCACTTAAGTGGTCTTTGCAGGGAAGCGCGACTCGGTGTGTGAATATCAATAGGATCTTTAAATCTCCTAGAGATATTTTCTATCCTGTGAGAGTTTCCCGGAGCCGGGTGCTTCACATTGACAGCTCGGCAGGTATCGCACCAATCTCGCAATTGCTTTCATGCCAGCTGTGGGAACCACAGACTCATCTCCTATAGATCTCTCTCCTTACATAGGACACCTTTGCTTCTGTTCTTCCCATGGCCCCACGTCAGACCCAAGCTGTGGACAGGAGCATTGTTTTCCTCAGCCTCCAGAAGCAGCGTGCATCCAGTCAGATGCATCGCCTGTGCGTCACCATAGCAACGAGATCAGGCCCAGTGTGGAAAATGAGGGGCAAGGGGAAAAATTAAAGAACAGGGCTCTGCAGATAAGGGATGGCTGCTTCTCCCTTGGCCAGTGGCAGGCAGCGCAGACCAAGAGGAGCCTGCAGGAGCGATGTCTGTCTGCCCCACTGCCAGGGCAGAGATGCCACCCGGGAGATGCAGCTCATGAGCAAATTTGGGACCAAGAGGAAAGGCTGAGGACACAGGACAGGCATTGACTGGCTGTATATCGAGCCCCTTGAGCCCACTAGACGTTAGCGTCTTTATCATTGAATTGCAACACTGCGTCAGTCCGAGAGCCCAAATCACAGCAGCACTGAGGTCTTTATTCTTTACACCGGTATTTAAGCCTTGCTGCAGAAACCCTCCTCTGTCGTGGCACTTCTAACAGCGCTAGCTCCAACCGGTAACATAAACCACAACGGACCAGCTGCCTCGTGCCTGAGTCCCCGAGAGCCGCCCAGGTAGCCTGGTGAGGAAATCCGGTCATGATGGTAACTGGGGGAAGCCTGTGCAACCAGCTTGGGCGCGGCTCAGCAGCTTTCCTGCACACTTCGCATGAGCTCCTGTAACCTCACGGATGACGCCACTCCTCGGACTCTGCTAGGGCTTGAGTTACCTTCCTCTGCCAGAGCGTCCCAGGCTGCAACTGAGCCTGAGATACATCCCCCTGGGACCCTCTCCTACCCCATCCCTCTTGTTCAGACCAGGGCAAAAAGTTCAGAGCAGCTGCTGTGCCTAAGAAGTAGCTCCTGTCATCTTCTCCTTGAGTGTTCCCGAAGGGGATAGGTGGCAAAAATCCCTAGAAAGCCAAAATATTGATGCTTTTGGGAAATCCTTCTATCAGGGATGTGAGCGTTACTGGGACCACTCCGCACGTCTTGACTTAGTAGTACATATAGCCCTGATTTTCATGCCGACTTCTGGTGACTGAGGCTCTACAGAAATGATTAAGAAACTGCTACCAGTTGTCGCTAAGGGGAAAAAGCTTCTTTAAATGACAGCAGAACATTTTGGAGCTGACAGATCTCGTTTGATCTAGCCCCTCCAGGTGAATGTAAATGGGTTTTTTATCCATCTCTCATTGTCTTTCTTAGTAAAGGCAAATTAAACCACAATCAAATGCTGTGGCCATCCTGCTTTCTCCCCTGCCACCCTCCCAGACAGGACCCTCCATATAGTTTCTGCCCTGGAAAAGCCACGTCTTAGCAGAAGGCCTAATGCCATCCCTTCTCTGGAGTCTGGCTTTGACATCCAGGATTTCAGCCTTTCTCAGCAACATCTGGGCTTCATCCTTCCTTGGCTGTACTCGTGCGACTGCCTCTTGCAGTAAGGCAATCAGAGTATAAGCTTTTTTTCCAGATCCCCCGCTTAACCTCAGGCAGACCTATACAGCTTTAAGTAGCATATTACAGTAATGAGGGGCCACGGCTATTTCTGAGAATATGCCCTCCTTCCCATTAGTAACCCTCCACGATAAGCAGCTCTATCTTCACTGCTGCCACCAGTCACTTGCAGGCCACTGGAGCTGCAAAGAAGGACGGAGCAGCCTGTCATAAAGAAAAAGTGAGAGGAGTGCATAAACTGGGAGAGAGGGTGGGGGGAAGGAATAAGCATTGACAGTCAAAATGCGAAAAAGATGAAATGCAATTTTTCTTCAAATGCCTGGAGACAAGACAGATCTCCCGGCTTCTTTCCCCTCCCTTGCCCTCCTGCCTGAAAAGAGAAGAGGTAGTTAACATAGGAAAGCCCCTCAAATAAGCCCTGACAGCCACATATTCAGAAACTGATGGCATTTCCCTAAACACTGTTTGTAAAATGGTAATTATCCAGCAGGCAGTGACAGCTGGCACTTAGCACTGAGAGAGAACACGAGCGGACAAGAAGAAAGGGATCCTGCCGTAATTGAACAAAGGGTAAAGAAATATATAAAACATAATCAGAAAAATACAAAGATTGCTGGCTGTGCTAATAGGTCACTTCAGCTTCTTGGTTCATCTTGAAGTGATTGAGTTTGAATGCAGAATCAGGCTGACATCCTCCAAATCGTTCAGCTGGGAGCAGCACCTCTGAGGGAGCATCGGCAGCAGCAAACCCGGGGGGCTGAGCAGCCGGCGGCGAGCACATGGGTGCCAAACTGGCGGCCAGCTTTTTCCCAAAGCATCTGGAGCACCTGCTCTCCCGCCTTGTGTCACAAGATCAGCTCCAAGGAACGAGAGCTTCTGATAGACGTTTTCTCCCTACTTCAGGCCACCCCAGCAACTCAGCTACGCCACAACGTGGCAAAATGGAGTCCTTCACTGGAAGCATCTAGACTGGACAAAGCACCAGGCAATATGCTTTAGAGAAACCTCTTGGGTTGGACAGGGAGACGGTTAGGCTGATATTCTACTCCTCTCGTATTAAACAAAAAATCCACTTCTGGGATTTTTTTAGGGCAATGGAGCAGCTTGTCAGTTCAGATGCCAGTTCTGACAAATCGCCTGTATGGCCTTGCGTTAGGGTTCTTCTTTCTGGGCCTCGATTCTTCACCTACAAAAGGGGTTGTGAGTTGTTGTAGCTTTGCCATACTTTCAAGCAAGGCCTGTTTCCTATTATGTCCTACCTAAAATCTGGGAAGACAGGGTCCTGAACTGGACTTGAGTCCTTTAAGCATGATCAGTAATACAAGTCAAGATATCTTCCCTCATAGGAGAGTCACACTCAAACAGAATAAAAGAAGCAGAATGAAAATAAACTCATATTAATGAGCTGGGTGGTATCTTTGAGCTTGGGGGTTTCCAAACTCACATTCTGTGGCCATTTGGTTTGCTTCCTCTTACTTTAATTAGGATGTTATCTCCCTCCAGCCTGCAGTAGAGAACGCTCTGATCTCTCCAGAACGCTCCGTGACTTGCTTTTGCCCGGATCCTGCCCGGAAAGGTTACTGCCGGGATCCAGCAGCACGTACGTTTGATCACAACCCACAATATGCCCCTGAGTCACTCGGTGAGTAACGGGCTAGCAGTCCTAACAAATGATGCTCGGATGAGTGTGGTCAGCCAAGGACACGTAACGGAGCACTAGAAGACGGGAAGGAGGTCTGCTTCTCTCCGCTGTACCAGGAATCAGCTTGGCAAACAGTTAGCCTATGCCCGGGATAAGACAGAAATGGCATCCAAATACCTTGTCATTCCTTGCCATTCTTCTTTGCCACTGCTTCTCCTTTATCAAAGGACACTATTCATGAGAAAGATACAATTATCCTAATTGAGCCATACAATTTTAGCAATTGAGGGCAAAATCCTCAAAGCTTCTGAATTCCTGCTAAGCGCACCTTCCTCCTCTACCTCTGCCTTAACTCTGTTTTACTGGGTGTTGCTAATACTTGGTCCATCACAGCAAATGACCTTTAAGGTTTTTTTTCATGCCATATTCTCCTTGGTGCCAGGTCTGTATGTTAATAATTTTCTCGGCACCCATGCACATTTAAAATAAGATAGATTTTCTCTGCTGCAGACAGATACACCTCTGCACAGTAATTCATTATGCTACTATCTCCAAAGCTGTTTCTTTGAGAAATATGCGTACAGAGTTGTATTAACAGTGTATAGTTTTTATGACGATAACTGATGATTTGTTTGACTAGGTCTCTTATGTATCAATCTAACTATTTTGTAGTTTGCATGTGATTTATTTTTGACTGTCTTAATAAAGTTCAAATATTACTTTCTCTCAGAAATCAATCTGCTTTCTTTAAACTACTGTTAAATCCTTTTTTTTAATGAGTGAGAGTTTGAGTAAAGAATTTATCCTACAAAACTACTGATCTGAAAGTTATCAATATATTTCTAAATGGACGAGTACAAGTAAATTGAAAAGTGAGATTTTTTCCATCAGATGACATTAAAATATATGCATGTTTTCAAGCACAAAGTAATTACTTAAAGCAGTAATAGAGCATTTATCGTAAGATATATTAAAGAAACACCAACAACGAAATTGCTAATGTTGCAATTTAATTATAAACCCTTCTACATGCCAGCACATCTTCACTATTACTTTTGTTGCCGTTCTTGATCTGTAGCATGTTGTCTAACACAATTTATTATGCTTTTTTTTGGTACAAATTACTTTCATAGCTTCTGTTTATCTGCCATATATGGAAAAGCACAGACGCATAAAAGATGCTACGCAACAGTGATTAAGGTTAAACAAAAAAAAATGAGAGTAACACCGTGTTATGTGAAAACTTCTATGTAGCCACATAATGAAAGGGGGTAACACGTACCTGCAGGAGACTACCAGTGAGACCAAAAGTTCAGCTGTAATTTTGGGAAGTAATTTCAGTGTAGCCACTATAAGGTAGTGCCAGATGACTTCGGAGTAAACACACATATTCATTACCATTATTAATGTATTTACCACAAACTCCTTTGTTTCCCTGCAAGGTTCCACGTACAATCTGACTTAAGCACGCCGAAATTCAAGTTTCTTGATACAATGCATCGCTTCACTGGCATTTAAGATCAGAAAGGAAGAGCTTAGATCACCTGGGGCTTCCCCGAGTGATGCAGGCCTTACATTTCACCCACACTTTCCCCATTTCTAACCCAAAAACTTGTGAATAAAGCAATGAATATCTTCTGGAAAGACATCTGATGTTGATTTGAAAACTGCAAGTGATGTAGAGCTGAACACATCCTTGGGTAATCTAATTTATTTTACAAAATAAATTCAGACAATACACAGATTCTTGTGCACACACGCACACACACTCGTACACTCAAAATAAAAGCACCCTAATGATCCTCTCTGTCAGAATAATAGCTAGTACGTGTCACTTGGCTTTGGTGACTGTCCAAGCATACTCACTGCTGCTGGAGGAAACCTTTCCTGGTTTTGCCCTCTAAAATCCACCTGGAACTCAGCACGAATACTTAACACATAATAATTTAATGAAGCATTCCTAACGTTGCTGCCAGTTCGGGAATATGCAGCACATCATCGTCAGCAAGATTTTTGTCACTGTCGATGAGTTATTTGTGTTGTCTCTGTCGGATGCCCGTGATGGCTTGTTCAGCTTTTGTGTGGGGCTTGCAGAGAAGTGGGGTGCAAGGTAAGTCACAAGGAGGGGTGCAGGCCAACTCAAGCTTGTCCTGTGCACGGCCCTAGATTATCAGGTAGGAAGCAGATCTAGAAACCCTATAGCAGTGTTAATGCCCCACCTCCTGTCCGGCATCATACGCCCATTAGCCCAGCGTACTACCGAAGGCACAAACCCATGCGAGTACATCTCTAAGGCTTCCAAACCCAAACCGGGTGATTCTCAGCAGTTCTGATTACGGAAAGAAAGATCCTCCTCCTGCCGGCCCTTCTCTACCTGCAGCTCTCACTGCGGGACAGACAGGAGGAGGAGAGTGCAGGCAGCACGGAGAGGGGCATGTGTGCACATGCTCAGCACAGGTACATTAGCATGAAAGCACACAGAAATATATGTGAAATGAAGACAAAGAGAGACAAGAGCTCACACAGAAATACAGGGTCAGCAAAGAAGAAATAAATGTAGAAATGTAGGAGAAACAGATGAAGGGGGAGCAAATGGGCAAGAAAGAAAGAGCGAGAGAGCGTTTGGACTAACTGGCAGTACAGGCTGGGAGGCATTCGAGCTGCAGATGTGCATGGAAACATTAGGAATTGAGTGCAAACACACACACACACAGTACCACACGCTGAATTAAGCACAAATGACAAATCACAGACTCATTTGGGTGAGAAAAGACCTCTGGTGCATCATCCAGGGCACTGCTGCACATTGTGGCAGGTCTGATTACACCTAAACCATCCCTGACAGATGGGTGACTCATCTCTGCCTTGAATATCTCCAGTGCTGGTGCCTCTATAGCCTGCCTTGGCAGACTGCTCTGTCACCAAACTGTTCCTAGAGTTATAAAGTTTTCCCTCATATTTTTTAACTAACTGTTCCCTGCTGCACCTCAGGACCATTATGTCTTAGGCCTGTTTGTACCAACCACTGAGAAAAATGGATCCCCATCCTCTCAGAAGCGTCTCTTTATGGATTTGCAGACAGTGATTACATCTCCCTTCACACAGCTTTCCTCCTCAATGAATATATACCAGCCTCCTTAATCTTCTCATTTACGCTATACTTTCCAAACCTATCAGCATTTTTGTCACTCTTCCTGGAGCTTCCTCCAATACATTGTGGCTTTGGGACCCAGAGCAGATAGCATTAATTCAGCTTCCTGCCCCATACCTGTGCCATGTCCAGTCATGAAAGGTTGAGGACTGGCTTTATTTTCTTTCCTGAATACCATTTGCTTCCTAAATACCTCCTGCTTTACCCTCCTGAAAGATTCTGTTACGTGCAGAGACAGACAAACACACACACGCATGCACGCACGCACCCCCCCATCTATTTTACATATTATATAGACAAATATAAGGGCCTTACCTAGCAGGGATTCCAATACTAAAAGTTGTCTTAAGACATAAGCTGGACCAGCTGTGATAAAGAGTATCTGAAGGAGCGAAGAATGAGGAAGATGCTGGCGTCACTTTACACACTGGAAGAAGCCCCAGTTGATGGTATCCTGATGGCAGACTGAACACTGTGAAAATTAGGACATCCTCTTGCTGTCCCCAAATCCAAGTATTATTTAAATCTGCAGAGCCCGTATCCATTTCATCATGCTCATTTGTCTTCTGGGCCCCTGTATACTGCATCCATCACTCTTTCCTCCTCATTTAAAGCCTCCACTTACAAGACCAGTTAGGCTAGTTCTCAACAGGTCTGCCCCCCTATTGTTAAAGTGATGTGCATGAATGGTTTCTACACAATGCAAAAACGCCTTTGGCACTATGATTTTAGTTGCAAATGGATAACCTACATGGGGAAAAAATCAAGAAAGGAAGGACTGAGTAGGTCATTTGCGATATTATGCAGCTGCCTCCAATTGCTCGCTTTAGTTTCTGAAAAGCCTCTTGGGGGCTGAATTAGAAGATGGACCTTTAAAAACATCTGGAGACAATATCCAGTAGAGCACCCAAGAATGCCATAGCATTCCCTTTATGGATTTCACAGAGAGAGCAAGTCCCAAGTAAAATGAGTAACAAACACAACACACTAGGTCTTGGCGAACAGACATTATGACAATGAAGGGACAATCATTTCAAAGGGTCCCCAGTTTACATCTGCAATCAGGTACCAGCACAAAAGCATGCCTTTTCTATACCTAACAGCCTGACCTGAAGGCCAGCACCGTGACATACTCTACCATGGGACCACTGGCTACTTGTTTGCTCCGTACTACTTCAGAACTAGGGGGCAGGATGAACCAACACAATTTCGGCTCTAGGGGTTGTGAGACTAGAGGCCAGGCTCCGAGGAAGTCATCTGTAACCCGTTATAGCTACAGGCTTATTGCCAATGACAGCAACTTATAGATGCATCTGTGTGGCAGACTAATGGTCAATAATATTTCTTTTCAATACCCTACTGCAACATCAAGCGAAGCATGGTGTTTATTAAGTCTCATGGAATTTCCTGTCTGTTCTGGAAACTGCAGGTTTTTACCCTGATTGCACCAGTCTTAAAAGAAAATCTGAAAAATCAGTTAAGAAATGGTGAAGCATCTCATTCCTCACAACGAAAAGAAATGTAAAATGTCATCGCTTTGATGTGCTGGCAAACTTCCTGGAATCAGTCGACCAAAGATAACTATGTTTATAAATATTTGGGATATGAAGATACTGTATATAAATTGCATTTTTATTATTATTATAAAAGTGTGGTGAGGTTTTTTTTTTTTTAAAAAAAAAAGGAAAAGAAATAGCTCTGCAGTGTATTCTAAATATACACATTAGGATGTTTTGTGCTGTGCATAGCATCTTGTTAATAAGGAAGAAACTGGACTCTACTTTCTCCCTACCCTTTGAGCAGAGCAAAGTGGCTACTCCCTTCTCAACTCCTCCCAGCAAGAGGTGCTAAGAGACTGATGGAACAGCGCCGGAGTTGCCCACAGCTATGGCAGCACAGGTGAGAAGCACTCTGTAGATCCCTCTATCGTAAGGTTTCGTGCTGCTGATCCATTACCTCAGTATCTAAGAATCTCCCATGTAAAATCAATAGCAATAACAAAATCCCTTGGAGACTTCGTGGAGTGTCTCGGACTATATAGCTGGGGCTGTGCTGGAGCAATAGCTGGGGATGACTACAGCTTGTTCCACCTTCTCCTGGCAGGTTTTATTGCAGGGAGAGGCTCGGGACTGTTGCTTATGGAACTCTCACAATCCAGATAATTGCTTTTCTATTCTTTTTACAACTGATATTTCATTCTCGTTAAGACACAAGAATTGCTGAAATACGATAGAAGCTGCTCCCACACCCACGTACATTCTGTTCCTGACCAGCTGGCCTCCACGCTATGCCAGTCCGGGATGCTTCGCACCCAGCTCTGGCAACCCCTCTGCAGCACCCCCTGCTATTCCTGTCCTCTTGCAGGCTTATTTGCACAGCTCTGCTCAGGGACCTCAGCTGCACTGTACAACCTCACTCCATCCAAAGCCTGGCCCCTCCGCAGTCCCACTAACGCACCCCAACCCTGAGCAAAAGCCCCTCCTGCTATTCCCGTTCCTGTGTAAATCTGTTCCTGTTTAATTGCTGTCTGTCTCTCCCATCTTGCAGCTCTATCAACATCTACATTTTCATTTGTCATCTTTTCTTGATTCCCAGCCTTTTTCCCGTTATTCCCTGCAATAACAGCATGCCACAACCGTTTTCACTTCCATTCTGCTTTCTTAACCACGGCTGAAAAACAAGTATTACCCCACTAGTAAACCTACCTGAAATCTATTGAGCTGTCAACTGGCTCCATGAAATGTAGGTAAACAATTAAGGCATAGTGTTTGCAATCATCACCCTTCAGAGCATTAACTCCTTGTCATTTGAGGCCCGGACTGGTGGTGTCAATTGGTCTCAGCCCTGGCTGGCACGTCAGGCCATTCCCACGCACCAGGAGGGTCTCTCCAAGCACCGAGAGGCTCT
The DNA here is from genome assembly GCA_009819775.1 of Phoenicopterus ruber ruber. Taxonomy (NCBI): domain Eukaryota; kingdom Metazoa; phylum Chordata; class Aves; order Phoenicopteriformes; family Phoenicopteridae; genus Phoenicopterus; species Phoenicopterus ruber. The sequence goes on along the minus strand of CM020215.1, from coordinate 91,823,600 downwards.
CTCTTGCCTCCCTTACCATGGCTTTGCACCTTCTGCTTCCGTGACAAATAACCATTCACCCTACAGCCCGGGGCTGCAGGGACCTGACTTTCACCCCAGTCAGCAACCAGCTTGCGACAAGTACCAGTGAAAGCCCCAGCATTTAGCACCTTTCAGTCCAGATGTAAGACGCGTTGGATAGATACTGCGCTAGATACTCAAACCACTCCCAAAGCAAGGGCAGAGAGACGGATACAGAAACAGCTGGAGGGAGACCGTATATCATTCCTGTGATATAAAATACGACTTGTGTTGCATTCTTTAAGAGTAGGAAGAAAAATTCTGCTCACATTCATGTACAGGCTTATTCGTGTTTGGGGGAAACAGGATTGCCAGCATTCAAGATCAATCAGCCCTCAATGGGGTTCAAGGTTTGGAGAATCATGCCTCGTTTGCTTTCCCATTGTAAATGTTAACTAAACGTAGCTCTGGTGAGAGGTGCCAGCTCAATAGCCCTGGAGATTAACCTGCCAAATTCTTTTCTCAGTTGCAGCACTGTAAACCCTGAGTAGTTCTGACTACAATCAGCAGAGCTATTCCAGAATTGCAGCCAGGGGTGGATTTTGGTACTGGGACTCTCTGTTCTCATCCGCAGCAGGAAGAGACCTAATTTAACTCCACAGCAGTGCTCTCAACAACCTCAGCAAGACCCGCATTTGATTCCACAACAGATACGGCACTGGCAGCAACAGTATTTACTTTACCAAAGTGGTAGCCAGTAATGTGTCCCCCACCTCGCCAACTAACATGCCTCACACTTTACCTCAATCCCTGCTGGAAACACCAACCCTGCTTCATAGCTTGCACACAGTAGACTCACAATTAGCACCAAGGATGAGTTTTTTCAGAGACAGCTGACTTTCGCCTAATCACGCCCATTCAAACCAATGGGTTTTTCATCACTGATTTGACTGAAGGATAACTGCAGCAAAATCAAGCACTCTGAAAGAAAATAGTAAGAACAGCAGCAAGAACTGGGGTACCTGGATGTGCCCATGGATAGCCCTGTGCAGACATCATCAAGATGAGCCTGCTATATGCTATACCGAAAAGGACGATGGCATTCCCCACCTCTCCAGTCGCACCCCAGGGTCCCCTGGACCTATGCTGTGAAGTTACTAAACTGCAGCTGCATCTGGGGCTTGACTTGTCTCTGCTCAAGGCATCAGGATACCTGAAGAGCTCCAAGGTAGACCAGGTTTTCCCCATGACCTCTCCATGTCTTAGCCAAGAGTCTACAAGCTCAAGGTAGCATATTACCCTCATTTCCCAATTTTCCTTTTCATTGGAAATGCTGATATTTGACCAGATCAGATTCCTCTAAAGAGAGAAAGTCTGACTTTGAACCAGTGGGAATCCAGTTTGAAATGAAGGAGTGAGCTAGTTCACGGAACAATTCTCTCTCTTCCTCCATGCCTTCATCTCTGTGGACTTTCTACATTGCACATGTGATGATTTATGATGTTGACATCATCGTGAAGCTCTCTTACTATTTCATAAAAGGTCTTAAAAAGAGAGCGGTTTGGCTCAGTAGTATTGAATAAGATTCAGTATTAAAGCACCATGTGTTTGGAGGGGCTGCAGTCCACAAAACTGCCAAACCTTTGGAGATTCAGCCATCCTTTAGAATAGAGGACTGGCGTGTTTTGCCACCTGTGGTGTGGAGAGTAGATGTTTTGTGTGCCTTGATGGCCTAAAAGCTCACCACAGTGAAGAGCAGGACTTGAAAATTTCTACCAAGAGCAGATGCCCATCACAACTCCTTGCTCTCCAATCTTGTGCCCATAAGCGTCCAAAGACAGAGACTTTATTCACCCTGTAACCTTCCCTCAGCTCTTTTTTTGTGTATGTAGAGTTGCCTGGAGCAGGGAGGGAATCACTTTTCTCTGTGTGGAGCTCTCATGTGAGCACACGCACGACACTATCTTCACTCCTGAGCACCTCATTATGCAAAATATATTGACAAAAATGAACAAGAGCAGAGCAGAGCAACAAAACAGTCAGATAATTAGAGTGGTCAAAGAATGAAAGGGTCAAATATGCCTGTCATGGCTGCGAATAGGAGACAGGATATCAATATGAATACGACAAAGGGAAAAAAGCAAATGCAGACCAAACCTGAGAAAAACTTCCTGACAGCAAGGTACGGCAGCAGATTGTGGAATGTCTCCCAAAGCATGTAACTGGGTTCTCACTGCTAGAAAATATATCAGAGGAAACTATGCTGGTGCACAGCTCAGTTCCCAAGAGGCACGCTTGCCCTGCAGTAATGGCCAGCTATGGTTATCACCCCTTGCACTTTCAACTGGATGTTTTCATCTGTGTTGCATGTCTCGAGCTCACGGGCAGCCTGCTGGTGTGCAGATGTTAAGCAGATGTCATCTCCCTCCCTCCGGTGGTTAAAGAGATTTCAGTATGAGATGATAATTAGTCCCTGAAAGGCTGTGTGCAGAATGCAGCAGGGTGCAGTGGGTTGCACTCCAGTGCAATTGAGAGCTGGGGCTCGTCACAGGCAAAACGTTAAGCCATGGTCATAATGCAAGCCAATTTCTCAACGCATATGTGCACACTCACTCCTTGACTCACTGCTGAGGAACTAGAGAAGAGGCTCCACTGAGCAGGACAGTAAGTGCCAGACGGTATTGGCCACGGTGTTCATCCAGTCCCCTATCCTGTCCACGACAGCAGTCGGTACTGGATGCTTCAGGGAAGGTGCGAGTACACCATGCAGATGGACATGGAACAGCTTGTCCCTCTATATTAGGCCTTATCCTGGGTTTTGAGACCTAGAGAAGCCTTAAACCCTACTGACTGCACATGGCTGGCTCTCCTTCCCAGACCGTATTCTCCTTGCTTAAGACAACTCTGGATACTCTCAACGTATACTGGATCTTTTTTTATTTTTGAGCCCTGCTGAAAGCTAGCTATTGATGATGTTACATGACAATGATTTCTACAGCCAAACTGCCTGTTACAGGGAAAAAAATACTCCCCCTTTTTCATCTTGTAGTGTCATCAAACATCTCCTTGTTCTCTCCTCTGAAAACCGAGGCGCTCTCTCACGAACATGCAGACTTTTACATATCTCTTCTTCCTAGCAACATACAAGCTCTGTTGGTCTCAAACTTTCAAAGAACTTTCTCTTTGCATGAAAATCCTCCCAGGCACATCATTATTCCTGTCGCCCAGCTCTCAGCCACCTCTTTTCTGAGACAGCGTGGCCAGTCCTGCAAACATTTTTTGCAGCTGAGGTTCTAGCACTGAGAATATGGGATCGATCCATACACCATCACATTAACATGCTGCAAAGCTGTCCCCACAGTCCCCAGTCCTCTCTGCTTTGCAGGTAGGCTCTCGTCGTAATACAGCAGTGCTCTGGCAGTCTATGTCTTCCTTGTTGCCTCTTCAACCTTTGCGGTTTTTATTTAAGCCTTCCATTCATATGCCCCACGCTTGGTGCTAATGTCGTGTACATTCAAGAACTGCATAAACAAAGGATGTAATTACGACTCCTCCAGTTTGAGGAGGGATATATAAATGAGTGGCCTTTTAAGGGCATTCCTGTAGAAAAAAAAGCAAGTGTTGTATTTCACTAAATCCATCTATTAGTCTTTTCCATTATAATCAATAAATCAGTTCCCTTTTTATATGGTGATGTTGGCTCAGCTGTGATTTTTTGATGGCAAAATTCATTACTCAATTGTCTCATTGCTTCCTTTCTAAGTTCAAAAACATCCATTAGCACCACTATGTGAAGCCCCATTAATCTGCTTTCGTTATAATAATGTTCTTATTCTTTCTTAGCATCTTTATTGCATCCCACTCATCCTTGTTGTCTCATAGGAGCTTTTAATTAATGCACTAAGAACTGAAATAAAGAACCAGCATTTTTTTTTTTTTTTTTTTTTTTTTAAGATCTAGCATTTTTGGTTACTGGACAGAAATTAACCAAATTTACTCAGATGACCGTGGTCTAGAATGGGGAGAGCTGGCACACAGTGCAGGCTGGATGCTTTCAGAGCTGCCTGATTTCTGCAGGGAAAAGTGCAGTCAAAATAGTCTTTTACTGGCTCCAACTACTCATTTGGTTTTGTTCTACTACTGTCTACTGCAAAATGTTTTTCAAAATGGGAAGGATCTATCCCACCTATTCCATGCTGGTTTTGGACTTTGATTTGCTTCTTAAGGCAAATCAACCAAACGTACCCTACAGCAAAAGAAACTCCTGAAGAAGGGCTCCAAACTAAGGTGAGAAGGACTTCTCTCTTACTGAAGGCATCAAAAGCGATGTCGTACTCCCCTCCTTTACCCATGAACTTGAACTCTGCCTTGTCACTTAGATATACATTCCACGAGAAACGAAAATATGGTGCAAAGCTACACTGATTTAGTTTCCTTTTTGTATTTCCCATCCTCTTAGTTTCTTCCTGCCCGTAAGACTTAGGAAAAGGAAACAAACACTTGCTATTTCTACAGCAGACACGTACGGTGACTCAAGAGACAGGCTACGGTAGTCGTAAGGCCCTTGGGCCTTGAGTCAAAAGATGCGTTTCTTAGTCCTACATCCAGCAGATGCCTCTAGGGAAGCCCTTTCAGCAGTCCCTTTCTGTCTTCTGTTGGGGTCGCCAGCGCCACTGACAAGGGCTGTTCCACGCTCCTGTCCCCTGAGGTGCAAAGCGTGACGGGTCCCTGGTCCCCACCGGGGTCTCTGGCTGCTACGGCAGCACAGTCTGAGCTCAAGGGCTCTTGAAAGCTGCTATCCTAAAGATTTTTCTCTACAGGTAGGGGAGGCTTTGCTGCTCCATACGTAGCACGCTGTGATCTCCTCCAACATACCACTTGTCAGGAAACACCGTTTGCATCAGTCCTCGTAGGGCTCAGCTCTGCCACCCTTATCCAAGGGTGCTGAGCTGCACGTGAGGGCTTAAGCAACTGGGAAGGAGCCCTGGCACGCATTTCAGAAGAGCCAAAACCAGAGTGCTAGGGAGCGAGGGCTTGGAGCTAGTCGCTGGAAATCTGGCTGTGTATATCCTACTTGAGAATTCCTTTTCGTGAAGGAAGACAACATGCATTTGGGTGAGGGAGCGAGTGCGGCTCCTTTGGGGAGAGCTGGAGCAAAACACCAGATGAAAACTATTTGCCTTGTGCTTCCAGCATGTGTTAGCATAGGATACAAAAAACAAGTAGTGAGGAATATTAAATGCCCTTCCTTTGTCCCCCACAAAGGGGGAAACAAAGTTGGTGAACAATGTTTTTCTGGACCCCTCTAATGAAGTCACCCCTTCTTCTTAAACATTGCTAGTCAATGGAAAATTGGCATGTTTACTTCATTCTAGGAGACCAAATGTAGAACCGCCTAGAAAAACAGGCAAACAAAGGGATATGTTGTGAGCTGATATCTCTGACAAGTCAGAGGGAAGAAAAAAAAAATTGTACACGGATTATAGAATTTATTATTAAAAAAAAGAAAACCCAAACCCAAGAACTTTGCATGATACTTCAAAAGAAAAGAAGGAAAGGGGAGGTGGAAGGGGGGGAAACAAAAAGAAAAGAAAATCTGTCAAGAATTTTCTCACTGCATCCAAAATGCCTCAGTGAGCAGAGATACAGAAACAAGCTAATTACTGTCTTTCTTTTACTCTCCCAGTTCTGAACTCCACACACAACATTTTTCACGATTATTAATAAAGGAACACTTTTATCTCCGCCTTATTAAGAGTTCTGGGGATAGGAGTATAGTATCTGACAGATACCATATGGGATAGGGTGGAAACAGTAGGGAATGAAGGAGAGGAGCTAGAAGCAAGGAGGTGACTTAGAAATCCCTCCATAGTTCCTAGGATGCACGTCCAAACTACTGGAGCTTTCAGTATAATTGGAGCGATTTCTGCTCTGCTATGCTCTTCAATATTTATTTCCAAGGCTCTGAGGCTTAGGGTGCCAGGGAAAGGGCCACGGAGACTGCAGTCATCTGCATGGAGAAAGGGTCATCTCAAGGTGTCCCTGAAAAGGAAAGTCCAACCCTTGAAAAGCCAGGGAAGCTGTGAGACAAGACATGAGAGGCATGGGCAGAGCTTAGCAGCCAACCCAGAAAGGCAGCAGTCAGAGGTGCCACACTGGGGGAGACGGTGAGGGGAGCCCTGGGCTGGGGAGCCAAGGGGCTGCAGGGCCGGAGGGGGCATTGGCAGAGCTGGTGTGGGGAGCCCTGGGCTGGATGCTGGTCAAGACAGAGATCTGATGGTCTGAAGGGGCTTCATGTGGCTCCTGGCTACACATTATCCGACTCTAGCCTTTGCTTTCAGCTCCTTGCTTCCACAAACGTTGCAACGCTGCAGTTAGAAAACAGAAATTCTTACAGTGCAGCCCCCATCCCCTTTGGGTACTTAATATTTTTTGAGTTTGGAAGAGCAGCTTAGACCAGCTGCTTTTTTGAATAAGCCAAGGGAAGACGGCAGAAGCCAGGAGGCACAGAGGAAGAGCACCAGCTCACTGCCTGAATTCTGCCTGTACTACACATGACCAGTTTAAGTGCCTGCCTAACTCTTCACAAACATAAAATCACTGTCTGTCTCTTCACAATACCATTGCCTGCCTTACATATAGCCTTTGCATCCTATCTTACTCACAGCAAGACAAACACTCTTTCTTATCATCCATGGGGCACTGACCAAACACTACAGTGGGGAGAGATACAGGATCTGCCAAGCATTTCTACCCGTGGTGCTAAGGCAAATATTCAAACTCCCTACAGGTTAAAAATTCTCTTCAGTAAATGGACATCCATAAAATATTATTTTGTATATTCCCCTAGACAACAGGGAACTTCTACAGCCTGCACCATTCCGCAGACCAGAGCTCTGTAGCTAAAAGCCACTGCTGGCTCAAATCAAACCCTCATCTGCTGGGGTTTCACCATTCCGTTTGCCCACAGCCAACAGCAGGTAATGCTCCATCATTCACCCTGGCAGACAGTCCAACATCTTTAAAGTAATTCCTCATTACAGAGCAGAGCTTACTAACCATTGCTTTGCACAGAAGGAAAAAAACCCCACACCTGAACAAAATCTGCCCTTCCTATGTGGCACTATGGGGTTTTAAGAAGCATTTTGTGGTCCATGCATAAGGATCTTTGGACAAGTTGTTTGAATTTTTTTCTGTGGATCTTTCTAAATTAAAGACACGGCATGATTTAGAGACCAGACTTGATGATGCAGCTGGTCCCTTCAAATCTGTTGCAATCGGCGAGATTCAGCTCTGATCCTGGCAATCTGCTCTGTAGCTGCAAGACAGCCACAAGGAGAACCTGTCCTAGGGCAGATCCCAGACAGAGATGCTCACCCTGGCGCTGTACTGCCTCTCCTCATTGTCCTGCCGGAAGGATGTTGGCTAGATAAGGAAAAGGGCTGGTAAGTGCAAAAAAGGGAGTTGTCAGAGCATTTCATTGCCATGCCTGTGCTGTGTTGCAGGATAGTTCATAAGAAGCCAGACAGGAGGCTGCCATAATTTAAACATCCCTGGCTCTCCTTGACAGAGGATGTGGAGAGGACTCCTTAGAAGCACTACTCCAAAACCTAGGCTGGTTTAAGGCACCCTCTTCTTCCAACTAGATCAGCTTGTAGCTTGTGCCCCAAAAGCAACAGCAGAGACAGGAGGGAATCAACGAGTCATGAAGCCATTTTCTTTTGTAGCGAGCTGTGTAAGCAAATCGAAACCAAAGAAACACGCTCCAAGTGTCAGTCGCAAGCACCTCTCTACCTTCCCATACTCATGAACCTCCTCACACCAAGTCTCCAGTGTTAAAGGCGAACACCAGAGTTTTTCAAAAAAGATAAAAAAAGGCTGGGCTACTCTGCTGCCGCCACCACCGCCAGGACAGCAAATACTCAGAGGAATCTGTGTAAAAGAAAACCTCCTTCCTAGGCATCCTGAAAAATGACTGTTTATATTCTCTTTGGATTATGAGGGGCTAATAGGTGGCAGAACACCTCTTTCCAGAGTACAGAGCAATCACTGCTTTTACATAAAACAAGAGTTAATGATTCTGCTGATTTACAACCTATTTTCCACTAATACCTCCAGCAGTGAATTCTCAAGAGGCTTTCACCGTACGCAAGTCTGGAATACAGGACAGTGATAAAGCTATGTTTAGCTAGAAGATGAGAAAACAAATGATAGGTAGGAGCCAAAATTTCAAATCTGGGTTAATTTTTTAACGCCTTCTAACTCAAAAAACCACTTTGACTAATTTTCTTTGAGCTATACGGAAAAAAAATCCCTTTTGCTTTGAAAGTAAACCCAATAGGGATCAGGGCACATCAATTTTGCTAATGGAACCTAGTTGCAGCCTTAATTATTATTATCTCTTTGTGATAGATTAGCCATTTACCCAGATTATATAGACATAGTGAGATTAGATTAGATAGCCCAGGCCCCATACGCTTTTTCTATTTCCCTGTGCAATACAGCAGTCGACTCACTGAATCCCTGCTTGTACTCCTGGTAATGAGCTATCTTAGTACATTTACTTTTAGCTCTGTTTTCAAGGAAAAATGACCAAGGTGCAGGAAGAGGAGATAGTAAAAGAGGTATTTAGATTTGAGGGGTACCCTGATTTCAAAGGCCTAACAGTGGCGGGATGCAGGACCATACAGTACTCTTCAAGGTCAGCTGTTATTTGCATAGCAAGTGAGTAGAGGTGAAAAGAAATATCCACAAATACGAAAGAGACATACCAGGTCCCCTACAAAGGGTCCATCTGCTGCCAGGCTCCTACGAGAAAACGGGGCCACTTTAGTTAGCAAGCTGTACAGGATACAATTTCTTTGTATGAACAAACCCTGGGATTAAAGGAACAAGCTTGGATAAACCTTGTGGGATTCTGAATGTATTTAACAAGGTGCAGCCAAGTTTTCGTAACTGAAAGGGCAAAAGAAGAAAATCTATATGACCCTATTGGGCTTGCAAGGTTACCTCAACCCCCAGCAGGCTTCATCATCATGGGATGAGATAATAGGGAGGTAAGAAAAGGAGAAAAGTCGTCTTCTTTCATAACAAGCTAAAGCTTGGAAAGTTGTAAAGCAGCGGGGATGGAAATATTGCGCAGATTTGGAATGGATACCCCCACGCAACGGTCTGCTTCGCAGTCAGCCTGTCCAGGCAAGTTTTTTAGACAAATGTTTGATCTGTTTTTCTGAAACATTGGAGATTTCAAGACATTTTTAAAAGAGAGGACTTCTCTAGCATCTTTGTCCAACGGTATCCCTTCCTACCCCATTTTGTACTGAACTGCTCACCTGGATATAGCCTTGCACAGAGAAAGCTGCATTCTGAATACTCTGTACCAGGAGAGGCTGTAAAGCAATTTGGCATCAAAGGCAGGAAAAAAATACAAATCCCCTCATGGCATTTGCAAGGTCTTGATTCTACTATGAAAGCTCTTCAAGAAGAAATTCAGGAGTAGTATAAACAGCAAGGACAGCACCTATCACCTCCCCATTCCCAAAACACTTGCCTTAACACTAAGAGCAACAGTGCTCCAAATTCTGGCGTTCATGGTGCTTATGAAAGCCACAAGAACCTGGCCACATAGAACAGCTTTTATAGACGAAAACACCCACACATGCTTTTATCCAGAAGCTTTTCCAGATTTTCCTTTGAAAATTCTAGTTAACAAGTTTCTTCAGATGCATTCTGCTAACTCTCATGGATTCTCCTGTTTGCCTTTTATGCAGCCCATATTTTGCTTCATCATGTGCTTAAAGAAATGAAATTCCTTTCCCCAGGTACTTCTCAGATAGAAATAAACTTCAGCAGGCTATTCTCTCAAGAGAAGTTGTCAAACATTTGGAGAAATGCTTAAAAATGGCATTTATTCAGCACAGCTCATCAAGCTGCACTGAAAAACATCAGTACTAAGGACAGCTGGAGAAAGGTTAGAAAAGCAAGCTACAGTGACATTGCTCCCTCGCTGTTTCTTCCAGGAGCCCCACGTTTGATGTTACACTGAGCTCTGTATTTATTTGAGTTGGCTTGCTCCCTTCCTCTGTCCTGCCTCACTCCACCGCTCGCACATACACACGTCAGCTTAATTCTTTCAAAGAAGAACAACAACACCACGGTTCCTTCTCCCTGCTCTGTAATAATGAAAAACTGCACGAGAAGACAGAGCAATGCATACATGGACCTCTCTTACCCTCCTTCCCAAATGCCTCTGGCATGCTGGGCTGGGAGCTGGCACCTGCTCACTTGATTAAAGTTCTTCCTGCTTTTGAGATTGCTTTTTTTGTTGTTGTTCCCCCACCCCAAGAGGCTGGGTGGAGCTCTGCTTTATTTTTCCCCTCTTTGGGGCTTGCTTGTTCGTATTTGCCCGTTCTGAAAGCCATGAGTCACACTTTGATTTACAGCCTGTCCCAGGAGACCCTAATGAAACAGCAGGCTGGAAGGGTAATTAATACCCACCAGACATTCAATTGTACTATTAGCGAGCAATGTGTGCGTATGTGTGCGCGTGAGCACTGTCAACTGGAGAGGAACAGAGGTGATATCCGCATCGGTACAGCCCTGAGCACCTTGCCAACTCACAGCCATAGCTATTAACAGAGGAGAGATGCCCAACCAAAATCTCCATTGTGGGGAGCAAACCTGGAAGGGGGTCGGGGTCATGGTGAGACGAGGTACCTGCGGGGAGCCAGGGACTGGGTCGCTAGTGAGGGATACAGGAGGGAGGCTGGTGCAGTGCATTGATTGGGGATGCTGCGATGGAGAGAAGTCGAGAGGGTGATGGATCGCCCCTGCTTAAAACAAACAAAAAACAGGCAGCTTGCCAGGAACGGCTTAGGCCAGTTTCATTAAAACTCTTCATTCATCATGCTGAAACGAGGCGGTGTTTGTTATTGCAGCAGTGGTGTGCTGGTGCAGTAGCTATTACGAGAGTGGGTGGCAATACAGGGAGGGGGCAGTGGGAGGAGATGGGAGGGTAATGAAGGATGGAGGCGACTGGGAGGCGACAGGGCTCACGTGTCACTTAGCGTCCGCTGAAGGGACTAAAAATCACCCTCTATCTCCTGCATGGAACTGGGCTGATAAGGCTTCACATCCATCCAGCCAAATCCGCGGGATGAGAGAGGATTCCCTACATCCAGGTGTATTTATTCCCCTCATTAGACCAACTAATGGCACCACAACATGCTGGGGCTTGCTGTGGTGCCAGGCTCAGCCGTGGCCATGAATCCACTTAATGTCACCTTAGGAAATCCTAACGGTGTGATGCTCAAATAAAAGCACTGCACCTGCCCGGAGAGGGACTGGATGGATGTCTTAGGCCTTTTCCATCTCTGCAGCCCGTGTAAGATCCCGCTCTCACCACCCGTGCACCCAGGGAAAGCAGAAACCAGCAGGTGTGGAAACCGCCTCGCTGCATAGCTGAGACTCCCTCGCCCTTGTGTCTGCTTCCACTTTCCACTTCATCGCACCTCCCAGGCGGCGCTGGCGACACAGCGCTGTCAACACGAAGCGTGCCACTGTGTCCTAGCGTGAACTAATGAGGGCACGATGCTACCTGCCGAGTGGCTTTCAAAGTGACCTTCCTGGCAGGGTCAAACCCCCTCAAAAGATGTAGGCTTCCTGCGTCCAAACAAACCTCTCTCTGGACTTTTTCCTCAGGCTCCCAGCGAGGGACCCATGTGCCCTGCAGTTGCATGGCCGGCATTAAGGCCAGCCTTTGATTTTAAAGCTTGGTGACTGCAATTCCTCCAGAGAAATCAGGTTCCACGTAAGTATACCTATTAAGTGACATCCATGTTGTCCCATTCACAGGGATTGCAGCTGTGTGATATCTATGTGCTTGTACGTGTGAGGGAGCGGGAGAGAAGGTGAGAGCTCATTTTACTCTGATGTGTTTTATTGAGCAGCAAGAGACACTGCTTGTATACTCATAATAAAAATCCAGGAACACAACTATCTAAGGGGTTGAGATGGAGGAAAAAATGCGTGTGTGTGTTATGACAGGGAACATTTACACCATTTACTTACCTTCATGCACACTCAGCACAAGAAAGCCTTGAGGTGTGCACGCATGCGTGTCTAAGCTGTGTCATCAGCCTGGCTTGATATCACAGACCTCAGGTTCCCCAGTCTGAGCTCCTGCTAAGAGTCAGAGTTGGTATTCATTTCCATAGTGGGCTACCCTTCCAAGAGAAATAGCTTGGTATGTATGACCGAAACCACAAGCAACCTCAACAGTAAGAAAGCTGACTCTGGGGAGACATTTGAAACACAGAAATAGGCATCCACAGGGCCCTCAAAGCGTCCCTCTCTGCCACGGTGCTGGAGACAAGGCTGGTAAGCGTGCCTGCGCGTTGTGGTGCTCCCTCTCCTTGCATCCCAGTTACGGAAACAGGTACAGTCTCATCGTGCGAGTAAGAGATAAGGCAGCACTGTCAGATGAGGAAATGCAATATCCCCAGCCCATCTCGGTCGCAGCTCAGGGGTGTTTTTGCTATGTCCTTTGGTGTCATGAGGTACAGGCTACAAACTAGTGTTCTCACGGGCTACGTTTTAAAGTATCTACTGCAGCAACAGCAGCTGCATAATGGTAATTAGTATTGGCCCAAGATTTTTGAAAGGAACATTTTCTGGGAGAAAATTCAAGTTCAACAGAAATGGCATGTTTTGCAGGAAAATATCAATTGTGCTGAAATCTTCAAGGAAAATTTTCATGACAGCATCTCATTTGGATAAGGCTGAAAAAAAGTTGCTCTTGCATTATATGAATGTAACACAAAGGGGAAGTTAAACGCTTCTGTAAGCTTGAAGCAAAACATTTTTAGACTCTTTATGAATACTTCCAATATTATAACTTTCCCCACCATCTTCTCTCAGGTCAGGTGACATAAATTTTGAAGTCTTAGCTTTTCCAGAGATGAAAAAATGGTTTTCAATCACTTAGAATGTTCCTAAGGATATATTTTTTGGCATTTTTACAAATTTCCATCTAGTTTTCAGTGAACAGAGAAATAAATGCCTTCTCCCCAGCAACGCAGACGGCACAAATGTTCTCTCAGTGGAGACAACCCCAAATCTGGGCAGGTGTACCTGACCTAGCAGTTTTGCAAGTCAATGGCCAAGTAGCTACCAACATTCATATTGCTCGTGTCTTTACACATCTGTGTCTGTTATTTGGTAGCAGACCTATTTAGGCTATAGATAGCTTGGACTTGCCTGCAGGCACTGCAAATCATAACCCTCCGCAGGATTGCTATGACTCAGTGTCAGAGCCAGGGACAGGACTTAAGCCTCACCCCCCAACACCCCCAGTTCCCTGTTCTTCCAGACAAACAGTGCTCATTTGTTTCCCAGCCTACAAGTGCAGGGATGGTTTTCCAACGTCCGCCTTGCCTTAGCTGATTAATAACTCACTCACTAGAAAGTTTCTCCTAATACTTGACCTAAATATTCTCCGTACTTCCCCTCTTGGCTAGTGAGAATAATTGGTCTCCCTCTCCTCTTCGAAACATCTCCCTTCATGTATCAGCAGGCAGGTCTCATAGCTCCCTTCTGCCTTCTCTTCTCCAGACTTCAACGGCATTCCACCAGGGGTGAGGGTGTAATTTGGCCCATTGATGCTCAGCCTTCCCCTCAGAGGTCTTCCTGCGCATGAACAATTTGTCTGATTTTCTTCGCTTTAATGGTGCACAGCGGTGTTCTCCCTCCTTCTCTGATGTGTGTCCGGCACAGCTGTGCCTCAGGAAACTAGATTTAAAGAGAATGATATTTGCCCATTTACATCGATTGTGGGACTGAAAGGTTCTAACAAACCCTATTCTAAAATCAATTTTTCTGACTTAAAGGGCCCCTGCTGTATTCCAGTAACGAGAATAAAATATCACATTTCACCAAAATCCTATTATACTGTCATGAATATCCCATCACACTGTCAAGAACCAGGCGGTGGTTCTTTATGGTGTCTTCCTTATAGATGGGCAATCATCCTGCTTAGAGGTTCAGTTTGAACAAGGTCTCAAGAGGCGCAGATCCTTCCCTGTGGTGCACCGAAGCCCGGTGGGTCCTCCTGAGCGGCATCCACCCTGGTGATCCCTGCCAGTGCAGATCCCCCTCCATAACGCAGCGAGCAGGCAACTGAGGATCCTCGTCATCTTTCAAGAGGTGCCTATCAACCTGCAGGATTCGGTTCTGAGCTGCGAAACCTCAGAAGAAAGAGGTGACATCTGTGGCTGCTTTCCTGCAGCTGCCACCGCGCACTGTTCAGGAACCAGGGCTGCAGCATTTTCTCTCAAGCACCGGCTCTTTGGGTCACCTTGGGCCACCATGTCATTTTGCTCCATGTCCTCAATCTGGTCATTTTTACCAGCAGCCCTAGGAAGCTGGGGAACTCCTATTTAATGCTTGGTGTAACACCCCAGGACATACAGGGGCATGTCAGTCCTCAGAGACATGCATATTCACCCCCCCCTTTCCAGATTTCTCACAGGGCCCAAATCAAGGCTCAGACATTTCAACTTGGCCAGAGAAGGAAAGGGGAAAAACAGAAATAAAATCTGAATCAAAACTTTTGAAAAGTTGTGGAGGATAAAAACTCCGAGTCCAGATCCAGGAATAAATTTTACAGCTGGCACCTGTTTGCCTTCATTACAAATGAACTGCAAAGCTCTGATTACACCACAAGCTTTAAGACACTTAAAAGCTAACTGTGGATCAAACTTTTTCAGATGAAGCCATGTTCTACCCATTCAAATTAGTTCCTGCTTTCTCCAGATGGTCTCTCCCATCACTTTTCTAAGCTAAAATAAGTGTGTAAAGGAATCCTTCTAGGTTGTCTTCCCACCTTTCATTTCACGGATACTGCTATTTCTTCCACTCCTCTCACAAGGAATCAGGAAGGTGGGGCCCTGCAGCAGCCCCTCCTTCATTAAAAACACAAACTAAACCCCAAGAAATTCCACCTGAACATAGGAAAACACTTTTTTAACTCTGAGGGTCGTCAAACACTGGGATAGGTTGCCCGGACACGTTGTGGAGTCTCCATCTGTGGAGATACTCAAAACCCAACTGGCCAGGGTCCTGGGCAACCTGCTCCAGCTGACCCTGCTTGAGCAATGCGGTCGGACTAGATGGTCGCAAGAGGTCCCTTCCAAACCCAACCGTTCCGTAATTCATTCATCATCTCAAGGCTCTACTTTGCTGAAAGTGGAGATTATGCAGCAGTTTTCACAAAAAAAGTTATGGAATACAGAAAGTCTTTTCTAAGAAAGGACTGACCCTGCAAAATTCATTAAAAAAGAAAAAAAAAACACTAAGTGGATATACTGAAAATATGATAGCTGCACAAGTATGCTAATGCAAGGAAATGCTAGAACTGTATGACATAGCCTTCAACTTCTTCCCTAAATAACAAGATATATTATGTCACTCACTTTTCTTCATAACTTATGCAGCACACAGAATGAGTGAGGCAAAGTTCCTCGACTCCACGACTTATCTGTACCTTATCAAACCTTAATATTCTCCTAGTGTAGTTCTCTCTTTCCGTCTTTCCTTCCTCTTTCTTTCCTTCTCTTTCTTCCTCCCTTCTTTCCCCCCCTTCCTTTTCCTTCCTTCTTTCCTTTTTCCTCCTTCCTTCCTTTCTCCTTCTCACTTCCTTCTTTTTACTTTCTTTAAAAAAACCAACAAATCCACAATTATAAATGCTGACAAAAAGAATAAACTGACATCTTTGGAGACTATAGTTGAGATTTCAAAGGGTTTACACGGACAACTCCCATTTATTTACTTAGTAATTTCAACAAAAAGCTCTCTTTGACCCTGTGGACAGAGCGTAGATGGGAGTGGCTTTCCTGCTCCCTACCCACATAAAAAACCTTCTGGTCTTCTTTGGCGGAGTGAAGCTCCAACCTGCTTTTCCATTTATTGATGTTTTCTTGTGCTTTGCAGGTATAATAATTTCTGTGGGGAGAGGTGACCGACCTGAAGCAGACCGACCACTTCTCCACTTGGAAAGGAGTTTCTCCACCTGCTAGTGACAGAGCAGATATTTAACCACCTGAATAGGGAACATGGGGAAGTGGCTGTGAGTCACCAAGCCCTTTTGATATTCAAATAACAATCGACAATTATCCCAGAAGTAGTGCCAACTGCCCCCACACAGATAAATAGCCTCCCCTCGCTTGCTGCTCACAAACACGGGTTTCCAAGACTCCCCTGCCATATAAGTACAGCTGAGTTTTCTGTTTAGGTGGACCACCTTGACACACGGAGCATCCCAGGCCACACTCACAGACCTCCCGAAGGGCTTCCACAGATCTTTCAGGAGTGGCGAATAAGGAAAAGGAAGCTGCCATTTCTGCCAGGTCACCAGCAACCTGAGCGCTGCTCCATACAAACCAGGAGGTTTTCTGGGGACTGCTGGACACTGCCAGACCCCACTCTATCTGGCAGGCTCGGTTAATTTATTAAGCCCACTGCCCTCTCACGGGACCCCTCCGCTGCTCTGCAGCCAGACCCCCAAGGCTCAGGAGGGCCGATGAACTAAATTACAACCGCGAGTTCGTAGGTAGAGGGTTTCACGTGGAATTGGCTGGAGCCAGGCGGGAGGAGATGAGAGATGCAGCAAGCGGTGTGCTGGTAACAGATAACCTGGGCTTGCCGGCCCGGCTGCCGCCGCCTGCCCTCGGCGGAGGAGATGAGCGTGTTATCTTCCAGCTGCACACGCCTAGCAGCTGCTTACAGTGATCCGAGGGGAGATTTAGGCGCACGCATGCAAACACAAAATACTTCCCGTCTTTTCAAAATTGTAAATCAAATGCATTTATCTGCTCCCAGGAAGAGAAATAAAATGGGAGGAATTCACTGTGCTGCTACACGTTTCCCTCTCAAAGACGTCCCACCCATGGTCAGGGTGTTGCATGGGGCTGTTCTCAGATGGATTTTCTGTAGCAGGGATAGCAAATGCATCTTCCCAGTGCTTTTTCCCAAAAATGCAGGGGGGGAAAAGAGAGAGGGGATTCTCCTTGGATGTGAGAGCCCTTTGAATCTATCCTGGGTGTAAATATGTGCCTTTATCTCTCACACTTTTTCATATTTTTAACGCATCTGATGATAGTACAATATTGGCTTCTCAGAGCATCAAGCACCACCACAAAACCCATAGCCTCTTCTCTCACCGCCAGCACAGACACTCCAACCACCAGCGCCCAGCACACCGCACACCTCCACTGACCCACGCTGCATGGATCCAACACAGATGACTAAAGCCTTTATTTCTTCCCCTCCCTCATACGCACATACCACCCTCATCCTGACAAAAACACCCATGCTCAAAAGTCACAAAAGCACAGGACCTTTTTCTTGAATGCAGAGCCCTCGCTTCACACTCCTCCCTTCCCCAAAGCCTCACCTAAAAAAGCAGGAGATATCCCAGCTCCTCACCTCTCGCTTCCTGCTCTCATTACATCACGGACTGCAAGGATATGGCTTCTAATAATGTAAATAGCATCTGCTTTAAACTAAAAAAGCAGCAAGAAGCATCATGCATTGCTGGCTTTTAGACAGAACTTATCTGCAAATAAAACAGACAATGTGCCTGTGTGCTCATTTGGGGTCTTTTGTTTCACGGCTGATTATTTAATTTCAAGTGCCCTGAGTGTCTTCAGCATTTACCACAAATGAATGAAGATGCAGCTCCTGTGTGTCAGGAATATACAAGCTCAATTCAACAGGATACAATGAGTGAAGGTCATGAACAAGCAGGAGGATAAGCAGAGGCACGAGTGGGTGGTTAAAGGCAGATCATTATTACTCAGCAAGGCCTGGACATAAAATAATGGCTTCTGTTCAGTTTGTTTTGGAAAGGCTTTATTAGCTCTTTCTCTTCCCATAGACAAAAGAGGGAGGAAGAGTTCACCCAGCTGATCTGACTGAGGCTTGGCGAGTAGTTACCTGAACAAGCTTGGGGATGGTGCAGTAGGCGGTAAAGAGGGGACCCCCGGATGATGAAAAGGTTGAGGACAACATCCAGGCTGTCACACAGTAGCCTGAGGCACCCAAGGTCCAAGCTCAATTGCCCTTGGCTCTACCTACCATCCAGGGACAGAGAGAGGACAAGTCAAAGCACAGACAGGCTAAACCCAGACCCTAGCGTTAACCACAAAACGGGGTGCCGTGGAGAGGAGGAGACTGGGCGAAGGTTGCAGGGCTTGCAAACCGAGGGCAAGGGGTCAGAGCTGGAGTTGCCGAATTTGATTTGGTCTAGCCAAATCCATACGTGACAATGGAAATCCTTCCACCCTTTCCATAGGTGCTGGGGGAGTCCTCCGTCTGTCCTGAGGCTCAGTCTGAATTTCCTTTTTCGTTTGATCTTGCACGAGGCTCCAGCTGAGTCAGGCGTGTCCAGCTCCTTTGCTGTGGAGTGGCATAGCCCATGCTTTTTGAATAACCCATGGTCTGCAACAACAGGCGCTTGTTAAGCAAACAGGTCTCCTACTTATCTGCGTTTAACTTTTTCTGAATCTCTGTGGTTATTTTGCTGTGAACGTTACAGCTTTCAGCAGTACATTTTGGTCCTTATCAGATAAAAAAAGAAAAGAGAAAAAAATAATTTCCAAAACATTTTTGTCTAAATTTGCCTGCCAGTCACAATTTTCAACTCAAAAAGCTCTCTGGCACAGCACTAGAAAAGCTATAAGCTGCAGAGCTGCATTATTCAGTTTCCTCCATCTCTAGATGTATTATTTAACTTCTTGGCAATAATGTCAGGGACGTAATCCAATAGAAATGCAGAGAAACAAAGGAACCCAAAATTTCAGAACAGCTCAAATTGGTTTTCAGTGCTTACTTTATAAAAACTGAAAAAAAGAAAAAAAGACAAGAAAAAAGAAAAGGAAGCGTAATGTTATCAGTGTAGAGGTGACGCAGCAGGTACACACTTATGGAGGCAAATCTAGATCCCGCTTCCTTTGGCTTCTGGTAGGAAAACTTTAGCCACTGGAGCCGAAGGAAAACTCCCCCGCCTGCCGCTTGTCCCCTCCATAATCCAACAACATTCACCCACTCACTTCCTTGTCAGGTTAAAAGCTACATTTCTAAAAGAGAAATTTATTGAGTGACCAATCTCATTTACATGCCCCACTACTCAGTTTCCCCAGGGCAGGATAAATTTCTTTTTCACAGGTGTCCACGAGGCTGACTTACCCAGAATGCGCGTCCCCCTGGGTGAGATATCAGGAACATAAACCACCCATTCCCAGCACGCTCCCCGGTTGTGTTTGCCACTCGAATCCCACTTGTACTTAGCCTCAGTTCTCTCGAATATTCGTTTGTTCTTGCTGCAAGATCATCAGGGTAGGAACCTTGCTCCATTTTATAGCAGCAAAATGCCCACAAGGAATAACAAGAAGGAGAATCAATGTTTATAGTTTACAAGGTGCCTTGAAATTCTGAGATTAAAGGTCCTTTTTGCTATTATTCTAAAGTACGCTCTTAAACAAATACCTGCTGTTCTCAGATACCAGAATACATCCCTTTTCCTCCATTATTATTATTACTCTAAAAATGTTAAATGGCCCTTCATTTTCTTCAAGGATCAAAAGAGCTTATGACAAATACCAATTTGTTCCTGACGCTGAGGAGCAAGCTGTAACACAGAGAAACCAAGTACACACGAGTCCGTGGCTGAGACACGAAAATAGATGCCCCTGATCCCATCCGCACTGCCTTCACTCCAAGACGCGCTTTATCACTGCACAAGGAGCACACATTAAAGGTGAGGTGGCAAAGACTTTGAAAGTGCAAAGAACAAGACTGATTGGAGAAGGGGTGAGAGGATTTGCTGCAAGGGTGAAGCATTGCAGAGCAGATGATGCCACCAAGCAAAGATTTCTCTGACAGGGAGCGTGTCTGCATTCTCCTAGTCACGCCAAAGGGGAGGAGGGACATCTCCCCGGCTGATGCTCAGTACCTCAGAGGTTATATATTTATAACACTTTTTATATTCTCAGACCTTTAAGATCATAAAATATGCTCTGTACTGCACAGCATTACAGTTAGATGTCTCGGGCTTTAGAGGAAGGGGTTTAGGAATAAAAATCCCTCCCCACACACTGAGCAAGTCCAAAGCAACCTGGCTAGTCAACAATAAAAGCTCTTAAAAATGCAGTGCGGTTGTTTGATACAGGAAGGTTCAAAGAGACAGCGGTAGACCAAATATAACTTTAATACAACAGTCTCCAGCCACCAGCTTTCTGTGAAACTTTTAACGACTACGGGGCTACAGGGCAGTGCCTGGCAAAGCCCCTATCCCAGCACAACCAGTGAGTCTCCCGCAGATGTTTACCAGCTCAGAGATTGTCACGTATTTGGTCTCCGAGCTACACATTAGTGCGGCATAGAGATCACTGCAAAGGAGAAATTGTATTATAAAACCCAAACTGTCAAGGACCCTTGGGGGGGTTACTTTTGGATACCAAAATGCAATCTGGATTCATGGGGTTTTATCATTTGAACACACAGGCAGAGCATTTCAAACAACCTCTTTCTCACTGGCGCTGGTGGGATGGTGGAGGAGAATTTATTTGGAAACCAAGCAAAAAATCTCAGCAAAATCTTAGACAGTTGGGAAACCTGCTCAGCAGGATCCTAACGCTTTAGCAGTCCCGTCTACTAGATTGCTCTCCAGATACTGGACTGGTTGAGCTCAAGCCCTGGGAATAGAAAGTGGAAACAGATCCCAAGCCCTAATATCCAGACACCAATCTAGCCAGAGCTTTCCAGAGCATCCATGGAGGTCAAGGCCAGCGCTCCGGTTCAAGCCTTCTGCATGTAAGACGCCAGAAAAGCAGTGGAGGAAAATGGAAGCAATCAGGTTGCTTATCAGCTCGCAGCCTGCAGGCACAGAGCAAATCTGGGGAGCTGCTGCCTGCCGGGTACTGCGGGACGGTACACGCACTCATGCAACATGCTGCCCCACGACGCGGGAGCTCGACCGCAGGTGCTGAAGACCGTGAGGTCAGGAAACTGCGCAGGGTGAAACAGTACATAACCGCGGCACTCCTTTCTCCCTGGCCAGCACAGCGAGCACCCACACGTATCAATTAATTCCTGTGGCTGAAGAAGAGAGGCGGTGGCTGAAGGAAAGCTGCCGCCTGACGATGCCCAGCGGGGTATGGACCCAGGCTTGACACCTGCTAGGGGCATGTACTGTGTCAGGGGTGTGGGGCACCGGCCCCCTAAAACTCAGGGAGGACTGCAGCAGGAGCCTGTGCATGGGGAGCTGCCTCAGCCCCTAGCACGCTCCCTGAAGGGTAGGGTGGCAGAGAATGCTGCAGGTGGATAAAGTGCCTAAAAAGCCCCGGCACACCTGCCTCTCCCTCCAGGGACTCGGCAATCACGCAAGCCTCCAAACAGGGAGGGGGGGACTGGCGCAGCACCAGGTCCCGGGGCACAGCTCCTAGCCCCGCGGCCCCCGGCCCCGGGGGCCGGTGCAGGTCAGCCCGGCAAGCAGCGCAGGCTCCCGCAGCCCGGCCCTGGGGAGGCGAGAGGGTGCCGCTCCCAGCCCTCGCTCCGGCGATGCAAATGCCACGGGAAGCGATGCCGCGCATCCTCATTTGTCACCAGGGCCGGCATTAACAGAATGTTTAAAAGTCATGATGTCATTGCTATTAATCAGGGCCCCGCTGGGCCATGCTCCGGCACTGCATATTAATCACCGGCGGCCCCAGGACTCGCTTATCTGGAGAGGCTAAGTTTAGATCCATAAAACATGATTTATTTTTAAAAGTAGCATTATTAAAGATGAGCTACAGCCTCGTTCGCACTCCCGCTGGAGTATCCTTTAGGAAAAGGTTGGTATTTTGGAGTTGGTACGGAAACCGTCCATATTATTTTGAGCTTGAGAAAGCTGTCAGGTGTGATACTGGCCTTTGAATGTCTTGGATCTTGCCCCTACAAAGGAGAATCATCCCAATGCCCCAGCAGAGTCACAGCTTGGGAAAAAAATTCCCATTTGAATCACTTTCAACTACAGATGGGACGGGGCTAACACCTCAGCAAGGAGAGCAGCTGATGTTGAAAGGCTGGTTAGATGCAGACCTGAGTGCCACCGCGATGGTAACAAATGGCAGTGCCCCATCCCATGTGCCTGAATATGGCCTTTACCAACAGGTGAGCCCTTCGAATACTGGCCCATAACCAATATATAGCATATTAACTTATTTTCTGTGCTCTGCAAAGTGCTCCTGTCGGATCAACAGCATGATTGATCCACACAAATGAATTTGTAAAAGCCTGCCTGCACTCACATTTTTATGAGTTTAACTACAGTGACTTTAACAACCACATTAGCTCTGGCCCAATCCACACACAGGAACCGTACTGGTTTAATAAAATCATTTTCTAAATCAGCCTGTTAAATTTGATTTGATTCCTTGTGCATCTGCTCGTACTTTGGGTTAAAGAGGTTCTGGTGCCAGTTTGGTGTGCACAGGCCACATCTATGTGGGGTGCCCCAACCCAAAATAAGGGACTCCACCAACCTGTTCCAGCAGTTCCATTAACTCTGTTCCTACACCAACCCAGTTAAAACCAGTGCAAATCCCATGTGCGAGGCCAAGCCAAGAGATCTGGCAGACAGAGCGGGAGAGAGGAAAGCCTCACCAGCACAAGATGCAGGACATTCATTCCATCGGCGAGGGAAGACTTGCTCCTTTACTGCCCACAACAGCCATCAACAATGATCGTGGTACCCTCTCACGGGAACCACGGGGTGATACCGGGTCCCCACGTGGCTGCAGGAATTGTACTGGGACCTGTGTCATTGCCATGCCGCCTGGTCCCACTGTGTCAGTTGCCATCGCGGGAGAAGGGCCAAGACTAGCCCTACTCTTCTCTGGTGGCAACTGCCTGAACCCTGATGCCCCACAGGCACTGTCCTCCTGCTCTCACCACCATGGGGGGCAAGTGCTGAGTCATTTGAGAGCTCCACTGCTCCCAAGCTAGCGACCCAGCTTCTCGGCCTGCCTTCCCGGCCACACCATCACCTCAGGCAGGGCTGCGCGGTGAAGCTCATCCGAATGAGCACGGGGCCTCTTACTCATATGCAGAGAGAGAGATGTAACGCTGCGATCAGTCATGTTGACAAGCCTTGGGATCCCATCTGACAGCAGCAAGGGGACTCAGCAGACCAGGATATTTATCAAAGTGCTTAAATATGAAACTGGCTGGCTATTCACTGTCATCTCAAAAGACCCAAAGTTTGGCCTGCCAGCCTACAGTCCGTGGAGAAACAACCCCTTATGGCTAAGCTGCTCGTTCAACCTATACCTCTCCCTTCGGGGCAGGCTTTTGATAAACGTGGTCTCACACACAGCTCTTTCCCATTGCCTGCCCGTGAATTCCTTGAGTCTGGATACCTTGACTGCCCACATCGCATTTCAGAATGGCCCTTCTGAAACTCAAGAGCCAGAGGTGAGCAGGGCTCATACAATCCTACTGCAGCGGGCTCCTGCAGCCACGTGTGCTGAGAGCAGGGCCAGGGGAAGGTGGGAAAGACCCGCCGAGCATCCTAAATGGCAACGTTAAGTTGCAGTCGCCTGTTACCTGTACCTAATGTAATGAATCAACACGCTGCAGATAACAAACACAATTACCACGCAATTTACCAGCACATCCCTTTGGGAGGCAGGATCATCACGCAGTCCCTCCATCCTAGAGTTTCTGGAGCTGAGCTCACCTTGGAGGGCTTACCCTGACTGACACAGCTATGATTTTCTGCAGTCTTTACAAAGTTCAAATTAGGGGAGTGGGAGCATTCAATTTAAACAGGTATGGTGGGCTTTTTGGTTTTTGCTTTTTTTCTTTTGGGTTCACTATCTTTTGTGATCCAAAGCAAAGGATGGAGAATGTGGGGGAAAATCTGTAAGGAGAGGAAGTCCAAGCCTCCAAAACTCTGCTTTTCCTTCTAGCTGGAGTAGGATCGAATGTCCACCCCAGACAGGATGGCTCTGGCAGAGAGAGATAAACAGAAGCAATGGCAGCTCCAGAGCTGCTGCTCAGACAAAAGAAACAGGACCAGCGCCTTCCCCACCAGGTTTGATTAGGCAGCTCTCAAATGGGGCAAGCACGGGGCTTTGGCTCAGCTTTGCGGACAGAAATCACCGAAAGAACATCACCACTTACCTCCCCTTCCACATGTTCATGGCACTGATGCCCGCTATGGGGAAAGCTGTACAGGGGGCTTACCCAAAAAGGTGGTACTCTTTCTGCCATCCACTCCTGCACATCTCCTCTTTCCCACTCAAATCCCCTGTGAACCATGCTATTTAAATCCCTATTTTACTGTAGTCGGCTCGTTGTGTTCCTGTGCTCATTAGGCTTGCAGCACAGGCTCAGCAGCATTTGCACTTCAGCATCAGAATTTCTGCTGTGAAGTACGACTGTCATCCACTTGCCTGGACATGATTTTCCTAAAAATAGCCTCGTCCTTGTTTTCTTACTCTCTAACAAAACAGGCAATCTCTCCTCCTGAACCTTGATCACCAAATTCCCTTCTCAGATCCTCACAACTGCTCCTTCAGTCTCCTCCTCTCTACATAAATTATTACTGCTAAAACTCTTCCTTGCCAAGCCGCCAACCCACCTCAAACCTTCTGCTGAGTTCCTCCTTCCTCAGGTGCCTGAAGGTGAGAGGATGGGCATTCACTTACCCCACACGCATACTGGGTCTCCTGTGATGAACAGCCTAGCTGTAGCCTGTCACTGGCAGTGAATGGTCACAGCTGGCTGGGGAACCACACGAGGACACGTAAGCTGGGTGTGATGAACCTCCAGCAGTATTCCCTACTCATGACAAGAGCGTGCCTACAAGGGAAAAATCCCACTTCTGACAGAGCCACATAACTTATCCCATCTGGAGCAGACTCATCCTGCAACTCGGAGGGAGAAGCAGCAGTTTACAGCTCCTCATATTCAGGGATCTCAGCGTAAGATGTAGGAAACCTGGGGCTGGTTGTGTGCCTGTACCAACAGTACAGAGAAGCCACGCCAAGCAATGCAGAACTGCAGCAGCATGGATGTCACCTTCCTGCCCTCCTTACCTCATCCTTCTAGGCTCTTCCATGTCCCACACCCACAATGCCTCAAACACCTCTACCAGACAGAAAAAGGCAGAGGCAGACGAGTGGCAGTCCTCCCCTTAGCATCGGGAAGAGGCTTTTTGGGCTGGGGATGCCTCCGGTGGTTGTGCCTTACTGCTGGCGCCCTCCGTCTCGTGGACTCTCCAAGCAAACCAGAAAGATTGCATGTCCTCAGACTGCTATAAGTGGGAATTGGGACTTCATTATCTTGTGAAATTGGTGATGAAAAGCAGTGTCTCTGCATATCCCAGGGCTCCTGAGCACAGTACATACCAAAGCCTTGCTAACTGTTTATTATTAAGATCTAAAAATCAGTTGTGTGTCTTTGTAACTCCTCTTCTCGATTGATGAGAAGAGGGCCCCGAGGGAAGGGGAAACATTTTGCAGGGAAGAAGCTTTTAACATCAGAAGGCAGGAAAACAAACATCGCTCCTCGTGCCTCCGCCTTACACGCCGGGTGCAGCCCTCACCCTGTGCAAGCGCCGCGTAAGGCGCAAGCTGCTGCGCTGGCCCAGGCGGGTGGGGAGCGCTGGGCAGCTGCTCTCGCACCGCAGGGCATGCAGCAGCACTACTGAGTGGCGGCGAGGAGCTCTTGCAACCATCCTAGCCTGCTGCAGGAAGCCCACATCTCCCCCGACTCAAACCGCAGGGGAAAGCATCGTGGAAAGAAGCTCCGTACCAGAATGTGAGCCACCCGGTTATAGTTTAACCTCCCTCGGGAGTGAGGGGAGGTCTCTTGAAGTTCTCAGCTGCGCCTGGTTGCACAGTCTGGGTTGGCAGGTGAGAACATCCAGCTCCCAAGCATTTGCTTTTTTTTGTGCTCTGTGCCCTGCCAGGGGAAAGGATGCTCCTGTCCCTTCAGACACATAACCCATGTGATGAGAGCAGACAGGTTCCTTCCCGAATGCTTTGGGCACTGTTTTTTATCACCTGGCATCCTGAAGTACAATTTCTAAATCTGGGCAAAGCAGCTACTAAACAATCTCTTTCTGATTTGGTAATGACTTAAATGCTCATGACAAGCATACATGGCTACAGCTAGCATAAGTGAACTGAAAATCTTGCTTGTGGGAACTCATCAAGAAGAACCTGCAACTTCTAGCGGCTCCAAAACCAGCTTCAGTTTACACACGCCCTTCTTTCTTTCCTCTCTCTAACAACATTTATCTTTTCTCAAAATCAAAAAGGTCAGGCCAGTAGTGTCAGCGCTGTACCCAGAAGGTACAGTCACTGCCCAAGCTGGAACATCTGACCACGTCACCACGCTTAATCAATCCCCTGCTGGCATCCACTGTGGACCCAGTGCTTTCGCAGCTCCACCACAGCACATCTGCGCATCTTGCAGAGTGGGCACAGAGCAATGCAGAAGCGCCAGCTAAGTGCCGCAATGGTTGAAGGGATCTGAATGTATAATATATTGCACTGTGTTTTGATGGATTCTCTTGTTCAAATGGATGTAACAGTTTCTCCAGCTCAGCTCCAGAACCTGGATTCACAGACTAGCACTGTCTGCGCTGTCCAGTTTCACCACACAGGGTGCCCTCGAGTTGTAATTAAGATTTAATCACAAAAAAGAAGTGCACTGCTATGCTGCAAAGCCCTTCCAAGAGTCAGGTCCCTGTCTGGGTGAAAATATTCTTCAGTTCTATGGCAATATCAAATCAGGGTTGCTTTGCAGAGGCTGAATGATGGCAAATGTGTGTATCTGCAATTGCTTCCTTGCTGAGAGACAAACCAGGAAAACATGTCTGTGACAGATCCAGCAGAAGGACCAGGTCAGAGGGGACTGCGAGAGCTGGAAGGATTCTTTCCCAATCCTCACCTCACCCCACAAGCAAAAGAAGTCAAATCTCTTCTCTGAATATTTTCCTTTGGTTCCTAGTTGCATCTCTTTAG
Organism: Phoenicopterus ruber ruber; assembly: GCA_009819775.1. Taxonomy (NCBI): domain Eukaryota; kingdom Metazoa; phylum Chordata; class Aves; order Phoenicopteriformes; family Phoenicopteridae; genus Phoenicopterus; species Phoenicopterus ruber. The sequence continues at coordinate 91,796,526 of CM020215.1, read as the reverse complement.
AAGGCAGATCTAATGAAAAAACAGGAGAGTCTGTTCTTTGTGGCCGTGAGGTTAATAAGAGTGGAACACAGGAGCAGCAGGAGCTGCAGGAAGAATAATTCCTTTTAAAGCTGGAGATAGGAAGCCTATAGGTGGTAAGTGTGACATTTCCGCACGGAGGAGTCCAGCTTAATTACCTACAATTCAAAGGTAGGAAGTTATACATTAAGGCAGGCAAAAAGAAAGTGGTAGGAGAGGACGGACTTTGGCCGCTCATGAAGATTTAACATCATTAACTCTCCGGCTTCCAAGAATGTTACTGTATTTTTGCTGGCCAAATACCAATACGGCTAATTGCATTTGTGTTACCTGCAGTTCAATGAGAAATCGTCTCTTTCTCATTGCCTGCACTGTCGTATAGTGCAGGAACACACAGCAATACCAAGCCCAGTGGCTCTACTTAGTTTGTAGGTAAAACAATTCCTGTGTGCATTAAGCTTGGCTCAGCAAGACACGCAGACAACACCGAGGGGCTGGAGATGCTGTTATTCAGATGGCAGTCAGTTCTGGCATGGTGACAGGGACAGCATCCACAGGTGCTAAGTGCCTGAAAGTTATTTGGCAGAGCCTGCATGACTGAGTGGTGCTGGTAATCATAATATCTCGCCAACTGAATATCTGAGTCACCTATTCACCTACTCAGTATTTGTGTATGCTGCAGACAGACATATGGTTTACAGCAAACTAGGGAACAGACACTGCCGCACACTCATTTCTTCGTCTTTCCCAGGATTTGCTGATGCATTCTCAGTTGAGACGGACACAGGCCAAACTTCCTTTCCAATACACCACTAAAAAGGCTATATTCTGACAGCTGTTGCTATTGCCTTAATCTCTTCTCTGTTGCTCACGCCTGATAAAATGAGGAACCAGTGGCCACCTCTGAGTTACCAGGCTCCCAAAGTCAGATGTACTGAAAGGACCAAGATCTGGGTTCCCAGGTACATCTTCTTGTGCTATGAAGTCAGTGTAAGAGCCGCCCATCACCCCTGTCCTCTTGTCTGAACATTATTCGCATCTGCGCAGTTGCATTAATACAAGGGACTGTAAGCCCATACAAAATAAAATAGGTGCAATTAGTTAAAAAACAAACAAACAAAACACCACACTAAAACCCTGTAACAAAAGAGCATAATTTCCCCAAGCTGACTGATAGGAGCCCCTCCTCCAGCACTGCAGCTCACACAGCAGAAAGCAAAGCACCGTGAGTAGAGCTTCTTCCCTTGGGTCTGCTCCTGACTAGAGTGGGGAACCATTGCCCAACCTGGGCTTAGTCCATAAAGTAGTTTTGTTCTGTCTATTACAGACAGCAAGAGAGAAGGCAGTGGGAGAGAATCAACGTCCACACATGGATGTCAGAGAAAGCAAAATACCATGGGGAGTCATCTAACGCTTTCTTTGCAGGGCACCAGTTGGCTGAATTCTCTCTGAGATGGGCTCCCTGATGAGCAGAGGATGGCCAACAGGCCCGCTCCTCCTGTGCTCCTGCTGCTGGACGCAAGGAACCTGAAGGAAGAGACACAGTATACCCACTATGCTCACCACGTACAGCTCCTCAGCTGCACCAGGACAAACAGTCACCACCCGCAAGCTGCCAAGAGTCGAATCTGATCAAATCTGTTTCCTTTGCCCTGCAATGCTGCAGTAAAGGCTGGTTTTGCTTGCATTTGCTCTCAGCGTCTTCCTCCAACACAACCTCCCCGCTGCTGCAAGCAGCGCTGGGGGATCACCCTGGCACCCCCTTCCCATGTCACTGTATTTGCTGGCTGGTAAATACACCCATGACCAATGTGACTGAGTGATCTCATGGACAGAGCAGCACCAGTGCTGCCGCCCGAGATGCTAGGGACTGGGGCCCTGGCGTAGAGGTGACTCACACGTGCGTTCGGGAGCACTCAGGAGAGACCCTTTCTCTTAGAGCTGAAGCAAGAAGCCACATCCACAGCATTAACAGGGGGAAGGTCCAGAAGGGATCCAGCTTTTTTGCCTTTAAATGCTCCCTACTGTCAGCCAAGAAAGCTGTTCTCCCCCTTTCTCTTTGCCCTCAAGCAAGAGGATTTCAGGAAAATTCAAAGGCAAACTTTTCAGAAGTTGCCATCTCTGAGGCAACTGAGGACGGAGACCTCTGATTTCTGAACACCCTTCCTCTACCTCATTGTGCATGATTGGTCAAATGTGATTCAAGTGGCAGATGATAGAATCATAGAATCATAGAATTGTTCTGGTTGGAAGAGACCTCCGAGATCATCGGGTCCAACCATTAACCTATCACTACCAAGTCCCCCACTAAATCATATCCCTTAGGGCCTCATCTAAACATCTTTTGAATACCCCCAGAGATGGGGACTCCACCACCTCCCTGGGCAGCCTGTTCCAATGCCTGACAACCCTTTCGGTAAAGAAGTTTTTACGAATGTCCAATCTAAACCTCCCCTGGCGCAACTTGAGGCCATTTCCTCTTGTTTTGTTGTCTGGAAGGGCAAAAAACTTCAAGAGCTGTAGTTTTATTACGGAGGGGCTGGAGTCTCTTTATAGCTGAGGTTGTAATCAGTTTCCACTCTCAGCTCTGACTTAAATAACTCCTCATATGCATTCCTCTAACTTCAGCTCATAATTGCAGGGTTTGGTATTGAAGCCAAAAAGATTGTTTTTTCCCCCTTCCCTCCTCCTCACTGCGATTTGAAGAATTTGGACCTGTAATTCAAAGAGTTAGGCAATGCCAGACTGAACCTTTGCCAGACTGAATGTTTCCTTAGCTTCTTTCACTTGAGAAAACAAAGCAAAACAACCCCCCACCCAAAAAAGAGAGGTTTTTTTTCATCTCCGTAAATGACTCAAAATTCAAACCTCTTTGAAAACATACGCATAGGCAGCAGTTGCAGAAAATAAGGTGCAAGTCAGAAAGTCATAAACAACCAATGCATTTAGCTGTAATAAACCAAGCGTATACGTAGTTGGTATTCTGGTAGCCAATGCTAGCTGGAAAACCTCCCAAAAGCCGAAATCACACAATCGAGGAGTTCTTCTGGTTTTAGACAAAACCAAAATCTCCTAAAGAACAGACTCTTTTCCATTGAAGGCATGGAAAATTACCAAAACACTTTCCACTTGCTCTGGAAATAGCAAATTGCTGCATACAGAGAACACAAAATTCTTCCTATGCTGTACTAAAGCAGATTAGGCTTTCCATTACTTTGGCTATGTTTTTTACTTCTAGAGGTTAAAGTTTTGGCCCCAATTATATGTGGAACTTAGTATTTTTGCTATTTGCATAAACCTCATGTTTGCACTGGATTCAATATAAAATACAATCCAGCCATTTAGTGTGTTCCTACAAAAGTACACCTCCCTTTCAAGAAAAAAAGAATCCATCTCTGCAAATGGTAAATTTGTCATTTTTTCATATTGATTGCTGTTTTCAAATTTCTGCACGTGGCCAATTAACAAATCTTTTTAAAAAATCATTGGAAAGACAGAAAGGCATTTGGTGTAGCGGAGAACATCGAGCTGCGTATCTCCCATCCGCCCCTGACAGGCACTCTGTGAAGCCCTGCAGACACTTTGTTTTTTGGCATTTCATTCCCATACACAGGGAAGATTCCTATGAGAAATAGAGAACTACTCCGGCTGCCCAAGCTGCAAGCGTGCAGGGCAGGGGAAGGGAGCAGCGCAGTCAATGGGCAGCAATCCAAAGGTACCCAGAGTGGAAAGATGACGGGGGCAAACAGGGTCCTTAAGCTGCTCATGAATTAGCTTGTACAGAGTACCAGCAGAAATATGGGCCCCACATAAAGACATTAAACCTTGCACAGGCTTCATTAATTTGAATTTAATGATTACTGTGACTTGCATCTGTAAATAGTTATGCACATGTGTAGTTCGAGTCACACATAGTTCTTCTGATGCCAGTAAGAATTCACAAACTTTATACAACTTATGTATGTGGGTACAGCAACCTCTGGCTGCTGCACTTAAACCTCCCTTCTAGGCATCTAATAGCCAATAAATAAATACGGGAAAAGGAAAGCAAATATAACGTTGTGTGAGGTCTGGCAAAGTAAGAGCTGATTTACTAAACACCCTGCTGCATGTTCCAAAATACCCTTAATTCTGCCTGCCTGGTGGGCAACGACTACTCATTTCCGAAAGATGCACTTCTAACCACCGCAAACAGACCTTCAAAAAATCATTGTCTCCAGGAAAACAAATCCATGGAAGGCACAACGTTTTAACATCCTTCCTTCCTCTGGACAATTTAATCTGGCATGTAAGTAATGTACTGGTCTGGTTTGATGAAGTGGACACTCTGACCCTTTCTTTACACTTGAAGATTGATTGTTTGTACCTGAACAATTATGCCTTCGCAAACAGTCAAAAAGAGAAACAAACCTTTGGCCACAACATTTAATTTCTGCTAGCAACATTTCACAGCTGTTACTTCCCTGCTTACTCAAAGGAACTTACATCTTGCTTTGTAAAATGCTTTACGTTCCCACCCTCATTTCCATACTCTGCTGTAGGTAAAAACCTATTTCCTTTGAGTTCCTTAATTGAAATACATCTAATTCCACAGGCGCTTTCCAAGATTTGTTTACAGCAGAACTAGCCACTTAAAAAGCAACAATGTTTTTTAAAGGAACACATCCCCTTATTCACACTGCAAACAACTCCTCAGATTATTGTCAGAAGGAGTATTCTAAGATATGTCTTGTCTTTTACCCTCTCCCTGTTAGCCTTTTGCACTCCTCTCAGCTTGGACAATGAAAATCAATGCAGCTGCTTTTCCTTTTTCTCTCCAGGGAACTTGAGTATCAGGTGACAGGGGAGCAGTTTTTGTTTAAAGACAACCCTTTGCACTCGAACTTCTACAAAAATGAACTACTTAATGGGAATTATTTGCTCTTGGCTTGTGTTGGGAAAAAGCAAAACCACAACCACCACCTTTTCTTTTTTTTTTTCTTTACCTTTTTAAACAAAGCAAAAATTTGTCAGCCAAATAGGAATTGACAGCATTCCTTTAAAAAGCAAAATAAAGCTCGCCCCAGCTGGGCACTCACCAGGCTGCTATATTTGTGTCTCACGTGCGGGGCCCATGTGCAATTGAGCTTCCCTTGATCTGAACAGGCTTGCTCTACTCTGTCTTCCCTAGTCCCCCCGGCACACTTAAGCTTTTTCTCTGCCTCCCGCTCCGTGTCACCCCTGCGCCCCCGTGGAGTACAGCTGATCCAAGCCCCCAGGAGCAGCTCAGACTCCGGCGCTGGCTCCAGCCCCAAACTCGGACGAAGCTCAAGCCCATCCTTCCCCCAGACCTCCAGAACTGCAAGCGAGGGCTGGAAATTGCCACTCACCCTTCCAGAAATGCATCCGAGAGAAAACTTACAGGCTCCACCAAGGTTTCCCCAGTCAATCGTTCTTTACTTTGGCTGGCATGAGAAACCGAAGAATCTGTAAGAATACTAAAAAGCATTTTCAATCGGTTCTGACTCCGTTTCCTCATCACTTGGAGACATTTTTGGGATGAGCCTGCTAGGTAGTCAAGGGTCCTAGCTCATGAACAGAAAACACAACTGCTGTTTTCTTTTAAGCAGCTAAATTTCCTCTCCCTACCTGGTTTCACAATTGAAACAGACCCCTCTGCTATTAAAACATGCATTTTTGCTCCTCCCTGTGACCTCCAGGCTTCTTCTAGTTCTTCATTCTCCCTGAAGGCTCCAGCTCACAAGTAAGGATGACAGCCATCGTGTTGACTTAAAATATTCTGCCTCTGTCCTAATGCAGAGAGACTTGAGATGCTCATAAGAAGCTCCTACAGCTCTGCACTTTGCAGCCTGGAATTTCAAGATGAATTGTCATGAATTTCAATGTGCCTTAAAACACCAGACCACAAACTGCAATTGTTCAGGATCTTGCTTCTTAAGAAGCTCAAGTGTCCGGGGATGGGACAGGCATGATCTGCAATCTGAGCCTTTTACGTTGTGCAGCATGACTTGGTATTAATTCCTGACATCTTTGTTCTTCTGGTAGAAGATATTTCAACTTTCCCTCTTCCTTCTCTGAAGAAAACATTCATCAGCTGTGTATGTGTGTCTGTCCGTCTGCCCTCCTCTTGCCCCCAGTCTTGGGTTGTTCCCATTTGAAGGAGACACACCAAGACTTAATGAGCTTTCCTTATTACACCAATGCATTCGTAACAGCTTCTGAACACTGGCCACAATTCACAACTGGTTCTCCAAATCAGCACAGAGCATTTCCATTTGCTTTTTTACTACAGAAAACTTGTTTTAAGGAAACCCAAAATAAGCAATCACCTACAAACTAAGGGCATGTTTCTGAAACAGAAAATGAAACAATGGGTCTCCTTGGTTTGCCTGTATCAACACAGAGCATTTCGGACAGACGTAATTCTTATCAGCATCAGACAAGAAAGTCATCAGCATTAAATTCTTCCTACTAAAAGAATTGTCCTGAACAAAGGATGATGCAATTCAAAGGGAAGAGAGAGAACTGGTGGTGGAGTTCGTTTTCTCTCTTGGGGTTTAGTTCAGCTCCTCCTGAAGAGGGTTTTTGTTTGCTTGTTGCATTACCATTTGCGTGCAGGTCATCTGAGTGCTCAGGGGGAGAATTTCTGCTAATAAATCCTCTTTGACAATTGCTTTGTAGTTTCACTATTTGCAAACTGCTAAACAAATTAAGAATAGAAACAGAAAGAAGAATTAGGTCTTCAGCAGTCATCTGACATCCTATTTTAAGCCTGTTTCTGATGACATGCCCTCTGACATTTTTTTATAATGTCAGTGACTTTTAAAATTAGAGTTCAATCAACTAATTTTCAGTGCTCTTGTGCATTAGATTTCAACAAGATGAATCTACTAAAGTAGTTTCAATCTCTCTTTTGTTTTTGTTTTGGGTTTTTTTTGTTTGTTTGTTCTTGTGCTGTAAAGTGGCAAAGTGAATGAAAGGACATTTTGCCATCTGAAAGGCTCCACCTTTAGGTAGCTATAGCCAGGAACCCAGTGAATCCTGTTCATTTCATACTAGGTAAAAACATCTTAGTCAAGGATTCACATGGTCTGTCTTTTGGGGAGGGTTTTATTCCTTTGTTTATCTATCTCATAAGGCAAACATCTGTTCAAAATCAGGTAAACTCCAGTTGAAACTTTAACTACAGAATAGCTATAGTCAATTCAGAATAACTTCAGTTAGAAGAATTCATTCACCAGAGCCCTTGCACAAATTATTCACCATATGCAGAAAACTACAAACAACAAATTATTTTACAGAAGTAAACACACATTAAAATTTGCATTGTAACACAAGTAACTTTAAGGTTGGAATGTAAAAAGAGTTTCCATATAAAACAACACAGAAACAAAGACAGGCACCGGTTATATTTTCTGCATTTGCAATTTACTCCTTTTGCACAGTTGCGGCAATGGAACTGGATACTCAAAAAAGAAATCAAAAGAAAAATGTAAAAGTGAAGACATTTGAGAAGCCACTTCTGTTGATAAGAGATCTTAATGTGGATTTGCATCAACCATAGGAGTGACCGGATTTGACACGAGAAGATAACACAATCAGGTTGTTACGGGTACGTAAATCAAAGCAGAGCTGCAAGAAGTGGGCTGTTCAACTTCAATGAGCATTAAATGAGAAAAAACAAACGCAAAGCATCCATGAAGTTCATGCAATGTGAGGCAAGCCCAAAGGAATTCAAAAGCCCAAGTAAACAAAACTGCTAACCAGTGACCCAGTGGGAGAAGGGCAGTTACGCAGCAGCTCCGATCCTCTGCCTTTGCAGCTCAGCCAACGCTTACGAGTGTTGCTGTTGTACATACATTGACCGGGGGAGAGACAAGGACAAGGAAGAAGTGAAAGGGAAACACCATTAAGTCAGCAAAAGCTCTGGAGGAGAAAGAGCTGCAGTCCCAAAGACGGAATCTCTTTGGTGATACAAATTTGCTTAGTACCTGGAACCACGGTAAACTGGGATTACGAAAGCAGAAGGCAACTTTGGTGAGAGTGAACAAGGAATGATAGAGTTCAAAATCCATGCAAAGAGTAAGAAGTGAAACAGCCATATAAAACCAAGGAGCTTCCATGAGGCAGACTGCAATGCACACAGAAAACAGGCAGGTAGGCTTTCATGGGAAGTGACGCTAAAGGAGAAAGAAGGCAAGGAAAGCTGGCAATTCCTCAAAGAAACTGCACTGAGAGACCCCGTGCAAAGTGTCCTATTGCAGCAGACGGGAAGGCAGGATGGAAGGAAGCCAGAAAACAACCCAACTAAATCATGAGCACTTTCTTGAGTGCGTACAAAGGGAGCACGCAGACCGTAGGCCAGGCTACTAAGGCGGGGGTAAAAGGATGCAGGGATGCAGTCAAAAAGTAACAAGAAAGCATCCTCTTCGTGACGCAGTAAGAAGAACAGAAAGAAAAGTGTTAATGGAAAAGGACAGATGACAGTCTAAAGGCTGAATAATTTTTGGAGTCCAGTTCATTAAGAAGGTCAAGTGCAAGCGTCTAACACTATGCTATTAATGTCAACGGCATGAAAGCTCAGGCTATGAAAGACTAGAAAAAACCCAGAAGAATATATTTTCAAGCTGGCTGGTCCTGATGAACTTCTTCCTTTGAACACTTAGAGAACTGGCTGAAGCAATTTCAGTTCATGGAGAACATGTATCATAGAGAACAGAAAAGATTTTAGAAGTCTGAAAAGGGGAAACATAGTGTCTAGCTTTAAAAAATTATGCTAGGGAATTACAGACCACTCAGTTTAACTTCCATCCCAAGAAAACATATTGAAACAAATAATTGAATTATATGTAAGAAGCTAAAAGGATAAGTACGAAGAGATGAGTAACAGACCCTGTTGAATTGTCAGAAAGAAATTGTGTCAAGCCAATTTAATTTCTTTGTGTGACAGGTAATGGGCCTTGGGCAAAGGTGACAAGCAATAGATGCCATATATCTTGACTCTTAGTAGGATTTGTGACACCGGTGCCTGTGATACTCTCTTCAGCAATCTCAGAAAACATGGACTAGTAACTACTCAAGGGTAGGTGTAAAACCAGTGGCACAGCCTTAGTCAGAGGGCAGCTCTCAGTGGTTTCTGTTAAAAAGGGAAGCTGCACTGAGTGAGATTCCCCAGGGGTCTCTCCCAGGACAAATATGCGGAACATTGTCCTCAACTTGAACGATGGTGTGGAGTGGAGATCTGGCTTGTAAATCATGTAGATGATACCTTGCTAGGAAGACTGCAAGAATGCTGAAAGCTAACATTAGAATTTAAAAGGATCTTTACAACATGGAGAAGCACTCAAAAATTGAATTAATTCAACAAAGATTAATTAAAGCCTTTAACAAGAATAAACAACTGCACGGACACAAGATAAGGAACAACTAATTAGTCAGAAGTTCTTCAGAAAGAAAATAATCTGAGGTGGGCAGAATGTAGTGATTTGCCAGCTGGACTTCTATCAGCAGCCCTATAACATTGTGAAAAAGGCAAATATCATGTAGACACATGAATCTGGACACATGATATGATCTTTCCACTCTACCAGGCAGTGAGTGGCTTCAGCTGGAATACTGTGTCCTGTTTTGGGCATGACACTTTAAGAAAGATGTAGACGCAAGAAGAGAAAGCCTAGAGGAGAGCAAACAAGAACAGTTACAACTCTAGAAAACATCTCTTTCAGGGGTAAATTGAAAGAAGTTGGGCTAATCAGTCAGCAGAAGGGAAGATTGGGGGAGGCATGATAAGAATCTTCATGTATATAAAAGATTGTTTACAAAAGGGAAATGAATAATTTGTTGCTCATGTCCATTGCAGACAGAGCAAGGATTAACTGGCTTAGATTTCAGAAAGAAAGATGCATGCTAGCTAGCAAGCAGAATGAAAGCTCTATTGGTAAGCATGGTAAAGTACGAGAAAGTCTGCTTGGGGAGGGCGTGGAGTTTCCATTACTGGTCAACTTTCAAAACAAATCATATAGCAGGAGTGACAGATGTACAGGTGACTCTGCTTCAAGGTAGAGAGATGGACTTGTGATGTTTTTAGGACCCTTTCAGTTCTATTTTTAAGACTCTCTGAAAATGTTCAGGTAAAAGCACTTTGAATGCCGGCATCAACCTTGCTTGCCACTAAAAATGATGTTTGAGAGACTCAATCAAAAAAAGAAGAAATGCTTTAGGTGTATTTCCTGAAATGTGTGTTCACTGCCACTGCTCTGCAGGATGAAATCACCAGAACTTGGCTTTCTGAGCTTCAGAGAGAGACTATGTCATAGCAAGGGTTATATCGGCATTAATTCAAAGATATTATTTATCAGAGAAAACTAAAACTTTTATTGTGACTTAAAGACTGTTAATACTTCCTCTTATAAAGCCCCAAGCATCTGGGCAACATATTCCTAGAGAGAAGGCATAAGCTGATTTAGGTAAAACAAGAGAGACTGTGTGGGATTTAACTTGAATGTGAGATCTCAGATTTCCATTGTGCAGACTGTCTTCGAGTATGTTGGTGGGTTAAGAGACATGCTGAGATCTTAAGGGAATACTTTTAAGCACAATCTTGAAGTAATTGAATTAAATCACTCCTCCACACACCAAGTTTTCACAGGGAGAGCTAACAATAAATACACAAATATCTATGTAAGGGCTTCATTAAGATCACTTACATTTGGAGTTAGATTTTTTTCAGTCATCTCCAAATGCCACTGATTTTCTACAGCAAGCCTTTCCAACTTCTTGACAACCAGGACGGCAAATTCTACTGAAGCAGTTTACTTGGGAGGCTAAATGGTAAATATACCCTACAGTATATTACATACTGGTAGAAAAACTACTTTGGTGGTAGCAGGGATTCTCCCTGGGACCACAATTCAGCCTGGAGGCTACCAAGAGAACAGCCCTGAGTTGTAAGACAGAGCCGTGGACTCCATTTTTAGAAATGGGGACCTGAAACAGAGACAAATATCTAGATTCCCAAAGTGTTCATGGGCTATTCACGGTGTGCCTGCCTTTACGGATCTGGCTTTATATGACTTTATTCACCTCCAGAAGGACTTTGATGGATGCCTCATAGTTAATTCTTTTTTCCTGTGTTTCATCTTCTCTCTTTCATGGCAGCCAGGAAGGCTAGCTTGCAACGTTCGGCTTCTTGCCCTGTTTCTCATCCAAAGATGTTGTATCTTTATGGCCCGTAGCCAGGCTTGGACCAATCCCAGGCTCGACATTTCATCTAGCCCTGGAGGTGTTCAGTTTCAGGCCTAGCTCCCGGAGCTGAGGGGGCATTATATTAGCATGGGACTGACCAGATAGGTATGTGTATTAAAACTCCGAGCACGCCCAGTATCACTCAGACGTTTCCAGGATCCCGAGTATAATCGTATGCGTAAGAGCAATGTCCCTTTTCATAACAGCACCGTGCCTTCCTCAGTGCCCACTAAACCCTGACATGAGTTACAGCTGGAAGGGGAGTGTTTATTTCCCCCAAATTCTTTGAGTTGTCAGGAAACCTTAACAGAAAAGAGAGCATCAGGAAGAGTTTGAACAGTTGCCCAGCCCCAATAAGCTGCAGAGGAGGCACTTAAAAAGCTGCAGTACCATCCACACAGTGGACTCGGTGGTGTTTGTTGGCGTGCGCTGCTTTTGCATGGGAGGAGAAGCAACTGGGGAGGATTTGGCTCAAGCTCTGAAAATCAGAGGGAGAAGCTGCTACTATACAAAATGTGATCATTTAAAAACATTGCAACCATGGGTAATGTGATCTAGCTGATGCACTGGGGACTGGATAGAAATTTAAGCTCAGTCACATGAATTTGAAGAGCTCCACAACCCTTAAATGAAAAAGAAATTCATAGCCTCAGGACAAAATGACCGAAGCCTTATCTAAAGCCCATTGAAGGCAACTCGAATGATTCCACAGGCTTTTGGGGGCGTTGGATCAGACCCCAGATGGATGCAAACCTCTGAAGAAGAGGCTATATAATCTTAACCCAGGAACAGAGACATTTTAAAAGGCAGTGAAATGCACGGTTGGGCTCTGTATGACTCAGTGATGAATGAGTGTCCATGTTGCATCATTTCAAAAAGAGAAAGCTGGAGATGAAGGGAAGCTGAAAAAGAATCTAGAAAAGAAATAAGAGTTCCTCTGATAATCACAAACCCCTAGCCACACAACAGGCTTGGGTACACAAGCTAAGACAGACCCCAGAATTTGGTCAAATACATTACAAATACAAAGACAAAAAAAAAAAAAAATTCAAAGCTGCGGGACATATTAAAACCAATAGAGTCTGCACATCTAGAGAACAGAAAGGCAACGGCATATATATTTTTGTAGGCACAGAGAGTGCAAAATAAATGGCTCAGACAGGCAAGCACAGCTAAACGTTAATGGCATGGCTGTATTCTTTTAAATTGGGTAACTGCAACGTGTTCCAGGGAAAATACTGGGACTTGAAAATGACATAGCCCAAGTTAGTAAAAAGTGATGTGTGTTGTAAGCACTACAGAATCCTAAACAGACTACACAAATCCTTACGTCTCCAAATACCACTTTGATAAATTAGTCATTCCCATGTGATACCCATCCCGAAAAAGGTACCGTTCACCCTAATGCGTAGGAAAACCGAATCTGATAATAGGAAAAAAGCAAACACTTACTGGTACAGAAGAACAATTTATAGTTTGAAAGAATTACGTGGTTGTAACTGAGAAGTCAAATATGCTATGGATGTGTATTGATTCACATAACCGAAATGAAGCCATAAAGTCTGTATAACATCTGATCAAAATCGCTAAAGAAAGTACAGTGAAGATCTTAGCAGAAAAACAAAAATATTCTAAATGTTAGATATAACACGTGCATTTTTGGAAGAAAAAAAATTAGCTCAGGCTCTAACCTAGTGATTTTTAATACACCATTTGGATATTATACAGTGAATTTAAGCAAAGGCCATTTGGTACAAGTTCTGCTCCCGAGGTATTACGAAGAGTAATTGCATAGATCTTTGAGGGATTACAAGGTGTCAGACTTTTAATGGATGATGTTTTAATTTGGGTACAGGGAAGTTAACACAAAGAAAGACTTTGGCAAGTATTGCAGGAAGCCAGAAAGAGACGCTGATCCAGTACATAAAATACCTGTGGTCTAAAACACAACATTGTGGCCAGAGGTTGGGTTGCTTAACTGGGGTTCCAGATAAAATAAATGCAACAGTAGGATGTCCACCTTACAATATAAATTAGATCTACAGTGATTTATGGAGATGACAAACTGTATTCCATTATTCATTCCAATTCTAACTAGGGTCAATATGTCCTTAAGGAATTACTGGAAAAGTAAGCTACCTGGTATTGGGAAGATTAATATAAACAACGAAATAAACAGTTAAAAACAGTGACACTAATCCACCAGCTTAAAAACATCATAATGACATTTTCTGAAAAGCTGTAATACGTGCCTATCTTTCCTGTTTAGACTGAGATTTCTAAGCAGAACAGACAGAAACTATTGCCAGGTTGACAAAGAAGTGCTAGTAATTTTATTTGCTCCTCTAAACTTCCTTCAATCTAGATAAATATGAAAGATACCGAGAAAAGAGACTACAAAGCACTTCGAAGTGGTTGTAAAAAATCTTTTGCCTAATTTTCACAGATACTAAGCATTAGCTTGAATGGGAAATGCAGACAGTAAGCACCTTGCAAAATCAGTCCATTTGTCTTTGGCATCCTCTACAACTTCATAGATAAAGCTGATGTTCTTTTACCAGGGAAGAAGATTTCAAAGGCACAAATTGCTGTTTGATGCCCAGTGTCTAATGCGCAGCTATGTTCCTAGCTGAAAGGTGAAGGTTTAAAAATTTCCCTTATTTTCATTTGGATTGTAACTGGATTAAAAATTGCATGTCAAACATCGCTATCACGGCAATGCAAAGTGGATAGCATTTAGATTCACCAAACTATGTTTTCTGATGTATTCAAAACACATACAGTAAAGATCACATCAGCAAAAACCGAAACGCGGCTATCTGTGGTGCGGGATGCAGCAACTGTTTTGCACTGCTGAAGCAGTTCACAAAAAAGGGGAGAAGAGGAAGAAATTCCAATTGCAAAGAGGAGGAATTCAGAAAGTAGCATGTACTCATTTGTATTGGAATTTGGCCGAGACATTGATGTTAACATCCCTGCTTTTATGGGAAGTATCATATGATCTGTAATGGCAACAAATGATCAGCACCTCATTTTGGTATGCTACCCGAAGGATTACTCCTCCATCAGCACCGGGAGTTGCAGGCTGCAGCAAAGCACTCGATCGATCCTGGCTCACAGAACTTGCCACCATGGAGTTCCCGTGAGGAGGTTCTCGAGATTCTCATTTTCAGGCAGCTGACCCCACCTTACACTCTTTAGGTTGGAGGAATCTATCACCATCCCAGTATTAGGTGATATGGCTTCAGGCCATAACATATTGTGCCTCTAGAGGCAGGTGAAGGGAAGCAGCAACCAAGGTTTAAAGATGGCAGCGTTCACAAGAAACATGAATTTAGCAGCTTTCAACAAATGTCTGTAACACAGAAGACAGAAAATGTGGTATCTGTTTGTCAGACTCCCAAGACTGTGATAACAAGGTGTGCAGTAAGTCAAGACTGAGTGGATTAACTCCTCTCTATGTGGAGCCCAGTACTGGTATGTCAGTGGATTTAACAGGACAAGATAAAATTAGCAGACCTGTAGGAAACCTGTAAGGACATAAATTGCTAGGACTGGGAGAGCTGGTGTGGGGAGCCCTGGGCTAGGAAAGCTGGGGGTGGGGGGTGCAGGGCAGCAGGGGGCCCAGACAGAGCTTTTCAGTGTGTGGTTGTTTCTAATGAGCTCTATCCATCCTTCAGTTTTATATGCTGTGCAGTTTTGTGGCATCTAGAAGAGCAGACACGAGGCCTACAGCCCCAATTACTGTGCTTTGATACCTATGGGACCTTTAAGGAAGTCCCTTCCACAAGTCATCCTATAAGGACTGTAATGCACGAAGCACGCTTGGCGTGGCCAAGCGACCAAAGTGGTGAGTTGATGCCGGTGGCACCGATGAGCAGCAAGCCCTGTGCTGGAGACAGAGGTGTGTAGATCCTGCGGCAAGAGACCACAGCCCCCCGCTTCCTTCTGTGCCACTGGGTTTTTAATATTTTGTTTTTCTCATCCACTCATTCCCACCTACTGAGTCACGGGTTCCTGAGGCTTTTTCTGATCCGCATTGAAATGCTATTGCAAGAGCACACAGGTTCAAACGCTCTGCTTCGTGGCCTCCTTCTCACGGCTTTGTTTCCCTTTCTGCACCCCCCCTTCCCATCTTTTTTCTCTCTCTCCCTTTCCTCATTATTGTGGCAAGGGAAGGAAAGGAAAGGAAACACTTCAGAAATGAAAGATTAGTTTGCTGTATCATAAAGATGAGCTTTGTAATCACTTTCCTTTAAGCAAAGAATTAAAAGATAATAAAAGCCCTAATTAAGGACCTCGTTAGCTTAACTAGATTTTCATATGCAAAGTGATGTTCGCCACGTGCTGCTGCCGTCTGAAAATACCGCCTGGCCCTACATGGAAAGCACCTGTGCCAACTCCCAACTGCATTTTCCTTCTTCATTTCACGTAATCTTTTCTTCTTTCCCCCTCCTTTCCCCCCTGTGCCAGGGTTGAGCAGGCTCGGGCTGGTGCGAGGCTGCTTTGTGCTGGGCGCACGCGAGACAGACCTGGCGTACCTTATGAACCACGCGGAAGAAATGCACGTGAGACAAAAGGGCACGGATGATGAAGGAGAGCAGAAGGACTGACGAGAGCTGAGAGCACACAGGCTCGGCCCAAGAGGAAGGCAGAGGGAGCGCAGAGGAACCAACCGCTCAGGCCAAGCTGGTGGGACGACAGGCAGAGACTAGCTAGGTGCAGGATGCATGAGTCCCGCTGAGCACAAGGACGCTTTGAGCAGGTCTGGACTGCCACAGGGCAGAGCTGGAGGGAGGACACGCTGGCTGGGGGTAGCCCAGGTCTTGCCCCTGTACAGAACCTAGCTAAGATTTAGGCAAAGACTTGCACTAAGGGTTTGGTTTCACCCGTAACCAGAAACAAAAGCTGGATCCTGGGAGATACTGTGCGAGGGGCTTTCCAGAGCCCTGTTCTTGGTCCCACAAGGCCCTTGGTACAGTCTAGCAGGTGGACAGGTAGCTATTTGGGGATGTGCTTAATAGAAGCAATTAGGAAATCATTATACCACAGTAACGCGAGCAGGTGAGCGAACAAAATGATTGCTTGCTGCCGTGTGAGAAAGCAGCCTTGCCTGGCTGAGCGCTCGGTTATCTGCAGCACAGCCAGCCGGCACTGCCCAGCAGAGGCCACGGCAGAGCCAGGAGCCGGCGTCCGCCCGGCTGTAACAATCTGATAAATTCCTACAGCTGGGAACTCAGCACGAGATGGGAATCGGGATTTTCATCCTCGTTAAAACTGTAATCGGAGCCTCATTCTACTTCGTTTAGACCCTGCTGTGAACGTGAGCAAACACCGCAGGGTGCTGAGCAGGGAGGTCGCCCCGGGGCGATGGCGAGTGGCACGCTGGCCAGAAGCAGCGGGAGGCTGGAGGGGGGGCACCGAGGCAGAGACCCGCGTGGCCTGAATGCATCTCGCGTAGGTATGCAAAGACCCCTGTTGTGAGCTCCCCAGCTTTCAACCATTTTTTTTTTAATTTAGAGAATAAGAAAGAAAACATTCCAGCGCTGAGCAGAGACAGGTTTGAAACAGAGCCTCGGGGCTCAGTCTTCAGCTTGAGCCTCTCGGTGTGAGCGGCTGGGCACTTTCACCCCAAACCTGGTGGACCTCAGATCCCCATCTGAACCCCTAGTGATACAATCAATAGCTCCTATCTCAACTTTTAGTCCAGGGCAAGACTTAAGGAGACCTGATATAGCATTACTAAATTGGAGACTGGGTCGATCCGTTTATTAGCTGAGAATTTTCGTTGCTTAATATAATTGATTCTTGCCTTTCCTCTGCAAGACACGGGAGTAGCTCGATACGGGGGGTTTCATCTAGTTTGGGAACAGAGACGAAGAGCTATAAAGCAGATCCAGCTGTTGCATCCAGCACTCAGACACCAGACTCCTGGCTGGGCCCATCTCCAATCATTATATGTACTCGTGCAGAAGAGGAAATTGCCGATGTGCCTTAAATATAGTTTAAAAATAATCAGCAACAATCAAAGTACTTGTACTACATTACAGGTTGAGAGTGAGGCAATTTGTTAGTGAGGGTTAGGCAAACTACCTTTATTTGGCCTTCCACCACTTCCCACCTCATGGACCAACAAGTGTATCATAACTATTAGAACAACTTCACCGAATGTTACAATTACTCATGTCAAATGAAAATGTAATGCAGTTAACGTGCATGCTGGCTCCCTGCTGCTACTGCTGATGATTATTGCTATTAGAGCATGACCAAACAGTCATTCAAATATAAACAGCAGATTTGTTTTGATGGTGTTCGTGGCCCATTTTATTCGCTTGCTGCGAACATTAACACAAATGGCTTTGGTTTGCAAGACTGTCCCTGGGGAGAGAGACAAAGTCAGGAGTACCGTTGTGCTGACTACGTATCAGCTAAACTATCTGCACTGGAAGATTTTGCATGGCTCTCTGGAAAACTTGACAGCCATCTCATCAGAGAGAAAAAGCAGAGCTATGCAAGTCCGAGTGCTGGTCGCGCAAGATGAGCAGACAGGAGCTGAACAAAAAATCACGGCAATCCAGTGATGAGCAGCTCTCACAGAAGCACATTCCTGCCAGCCATTCAGTAAACTCTTAGGAACAACAACTACATCGAAACGTGGTACCCAGCTCATTTGCAAGAGTTTCTGATCCAAAGCCTACTAAAGGAAAAGGTGTCTTTCCATTGCCTTAACCGGTCTCTGTGTTACAGAGTAACACATGGGGCTAAATTCACTAAAAGCTCTACTTGCTGTGAAAAGACTACCTGATTAAGAAAACTAATTATTATTACTGCTCTCACTTCTATGTCGCCCTTTAGTGGAATTCCTTATCTCTACATTAGTTTCCAAGATGGGAGCTCTGTTGCTCTCTCCATCTTGTCTGAGCTGCTTACTGCAAGTGGGTTTTGCCTCGTAAAGATCAGAGCTAATCCTAATGGCCACTGATGCGATTACGTTGTGCAGCTGACTGCAGAACCCCTCCTTTGCAAAAGGACAGATGCAGAAGGTAGCAATCCCAAGATGCCAGGGATGCAAGTAATTACCTAACCGCACCAAGGCCATGACTCTTGCCAGATGCTTTGATAACAGCTCCCGTTTATCTCTTCCGCAGAAGCACATACTCAGGAATATGCACACCGAGAAAAGGCTAAGACTCTTGCACTTCACAGGACTGACTTTGAGGCCAGGCCACAGTCTCCCAGCTTGCATTAATTCTGACAGGTTTGTGAGAGGTGTCAGCCTCCTCTGAGGAGCACGGTGCTCTGCGGGGAGCTGCTGGTTGGTGCAGAGAGGACAGACCAAGGGCCTGAGTCAGGAAAATGAGAGAATGCAGGAACCGCAGTCAGCACATGTTCTTCGACAGCCTTTTCAGTGGAAAGTTAGATACAGGATAGTAATATCTCTGGTATATAAAAGTCAGATGGAGTACAGAAGAGTGCTGATTTGGACATGAAGATGGAGCTTTGAGGAGTCATTCCCAAGCTGATTTCCAGTATCATTTCCAAGGAAAAGTTACTAGCTGTGCCATATGCCAAGAACTAAGGATGTCTGGAGTGCAGCCTTGTGCTTATTCTTGTTTGGGTGTTTCTTCACAGCAAAAAGATTAGGTTTCTTCAGGCTAGAGCACAGCTGATGGAGAAGAAATGTGACATAGAAATATAAAATCATGAGCATCATATATCAAGCGAGTAAGAAAGATCTTTCACTGTCTCTTCCAGCAGAAGCAATGGGAACCCAACAAAACAGACAGGTAATGAACAAATGCAAAATGAAGCACGTGGAGCAGAGTTCAGCTGTGGAACTCGCTGCCACAGGACACTGCAGGAGCTCAGAGAGCCATGAGACAAAATCACAAGGAACTACCGAGCACAAAGCGAACACTACCCACTCAGGAGGTCCCCGTGCTGCAAATCACTGGAGACTCAGAGTGTCTAACAGAGCCGTATCATTATATTCTTACACCACTCTTACATTTTTCTCTTGGCATCTGCTATAGGTCACTGCTGGAGACATATGGGGGAAAGGCAGCTAGACAGATCATTGGTTCTGCCTGGTATGGCAGTTCTTATGTTACTGACTAATTGGGTGAGCTGTACGGCTCAGATCCTTAAGCAGGAAGTTAGGCATGTCTGTGCTTAGAGAGCTATGAAATGACGTGTTTCCTTTTCTTTCTTTTTTTTCTTTTTTCTTCTCATTGCATTTGCTATTCCAGGGAACCCATAGACTGTCCCAAAGAATGGACCAGGAGCTCCTGGCAAAGTCTGAGAAGAAACAGTCTCACATCAACACATGACCAGGATTGGGTGTGCTGAGGGGACATCATCATCACCACACACATCTACTCACACTCACTGATTACCAGCAGGAGAGGTGTGTGAGCAGCAATCCTGTTCTAAGTAAATCCGGGAGCTGAAAGTACCAGCACAGCATAGCAAGGTACTCCGAGGATGATCTTCCTATATGTCAATGTGAGTGTAAGATAGTACAGGCATGCATAGCAAGTGCAAACGTGAGATAAAAATATGGAGGTGCACAGGTATCTGCAAAAGGAAGAGGGGGGAGAGAGAAGTACGTCTGCAAACATTTTTTACAGTGCACGTATTTATAGTGTTTATCAGAATCCATCCATCCATGTACTCTACAGGATAAAGTGCAGCCTGCATGGCAGTGGTTTGTCTGAAATAAGGTGTGTGTGAGTATCTTCCAGGACTGTGCCAAGGTATATGCACACCAACATGCAAATGAAGCAAGCAGCAGAGAGCAGTGTAAGGGTAAAAGGGCATTTCATGGGGAGACATGGGGATGGGGTGCAGGGTCACTCCCCAGGTGGAGCAGGGGAGGATCTGGGGAGCAATCCTCAAGGAGGCTTTTCCTATGCAGGCAGAGTGAAATTCATCACAATCGCAGTGTTTCTGTGAGCAAAGTGAGGTATTTCAGGCATGCAGAAGAGGAAGGCATCTGTCCCACTCAGAGAGCAAAGAGCTGAGCAGCTGAAAATACTTGTGTCAAATCCCCACTTAGGCATCTCTTCCCCCTCCAGCCCTTGTTCTCCCTTCCCCATTCATTTCTCATTCTGCAGCTCTTCAGCACTAGGCCCTTCTCCTGATTAACATTTCAAACCCATTGATAGTTTGTGCTGGCTTAGACAAACTAATCATCATTAGCACTTCAAAAACCTGTCCAGCTTTCCCTCCCAGAGTCACAGGTGCCACCCTCAGCTGCTTGGGGAAAAAATACAGCAGCCACAACACACTCTCTCCGCGAGGCCATCAGGAGGTACCAGCTCACAGCCCCGGCAGGCAGGGAGATTATAGTCCCTAGGCTCTGGGCAGGGATCCAGGCAGCAGATAAAGCATGAGGCCATCGAGCAGGAGGGCAGAGGGCTGCAGACGCCTTCTCCTCTCCTAGGTCTTACAGCGAAGTGCTCTAGCACACTGGAGCCTGGGCTGGAAGCACTTCTCACGTTCCAGAGAAAAGCAGAGCCAATGTGCTAGGTATGGCTGTTTTCTTCCAGCCTGGCCAAGCCGGAGAGATGTTCATAGCTGAGGTTTGACCGGGATTTGCTGGGCCTGGTGTGGATATAATCTGCGTACAGAAGGCTAGGTGCTTTGCCCAGTGACCTGTATCTCTTGTGTTTATAGAGCAGAAAAAGGCGGAAAGTAAATAAATAACCCAGAGAGAGCAGGAACGATACAAGAACAGGTGTCTTGGTGAGCTGCCCGTGTCTGGCCTGAGCTGCAGCCAAGAGATACAAAGGCCATAGATAAATGCAGACTAACAGGAGAAAAAGAGTGATGGGCTGGAAGGTGCTCTCTGTGACACTTGGATACAAGTCTGCTACTGAACTGCCAGGAAGGCTGGGGTGTGCTTCCTTATCTTGTTCCTGGAGGTACCTAAATCCTCCCCACCAGGCAGGGTCATCCCACACACCACCCATTTTCAAGGACTGACGTTGTGTTTTCTGCAGTGGGGATCAGGTGGTATTCAACATTGCCCTGAGGATGAAGGCTGTAAACGTGCCTATGAGATTTCCACCTCACTTCGGCTAATGCCAGCTGGGCCCTGGAGCGAGCTCAGGACCGCTCCAGAGACAAAACCTTCCTGACAGCAGCTGAAAAGAAGCGAGTTTGCCCAGCAGACCAGCTTTTCAGCTGGGATGTAAGCAAAGGGGGCAACATGACTCTGAAGCACACATCCTCCTAGGTCTATCATAGAATCATAGACTATCTCAAGTTGGATGGGACCCACAAGGATCATCCAGTCCAACTCCCTACTCCTCACAGGACTACCTAAAACTAAACCATATGACTAAAAGCGTTGTCCAGACGCTCCTTGAACTCTGAAATGGATTCAGAATTTAATTTTGGACAGACTGTTGTTAAAATAATGATTGGGCAATCACCAGGAAAAAAAGTCCTCTGGAATTATTGTACCTTGGGCAGCTCTCTGGGCCCTCATATGTTATATCTGTGGGCTGCACGTCCATGAGGAGGCTCTGAAATGCCTCTGAGCCTGTGTGCATCAGAGTTGCTGTGGAAAAACAACCACCTCTCATGTAGCTGCTTAGCAGCACGCACTGAGCCCGCACAGAGGTCACACTGCAGAGAAAGGGATTATTTATAAGGCGCCTAAAACCTTCCTCCTGAAGCCCAGAACTAATGCTGAACAGCAAAATGATAGAAGAGCAAGCTGTCACCTGCCTCCGGAACCGAGGCCTGAGGAATGCAATTCCCTAAGCAAGAACCATCCAGACAGGCTGGTGGGGAGACGCCACAGACCTGCAAAACTGCCGAGCACCGAGGTCCATCCCAGGCTCCCTCTTCTCCCAGTGCTCTTCTTCAGCTACACCCCGGTGCTCCACAGCCCTCTTCTATCAAGTATCCCAAGCAATCTGCCCAGTCACAGCATCTGTATCTGTCCTGCTCCAAATAAATCTGTGCAGAAACCAGGAGTGCAACACACTCTACCTTGCCTCCTTACAGACATTTCAGAGGAAGCCTGTACGGGCCTATTCAGAGATTCTGCCGCTGGGTTGGTTTCGGCACAGAGTCTCCACGTGCTCTGGAAGGCACCTGTGGCTGTGGTAAGCCTGCCTCCATGGCTTGAGAAATCAGTTATGAGGGCAGATCAGTTCGAGAACAGGCAGTATAAAATTCCCAATCTTTTTGCACAAGCTCACCTCATTAAGGATATGTGACATGACTAGTTCTCACCAGGAAAAAAAAAAAAAAAAAGATTGCCTGCACAGCTCCCCATCCTCTGCTGCACAGGACATATGTGAGCATCCCTAAGGCACATCTCCTTCTCCCCTACCTGCTCTCCTGAAATCCTCCCCATCTAACCCTTACTTCAGTGAACATGCTAGGATGAGGCTTAGCTCATAATTTTGCACGGCCATCATCTGGCAGTAACTGCAAGCTTTGCTTGCCTGTGAGAAACAAGGGGATTGGGTAGGGTAGGAGGTCAGTGCAATCACAGATGTTACTTTAGAGGCTCCACACTCTTCCTGCTATCCACCAGGAGACTGGGCCCGTGGGAGCATCCTGCCTCCATGTTCCTGTGATGCAAATACTCACGTACTGACAGTGTTTAGGACAGCAGCAGAGTTTCACAATTGAATCTGTGGACAAAAATATGTTGCCATCTTCCAAGACCTGTTTAGCCACTGACAGTCACCCCTCAGCTATGTGACTCCCTTGTTCCTGCAAGTATTTGTTCCCTCTCACACCCCCACCAGCTTCCCTGCCCCAGCCTGCTATCTTCTGACCTAAAAATAAAATACCCTTGTTTATGGCACAATCGTCTGGTTTTAAAGCTGAGCTCCCTGGAGGCCTCAGTCGTAATTTCTGGCCTCCCTGCCTGTAACCAGCAAGAGGCTGGGGATAGGATGCCAGTGGCTGTGATAGCATCTGTACAGCCAAACGCACCAGGCTCGGCAATGCAGAGCCGGCCGGAGGCAGCAGCTCGGGCCTGTTGCAGGATGCTGACAGAAGGGGGCAAAATCCATCTGCAGTCAGAGCTTGTTCCCTGCTTTTGCTTCGCTTGCTTTCTCTCTCACCCTCGCAACCCTTCAGCCCTGACCCCTTTGACAGCCTCCGGCCAGGCTGGCTGCCCCTGAGGAGGGGCTGTCGGAAGGGGCACTTTCATAGCCCTCGGAAGAGGTGGCTGCCAGGACAGCCTGCAGCCTGGCCTGGGGAGCTCCCCCAAACTGCACCCCAGGACATGACAGCCTCGTGGCCCCGGGCAGGGACCAGTCCACACCGTCTCACTTGCCTCCATGGGACTTGGAGCAGCCCAGCACAAGAGGGCCATCGGCCGACAGGCGTGTGGATGAGAGTTTGCAGGTGGGTGCTGTGGGCAATGCCATGCTGAGCCTGAATACTAAATCGCTGCGTACCTATTGCTGAGATGGCTGGTGGTGCTGAGAGCAGCAGAAAAGCTGATGGAGTTGCAAGGAGCGTCCCCAGGAGCGGGTGAGAGAAATGGGGCAACAGGGATGACCAGCTTCCTTCCAAGCAGTGCACATTTAGGGTCAGATTCTCCTTCACCTTGTACCTTCTGTGATTTGAGGGAGAGTGGGTGCAAAACATGGCAGAGGCAGGGTGGCAGGGTCCTGCTGCCCCCAGAGCCGGGCAGTGGGCATGCAGAGCCCACCCATCTACAAGATTTGGGGCAAGAAACAGTAAAAGTGTTTTGGGACACAGGGAGCACTGCAGGTTTCCAAATGACAATGTCTTTCTTCTCCACCCTACTTCTGGAGTCAGCTTTCACCTTTAGAAAAGCCCCAGGGCAGTGGACACCATCACATCTCAGGGCACTGGGAGTTTGGATTCCCTGTGAGCTGGTAACCTAGGGATGCTCCCGGGGTGACTTCCGCCAGTTAAGAAAGCCTGGAAAAATGGGAAAAGGAAAGCAAGCAATTCCTCTCAAACAGTAGTACGCACACCACACCCACCCCGTTTTTGGGTTTTTTTCCTGTGAGTAAGCAACATTTTCTCCTCTCCTCCTCAGCTGGCTTGGTGACTTCTATTTCTGTATACATCAGTGAGTCCCTTTGCCTTACATCATCTGACGTGCCTACTGCCAACTCCTGTGAATTTCCTGCAAGTCTTACTATAGCTGGCAGCTGCCCTTAAAGCCCCTCAGCTATCAGACTCGCACAGTTCACTGGGAAAGCTTTTCTTCCCTCCTCTCCGTTTTCTAGACTTTGCATTTGAGGAGGGCAGGGGGAGAAAGGAATGGAAAATGGGGACTTCCCTAAGCCCCAGCCTGGCTTCACTATTTCTTCTACACCCGTGGCATGGCAGGGAGTGAGAGAAATTATTATCCTCATCTCCAGTTCCAGAGTTGCAGCATGGTCGCCGTGTGACACGGGATGTTCCGGGGCTGCTACCCATGCTGGCAGTGGGATTGCTTTCCTTCACCTGCCAGCAAGATGTGGCCACCTCTGGGGAGCCCCGGCAGCAGCTGCACAGCAGCCACACAGTCACCTAGGAGAGAAGATGAGGAACTGCTCGGTACGTAACAGAGATGCCAAAGGTAGGCAGGATGAACCGATAACCCACCTTGCACCAGGGTCATCACATCTAGCAGAGCAGACCTGCTGTGGGGTCTTGAGTGACTGCTGGTGGGTAAGGTCTCAGTTTCAAGATTTCCAGCCTGCAGCACCCCCCCGCAACGTCGGCCCAGGGGCCAACCAGACACCAGCCCATGGGGAAACCTGGCTGTGATCTGTCCTTCTCTCTCAAGCAGCTCTGAGGTCCTGATCAGGGTGACAGGGCATATTTCTGTCTGTCCTTCAGGACAATCCCCTCTTGAAGCTCTCAGGCTGGGCAGAAGAGATGTTAGCAGAGATGCTGCTAGATCAAAGTGCCAACACAACAAGCTGGGAAGGCCCTAGATCTCCCCTGCCACAAAGCCTTCTGCTTCACAAGAATGTTGGGAGTCCTTGCATTAAGGTACCTTAGCAAGTTGGACAGCAGAGCTGGAGGGAGAGAGGAGAGGGAGGCACAGACCAAGAGCAATCTCTTGGTGGGAATGAAGGACTTTCACGCCCAGATCCTGAGGGCATCCCCCACACACACACCCGCCATATGCAGATGTGTGCATAAGAAGAGATTTGTGTGTTCAAGCTTAACAAAGAGCCAACCTGAGGGCTTGTTTGTTTCTTGCACATGGAATGGGCTGGAGCAGGGAGATTTTGCACAGTGTGTTAATGTAGTCTGCAGCCCATTTCTGATGATCCGAATTTTTCCTCTCTTTAAAAAGATTCCTTGAGCAGACAGCAGCCCCCGTGTAAAACATCCATTCACAGCAATTATAGCAGCCAGAGAAAAAGAAACATTTTGCACCTTCAAACTGAAAAACCCCACAGGGGAACAGTTGTATTCTCCCCTGAGCAGACCTACAGAGGGGAAGAAAAGGTGTTGGGCTGTGGCAAACAGAAGACTAAAAAGCCCGGTGGTATTTTCTTTGCCCCACAGACTAGCCTACAGGCTGGCATTATGGGGGCAGGCAGTATGTGACACGGCACCGCTGTATGTCTGAAGCAAGCAAGCTTACATTGTAAGACTTTGCAAGTGCCTTGTTGGCCAAAATGTTTAAGGATAATTTCCTGAAGAAGTTCCTTGTAAATAGATACATACAACTGTGTTTATCACAAATCTGTGATTCCTGCTGTGCCCTACTGAAGGGATTAAGTTGCTCATCACTCTTTAGTCCTATTCTCAACCATGCAGATGTAAGAAAGGATCTATGGATTAAAGTGGTGGTTTGGGGACTTTTGTTCCCCTCATTCCCAAGAATAACCCCCCCTTTTCATTTAGATCCTAGTTAGCAATCCTGCTGAGAAATTGCAGGTCTCTCTCCTGGACCTCTGTGGGAAACAGGAGAAAGAGATGGCAAAAACTTTTTTTTCTGTCTGAGAGCGAGCAAAACTGACCTGGAGCCACACAGGAATTAGAGCAATAGAGGAGGAAAAGGCTATTTTTATCAGGTCACTTTTTTTGAGGCGAGAACCACATTTTAAGCTGTTAGTCCCCATTTCTCTCTAAATTCTCCGAGGAGCTGGCAACGGATGGCAGGGCCTGACCTCCAAAAAGAAGCAAGAACAATTAAGACGGGAACAAATCCAGGGTCATCCAGGAATTTTGCAGCTCTCGCTGTGCAGCACACCAAGGCCTCCCTGAACCTCAGAGCAGGGGTGAGGACAGGACTCTTGTTGCCCTGTTCACAGTTCCCCTGCTGCCTCAATGGAAGGAGATGCTCCACCAGCCATCGGCTGTAGAGGAGCTGTAACAGAGGCTTGGCGGGCCACAGCCGCATCCAGGGGAGAGGGGGGGAGAGATGAAGGATGTTAGGTGATGAAAGACCGGTTAAGTTAGGATGGCTGTCTAAAACATTTCAAAGAAATTAAAGAAAGGAGAAATTAAGAAAGATGTTGCACCGTAAGCCTAATTAGAGTAGCAGTGTAGTTATAGTCTTGATAGCCTAAGGACACAATTAGATGTGTCTAGAGAGGAAGGCTGATCTTGTTGTTAAAGCATAAAGGTAGGGGACAGGATAATATGGGTTGCAGTCTGGTGCCGCCTCCCAGATGACTCTGATACGTTGCAGTGACTCCAGCGGGAAACTTCCAGTCTCTCAGCATCTTGGTTTCAATGTTTCCAAATATTTCTAAACTAGCCTGAGGAATTCCCAAGCCCAAGGTGAGGCATTTTTATGGCATGTGACTACCAGGATCCCCTTTAGTACACCTTTGACTTGCAGTTGGAGATCTTGGGGCAAAAGCTGAGAGGGGAAAGCAAAGCTGTTTGCCAAAAAGAGCCAGGAGCTAAAAATCAACCAAGGGAGATAACCCTAAATTAGCACAAAACACTCAAATCAGTTGTTTTCTAGTTTCACGTAATCACATATCAGTTTTGTGGAAGAGATGCTAAAAGAGACACAGTCCTTCACTTTGCTATTACAGACTGATATTCCTAAGCAAACTGACTTTGGTGACCCTCGGTCCGGTCCTCAGCAGAACAAGCAAACATGTCACAGCGCGCAGGCATCATTCACAACACGGCTCTGAGGCCCCAGCTGTTTGTCAGTCCCTCTTTGCCCAACGTTACTGCCCTCTTCACTCTGCATTCGCGGGAAAGAGTTGTGACAGCGGGAACAAGAGGAGATAAATAGGAGATTGAGGCTGACACAAGCTATGTCTCTAGAAACCTTAGCAGGCAGGAGCAGGCAGCTCAGCCCACCCTGCGCGCAGCATTCGGCCGGAGTGCAGTGCCAGCCCCAGCCCAGCAGCAGCAAGCCCCATCCAGCAAACCTCAGCAGCCCACCTCAGCCCGCGCTTGGCACTGAGTCCTCCGTGCCTCCAACAGCAACTAGCCAGGGGACAGCACGCTTTTTCTCTCCAAAACACAGCACCGGCACTTTTCTAGCATGTGGCAGTGAGCACTTGAGGAATGCAAGGGGAGACGCTGGCAGAACCCCGTTGCAGAGGGTGCTAGGAGAGATGTCTGAGTCGGTGACACCTGAGGAAAATGAAGTCCTGTGGCTTACATGGACATGAGCCCAGCGCTTTTCAGGGAAACACTCAGGCACATCACGGAGACATCCTGACAGAGGACCTGCCTTGAACAGCAGATGCCACCCAGCGATCCAGGCAGGTAACGGGATGTGGATTGGCACCATCCCCAGCTACCTGGGCATGCGCAGAGAACCCACAGAGGCCCTGGACTTCGATCCACCCCGAGGAGACTTGGCGGGAGGCAATATTTACCATGCCACTTGAGTGCCAGCTCTACAT
The DNA here is from genome assembly GCA_009819775.1 of Phoenicopterus ruber ruber. Classification (NCBI taxonomy): domain Eukaryota; kingdom Metazoa; phylum Chordata; class Aves; order Phoenicopteriformes; family Phoenicopteridae; genus Phoenicopterus; species Phoenicopterus ruber. The sequence goes on along the minus strand of CM020215.1, from coordinate 91,768,426 downwards.
TGTCCATGGCATGAAATGACTGACATGCTGGCGCACAAAGGCAAAAAAGGACAGATTGATTTATTGATCAAGGAAAGACACAGTCTCCTTGACAGAGATGCACTGTCAAACGATGGCAGGACGTGCTGCTAAAAGCCCTCCAGATTGATTACTTTACCTGCCACCTGATCCTTCATCGCCCTGGGCTCTGGCAGGTGACGAGCAGGGGGAGATTTACACATGGCTGGGAGTCAGGACGGGAAAGCGCACAGGAATGAAAGCTCCAGGGGTCTGGCTAGGACACAAGAGTCCCCCTCTCCCCCACCTGCCGGGGGGCTGGTAGGTCCCTGAGCCCACAGGCCAGCCAAAGTGGCAAGAAGACCAGCGAAACCTTGCCGTGCAGCCAACCGAAAGCGGCACCGTGGCAGGTAACACCTGCACATCCTGAAACGCTGCCATTTCCCTTCCCCATCTGTTCCCTTCTCTAGGATTAAACCACTCCTGTCTGTATGATTATACGGCCTGCGCCTGCCCCGGGGATGGCTGAGAGCGCAGCCAGGCACCTGGCCCGGCGTTGCCATCAAAACCCAGCACGCTGCAGCCGCAGCCCCAGCCATGCAGGCACTCAGCCCGCGGCAGGAGGTAACGCCGCAGCCCACGTCCCAGCACAGGACATTAAGCCGGGACACCCATGGAAAGCGGCCACCTCACCACCAGCTGCAGCCGGGGTGGTGCCAGCCCAGGAGGGAGCTGTGTCCTGGGGGCTGCTCTTCTCTGCTGCTGCCAGTGCACCCTGGGGCATCCAGAGCGGCTCTCCCTTAGTATGGGCTGATGACAAGAAACTGATGGAGAATTGCACCTTACCGAGGGAGAGGAGAACATGGGAACAGTCATTTGCTTGAACCTCTAGGCCCTGATTTACTATTTCTGCATTGGTTCCCTCTCAAGATACGTTCCTGTTTAAACAGGATCCTCCCCTACTTGACAAGAAATGTGACCAAGCCTCTCTGACAGCTTGCTCAGGAGCCAGCCTGAGACACGCTAGGTAAGAGGCAGGGCCTCGCCACAGCAGCACTTCAAGGCAGCCTGGTTATGGCATGACATGGATGCACCCACTCTGCACCACATCAAAGCCCAAAGTTACTCTGGTGACTGGTCGAGTCCTGACTTTGCTGTGCGGACACGTTGAGCCAAGCACGTCACAAATTTGTAATGAGCTTGTTTAGAGAGCTGTAGCATGAGACAGGCAGTAAAGGATAGACATAACAAAGAGAATCCTTTAAATGCTTCAGCGCTGCCCAATTTACCAGGCACAGTATTTTGGGAAAACGCCACTCCAGAGCTGTTCTCATACCTGTTAAAGGGCTTGATATTCCCAATACGTGGCAGCTCTATCTTAATTCTGTGGGCAATCTGACCAGCTTTGGCTGCGCACCAAATCCAGATGGCTCGCCACCTCTCTTGTGAAAAGTGTAAATAATAGAGCAGACCAACCACAGGAAAAACAGTGATCCCAAAAAAGGCAGAGATGTGAGAGGCTAATTTGACTTCTGAACAAGCATCTAAATTAACATCCTCCTAAACAGCCTCTTTTCTCGACTGTGGCAAATGCCACGAATGATGGAAGAACGCCCGACCCAGACACACTGACTATGGGAAAGGCAGGAGTACAACAGGAGGAGGCGTGAGGAGCAGCTGTGCACTAGAAAAGGCAGGTGAAGTGGGCACATAGTACTGCACGTAGGATAACACTTCGATGGACACAACTTATGTCATCTATCTTGACTTCTGTAATGCCTTTGACATGGTCCCACCCAACATCCTTGTCACTAAATTGGAGAGATATAGGTTTGATGGATGGAGTTATGAGATGAATAAGGAATTGGCTGGATGGCCACACCCAAAGAGTGGCAGTGAATGGCTCAATGTCCATATGGAGACGAGTAACAAGTGGTGTCCTTCAAAGGTCTGTATTGAGACCAGTACTGTTCAATATCTTTATTAATGACATAGTGGGATTGAGCGCACCCTCAGCAAGTTTGCAGATGACGCCGAGCTGAGTGGTGCAGTTGTTACGCTTAAGGGAAGGGATGCCATCCAGAAGGACCCTGACAGGCTTGAGGAGTGGGCCCATGTGAACCAAAGTTCAACAAGGCCAAGTACGAGATCCTGGACCTGGGCAATCCCCAATATGAATACAGATTGGGGGATGAATTGTGGAGAAGGACTTGGGGGTACTGGTGGACCAAAAATTAGATATGAGCCAGCAGCGTGCACTTGTAGGCCAGAAAGCGAACCATATCCTGAGCTGCACAAAAAGAAGCATGGCCAGCAGGTTGAGGGAGGTGATTCTGCTGCTCTACTCTGCTCTGGTGAAACCCCACCTGGAGTACTGCATCCAGCTCTGGGGTTCCCAGCACAAGACAGGCATGGACCTGTTACAGCAGGTCCAGAGGAGGGCCACAAAAATGATCAGAGGGCTGAAATATCTCTTCTATAAAGAAAGGCTGAGAGAGTTGGGATTGTTCAGCCTGGAGAAGAGAAGGCTCCAGGGAGACCTTACTGTGGCCTTTCAGTACTTAAAAGGGGCTTATAGGAAAGGAGCTTATACCAGGGTCTATAGTGACAGGACAAGGGATAACAGTTTTAAACTAAGCAAGGGTAGATTCAGATTGGATGTAAGAAAGAAATTCTTTACTATGAAGGTGGTGAGACAGGTTGCCCAGAGAAGTTGTGGATGCCCCATCCCTGGAAGTGTTCAAGGTCAGGTTGGATGGGTGTCGTGGTTTAACCCCAAATTGTAACCCAATACCACGCAGCCGCTCGCTCACTCCCCCCCTCCCCGGTGGGGTGGGGAGGAGAATTGGAGAGAAAGGAAAACTCACGGGTTGAGATAAAAACAGCTCACCAGGACAGCAAAGGAAAAAATATGAAAATATATTAATAATGATAATAATGATAATATATACAAGGATAATAGAATATATAAAACAAACGATACACAATTTCTCACCACCCGACGACCGATACAGCCCGTCCCGAGCAGCAGGCAGGGAGCAGGGGTATCCCCCCCCAGCTATCCCAGAACAGCAAGTTCCAGGGAAAGCAGGCGAGGGAACAAACAGCCAAACGAGCGAAAAAACAAAAAGGTAAAAATAGGGAAACAAAAAGCAACCTGAAGGGAAGCTTAAGGATTAGCGCAAGTTAAAGGTCTCAAAAGCCTCAAAAGCCCAAAAGACCAAAAAAAGATCTAGTGGCCCCCCCGACCGACTCTTGCTTATATCGGGCATGATGTCTATGGTATGGAATACTCTCTTTGGCCAGTTTGGATCAACTATCCTGCCTCTACCCCTCCCAAGTTTTGCATCTGCACGTTAGCAGAACCTGGAAAACAGCAAAATGTCCTTGGTGGTTCAGCAGCAACCAGCAACATCAGTGTGCTATCATCATTCTTCTCACACTAAAGCCAAAACACAGGAGCTGCTGAAAACAAAACTAGCTCCATCCTGGCCTAAACCAGGACAATGGGGCTTTAAGCAATCTGATCTAGTGGAAGATGTCCCTCTCCACAGCTGGAGGGCTGGACTAGATGATCTTTGAAGGTCCCATCTGACCGAAACCATTCTATGATTCTATGGAGCTCTCCAACCCCTTATGCTGGAGTTCGGTTTGGCCCTGAGATGTGAGCAGATCTCCCAGCTCTGGGAGCGAGCAAAGCAGCAATGAGAGAACAGTATCAATAAGAGCAATCATAATTCTGTTTCCTCTTTCACTGGCACTTCTATTCAAAGATCTCAAAACCTTTTTAAAATAGTGCGAGATTAATCTCATTCATCACTTCATCTCATTCCCTCCACATGTCACAACCCAATTTCACCCTGAATTCATACATATGTACAATTGAGCAACGACCAGTTCTATTGAAAGGAGACAGTGATTTGAGTGTTTCTGGTTTTGGAGGGTACCTGGATAGCCGGAGGAGACGCTGCATCCCCAAGCCAAAGGCCACATTTGAAATATAGTGTCTCAGCATTTCATGGCAGAAAGAGGCACAATTTCCTGCCTGAGCCAAAGAAACTGGACTGACGGCTTCTTTCTCAAAAAGTTCTTCTAGTCAAATGTATTTTGTATCTTGCATCCCCTTGCCTTTAGAGTAGAGGAAGAGGTAACAAGAGAAACCCAGCAAGAAATCTGCCTACACTCACAAGAGCAACAGAAGGGGAAAAAAAATAAATCACAGGTAAAATTTCCCTGCAACAAAGTGATGTTTTGGCTGTGAAGGGATTTCCATTGATAATCTTGGGGATGGAAGAGGATGAACAGAGGGAGACATCTGTCATCATATTTAATAGTGCTTCTTGTTGTACAGTTTTAATTATTAAAGAAGATTCACCCAAGTAGAAAGAAAGATAGAACCGAGAAAGAAAAAAAAGGGAAAATGAAAAAAAAAAAAGATCGTAGGCAGTTGTGTAACTATTTTTCCCCTGGGCCTGGGAAATGTTCCCACTAAGTAATCCAAGATGCTGCTTAAGATTCAAACTATTGCTTGCTGGGGAAAGGGAGGGAGGGCAGAGGGAGAATACTGCAACAGCATTTGACTACATCTGCTACCCACTCATTATTGTAATAGAGAGAGGTAGGGATAAATCTGACTACACGTGTGAGGGCAGCAATTGGTTGTTAGGTTTTAAAGATGCTATTACATCCTGGAGGAGCAGGGATATACACAGGTGACATTCGCCAATTTCAGTGGGGCGGAGGGAAATCACACACTGGAATGAAGTTAATAGCAACCCAGAGGGCAGGGTCCATGATTGCCAACCTGATTTCTATAATTGGTGTGATTACTACTATTGTAACTTAAACACAACAGCAAATCACTTGCTTAATTGAATTTTCTTTCTGTCTGTGGCTGGGAAGGGGGAGGACGCAGAGGAGGATGCAAATTTCTCCTACAGCTGTGCGAGCCTTCCCAGCAAGCAGAGGGACGATGGGGTTGGGGGGCAACCCCGGGGGGCACAAGGGGGAGGTTAGGTAGGGCTTAAGGCAAGGCAGGGTAGCTTTTCTTGCGTGATTTTCCCGGAGGGTGATGCTCTGGGTTTCTAAACCGTGCCAACACCTTTGCCAGACTGAAAGTGAAAATTTCACACAGGACTTAGTAAATGCCTCACAGCGCACCAGGAGATGATAAAGCTTCTCACTGAACTCCTGGGGGGGTCAGGCAGATGGCCATGCTGCATCCAGCGCCCTCGCTCTCAAATATATCCCCATCTACCGTCAGCAAAAGCCAGAAAGGAGTATCTTTTAGATCAGCCTGTAGGATCGGTTTATTCTCCCCAGCTTTTTTTCTAAGAGACATTTTCAGCAGCCAGGAGACTCTCCAGAAGAAAAACCACATTGGCATCTGAAACACTGGAAACAAACATGACCTAAACATATGTGTTATCTCTGTCACAGCGTTAAATCTCTGCTATATCTCGCTCAGAGATTTACAAAGAGAAGACAAAAAAACAGGGCTGCTCGTACCATCCTGAACCTGGTCTGGAGGGGGCACCTACTCGCTCCATTAAAACTCATCTCTTTTCAAATGCTATTTTGAACCTGAAATTACAGACAGACTCATCAGCACCTTCATGCTTTGGCAGGCTGAGGAGTGGTTTGGTGTAGTGGTTTTTAACAGGACCGATCAGTATCCTGTATTTGGAGATTCTGACCAGATTTTGTGCAGGGTGTCCTGCTTAGGGAATCCAAGTGTGGATCCAAAACTTCTAGTGTCACCCTGTCCTCTCTGTGAAACTGAAACCAGGAAAATCTCTGCTGAATTGATTTGAATTCAGTGCATCTGAAATCTTCCCAATTCCCTGGATGAGAAACCCTCAGGTCTGTTCCAGAAAACAAAAAAATCCAGCAGCAAATTTTGCTATGCTTGAGACCGCAATAGTACAATACACTTCTTTCCTTAGAGCTTTTCACGCATGGATGTTACAGCACGCTACACGAACAGGGAAGCATTGCTTTTTGACAGGGAACCTGAGACATACACAGACGCAGCACCCAAAATTGCAGGCAGGGCTGCAAGCAAGATGCCACCCTTCTGACTACACTCAGACCCTGAGCATCTCTATAACTCGTTAAGAGTCAAACTTGATGTACTTGTCCTGTGGGAGCCTTATTGATGGCCTTATTGAGTATCCTGGTAAGACAAGTAGGACTCGAGGCATAAATGTAACCTTGCAGAGGGTCCTTCCACAAGTGTTTGGGTGGAACTTTTGGTACTGCCATGACTCCAACCCTGAAAGTCATTGTTTATTTTTCTTTTTAAACTTGCCTTTACCTGGCACAGAAAGCCAGGGAACAGGGAGGGACTCTGGGAAAACACGATCCCTTCAATAATATATGTCTCCCCTACAGCTGCACAAAAATAAAATATTAATTTATCTGATTTGAAAGGGAAAGAAGGAAGGAGGGGAAAAATTGGCTGGGGCTATGGGATGTTTTCCATCACATATTTATGTTTATGTTCATACATAATGCTTCCATGTATCATCTGCTACCTTCCGCCCTTGTACATTCTTGTCACTCCGTGTTTCCTTCCTTAAGAAAGGAGACAACAAAACCTGAGCTGTGGTCATTGCACTGGGAAAGGGCACCAGTGGTAAAAACGATTTTTCACTGAGAGCCTTTGGCTGTATTTTCATAGACTTCATCTGAGTCCTTACCTATTTGACTGTCACATCAAGCCTCCTTCACGCCCTGAGCTTCTAAGAGCACTGAAAGTGAGGATATATGGGACTTCTTTGTTACCAAGAGAAGGCATGATGAGTTTTGGAAAATAAGCCACTTTCAGACCATCCCGGCTCAAGGAAAAATGTTAATATGTCTTGATGGGATACTAAAGTCTTTATGATGGTATAAAAGCACTAGGAAGAGACATAAGTATGAAGCATGTCTTTCAGATCAGATTTGGGAAATGGGCCTCCAGTAATGCTAGCATTTCAGTTGGGAAATGTGCAAATACAGGCCATTTATCATCTTCAGGTTTTTCACTCTGTCCAAATAGATATCTGTCTAAAATAACATGTTCTAAACCCCAGCACTCCCCACTCCACAGGAGAAAATCTCTGTCATTCTACAGAGTCAGCCTGGTTTATCCCCAAGGTTAGGGGAAGAAAAATATGCATTTTTCTTTATTTATCTCCATTTTGAAGTAGGAAGAGAGCCTCAAGGAAGTCCAGCTATTAACAAATAGGGTAACAAAAAGGCAACCAAAACTAATGCAAAAACATTTTTCTTCCCCCACAGATGCAGCTCTCCTGTATAAAAATTATCAGCCTGCCCATCTATTCCCATCAGAGAGAATCCCACTCCAGCTGCACTAGCACTCAACAAATGTCCTGTCAAACAGATGGGCTTTGCAACAAGCTTGTTAGGTCTTTCTTGTTAAAGATACGCCACTACTACATGGCTGAGTTTGGCTTCTCTTTCACCTAGTTCTTCATAAGGGGACGTGCATACAAATATATATACAGTACAAAAAATTCAGCATTGCTAAAACATTAAGACTGAGAAATCAAGCACTTAGAAGTCAAGCCATTCCATATGTTAAAGTTTCTCCTGCACCATTGATTCTAGCCCATTGTACATCCTATTTATCACATATTATATATGAAATTGTACGTTTCACAGGTAAAATAAGAACAGAGAATCTATATATATTCTGGTGTGCAATGAGATGAAGTTAATGGTGCAGAAAAAACCCAAGCTCTTGGAATATTCTCAATTCTATCTTAGATTTATATTCTTAATATTACATTACATTGTTACCTTATGCTTCCACCTAGATCTTTGTTATATCTATTTCTTATCTTTTCCTCTATTTTATGCATAGTGTCTGCAAAGCCTTACATAGGCACTGAATTTGTATGCACTGTGTGAAATCCAACAGAGGGTCAATGCTCAACATTTTGACTGTAAGCTTGTTGGTTCTGGGACTGTCTTTATTGTGTCTTTATCGTGTCTTTATCGCCCTCATTAGAGGGCCCAGTAGCCTGGGTTCCTGACTGATATTTGTATGTTCCATAATAGCAATTATTATCAGTAATAATTGCAACATACTGCTAAACATATTCTTAAGGCTTTGCAGGATCTGGGCTTTAGATCACAAGCTTTCTGAGGACGAGAACAGGTCTTTGACATATCTTTGTACATTGCTAATAATGACACCAGTGCCTCTAAGTGTTATTACGAGACACACATTAAGTTAGTGCTTCAGCTAGGGACAGAGGACAGACTGCATTTAGATTCTACTTTTCTTCTTTTTAATGACAAGAAGGAAAAAAAGAGTCAAAAGTATTTGGCTTATGCTGTTTCCACAACCTGCAGCCTTTATCAGCAGAACTTTGAAACTCCCTGTACAGTTTACCACAATTTTCTATCCCAGTTAGATCAACCTCTTGATTATCTACATGGCAGGGGTGAAGCTCAAGTTAAGAGTCAGGTCCTGTAGAGTGTCCAAGATCTGCAAGAGTGGAGCAGCTGAGCACTCTGGCCTTCAGGACTTGTCATTATACTCCACTCCCATTGTCCACAGCTAATTGCCCTGAGCTTCCAGGATACATCAGCTCCATACAGAGCAATTTAATCCCTGTAGGTAACAAGTCCTGGTAGATTCAGCAGTGGAGTTCTCCACCTGACTGCATGGCTAATAGCTTGGCAGTTAAAAGGTCAAGATGTTCACCTGTACATGCACTTTGGTGTCCAAGTCAGCCACTTTTCCACATACTGGGATGGCTCTTTTAATACTTCTGAATAATGAAAACGCCAACATGTTTCTTAATCACAAGGAAGATGTTTGAATTGGGAAGCTCTGCAAGTCAGGATTCTGATGTGCTGTCAGTATCATGAGTATTTGCAAAAGTGAGCTGTCCTATGCCATCAGGAAACAGTGATGCACTGCAAGTCATGCTTGTATCTTCCAGCAGCAGGGCTAAATGTCTCAACCTGCCTGACTTTTATTTTACATTCAAGAAAAGCTACAGAGAGAAAGAAGAAAAGAAAAACAATTTCCATGAAAGAGAGCCAGTAAGTCTCTACCCAAACCGAGACACAAAAGAGCAAATGCTCACAACAGAGAGGGAATTTTCTGCTGAGAAAGACGCAGAATGCAGAGAGCAGGTGGCAAGTAAGACAGATGCTGAAACCCCACATTAACGGGTGCCTTAAGAAACCTAATGTTGGCTGATGGATGGGTAGACAGATGCTAAATATGTAATCTCCTTGCAGATGGACAGTAACATGCAACAGAAATGCTATCAAGAAGGAAATGTTGCATGTTTGAGCAGATATCTGTAAGCACAGGGAATCGATGAATGGCTGTATCTTTGGCTTTTTCTATTTATGTCATGTCTAGCCTGAAACAGACACCTGGGTTGAGTTACCCAGTTCACTCTCTGTTTCAGCCATGCCACTGCCACAGCTTTTCCTATCCATGTCTGACAGTAAGCGCCAAAGAGGATGGATCTGCAGCCATTGAGATATTTCCAGATTACCAGAGTGATTCAGGTGAAAAAAGAACCTACCACCCATGAACCTTCTTGCTCCAAACATGAGGCCAAAAATGAACCTGCTTACTTTTGCCTTTCATGATTTCCATCCACTCATTCTCAAACACTTCTGCAGTTTTAAGCCAGATAGAGAAGTTGTTTTTCTGACTAATACAAGAACTACCGTAAATCTCCCAGGAAAGTGTGTTCTCTGCTGATTTCCAGACCCAAGAGATACCTTGGTAAATGCTGAAAACTCCCTGATACTTGGCAGTGCTTCAACCAACCTCTGAACTTTGAGGGCAGCTGTCACCACCATGATGTTCCTTCAGCCACAGAGAGCCCAGACCTATGTCTGCAAACCATCGAGACTATCTAACACATCCTTTTGAGAAGATGGCAGATGCTACCAATTCAGCATGCAGCACCCCCTCAGAGCTTTCCTTCTGACACACTGAGAAGCTAGATGTGTGGCGGAGGAAGAGCACGTGCAGCAGCCAGCCTAGCAGAAAGAAAAACCAAACAGCAGCTGAAGGACCATTTGTACTCCTGGGAGTTAAAATATGTGGCTCATTGCTATCCACAAGCAAAACTCATCAATGTCATTAGCAAGCACAGCTCTGTTCAGTCAGGTCGTGCTCATTACAGCGGATTTTTCAGTCACTTCTTTTGTACACAATTATGTGGCCAGCAGAGCCTAAACTTCCCAGCGTACGTGGCTTCGTCTTAGCATGAGACTTTGTCTGCACACTCCGCTGAGATGGGAGCTCAGGATGACAGCAGCTATGATCCGTTCCTCTCTTGGAAATGACGTGACAGATATCAGCCACTGCCTCTACCAGCCGGTGAAAGCCCGTGTGCCCAGGGCCGACAGCAGAGCTGAGCCTGCTTGAGCTGCAATGGCTTTTAAAAAAGACACGGTTCCTGGATGGAGCCCCTGCACTGGTGGTGCCAGCACCCTGCAGCACACGCTACCACTGCCTGCTACGTACCAAGCTATCGAGTGTCACATGCCTGGGAAAAAACGTTTTGAAACAGTCAGGGAGTCACTGATCTGCCCACAATGGACGTATCACCTCTTTCCCTAATGGGTGGCCTTCTCCAAATGATGCCCCTTAGGACAGGCAGTTAATCAACGCAGCTGCAGGAGGCAGAGACCACTTTTGGTCCTCCCAGCACCACGATCCCAAACTGCAAAAGTGCAAAAACATCAGTTCAGTTCAGATCTCTTATTGCCCTTCTCCTTCTGGGACATCCTCTGATGTAGCCTAAGAAAGATAGGGTGGGTGTCCATGACTTATTGGGGCTGTCCCTCTATCTTAGAAATGGAAAAAATCTCTTGCAGTCCTTCTAGACCCAGGACTGGGGGAGGAAGGGATTAAAAAAAAACTCCTGAAGGCACAGAGGAAATACAGTGATTGAGGCAAAGAAAAAGATAGTGGGGAAATGCAGGAGAAAGCTAGGGACTGGATAATACAGAATTAGCTGTGTGACAAGGACATTGGCAGACACAACAGTAAAGACGGCACTTGTTTTTTTAGGTATTTTAAAGATTGCAGACTGTACTGTGGAGGCTTAAAAAGCCTTTCATACAATCTTAACCAGTTTTTTTTTCTGCTTCTTTCCCTTCATCTATCCCTTTCCTCTCTTTGTAGGCTTTGGGGAATTTTTATTTTTAGTGCATCTTTCCCTTCTCCTCCCTTCTCCAACCCCCCCCTTTTCTCCAAGCACGTGCTGCCCATTGCCTCATCCTCCCTGCCCATCAGAGAGCCACTTGTAGGAAGGCAGAGGTGCACGTCTGAGCTGAACTTGTCAGACAGAGGAAATTTGATAAATGTCATCAGAATGAAAGACGGTAGAAATTAAAGAGGTTTCTCTTTCCCTCTTTTCAGTAACTGTGCCTGAACAGCCACACCACCCCGCCACAGATCTGACAAGCTAAGCAGAGCTGAGAAACGAACTGTCATTATTTGGATGGGAGAAACTGCAAATAAGCGTCTTAGTGACTCAGAAACGCATTGGTGCCACAGCAGAGTCCTAGGAGAGATGTGCTGGGTGCAGCTTTCAAGTGGCCCCTCCACAAGCCACCAACCTCTACGGTACGTTTTAAAAAGCAACAGGCACTTGATAACCTTCATTTCACTGAATGGGTCTTTGGGTTTGCCTGCACGGGAAAGTTTTACCACTCATATGTAAGGTGTGATTTTGAGAAAATACACCTGCACCCGTTAACCCCCCCGTATAACTCATCCTCTCTCACAAACGGCCTCATTCACTTGAGCTCCTTCTGGAGTGGTTTTCCAAACAGAGAGCTTGTGACCCCAATCCGCCACTGCAACCGCAGCTGCTAAAATCCACATCTCCGATTACACCTGCACAACCTGCCCACCTGGACCAACCCTTAGGCTCAAAGGTCACTCTTGAAGATGGGATTTAATACCGATCTAAGCACAGAAATTTGCTGGCGTCATGGTTGTGCTACCATCCCGCTGCTGTACGTTCTATTTGTACAGCAACCTATCAAGCCATTCCCGTTGGAAGCAGCGGCAGCCCTATGTTGGTTTAGCTGATGTAGTGGGAGGAAACTCTCACTCTGTTGAACACCTGTTATATTCCAGCATAGAGAAGGCTGCACTTCGGTACCGGTACGAATATCACATGCATCTTCTGTAAGGAACTTTGGGATCAATGAAATGAAATGAGCTACTGAAATATATGCTAATATTCCAACTAGATACATAAACCAGAAGACAGGGTGGTTTGAAATGTGGTTTATGAATATGCAACGCTCAATTTAAAATAATTGTGCAGTTCAACAAATACAAAAAGGGAAAATTTGGGGACAGACTCTGTTTGGTAGTCTTGTTTAATTGGCTGTAATTTCTACTTCATAGCAGTATGGATTTTAAAATGTGTCATAACCAGAGTTGGGAAAGTTATAGAATCTGTATTACACGAGAATTTTCCCCAGTTAAAAGATGGTTGCTCTGACCATCAAAACCCCCTCTCTTTTGCATTTGCTTTCTACACACACATTCAGCAATTGGGAGCTGCTCCCATTAAACGTTGGCAGAAAGCCACTTTCAGCTTGCCAACCCACGTACCGGTAATGGTAGAGAACAAAGAAGCAGCTCAAACACATCCATGTATTTGCGTCGGAAGCTGTACTTTATATTGGACCAGACGCTGCTTGTCACAGCTAAGAGGAGGAGCTCCCAAAATCTCTTGCTGCAATTCTGGCTCCAAAGCAATCAAAGAGGCCAGTTGCACACGCCTAACTCTGGGTAAAATGTTCGTGTGCACACAATTACTGTATGCAATTGTGCATGCACAGATTACCTTTAAACTCCCACCCAGCCAAAAAGCTGTACAGCTGCCAGCATTTCCTAGGAGTGATGCTTCAGGACAAGCCTGGCGGGGGGGGGTGGGCGGGGGAAGCAGGAAGAGCTTTAAACATGTTCCAAGTGGTCTAGTTCTTATCTGTTCCCTTTTCATAAATTGATTCCTCTTCCAGAGAGAGTGAAGGCCACTGGTTTCTTCATAACTCCCTCTGGCTAGAGGAGATAGCCTCAGTGAATCAGGAAAACAAGGCAAGAGAGTGTGATCTATCACAGCTAAAGCAGATCCAATAGCAAACCTCTGATCCTTGCTGTTCAACTGATTTATAAAAAAAAAAAAAAAAAGAAAAAAAAAGAAAAAAAATTTAAAAGGAAAGGGAGGAGGAAAAAAAAAGGAAAGCACAAATACAAAAAGAGCTATATAAGTAAGCAAACAATCATTCCTTGAATAAAGTCAAGGCAACTGCCCTTGGCTCACAGGCATTTGTAATAGACAACACAAAACTACAGAGCGCGAGTGAATCATTGTGAATTATCCTTCCAGGTCTAACAACGAACCCGATGCCTTTTAAGAAAACAGACACCACCCTGTTTACAAGAAAACAGGATGCAGCAAGTTGGGCAGCGAAGGTAACCGGGGAGGCGAGGAGAGGAGGTGGTGATGGGCGTATTACTTTCAATCGCTCGAGCTCTAGGAATTGGCTTTCGGCTGTGCTGCCTCAGCAGGACTTGGACAGGTGGACGCAGCGGCTGCTGCGCTGGGGACACTCATCCATTGCTGACGGAGAAGCAGCCCCTGCGGTGTCGCTGTGCCTCAGCGGGTCGTTTTTACAGCATGTTGGTTTGATCTGCTGTCTTCTGCCTGATTCTTCCGCCTGTTTAGCTCCCGCTTTCGCTGATACCACAGGCGTGCTCGTGGCACCGGGGTTCCCGACCTCCTGAGTTGACACAAAACTGGGCAGGGAGCAAGGAGAAGAGCTGGGAGTCCCCGATGCACCCCAGAATCACCATGGCCAACCTTCTGTAACTCACTGTCACCTATCTGTGCCCGTGATTCTTTGGCTACAGCAGAGACGCGGGTCCAGACTCTAAGGATGCTCGGGAGGCAGGCCAGGAGGTGTTACCCAATGTCCTGGCTGCCACAAGGGAAAGGATAAGAATAACTAAATCAATACACCTCTGCTCCATCTTAGCACCTTCTGAGTTCACATTACACAGTAAGCCAGCATGTTCTTCCACAGGATTGCTCCCCAACCTGCCATTCCCTGGCCCACATACACACACTTCATTATCCCTGACAAAGTGCAGACCCTTGCACACATTCTTCCTGAATTTCAGGCATAACTTTTTCAGGCAATTCATGCGTTTTGTTCTAGCCCTGTCCACAAGCATGCCTACAATCCCACAAACATTAAAAATACTTTTATTTTTACTTGCTACTGAGCAATAACTGATGCAGGGCTGACCCCTGCCACTCCACGCATCTCCCACTTTGACAGAGAACCGTCGCTAACTCCTGTCTGAGCACAACGGATGTTGCAACCACCCTTTGGTATTTCAACACACCTTCTCTAATGTGCTTACGGAGATGCCATGAGAGGGCCAAAAGCCTTAATAAAGTGAAAGTATAGGATATACTTTCCTATATCCTGGGGTTGGACTAGATGGCCTTTAAAGGTCCCTTCCAACCCAAACTATTCTATGATTCTATGATATCTGTTGTTTGTATCCCATCGGTAAGGCCAGTTATCCGGACAGAGGAGGAGATGGGGTTGTTTAGAATGGCATCAGTTTAGCTGGCTCTGCCTTGGGGCACAGGGATGGACTACATGACCTCTTGGTGTCCCTTCCACCCTCCGAGCTGAGCTAGGAGCACAAAGATCTCGGCGTAACAGTGCCCCGACGCAGCCTTGTACTAGATAACATGGACAGTTCTGCCTGAGGCATGGCAGCTCGGCGAGGAGCTTTGGACGTGCAGCGAGAGCCATGAGACCTCTGAGATGCTGCAACAACTTTTGGGAAACAGAGACAGCTGCCGTGGGTTTAAGACTTCCAGAAAGATTCAAAGTGCTCAAAGTGCAGTTTCTCATTGTACACATTATTTGCTGGGAGAAAACTTTGTATTGACACTAACACCGAAGCCTCCAATGATCTCCTCAGTCCTCTGTCATCACATATCAGTAATTAGAGAGGCATTTGCTTCAGAGCGCTCTCCCTCCCAGCCTACCTACCCTTTCTGTTTGAGGATCCCGTCTTTGCCTGGCTTTCATACCACCGTCTGTTTACTTGAGGAGAGTGAGGTTGGAGAGGAAATTCCTACCCATTACTGAGCTGTTAAAGCATCAGTGAATATGTGTTATTAGCCTATTTTAACTTAATTTATTGTTGAACGTACAATAACCATCGGAATAAATCACTTGTAAAGGCCAACAAAACTCCCCTGTATCTTAGAGAAGAATGTTGCCAAAAAATACTGGCAGCCTTGTGCATTGCTGGCATTAATTTTAAGCTCCCCTCCCCAAAAATCCCAAACAAACTGGAATCCTCCCTTGCAAATGCATCTTCTTCTGAACTTCCTGCTATTGGGTGTTGAAATCATCCCTGTCCCCTAGTTTATACAGTCTGATTCTGGTTTGCCAGTTATGAAGTGCAGAAGGATTTCGAGTGTCTACCCATCACCTGTACACTCACAAAGCCCGTAACTTCTACATGCTCCCCTTCCCACAGCCATTCCCAAACCAAAACTGAGCAGTCCCATATTCCCCGCTGATCCAGGTGATGCTCTTTCAGATGCTCCATCCTTGAGGACACAGGATCACTGTGGATACGCCTACTTAGCATCTCCTCTGGCTCTCTTCCTTCAGCTGCTCCCCAGTCTAACTTTCTGCTTAACCTCCTCTGACCTGCACCAACATCTCCAGCTCCTGCCACCAACCCCAATATCGTATCACACAGCCCCCTGATCTGGACTATGCTCCAGGTAGCCTCTCGCTGGAAGAAGCATCAACCCCTGTAAAGGACGGGTGAGTATTCCTCCTGCCTCCCCCACGCACAGTGGCTTGCATTGCTGCTCAGTGAGCAGCGCCCGTTCGCCGGGGCTCCACCGGCACCCCCCACTGCCCTGCCAACACCCAGCACATTTCCGCAGCCTTGCCCAGGCAAACCTGTGGCAGGGCAACGGGGAGAGGCCCACGAGGGCACGGATGAGGAACAAAGAAGCCACAACAGCCAGAGTTGAAGAGGAACGATGTTTGGACTGAAGCCAGGCAAATCAGACGATTAAAGAGAAAAGTTTTTTCCTAAGGGAAAAAAAAAAAGAGGTCCCTAATCTTTCTTTCGCTGGGCTGTTTGATTTGTTGGGGGTTTTTTGTTTTTAATCTTGTGTGTTTTCAATTTCAATCTCTCTTTCTCTCTCTCTCCTTTTTTTGAATATAAATTTGCATCAGTGCTACAAGAAGCAGTAGAGATCTCTAGCAGAGTAAACTGTTCAGCACAGCAACCTGGTAGCCAAGGACACCAGCAGATGGGAAATGCCACTGTTCTGAATATTCTAACCCTACCTCCTGAAATCTGGGCCATAGTTTTAAAAAGGTAGCAAGCATTCAAAACAGGAATATTGTTTTATCAATAAGAATCCTTACTTCTCCAGGTGCAATTTGGGACAGCAGCATTTTTGTCCATGGCTTAATGGTGGAACATTTTGTGCCTGCAATTTAATTGCAGGCATAAAATATATGATCAGCCAGGCACTGATCAAGGGGCATAAAAATTGCATCTGAAAGCAAGTAGGGTTCTGCTTTTTTTTTTTTTTTTTGAAACATGGAAAAACAGGAGCAAAATTTTGTAGAGTAAGTCATGTGCCCAAATGAGAGCTTGTGCCTCCCCTGTTTCTGGAAATATATCAGTGAATAACATAATTTCATCCCTGGGTGAAGGCATCAGGGCTTTCTGGTGCAACACCCCCATGAAGTCAGAACTGAACATCTCATACGAGGTGACATAAATCCTGCAGCGGGATGCCAAGATTAGCACCTGCAAAAGGATGTTTGCACACCTTAGTGCTACTGTTGGTCTCCAAATGCAGCAGTAGCCAAAGGAGCCAGGCTGTGTGCATGGCACTGTGTAAACATGCGGAAAAATGCTCTGCTTACCCCAAATGTTGTCATTCTACGGCCAGGCACCTAGCACCTTATATTGGAGGAGACTACAATTGATATAAAGTATAAGTCATCGTGTATATTTTATTTCCTTTGGTTTCCTAATACAAACAACTTATCTGACTGCCCTTCAGCCAATATTCAATTAGGGGCTTAATTAGTTGTTAGGTGTAACTGAGTCGGGACAAAAAACTGGAAGGAAGAGAGAATAGCTCCTTTATTGCTGTGCTTTCCAATAGAGCAGCCGGTCAGGGTCCGTGGATGACCAGCTCTCGCTTCGTCCCTTCTGCTGACTCCTCAGATCTAACCACCAGCTACCCAGAGCCGCCCAGCTCTCCCAGCCCCCCAAACAGCCTTACTCCGCAAAAGCTTGAAAACCAGAGAGCAGATCATAAATTGCCATGGTCTTGGACCACGTTCAGATCCCCGCCGCAGTCCTATGGCACAAGTGGAGCCACAAAGAGAGGCCAACAGAGGCAGGAGCTTGAGCCCGTGGCAGCCGCCACCACCACGGTGATGCTGCCCAGGCCATCAGCTCTGCTGAGGATGCTCCCAACCCTCCTCCACCCGTGGTCATCCCCCATCACCTGCTCAAACTCTCTCTTCTCCCGTCCTCTCCTCCCCAGTTCAGTAGCGCAGGTAAAGCCACACCTGTAGTTGCCCCACTTTATTAAGGTAATTTTCAGTGAAAATCAATCCACTTGTTTTAGTTCCCACAAAAAGCCAAGCGCAGACAAACAGGTACCCTAGAAGAACTGCTTGAGATGTGTTTCCTCTAGCTATGGTGCAAACCCCCTCTGTGCCAGGTGCTATCGTAATACAGATATAACAGGTACAGTCTCCCCCTTTCTGCATTTTACACGTTTGTATTTCTAAAATAGTCTGGTCACCTGGAACACCTACCATTGTATAAGACATGGTGAAATGGCACTTTACAGACACACGCTATTTTCTCTTCTGAGAACTTTGCTTTTGTTCTTTCTTGTTCTGTTGCTTTTCTTTGATTAAATAAAGGCATTCAGAATAGAAGTGCAGGTCTGCACTTTGTGCTTGAACACTAAGACAAACAGCAATGTTGCCATGGATTTTTTTAAACTCCAAATAAAAATAAACAAACACATCTTGGCAGTGTTTGGAATAGAAGCTAGTGAATAATTCACAATGAATAATTGATTTGTTGAATTTAGCTTGGTGGGGTTTTTTTTTTTGTTCTGCTGGTGGAATGAGCACTACCAGATGGTGAGTTCAATAAATGTATTTGGTTTTCCAATTTATTTGATGGATTTTTCCCCCCAATTTTTCCCCCCTCTAAGGTGAAGTCTGAAATTCCAGATGGTTTGACTAGTGGCCAGATAAGTCACGATGTATTGTTTCAGCTTCCTCTTTAGAAAGGTGGCAAGAATGATAACAGGAGTGGAAAAATGCATACATGAAGCAGGAATGAAGGGGGGGGCAGTTTGTATCAAAGAGAAGAACAAATAAGAGGACGTGTGATAACAGTCTATAAAATAGTGAATAATACAGAGAATGGAGGTGAAGAGCTACTGTTTTCTCTTTTTTTATAATGCAAGAAAAAATGAGCAGTTAATGAAGCTGAAAGGTGGTGATTGCAAATTTACTAGAGAAATATTTTTTTTTAACAGAACACTGAACTTGGGCAAGGGAACTCACTGCCACATTACATTAAAGCCAAGAGTTTAGCAAAATGAAGCAAGGAATTACACATTTACATGGGGAACCGAAACATCCAAATATAAAGTACCAGTGCCGATGACATGGACTATATTACCTCATGCCTTAGGGAATAAACTAATCATTATTATCGATAAATATGTGATATTATCTGCCAACTGCAGCGGTTCCCTTAACTTCCAACTAAAAATCTGATGCTGCTTATTCTGATAGGTCAAATCAGGGCTCAAGGGACTTTAAGACTGATTCTCTTTGACAATTGCTAAGATTGGACAAATGCACAAATCCTTCTAAGTTGAATATTCTCAGTGGAATTTCTAAAATTCCATTTCTATAAATATTTCCACAATGCTGAACTTCATTTTTTTCTTTTTTCTTTTTTTTTTTTTTTGGACATAAAATGAAATTGGTGAAGTATGTGCAGAGAGGGGATGTTAAAGTGGCATTAAGTGCAGCCAAAGCATATTCACTGACAAATTTGATCTAACGTTCATAAAAATACAGTTTGCATTATTTACCAGCAAATGCTTCATGCAGGGGGAGAGCGGGTAGCATTTTGCACAGGGTGAAATCTCGCTAATTACACTGATATTAATGGTAAGAGGGTGTTCTTTGACTTCAGAGAGAGCTCCTTCAGGGGAATAAAACTTAATTCTGCAAGTGTTTATACAGGAGAGCGCTTGGTGCACAGCCCAAACCTGCAGTAAGACGCTAGCACCTGAGGATCTGAAAGTGAGAGCTGCCTAGGAACAGAAAAGAAAGAAAAGGTAAAATGAAGAATCTATGCTAACTGCAAAAAATGCAAACCACAACAAAGCAGCATTAGCAGGCAAAGGGACATAACAGTTTAAAGATGGTTTTGTTCACTGAAGGGCCCAATTCTGACCCATCTAAAGTTCATGGAAACTTTGCTACTACTGTGAATGAACATAGCATCATGTTTGAATTATTCCCAAAACAAAATCCTATCACATCATGTACCAAAAGTATCTCAAAAATCATGTCGGAATTTGACTTAAGTCTGCAAAGAAGCAACTGAATTAAACCGTATCATTCATCTCCACGAGCTCACAAATCACTGTCTTCAACGAGGCAGTATCAAGGCCTGTGTAAACCTCTGCCATCCTTCTGCTCTGCTTCTGCTGACTCAAGCTTCTCCACCTATTCTCCTATGAGACCTCCATTTGCTCATGTTTTCCATATTTCATTTATATCAGAACAAAGAAATACAGGCTTATAAAAAATTATATATTTATTTTTACCTCAGCAGTTTCTGTGTAAACTTAAGAGTGATCTAATGAGCATGCAGAGTACAAACAGAACAGATGAGGGACATGGGGGTATTATTACATAGACTATGCCAATCCCACCCAGCACTATTTGCTCCAAACCCAGCTTCTCAATGGCCTGTAAATAAGCTTGCCGTCTTCTCCCTCCAGGTCCTGCGGCTTTCCTCCACCACTGTCTTGCCTTCATCCTTGCTCCCTGCTCCGGTTTGTAAAAGCTAACGCCGCAGACCTGGCTGCGTGTGAGGGCACCGAAGATGGGACCGATTTAGTGGAGATTCATTCCTTGCTAGTTTATGTGCCTTGAGCTCACACTTTAACCACCTCCTCACGCTTCCAAAGCTGGGGTGTGCCAGGGCTCTGCTTAGCCTTACTCGAGGGGCGCTGGCACTGCACCCCAGGCAGCAGCATCTCCGCGCTGGAGCACAGGGGTGATTCCCCCTGCAGCCAGCCACCCTGCACCACTTCTCCTCCAGAATTTGGAGACCCCTGGAAATGCACTACACCTCCCTGCCTGCCAGATTTCTCACCAAAGAAAAGGGCTAGCGGGGAAAGGCGCGCACACAGGCCCCTCCTGAAAAGCTCATTGAGGACGCAGCCAGGGGTCCGCTGCGGCAACCAGCCCTGCTAAGCACAAGACCTGCTTTCGTGCAGACAAGCCATAGACAACTAGCGCATAAAACTTTCTTCTGGGGAGATCCGAGCTCCAGCAAATGCCTGTCTCACAGATGACATGAGTTTTCTTGGCTCAGTCATCCGGAAGGGGTGCTGCTACAGGGCAGAAGTGGGGAGCACAGGCAGAGACACGCGTCTTGAGTCTGGAAATAAGACTGCTCCTTCTAGCTCCAGCCAGGCCAAGAAGGTCAAGGCATCGAGGCCCTTGTCTTCCCAGCTCCTTCAAGCTGCCACCGCTCTCATGAGCTGGCAGACTGTGTTGCTCAGTTCTCACAGCAGATTTACACGCTGACTCCTAAGAAAAAGCTGCCGGTGTGCTCTGCTGTCACACCCAGGTCCCCAAAGCACTTCGTCTGCCTTGGATAAAAATTAAATAAATAAGAGATGCACAGAACAGAAGCCCTTCAAAGACAGGCACGCGAGTAGCCAAGTTGTCAGGGGACTCCTTGCGCTGGTGCCTTCCCTCGCTCCCCCCTCCGTCCTCTTTTATTTCCCTCAGCCGGCGTGGATGGCACGGCGGGACTGGAAGAAACCTGGCAAGGTCACGCTGCTTGATTCCAACGCCAGTTTCAATTACGTCCTGGCTTTTATAACCAAATCAAAAAACAAAGGCTAAGAAGAAAAAAAGAGGGAGAGGGAGAGAGAGGAGAGGCAGCCGCGTCCAGCTGCAGGCCGGGAAATGACATTTCAATTTGTCAATTGATCCAGTTCCCCTCCTTCCCCCTCGCCCCCCTTTTTTTTGTCTTTTCTCTTTCTGCCCTGTAAATTAATTAGCCCGTTTATCATGTAGAAAGACTGCAAATGGGGCAGCCCAGGTATGGGCTGAGCCAGAACAATCCTGCTTTCTGTTTGGGTATGGGCACCAAAGATGGAGCCACAAAGCATTGACAGCCAGGTGGAAGAAATGTCCCCACGCGTTCAATTCTCAGCTTTCAGGTTGTCCTGGGAGACCACAGATACGCTTTCCACTGACTCTCCAAAGCACCTATGCACATGAAAAGTAGGTAGCTACCTCATGGCTAGGGATGAGGCTTAGCATGGGGTCAGATTACCCAAATGTGCCACTTTGCTCCTTTTCTCTGATGTATCTGCTACCAACGATCACGAGAGCTGGGCTTCTGAATCAAATGAGTACCAGATCCAACCCAAACATCCATGTCCAGGCCTCCCAGGCTATGCAGTACCAGCTGCAACATGGAAGAAATGAAAAGCCCTGAAGAAAAAGTCGTCTCAAGATCTTTTCAGCTTCTAGCAAAGTCTGTCATGATGGTCCTAGGTACAATTCAAAAATTCGGGTGCTGGTATGAAGAGAAAGCTACCTGGTCCAGCTTGAATCTTTGATCCAGGCCTGTGGCTCAGTCCCTCCAGAGATGAGGACGACTGAGAAGTTGAGGACCCCAGAGATTTCCTACATTTTGTCTGCAGCCCAGGCAATTTCATGATGCCATGGCCACTTCTCAGGGCTTCCTCAAATTCTAAGTGTCATGGGCAATGGGTGTTTTCCTTGTCCAAAGTCTCTAGGAGAGTACTGCCCTGCCATCACCCTGCTAAGCACCATGAGATCTCTGCAGTAGGGAAGTACCTATAGGATAGCGAACACTAATTCTCCTCTCACACCCTAATGAGAAAGAACATTCCCAAATGAGACACCTGGGGAGTTAGACAAAACAAGTAATATGATTTAAAAGCAAAACAAGGGGCTAAGCACAGAGTTGGTGCAAGGGAATACAACTCCGCTGAAGTTCAGAGAGTTTTCCCAGGCATACATTCAGCTCCATACGTTTTCAGTTATTCAGTATTCAAGCATTCTTCTCCCAAACTCCTTTTTATCCATCCATATCTATGCAAATCTCATTTCTTCAACCCAGCTCACCACAGTAAGTATCTCTCTCACACACATAAAGCCTAAATTTTATCAAGCATTTTATTTACTTCTGTCCCAGCAGAGAGGAGAAAAAATGGAGAGAGAGAGAAAAAGAGAAAGATAGAGGAGATTACTGCTGCCTCTTTTTTTTTTTCATAATTGTCAGGTACTAAGACATTTCCATTATCGGCACAAACAAACAAACAAAATCCACGGCAGATCAATCCAGCAACAGCAGCTCCAAGCGAGGACTCCAGGTGACAACGCTAGCTACGGGCAGCGGTGCCTCTGTATGCGGCTGACGAAATGCCACCGCAGCCCGCAGACTCGGCAGAGATGGAGGCAGAAACCGTCATTATCCACTCAGATCCTAACAGGGGGCAGGCCCTCGCTGTGCTGCGCCGGGTACACACGCTAAGTGAAAGAAAGACCCCAAAGAACTCATCAGCAGTGTGCAAGGAAGGACAAAACTGGCAGGGAGAGGAGGAGGGAAGGGAGAAAGGCAGAGCGCCTGCCAGCTGCCTCACTGTGCTCCAGTGTTTGCTCTGCCGGGAAGCGGGAGAGGGGCAGGTTGGGATGAAGGACTGTGAAGGGACAGTATTGTGGCCTTAGGAAGAAGTACAGACTGCAAAAAAACTCAACTGCCTTTGAAATAGTCCCCACATACTTTCTGATTCTGTATTCATAGCGTGGCTGGTTACTACATCTCTCCTGCTGGTCGTAGCCAGGCGATGGGGGAGCTGTGACCTCCCTCTCCTTCCCCGCACAGTCTTTCCACTGCAGCAACGGACGGGATGTTGTTACTTACCTTCCTCCATCCTGCACCGTCAAAAGCTGAGCACTGGGACTGCCAGCTTACTGGGACTGGTAGCTTGGCGCCCATCTCTGCTGCTGCTGCTACTCAGCGCTCCTATAGGGACATTTTTCCCCCCCCCAAAGCACAATACAAAACACCCTGCTTCTTTCATTCTTCATTAAACACTGTCTGGTGTTGCCCAAGACAAGCAGTGTTTAAAACCTCTCTAGTGGAAATCATGCCGCCAGTGAGCCCAAATTAAAAATCCACATTGGGAAGCTCAGCGACTCGTGCAGGGCCAGCACACCAGGGCCCCCTCCCAAAACTGCAGTTATCCCCACCTACTGCAGAAGAGGTATTTTACGCTCCAAGCCTTAACAAAAGTGCCACTACTGCAACGCACAGCCGGGTTTGTTACACAGATACTCATCCCCTGGTACGCCGCTGAGATGAGCTCAGGAACGGCTATTACCAGCATGCTGCAGCCATCTGAAAGCAAGGCAGTAGCTATTCATTTCTCATGTCTCATCCCAGTGTCTCCCCCCAGACCCTGCCACCCGGCACAGCCCATCCGTGACTCAGTTTCCCAGGAGTGCAACGAGGATGATGGTGTTCCCAGCCTCAGCTGGGGAGCTACGAGACTCTTTGACTTGCTAGACAGAAGACTGACAATGCAAATAGAGATCAACGAGCCTCCAGAAGACAGAATGAATCTGTCACAGCAGTTTCTCAAAACCTCAGTTCAGCCCTGCCTACAGCCCCGATGACCATTTCACCGCAGGATTTCACAGATTTGACTGGGTTTATCCTCGCAACATCACTAATACATTAGTTGTACCCTCTCCAGCTCACAAATGGGGAAATCCAACTGCAGAAATGCCACGCACCTTCCCCAAGGTCACAGAGGAATTGCGTGGCACTGCAGAGAGCAGCATCTAGGCCTCCGGCATCTCAGATGCATGGAAATCTCTCTCCTCTTCCTCGCAACTGAAATTTTGTATCCGTCCCTGGAGTCATCCAGTGCTTTGATAAAATACGATGTGCTCCAAAAGCTGACGCAAAGCAAGTCGACAGTAGTGAGCAATTCCCAATAAAATGGAAATTCAAAATTTCTTTATCTTTGACTTGATCAAAAAATGATACATATTTAAAACTTTTTTTCCTCTTAAATACTTTCCTCACAGATGTGAAATCCTGCTGAAAGACATTTTCAGACCAAAATAGGTTGGGGTTAGCATAAAAAGACGGCTCCCTCCACCCCCCCACCATTTTACTGCAAACTTTTGTGTTTAATGCCAAAACACCTAGTTTGCTAAAGGTCATAGACAAGTGACAAGAAAAACAACTAAATAAATACTCAAAATAAGGGGATGAACATTTGGACATACATTCGCTGTATGTACCTCTCATTGTCTGGACATGATTATACACCTGGGTCCTGCTACATCTTCCAAACACAAGGACAGAAAAGCCAGTAAGAGGGATGTTTTTCTTCTTTTTGCACCGCAACATTCAAGAATTAAAGGACACTCCTGGCCCAAGAGATATGATCTCGCCGAGGCCCTTTCAACGCTGCCTGGTCATCTCAGGGGACTCACTTGCAGGGGTGCTGAGCATTCAGAAGAGATCAAGAGGAGGTGACTGGTCTCGGGACCCACTGGACCTTGACTTCCTCTATGTTTCAATCCTCCAGTTTTCCAACTCCTTTCTTCTCCGTCTCAGCTTCCCAAGGAGATGCAGGGAAGCTGAATGAACTGTACTTCCCCCTAGAGCTGAATCCTGACATTGCTTCCCCAAAAGATTTTCCCCTCCTTGTGATGGGGAAAAAAAGGAGATTATCAAGAGGTCCACAGAATTTCATATACTAGATTTCTTCACACTTGCTTGGACCCTTGCCGATTCTCCTGGTGCCACTCAACCTGTAGGCAAGGAGATTTAAGAGGACCTACACTACACATCCTAATGGCAAAGCCATCTCCAAACTTGACACTCATTTCTTCACATGAGTACTGCCAACTTAGACTCATTGACGCAAATGGAGAATGGCTTGAGGGAAAGTGGTTGTACAGGTGTCTAAGCTACATCTCTGAATGTGATAGAAGCAGCATGGGCCAAAGACCTTAGGATTATCTTATGATTCACAGAATCTAAGAACTTTCAGTTGCTTATATGAACTTAGAAATCTTTTGAGGTTTCTCTCAGACTGGCAATAATAGACCTACCTAACTACACTGACAAACATCAACAGACTCCTCAGCCCTTCTATTTCTGCAATAAAAGAGAATTCTTCTCTTTCTTCTTTCTTCTTAATTGAATTTTTGTCTTCTCTTATTACCCTGGGCTGCTGCTTTGTGTCTAGAGCAGTTCTGTTCCGGAACACAGATACAGTAAAAGAATATGTTCTCCACGCCCATGCAAGGACTCTGAACTGTCAGAGCTATGCTAATAAAAGCTAAAAACAAAAACTGAGCTGAGATCAACCTGCTTCTGCTTCAGACTTGAAGACAGTCCAGATCATTATAAATGGGGTGGAGAGGAGAAAACAGCTCAGAGGACAGCAGTGGCTTATCTGTCTACTGGAGACCTCGAAGCACTTTCTAATACTAATGAATGAGCATTTCTAGCTCCTTCTGAGATGAATCAGCACTGTTATTGCTCCAGAAGGGATGAGGAAATGGAGGCATGGGAAGGGGATTTGATCCACGCACAGCCTGACCATGGCACAGTGCAGAGCCTGGGCTCACAACCTGCCCTTAGCCACGGGCCATCCCCCTCCCCTAAAAGGAACACTACGAAACCTTAACAAGTTGCTACCAGCTAAAGCAGGCCAGCACAACACACAGCCTGTGAAGCAATATATTTAGCCAATTAACCAGTGTGCATGATTAGAGCCTCTGGGAAACAGGTACATGGGGTAGAGGGTTGAAGGGAGGAAAAGTGCAGTCCAACGCAGAAGACTTCAGAGGTCCAGCTTGTCTGTGGGTGCATCACTAAATTTGATCTCAGTCCATTTCGCATTAGGCAGGAACCACACAAAGCCTTCTACTTCACCTCTGGAATTAGTGAAACCATTCCCTTCCTCAGCCTGCTCCTGCAGGGGCACCAAGGGCTATTAGGGCCAAGGGAAAGCGAAGGATCTTTCTAGGACAAATGTTAATGAGAGGGTGGCAAAGTTTGTTTTACAGCTCTTGGAGTACACTCTGCTCTAAGAATAAAAAATTACCCTTCCAAATGGTTGATTTGACCCTTTTCAGGAGCATGATAATAAGAACAAAAAAAAAGGGAAAAAAAGGCCACAAAATATATGCATCAAATGCTCTAGAGCAGTGGTCATGGCTTCAGCACATAAAACATTTGCTCTGCCACTGGACAAAGTGTAAATCCTATTTTTCTTTCCTAAAAAAAGAAAGAAAAGATGAAAAGCCCCTAAATGTTTCAATATTTTATACACACTCCGTATACTGCAGCCTTGAAAAAGATGCCGCAGCATGACGGGCTTTGGAGACTTTATCTTGCTGCAGCAACTGAAGAAGAGCAATTTTAACACTGACATAATAGTCAGGCATGTGTTTGTTCGGTGGTTATCCACTGCTAGTATTAGGGTGCTGGTGAATGTGTTCTTGGCAGTTTTGCATATGCACAGGTTTCATTTTTAATGGGCTGTACTCCATGTACGCATATGTTTCAGGCTATGTCTATGTATAATTTGTTAATGCTGTACAAACGGAGGTGCCAGACCTGTGCACATGCTTTTGGCATGTGCTCTGTGTGCATGCACATATGTGCACACGTTCTGGGCTGTGAGGTTTTGTTTCTTCACTGTGTATTGGAGTTAGATGTATGGTGCGAGTGCGCGTGATTTTACAGGGTTTGCTAAGGCATGCTGTCATTCGTTTCTCCAGTTGACCCTGGTGGTGACCACTAAAACATACCATCCACTCCTGCTCCACACTAAAGGGTTCATCCCTTTCTTCTGCTACAAACACTGTCAGAGCTGCCATTTTATGCGGCAGAGTGTCCTCCACCATAGAAAGACTGCCCCTACCCCACACAGAGTCCCACTGCCCCCCAAACAGCACCAACCCAGAGCTAGCTTCAGGCGCCTGCCCACCACGAGGAAGCAGGTGTCCCAGTCCCAGGAGCAAGCCTTGCCCGGCACCTTCACAGGCAGTGGCCCCTGCCCTTCTGCTGAGGTTGAGCCATGGCCGTGGCGCTGCACTTCGTGCCCTCTGGCACATGGGTACAGTTTTCCAGTGCTGCCTGATGGAGACAGCACTGACCAAGGGACCAAAAGGTGCAAAATCAACAGAAAAGTCTGCCCTGGGCCATGCCAAACAAGGATGCTGTTAGCAGGAAACTGCCATAAGCTGTTCACAAGCTATGCTAGATGCCTCTGTCTCATGGAAACACTTGTACCTCGGCATCTCCTGCATTCCCACATGAACCAGCTCCCTACTACACCTTAAGAGGAGACATGGACCTTCCCCTGGGGTCATGACTAGCAAGATGAAGCTCCTGCCAAGGGAAGCAGCTAGGAGACCTCGCTCAGATCATCAGCTCTGGTAAAACAGTGGTACAAGCAACCTAAGCTTTGATACGGTGATATGAGGTCTAGCCTCGAGGCAGGCAAAACATTGAAACCGTAACATAAACCGCCATCAGAGTACTTTCTGATGCGCAACTCTGCCTTTTGTACTCTTTCTTTTGTACGCCCTCTACTACTCCAGATCAGGTTATGACTCTTACATATCACGGTAGTGGTTAAATTGAACTGGGATCAGGGGAAATACCTCCCACTCCCAGTCATCCAGTCAATCCTATCAAGTCTATCATCTACATCACAACAGAGCAAAAGGTCAGCATTTGGTGTGGAAAAAAGAAAAGGGGTGCTCTCCTACACAGAACAACAAAGCCTCCTGTAACACACTCTGTTGGGTTTACGCGGCAAGGTTGAGGGGGAAGGGGGGCTGCTGAGGTGCCTTCTGTGAGAAGATAGCAGGAGCTGCTCCCATGTCAGACAGTGCCAGGTTCAGCCCGCTCCAAGATGGACCTCCCACTGGCCAAAGTTGAGCCCATCAGTGACATTGGTAGCACCTCTGCGATAACATATTTAAGAAACAGTAAAAAAACCCTGTGCAGCA
Organism: Phoenicopterus ruber ruber; assembly: GCA_009819775.1. Lineage (NCBI taxonomy): Eukaryota > Metazoa > Chordata > Aves > Phoenicopteriformes > Phoenicopteridae > Phoenicopterus > Phoenicopterus ruber. Next base: position 91,739,956 of record CM020215.1, on the reverse strand, counting down.
GCTGTGAGAGAGGAGAAAATGTGAGCAAAAGAGCCCTGCGGGCACCAAGGTCAGTGAAGAGGGAGGGGAGGAGGTGCTCCAGGCACCCAAGCAGACTCCCCTGCACCCTGTGGAGAAGACCACGGTGATGCAGGTTGTCCCCCTGCAGCCCACGGAGGACCCCACAATGCAGCAGGTGGATGTGCCCCGACGGAAGCTGCAGCCCTAGGAAAGCCCATGGTGGAGCAGGCTCCTGGCAGGAACTGCAGCCATGGAGTGGAGCCCACACAGGAACAAGTTTTCTGGCAGAAGCTGCAGCCCGTGGGAGGTGCATGCTGGAGCAGTCCCTTCCTGAAGGACTGTACCCCATGGGAAGGACCCACATTGAAGTGGTTCCTGAAGGATTGTTTCCCGTGGGAGGGACCCCATGCTGCAGCAAGGGAAGAGCATGAGGAGGAAGGAGCGGCAGAGACAACGTGTTATGGACTGACTGCAACCTTCATTCCCTGTCCCCCTGCGCTGCTGGGGGCTCCCAACAGAAGAGTTGGGAGTGAAGTTGAGCCTGGGAAGAAGGGAGGAGTGGGGGAAGGTGTTTTCAGTTTTGTTCTTATTTCTCATTATCCTACTCTGTTATTAACTGGCAATAAATTAAATTAATTTTCCCAAGTCTAGTCTGTTTTGCCCGTGACAGTAATTGGTAAGTGATCTTCCCCTGTCCTACTGAGGAGGAGGAGTGATACAGCACCTTGGTGGGCATGCGGCAGCCAGCCAAGGTCAACCCACCCCCACCCCCCCAAACAGATAATGCCACGAAGGGAAAACAGAGAGAGGAGCATCTCTAAGCAACTGGTGATATTGTTGCAGGTGAGGCAGACAGCAGCATTACAGCTGTGTGTAGCTTTTCTGCCCAGTCCTCGGAGCCTGGTTACAGAAAGGATGAAGAACCACAGTTTCCAGGATGATGAACATGAACTGCTCCCAGGGACTTCAGACAGAGAAGGAGGTAGACTGCATTTCTGAAAAATCAAACCCTCGCTCTTGAGACAAATGAACAATAATAGTTCATGCTCCAACCAAATAATAATAGTTCAAATAATAATTCATGCTCCAACCAAAGTCTGGGACCCGAGAAGCCACCTCCTCTTGCCCGGGACACAGAGCGAGGCAGTGGCTGGGACTCCCCCTCCAGAGGCATTCCCAGCCCTAAAGTGTCACCAGCAAAAAGAGTGATCCCATTCCTTGGCAGCACAAACAGCCATGGGCTCATGAGCCACTTCCTTCCCTAGGACGTGATGCCCTGGACGGCTCTGCTCTTGCTGCCTGCCAGTGTCTGCTGCCTTCCCCACTCCTCCAGGAGCCCCCCTCCTCCCTCCACTACTCATTCCTTTGCTCAACGAGGCTGGCATTTAAGAAACACTTATTCCAATCCATTTCTACCCTTGTACAGCAATTGGGTGTCATTTAGTTTGATTTAACCAATTTAGTCCTATGAATTAATTGGTTAATAAGCCATCTGTATGCATCAGGTGACAGAGTCGCGCTCTCACACACAGACACAGACAAGCTACCCACTTGTCCTTGTTTAATAACAGGCTGTAGGGAGTAGGAGCGGGAGAGGCGTGCAGGCTAATATCACTCCCCACGGGGAACTGCCAACAAAGGGACTTGGCGATCATTGCACCGACCTTGACCTCTGAGCAAGGGAACTGTCTGTTTAGGGTAATTCAGAAATAACCTACACCGTAGCTAGAGAGGAGTGCCAGCTACAGAACAGATGCAAGAACCATGAATATGCTTCGCATTGTGGGTTGTTTTTTTTTTTAAAAGAGGGAGGAAAAGAGGTTTAGTTCATGCTTACTAGACAGTAGGAAATTCTCAGCTGCATTCCCAAACAGCTGAACTTTGTATGTGTGTAGGAGGGGGAAAGGAGTGGGAAGTGGGGGAATAGGAGGAGACTGAGGTCTAAAGCATTTGATTCAGGTGTGATCTTTAATTACGGGAAAAATATCTCATCTATTTTGATTTCTTTTTAACTGCCAAGAAAAAAAGCACCCCTCGCAGGCCCCAACCATTTCAATGTTATACACAAACCCCCAAGCCATTCAACAAACAACAATACAGCAAACCAAAAGCAAATCCAGCAACATATCCCAACCCACACAACAGAAAAACATTAACCGTTTAGACAGAAAAACAACTCCCTCCCCTCGCCACCCATCCATCTCAGCCAGCCCTGGATGCCCCAGCAAGCAGACACGTTTCTCTGCATACCCTGAAGGTCCACACTCAGAGGACTTTCACACTGAGGGAGAACTGAATTACAGGGCTATGGGACCTGTACAGGGAAGAAGCCCTGCCAGCAGCTCCCTCTCTTTTCTGCCCCGAGAGCTGCCCTCCATCTCGGCCACTGCAACTGCAGCAACATTGCACGGGGAAGGGGTCGCTCACTGCTGTGGGAGGCTCCCAAGTGATCTGGGACAGTAAATGCCAGCACTGGGGCCAGAAACTACAAAAGCCAAGCCAAACGGCAGCACTTTGGCGTGACACGCTGGGCAACGTGCTCTCATTAAAGAAATGGACCACAAGCTTCTGTACCGGGTGGTTTCCAGTTGAATGCAAGGTGCAGCCCGCTGTAGGCTGCATGGTCCAGCTGTCACAGGCCAAACAAGGGACACCAGGGAGAGCCTTGGCTGAGGCCACCCCAGGGAGAGGAGATGGGGCTTAGCCTGCGTTGGGTGGTGCAGAGCAGCAGTGCATCCGCAAGGGCTCCTCCAGGGCCCCCCGGCTCCCAGCGTTTTCCAGTGATCTGGGAAAGAAATTAGCACGCTGCAGACTCTGCGAGAGAGATGTAAAGCGAGTAGCAGGGATGTAGCTCCGAGGAGAAAGTACTTTCCCCTCCCTCTCCCCAAGGAAAATGAAATTACAGTGGAGTTCGCTTTAAATGGATCCCATTAGCACAACAGGCACCACTGGAAGAATAACATCCTCTGTGCGCTGACGTGAGACACTGACAGGCAGAGCGGAGCAGGCTGAAATAGTCCTTTCCAGACAGGAAAGGGAGAAACCTCTTCACCCAGTACACTCAGTAGGAGACTGCATGAAGGAATGCAAAAAAAAAAAAACCCCACGAGCGAGGAAACCTGCCAGAGTTCCTGGTGTGAGGGTGCCCTGCCAGCCCGCACAAAGCAGGCAGGACAGAGCCTTTTCACTGTGTCTGTGGGGAGTCCCCGAGTGGCTCGCTGGGTTTTAATCCCTGAAAAACACTCTTTTCTCTCACTAGCATGTGAGTGCCTGTTCCCAGACACTGTTAAACTATCAAAACACAGAGTTAAGCTGCCCTGCTTGAACAACTGGAAGCCCTAGCTAAATCGCCTCTGCTCGGTCCGCGGCAGCAACGTCTGTAAAACGAATGAACGAAACTGAGAACACATACCAACCCGTCCACAACAAACAATTTCACTTGATCAGTGACCACAAAAACCAGAATGTCCCAGCCTGAATCAAGCAAGTGGCGACGCGGCTTTACAGCTTGTTTAATGGCCATGTGGAGCATACGTATCTGATTGCTACACTTTCCCAGTTAGGCAGCTCATGTGCAAAAGGCAGTCACATCACACTTCACAAGAAGTCTTATCTTTACCAATTGCCAAGGACTCTGGGCCCAAAATGTGTAAAAGTACTTAAGAGATTAAAGGGGCAGAAAGATTTTTGTATTTTTTTTCCCCAGAAATGCCTCACCAGGATCAGTTCCTTAACATCCACTCATTTCAAAAAGAAAGAGATGCCTATGCTGCTTGGGAGGACTTGGAAATCTCACCAGCTGCCTCGTGGCAGCTCCCAGCACTGAAACACCTTTGAATCTGTGTGGCATCCTGTTAGCCAAATATCATCAGTCACAGAGCCAGCGCGTCTCTCCGTGCAAGCCTCGCACGTCCAGATGGAGCTGTGCAAATGCTGATAGCAGCAGAGCACAGGGGAATGGGGCACCAAGAGAGACCACCACTGTGGAGATGTGCATGGCATAGGACAGGGCTGTTAATCCCTAGGTTACTGCCTAGGGAATATGGGACACATTATGGGATGCAGGGGAAGAGCATTTGGGGATTGTACAGGACTTATGGGGTATTTCGGGGAAGGACAAAAGGCAGAGAAAGGGAGGGACCAAGGTGGTTTGTGGAGGAAAAAGCATCGTAAAATAGAGGGGTAATGGGACAGAAGGGGCCAGTCGCATGTCAACAGGTTGCTGGTCGGCGCACTCGTCTGGCCATGCCCTGCGCCTGACGGGCCCTCTCATTAAACTCCACTTCTCACTATTTTCCTGGGTGAGAGGACTCTGCTCTGCATGCAAGGGTGTGCATGGAGGGTAAGCGGGACCACAGGGCAGAGGCCCATGTGTCGGCGGTGCCAGAACAGCAGCAGGTGAGGGTGCACATGTCAGCGTGCAATTTCTAGGGACTACGAAGCTGGACTAGCTGGTGAGTACCTCAAGGGTCTTAGGAGCCCAGTGAACCTGTCTCTTGTTGGGAACGAGACAACTGGAGGAGCTGTCTGCTGGAGGGATCAGAGAGGCCAGTTGTCCATCAGGACAACTGCTGGAGAGACCAGCCAAGCTGAGCCCCTTGGTCCTGCCTCTTGTTGTCTCCATCTTCCATATCCTCCTTAGCCTGGGAACCATCTCTCTTAGTTTCCTCCTCTCTCGCCCTCTTTTTTAATCCTCCTGACAAAACCTTAAATGATCTAAAAAGCATCCCCAACAAGGATGAGGGAACGCAAATGTCTTAGCAAATGTGCATTTGAGCTCCACATGCTCCCAGGGATGGTGTAGTAATAAAAACCAATTAGATAACGCTCAGCAGCTACAGCGAGAGGGAGTGGTACAATCTCACCACGACTAATAGGGTTTTTAATAATAGATGGGTCTCTCTGTGCAGTCCTGGAGAAGGGAAGCCAAAGTGGTTTCAGTTACAGTGCATCTTTCTGCCCAGTGAATTTCTGTGAGCGGAGGATTAATATTCTATGAAAGTGGGGATTAACCCGCCCTCCACGCTTACCGTTTCTACCAGGAAGATCCCTGCAGGGTCAGGAGTGGGCCCCCGCTGATGGCGCGGGACAGGGGAATCCCATAGAGAAGCACACTGAGCTCCCTCCCGCACCCCCTCGCGAAAAGACACATTGCTCAGTCCTACAGGTGCCAACTTTTGAGCAGCTCAGTAATGAAGAACCTGGAAAAGCACACACTTCTGCTCTCTCACTTTCTCTCATGTCCCAAGAAAAGTCCAAACGCAAAGTTGCAAGTGACCGCTGCAACAAGGCTGAAGAAAGCCCAACACACCAGAAGAAGCCATATGTGCCCCAGGTGGGTCAGTGTCGTGGGCAGGGTGCCACAAAGCCCCCTGCTTGCATCTCTTCCTGCTGCCTTCTGTTTACAAACTTTCACTTCATGCCTCCTTGCTCAAAACACAAACAAAAGCCATGGAGGGCATTTTCTTGTTGCCATAGAAACAGTTATTATACTCTCAAACTGTACTTAATGCATCACTCTTCCCCCTCCGGCACCTTGCAACAGCTTGCCATTCAATGGGAAGGCTACGCCGCGAGAGGAGGAAGAGCCCTGACAGCTCGCGTCCTGCGCTTGAGACGCAGCGTCTCCGCAGCTGCCCATAATCTCCTTTCCATCAGTGCACAGACTCTTTCTTTCTTTTCTTCTCTTCTCTCTTTCTGTCTTGTTTTCTGTTCTTTGGAGTGTCACATCATTTGCATTTATGAAAGGAATTTTCCTGGGGGTGCAAAGATAGTTCAAATTGTCTGTGATCAGATCAACCTTGTGCATAATACATTTGTATGAAAATAAACTCCCTGGGGCCCACATTCCTGGCTGAAAGTCTCTGTAATGAAGTATTTTACTCTAATTTAGTTAAAGATGATGGAGATAGGAATGAGTGCGTGCCTGCATGCATATAGAGGAGGGGAAGAAAGACAGGTTACGATACACACACAAAAGCCAATAATTACAAGATTACATGCTGGCTGGGAACACTACTGAAGTATCTCATTATTACGAGAAGCTAACTTCTCATCTCTTCCCTCTGAAAATCAGTCCTGCCCTATATGGCTTCTTGCAGACCAGATCTGGACAACCTGAATGCTTGTCCTCAGAAGGGGAAGGCAGAAAACTACTCTTCCGTCCTGCATCACTTGTTAAGAAATCATTCCCATTCCACATCCAGGCTGAACCAACACGACATTGAGATAATGACTTTTTCCCTGCTCCCCATTCTTCTCCAAATGCAAAAGCAAGACATCATCCTCGATTAGAGTCACTCCTCTGGAATATCAGCCTTTTGTTTTGCAGCCTCTGCTCTATTTGATTCAGAAGGATGACTTCCCTGTAGGGCTCCATCCCCACGTCCCCAGTCCCAGCTGAATAACTTGGCTCCCAGATTCCTGGCTACTCCTACGTGACCTCGCTGGCTTGGCTAGGCACTTAAACCTGGAAATGTGAAACTCTTCCTGGCAAAAGCTTGTTGCAATGAGGACAATTCCACCCAAGGTTTCTGTTTCAATTAACTGATATTTCCTGAGGATAACAACTTTGCCCGCACACAAAAATATCAACCAGATCTGACTCTTAGCAAAGGTTAAATGATTTCAGTGAACCTTGGGTCAAGTCTGAAGCATAACCGCAGTTAGTTAAGTTCTAGTACACTCTGCCATTGACTTGCTATGATGCCTTGCATCAGCCTCTGCCCTCTGTTTTGTTTCCCCATCTTTTTCATAGAGGACAAACTCACCTCCCTGCTCAACAAAAAACCATAAGACTTCATACATCAGTCTCCCAGGGTTCCAGCCATAGACCAACTGTACCCAGGGACATCCTCAAGATATATCAGGTATGGTGAATATAGGAAAGGGATACCATTTGATTGCCACTGCTTTCAATTTAAGAGGATTGTGTCCTCCAGGCTTCTTGACTGTCAATAATAAAGTACTGGGATTTCTTTACTCTGTTATTGCAGGCCTAGTACTTCCCCATCCTAGGAAGACGTAGGAAAAATGCAAATAAAAGCTATTAAAGGATAGGATAGGGAAAGAAATGGGGAGATAGAAAGCTAGGAGCCCCTGATAAGGGGCAAAAGGAATGGCACGATTCAAGGTGCGCAAGGAGAACTGGCGAAAGTGGTTTGGCAGACAGTACTCCTCGCTAGGATTTGTTGTGTTTCTGCATTTTCCTGATAGCTTTGCTGAGAAGATCTGCTTTGGATAATGCTGGTGCTGTGCAGCAGTCTTACACGTTTAGACCCATGATGGCTGCCCCACTTTTTTCCAAAGGCTGTGTCACATGGGACACAAAAAATTATTCTAGGATGTGGAAGCAGATGCACATGTACTATAGAAATATCTATTTTATCTGAGTCTTTTTTTTTTTTTTTTTGCTTCCCATTCCCATACCCTAAGACAAAAAGAGACAATCAGCTCTTGTGCCTAGACAGCCCTGGAAAAATTCCTACATCCTGGTAAAGACTTGATCTTCCACACAGTAGGGGAAGTGATCAACTCTTCTAAAAGAGAAACTACACAAAGTACACCTTGAGAATAAAGGCGGAGGACTAAATACATTCCTGGCAAGAAGAAGGTGCAACTCCCTTTGAAGCAAGAGAAATCAGTGCCGCTGAATTTGTCTTAGGGAGATAAATACTAATAACCAGTCCTTCCCAGAGGACAATCTGATAACACTGAAGTTGACACCCACAAACGTCAGGCAGGATATATTTCCTCCTGTGTGCTGGTATCTAAGCTTATCACCCTATTTGCTTCTTCTCTCCCAAGTCATTTTACAGGGTCAAAGGCTATCGTGGGGCTTTAATTAGAATGCCATCGTAATGAGCTGACACTTAAATCAGCCTGCCAGTGGCTAAAGAAAATTAACCTTAGAGTCAAATGAGCTCCAGTCTGGGACTTCATGTCATGAGGGGGCAACAGACGCTTCCAGAGCTGATGTGTATGCTGGAGGGATAGAGTGCTAAACCTTGCGTTCCTTTGAAACAAGAGATCTACGCTGGGGATCTCGCCTATCCTAGCTGCCTCTGATGCACAAATAAAAGCAAACAGTCTCTCATGAGCTTTGCACCATGTGTTTGCTGTGCCAAGCCAAGGAGAAATCAACAGGGAGAAGTTACCTGGGGATCAAAACTTCTTTTGGGCTCCTTGAGAAAGGATGCTACTTGAGCTCATATACACCTACAAACGTATCACATGTGATAAACCATATCAGTTACTATGAATGACTTTGTCATTATGACTTAGTTGATTACTTCATTATTATACAAGAGCCTAGGCTGTAAGTGAGGGCAGGTGCTTCACCCAGCTCAGACCCTGCAAGGCTTAGGGACCAAATAAACAGCATGAGGCTACCATCCCCTGCTGCCTAACAAATTGGAGGGGCAATCACAAGGAAAAATACACACAGAGGATTAACCTCCCCGCTAAACTTGCACTTTCTCTTTGCCACTGAAACTGTACCGCCGCTTCCCACATGCATTCTGCACCAATTTCTCCCCGCACCATCTTTTGGCACAAGTCACCACACTGCTGTATTGCCAGGGAGTTCTGAGTAAGTTCTAGACAGCCAGTGGCAGTTTTTCCCAGTGAACTCAGCTATTCCCTTTAGTATCATTTTTCTTTGCATCCTAAAGGCACCCAGTAACCTAGAGAAGAAATCCAATGCGTGTTATTCACAGGTATCAGCGAATCCATAAAGGCTTACTGCCTTCCTCAGTGCTGAACTGCCAGTGCAATCTTTTTCCACAACATCTCTTTTATGCCACTGCACTTGACAAATACCTTGTGCCTCTCCACAGGTATTTAGGAAATCCTGCCAAAGCAGGCATAGAGAACACACAAATGGACCTAACATCTCCATCTATTCAAGACAGAGCCGTGCAGCAAAACCAAGAGATTTTGCTAACCAGATCTGGCCATGGAGCTGCCTGCGTATAGCAGATTCAGCCCTGTGTTCCTTGCCATGAGAGGACGCGTTTTCCTTTCATTAAGATCAGTACACCTCAGAGGCTACTTTAAACAACCCTCGAATCATTCTCCGCATGTTTCTACTACAACTGTAATCGACCTTTCTCTAAAGGGGAACTATCCGATTGAGAACCTTGGGAGATGACTCTACTTATTATATCATAAAGTTTAAAACTGGAGCAACTCCGCCAGAGTCAATGCAGCAAAAATAAATTTACAAAAGGATGCTAAACAGTAGAATTTACTGCAGAACCATCTTTTTAAAGGAAAGCTGAAACCTTCTTCTTTTGCAAAAGTATCCTACAAAACACTTGCTTCCTATGTTGCCAATGACACCTTCAACTAATTGTTCCTGAAAGACTGTTGAACACTTCAGTTAATTCTTCTCTAGTTACAGTCTTTGTTTACTTTGGGGATTTGACTCCACTATGAAGGCCAACTTGCTTCCTTCTTAAGAACAACGAAGTTCCAATGGGCTCAGGGTTACAGTTCCCAAATTAATGTGCTAGGAACTAAAAAAAGTCAAACCCATGTTCCACCTCCTGTAAGGTTCACGCACAGGTTTTCACGCAGTAGAGGCTGTGATACAGGAGGACTGCAAACATCAGAGTAGAATAGTTGCAGACATTTTTAGACTTAGGATTATTTGCATCAGGGTATTTTAAAAGGGTGTAATTTTTAGTTTATGTTAAGCTTAAGTATAATTTTGTTGTTTTGAAAGTACTCCTAAATTGCATGATTTGGACACAAGTCATTCAATTTGTGATACTTGTTTAAAGGTTCAGCTCCCATGAGGCTTCAAGAGAATTTTAGCTTTCTTTTAAAAGAAGAATGTTATTAACCCCTGGGGGGGTTATACTGAAAAGCATGAAATTGTAACCTTTGGCTTGACCCAAATGTCTTGAACCTAGAGGCAAGTAATAAGTGCAAGTATTTGGGAACTGTTCCTGTGGGGTGTATGCTGGGGAGGACAGTGTTGGTCATTTCTGAGGTACATGGCAATTTGGAAGTCAGTCTCATGTTTTGGGGCAGCCAGACACCTGACACTGAGAAGGGACATCTCTGAACACCAGCTTTGAAAGGGAAGTAATCTTGGGGCTTTTTTTTTTTCCTTGTAGTTTTCTTCTCCTCTCACCAAATCTTGTAATATATGGATTCAACAGATGGTGTGATCTCTTCCTCCCTCTCTCCCCTCAAGTCAAAAAGTAAAATAGTAAATACCACTGTAAGCACTTAATGCAGAAATAAACCGTTGCAGTACAAGACAGAAGAGCTTCAGACACTTCAAAACAAGACATAAGAAAAGACAGGTCCTCATCCAAGTCATACAGTTCCACACAGAAAAACAGCATCTCCTTGTCTTTCTTCTCACAACAAGAAAGAGTTTCCCCCTTACTCCCAAATAAACCTTGGGCTACTGGAACATCACTGACATTTTCTTTAAAGAGTTTTTAATTAAAATAACATTAAGTATGCCATGTTCAGTATTTGTCAGGCATCAGGAAAGGCTACTAAAATTGTCACTGAGGGGCCTATTAAATATCATCGTATGCTCCCAGAGTAACTAATTACAGACATTTGTAAAGGTTCTGACTCCCCCATCCTGCAAAAATCTTTAGCTTTTTTATTTCTTTATTTACTTGCATCAAACAACCAAATGTTAACAGCATGCTGTTCAGCACCTGCCCTGCGGAACAGGCAGGCATTGCCCCACTGCCCCAGATGGCACCAAACAGCCCGCTGGCATCTTGGAGCCAGGGAGCAAACCTGACGAGGTTTCAGTTCCTTTTTTTGTTTTCCTCTCTGCCTTCTGCACTTTGTATTCCCTGTTTGCATCATCTGAACGTTTGAGCAAAGGCCACAGAAAACACTGGAGCTTGGAAATAAAACAGGTACTCTCAGCAATCCAAATCCAGAAGCCTGAGGAACTTAGAAAACTGCAAGCCCTTTGAGAAAACCTGTACCTGCACAGCACCTCACGTAGCAGGATCACGATGGGTGGCTACTATAACTACCAGCTGTGGTGACCATGGTAAATAATACTGAAAAGGGCTTGAACTTTTCCTTCTGCATGGGATGGTATCGGAACAGAAACAATGACGGTTTATTGTGTAGACAGGGTAGTAACAAGACCTCTATGCTGTTCTTCATGGGTCTGCTCTTCAGAGCAAAGGGAAGCCACGTGGTCCTGGATCCATGCCTAATGCCACACCACACCAGGACATTCAGGCACAGAGGGTATGCCCGGAGACATACTTCTAGGCTTGCTAACTACAAGGTCAAAGAGTCTGGTCTTGAAGCCTTCCAGGGAGCACTCAAAATTCCACAGAGACATACCCAGACACAAGTGGTTGCTTCCCCTGGCTTTCCATCTCCCCCAGCAAGCACCTGTGTGTTGCTCAGCAGGGCCAGACCAGGCGAGAGGGCTGACCACAAGGAGCACAGCCCTTCTGCCGATTCAGTCGAAAAAGGGCCTTCCAGCAGGAATTTGGAGCAATCGCAGCGAATGATGTTGCCGCTCACTTTGTGCATGAGGCAGACCAGTTTCCCTGCTGACCTTCGCGTTGCTTGTGAGGAGGGCAAGCATTTCAGCACCTATGCCATCTGCAGATTTGGTCTTCCCCTCAAGGACACAAAAACTAGGTCAGAAGCTTTTCTCTTCTCCTTCCATTCCTGCAAAGCACACTAGAGCTCAAATCCTCAAGACAAAGCATTATTATTATTGTTGTTATTTTTTTATGGTGGAAGAAAATATTAATGTTACAAATAGCTGCCATTAGCATAAGCAGAGCTGCATATTAATATGCACACGGGTGTCTCCACTGTCAGGAAGCAGAGAGGCCCCAGAGGCCCTGCTTTCACTGGGGAAAATGATGATGGCATTAGCTCTAATGATAATGATAAGGAGGCTGCCATAAACGATACGACAATTTCTTTTGCAATCTTGTTTGGGCAAAGACTTCTTCCTTACTCCCCCGTGTCCATAAAAGGATGCTGTTTGAACAAATGGCAGCTTGACTGATTTATTTTAATTTCACCACCGCTTTATGGTTTTCTTAAAAGTGCCAGCTCTTTGAGTCACGTGACTGAGAAAGAAACTCAGTTAAGCCTTTCAGATGAATTCCTAACCACCAAGATTTTGGAGAGTGGGATACTAAATAAAAGAAATTCCACATCTATTTATGTTTTTAAAACCTTGCGAAGTTTGAGTCTTTTTGGACTAATGATACTATTATATCCAAGGACAGCAGGAGCTATGAAAGAAAACAAAAATGGATATGAAAAAAATAACCAGTAATTAAAGTTGTCTCTAATGTGAGATGTTCACAACCCTATCACAGCTTTTCTCCCCCATCACTTATCATTGCCCCTATGCGTATTACATCTAGGATGCGACAGCAAATCTTTGTGAGACTATGCTATGACTCAGATGAGAGAAGTGATGTGGCTAAAAAGTGACAAAGCAAAAGACAGCAAAGAGAGGTATTTCCTACAGAACGGTTTTGGATGTGCTCAACAGTGCAGACCTCCAGACAGGCGTGCCGGCACAGCTGGGAGGGCAGGACGAGGGTGGTCTGCACTGCTCCTGTTACTGAGAAAATGCATGATGGACTGGGGGAAGAGATGCAGAGGGAAGATCTGGGTTCCTAGGGCCCATGTGTCAAGATCCCGTCAAACCCTGTTTTGGCTCTTCCAGCTGTGGAACAAACATGAGTTTCCTTTTTTTTTCCAGGCCAGAAGTAAAGCAGAAATCATTATCCCCAGCTGCGATGTTAAGGCCTCGGTTATGCAATAGGACTTGGCTGTAACAAATGCAAAAGAATTTCTTCACTGAACTCTGCATCTGGACACAGCCAGATGATTCTCTCTGGCTCTGTGGCTGCTGAACTAATTACACAGCTTTTCAGCGATGTCGCTGCACAGGGTGTCTCTGGCCTGGAATCGTCTGTCACGGCTACAATGTGCAACAGGGATCTGAATACATGAAAGTGTCAGGGAGGTGGGGATGCTACGTTTTGGTCTGTCAGCTTCTGGGCTGAAAACCCTATTGAGCTCAGCTAAAATACTACACTATCCGCTTTTCATTTTTCACATTTGTTCTTGTGATGTACATCCTGAAGCTCATCAGAGGGAAATTTAAGCTTTATACCAGCAATAACATTCTTTGCAGTAAACTCAATCCAAAGGGACTAGCCAAGACCACAAAGAGCCCTACAGATGACTGCTTCAGATAAGGTGGCCAGGTGAAAATTCTTGATACAGAGACACGTCCAAATACTTGGCACGCACAGGCCAGTAACACAGGTGTTATAGAAAGACGGCTTCCTCCACCCACGTAGCCTGTAGGACACAGGGAACAGGCACAAGCCTCACAATCCGTCTCCCAGGTAATATCTGCCCCAGATAATACAACAGCAAAAAGACCACCTTTGCAGTACAAAACAGCCATATTAAAGTTGCAGAACTGGTGGACTCAAGATGAAGAACATCAGGGTAGTCCAAAACATGAATCCTATTTGTTCTCTTCTTGTGCTCCTTACTCTCTTTCCCTTTGACTTAGTTGAGTGGTTCAAGTCTACCTCACACTCACTCAGTCCCCACACAGCTTCTCAAACTCTTATTATTCCAGCTGGCCTGCACAGAGAAATGTTTTCTCATTTATTTTCTTGTTTTGGAACAGCACCTCAGTTACCCAACAGAAATCCTCTGCAGAGACAGCAGGAATATCCCAGCAGGAATGGTAAGCAATGATGACCATGCTTGGGAAATGCTACATTATCATAAACCTCCTGTTTTGGACATACCCAGAAGCAACAGCAGATCTTCTTTCGCCAGCTAAACCCACTAAGGCAGTGCAGATAATCTGGAGAACTTCTCTAAATAACCAGGACCACAACAATGCAATTGTAAGCAGAAGCAAATGCACACACCCTACAAATGATGTATATTAATACTAGTTGTTCAATACCGTCTCCTACTGTGCAAAGTTGAGAGAAAAGAATTAAACTAATATATGAAGTCTATTTGCTGTTTCTGTATGACTAAAACTTATACCTATACACAAACGTCTCTTCTCCCCTCATACTTGGATTTCCAAGCACGTTGTTTGCTGGTCTGCCAGACCAGCATTATGTGGTCTACCACATAATGCCTGTGGATTTAAAAAGAGGAGGAGCAACTCTGAATCATACAGTATTTGTATGATCCTGGAAGCCAAATGCACAAACCCAAAGCTATTCCCTGGACAGCTGTAAGGGCTCAGTATGTAACAAGCTATATTGTATAGATGCAACCATAAGGTGCTTGAAAAGTGGAAGGATGAGCTACAGCCCGCTGTATGCTAAGTCCATACAGACATAAATCTTGATTTCAAATGTGGCCATCAGGACTTCAGTGCCAAGTGGAAATAAGAGCAATAAAAAAATACTTGCAAAAATACTTTGTCAGACTCAGGTCACGCACCACAAGAACGTGGCATCTGAAAGGGGAATCAGCTTGGCAGATACGAACACACTTGCTTGAGCCTCCTGTTCCCACGCACCTTGCACTGTGGCTGTACAGGGGGGCACTACAGTCACCACAAGACGGAAATTGCACCAGTGCCTGTTCCAAGACTGGCATGGCCTTCCTGGCACCCAAGCTAAAAAAATGATGCGGTGGTAGTGCTCAATGATCTCATGATAAACCCGCCTGGGGGAGGGGAGAGGCGACGAAAAAAGATTATACGCGCTTTTGATCGCAGATGACATTCCATTAGCCCAGGACGATACGCATATGTATGCTATAAGCACCCTGACACAGGTAATGACTTACTGACAGGGTATAAAGCAATGCAGGTTAATCATCCCGATGGCTGGATCATGCAGTCACAAGACATCTGTTTTCCCAACAAGTTTTTCTAGCAAAGACTTACGAACAAACAGGAGAGCCGTGAACACCTGAGACTGGACACCCCTCGCTGTGGCCTTTGAGCCAAGGAACACATCACTTCACCAGTTCATCACGGCCCAGTCAACTGGTACTTTTTGCATAGGAAAACCAAAGCTTCACTTACCTAGAATAGAAGACAAAAAAAGAGAGAGAGAGAAAAAATACAGTTAGTGGATTTCCCTGAAACATACAGATGCTGCTTATCTTTATTTCCCAGGTGATTCCCACATCCCGGCACCTCGTTAGGAGATTCTTGACATGTTCAGGAACAGGAGTGATCTATGATAGCTCTCTTAGCACATGGACACTATCTCCCCTGCTGTAATTGGTCTGTGGTGCCATTTAATGTTATACAGATTATTCATTAAGAAAAGCAAAACTGAGCAGGTGTTTTCATCAACAGCTTGTTCTATTTAAAAAAAAAAAAAAAGGTAGAAAGAGGCTCCACAACAACATTAACCACACGGAAAGGCACAAATTATTCTGACTGTGAACAGCAGGGCACAGAAGGTCTTGAAGTCTACTGAAAGAAACTGCAGCAGGAAAGGAAAGGATCTCCTTGCTAAGGGATGGATGGATTGGGTCATTCTGCCTCGTGGTTCTGTCATGTATTATGTGAACTACAGCTAGAATGAAAGGCCTTGATAATCTTTGTTTAGGTAAAGTAGGCTCTGCCATGGGATGGAAGGAGGGAACAGATGACCTCTTGAGGTCCCTGCCATCCCTACATTTCAAGATTTTGATGAAGACATGGCACCTTTGTGTGCAATACAACATGGACGTAAAAAAAGATGTGACTGTCTCGCAGAGCTATCACCTGAATAAGCCAGAGGGAGGACATAAAAGGAGGCTGTTAGATAGGATGAGAGGAAGCTAAGAAGGTCTGAAGCAGTACTAGGCCTTTCTTTCTGACCAGTTTCATCTTCACTCAGAGGGTGGCTAGGATGTGCTACTTTCTTGAACGCTGATTTATAGGTCTGGAGCCAGGACCAGCAATCAACCAACCAGGACTCAATCTTTGCAAGCAATAAATAACTAAATAAAGATTGCTTATTTATTCTCAAGAGTTAATCTGCCTCTGAAAAGTAACTCGAATTTCAAGAGAAGGGGGTAAAGTGACTATACCAAGGGTCAGGTTCTGAGAAAGGAAGAGCTTCCCTCCAACTCGGTTTTGAACAAAGTCAAATCAGCATTTTCATGTTCAGAAATTGTGCGTTGCATTTACTCCTGCTCGATTCTACCAGTCCTAGATAGAACAGAGCAGCACTCAAATATCCTGCACAAGCTTTGGGTTGCATTATTTGAACTGTAATGGAATATAGCTACTATCACAGAATCCCCTAGAGGAAATGCAGCCAGGCTTACACACACTATTGGGAAAGAAAGAAATAGATTAATATACATTCACGGCACATTTGCAAAGAGATTGCTTTGCTCATAGCGAGATTTGCACCTGTATAATTGTATCACTTTCAAATTAATCATAATCATACTCTCAACCAATATATGATCTACAGAGGAGGCCTCATGCTCGGACTCTTATAATCGGGACAAAAATAGCTGGCTCTGAATGCACCAAGATTTCTGCTGGTATGCGGGAGACAGTAAATCCCAGCTGACCCACTAAGCCTTGGTATTTTGTTTCTGCAAAGCCCTAGTATGGCATATATCTTTGCATAAGTAAGACCTGGTCTGTGCAACAGCAGCACCGTAACGTTTAGCAATACGTTCCCTTTGCAGGACACTACAAAAGTAGCACAAGCCTTACTTTTCTGAGGAACGCTTAAGCCCAAAGAGAAGTTAAGTGCTTTTCCAGCAGATACACAGTGCCTCTGTCACACGGAGAGACACAGGACCTGTAACTCTTGGCTTCCCTGACGTACACATTTAATTACTGGATAACTCCGCGCAGGAACAGCGACCCACAAGTGCAGCGCAGCGTCAGCCCGAAGCCTCCCTGGTGCCGTGCCTGCCCCTCCTCTGCCGTCTCCTCCAAACGGCTCCCAGCAAAAGGCGGATTCCTTAATTGTGTTATTAGCTGAATTATTAATTGATATGAAAACAGCATTTTACTGGGCATAAAAAGTCATTTGGAAATGAGATAAAATGTTCTCGGCGCTGCCTGCCTCCGAGCAGAGCTGGAGCGAGGGCTCTGACAGCTTGATTATTATGCACATTAGTGCAATCTGGTGAGCTCCCCACACAGGGAGCGCGGAGTCCCCAAGTACCGTATCCATCAGGCCGCATCCCTCTCCTTTTCTCTTTCTTCTCCCCCCATCGCTGCCTGCTTTGCATTTATGTGGGAGACCTCAGGGGTAATTTTTTTGTTCTGATCAATCCCAGCTGTCATCACTGCAGAGCTGCTAATGATAGCGGCGGTGGGCAAATAGCATTTTCCCTTCAGCCCCACACCAGGAAAGACTGTCTTTGTGCCTCTTCCCCAAACCCTCCTGTGCCCCAAAAGGGAAGAGATTGTTTCCCAAGACACTCCTTGCCGGAAAGGAGTTGCTTGCACTTGTCCGTCTCCACGTCCTTTGTGTCCCACTATGGAAACAGTGGTCTGTGTATATATACCTTCTTCTACAAAATGTTCCAGTATTTCACAACGAGGAGGGGGTGTGTGTGTGTCTTGATGCCCTTTCAGCCTTTGGTCAAAACCGTCTTGGGACACGATACATTTTCACTCCGGACAGATCCTTTTCCCTTGGTGCTGAGAGGGGACACCTCTATGGATGCCCACCATGTCATCCATCCCTCTCCCTGGGCCTGCCCCCCTCTACCACCCCCTTGTCAGCCCCCCATGGCTTCGCAGAGCTGCGGCAGAAGCAGAGCTGTCTGGCAGATGGTATCAATTAATTTTGAACCTCTGTTAAACAGGCAAAATGTGTGTCCTTGCGCAAGGGGGGGTGATAAACTCCAGGCAGCCCCCTCCCCTACCTTTTTTGACCCCCCCTTTGCAGTCACCTCACCAGTGGGAACCTACCCCCACTGACCCACATCTCTAACACTCAGCCAGAGGAGCTGGCAGACACCAGTGATCAATCCCATCTCTTACATGCAAACCTTGTAATTTAGCAATAACTACTCAACCACCATTGACCTGCTAATTAATCCATGGATTTTTTGTTGCGCCTTTAATCGTTGGCCCCGATATCTGAGTCACTTTAGACTGCTCACTCTGCGCGGAGCCTAACCAACTAAATGCTACTTCAGCTCCGTAGTAATAAAACACTGAAATATATTGACTCCCTGCCAGCTCTCGCGCTCGCTCTCTGCCTCTCCGCTTGCCGGCTGAGTGCTGGCGTGTGAAGGGAATATAGAGAGGGGAAGGCATCGGCCGTGAGAGATGAAGTTTGGGACACAGGTGAGAGAAAGCAAGAATCAGTCACTGGTGACAGGCCACCAAGGGCAGCCTCTGATCCCTGCTACAGCCTTGCTCTGACAAACTCAAACCTGCTGTTCCTCCATCCCGAAATGGGCTTGATGGCACTAAGAATTCACAGGCGTGCTGGATCCTGCCTCCTTTCTGCCTTCCACCCCTTAATGAGGAAATCCTTGTCCTCTTGACTGTCACACTCGCTATATACATGTTTGAAATAAAAAGCCAGATGGTATAGGCAAAAAATGAATCCATGCAGTGGAGAGCCAGGAGATCCATATTTTTTTGATAGCGCTGTCAGAGGATCTCTGTGTAAACATGGATGAATCACCATGAATGCAGTTTTGTGAAGTGACTTGCACCTCTTGGTGCCTTGAACTGATGCTAAGTTTTTGGAAATGGAAATGGCAGTCTGAAGCCCTGACATAGCAGGATCTGCGGATGCTCAGCCCGCCTGGACATTGAGTGACTGTGAACCAGGCCCTCACAATAAGCACTTGATAACGTGGGTCACACTGATAATGGGGGTGGAAGAGAGATGAAGGGACTAATGGGTGACAGTTCGGTGCTGAGAGCAGAGAAGTAGGAGGAGGTTGTTAACCCGGTTGAGAAAATTCTCCATTAAAAAGTATTCATTTTCATTTGGTTAAAATCAAAATGGAAGCCCTGTCAGCAGCAGATGATATTCACCCTCCCACATGGAAATAAAGCAGAAAGTGATAAGCCTTTCCGATTACTGCCGTAGCTTGCTGCTAACGCTTTTGTTGCGGCTGATCCGTAGTCCCGAGCCGTTCCCGATGCCCACCTGCTGGTCTGCTGCAAACAGGTACACCACACAACTGCCCTGCCCAAAGAGCCCAGGGGCTCCCTCCAGCTGAGCCCCACGAGCAGGCCAGCGAGTGGTGGGAAAAACCACAGGCAACAGGAATAAAAGGGTGTCCAGGGGACTGGTGAAGATGAGGCAACTCCGCGAGCAAGCTCTCTGTGCCTTCCTCACGTTGGTGCATCACACGCGCGAAGGGAGCTGTGGTGCCCTTGAAGAGCACGGGCTCAGCACAGCTGGAAAGGCCGGCGCACTCCAATGAGATGGGGAGGCACTGGCCCTGTCACAAAAACCTACCGTGCCCCTACGCCGACAGTATAGTGACACTGTGACTGCAATTCAACAGCTCAAAAACTATTCTGCTAGCACACCTGAGATGCTGTAACTGGGGGGCAGCGGCAGGACAGAGGCACTTATTGTTGGAGAAGGCCATTGGGAAAGCAGCCATACGGTGGCCCTATACTTCCTGATCCTAACGCCGCTGTTTCCATGTAAATAGCTAGTGTTCCCAAGCAGCTGCGTCCCCCCGTCCTTTTCCGTTTGTCTCTGTAAATAGCAATGCCAGAGCATGTCCGGGGTACAAAGAATGGCCAGAACAAGGCTTCCCAGCAACAACGGGGCACACTGGCAACTCCAAGGGGGTTTGGCAGCAGCATGTCCGAAAGTTTCCTTGAGGACTTCCTGGGATCTTATTGTCCTGATCTGCCCTCTCTTTTTTAATACTGCAAATAATGTTTCTGAAATGCAGGTCATTTGGGGTAATTTATGATCTCTCTCATTGCCAAGAGAGTCTATCGGCAGTGGACCTCCTGCTGGTCAACACTTCAGGACTTTTGAATAGAAAAGATTTTTCTGTGCTTCCCCCAAAACAGTCTAGAGGCAGCACGGCTGGCTGGGAGGAAGCTCAGAATTGCTTGTTTGAGTGCCGGCGCATACTGGGTTTGGAGATGCTGCACAGTACATGCAAAATATCTCAGGGAAAGGACATCGTTTTACTGAATAGCTTTGTCACTGAATTGCTCGATCAAAGATACCAAGATGAACTGAGTCGCCATAGGCATGAGAAGAAATGCTTTCTCTCAGTTACGTCCTATCTAGTTCTTTTACAGAGCAATTATCACTGACACAACCATTTCCATCTTTACAAAAAGACACGCATTACAAATAGCTTTGCATTTTGGGGCAGGATGGACATTCAACGGACCTCATGTGCTTTAGTGGAGACTTGTAAACTGACTTCGTTTTAGAAACGCACTGCTTTACAGCATTCTGCCTGCCACACATATGGGTCCAGTCTAATGGCTGGCAGATCAACACCTCGGAGTCCTCAAACCTACTTCACAAGGGTGTTTTCGGACTGTGCTACTAAGCCTTTTTGCCTGCAATCTACTGAACTGCCTTGTCCTAGAGGGGAGGACAGAGCCCTTGCACTTCATGGCTGTTTGAGAGTCTGATGCCAACCTCAGGCAGGACTATAGGGATCATGGGGTGTCTTTAAGCTATCTTTGTACTCGTTGAACCCTCGAAAATTGAACAGGTGGCTTCCCCTCCCTATTCACAGGCATGGGAAAGTCAGGAGTTGCTGTACTGCTACATCTCCCTGCATCCCCATGTCCAAAACAAGACCCTAACAACAAGTGACTGTGATTTACATAGTTAAAGAGCCTTTACACTCGTGCTTTGCTGATTAAAGTGCTACTTTAGTGGTGTAGACCTCAGTGGAGCACTTTAACCTCTGGTAGCAAAAGCAGACCTTTGTTTAAATTAAACCTCAGCTCTTCCACGCAGACACAAAGGAAGCAGCACCTACCCTAGTTCTACTGCAAGAAAATTTCACTGAGGAACAGATATGCCATATCCAACTAGCTAAACAGTGGTGACCATGCCAACTTATTTCCAGGTGAACACCTTCCCAGAAAGGAGGGTTGTTTGCATGTGGGGTTTAAACTAGATTCAGCCCCTATCAGCTTTCTGATATGTCTTTGGGGTTTGGCCCATGAAGATGCTGCCTCCACTATGCTCTACAAGAACATCTTCCCCGCATCGCTTGACTGCCTTACAGAGCCCAGTAGCCGCTGTGCATTTACACCGGGTTTTCCTTGGAGAAACCTGGATGGATAAGAACTGGAGAGTAAGAGAGACGGTAAGTTGGTTCAGGACTGAAGCACAATGCTCAGCCTGGTGTGTGATCTCCTCCTCTACTCCAGCAAGATCAACTAAGGCTATTAAGAGAAATCTCACTGCTTGGGACATATACAGGGAATAAGAGTGTGTAGGAAACAACTTTGTAAGGAGAGGGAGCAGTCGGATGGGAGCTCAGAGAGCTTTTCCATCTGTGGTTGTTCTTCAGGAAATCTAACCAGGCATTTACAAGACCTCCATTGGCAACATCCTATCTGGGCACCTTGCACGTGAATTTCTACTCACCAGCCTTCCTGGGAGGCTAGAAGAACAACTGTGCCCATTTGAAAGAGGGAAACAAGAGTCAGTGACTTCCTTAAACTCAAACTTGCAGCCTCTAGATAAGAATCAAACACAGATTTTCCAAGTCTGACAGCCTACCTTTACTCATCCAGTTTCCCATACTGGCAAGTAGAACAAAAAGTTGGGGTTTTTTGCTTTCTTCCAAAAGCAGCCCTCTGCCTCACATGATTGAGTCTCCACAATCAACCCTAGAGAATGAGTTGGACCCCTCCCATCTTAGCCAGCCCCAGACAGCTGCCCTACCCTGTCCTCATACCTCACAAAACCATAAAGCTTGCATCATACTGTGACACCACAACAGCAGCACAGGAGCACTTCGCAAGCCTCGACCCCTCTGCCTGCCACAGGGAGCTTTCAGCACGGCAGGGGGAATCTGACAAAGATGGCTTCAGCGGGAGGGATCTGCCCAGTTTGAATTAAACTTCAGCTGCCACCTCTGCTCAAGCAGGTCCCGCCTTGCCGATGCCGGATTGGCACAGCAAGCTCAGGATTAGTTTTGAAACTCCTGCCTCCTAAAGCCGCAGGAGGCTGCCTGCAGCCTTTCCAGCTATTTGACCGTGCCCTTACAGCACGGGGAAAAATTCATCTCAATTGAAAGACTGGGGTATAGGAAGTAGAGTGGCGTTTCCCAAGTGTCCTCCCCTCAACTCATTGTGGCAGGAGGAGGTCCTGTTCAGAGAGAAACAGCCAGAATGACCGATTGCATCCACGCCACTGAAAGATGCTGATGAGAAAAACCCAGGCTCCTGCCTGTCATATTTTCAAAACCCCCAGACACTGCCTCAGAGCCTCGCCTGTCGCTTTCCTTAAGCCTCTGTTGAGGAAGAAGAGTGAAGATCTCGGAGACAGTGTTTAGTGTCATAGACAGTTCGGCGAGAGACAATTTTTCACCCCGTTAAATCCCTCTGCAGAATATTATCTGCTGGTTTTCCCTCTTTTTTATGATTTTCTTATGATTATCTCCTGCTGTTTCTGTCCTCAGCAGCCAAATAAATAAATAGCAGTATAGCTGTCAGCAGCTTTAGCTGAGTAAGAAGCCCCTGCAGACAGCCTTGGTGGGCTACACCCCTCCTCGCCCTCAGCACCGCTGCCCTCCAGGCAGTATCAGGGTGCTGGGACCCCCAAGTCTAATGGCAAGAGGGGAGTGGGAAGGGGCTGAGAGTGCAGCCTCTTGCTTCTCTGCCCATCTTTCGCTCTGCAGGCGGGGACATGTCACTGTCTCACCTGAAAATGATGATGATGATGATGATAACATCAGCAGCGACTTGATGGGGGAGGAGGGCTGTGAATATTTAAGCTCCTCACCTGTGTTTGGAGCATGTTTTTATCATCATCCCATAGCACAAATGAAAAAACCCCACAGTGTCAGAGAGCTAAAAGGACTTCCATGGGGTCACAAAGCCAGTCTGTGGCAGAGCCAGGAATAAAACCCAGCCAATCCGATAGCAAGGCACTGGTGTCTTCCCCATAAAACAATCCTGCCCTTTAAAAAAAAGAAATGCACTTCTTTCTCTTGTGTATGTATATCCTTTACACCCTACCTTCCCAACTTTTTCCTTTTCTCTGCCTAGTTCATTCGTACTACAGTTGCACAGGCATGCAGAGCACTTCACAGACAAATGCAAAGAAGATGCCTGCACAGGGGGACTTAAGAGTCTGGCCACTGCTTTCACTCGTAGCTCAGGAATTCCTTCGCAGACCCATTTTTCTATGCTGCTCAGGGATTCTGGTCCCTTTAGGGCCATGTTTAATTCATCTCCTACGACTCTCTGAGATCCTTTGCAGGTACTGATCCTGTCTTTTTCATGAGCTCGTTGCTCAGATGTCTGGCTTTTTTCTTGTGTATAGTCTTCTTCTGCTTCCCTCTCCTCAGATAAAGCTCTTCCTCTACTCCAGCCTCCATCTTTGGTCTTGCGCTCTCATTGCCTTCTCCTCCTTCTCTGCTTTCAACGTATCTTCCTCATTTTTTCTTTCTGAGCTCTCTTCTCTTTGCCTTGACACAACCCGTTCTCTTCTATAACAAGCGTCCTTACACCCTTCTTCAAATACTCTCCCCAGCCCCCACGTCTAGCTCTGCCCATGCCTCCACTCCTTCCCAACTTGTCCATTAGGCAAGTGCTGGATCTTATCAAACAGATACCTTTCCAGGGATACACAGTAGATTAATAGCACGATGAACTTCTTACTGCATATATACAAAATCAACTCATTTTTAACACAACCATTGGAAGCTAAGTCCCAGGGCAGTGCACTAGCAATGCCAGCAGCTGCAACAAAGCAGGGTTGGCTAGTTTTTGACAGTGTGAGATATCTTAACCCAGCCGTTGCTTATTTGATTAGCATGACCACTTGTACATCCATTTTTAAAGAAAAAAGTAACATTTACTTATTTCCTATTTCTCCCACCCCATGTAACACACAGGTCGAAAAAGGAGAGGAAGGGGCAGAGACCCATGTCTAGCTATCTACTATGCCATGAACATGAAAACGTCTCACACTTCTAGCTCTTCTCTCAGTATCTTCCAGACTTCAAACTACAGTGCTGATGGGAACAAAAGCAAACCTATTTGCTTGGGGAAGGAGAAATTTCCTGCCCTTTTTTATATGGATGGTGTGATTTCAGCTAGCAAAGAAGTGTCAACCCACTCCCAGCTGTCACAGGAACGAGCTTTTATCTGACAAAGCTTTGAGAACCCAAAGTTTTTGAAGACATGAAAACAGGAGCTTCATGCCTTATCCTACTTTCTGATTGTGATCTTTTTCCTAGCACCAGAAAGTGCAAGGGTCAAGTCAGTTACTTTGCATCTATTTCCACAATTTTTTAGGAGCTCCCTCCACTTGATGCAATCTTCTTCATTGCCTCCTCTCTATTAGCCATCATACCTACTCTCAAGGATTTTCTTGTGATTAGGTAAAAACTCAAGAAGTGATCGTCAGAAGACTGAGACAAAGCTAGTCCTCATGAAACTGGAGATCACAACACTTTCACGCTTCCTACATCCATTGACTGGGTGAATGCAGCAACTTCACAGCTCCTCTAAGTTGTGCCCAGATGGCCTGAAACTCAAGATGCTGGGAACCACTGGAATACAGTCAGTCTACTGGGCTTGTGCAAGTACAGATAATCATGACCTTAGGTTTAAAAATAAAATTTAAAAAAAAAACCACAACACTATTTGTGTGGTTACTTGCTTGGTTTTGAATGCTTTAATCTCCCTCGCCTATTGCTAGTATATATATATAAAAGAATATTATAACAATACCCACTGTCCTCAAATTGCAGGGCTGAGGTGATTTGGACCCTGCTACAGGGACTCCCCCCGGCACTCCCCGGTGTGCGGCCCCATGCTCCTCTTCAGTCCCTCCTTAGCCTGCAGAGCCCCCACCTATCCCTCCGAGCCCCGACCCGTCCCTCCGAGCCCCCCGCCGCTGCTGTTCCTGGCCCTACGCACCTCAGCTCTGCTGCTCCCGCGGCCGCGAGAGCAGGCACCCTCCCACCAGCAAGAGGCAATTCAGGCGAGTTACGTTCTCTTCTCCGAAAGCTGGAGTAAAAGCAAGCAGGAGGGAAGACGGAAAGCAAATAGGCCCAGGGGGCTGAGCTCGCTCTCCTCGCCGAGAACCGCTGGCTGCTCCTTTCTCTCCCCTCCCCAAAAACTTCTCTCCTTAGCTGAGGAGACAGCATGAGCACCAACAACGCCCGGCACTGCCTCCCCACGCGGCAGGCAGAGGCGAGGGCAGCCAAGTGGAGAGCTCTCTCCTCAGGCTATAACAAGCAGGAGCTTCTGGAGCCACAGACGGGCAAAAGTGGTTTTGGCAGGAATTAAATCAAGAATACTTAGGGAACAGTCTGGCTAGCCAGAGAAAATGCAACCATGATCGGTAGCTCAGCCCGCCATGCCTTCCCCCTGCCCCTCCAAGGACAATCAAAACGAAATTATTACTGCAATCTCAGTACCTAGGCCTGGGCAAACAGGCCCTAGGATCAAAACCGCAAGGCGTATCACCTCACGGGAGCTCTGCAGCTCCCTCAGCCCTTCCTGCGCTTTACAGCCTGGACCGATACTACTTCATGCCGACCTCTTACAGGCACCTTCCTGCTCCCCACCAAAAAAACATTGTATCTTGGGTGAGCAAAGGGAGACGAAAAAGGAGCAAGGCAGGAACACCGCTGCAGGCACGGAGATGGACTGGGAAGGACGGGGCGTCAAGCTTGCCAGACACCACTAATGAGTCGAGGAGGCCCGGTTGCTACATCAAGGCCAGCCTCAGAGCTCACCCTTGTGGCTCCACGCTACAGTGGTCCCTTGGCTGGGAAGAAGGGGGCCGAGGACCCAAATTTCAGACCCTGTTTCAGGAGATCGCTTGGCCTAAACCCCTGTGATGCCCTGGGCCTGGGTCACAGGATGGCAGGGGCCCCGCAGAGAGTCGGGCCAGCCCACGAGGACATCCGGGCATCGAACGTGGCCAGGTGGGCAGCGCTGCGCCGGGGAAAGCAGGAGGGCAGCAGCCATCAGAGAGCTACGGCTATTAAAATACTGCTAGGGCCCTGCCTGCTGGCAGGCAGAGCCAGCACTGCAGGAGAGCAAGCCGCCGGGAAGCGCGGGTAGAGCCTGGAGCAAGCATCGGTGCCACGGGCAGTAGAGCATGGCGAGAGCTCCACGAGCAGCAGCCGGCGCCAAACTAACAGCCCGCCCGCTGGCACGAGGCTGGGAGAGCTGGGCAGGAGCCCGGGAAGCAGAGAGTGACCGTGCTCCTGGGTGAGGTGGGCAATGGGGGGGAAAAAGGCAGCCGCTTCGTGCAACCTCCGCTTCCCAGAGCTTTACCGCTCAGCAGTCCTTTGCCCACCCATGGGAGCTGGCCCTCCAGCAGAAGGATCTCCCCAGGCAGAAGACAGAGGGCAGTGGGATAAAGCAGCGAGAGCACGCTGTTTGTGCTGAGCATTGGTACGAGTACAGATCTGCTGGGGCACCTCGAGGTTTGATAAAGGAAATACGAGAATACACAGTGGGACCAAGCAGCTGTTGTGCCTGGTCCCGCGCGAAGTCAGAGCAAAACTGCAGTCCCTGCTGCAGTTATTATACAAGGTACAAGGCAAGGGGCAGTCGCTGAACCCCAGAGAGGAAGGAAAGGAATTACTAGGCTAGAGCAAAGCTGCTGGCACTCTGGAGTAGTAGCAAAACCACCAGTCCCTCTTCTGCAACTATCATCAGGCATGTTGCTAGTTTTCCTGATCCATGCTTCCCAATTACCAAGAAACTCAGTTTGGGAAGCTTTTGCACACATCTGTGCTGCTTCTTACTCTGTTTCTGCCACGGAGCAGCTCAGGAATGGGTTTTACCCCTGATGTTCTCCAAGAGGCTTTCATGCTGAAAGAATACTGCTGAGCACCTGTCGCTACAGGAAAAACAGTGCTGAACCACTGATGAAGAACTTGACTGCGCGTTGTTCACATAATACCCTAACTGGCATCAGCGAAAATGTTGCAGGAGTGCAGTGTGCAGCCTCCATCCCTACGTATAGAAATACAACTGCCACACTCATGAAGCTACAGCTGAGGGGAATTGAGCTGTTCCCTTCCACTGCACTGTCGAATGTAATTTACTCCCTGGCATTGTGTGATCAAGCAAAGGACGGGCAATAACATACACAGCAGCTTATCCCGGAGAATGGCAACTTCACCTCTTCAGCCTTTAACTGAGCCTGACTGCAACTTCAGTCATGTATTTGTACCTCTGCTGCAGTGCTCCCGTCCTCCGCATCCGTGGTGGGGAGACAGAGAAGGTGGCAATGGTCTCTGGTATAAACTGGGGAAATCAGCATGCCAGTAAAGGCAAAATCCCAAGGCTTTCCCCTGGAGGAGTAAAAGCTGTTTAGAGCAGCGTGTAAATTCACGGCAAGAAGCAATAAAGGTGAGTTTTATACATTCCCATTATTGCTTGTACGTCTTTGCAATAATGTTTATTGACATGTTTGAACGGAGCACAAGCTGCAGTTCGGTTCAACTGCCTGTGAAAATGGGACATTTGTCAAGAAACAAACCTTACAGATCTTAGTGGCTCCTCTCTTCCCAGGTATTAGTTGGGAAATACTGGAAAGGGTATGGAGCACCAGGGAAAAGGCATCTGCTGAGATGCCCAGGGTGCCTTGGCTAGCAGTCCCTGAGGTGCAGAGAGGGAGAGGAAAAGCTCAGCAGGTTAATGGGGAGCGTTTTACTTTGCATTGACACTCATGCGCAGCCTAAAAGTATGCATGCACATCAATTACAGAATCCCTATGAGGCACAATAAAATTAACCTTGCGTGGCCAGAGAGATATACTACAAACGTGTCTCGTCAAAGGCGCTTAGCATGGCTTTAGCCAAAGTACCCTGGAAGAATTTGGCCATGACTTCCCTTGACACGCAGAAATGCCCTGGCTCCTCCTTTCCACCAGGCCCTATTCCATGAGGTGAGAAGCCTCTTCTAACTCCTCTGAATTTTAAAGATCCCTGAAGACGTGCAGCACATTTAAAATTCATTAAATGCAAAAGACATTCTTCTTCAGGAGTTACCATGTCGGAACTGAATGCCCCAGATTTCGACAAGGCTTGGATGAGGCTCTTACTTTGGTCCGCTACAGACACAGAAATGACATCAGTCATGCCATGCCAAAGCTTTTGGATTCGAATCCCTGTGCTGAGCTTTAAACAGCTGACGGTTCCAAACATATCACGCTCTATGGTTCTGCTTCAGGCGCGCTTCACCTCTCATCACCCTTTTTACACTAAAAACTCATGGTATGGGGCTACCTCTGTTTCCATAAAAAGCAAGACTACCACACAGTTCACGCACCTTAGTGTCTGTTCTGTAGCCAACGCTCTCCCGCCCTGTCCCAGCACCGGCTCTGCCACTACCGCTCGCTCCTGCGTGGCCATTACTCCAGTCATACGTCCTCTCCACATGTGGCACTCGTTACCGGACAAACTAGACCTAGCCTTGTGGACCCCTCCCTCCCCAGCATCCTGCAATGTCACTTTTCATTAAGCTTCATAAAGCTTTCAAGTGACAATTCTCTCTGCATTCATTGCTGCACCAGCCCAGGGAATAGGAATGGCCTCTGGTTAACATCACATCACTGCTGTGGCTTTGTTTTTGTGCATGTTGATCAGAAATTACCTGGCTTAGAGAAAGTAATTTAGTGATAAATGATTGCCCATTCAGAGGCAGCTAGTTTCAGCCATAGCTGCCAGGTATTAATCTATTTGTCAATCCTTTCAGATCTTCTGCGCTGATGAACAGTGGTACAGCTAAGGAACTATAGCAGCTCCCAACTCTGGAGAGTGAAGCCCCCTCTTCGGAGGGCAGAGAAGAGGGCAAAGAACTTATTCCACACCTTTTCAGCTGCATTTGCAAGGTGCTCTCGAAGCAAGAAGGACCAACTGAGAGGGATTAGTGAGGGCCAGGGTTCCAGCTTTGACCTTCAAAGGTGCTTTTGAACAGAGCTCAAAAGCGGGAAGAGCATAGATTTAAGTCTCAAAAGTGCCTGGGAGTGACTGGATAAAACACTGAGCAGGAACATGCCAATTCGTACAAAAAAGACAAAATTTTCCATTGCTATCAGCTTTCTCTGAACTTTCAACAGGAGCATTCCCACAATGAAATTTTTGGACATAAAGGGACAAAAAGTTAAGTGAGTAGCTGGACTCCTCACCTAGGACGTGCAGCTCTCAAGATCCAATTCCTCTTCTGCAACAGGAGTTCCAAGCTCAGGCCTCCCATCCTTTCTAAGCACTGCCACCTCTCTTTGGTACAACAACTAACTACTTACAAAGAGCAGGAGGTTTACACCTCTTCTATGCCCATCGGTGATTCTGCCTGAGGGACAGGAAGCTAGAAAAACAACAACAGCTTTCCAACACCAGGATGCAGAATGTAACCCACGGTTTGTTTTGGCCATGGCATAAAATCAGAGTAACTCATCCAAGCCTGCTTGTTCGCAGAATGCATGAGGTTTAAATAAGGATTGGCACACACAGCTCACAGGACAAGTTGCACCTCTCCAGCTAAGAGAGGAGCTCCCAGATACCTTGCGAATGAGTGAACTCTACATGCAAATACTTCTGAAATTCTACAGCACATCGCTTGATACGTGGATCCAACTTTCACATTTGTGGTTCCCAGATATGGAGAGGTCACAACATACACCAAAATTTGAAATTTGCAGCCTATTTCATCATGCCGGCCTGAACTCAAACTCTGGAAACAATTCCTCAGTCTTGTTCTGGATTTACTATATTGCTATGGGACATCAGAAAAACTCCTGGCCTTAAATGATTGCCCTATGGAGAAGTTTGAAGAGCAGACAGATATTCGAGCCATTACCAGAATCCTGACACTGAACTGCACTCACACAGCAGCCTTAGTGGAAGCTCCTGTTTAAAAAGTCAGAATAATTTGATGGTGCTTCCTGATGTCCCGTATTTAGGGTTCCTTGAGAAAAATGCTTCTTTTTTTGTGACGGCAAATTCCTTGTCTCCCTTTCGTTGGTGCAAAAGGTCTGCACCTTCCCTTTCCCTCCACTCCCTGCTGGACTGCAATACTGTTTTCTCGGGCTGTTCAAGTTCAGAGGCTCCAGGAGTGAGCCAGTGACTTACCAAGCCCTGCAGGTAACAGGGCAGCACGCACTTGCTGTCTTGAAAGCAGATGCGCAAGGCAGCTGGGACCCTTCCACCAAACCTCTCCTCCTTCCTCCTACCCCACCATCCCTCCGTGCTCCATGTGCTCTTTCTGTTCCTCTCCTGTAAGCCGGGGAGAGCTGATATTTGGGAACAATTCCCTCCCTCTCCAGCTTGGCCCCCAACTCCCCTCTTTCTTGCGACGGTGCCTCAGGCAGTGAGGGCTGCTGAATGCAGCAGCCTGGGGAGGAGCAGGGCTGCCCCGCCACTTGCAGCTGGGGCCGCTTCCCCCTCCGCTCAAACGAGGGAGGAGAGGCGACGAGGAGGGAGCATCCTCACCTCCTCCAGACCTCAGCCACAGCATCCCGTCATGGGCACGGGCTTCCCACCTGCAGCCGGCCGGGACTCGTGCAGGTGCGACAGCATCGGCCGGAGCTTGGGCAGATTCCCACGCCTTGGGAGTGCCGCCGAGAGCCGTTCCCCCCGCCTTCGAGCCGGCAGGTTTACAAGCCTCTAATTCCCAGCTACAAGCGCTGCTCTCTGTGCCAAGGAAGCAGCAGCGCGTGCTGTCATTCACGCGGCTGGAAGGCCGCTCCTGCCAGCGTTTGCGGCTATCGTACCAGCTGCTCGGTGCTGGGAGCAGATGGCAGGATGGCACACCTGACAGGGAGCAGACCTTCCAAGGACGAAGGGGGAGGAAGAGTTTGCACGTGGCATGGCCAGCCCCAATCCCCAGCCGCGCAAAGATGGAGCAAACGTACCCACCTCTCCCTCTTTTCCCCCCTCCCCCCCCAAGTCACAAGAAGAGATTTTCACACTAGGGTAAACCTGGACAGGTGTCATTGATAGCTCTAAATTTGTACACTTCTCCCGCCTCAGCCCAAATGCCCTCTGTTTGAGCTAATTACCAAGCACATTGAGCTAATTATCAAGCAAAATCCCAGCTCAGCCTTTCCCGTGAGGATATAAGTGCATTTTCTTCGGGAGGGCTCAGCTACTTTAAGCCCACTCCACCCCCTAGAAACAGTAGTGCTGGAAAAGGTGAGAGCTCTGGCCAAGGGCGAGCATATTTCTTCTCCAGCCTTAGTCCACCCAAAAAGAGATGATGACAGAGCACGGGCTATGGAAGTAATCCCAGGTCCAGCTCCTCATCTTCCCATCTCTCCCAGATGAAGTTACCGAAAGGAACGGATACAGGAGAACATCACAGAGCACAAGAGATATAAAACAGTGATTACGTCGCATACAATCCATCCTGAAGAACTGATATGTGAGCGCACATACATTTAAATATTTGAAAAGCATCTTTTACAATGAATATCAAAATGACTTACAATCCAAGTCAGAGAAAAATGCCCTTACTTCTCCTTATCTCCCTTTTCTCATTACAGAGATAAATCCCGGGTGCGTCTCTCAGCTGCAGAGGGAGACTGAAGAATATATATATAAAAAACCCCATATATATACGTGTGTGTGTGTGTATGTATAAAATATACAACAGTAATAATCTCAACAATTTTAAGAGAAGCTTGCTGCAGAATACAGCCAGTCTGGGAGATGAGAAACTGGGTAACAGCCGAAGCCTCTCTCTTCCCATCTGTGAAGTGGGTGTGAAAAGATGCCAGGTAGCAAATGTGTGGGCTTGCATTGTTGTCGTGGTTTAACCCCAGATGGTAACCAAATACCACGCAGCCGCTCAGTCACTCCCCCCCTCCCCAGCAGGGTGGGGAGGAGAATCGGAGAGAAAGGAAAACGTGTGGGTTGAGATAAAAACAGTTCATCAGATATTATATATTAATAAATATAATAATAATAATAACAACAACATATAAGGATGATAGAACATATAAAACGAACGATGCATAATTTCTCACTACCCGACGACCGATACAGCCCGTCCTGAGCAGTGATCACGGAACAGGAATATTCCCCAGCAGCTATCTCAGAACAGCTAGTTCCAGAGAGAGCGAGCGAGGGAATGAACAGCCGAACGAACGAACAAAAAGGCCCAAACAAACGAAAAGAGGGAAAAAGGGAACTGACCCACCGGCCAACCCCCACTTATACTGTCCGTGACGCCTATGGTATGGAATGTTCTCTTTGGCCAGTTTGGATCAACTATACTGGCTATACCCCTTCCCAGCTTTTTGCACCTGCACATTAGCAAAACCTGGGAAGCTGGAAGATGTTCTTGGTCACTTAGCAACTAATAACATCAGTGTATTATCAACATTCTTCACATACTAAATCCAAAACACAGTAGCTGCTGTAAAGAAAATTAGCTCCATCCTGGCTTGAAACCAGGACGATTGTGTACGAGAAAGTGAGAGGAAGGTAGGAGGAAGAGCAGGAAGGATGGTTGCACGCGTGCAGCAATAGTGTTTGTGGTCCGGCAGCCATGGACAGTGAGCACTATCAATACCAAGCATGCAGGCAATACAAGTACCAGTGCTGCACCTATCCCAAGATTTTAAATCATGTCAATTATAGAGTGGCCCCCTTTCCATCACATTCTGGTTTTATAATGAAAACTGAAATGAACCGTGACTTCAGAAGCTCAGACTTGTTTGGTTTTCGTTTTGTTTTGTTTCTTTCCTGTCAACACCCCCCCCCCCCCCCCCCCCCCCAGCTACTGTGGAACTCAATCAGGAGGCTTGGCAGCGCTGCTGCCACTGCAACCATGCTGCTCCGCACGTCGCAGGGGATGCTGTGACTCGGGGGGAGCAATTCACACTCGCATACATTGAGATGGAGAGATGTTGCTCTTTTAATTAGAGGGCTTCACCTCTATTCCCAACCCTGGTCACACCTGAAAGCATATGCGAGAGCACAACTACGTCTCAATGTACTTTTCTCTCTCTTCTCCTATTCAATTCACAAGTGGTTTATTTGAACACATTTTGTGCCCGAACCTCTCAATTTCTAAGTGCTTTTCTCTGTGTAAATACATATACATTAGTAGGTTTTCAGCTGCGTGCCTTTGCTGTGGACCTGGGAGCACTACTGTATGCATACCCCTGTGACAGCCTCCTGGTACAATGCAATGGCCTGCAAAGCTGTAACACTTTTCACTGGAGAAACGCAGTGTCCTGCCTACGCAAGGCTGAATAATCCTGTCAGTACTCCAACAAACATTCACAACCCTGAATCATGCAAACATAAATCAGTTTTCTGGAAAACAGAAAGGATTTCCAAACAATAAGAAAAGTTCATTTCGCCTCTTCTTTTTGTCATTTTATGAGCCTCAAGGGTGGATACAAGCCATATTTTCAAGCCTTGCTCTGCCACCAAACCCACAAAAGGTTGAGAACAGTTTACTTTCAGAAGCTGAGGCATCTGGCAAAGCACAAATTATCACCGAGACATATGACAAAAAATTCCAGAATTGGTAGCACTGCAATTGCCTTCAGTGTAGAAACCGGGAAAAAGATACAGCTCTGTGAAGTGGCTTGTACAAAGTGTCACAACAAATAAGGAGGACAGTGAGAAATACAGCTAAGTCTCCTGACCCACAAACATGCTTTTCCAACCAGACCAGGCTGTCGCCATAATGCGTGCTCTCAGGACCCTGCGCACCCAAATGAACAGTTCTCTGTTGTATTTTTAACTATACGTGCACTGGATGCCAGGATTTTATAGTTGCGCTTGCCACATACGAAGAGCACAAACTCCTCCTCCCACAGATGCACCGCTACACTTACACAGCTGTACATACTTTTCCATACACGTATCCAGTGACAAGGCGTACCGCTCGCGCAGTTGTAAGCACACGCTAAGGCTGCTACATGTGCAGGATGCCCGAGTCCAGTATATGTGCCCTGGATAACTAATCAGAGCCCTTTGCCCTGGCTGTCTCTCTTACTGTTTGAGCTTTGTAAAAAGTGACAGACGTGTGCATTTCTTCCCAGCTTTGACTCCTGAGCATAGCAGCGCTTGCACGGACCTAGGTGCTGAACAAATGATCAGCCAGCTGTAATGTTACTTTAAGTGCAAGTTTGTGTATTGGCTCTGGGAACAAGCCTGAGAGATGCAGTTGAAACGAACACAGTCACTCGGAGTACAGGATCTGCATAAATCACTGTCCAGTATATTCATTCCTATTGACAGATTAATTCCTTTCTCAGGTTTTGCTTAAAAATGTACCGCTGAATACTAATAACAGTCCCCAGAGCTGCAGTAACGTCACTCAAGGCAGGGTGAAAGATGCTGGAGAGAATGATCTACGGCCTTCTTCATGGGGGAAGCTCCCAGCTGCTCCGGCTCCCCAGGCTGGCAGCTGGCAGCAGTGGGTGGAAGGAGCCACCTTCCTCACCTTGCGAGTGGATGGGATTGCCCGAGTCTCTAGTTCTGGCAGGAGGCAGCACTGTAAGGAACACTGCAGAGACACTAGACCTGGAAGAAAACCTCTCCATGTCTGCCAGAGTAAAGTTGGAAATAGCAATGCAAATCCTCATCTCCCCATAAAACTAGGTGTGAACGCAACACAGCAAGGGCACCGGCCTAAGAGGAAGGGCAGGCAGCAGAGCAGGGAATCTCTGTAATGTTTCCCAGCCCCAGCTGATTCCTTGGGTGCATTTTAGTCTTTGCGCCTGAGAAAAAAAAAAAAAAAAACGAATGCAAAGATATTTTTACTTAATCAAGTCTTGCAGCCAAGGTGTCAGGCACAAAGAAATCGCTTGTCACTCCAATGCTTCCCAGCACGCGCTCGCTGCACCAAGGAATGGAGGGCAAAGGGATTACAGAATTAAGCGATACCGGTACAGCAGCCGGAGAGTGGCCAAGATTTACCTGTCACTTGGAAGAAAACTCCATTTCATTTCATGATTTACTAAGAGTGGAAGTTAAAGTGGTAGGGCCTGGCCAAGTCCTGGGATCTGTAAGCGGGCGACATCAAACCGTCAGCCCCTGGCAACCCGCACCAGGCAACTTAACCTTTCCCTGGGCAAGGCAGAGCAGCTGCACGGTAATCCCTTGGTTCAGGCATAGGTGCGGGCTCCTAGACTCCTACCAGAGTTTATCACCGCCTGTCAATTATCTGGAGGACCAGCTTCATCCTTTCTCAGAGGACCAGAAGTGGTGTTTTCTGGGAGTCAGGATAATGGCATTAGCCCTGCAGGTCTGGAAAAGCGGCCCCCCATCTCCGTGGCATTTGCATAACGGCAGCAAGTCTGAAGGGAAACGGCTGTTTAAACTGCGAGGTGCCCACTTGATTTTTGTTGATGACAACACCAGGACCAGACTGGCAAGGTCCTGCACAGATCAGGATGAAGTGTGAGAGCAGAGAAAAAGGCCCAGCGAGCACAGTTCCGCTACCCCACCTCTCCCTTTCAAGCAGGCTGCTTGCACCAGGCTGTCTCCAGCAGCACAACTGGCAGGACTGTAGGAGGCCATAGTGCTGCGTCTGCCTCTGCTGATGATGACAAATGACCCTTAAAGCAAATTCTGTTCCCGCCCATACACTTTCTTTAGTGAAAACACTCTTTTTTTTTTTTTTCCCCAAAAAAGTCCTGGCCTCTATCACTCCTAACTCTCTTCTCCACTTGCTCGCGTAGAGATATGACTAAGAGCCCTTGGGACAAAACCTTCAAAAATAACATCTTGCTCTTCTATTTTTTAGTGCACACCTCCATCCTATTTCACCCCATCAGGGTTCCCATCTTCCCCTAAGATCCCACTTGCCTGCTTCTATGTCTGCTTTTCTTCCTCCTCCAAACGGTCCTCCCCGGCTGTAGGCTGGCTGGGATGGTCTAGTCAGAATGAATTCCCATCACAGCTTCTTTGCAAACGATCACAGCCCCTTTGTTACAGTTTGATTCAGATTTCTCCCCGCATTTTGGGTCGTGGTGCTTCTCCCCTCACTCCGCCGTGCCACCAGAACTGAGAGCTCAGAAGGGCAAGTGATGAGCTCTTGCCAAAAGGCACGAAGCAGCAACTTCACAGGTAGTGAGGGGAGTGCCTGGGTGCAAATCGGGAGTTTGCAGCTGGCTGGCTGTTTTTCTCTAGCTGGCTGAACCAAACTCCAGAGCTGGACATCTCTCAACTGGGAGAAAAATCTAGTTTACTTGACTCTATTTCAGGTTGTAAAAAGTATAAATAGAGCACTTCTAAAAGCCAGGTGTACCTGAAGGCAGATTAATCCCCAAGTGTCATGAATCAACGCAACACTGTTTCATACCGCAACAACAACCGTTCTCAGGCTCTTTGTCTGTCAGTCAGCTTTGTTCCTATTGATTGTGTCCCGTCATAAACTCAACCGCACCTTAACGCCAGCGAGGGCCTTTCCCCTGCCCCGTGTCAGCGCCAAGAGCGCGCTGCCTTCCCGCTTGGTGCCACGGTCCCAGCCTCGCGCAGCTCAGGGCCCTCAAGCTTCTGCTCGTCGTCCGTATTACAAAGGGACCTGACGGCGACACAAGCGCTGTTTTGGTCCGAACAGGTGCTGGCTAGCTCTTGGCTAGAAAGATGACAGCACGCGTGATGCTGGAGTTAAAAAGCAATACCTCTGTTAAAGGGTTATCTGCCTCCTCCTGCTCTGCCAAAGGAACACGTGCTGGTTACCCTCATGTCCTAGACAGTCACCTTTACCGCACAAGCTGCATCTTGCTCCTCATTATGAGCTTATATGCCGAGCAGCACCCTGCTTACACAGGAGCCTCAGACCATAAATACCCGTGAAACGTACGTATTTTGCCACTAAGCAAAGACTTTCCAGGTAGTTTTGATGCTCTGCTAGCTCCCCATCTTTTCTCATTCCTCCCCTCCGTATCAGCCTCTCTGCTTTCTTCTATTTAGACTATATGCTTGAAAACCTTGAAATCCATCAATGCACAATTACCTTTGCTATCCTTCTGCTTTTCAGTTTCTTCCACTGGCCTTTTTCCTTCTCTTCTTCACTCCATTCACCCGCATCTCTGCCTATGCTCACGCCATACATTTTGCTTCCCTGGTACCTCTCTCCTATGCCTTTCTCTTCTTCCAAGCTCTTCTATCAGTCTTTTGCTTTTCTATTTCTCTCCTCTACCCTGAATTGTCTTTTCTTTGCCATTTTTAAGTAAAATTAAGACTGCCCATGAATATAAGTGAAAGGTACTTCCCCAGATGTTTTTAAATCTTCCAAAACGAGCCCCAAGGCTCAGTCAAAGCCTCTTTGCCTAGAAATAGCTACACAAAAAGGCTTTCGCCAGTTACAGACACAGTCAGCTCTTCACACATGCACCAGGAGGTGCTTGTCTGTTCTACTTTATCTCCAAACAGCGGCACTGAAATACCATTCAGATTCCCTTCCTTGTCCTTCCTTGGGACAGTGCTATGCAGAGCTGAAGGGTAAACAGAGATTAACTGGTTTACAGCACTTCTGATTTGGCCAGTACCGGGCTTCTCTATGTACATCCACTGCTCTGATACACCCAACAACGCATTAATTTATCTTATTTACACTGCAGGTAAACTCCTGAGACCTCCCATTTTAGATACAGATTTGTAATATCACTTCTCCAGAAGTGAGGCAAGGCCACAGTGCTGGCGGGGGGGATGATGGTATGGCCAAACACCTTATTTGGGTGCAAAGTTATTCAATCAAGCATGCCTGGATTTGACATTTTTGCCTCAGCCTTCACTTGCAAGCAGCTGGAAAATCAAGGGGCTAAGCCTGGCTCCACAAAAAAAAAAGAGACAGCCAAATGTGGCATGTATCTTGAAAAACGGGAGGACCAAGGGGTTATAAAGCAGAGACCTTAGCTTCCGTTCCCAGGAACCAACTGGGACAAAAACCAAGACTACTTTTAAGCACCTGAAAGATAACAAGAGGCTGAGTAAGAAGCAACATGCACTTGTCAAGGAAAATCATGTCAAAGCAATCTAATTGTCTTCAGTGGAAGGGTAACAGCTCTTGTGGACAGCAGAGAAGCAGTTCAGTCATACGTCTTGACCTTAGTAAGCTTTCTGACACCCTTTCTCCCAACATTCCTACAAGCAAGCTCAGAAAATATTGTCTAGATGAACACGCTATACAATGGCTACAAAACCTGTTGGAAAACGGTACTCAGAAAGTAGTTACCGATGGTTCACTGTCAAAATGCAAGGATACACCAGCGGGGTTTCTGCAGGGATCTGTTCGCAGTCTGGTGATATTTAATATTTTCATTAATGACCAGGATAAAGTCTGTTTATTGAATCTGCAGATGACAGCAAGCTGAGAAGGAGTGCACATGGAAGGCAGGTATGGAATGAAAAATGATCTCATCATATTTACAACATGAACTGATAAAAAGTAGAATAAAACACTACATGGGCATGTGCAAGGTATTGCACTTCAGTAGGAAGAACAGCCTCCACTGATACACGATGAAGAACCACCAGGCATTTAGCAGCCTGGCAGAAAAGGCAATGATAGACCAAAAGCTTAACATGAATCACCATTGCCTTGCTAGTAAGAAAAAAGTATAGCTGATCTGGTCTTTCAGCAGTGGGATGAATGAGGTCCCCTCGCTGGGTTACTTCTAGCCATCTCATCATGAAAAGTTTCTCTCTCGCCTGAAACACTAATCCATGTACAATCCTTTCCTCACAGGCATTGCTCACAGAAATATGACAGTCAGGAAAAGTAAATTGGACTGCTGGTCCATCTGCTGCCATGCCATGTAGTGCTGCCAGCGCTTTGTATGGTGACAGTGACCACTCCACAACAAGGTGTATCTTTCTAACTGTGCAGCGGCACGGGTTAAAACTTTTCTTTCCACCTGATTAAACAGATCAGCTTATGACGCAGCCTGTAAGGGATTTACTTTTTGGCATCACTGGGGATGACCCCACCAAAGTAAGAAGCTAAGGCAGCAGATCCCAAAATAGGGGTCTTGACTCCAACAAAAAAAGTCTGAAATCTTAGAGGAAAGATCACTGCCCCTGAAAATGGGGCATCAAGAAGAAAAGTTTGGAAACTGCTGAGCTAAGGGCTTTTTCTCCAAGAATCTGACAACTTTCCTTCTCAATTGAAAGCTGTTTTGCGACGCAGATCCTATATCAAGGTAGCGGCCTTTGTAACTCTGTACTCCTCTACAGTATAAGGAGCAGCAGGACAAACACAAGCTCCTGTAGAAGTGACCTGGGTTATCAGGCAGGTCTGTGATTAGAGCTGCTCAGAAAATGGAATTTTGTCCACAGGGAAACCATGCTGTCCAACACTTTCCAAGCAAAAGCACTCTAACTCATTCCTGTCCTCCTCTTTGCCTGCGAGTAGTTACAACAGCCTCTACTCATTGGGTACCAATTCCAGTGGCCAGTCCAGGCACAAGTCCCTAGATATTTCCTCAGTGCATGTCCCATACTTAGCTGTATGGGATCTAGGCAGTCTGGACTTTGAAGGTAAATCACAGGATGAAAGCAGAACACCAGAGCATTTCTCATGGCCTTTCTAATGACAATATTCAGGTCTCAAAACGTTACTAGCTGAAAGGACACTCATGCATTTTCTAACAGTTCTGGTGGGAATACGAATGATTCTGCACCACCACATAAAAGGTATAAATACCAAGGGAAGAGAAGAATGTCTTGGGTCAGTCCAAATGCATCTAATTGAGGAAGAACTGACACCAAGAAAAACAAAACAAAGGCTTGGGGTGGAGGACTGCTTAGCTCAGAGTGTGACACCCCATATAGAATTCTCACCAAGAAAATACAAGATGCCTCATCTCACGTGCCTTTGCATCGACAGGCAAAACAATTGCAAGATTAGACTCCCGCAAACATGCCCGCTTGTACATATGCATGCCTCCTAGCGAAAAGAGCTACTGATTTGTGAGGCCACTTCCCTTTCTGTGATTTTCTGAATCTCTGCTGATTTCTTCTTGTGGAGTCTCCAGATGGTGTCCTTACCGAAATGGAGGCTCAGTGCTCCCCTGGACCCTCACATGGTTAAGCACTTAGCCACTGCCACAATGAGAAACACCTTTTACAATTCAATTTGATCCTTCTCAAGGATTACTAGAAGCACCTACTCTTGCTGTAGTGAAATGTTAGGCTGCAATAAATGATTTCACCGTAAGAGGTTTTAACTGTCATAGGCATCAAAATGGCTTTGCAATGGTTATGAGTAGATTTAACTCAGACGTTTGACAGTCCCATGTGCTCAACAGCACATTGAATGATTCAGTAATGATAGAGCACATATCTCCCCGGGGACCCCAGTGTGAAGATGCACAGACACTTAGAGCTCACAGCCCCATCCCCAAAAGCAAAGAGGCATCTCACTTCCTTGGCTGTGTTTGGGCAGGGAACTAGCTTTTTTTGCATTGTTAGCATTGTTAGCATCAGCGAGCAAAGGCATTGGTGATGATTATGCTTCACTTGTGGAGGTATGTGACAAGCCTCCCCTCATTCATTCACCTGATGTTGCATTAACTATTGCAAGGGGATTTCTATGCCACTTGCAAAACTGTGGCAGTAGAGATAAGAAGCAAGGTGTGGCAGAAAACATTATCAGAGGAGGAGATACATAGCCCACAGCCGATACCAGACTAGGGCACAAACGAGCTGGCTCATGCCTGTGTTGCAAGGGCAACACCTCCTACAGCACAGCACCCGTAAGGCCATGCTGGAGTGGCGCTGGAATGGGTCCAGAAAGGAAAGGAAGGGATTTCCAGCACACCACCCCCTTTCGCATGATGCCTGGGGGCATGGAAAAAGAAACCCCTCTGCTTTCTGCAAGGTAAAAAGCTTATGCTGAAACAGGGTTACTCCAAGCTTGGTATCTGGAGCAGGTGCAGACATTTGGCTGGCTTTCTCGGAGAGTACAGCATTCACAACTGGAGACAGATTTTTTCAAAAGAGCTGAGATCTCATTCGGGTAGCAAACTCAGCGTCCAGGTTTTCAAAACAGAGCTCCTCATGCTGGGAGCGAGCATGTTTGAGAAACGGGACCTGTAATGACAGTCACTAGAAGTCTTGTAAGACACCACTAGACATGCTCAGACCCACTGTGTACAACGCTCCTGCATGGATGCTTCAGAATTCCTCTCGCCCACCCTGGGACACAAGGCAGGTTCCCAGTCACTTAGGCAGCTGACTTCACCTATTCAAGCCCCATGATGTGCAGATAAATATTTCTACTCTTTAGAAACTAAAATGCAATTAAAATATTTTCTTGAGAGACTCAAGAAGTACAGTGAGGAGTTTTTTAGAGGAGGTTTTGGAAGGGAATACTTAAAACTACGAATTTCTCATTCCAAATAAATTTCAAAGAAACTTTTCACTGAGCAGCAGAACATCACTTTCTTCTGCATATGGACCTATGACCAATCCCTCTGCCCTTCCCAAATACCCTCCTAAAATTGCTAATGTGGGGAAATCTGACGTGCTCCAGCTGCCAGATGAATCATACGTGCACTGTACAGAAGCCGTGCAACACAATTCCACTTCTGAGATTGTGACAAATACTGTTTCATTAGTAATTCTTCTGATACGGCTTACAGAAACTGTAACATATGGAACATATACCAGCCATCGAGCAAAGAGGTGCCTGAGAAAGTGCCCGTGCAATTAACTTCCCTCTCAGTGAAGATAAGCCCAGTGAAAGGAATCAGACGAACGCAGGGCTGATGCATTTTAGAAGACAACACGAATGTTAATAACTAAAAATCATTTCACAAGCTTCTACAAGTAATATGACCAGCTCCTGTAACAACGCTGGGGAAGGAGGAAAAACATAATGTGTGAGGCTAGGAAAGTCAGTTACAAAACAGAGGAGGTCCCAAACTCAGTTTGGATGGTCCATGCAAAAGGAGAACACAGAGAACCAGTACCACTTCTGCCCTGGATGATTAGCCCTGCAAGGCGAGGTGTGGAAAACTACAGACAGATGCGATATACGGTTGCATTGCTTGTCTTAGAAAGTAAATTTCCAATTTTATAACAGGGAATGCAAAACTTTTGCTTGACTAGAATAAAACACGTTTCTTTCCTCAGAAACCAGTTTAGTTTTCAAAGCTGCCTCTGTCAGAGCTGACAAGCGCTTTAAACCATGAGCATCCTAAAGCAGTGAACTTAAACTACATCAGCAGTACAGGTGAACTCACTGGATGCCTGCAACCCATGACAAGAGTGTAATCCCAGACACGTTTCCTACTAGATCGCAACAGTCAGTTTGACAGCTGATACTGCCTTCAGAATGACTGTACCTGCAACAGGCACTATTTGGGCTCTCCTGGCGATAAGCAGATTGCTCTTGTACAACTCCCAAGTGCAGTAAAAAAAAATCCTGCTTTTCATGCCTTCCTCATTATTCCCGGTCATGATCAACCTCTCCTATTTCATGTTGCCTTCCATCAAAAAATCCCAGGATCTTTGGCAAAAGCTGCTGAGTCAGCGAGAGGGTCCTCCCTAACTTCAAAGAGATCTCGATAAAACCACTTGTTAACGTGATTCCAAAAACTTGTAAGGACTGCAAAAATTCTGCAAAGGACATATGGAGGAGAGAAAGACTCAAAATGAATGCATGTAAAACATTTCCAAAATGTTCCAAGTTTTGGAATGCTAAAATATGTTGGAACATTAAAACATTTCCAAAATGTTTTAACGTTTCTATGCACACAGAAGCTTTAATTGGAGTATGATAATACAGGACCTAGCAGTGAATATTGCACACCTTAGTGGGGGACTGCCAGTCTCCCTTTCCAAAGGAGGAAATCTTCATTATTATTAGCTTCCAGTCCTGTGCTGTCATAAGATATCAGAAACTTAAATCTCTCACTGTCTCACAACTAAATCTTCCTAGGAAACTTTTTTTGGGGAAAAAATATACATTTAGAGAAAAAAAAGCATTAATTTGGCGGGCAGATCTGACTTCGTTCTGCACATGTATGACTATTTGAAGCAGATCATGAGTTTGCAATTGGTATTTTTGATCCTGTCTGCAAGGAAGAAAATGGACTCCCGAGAGCTCTTCCAACCTTTCATTTTTGCTATTCTAATATTGGATTGATTCCCAGGCAAATGAATTACTGGATGTAATGCAGGTTAGACACTCCAGGGTACATAATGAATGTGAGTTTTATTATTATTTATATATAAAAAGATGTGCGCGTGTGGCTTTGCAATTAGCTCATGGGTTTGACTTCCAGATACGTGTGCACAATAGAGGGGAGAGAGAAAGAAAGAGAACAAGCGAAGTTTGTGTCTATGCTTGTAAATCCTTTCCACGTAAGATTTGTCTCCTCTCGCTCTGCCCTTGACAGAGTTTTTACTGCCCACAGTCCCAGGAAGGCACTGGGTACCTGCCTCCTAGGAAGGCACAGGTTTATTTGGGGAGTTACTCCTACCCTGACGTGGAAGAACAAGCCCTACAGTTGTGATTTGCAACGTGAGAGGGTTGGGAAGTATCGAGGGGAGAAGAAAGAGAAAGCCAAGAGCCTGCAGTACAAGTTCTCCCCCGGTACATACGCACACACACCTGCAACGCACTTCCATGATAGCTCAGTGCACACCCGTCTCTAAAAAGCTCCTCAAGGGCATATATATACTACACATCACGGTTGAGTGGGTCTGCCAAGCACGCTGGCACTCTGGCAAAGACCAGATCCTGGCCCAAACTCTACTTTCGAGGCATAATCCCCCAAGTATTCATCCACCAAAGAAAAAAGTGGTTCCACAGGAGCGGAGGGGGATCGGGGATGCCACGCACAGCGCTGCTAAAACAGCAGCAGCTGCTGCTCAGCGTGGGCAATTTCCCTTTATTTTCCCACTGGGAAACCTCCTCTAAAGGTAACATTCACAACGGGTTTGAGCAGGAGGCTGCGAGTTGGTATTCCTGATCCAACCCTCCGGCCTGGCGCTTCCCCACGGCACGACAGCCCTCCTGAAACCCGGGCACATACCTACTTCATCCCGCAGACGCCGGGAGAGCGGGTCGCAGCTGCTCGGAGGTCGGTGCCTCTGGAGGTCCCGGGGAGGGCTGGCCGAGGGGCACCTGGCCCAGGGAGAGCAGGTCTCCTGGGGAGCTCACCCGGCTCTGCCTCCCGCAGCCGTCCCCCTCCCGGCACCGATGGGACGGGCTGCGCAGCGCTGCCGTAGCCCAGGGGGGCTTCTGCCGGCCACGGCTGCCCACCTGCCTTGGCCACTGGCATCACGGTGCTGACATCACCGTGCCTGCCCTTGTTGGTTGGCTGCCTGCCCGCCGACAGCCCTGACGTCACAATGCC
The DNA here is from genome assembly GCA_009819775.1 of Phoenicopterus ruber ruber. Lineage (NCBI taxonomy): Eukaryota > Metazoa > Chordata > Aves > Phoenicopteriformes > Phoenicopteridae > Phoenicopterus > Phoenicopterus ruber. Next base: position 91,695,494 of record CM020215.1, on the reverse strand, counting down.
TGCCCTGCCACTGGGCTCCTCACCTGGTGGCGGCGCTGACGTCACAGCGCCTGCCCTGCCACTCGGCTCCCCGCCGGTGACGGCACTGACGTCACAGCGCCTGCCCTGCCGATCGGCTCCCGTGGGCAGAAGCCCCGCCGGGCAGACGGCGCCAGGCCCGGCCGAGGGAGAGGCTCCCGCCCGCAGGCCCGGCTCCCCGGTGACCTCCTCCGCCCTCCAAGGGCTCTGGCCCCGGCGCTCCCCCCCATCCCCCGCTCTTCAGCCGGCCTTCCCGGGGAGGGGCTCCCCGGCCTGCGGGGCCCCGGGCGGCCCCCTGCAGAAGCAGAGCAAAGGCAGAGCCGCCGTCAGCAGGGCGGCGGAGGGGCAGCGTTATTTAGGACAGCGAAGAGTATAGTCTGAGTGTAACTATGAGAGTATTTCCTCCGGTCAGGTGGACACTTGCAGGAGGGGAATTAGCTGCAATTAGAAAGGGGGGGGGATGGCAGGGGTCAAGGCTGTACCAGACGCTCGCAGGCGCAGCCCTCGGAGAAGCAAGAGGAGGGCGGGAGCCTGCAGAAGGCCCTGGGTGCAGAGGAAGGCCTTAGAGAAAGCTGATGGCATGGCAGGGCAGGTGCAATAGCAGGCAGCGCTCCCGGAGCAGCGCGATTTCCACGCAGCTGACACGGGGAGCACGGAGCGCGCAGTGCTCGGCGAAGCGCGCTGCTGGGAGGGCTCCTCGTCCAGCCCTCTTCTGCTTTTCCCCTTCCCGTCCAGGGAGAAACGTGCCTCCTCACGCTGCAATTGAAGCCTCTCCTCCGTTTCCCTAGTGGGATAAAGGCAGAGATGGGAAGAGACACACAAGGGATGGCGCGCTCCGGCTTTGTCTAGACTTCCTCGCATTTTAACTCGCGTTAATTGCTCCCCAATTAGCCGGAGTTAGCTAACACGTTTGTAAACACCAGTCTAGACACTCCACAAACATTTGTTCTAAGACACGTATGTAAAATAGTTAAGTGGATGCTAAGGCAATTAGGTATAATCTTATTACTTCCCTTTCTCGCATCTCCTTTTCACCCTTTGCTGGAGTGAAGAAGACCGGAGCTCTGCACTTGCAGGACTCTTTTTTTTCAAAAGGCACTACAAAGGTAAACCTTAGGGCTATCGCATGCAAAACCCTGATAAGGTGCTATTAGTTCCCAGTCAACTTTCAAAGACAGAGTACGGAAGGGTTTTATAGCAGCAGACATTCAATGCACACAGAATCCGCTAAGTAGGGGTAAAAGCCTTCCGAGTTTCTCAATTTTGATTTATATTCTCTTTAAAAAATCATTAGGCAGTAGATTTTCTGGTGTTCTTTATACAGACAGACCCCTCACCCCCTTTGTTACGGCTATATATCAAAATGTAAGGTTTCAACGTGACATTCACACTTCTGCTACTTTAGCACGCGCGGCAACACGTTCCTCTCTGATTTTCTTTCAAAGATGCCTTATCAGTCTTTATATATGATCATAATGTGGAGCATATATCAACGGGATTCTTCAGAGCTGGAGAAGAATTGCAATCTCTGAGCGCTTTCACAATCCCGCGAGCAAAAAAAGCAGGTTAGGGGTTTCCAAATCTAGCATCGTTCCCAGCTCTCCCTCCCGCCCAAGTTAACAGAAATCTAGCTTGTATCCAAAGCGGGACGGAAACTGGCATTGGGATATAAAACATCCATTTCTGCAAGGTTCTTGGGATACAAAGCGATACATTTTTCTTCTCATCACAGGTCAAAATAGACAACGCAGCCTCTAAATGAGCCACACTCTGTTCGCTCTTCCGCAGGGTTGGCAAGCCGGGGGCAAGCAGGTTGCAAAGGGCTCACCGTCGATGTCCCGGGCTGTGCCTCCTTTAAGGCTGAGGGCAACCACCACCGCCTTTTGCAAGCATGCCGTTTGGTGCGCTTTGGGTGACCAAACCTCATCCTAGTAAAGTATTTCCCTAACAAGTCAGCTCTCGTCTGAATTCAAAATGACACCGATTTTGGAACTAACCCTCACAGCACAACCAAATTTCAAAATTATTCACAGAAATTTTATAACATTTTCCTTCTGGGTGGGAAAGAGAGAAAGAATTTTAATATTCCTATCATCCAATGTTTCGGTCTTATTTCTTGAAATGCCCCGAACTGCTTAATTTCAAGCTGTTTTAGCGTTAAGATGCATTTTTCTTTTGTCTTAGAAAAGCCAGAGGAAAGTTAAATGCCTCCATTCTTTGCTACAGGCTGTACTAGGTAGCTCATGTCTCCCATGATTTAACTCTCCTTTGTCAGAACAGAGCCACCATCATGTACCATTTTGGTCTTTTCTCCAAGTTGAGCTGTCTAGAGGAGGCGGCAAAAATGACAACCCCTGCAATCTAATAAAGGAAAAGAAAATTAGCTTCATGTTTTTTGGAACTAATTAGAAATTTAAAAGTTCAAGCCTACTAAAAATGAGTATGTTTTTGCTTGGGTCAAAACCTGACGCAAAATCCTCCACTTTCATTTTATTGATTACAGCAAGGGGGAAGGGGAAGTTGAGCAATTGTTTTTTGCACTAAAAAATTCCAAGACAACTTTAGTTTTAGCTATCTCTGGGTGCTTCGCAAAGCAGTTCACCTGTGTTTCAAGCGAATGATCTTTAGCCCGGATATGCTTTGCTGCACACACCGGCTTTAGCAGCCAGAAATCACTGAATTCATTTGCAGTTATTTGGTGCTGAGGAAAGATGGCAGTCAGAGCACCTTGAAGAGGCCAGGCTTCTGCTTGCCATGCGGCAGGCAAGCCGTGGATGTTGGTCGGTAGCCAGCACTGCCCTGCTGGCTGCTGCTGAGGGTGCTGGGCAGTGCCAGTCCTGATAGGGCTCTGATACACATGCGCATTCGAGTGAATGAAAGTCATAGGCAGAGTCTGCTATCAAAAGGGGAAACAAAAAAAAAAAAGGTAAAAAAAAAAAAAAAGTGTGTTTTTAACCTCATGGCAACTGTCAGAAGTTATCTCAAGTGGAAAAACATTGCACTGATAGCGTACTTTGGTTTTACCACAAGATAAACTTGGTGATGTCAGCCCTAGGCTCAGCTAACTCAGGTTGACCTGACCTAGATTACTTTAAAAAAAACCTCAACCAACCTCTGTAAAACAATGTGATTTTTCTGGGTTTTTTTTGTCTCTGCTAACCACATTACTCAAAAGTCAAAAAGAAAAAAACGCAACTTAAAATGCACCAAAGCCATTTCACAAAGGTAACAAAATTCCCTTCAAATGATAAAAAGCGACTCCTTTCCCACATCAAATTTAAGTCTGTAACTAAGTCAGCCGCCACCCCCATCTACCCCCGCTGCATTCTTGCAATGTTGTGGAGCAATATATTGCCCGGATCAAATCCCCATACCCCAGGATCTACTCTGCTAGTTTCTCCACCAGATCAGCAGGGCGTATGGCACTGCCCTGGGCAGGACGCAGGTGACTTATACTGACCCCAGTACACGGAGGGCCATGGTCCTATACTCAGTGTGGATGCACGTTTAAAGGAAGGCAACGTTTAGCCTAGTGATCTTAGAAAATACAAGGGCCAGCTGGTGTGAAAGAGGGGTGAAAACTGCAGTCTGCGTGTACCCTGAGATGCACTGCCCTTGGCCCGGGCGCTGGCTCCGGTGTGGGAAACTGAATGTCGCTTTTGGGAACGAGCAGCAGCTCTTCCATTTACATACATTAATCCATGGAAGTACAGGAGGCATTATCATTTGCCAGACTTGTTTGCATAATGAGGAACTCTCAAGAGAAATTTCTTGGAGAAGAGTTGCCATTAACGTGCAGTGTTACCACGGCATTTCTATTCAGCCCCCATCCCCTCCTCCCCCCCGCGTACACCCACTCGTTGAAAACGTCAAGTCCCCGCAAGAGCCTCTTGGAGCAGCCCCGTGGAAGGAGCTCATGTGCCATGTTCTCAGAGGGTTTTGAGGTCCGCTGACACCCCTCATGCCCAGCCCTGCTCGCTCAGCCCAAGGGGTTATGCTCTGCCATTGACTTACTGACTCCCTACGCAGGCACTGGGGTGGGCAGGACTTTTGCCTGGCTAATTCGTTGCTGGTGGATACCTATCACCTTCCCAACCCTTTCTCACTGGAAGAGTGCAGAAAGGGATTGGGCTACATGGGGGTGAGAAGGACTGGGATTAAGTAAAGAGATTAAATGAGATGCAAAGACTCTGATTTTGTGAATGAGATGACCTGCACTCTCCTGCAGAAACATGGAGAAGGAAAGTGAAAGACAGAAAGTAAAAAGGTTTCCAAAAAAAGCAGTCAATGTTTCTTAACCGCCGCTGGTGTCCCCTTGAAGCTGAGCAGTGGCAGCAGGGGCAGCAGAGGAGCTGCTGCGCTACCACAAATTTCCAGTGGGGAGCTCCCAGCATCACCCTGACGGATGAACCTCAGCTCTCCCCTCTTTCCACAGGGATGCAGTGGCCCAGAGCCCTCCGAGTCTCGACAGAGGGTGAGAGCCCATGTTGTCAGGCAGCCTAAATAATGGCCTCTAATGGGTTCAGGAGTGTCGAAAGAGCCTGAAAAATGGCTCAGGAAGCTACCCCCTCCTCCTCCTCCCCTGCCACCCCTTGCACTGACTCAGATGTATTATCTGGGCTGGAAGTGCCAGCAAGCCTCTCCTCTCCCTCGGGGCCTGGCAGCACCGGGGAAGGGAACCCCCGCCAGCCAGTCTCACCGGCTTCCCCATTTGTTTTCATTTTGTCACCAGACGTTTCTATTTAAGCTGCTTGGAAGGATATCTCAATAACAGCCCTACTGGGCTCAAGGAGACAGAGGCTGACAACAAGCACGCCTCCCTCCTTCCTCCTGAACATCACCTTCACGTCAAAACATCCAGTCATGCTGTGGGGGAGACGGGGAGAGGCAGGCATACCCGGGGGCTCTCTTCCCTCCTTCCTTCACCCCCTGTACCACCTCAGCTGTTGATGAAAACAGGAGCTGCTTGTGAATCACAGGCACTACCCTGCAAACTGGCTCAGGCAGTTCAGCAGTTACGGTGCTAAACCAATGTCTGCAAGGTCTGAAGGGATGGCCTCGTCCCCTCACATGGCGTAGACTGCAGAGCAAAGACATTTACACTAATGCACAGGTTCCCATACAAAACACCTTCAAACTCATCACTGCAGATCCTTTGGGAGACTGCATGGTTTTAGCACAGGGTCTGTCCTTCTGCACACTCAAGAGAAGCCAAACATTTGCATAGAAGGTGTGCACCCATCCTCCAAAAAGCAAATGCTAACAGGGTGTAGGCAGCTGAGGGCACCTCTACACCACACATTGGCTGAACTGATTAGCTCAGATAGCATCCCTGCGTGACACTGCATTGCACACAGGGTAGGCGTACCTGAGCTGCCCTTACTGGTGGCCACCACAAGACAGTTTCGAGCCAACCTTCAGATACCACAGCCAAAGGCCAGACATGCAAATAAACATAGCCTTTCCTTACTATTGCACCACCAAGGAAAAAAGTACTGTTTTTTCCAAGGATGTTACATGACTACAGGTAGGAGTGGGAAGTTTTCCCTGTGGGGATTGGAAACGGGAACTCAGGATCCCTACACATGAGATCCAGATTTTACTGCCAGCTCTGCTGCCGACGGCTGTGTGGATCTGGGCACTTCATCTATCCACACTTCTCTTACCCTTGCATAAAATTGTGGGTGATGATTGTCTTTGCAAACCATTCTGCTGTCCTTGAGCAGAACGCAGCACACAAGCGCTTGTTATTGTCGTTGCTGTCACACTGATGGCCTGTGTGCGGTTTGCACGGCTGAGTACAGTCGGGCTGTATGGGGTCCGTGGTCCCCTGCCTCAGTGTTTGTGCCAGGCCGTGCCTGCTGGGCAATGCCTGCCTGCGCTCCCCCAGCGCAGCCTGCGCACAGCTGTATGCAGCTGTCACATCATCTCTGGAGGAGATTACATCCTCTGTTATGTTCCCCTGCGCTCTCAGTGCTACATATGCACACTCTGAGTGTGGATGTCCGTAAGTGGGATGCGTATTTAGATCTGACTATCTCCGTTGCGCATCTCTGTGTACGCACAAACATGAGAACTGGGTCAGGAGAATGTCTTTCCCCTTTCATGTTACTCACCACAAAGTCCCTATACCCAAAGTCACCTTTGCAGGTTGTTTTGCAAGCCTCTGATTGAAACATCTGCTTCTCTTCCTGCTTTGCTGAGTGAGGAGAGCATCCACAGAAAGAAATGGAAGAAGCCATTAGCTTAGTCTCCAAGGGGGAACCCTTGAACAGCTCAGAAAAGCCTGTGCCAAGAGGAGGACACTGGAAAGCGAGAGCAAGCCAAGGAAAGAGACAGATGGGGCCAGCTCCACTCCAGTTCTCGGCTGCCTTTGCTGCGCTGTGCACTTAATATTCGTACGAGGTCTAATTTATAAACCCAGCTCGTGTTTATAAACTCCGCTGTCCTAATGGAAATGAAAACATTAATACAACCCGAGGATTCTTCACTTTCCAGGTTTTAATTAAAATCATAGGCGTTAAGAAGCAAGAGTGTCTTCGTGGAATACAAGTCTAATGAAGTATTTCCTCACACAGCACAAATCTCTGTGTGCAGTCCCAGCTCACTGGCACCGGGTGCCCGAAACACCGACCCCCCTGGAACCAGGAGTTCGCGTCTTGAAAATTAAAAAAACAAATTATCCTCCAATTTGTTTCAAATAAATGTAGGTACCAAGATGAGGCTGGAAAAATAATATTAAGTAGGGAAAAGAAACCCCAACAACCTAGCACAGCCATGAAACATGATCTCTTAATTGACTAACTGGAGGCAATAGCGACTACGTTGCACGCCTGACGAGGGGGAACTGCATGGGAAAAAGGAGAGGACGCAGATGGGAGGGCAGTGCGTGAAGGCACAGCAGAGGAGGGGCGATGGGGAAGAAGTAGCAAAGCGAGAAAAGGCAGCACAGGAGGTTGGAGTAAGGGGAATTAAGGACACTGGTGAGGCAGGTGAAAATGTAAACACATGAAAATTGCAAGACCAGATCATACGGACCTGTTCCCTCTCTCTCCCACGGGACCAAAGGAAAGCAGGGAAGGAATCGGCGTGGAGTGACCTACATGTGTAGACACAGATGAAGGCACTGATCTTTGGCAGGTGTAAAGCTGGCTGGAGGTCAAGGCTGGTGGCAGAGCACCAGTTACTGCAAAATGAAGCCCAGCAGAAGCAGCGATTTGCCTTCACCATCATCCTCTAGGGAAAAATGTGTCTAGTCTGCTCACTCCAGGACTGCTTTCTACCCCACTGCATAACAGTGCCTGCCTTGTCATAGGAGGCACACACAAAGAAGAGACGGAGGAGGCCCTGAAAGACAAAGCCAGCATGAAAGTAACATAAAGCAGTGTAGAGATGTGAGGGCTCTAAATGGGGAGAGGGTGACTTTGCCTCCCCAGTCCCAGGCGCACCTCAAGGAAGAGTGCTGGTATCCCTCAAGCAGCTTAACAACAAACTTTTGTGGATTTGGTTTCATTGTAAATGCCTCCACTAAATCTAGCAGAGCTAGAGATGAACTTCAGTCAGAGAAGTGCGAGTATAGCCCCAAGTTTCTTTCAGGACTCTGAAAGTTTCCACCAGCCAGACTTTGGTTTGATCTTACATCTGAAAGGAAGACAGGTTGCATCATATTGCAACCAGGAGGTTGCTTGTCCCATATTCTCTTCAGTTTAGGCCAAGTCCACTTGCTCAGCAGCTTCCTATGATGTTCCTATATGCTTGGTTAATTCTGTATCATGGTGAGATTAAAAAAAGCAAAAGGCTTTTTTTTTTCATATTGTTCCTTTTCTTTAGTACTTGTCACCTTGGGAGACAATGTAAATGCAGAAACACATTGGCCAGAAGAATATGACTCACAATCGAGGGAGCTGGAGCAATCGTGTCCTTGGCCTTACATTCCGGGGTTGCTGTGAGAGGCAGGAGCAATGGAAAAGAGATGCATCGTTTCCCTGCCAAACGTTGCTCAAGATCTGAATATGCTTCTTTCAATCCCCGATCTAGCCAATAAAGCGCAGCTGAACAGCAAAGACACGTCTTGCTTCAGACTCCTGTGCTTACAGAGGCAGCGGCGTTCAATAGCTGGAAACTCACGAGATGCTGCAGACAGGACTTGAAGAAAATGGAAGGACTCCTGTCAGCCTCAGATGAAGTTGCAAGCAAGTGCCTTCTCTGTCAGGAGGGAAGCAGCTTGCTGGTTAAACCCACCAACTACATAATGCTAGGCTGCCAAACATACTGTATGTCCACCCATCAGCGCCAGTACTGTGAGGTGCAATGCCTTCAGCTAAAAAAACACCTCTTGGCTCAGCTGAACCTGTTCAGGGTGCAAGAGGAGCCAGGGCTAAGGCACTTAGGAAGTGAGGGAAACAAAGGAAGCAGCTATGTTTAAGAGGGAAGCATGCTTTCTGACCCTTGTAGGCGGCTATACACAGTGCTAATGAGGCCAAAAAAAAGGAACTGAAAGCATCACTGAGCTTTGCAAATTGCTTCCTAGTTACTGACCTGGTGTGGGCAACTCACAGTTTTATTGGGCTACTCCTTTGGTCAAGGTCTGCTCGGTTTGTATTATTTTTATCCTGGCAATAAAGGGGAGGCTTTAGCATCATTTAAAAATGCAACACTGCAGAATCAAATGGAGATGACCTTGCAAATCTGGGGGTTATAAATCAGCCAATGGAAAGGAATGCTGTGCAGTACTAAGAGAAACAGGGCAAATATGTGCACTTACATATACGTGACTGATGGTTTATAGTTTATTTTATAGCACCTTCCCTTAGAAGATCTCAAAGAGCTTTACAGTAAATAGAAAAAAGAAAAAGAAAAAAGAAAAAATACTCTGGATGTTTGATCCTGGATTCACAAGCCCCACTCCCAGCTCGTTACACCAGTTGACACCATCTGGAGACCAGGACTATCATTTACCTGTGCCCAAAGTGGAGGTAAAACACAAAGAAACCAAAATTCTCTGTTCATGACATCACTCCCTTGAAGTGATACAAGGATCTGGCACTGGCTTTGTACAAACCCAGATAACCCCCTGGGAACACAGTGGAGAGCCAGACTCCACTGCCTCAGTACAAATCTCATATCCTACTTTAGGGTTTTCTCTGGGATGGTGCCATTAACATCAGTATGATCAAGGACAGTCACTAAGAAAGGTCTTCTGAATTTGGTCCGTTCCCTTTGCAAACAAGTTCTTACTATGCATCTAGCTAGCAGATAAATATTCTACCCCAGTCATTGCTATCATACCTGAGCACCCATTGACACTGTCCTTAACTCCCCTTGGGTTAGTGACAGATAAGCAGAAATACTGTAAGACCAAGGTCAAGTTTAGAATCATAAAAGCTCACAGAAAATTCACAGTTCTTGCAGGCTGGTCCTGCAAGAGATGCCAGCAAGTGACTCAGCCAAGATCACAGCTACAGGAAAGTAGCAGTACTGGGGATTGCCCTTCATCCTCTGCGAATTTAACACGGACTCAAAGTGAACTGCTAATACTGACGCCATGGTAGTTTATCTCAAGACAGTGACCGGTTCAACGATGTTTTTACACCTAAGAGTAGAGATCTCCCTAGTAATCCAATATACCTGACTGATAACATACTTTTTTTAATAGCCTTGGACTCCCTCTTCTATACATACCTGTGAAAAGGCAAACATGCCCATCTTGTTTTTTTCCGGTGGTAAGTAAGGAAAAAAAGAAAAGGAACAGAACGAAGACGTTTGATTTTGACAGTATCTATCCTGGCATCTCATGCCACTACTTGAGAGAGCTAATGGAGAGTGATCACAATGCCAAAGGAACACGAGCAGGCAGAAAGAGCTGTTAAGGAATCAGAATAAGTTGCAAATGCATCTAGACAAGCGATTAGGAATCTCACCTCCTACCTACCAGCGGTCAGCGGCTGTGTTCCTCCTACTGCACTTGAGCGGGGTCGGGCCAGACCTTGCCTGTGGTTGAGATGCCCAAACTCCTAGAGAAACCTGGGTGCTTATCTGCAAGCAAAGATGCATTTTGATTTTACATGCACCCATTTTGGCTCAGGGAGCCATTCTGGGATTCCCCCCAGATCCTGGCCAAACCAAAATGCCTAGAAAGACAAACTAAAACCTGGCATTTTCATGAGTAGCTTCCTGTTTGTGGGTGTGTACATGTAAAAGGCGTAAAGTGGACAGCCCCAAATGGGAAGGCTAGTACTAAAGGCTCTACGAATATAGTTTTTTGATTTTTCTATTTCACAGTTGGTTGACTTCAAGCATTCTAATGGCTGCTTCCTACCCCAGTGCCCATCTGTCTATTTTAATAAATGTTCTTGGTAGCACCTACCTGGCAAGCATTCGAACACCCAGCAGCACAACCAAATTTCACCCTAAATCAGGGGGCTGGAACAGCGAGCTCTATGGAAATGATGCAATCATCCTTCTCCCACAACACAGGCACTGGCAGCAGCAGATAGACAGATGGGTAAAGCAAGCAGACAAGAAAACGTGATGGGTCTGGCCCCATCTCTCCTTCTCTCTCCCATTTTTTCTGTTAAAGTCAGGATGAGCAAAGGACAGATTGCTGTAACGCTTGGGTGCCCTGTGCAGCCACAGAGGTCTTCTGGGTGGCAGTTGGAAAGATGCAAAGGTTCATCAGCTACCTTGGAGATGCTATGAGATAACTGATGCACTGAAGGCAGCAGGTGACAATGAACTGCCTCTCTTTGGGACCCATTCATTATCTTTGTTCCGTCTGTGTCTCTCTCCGGATCTAATCAGTGGTGATGGATTCTGATCCTTGCTCCATCCTCTGGGCACCCAACTGTGCTCCCTCTCATTTGCCACAGGGTGCCCATCCATTCCCCAGCAAATCCTCCATCCCACTGGGACAGGGAGGGGATCAGCTTCCTGCAGACCAGCTTGTGCCACAGTTAAGTTGAGGAGGGCGGGCACAGGATGGGTGTGTCGTCTCCGTATGCTAGGAAAGCCGGACAGTGATCTGCTGTGTTCGTACCTCAGCTCTTTGTCTGGTCCCTCTAAACAGATCTGTTCTCTGTAATTACCTTGCTACCATGAAACACAAGCTGGGTTGGGATGTGAGGGTAAAACCCCTGTGTTTCACTTGAACTCTGGTGCAAGCAAGTGGGATTTGCTGCCTGTTACTGCTCCTTGCCCCCTCTCATACAGGAGGACAGATCTGGCCCAAGCCCTCTCGAGGTTGTCTCAATGGTGTTCATCTCGATTACAGAGCCATGGGAATTCCTCCCCGCACCTTTCCTCTCTCCACTGTCCTTTTCATCAAATGCATGTCAAAACTGCAAGAGGTACCAGTAACTTACATCAGAGATGAGTGAAGAGATGAGGCCCAAGTAGAGCACTGAAGCAGGCTGTTCAGCAGGGACTGTAGGTTGCTTTTTAGTGTAAGCCTTTAACCTCCCTTCCCCTCAAGTGTCAGGTGGTGGAAGAGTGTGGAGAGCAATTAACAACACAGGCAAAATTCAACAGCAGGTAAATATCTGTCATGCTAGGAGAGCTGCATCCATTCATGACCTGCTTTCTTCCCCCTTTCCCTTCACTCTGTACCCCAAGAGGTAGCATCCCCATGTGGTCACTCCTAAAATGGTGGCAGAAGCAGCCTGTGTGGACGCTGTTACTCTGTTACTGCCTCAAGGACGTGAGTGTGTGGTTAAGTCTTGGCATTTCACCCTTCATCAATACTAAAATTTAGCAAGAAATGTGTACAATGAAGGCTTGTGTCTTAGGCCTTTTTCTTATTAATCCTATTACACTTGTCTTTATGAGCTCTCCAAGTTCCTTTTACTCCCTCCGGGGCTTGGCTGCAAATGAGATTTTGCATCTCAGTGTAAAATAACCCGAACATTTTTCTATAAAATTAAATAAAAATCCTCCATCCTGGCAGTACATGCCCAGAATCCAATTTCTGGAGTCTACATCTTTCCAAGTGCTTCATTGTCTTCTCAACTTCCCTCAGCTTTGGGAACATGCTTTCATTCTGTCCTGATCAATATCGTGAAGAAAAGTAAGGAGCAAACTTTAAACAGCTCAGAGGAACAAGAGGCAGAAAATGTGAGACTAAGCTGCAGAAGTCTGTGACGTTTGGCAAATCTCCTCTCATTATATATGCCTCAATTTTCTGATGTGTAAAGTGGTAACAGCAGTAGTCCTAGTCTGCAATGCAGATGGGTTGGCTCAGCTCATGGATGTTCAAGAGTACGATGAGATACCATTTAGGTAAATGTTTAGATTTCTGAACTTTACCAAATCTTCCTAGCTTTGCAAAACTGGGATTTGTGCAGTTTCCAGAAATTCCTAGTATCTTCTGTTTCCTATCAGGCAAACAACTTTTTTTTAAAAATTTTATTCTTTTTGCCAAGAGGACCTCAAGGATTAAATCCTGGTGCCAGATTTGCGTATATGTTCAATAAGGAAGCCATGCCTGCTCCCAAAAAGCTTACCATAATGACAAGAAAAAGCAAAATGAAAAGTGTATTAGAATTCTTAATGCCATCTAGAGTTAGTAAGGCAGAGTGGAATGGCCAGAAATGAAAAATAATGGGTGAGGAAAGTTAATAGCATCCCTTCCCAGAGCTCTGACTGCTTTGAATTTCATCTTTCAGAGAAAGGTAAGTATTGTGTGGAAAGTAATTCCTACCATATTAAGTGAGGGGGATTTTTACTGTACCATGTTTGAACAGGTTTGGTGCTCTAACATTATCATTTACCTTTGATCTGTAAAGTCTGGATACGTGTTAGCAATTCACCAGTACCACTCATAATCTGAAGCCTTTAATACCTGAAATGGCAGGATGACTTGGGACGCAAGAAGAAAACAAAATCAAGCACAACTTGCAGTGCCTTAAAGAAACATTAACCTCAACCAGCTGAGCTCCTGTTCAACTCAGTCTCAGAACCTCCCCCAGCAGATTTCCACCTGCACAAGTGTATTCCTGTTCAGCCTCTGCAGCACACCACTGTTTACCATAAAAGTTGACATTTAGATACGAAAAAATCAGGAAGGAAAGGGGATGATTTAAAAATAAAATGTAATTTACACTAATTATGTTGTTACATAGGATGCTCTGCAAAAAACATTAGCAAGTGAGATCATGTCAGCAAAGCACAAGACGAACTGTATGGAAGACTTACACGTTCCTAAGTCAGAAAGCTGTGGCTTCCTGCTGCTTCTCATTTCTTGGCCAATCAATGCTTCATAAAGACTTTTAGGATATACTCAAAGCACCTCTGCAGTCCTAATGTCTGCAGTATCTAAATAGGAAGCCAGCGGTAATGCGCCGATACGTGCAACATCCTGGTGCGGAAAAGCGTAAGAGCACTCCTGGTACGAGGGTAGGGAACAAAGTGAGGCAGTGCTGAGTCACCTGTGGCAAAACAGTCAGACCGAAGGCTTCCAAAGCCCAGCGTCATGCCACAGTTACTGACCACCCTCCATTTCGCCTCCAGAACATTGCTGAAAAGGAGATGACCACCAGCTCACGGTGGAGGACATGCACTGTTATGCAGTTTGAAGTCTCCCGGATCAGAATCGAGGACTCTTTGCTAGTCCTCTCTTTTTCCCAGTGCTCACCCTGCACTGAACTGGGAAGGGTGCATGTCTGTCTTGCAGCTGTCATCAAAGGCCACCATTAGCAAGTAAAAAAAGAGCACAGTGAATTCACAAATATTTGGGTAGGTTCGGAAAAGCAGTTCTTTAAATAGCATTGTAAGACTTGATATGATTTTAACACGTCTCTCAAGTGCCCTCAGCTCAGATCATCTCAATTTACATGTCAATACCTTTCAGTTTGCTCTCCTGTAGCCTGGAGGGGTAAGGAGAGAATTTGCCTTTGTCGCTATCCCCAGCTGATCCAGCTCAAGCATTTCAGGGGGTTGTACACAGACCACCTTACCATTTAAAACTTGCATGTAATCCATACCATGCCTCCCACCTGCACACGCATTCGTATCCCGTAGCAGGCTTCATCTTATGCAAAGTGGGCCAAGATTAAAGCAATCTTGCAGACAACCATTTCAGTAATCCTGCAGTGAATGTAAAGATACATAACTTAAGCCTGAATATTTTGGAGGCACACAAACTGTCTCAGGAATGTGGGATACAGCAAACAGTTCCTGCCACATATTTTCAACCAGGTTTTCTCCAACGTCTGTGCTCAAATTCAGGTGGCAAGTCGATGGCCTCAGAGTTTCTGCCATCCAAGAAATGATCAGCTAACAAACAGAGTTGACACTTATATTTCACATTTCACAGTGTACAAAATCTCAAAAAGTGGGCTTCAGCTGTGCTCTTTTTGCCTTTTTCTTCCCTGCTTTGTTTTCTTTTACAAAAATGTTCACCATCAGTCTATCTAAACCACTTCAGTGACCACAGGGGCCAGGCAGCTAAGGACTATGATTATTTGTCAAAGCTTTTATTTTGAAAAAAAACCTGACAAAAGTAATTCAACAATTTTTTTGACAAATACATTTGAAAATTGTTAGGCTACCTCAGTTAACCAGATGAATAATGTGAAATGATACGAGGTGAATAATTTATTACAAAATATGGAGAAAAAAACACTATATAAATTATTGAATTAATATTATTTGACAAGTGCTTGCCCTTCCCTGAAGTGCAGCTTTCTCTGTGATGGAACATAGCAGCTGTTTAAAAGCAACAATAGTTTAAGGCAGCAAATGAAGAAGAATTGCAAGTGCTGAGAGAGTATGAGATTAGGCAGAATGTAATTATCCAGATTGGAAGCTGGTTAAAATCAGGAAATAAGGCAAAGGTTCTCTTATAAAATATATCATACAATAACAACCACAAGTGGTACAGATATCTTCTCTTGTTTTTCATCCAAAATGTTTATTATTAACCAAGGTATAGAACAGAACAGAATAGAATAGAATATTTCAGTTGGAAGGGACCTAAAATGATCATCTAGTCCAACTGCCTGACCAATATAGGGCTGACCAAAAGTTAAAGCACGTTATTAAGGGCATTGTCCAAATGCCTCTTAAACACTGACAGGCTTGGGGTACCAACCACCTGTCTAGGAAGCCTCTTCCAGTGTCTGACAACCCTCTCAGTAAAGAAATGCTTCCTAATGTCCAGTCTAAGCCTCCCCTGATGCAGCTTTGAACCATTCCCACATGTCCCATCACTGGATCCCAGGGAGAAGAGATCAGCACCTCCCTCTCCCCTTCCCCTCCTCAGGAAGCTGCAGAGAGCCATGAGGTCGCCCCTCAGCCTCCTCCTCTCCAAACTAGACAAACCCAAAGTCCTCAGCCGCTCCTCACAGGACATGCCTTCCAGCCCTTAAATAGTTCCTTTCTAACTTGCTGGTGGGGTTTCTTCCCTCCCTACGCCACGAGACTGCTTTCTGCGTCCTAGCACCCCGGCTGGATACGAAGGTGTATCCCTCATAATAACGTATGGAATCAGAAACTGAAGAAAGCAGCCAGACTTGGGCAAACCCCAAGCCTAAGCAAACCCCACCCTCCCGCACAGGTTGACTTTCAGCCTGAGCTCCTGTTTGCAGCTCCCTGCGGAGCGACACCTATAGCAGCGGGAGCGTGAGTTGCGAATAGGTCCCTTGCGGGACAGCGTCATCCATCGATTGAGGAAGAGCATCTGGCTGTCAGTCACGGACACAGAGCATAGCAGCACATCAACAGAGCTGTGAAGTCGCCGGAGGTGCAAACCCCACCCGCCCGTGAGTCATTTATAAGAACTGTTGAGCACTCATCAGGAGTTGCAGATTTAATGTCTTGTGAGGCAGCTCTTATTCCGGCTGGGTAGAGGGAAGTGAAAAACCGTGAATGCTCACAACATTCGGAGCTCAGCTGTACATGCGTTAGCTCCTAGTTTTTATGTCAGCCATGATGAGTTAAGGAAGGAAGGAGAGCCTGCTTTTCTTCAGGCATACTTTCCTTCATTAGCCTTATGGCCAGCGGGATGCCCTTACTCGACACCATGGAATAGCACCCATATGGCTATTAGTGTGCCTCCAGGAGCTGTTACTTTAAAGACGCTACCAGTCCCTTTCAAGAGGGCAAATCATAACTGTGGCACCTTGGAAAGATTTGCTTCTAGTACCTAAGAGCAGGAGCTGAGCTCACCCTAAGTATTGCAAGAATTATTTGGGGAATTTATGCTCTTGTGTCCCAGCTCCCGGTCACTAGCAGGGAAATGCAGGACTGCGCAGAAAACAAAATTTACAAATCTCTGTCACCCTATGGGAACGTTGCGATACTCCCAATTTACACACACACTTCGGATGTGTAAATATTTCAGAGCTGCAGTTTAAGGGCACCAGTGATTTGCACAGCACTATATATCACTGCTTCCCAGGGAACACAGCGCTACTAAAAAGTAGCACTCAGGTCAGAGGTGGATTTAACATTAGCATCTCAGCACTACACTACAAGTTTGATTGTTTATGTACATCATGTCAACTGATTTAAAATCTATATTTACACACACTGAGATGGCCTCCACTCATTAATAAATTAAGACACTTGTAAACCACTGGATCTGCAAGTTGGCTTTCTAATTTACTAGCGTCTGAGTATCAGGTTGCCCACCCTTCCTAGGCAAAAGCTGCCGGGAGGAACAAAGCTAAATGCTCCACACAGCCCTGTAGATTGCGGTTGTCCATATACCACTGGCATTTGCACTCCTCGTACTGCACCTCTCTGCAGGCTGAAGAAGTCTCTTCTGTCCTGAGGGTTATTAGCCTCGGATCTTTTGCCAACACTGAATTCAATCATTTAGATGGGTTTAATGACAAAGGTTAGTTTTTCCAAGAGGAAGCTGGAAACCTACAGCAGTATGGTCTCGGGGGCTAAGAACTACGCGGTGAGCGAGTTGCCATCGCAGCCGCTCACAAGGGCCCCTTCTGCCATCAGCTCTCCAAGCTCGTAACTCCCTTCCTCCCCTGAGCACGAATGATGAAATATTAGAGGCTCTGATCTCTGCCTCATTAAATAGAGAATATTCTCACTCTGTCCTGACCTGCGCTAGGGCCAGTTTAAGGAGCAATTCGTCATGAGATCATTAATACAAAGACTTGCTCAGAGGGCAAGGATGTTCATCCAAAATTAATTTCTTAACCTTTTCGGGAAGGACTTCAGAAAGGATTTTTTTACCTTTCCTAACTGGAGGGATCCGTTATATATTTCCACACTGCAATGATGATGGAATCAGAGCCAAGAGGCCAGCACCATGCCGAGACTTTGCCTCCCCAACTCGTTCAGTGGTGCCCAGCACTGCGTGAGCAGGAGCCCCAGAGATCAGGAAGAAGAGCAATTGGTCAGGGAGCAAACCAAGGTCAGGATAAAAATGAAATCAATATAGTTCAAAGAGGCCAAAGGCACAGGCCCCATAACAGCAGCCTGGCAAGGAATAATATCAGGACACTGTAGAAAACCACGCCTGGACATAGAGAGATGCTGTAAAAATCTTAACAGGTCTTTGCCATCCTTTCAAAACACAGATCCAAATGTCAGACACAGTAAACTCGTAAGTCACATGAGCGACAAATGAAGGGGACTCTGGTTTTGCTTGCAGTGTTGCTCATAAACATTCTGGGAGAAGGTCTGTCCTTTAATGTACGGATTTACCATGCTTGGTGTCTGAGTGGTTCCTTGGTCTTCCTCCCACCCCTCTCTCTACTCTTCTCCTACAAAGGGTTTTAATAACAAGAGATACCCATAGCCTGATGATGAGAGCACACTGTAAGGAGGGATGCAGATATGGGGGGGGAGAGAGAAAAAGGAAACCTCCAAGACATATGTTTTCTCCTAATAGTATACAATCTACACAGACTGCTGCAGAAATGGGATGAATAATAGAATCACAGAATTTTCTCATCCCCTGTCGCTGTCAAATCCTATTAAATTCACTCCAGGTAAAAGGTGCATTATCGACACTGCTAAAACTACACTACACATTGGGGTTACCATAAACAAATGAAAGAAGATGGGTGTGAGAGAGGATAAAGACAAATCACAAATCATCATCTTCCCAGTGAAGCATCAAGAGTATACGTATTGGGGGTGAGGTGCTATTCCTGAGGACATATAAAAGCTATATCAGGTTAGGACTGGAGCTTGATATTAACCCTCTTGTTACTGTTTTTTCTATGAATATTGGCTCTGCTGCTTCTTTTGAGGCTAATGTGCTTTTATACCAAAGAAGACACAGACAACTGGATTAGTATGGGATTTAGGGAGCAGCCTGTGTACGGGGTGATGTGACAGTGAACAACTAAATTTAATATGGCAGCTTGATCCATTATGTATTTTATTCCAAGAAAAGTCTACATGGGCACATGAAACCTGGACTGGATCTTGCATCACAGTGGACTGGGATCCAAAAGTGTCAGATACGGGCTATACGATGATCGCATTTTGACAACCATTTTTTCTGCCACTAAGTACATTTTGCATGGCTTAAGCTTATAAATACACAGTGTCCTCATTAGAAATCATCCTGACCCTAAACTTTAAATAAAGATCCATAATATTTAGTACCTTCCTGGCACTTTTACTTGTGAAGCTTAAAGATCTTTAATCGATCGATATTATTACACTCATTTCCACAGACATGCCGAGCAGGGAGGCTGACACATTCAAGGCTGCCCAGTCAATCAAGAAGAGAGCTAGGGACCTCACCTAGAGCTCCCACCTTGCTCAAACACTCCTGCAACCTTTGCTCAGCTCAGCACTGGAACAGAGACTTTGTCCACTTTTACCATGTGGGCCTGAATTTTGCACGCATAACCAAAATCCTAGGTTCTGACAGTCTCAGAGGGGTTTCAAAGTAGCACAGGTCGCACCAAAGACACAGTCTGTTGATTATTGCTCTTCCTCAAGAAATTACTGGATGAAATCAAAGACATGCACAGATAACTGTCTGCAAGCACTCTGAAACACCTCTCTCTTCTCTCCTGGATGTTATGCAGGTTTAACTTCGTAGCTACACATACCTACAGCAGAGTACATGGCACACTAAATATTTGTCAGCTGATATCCCTGATTACACCAAGGCCTGGTCCCAACTTGGCACCACAGGACAAACTTGCTCACTAGAGATGAAGCAGCTTCTTCTGCCCCATCCTCGGAGTAACTGTAGAGACTAAGAAATGTAAAGCCTCTCTTATGCTTCATTAAAAAAAAAGATTAATAGGGAGAGAGCGTACTTAATTTGACACTAAGTTGTCCTTTGCATATCACTGACCTGATCCTACCATCTTCCCAAAGCTTTCTCAGCTCTGAGAGGGACACAGCACACAGCTATTCCAAGAAGCAAGGAGAAGCCTTTACAGAAACAGGTTTTGTAATCATTCTGCAATTCATTTAGCATACGGAGCAACATTCTGGGTGTCACGTCTCCCAGCTGGTGGCCAGACGCTACAGTGGATGCAACCAACTGGCCACAGTCCTTCAGCCTGGCAGACCAGGCTTCTGTGTGTGCATGGCCTGCGTGTTTCCATGGCTGAGGCTCAGAGCACCATATCCAAGTCATGCGAGCAGACGCCAAGCCAGCTGAACCACAGAGGAAATTATCCTCTGGCCAAGCCAGGCAGGGGGATGCCAAAGTTTGGAAAAGAGCACCAGCCAGCCAAGAAGATCTTGCATTGAGAGTAGTCATCTTTCCCTAATGGTCTTAGTTCTTAGTGAGAGGGGCGGAAGAACAGATGGCTTTTGCATTCAGAGCCCAGGCTGAAGGTTCAAGGGGACGTGCAGTGCCTTTTCTGCAGCCCCTCTAAACTCTGCACACCTACACGGAGCAATACAGACAGTGCAGCATCAGAGGTCCTGGAGCTGGCTCCATGCAGGCTGGAGTCCCTGCTGCACGGGGAGCCGTGAGCTCGCCTCCCAGAGCAACATAGCCAGCTTGGTACAGCACTAGGCCCAGGCTAATGTGCCCAGGTCCTGGTTGAAAAACAACCTTTGTTTAATGCTAGCTTGGAGATTTCTCCATGGCTTTGTCTGAATGCTTCTCAGTGCCACTTTTTCTTCTGTAACAAGAGGGAGGGTCCTGATCTGCTCTCAAACATTGCTTAAAGAGCCAGGAAAGAGCTATGTGGATTCCACTTGGCCTAGGAAAAATTGTCCGTGGATGCTGAGGAAGAGGACAGAGAGGTTGTTAACACGTATTCGGCCTGGAGAGCTCCACAGGTAGATGTGTCTCCGTCAGTGACAAGCACTAAGGTCCATGCAGCCTGGAGGATGGGTTGCACTTAATTGCTTTGCCCATTTGCAATTGTATGGTTAATTTGTAGCTACTTTCTGCCCAAAGTATGACTCTGCTATCACTCCTGTAGCATTATAGCTAAAGACATGATTGCGTTTCCAGACAGGCTTGTCACTTAGAAAACACTAATGCCCCACTTTTGCAAGGCGATTATTAAGGGGTGCTCTGACTTTATAATATACCAAATGTCTGCATGGCTACACACTGATAACATGGAACCAGCAGCGGCATTGATTAAGTGCCGCTGGCAATCTGACTTCTGGAATACTACAGACCAGGAGCGGCCATAATACGGGAATAATTAATAATAATGCTTAATCTTGCTCTCTAACGAACAGGAGAGAAACCTCTCTCTCACCCTGGCCCCTCCTCCTCCTCTCCATGAATCCTAAGAGGAAGCAAACCTGTGAGGCAGCAGTCACAACTTTAAGACCAAGGGGCTGGGCAAGTGGCTCTCATACGACACGCAGATAGTTGTGCAGGTACTAACACCCTATGAAGGGAGATACATCCAGCCTTTGCTGGCTATGAGAAACATGCTTGCCACAAGTCTTTGAGGGAACAGTGAAAAGCGAGTGACATCTTATTTCTATTGTATAAAACAACTCTGAAATCAAGGCACCTTTGTTTCTAAATACTCAAGTCTTTGTTTCCCTGTACTGGCAGTTCAAGCAATCAGAAATCCTGGGTCTAGCTTCCCAAACCCATGAAAATTAGTTTTCTAGATTTGCTGGTTTTGAATCATGCGGTTACGTTTAGGTTGTATTTTCAGGCTTTTCATCACAACATTGTAGTAAAAAACCTTCTTCAAGACCTCCTCGCTTCTCCCCCCGAAAAACAATGAAAGAGGAAAATTCGTCTTCTTGCTCACATACCTACAAGGCAGCTGAGCTTGAAATTAAATGTGGAAGGACTAAGAATGACTAAGGACTTCTGCTAAAATTGTGAGAGTCAATAGTGCAAAATTTCCAAAATCCCTGTCCGAAAGTTGAGGCTGTGGCAATGCTGTATTTGAAATGGATAATGCTTTATTGTGCTATACTTGAATTCTCTCATGCTGCTCTCCTCTCCTCGTTAACGACATTCACGGGGAAAACCTCTGGATCCTCTTTGTATATGGGGGAACAAAGCGTCCTTTCCCATGGAGGCAGAATACACTGTTACTGGAGCTAAAAGGCCCAAAGTGCCGCCTAATGCTAAAATAACAGGGAGTTTTACCTCTACTTATCTCTCATAATCCTGAGCTATTTGTCCTGCAGATGAAATGAAAGATAGATCCCATCACCTCCACTGCACGCAAATATCATAGCCTGTAAAGCTACATATTAGCAACTTGGGAGATTCCCTCACGCAGGAGGGGATCAAGCCAGGTGAACAGTGACTAAGAATTTTGCGTTTTTTTCCCCCAAGCCCCCATCTTATGCCTGAAATATATGATGCCCAGTAATGCTATATGTAGCTGTGGGAGCCACAATAATTGCTGAGGCAAACAAATCTCATGCCTCAGGAAGCGGAGTGCTTTCCGCGGGGCTCAGGAAGGGAGTCCCCTGCCTGCAGCGTTACCCCGAGACGTGCCGAGCCTACGACCTGCATCCTTGCGGCAGCTCTCACCCCACCTCTTGCCCATCAGGCAGCTCAATCCAAAACCCTTGGCAGGAGGCTGCGCCAATAAATATATTTTCTATTGGCAGGATATTGCTCTCCTCTGAAATATCACATATTTGGCCATTAGGGAAGGCAGAGTCTGATCTTGTATGTCAAATCCTATACTCCCATGAAAAATGAAGGAGCCACTTTGCGCTGCTCTACTCTTCTCTTCTCCTCGCTAACCAGCCAAGGATGCTGTCACAAGCAAAAGGCAGCGTGCAGGGCTTGCTTTGCCCTGGCAACAGCTGTACCTGAAAGTAACATAGAGGAGTGGATTGGAGAACAGTAAAGGGGCAGGAGATACATGTGCCTACTTGCCCACCGAAACTGCTGAGAATTTTAATTTCAGGCCTCTCATCAGCCCTGACACAAAAATTGTAGCATCAGTTAAGTTGTAATGAGTTAGTGGTGCATTTGATGTTTACAGACTGTAGATTAGGGGCAAAAAGTGCAGGACTTTGCAGTAGCCTCGCTACGCGTAGATACAGGGTTTAGACCCAAGGCTTAAGTTCAGGAGTTTCAACAAGAAACTGAAATGCTCAGGGAATTCATAATAGGATACAAAGCTTTTCTTCTGTACAGTAAGCTAGCTTTTACCAACCCCTACCGAAGGTGACCAGAGGCTCTAAACATGCAAAGCCTTGTTTTGGGCAGGCATTAGGTGGCCCACGGGTAGTTGATTTCAGCATAGATACTAGCCCCAAAACTCTGCTATTGCGATTGTTAATTGACTTCCTCACTGTAAGGATAAATTTAAAGACTTCTGCTAAAAGACAGGGGGGAGAACACAGGGCGGGGCAGGGGTGTGGGGAGCAAAAAGAGGAAAGACTCATGGAGCTCAGTCAGCACACTTGATTCTGAATTTTGACCACTTTGGCTTTTTCCTCAAGATGGGTCAAATCCTAGCCAGCTACAACACATCAGCAGAAAAGCCAGCAAACATTCCGAAAGTGGACCAGATCTCCTGGATTAACCCAACACAAGCACCACCCAGCATGCCATAACACTGGCCTCAGGATAGACACGGGGTGTCCGAGTCAGCCTTGCTTCCAAAGGGTTTGCAAAACGAAGCAGGGGCCCTGGGACCTCCTTCTCTGGTGGGTTTGACCGCCCAGGAATCCAGGGCTCCTACTGCTGGGAGCGGCCCCGCCACCAGTGCCAGGAATGCCAATGGCAAGCGGTGAGCTGTAGGGATGCTGGGTTCTGCAGCGCGGGGTGCTTGCGAATCCACAGGCAGGGAGATGGGCGCACGGGGGAGAGGATTAGATTAGCTCGCATTGATAAGTGTTCCGTGTGCTCTGATACTCCAAGAATCGTCTTTTTTTCCCCCTCCCTCCTCCTTCCCCCTCAAATCTCAGCATCCTCCCTCCTGCCTGGTTTCATCACAACTCCAGATTGCTTGAACAAGCTGCCTGATAAGCCCACAGATGCCAACAGGAAGCAATGATGTTACAATAAGTGTCACAGGGAAAATGTCAACTGTATCATTATAATGAAGGTCATGTCTCCCTCACAGAGAGCTCAGGGCTCTGCACAATTCACATGTTGTTATTAGGTAGATGTTGACATGTGTAACTTCTACCTTACAAGAGTCACTGCACAGGAACGAGTGAGGAAATGCCGGCTTACAACTACTCCGAGCTTCAGCCTCCGTCGTAGCGAGTGCAGAAGGAAACAATTAACAGGCATTACACGGGTGGGAATTCACAAATACTCCGGTTCCAGCTCCTCGCAACAGACAGATACGCACAGGATAACAGGGCAAACGCACAGCACACCAGCAGCCTCAGACAGCACCAAAGCAAAGCACAAAGCGGCGCTAAGAGTGAGTCAGGCACAAAAGCAACCAGCCTCCATCCCAAAGTTGATGCTAGTAAATGGCACTTGGATACTCCATGTAAAACAGCTCGCTGCCTCCCTAATGTAGGGAATCTCCTCCTTTTAAACCTAGCGATAAAAATGATAAAAAGAGGACTATAAAAAATAAAAGCCTTGAATTAATACTCTAATGAAGTTTTATTATTTTTCTAAAAAAGATTTTGTTCCATGATGAGGAAATATATACTCTCCTTGGCTCTGGCTCTATGCAAGGAAGTGGTTGTAGGGGTGGCGTGGGGTGTTTGTGCACGCATGCGTGCACGAGATAAAGCAAGGCGCTAAATGCAGAAGGCAGAGGCCTTTTAATTCTCCAGAAAGACACAATGTTCTTTCCTGTCTTCTCTCCGTCTCCAAACCTGTCAATATTTTGCTCAATAAGGGATGACGTGTTGGCAAGGATTTTCACATGCACACACACGCATGTGTGCACACGTACCCTGCTAGAGCTGGTGGAAGAATATTAAAATCCGAGAGATTTGACTAATACATCGCATGACAAAGTGCTTTCAGTGATCCGCAAGACTGCCCATCACTCGTTTGTCGAGGGAGATGGTTAGGGGCATTGCTCACAGATCCCCCAGGGCATAAAAATAACATTCATGTAAGGACAGAGAGGAGGAAAGGAGCATGGTAGAAGAGTGGTCATCTGAAGAACTGGAGGCGTACAGCTCTTGAGGGGCAAGGGCTAAGGTAGGGCTGGTGTATCAGCACACTTAGGGGTGACTGAGCACTGTTTTACTCTTCCTCCGGTCCAGAAAGCCAAGGGAGAGGTAAAGCAGTGGGATCAGCAGGTTGCAGCTCAACGATAATTGCACTTCTCTGTGATGCTGGGTTGTGATTTATCTGCTCCCTCCCATTCCCACAGTGCCATGGTATATCCCCTCCCATCAATTTGTTCCCATATGCACTACTCTGAGGCAAAATTGCTGGTTGGACTCAGCCTGGTATTTTTTATGGCAGACTGTGTCCATGCAGTTGCTTGGGGAAAGGCTGCCTCGAGACTGAAAGTACAGGGGAACACACACCTCCCTGATGCATCTGCTTGTATTTTATTTTAGGAAGAGCAGAAGGAAGGCGCCATTTTATTCTTCCATCCTTAGGGCCATATTCTTATGCCTCTAAGAATTAAAACAATCAATGTGGGCAATTAACAAGCAATAGGTGAACATGGTGGAGATGCTCTGAGAAGAAGCTATGATGATATGGCTGTCAATCCTCCACTCTCTGGCAGGTAAACTGCAGGAAGACAGGAATGGAAAAGAAAGGCTTTTTACCCTTAGTTCTATTTTTCTATCCTAGGATGATCCACCTTCCCTGTCTTTGCCCAGTGCTTTGGAAAAAACAGCTGAAACTCAGAGACAACCCTTGAAAAATCCCTCCCAGGCTGCATCTGAGGCCCAGTGCAAGGACAGGTGTGACAAGTTCTGTGCAGAGAACGCTAACAAACAGATGTCACATCCTAGCCCAAAAGGGACTGTACTTCAGAGGGAGACCTTCAGAGCAAAGCCTGCTGAAGGAATTTCCACAAATGGCAAGTTTGGCTTGAAAGATCAAATGGTCACCATCTTCCTCACCATTGCACCATCCTGTTATATCTCCATAGTCCAAATACAGAACAAAAAAATTATTCCCTATCTTGAGATGTCCCAGGCTGAAGCCAGTGAAGCAATCTCAAGAGATAAAGGAAGAGTTGAGGCTTTCCCTCATCATGGGGAGGAAGGTGAAAAAGATGAAGAAGTGGTTTGGAGGTTTGCCAGCAACCACATTCAGCACAATGTACTTCTGAATCTAAGTCAAAGAAGGGATTTAATAGGTAAGTGTAGCAAGCCTTCCCCCATAGGAAGTCACCAGGGCGCTGGGTCCACTATCGTCAGAAGCAACGCCTTTAGGTCTTGCTGTTGCAAGTAGGTTAATCTCAGTGGCTCACAAATTTCTCACTTGGCTCCCGATCTGCAAAGCAATCTGAAATGGACTGCTTCCTGCATTTCCGCCTCAGCTTATTTATTCACTTATTTTAATTTGAAAGAGGATTTAGCAATTCGTGGAAGTCAGGGATCGATATCCCTGGCATGAGCCAAGAATAGCTCTGAGCAAGTTTGGTCGCACGATTCTGTGACTGACAGTGTACCTCAGTCCTGACCTCAGTCCAGACCCCCCCCGTGCCAGGGGCTGGCTTCCCTGCTACCGTTCAGCCAGTGCCCCCCTTCTCCACCACAGCCCCCCACCCCCCATCTCTCCCAGCACCTCGCTCTGCCAGTTCCTCTCCCTCCTGCCCTCAGTCTTCCTTGCGTTGAGACTATAAAATACAAGCCAGAAGGTGAAGCTATGGTTTTGAGATGATAAAATTAAGATGAGATCCACCAAATTCATTTTTATTTGCAATCATAAACCAAGCTTCACTTTACAAGACAGAGAAATTAAAAAGGAAAATGAGAAAGAGTTCAAGTGCATCAGTTACAGGTTGTTAATAGAACCAAAGTATTTTGCACTATTTATATTTTATGAAGCTCTATCGCTGTGTTTTGTACAACAGAACATCACAATAAATGATTTACCAACTCAGTAAAGGATCCAGAAAACTGATCTCAGCTCATCCTTTAAGAGGCCAAAGATCCTGATCTGTGTACATTACAACGCCCCCAAATACGCTGGTGCACTCTAAAACTGAAAAAAACCCCTTATCAGTCCTGACTTCTGTTTTTTAAAACTTTTCTATTGGATTTTTTCAATTGTTATAGGATAGTCTCCTGCCAGAAATGAAGCAATTTTTCCAAAATGACAGAGAACATTTCAGAAGTCCATAAAAGAAATTACAACTTTCTAATGAAAAATAATTTTTTAACATCACACATATTTGATTTTCATATTTCTAACAGAAGAGATAATTATTAAAAAGGATTAGAGTTATTACTCCTTTTCTTAGAATTCTTTCACAGCCTTAGAGGTTTCCTTTGGAAGCCCTCAGCTAATCTTGTTCCCTTCAAAACACACCTGAGCTAGGATTTGCAGGACTGTTGGTAGGTCAAACGCCCTGTAAGTAGGTGGTACAGAGAGGGCAGGCAGTTTTCTAAACATGCAAAGCTGTCTCTGCTAACCTTCTCTCTGTTTTGGGTTTTATATTATACTAGGCAAGTATAACACTTCAGATCTATTGGCATGCCTGCGCTGGACTATGGCGGTGTATCAGGTGGCACGTGATGGAAGGTGGGGACCAACATCCACTTTTAGATGAGGCAAAAGCGATGCTTGTGAGCGAGCAAGGCAAGAGGTGTGGGGTGACTCTGCAGTGCCCAGGTGGATGAGGACAGTCAGCACCAGAAGGTGAGACTTCTCTCCCTGCTCAGCAGAAACAGTGATAGGGACGAGGCACAGGTGCAGCTGACCACATCTCTGGCAAAGCAAGGGGCTGCGTAGGTGGCATGGAAGAGGATGATGTGTCGTTCTTACAGGCACATCAGAAACTTTGACACCTACCCCTATGTCCTATTATGCTGATCCTCTGCTCTGACCAAGCTTTGCCTGGATCAGGAAAGCAGCTATAGCAAAGGCCAGCAATGTTTTTTATGAAAGCTTCTATCTTCTCACCGTCTGGGAACCATTAGCCTCTCAGTTTGTCTTAGACCTGCATTAATGTACTCTTGAATGAGTCATGGCAAACAACAGGAGCTCTGCCAGTGCAGCAGTACGCTTGAGCAGAAAGGGCCTGCCCTTGGGAGTGAGAGAGAGTCAGTTGTGCTGGAAATGCATGTTAGAGGCTACTTCTCAGCACTCTTCTCCTCAGCCCTGCCAGAGCATCTCCAGATGCAGGAAAGTCAGTCGTTTCCCGGAGCAGCACCCCTGCCCGTCAGCAGCTGCAGCACCAAGTCAGAAAAGAAACGGGCGAGGGTCCTATTTAAGCTCAGTGAGGAAGCACCAGCACTATCCTGGCCAAAGCAGTGAGCTTCAGAGCCCCGCCGTGAGGTGGGCTCACTCCCACCCACGATGGTCTCGGTTCTTTTCAAGTGCATTTACAGACTGGTTTAGTTGCATCGGTGCAGAACTCTGCATGGACCCTTATTTTAAGAGTCAGACGAGTCTGGGGTTAGCACAAGACTTCAAGGGTGCTGGGAAAAGAATATGCTGCTGTGGGCTACACCTGATTTGAGACAGACTCTGCAGACATCTGCTCTTACCCCACAAGGCTTCAGCCTTGCTCCCAGAAACAGGCTTGCATTCAGCCAAAATAAGAATAGCTACGTGCCCCTGTGCACCAGTTTACTAAAGCAATGCAGTCAAAGCCAAAGGATCTTGAAATCCCAGGGACCAAATGCTTCCTGTCAGCAGGCCTGGAGGCGACCGTCACTTTAGGCAGAGTCGTCAGAAAACCACTGCGTCTGGAGGTCTGAAGGGAGGAGTAGAAGCCCGAGACAGATATCGAAGGGAAGCTGAAGAGGCAGCGAGCAAAGGACGAGGGCTGGGTTTTGAGGACAGCACATTTACTACTGGCCGAGCTTGTTACTGTTTTGGTGCAGTTAGCTCCTGTCTGTCACTCTCAATAAAAGTGTTATTGATTAGCATGTGACTTTATTGTAGAGAGCTGGCCAGGAGCCAAGGTGGAAGGACTCCAGTGGGAAAAGAGGACGACTTGGCTGGCGGGGAGGGGAGTGGGGGGGATGGAGGAGGAGGAAAAGGGAAGCTTGGAAACATAAAATCTTGAAGAGAGTAATTAATTCTGATCGTTACAGCAATCCATTCAGATTTTCAAGAATATTATAAATCAGTTGCCTGTACCTTTCCTATTAGCATTCATGCTGGGAAGGGATCCTGGGGGGAATTGATCAGCTGAGAGCGCCACTGCCCTGGGGAAGGACTCTGGCTTAGGGAAAGGAGGATTGTTTTGGCTGCTCATTTCAGGCCACTCCTGTGCCCAGGCCCATGGAAAACCAAGAAGGCTGGAGGCACGGCCCTTCAGGAGATGCGTCGTCCCTCAACCCACCTCCACTGCTGTCCCCCTGAGGCTGTGCCAAAGGAAAGGGCAGATGGCCTGCAAATCTTTCTGAAAGTGAGGAAGTGTTACTATCTCTTGCAGCTTAACTGGAAAAGAGGGAAAAAAGAAAAAAAAAAAAGAAAAAAGAGGAAAAGGGGGAAAAAGGGGAAAGAGGAGAAAAAGGAGAAAAGAGAACAAAAAAGGAAAAAAGGAAAAAAAGAAAATGGGAAAAAAGGAAAAGGGAAAAAAGGAAAAAAGGAGAGGAAAAAGGAGGAAAAAAAGAGGAGAAAAAAAAAGGAGAAAAAAAACCCTACAGAAAAATAGAGGGCAGAAATGGAAGGGTAGAAAATGTATACTTTCTACATTAATTTAGAAATAAGCTTTATTTAAAAACCCCCAACATATTCTCTGAAATGTTTCATTCTAATTGCTTTCTTATGGAAAAATTTCTTTAAAACCTGCTTCATTAACCACAGAATCCCATTTTTCATGAACAAATTTAGCTTTTCTTTTTTCCCCTCCTTTAAACTACTTGCTCACTCATGGAGGCTTTGAAAACTCATGTGGAGCCCTTAGGAAGAGCATAAATGTGGAATAGGAAGAGTAGTGAAAGATCATTCATTGAAATACGTGGCAAAAGCAAGCCCATCATCATCAGATAACTCTTGCTCTACCATTTACAGAGAGAGAGAAAAAAAAAATCTTGATTAGCTATCTGATGGATTTCCTGTTTATGTATCTGGAAGATATGCTCCCCGTAGGGCATGCTCCCAGTTCCCATCTTTAAGCTGGCCCACCTTTCCGCAATCTGGGGACGGCCTCCTTGGAGGCTTATGGGAGAGAGAGGCTGTGGAGCTGTGATGAGAGGCACTGGCAGAGCTCTGTGCAGGGAGCTCGGCATGGGATAGCAGATAGTGTTGAAGGCTGGAGCCAGGGACACTGACAGGGCTACAGGACCAGACTTGTCCACGGTACACTCAGAATTTAAAAGCATGCTTGGTCTGTTCATCTCCTTTCCAAAGAACAAACATTAAAATGCTCCTGATGTTTATGAGACATGTCTTGGCAATGCAAATCCAGATACCAACAAAGACCTAACAGGACACAACGGTTTCAAAAAACAACCACCAGTAAAGCACAACTCTCTACCTCTGTCCTTTTCAACACTCAACGCTTGGATTTAAAGGTCTCTTGTTGCCACACACTGATTTCATTACTATCAATGTCCTGACCTTCTTTTTCTCTCCGTTTCCTCATCTCTTTAATGGAAAACTCTTCCAACACCCCTCTTTCCCAACACACACACTTTTACACCCTAGCTGTCAAGCCACTGCTGCAGGACGTTGGTACGACAGCAGGCTGGTTCAGTAATGACCAGTTTGTGGTGCCAATTATTCTGGAGCACTATGACGATGACACCGTTAGCTGTGCTCCACACCACAACTATGAAGATGTAGCCCAGCAGCTTGCACTGGGGTAGCCTTGGCTGTGTGACGTGGCAGTGCATGGGAGCTTTCAGGCAGAGTTAAGAGAGCACTAACTGCCATGGCATCGACGGAATCCGTGGAAGCCTGTATTATCTTGATCCTCGAGCAACACAATCACCGTGTGGAACCTGGCTGCCACATCTGTCCCTTCCCTCTTCCCCAACACACCTTCCCGTCAGACCTTTGCCACCTTCCTTCCTCCACACCAGCAGCAATATCCTGGAAGGGGCCCCATTAAACCACCAGCCCAGATGGCTTTGCTCCTTTTGCTGAGTGCATCTGTGGCCACACTCTGCCAAGGAGGACATTTCCCTGCGGCTCTCTTCACTTGCCTAAATGTAGGTGTTTGGTGCCATTTGGGATGCCCTGGGGTGCCCAAGGCATCTGCATAGAAATGGCAGATACGACATGGGACTACAGGAAACCTGTGCCCATCTGCACCAGTGGAAAGAAGCCAGGCAGGACACCAGAAAGCTACTAAAGCAAGAGACTCGAGCACCTAACACTGCTTCCAAACAGCAAGCTGGGGGAGTGACACGGGGTTCTTCTTAGACGTTGTTGGGAGCAAGGACAAAGGAGTCCTTTCTTCTTTCTGCTGACACCTGCTGGACCCTTGCCCTTCCTGGCAGCAGGCTCAGGAGAGAGTTTCTGGAATACTTTTCCAGCAAAGGACAGGTAAAAACCTGGCACTGTTCTCTGAGAATGGAAGGCAAGACGCAGTTGTTATTTAAGTAGGTGAAGAAGTCTACAGATTCCTCCGCATGCTTTTCGCTTCCTTCTCTTTGCACCATCCAGACACGATTACTGGAAAAGGGCACTGCATGGAGGGGAAGAATTTTTGCGGGAAGTTCCAAATGATAGTATGAATAACTCGCTTGAATGCCTTTTTCTGCTTCTCATTCCTTCCACGGTGCTTCCCTCTCCAATACCTGCTTTTCAGATTCATCTTTTATTTTCTATTCCCTGTTTCCCCCACTGCTGCCGGCTCTTAGCTTCATTTACTAGTTTTGATTGCATGTTATTTACTTAGCACCCGTTGATTTCTCCCCTCAGGACTTCTCTGTTTTAAGCAAAGAGAATGTGTATGATTTTAAGTGGACCTAATTTTATAGAAGAAAGGAAACAATCACTGTAGCTTCCTTCTCACTAGAAAAAACAAAAGCAAGTCCATCTGAGCGATGTTTCAGCAGTTGATCACAGCTGAGCTGATCACAAAATGGTGACCGCAGAAGGGGTCAGGGTAGGAGTGACACGAAGTCACAACATACGCAAAGCAGCATCTTAACTGTTTTAGAGCTACTCAATTCATATTATCTTTTAAAATGCACACGGCTTGACAAAAACCAGCTCTTCCATGTAAGGTATCCTCCTAGTCCTCCTCTCAGCAGAGCCACCTCTGGCTTCACCCTGATGCCTTCCTTGGGGAAACATCCTACAGCCAGCTAAAAAACTGCAAGACAGCCTTATTTCTCCACCGCCCCAGTGCAGGAGTCTGCCAAAATCATCATCATCAGAAGTGAACAGGACCCCAGCCGTTTCCTCATTTTTATGCTACTTGCAAATAACAACATATTTCTCAAAGAATCACACAATCATTTATTTACCAAGTAGCCTACCGTGAACAAGTTTCAGCCTATGGCATACATAAAGACAGCTTGCTTCTGTTATGGTTGGGGTTTTTTTCATATAGGCAAAAGAAAATCTGCCAGGCTTTTCGATTTTTATTATTTTTTTTTAAACTATGAAGGTAAAACATCACAGGAAGTAAAAGCCCCACAAACACAGCAGCCTTTCTCTGTCCCTCTCTCTCACTCGCCCACTCTCTCCGCAAGGGCCTGAGCTGTTCGCAAAATGGCAGGCTGACTCAGTGCCATGGCTGGACTAGTCTAAATCTTGACATCCTTTCAAGCCTATCATTTTTATGATGCCATCTTATGTAGTAGGTCATTCGTCACTTAAGTCACATGGTGGTTGCACTGCCCCCTTACTGGATGACCAATGCTGTAAACAAAACAGCAAATATCAACTCATTTCGTTATACAGTTGTGGGTGGTTTTTTAATGAGCAAGCAGTTTGATCAAAGACACGTATTAGCTTTTAAGGCTCATTTTCATAGGCAGTCAACCACCTTTCCATACTTATAAACAGCAAATGAAGTGTCACTTCCCCCACTTGTGGCAAAATGCAGCGTACAGTACTGAGTACCACTGTGTATACTCTTTTTGGACCAGTTTCTCCAGTTGAGTAGAAACAAGAACTGCAGAGGCACTAAAAATGGAATCAAGTTCAAAGAACAAGACATATGTGCTTCTGACAGCACACGTTAATTCTCAGCACTGGGTCATCGTGTCAGCCCCTTGGTGTCCACTTGAAATCCTCTCTTTTTAATCCATGCTCTCTTTCCTTTCCTGACATGCAGAGTTTTATAGGTAGGATATTCAAGAGCACACAGCACTGGCTTATCTTTGACTTCAGTGTGAGCGCACGTAAGCCAGTTGCAAATGTTTTTAAAATCTTTCCCGATGTTCATCATCACCGTATATCCTCTCTTGCTCCTTGAGTTTCTCACTACTCTAAATCCTTCCCTACCACCTTGCAGGTTAGTTTTCTTCAGAACTTTCTTACTCAAACTCAGCTATAATTTAATTCACGCCAAAAGAACCAGTTGCAAAAAGAAAGACGTGAAGTAGGCGTGCAGGGTACAAGGAAGTACTCGTGCTTCTGAAAGCAAGTGGGAAATGTTTCTTAGTTCTCAGCTGACAAGAACTGCTTGAAGTACCAATACATGCTCCATTCACCACTGGTCCAGAAGATGCTCCACAGAGGAACAGTGGCTCACTGACAACAGGAAAAAAGACAAGAAAAATTGCTCTGTTTTGAGAGAGGGAAAGGAGGAGCTGTACGGAATAAAGTGCCCTCTGCCACCTTGTAGATGGAGTGTTCAGAGCAGAACTAAAGAAAAGCCTGCGGCGAGCAGCCAGCCTTGCACGCGCTGGCTGGTTGGCTGTCTAGCAAGGTGAAATGATATTGAAGAAGCATTTCCATTGTGAAGACTTTCTGAAAGGTCTGCTGAAGCTGATGGGAAGAACATTTTTCAAAGCAATCCAGACAACAAACTGCACTTTCCACAATAAAAATACCCATTAAGCTCCATTATGGTTATTTTTATTGAAGCTAGTCTAGACATTCAAGTACTGTTTTTATTCATCTCCAGATAAATAGAGATCTAGATAAAGTTGGAACCACTGCTGCTGTGTAGGGTCAGACTACATAACGGCCCAATCATTATCCTATCTTTGACAGCGACCAGAACAGAATAAGCATTCGAGTTTCCTTCATTCCCAAATGCCCTCTCAGTCTAAGGGCGTACCTGCAACTCATACTCTGCATCGCTGTGTTAGACAGTTCCTCAGGAATTTTTTTTCATTAATGCATTTAATATTTGGAAATAAAAAAAGGAAATTTGGCTTATTCTTCTGTTGATGAAACAAACCTCACTTGAAAGCTTGTTTTATTCTAAATTCAGATCTGCCTGAGATCTTTCAAGTCTACTTAATCCTAAAATACCAAACACCTTAAGAATCCTTTTTTAAATGGTTTTCAGAAATTTGGAACACGCAACAGTTTCTCCCAAGGCTAATATGAGCTTGAAGATGTCCTGGGCTTTTAAACAAATACAAATTGTGGGGTTTAGGCTTCAAATAAGTGCTGCCAACTAACTTTGGACCCTTTAAGTTTGGAAATTATAGTCTCTAGCTGTTTTCTTGGCAAAGATAGAACTTGAAACCATGATCCTGGCCTAGACTGTAGTATCTCATCTTGTGCTGTCAGTGTCCTGGTATAGTGCAAAGGGTATCTCTGAACCTGACAGATCCATGAGATGGAAGCATCTGGCTCTAGAAACAGCTAGAAACTTTCCAGGCTACCTCAGCCTGGCTGTTTCAGGAGGAACTGGACAAGCTCATCTGGGATTGATGCTGAGGTTAAGAAATCTATCATGTTTTATTGTTCCTGCTGATGTATGACATGCCATCCTTCATCTCTTTGTAATGCAGAGTGCCTGCGTGTTGGCTCACATTATACTGTCAGCTCCACTTTTGCTCCCTCCTCCCCCAACTCCATTTGGTCTGTTCATGCTAAAAATAACATCAAGATTCATGTCTATGAAAGAGATGGGCGCCAGAGAGAGGAAAACTTGCTGACTAAAAGACTCATGACCATACTTATCACCTTCTACTGCAAGCCTGGATCATCTCTATTCAAGGAACTTCATTCCTGACACTGGAAAGTAGGGGAAAAAGTTCCAAACTTGAGGAGATTGTCCAATACCTGTATCAAAGTCTTTTCAGCAATGCAGGTCAAGAGACAGATGGGGGGCTTTTGGGCGTTCCAGGCTCCTATCTTCTCTGTGGCATGAGCAAAGGCCAATGAGAGGGTTTAATGGGTGGCTTATTCAAGAAAGGACACAGAAGCCCATTCTGCACCTTCATTTTAAGGCCCCATGAGGTTTGCGCTAGGTCTCGGACACCCCTGATGCGCATGGCCCATCTCTGTCTGAAAGCCTGACTGGCAGCTCTTCCTTTCCAGACAGTAAGCACACGCTTGCAGGGAAGAAAGGAGCTTTAGCAAAAGTACGTACAAGGAATTTGTTCTGCTGAATCAAGTGGCAGATGTCTGCTCTCTGAGCTTATAACAAAGCTTGCCTCGTCGTGGTACTGAGGGGCTCCAGGCCACTGGAGATGTGCCTTTCCAGTGAGATTTCTAACGCTGCTCATCTCTAGCCTTTTAAGAGCCTGGGGTTTTTCTTTTTGGTTGTTGTTCTCTTCTAAAATCAGAGGTCTTTTCTTTCTTAAAGTAGAGCTATGGTGTCACGACGTCCTAATTTGTATAATTGCTGTCTATCCTAAAGTTTCCCCTGCAGTTTCAATTACACGTCTCACTTCAATTAAACTCGTTAACTCTTGTCCCAAACTGGCATACAGCATGGCTAACAGTCACGGTTATCCTGCTCTACCCCCAAGCTGGCTGCACTGTCCTCGTGGGATGGCTCAATAGAAAGCAGTTTGAAGCCACCTGGGATAAAATGCCTCTGTAGAAATGTCAGACATCGATCGTGAGCTACTCTTGCCTTCCTTTTGTGTCTGGAGGAACATGGTTTGAACCAGGGAAACTCCCAGAGAGTTAAGGGTGCAGAGCAGAAATGAAATGTCCTGCCCGCCTTCCTGGGTAAAAGATTGGAAGAGGTGGAGAGCTGGGTTGAGCAGGCTGAAGACCTTCTAGAGGGTCTCCAGCAGATGAAACCATGCGCTTCAAGTGCTGCAAGAGGGAGAGGGAGGTGAGGGCTGGGGTGGGGTTTGCCATGCAGGCGGTCGGGCCGCTTCCATAAAGCAGCCTGTCGTGTAAACAAGATGTACCTCTGACATCCTCCCCTTCGGGGCACCAAGGCATGAAGCAGGCGATGTATTTCTAGCCAAACAGGTGATTTGTAGGTGCTAAGTGTTCATAAAGACAAGATTAAAGAGCTCTCTGATAGCAGGGCAGTAAATCATTCCCCACCTGCAGAGTCGAGTGCCGGGCACGGATGCTCCTCCGACCCTGATTAAATAAAGGATGGCTCAGCAAGACGGGGGCTAAAGTTAGCTGACAGCTCTTGAGTGAAC
Organism: Phoenicopterus ruber ruber; assembly: GCA_009819775.1. Classification (NCBI taxonomy): domain Eukaryota; kingdom Metazoa; phylum Chordata; class Aves; order Phoenicopteriformes; family Phoenicopteridae; genus Phoenicopterus; species Phoenicopterus ruber. Next base: position 91,659,536 of record CM020215.1, on the reverse strand, counting down.
TGGTGTCTTGCCTGCTGCCGTTGCAGCTGATGGCTAATTTTCTCCCAGAGGAACCTTTGCAAAGGCTGGTAATTAAAACCGGTGGAAGGCAATCAGGCTCATGGGAAGGCAGGCCCGTCTGTCCACTTTCCGCCAACCATGAGCCTCCCCTGACTGAAACCCTGTGTGGGTCGAAACTGCTGCCGTTCAGGATGCTCTAAGGACTGTAACGTGGCTGGGTGAATAAAACTGCAAGGCCTGGTGCTTTCACTTGCTCCAGTGAAAGAAAGCTAAAAATAAATATCCAATAACTTTACATCTAGCATGGAACAAACCCTGACAAGCTCTGAGTGTCCTGTGTACAGTTTTGAGGGTCAAATACACACACATATATGTATGTATACATAAATATATATGTATGTATGCATGTATACATGTCCCCAAAGCCTCAAGACCCCAAAACACCCTTATGTTTTCATAGCACCCCAAGCTCTCCCCTGGGAATCATGCTTTCCACTACCCACTCAGATGCATGAAAATAATTATCTGAGTGTTACAACCTGGGAAGTGATGGCCCAGAGGAGGGAAGTTTTGCAGTCAACGGCTCAGAGACAAATGGCAGAGCAGGTAACGGAACCCAGGCTGCATCAACTCCCAAGTCTCCTTCTTAACCAAGCACATGTTTAGACTAAAGAAGCAGGTTTTCTTTTAAATTACCTATTTTACTAGCCTAGATAGGACCCAAAAGAACTTAATGGAAGGGAAACTTAATGGGACCTCATTAGATTGTTATAACATTTTTTCTGCACTGTGCTATTAGCTCTTTAAAATAGATTATCGGAAAGAACACACTTCACAGATTTAAATTACTTGTGGCTTTTGCCTTACCTGAATTATTTCTTTTACTTTTTATTCATCTAGGATTTTCAGACTAGATTGGTCAGACCTTTTTTTCCATTTCCAGATTTACAGATACTTGTACAAAGCTGGCATGGTTGGGTGGTTAGACCTTTAGTGATACCTCTAGTGACACTGCCCAATCCTAGACAGAAAAATCTTAATTGATGGACCCTGATTTTGGAATATTTTGCTGTAAATCTAAGCAACAGAGGATTTTTTAAAGTTGGTTTTAAAGGGGCAACATAATAACAAGACAGGTACTCAGGGGGGTGGGGGGTTGGTTGTTTGTTTTCCCCTTTGTCATTGTGTTGAAGGTAGAAATACTCAAAGAACATCCAAGTCCCAGAGTTGGAGTCTCGAGTTGGATTTACAATGGCAACATTCCCTAACTTTGGGCGTGCTCAGATTTGCCCCACTATAGGGAGGGAAAGGCAGAGTGAAAGAAGGATCTGGAGCATTGGGTAGTCCTGATCAGGTGCTTTATTTCCAGCCAAGCTCTAAAATTCACCATGTAGCTTTGTTACAAGCTTTGGCACTGAGCTTGGGGCCAAGAATGGAATTGGTTCCTCTTTGACTTGAAAAGTCAGTTTCTCTTTCAGATGTTCTAGGGATAGCTCAAGGATACCATCAATGGAAAATGGAAACTACGTAGAATAAGGAGACAGGGACACCTGAAATATGAGAAGTCCCACGTGGTTGCTTTTCCTGAAAGATGTCTGCTTGTTTTGAGGCTCTTCCAACTACTTAATTATCTGCACTGAGAAAAAAAACCAATAAAGGCAGCTGCTGCTTCACAGTTCATGACGTCTTATGTTTAGTATCCTGTGTCCACACTTTCCTGAAGCAGATTGAGAACACATGTGGAAGAACTAAATGTATTTTCTTCCCACCAGTATCTCCTGCTCTTCACAGTACCATGAAACTGAATTTCCCTATGGGAACAGTAATGTTTTATAAACTTTTCAAGCCAGCTTACTTCTGCACTGTTCATTCAGTTAAAAATACTGCCTCACTTTCTGCTGAGGGCAAAAGAGGTCTCTGCATCCCTCTTCACTTCTGCCTCTTTATTGGTCTAGTGCCCCGAGACTCTGCTGTTACACTGCGGTGCTCTCCAGCATGGCTTCACATTTCACTGACCCTGGGATTTCCTTGGCTGTACCCACTCATTGACATATACAGGCACAAACGTACACTTGTATGTAGAGCTCTGGCAAACAGATCTTGGCCGTGCAGTGAGTTACTCTGCAGAAGAAAACTGCTGGACTCGTTCCACGCCCACCTCTCCAAGATGCTATTTCATCACACCAACTTTTCCATGCTCATTCCCCGCTTGAAACTGAAGACCTGCAGTAAGTTATGGACCTACATTTTAGCATTAGACCATCATCTGACTGCATTAGGACATCATCTGACTCCTTGGGTAGGTTTGAACTAATGTCTACAGATGCATTGACTGACCCAGAGCTAACTGTTAGCTGTTTACATTCCTCCCCCTGTTTTCGCATGAGTTACTTTACACATACCAACAAAGGACAAGGGAAAGCAGGGATAAAACCAGGCAACAGCAAAGGTATAGAGTGAAGGACATAACAATGAGATGGCCAAACATGGGCAAACTCAGGACATGAGGCCCTCAGGACAAACTCTGCCCAAAGGTACTCAAGACGTATTAGGCGCATCCCACTGCGCACCCACCCATCAGCTGTAGCAGCCGAAGGGAACAACCTTGTGTTCAGCAGTAGAAGAGTGTGCCCCAGGGAGCTACACAGATATCTTCTGAAAAAATGGATTCCCTTCTCATCTAGGGGAAAGAGAGAGTGCAGGGATTAAACCGCAAGCCTGCAACTGGGAAGGAGCAGGGAGAGGAGAAGGCAGCTGGGTTCAGCGCCTTTCCCTGCTGCACCCTTGGCCTCCCCACATCTTGCCTGTGCAGCAGGGAGGAAAGCACTCCCCCTTTTCTATGGGGACTGGGCAGATGAATGCCTCAGAGACTACAAAGAGTTTTTTTTTTTCCTTGAGGTATTAGCAAGGACCACCTACGTATCTTGGACGGTTCCCTGGAAAGCGGTGACGCGGGCCGGAGCAGCACGCCTGCCCCTTTGTTCCCGCGCCTCTCGCTGCCACCCCCTGCGCCTGCCACCCTCGCCAGCTGCCACTGCCGAACGTGGCACCGCCGGTGCCAAGAACAACGAGCCTCCGAGCGGAGCTGCCCGAGCGGTGCCAGTCCCTCAGCCCCGCTCAGCTCCCTGCGTCTTTCCTGTTGATTTACGTATCTCCGCAATGTTATTTATCAACTGCTCCATAATTAATCAGACGCAGAGCTTGGCAGCACTAAATGAGCAGCCTGTCTCCAGTGCGCTCCCACCGCCACCAGCCCCCTCCCCTCCCAGCTACCATGCTTTATCGCACCCCGCAACACTGGAGCCTGCATTCAGTCTCTCCTCATAATAGCAGCCAGGGGGGCTTTTCAAATGATCTCATCTCACCGGGAGAGCAGGCACTCATCCTGCCAGACTGGCAGGAAGAGAGGAATTAGCATCCAGGTAAATGCCAGCTTCCTGCCAGTTATCCCACCAGCCACCTGGCTAAAGAGCTGCAGCCGCTCTGAGATTAAATATCTCGCTGTTCTTTGCTTCCCGACCTCTTCCTGCCCCTGCCACCCCGGCCTGTAACCTCTCCCCTTTCCGTCAGATTGTTTTCTCTCGCTTTCTCCCCTTGCCTCTTGCCCCAGCACCCTCCCTTCCAGATTCTGCTCTGCTTTCCAATGCCTTTTTCGTATGTTGCCTTCTTTCGCTCATCTAACTCTTGCTGCTGCTGCTCCCTTTCTCCCCCGCTCCATCCTCACATAAGCCCCAGATCAAGGACATTGTATGCAAATAAAATGCGCTGTGTTGTTTTCATGAGCAAAGACATAAGAGGAACCTGGACTCCAAAAGTCCTTCAGCTCAAATCTATCAGATATAAAGACCACAGATCCTAATCCGCTAATAAAGTTTTGGCTGTGAGTCAGATTAAAAAGCAAGGCTCGGGAGACATGGCTTATGTTCCTAGATATGGCATGCATGGACTGAGATGCTATTAGCAAGACATGCTGCACCTGTATTTACCTGTCATTAAAATATAGAGGACAGAGATGCTAACTGACCCAAACTGATACAGTGTCCATGCTTGTAAAAGCACTCTCACGCTCAAGGTTAAAGTGGAAGACTTTAGAGATCGGCTAGAAATTTAAAATCTCTCTCCCTTTTTCTCAGTATCGAGGCTGGTTTTGAACACCCACTTTTCTGAATCAACCCGCAGGAAACAAGGTGGGAACTGCAACATTAGGAAACCTTGACTTCATCACTCTAGCTTTATTCCTGCTCTTTTCATGCTAAGGTCCCCCCTGTGGGAGCCGTGCCTTAAAAAGCCTTTTGCAAGAGCGAGCTGTGATGCAGCACAAACACAGCGCAGCCTTCAGAGAGAGCCTGGGCACTGAACAAGGCCCTCCACTGACAAAGGCATCGTCTCTGAGTGACGACTGAGCAGTACATCTTGGCTTGCCACGTCCTCTTACGTCCAGGAAACGTGGGTGTTTTCCTGGACCTCAGCTGAGCTCCCCAGGCTCCTTAACTCTCCAGCCACGAGCATGCTGCCTAGCTGGCATATAATGAACACTGAACCCTTCTGAAATAAACCGCCTTTTGTAATGAAATTAAGGTCTCCAGATAAACACCCAAGTTTAGACAGGACTAAGGAAAGGAAGCATAAACTTTGTCCCAGGGCAAAATAATAACATAAAACTGTTGGCCTCTGCCACACGACAGCCTTGCAAGAGAGCTGTAGGGGAAGAGACCAGCACAAGGGATGCTAACATAGCACCATCGATTAATACTAGCCTCCTCTGTTGGCCCGCTGCGCGTAGGTAAAACAGGCCTCATGTTAGTGAGGTTTACCTGGATATTGAGCATAAACGTAAGGAGAGGAACCAGAGGGGTGGTAAGAATTTTGTTGCGTTCGCTTACCCATACTCTTCATGCTAGAAAGCATTGCCTTTATCCCGCCCAAAGAGTGGAGGTAGGAAGCAAGAAATAAGAGAAAAAAACCTGGAAAACTAGTGCAAAATTTTATTCATTTATTTAAAGGCAGATGGGGGGGTATAACAGGGAAAATGAGAAGAGAGACTGGAAGAAGAGGAAAAAGTAGTAGGGAAGGCAAGTTGTAGAAAATTGAGCTAGTAGGAAATGAGGCAGAGAGATGTAGAAAGCTCTGTTCAACAAGCTTTGATTTTAGCTCTACTACGTGGATGCTCAGCAGAATTTTTGCTGCCAACGATGGGATGTTTTTGTTTCTCATGGATTTCTAGCTAACAATACTGTACTTTCCCCTTGGCTGAGGACATGGAGCGCATATAAAATGCCAGCATTGCACCTCCTTGGAGCCTTCTCTCTCTGTAGGACTTCTGCTCTCTCGGGGAACTCTTGGAAAGGGTGCAAACAGCAGTTCAAAAAGCATTTGAGAAATATAGTTGGGCCTATAAAAGTCTCAGGTGGAAGGAACATTATCCAGAATGGGAACTAATTATTTGGTGGATTAAGGCCACTGGCTGGGTATGCGGAGTTAGCAGATGGACAGGAATGTGGTGGAGCCCTTTTTCAGGATGGATGGCATGGTGTGAACATCTGTCTGCTGCAAGCAGAAATATGTTCCAGGTCCACTTGGTCTCAAAAGCAGGAGTGCAACCTCCTACTTGGACACAACTCACAGAAACCGAAACTGCACTGAGGGGCTTTTTCATGTGGTGACATCAAAGGGCTGGGCCTTGGCTTTGCCAAGGGGTTTGGATGAGCCTCGCAGCGTTGAAAAAGGACGTTAACTTAGATAGAGCTATAAAAGTCCTTACTATAAAGACATTACTTTACAAAACCTTTTGCCACTAGGTTATAAGATTGAATCCCATGCATTCTGGCGGCACATTAAAATGATTACCATTGCCATCTGACCACTCTGCGGTGGTCTCTGTGTGAAGTAAGTTTTGTGGCCTTTAGCCAAATCCCAGTGAGCACATTTAAATCACTAGTAGCACCGAGTGTAAGGATAACTGATCCAGTCCTACCAGACTAAAGTCAAAGCAAATTGACACAGACGGGAGGATTCACCCTACAAGGAGTCACAGGAGCTGGAGTAGATCCATCCACAGAAAAAATGAAGTCCTTAGGAGGAAGGTGTTTCAACCTATGCAAAGATTAGAGCTAAATTAAACAACCCTAGATGCGCATACTCCCTTAGTTGAAGTCTGCCGTGTTAACTAGAAGAACACATTATATTGCACCATAGCTCAGCAACTGGAGCTTCAAGTATTCCCAGAAGCACCATCCTGCAGTTGGCACCTGACAAATACATGGCAGTTCGTAAAGACGTGCAACAGATTGTAAAAGAATCATATATTTCAGCAGCAAATGCATAGGCTAATGGAGTTGCTTCTCCTCATGTGTGGTTGCTGAGGACAGCTACTACAGAAAGATGACTGGCGCGTTCCTCGGAGCAGAGAGGGCCCGAGTCCTTGGAAAGTCCCATGCAAGACTGCATCAGGGCTTGGCCAAAAAGGCAGGAGGAAACCAGTGGAAATCAGATTTTTCTCCCCCTTCTCCCACAGAAATGCACAGTTTCTGATAGCAGCCAGTGCAGGATACCACCAACTCTGCCCTGATGCTACACAAAGATCACTGCCGTATTGAGTAGAGATGTATGCAGATCAGCTGTAAATGAGCTGGCTCAGATATTGGGAGCAGCCTAACCCCAGCAGCGTGACACTTAGGCAGGGTCGGTCTACCCTGCTGAGACACAGCACTGGAAAACCATGATATGCCCACAAGGTTTTGCATTCCATTCATCTTCAAAATAATGAATAAAGAGTATCCATTTTGCAGAGGAAAAGGGCAAGGAGAGTGGAGGAAGGCACATGCGCAACACGGAGGGGCCATGGCAGACCTTCTCTAGCAGCTGCCCGTGTCTTGTTTCCAGCACTCCCACCGCCTCGCTGTCCTCCGCTTTGCAGTACATCTCCATCCCTCACAACCCTGCAACAGCCATTTCCCCAGCGGGCCCAGACACATCACAACTTTTTAGCGGCCCAAACGACAAGGCAGAGGAGGACTGTCTGAAAATGACAAACAGAATTAGCCTGGTGTTATGCAGGGCGGCAGCCGGAGCCAGTGCTGCTATTTACAAGGGACACAGCTTGCAAAAAGCAAACATCTCCCCGTGGCCCTTGGGGGCTCTGCTCTAACTAACATGTCGTGTGACACTGAAGGCAGATAATTAATCTCCCATCACACCACCTGTCTGCACCACCCTTTTCCCTTACTCAATATCTTCCTCCCTGTCCCTCCATTTACAGACACCATTTACAGAAAGGGGGAGTGAAGTTTACCACTGCCACCTATTGGCATTTGCCCGGCGGGAAGAACATGAGGATATGGCAACGCTATGCCCAAAACCATCACCACTTCTCCATGCTATGGCTCCATGTAAAACTGTAGAGCCTTTGACGCTCAGTGTGTAAACACACAGCATGCAATCCTGGATGGATCTGTAAACTAGTTAGGAGCAAAGCTGCATTAGCAACAGGACTGTACGCAGTCAGTCCCCTTGCTAGCAGTTTTGGTGGTGGTGGTATGGGTTTTGTTTTGTTTCTTTTTCACTGGTAGGACCTAAGACCAGCACTGCACTCTGCCATGTGGATATAGCAACTCACTTAGAGCCAGCTAAAGGATCTTTGATATCACATGGCATCATGTGTTTTGGACATACCCTGCAGGTCCTTATAATCGGTGCAGAGCTCTCTCCCTCAGTACTGGAAGCCAGTCTTATACGGCACTCTGGGGGCATCTGTAGTGAACTAAATTTGGGATACCTGGCACAGTTCTGTATTAAGTTCAACTTTATTTAGCTCTAGCCATGCGGGCAAAAGGTCTGTTTTCCTGCTGTGTTCTGTAACACACATACAAGCGCAATGCAGAAAGCGTTTTAGATTTTCAAGTAAATCTACCTCCTGCTTTGAAGCTCAAAAGGTCAGGCTTGAGGTGGGGTTTGACACCAGCACTGGAATAGAGAAGAGGCCGGAGAAGCGCTGCTGGTCAAAAGTTGGGGGCACTGACAGAGCTGTGTCAGGGGAGCTCTGAACTGGAATACCAGGAGGGCTGCAAGACAGATGAGGGGGCACTGGCAGACTTGTCCAGATGGGCAAAGCTGTTTGCACGTCCTTTACACAGAACATGCCTGGATGCAGTCACTGATGCAAGTCCCTACTTCAATAAAAATCAAAACTCTGCTGTAATAAAGCAGCTGAAGAGAAAGCCGTCCCTTGTTCTTTAAAGCTGACCTTTCCCAGCATAGTTAGATCCCTTACAAGATTTGGTATGTTCAAGAAGAATTTTTTAAAAACATTTTTACAAACACGTTCTGCATGACCACTTCCACTAATCGTGCCGACAGGGGCGATCAATGCCTTTAAAGGAGATTTGTGGAAACCACAAAGAGTCAAATGCTGCCACTATGGAGATAAATGCCCCTTCAGTTCCTCAGCTGCCGCTCACCACAACACACCTCCCTCAGGGGAAGGTTTTACTCCAGACTCAGCTTATTATTAAGATGGGGCAGAAGTTCAGGACTCACTCGCAAGGAACCGCTTCCCACCTGGCTTTATTTCTCAACAGAAAGTACTGTGCTTAAAGCACTACTACGGCACCCTCTTACACTACACTGGATTATTAATTCAACATTGATCCAGAAGAAGCACGCATGCCACTTCCTACAGCACCCTGCTTTTGCAGGTCTCCCATTCTCTCTATTGACCAGGCTGAAGGTCGCTTAAGTTAGCAAGAAGAAACAAAATCTCAACTCCACCGAATGGCAAAGGGATCTGAAAAAATGTTCAATTTTTTTGTTGTTTAGCCAAGATCAGGGTTTCAGTACATTCTCCCCGATTAGCTCTTTACATGTGAAACATTTTCACATTCTCTTTTTGTGAATCAATCTGGGCAGCAAGCAATCTGGACAGAAGCTCCTACGCTCAAACCAGATAACAAATCAAGCTATTCAAGATTAAATGCATTACCCTGCTTCCCACTATTTTAAAGGCCAGAGTTCTATAAAGTAGTACCAGATGTTTTAATTAGCAGAAAGCAACAGCATATTCCCGCACAGCATGTTCCAGAAGGGATACTGAAGCGACAAAGTAAAAAGTCTCAACACAGAACAAATGCATGTTTCATTATACATCTTTGACTGCTTCCCCTGCACTCTGCCCAGGAGCCTGCCTTTCCTAGGACTTGTTCCAAAATATTATTTCAAGTAGATTTTGTTTTGTTCTTTACTGTTCCCTGGAAACCTTTATAAATATATTCCACTGGTGTTTCTCAACTTCCTCTACTCAATCAATCTTTGTCCCAACCCAAATCTATTTCACTTCATTTGAAGAAACTAACTCCCCCTTCTGATCTAACCGACACTCTATTAGAGATGCAGCCACTGCACATTTTGCAGTCTGTTTGAACCCGTGGACACAGCAAGGCAAAAATTAATACTCCACCTAAAACATTCATAAAATAGCGTTTCTTACAAGGGCCACATAAAAAACACAGGGGGATGATGCGATATGATACAGTGGTAGCTCCATTGCTTCTTAGCTAGTGAGGATCTCAACATAAAATTTTGCAGAAGACCTGTGTGCACAGGCAAGCATATAACACAACAGGGATTTCAGGGAACGTCGTACAAAAAAAGAACAGGATGGGCTAGTTTTTATCAAGATGACGCTACTAAGAAGAGACTATTTAGGTGTTATATGTTGGGAAACAGAAAAAGTGACCATTACCTCATAAAAGACCTTATATCTTTTCTCCTAACGTTCCCCATTTTGCCCTCAGCATGAGCTGCCACATGCCTGTGTCTGCAAAATTGGGGATCGGCACTGAAATGCCCCTGATGGCTACTGGACAGGCGCAGCATGTTTTCTGTTCTGGCGTGTTGTGGTGCCACGCTTGGCGATCGCATTCGCACTGTCCACACTTAGCACAAGAGGGAAATATGTCTGAAGATTTTACTGAAGGTTATAAAGTTCTGTGGGGGATGTCTATCCCCAAGGCAAGAGCTGTCCCTGATACCAGGATTATATTGTTTTTTCCACCATCTGCAGAGTTCTGACCACGTTCTTCTCTTCCTTATACAACCTTCATAGTTGAGCAGGCACTTTTGAAAAGCTTGGGCTGGCAAAAAGGGAAAGGTACAGCAAGTAATACCACCAAAAGTAGATATGTACTGGAAGAAATACACACCCAAGAATTCATTCTCTTGTCTACAGTGGTAAGAAAACAAAAGCCAACACAACTAAACATTTACCACTTAAAAATATTCCAGTAAAAAGTGGAAAAATTAAGAAGGATAAAGAAAACACATATAAGTTCTGGTTAATGAAACTCTTTTTCTTTCTGAAATAAGTTTAGAGTAAAATCCAATAGTCAATTTTCACATTATGTTCTTGGAAATCCAGTAGTTTTGCACTGCTGCATCTTTGCAAGAATGCAGTGAGCTGGGACAATCTGCATGCTTGTTCCTCTCTTACCTCTCCTACTCTTGCTCCTTTTTTATTCCTCCCTCCACCTGCTTCAGTGACTTATTTCTGATTTCTCCTGTCCTTTGGAGTTATCAGGAGTAAGACACAAGATTGATTCTTCAGGTCAAACTGTTCCTCATCAATTATAGTAAACAAACCAGGAACGTGTTTTCAAGCCAGTCAGTCTCCTTTCCCTCTCTCACACACGCACACACAGATGTCCTTCTACTTCCAAGGAAAACAGGAGCTGAAATGGGTCATTTGTTATTTTCTCTTTAAAGACAACCATGGTCACATTTCTCCAATTTAATAACTCCTATAAGAAGGCAGCATCTCTTGACAAGAAATAATACCAGGTATTGATACAGACAGATAGGATTGCAGATACAAAATCTAAGTCCACCCATTTCTGGTAACTCGTATTTATTTAGTTCAGAAGTTCACTTCAAGAGAAAGGATTGGGGGGGTAGGAGGGGAAGAATAGCAAATTGAGCTGATGAGGACTTTTTAATTAGAAAGCCAACGGCACAGAGCTTGGCTTGCAAAATGGCTATGAGGAAATAGCTGAAAGAAGGGGTGGAGCAGAGAGAGAGAGTGAACAAGAAAGAGAAAAAGGCGCTAATCCCTAACCTTCTTTTTCTTTCTTCCCTTAGCTGCTTATAGCACAGCCTTTTTCCTCGGGAACTCCCGATAGCTCCAGCATCTCCATGTGAAACTTTTCCACTGGTAGTCCCCATCCCATTTATCAGAGGGGTCACTACCCCTCCCCGCCAGAGAGAGCTGCCCCGGTGCATGAATCACTGCAGATGGGTGGCACGAGGCGCCCGGTGCTGCGACCATGCTGCCAGCGGCACCGATGGCTTGGTTTTGCCCAGGGCTAACGGTGTGAGCACAGGGTGCTCCCCACTCAGGAGCCCTCAGTTGATTACAGCCCTGGGGGAGACAAAGGCGGGCCCGTCCTGTCCCTCCCTTCCGCCAACAGACACATCCATCTCCAGGGAAAGAGGTCTCCTCTCACCTTTCCAAAGGACTAACAATGACTTGCAATCACAGCGAGCTGTTGCATGTCTGACACTTTCTCTGCGGCAGCGCAGTAACATTATATTCTATTTCCATTCTATCAGCTTTGAGAGGAAACACCATTACAAGCACCTTTTTCTGGGTCAAGCCAGCTTCTATCCTCTCCCTAACCGCAAGGCAAAGCCACTGCCCAATTATATTTAGGGTAAGACCTTCTGCACAGCCCTGGGAATGCTGGTGCCATCACAAGTGAAGCATTACAATATCCTAACACAATCGTGGTGCAGACCTTAGATCTTCAGCCCTACGAAGGCTGTAAAAGGTGATGACAAATACTTGTTTTAAAACATAACTGACATGCAGGATCTAGATGCCTTTCTGCCAAGGCAGTAAGGAGAAGGCAGGACTGCTCCACAGCCCAATTCCCTTCTGGAATAATGAAGGCCAGCGGCGAGGCAAGATCAAAAACATGCTGAGTAGTGGTAAGCTAGAAAAACACTTTGGAAAATGCATCTCCTTTGACCATCCAGAGCAGTCGGAAAGGGGCAAACCAAGACACCACCACCAAACCCCACCTTTCTCCACCATCACCACCGCGCAGGTGCCGACGATCAACACGGGCTTCCCGTAGCAGGCAGTGGCTGTCTGTCATCATCACCACTACCAAAATGCTCTTTGACAGTACTTTTGCTCTACCCTTTTAGTCCTTTCTAGAAATTGTGTATTTTGACCTCTAGCACTAAAGACTAGACTCTTGCTATGGGCTGCCCAATCTCCTAGTGCCTCTGAGGTCTTCAACAATACAAATACCTGCCTAACTGGCATATGTACTTTCTGTGACAATCAAGCACGTGAATTTGAGGGATCCTTAACAGGCAATAGTGATGCTCAAATAAGCTTTGGCTGTTCTTACAAGCATTAAACTAGTGTGCTATTGAATACATGCCAAAAGTGGAGGTGAACCATGAGGTTCCGTATCCTCTCTAAATGGAGAAACTTGTTATAAAACCACAGAGAAGTCTGGAAGAGCAAAACCCTAAAAACTAAACAAGTCCTGACTCCAGACTTTTCACGAGTTTTATGTCTTTTTTCCCCTTTCTTCCTTTCATTTAATAATAAAAAAAAATTAATAAGTGGAATGTTCTGTAGTAACTTTGAAAGAAGTAATTTAATAAAAAAAATTCAGAGTGCCTCAAGTTAATTTAATTCTATCCTAGGCTCATACTGCTGCCAAATTGCACATTTCAAAACTGCATAGCCAAAGAACTTTAGGTGCCCTCTGAGAATGCCTGAAGTGAAAGAAAAGGCAGGGAAAAAAAGACCTGTGAAAGCAAATGAAGGCAAATACTTGCTGGGGTTTGGAGGGAAAAGAGAAGGAAGAGGAAGTTTCAATTAACGCGCAAGTGATTTAGCGCTTAAGAACAATAGTTAGGTAGAAGTGTTGCTGGCATTTATTTAATTATTTAACACCCTTTGAAGGGAAGAGAGGGTAGGTCAGGCCAGTCAAGATGAGGAAAGCTCATCAGTAAAGAATAACTAGCTTGCAAAACGAAAGTACAGCATAGCAATAGAGTCCTGAGGGTCAGGGCTTCAAGCGAGAAATCAAGGCACTCTGGACTAAATTCTTCCCTGAGACGTATTCAGCAAGGGTCTGTAGACTTTAGTGGGAGCCCTGCAGACATGCATCCTGAGACATGATCCAGTCTGGAGACAGTGAACACACCTTATGGGTCTGATCCACTCCCACTGAAGCAAAGCCACTGTAAAAGCAGGACTGATTACGGTATGTTGTTAGCTGGCATCCGAGGTAGCTAAGAAGCCACAGTGGGCAGATAGTAGGCAAGAAAACATCTTAGAAATGTTCAACTTTAATTCAGTGCTGTAATGTCCTAATGTCCTACACCAGAGAGAGTCTGGGAATTAAGAGGTAGGATGCAACTTTGGTCTCATAATTTTGCTCTGGAAAAAACAATGCACGATGCATTACGAAGCCAAGACGTTTTTCACCACCCTGTCCATGCGTAGAAGTCCATGGATCACATTGCCACCATATTGTCCTAGTTCATTTGCTAAAACCTGTACTCGGAAACCTGCCACATGAGACACAATATGTAGGTTATGAATAATGTTGCCAGCAAGTAACTTCCTCCATCTCACAATTACCACAGCTAAGCAGACCTACCTATCATCACTTCTGTCCTCTCTAGCCCCTGGGCCCCTCGTGGTGTCATCCATCTGTTTACAACGGGGGGAGAGGGGGGTTTAGGTGTTAAGCCCTTCAGAGCAGGGAGTGTTTATTATTATAAACGTGTGCCAACGTTCCTCCATGGTCTCAAAGCTTGTGAAAAGGATTACGACATGACTGCCAGTAATACCAGGGGACTGGATTTGATGACCCAAAGAGGTCCTTTGGACCCCTATACTCCTAATCGCTAGTGCATTGCTTTTACTATTACTACTGGTCCTAATCTTATTGTTTACTTCTTTGAGGAGGTGAAGGTAAATTCTACTATCTTGCTTTAAGTTCAAGGTTACAGCAGCTCTGATCGCAAAAGTATTACACCCTAAATAAGCAATACAGTTTTGACCAAAGGCCTTAGACTGTTCGCTATGATTTCCTCTTGAGGGGGATACAGGTTAAGCTGGATGTCATTGGAAAGTCAGTACTTTCAACAAGATTTTTGATAAAGCCATATAATTAACAAACGACCTTGATGTTATCATACTAACTGAGCACATTTTCCATCGTAACAAATACCTCAGCTAGTATCAGAAGATTATCCAGCATTCTTTTCATAGATGTATAAAAAATACATGAACATAGGGAAATATAACATTGATTTATATATATATAAACCCCTTATATAAAAATATGTGTATATGTATGTCTGATATATATAAGTATATAGAATCAGTGCTTCCCAGCTCATACTGCTTCTCTTTTATTTTTATTTTTTTATCATAGAATCATAGAATAGTTTGGGTTGGAAGGGACCTTTAAAGATCATCTAGTCCAACCCCCCTGCAGTGAGCAGGGACGTCCTCAACTAGATCAGGTTGCCCAGAGCCCCATCCAGCCTGACCCTGAATGTTTCCAGGGATGGGGCATCTACCACCTCTCTGGGCAACCTGTGCCAGCGCTTCACCACCCTCACTGTGAAAAACTTCTTCCTTATATCTAGCCTATATCTCCCCTCCTTTAGTTTAAAACCATTACCCCTTGTCCTATCACAGCAGGTCCTGCTAAAAAGTTTTTCTCCATCCTTCTTATAGGCCCCCTTTAAATATTGAAAAGCCGTGATAATTTATCCACTTGCTCCATGTTTTGGGTCTTTCGCAGTCTACTTCTCCCATACCCTGTCTGCTTCATTAGAAAAGCCAGCTACAAGAGATGATGACCCAAGTTCTTCAAATGCATAGGCTTATATAGGAAACAGTTTCCAGCTACCACAAAAAAAAAGGGTGCAAACTTGGATCCAGCTTCACCCCATTTACATGGTCTTTGCATTCCTCACATTCAACAAGCTGATCACTTCATTGTAACTTAGAACTGGCTCTTTCTGAACTATAAATAACTTAACAATTTCCATGGACAATCAATATTACGGCAACAGATCCAGTTTCAGTAAAATAGATTTATAGTATACACACTGCTATTTACTGGCTTTTCTAATATTTACTATGGTATCCAAAAGGGCTTTACACGCATCTCTGAAGTTATCCCCCCATTTGGCATCTAGGGAACAGAAGTCCATATCCTCTAAGATAATTAGATACTTAATGATCTACGTGTCTATTTACTTTTTGAGGATCTCGGCTGCAGAGAATATTAAGCGACTTACCCAAATGTCATACAAAAAGTTGTGGTAGTGCTTTAAAAAAAACAGAACCAGAAACCAATCTCCTAAATCCATATACTTTGTCTTAACTACTATCCTTGTGAATTACACTGTTATATAATGTAATTAGGAGAAAATAGCAAGTTCTATTCTAGGAACTTCTAATCAGCGACAAGCACTGCACTCCTAACGATCTCATTAGAAAAGAAATGCATAATTGCACGGTAGCACCATCTAGCAAACTACACCTCCAGCCACAGGGGCAGCCCTTTCCCAGGTAGACAGCACAACTTCGAGTGAGACCACTTCTGCGTGTAACTCCAGGAACACTCACAAATAAGAAGAGATAAGGATCTTGTCTCTTTTAAACATGAGGTAAAGGCTTTAAAAACAATAAAAGAAGAAGGAAAGAAAATTTTGTTACCAAGGTATTGTTTGTTGAGAATAAATACTAAGCTGGTGCTTTGCTGCTGTCCTCAAGTGCAGCAGTTTTATAAGCAAAGCCTACTTGCAATAGGAATAGACCCAGAGACCACAGACTTACAGGTACCTTGGATTTTGATCTAATCTTTGCAAATACATTCATATCCAGCGATCACTACATACATTTTATTTATACCTGCCTATTCTTAACTTGCGCTTTTGATGACACGAAACTGGGAGGACTGGCTGATACACCAGAAGGCTGCGCTGCCATTCAGGGAGACCTGGACAGGCTGGGGCTTTGGGCGGAGAGGAACCTCACGAGGTTCAACATGGGCAAGTGCAGGGTCCTGCACCTGGGGAGGAACAACCCCATGCACTGGTACAGGTTGGGGGTTGACCTCCTGGAAAGCAGCTCTGCGGAGAAGGACCTGGGAGTCCTGGTAGATGACAAATTCGCCATGAGCCAGCAACGTGCCCTTGCGGCCAGGAAGGCCAACGGCATCCTGGGGTGCATTAAGAAGAGTGTGGCCAGCAGGTCGAGGGAGGTTCTCCTCCCCCTCTACTCTGCCCTAGTGAGGCCCCATCTGGAGTACTGCGTCCAGTTCTGGGCTCCCCAGTTCAATAAAGATGAGGAACTACTGGAGAGAGTCCAGCGAAGGGCCACAAAGATGATGAGGGGAGTGGAGCATCTCTCCTACGGGGAAAGGCTGAGGGAGCTGGGGCTGTTCAGCCTGAGGAAGAGAAGACTGAGAGGGGACCTCATCAATGCTTACAAATATCTCAAGGGCGGGTGTCAAGAGGATGGGGCCAGACTCTTTTCAGTGGTGCCCAGCGACAGGACAAGGGGCAACGGGCACAAACTGGAACTCAGGAAGTTCCACCTGAATATGAGGAAAAACAACTTCACTGTAAGGGTGACAGAGCACTGGCACAGGCTGCCCAGGGAGGGTGTGGAGTCTCCTTCTCTGGAGATACTCAAAACCCACCTGGACGCAGTCCTGTGCAGCCTGCTCTAGGTGACCCTGCTTTAGCAGGGGGGTTGGACTAGATGATCTCCAGAGGTCCCTTCCAACCTCTACCATTCTGTGAAATCAAACAGCTCACTGCAACATCATAAATGAAAGAGCCCAACATTTCTGCTATATCTTTACAAGTTCAGTACATCCTCCCCTCCCACCCCCCCCCCACTTGGTTCTGCAGTGAACACTATGACCCACCCCTGTCAGAGGGTGAAAGAGCAAGCAGCTGGCCCAAACTCCCAGAGTCAGAGCAGACGTCTGTCATCATCAACAGCAGCCATTATTGACCATGGCTGAAGCTGTAAAACCTGACTCAGGTTTGAAGTCCCCCAAAATGTGGGAGTAGCGTGGTCTAGATTTTGGATTTTGTATTTGAAGTCATCACTGGTTGTAACATGGCACTTTCCTTAGAAGGTCTTGCTTGAGCAGGAAAGAGTGAGCTCCAGCAGCAGGGATCACAGCTACAGCAGTGGGGCAATAGGAAGGTCCTATGAGATTTCTACGCAAAAATGCTTAGTATCTTGTGGCATGTGGGGAGACAGTTTAAGGTCCTCAAAACAGACATAGTAGATGTTGAACAGTATTTGCAGCTCTTTCACAGCTTCCTCTGCTAGCATCAGCAAACTCCTATTTGAGCGTGCCACTCTGTAAAATGGGAATTTTACAGCTCCACAGGGAACATGTGGAGCACCAAAGCGAGGAGTTAGGCAGCTAAAACCTTTATTGATCCAGATCTAAGTATACCATATTATTGGGTTCCATATTAGGTCATATCTGGGAGCCTAAGAACAGCAGCAGTAAGAGGCAGCAACAGGATTGAACTCTGAAGTAAGGAAAGAATGTAAGAAAAATCATGAACTGAAACGCTTTAACCTATGAAGGCAAGGACAAGAAGTGGTTAAGAGGGGATTTTGCTTAAGCACAGAGAAGAAAATCTTCAGAGATACAAATCACGACTGCTGATGATTCTGTTTTCCTCCTGACACAGATAATGGGATAAGTGGGCATGCATGGAAATCACAGAAAGGAGAATTTCTGAGGAGATGAAAGCCTTTCACAAAGCCAGCTCCATTATACCATTTTCCCCTGTGCCTCCTGCTGGGAAAGGCTGGGAGTACAGCTACCCTCAGCTCCTCCACAGCCCACAGGAGCAGCTGGGAGCTCTGCTATGCCCGGGAACATGCCGCCCTAAGCCCAGATCCATCTGCCTGGGCAAACAGCTGGGCCTGGAGCAGCTCCAAGATGTCCCACAGCTGCCTCTCCCACCTCATTCCCTAACGCGCTCTTCACAGGGAGAGGCAGGGACTGGAGTAACTGGGAGGTCTCACCCTGCTCCATCTAGGTTGGGATGCTCTGACCCTGAAGCAGGAGTGTGCTGGAGGGCACTAGTGCCCAGGTCCTGTCTCTGCTGACTAAAGGGAGGTGTTAAGGCTGGAACAGGTTCCGGGAGAGTCTCCCGTGTGCTATAGTCCTCATGTCAGAGAAAGCACAGAGCGAATAAAGCAGCATCCTCCTGCGCTGGGCAAGCCAGCGTCAAAGCTCATTCACTGATGTGCAAAACCTAAATCTCTGTGAGGCTCCTCTACTTCTTCTTCTTTTTAAAAAAAAAAAAATTCTCCCCACCCCCAGTCACTCTCCCTCTTTTTTGGATGTTGCCATGGAAACTGCATCTGGTTTCCATTCTCTCCCTTTCCGTCATGTCCCTGCTCAGAGGCAGCATCGGAGAGACATTGATCAGTGATGCAATGAGCCAGCCCCGCAGGAACCAGGCTGGCCTGCAGCACAGAGTGCGTAACCCCGGGGCTCCCAGTCACCACCTTCCTCACAGAGGAGGTCCAATTTTACTATTCTTTGGGCAAGTTTAATTAAAAATCAGGTGGGACCAGGCCCTTTAAGGCACCATCCTTCAGAGAGTCAACGGAAATGTCCCCATGCACACACTCCTCAAGCCCTTACGTAGCTCTGTCAGGAGATGCTGGGGTTATTCCCACGTCCCTGTACACATTGAAGTCTACCACCAGCCAGCTACAGAGAAGCCTGTGAGTCAGTGATGTGCTATTTCTCTTTGAAAGGTAACCCATACCCCACCACCTGCCCTGTGCCCTCCTGAGGCTGCTAGAGAAGTGTTGCTCTTTTTTGGGCCCTGCATTAGACCGCATACACCGGCAAGCCTAGGGCTGTAGGATACAGAAGATCCCTCATAGCCAATACACCTGCACCTTACTCTTCTGTGCTTTACTGCTGCTGTCCAATTTCTCATCACCTCTCCTACTGGAAGTGACTGTGAGTGGTGTGAGTAACCAAAACCAGAAACAGCTGTGCCAACACATGAAATCAGTAGAGCAACACTTCCATTGGGAAGGGAAGTGAAGATTTCAGATGGCAAGCAGCAACAACAACAGGCCAAAAAAAGGGAAGGCACATCAGTAAAGACAAAGCAATCTCAAAGGAAGGAAGGATGAAAAAATGTTGAAACGGGGCCAAGAGAAAGACTGGCTTGCTTTTTTAATTTCAGCTTGCTGCTAGCTGAATCCCTTTTCCTGCAGCCTCCTCCCACCACCTCCCCGAAGGGTACCGTTGCCTCCTAACACACTGATGTGCCAAGGAGCCCTCTGACAGCTCTCTATTAATTAACTTCATGCCGATACAAATTTTATTTAAAGTTAAAAAAATCCAATTCACATTGATCCACCTTCATTGCTCCATCTGGCTGCCAATCAATGGCTGCTTGGCTTTACCTGACGGGGGAATAGATCTCTCAGCTCCACGGAAAAGAGAGTGCTTGGGAAGTGGGAAATGAAAGTGCTGTCTTTGGGCCTCTCCCCCATCATACACCCATTCTGGAGGGGGCTATATCAGTGTCCCTTCACCTTCCCTGATTTTTCTGCATCCTCCCATTTCTCTGCAGACCTCCCACTCCTGACAGTATGGAGTGCTCTCTGTGCCAATTGCCCGGGGTCCTATGGTCCCAGCCTGGGAAGGGGCTTCTCTTATATGGCAGACCAGGCTAAAAGCTCATACAATGCGCAGAGCTCAGTGGAGATAAGAGAGGGATGAATTGGCCCCCTGTGTTCAGACTTCTGACAAGAAGGATTTCTCAATGGCAATTGTCATTTCACTCTCAGAGGGAAAAGCTTTGTCTCTTCCCCTTCCCTCTGCCCCAGGAATCGATACGCCTTCTACAGAGAACAGCCTTTCCCAAACAATGCTTGGTCCCTCAGGCCTTGTCTGCACTAAGAAAATTGGTAAGCATTTTTTTTTTTCCTGCTCTGCAAGTAGCAAAATAAGATGCTGGAGAGGAGACATAACACACACATCATTACCTCAGAATCAGAGAGGGTCTGCTGGTCCCATGTTGTCTACACAGTAGCTTTTACTTTCAACATTACTGGCTGTTGGCAGTCAGGGCAAATGGTCTAGCTCTGGTTGAGTTTGGCTAGCATATGCTAACACAGACCTCAAGTTGGCCTTTCTCCTAATGTTTATAGTTAGTTGACTCATCTGTGACCCAGGAAGAAGCTGAAAACACATTACCTTGCACCTTTACACTATGAGAAAGGTCATTTTACAAGAGTTTTAGTTAGTGCACTCTTTCTAAACTCCTCCTCGAAAAATAATCATATTCCTCTACTATAGACAGAGCTTTCAGCTTGCCAGTATGACACTGAGGGGGCTCAACAAGCTTGTTGTTTTGCTACTGAGATTCTAAAATCTCACAGCTCAGGAGCTCCAGTGTTAGCAAGCATAGGCACTACTGAAAGAGAGACTATTTTAGCAAAAATACCCAGCTTTAGACATCATGTGAAAGATGTAGAGAGAAGAAGATAACAGGCTGCCTCTGGGTAGCACCTTTGAAGCCATCATTAAAATTCCACCATTGAACTACCTGGTGATATGCCCATCTCTGATGGAGTCATACCATTTCTGCCAACCAACAAATCCTGGTGGCCTGAGAGGTCACGTACGCAGGGTTTCTTTCGAAGAACACATTCATCCGTTTTCGCATGGACCAGATGGCGCGGTAAGCTCCGGCCAGTCTCTACAATGTACGTTGTTCTTGCCTGCTGGGCCAAGGCAGTTGCTTGTCTGCTTGCACTAAGTGGGGCATCCAGCCTACGGGCTTAATGTCTTATTGCGCACTAGTCTTTGCATGCATCCACACATGTATTTCACTGTCTTAAAAGACAATAATATACTGGCTTACACACAACAGTTTCTATTTGTGGATGAGCAGTAAAGGGAAGAATAAATCCTCCACCCCTGCCAAAGCAAAACAATATGACCCAGGCAAATATGTCAGACTGTTTCTCTAATTTAGGTGGTGTTTATATGCTGGGAGCGCGTTGGTGGGTACGCCTATAAACCTAATACAAGCTGCAACAGAGGAGGCTGGGCACCCCTGGTGCGACTTCACCATGAATACTTGCAGTCCCTAAGCCTGAATAAATGCAATATGTGCTTGAACCACAGAGAGGGCAAATGAGCAGGCAGGAGTTTGGAGCGGACTGGGATTTGGAAGCAGCTCCAGAAGATATTTTGGAGGAAGAAGAAGGAGCTTTGTAACAGGTGTTGCTAGAAAACTTTAGTGGGTTCTCAGGTAAATAGCTGTGCCCACATCCAGCCCAAGTGGGCATCCCTCTGTCTTCTTCTTTGCTTGGTAGCACAAGCAGTTAGTTCTGAGGCCCTATCCAGCCATAGCAAGCCACTGGATCACAGGCTTCCCCCGCTTGGTGAAAGTATCATTAACATCTAAGATCAGCAGGATCTCAAGTTCCATCTGGTGGCCCTCTCACTCCAAAGACACCAGGGTTGATATCTGAAGATAAGAGGGTCCACATAGTTCAGCCCTACAGTGATAACATAGCACTTTATATCCTGAAGTGTTTATCCTTCTGACACACCCTTCTAGCTCAGCATTTTCGTTGCCAGAGGGGGGAATGAAAGCACAGCAAAATTAAGGAATTCCCTCAAGATAACACGAAAAGACCTGTGGAAGAGCAGGAAGCTCAACTACGAGCTCCCAAGTCACAGGCTAGCGCTTCATCCTTCCTCCTTCATGGTCTGAGTGTGGCTCCTATATCCCAGCTTTCCGAGAGACCTGCAAGGTAGTTGTGGATTTAACTGCTACAGCAATGAGCCAACACATTACCCACAACCCTTCTCACGCCCATCCTCCAGGTCTCTCTGCTGACCCCTCTTCTTTTTGCTTATTTGCTCTTTGTTCACTTTCCCCGGGTCTCTTTTTGCCTCTCTCTCTACACATCATCTATGCAGAACTAGAAAAGAAATATCCACAGGCTGCTGAACTTACTCATTGGAAGCAAACAACCACAGCAAAGCAAATAGCCCTGGCCCTCACAAACGTGGCTTCAGACAATGAATCAAAAGCACTTAAGCTGGCATTAAACCACCTTGGGCTTTTGGAGCTTGCTGGCAGAAAAAGAAAAGTTGAAAGAGAAAAGGAAAAAAAGGAAAGGAGTGAGGTAAGAAGAAAAAAAAAAAATTCCCAGACACCACAAGTAAACTAAAGAATTAACTGTCAGGAGGACAACTTGGCTATGCCTTTGGTGTTTGCTTTGATAAATATCACTCCCCATATATAGCCTCTGAGGGACCACCCTCCACTCCCCCACACCCGGCTTTGGTCCCCCTGCTGTCTCCTTCCCCCATTCCCTCGGATGCATGCAGCACCGTGCCTCCCTGCCTTTACTGCTCTCTTTCAAGCGCACCCTTTCCTCTTTTTCTCCAGCAACCCTTACCCCTTAACTCCACCCCTGTCTCAGGCTCTTGTCTTTCACAGGCCTTGATAGAAAGAAGCAGGTCTGAAATTAGCTGTTATTCAATCCCAAATTGCTGACCCTTGGGGGCAGGGACTGCTGTATGCACTTACAGTGTCCCGATCACCACTTAAAGGCTTTTGATATTGCTACAGCAACCACATCTAAAGTCCGAAGGGGTCATTTGGGCTAATATAACCTCCAGGATAACATGGCCTGGAAAGCAACTCACTCAGCAATTTCAGCACTTGGTGGAGAAAGTTGTTTGCGTTACCTCATCTCTTAGAAAGGTACCCAGTTTTGACTAAAAGACTCCAGCTGAAGGACTGTCTACCATAAACCTAGTCAGACCAGCTGGTACCGTCCTTTTTAACTTCTGCCTCATTTCTAGTACAAATTCGTTCGCCTTCAGCTTCTGATTGGTGTGTACCATTATGCTTATGCCTAAAATCATCATATTGTCAGAGCTTGTCAAAACCTTTCCTTCTCTTCAGGAAAAAATTCACAAGTTCACAGTTTTTGCCAGGAAAGAAACACGCTCAGATGAGAGGCTTTCCTGTGAAATAAAAATATTGGGAAAAACATTTTGTTTAGGAGGTGTGAGAATCTTTTGCTTCAGTGAGGCTGAAGTCCCTTGCTTTGATAAGGACAAAGAGCTTCTGCTGTTACCACTCGGACTTTTTGTTTGATATGCAGAGGTTCAGACTGGACACATGGAAAAATTGCTTTACCGAGGAGGGTGTAGCAGGTACCCAAAGAGGCTGTAGTACCTGCAACCTTGTCAAGGCTCAGCTACATAAAGCCATGGTGACCTGATCTGATGTTGGTGGCAGTTATATTTGAAGAGGAGGCCACACTTCGTGACCTCCAGCGGTCCCTTCCAGCCAGCACATTCGTAGTTCTATGAAATGCCAGTCAAAACAAAATACTCCAGCCTATCTCAAACTAAGCATTTCACCAAGACTTCTTCACAAATGGTTATAGTATCAAGGAAATGGTGCTTTCCAAGGGAAAACTTGGGCAGCGTTTCAGCAGGAGTTATGAGTTTGCTCTTGAATTCAGCCCTTGAGCTTTCCTTAGCGTGGGGAAAGCAGATTTAGCTCTCTTTGCTTTTGCTTCCTTGCCCTCCTGTGCCAGGGATGGGTGGGCAGGCAGCAGCCCATCCCTATACAGGTAAGGAGGTAGAGTATTTTAGTAAGAGTACCATGGTGCACATCACCTTTTTTCTTGTGAGAGAGTGGCAGAAAAGCTCCTCTTCAGAAGAATATCGTATTGAAGTATTTCAGAGCAGTCCCTGTACCACACCCAGTTCCCAAGCTGCAGTGCCTCCTTTTTCCAGAAACTCTTTGGGAAAAATCATCGTTTTCTTTTACAAAATTTCAGCTGAAAAATCTTTTGAGATAGTTTTTTCTGTCAAAAAGTTGTCAGTTTTCCCACTGAAGCTTGGAATAGATTCAAAATGACAATTTTTTCTTCTGTTTTGCTTTAAAATGTCATATTCCTACCTCTTTTTTTTTTTGGAATGGAATAAAAGCATACGTGACAAAGTGACATTTCCACTTGAGCTATCATTTTGTTTCTCCTTTTTTAAAGCTGAGAAACAGAAATGGAATATTTTCAGTCAAAACGTTGATTTTTGAACTCAAATGTTTGTTTCAAATTTCCCCTTGGAAAACCCTTTTTTTTTTTTTCCCCAGCAGAACTGATGTTGTTCTCCCTCCTAGAAAAGTTCATTTTCAACATACCTGTATTTCTTTTGCCCTACAGGAATACTTTCTGCACAGAAAAACTTCAACCTGTATGAATTCATTTCTCTGCCTTGGCAGTTAATTGGGCAGACACAGGCTTCAGGGAGAGGAAGGGTACTGGGAAAACCCTTCTCCAGTTTGTATCAAGGCTCTGAAGAGGGACTGCAGTCTCTCCCCATTTGACAAGGATGGGACCCACTGCCTCTGAGCACACTTTGCTTCTGCCACAGTGTATATGAAGGCATGAGGGAGGGTGCAAAATTTATTGGGAGTGTCAGTAACTGCATACAAGTTGGGTCCCAGCCCTTTCCTGGTGGCTGAGAACAAAACTTTTTTCTTCTAGAGTTTGTAATCAGACACATATGGCTTTCGTAGTCCTTACAGCTCTCTAGAAAACTGTACTTTCAGTAAATGAAATGCTTAGGGTACAGTGAGAGACCCTGCTGACTGCGGGCATCCTTCTCTTTCCTGCCTCAGACCCGAGGACCTGGCTACCAAATTTTGTGCTGCAATCCAGTACCCTAATGTCATTTTGCATATGAGAGGTAAAAGTCCTATTTGCTCAAGAGCAAAGATCCACACCCCAACTTAATACATTTTACTTCAGTACCCGGCCTGCACCAATATTAGTATTTCTGTTCAGGACTTAGGGAAACATCTAACTTCCAAACTTCTTATGAAAGTTTACTCTGCTGCACAATCCTTCTTTATATTAAATCCACACAGTGATGATAATGTGGCTAGAAATATTTGCCAGCAAGGGACTGAGTGGGTGGAAAACAGGGGTTTGCTGAATTATTGCTAGACTATTTAATTTTGACTTTAGATACGTATGGTTCTCCCTGCTTCTCCACACCGCTCACTGTCGCTCCACGCTGCACACCTTACCTAGAACAGTCCTGGTCAAGCATGGCTTTTCGGTTTGTTTCTTCTATTCAGTGTACCCCACTGTCTGGGTTCATGAAGTGCTGTCTCTTGAAGGACATTTCCAAAACCCGTGCCCTGACTGCACATCCACCACCCAACAGCACTCTATCTGTCTCCACCGAGAAAAACTGATCAGTCCTTAGCTCCCTTTCCCTAGAAGGCATGTGGAGGCAGCACATCACAGTAAATCAAGCACTAATACTTCTGTTAGAAGAACTTTACCAAAGATATGCGTTGCATTACAACTTAGCTAAAAGACTGCATATGCAACATGTAAAGCATTAGAAAAATGCCCACTGGGGTGCCCCTGGGAACTTCAAGGTTGCCTAATGGTCCAAACAAGTTGGCAGCTTTCCTCATTGCTATTTACATTGCACCTTCATTTTTATGTTTTAAAACAAACAGAGCTTCCGACATTAAAAGTGGCACCTACGATGCTGAAATCAAATCTGCAATAGGGAGAAGCCAGTAAATGTTACTGTGGGGATGCTGCTGCTACCGGATCCATTGCAGATCCACACGTGTAGAGGCATTTGCTTCTTTAACCTCGTGCTTGTTCATCCAGATAGCCAGTTTAGCAAAAAGAGAGGTTAGAGCTCTTACTAGCCACCTAGTTTACTACAGTGTTTAACCCTTTCTCTCTGGTTTAGCATCAACTTCTTGCTAAATCTCATTTCCTTCCCATCAATCAGCATGATCCTCCAGCCCATAACGCAGAACCTGGCTGAAAGGAGAGACAGCTTCATTAAGCATTAGCAAAAGTTGTGCATGAAATGTAATTCAGAAGTCCAGGCCCTCATGCCCAAAGGAAGCATAGCTCTATGTGTGTGGGGAAAAAGCATAGCTCTGTGTGTGGGGAAAATGAAACACAGAAGTCAGAGGACACCAGGTACAAGATAAGCAGTCTCCGTACTTGTGCTTTTTCTTCAAAGCAAGAGGGGAGCGTATCTCTTGCTGATGTCAACGTGAAATATTCTGTACCCTGTGGAAGGTGGGGGAGCGTGGAGTCACTTCTGTCACCTTCTTCATGAACTGAGAAATCAAGGCCTTTGGAATCTACCCCAAGTGTCGCAAAAAAAACCCTAAATGCACATTGATCAACTGCCCAGCTGAGACAGAAATGTGGTGCAGAGAATCTTGAACAGATGGTGGGTTAAACAATGAGTTGTAGCAATACCTGGGGAAAACAGCTGCCCTCAACAAGCACAGTATGTGTTTTTAAACATGGAAGTGCTACCGGGCACAGCTGCAACATCTTTAGACAAATTTTAAACTCGTCTCTGCTGCAGTGACTCAGCCTGTGACCACTTCTCCGTGCATCAGGGACAGAGCAAGCAGCACGCAGGGCCCGCCTCAGCCTCCTCCTCCTGCCTCCCTCCCTCGTGCTTCAGAGCCATCTCCCAAAGCTGGCGCAAGGCAAACACGCCTCCGCTTCAAGAGGAGTCAAGAAACATAACATTTCAAGAAGTAGTGTTTCTGATGTTTTTCGGGGCTAGATGCGAATAGAAACTGTACCAGAGCCATAATGGAAAACGCTCCCCAGTTAGGGGTTACGTGCTGCCCTCGCACAGAATCCACGTTCTCCAAGGCACGTGGGGTGGGTGACCAATAATCCACCGATATTCACAGTTATCTCATGGGCCTACACACACACAAGCACCCTGCTGTAAAAGAATATATCGATCATCTCACCTGGTGTTTACACAACACTGATAAACTCTTTATTGCCCCAGATGATAATCAGGCAAACTGCTTTTATTCGTATTTATACTCAACAGCTCCCCGATAGTGGGGACTCTGAGCTACTCAGGCCCAAGGTACGTGTATAGTAATCAGGCCAAATGGAGGCACCATTCTCATATCCAACACTGAACCTGCTGAGCTCAATGGGCCTTAGTAGCTGTACCTAGTTGCATTATACTGCTAAGAGCCAAAAAACCCCAGGTGGGGCAAAAATCCTCAGCACAAGCATAAAAATGTGGCCTCTCTGAGTGACCTCCCCACCTCCAAGGGGGGGACAGAAGCTATCTAAGCAGGGTGACATCCACACGCTTTCCTATTGTGGGCTGCAATTTTCCTCTTATGGTCCCGACAAAATAAAGAAATACATAGTGAGGTAATCTTTTAGTAGAGACTTACGTTTAGAGGTGAGACTAAACCAAGCTGAACTAGTTTAACAGTGCACAGCAGTAAAGCAGAGACATCAGCCTTCAGAATAACTCTGCAGGGGTTGCACGAGATGCAGCAGTGAGAATGGCATGCCATGGGTGACACTGAATTAGTCTGGCAGCAGAACCGATAAGTGCACTGCTATGCTAACCATACACTAGTACGTATTAGTACAATGGGGAGTCTGAGTCACATTCATGAGCCAGATGGAGGAAGATAATCACAGTGCCAAGTCATGGTGGAAGAGAGTGGAGTAAGCAAATGTCACCCAGACCTCCCAAGCCAAAGGGCACCCACAAGAGGCAGAGAAGCAGATCACAAAATGCTGGAAAGCTGTATTTTGCAAATCTGGGGAAGGGCACACCATTGCAAATAATTTCGCTACATAGCTAATAAATCCAGATCAGCTACTGCTAGAGTGCAGGCTAGCAGAGGAAGAGAAGGAAGACAGGGGCCCCAACACAATAACCTGTACCCAAAGCCAGTAGAAGCACAAGAATGGTGCATCCCTGCTGCTGCGTGGGACCCACTGCAAGACCTAGGAATGGAGCACCTTCCCATCAAAATGTGGGCTTGATAGAAAAGTTATTACACAAGGCTACAGTAGGACATCTATTATGGGTTCATCAGATCAAAAATACAAGTCTGATAGACAAATGGATACCCAAGTTTTTCAGGCCATAGACATGGCCAAGAATGGAAGTCCAGGCTCATACACGTTGAGTATGCTACTCAGTACACTAAAAGAACAGTTTACAGTGTTTTAGCTCTAGCCTGTCCTGGTTTTCTTACCTGCTTTGTTTGGGCTGCCATTGCCACATGACTTCACCCCATAAACAAGCCTATTTAGTTTAGTTAAAACAAAATAAAACAAACACCGCACACAACACAAAACAAGACGTACGTACTTGCAATTTGTTTGGGAAGTGAAGGTAGGGTCTACACAGGCATGCCACCCCCTCTACCCTTGCAGACATCAGATTAATCTGTCAAGTCTGCCATGCCCAAGGTACGATGTGTGTAATTGCCCCTTTCTCTTTACTGCGGCTGGCCTTGGACCTCTGTCTTTGCGGTGTAACATCCCAGCTTCTCTCCTATTCTGTAACCCCTGTCCCAAATGCAGCTGGCTGAGGAGGTCTGTAAACTGGCACAAGGGATTACAGGATAAGAGAGAAGCCACGAGGCCATGCTACATTCAGGATTGTGCTGCCAGGGAGGGCCTGCTACACCACGCAAGCCCCACCTAAACTGTTGTTCCCTTTCACTGGATCCTGATCCCTCTCTGTTGCATTTCTTGATTAGGACCAAGCACTGGTGTTGGCAAGGATCTGTACGCATAATTTTGCTGTCTACAAGACAGTCAAGTTGAGAAGGTATCTGAGATCATACTTCTGGTGCAGAGCGCGCTCCAGGGCTTATGCAAATCTGCTCCTCACCCTGGGCAAGGCAGAGGACTCGAATATAATGAGGACAAAGAAGTCGATTCTTTATGAGGCTGTCCATGAAGACATGAAGGAAACCACAGAACTGAAGTACCTCACACTGTGGAAGCAGTTCAATGTCATCTGACCAGCTCTTTATGTCTAGCCTGGATTCAGGGGACACAAAGGATGGACGGCACACAACTGGCCTCTGTCCTCATTCATTCCTTTTGTCTAGGTGCATAACAGGAGGAGCAGGATGGGAAGTTGGGCTGATCATTAGAAAATGCTTTTAATCAGACCTTCATGAAGATCACAAAGTCATCAGCTCATGGTGACGGATTGCCAGGGACTCCATGATGAATGCATTTGCAAATATTGCTGCAGAATAATTTCCTTCCGTCGCCAGAGCACTCCAAACAAATTAGATTCCCTCTAATCACATCTCCTGTCTGTGGATGAGGAAAGATGGGCCCGTCAGCACAAATGCATTTAGGGGGCGGGCAGCGGAGGGGAGAGAGCAGGAGGTAAGGGGCTAGATTCAGCAGGCAGGCAGATGAGGCACTGGAAAGTTGCCCAGCTTCGAGGAGAGTCTCTGAGCTGTCATGTGGCTACACGGTAATCCCAAGCACGTTAACAGCTCTCCCCCTGCTTGCACATACAGAACATGAATGCTAGAGGATGGAGGCAGAAAAATCAGCGATTTACCTGGAATTTTACAATGGTGCAGAACAAGAGGAAGGAGAATAATGCCAGCATCACTTATCCCAGAGGGCACAGCCCTTGCTAAGTTTACACAGATGAGCTAAAAGCAGTTTCTGCGATGAAGCAAAGCCTGTGCTTTCCGCTCTGTCTTCCCCATGTCCTACCCCTAGCTGGGATACTTGAATTAGTGAAGCAGAAGGAACAGCTTCCCAGAAAATCCAATGCAGGTGACTCACAAGATGCAGTACTAGGATGGAGACAGAGTTGGGAATTGTTAATTAGTACCAGGTGGCCATTATGCCATGCTGGAGGCATTCAACAAAGCTGGTATCTCTTTTAATTCATAGTAAGTCTAAGCATATTAGTTTAAGGCTCTTTGAAATCAGAGACACAACAGGCCTTAAGTTTAAAGACAAGCCAAGGGCGAACAGCACTTTATGTTTTTAAAAAATGGATAATACCATACCAAAAAGGATGGTCTAAGTAAGGTGTCTGAAGGCTACTATTCTTCTCTACACCAAGTTTAGAATAAATGCTAGAAGCTGGCCAGGAAAATTATTGCATAGTAGCACGCTCATACCAATATCATGTCCATCATCTACAATTTTCCTGAATACATGAATTAGCCCAACAATAGCTTCCTCCTCCCTTGCCTGAAAAATCAAGTGTCATCGCTTAAGCGACACATTGCTTAGTGACTGACCCAGCAAGTCACAGGTTATAGTTTCTTCTCCAAGACTGGGCAAGTGCAATCCATGGAGGTAAGTTGGTGATACAGCAAGCCCAACGTTTACTTTACACAGCTATTCCGCAGCATTGGCTTGAGATCCACTGTACCCATTTTTGCTAGGAAATTGGAGGAGCTGGATATTCTTAGAAAGCAGACCTTGCCATGTTTCCCCGCATGGAGTGTAAGAGTACAACGTGGTGAAGACAAGGATCACGTTAGGTGACTACAAAAGAGTAGGAACAGGCTGAAAGAGTTAAGTGCTATGCAAAGTTTGAGCAAAGTATATAAGGAAGGACTGAGACACACACTGTGCTTGCAGGCCTATGCATTATCTGCTGAAGGACTTACAGTTGTGCTTTATTTGTTTCCCTGCTCAGAGGAGCTAGGGTAGTTTTTGGCTTCCCACTCCCTAGTTGGTACCAACTTGCTTTTCACAGTCCCCACTCCTGGCAGCTCAGAAACTCTGCCAACAGCTCACTACTGAAGGAAAAAATGTAAGCCCTGTCCGTGCCCCTTTTAATTAGCTTTGAGATCTGGCACCGAGCGAGCTGACACAGAAGAGACAAAGTAAAGAAAAAGTCTTGTTTAAAATACGACGGGGATCTAGCTGTGGAATGGCGAGCAGGGCGAGAGCGGGGGGAGCGGAGGAAGGAGAGGGGAGCTGCTGCGAGAGCAATTGGCCTTGTTTGCTCTCCTGGAAGCCTCTGTGTGCTTTTCCTCCAACGTGCGCTGGATTTATATAGGGGGCAAACCCTTACGGGCCAGTGGGCTCAGAGCAAGGCTTGGGCCAAGAAGCAGGTGGGCTGCTGCCAGCTTCCCCTCCTCCTCCTCCTCTCGTCCGCTCGTGCTCTCTTTCACACTCTTGCGCAGCAGGACCTTCTTATCAGGTATGATAAGCAGCACTCCTGAGCACGGCTGGCAGGCTTCCAGCTCACGTTCCAGGAGCACGGCCAGGCGCTGCCGCTGTGTGAGCACACTTTAATAAAACTCTGATTTTTATCTGAACATTTTATTAATCCAGGCTCAGCCGTTTGCCAAAAAAGCCAACGCATTGAATATGCCAACGTGTGTTCTCTCCAGCTTCTAATGCTGATGTACCTCTGCCCACAGTCTCCTCTGCTTCACACTGGGATGAATTTGCTATGCAGAGTTTCTCCTACTTTATTGCTTGCCCTTCCCGCCATGCTAGGGAGATGGCAGGGGCTCTCTGCAACTGGTTTGCCCTCCCATCTTTTGCACAGTGATTTTGAACAGGAAGGGGAAAAAAAAAAAACAACAGATTTTTCATTAACATGTTCCCACTGCCAAAGTTACTATTCTCCCCATATGCAGAGCACATGGAAAGACACTGGACAGCTGCAAGCTATTCCTGAAAAAAAAAAAAAAAAAAAAAAAAATCTGTCCTTTCTTATCCTTCCGCTGCTGCCCTGCTGTCATTCACCACCTCTCATGATACACCCATCTCAATCCTCTCACAGGGTGGGCTGAAATGTAAGCATCACTTGGTGCTAGAAGTCAGCGCTGCAACACAGCCAGAGGAAAGGAACAGATGGAGAGGTTTGTGTGGGACCAGGCTTAAAAGATGATATGGATGTTCTAAGTGCATCCATAGTCAGTACAGTTTTTCCATGCTCTGGCTGATGGATTGACATGATTTCCTGGAATACAACAGCCTGCTCTGCTGCTCTTCCTACTTTTTTTGTGCCAGTTTGAGAATGGGACCCAAGGGCTTTCAGCTCGATAAGGGACGATGCTGCTGGGCCATGTCTCACCTAATGGAGTAGCCCCCCTGCTATCCATACGACTGATGACGTAAAGTGCAAGAGGCTTTTTATGAGCTGTATTAGAGCACTAAGCACCTTGTAGGACTATGATACTGATCCAGTCTTTACTGTTTCCAAACTGGCAGCTGTATTTTGGCCTTTCATCCCTGGAGGAAGTCACACATTTTCCCATTGCATCTCTCTACGGTCCTTCTGTAAAGGTTGTCCTCATTTGTCCACTACTCTTTTATATGCTTAATATGTTTCCCACACAAGCTTCAGATCAAACTCTCCCATTCTATATTCCAAACGCTGCTCATCTCCTGCTGCAAGCATAGTTTGTCTTGCATCCCACTTAAGCCAGGCTAAATCCTAACTTACTCCTGTACAAGTTCAGAACTTCCTGTCATTCCTTTGAGAAAAGTTCATTGTGTTTTTAAGCTTATCGTCACAAGCCTTCTGACTCTGAGATTCTCCTTCAATCCAGTTAATGGCCCCCTTTTCAGCTGTCTGATCTGCCATAACAAATGCTCAGGGGAAACTGTAAGAAAGACCAGGCGCTGGCCCGACTGGGAGTGCACCTTACCTGGCGAGATGACATGAAAACGCAAGACAGCTGGATGTTACTTCCCAAGCCACACAGGCAAAAGATTTGACAAGCAGCTCAAATGGCAATCAGTAGACAGGGACTTTGAAAGCAAGGACAAGAACATACACCTAGTTCTTTCTTCTCTGACTGTTCATTTGGGCAGCCACATTTTGGAGGGAGGCATAAGTTTAATGTTGTCAATCTATTAAAACTGAAATGAAAGGGCAAGGGAAGATGGAGTTCTACCTGGCAACTCGGGAGATACTTATGAGACCGAGGTTCAGCTATTAGCTCTGCTGGAGACATCACATGTGATATTGGTCAAATCACTGTGCCTTAGCTCCTTCTTTGTATAGTTGGGATACCTAAAATAGTCCAGCTCTGACTTCAGCAGGGATCACGAGATAATGTATAGCAAATAATGATTGAAAATTAGAGTTGGTGTTCTTCTAAAGACTCCGAACAACAAGGAGATAGGAAAAACTGCTGTGGGGATAACAGATAGAGAGGTGAAATAATGAGCTTAACAGTGCCATGGGAATAAGATGTCCCTAAGCCCTATTCCTATTAGGGTTTTACATAAAGTCTGTATGCTCCCTGTCTCACTCTGTTTCCTCAGGCAAAAGACAGGCTGGCTGCTTACGCTAGCCAAATGTTACAGACAGTTCCTTCGGCCCCAATCTTTGGGTCTGTCTTCTTTTGCACTAGTCAACTAAGTCTGAAAAACCCCAGTGAACCAAACAATCCTCCATCCCCTGCCAAACAATCAAACTGCCTCCTGCACAAGACCACTGAAAGTTTCAAAGGATGCTGCGGTTTGTCTGCTACAGGCTTAGGAACGTAACGCTAAGTAGTATTTCTGTACAAGGGCTGGAGCTCAAGCCAGGTTCATTAAGATTTGTAGTCTGCATTGTCTAAAGGCAAGAGCTGCTTGGCCCTAGGCTCTGGACATTAAAGAAGATGTCTGTGCCATGCAGAATGATTTAACTTGGGTCCTAGAAAAAGTGTGGACACATTAATACAGCATGCTGATCAAGCTGCTGTGCACTGCTTCTCCAGGCAGCTGAGTAATCTAATGGGACGTCTTCCCACACACGGTTATTCTGCTCCCAAAATAGTTGAGGTGATCTTGCACATCACTGTAAGGCCCATGCAAAGAGAGACTATCTTGCCCTTTGTGAGCTTACAGCCATACTGGCATTTCCACAAAAGTGATTGTTTAGATCTAGCCCCACACAGGTTGTTCACTTAAAAAGCCAAAACAACGTAGCTGTAATAACCAATTAACAGCTCCCCCAAAACTCATTTACTTCATAGCTTGATCCGTGCTAAGAATTAGGTTCTCTCTTCAACTAGGTGTATGTTCTCAAAGTGGAGGTGTGAGCGTCTTTCACACACCTAAAGTCGTCTTTCAGAGTGTCAGACACAGGGAGCTGGACTAGATGCAACTTGGGCTCAAACATGTCTGCACTTCTGACATTAAAGCCTCTGTGCTACAGGATAGAGAAGAAGCCAGGAGAGTACCCTCCAGTGAAAGTTTAGCATTAAGAAGGTCAAAGCCTTAATGAATACAGCGTAGGGAATAAGACTGCTAATTTTGCCTTGTGAGCACAGTTTTAAAAGGACTGGGGAAGGAACAAAGCAAAGTACAACCCTTTTTCTTTTCTTTCTTTTCTTTTTAAAAATAACCATGATTCCAAGCACAATAATCGAGACAGAAACCTCTGAACTGAGGCAACGGTAGGGAAAGAGTAAGGAACGAGCAGCTATAGGTGATGGTTCTTCATGATCTTAAAATATTAATACAAATAGAAGCTTGTTACAATTTTTGAACACACAATAATTGATCATCTGCTCACAAGACTGTTCCTGGTAAAGATTATTACGTTGTGTGTCCTGGGCAAAATTTAACACTGACCAGTAGACTTGTCAGCATGGGGCGAGGGCTCTGGGAAACGTGCGAGGGCAATTGCACAGCTACCCTGCTTCTGCCGCGCTGCTGTGCCGAGTTCAAATCTAGAGCGATCCCAGCCAGATGGGAGATCGTCTTGGTTCAAAAGAGCATGATTAAACGCTGCAGCCCTGCCCTAGAGAAGCAGGCTTGTCACTCCAAGGACCTCTTTGCAAAGCAAGTGCTCGGCCCTGGGAGCGGAGGAGGCAGTATAGCACACAGAAGGAATCCGAGGCGCTTTGCCAGCCCCTACCTGACAGGGCGAGGGGTGCTCGTATATGTCCCAGCTACACAGATGACAGCTGCTGTTCAAAACATCTCTCTTTGCAGCCTCGTGCAATATTTGTACAGAGCAATATTATCCTAAATGTCTTCTAATTATTCCTCTGGATTAATGAAAATGTGTTATATTATCGACGGGTCTTTTGCAATATTTATAAAACACGGATCGGATTAAGGAGGAATAAATAAATATGTAGAGGATGCCTAACATGTAAATAATAAATATTCAGTCATCTATTTTTTCGCAAGATGGTTTAAATATATGGCGTTTTCAATAAATCTTTAATAACTCTGCAAATATTTATTTATTTGCTTTGAAGCATAAGGGAATTGCAAGAAAGCTCTGCAGACTCCAGAAAGGGCAGGCAGATGGAACGCATGCCCTACCATAGAGCCTTCAACCATCTTCTGGCAAGGAAAGAAAACACATCCTGAGCTGCTCCAGGCCTGGGAGCAAAGAGAGCGGAGGGAAGGGACTTTCAGGAACTGAATGGAGAAACATCGCAATTGCTTCACAACCAGCCACACACACCAACCATCACTGCTACACAACACACCACCTATGCCCAGCCAGCCACCACCACGTTTTGCAAAGCTCGTAATTACATTACAGACAAGTACTCAGCCTCTACAGGAGTCTTTGCCCCAGCTATCCTAACAGTAAGGGAACTACTGAGAACGTATTTGCTGGAGCTCCCAAGCTCGCAATGAGAAAGGAAGAAAGGAAGACAAGAGGAGACAGTTTGGTTGTGAACTACTGCTGATTTTCCTAAGTAGCCTAGTTTTTCCACAGGCTAATATAACGTCAAGAGAATTGTCCCTCTTGAGACTCTACCTATGGCGTTAAACATCCTGACACCTGTAGTAAAGAGCAGATCTGCTTTCCCCAAATAGGAAAGCTGGACTCTGCTTGGTTAAGGAACCCTCAGTATCCTATGTCCCAGGAGATCTGGACATAAACTGGGATGTTCAACCTCTCAGAGGACACAAGGTCATACCGGGATTTTAAAATTCAAACACCACTACATTATGAGAAAGTTCTACTTTACTAGAGGCACCATAATCGTTTGTCTATCACAATCCAGAGTAACATCATGGCAGGTTATCAAAATGTGACTCTTCTGAAATATGTTTGCATAGCATCAAATGCCTGCTAAGACAATGGCTTTTTATAATCACTTGATATTATGGTAAGAAAAGCTTTAAAATTAAATGCCCAAAACACAGTTAACACATTTAGTTTTAATGGGATAGGATGGTCATTACATGTTAAATAAACACTGATTGTAAAAAGCAAGTCAAGTTGCTGAGTTTTAATAGCTGTGCAGTAAATAACTGTTTATGCGTCATTACGTGGATTTGGAAGCATCAGCAAATATGCTTTTAATAATCAATTGATACTTAACATATAATATGTGTCTGATTAAATCAAAGGAGATGGATGCAGCCACGGTAATTACTGCATATTGTTACAATGCCATTGGATTAGGGAAACATATTTATTGAGGTGGAAAAAAGTCAGAGGTAGATACATATCTCCTTGCCTGTCTTCTTACTGCAGTACCTTGGGCTGTCATCTCATTGATTTCCCAAGATAAGCAATGTTCACCCTAGTCAATACTTGGACGGGATGCCACCGAGGGAAAACTGGAGTGCTGAGGGAAGCGGTGCTAG
Organism: Phoenicopterus ruber ruber; assembly: GCA_009819775.1. Taxonomy (NCBI): domain Eukaryota; kingdom Metazoa; phylum Chordata; class Aves; order Phoenicopteriformes; family Phoenicopteridae; genus Phoenicopterus; species Phoenicopterus ruber. The sequence continues at coordinate 91,623,022 of CM020215.1, read as the reverse complement.
TAATGCAACTGAGATTGCTCTTTCATTTTCCGGAAGGAAAGTGTGATGCCGCAAGTCCTCTGAAGTGCAGCACCCCGGGGAGGGTATTGCACTCGTGTCCTCTGCAGGCAGCAATCCACAGCTCACACCGCCAGTGGCAGAGCCATGGGTCACTCTGTCCAGTCAGGCTCCACAGTGAGTAATCACGTTCCAGTTCTCCAAACTGCTGAAGTTTCTAGATGCAGCATTGCTCTCCATTTCATGTCGGAAAGAAATGTCCCTCCAGGACAGGTTGAAGCAAGGAAGACCACGAAAGCCTTCTTTCTGCCTGCTGAGTAGTCTTTTCTCACTACAAAAGTCTGCAGAGCAAATCCTCTACCAGTCTCCTGCCATACATCTTTAGTGGGGCAGGACCAGTGGCCAGAAGGACAGCAATTTGCTTTAGAACTGTGATTACTCTAATCACAGTCCCATTTTCGACACAGCAAAAGGCAAGGTGGCTTAAAGCACCTAGGTTTCTCTACCTCTGGGTGTACCTAACGTGACATAGCACGAGCTGAAGATGTAGCTCGGGTCTAGTTCAAAACTTTGGTCACTGGGAACACAAATGTGCTCCTCTTCACTGATAGCTGGAATAAAACTACCCTTAGGCCACACATTTAAAGCCAAGGAAAGAAAATTTTGGCATAGGCTTTAAGTTCTTAAACAAACAAGATACGCTTATTACAAATGCACAGCGTATGAAAATGTAGCCTGTGCTAAAGAAAGCCGGGGAAAATCCTCAATTGTGTACATTGCTGTAGGCTACCCAAAAGCAAATGGGATCGTGGCACTTCAGTGAACAGTGGGGGCTGGCTCCTTTACTCCTATACGTAAAAGCTGAGAGAACCAACAGTTCCATTCAACTCAGGTTCCAGATTTACCATGTGTATTTATCCTCCCTCACACCAAACCCTCTGCAGGACAGGGAGGCACCTAGAACCAGAGACATGAGTGTTAGCAGGCACTTAATGCCACTGACACCAGTGACAGTCTAGAGGCCTGAACAAATGAGTCACATAAATCTCTGAATCTGGCCCCTGGTAACTGAGCTTGAAAGTACCATATTAAAATAGGTGAACCTCAAAAGGTTCAGGAAAACATCTTAAAATTTCCAGGAAGGTTCAGAAACACATCTTTAATTCCTTGCACGTTAGTGAGCCTACAAGACTAGGAGTTTCTCAGAGATTTGCCAAAATCATTGCTTCTGGTCATACTGAAAACAGCATTGCAGAAAGACAAAAAAAACCCCACCCCCCCTCACCCTCTATCTCCCCAGCCTCATGCCTGCACTAAAAGCAAGTAAAATAGATGGTGAATTCGAACCAATGCAGGAGACCACACAAACCCACCTGTTACATTGACTCTCCTACCAAAAAAAAAAAAAAAAAAAAAAAAGCATCAAGACTGATGTCTTTAAAAAGGAACAGAAAGCTCTATGCCTGCTAATGTTATTAATAGAGCAGTAGTAACAACAATGCTACTTTGGATTCCTATAGCACCTTTTATCCTGGGGTCTCAGAGCACTTTATAAAAGCTGACTAAGCATCTCCCTGACCAGTTTTTTTTGGGGGGGGGGCATAAAAATGTGGCACAAACAGTTTCAGCGTTACTGGCTGCAATACTCGAGCCCGGACTCCCTTGCCTTAATGAGACCTTGCTTGCCTATTGATTAGCAGAGTGGGATAAGAGTAACCATCAAATCCTGAGGTCTCAGGAACCTCAGTGAATTTTCAAAGGACTTCTCCACCTTGTCCCAACCTTCCCACTCCAATACGCACCAGTGCACCTTTGGACCAGTGCACCTTTCACTTTCCTCTAAATCATGAGGTCAAAAATGCAAAGAATAACACGGGCCCTGGTGGATCAGTGGCCCAACATGGTAAATGGCATCTTGGCAAGAAGTGGAGTGCAGCCCAACAGCAAGTTTTTCTGTATGCACTGGAATTAGAGATATCTGTTTTTCAGAGGGTTGGTATGTGTTGCACATGGGGTTATTTGGGGTGGTTTGTTTGGGGTTTTTTTGGGGGTTTTTGGTTTTTTTTTTTTTTAGGGGGTGGTGGTGGGTTTGGGTTGTTAGGGATTTGTGGGGGGAAAAATGTCTCCAAGGGATGCTTTTCCCACTACCTGGACATGGCTAACATTTCTTCTGGATGGGGTCTCTGTTGTCCAAACATATAGCTGAGTTCATGCAACTACAGAACTAACAAGGTCACTCTCCTCCTGTTTTCATAAAAACTATAAGGAGCGAACATCTTTGAGATTTCAATTTAGCTGAAATCAGTCAAGATATTCAGTAATTACAGAAGACTGAAAGACGGCCAGACACTGTACTCACAGAAGCTATGTTTCTGTATGAAACTAGGCTAAGAAACAGGGGAAAAGAAAAACTAAAAGTCATGTTAGCTGAAAGGTTTACCTGAAAAAAAAAAAAAGCAATATAACACAGAGCGCTTCTTTATCTGAATAGTCCTGCATAAATCGATGGAGCTGCTCAGCAAACAAGGACTGCAGCATCAGGCCTGGAGAAGGGTTTCCTCCGCTCGCCTTCTGTTGAGATGTGAAACCAACTCTGTATCGACTCCAAGGCCATCACCAGTAATAAAATCAGGCCAGTACAAAGGGGGCGTTGAGAAAAGAGCCTGCTACAGCCGCAGCGTCAGGGAATAATTGCACACAATCCATCCGTAGCGGAGGGAGGAGGTAAACCTCCCTCTTCCCAGAGAGCCAGTCTCAGCTACCCTGCTCCTCATCCCCAGCCCAAGCCCGGCCAGCCTTGCCAGCTGCACAGCCCTGCAACCACAAATAAGAGCTCACAGAGGAGCGGCTGAGAAGCGGGCTGGTTTATTTTATTGTTTTGCAACTTCTTATTTATGAAAATGCTCTGAGAGCCTGGATACGGATCAAGTTTCGCTGCTCAATATTTATTAGAGCCTCACCTGCCTCACCGGAATGGGAACTGCAGGCACTTTGATTAATGGATTGGAAAAAAGAAATGTATAGTTTCCCTGTCGCCTCGGTAAGCGCCTCCCTGTATCTTGTGCCGAGAGGCTATTTTACGGCATCGCAGTCCTCGGTGAATCTCTGCTGATTGCTTGCTGCCTCCCTACAGCAGCACTCTGCTCGGAGGTGTGGGGTGGCACCGTGTTTTATCCCGTAGCTGGAGGTGGAAGAGCACTGCGGTGCTATGTCAAGTAGAAACAGGCCCTCTCTGAACAGCAATAAAAGCACAGACTTAAAATATCACCCCAATGGCAGCTGCAGGTTGGGGAATAAACTAAGTTGTTCTCTGTGCTCGGAGAGCACCCACCAGCGCCAAAGAGGGATTTCTGGCTGCGGCCTGACTGCTCTCCCAAGGCGATGGCTGTATCGCCTTTGGAGGCAGAGCCGTTTTAGCAGCAGTCTGTGGACCCAGGCAGCTCCAGCGGCTGCACCCTGCAAAGCACAAGCGTTAGCCAGGCCTTGTCCCTCTGCCTTTCTTCATCAGCCACCTCTGGTTGTGAAATTAAGCTTAGGCCCACCTTTATGCCAACCTGCTGCTTTTGAGCTAAACAGAGTTTGCACTTTACTCCAGTACGGGGGTGCAGGATGGTTATATTTTGCCACTGGCTAGCCAAGAGGCACTGCTGAAGCTCGGACCCATGGAACACCTAGAAGCAGACCCTACACAGTCGGTTTTGCAGCAGGAATCCTTCCTATCCCAGCAGTGACCTGTTTCCAGAGCTCAGCTTCCCGCCAGCATTTTGAGGTACAGCACAAATACTCCTACCGATCGCTGCCATCCCACGCTCTCAGTCACGCAACGATTCTGGCATACGGTGCATTGGGTAAAGACTGCTCCTGCATGATACATGGAGACCACTGATTCAATCCATACCTTATCTATAACTAAGAAAACACCAAGTTCTTCATTGATGGTGAAAGCAGAGAATTGCTGAGGGTCTCAAAAGATGATTTTTTTTTTTTTTTTTAATAAAAGCCTCCCACACACACTCCTCGTGTCAGGTACTTGGGCGCACGCTGCACTGCACTCTCGCCATCAGAGTAAGCAGCGCAGGGTTGAGGAAGCCAAAAGAAGAGGAAGAGGAGAGCAGAGCATATTTCCTCCAGGAGAGGGCAGTCCCATACACACACATACTGGTAACTCATTGCACATGCTGGAAATGAATCAGTCCTTCATAATGAAAAAGCCCTGTTATCCCAACATCCTCAGCCGGTCCGTCTTCCCTTGACTGGTACAGGACTGTGCCCCACATATGCCTGGAGCCTGTGCAGTTATTTAAACCTGCACGTTGTAATCGTTTACCTTTACATTTCGACTAATAACTTTCTGCTCCAGTGGAAGTGAGTGAGTGCTAGCGTGCGCTAGCGCCAGGCAAGGACGGGGCCGATGCTGCAAGGGTCTTGCACACACACCGTGGCACACTGCGGGCTTTGCCTTCAGATACCCACCTCACATCTGCCTGGAAAAGTCTAACCCTTTACTCCTGCCCTGCAAACCTTCTACATAAAACACACCTGTGCTCACATACACAGATTACTCCAGCTGCAGACTTCCCACACCAGCTCTGCCGCTGCCCCCCACCTTCTTGCACTGTAGCCCCCCAGCTGGGGGTCCCCACACCCAGCTCTGCCAATCTCCTTTAGTCTCTACTTTCTTATTTCCATGTTCCTGCTTCCACATTTGCCAAGGCACCTCAGACCTGTCCTGCAACCTGTCTCCTTGTGATTTCATCAAGGGAAGTTTGTTAGCGAGGCTCGGTACGTGGCACCTCCCCGGTGCTGATGTAGCATCTCCCAACTCTCCTCACTCTGGGGCTTTTGGGGACCATGCTCCTGAGCCAGGCAGCGCTTCAGCCAGCGGCTGAAGCTTGCGATGGGCCATCCTCACCCCTTCCTGGGGACGCATAAGTACCGAGTATGTACAATCCCAAAGGACTTCGAGAGGATTCGGCTGGACTTCATTTAATTGCTACTGCAAATTAGGTCTCAACCCATTTGTCCCAACCGCGTGATGGATGAGGCTGTATGTTATGTCCGCTTCTAGAGTCTACGTTTTTACCAAAAGATTGGCAGTCCCTGTGGGCCCCACTGAGATAAGAAGGGCCTTCTGCTTCCCAAGTCCCTTTTCCCCGCTCGCGCCTTCTCCCCGGTTTTTGTATTCAGCGTAGGGCCTCCGGTAGCGTCTGGAGGAATTCATTTCCTTCGCAGCCCCCCCCTCCTCCTCCCGAACGAGAAGTAGAGCTGATTTTTCCAAGTTGGATTCACAGGAGAAATATGAAAGCTAAAGGCACACGGTATAAATAAACATGCAATGGGAACACAAGAGGCAAAACACAGCGGCCCGACGCAGACGAGAGAGACAATACAGCATAACAAACAGCGAGCTGCGCTTCGCCTGTGGCATTTTCCAGCTACATCAATAATTATATAATACAACGGTCGCCGATTTCTCGGGCGCGGATCGATACCGACTGCGGTGCCACCCCGCTCCGTGGCGGGTTGTGGGCCGGGGGGCTCTTCGCAGACCCCGCTTTGCCCGTGCCGGGGATCGACGATTGCATTTTGCAGGCGATGCCAAGGGCTGAGGAAACGGCAAGTGTATTCTCCGGACTAAAGACACAGGGGTCTGCCCACGGCACACGATGCTGCCAGCGTCCGTGGGAAATGGCTTGCTGTTTTTTAAACCACCTGCAGAAGATGCAACCTAGGTACTGCTTTGCATAGGTGCTGTTGGTCGGCAAGAGGTTGAAAGAGGATTCGTCCCACGAGCATCTTGCATGCTGCGAACTTACTCGGCAGGAAGCGGTTCGTCTGTCAAGTGTAAAGGTACGAATGCACCCACTTGTCAGGGCTTCCAGCACAGCAATTAGGGGACACAGTACCATTAGAGACATCCGTATTCTTCATAACAAAATATAATTCTCTAAACACTGCAGCAGGGATGCTAAAAATAAAATAAGTTAAAAAAACCAGAACGGTTTTGTGGACAGAGCATAATGAGCATCTCTGTTTCAAAGAGCAGAGTGCTGCAATCCCGCCCCCAAATTCCCATTTTAAGTGTACAATCACTAAACATTGTGCTGGAGGGAAAAAAAAAAAATGGGAAATCAAATGAAGAAAACATTGAGAACAACAACAACAACTACTCCTCTCTTTTCTGTTGTTAGCTAGCTTGGGATTCCTATGAAGAGTAAGCCTGAAACATAGATTTCAAACCATTAATACCATTATTTAAATGCTAGCCTGAGAGAAGCAGCAGAATCTATGTCTGACCAATGCAACTTCCCACAAATGGCAATTACCTCTAAAGGCTTCCCATGCCAAATCTAATTACATTGAAAGAGACATTTGGAAACATGAACTGATCGGCTTTCTTCAGGAAAGTGGACCTTTTGTGTTAGAACTGACCAATAAAAAAATCAAACCAACCCAAACCCAAACAGCCAGAAGATGCGGATGGTGCATTCTTGCTCTATGCAATTTAACAGTAAAGTAATTGGCTTGCAGTGTATGTTATTATTTTATTGGGCTGCAAGCTGTCTCTGGTCAGGCTTTGTCTTGTATTTGTTAGACAAGCATTCTGATACCACTATGTAAAATGTCAAGTAATATAATTGGGCCCCAGTTCTACAAGGCCTTCCTTCAGACAGAACTCACATGTCATTGGGAATTTCAACTGATTTCCCTGCTGGAAGGCTGGATTAAAGGTCTTCCTACTGCAAAAATTGAAAAACTCATAACACTGACACACTCATCCTGCCAATCAAAGAGTAATAAAAAATAGAAGTGACTCTGAAAAAGATCATCCTAAACAGCAAGAAACCCCTAAATTAATAATAATAATAAAAAAATAACACTTGCATCCACCAGCCTGTGAAAGCTTGTGGCACATTTCACTAGCACGACAGTCACACAGATGCTTGAGTACCACCATGGATAAGCTATACTATAAAATCACCAGTGTAGAAGAGCATACTATCCTTAGAACTCCAGTTACAGCCAGCAACAGAGGTTTACTCATCCCTCTTTGGGGGGATGCACAAATCTGTAACTAGATCTGTCTGCTGAACTAAGTGTTATACATACACCTAGTAGGAGCCAGTTGCTACATAAGGATCCGTAATTTGCAAAGACAAAGAGGTGCAGCAAGATAAAAGTGAGTGATCTTGTAATCGAGATGGTATGGCTATAAAATTTTTCCCCTATGTATAATGCATTGCCTTTGCTGCAATTGGTGCTCCCAGCTGAGTTTTGATCATGCAAATGGATCAGAGAAAGTATGCTTCCAGTTTGTGTAGGGGCTAGTCAAAACAAAAAGGACTGTTGATCTTAGGATTGATCTTCCCCTCCATTAACAGGTTATTAATAGGTATAATGCATTTACAGAGATCACACCACATATAAGAATCTAGTACTTGTGGAACAAATGCTTGGGCATTATCTTCCCATTACTGATGAACGATGGAGGTCAGGAAAAAGCAAAGCAACCTACCCAAGGTTGCAAAGAAGTCTGTGGTAGATGAAGGCAGTGGAACTGAACCTTTTGACTCCTAGCCAAATACCCTTCCTCTCTGGCACGTGCGTCAGGAGAGTGATGGAGTGAGTTAGAAGTGGGGAGTTACTGCAGCCCAGCTGATTGGCAGTAGCACGTTAAGCCATAGCAATCTGACTTTCAAATCTGTCTCTGTACACTGGACTGGCTGCTCTTTTTCCATTTTCTGCCACTATCAATTCAACGCAGTTCAGAGCTCCTAGATTCAAACCAAACCAAAATAACCCGCTCGGGCCCAGGGCATACATATGAATATTTACAAAAGTTTTACTGGTGAAAACGTGTGGGTAGAGAGAACCCAAATATTTGTTGGATAGAGAAACAAGCAGATTAACACAACCTGTACTGGCACGATGTTCTGGGTTTGCTGTTTGCCTCTCCCTGCCATCTAATCAAGTCCCTTTGGAAGACTCTTTTCTGTGAGGACTCTCTCTCCATTGCATGCTGATGACTGATAATGCAGTCAGCATATTGTAAATGGGAGCTGCTTTCCACTGTGAAGGGACAAACCCTAATTTGCCATAGCCCTGGGTCAGATGGAAGTTAAATGAGCTGGAGCAGGACACAACCACACCCTCCATCGCTGGGCTATGAAAGCTGCACGCGTACACACGAAATCAATTACTCTGGGCTCTTCTGAATGCGACAGGAGAAAATTACATCTGAGCTCTGGCCTCAGCCAATCAATCCTACAGTAGCCTGATTTTTCTAGGAATGACGCTGCAGGCAAGGCTTGTGTGACCTACAAAGAGAAAGGTCTGAGTTCGGTGAGCTCTCTAGCTCTCCTTTTCTGTTCCCTCTCAGTCCTGCTTCTGCCCCCGTCCTTGGGGCTGTTTTGTCACACCCTGACTACAAGAGCTATCTTTACCCCGTCAGGGCATCAAATAGCATGCGATTCATGCCACCAATTACAAGGAGTCATTGAAGCTCAAATGCCAAATATCAAATTTATTTGCAGATATCGGATCCTTGCAGAAGAAAAGGCCCTGTAGAAACATACATAATTATTACCTCCATTTATGCCTTTAACAAGTACCAAAAGAGTCAGTATATGAGATTTTCCTTCTTAGTAATGAAAGAAGACACTCCCAGCCTTGCAAATTGTAAGTTCTGTTGGTTTACTTGGACTGTAATTATGGACTTATGAACATAAAACAAAGATTACCAAGAAAGCACTACTATTCATAACCGTGCTAAATCTGTCACTATGGCTTTGTTGCTATATCTATCTGCACTCATCACAGGGATGCTGCAGGCAAGCAAGACTACTAGCAATGAGCCCCCCTGAAGTTAGGATGCTATAGCCAAAGATGGTTTTTCTAGATTGTTTTCTAGAAAAGTTCAGACCAGGACTCAAGCCAGGGAACCAAGATTCGGTGGTTCCACCATCTTGTCATCTGTCTTTCTCTCTCCCCTTTGCCTTGGGTTCCTCTCTTTCACCTCGGTGGTCTCTGCAAGCTAGTTCTCACTGCATGCAGAATGGCCCATGCATTTCACAGACTGATGACTCATTTTCAGAAATGACTTAGATGCATCAGAGCTCAAATCTCATTGACAGCTGATGGGCTATGCCCTCCCGAGTGACCAAAGCCCAGATTTCTAAAGGCTATTTAAACACTTTAATAGTAGCTTACAAACCTAGTTCACAAAAAGTCAAGTTTAAAGCAATATAAATAAATATCCACAATTGAAGCTGAATAGATACAGAAAAACTGAATCTCTCTCATTATATTTGTATCTATGTATACTTAAATCATTTTGGAAGATGAAGTCTTCTATCCTTCACTCACCAGAATGCTTTTTGCCCTGCCTAAATAGAGTGCCTCTTCTAAAGACAATCTCAGTATCAGTCAATATGATTCAATCTGCATAACAGGATCTTCCCTGCAGAAGAACGGGGAGTTTAAAAGCCTGGGACCATAGCACAGGAAACAAAAGACTCCATGCTTGGTGATTTCCATGAGTATGTCAGACTGCAGCAAATTATATCCTATAAGCTCTGTGCAACCATTGACATAGTGTTTGCATTAGCATGTCCTCCTCCTCCTCATGAGTAAGGGTGCCTGCGCCTCAGATGTCTACCTAAAACAATAAGAACTTGCTGTATGTGCCAGACTAGGGTGGAGATTAACCAGCACAGGATCACAGTGGGTATTTCCAGGACTTCTGTAGCTGGAGAACAAACAGTGAAATTTGGCCTCACGTTTATCAGGATATAAAATGGTTCTCATTAAAAAGTCAATGTTTATCACAGCACCTCACAGCAACATCTGATTTAAAACAAGTCAATCATCTTCTCTGTACTACATGGGGTATATAGGAGGATGTCACTTGCTGTAAGAAGGTGCCTTTTTAATAATGACCTCCATGCCGACAAATAAAACAAAACCACAAAAGCCAACCGTCAGAGCAACGTAATGTTAACCTCGAAAGTTTATAAGAGCTGAGGCTATGCCCAGACATAGTAGAAATGTACTAATACGGCACAAGAAAATTTCTCAAGCACAGTTTGCCATAGGCATTCACTGCAGGTGCCCAAGCACAAAATGGCAGAGCATTATTGATGCACTTGGCTGTCAGGTAGTCAATTACATTTTTCCTCCTCAGATCTCTAAACACTAGATCCAAACCACATGACAAACCAACCAGTGAGACCATCAACAGAACAAGTACTTGGAAGACCAGAAATACTTGGAGATACCAGAAATACAGACATGCTGAGAGGGGGTTGAACTAAAACCTCCTCACCTGTGAATTCTGGAAAAAAAAGTTCAAGACCATAGATGTGGAACTAACACGCAAGATGTTCTGCTGAGGTTGCAGCACAGTTTTTTTGGGTGACATTCCTCCAGCTGATAGCGGCATCTGAACAATGCCTGGACCTTTTAAGCTGAGGTTCTGTTGTTAAGCACTGAAAATGCATCTGTTACTGTTCAAGAAAACATCGGCTTTCTCATGAAAGAAAAAAAAAAACACGAAAAAAGAAAATACATGCTCTCATTAGCCTCTGACATACCGTTCATGATGTGTGTAAAAATTGGCTCTGCTATTTCTAATAAACAGAAGAGAGCCCATGCAGATTTAAGTACTTTGACAAGTGTAGTGCGTTGCATTAAGGAAATGCAGAACTATGTTACAAGAAATATAAAGGGAATTCTTCACTGAATTTGCTGAATACAGCTCTCCTCCATTAATGCAATGCTGGCTGTCAATACCAATGGTCTTCCTAACTCCTGGCCAGGATTAACTAGTCACCGAATTGGGAGCTTACTGCAGCTCTATCTAGAAACGTAGAGTTGAAAGAAACGCGGGTCAATTCACAGAAAAGGTTTCTTTCTTCATCATGCAAGAGTGGGATGAATAAGAACAAAATCCATTTATCAACAGTACATTAAAACTCCAGGGCTCCAAAGGTTTATTTCATTTCAAATCATGGCCTGCCTGCTCATTTTGACGTGACTTCATGAAAAGCTCTCTGCATTAAGAAGGGATCTCGGGGCTTGGCTTTCTTCCTCCCCACCCTCCAGCCTCTCTTCTCACGTACTCTCAATTCAGCCGCATGGCACAGCCATGAGAGTCCCATACTCACTGTCTGCCTGCATGACCCAGTGGGCAGCTGAGACAGTAGGTCAGAAGAGATGATCTTCAGCAATGCAGAAGATCAGTTCTCAGTAAGGCTTCCAAAAAGATGTATAACAGCACTTGTATCAGATGGACCTGTCCTATCTTGTTTAATAATACTGGGAAGAGTAAAAGGTTTCTTCCACAGCCGTAAGACCAAGGTCTCCTCTCAGAAGGAGAAGAGGGTCCAAACAAGAGAACATGGACGCACAAATTCCCAGCCTCATACACAGAGGATCCGCATACTGACACACAGCAGTCAGGCATTGGTGATGACCACAGCAAATCTCAGGCTGGATTCTACAGGCAGCTCATGATGGGTTTCTGTGTGGAAATTACTCATCCTTTCTGTGCTTCCATTTCACTGTAGGAAAGAGTTAAGCCTCAAGGCTTTAAAAAAAAAAAAGTACAACCCTTCCCACTTTATATCAATTAAGCAAAAATATTTTCTAAAAATACACTTCCACTAGCCTTCTGCACTAGTTACACAGGGGATTCAGGAGGCAATATGAAAGGATGAAACTCCCACTAAGTTTCAGAGTGTTAAAATGGATATAGTTAAGGCAACTTTCACATTTGCTCAGCACCATGTCCAAGAATGCCAAGAGAACCTTTCCCCTCTTCTTAGGAAAATAACACACTGAACTTTTACTATGGATTGCAGGAGAATTCATATTCACACTTTCAGCCAGCATTAAAGTGGCTTTAATTCGATTTTGTTTAATTCCCTTTAAAAGAAAATTAAATGAAATCAAATGAAGGCCATTTTTAATTCCAAACAAGTGTGTGTGCATGCATCACTTTAATACAGTTTACATAATCCACTTGAAACCCACCTTGTTACTTAATTCAGATCAACTTTCCTGTGTGCTCCTGCCTAGACAAGCCCTTAGAGATAACATTATCCATCCTCAAGGAACAGCCACATTTCATTATTGACACCTAACTCGAGAGAGAGCTACTCTGGAAGGGACAATGTAGTTGCACACAATTTATATGTCTGTCACAGAGAGAACAATGCTCTGTATACAGCTACAATAGCAATTAATATACTAGTGGTTGTTGTTCCATTAGTCACTAATTACACAGTAAACCAGTAATACAGAAGCCTTGTTCTTGGCAAAGAAACCATAGCTCCAGAACTATTGAATTGATAATTTGGAGCCTGCCTTTTGTTTCCCTAGGGATACCCTGCACCTTTGCCATCAGTTAGCTGAGAACACCACAGATGATATAGATCCAGAGGCAATGGCTGTGTATTGCAGACCACTGTTTAGGAACTTCTGAATTACGGCATTTGCATGAGACGAGTCAAGGTGAGTTCAGTGGCTGAACAGAATTGCTTCCAATCTTTGTCACAACATACAAGAAGAATAGTTTGTCACTGAAGACTTTTGCCTCCTCTTACAAAATACAGGAGAAGCGTGGCAACCTCGCTCCCGCATTGTCTTATCAGGCTATTACAAAAAGAAGAAAATGTCAACTCTAGTTGAGGGTGGTTTTGACGAATCCTTGTTTTGCCAAGACATCTTGCAAAAGCTAAAAAAGGTAAGATGCGAGGGAAGAAGGAATGGAGCAAAACAAAGCTTTTAAAAGTTTAAGATTTGCAATAAACTCCAATGCATTTGGTAAGCCACGGATGTGGCCCTGGCCAGCCAGGGAAGAGGCACCAACAGGCCCAGCTCCACAGCCTTCCTTATGATCTTCTCTCCACATTATTTTCCTCTGTTGTTCAATGCATGGCCTCACTCTAAAAATGCATCACAATCTGTACTCTCTTATGACCCAGCCAATCCACAGCTCCAACATTGCTGCATGTTGTAAATGTTTGAGGAGAGCCTTAGAGAAATGGTCCAGTCATGCTGTTTGACGACAAAAGAGCAAAACAAGAGAAGCTACCATCCTTCTTGCTAAGCTACTGGCCACAGCAAGTTAGAACAGAAGGGTAATTGTCTCACCTTTCCCCCCCGAAGCAAGGACCCAGGGCTTGAGGAACTCTGAAAAATGCCAGTTTACAAAAGTGGCAATTTCCAATCAGCTTCTCTAATTAACATTTAGTGGAAACTTTTCCCCTTTCACCGATGACAGCTCTCTCCAGGGATCTGTGATTAGAGCAAGCTCCCTCTTGATATGGGAAAAAGGGATAGAGACAGTGTTACAGAGACAGCATTACATGGTATTTTAATGAAAGCCTACACCTGCAGAAGTTGCTCACTGGAACAAGTCAATGAACCATTTTGATCTCATTATTTAGAATTCTTAACTTTTAAAATTAAAGCCTAGTCAACTCATCTTTGGTCCAACTGTGTTGATCTTGAGTCAACAATTCCAGGAAAACAAAATACCCCTCCTTCCCTCTCCTCTTCCTTGTTGTTACTACAAATAGAGGTGGGAAAGGGAGATTCTTTATGCTTTCATCAATAGTTTTACAGTTAAATTCGCATATGCCATATGTACTTTTTTTTTTTTTTACACATAAAAGTCAAGAAAATATCATCCAGTTGACTTCAAATTCAATACAAAAATGCTAAGTCATTCCCAAAACTGACCAGTTCTTTATCGTCTATGATAAGTATCAAGGAACAAAGATTAGCCTCATAATGAAAATTCAATCGCATCCTTAACTATTCATAGACTACCACTCTGCTCCACAAGGTACAAGTGAGGGTAATTGACAAGATGGATTGAATGATCCAATACGTTTAACTTCTGCAAGTTTTTATGGCAAAGACTTTTTCTCAGCTTAAATCAGTATAGTACCACGTTTATCCATGGAGCTTGAGAAACACTGAAAAAAAGGTAGCCTGGATCAGCTGAGCTTCCCTTCTAGAAGGAAGACACCTTTATACCAAACGATAATAAAAAGGCAGAGAGAAGATTGGGACCTATCGCATAGAGAGCATCTTTTATGCATGGGGGAAGATGGGTCTGGAACTTCCTTTGTCTTCATTTTCGTTGCACAGACAGGTAAGCCAAGGCATAAACTGATTAATGGACTGACTTAAAGAAAGCCTGTGGCAAAGGCAGGAATTAAGCTCAGGTCCCCCGAGGATCAGTCCAGTATCTTAACAAACCCGTATCTTTCCGTTCTGAGATACTGTGGCTTTCCTTTGTAATTAAACAGCATGGATTTGAGGGGGCTGATTTTAACTGTCATTGTACTGAAAGAGCTTGCACTGGTCAAGTGGGGAGGAATTGCCTTGCTAACCTAAAAAGGCTTTTCCTTTACTTAATTCCAGGATTCTAACCTTTAGAAATAGAAAATATTGCATAAGCAACAGTACTGAACAATTCTGAAGGCATACTGAGAGAGCTTTTTATACTCTCCCATTTTAATAGCTGGTGCTTTTATTGTAGATAGTATATGGTTACAGAATAATGTGTATGGGTTTAATGTCTGGTATGATAATATCCAAGGTGAAGATATTGAAAATTCAATTAAAATATAGTTTAGGATATTGGCTTATTTTAATTTCCAGCCTCCTTTGCCCCCCATCCACCTCCTTTGCATCCAGGAGCTCTTCCCTGTGATCTAAAGCCAGAAGTTACACGCTAAATCTTTTCTCCTGTAACTCATAATCTGAAGTTCTTTATACTTCTTCAGTATCTGACTATCTGAAACCTCTTCTTAAAACTCTCAGAAATCCCTATGCTCCTTTAACAGAAGAGGACACTGAAGTGCTGAGATAGGAGTAGTTCCTATCAAGGACAAAACTAGATGAGGACCCCAAAGACTTCTGTCTTAGCATTAAGCCCTGGGTCACTTGCACTCACTAGAGCTTTTTAAAACCATGGTTGCCATTTTGAGCAGGTTCAGAGAGGGAACAAATTATTTCATCACAGCAAAGCAACTCCCTCCTCTGCAGTTCTCGGTTACCTTTAACCAACACAGCTTTTACCATCATTTATATTCCTCTTGCTTGTTTGATCAATTAAGTTTTCTCACCGTCACCGCACTGCCTTACATGGTACAGAGAAGAAAATAGAAGTCCTACTGGAACGTGATCAGAGAAACAGCAATAATTTCAAGAGGCAAGCAATGAACCAGAGTCTCAGAAGAGCTCCAACTGCTGTCCAGAGTTTTTCCTGATCCTTCATAACGTATGTGGGAGAGCATACAATAGAGTTGGCCACTTTTGTTGGCTGCTAAACTGAGGTGTTGAGCATCACTGCAGACAAGCACTGCTAGGACAGAAGAGAGATCCTTGTTCTATTTTCTCTCTCTGACAATGCCCAGGAACACTCAGTCCTGGAAACTGAACACGAATTGGCTTGTGTCAGATCTGAGAGAACACATACCTGAAGTGTTTATGTGGCCTGTCTGAATCTTACCCTGACTACAGTAATGGAAGGTGTTGTCCTTGTCATACGAAATATCATCACTAACCTATTTGCTTCTGAAACTCCTCCAGTTTCCCAAATTTTATAATAATAAATTGCATATCTAAAACATTATATGTATGGTGCCCCTTTATTTCAATGGGACCATGCAGTTTCCATGATAAGGCACAAGTAGCAAGCAAGTTCCAATACATTTCTTAATCAAACTTACCCTATATGTAGTTTACACAGATGTAAAGATTTAGGTTAAGCACCATGGTCACCAGTCCCTAGTAAACTGATAGGTGGGCTCTTCAAGGCATCAGAAGAGTCACTGCCCTATTTATAACTTCCCTGAGCACCATACAACCGCCCAACAAAAGTCGATTGCATCCCTCCTTTACAGAGATGGGGAAACAAAGTAGAGTGAGTCTCATAATTAAGCAGTGAAAGAGACTAAGCAAAAGAAGTGCACCCATCCTTGGCTTAGCACATAGTCCCATCTCTCAGCATTCCCTGTAAAGAGGCCGTTAGTTCCCACGTTTAGGTCCGTATGGATTATAGGGCATTCAGGTAACCACCCATCTAGAAACAGATGAGCTTTTTCTACCCTTGTGGTTCTCACGAGCCCCCCCCACCAGCATTCATCTTTTTCAGTAACTGCCTTCATACCATTTGCTGGTGAAGTAGCAAGTGAGTATCTCCGAGAGCTGGCTCTTGTTAGCCATGTCAGTCAGAGATTTGGTGACTTTCAGCGCTTGTGTCTGACTAGAATGGAGGTCTTGGCCAAGGTCTACATGCAGCGCCTGCACGACAGCTGGGGGAAAGACGCACACCTCTGCCATAGAGACATGAAGGATGTTCCTGTTCACCTCCTTCTCCAGCAATGCTGTCCTCCTGCAGCATGTACTTTGAAGTCTGCCTGTCTGTAAATGTACTGGGAGGCCAGCTAGCAGCAAATGCAAAAAAAAGCCAGCATATTAATACTGGATAATAACAGGAAAAATCCACCCTGCATTGTTTCCTTTTGAGTCTTTTGAGGGTGTCGCCTTGTTTGCCAGCTCCTGAGACATGCTCTTTCCAGAGGGGATAGCTGCGTGTGCCCCGCTTCCCACACTTTGCTGCAGATTTAAATACGCAGGCATTGCTGCTAGGTGAGTGCCATTTGAATCGACAAACTGGGATTTCTGCTGAGCGCTTCACACTTAATGCAGCCCTTGCCTAGGCTTTGAAGGCAACGGCTTGTTGCCTTAGGGTCTGAAACTAACAAAGCCAAGCAGAACAAGCCCAGGGCTCCCGTCGGATTGCTCGATCAAAGACAATATTAAACAGCACTGTTTTCATAACTACTATTCTGGGGCACTTGGATAGCAAGACAAAGGAGATGAAGTTAATTTCTGTTATCATAGCCTGGTGCAGCTGCAAGGGCCCTGGGAGAAGCCATCTTCTCTTGATGGCTTATGCAGCCTGTGCCTTTGCAGGAGTTCCCATTAAGCAAACGGCGTCAAAAGCTTGTCAGATGCACTCCTGTTCCCCTCCTCCCCACACCACTGTCCCCACACAAACGTGCCCCTGTTCCTTCCTCCAGACGTCTTCCACACATCTCATTACAGACACCAAGGAGCCTCCCTCTCCTTGACCACTTCCCTGCACCTCACAGCTCTCTGCTTCACCTTTTCCATAACCAGCACTGCTCATTTTGGTGCCCAAGGAGACCCAAATTAACAAAGTCCTGCCCTTGGTGCAGCAGTGCTGGTGCAAGGGGCCAGACAGAGAATGGGTCCTCCAGGTTCTGCTCTGCCATGGACCTAACTCATCACCTTCGGCAAATATCTTGGCCTTTCGTTTGTACATGGTCAGCTGGGATTGACAAGGCCCAGCCTATTTTTGTTAAGGTGCTGGCAGATGAAGGTATATTATGTACCCTTAGATGTGAATGGTGATAGAGGTCACTGAGCAGTATTATAGGAGGAAGGGGAAGCTATCTCCTGATGAGAAGCACTGCTTGGGATGTTTGAGGCAATTTTAAGATTCCCTTCTTATAAACCAACATGGTCATCGCCAGCAGATCACCTTAAGAACGGATGCTTGTCTGCAGCAGTGCTGCCCCAGGACTGCCATAGGTACCTTGGGCTCCATTTTTTCCTCCTTACTGTTCATCCATAGTTGAGCATAGAGACCATTTATGGAAAAGCAGGAGTGTGGTAGAGCATGCTTACACCCTCAGCTTGGTTGCAGCAAGGACAAGGAGGATGAGAAGACTGAGTGACCATGAAAAACTTTGAAATGAGATTACTAAAAGGGAGGAAAGAGCTCCAGAGAGCTTTGTTTAAAGTCTCTGTCTTCACACTGCAGGTTATTTCTGTGAGGTCAGTCAGAAAAAGGCAAAAAACAGTGCTTACCAAATTGGGGATAGGACATGGAAATAGTACACTGCTTGAGATGAGTAGAGTACTCCAGGAGCTTGTCTGCATCAATGGACAGAACATCCCATATTTTCATCCTCTCAAACTAGGAGCTCACCTTGGGTCTTTAACATCTAGGAAGACATTCCCGGCAACCTGACTACTCCTGTACAGCAAGCACTCTGTGCTAACAGCTTCCATCCTGGATTTCACAAACTGGTTCCTTTCAAGCTTGTTCTGCCCTCTACCTTCAAGTTCTCCAATTAGCTGAGAAGACACTAAAATACAGAAAAGTTTTCCTGGAAAATTTCTGAACAGATCCAATGTTGATGTGTAAAAAACAAACAAGGATGCAACATCAAGCTCAAACAAAAGGGATACCGCTATGTCCAGCTATATGCTGATACCTCACATACCTTCCTGATGTCAGGATTTTGATACTAAGGGGTCAGTACAGATCTCCAAGAATTTCAGAAGAACAAAAGTGTCCATTCTAATTGGTGAAGGCATAAAAAGAAAGAGCTGTTCTCAATCCAGAAGAGAAGTAGCCAGTCTTCAGTTTTAAAGCAAACCTTCTAGATGTAAATTGCTGCATTATTTAAGTTTATTGAACATCTAACACCAGGAAATGTGCAATTCATGAAATTTTCAGTGAAGATGTATGAATGAGACTTTCCGATACATTTTTAAAATGTGAAATTATCAAAGTTTTATGCAGTGCCGACTTTGGCCATATATGGTAGAGTTAATTGAAAGTGCAATTCTAGCTTTAAAAGGGTCCCCATGAAAGTGGCAATGTATGTTTTATTGTCTCTTCGTCATTTGCAACTCAAAGGTGCCCAAGTTTATAGATGAAAAAGTGTTTCTTCTAACTGCCAGCCTGGGCTGCAAGACACTACTGAATCTGAGAATCTGGGTAGATGCTTTGCTTCTTCCACTTGTATCACCAGTTCTATAGTTTCTGCAAGCTAAATAATGTGCCCAGCTATCCAGATGCAACCCTTAAACCCTAGATCAGACCCCATAAGAAACTGGCTATCATCATGGGGAAGATCAAAGATCCTATATTTGGAGTACCCTTGACAAAAGGAACAAACTAGACAGGAACAAACTGAATTTCACAGTGGCGACAAGAAGCAGAAGGGTAAAGGTATCCTCACTCAGGAGGGTAGAATGGTCTTTGATCAAAAGACACGTGCATTACAACTCATTCTCCTTTTTCTTCCCCTCACAGAAACGTACCCGTTTAGAATTTTCTTAGCCTCAAGTCAAATAGGTACTGCAGAGGACAACTAAATCAAATGACACATCTTCAACCTCCTAGAGAGAGACAGTGTAAATCCAGCCTGAAGCCTCTGCTCCCTGAAATTGGATTAGGGACTCCACATTGGGTCTACCTAAGCCAGACAAATAGCCCTTACAGCTATTTTTTTTTTCCTTCCTTGTTTTTCCACACAAACACCTCCCCAAAAGCGAAAAAAAAACCCCAAACCCAAAACACTTCAAGAGGTGTTAGGCAACCTTCTACCCCACAACAAATAAGGCCACGGACCAAAACATTAACTCCAATGCAGAATTCATAGTTTCTAACAAACATTAGGTCATACGTTCTCGGTATGACCCTGGTGCAAGAGGTAGACATCATAGAAGCCGTTGGGCTACTCTGCTTTGCTACAAACACATCTTTGGTCCCTTGTTTTGGTTATAAAGCTGAGCAGCAGGAAACATAAAATGGGATATTGGGTTGAAGTTTAATGCAGGGGAATGAAAGAATAGTCCCATGCCTCCCCCTTCCTTGCAGCTCCAGTGAGTCAACATCAGGAGCAAGAAGGAATTGGCCACACTGACTGGAGGCTGCAGGGCAGACACCGCGCTGCACATTTTATAAATGCAACAGAGCTGCCCGCCTCCAAATCTGCCAGGGGCAATACACGGGGATTTGCTCAGTAATTTGGAGCGCTCTGTTTTGCGGCCACAGCACCATCCCCACTCTTGCCTGCTGAAATGCCTGCAAGGACTGTCTCCTGCTGCTGCCACCTCTGCTCACAGAGCCAACAAGCACTTCCCAGCCCCCTGCGGCAAGTGGGGGCTCTCCCACAGCCCGCCCTTCAGCGCGGCAAGCCAAAGCGCAGAGACGCGGAGCTCGCGTGTCTTTGGCAGCGTGAGCTTTTTTCCCCTGTGTCTGCGTGGCAGGTGCAGACCTTTTTGCTCACCTCCTATCTAGCAATTAATGCAAGCCCCACACTGAATGCTGGAAATCACAGAGCTCCAACTCTAACATGTATGGTGGCTAAAAATGCGACTTTGAGAGAAAAAAATGACACCTCTTCAAAGCGGATCAGAGCACAGGGATTAATGTGCTTTCTGAACCGTGAGATAACCAGATTCCAGATCCTGCTCTATTTTGGAGCAGAAACATAGACCTGGATGTCTTACATTGCACTGGCTTAAAATCAGTCTCTGCTTCTTTCAGAAAGGCCATCCTAGCCATGAGAAATCCTTCCTTGTACCAGTTTTCATTAAACATCCATGTTTTCCCCAAGAAGTTTCTGTTTTAGTGTATTTGCATGATCATTTTTACGGCATCAACTCTGACTGCTAACAGAAGTAGTTACTAAATAGTGTCAGTCCACTTTTTTTCACTTTGTTCAACCATGTGAATAACAGTAAACCAAAAAAAAAATTTCACTTCTTGTTTGAGAAGAGTCTCCCTTCCTATGAAGATTGCTGTTAAATAGTGCTGCTATTAGATATCTAGATCATTTTAGAGAATGGATGCCTAGGTTATTTTAGATTTTGGCTTTGAAATGCTTCGATTTTTCTTCAAAAATTCAGCACATCATAGCAATACAACCACAAGTTTGCCACCAACTGTCCTCTTCCTTATAGCATTCTGAGTGTGTCTTTTCCTTTCGGAGCTACAGTTCATGCAACCCACAGAGCAACCCCACAGCTCTATCCTGTACAACCAGTTGCAGGAATCTGTTTCGAGGCGTCCTGCTGCTATGCCTTTGCACCAATATCTAAAGGAGGCGGCAGCATTGTGCTCTGACTCAACAGCTGGGTGCAAAGCAACAAATATTCTGCCAGGGTTAAAATGAGATTAGCAAAATCCCACAGAACAATGATTAAAAGGTGCTGTAACGAATCCATTTGCTGCATGCAACAAACACAGTTACTAGACAAATTATCTCTCTCTCACCCCACTCCTCTCTCTGCAGTGAGTCAGGACTAAGAACCCTCATCCTTCGGGCTTCAAATATATAGTCCAGCTTTTTAAGTGATACTGCCTTTGATTAACGGTAGCAGCAGTAACTTTATCTCCCTCCATGAGTTATGCCACTAGAGGGCATACGGATTGCCTAAATAATACCTAGAAAACAGTAGGTCCATTGGTCTTTGGGCCTGTATTTCAAGTTCTCCATCTTCATGAGCACACATCCTGCCATCCAACAGCAACTCATCTCTGCCAATACACATTCTCACCTTTGGAGTCTCCAATCTTCTCCCTTTCTTCATCCTTTACTGAATTTCTTACATCTCCCAGTTTTCCCATTCCGGCACAAATGCAACCAACTAACTCTACCTAAGGCAAAGGGGGGATTTTGTATTCTTTCCAGGACTTGCATATTTCTTAAAGAGGAGATTATAGTGTGAAAAAATCAGGAAGATCAGTGCAGACAACTCAAGTCTACAATGTTCCTCATCTCTGGTTCAGAGCCAGCACCCGACTGCACTCCCATTACACCAAATCTGAGTTAACGAGCTCTCCTGCTCTGCTAGGGAGCACAGGGTAAAGATGTCATTACCAACAGCCACCTTGCTCATACCAAGGCTAGTCATAAGTCCAGGCTAAGAAGCATCGACTTCCAACCAGAGTCAGCTGTCCCTACACCTTGCTCCCTGGCACTGCTGGACTGCCGAGACCCTCGAACTGGCCCTGCATGGATTGAGAAAGATCCAGCAACACTTACCAGTCTGGACTGCAAGCAATGCAAAATAGTGCTCCTTGCTTCCAGCCCAGGAAACAGATTGCAATTTGCATAGTCCTCTACCTGAGCTAATAAACTATGATGAACTCTTTCTGGGTCTGCATCCATGGCACAAAAAATCTTTAGCCTGGATAATCTCTGTTATGTATCCTGGCTCTTTCACTCAAGCCGCAATACCTTTTACCTCTGGAAGTCCACGGTGCCAGCCAGCACAGCAACCACTACAAAACTTGCTGTCAATTCAGTCTGTTCTCTTCCCAAAAAAGCATTAAACTGAGCAGCCAACACCACCCATTTAGCTTTCACTATTCAGTTCCTATTGTAAGCAAGGTGAGGGCAAACCAGCTGGCTGATTCCCACCCGTCACCTATCAACTTGGTCATCTCCTACCATCTTGTTCCACCTCTGCCTCCCTCATAGGCCCACCTCCCTCCAGTTCACAGGTGGCCCTGGGAGGGCTCAGCTCTTGTGGCATGCCAGGAATGCTACGAGCTCAACCACATCAGCTTTTGAGCCTGAAGGGACTAGTCCACTGTTCGGTTACCATTTTGAAAATGTATGAGATAAAGAAAGAGCAAAGGATCATCATATGTTACAATGGGAAACCTGTCAAAGTCTAGCACAGCTTACAGGACAAAGTCACAGATATTGGGATTTCATTTTATTGGGTGTCCAGCTGGCTGCCTTTGCCCATCTATCAGACAAATCTGAATGAACATCCCACTAAAGGAAAGAGGAAAAAAAAGTCCAAGTTAAGCAGTTGATAACCAGGATTTCATTTGTTAATGTAGCAGAAGACTTCCTTGTGAGTCTGTCTTGCGCCAGTATCTGCGTCACAGCAGAAATAATACAAGGCAAGAAAGAAAGATGCTTTAAAGAATATGGTTCTTTGTCAGACTGGAAGTATTAGCTGTGATTCAGAGATTAATGACAGCATAAAAATCTATTAAGGCATCTAGACTGTCTCTCGAGGGACCTTTTCAAGCTTGTAGTGCATGGATTATTCTCCAGGGCTCTGCCCAGCCAAACTTCAGATATCCCAAATGACAGCAATTCCGCCACAATTCTTAACAAAGCTATTTCACCACCTAATCTCTTTCTTCCATTAAGTATTTTTCTCTCCTGCCTATTTTTTTCCTCTTCCCTCCACCAAATTTTATACCACGAGACATACTTCTAGCTCTCAGTCCACACTAGACAATTCTTCACGCCTTCCCAGTATGCCTAGATCATTAGCATAGCTCCTTTTTAGTCATTTAGCCAAAACAGCTATATATTTAGCTCTCACAAGCATTCCTCATAAGTCAGTCCCTCCATCCCCTTAATCATTCTCCTTGCAATCCTCTGAATTCCCTCTAATTTTGTTTACATCTTTCTGGAATTGAAGTGCCCGGAACCAAGCGCTGTAAACAACAACAGCTCGTTATCTGGCTAGACTGTAATTCCAATGATCACAGCACAGGCCCCGCACATGCCATGCACACACAGACACATGCACGTGCTCACCCTCTGGTTCAGGCACAGCATCGCTACGAGATGCGAGTCCCGCACGACGGACATTCCCTCCTCGCCAGTGACATCAACCAGGCCTCTTTCAAGGAAATCCAATTCCAAACAAAAGTGGGGGTAGATCTTCTGTAGAGCCTTTACAACTCTCATTTAAACAAGTCGTCTTGTGAATTTGCTCCACCGTTTTCTCCAATTTTACAATTCCCAGTCTGTCCAGGAATGGTCACAAGCCAAACTGAACAAACGTTCCCATTATCCAACACAAACACAATCCACAGCATAACCTAAAACCCTTCCACATGATGCACACTCCTCAGGTTCCAGTCCCATCAAGCAGTGGCAGATCCCATCAAAAAAGGGCCGCTCTTACTTTTGAGCCACTGAGGCAGGCATGGCAACAATGGTTTCCCTGAGCATTTTTCCTCAGGGAAACTGCATCTAACCCTGGGTTGAGAGGGCCAGGACTACCACGCTCTTTGCTGGCTATATTGAAAACCTTTTCCCAAAGAGCCATTAGCAGGAGAAGGTCAGATCTAACACCCCAGGGAAATAAATGGGATTATGTATCTCTGAGAATGCTCTTTCAGCTGTCTGCAGACTCAAGACAGACACCAGCTACTGGCTGCACTCAGGTTATATTTTCAAGTTTTTCGTCACACCTATAAAGACCACAATTTTCAGAACTTTTTTGTTTTAGATGGTAGTTGATACTTTGATGTAACCTTATGACAGAAGATAACACATTGCAGAAAAGCCTTTAAGCACTTATGCCTTAATCTGTTCTTGAAACTCGAGTTGGAATTTTTCCAACAAAACACCTTTTTTTCCTTATTAGAAAAATGCCAATTCCGTGAGGCAGAAACATCCTGCAAAACTTTTTGGTTTGCTTCAATAAACTTCTGGTGAGCTTCAGGCAGGATCCAGTAAGAAACCTGTCAAGGTTCCTGTGAGCTCCCAGGACA
This sequence comes from Phoenicopterus ruber ruber, assembly GCA_009819775.1. Lineage (NCBI taxonomy): Eukaryota > Metazoa > Chordata > Aves > Phoenicopteriformes > Phoenicopteridae > Phoenicopterus > Phoenicopterus ruber. Next base: position 91,598,640 of record CM020215.1, on the reverse strand, counting down.
TCTGTGGGGTAGCCAAGGCACCAAGGAAAGGTGGCAGCTCCACAAGAAGAGTTCTTCTAGATCAAGGTCTTCCTAAGCTTCCCCCATAACAATTTCAAATCCTCTTTTCGCATGGCATCCCTGGGTCTGCATGAACTTGAAAGCTGGCACTCTAAGGATCCCTGCTATGCGGCGAATAAAGCAGAGGCTTGAAGTGTCCCGTCTCCCCAGTACCTTTCACACCGCCAGTCCTCCTTCAGAGCAGCTGAAGCAACGCCTCAGCACCAAGGACACCTTGGGCCAGCTTGCTGCGCTTTTTGTGCTCCTTCGGGTTGCTTTGGGCAGCAGGGGGAGGGAGAGAAGGAGACCAGAAACTCCTCAGGTTGACCAGGGGATGAGCAAAGCCTACAAGCAGGGGCCTCATGAGGACCCTTGAAGCCTGAAGAAAAACCTGCTGATACAAAGCTGTACATCAGGACAGACAGAGCAAGGCCAGCCAGAACGGCCTTTTCTCCCTTTCCTCTGCGTACATAGCAAACCAGAAGAGGAGGAAGACTCTGTACTGCTGACCTTAGCTCTAGGTCCCTCTGGGGCAATGCCACAGCTCATTTACCTCATGCTGCAGCCTGACTTTTTTTTTTTTTTTTTTTATTATCAGCCCAATCTGTTGCAGCTCTGTGGCTGCTGGATAGTACAGAAACCAGCCATCAGTAGGCACCTAGGATAGATGGAAATGGACAAAACATTCTATACCCTCACTTTGGCACTCTCACCATTTCCTACCTTCCATCTCTTGGCAGGCCTAGACTACAGGCAGCTCTTACACCTCTTTAGCTACTATAATTAAGATTTTTTTCTTTGAATCTCTGAGAAATTACTGTTAGTAAAAGCCCTAACCCTGGTACAGCACAAAGACTCTTCCAGACAAATAGTTTCCTTCCCTCTACAGAAGATCTAGAAGAAGTGCAGAACACCTCACAGGGGCACACCTGCAGTCAGGTCTATCCTGCTTGTGCTCAGCTAGCTAAACCCGAGACTTGATAAAACACAGGTATGCTGGACAGAATCCGTGCTGTTGAGGTAGTTACACCAGCAAGGTTGTGTTAATGTAGGTACAGCCAAAGTGCAAACTTGCTGGTTTACTGGTTCAGACTGCATCCAGCCCAGAAATCCTTTGCTCATACAGTACACAATAGCATAGCTACATAAGAAACGTTGGCTCAGTCAGGTTGTACTATTTTTGAATATGTTGGTCTAATTAAAACAGTGCAGCTTGTACATGTAAGAAAGCCTCCTTTTATCCTCTTCCTTCTTCTTTTCCCAGAAACTCTCCCATGAAAGTGCAGGAGTCAAACATGTCCTTTCCACCCTCTACACTGTATTTCATGCCCAGGTGACTGAAGCGTGACTAAGTTGCCACCTTACACTGAGGCTATCACAAAAAGATGAGAAGGGGTAGCCAAGCCACAGTAACAATTCTGTTTCACTGCAACAATTGCTTGCCATGTCAAGATAGGATGCAAATCTGCTATGAATAATGGTCACTCCAAAAGCATACACGGCTACACAGATACTCCTATCAGTAGTCATGCTGCATTCACCTACTGAACTAACATTTCATAACATCTCGCTTGCACAAAACACAACCCTGAACCAGATTTGCTAACATGGCACAAGCATCTTTACCACACAACTTATGCATTTTGTCACACGCAAACACACACATACATATATATCTCCACCATCACCTTCTGTTTTGCACATGCGTCTTCTCAAAAGTCAAAGAAGAGATATAAAAAGGCCTCTGGTCATACCTTCATGCCCAGACCATATATACAGGCATAAGTAGGACTGGATGTGGTGATAGCAGTGGTCCTATTGTACAACAAAGTAGCTTTACGAGGCAAAGAGTAAGGTACTCATGCAAGCAGATGGACCCACAATGGCACAAGTCTAAACACACTTACACATCAACCCCCCCCCAGATGCCCCTTGAAATAACCCCTCCTTCCTGCAGGCAAAGCCTCACCTGCAAATCCCTCCTTTGTCTGACACTCAAGTACATATCCCCACAGTCAGCTTCACCAACACCCACACGACTGGAAGTCGGGTAACGCAGTGCACTGGCTGCAAGGCTCACGGTCAGAAAGACCCTTGCTCTCACTCTTGACGTAGCTTTGGGTCAACTGTTGAGGGCCAAGCACAGCCAGACTCCATGCAGGTGCAGCAGCCAGAGGGCATGCAGAAGAATATTAATAGTTATTGTCCTAGCAGGTTGTAAGGATTAATTGGTTCCAGCCTGCAACTCACCATCAATTTAAGTGCTCAGGGGCAGAGGGGAGGGAGCTGTGATTACACACTTACATTGCATACTCATATCCCAGTGGCTGTGCACTGATATGCTATTGATTTTCTGGTTGGAAAACTCCACAGCCTTCCACTTGTCTCGTTGCTTGCTCCCTCCCTCATCCTACTGCTCATGACCTGCCTGCCACTTGTTCCCCCTCCCGATAGCCAAGAACACATCACCAGAAAAGGGAGAGGACCACCCTTTTTGTGGCAGAGCTCTGCCAAACCTGAAAGAAATGAAGAAACCTGCATCCATGAGGTCACACAGGCAGACCCTAGAGAAGGGAGCAGGTTTCAAGATCAAGCCATCGTCAGAGGAGTTTCTTTTGCATGCTTTATATAACCTAGGAACTGCAAAAGCCTGGACTGTGAGCCCACAGCTCCCATTATGTTCACCTTTGCTTTAAGCCAAAACCCTTCCTCTGAAGCTTACCCTTGGGATGCTATCTTTTTTAAAAAAAACCAAACAAAACCCTCAAAAAACCAAAACACACCAGCTTGCCTTAATTCAATATGTATATCCTTGCATTGCCGCCAGAACCATGTCCTCCCAGAGATGCCATTCAACAAAGTCCAGTACCTCTACAGCTGACAACCAGAGCAAAATCCTATTCTGTGCTTGCGGGTGACCAATAAGCAGGTCTAGCGTGAAGAGCCCTTTCCCCCCAGTGAGTAGTCACGCAGAATTTTCCCATGAACTTTAAGACAGCAGAAATGGCCAGCAAGACACTTCACTGCAAGGCCCAGCAAGCTTTAGCCAGGGAGAATACTCCTTTGGCTCAGAGAAATTAAAGCAGCAGCCCCTGCAGTGCAATTCCCGCTCCTTCCATGCAGGTGAGCAGGGCAGTGCTGCCCCACCGGCAGGCAACCTGCTGGAGGGAGCTCACAGGGAAATGCCTCAGCTTCCAGGATATCCAGCATCAACCGAAGCACCACAGTGCCATAGCATAGCACAGAATCAAGCCTGCATTTGTCTTTTTTTCCACCCATTTCTGCAAGAATCATGAATTCCCAGCATTTCTTCTTCCTTTCCACGCTGCCTGCAGGGATCTCTGCCCTTCCCTGACATCAGGAGAGGTCTGTGTCTCACATGTTCATCCACACAAATCTCCAGCTTGCCCTTATCTACTCCTTCTCAGAGTGGGACAAGATGGTCTGTGCTGCGCTTGATATTTTTGATTTTATCCTGGATAAAATGACAGCAGGAAGAGCACATCAGCTGTCAAAGGCATTGCTGATTGAGTCTGAACAGCGCATAAAACTATGGCGCACACTTCTTTAAGGAAAAGGGGATACTGAAGAGGCAAAGATTCATGCTTCCTGTAGGGACTGCAGACAGCAAAACTCTGCATCTTCACAGTAGCCACCCTGCACATGAAGGACACAATCATTGGCAAAGCACATGCCCACATATTCAATGGCCCACACGGAAGATTTTCCCCAGAATCTTCTGGGATGCCTTTGTCTGGTACCACTATGGATTTCACTCAGATCATTCAGTCCTTTAACAACGTCTGTCAGCCAATGACCTCAGCTGATTCTCTCCCACAAGGAAGCCCATCAGGTATTCAGATCTGCCCAGAAAAGGAGTCTTCCCTTGCCTTCACTCTTAAGCACCTTTAGCCACTCGTGTTCCTTTCACAGCGTACAGGTCAGCAAGCAATGCTACGGCTCCTCATCACCAGCACTGCCTCTCCAGCCTGCCCAGCCACACGAGCCTCTCCAGGTAACAGGGGCTACGTCCTATTCGGACCCACGCATTAACATCACTGCTTTAACCCATTCCTAGGCAAAACACTCTCGCACAGGGTAAACCCGTCGAGGGCAGGGGACAGTCCCCACCAGCAAAACAAGGGCCTTGTTGTACCCAAAAGCTTACAGGAGGCACTGCTGGCACACAGTAAGCATATGAACTTCTAAAGCATTGGCTCTGCCATCAGCCTAGGATGACGGCAGCCCTATTCCTCACCCTGTTTGGAAGGGGATCTATCGCTTGCAGGTGAAAAAGGAGTTGGAAAAAGTAACTCTTAAAGAACTTGTCTCCTCCTCAGACCACTAGTGTACGCACGGGTGCTCGCAGGCTGAAAAGGAGCGCCCACAAACATAGGGACTAGTGTATTTGTTACAAGACTAGTAAAACTCCTGTGTAAGAGGAGATCTCTGAGACTAAGAGATGAAGCAAATTTCTACTTATCATAATAAAGCCCTCTGAGTAGGTAGCTGAGTGCTGAGATTTATAACAGCTAGGGGAAATGGGTTCTTACTGGTGTGGTAATTATTGACTCAAATGGTCTGCAATCATTGGGATAGGACTTGAAGAAACACTTGGGATATCTTTTTAATGCTCCCTGTTTGCAGATAAAAAGCCTTCTCTGCCTCTTCCCTGTCTTAAGCCTACAAGAGAAGTGTTTTGTTTTAGGTATTGAACCTCTTCATCATTTAAGGGAATGCAAGGCAGCTGAGTGAGTTGTTACCTCATCAATACAGCCCAGCCTGTGAGAGCTTCCCCTGCCTTGTTCAACAGAGAGAGTTGAAAACAGATAGGAAGAAAAGTATATTTAGGAGAGCAGGAAAAGTCTTTTTTCTCCAGTCGGCGACGTCTAAACGTTATCCAACTGCACCACAATCACCCCACGCTGTTACCCATACACCACAATGATGTCACCACTTGCACACACATACGTTCCTGCTCCTCCCTCCGTTCTCCCCATCCATTACACATTATCAGCACAGAAACACTTGGGTACACGCTCCCATCCATATAGATTGCACAAACCTCACGCATTAACAAACACACCATTTTTCACACTCACATCGCCCAGTAACGCTATAAAACATGAGACTTTACAGATAATATTTGTACTACGTACCAGCCTAAAGTATCCAACTCACCCGAGTGCTTCTGTGATTTCTTTCATCAGACTCATCCCCCATTTATGAACACCCTTGAGCAGCTCAAAAAATACATCATAAATAAATGCTGCCAGTACTACGCAGACCAGTTCTGCATGTCCTTTCATAAAGCATCTACTTCACTAAATTGGCTCTGGAGGTATCTTAATTTTTTTTTTTTTTTTTTTAAAGCACAAAAATCTCCTGCAATTAACCAATGAGGTGGGGCTGTAGGGGAGGTTCGTTAAAACAAGCTGAGATTTTTTAGCAAATTGCAGATTTGAAACAGCTGTTATTTTTCAAGGGAAAGTGTTTAGAAGAATTTTCAATGTAAAGCAATGCTGAAGAAAATGTATAATTTGTCAAGGCATTCATTTTTTAAATAAAATGCTCCGGGGGGAAATCAAAATTACTTTTCATATTGGCAGCTAAGTTAGAGTAATAGTAGGTAAAAGTGAAAACATCAACACAAAATTCTTCTACATTATCAAAATGCAATTTTTGATAGATGCAAATCATTTGCTTCTCCTCCCCATCCCCACGCACCCAGTTTCTGACTTGGGGGAAAAAAAAAGGAAAGGAAAAATTCAGCTTTTGAGTCCGATTCAAGAATGTGATCTTTATGAGAAGCTACGAGGCACACCGTGCTAAGAGACGAACCCGTTCGAGGGAAAAGCTGCAGTGTGCCGCTAGAAAATCCCACCCGCCAGCAGTGCTGGGGTGTGTAGGTACTTTTATTCCTCCAGCCCCCACGGGGCAGGAAGGCCAGCGCACCACGCAGGAGGAACAACCGTCCCGCCTGCGAGCCACCTGCCTCCGAACGAGGACTGGAAGCACAGCAGCAGGGAAACGCAAGAATCCCGAACCACGAAATTAAGGAAACAGAGTGATCGGGGGGAAAAAAAAAAAAAATCCTCTGTGCAGTACTCGGAGCCTCTAATGTACGGGGAGAAGGAGCAAAGCCTGTCTCTGTGCCAAAGCCCCCGAGCCCAGGCAGGCGGGGGACAGGCAGCCCATTGCGTATCCCCTGGCAGAGGCGCGGGAGGAGGCAGCCGGCGTTGGCCGCTTGGCACCGCGGAGCCCCTGGGTCTCCTGCCAGCCTCAGCTGCGCTTCCTCCCCTGCACCCCCGTCGTCGCCCGCTATTCAGCCTCGGCTCGGCCGTGCCCGGCAGCGCCGGCGTCGCTCCCCTTCACCCCCACGTTTGGAGGCTTTGGGAGAACGGAAAAAGAGGAGGAGGAGCTGCTTTTGTGTTCACTGGTACACCCCCAAGTGGACAGCGAGGAAAAGGGGGAGAGAAGGCACGGGCAAGTTTTGGATAGCTCGCAGAGGTGCAGGCTCAGCTGGCTGGCTCTGGAGGGATGTGCTCAGAACGCGCTTGGAAGCGGTCCGAGCCGGGTCACTGCCTGTCAGAGCCGCTACTGCAGTTTCCTAGGGTAAGAGCTCCACAGAGTCGTGCTCAGCAGGGGTACAGAAGTGTTCAAGGCTTGTTACCGCAGCTTTCAGTGAATAACAATTAATTTGAAATATATGAGGTGCTGGGTTTTTCTTTTTGTTTGTTTGTTTGGCTTTTTTAAGGGCACAATACTTTCCCATCCCCTTTTAATTCCTTTAAATATGTTCGGGCTTCCTTGTGAGGTGCCCTGCTCCTCCCATGCAGCCCCGATATTCCTGCTTCCCCATCCTCTCACCCTCCGGACCAGAGAAAGGAAATCACTGCTCGCTATGAAACTAGATCCAGCAGTGGACTGGGTCTGGTTTATATCACGTCTGAAGTTTGGGAGCAGTAGAAAAGGCAGCTTACGGTTTGCAAACCCCCCCACTCCGTCCCAAAACCCAGGGAGGGCAACTGTGTTGCCTCTGCCCTCTCAGAGGGTACCTGGTAAGACAGCCCTCAAAAGGGCCTTCCCTGATGCCTTCAAAATCAGAATAGATGTGGCCGATGATACAACTGTGGCAATAGTAACTCACTAAAACAGAAGGTAAAAGCCTGTAAATGCTTGTAGCCTGGAATAAGCTGCGGCCATAAGAAAGGACTAAACCAGCTCCTGGTTGTGCTAGCATCGGGATGCTCTGGTCCCAACTCGGGGAAGGCTTGTGACTTGGAAACAGTGTGGAGCAAGCGCCATCGACTACAGGCTAGGAAACATGCATCAGAGAGAGAGAGAGGCAATGTTCAGCGTCGATGTGATTTGCCAGTGTCCATCTTCCTTGACAGGTCTGTGCCTACTCCGCCAGAGCAGAGGGAAGTTCACATCAAGCTACGCAACTTCATTGCTGACATTGGCTACTTATGTTACACAAGTATTGGCTCTCCTCTCACCCCACATACGTCCTATGTGCTGGAAAAAAATCCTCCTCCCCTGTCAGAAATAGCCACTTCACAGCAAGGAAGTCAACTGGAAGGTGCTGCTGCTGGATTCACAATCCAGAGTTCAGGGAATGCAAGTTTGAGAGAAAATATGTGACAGCGAAAAGCATGTGTACGCAACCCAGAGACAGAAGAAGTGAGACTGTATGAAAAGGAGCGCTCGGTAAATTTGAGAAGGTGGCAAAAAATGCGGGATTTTGCAGCGAGTGCATGCAGTAGTGACAGGTAAGTGTGAGGCTGCAACAGAAAGCATGTGTGTGACAGGGAGCATGCCTGTATGGGAATTTGCTTAGTAGACACAAAATAGAAGAGGCCAGTGCATGCAAGACTGTGTGTAGAAGTAGGAGCAAAGGGGAAGCGAGGATGCTGTGACTGGGCATGTCTCCGTGCACGGCACTCAGGCACTAGTGTGCACAAGAGTGAGAGAAAAGCGCTGTGCGTGCGGTGAAGACAGTCAGAGCGAGATACCCTCTAAGGGTGCAGCTCACTGCGAACGCAAGACTGCGAGGCACGGAGTAGGCCAGATTGAGTATATGTATGTTCTTTATTTATATATTCACCTATGTGTGTGTACATGTGTGCACACACACAGGCTTACGAGGCTGGTGCAGCAGGATAGGCAAGGGATTTTTATACGCAAGCAACCATGAACACTAGTGTGCAGGATGGAGAGAGAGCACGAGAAAAGGCTTGAAGGAGGTGGGGGGGAGAGGAAGAGAGAACGTGAGCGTGAGAGAGGCAGACTGCCACTCCAGGAATTGCATGGGAGTGCTAGGGAGCTAGAACTGCATGTGCCAGAGTGAGTTTATTCATCTTCCCTGCTATATTCATGAGAGTGTGTGTGTGTGTGTGTGTGTGAAGGACCATGGGTGTGTATAAGTGAGTGTGGATCATGTACAAGCTGCGATTTGGAGGGGTATGATTATATGTACATGTGTGACATGTATTTATACATACAGCATGGGATGCATTAACCCTTAACTCCTGTTTACAGAAAGCATCTCAAAACCAGCTAGCATGCCTGTCATCACTTCAAACTAAATTCCGTACTCACACTTGGCTCTTAAAGCAAGAAACCCAGCTGGCAATTCTCCACTGAACAAAACCCCATACCCAACAAATTTTCTTCTCCTGTCTTTCTTCCATCACTCTCTCTTTTTTTTCCCTGGTAGCGGGGAAGGACATAGTGCTTTTGCAGACAGACCAGAGGCATAGAGGTTCCTCTAACCTCCCCCTCTCCGGGCAAAACCAAAATAAAAATAAAACAGAAAAAAATGCCCAAAGAAACTTAACACTGATTTCCTTAGGAAGGTGAAGAATCCAGGAGCATCAGTATTGTGACCCAAAGTGCTGAGAAACAGTGTCTGTGGATGGAGGGGATACCCACCTTCACCCACCCCTCTTTTCCTTTGCAAAGCTTACTGTGCGCCCCCCCCCCCCAACTCCCCCTCCCCGCAAAAAGCATAAATACAGCAGCAAAGTCAGTCACATGCAGTGCCCTCTAACCATCGGTTTCACCAGCAGCGATCTCTCCTTGGCTTATTTCCTGAGGGGGGGGAAGGTTTGGAGGGAAAGGGGGGGGAGAGGAAGCTCCAGCTTCCAGCTCCATGTTTCAGGCCATCCTCAGTCCATCAGCCTCAATTCAAGCAGAGGGGTTTGAGGAGGTTGCAAGAAAGAACTCATCACATACCTTGCAAGGAGAAGAGGGACAGGAAGAATCCCAGCACCCAGATACTGTGCAGCCAGTAGGTCCTCATGCTTCTCTCTCACTCGCTCCGCTTCCTCTGCCTTTTTCTCCGTCTCTTCGCTTCTCTCTCTCTCAATTTATCTTTTATCTTTTTTTTTTTTTTTTAATTCTCTCCTCTCACATAAAATGGGATTTGTGTCTCCCTTCAGTCCCCCGGGCTCTGCTTTACCAGCTCTGACAATCCAGTCGCAGCGAAAGCTGACCCACGGTGGCCAGATTCCCAAATAACCTCGCACTCTCCCCTTCAAGTGCTGGAGAAAGGGGGGGGCAGGTTAGATGCTCGTAGCCTGCGCTGGCTGTAAACACAGAGAATCTCTCTGTCTCTCTCCTGCAGCTCCAACTAAATGCGACTGTACTTAAACAAGCAATGCCTTATAGGACAGCGCTCTGAGCAGAAAAGATCCCACCTCTGCCACCTAGTGTTGCAAGCCAGCTCATTTATTTTATTTTTTTATAGATAAATATATATATGTTATGCTATAGAAATATGGTTCTCTCATTCCTCTGCAAATGTATCTCTTGGATCACAGGTCTATGAGCTACACTGGGCTCAGGAGTTTCTAAGGCTCCAGCTCCAGCTGACACGGGGAGGTTATTCAGCGAAGGAATATTCCTCATAGCCACAACATGAAACGCAGCGGGGCAGGTTTGATTTCTCAGCAGAGTTCTGCTTGACAAATTCGGAAGCAAGGGTGTCTCTGATGCTGGTGTCACTGCTGGGCAGTACACAGGGGCCACAGGGAGATTCAGACGCACTGATTGTAATTACAGAGCTGCCAAGGCCTCCAGGAAAAATAGCAAGCATCAGGCTGCATTAATCTTTGCTGGATCTCCTGTGACTTCTGTGCAATTTCAGAGGGACCAGAAGGAATCCTTCTGTGTAGGAAATCCAGCTTGCAAAGCCACCGTTTGCTCACAGAAGGCTTCTCCCGCTACGCCTCTCCTTTCAAATACAAGTTCCTCCTACCATACGTAGCACAAACTTTTTTTCCCAAGGAGTAATTAGCTCCTGTAGCTCTATTGCCCCCTGAAATCATTGCCTCTGGTGAGAGGAACAGCAGTAATGAAGTACTACTTAACATTCACACAGGGCTTTTCATCAGTCACTCTCCAGGCATTTCGCAAAAGGATGTCCTTTCGCAGCTGGGGACATGGAGGCAGTGCAACCGCGCAACTTGTGTTGTCCCTGGGATGCAGTGAGGCAGCCCAGGAGGGCCGCCCACCCAGCCCAGTGGCCCCTCCTCGGGCCACATTGCCCCCTTCACCGTGGTCACCATGGCAGCCCATGAGAATGCCACCACTGAAGGGTACCAATCTCCAACTTACGCATCACGGACGCGGGACGCTAAGGTGAGTGTGCACGTGTAGGATTCTCATCACTAACGATGCCACACAGAAGTATTTCTTCTTATTAGACTGCTGCAGAGCAAGCTGTTCTGCGAACAGAATGCACGAAGCCTGCCTTCCCGTGGGTTCTTGTCTGCTGTCTCCAAATTCCCCCTCACCCCGCTGTAATGAAAGCCAGATCCCATCATATCCCCTGTGACATCCCCTGTAGGAAAAAGAAACCGCATGCTGTGGCTAGCCCAGAAACACGTGCTTGTTTTCTAGCGGACCAAAATGCACACTGCAATGCAACGCAAAATGCAGTCACCGTTTGGCCTGGCTGGCTGCTGCCAGGTACCACCTGCATTATTTATGCTTTTTCCCCTATGGAGGGAGCTGGGCATGACCTAATCACCAGTTTTTAAGAGACATGCAGGAACAAAGTTACTTTTCAGCCTTCCACCCTCTTTTAAATGTGGTTGAAATTGATTGCGCTGAAAAATTATTGGGAGGAAGAACATATGGACAAACAGATACACATGTACTGTCAGCTAGGCTTCATTTCCCAAGGAAATCAAACTAAAAATATTAGTGTGGATTAAAGTCAATTGACTCCAGTCAACTGGAGGAGCATGCTTCTTTTTCATGGTTTCCCTTTTAAATGGTTTTCATCCTCCGATGCCAATAGAGCATGGTCTGAAAGAAATCAGAGGCAAACATAAACTTGCCACTCAAGGCGTATTTGGAAGTTAGCGTGCCAAAATCAAGTGGTGACAATCAGTTTGTAGGCTTGGAGTGGGAGCCAGGTTTTGATTTTTGCTGCAGGAATCCCCACCAAGGTCTAGCAGAGGTTCAGGGACCAGCTAGGCCAGCACCTTAGTGCCACACCAGCTCTATACATTTCTGACTCTTATGACTGCCTACATGCTTGGCATCCCTCCTTTTGTTCGTCCTGTACCTTCGTCAGCCATTACTTCAGTGCCCAACATCTACATCTGATTGATATATTATACAGCATTATATCCATTTGTACTCTTTCACAAGTCTTCTCCTCAGCCCCATATATGGCCCCAAAGCTCATCTGCTATTAAACATCTATCCCAACATCCCAGCTACGCACAGTCACACGCATAACCTCATCTCACACCTACCTTTTACACACCACCCTACAGGGCCCCACAACCTTACCACTTTCACCAGATCATTACGCAACCATTCAAAGTCTACTTTATCTACAGACTTCTACTCACAACCCTATGCGTGATCCCGTAATACACAGCTCTCAACTGCATGGCCATCTCACTTTGGATATGAATATCCCCTGGCCTGTTGGGTCCAGTCCTCTTTGGAGTCTTTGAGCGTTTATGCAATAGATATTGTATTGAAATAATAAATAAATAAACATTATAATAAAAATTAATAATAATTAATAATAAAAAATAATAAATAATAAATAAGAATAAATAATAAATAAGAATTATAATAAATAAGAATAAATAATCAGAATAAATAATAATAGAATTGGATCTCTGCTCCATAAATTGCATTGGGATCAAACTTGTGTGAGATGATGCTGAACCCAGTACCGTTCTCATCCTGAATGGGCAGTGGTAGTTACAAGTCCAGAGAGAAGACACAAAGGAAGAAGCTCGCTCTCAAGTAGCAGCATCTTACGCTTCCTGGAGAAGCCAATATGACTGAAAGGAGAAACAGCTATTTCTTACAACCTATTTGTCATACTCCTAACCTTCAAAAACATTCAGGGCTGGATTTTGGCTCCCTTGCTCATGCTGAGTCATACCGACGGGGTTACTCAGGACATTAGGCTACTAAATATGAGCAGGAGTATCAGATTCTGTGGGCTGAAATTCTCTGGGATTGGTCTCCAGCCAAAGGTGAGTCCACTTTTCATGTGGCCAAATCCCTCAGCCACCTACATATTGTAATGGCAAAAACAGAATCAAGAATTACACTCAACTCTCCCTAACCCCCCCAAATATTAAAAACTCCAACCAAACCAAACCAACCAACCATACCCAAAACACACAGTAGTCCTTGTTCTTCAGTACTTTCTTTTTAAATTACTGCAGTTCTTCCACTTACCCCAGTATTCAAAAGCCGGATGAATCATAGACATATCAGCTATTGAAGAGTGCATCTACCATCCTGTATTAAAAAAAAAAAAAGAAAAAAAACACAAAAAAAACCCCCAGGTTGGATTCTGACAGAGCTCTGAATGATTGAAAACTGGCTACTTTTAATGCATAGTAAAAGTATTTCATTAAGGCTGAGTGGATGCATTTAGATGCACTGTGCATGGGTGCTTGTCCATTTTTTTAATAAATAAATGTACTTTGTGCTATTAACTGTTTAAGCACTCACACTTTCATTTCTATTTCATCTTAGCTTTAGTCACTTCACGCAATATCAATATTAACTTGATTGTGCAGCACACACATAATATTTTCTCTTCCAAGTTTTTATACTGAACCTACCATAAAATACTTCTCAAACAGGCATGTTAAAGTTGATGGAGGAACTTTTAACTTTTCCATTACAGATTTTTTCAAATTACTGTTATTTAACTGTGCAAATGTCATGTTGCATTTGCAAAAGGCTTAGTGGTTTTTTTACTTTAATAGAAATAGTATTGAAAACACAGTTGGCCATGCAAATTTTGCAGGGTTTACATAAGAGAGTGAGTGGTCCTGAAATTTAAAGCTGAGAGAGCTTGGTAAAGCGAGCAGGAGACAGTAGCCATAGATTACCCAGGAGTGTTTTTTTCTAGATGTTTTAGTGCCCCGTCCTGCATGTCTGTCTCTGACATATGTGTATTACTACTTGTTTTATTGAGTGTTGTACCTGTGGGTTTCATGGCATGTCTTTGGGACTAGTGCATCTATGATGAATAGCGCATTTTAGTGTGATTTAGAAGAGTGTTGTGGCATGTGCTGCATGTGATCTTGGGAAAGGGAGTGCAAGGAGATGTTCTCTCAGCAAGAAATACTCATTTGTCATGTGGTTCTGTGAAACCCACCACTATCCAAGGTCAAGGACTGCACAATGTCCAGAAACGTGAGTTCTCATAGAAGGGAAGCACAGTACATCAAGACCATGATAAATATTCTCACACCTGATCAGGCTCTTTTATGTAGACTGAGAAAACAGCGTTCATGCTTCTCATTCGGCTTCAGCCTGATGTTCAAGAGAAGCCAACCCTGCTCAAACCGCACTACTCACCTGCCCTTTGCTTTCTGCCACTTGATACTCCTCATCTGTATTCCCCCGCTTTTCCTTCTCTCAGCTTCTCTACCCCGCCCCACCCCATTCCACCTCTTTTCCTCTCTACTATTGTGCTGTGAAACCCATCGAAGATGGCAGAGTGTCTTTTTGAGGCTTCTTCAAGAGAAGGATTTTCCACCAGGGTTTCTACAAGACTCCAAGCTGAAAGTAGCTTTTTTGAACAAATAAATGCCAGGCCAGCAACTGAGGAAAGTAGCATGTGGGTATATAGCAATTCCGTAACATAGAAATCCACAGAAATAGCCAGCTAATGAGATAGCAGCAACACTCGAGGAGAGGTGGAAGGAGGGAAGAGATGGAAAGAATCCTCATTTAGTTTCAACAACCGTGCGATGACGCAGTGGGGACTGAACCGAGAACCCTCAGAGACGAATGTGTTGCATGAACTGGTACAGCACGAATGACTGAGAGAGTTTTGCTAGCATTAGCCATAGCAGACCCACATCCTCTACGAGCTGGGTCACATAAAGGGTATCTCAGAAAAAGGATTTGCCGGCAGTATACACACACACATTGTCACATAATTAGAATATAAAATAAGTGGCATAGCACACGCTATCAGCACGTCTACCATGCTGTATCCATGGTGCCAACTCCTTCTCCAAGGGGAGCCTCACCCAGGCCATGCTGAGAAAGCCTGAAACACAGGCACGCAGAACCCAGCCTCTGGGGGAACACACACAGAAAGTTCTGCAGAAAGGGCCTCCGCTTTTTGAACATTTGCAAGATTTTGTTGGAAATCTGCAAGTGTGAACGACAACAAGAAAAAGAAAATTGGCTAGCACCCAAAAAAAAAATTTGGCAGATAATTTTTTGAGTTGTCATGTTTTCTGTGGGAAAAGAGTCAGCTCTTTCAAGCTGGGAGAAAAAAAAAAAATTCTGATCAGCTCTTACGAACAGCAGGGAATTCACAATCCAGAGGGAGAAGTGTTTACCCCGCAAAACCCTTGCCACATCCAGCATTAACTGGCCTCTGCAGAGGTACAAGCAATCCCTCAACACTACAGAGCACCTTCTAAGACAATGTTTTTGCAGCCCCCTGGTCTTTAAATCTCCACCAGAGCTTGGCAGCACAGAACTTTCTCACCCCCTCCTGGGATTCAGGGTTGTTCCCCCAGGCAGCACTATACCAAAGACATTTCCTCAAAACAGCACCCAGCTCCCCAGCACATACCTTGCTCTGCCCAGAAGCAGCCTTTTATCCCAGCTGTTGCTTTTCAGGTCTTTAGCTGCAGCTGAAGGCCCTGTGCTTCCCTCCATTACCCCTCCGCGCCCGCTGGGTAGGAGCTGCTGCACTCTGCAGCCCGGCTTCCTGACCCGTGGTCCCAACAAGTCAAGCACCATGCTCCCCGGGTGGTACTTCCAAATTTAGGCTAAGGCTTGTTGGCTTTGCTAGATATATTGTGGGTTGACTTTAGAGACAGGGACTACCATACACCCAGCCTCCCCTGTACGTGTCCTTTGTTCTTTAGGAAAAGCAGGAAAGAGAAATGTGGCCTTTTGCCCACCGTGTCTGGCTGACTGAGCTCCAGCTGACCTGCTTGACGTGGGAAGGTCCCAAAGAAATGAATGCTAAGCCTGTGCTTATCACCCAAACATGTTGGTCTCACTGTCTACAATGAGAGCTGACCTGCACCTATGTGGACAGCCTGACATTTCCTGGACAAAAACACAGAAAAGCGGCAAGTTTTTTATGCCATAGACATTTTTTATGCCGGGGTGTCCATACTCAGCAGTCTGGAAGGCAGCCGGAGCTTGGGCCGTGTGAGTATTCCCATTACAAGAGTCTCCTTGCAGTAGTTCACAACATCCTGAAATTATGAACTCCCAGGCTGATGTTTTTCAGACCTTGCCTCTTACCCAAGGATGGATTTTTACGATTTTGTTTATATTTTTGAAAGCCTGAGCAAGCAAGGGTTTGGCTGTTTAAGGTACTTGGGACTGGAGGAGTGCTTTATGATTAGTGGAAAAAACAATTTGTGCCTTTTTTTAACAGTTCCAGTGCAGAAATTACTGTGGATAGAGAGTTGAAAGGCAAATAATGTGAGGCCAGGTTTGTAGGAAGAGGCAATATCTTTTATTAAACTAAAGAATATAGCTGAAAGAACAAAGCAAAACAGGCTTTCCAGGCATATGGGTTTGCATGCCCAAAAGTGTATCCACACTGCTAACTACATGAAGTCAAATACCTGATAGTACTTCTCCCTACAGATCTGCCCTCATTTATGTCTTTAGCCCATTCTACCAAGAATATTACTGCATCTTGGATGGGAAGTCAACCTGTGGTGATGAGAACAACATTACTCAGAGGAGTAGGAAACATGCAAACATGGTTATATTGAGTTGGTCTTCAATGGCCAAATCACAGGTCCTGGAAAATACTACTTGGTTTGTGTGGCATGAAAATGCTTGGGTTTCAATACTGTGTAGAGAGTAATATTTGTGTAGGCAGAGCTCCATACATTTCTACACATCACTGAAGAACTGCTCTCAAGCCCAATAAAAGCAGTTGAAAGACTCCCACCAAACTCAATGGCCTCTGATCCAGGTCCCCTCAACACCAAAGTCACTAAGGCAGCCCTTTCCCTTCCTTGCTCTCCATGAGTATACGTGTACCTTCCCCTGCCGCCGTTTATCAGTTGTGCTGCAGGCGTGTACAGAGCCCTCGCTGAGACCAAAGACTGTTGTGCTAGATGCTCCATACAAGGATAGGGAGAAATTGTCTCAAGCCATTGACACCAGGTGCTAAGAAAGACAAACACTCAGCACACTGACCAGAGAAGAGCCTACAGCCCACCTACTATTTAAAAAAAATAAGACTGTGATACAATTGCAGACTCTCACTTAATGAAAAACATGAGGAGACAGCTTTAAGTTTGGCACTACCTGACTTCTGCTAGCCTTTGCAATGTTAATAGTTTCTGCCAGTAGCTTCTTTTTCCAAGCAGGATCTCTCTCCTGTAGCTATTTTATCAGACAGAGGATGATCAGGAGGTTAAAAACCACCGTATTAGCATTAATGACTATTATTATTTATACCCCTGTACAAGCTGCACAAGTATAGGAGAAGAGACAGTCCATTTCCCCAAAGAGCTCACAAATCTTATTTATGATAAGGAATTGCAGACCATGTATCAACAGTAGGAGAGGAGAATAGAGAAGAAGGAGGACAACTGTATTAAACACAAACCTCTTCTATATCTTGGGCAAGATACTGTCTCCTGGGGCCTGCTTCCTCAGCCAGAAAATATGGGTACAGGTGTTTTCTCTACACCACTACTTTCCACCATACCAAGGGGTTCTATGGTGTTTCTCTTTGTCCTCCCCTCTTCTCAGCAACGTAATTATCTATGACCCAAAGCCCATGCCAATAATACACAAGTGACAGCATCTAGAATGACAGAAATAACCATTTTTTATACGGTTCTGTCAACCTGCAGATCAAGAGCTCATTGCATCACTATTTTACAAATGGGGAAACTGAGGCATGTGATGTTGCAATAGATCTTTCCCTAAGATCACCTACTTTTATATCCACAAAGAGCCCTAAAATAGATCCTTAAGGCGTGCTTCTCCCAGAGTGGTTCCATTTATTCTCCAAGCAGTATCCTCCACCAGTAAAAGCACTTTATTGCCGAAAGAACAGCATCTGTGCTACAGTTTTTTCCCCACTAACAGCAAAGCCAACAAACATTGTGAACTAATTAGACTAGCAGATGTTTCTACTGCAGGTAACCTCAGAGGTTGGCATCTTAGAGAGGGAGGGCAATCCAGTGGCAAATGCAACTTCCACTGGCTTGGAAAACTTGATTTTACTACAATATTGCTGGGCCCAAACATTCAAAACAGTATTACATCTGATGTGGAAATCCCATGAAGTCCTAGAAATTCTGGAGAGGAGATGCCAAGTCCTTTCTCTGTCACAAGCTTCATTGGACAGTTCAGACATTAAGGGAGCTTGGATCAAGCTTTATTTTCTCACTGGTTAAAATGGGGAAAATAGAGCATGGTGATGAGAGTATCTTGAAAAACTAAGATGTTCATGGTGAGTAAGGAATTGGAAAGTATATAAACATATTTAATCTCTACAACTTTTCCTTCTCAGTGCAGAATCTCCTTTCAATATGTGCCCCAGAGAGGTTATGCCTTGAAAGTGTCTTATAAAACTGAGGCTGCTGCATTGCATCCCCAGTGGATCTCGGGGCAAATGCAAGACTGAACAATAACTCCATATCTGGCTGTGTGTGATTCCACCTCCATGACAGCTTCACTTGAGAAATCAATGAGGCAAAACATGACATATTTGGGGGCTGTATGGGAAGCAAGTTGCTTGTACTTCCTCGGCACTTGGAATAGAAAAAGCGAAAAGGACCATCCTTCAACTTAAACAGAATGGATTTGCTACTAAAGGCAGAAGGTGTCTATGGTTGCCATGAAGCTGTCAGTGGTCACAATCATAAGAAGGTCATAGCAGAGATGTTCATAGTTAGCTAAATTTATTCAATACTCTTAGGCTCTGTTTAGATAGACTGGAGTTGCCCCAAGGTTGAACTTCTCTATGGTGCAAACTGTAAGCTTATAAATGCAAGCTCAGGTGTTGACCAGGCATATATTTCAGAGTCCCCAGCACTCTGTTTGCCTGAACACGCTTGGTGAGTCACTGGGTCAACAAGCATGTTTATGCAGGCATCCAGTTGGCTCTCTGAATGGCAGCCACAGGGACAGGATGCAAATGTGGTGCATGGTCTTTGGTCTCAAGACCAGTTTCATAGCAGTGCAGGCATAGCTTTAGTTTAACTTGTGAATCTCTCCTGCTCCCAGGATGCTAGTTTGCCACTCCTAATAATAAGCACATTCTTTATCAGGCTATTGTCAGAAAAGTAGATCTGGAAATTGCATTGTGCTGGACCTTGCTTCAGTATCAATTGAGCTTAGCTTGAATTAAAAAAAGAGAAAAGACTGCTCTGAGTTACATCAGGAACTGATTTAAAGTCTCTTGTTGCTCCTTCCCGGATGCTTTTCTTTTGCCAAACAGAGCCTGTCGGAATTGGGAAGTCTGACCCTTCATAGACAGCTCCTGGATAGAGTTATGCGGTTAGTGTAAACCTCTGCAAATGAAACTTTGTGTTGTTTTTCAGAGAGAAGATCCAGACTAGGACTGTAATCAATATAATAGAGATTCTAATGAAGGTGTTAAGAACAAATGAACCTTGTAAGGCTTCCCTGGCCCTCCAGAGCCTAGGTGGCACACGCAGACTTTGCAGCCCGACTTCGGTGCGTGAGGGATGCTATGTCCTAGAATAGGCACTAATGTGTGTCTTATGGCATCTTTGCTACACTACCAGGTACAGGTCAAGGGAAACTGATCCTCTAACACAAGAAAAAAGATAATCAGAAGATACGGTCAGCCTTTCTTCTGCCCTCTGCACTGAGCAGCTTGGTTTGTTTCTGTGTTCACAGGTATCTTGGCAAAGGCAGCAGTATATCAGCCCCTTATTCTGTGGCTTTCTCCTTTACATTTTGCAGGGGTGTTATCTGAAAATAGTCTTGTAGAGGAAGGCAAGGAAAAGAGGCCATCTGCAGCTTCAGCTGTCAGGCTGGTGAAGACAGGGGCAGGGAAGGTGTAGATTTAGATGACAGCTGCCCAGACAAGTGGCAGATGGGTGGGGAACTTGGAGACTGAAAATTGTACAATGGAAATAGAAAAAATTAGAAAACAGGCCATAACTTCAAAAGAAAAGGAGAGCAATCTGAGTAACCAAGCCCAGTGCTCTCTTATGTTGGGCTTTACCTTGGGTCTCTAAGGCTGTGCTTCAAATGGATTCTGAGCTTAGGGAGGACTCCCACATTTCCTTTCCTCTGTTTTTTTTTTTTTAGAGATCATGAGCTGAAACCTCCCTGACATCTTTCCAGAGACCTCTGCAGGGCTTTGGTCCAGGATTTCCTCATGCTGCTCTGCCTGTCCCAGCTGAATGGGTAGCTCCTCTGGTCCCACAGCTCAGCTGAGCTGGTTGATGCCCACACTAGCAGCATTGCCATGCTGGTGGCTCCGACCACCTTTCATTCCCAGGGTGCTAGATCCCCCCTGGAAGTCAGTCTCACTTGCTTTGGGTGACAGAGAGCTCCCAGCTTATGGGTGACTCCTTTCTCATCTGAACTCTGTGAAACTAAGTGGCAAGAACAGGATTAGGCTCATTCAGAAATGCTGTCAGGAGGAAGCCCATGACCTTGCACCCCAGCGAGCAGCGATCTTACACCATGGGATGTGTTGATTAATTGTAGATGGTCGAAGTCACTTGTAAGCTATTTATCACAGTCATCATTAAGTGTCATAAGGGACCTGTAAGAAGCCTGGTTAAGAGGGATCGCTCCCATTTTTCTTCAGCTTTTATCATGCCCTAGTGCCAGCAAGGACCCATGGCTGGATTAACCTCATATTTACTAAGGCTGAAGTCAACAGCCAGCCAAAGCCAAGATCTAAATACAGGGAAATAGAGCAGCTTGCCCATGGTTATCGCCAGAGTCAGCAGCAGAACACACGGCCTCTGAGCCCTGGTAGAAAGCCAGCAAGGGCACTACTGGTGCCTGCTCTCCTCATGAGTCAAACCCTCACAATGAGGATAAAGTCCTTGTGCCAGTGACCCAACAATTGAATGAGCAACACAAGGGCATCTGCACATCTACTTTGTCACTCTTGACTTCTGGATGCTGCCACTTGTGCGTTATTGGCATGGGCTTTGGGCCATAGATTAATACATTGCTGGGACAAGGCGAGGGCAAAGAGAAACACATGCAGAACCCTGCTGACCTCCCCTGCAAACCCATTCACAGTTGCCTGCTGTAGGAGCCACGACTCCCAAGAATCATAAAAGCTACAGCTTCTTACTAGGACAAATGAACACACTTTAACAGGTCAGGACTCCAAGTGTAGGGCACGAGCACTATTGCCTTCTTGGTGTGGGAAACCATACCTAGGGATCTGCCCAGAAAGGTGCAAAGTGATTTCTCTGGACATTTGCCGAATGGGTGCCTCCACCTGCAACTGGCCCTGCTTGCAGCTGTTGAGCTTGTACCTGGCACTGTTTCATTCTCCACAAAGGAAGGAAAATCAGAGAGGGGCTGTTGGCTGAATTATCCTAGTGTCCTTCATCTAAAACCGCTCTACGTACCTAAATGGCCTCTGTGTCTTCACTGGGCTGGTTAGGTGAAGGGTTTGAACCCGTTCTTGGAATAAACAATCCTAACCATTCCCTGGAACTCTCTGCATGAAGTTCCTCCTGATGGACACCTGGCTAATGACGCCACAGTCTGCAGTGTCACTTCTGTGGGCATAAGAGATCCTTCCCCCCATGAATAGGATATTCTCTAGAAGTGGATGAATTCAGAGGTTGACACCCATTACAGTGCAGGAGCTTGCAACTTTTTTGATATGCTTGTTTGACTTTTGCCTCGACTGTGGCAAACAACAATAGTGAACAGACAAATATGTGTCTTATCCAGAAGTTGACAGATAGGGATGCTGTGCTGCAGTCCCTTGAGGAGAGCAAAAAATACGTGTGTCATATCTTGGGGAGAGAGGTTTCTTTTTCCTCTTAAAAAAAAAAAACGGCATATTTATGGAAATCTGTAAACTTCGATAAGATTTGGGATTTTGTAAGGAGATCTGTAAAACTGAGGAGTAAAAAGGAGGACGGAATGAGAAAGGAGAAGATAAAGTAATTGCCTAATGTATGCCTTTAATGAACTAAAACATATTCTCCCCACAAAAGGCTCATAAGGGAAAAAATAGGATTCCTCATACACACCGTCAATCTAACACTGAATTATCTGTGGCAATTGGATCCACAGCCTCATATGAGAGGGTCTTATAAAGAGGAAAGGATATTGTAAGACTACTGTATGCAAACGCACCCAATTAATTCAAAAGCATCATTGTTATTTCATTTATATAGCACCATAGGGGTATGCAATGCTTTACACACAATTAGGGGCTATAAAAGTTTAGAGAAAAGATGAAGCAGAATGCAGGGAGCTGGCAACCAACTGGAGCAGGAGCCCTGACTAAAAGCTCTCACCATGGTGTTTACGGTTTGTTTGTTTGTTGTGGTTGGTTGTTTGGGGTTTTTTTTGTTGTTGTTTTAAGGTTCAAGGAGTGTTTTTTGGCACTAATCCCTTTTTACAAGGAGGGAGAGACCGTTTAACATGATTGTTGGGCCTGTTCCAAGGATGCAAAGTTAGAAAACACACTCATTAAAACAGGTCTGAAGAAACAAACCACAAACATGCATGACAAGGAGCAAGGAGATAAATTTGAGATAAACTGTAAGTCATTTCCTGAGAGTTCAGTGCTTCAGTAAACTGGCGGAGTAAACAGAGGCTGCATAAGCCCAGAACTGACTGGCTGAGGCTCCAATTAGATGGGTGTTGTGCTCCTGGCTTGAGACACGCATGCATAAAGCGCATCCTGTCACTTCTGTCCTGCATTTGCAGCTCAGGGATGCTCTCGGATCCTCAGCTGGTTTTTAGGTGGAATAAGAGCAGCCGAGACCAGGAAGCGTCTTTCCACCAGCAAAAAAACATGCGACTCAAGCCTCCAGATAGAGATCTTATTAATGGGATCTAGACAGGCTTTTGTACTACAGCACTAAAATATTTCAGGAACAGCTGGACCTTAAATCTACCCAGAAGCCATACGATGAGAACATAGCAGCTTTTTCAAGAAACGTGTACTTTTCTCATAGCAGCATATGACACCTGTGTTCTGTAAATGGCACTAAGCCAGGATTTTAAGGATGAGTTTTACTGTATCAGTTGTAATCTCAAAGTAGGTAGATCTTTAAAGTTATTTGGGGTTTTTTTTGGGGGGGTGGGGTAGGGTGGTTTTTTTTCTAAAAAGACATGGGAAAGCTTTTTTGTTTGTTAGTTTTGTTTTAAACAGGAAAGGTCTTTGAAAAATCTGTCAATTTTTTATCCTCCCTCCTCCCTCTAATGTTTTCCATCTACTACTTTTATCAAAATGGCCACTGAGAAATTTTAAACAAAAAGTAAAAATAAAAAAGTATTAAAAGCCTCTTTTTTTTTTTTCTTTTTTTTTTTTTTTTTTTGCTAACTAGGAAATTCTACATCAATAATCCCTTTTGTTAAAAATCTTGACTGCAAAATGACAAATTTGCCCCAGGGAAGTGGTGGATTCCCCAACATTGGACACTTTTAAGATTCAGCTGGAGAGGGTGCTGGGCCATCTTGTCTAGACTGTGCTTTTGCCAAGAAAGTTTGAACCAGCAGATGATCCTTGAGGTCCCTTCCAACCTGGCATTCTATGATTCTATGAAATTTTTTTGGTAGAGTGGAGAAGGAGAAACAGGTCCTTTCTCCATGCTTTGAAGCAATTTTGACTTTCAAAGTTTCAGAATTCTGTGCTCAGCTCCTACTTTTTCCATCAGCCCTGGAGTAATTACTGAAATGGTTTTTGCATTATTTCCCAAGAAGATAAGCTTTTTATCGCTATTGTCCGACAGCTACCACCAGTGATGCTGGGTCACCTAAAGCTTAGGCACTAGTACTAGCACATTTTACAAGATGGCCTCTGGACTGAAGATTGCTGAGTTAAAAAAAAAGAAAAGTCCTACCAGTATCTCTGACCTTCAGGCAACTATGCTCTAAACCAGTTTTATTTATAGAAAATTATGCATGGATCATCTCTCTCTGTCTATTGAGATGCTAATGCCTGTTTAAACGTACCTTATACTACTACAGTTTATTCCTTGTTCC
Organism: Phoenicopterus ruber ruber; assembly: GCA_009819775.1. Classification (NCBI taxonomy): domain Eukaryota; kingdom Metazoa; phylum Chordata; class Aves; order Phoenicopteriformes; family Phoenicopteridae; genus Phoenicopterus; species Phoenicopterus ruber. Next base: position 91,574,904 of record CM020215.1, on the reverse strand, counting down.
TGTACAATATAAAGTACCTTTCTACTGATTTTGCTGCGTCTACGCAAGCTACCGCTAAGGGAAGCTATACTGCGGTAACTATTCCAATATGTTGTAGGACAGATTGAAAGATTTCTGGTTGAAGCTACTGGTAAAGCCATTAATTTTGTGGGGGAAGGGGAAGGAATTGAGAAAAATGCTACATTTTTGCTTAGAACAGTACTTTTATGTGTGCATGTGTGTTTGTGTTATTCAAATAATAAAAAATCAGCAGCAACAAGCATCCTGCCTAACCTTTTCCCAGCCTTCCCTTAAACAATGCTAAATGCTGTCCTTCAGTAGCCCACGCAGTCAAACATACAGCTAAATCAGCTTTTCATTCTCTTGGCCAGGATCCACAAGCAGTGCTGTTGAGTACCACCCTCCGCAGAGGCCGTACGCCCGGCTCGCAGGAGCCGCATCTCCGGCTGCCTCCGTACTGGTGGCAGCAGCCTCCTCTGAATCTCCACTCTTCTGAAGTGACCTGCATCGCTCGGCAAATTCCTGCTCCAGAAAATGGAGGGGCCGTAACTTAACCATTTCTAGTCTGGGCTACAAGTATCCGTGTGCTCTTCACAACTTGGCCCAAAGCATGAAATATGTGATGTTCCCCACTGAGTTATTTACCCCTACATCCCTGCTTTTAGGTGATGCACGCAGTTCTTCAACTGAGTCATGAACCTAAGCTGGGACTTTCCTTCTGACAGAGACAGACTGTGGCTTTGCTGTTCTCCACAAAGCGCATCTAGAAACTCCATCCTGAGTTTCCTTGGAAACAGCGTATGAGCAGCATAATGCTCCATGGCACTTGACCATTCATCTCCATGATGGTTATAAAAATCCCATCAGAAAAAGCCTTCAAGCTTTTTTACCACATTAAAAAAAAGAATCCAGATACCAATCCTTTGATTCAACAGTAAAACAAACAATAAAATTCTTCATTAGACTAATTGGCCAATACATGTTGAAAAACATGATGGGCCTAAATCTAAATTCTAGCTCCAAACCCTGGAAGATGAGATCTGAAGTAATATCCATTGGGCCTGTGGGCCTTGTCTACTTGGTAATTGCTATCAATTATGAGAAAGTGGTTTTCAACCTTTTCAGTTTTGTGGCACCTAAAAGTTTCCTACACGTTTCACAATGGAGGTGTGGACCCCAGTAGTGTGAGTCTAAGCTTCCTGCAATAAGCTTTTCGTAATAACTTTTCCTGGGCTCACTTGGATCCGCACAGTGCAGGTTGGAGAATGCAGTAGTACTCTTCTACAGGGGAATTATGGGACAGCTCATGAATAAATGGAGTTCATTTTCCAACTACAGCCCCTACTGTGATTAAGTCTATTTTTCTGCTCCTTAACCTCTTGAGTCAGGCATGGAAAAAATGTGTGTTACAAAGCCATTAGACAAAACAGTCAGTCTTGGAAATAAGTGATTTTTTTCCTCATCTTTTGTTTGTCATTAACAGTCTTCTCAGTAACCACCATTATGGCAACAGTGGCCCACATGACATAAAGTAATGAAAACGAAGAGGAGAGGGGAAAGTTATTGCACTAGAACAAACTCTGTTATATTGCAGATTATATTACAAGTGAAAAGCACATGGCTGCATTGCCTAAGATTGTGGCGATGCTATGGGAGCCTTTCTCAGTCCTAAGATGTTCATTAGCACGGAGAGATTTTGATTTAATAACTGTGATCAAAATCCCACTGAATACGCTGGTCATTATGTACCCAAACTGAAGATGCTCACCAAGGTTTATGATCTTTGAGTAAATTTAAGTATTCATTAAAAGGACCAGCTAGTATATCAGTTGCATAAGGAAAGCATCCAAATGATACTGTCGTCTGAAAAAGCCCTGACCTTTCAGAAAGCAGTTGATATTGCTGTGCCAATGAGAATAGTAGCTAAAGGTGTCAAAGAGAATGCAAGTCTAATACATTAAGTAGTGACCATGCTTAATGAGTAATAAGGTAAATCATTATAAAAGACACCTCATCCTGCTTGAAGGGCTCCTATAAACACAAGGGCAACATCAAAAGGTATGTGAACATCATGGCTTCATCTATTTGAATAAATAACAGCGTCAGGAAATATTCCCAGGCACTTGAACCTCATAACCTGCATTTTTCAACTGTTAGAGCAATTCCTGGCATGGTTTGGACTCAGCCCAAGCAGCATTCTCCTAAACAATTCTTGGGCACAGGGTGGGAACTCACAGAGTGCAGGGACCATTCCCAGTTGGCAGTTTGGACGTGGCTCCCTGTTTTGGAGGTTAAGAAAGCTTAATACTATGGAAATTGGCTATTCCATGCCGGCTGGGATCAGAACCAAAGAGAGGTCATGGCGTATATAAGATCACTAGCTATATGGTGAGTGCTTGGCAAGTTTCCTAGAGCTGGATTCGTAGAAGAATCATGGCAAACGGGACAGGAAAGGAACTGAAGAGATCATCATCTTGGGTCCATCTCCTGTGACAGGAACTCTTTTCATTATATAGATCTTATAGTGTAGCAGCTGACATGAGTTCTGGTGAAAATGCACCATAGAGCTGGACAAATGGGGTACAGACATGTGCTAACAGAGAACAGAGTGACAAGCCCAAAAGTTCCTCAGAATTTATAGCAAGATCCAAGGCCTCCATTGCCACTCAAGGCCTTTATTCAGGCCTTCCGAAGCAAATGCAAATTGACCAGGCATAGGCTTGCCATAGTGGCATACAGACAAAAGAGAAACTCTAGGGCACTGTCAAAGTAAGAGTGATGTTCAAAGGGCATATGGTAACTAACTGTGTGGAATATGGAGGAACTCCTCCTCTTGGATATCATATCCAACTGGACTGAGGCAAAGTCAAGGGCACTGTGAGCCAGGTTTTCGGAGGAACTTGGCATCTAGCTAAGCTTCAAAATAAGCGGGTAATTCTTTTGAAGATGCTGATCCCTATTCAAATTTTAACCCTAAATAGGAGCTGGTTGGTACTGACAGGGCACATTTGAGGATATGTCCTAAGCTGAAGAAGCCAAGCATTTGAAAAAGCTGCAATGTATTTGCCAAATCTAATGTTTACAAATTGTGTATAGCAGAGTCTTCTATATATTAGCACTGACAGATATTCTAGTGCATTTTAAATGAAAGTGACCGGTAGGAATGACCTGTGATGTCAACACATGTAAGACTGATACCGTTATCCTTTTTACAATGACTGATGGCAATTAATTGCCTGTTGTTTACGAATGAAAGAGGCTTTGTGCAAGAGGAAACTCACTATGGCCTTGCTGCCTGGGAAGCACCGAAGCTGGCGTAAGAAAGCAAGACCTTTACACATGAGACCATAACGGATAAAACAGCATGAGCCAACTGCTCTCTTCCTACTTACAAAGCAAGATATCTCATGGCAACAGGTAAAATAGTGGAAACAAGGTCCTTGTCAGCACTCTATTGGCATAATATCACAGACTTATCGGCTGGTGTAATACTGATGACTGGTTTTTCTGCCTGCCATGGCACACACAGGACAGTTTACCCTAAATAAGAGGAGTAAGAGTATTCAGTCTATGCCAGGCTTGGCATCCTAACAAATCCACAATTAGCAATGGAAAGCTGTAAAGAGTCACTTTTAAATTAGCCACGTTTCTCAGGGCAAAGGTAATTGCTCTAGTGATGTTAAAACTTTCTTTCAGTGCTCATATAGACTGAGCATTGATGAGGGCTGTCTCATGCGTTGGATCCAAGTTGTAATTCCCAAAAGGTCTTTAAGAGGGATTATGTGACACTCATCTTCAAGTGGTTGGGATGAAATCAATGGCTGGAAGCCATCTTTGGTATCCTAGTATTGAGCATTAGAGGTCCAACTCTGAATGTGGCTAATTGGGCCCATTTCTAACTACAAGGAGATGAAAACTAGGGTTCAGCAATCAATATAAGTTATTAAGAATATGCAATGCTGGTAGATAAACTGTGGGCTAAAATTAATTCCAACACAGCTCTATTGACAAGCGTCATTCAATTAGATATCCTCCAGCAAATGGCTGCCAAGTGGAGCTTGGGTGATTTCTTGTGCCGCTCCACATGCGTAATGCAAGACCGAAAGGGACAAACCCAACATTTTCTGGTGAGACAAATGTTTCCTTCAGAATTAAACACCAAATAGCTTCTACCACAAACCTGTTGAAGATCCAATGTAGTTCCAGGTTATTAACGGTTTTATGCTACCTGGACACTGTCCAGCAAGTGGCCACAGAAAACATTCCATTGAGAAATACAGGAGACACAAATGACTGCTCTAAACTAAGCGGATGAGGAAAACCATTACAACATCCTGTTCTTCAGAAGACTTCATTTTCTACAGCTCTGGCATCATTTCGAAGAACACCTAGTCCAGAGCCACCCAGGTATGCTCAACTATTACTTGCAAGCATTGACTGCAGAAAACACCTTCAGCTAAGATTGGTTAAGGTCAGCTAGTTCTTCTAATGTAGACGGGAAGCCAAAGAGTTGCTGTACCAACCTGGCAGTCACTTCAGACTGACAGCAAAGGACCTTAACCCAGAAAATAGCCACAATCCTTCCCCACTGTTCCCTGCTCTTAAAACAGGCGAGGCATGCTACCAGATCCAGCATGCGCTGGTACAAGGTGAACTTATTCTAAAACAGTCAGAGGCTGCGCGCTATCATGAGAGGAAGAGGCCATTTCAGGCTCTTCATGACAGCTTTCTTGTTCAATGTAGACGCATTTAATTAAACTGGAAACCAAAAGAGAGGCCTGACTTTGTAGGCAGGATAACAGCAAAGACTTCAAAGCAAAGGCATTATGTTCTCCATTGTGCAAGATACAAGGGGAGGAAAAAAACATTCTTTCACTCTATCCAACATAATAAAAGGCTGAGTTAAGAAGCACAGAAAAAAATGTCTGGTTAATTTAAGGTGAAATCAAAAAAGAAAAAAATACAAGGCCTGCCTCGTTCTCAGAGCATCATCACTCTTGCTGATTTTAGATGGTACACTGGATACTCAGCACCTCTGAAATTGAGACCCAAAAATTGAATGGGGCTGTATTGTTCCTTCCCACCACATTAGAAGTGCCATATCGAATCTCAAATAATCTGCAATTACAGTGCAGTTGGTTCAAGGGGTTACAGGGAACAACAATATGGGCGCACCCTGTGTTGCATCCATTCTCACGGGCACATGTACTAAGTAGTGAATGCAAATACATTTAGAGATTACAAGGTTATCTAAGAGTTTTGTTGCCTCTTTTTTTTTTCCCTCTTTAATCTGTGTGCCAGAAACACAGTAACATTAATGAAAAGGGCTCTGACCATTTCCTTCACTGGAGTACCTTGTGGGAGAGTCAGGGCTAAGGCAAGATCACATCAGAACCCTGCAGCACTCTGTCTGGAGGTTGGGTCAGGCTGGTGCGGGCAGAGGGAACACAGATCTGGGAATAATACATGGAACTGACAAGGTGTTTTAAAAGCGTCTCTGCGTGTTCATCCACAATTCCCTTTCTCCACTCAGTGCAACTGGTAGGTCCAGTCAGACACACAGCAGCAGGGTGTCTTCCCGGAGTCAATGTTGTTAAGGGTCTTTTCCAACCTAAATGACTGATTCTATGATTCTGTCCTGGCTGTGGGTGCAGATGTCATATATGTCAGTAAGTGTGAAAACTGAAAAAACCCCAACCCTCTGCTGAAAGGTGAAGGTTTCTTGGGGAATTAGCAGTTATTGTAATGCTGAAGAGCTGGTACTCCACCTTCCCGGTGCTGGAATTCTAAGAAGCCCAGACAAACCTATTTCATATGGAAGAAGTTCTCTCAACTGATAGGGAAAAAAAAAAGCATACGCCAGGACTCTGTTCTTTTCAGTATCCAGCTCCAAAACCACACCACAGCCTGTCCTTTCAATTTTTTTCCTGAATTGTGGAGTGGTCAAATGGTCCTTCAATTACATTTTGGACAACTTCCTATAACAATACCCTTGTTTTGAGTAGAATTTAAAGAAGAGTGGAAGGCGTGAAAAGAAAACAAAATAAAGAGAAGGGAAGAGGTGAAGAGATTCTGACAAGAGATAAGATTGATGCTGAGTGTGCTTTATCATTCACAGCTTATGTAATATATATATGAGAAATAGTTAGTTTGATAGTTAAAGAAACTAAATCCCTGTCGAGGATAAAATACATCAGGGACACAGAGCAATTCTTCATCTGGTTTGGCTATCATTCACTTTCCAGCCTACTGGCTGTCTCCCAGGAGAATTCATAATAGATCAGAGGCAACGATCCTCTCTCCTCAGGCCCCCACCATTTCTTCCCTCCCTCCCCATTTCCCCCTCCCCTCCCGCCTCCACCATCTTCCTCGTCCCATCCTGCCAGCTCCCTGCCTGGGGCTGTGTAAAAGGAGCACGTGGAAGCAACAAACCTCTGGAGAAAGCACGCGGCGTGGCTGCCAGGAGCGGGGATGAAGGAGAAGAGGCTGGTCCACGCGGAGAGCCCGAGGCGCCGTGCCGTCCTCCTGAGCTGCTCGCAGCCCCTCGCAGGCTGGAGGAATGGGGGAGGCAGAAACAGAGCCTCTCCGGAGACTGGAGAGGAAAAGTCATGGATTCAAAGCAAAGATGAGGCCGGAGCAATGCAACTGAAATCTCTGAATGAACAATTTCCACCCAGCACTCCCCCTTCCCTTAAATGCTGTATTTTCCCTCTCCCTCTCAGTGTCTCAGTTGGGATCCTCTGCTTCTAGGAGAGAAGGTGTCCTACCACAGCCTCTTGTAAAAACACATGTTCAAACCAAAATCAATATTGAAATTAATTGTTATAGGTAGGCCTGTATATGTATGTCTGATGTATCATTTCTTTAGTTCCTTAGAACATTCCCAAACCTGATTTGTAGGAGTGGATATCTGCAGTGAACATTGTTGGGGTTGTTTGTGTTGGGTTTTTTTCCCTTTTCAATTTCATCTGCAAGAGTTTAGCTACTGTTGGAGAGACACAGTAAAGAAACAGAGGGAAAGTTGGTATCTTGCAACTTCTTCTGGAAAAGCTCTGGTGGTCTCAAATGGGGAGCAAGAACAAGAAATTTGGCAGGATAATGGGCTTCATGCCAGAAATATGCCACTGATACAACCAATAAAAATACAGATAAATTTACCATGACAGAAGCCTACAAAATAAAAATCCACAGGCTGCAAGTGAAGAATCACGGTAGATCTAGCGGCAGGTTACTTTGAAGGTTTCGCCTGCACTGAGACTGCTCAGTAGGAACACTGCTGTTCTCCTTGGGTTCCTGAGACAGACAGGTTTGGTTTCTTCAGTGAAGAGCAGGGACACCTGGTACACCGAATAATGAGCTGCCAGATCCAGGCAGCAGCAGGAGAGTGTCTCAATAGGTGAGACACAATGAATCAGTAGGTGGCAAAAGGCACAGATTAGTTCTACGATCCCTTATGGGGATGGTTGCAAGAAAAGGGTCTGAGATCTAGAGTCAGGGAAGAAGCTCAGCTTGGATGTAGCGTGTGCTGGGATATTGGGGCTGTGAATCGATGTGGAGGAAGTGTGTGAGACTGGAGGCTGGGTGGAGGAAAAACAAAAGATGAATAAATAATCAGAAGAGAGAAATGGAAATAGTTGGGCAAGAGAATTAGTACCAGGTAAAGAGATGAGCAGAAGGAGCAGAGAAAGCAAGATTTAGTCCTTCTCACCAAGGAGTCTAGGGCTTGGATGAGACGTCCAACAGGACAGGGACTGATGGGGTAAAAAGCCTGGCAGCGGTACAAAGAAACAGTAGGTGAGGCAAAGACTGTTGGGCAAAACCAGGGTAGAGAATATAGAGCCAAATAGGTCTTATTTAAGGAAGTGCTAACGTTGTAAGAACCTTCACTCACTGCAGGACACCCCACTAGAGCCTGGAGCAGCTCCCAGGAAACACAAATCTCTGGTCGCGGTTACCTATACAAGTCTCCAGCTAAGTTCCCAAATCCTATGTGTGCTGAGCCACAGAAGGTGCTGTTAGACTACGTACTACTACTACTAAAGAGGAAGAGATCTGTGAAGTGGTTAAAGCTTTGCTAAACGAATGCTCAGATAGCAACATCACGACATTTTCATTTTTCTGTTTGTTGATTTAAGAGATAGCAAGACATTTGTTAACAAAGTGCTCAAAGTCACAATGTCAAACACTCAAAAGCTAGGAATTGCCACTCTGCAAGTGAGAAAATGCCTGTTTGACCCCAAAGTATGCACGTGCATCAGAAGCCATGGGTGACTGGCAAACAATATACCAGGCAGGGCTGGTAGAGAACAGGCAGAAATCCCCAGGATTGCTGAAGCCTGGGTCTGATCTCTGTCAGTTATGAGAAAATTAAAGGACAAGCTGATCCCAGGGACCAAGGAGGGATACAATGAAAATGAGGCCAATAGTCAGTGTGTTAGACTATCTAAGACAGTCCAACTGCCCTGTACAAGATGCCTGGAGGAAAGCGAGACCCCTGACAAGGAGCATGGGGAGGACAACCTGACCATCAGGGCAGGATGCTAGGAGAAGGGCAAGAGCTAGGACTTGAGGCAGGCCTGGAGCAAGCAATGAAATGGGCAGTGGAGGCCCCAAGGCAAGGAGCAGAGTCTCAGGAGAGAGGGCAACTGGTGTGCTGACCACCACAAAGGGAAGAAGGAAATCCAGTAAGGGGGCTTGCTATTGAGTTTCCACTTAGCAGGGTTTTCCTATGATGGTCCTCACAGGGGGAATCTAAGCATGCTACAAGTTTCACAGCCCTTCTGTGAGCTCAGAGCATACCCTTATCCCCACGTCACATGCAAAACATAGAGAAGCTCAAGAAGCAGCAGCAAATATTTGGACATAACTGCCATGTGCCCCTTCTCACTGTATGCAGCCGCAGTAGATACCAACACTACCACTAGACCAGCCCTACTGCAGTGTTACAGCATCTGCTCTGTCAGCCTGGTATCTGGCTTTGCACTGCCTACCCCACTGAAACAGCCGCCTTCTCGTCTGCCTCCGTTTCCCTCCCTCCCCACCCTATGGGGACTCTCTGCTCCATTGCAGGGCAAGGGCTGATATTTCACCCCTCTGAAAGATGTTCCCTTCACCAGGAAAGTGCTGGAGCAGACAGCAGATGCCACAAGATGCGTCAATGGGGGCCCTGCAGGTTACAGGTGAGTGAGGAAGGGTGCCATGAAGTGGCATAGAGGACCACAGCTGAAGGGATGCTGCCTCCACTGAAGGATGAATTTGCCCAGGAACAGATTTCAGCCCCACAGTGAGATCAAGAGGGACTGGGGGAATTTAGTGAGGGTAGAGCAAGACAGAGAAACCCCACCCTAACCTGCATACCCCACGAGCACCTAACATCATCATTCTATGTTAGAATATATCAGTATTTGGGGGTAGGTATCAGCGCCGTGAAAGAGTCAAAAGGCGGTGCCCGTTGCCAGTGAAAAGGCTCCCATCATTTGGGGATTTTTTTGGCTATGTGGCACAAGATAGCTCTATACACACTCAAGCTGATAGTTTTAACCTGTTTGAATGTGCTGAGAAAAAAAAAAAAAATAGTAATTAACTAGGGAAACATGGGAAGAAGGGACTGCCCAATTTAAAAAGGCAGCTTCTCAAAGGCACAGAGCTGGCACAAGTGGTCCAGGAAGACAAAGTCCTGGGAATGAGTTGGTTTTGTGCCATCCTTTTCACTAGCTGGATCACACAGAAGCTGCTGTTTCACCTCACTGCAACATCCCAGAGCATCCCTTCCAATACCCAGTGATGTTTCACATCCTTTCCTGAGGCATGAAGCCTGCCAGGAAAAGTTGGAGCAAACCACTTCAGTTGCTTCATGATCCTCCAGGACATGGAGAAATCTATCCCCTCTTCCCAGAACCTCAAGGCTGCTGCGAGAGCAGTATACAGGGATTGCAGCCTGGAGTTCAAATTTCCTCATCCCCCTCCCAAGCGCAAACTGAACAAGAGTTTAGGTGAGGTTTCCAAGCCAGGCCATTTTTTTCAGGCATCTCTTTCCAACAGCAGTTCATTCTCACTCCCCTTGGCACAAAGCCATGGGGACTGTTTATAGCTAACGGTAACTGTAGGCTCCATGTCAAAATCAGGCTTTTCATATGAATGGAAATACTTTATAATTACAAATCTAAGGATAGGCAGGAAAGGAAAAAAACCAAGCAAATCCCATGACCTCAAAGTTGCACCTGCCTTTGGCAAGAAATACAGCCCAAAATGCATTCAAAGCACTACATGTCTATCAAAACCTATTAAAACAAGCAGGAAATGGGAGGTCCCGTGGCAGTTCAGCATTTGTATCCATCAACAGGCAAAGCAGGGCCATACCCTGAGCAGCTAATCTCTGTAGCTGGTCACCCGAGTTTCAGGCATCCACAGGTGAAATCTATAATGCAGCCCTAACTGCATCATCTCTAAGGGGAGGGTTTCCATTAGCTCTTTGCAGGAAATGTAGCAAACAGTTTCACTGAAAGGCACCTCTTAAACACATTTACATAAGTAAGCTTTCACTTACAAAAAGCAGCCTCAGTCAATCCACTGGGGTTTTCCCATCGCCCCCTAAACTTAACAGCACATGATTGAAGAGCAACGGAGTAAGCAGCTTCTTCCCTAATTGCTCCTCCAGTGTGACTTTGTGCCCTGGGTGGTTGTATGAGGTGGGGTTTCTCCTGCCCAGGTTCGGGGAACTTGCGGATGGCCTATGGGCCAGCTTTCCTAAGGAGGTTCATTACACCAACTCCTACTACATTATTTATCATTTGTTTGCTCAGCTCTTTTAATTGCTTTCTTACTAGCATTACACTCCCTGCAGTCTTCTCAGTGAGGCATAAGCTGCTTCACCTCCTGCCTGTAGTGCTGAGCTCTGCCCTTTGGATGCCTGCTGTGTGTGTTCCCTCCCGGAGGCGGTGTTTTGGGGCGGAGATGAGCCGATCCAGATACAATGGGAAAAGGGTACATTGTGTGGCACTGCGTCCGTCAGCTGACTTGCTCTTTTTGGGTGCCCTCCTTTGCCGCTCCCACTAATTCACCCTCCCCCAACTGCCTCATAAGCAGCATCAGCATCCCCTTTCTGAATTTAACAGGTCCAAGGATAGGCAAGAATTAGCGTGTAACAGTCAGTGTTTAAGACCCCTTGTTCTATAAGCCATCAGCATCTAGCACTTGGCTTATCACTATATGTCAGTTCTTAAAATCGCAATTATGAGGAAAAGCAATTTTAAGTCATTATCACAGGCTTTCTAAAATGCATTTGTTTCCTTCCAACCCCCATCCTTCTCTCAAGGTCTATGCAATTGAATTTATTGGGACAGCCTGTCTTAATAGGCAGGAAGAAATAACACCTATACAACACTCTGCACTTCACTACTCCTCAAATGATTGTTCCAGTGCAGTTTTCTTGTTTTTTGGTTTTGTTTTTTTTTTTTAACAGTGAAACATGCAAGCAGGATTGATAGGGTGCAAATCTTTTGCTAGTGTTCCTCTGGGCTGACCGGGCTCCACTGTGCCTCAGCAGCAGTGCTGTTCCTAAACCATGCTGCTGAAAAGTGCATACCACACTGTAATGCAGTCGCTATATATAGTCTGTAAAGAGCTTTTGGAAACCATGAGGAAAAGAGATATTTGATGTACAATAAATTATTAATTGTTATTAGTTACTATCTTGACAGGTTTCTGTTACTCAGCTGTCCTCCATCCCCAATTTGGGGGGAGGGGACAGCTTCTCTCCCTTCTTTTCCCCCCTTGCCCACTTTGGGACCGCCTATCTCTGCATCTCTCTGCCCCTTACTGAGGACAAACTGGATCTCAGTCTTCCTCCAACTTCCCTGTACACACACAGGGATGGAAACAACAGCGCAGTAGCATCTTGGAGAGCTCAACGCCCCAACAGGAACCACTATAACCTGGATTCTGCCTTCACTTCTAAAGCAGGGTTTCACAGAGTTACCCCCATGTGCTGACCTCAGTACCTTATGTCCAAGAACAGCATAGTAGTCTGGGCCATTTACTGACAACATTTCACCTCTTCTTGCATTTATTATATGCCTGCAAAAGCATACATTCCTTTACAGGGTTTGTTTGAGCTCATGTGCCTCTTGTGTTGCAAGCAGCCCTGCCTGAGCCTGCTACGTGCATGCCAGCTTTATCCCATATGGAAGAGCTTGGTATAGGGAACACTGGTATGGCACAGGTGAGCGGATGCCAGGAGGCGATGCAGCACCTGCCAAGACCAAGCAAAGTGCCACTTATCCTCTCTGCTTGGATAATGGGACTCTGGCAGCCTCTCGCCTGTTTGTGAGGTTACAGCTCTAAAACCTACTTTCCATTTAAATTCTCTGAGATAAAGTTGACGCCAGGAGAACATAGCCCTTTACTCATCTCTGCCTGATAGGCACATGCCCTGCAAAACACAAACCGCTCTTCAGGGGAGGAGTGAAGCTACTGTGAGGTTAAAGCTGATGCTGTGTGGCTGTGGGATGACTGTAACCACAACTCTGCGCTGAGCCATTCTATATATGGCCTCATAGGACCGTGTCCTGAGTCACTCCAGACCAAAAATGAAAACAGGAAGGAGGACTTGCTTGCACTTGTCCCCAAAACAACCAGCAAAGCCTTCAAAACCTCCACGCAAAGCCAGAAGTGATAGTTTCTCTACCAGCGAGGGGAAAATATTAATTTCATTTTAACATGAAAACCTCAAACCGTCACACAAGAGGAGCACAGTATAGGGCACGGCTCTCTAAGTGATGGCCTTGGAGTCACGAGTCTTTCAGGCAGCAAAGAGCAAAGAGGGAGACTTTGCAGGCAGAGGCATCACGCAGGCTACTTTGAGCATGAACAGAAGCTCCATGTAGCACATGCCCCAGATCACTGTGTCTATTTGCTTGTCTCATCATTTGAAACAGACACACCATTCAATTTACTGGGAAGCAGGAGGCCTCCTGCCTTCACCACACTATGAAAAATGTACCCCATTGTCAGCCGTAAGTGCAGCTGTGCTACTGTGAATATGATTTACCTGCCGGGGCTGATGAAGACAAACCAGCTTTGGTGCCATTTCAGAAGCCAGGATAAAAACTTGCCTGGGCAAGACTGGGGGGAGGGACAACCACCTATACCGTCCATGTTCTTATGTGCAACTACACCCATGTCAACTGTGCATGCAGAGGCACCAAAGAGTGCAAAGGAGGTGTATGTGCACACGAAGTAGTATATGGAACGTTTTCCATGTCAGTTGTTGGATATAAAGCACTTAACACAGGTAGGGTTTAGAAAGGATTTCTAGACAGATGACCCGATTTGGACAGTTAATTCCAGACTTTCTCAAGCCAAGAACAAATAACTGGAAATACCTCCACCTAGCATTGGAATCATGAGGATTAATCGCAAGATAGGGGGCATTCCTCATTGTAGAGAAAGGGATGGGAAGAGAATAGCAAAGGCAGAAAACCAGCATTTTTGCATCCCTGTTCCAGAAAAACTATGGAGAATATTTTTCATTTTATTTTAGAAAATAACCTGTCCCCAGAGTGTGCATGTATACTCCCTGCTTCTGCGAAGAGCGCACCAGAGTGTAAAGACAGAAATGCAGAAGTAGAAACGAAATAGATTTTTTTTTTTTTTTTTAAGTAGCAAACTTAAAACATTGCGAAAGGTTAGAATGATTTAGAACACCCAGTCTGAGCGGCCACGCTTGGCTGTTCTCCGAGTACGTGTGAGGTGACTCTGCTCACAGGGCTCTTGCAGTGGCCAGAAAAATTGCGCTGCTTGCAGCCTCTTTCATTTCCCTGCTATCTTTATGAGAGGCACGCGAGAGAAAGTTACCTGCTTGCCATATGGGGACATGGCACAGAACAGTTCATGCTTCTCTGCCACAGTAAAGGCAGGCGCAATGTGGACAGAATAGCTGCTCTCCTGTCTCCTGTGAGGGGAGAGATGTCAGCCATGCAGCCTGTTCTTCTTGCTTAATTTTCTGAAAATGGTTTGTGGCCAGACTAAAGTTACGTTATTTTTTTGGTATGTAAAATGGTTTGAGTTTGAAAGGACCTTTAAAGATCATCTATTCCTTGTATGTCAGTACCCTCCTATAGGGCTGTACATATGCAGCTACATATAATATGACACTATGGTAGCCTGTATGGGCTTTGCCATTCAATTACATTATTATTGTCAAGGTGTGGGTGTGCGCCTTCTCCCCATTGGACAGGCTCTGTGGTATCGCTGTCAGTGAAATCTAATTGGTTACCACCATTCCGTTATCTCTATGAAGTAGCTGTCATAAAGGTGACATCATATTGTCAACACCACTGGTTGGCTGGCATTGTGACAAGTAGTTACCTGGCATATAGTCTACTTCAGTAGGAGAGAAACTAAATTGCGGAAAATCATCATCTTTGGCGCCATCCTACACACTGATATCACAGAGATAGGAAGAAGGTACTCAGTCACTCTAATTTCAAACTTGCCACAGAGGAAGCAAGCAAAGCTCAGATGATGCCTCTAGCCAGCCAGGAACTAGATTGCATACCTCTACTAAAGAGATCCTTTGTTATCCTTTTGCATCAGCTACAAAACTTGGAGAAACAGAGGGATTATTAAGAACATGACAGGTAGTGGTAATGTTATTAAGAGTGGAGTGACAAACTAGCATTGTCATGACAGAAACTGGGCTACAACTAACATTGATGAAATCTTGCATTGGTTTGTTCCACATTAGGCAGGGGGAAAAAAAAAAATCATAATGGCATGTGCACAAGGGGAGCAAAGTTGCAACGGCACAGTTGCATTAGATGGGTGCAAGTTGGCACTATATGCTGTCTACAAAAGAAAATAAAGCCTTTCCTAAAAAGACAGAATTATTGTGAGGGCCATTTAGATGAAAGACATGAATGACAGTCCGGTCTCATGACTGACTCCGTACAGCAAGGAAGTTTACTGAGGTATCACTGAGCTCAGGCTGGGCTTGATAGTTTCAAGAGGCACAAAGTCAGGGATCAGCTAAGGAAAGCAGGACTCGCATTGGCTCTCCCTCCTGTAGTAATGTCTGTCATATAGTACTCTTTGGTTGCTCCAATTAAATAGACCATTTGAGAATATTTTGGTATTTTTGTTCAAGCTGACAGCTATGAATGACCATAAAAGAGAGTCTACCCAGGCACATAAAGAAAACTTCAGCTGAAGCTGTTGTCATCAGTAGGTTTAGGAGTATGGTGTTCAGTTATTTCTGTTGCTATTGAGAAACGGAGCAAGGGAACATCAAACAACTTGAATGCAACTGAAAATAGACTCTTTTGGAAGAATATGACCTTCATTGACTCTTCTCTAAGCAAAGATGAGCTGATAGTGGGCTGTAAGATGGGAAATGAACAAGAGGTGCATGAGAAGACTTTCCAGGAACTGTAGTTACGGTTCATCATGTTGTTTTCACCATAGTCAACAGTACTTGTTAGGATTGTTGAAAAAAAACACCTCTTGATCCTTAAATTCCAATTATCATTACTATTGAAAACTGTTTCATTGCCAGTGCTGCCCTGCCTACAAGAGGGTGACAAAGGTAACATGTTTTATCATCCTCAGGTTCATGCTGTCTGAATGCAAGTACATTGTGATTTGAGGATCAGATGATTAGCAAAAATGTAGTCACTTAACCAAAGCCTACTCTTGCTTGTCAATCTAGGCACCAGCCACATTCAAGTGGCTGAATACAGAGCTGAATCCTGCTTGTGGAGTAATAAGGTTTGAAGTGGGTGAAGGAGAAGGGCAACTCCTCGTCCACTACTATAAGAGACAGCAGACCCCTGGCAGGTCCACAGTTCGGCTGCACCTCCCATTTGGAGGGTAAATCCTGGGGGAGAAGTAAAGCTGAAACTTATAAAAATAGCATCCTCCGATCCTAATGCTTCCTATTTCTGAATCCTCCCTTATGATCTCTGCAAAAGCAGCAAGCAAGACCTTCTGCACATAGCAGATAATACAGAGAACCAACACATCTGGTGAGTCACAACATTCAAGGTAGACCAGTGAATTTCTATTCACATCTCAGTTTTTAATTGTGTCTAAATTTCTCAATAAACATCTTTTCTTCCTGAAATTCAGCATGACTAGATTACTTGTCAGAGGAAAATGCTTCTGGGAGAAAATTATATGTCATTTGGAAAACATCTTTTAGAAATAAAAGTCTTGTAAAAGTAAAAAAAGGATTTTCCTTCAAAACCTTCAAAGGTTTCTCCACAAAACTGAAGAAAACAAGCTATGTCTGTAAACTTCACATTTGTTTTATTCATTGTTTTCCCTTCAGGAAGATCTATTTGCAAGATTCATTCCTGAAAGGACAGCAAGGCCCTTTCTACATTAAGAAAACATGCACTGTATTGATGTAATTACAATGGTGCCAACTTCCTTGATGTAGGCAGTGCTTTGGTTGACCTTGGAAAACATGGAATCTCTCCAGCAGGTTTACAGACTTGCTGGAGGTCATGTGGAGTATGTTACCTCAAAAACTCAAGTCCTTATGCTAGTTATTGAATAAAGCTGGAATGTTAACTCACCTCATATTTAGAATATTGTCTGACAAGTACAAGGAAAGACTGTAGATGGAGATGAAGAATTTGCCGCTCCATTTCTGGGCAACAGCTGCCTGCTGTGGCATCTTTCCTTCAGTCCTGTGCTTGGAGTCCAGAGGGAGGGAAGAGGGAAAGGAAGAACTGAGAGAATTGACGGTGGCTTCTGAAAGCACCCCATCAATGTCAGATTCAAACCATTTGATGTCATTAGAAGCGGAGCAGTCTGTTGTCATTTTTCTCTTGTTTATATTGCCCCTGCAACCAGGCAAAATAAAGAAAGTGAAATTACAGCTCTGGAGGGCTTCTCGTCCCTCCTTTTTTGTGCTTCTGTCATCCTATTTGACTCTTCTTCTTAGCTGCTCAGGAGCTGTCACCTTGTATAGCATCCAGGGGGTCTCTGGCAGTCCAAAGTGACAAAAAATAATATAGTGGAAAAAATCACCCAAGAGGCAGATGGAGGAAGCGGTGAAGGCAACAGAAAAACAACAAAAGGGAAGGAAGGGGGCTGGATTGCTTACAGTTGTTGTTTGTGTGCTCTGGAAATATCAGTAACAGTGAAGAGGAGGCAATAAATTGCTTCAAAGCCCTCTATGATCCTTTCCCTATTCTCTGTCACCCTGGATGAACTGCGTATATTGGAGTTTCTTTCTCTCTCCCCCTACCCCATCCTATCCCTTCTTCCTGGGATATAACAGATGTGGTCACCTTTGTGCTTTTCATTGTGCACTCAGGAAATAAAATTCCACTCAGTTAAGCCACATTGTGAGTGGAAATGCAGCTGTCATCTCAGGTGGACTTAGAGCACAGCATCTCAGAAAATCCAAATCAGATGGCCTCTACACGCCATAATGAGTTGAAGAACTGCTCCACTGTCCTTTACCTGACCTGGCTCCTACCCTCTCATCAAACAGTAGCCTGCAGCTACCTAAACTAGCCAGAAAACAAAACCTCAGATCCCATATCTCCCACTATCAGGTTTAGAGGGAATGACTTACTGTCTTGGCTTGGGGAAAGTCACAGGTCTGTATCTGTGACTACAATTTTACCAGAGCACCTCAAGTCCTAGAGGAGAGATGAGAAAGAACAGGTCAATCATATCAGATTCTTACCATTACATATTAAGGCAACTTTAGCTTTGAACAGAAGATTGGGAATCACAGAGTCTGTTTTAGAAAGGCTGGTGTGTACAGGAACTTCTGGGCTGATCAAGAAAGTGCCTGTAATTCTGTGGCTCTAGCACTAATGAAAGCACTGTAAAATACAGAAAAGCCAGTTATAGGGCATCTGAATCACATCTGAATTAAAGTTCTGAGCCTGTGTAGAGAGGAATTGGGGTGAAGATTAGAAAAAAGGAGTGGTGTTCATTGGAGAGGAGCTTTCAATTCACTGTGTAGCCAATGGAAGAGCAGATCTCATGTCTCCACCGTAAATCCTTTCAGGTGACCAGTTAATAAGCATATCAAGAGCCAGAAAGGCAAGTCCCCTGCCTCCTGAAGTCTGCCATCCCATGGCCCTTCAGTGTGGGAGGAGGGTGTGAACACCCTTACAACGCTTTGATCTGGCTCTGAGAACCTGGGATTCCTCTCACTTGTGTGGGCACAGGGCCTCCCTTTGAACCTTATACCTCCACCGTAGAGATAGTTGAGCTCCCTGGCTTGAGTGATGTCCACCGTTTGAGCATTCCTGATGTAGTGGGCATTTCTCTGTTGGGTAGATTGAGTGCTGGTACAAAGTGAGAGAAGTACTATTTCTGGGCAGTTTCAGCCTGGCCATAAATCTTGTGTCACAGATCAAGTCAGACTGGTAATAAATCTCTTAAAGCTTGTAAGACACGATGCCAGATCCAGCCCTCTGAAAAGGAAGTACAATTCCATTGACTGCCAACACTAGTTTGCATGAGATTTTATCTCTTTCCTTCTCACTATCCCCAATACCAGTGCCTTGTCTGCTTTAACTGTCTCTGAAGTAAATGTTGCTCTGAGAAAGAGGACAGCAGGCTAGAAATGGCCAGAAAATGCTATTTCCATACTATTTTCTCAGATTGCCAAAAAATTTTCATTCCACACTGTGTGTAACCCAGCTGGAGGCAGGGCAGGCTCAGGACAAAGCCACGGTGTCTGCATAAATATTCTTCTTAGTTCTTTCTGCCAGCGCCTCTGAGGTCAAATTCTCTGACTGCCTAGCTTGTCTTAGAGCATCCATGGGGCATCATGAGAGTGGCCCCATCAACGCACCAGAAAGAAATAATGCAGCTGTCCCAGACCCTTAGCACATCTGGAGAGCCCCTGAAAGAGTGTGGATGGTCCCTGTTACAGTTTATTCCCCTCTATAGGAACCCAATTTTGCAAGAACATATACCAGAAAGATACAGATGGTCTACATCAAACTCATGCCACATCGCCTACTGCCGCTCTCTCATGTACACTGTCCACCAAAACCTCTTTGGACAGCATAAGGCATCCAGATATGGTCAGTAGGGTGCTGATGGAGTGAAGCTGAGCAGATGCTCTCAGCAGGCTCTATGGCTTTTGCACATTCTGGGGAACTCTCCACTTCCAGAGCTGCAAGAGCCAACCAGGGAACATGTGTTGGTACAAATTCCCCAGCAGGCGTATGTGAGACTGCTTAGCTTCTGAGTCAGTCAGTCAGCAATGAGTCATTGCCCACCGGGGGGCAGGGGGAAACCAAGACCTGTCAAAGATATTTTTCAAAAATAAGAAAGAATGATTCAAGATTAACAAATAGCTAGGCATTTGGCTAGATTGGGGTGGTCCTAGTTCTTATTCCTGTATTTCCCATCTCCCACATCGCAGGTGAGAGCTCCAGCAGGCCTACACAACAAACTTCCTCCCCACTTGATCACTATGGGACAACTAATACGAAGTGTACTAGCTCCCTCAGGCAAGATTAACAAAAAGCTTCAACTGGAGTTAAAAAACACCTGAGAAAAGCCATGGTTTTTGGGAACAGAGGCAGAACAGGGGCTTTTATGCAACTTCCAGCTTCCTTGGTTAAACCCTTGGCCACCGTGCTGTTCGGTACTCAGGTTCAGCTGGCTTCTTTCATCAAATATATGCCCAGCTGAGACAAAAAACTCCTTCCAAACATAAGTTACATTTAAAACCAACCAGTTCATTCTCGTATTTCAACAAACTGAAAGTCTCTGACACAAAACTCTCAGAAAATTCCCCATTGAGCTTCTGTGAAAGATGCTCCAAGAAACAGCGTTGGTACAAATATTATAAATACCAAGTATCCAGGCTACAGGTCAGCAAGAGTTAGATATAAAAGAGTCTGACCTTGTTTCTCAATCTCCATATGCCACGCTCGTTTACTGTGGAAGCATTCAGACAAGCCAACAGTTGTTCCTTTTCATTTAATCTTTTTGCCAAATAATAAATCTTTCAGACAGCCTCACTGGAATTATTCATACACACAAACGATCAGCTACTGGAATATGTTGCTTTACCGGTTGTTGCTCTCCTTCACATTCCCTGGGTTTTAGGCGCCCCTTCATAGTGTCCTCTTTGATGGTACAGAGGAAGGCAAAATCAGCTTTTTTACTTCACATAAGGGCATAAAGTTTTTGATACACACAAGGTTTACTATTCTGTGGAATCATATAGAAGTAATAGCTTCTTTCTTTTGATGGCAAATGCTTTGGAAATCACTTAATTATGATACAGATATCCGAGTGCCAAAAAGAAATCATTGGGCTGATGGGAAGGCCAATAAGACCAAAAAAAAGTGCTGGGGACTCTGGAGGGACTGGGCAATCAGCATAAGCACACTAGAAGCAATGCCTCTAGAGCATGGTCCAGGTAGCAGGCAAGAATTGAATATTTTCATTTGTTGACGTACTTGGATTGAATTTTTACTAAGAGCTTCATAACACCCTTCACCACTAAGAGAAAACAAGAAAAAAGATAAAGTAGTTGAGAAGTCACAAGTACAAGAAAGTTTTGCAGAGGAAAAGCTTTCTTGATCTTGAAATTCATTTGACTCAGAAATTGCTTCCTTCTGTCTAGTGTCTTTCATTGCAGCTCCCAGAATATCAAAGAAGGGCAGCCAAGTTATGATGACTGGCAAAGGCCATTATTTAAGCTTGGCCACTAAAACAGAGGACAGAGATTAAGGCCAGCTGAGTTTACAGATAAGTTTGTAGTAAATGAGGTTGCTGTAAGCATAAGCAGTGCTGACACCCAGCCATGCTCAGGTGAAGAAGCAGAGATGCATCTGTGCTCCTGAGAAAACATAGGTGGAAAGAATTCCAAAAGACATAAAGAGCTTTATCTGGCTTTAACTAGTCCCAACAGATACTTATCCAACTTGAGTTTTTTTGTGAAGAAAACTTCAAAAAGGAGATTCAATACCCTTTTCAGGCAATCTATTTTAGTGCTTAACTATTCTTACTGCCAGAAAGTTATTCCTAATGTGTAACCTAGATCTTCTTGCTGAAATTTAAGCTCATCACTTCTCATTCTTTCCTCGGTGGATGTGGATAGCAGTCTTATCTCCACAGATACAGAAGGTCTAACAGCAAATTCAGCTTCCCTTACTGTCAGGCGTGGACCTTAATTACAAGATGATTTCAACCCTCACAGCTCATATTTGTATATACACTATGCACATTTATGGCACGTACCAAAGACTACCGCTTTGAATGAATTGCTGTGAGGATTTTGTTGTGGTAGAGAAAACAAATTGCCATTGCTGGCATTATAGCACAAGAAACATTTTTCACACACCCTCATAAGTAAATATTCCATACACACACACACACATATATACAGTTTTTCCATTAAGAGCAGTGTTGTTTACATACCCTGACAGTTCTGAGGGCAACCTAATGCTACCTACAAGTGTACACAGTCCATACCTGCATGCAAGCACCCAAGCACACGCACAGACACAAAGGCATATGAATGCTTACGGATCTGTGGCACAGACTTGCAGATGGTATAAATCAATGTCGCTCCTACTCAGCGTAACTCCTATTCAAGTTGGCCATAAGGTATGAACAGACAAATATGTAGATCCCCACGTCTACACAGCCATATGGGCTGTATAGCCAGGTGGGTGTGCATTGCACACCTTCCTGGCCTGACGGATGCTGCAGTACAGCTGCCAGCCTGGCCACCCAAAGCACAAACTTGAGCACCATCGAGTTCCCATCAGTAGAAAACTCTGGCTCAGGCACTGGAAGAAAGACTGTGAGCAGCACAGTGCAGTACAGCAGGGCCCCGTTGAACCAATTAGGGTTAACACATTTCTGGTTAATGAGAGGTGCCGGTCATGATTGTAAATTAATATTTTCCAGTGGCTACCCATGCACTCAAGTGTCAGTATTGATCAAACTTACCTCTGCCCAGTTAATGCTGATGGATTCAACAGCAACATACGCCTGCTCATCTGTTACCCAATTAAGATAAGCTCTCGACTCATCCTAATAGCTGTATTTATTGTCATCAGGAATATTGATATATCTCTGTGCTAACTGCAAGCCAACATACACACATGAGCACATGCAAAGGACGTGGTCTTGCTCTGGGAATTGTCCCGGCCTCAAACCACAACGAGAAAGCACTTTGTCAGACTTCATGTCCAGAGAGGCAGTTTTTTTCTATGGGGAAAGGGAAAGTAAAGGATCCTCCCCTTCTCTAGTCTTACTAGACTAGATCTGCCCCCCCCGCCCCACATCAGAGAATAAGCAGCACAGCAAGCTCCACAAATAAACTACTTGGATCTTAAAAGACTAAAGCAAATGGAACCTCTTGTTGCATAGGGAGTCCAGCATGCGAGAAATGCTGGGTATGTAAAGAAAATGCCTATGGGAGGAACCAAATAAGGATTAATGAGCATCTTTTTATACGCTTCTCTACATTTCTAGCCTGACTCTCTGAATCAGAAGCTGCTGGGTAGCTAATGGGCCTTGGGTAAGGGACATGACAGCAGCTGTCTGTACAAAGCAAACAAAAAAGATTGTAGGAAAATTTAACATTTTCCTTGCAGTGCAAGGAGTTTGTTCCTGAAGAGCCCATATACAATTTAGCCAACCCAAGAGGCACTTGCCCCTTCCTAGAAACACACACGGACTCCTGCCCCTAGCAAATGGGCTATTAAATAGAGCAAGAGATCAGGACTCCATTTCCTCATAAAAAGGTCATTCTAAACTAAAACAGAAGTGAGAGCTCAGAGGAGGTCAGTTCATCTCTGCAGCCGAAGTGTAGCCCTGACAATCCCAGCCAAAGCACCCATCCTGTGCGGCCGAGATTGCATGCTGTGGTACATAAAGCTGAATTAGAAAACAGGGTTGTAGATGTGACTCCTAACGCTCAACAAGTTAGAAAGCAGTTAACACAGGCCTTTTAGCGTGTGACACTGGCCTCCGTGCTCACTCATTAAGGATGCCTTTTCCCTGCCATCTGAGCACAGATGAGACGGCACCATCTGACTTATGCAGAGGCTGAGTTTGGTCTCAGGGAACTGCTTGGAATCTCAAGTCATGAGTAAAAACCTATCTGGTGGTTTTCATAAGTGGTAGCCTCAATTAGTCTTTCAATTTGACAGATGGCCCCAAGGCAACTTATGGTCCTGGAAGCACCTTATTAAGCCACAGTTAATGGCAGCTCACGCCGAGTGACAAAAGTTTGAATGGGATCTTGCAAATGGACCCTTTTAACCTACCGGAGGTGGAACTTGCAAGCCTGCTGCCACAGAGTGATGGCAGAGCTCACGCTGCTGCTGCTTCTGTCCAATCTGTCCTTTAGATAAGTGAAGGACACCTATCTCCAGGGCTCTCCACTTAGTACTTTTCACCATTCACTAAATTAAAAAGTGAGCAATTGACAGCACACCTTATTAAAGGACGCTTCTCCCTTCTTCCCCCTACCACCATGGCCATGTTTTAACAGCCACAGACACTTTGCTGGTGTCTTTTTAATTTGATTTAACTAAAAAAATAACACACAAAGCCATTTGGCCTTGTGCCACTCAACGTACTGCTATAGAGTAGGCATGAGTTATAGGGTAATATTTCACACCCTGTTGTGTCTTATTACTTAACTAATAACAATATTTACCCAGGGTTTTGCCCGAGCAACTCAGACAGGTTTAAAAGAAATCTTGATTAAAGAATGACAGCCAAAGTATTGGATGTTAAGTATAAATAAGAGTAATGTGAAGAGAGTGGAAGAGTTTACTGTTGCATCCTGGTAGTTTACAGTAAATCAGTATAATATGAAAGTTCCTCCTTTACCAGGCCTCCCCAGTTGCCAGCTCTCTCGCTGCAGCCCATGTAGAGAAGCTGCCAGACTTCTTACTTGCACAAGTGCAGCTGCTGTGGGCTGCAGCTACAACACTCAGTGGTAGCGTTCGCCTGCCAGAGGCTGAGCCTTTTATCCTAAGCCCTTAACCTCTAGAGCTAAGGGAATAATCAGCCACCTCTCACCTTTTCTGGGGCTAGACACCAAGAAATACAATTATAGCAAACTAGGGTATCACAGCCTTCATCTTCCACAAATTCCCTGACGCACTCGGTAGTTTGCAACTACAAAAAGATTTTTAGCTGGTGTGAAAAAACCACCTCTCAGTGTATTATCTGTGGAACTCGCTGCTGAGGCAGACAAAGCCAAGGACCAAGTAAATTACAAGGGCATTAGTTGTTACCGGTAAAAGCCCCCCCATTCAGGTTAGAGAGGATATGACATTTTTACTCGTTCACATAACTCTTCCACCAGTCAAGCAGCAACTGTCTCTTTGGTAGATTATTCCATGTTCTTGCACTCTGCAATTTCTGCTGAAATAGTCGGTGTTGCCCTCTGTTCAAGGCAGGATACAAAGCTATCAAAGTCCTTGTCTCACTTCCTTTGGTAATTCTCCAGCTGACTCAGGGACTTAAGCTACACATCCATTCAGCTAAGGAAGGCACTGCAGATTCCTTCCAACCTAACTGCATTCAGAAAACTCATCTAATACTGTAAATACAAGGACTCCTGTCAAAAGCAAAGAAGAACAAATACATTCAAATTTATGTTCAAGTTGCTATTTGCCTGACTGCCTCATAGATTACCTGCCCACTGGAAGGGGGGAAAACCATCATTGTTCTCTGCCGCTTCTTATTTTCCCATGGAGAATTCCCTTCCACAAGTTTACCAGCCTTTGATATGACTCCTCTGTAAGAGTGGCTAAAATCACAACCCTAGTAGGGATGTATGCGAGCCAGAGCTGAGCACTCTGAATAACGTCATTTCTGTAGAATTACTTAAGCTGATGGATGGGCAAAATCTTGTAATTGTTACTCAGGCAAAACATCATTCCAAGATGCTGAAAATTTTGAGTGAATAAACACTTTAGGATTTGGTCCAACAGTAGTGATTTTGGAGCAGACACCTTAAGGAACATCAGTCTCTCCTGACACGGGGTTATGACACAGGATGCTCTTATGGTCCAGTCCCACATCACACCAGTAACAACCTGTCTCTGGTTGCATTCCTGAGAGAAGGACTGCAGCAGGCAGTGGCTGAGGAGCAGAAGTGAAATAACTGAACATTTACCTCTTTGATCAGGCTCTGCAGAGGTTGTCTTTTCATCCTTCAGTATTCAGCATTCCCCAGTCTTGCTTCCACATTGGAAAGACTGGGTATGAAACTCTTGTTCCTTTCCAAGGTGGGAGCTTTACACTGCAGGAGAGCCTATGGGCGAGTACGTGGGCAGTATTTTCATCTACAGGGCTGTCCTATATCTGTGCTCGGATGAGATCCAGCTAGGGAAGGTGACAGCAGTACAAGAGCAAGGAGAGACAGAGATCCTCCTTTGCCTCCTCACCAACAGGGAAAGGAGCCCTATGTGCCAAGCGGAGTCATGTGGAGGTGGTACCGATGAGTAACTAAGGAAGCAGGGAATGAAACTCCATACCTTACTGAGGATATTGAGTCCCAGCTAAGGGAACATTTTCTATTTTTCCTTTACACTGACATCACCTGCACTTGCACTAAAATTTTACTCCGTCTTACCACATACTTCCTCTCCTCCCCCACTCACGTCCCCATAAGTACACCCAGCTGCATTCAGTCCAGCTTTCCTGCCCTCAGCTCTGTACTCCATCAGGTCCTACCCAGCCTCTTCCCAGCCCTCTTTTCCCTACACAAGCACCTATACTTCTCACACACACCAGTCTCCACTTCTTACAGCTCTGCCGGTTCTGGTTGGGAATGGCGTGGGCTCATTATTAACTCTGCCAGCTGTTTCATCACCCTGACTCTCAGCACACCGAACCAGAAGGGCCTTTGTTCTCCAGGACACCCCTCCCAGCTGACTGACTGGGTGGCTTATCACCCAGGAGCAGCAGCTTTTGCCCTGGCAGCTTATTTCTACACACCAATCCTTCTGTGCTAGCAAAAAAGAGCCTTCCCCCTCCTCCTCTGGACCCCTACCATTTGTCTTTCATTTCTTTCCTAAAGGAGGGGAGGGAATTGTACCATCCCTCTTGGCTCAACTGCTTACGCTGAGCATATTCTGTCCCTCTGCAGCAGATAGAGCTTGTAAGGAAAGTAGAAATGGCCTTGCGATAAGACATCATCCTTATGAGTTAACTTACCGGCCAGGGGCTAAAACCACTGCCAAAAAGGATAAACGTGGCAGACAGTACTAGTTTCTATTAGGAAATTAGGAATTCTGCTTTAAAAACAGAAATGCAGGATGATAGAAGTCCCCCAAATCACTGCGCATATGCATAATAGGTCCAAAGCATTAGCGGTAACTGGTTGAAATGGGTCCAGGACTTATCTGTCAGAGTAAAGACAGCCAGACTGATCAAACTTCAGCCCAAGAGCAACTCTTGGCCTTTGGTGTCTTTGGAGTTATGGGACAGGCATCAGCAGACAGAATGGCAGGCAGGAAGAAAATGATGCCCCAAACTACAGTTCCCATGAAGCCCTATAGTGCCTCGAGCTGCTGCTGTGAAAATTGTGTTTTAACCTTTTATTCTGACACATAATAGAGACATATCTGAAACAGGGAAAGGTAATTTCCATTTTCTCTTAGCCTGAGGATTTAGCCCCTGAGGAAGGCTCCAAGGATCACGTGTCCCATTCATCTCATTTTTTTAAAAGCACGGCCCTTATTTTAGAAGCACTTGCCTTCCATTCACGAGTGATCTTCCAGTTCTCCTGTTGACAGGCACGTGTCCAGACTTCTCACTTTCTCTCTGCCGCTGGATGTATTTTTCCAAACTCGCTCTTTTCCATTGCAGGTCAACTTCATCATCTGATTTGAGTGGGAAAAGCAAGCTAAGCACCTTGGGGGGAAAAAAAAAAAAAAAGTAGGAACCTCTATGTAAAAGACCTAGAGGAAAGCCAGATCCTTAATACCAGAGGATCATTTTGCAAAGTACTGCTCTCCTCTGAAGGCCCAGCGCATGAGCTGCGTTTGGAAAGGTTCCTCCTGAGGTAGTGGAGACCCCCGGAGCCCAACAGAACCCAGAGGGAGAGAAATGAGAGACTAGTTTGTTTTCAATTCAGTGACAAGTTCTGTGTAGAAGAACACGACTCCCTTAATAAGACTCTTCTACAGCCTCCTACTTTTCCCCACCCATTCACTTAACCTTCTATTTCTTCACGTAAAATCTATTTCAGCATCATTTCTCAACCACTCAAATTCTACATCCTTCATGCGTGGCACCCTAACTCACATCCAGCTCCACTTGTCTGACTTCTCTCACCTTGGCAGGAACACTGGCGTACTTGCGCTTACTTTCACACAACAAACCCCATTGTTTTTTACCATCTTTCCTTCCTACCCTCTGTGGCACCCATTCTGTAGAGATGCAGCAGCCTATTTCATAGAAACTGTATCCCCTGTGCCCGAGGCACAGCACCTCCCAGACATCACGATGCCTTTGAGCTGTGCTGCTGCCCTGTCCCCAGTGGAAGAGTCTTTAAAGTCCAGGCCCTATCTGTATTGCTATTTCTGTTTTAAGACATGTTCTTGGGAGTCCTGCAAGTATGGGCTTCCAGTTCCAGTAAGGACGACGTCCATCCTTGCGCACAGACTGAACAGACATTTCTAGTGAGAAAAATACTGATGTCAGGTTCTGGAAGTGGTGTGTGCTGGAAACAGCACTCTAGGGAAGGGCGCATTCATGTGTGCGGTTGCCCTGTAACCCCTGAGAACAAAACAGTCACCAAGCTCTGCAAGAAAATAGAAAAGTTCCCAATTTTATAGCTACCCACATTATTCCTGAGATACCAAATATACAGTATAAAGCACAAACTCATATATCAAGAGCAGAAGGAAAGACTATGATTTTGCCTCATTTCCTAGCACTGACCATTGAACTTCACGTAAAAACTTCTGTATTGAAGTGCCTGTGTTTGAGCTACAATCTCTCTTTTAGACAGCAGGCCAGTCTTCATTTGAAAATCTGATACATGGGAAAGTTACCATTTCTCCAGTTATTTCATCCCAATGGAACGTTATCCTCACCATTAAAAGTGCCTTGCTCCCGCCCTCCTCCTGTGTAATTCAGCTTGGAACCACTGGGTCTTGTCAGCCTTTTCTCTGCCAGAATTGCTGAAATCTTCTCCCTGAGTAGGTAAGGAGGGCCGATGGTGATGATCCTTCTCAGTCTTCTCTAAATAGATTGAGCTTCCTAGGTTTTTTGTTCCGAGGCAGATTTCCAAACTTTGCGTCATTCCAGTGGGCTCTTATCTGAACCCTTTCCAATTTGTCAACGGGCCTTTGATACATTTTGTAATGCAGTTAAGTTAATGTTGCAAGAGAAATCATCACTTTTTTTTGTTTTCTAGGCTTTTGTGCGCTTGATTTCTCACCCGTAACATTACACATAACTACATACCATATGTGGTAAAAAAAAACATCACACACAGGAGACTCTTAAAGGTCAGAAACTAAAGTAGAAAAGATATACCGGATAAACCAATCAAAGCCTATTAATTATTATTTTTTTCCTGCTTCCACCTCTGCATGCAAGATGCCACAGAAGCTTAAGATACCTTCCCTGGTGACTTATCCAGTTCAGAGAGAATTGGCCTGATGCTACTATCATTTCTTCCTTTGGAAAACTGTTCTGCAAGACTTGTTAAGGGAAATTTTACCTACCACCTAAATTTTTCATGTGGTTAAGTTAATCCTATTTCTTTTACAGCCTTAAACCATGCTATGTAAATCTTCTTTCTTCTACATCCTTAAGCAATATAAATTACATCCTATTATTCCTACATCCCTAAGCCAACCTAACTAACATCCCTTTGTTACTCCTACACCCTTAAGCAAGCCTGCATGTCTCTTTAATGTGTCCAATCCTTTAAATGCTTTTAAAGAATCCTAACACCCTAGGTGGGTTGGTCAGCTTACACTTGCTTACTTTCAGTTTCCATATATCCCTGTCAATGAAACCTTGCAGTTGATTCTTTGCATTTCTTTCCTCTCTGGGACTCATTTTGCATTGAGATATCCCAGATCTGTCTGAAACGAGGCATCATTACTGCCAATCATACTGGTCCCCATCTTACCAGTCCAGGACTTGCTACCTCCTCTCACGAAGCTCACACAATCTCAAGTGATATCCATTTCCATTATATATATATAAAGCGATTTTGTCCTGCAAATGCAATCACAGTTAAATTTCATCCAAACCAGAGGCGAACTCATCTTCAGAGTAAATGTAGCAAACAGAGGGTGCAAAATGCAAATAGCCAAAGTTCTCAATGAGTGGTGCTAGCTGTGGAGGAAGTAAGCATGCAATAGGATAAACAGCTTCTTCAGCTATAGAACAAAAGTAGCTCTTCAACTGAGTTTTGAGTTTGTTTGGGATTTTTGTTTTTAGTCTAAGGCACAATCAATGAATCTTAGACTCCCATCTGTACTTCAAGCAGCAGCATGTGCAAGGGTACAAGACCAATCTAGCTGGTACTGTAGATGGCATTTTAGACATGCTAAAGCTTTGGACACATCCAAGACCCTTGCCTAGTCTAGAAATAGCTGAGATTTACCAAATCCTCTGTCTGCTAGGAGAATAAATGTAGCTATAAGCAGCTCTCTTATTGTGGTGCTGTCCATATTGCAGACAGAATCTTGCCTACTTTCAGGCAATAGGACAACCAGAAAGCATGGCCCAGCTTTGCATCCATTTATTTGGACTCTTTTAACCTGTAAAAGGTGAGTTTTAACCCACTCTCCCTCTGTGGGTGAAAAGGGTCAATTTGCAAGATGCCGAACTGGTCACTCAGTTTTGAGCTGCCATCAATAGCGGCTTAATTACAGAATCACAGGATCTTTGAGATTGGAAGAGAGAGATCTCCTGAGATCATCTAGTACAATAAGATGCTTTCAAGACCATAATTCATCTTGGAGGCATCAGTTGTGACTGATCTCCTGCCAAGTGAAGGAAAAGCAGTGCTTATATCTGGTTTAAAAACCACCCCAACATACCCAGATGCTCTTTGGGAAAGCTCAGCAGATATTAAGGTCCTGCTTCCCTTAAGAAAGGATCTTTGTGTTCTGGTGCTGCAAAAATGCCTGATGGCCTACAGAACAAAAACATTTTAATAGCAGTTATCCTGAAAATGCAGCTGACGTTCTGAGGGGAATTAAAAAAGGCATTTTGGATTTGACCAAGGTGGTACCAAAGGGGAAGGCATAGATATCTTGCTTTGGCAACACTGTTACAAAAAATTCTGTTCTGGCTAAAATCCAACTGTTCTTGCTAACCTTTTGGCCCAGTCACAACACTAAATAATCTATTACTCTACCAGGTCTGTTTGGAGCCCAAAGTGAATTACTTGTTTCTTGGCTCAAAATTGCATCAGAAGATCCTCAGCTCGAGATAACTGACACTTTACCACATAGCAAGGACTCCCCTTTGAGACATATAAACATTTTGTTTCATTGACTGATCTTTTTCTAGATTTATAGAACACGCCTTTCCCTGCAGCTCAGGTCACGTTTGCATAGTTGAATAAAAATGCCATAAATCTCCTCCTTTTCAGCAGCAGAAAGCAATGGAGAATTAATTCCTCCTGGGGCCTCCTTAAGCAACTACTTAGCTCATTGCTGAACCTTATGCTATTCCTTTTGGGGTCAGTACGGTCCTCTGACTTGCCAGGGTTGTTCACCAGTCCACACTGAAGACTCCTTCCCTTTAGGAACAAGGAGCTCCTGCAGTCAAACCAAGACACCAATGACTCGTGATACCAGGTAATGGGATGCCCCCCTGATTCTTAGGCATAGCATTAAACATTGTAAGGGATCTGTGCATCAGATCAGCTGCACAGACTTATTCTTTGTGGTTCAGTCAGTTCATAAAAGAATCAAGACTGGGGAAAGATTTTTTGTTGTTGTTGTTATAGAGAGATGATCCAGGGAGGAGGTTTTATCTCCTGAGTTAGGTGAAAACAGTGGGTTAAGGATGGAGACTACAGATCAGAGATCACGTTATACTGTAATGCTCATTAATAAGATCCCATTATGGTAGATTGGAAACTGCTGTGAATATTCCTGCCAGTGCTTAGTTGATGAGTAAGACCAATTTCCTTTCTATAGTCTTAAAAGAGCAATAAAGTTTGTATTAGCTTGAGTTAAACACTTCAACAACTACATTTTGACCCCTTACCCCATCAGCCCATCTGACCACCAGAGAAATATGAGAGAAGTTCTTAGCCCTTGAACAGCCCAAATGCTAATCCTTGTCATATTGTACTGTCCCCGTGGACTTCATCATCATTGGCTCCATCATACAAAGAGGGACATTTGGACTACTGTATCCAAAATCTTTCTAGTGCATACGTGAAACAATCCTGTATCCTCTTGTGCTCTGCTAATAATCTGAATGATATTTGCTTGGTTTTATTTGGATGCAATGTCTGAGTCCTGTCTGGCTGCTGAGCAGACTTCTCCCAGACGAGTTTGAAACGCATTTGGCAGTTCTTTGCCCATATGTGCTCCCTCAGACATGCCTCCTAAAAATCACACAACTAGACAGTTGCTCTGAAATCAACACGTGTTCCCCTCAGACATGACAGGTACTGTTAGCCTCTGACTTCAACTATTTTAACGTAGTCAAATGCTACAAACATGAGTCTAGTATAAAATAGCATTTAGCTAGCTAGCAGCCCTCTATCAGTAATGAGATGGCAGTTTACTAAGCTAGATAATAGACTAAGCAGACTAATTCTTAATAGAAAACTGTTGCCTCTGCATCGAGTAAAAGAACAGCAGGGAACATAGTAGGGACATAGTAGCCCAAGGAACTGTATTTATTCAGTTTCAAGGCATATGAGAAGGTGATAAATTAGACATAAAGGGTTGAGTTTAATGTTGCAGGAGAGGCATTTTGATCATTTTCCCTTCTTCTTCTGCCCCTCCCTTTCACTCCCATCTCCCTCCTCCTTTTTTCCTACTGGTAGAGATGCATTTCCACATCATGCAGCCTTTCCTCTCTAATAAACTTTTTCTTCTATCATCAAGATGAAAGCCTGGAAAGGGATGGTATTTATGGAGAACACTCTAACCTTTGCTGCATACTCCTTGGGAACTGGCACGGTGCAGGGCCGACGAGGCTTCTGAGTGAAGCCATGTGGCAGCTTTCAAAAGTGCGCACAGCGAAAGTCTGGGAGGGCTGGAGCCGCAACGGCTTCTAGTCAACCAAACACGACTCTCTCTGACTTCCCTCTCAGCATCTGTAATTGTCCTAAGCCGGAGTCCTAGGAAGCAAAAAAAAACCCAAAGTGATGTGAAAACTGTGGTGTATGAAGGAAGAAAGGGAGAGGGAGCAATGCAAAGATGGGAGTAAAGGATCGAGAGAGAGAGAGAGAGAAGGCAAGAGATTTATTCAGCATTTCATTGTCTGTCTCCTCCACAAACTGAATCACAGAAGCATGAAAGTAGATGTATTGAATCTCAAAGGAAATAAAAGAAGTGGAAAATTAACTACTGATGAAAAAAAATAGCTGTGTCCAGGGATTCCTGCATATCAACTCTGAGCTCCCTCTTATCAGCTTAGAATAGAAAAGGCCAGGGGATTGGGGAGGAAAGGTCAAACACCGAGGGAAAACAGGCAAGGGAAAAATGAGAGCTAACATGGAAATCAAAGCAAAAGAGCAGGACGGAAAAGAGCTGATCCTGTTTCAGACGATTTGCATGCGCTGCCCTGAGTGCCATTTCCCAATTTCAGCATCATGAAAGGGTGAAGATGCCTTAAGACTGAGGCTTAGAAAAGCCACACCACCTTCTGCCTTTCTTCCCCCCCCTCTATTTGTCAACAGGTAATAACAGTGGGCTGGGGAAGCCTCGTACAACAGCAGCTGCCGCCATCTGCCCCGGCACACAGCTGAGCCAATTGCGAGCTGCTGCGTGCCAGGTCTGAACCGACCTCAGGAGCTCTTCCCTGCTGGTTACTAATGGCTTAGACACTGTGCACAAAGTTGGCCTGTTTAATTCTAGCTGCATCCTGGGCCTTGCGTTTTCCTGTATCTTACACTGTTTCTTCCCTTTAGTGTTTTTTTTGCATAAGTTTCGACCTTATTCCCTCCTGGGCCTCCATATCTACACTGACTTGAGTGGCCACCTCAGGCTTCCAGGTGATGAGGGATAAAGGGCTGCCTCCATGTATTTTTCTGATCATAGACAGGTCTGCTGCCATAGTCTCGTTGGAAATTGCTAACAAAAGACCGGAATAAGTGTATATTGTTACTGTTGCCCGCAGGCAGTCAATATACGGGACGTTAAAGATTGGCTTCCAGTGGAAGTAAAACTGGTTGCTCAAGCATATTCCAAACAAATGGCTCCCCACACAAATGTTCCCCCCCCCCATTACACACCAGTCACCAACAGTGAGCAAAGCCATCTCCTTTTTAGAAATCTCCACTGAACCCCAAAGCCTGGATCCCAAGGAGCAACTGTGACCCCAAAATTGCCTTCATCTGGACAACAATCCAGCTATTCAGATTGCGTCCTCGAATCAGTATAATCAAAATGACAGCAACATCATCTCTTCCAAAGGCTCAATATTTACTCACAGTCAGTCTGGGCCAAGAAGGACATACATAAAGACAGGACATACCTGGGGACACACTAGTGACATAATTCAGCAACATTAGTTGTACAAATGCAGACTAAATGACAACCTCTTACAGAAAGAGCTAGCAGCTTTAAAGACGAGAACAAGATAAAACTATGTGGGGGGAAAGCAGGACAGATGGGTTAACAAACATAATAGGATGTGCATAATTCTCAGCTACTCAGGGACAGTAATCACAAATCACCACCTGCCCAGTTACTATCAGATGGCAGGTTTGCCTCTTCACATTCAACAAATCTGTTTCCTGTGTATGCGTCACAATCAGACTCGGTGCGTTCACTTACCAAAGAAACTTTTCTTGTCCTACACAGCCAGCTCAGCTCTGGGAGAAGGAACAGGAGTTTACACCTTCCTATACAACAAATTATTTACTACATTTGAATCGGCTACATCTGTGTAAAGCAGCTGAAGCAAGGAAGCTTTCAGCATACCAGCACACCTCATTTTGGCTTGCAGAAACTTATACTTTATGTGAGGCTTTACTTTGAAACTACAGTTAAGCACCGCGGAACTTGTTAGGAACTGCATTTCACTCAAATGGAGACTATTTGCTCCCGTGGTACCAGAAGAAAATAAATGTGGAACCCTGCAAACTCACTGGAACTGCCATGTCACAAAACAGACGCTGTCAGGAGAGGCTGTGCATAACATTTTTGATCAGGACAAAAATTCCACTTGTGAGGATCTGAGTGAATTTGGGTCACTTTTGACAGACACCTCTGGATAAAAGAAAAGTGAGGTGTGGGGAAAGATGGGGAAAAGAAATCTCAGGAGAGTCAGATTTATTTTTTTTAAAAAACTGTTGAAATTCTCTTACCATTTTTAAAAACAAACCAGTCTTAAAAAAAGAAAAATTTTACAAGAAATGAGTTAACATCCTCCCCACAATTAAATGAAACTTTTCTTTTTCAGTTTTGGATGGAACAAGGTACTTCTGGTCAATGGAACCCACCATTCGCTTTTTCCTTCAGCTTACTTTTTTTTTTTTTTTTCTGTCCAG
Organism: Phoenicopterus ruber ruber; assembly: GCA_009819775.1. Lineage (NCBI taxonomy): Eukaryota > Metazoa > Chordata > Aves > Phoenicopteriformes > Phoenicopteridae > Phoenicopterus > Phoenicopterus ruber. The sequence goes on along the minus strand of CM020215.1, from coordinate 91,540,214 downwards.
CCATTGAATTGAAAAATCCATTATTCACACAACTCAATCTGAAATAAATAAAAGAGCAAACCAGCTGTAGACTCCTTAGATTCTGAATTAAAATGTCAGGCTATGGGAGACATGGTAGAATATTCCATTGTCAGAGAATCGCACACTATGTAATCCCTTAATTATAACCAAACCTTTAGCAGTAGTTTCATGTACTCATAACATCACTGGCTTTCAGGTATGCTGATCCTAAGCTGAACTCCCCACAGAGCATTAAGGGCACATGCGGTGAGCAGTAGGTCTATGAGATGATGGTTATCTAATTCCTGTAATGAAAAAAAGGAAAACATCTGTCAGCGAGAGGGAAACTCGCAACCCTGGGAGCTTTTGGCATGGGACAGTGACATTGCTGACTTGTCTCTAAGGAATACCTTGAGAAGGAATTCTCCTTAGGGAAAAAAGCAACAATAGGAGGAGACTGCGTATTTGCCAAGTAGGCATAAGACTATGGAGAAAATGGGACCTGGGTTTCAGGTGACACCCTGGAAAGAGCCTAGTCAAGAACACAGCAGTGATGAATCTGCACAGCTCGGAGAGGCTGACCTAATTTGCCTCTCCTTTCCCGGAGTCCTGCATCCACAGCCGCTGAGCGACGGGCAGAACAGTAGGCACCAACCCAGGGCCTGCATCCTATATTAGACGGGCAATGGGTAGCCCATTCAACATGGAGGTATAGCTTCCTCCCAGCCTTTCAGTAGCTTGTTTCAAGTTATCTTTCTTCCCTCCTTCCCTCACTCTCAGCAAGGCTTCTCTTGGCATGGATTTAGCCCCGTCCAAGCAGCCAGGTGATCAGCACTGCTTTTTAAGCCTGTGCTGGCCAGAGGGATAAGGGAGACATTCTTCAGGCTTGCTTGCTTGCTCGCTCACTCACTCACCACTCGGCCATAGCAATTTCTCGTTATCATTGTCCGTGAGCCCAAGCCCACAGAAATGAAGAAAGTGGAAGTTATTTTCTGCTGTTGTTTTGAATGTGAAGTAGAGCGGAGCCTGGATTTCATTCTCAGGGCGCTACAGGGTCACAGGCGGTGCGTAGACAGCACAATCGCTTATCTCTCCCCAAGGCATTGCATACAAGAAAGAAGAGAGACACACAGCACTGGCCAGGGTTCATTGCTCTTGGCAAACTGCAGCGGCATCCTGAGCCAGCCTGGTTGGAAATACCGGCTCAGAGGTGAAGCACCACGTCACTTTGGCATACACCCGATGGGCAAGACAGCCACAGATCAGCAGATAGGCAGATTCGGACTAGCAATGTTTAACAGCAAGGGTAATTACCTTCTGGGACAGTGTGCCAAGGTTTGTGGAGAGGCTTCCTTGCAGGCATGTCTTTAAATCAAGCTTAGATTATTCTGAGCTGTGGTCCAAATGCAGCACCCAGGACTCGAGGCAGGAGTTATCACAGAGCTACCCCATAGCACTGTGTCATGCAGAGCACTGGGGTTGATGAACACATGGTCTTCCTTAGCCCTTCCTACCAAGCATCCTGTGTCAGACAGTCCCCTAATCTGGGGATCTTCATCACACAGTGACCACAGTGTAAGAAAGTCCAGGAGTGTGGCTGATGAATATACAGGACTATCCCTACTATGCATTCTGTGAGGGCTTTCTGTATTCCTCCTCCACTTTTGAGCCAGTAGAGTATCTTAGGCACTCTTATCCTCTCTGTTGTCTTTCAGCATTATAGAAACCAAAACAAATCAACCTATCTCAGCTGGCTACCATACTGAGACTTCTCAGACATTCAGTAGGTGAACCCGATGGCTTAAACCCCACTAGTCAGAATGAGCAAGATTGTACCCCCTTCAGGGTACTGAGGGAGTTGGCGGCAGTGCTCACCAAGCCACTGTCAATCATTTGTCAGCAGTCCTGGCTAACTGGAGAGGTCGGCAAATGTGATGCACATCCACAAAAAGGGCCAGAAGGAGGATTTGGGGAACTGCAGGCCTGTCAGTCTGACCTTGCTGCCAGGGAAGGTTATGGAACAGATCATCTTGAGTGCCATCATGCAGCACGTACGGGACAACCAGGTGATCAGGCCCTGTCAGCATGGGTTTATGAAAGGCAGGTCGTGCTTGACTAACCTGGTCTCCTTCTATGACAAGGTCACCCGCTTAGTGGATGAGGGAAAGGCTGTGGATGTTGTCTACCTGGACTTTAGTAAAGCCTTTGACACCATTTCCCACAGCATCCTCCTGGAGAAACTGGCTGCTCATGGCTTGGATGGGCGTACTCTGCAGTGGGTAAAAAACTGGCTGGATGGCCGGGCCCAAAGAGTTGTGATGAATGGATTTAAATCCAGTTGGCGGCCGGTCACAAGTGGTGTTCCCCAGGGCTCAGTATTGGGGCCAGTCCTGTTCAATATCTTTATCAACGATCTGGAGGAGGGGATTGAGTGCTCCCTCAGTAAGTTTACAGATGACACCAGGTTGGGCGGGAGTGTTGATCTGCTTGGGGGTAGGAAGGCACTACAGAAGGATCTGGACAGCCTGGATCGATGGGCTGAGGCCAATCGTATGAGGTTCAACAAGGCCAAGTGCCGGGTCCTGCACTTGGGTCACAACAACCCCAGGCAATGCTACAGGCTTGCGGGGGAGTGGCTGGAAAGCTGCCCGGCAGAAAAGGACCTGGGGGTGTTGGTCAACAGCCGGCTGAATATGAGCCAGCAGTGTGCCCAGGTGGCCAAGAAGGCCAACGGCATCCTGGCCTGTATCAGAAATAGTGTGGCCAGCAGGACTAGGGAAGTGATCGTCCCCCTGTACTCGGCCCTGGTGAGGCCGCACCTCGAGTACTGTGTTCAGTTTTGGGCCCCTCACTCCAAGAAAGACATTGAGGTGCTGGAGTGTGTCCAGAGACGGGCAACGAAGCTGGTGAAGGGTCTAGAGCACAAGTCCTGTGAGGAGCGGCTGAGGGAACTGGGGATGTTTAGTTTGGAGAAAAGGAGGCTGAGGGGAGACCTTATTGCTCTCTACAACTCCCTGAAAGGAGGTTGTAGAGAGATGGGGGTTGGTCTCTTCTTCCAAGTAACAAGTGATAGGACAAGAGAAAATGGCCTCAAGTTGCACCAGGGGAGGTTTTGATTGGATATTAGGAAAAATGTCTTCACCGAAAGGGTTGTCAAGCATTGGAATGGGCTACCCGCAGAGGTGGTTGAGTCACCATCCCTGGAGGTATTTAAAAGATGTGTAGATGTGGCACTTAAGGACATAGTTTAGTGGTGGACTTGGCAGTGCTAGGTTAATGGTTAGACTTGATGATCTTAAAGGTCTTTTCCAACCTAAATGATTCTATGATTCTGGATCTCACTGCCTAGGCACCTGAGCGAGCTTAGTCCTCTTCTCACCAAGACACAGGAGGAAAGAAAAACAGACCATCATCACAGCTCCCCTTCCACCCAAGAACCCGATATCCCCACTGGGGAGGTGGAGGAGTAAACAATAGCTTTCATTTCATTGTGATTCACAGCAGAGAAGTCTGGGGAGTGTCTAGTCTCCTTCTGGCACACTGGAGTTTCTGGCTTGTGATCATTTGTTACAGAACTGAACATCGTCATGCGCTGGGAAGTGGTCTGCTGCAGAGTGAGAGTTTGGGTGATACTTCTGGATCCTTCAGTTATTTTCTACCAATCCTGTTCTACAACCCCATTGCTGCTAGAGAGAGCAAGAGCAGAACAAACCTTGTGACCCCTGCAGTGCCTTCTAACCTGGTGCTCCACTGTTTTCTGATCATCAGCTTCTGGTAGGGTAAAACGGAAGAAGGAGACTTGCAAACATTCTCATTGAATTCTACCTGCTGCCTGGCAAGTAAAGCATTTTGAGGGGAGAGAGGGGAATCTGCACTGCACACAAGGCAAAGATAGGATTTGAATCCTAATAGATATACCCCAGTGCCTCTGTAGCACACTGCGTCATGCCCTGCTGCTGGGGTAAGCATGCAATTTGGCACAATCAGGCCCCTTGCTTGGAGGGCTTCCTTACACTCTGAGCATGATCTTCAGGCAAGATAGGCAGGTAAAGACTTAACTTACAAAATAGCTGAGGACTGTGATTCTAACTTGTGACGGCCAAAGTAACGTGCCCCAGAAATATGTCATTGGAGTAGCTGGTAAGATTAAAACCAGCCAGGAAGTTTATGTCTGTGCTCCCCACGAACTGCCCACAAAAATCAGTGACTTAATAAAACACTGACCCACCGAAAGAGTATTGTAGATCACTGAAGGTGACTTCACTCGCTGCTTCCCCTTGGGCCGCTGAAGTCATGGATTTCACTCAGGTGAAGCTCTTCTGAGGAAGCCCTACAGAGCTGCTGCTATCACCATTCTGCTCCTCAGGCAATGGCTCATCCGACTCCTGTATGCTCTCAGAAAGCAAGCCTCCTTCGCCTTCACCTTTTCCTCCAGCCAAGCACTACATCTCACCCCCACCCCCTGTCACTGGTAGCAGGCTTGACGGGAGGGCTACATCTTCCTGCCCTCAGCTGGCTGCACTTGGGAGGGAAGGAAGCTCACCCAGATGGATTTCAGCAGTTCTCATGAGTATTTTATGGTCTTTTACTGATTTACAGCCAGTTCAGCATTCTTGTAAATGGCCATAAATTGGATTGAAGTCATAAATCATAACCAGAGAAAGAGAGACACAGTCTCTGAGTCCCAGCTCAGTCTAAACCAGCCTCTATGAATATATGGAAGAAACCTGCTCCCTCAATCAATACACACAGCTCAGGCTACAGCAGTGGTCCGCAGGGTCCACCCCCCATACCTCTTCCACAGGGCTGGAGCAGTAGTTACACACTGCATGTGCGTGATGCGCTAAAAATACCTTCCTTCCAACCGGCTGGCAAAGCCAGCTGTAACGTAGGGGTTGTCCCCACCACCTCGGGGGCTGAGCACTTCATGACCTTTACTGTGCTTGCACGTGCACACACACACCCACCCTCTGAGCAGGGAGGCACACCGGCACTTTTCACACCAGGCTTGCAATTTCTTCACACAGGTCAGCAAGGGGAGATTCCCACCCCGCACGCTACCTTTGGGAGGTGATTACCTTCTTTTTCTGGGGAGGCTGGTAGAACGTTGCAGGTTGTTATTCTTCTGAAACACCTGATTTATTCCACACAGCACACTGAGAGCTGAAGTGCCTTGCTTCTGCTCCACAAGCCTGGCACCTAAAATCTAGGTTTTTGTGTCTTTCCCTTTTGTTTCCCTAGCTCATTTTTAGAATCTAGCCTGTAAGCATTTCTGAAAGCATCTGACACAACTGCTGCAAGCTGGACCTTTCATATTTCTGTAGCTGACTGCAGCTCAGAAAAGATAGGCTGGTTCTTTCTACCTCCCTAACACAACAACCAAACACCACGCCAGCCCTAAACATCAAAGGGCAGGAGGCATCAGCACACCAACCATCTCACTCCCCTACCCACCCCTGCAGCTCACCACAACCCTTCCTGCAGACACCAAAATCTAGCAAACCCAACTGACCACCCCTGCCAGGCCTTTTGAGGTCCTGAGGGCTGCCAGGTGAGTTGCTTTGGTCCCACCTTCTAGGTGGAGCATCTGATGGAGATGAGCCTCAAGGTCTTCTTTGCAGGCTTAAAGTGCTCCTGATGCTTCTAGAACAGCAGTAAGAAGTCCTACTGCACCTACAATTAATGAGGCATTTTGTTTGCTTAAAGGCAAGTGAAAAGCAACCACAAGATCCTATCTAGTACTACCTGCATAGAAATCACAGCCTCAGCCGTGGCATTATGAGCCTGCAAAGAATCGTGGCATTGCCTAGCTAGTGGCCAAGGCTGCAAGCCCTGTTTGTACAGGCAGCAAACCCTTCTCAGGTCTGTTTGGTTCAGATTCGGCTATGTTTATTTATTGTTTTGCTGGTGGATTGATTTAGACTTATGCACGCATCTGTTAAAAAGGAATTCTTGTGCCTCACTCTCCTTATTCTGTATGTTTAAATACAAGTCACTGGTCAATTGCCAGCATGAAGGGAGCATGACTTCACAGTAGAGTACCCTAAAAAAATGAACCACCACTGATGATGTAATTTCCTAATAGCCTGGAAGAGGAGATGAACTGCTTGCTTATTCAGCTTTTCATTAATTAATCATCTTGCTGTTATTTTGTGCTCCCCCTGTTCACTTGTATCTGCTTTTTTCCCCCCTTGTCTTATTTTTACCTGTTTGTGCATTACTGTCTTTGTAATAACACCTCAAAGCCCTAGACTGGGACTAGGTTACCACTATACTGAGCACAATACAAAACATGAAGTTATTCCTATTTACACGTGGGCAAGGGTGACTGTTTCTGGAGTTCTTTTGGGTTTTATCCCTGTAGCTTTTAGCATGTAGTCCAGGAACTACTGTTAAAGGCTCTGTCAAAAGTGTGTAAAGGTAAGTCCCATACTGGTAAGTTAGAATCTCTTTAGAGGACTTGCATCTCTTTGGGGGGGGGGGAAATTAAAAATAATAATAAAAAGAATGAGAGTGGAACAAAAATCATAAAACCTTGGGCAAAAAACCACAATTTTTTTGCTACAGTAAATAATATCACAGTTACTAGTAATGATAATAATAATGTCATAATTGACCTGTGGTTGCTTGCCAAGACTCTAAAGAAGAGTCATAATAACTTGACCATTTGTATCAGCATTCAAATTCTTGGAAAAACGTGTTCTTTCAAAGCTACATTTAACTTGTAATGCTAATACCAATGTAAAATATTTCCAGCACATTGATGGTTGAGAACATTTCAGGAAATTATGAGAGGAACTAAATATTGTTCCTACCCTTACTGATTACTATTATTTTCCATTAGATACTTATCACCATGTAATGATTTTTTTGTCTCGGTTTTGTTTTTATTTTTTTTTCATCCATTTTCACTCCACGCTGCAGGTGTGATCACCTGTTCACGTACCTGTATGCCGTAGTGCGAGAGCTCCACATGTGAGCGGGACAGATGACAGAAAACAAACAAGCTAACCCAGAACTGATGGCGTTGTCACAGTACAGAGTCAGAGCTCATCTGCTCCGTCACGCGGCAGGGATCTGTGACTTGACCATGAGTCCCACGGACACACGAAAGCAGCTTCGAGTCAGTTCAGAGCTCTTGGATCAAGGAGCATGGGAAGCAGCAAGTATCCTGTGTTTCAGGACATGGCTACGATCAAAACAGCTTGCTTGACTGCCTAAACCAGCAGTGTTCAACATATCCTAATTCCTCCCATCACAATGCAGATTTAGGTTTCCAGACATCTCCGTATGGCCCTCAGCCTTTTCCTAACAGGACAATAACAGAAAGAAGTGAGTTTAGCTGATGGCTGAAGGCCTCTTCTGGCACCAATACACAGCCTGACACATAACCATCAGCGTGTGCCACCATCACCCCTGCTTCTACTTGAAGGGGCTGGGGAGGGGTAAGAGGCACATCACCAGCACTCACACCACAGCCAGGCACTGCCTACATGGTGGTGCGATTTGCAGGCATAGGGTAGCGGATCTCAGAGGTGCAATCCAGCTTCAGTGGCTGTGAAGGCTAAGCCACTTTGCCATGGGTCATTTGGCCAAATGATGCCACTAAATACATCCTAAACCTTACAGGTCAAGAAACTTGTATTTTTCTTCTGTGTTTGTTCAGTGGAGTTCTAGTCCAGGGGCTTCTAAGGGGCTTCTATTTTAATATTAGTAATAATAATAACAACAGTAGCAACAGTTAATAGCCAGTTAACAACAGAGGAATAACAAAAGCAGAGGCAGAGGTATTTGCAGGTTCTTTTGGACTTCATTTTCTGAGCAAGAGAAGACAGGACTAGCAAAATCCACAAGGTGACACCAAATCATTAGGGTCAACCAAAGTAAAGGGACTCAAAAAAATCAAGTATGATGGTAGTTTCTCCATAAATCTCCTGGCTAGGATGTCACCCTCGGGCTGAATAGAAGCTTGCAATCAATTCTTACCCTTAGAAATAGTTGCCCTTCCCTGGGTACTGCTGAATCTTTCCTGTCAGAGAAGATTTATCCATGGGAAATAATTAAAAAACAATTCAGAACTTTCTTCCTCTTGGAATGGATTACATTACATTAATTAGCAGAGGGCGAGGGGTTGGTTTGGGTTTTTTTTCTTTGCCCCCAAGGACAAGAGCCATTTGTGCTTGCCACAAGGTCTTCCTTCACCCTGGATGTCTTCTTGCTACTTTAAATGGTATACATTGTTCACAATGCTGTAATAGTGCTAAGCATGGCATCATTTTCAGAAACAAAGCGTCTCCCTCCCTCTTATTCCCTCACACATACAGCATCTCAAAAGGTAACGACAGACTATAAATTCACACCAAGGTTATGGAGATTTTCAACAGAGAGGAGGGAAAAGTTGGCTATTTTTTGATGGCCCTCTCTGTGAACTGTGAGGAAAACAACCAGTGCCACCATCAGACTCGGTCAGAAAAACAGTGATATTAGAAAAGCATTTTCTAGTATGAAAGGTTGTTCACAGCGAAGTACAGTCCAGCGCTTTTGTCTTTGCAGTGTGCTGCAGCCTTCCTTTGGCCGAGGTTTGTTTAAACCAACAGATACTCCAGCTCTGTTTTGCTTGAGATCTCCAAGAAATAATGCTTTGTGTCTTTTGGATCCAGCCGTAGCCTTACGTGTCAAGTCCAATGCTGGGCTTGGTGCTCTGTTTCTAGCTGCTCGCTGACACCTGCAGAGCTGGCTCAGGTCTGTAGCAGGGATCTCTCCGTGATGTGCAACGCCACCACACAGCTGTCTGGAAGGAGACATCAGATCCCTCTGACCCCAGGGCATCCTCTGGGTGCCTCAAAGCCCATGTTCCCAGCTTCTGGCCATCCACCCCTCTGTTCCCCTCTGTTGCAGCGCCTGCAAATGAGAGAGAGCAGCTGTAGTTATTGCAGGGCATTAAAAATATCAATATAAATGAGTCACAGCAGAAAGTTAGGTCCAGACACTATGAATGTGTAGAAGTGCGATTGTCCTGGTACTCACGTATTCTTTATAGCAATCTGACAAGAGACAGAAGTTTCAAAGCAGCACCAGTGCCCTCTTTAAACATCCTCTCCACTGCAAAGCTCAGACAGCGTCTGCAGAGCCCACTGCAGCGCTGGGCAGGGATTCCCCGGGCCGGCAGGGAGCACGAAGGACAGCATCAGCGCGGCAGCGTGGGGACTGCTAGAGCTGAGGCAGGGCCGGGCAAGTGGGCTTTCCCCGCGCTGGGGGGCCTGGGCGGGTGTCGCTGCTGGCATGCAGCTGCCTGTACTGGGGATGTGCTAGGTAGGGAGAGTCACCGCCCTGCCCAGCGCTTCCCAAATAGCCGGGCTCTGTTTTCCTGACGAAGGGCTTCATTGCATGGCAAGCGTAGGCAGGGAATGGAGCCGAGGAGATCCATTTCTGCTAGCCCTGTGTTTTGCAGTCTTTTTTTTAATTGGGGTAAATAGAATCAGAATGACAAGTGCAGAGTGATGGCTTCGATGTGCTATTTGTCTGGTGAGGAATTTCTGAAATATGTGTTTTTCTGTAGAGAGTGCATGGCTGTAAAGAAGGGCCAGAGTCAGCACAACCTCAGAGCGATGGAGAATAAAGCATTCTAGTTTTGTGGCCATTGATCTGATGACACTGTGGGTAATGGATGGACAAGGTTAGTCTCAGAATGTCTGATTTTTCTCAAATCATTGCTGGAGTCAGACTTAAGGTTGCTTCACCGTGCAATTCTGTATTTACCATTATTAGAGATTCTCATATCTTCACACTCACTTTGAATTTCCTACGCTTTTAGTGACTGATGGGTTTGGAAGGTTTTTTTTAGAGAAGCATATCATTCTGGAAAGATATTTTTATGTGATTATTTTTGTTTACCTGAATTTTGTTAATCTTCCCTTGCAGCCTTAGATCCATGTTTTTATATGGAATTTCATTTTGCAGTTCGTGTGTTTCAGATTTTCTGTTAGTTGGGAAGTAAATGCTACTGTTTGTTACGAAAAATCCTTCCTCTTTTTTTTTTTTTTAATCGAAGTGCACTCATTTTGAGAGAAGGTTTAAATTCAGGGAAGAAGAGATCCCTGTTTAGTTAAGCAAACCTAAGTAGCACAAACAGGTTCCAGATCTGTTTGGGGCTATACTGCAAGAAGAGCTATTCTTGGGGAAATGCCTCCATAGGCAGGGAATGGTATATTTTGTTATGAGGTGCTGCACACTGTGCCTCCATTAAAGGAGCCTTTGAAGAAAGAGCTGTGGCAGGAGAAAGCAGGAAAGTGGCAACCAAATTGATAGTTGCAAAAAGAAGTGAAACACTTCAAAGCACTTATGCATTTCCATAGCACCATCTGCCACTAAGGGCATCAGCCCCAGACTGTTAAGTCCGCCTGTAGCTTTGAAGTCCCTTTGGATGCCTGACTGCTATGTAACTCCCAGATAACCATATTATTAAAACACTCCCACTTCCAGTTGCAGCCTGCCAGAAGATGGTGTCCTATCCTATCAGACACAGGTCTCAGCACAGGGATCCAGGCATTCGTGACTGATTATTGCAGCTAATATCTAGTGAAGAAGCCGGGCATCCTGGAAAAGCTCCAGTTGACAAAACACAGTCTCTGGTCTCCCTAGCAACACCGATTACTGTGAGAACATCACCCTGCTGCTCCCTCGTTTGTACCGGCCACCAGTGAAGACAGAGTCACCTTCAAGGTCTCTGCCCCAATACTCTGCGCCTGCCACGGGTTTTTTTCGAGTTGTCGAAGAAATTCACCTTTCTGCATAACCCCACAGTTACTACGCCGTGCAGGAACAAGCAGACTGTTGACTCCGAGGATGAGGTCTGCGTATGCTGGAGACAGGATTTCCCTGGGCTTTGGGTGCGTTGAATTACTCCCAGGAATAGTGAGAACCATCGTGGTAGTTCCTGCCCTCTCCACCTGATGGACAGCTCAGTTCCCCAACATAGCCCTCCATCAATGAGCTTTTTGTACCCACCCACGTGGGTGCGAAACACAACACACAACACATCCACACACCCACCCATTAGCACACATGGAATTCTAAACAAACAAATCACCCTATAAACTAATCAGGCTCTTTCCCCTGCAGGGCAGAGGAGGGAAAAAGACAGAAAGCTTGTTATTTTAGTTTCTACTTTCCAATAGTTGGATCACTCTCAGACGGTGTGCCTCTGGAAGTGCCTAAACAAACAAGAAAGCTGTTGTGGTTAGAAGCGTTATATGGTCTCTGGCCTGTAAGTCACCCAGCGGATCCCTATGAGCACTGGGAGAGATTCCCCAGCTACCCTCAGGTGTGCAAGCGAAGCTATACCTTTGCACAGCACTGCCTGGGGTTGTGAAACCATACCCCCAAATCAGCTCTCTGCTAAGCTGCCTTAAATCTGCTAGCAGGTCCTGAGGAATGACCCACAAATCTTCTTTCGAATTTTTAATTAATTCCTTTCTGCTGAGTTCATTCCCCTTTTTTGCTGTGTTTCCATGAACAATCTCACAAATCAGTTTACTGGCAGGGATGTTTGTAGACATGGCAAATTTTAAGTCAGTGTTGCATGCTATTTGCAGAAAGCGCATTTTGAATGTGTTATTACAGGTCTCTTCACCACCTCCTTTAAAAAGCATTTCCACTAGAAGAACGAAGCTCAAAACACAGGCTCATGTTTGTACCCCAAAACCCCTAGTAGCTGAAAGGAGAAAACCGATAGCAAGCAAAATCCTTCCACGTATTTTCTTAAGCATAGTTTTGGTTACAAGAGCAGCTGTCCTGGTTCAGACCACAGGCCCATCTACCGCAGTATACTGTCTCCTGCAACAATCACAAGAAGCAATTGAAGGAAATGTGTGAACAGAGAAACTACTTCCCAAAGACAAGCATGCCACAGTATAAACCCATTAAGTTGCTACTGATATCACAGGGAGGTGTTCAAATATTCAGGTAAGTGGGATGCTATGATTGATCAGACAAACAGGTTGATTGATTGATTAGTTGATCTCATCTAGGTCAAGGAATATACACGTGCTTTTAACATACAATGATTTTCATGGAGAATATAAAATATTCTGTGTGACTCTCACAATAAACTATTTTCAACCCACACGGCAAAATATTTTTGACTGAAAACTCTGAGTGAACATGAAGATGATTAGAAATTATTGGACACTGCGGCTTGAGCATGAACAAGCTGTGACCTCAGTAGCAGATAACATCTGATGGAGCAGGGCAGGTTCAAATGGAAACTGCGTGCTTTTTATGAAAGAGCAAAGGTGATTAGCCACAGCAGGAAACTCCCACCCGAAGGAGAAGATTAGCCACATTTGAATGTCTTGAGATCAACAACAGACCTCATTCGAAGAGTTACTTGTTAGCTAAACAGATATTATGTTTTAGTCAAAGGCAAATTATTGGGTCAATCCAGGGGTAACTGGGTGAAAATTAATAGCCTGTGATACTTGGAAGGTCAAAACAGATGATCTAGTAGCCCCTTTAGCCTTCAACTCTGTGAGTCCATGAATGTACAACGGACACATGGTTCATTATAAAGAATGGTGCACAGCCTCAGCTGGTATAAATAGACATTTGCACTGATTTACACTTGATAAGCATCTGGTCAGGCTTCTCAGCTGCACACTCTGCCATGCAATGTAGTCAAGTTTAAAACTGACAAATGACTGTAGCACATCAGAGCTCATGGACCAGGTGGCTTGAGTGAGGAACCTCACCCGTGCACATGGACCTGCCAGGAGAAGTCTCAGTCTCATCCACAAGCCGTTCCACTTGAAAATTGAGGAGAGTAGTATCCTGGGGAGGTATGTTGCAAGTTCTGCTGTCTAAGGTGGGCACCCCTGGGTTGTGTGGGGCTCTGGAAATAGTGCTGCTTTGCCCACAGTTTCTCCCAAAGTTGCCTCCTCACCAGGATGCCCACACCATTCCCTGACCCAGTGCCATCTCTGGACGTCTCACCTTATGTTGCATTTACTAGCATTTTTTGTCCTAGGGTTTATAAAATTGAGAGCAATTGGGTTTCTTACATGCTGCCATCAGGTTAGGGTAGTGACAGTGAACATTTCCTTTCCTATTGTCTGAAAGCTAATCTCAAAGGCAAAATTCAGGTTCCTCTCAATTTCTGCCTGTTTCCACTTGCCTCCCCATGTATCATGCTACTAGTGTTTCCTGCTTCTGAAATACTTTTTAAGTATGTGTAGGTTATCATGCTCACAGTAGTTGCTGTTTAACCAATCTCTCCAGACTTCATCCTTTTAATCTTTCTTTCCAAATCAATTCCTCCACTCCCTTGATCATTTCAGTTGCTCTCCTTTGAACAGCTCCTGTTTGTCAATAACTCTTCCTAATGACTCATGTGGAACAGAAAATATGGGAAACTTCAAGGCGTAAAAAACACAGGAGCAGCACAGGTTCTGAGACCTGGATCCCGGGGATTTGTGATCGTAATGGAGGAGCAGCCTGCAGGGAATTCGTGAGCGCTGCCCATGGTGTCTGTCCCCCCTGGCTGCTTCACACAGAGCCTATGGGACAGCTGGTGCAAGAAAGCCTGGCAGCGTGGTGATGGATGCGCTCAAGGACCCAAGGCCTGGAGGCCACGCTCCAGCCTCATTAGAAGATGTGCAAGAGATCCCTGTAGGTACAACAAGCTAGTCTGGTTTGAGAGTGGCCTCAGGGCTTGCAGGAAGAGACACTGTATTTGTATCTCTAAAGACAATTTACACATGCATAGGAGAGTGGTGAACAACCAGATGATACGAGGTCATTTACTACAGCCATAGCGTACTTCGATATGATGCATATACATTCTCCCCACAGGTGGGAAGTAATGCTGGGAAGTAACACCATGGATAAAGGGAAAGATATAGTCATTTAGTGAGGCATTTTCTAAAATATGGAAATCCAGCCCAAATTATAATAATATAAGAGATTGTAAAGTGCAGCAGGGGAGATATAAAATGGAGATTAAGGAGGGTATAAGGAGCTTTGCTGAACAAATCATACCGTGGCAAATCCATGCCCAAACTCTGTGGGCACCTGACTTCCCCCTGGGATCGAAACGGTGCAGTTCTGCTGAGTAAGAAGACAAGAGCTGGTTACAAAGGAGAGCTGAGGGTAGGGAGCCATCCCTCCCACGGCACAGGAGCCGTCCCGCGGAGGCAGCCTTCATAACAATGCGCAGGACGTAAGCACGGTGAGCCGTCAGCTGGCTCACCCCAGGGAGGCATTTGGGGTACATAAAAAGTTTCCTCAGCCATTCAAGTAAAACAGCTTCCTCAGACTGACAGGGCTGCAGCTCCATAAGCGTGGGGACGTGAGGAGATTCCTCTGGCAACGCTCCTTGGTCTCCTCTGCGACTCCAGCTTCTGCTTGGGGTGATGGTTTCTGCCTATGAAGAAGATGAAAATGACACAGTAGGGCTAGAGACTCTGTGGTTAGAGAGCCACGTGTAGCCCAAATGGAGGAGGCCAAATGTTGCCTACTTTCCAAAAGTATTAACTTTTTTTTAGACTGCGTCACATTTTACTGTTGTGGAAGGAGCTTGTTAGAGAGAACCTGCACAGAAACAAAATGAGCAAGGATAAGAACCAGGAGCCAATGCCCCCCACAGGAGCGCATTGCCTTGCACCAGCTGATGTGCAGCAGCTGGTCCACCTGCACTGGGGCAACATGCAGCTTCCAGTCCAAAGCAGCTGAGGCACAAGCGCCCTGCAGGAGGGCAGCCTTCTGAGGCAGGGGACACAGCACCTGGGAGGTGTTTGGTGAGTAGCAGACTCTGAGGGGGGAAGGACAGAGAGGTCCTGCTTTGGTGAGACGCAGGCAGGGTCAGGATGCTCAGCTACCTTTGCAAGTCCTCTTCCTTCCCGGGCCCGATCCAGGGCCTGCTGTAACTTGTAGTGTCTCCTAGGCTTTAATTCGGTCCCCGCACATGGGGGAGAGCTGTACATGTCGTTCATTGCATAAGCCAACCTTTGGGCCTAACGCTACAGAGCAGTATGCTAAGCTGCTGCTGGGCATGTGTGCAGCAGCTGTGAGGGTCAGCAGAGAGACCTTTGTGTCTGTAACACCAAACGGACATCTTGCAGGCCTGATTTCCCTCTCTCGTGACAGCCACAGCTTGGCCACGTGCTTTTCTGTCTGGGGGACGAGTGAATCGCTTGCACTTTGGAACTGAAAACACCTTGTTACAGCAGGAGACCTGCCTGTGCGCGGGGAGAAGCAAAACATCCCCCCCCGCCACGCAAAAAGGTACTTCGGGGATGTCAGCTTCTTCTCTCACACTGGTAGGAATTAGCTCTCCCTCTGTGTGTGTGTTGTTTTGTGTGCTCAGCACTAGCAGAGCTCTGCCCATCAGTTCTCTCAAACAAAGTGGTTGAAAGTTGCTGCCTTGCAAAGACAGGCAAGTGGATAATGGCCATCAATATTGTCTTTAGGACCGTCTGGCAAACCAGAAGGCTGAAGCGAGAGGGCTGAGGTGCCAACAGCACAAACTGTTTTGGTAGCTGAAAAGGTAGAAGAGCCAACACCAGTTTGCCAAACCCAACTACTTGCTGCCTTAGGCAACTTGCCACTTCATCTGTGGCTAAAGCAGGACCAGGCACATCAAAACAATGAATTTCTCTCCTCTGGGCTTTTTCACCTGGGAAGGTGAGAAGAGTGAGAGGAGAGAGTAACTCTTGGATGCTTGTGAAAGTCCCAGGCTGAGAAGGGTCAGAGGCATGAGAAGATGGCACAATGGATAAAGATGTGAACTTCCAAGTGGATGATAAGCGTCTGCGAATGCCCAAGGAACTGGAGTTCAGAGTAGTCGAGCTATTAATCAAAGCAGGCAGTGGCCCATTCAAACAGCTTTTGGTACAAACGCCTGTGGGACTGAGGGGCTGGGGGGGGGGGGCGATTATTGTAACCGTGTTTTGCAAAGAAACTAAAGATGATCCAATTATAAAACACAGCGCCTTTCCTCGGAACAAGGAGAAAACACTGAAAAAAATCATTAAAGATAGAGTTAGAAAGCTTCTAGACGAGTCTAACGTGATAGAGATAAACCTGTCTGCCAGTTTCTGTAAGTGTGACTTGTGCTTCTCTAGCCTATTAGGATTCTGGGGAAGAGTTAATGAAATACTGGACTGAGGAGAAGGGGTGTGGGGGGGATATAATTTATTTAAACTTTTCAAAAACCTTTTGATAAAGTCTTTCACAAGAGGCTATTAAAGAAATTTGTTACCCGTAGGGTGAGAGGCAAAGTCCTGACATGGATTAAAACCTAGATAAGAGGTAAGAAACAAAGGAAAGGAATAAGCGTCCAATTCTCTGCATGAAAGGAGGTTAATAGCAAGATGCTCCAGGGATCAGCATCAGGACCAGGGATGTTCAATATGTTTATTAACGATCTAAGAGAAAGAGGAAAACAACAGAGGATACAAAATTTTGCTGATGGTACAGTTTACTTCTTGTAGGCAATTTATTGGCTGCATTTGACTCTCTTCTTGTGTTCATGGCTTGTCTATGAATAGATCACCAGTTTTACTAATAGGCCTATAAATATAATTGGAAGTACGGCTCAGTCTGGCGAACAGTACTGAGACTGATTGCAGGAGGAGACCTATAGGCGCTGGAACATCAGCCTGGGTTGGATGCAGAGACACAAAGCAAGAGAGTTTCTGCATTCAGCCCTCCATCAGCTCTGTAAGCACTGCTTCTTGTAACTCTGCTGCTTCTTATGCCACTGTCTGCTAATGCACAAGAATGACTGTGGTATAAGCAGTGTTAGGGCATCCACCCATACCATCATCACAGTACTTCATACTTACGCTCCTATATGGCTTGAATCTGCTACAGATTCATGTGAGGTCATGGGCCCTTTGCCAGCACCCCCCAGCCATTACCCATGTGTACATTTCTTGGGGGAAGCGAGCACTCATTCATGCACCTTTATCTGTATTACTTCTGCATTCTGAGTCCTGATTTGGCAGATCCTTCCCCGTGCAGCCAAGCTTTTTGCTGCAAGCTTTAGGAATTAAGCATGTGCTTCACCACATCACTGTACTGCTGCCAGAGATGCTCTCCTACGGCTGTGTCCTGCACCCTGCCCCATCCAGATCCACTTTCCGCACTGCCTCCACACGCTGGCCTTCCTATGGCTCCTATTCACCATTCATCACACCGAGTGAAACACTCAGCTCCTAGCAAGGTAGTTACTGTAGGCAAGTTAAAAGTCCTCCTTCACAGTCACTGCTGCCGCATAAGTTTGTTCAACTCGCTGTATTAAAGTCATTAGTGCCAGGCAGCCCTGGAGAAATGCTTTATGTTGTCATTTTCCTCTACAGTACGGCAACCATTTTTTTACACAGTTGAGGTCACTACCTCAGAATACCTCAGCACAAGTTGGAGGCTGCCTGTATTTACATCCTTTGCCAGACAAGAAACATCTTAGACACATGATTAGAGGAAACTACATATTCAAATACTTTCTTAAATTGAAGCTTTATTGAGTTGGTCTCTGTTTGATAATCACCGACTTCCAGTCCAGGGCTACCAACAGAAAGCTCCCCCCCTCCCCCCCGCCCCCCCGGTCATCAAATTTCTGTTTATGTCAGTCTTCGTAAAGAAAAGAGGATATAAACTTTCTCAGCTGACCAGACCAGGCAGCAGAAGTTCCCGTGCTGCTGGTTTGTCCCAGCACTGTGTCAACACGACAGATGACAAACAGCCAGATCAGCACAGCGGCTGTGAGTGCGACGGAGGAGGAGGAGGAGGAGGAGTGCTAGTCGGTCTGTACAATTCCTTGGCACGCAAGGTGTTACTGCTGAGGAAGAAATTCCCAGATGATATCTGATTCGGCAGATTCTCTGTTGTGATGCTGATTACTCAGAGGTTTACATGCTACCTTCCACCGGCTACCCAGGAATGAACCGAGGAACAGGGATACTCCCAGCGTAAGTGCCTTCAAGGACCAGTAGCAGCAGGGTTGATGCAGTTGTCCTCATGCTAATGAAGTCTGGTGTTTCAAGGCAGCGATTCCTCCTGTGATCTGCTGGCATTGCCACTTGACACTTCTCGCCAGCTGGTGAGTAGGAAAAAAGAGTGTTCTGGTGTCAGTGGAAAATAAGTGGCTGCAGTGTGTAGTTAAGTTGCTGGAGGTTTCATAATGCTGCCTTCAGTCTTTTTTATATATATATATGCAACCATGAGCAGAATGGCCTCCATCTCAAAGCTACTCCGTTCTGTCAGAAACAAGCTGGAGCAGCCAGGCGGTTGCTTGACTAATGACACAAAGGGAAGGTGCTAAGAAGGCAAATGCAATACGAACTCAAGCTCAGCATGCTGCAAACAAATTGAGCTGCTGCGCTGAAGTTGTGAAGAAAAGAGACTTTCCTATTACTTATACAGCAGTCCTAGACATGAGGGGAACGAGCAAGCTGGAAATGGAAATTCCCACTGATGAGAAGAAATTTGACATTGTTGTCATTGCTGAAACCTGCAGGGATTAGTCACATTACTTGGAATTTTTACCAGTGTATTACAAACATTTAAGGAAAAACAGAGTGAGTAAAGGCATAGGGGTGATGCTCTGCATTAAAGATGCCACTGTGTTTTTTCAGTTATGCAATTCTTCAGAGCAGAGGCTGATCCTTATGTTTACTAGTAAAACCTTTCAGAGGGTGACTATTGGGGTCTTTCAGACAACACTAAATTAACAATTTAGTAATGATTCTGCTCATCTCTGTAGCATATGGAAATACAAAATACGGTTATTATGGAAGGATTCCAATTTGAAAAGATACTAGAGGTTTTATGCAGTCAACGGGAAACATCACTGATGCTTCTGAAGTGTAGAGATGATAATTTTCTCCTGTGAAAACATTACATTCAGGTTGAGGTAAAAGTCTACCGTTGTTCTCATTCGGAAGGACAAAGAAGAATGAAATGCTGGTCTGGAAGTTGTTGGCTGCCTCTGGAGGGTAGGTCTCAAGTCAATGAGGAGTGCAGGCTGAGATAGACAGATGTGGAAATCAGTATAAAGCAAAAAAATGCAGGCTTACTGAACGTGTTCAAGAACACATTGCACTGATACATGCAGGCTTGATAGGAAGCAGCCTGGGAGCCATAAATAAAGAGAGAGAAACATTTAGGACAATTATAAATAACTTAAAAGAATGATAAGCTCCCGCACTGCAAATTGGCATGAGAAACTATTCAATGATCCATGCTTAACAGCATGATTAGTGTATGACTGGTTAATAACAGTGCGGAGAAATGTCACTGGGAAAAGCAGACATATGCACCTGCATAAGCTTTTGGACAATATTAACAGTGAAAATAGGTACAAAAATGGTAGGAAAAAAGGATTGCTTTTGCATTTGCGAGTGTCCCTGCACCTGCACACACATACACACACCCACAAAAGGGCTCACGCATGCCTGTCCAACCTGGCTGATAGAGTTAATAAAAGGTTATACTCACCGGATGCTCATTCAAACCTGTTGCAGCAGGAGCTCTCAACCCCTGGAAGCAGCTACAGGGACCAATGACCATGATTTGATGACACTGAATATGTGCACCGGGAGTATGGTGCCAAGCAATAATATATATAGATATATATACTTGGCCCTCTGAAAAGGGTAACTTCCCAAATGTCAAAAGTAAAATTTATTAGGAGAGAGCATACAACACAAACAGCAACAACATTTGTATAAATACTCATCCATGTATGAATGAGAATTGGGAGCTCCTTCAGCAAAGTTTATCAGAGGCCTCAGAGGCCAGCGTGGCACAGTCACACAAGATGATGACTAAGGAGTAAAACTCAGTAAGACTGAGCAGTGAGAGAGGTAGTGTGAAATTCAGAATGCTTATGTACCATGTTGGGAGAAAAAAGGGGGAAATGGAAACAACCAGTATTAACTAGAAGATCGAAGTTCAAAATATTTACATGGGAACCTAAAGATCACTCTATATTTATTCCACTTGCCTTTGTATAGACAATAAAAAGAAGAGCCGAAGTCATAAGAGGACAAGTATTACACTTGCTACGTCCCTCGCAGCCACCAGAAGCCCAGACTGAGCAGGAAGGAGGCAGGAAGGACCTGCAAGGACCCTGACCAAATGCAAAGGGCCTTCTAGAGCAGTGCTTACACTGCAGGAACAAATGCTGTGAGATTTTTTACTGGTTTTCTATGAGTGTGTGCTTTTCCATCTGCACTTGTTCCAAGAGAAAACATGTGTACTTAAAAGTCATTTTGTTGGAGCTGGGGCATTCCTCGTTTATGTTCTTAGATAGTCCTGAAAAGGAAAAGCAAATAAGCGAGTAGGTCCACAATGAGGGAATGTGAGGGCATATGCAACTGCCCAGCCAGCTTCCCACTGGCAAGCGTAGATATCGGGGAAAATCAGACACCAGATCTGAACTCAGTGACAAAAGCTCCAGCCCCAGCAAGCCAGGAGAAAGGGACTCAGAGCCTGTGCCTGCTGCATCAATCTTGTGCAAGCCCCTCAGGAGCGACAGAGGGATTATAATGCCAGGGCTGTGCAAAGCCTTGCCACAGAGGAGCACCGCAAGCTGCAGGAGCAGGAGTGGGGCTCCAGTAAACAGCAACCTTCTCCCCGCCTGTCCCCATGGTGTGTCCTTGGCCGGGGACTACCAGCAGGACAGAGGGAGTCTGGAGCACTTGCAGGTGGGAGGACTCCTGCTCTCTGGCAGGCACGTGAGGTGAGGATGGTCCGGAGGGGAAGGGGGTGGTCAGGGGAGTTCTCTCTGTTTTGCTGAGGGAGTGAGGGAAGTTTCTGCCCCCTCCCCTTGCTGAGCCAATGCGGCTGGGCAGCAGCGCCAGCCTGATGCTGGGTGTCACGCTAACGGGCCATTCTGGCTGTGACATTTCTGAAATGTCTTTTCAGACCCTGGCGTCACAGCTGACTCACGCCCAGGCAGCGAGCGGGGCCAGAGATGCTGTCAGGATCACTCCCACATTCGATTACTCACGGCAGCCTGTGCGCACGTGTTGTCACTTGACCTCATTCCCTGTCCCTTCCCAGAGGCAGAGGTGCTTCCAGCAGCGGAGGGCTGCTGTCCCTCAGAGGCGCAGGTGCCTCCGTTCTCTCCTCTCCCTGCAAAATGCTGGCCAAGGTAGCCAGGCTCCACAGGGAGGTGCAAGAGGGGATTAAACCACTGGCTCCATGTCCATCAGCTCCCACAGCCTTCGTAGGAAGCGCACAAGGGACTCTGGTTGCTGCACAGTGCTGCGTGCCAGGCCACGAGACCACGAGAAGCAGCAGGGAAGGAGAGAGAGAATAAACGGGTGCTGAACTGGGACCTGGAGTACTAGCCTAGGGCTTTGCACTTGGCAGATCCTCATCACAGAAGACAACTTTGTGGTGCTATTACCAGTCAGCACTTCTCCCTCACTCCCTTTCCCTTTCATCTAGGTTGCTGCAGTTGCATTTAATGACACAACAGATGTATTCATTTGCATCTTTATACAGATCTCTAAGCTCTACAAATGGGTGGGTGGGCGTGACCCCATTTTCCCAAATTATTCAGCACCTTTCAGTTATGCATTTCTCTCTTTTCTAATGTCTTTTTGGAGCACATGGAAGCAGCAGTGGAGAATTACTCTGCTGTTTTCTCATGAGCATCTGGGACCCGATCACTCCCCTGGCTGCCTATGTGAATCTCCCTCAGAAGCCAACAGGAGCCACGGAGATGTCTGTGCACAGGCGGACTGCCTCCCCCACCCCGTACACACACTTCCCGGAGAGGGGGAAAAGGCACAGATTTACCTGACATACCCCCATGCTACATGGAAGATGGCTATGTGGAAGAAATAAGGAAAAAACAAGCGACACCCTGTCTATTTATCGAGGGTGATGACAGTTCTGTTGCTGCCATCAAGAGATCTGTAGTCGCATTTATGGAATGTGGGTGAGTTACAATATTTCCCTTCACCGTCTGAAGGCTGTGTTTATGCGGAGCTGCTTGAAGCATGCTCCATGCCGATGACTCAGGGAGATGCTACCACCGGCATGGAAGATCTGTCAGCACGGCCGGGTGCTGGTCTGTGTTCTTCAGAGGTTCCTCTGCACCGATGCCCAGGTCCCTGGCCCTGAGCCGGGGGCTACCTGGCTAGAGCAAGAAGGTTTATATGGGTCGGGAATAGACCTACACATAATGCCAGATGCCGTGGGAAAACACACTGTGCTGCATTTCCCCTGAGTCTGGAGCACAGGTCTGCGATCTCTGCTGGGCCAGTTGCACAGACTGGGGACAGGAGGACAGGAGACAAGGAGAGGAGGGGAGAGGAAGGGCTGTTCCACACTGAGCTGTCACACACACAGGCAGCATATGAGGGGGGCAGTGCCAGATCTTGCATGGCGAAGTCAGATGCATAGGAGAGAAAAGCTCCTGTCCTGGCTCTCCTTCTGCCTGCCCCTCGCTCAGGCCGGGCGGCTCTGGGGCCATAGGTTGGTGAGAAGCTGTTGGTGTGACACTCTGCAAGGCAATGAGTGAGGATGCCAGTGCTGTTGGCAGAGATCTTCTCTGGTTTAATTTATGGGCTGCGCTTTGTGTGTAAAGCTACGGCCACAGGTATAATGTAATCCCATCACTGTGTGTGTGCTGAGCACTGCTGTCAATCAACAGTGCTTTGCATCAGTACATTTTCGTATAAATATGTATGTTCTCTCGCTAATGGTATTATTATTTATTATTTGTGTTGCTGTCGTGCCTCAAGGCTTCGGCAAGGACCAGGTCCCTGTTGTGCCGGGTGTCACACATGCAGTGAGAGGCAGACCCTGTTCTGCACAGCTTCCAGACCAAACACACTGTAACAGGCACGGTCTGGGGTGCCTACAAAAAAAAGCATTTTGAAGTGCTGGATCCAGCAAGCCAGCGGCAGAGCTAGGAGCAGACCTCAGCTCGTGGTAACTTCCTATCCAACACTCTTCCCATTAGACAACTCCAGGACTGAAAACTTGGCAACTTTGACTTCTTTTGGGGAAGCAAATGGATGAGACATTTTACAAGGTGGAAATTCCCTCTGATTGCTCTCTCTGAATATCCCCATGTGCTGGAAGGCTGGAATGCACACAGATAGAGGAAAAATGTGCCTCGGGAAGGGGGGGGGGGGTACGTTCATCAGAAGTCTGCCTGTGACCCCCCGGCATCCCTGTGCAGAAATCAGCGGCGACCCCTCTGATGCCTGAGGCATGGCACCCCTTGCTCCAGCCCATGGCCCCTCTCGGGAGTGTACCCTAAGCCTCGCACTGTATAATGTGAGGCTGCTTCTCCTCGCAAAGCCCTGCCCATGGCGTTCACCTGAGCACAGGAGGTTTTCTCTGACCCCTGTAAAAGGGCACTGTCTTGGGCATCACCGTCAGAGCTTTGGTAGTGGTGGAGGGGGCACAGGGTGCCCGGTGTGGGAGAGGTCAGGGGCTGCCCCGTGCTGGTCCCAGTCAGTCCTGTCTGTCTCCGTAATGGGTGGCACCAACCCACCGTGCCCCAATGCTGAGGCCCGTCAGAGGGGCCTTGGCCCTGCTGCTCCAGCAGTGCTAAGGGAAGGTGGCACCGCTGGGGCAGGGGGATCTTGAGGGGACACATGGGGACACAAGAGAGAAGAAACAAGAGGAGACACAGGAGGAGATGTGAGGATGCACAAAAGGAGACACAGGAAGGGACCCAGCAGCAGATGAGGAGGCATGTGGAAGGGGACAGAGCTGGGAACGGTTCTTGAAAGGAACCTTGGGAGGGGACTGTGCCTGTGGGGGACCCATAATGGAGCAGGGACACGCCTGA
Organism: Phoenicopterus ruber ruber; assembly: GCA_009819775.1. Taxonomy (NCBI): domain Eukaryota; kingdom Metazoa; phylum Chordata; class Aves; order Phoenicopteriformes; family Phoenicopteridae; genus Phoenicopterus; species Phoenicopterus ruber. The sequence goes on along the minus strand of CM020215.1, from coordinate 91,516,396 downwards.
GGGAACTGCAGCCATAGCTGACTCACACTGGAGCAGGGACACCCCCAAAGGGACAGCAGTCCATGGATGACCCAGGCTGGAGCAGGATATTAGTGAGAAGGAAAGAGCAGGGGAAGAAAAGAGCAAAAAACCAGGAGTGACAGCAAGAACGTGACCTCCTGCACTGCCCATCTCCTCACCCAAGGGACTGGCAGGGACTGAGTGTAAAATGCAGTGAAAATGGAGGCAGGGAGGCTGGTGGGAGAGAGGTGTTGGACTGAAGCTGAGCCTGGGCAACAGGGAAGAAAGGGGCTTCCCTTGGTATTTAATTATCTAAGTCTTCTTTGTTTTCCAACAACCAAATTAGTAAATAAAAGTTTATGTTAATTGGAAATAAATCAAATTCAGTGAAATTCCCTGAACTGAGACTGTTTTGCCTGCAACAGACACATATGAAAAAAATTGGAGGTTTTTAGCTGATAAAGCTATAAGGAATAGCTTCAGAAGGCAATTCACGATCATCGACAAAGCCCTCAAACCAGAAGTAGAGTGCAAAAAGCCCCTGGTAGTGCTCTTGTTATAAATCTGTACATGGCCACTGAACGTGCAAGAACAAACACCAGCAGATGACAATGGAGGTCGTGCACTGCTGCTGGCACCGGAGTCCGAGACACTACATCTAAGTCGTGGCTGCTGAACGGATCTGGTGTGACCAAAGGAACGCTGAGTGTCTTAAGACAGCCAGGTTTCCAGTCTTCGTGAACCAGCCAAAAAGAAGCAAAATACTACTACACACTCTCGTGTTCTCATCCCCTTTGCAGAACCGCATCGCTAACCCATCAGGACACCCAGCGACCAGGCATGCCGGTAGATGAAATACCGGCAGGTGCAAAAGCAGTAAGTGCCATCCATTGCACACTGGTTCCCCTGTGCATACGTAGACCGATCTGCACACATCAGCTGCATCTGTAGCAATTCTGTATCATCACAGCCGCAGCAGCCATTTGTACAGAAATCCAGTAGATTACTGCTCAAAGCATAGGGCAGCTGTCTGTCCAGATCAATACAGCTGGGACGCCCAATGCAATTCAGCAAAGCCAGGGCACCTCTTCTGTCCCTCAGACAGCAAAATTCCCCTTTATTTTCACTGAGATTAGTTCCCTTCTTCCGCATGTGCTGAGAGCAGCTATGTTTGTCTATCTTAATTGCCGTGCAGTCACTCTAACTCGAGCCTAAAAACGGCCTGCTGAGGTGTACTTCAAATAAAATCACAGAAATGTCCCTGTATATTCCAGTACCAGCAACCAGGAAGAGAGAGATCTCAAGGTCCCACAGTGAAACGGCTACTGAAATTTAATAACAGCAATGGCAGTCAGATTTATGTAACTTTTATGAAATCAATAGTACCGGACTCTCCAAAATGACTTGAAGAGCGAGACCCCATACAAATGTAATTAAGCACAGATGGCAGCGTGCTTTCTATGCTCGTGAACACCGCTGCAAAGCTATGTTCACTTCAACGTGAACAGCAGTTGCCTTGAACTTGCTGTTGCTGATGCGAAAATACCATTGTCACTAATCAAGGCTGCTTGTAATGTAACAGGCACTCATCCTTATTTTAATGGGGCTGGTGTTTGAGTTTCAACGCTCTGCAGGAAACAGGATGGAGTTTGTGAGACAAAGTTTCACCTATAATGTCCAGACCTCATTCAACTGACTTCTGCCTCACGTTTTCCCCAACGCAATGTCAAAAGATTTCTCTGCAGTGCAGGACCACGACCTCTTCCCCACCCCAAAGCAACGGGCTCATCTAAGGGCTTGGGTGGGCTTGTGGCACAGGTGAGCGAGTGCTGTGCTGAGCACTCATCTCCTTGAATGGCCCCCAGCCATATCCTCCTGCAGCTTCATGCAATGGCCTTTTCCTTCTTGTGTCCCATGCTGCCAGCGCTCCCACCCCCTCCGCCCCGCATCCTAGCTTACAGGGTCACATGTACAGCAGGGGACAAGAAAACAGGCTGGGATTAAGACCTATATGAAGTGAAGAAAAGGTGACAAAATTCCAGTCGGTACACAAATCATAAATGTAGGTGGTTGAGAAGCGGATGGAGGGAAAAGGGTGATCACACATTTTAATTTTTTCAGTCTTCCTTAACTGAATGTTTTGTTTTCCTATGGGATAAAAGGCACATGGAGGTAGAGGGGTGGATGTCACAAAGCTGTCATCATCAGGCTGTTTTCCACACTTATTTTCCAAAGTTTGAAATGACACTGAAAGTTGAAAATTTGAAAAAAAATTCTTCACAGAGCTATCTGTACACCTCTGTCATAATCTTAAAAGGAGAGATATATTTTTAACAGCCTCAGGGGAAAAAACATGTTAGGAAAGTTCAGAAAAGCTTGAGTGCTGTTACAACCCAAAAATACTTCTAATCATTAAAGGCATTGCCTTTTTAACCTTCTCAGCCGACTCTAACACTCTCCCTGGCTTTGACAAACATCTTGCTCCACCAGCTCGGCAGTCTGTCTCTACAAACAGACCCTGGGATGTAACCTCACGGGCAACGTGTGCACTGCTAAAGCTGGAAGTTGTCACTCCTGTGCAGAACCAGCCTCGAAAGGCTCTATTCAAACACAGTTATCTAATGCAGTGGTTTTCACCTTACTCAGCCCCGCTAATGGCTTATGGGCTACGGCAAAGGGAAACACAAAAGGTAAAGAAAAGTCACTCTAATATCTCCAAAACTAAAAGTTGATGAAGGGATCTGAACCACTACTAGGGAATTTTTAAGAGGTCCACAAATAGGATTGAAAAACATGGTGAGGTGCTTCAGTCTGCACTGAAGCATATCACTGCTGTGACAGGACAAGGAGCAATGGTTTTAAACTAAAAGAGGGGCGATTTAGACTAGATATAAAGAAGAATTTTTTCACAATGAGGGTGGTGAAGCACGGGAACAGGTTGCCCAGAGAGGTGGTAAATGCCCCATCCCTGGAAACATTCCAGGTCAGGCTGGACGGGGCTCTGGGCAACCTGATCTAGTTGAAGATGTCCCTGCTTATTGTGGGGGGGTTGGACTAGATGACCTTTAAAGGTCCCTTCCAACCCAAACTATTCTATGATTCTATGATTTGTATTAGTCTGCCCTTCTGAGACACCAAATGCTAGCTGCTGGCTACTCCAGTGTAACCAAAGGGTACTGTCCTAAAGACCTAAATGTCAGAGCTGGTAGGAAACAGCTTACCAAATTAGTCAGGAGTTGTGGAAAATTTAAAAAGTTGAAGATGATTATAACTTTTTTTTTGTTTTCCAGTTTTGGTCTTTATTCCATTTTATTTTTTATATTTGTGTCCCCTCTTTTCTTTGGAGCTCTCTTTGTTGAATCTATTTTCACTGTCGAACCTATCATTTTTTGCTAGTAGAAAACCTACTGAAATTGTTTCTTGGTGAGAAAGTATGGTTTTGCTTTAATTGCTTTCATGAAAACTGGTAAATCTAAATTGTGGAAAATTATGAATGTAAACACCAGCAAATCAAACTAATTTTGCATAGTTAAGTTGCTATCAACCTCCCCACAATATAAGCCCACACAAAACCCAAATGTTCTTACTTTCAAAGTGTTTGGGTTTTGTTTTTGTTTTTTTCCCTGCTTGTTGCCATACTTTCTTTTCCACTCATTGGACCATTCCTAGGTTTTTTTTTTTTTTTTCCTCTGTTTAAAAGCCTGGTCTTTTTATAATGGTGGTTGTGGTGACATAATAAACAAACATGTAATTATATTTCAATTTCATCAATTATGCTATAAGACTGAACTATTCCATTAGCAGGTTAGCTGGATGCTCAGTTTCCTGCAAGTGTGCCTGAATCTCCCACTTCAGTGTAGTGTGTGTGACTGATCCATTTCACACTCTGAATGTCTTGTCTGTTTGGAGGATGAGCTTATAGAGGAAGGGAACACCTGCTCTCTAATTTGTGTGGTGCTGAATACACTGAAGATCTCTTCTTAGTTGGCCACTACCAGTGGCTATAATCGTCATCTTTAATAGCAGGAAATAATAACTTGGCTTAAGCATCAGGGGTTCCTTCACCTATTGGGATTTTTTTCCCCACAAACTATTAAAGGAAATTTTGCTTTATGAAGTTTATTTGATTTTAAAAACATATACATATTATACAATCACCAAAGTTTAAAAGAAGTGCATAAATTGAGGGGGATGAAAATTAAAAATACTTCTTAAAAAGAAGATATTCAGCCTAAGTTATTCTTTTTTCCAGTTTCTCCTGCTAGTATTCATAGGCTTCTCTGATAGTTTAACTGTATGTGGGTTTATGTATCTGCCATTAGGTGGGCAAATTTGAGAATACTGCCCTAAATTAGTGGGGATTAAGAGCCTGCACAATAGGGCAGTTAGGGCCTAAAATGCCTTTTATATGGAACTGCAATCAAAACATAAATGCACTCATCTTCCTCCTTTTCCTCCCCCTCTGAAAGCTCAGCAGAACCAGGAGTACTTGGCTTTAAAGCTCCTTTCCAGCAAGGCTGTAACAGAACTCAAGTCCCAGAAGATGAAGGATTTTTTTCTTAGATCTTCCAAGCAACATTCTAGGTTAATAGTGCTGTCTTCGCTCTTTCTTCATCATATACCTGTTTAAAAGGTACAAACATCTTCCAATATGCCAGCCTGACAGGGCTCAGATGGGGGAAGATCAATATTTTATGGCCTTGGTAAGTGATTGCCTTTATGACTTCAGCTGCTTTTAGGATTTGCTCCCTCTCATGTATACCAGACAGAGAAGCAATAACAGTGTTGCCTTAACTGGCTGCTTTTGTGTTTAAAGCAACGATTTCTCGGGCTCATGCATTTCCATGCTTTCTTACAGAGATTCCTTGCTAGATTTAATCGCACAATTCCAGTTATCCCAGTTCACAGGGCCGTGAAATAGCCCAAGAAGTACCGTGACACACATTTTGCTTATGAATATGCACTCGTTCGCACTGACGCTGTGACAGTCACGTTACGGTCTCTGCAGTACCGCCGTCAAAGCTAGAGCTAGTCCAGTACCTTGTTTGCTGTCCCCTTCCAGAGGGACCGGCTGCCCTTGGGAGGCACATCCCAGCTGGGGGCAGGGGGGGTCTCTGCTCACCCCCCTGCGCTGCCTCCTGCAGTACCTCGCCTTGGGAGATCTGGGGGGTCAGCCTTGCTCTGCGAGCTGGGGGAAGGCAATGGAAAGTGGTCAGTAACAGGCAAATCTGAACCACCCGAGCATCCTCGGAGGACCGTGTCACACCCCATGCCGTTCACAGCGAGAGTTTCTACTGCTGTTTCACTTCTGGTCTGTCACTGCTTATTACTACATTTTGGGTCCCAGTGCTCCCGTGACTCCAAAGGCAAGCTTGCTTCTGTCGCTGCTCTGCGTTGTGTTTAAGTATGTGCTTAGCCCTTAACAGATACTCTCATCCCATTGAAGCCAAAGGGCGCTAAGCACTGGCTTAAATAATACCCTTTGGAAGGTGAACAGGGACCTAGGGCCCTGGCAACCTCAAGTAAAAAGCAAATTCAAAGGAAGACCTTCTCTGTCAGTAAACAAAACAAAGCAAGCTGATTTTTAAACCTTTTGGCATGTCTGGGTGTCTTTACCGCCACTGATGAAGAATAAACAATGCAATTATTAATTATTGATGATCGCTAATAAGAATGATGATTGTCATCACCATCATCCAGCCTTGCCATTCCTGCCACCTCTCTAATCAGTGTGATCTCGCTGCTATTATACATAATTGCGATCTTCCAAGTCAGGGTAGGCGAGGAAGCAACCTTGCAGTGTAAATACTAAATACTTAGCATAACAAGAGTGAGAGCTCCCTGGCTTGGAGCAGAGCTAAGCGGAGTCACGGGCTTCCATTCTTTTTAATTTACCATCTGTTCTGTATGACACAGCCTGCGTCTCTTTAGGGTTTAGTACCCATTTATTATCCAAAAGCCACCTCTGCCTGCTATTAAAATCACGTTGGAGTGATTTAGAGAGGGAATCCGTCCATTTGCCCAAGTGGAAAGATGTGTCATCAGCATAAACCTAAATACCGCAGCCTTCCTGGACTCCAGGACTGGAAACTGCCTCACCAGCAGACGTGCCTTCGGTCGGCTCCAGCCCCTTCCCTTCTCCCGGCAGAGCCAATTACCACGGACTTGTCATCACGCACGTCCCTGTCTCTCCTCTTCCCTGGTGTTATGCACGCATGCATCACAAACACACACATTTTCCATCGTGTCTTTCTCATGCAAGGGACCTGACTGAGTCCCATCCCACCGCTACCCCATCTCCTCTTTCCTTTTAAGCCCAGCCTCCCTGGTCGTTGCTCTCTGTTGCAGACTAAGCCAGCACGCTCGTTATTCTCCCCTCTCCATTCCCTTTAATCATTCACTCTTCTGTACACCTGGCTGTGTGAGCACGCTCCTTACCCCTTCATTTTCCAGCATACGCCTTGTTCCCACGTCCTTTCACTCAGCCTTACCCCCTCGCCTCCTTTCCAGCTCTCACGGTCCTCACCATTATTTAATAAAACACAGCACAGATTAAGATAATTGCCATCACTCCCTCAGTCCCCTGGGACATCTCAGAAATCTCCCACAGGTACCCAGACAAGCATCTCACCCTAATAGCGAATGACTGTTAAACTAAGCAAGAGATTTTCAACAGTCTCCGCAAATTGAACCCAACAACGCCCCCTCCACCTCCATAGCTGCCTTCCACGGCTTTAGCCACTTCCAATTAACTGAGCAGCTCAGAGCTCTCCTCAGGGACTCAGGACGAACGGGATCCAGGCCGAAAACAAGCCGAGGAAGGCAAAACAATTAAATGCAAAGCGGTTTGGCTCCAGGACCCTGGGGCAGGGCTTCTGGGGGACGGGGACCCCGGGGGAGCCCATAGCCATCAGGTGGGATGCAGGTGGCAAAGCTCCCTGCAGAGCAGAGAGAGGGCACAGTGATGATACTAGTAGTACTGCACGTGTCTGTCCGTCTGTGCAACTACCAGAGGGAGACCTTTCTGTGCACTAAATATTTAGGATCTCGCTTGGTTTGCTGAGGCAACAGCCATTTTGTTCTCAGGCTTGCTACAGGAGAGGTATGTGTGCTACGCTTTCCCATGGAGGGTGGAAGATGAATAGAGTCATTGCCCCAACTTAAAACATTTTAATGAAAACCCTGGCATCACTGATGTGTGTCCTTGCTTGCTGTTATTTTTCCTTACCTAATTTACCTGATAGACTACAGTAGGGGGAGGGAGGAAAGGAGAAAGAAGACAAGGGAAAAATGGGTATGTTCTCACCAGAAATTCTGAATTGATTCAAAATTAATTCCTCCCCTTTACTTTGAATCAATACTTCAAAATCAAAAACTCAATTTTTGTTTTAGCCTCAAATGCCTTTTTTTTTCCCCCCACCAAACAGGCTACAATAAATATTCGGATTTTTTTTTTTAAAAGGAACAATACCCTGAAAATGAAATGACACGTTAAGATTTTTTAGTGTTTCATTTAGAAATGGTGATTTGAAATGAGATTTACAATTCAGTACTTTCCTAGGGGGGTAAGCACCTGATTTCTAGAGGGCTGATGGAAAGAGGGGATGCTGAGGTACCAGGCCTTCGCAAGAAGTGGATCATTTGGCTCTGCCACCCCTTTTGCTTGGACAGCTTGTAGCTAGATGGACATTTGTCCTCATGGTGGGGCAAAAGGACAGGAGGCATCCTAGACACAGGTTGCTTCACACTGGCTATCCTCAGCTAAGAACAGAACTGCAGAAGCTGAGAGAGCAGGAAACAGTGTCATGAGATGAGTAAGGGCTCAGTCAGATTTCGGTGTGAGCCTGGAGCTATTGGAAGAAGAGTGCAGTGGGAAAAGCATATCCCCTTTACCCGTCCTACCTTGTCCTATTGTCCCATGGCAGTTCTGTGGGGTCTATCCAGACAGAGCACACCTCGGCCCGAGAGCAGAGCGGGATGCCAGGGTGTACTCTTTTTTTTGTTCCCACAGACCATCTGCGCTGCAGGCATATGGGGCTGGAAAAGACTGCTCGACTGCTTAAGAGAAAGACTGGTTGATGACCTGTCGCTCTGGGCAGTGAAATGCTCCTGCTTTCACTCTGCCCTGGCAAGTCTGACAGCATCTCCCACAGTCAGCTGGGGCGCAGCAACTACTCCAGCTCAATACCTCCATCTAACCAAGAGCCAGCAGATCGACACTGCGCAGCAGTGAGGGGACAAGCTGATGTGAAGAGCCCTGGGCTGGTGGAGCTGGGGGGCCTGCAAAGCAGGAGGGGGCAATGGCAGAGCTGGCGAGGGGACCCTCAGGCTGGGAGAGCCAGAAGTTACTGCAGGTTGGTAACGTGGTGCATTAGTAAAGATGTGTGCATAAGGGAAGTCATATCGAGCTAAGTTTAGCTCTACTCAGCACCATCAGTCTCACTTTCATGAGCACTAAAATTGACTGAAACTCACTCAAAATATGTATTTTAAAAAATGGGAAAGGAAAAGAAAATGTCCGGTTCCTGTAAGATGATCAATAACATTCAGTGCTAGAGATGACTTTTTCAGCCACAGAGAAACAACTGTTATTGTTGAATCGCTCGGGAACTTTGCCAGTGGACAAAGATAAACTAATAATGTCAAGGAGAGGAGGGGTGAGATTGCTGAAACCTTAGCTACGGTAAGAGCGTTGATGGAAATACTTTCAAGGGGCATGTGGCAGGCCTCACAGAAAGCAATCAACTCCAACCAGGCACCAGGGAAAGCAAGGGGTAGGAGAGCACACACCTGTGGCACCTCCACGCTGCTGCTGCTGCAGGGGTGGCACGGGATGGTCCATGGACCTGCTTCAGGTGCTAACGCGAAGCACAGGGCCTGGCCTCTTGGCAGGCCTCTCCACACAATACTTCATTGCCCTGCACTGCTGCCTGGCTTCTCCTGCTCCCACGTAGGTGTGAATCCCAGAAGGGCAAGCACTGTGGGATGGGAGCAAGGGGCACCCACGAAGCAGCCCTGTGGCCCCAGGAGCAAATCACCCTCTGTTACCAGAGCTGCTCAAGGCGTGCATCGCTTAACGCTGCAAAGCAGACACTGCCACGGCTTCATTTCTGCAGCTGTGTCCTTTGTCACCCGTGGCTCTGCAGTAATCAATTGCAAGCCCATGCATCGCTCGCTCAGAGTATGCAACCCTGGTGGACCCACCCACCGCATGGCGTCGCATGGAGGGGGCTTTTCTCTGGCTGCCAGAAAGCCAGTCCTTAGAGGGGGTCCGCGGGTTCTTCCAGGGCAGCTTACAGCAGTTGCTAGGTTGCTGACTGTAATAGTTTTGACTGTGAAGGGCTCCAGGGAAAACCGGAGCAGTCACAGGGTCACAGTTCCCTGAGTTTTTGCCGTTTCATCCTGGACAAATAGTAAATCTCATTCCCTAAAAGAAAAACCCTTTGTATTTTGTGAAGCAGTGCACCAAGGACTGTTTCTCACAAGACCCTGTTACTCCTGTAACACCAGCCACATGACACTAAGGCACAAATTTGGGCCATGGTGTCCACCGACAATAAATGGAAAGGCCCTGGACAGACTCCAATTTGTGCTTGTGAGAGATAGGCTATTCTGTCTAATCCTGACCTTTTCGAAGTTTCCAAATACTCACTTCCATTACTAGAGAAAAAATCACTGCACATTGTGGGTTTTGTGCGTTTGCTCAAAATTTCCCAGAATTCAAAGGATGACAGCCCCAACCCAAACCCACCATCTCTGGGCGATGCTACAGGGAGGGGGCAGCTGAGCCACGGGGTGCCGCAGGGGCTTGCTGAAGGGTGAAGAACCAGCCAAAGCAAGAGTCAAAACCAAAGCCCAGGGGTCCTGATTTCCAGAGCTGTCTTCTGACTGCAAAATGATGTTTCCTAGCAGCAATGCTCCTATCATCAGCAGTGGGGTAATTACCCCTGCCTCACCCTCATATGGTTTTGATGTATCACTGGGTCGCTGGCTGCTTGACAAAGTAAGCTGATATTTTTTTCCCCCATGTTGAAGAAGGGGAAACTGAGGCACAGACGAAGGTGAAGTGACTTACCTGAGGTTATTCAGCAGACGAGTAGGACACCTGGGACTAAAACCATGAACTTTCAAGAGCCCAAGGTCTTTCAAGTCTCAGGGTCAGCAAGTATTCAGCTCTGACTATAGGTATCCATTGCTAGTTTTATGAATAGAGAGCATTTAGGACCCTCCAGCCCACATTGATTTGGGCCTTTTGGAGGCTGCAGCTTCATCACTTTCAACAAGGAGAACTCAGATCCCACAGGGATGGGTAGAGCTTCAGGTTACCACATCTGCAGTGGGCGTTAGGGCACATCGACTCTGCAAGCATCCCATGAAAGCCTCGCAACTCTGACCCGTCAAATGCACTTTTTAGCTAAGAAGTTCTTCACGTGGCCTGCTCTGTCCTCAGCCTCTCTGCTAACAGAGATGCTTATTTGATGCTGACACTTGCTTCTGCAAGGACACCTCAGCCCTGGTCCCCCCAGTCAGTATGCACAGAGCACAGAAAAGTCACCAGGAGCACCAGCTGACGGCTCAGTCCCTGCTCCGCGCCGGCTGCCACGCAGGCGGGAGCCCACAGCACCAGGAGAGCCCAAGCCCCTTGCTCCCCTCCCTCTCCATGTTTGTGTTGCTCTTTAAATGGCTTTGTTTTGCTTAAGTATCCCTTTTAAAGCAATGTTTAGCTTCCAGTTGGAATGAGCTCCAGGAAGCATGGCCGGGGCCCTGCCTGGAACAACGGCCTGTAATTTACGGTGAGTTATGTTTCAATTACCTCGGTGTTATAGCATCTTGGTGAGGGCAGGCATTATGTCATGTCAGGGATACAGGCGAGGGAGAAAATACAGACGCTCCCATTACAGCCAGTGATGGAGCAGTTTTAATAATACTGCAGGAAAAAAATAAAGAGAAGGGGAGCGCAAATGACTTTCCAGCCATACCATTACTGCGCATTAGTAACACGGCGCAGCCGGGGAGAGAGAGGGGGAGAGGGGAGTGGGGAAAGGAGAGGCACAGCTGAGTGACAGGGAAGAGGGAAAGGGAGAGAAAATAGAGGGGGCAGAGAAAGGGGAAAATAGGGTGAGGCAGGAGGAGGGAGGGAAGGATGGAGAGGGACAGAGAGGGAGAGAAGGGCACCCGCGGAGCAGGGAAAGAGAAAGGCAAAGGGACGGAGTGAGAGAGGCAAGAGGACAGGTGGCAGGAGAGGAAGGATGAGGTCCTCTGTGAGTTACGGAGGGATGCCGGCTGCCTCAGCCCCACGGCTCTACCACCCCACAGCCCAGGCTCCCACACGTGGCAGGGGGGGTCTCGTGCCCCCCACACCTCCGCTGGCTCTGGCTCACCGGCTGGCTAAGGGGAACGGCAAGGCAGGCGAGAAGCCGCAGGAAAGGGGAAGAGAAGCAATTGTTATTAGGCTTTTGTGAACGATATTGCTTTGTTGCTGGAACAAAGCACTCGACTTTCCAATAATAACAATCTACTTTTTTTTTTTTTTAATCAAATTTCCTTTGTTGTTGTGGCTTTCTTTAATTTCATTTCGGCAGGGTAAGCCTCTCACTTCCAGCTTACTGCCTCAATTGCCTCTCTCCCTTACTCTCAGTTACTCCTGCCCATGTGCACCAGCCCGCTCTCTCCTTCTTTATTTTCTTGACACAAATGGCAGTCATTGCTCAGAGAATGTGCTGGGTGAGCCTGCTTTGTAATTCAAACCTTTTATTCAGGTTGCCATTATGTACTAAAGAGGAAAATATGTATTGGCTAAACAGCCTCCTTACGGATGGTCCCCTGGCTGGGAGGGGAGGGCTTGGGCGCCGGACCTCACGTGGACCTGCTGCCTCCCTGCCCTGCTCATCACCTGCCTGGGAATCCAGCTTATCCTCACTTCCACCCGCCTTCCCATTGTGGGAGAAAACCCGCAGGTCAGAGATGAATTTGTGCCTTTCTGCAAGTCTTCATACTCGAGCATAGACTTACTCTAACAATGCAATGCCATAAAGGCCCAGCATAACTAAGGCAGGGATTTCCCACCATCACAAATGGCTTCATGTTGCTAGGCCAGTAAGAATAAAAGCTGCCTCCCTGTCCCTCAAAATCAGGGTTTCCAGAATGCTGTGTTAGAAGAGAGCAGGGATAATACTGCAGTGTTTCAGGTTGTGCACCTGCAAGCCTTTCGGTACCATATCCCTACAGTACCAGTGATCGCAGTTGTGTAAATGTGACCTGACTCAGGCACTGGCAGGTTGCTCAAAGCCCCATCCAACTTGGCCTTGAACACTTCCAGGGATGGGGCAGCCACAACTTCTCCGGGCAACCTGTTCCAGTGCCTCACCACCCTCCTAGGGAAGAATTTCTTCCTTAGATCTCATCTAAATCTACCCTCTTTCAGTTTAAAGCTGTTACCCCTTGTCCTATCACTATATGCCCTTGTCAAAAGTCCCTCTCCAGCTTTCTTGTAGGCCCCCTTTAAGGGACTGGAAGGCTGCTAGAAGGTCTCCTCCGAGCCTTCTCTTCTCCAGGCTGAATAACCCCAACTCTCTCAGCCTGTCTTTATAGGAGAGGTGCTCCAGCCCTCTGACCATTTTTGTGGCCCTCCTCTGGACTCACTCCAACAGGTCCATGTCCTTCTTGTGTTGGGGCCCCCAGAGCTGGATGCAGTACTCCAGGTGAGGTCTCATGAGAGCGGAGTAGAGGGGGAGAATCACCTCCCTCGACCTGCTGGCCACGCTTCTTTTGATGCAGCCCAGGATATGGTTGGCTTTCTAGGCTGCAAGCGCACATTGCTGGGTCATGTTGATCTTCTCATCAATCAACACCCACAAGTTCTTTTCCTCAGGGCTGCTCTCAATCCAATCTCCTATTTGTGCTTGGGATTGCCCCGGTCCATGTGCAGGACCTTGCTCTTGCCCTTGTTGAACTTCATGAGGTTTGCACAGACCCACCTCTCAAGTCTGTCAAGGTCCCTCTGGATGGCATCCCTTCCCTCCAGTGTGTTGACCACACCACACAGCTTGGTATCATCAGCAAACTTGCTGAGGGTGCACTCGACCCCACTGCCCATGTTGCCGACAAAGATGTTAAATGGTGCCGGTCCCAATACTGACTCCTGAGGAATGCCACTTGTCACTGATCTCCACTTGGACATCGAGCCGTTGACCACAACTCTTTGAGTGCGACCATCCAACCAATTCCTTATCCACCAAGTGGTCCATCCGTCAAATCCATGTCTCTCCAATTTAGAGACAAGGATGTCGTGCAGGACAGTGTCAAATGCCTTGCACAAGTCCAGGTAGATGATGCCAGTTGCTCTTCCCTTATCCACCAATGCTGTAACCCTGTCCTGGAAGGCCACCAAATTTGTCAGGCATGATTTGCCCTTAGTGAAGCCATGTTGGCTGTCACCAATCACCTCCTTATTTGCCATGTGCCTTAGCACAGTTTCCAGGAGGATCTACTCCATCATCTTGCCGGGCACAGAGGTGAGACTGACTGGCCTGTAGTTCCCCGGGTCTTCCTTTTTTCCCTTTTTAAAAATGGGGGTTATGATTCCCCTTTTCCAGTCAGTGGGAACTTCACTGGACTGCCACGACTTCTCAAATATGATGGGTAGTGGCTCAGCAACTTCATCTGCCAGTTCCCTCAGGACCCATGGATGCATCTCACCAGGTCCATGGACTTGTGCACCTTCAGGTTCCTTAGATGGTCTCAAACCTGATCTTCTCCTGCAGTGGGTGGTTCTTCGTTCTCCCAGTCCCTGCCCTTGCCTTCTACGACTTGGGCGGTGTGGCTAGAGCACTTGCCACTTGAAGACTGAGGCAAAAAAGTCATCGACTACCTCAGCCTTCTCCATATTCCGGGTAACCAGGTCTCCCATTTCCTTCTGAAGAGGGTCCACATTTTCCCTAGCCTTCCTTTTATCACCGACGTACCTATAGAAGCTTTTCTTGTTGCCCTTGACATCCCTGGCCAGTTTTAATTCTATCAGGGCTTTAGCTTTCCTAACCTGATCCCTGGCTGCTCGGACAATTTCTCTGTATTCCTCCCAGGGTACCTGTCCTTGCTTCCACCCTCTGTAGGCTTCCTTTTTGTGCTTGAGTTTGTCCAGGAGCAACTTGTTCATCCATGCAGGCCTCCTGGCGTTTTTGCCTGACTTCATCTTTGTTGGGATGCATCGCTCCTGAGCTTAGAGGAGGTGATTTGTGAATATCAACCAGCTTTCTTGGGCCCCTCTTCCCTCCAGGGCTTTATCCCATGGTACTCTACCAAGCGGATCCCTGAAGAGGCCAAAGTCTGCTCTCCTGAAGTCCAAGGTAGTGAGCTTGCTGTGCGCCCTCCTTGCTGCCCTAAGGATCTTGAACTCCACCATTTCATGGTCACTGCAGCCAAGGCTGCCCTTGAGCTGCACATTCCCCACCAGCCCCTCCTTGTTGGTGAGAACAAGGTCCAGCATAGCACCTCTCCTCGTTGGCTCCTCTGTCACTTGGAGAAGGAAGTTATCATCAACGCATTCCAGGAACCTCCTGAATTGCATATGCCCTGCTGTGTTGTCCCTCCAACAGGGAGGGTGGTTGAAGTCCCCCATGAGGACCAGGGCTTATGAACATGAGGCTGCTCCTATCTGTCTGTAGAAGGCCTCATCTGCTTGGTCTTCCTGGTCGCGTGGCCTGTAGCAGACCCCCACTATAATGTTGCTTGCCCCTGCCCTTCCTTTAATCCTGACCCATAAGCTCTCGGTCGGCTCCTCATCCACCCCAGGAGGAGCTCCATGCACTCCAGCTGGTCATTGACATAGAGGGCAACACCCCCTCCTCGTCTCCCCTACCTGTCCTTCCTAAAGAGCCTGTATCTTTCCATTCCAACACTCCAGTCATAGGAGCCATCCCACCACGTCTCTGTGATGCCAATAAGATCATAGCCCTGCAGGCGTGTGCACATCTCTAACTCCTCTTGTTTATTCCGCATGCTACGTGCATTTGCATGGAGGCATTTAAGCTGGCCCCCTGATGAAGCTGAGTTACTGGCTGGAGTGGCTGGAATTCCTTTGTGCTGCTCTTCAGGTGCTCTCTTGCTGACCTGTGATCCTCCTCCAGGCTCTGGGCATCTATTGCTGGCACTGGCATCAAATTGGTAGGAGTGGGATGGATTGAGGTTGTCCTCCCCTGGCAACTTTAGTTTAAAGCCCTCACCAGCTTGGCAAGCCTATGATGCATCTAGTCTGCATTATGAACAGGACATATGTCTCTTTCCAAGTAGAGATTATCTTTTTTACTTATTTTTTTATTTATTTGGTGGCATGGGGGTACCTCTGCACAGCCAGGTAGGATTCAGTTGCATGCAGAAAAGGCCAACTTCATCCAAGCAGTTCTACCGCAGACCCTCATTTGTCTTGTGGCAGATTTCAGCGATGAGAATCTCTGAGAATCTCTTTCTTCCCTCCATTTCTGAGCTCACAGATGTTAAACACAGGCAATGCAGATCTGATAGTCTTGTGGTTCCAGCTTCTCTTCCTTGTTTCCAGCTGCTAAATCACATTTAAAGATGTTAACAACACACAACATACATACCCTCAGCGTATGACTTCTCTGTGCAAGTGATCACTGGAGCTGTCACAGGGGTATTATTAAATTGCCAAGGAGAAGAAACACATCCCCCCTGGTTCTGAATGGAAGGGGAGGCATCTGTAAGGCAGCTTCTCAAACAGGAGGTGGCCCACGCTGTAGAAAATGTTGAGGGTCCCCACACAGGAAAACTTCATTTTAGGAAGCACAGACTGAGCAAATCACCTGTACTGTGTCTGCTGGTTTCCGTCCATTGTGATCAGTCATTAAAGTCATACTGCAGCCCAGTCCTCATCAATGGATTTTTTTTAAACACGGCACAGTGACTAGTGTCTTTACCTCCATAAATTTCCATATGATTTTTTCTAACCTAAAACATGAAGCGCCCGTGGGATATGCGGATATGCCTTTGGGACAATTGTGAGTAAACACGTGGGCAGCAGCATGTTTGCAAACAGCTAACGTTCTGAGACACCAGCTGACGGAAAAGCAGGTCCTACGGCACTGGAGGAACTACAGCAGAGAGTTGCTGGGCAGCTGGGGATATAGTTTTGTTTCTCTTCACACAGGGGAGAAACGGCCATGGATGTTATGGGAGGACCCTCTGTCACAAACTTAGCAGAAGAATGCGGAGCTCCCCTTTCCTCCTACTGTCAATAACAATATTCCCTCCCAACTACAGCTCGCCATCCACTTGGCTGCTTGTGGTATCGCTTGAGACTGCAGGATCAAAAGCCTGCACAGTAACTGGGTCAGAGAGGCTCCTTAGAGGAGACTGTGCTGTGTTTGTCCTCATCCCAGCCACCATGTTAACCAAGATGCAGCAAACCAGTGGAAAATGTGGTGTCAGGTAAAACAACCAGGCTTACGGCTGACTTTGGAAAATTTGGAAAATGAGGACAGGCACAAAATTGACTGCTTTGAGAAATTTAGAACAGTGGATCCTGAAAGTCCTTCTGTAGCACCGCCCTGCCCCATCACTTTGGTTTGTATAATGGGATGTATTAGGATCCAGTTACAAGCCAAAGTCCACTAGGGAGTGGAAGTGTGAAGCTTAATACAGTATCACAGAAATGGAAAGCTTCTTTAATGGTACAGAAGGGACTTGTGCTTGAAAGCATTTAACAGAGCCTTGGTAAGTAAACTGTAGTAATTGAGCTAGCAAAGGCATTTAGCTTGAATACTTTGTATATGTATAACAGAATCAAATAAGCACCAGGAAGAACTATTCTTCAAAGGGATAATTTGAAATGCTTCTGTTCCCTCTCCAGACAAAGAGCACTTACTTGTTTCAGCACGCACACTTCATTGCGCCATGTAGCTACGGTGACTCCTGGTTTGTGAACACAAAAGGATTTAAACCACAATGCAGTAATGTCAAGCTTCATACCTGCAGTTATCTCTAGTCCACCAGGGAATACAGCCCTCCAGCTCCAGAACTTCGAACTGAGAACTCAGCTGATCACGGCATCCTCTGGGACTAATCCTCCCCCTGCTGCTCTCAACTCCAAGTCTCTGCTTTCCCTGAGGATCACTGTTTATCTGGAAAAGAAACTGGGGTGCTGAAAGGCATGGGAGGGGAGATAAATAACAAGCATGAGCAAACTGTCAAAGAAAGCTTCACTGTGGTCAGTTGTATGTCAGAGAAAGTGAAAAAGAGAGGAAGAGAAGAATGAAAGCTAAGGACAATACAAGCTTTAAGGATCTGACCTCTATACCCAGCAGAATTCTAGTATCGAATACAAGAGGTTATCAAAGTTCTTAATAACAGTTGGGTCAAAAAATACCCATTGGGATTGTTTATGGTTTCCTTGAACTGAACCCTGGGATTTTCACTAACTAAAATTTAAGAAGGAAATGGAGGCAAAAAGCAGTGTTATGCCTTGGAAGCTGCTGCAGAGCAGCAACTTATGGGGGTTGAGCTTTCCTCTGTTCTCCTCTGGGACAGGGTCTTGCTTAGACATGAGTCCTAAGATGAAGGTTGGAAGAACTGCACTTGCCACTGTGGCACCATATTAAGGTCTAACTTTGCAAGGTTGAAGTAAAATATTTCAAGTAAAAGTACAGTGTTTCAAGTGGAAAGTGGAGATCCAGTTTGAAATTTTAAGCGGAGAAGTTTTTCATTTTTATTCTGTTTTGGTAGAAAATCTTCTTGTTTGGGGTCAGCTGTATGTGAAAAACTGTGGGGAACAGGAACTCGCTAGACATGAGTTTGGTTTAACCTGTTTGGGCTCCTTTGATGTTCAGGAGAATTCCAGTTCAAGAATTTTCATCTGAACAAGAGGAAATGAGATGAAATTACCCACTGAAAAAAGAAAGAAAAGAACCTTTAACCAGGTTTTGGGCACAGATTTGTATGTCCATGTTTGAAGGTGCTGAGAAATGAATTGAAGACAAGGCATGGAAAAGGACGAAAACAAGGAGGAGAAGATTCTTCAGGCAAAGAATCAGTTGCAACCCATGTTGGAAGCAGGGAAGACAAGAGACAAAGGAGTGGCTTTATCAGACCTTCAGATGCTGTAGAAACGTGTGTCTTATCAGCTGGGAAAGGCACATCTTCAGACCTGTAGAGCAAGCCTAGCTTTTGCAGCAAAGAGTGTTCCAGAAAATGTGTACCACCAAGGAGTGATGTTGATGACTGGAGAGCAGACTGTCGTAGCCGAAACAGAGCCGAGGATGAGACACTAGCTTTGGGTCCCTTTATTTAAACAAGCAAATAAGGAAGAATCCAGCTTAAGCTACAACATACTGGATTATTCTTATACAGGTACGTGCAACAAAACAGCGTGATGGGAGAAAAAGGAACACAAGGTCATTACTACATACAGCTCTCCCACTCCCCCAGTTAGCAAGGCACACAGCTATTTGGAAAAATTGGGGTCCAGCTGTTCTTTCTCTCTTCTTAGAGAATTTTCTCACCTCCACTGTCCCAACCCACCACCCACCTTCCAAGAAAACCAAAGCTCCAGTCATTTGTTTGTAACATTTAATTCTTACTTGAAGAGTTTATGTTACCGGGTTTAAGGAAAACGAAGAATGCTAAACAACTTAAATGGCCAACAACTGACAAATAGCAAATAATCAAAGCACTCAATTCAAACATAAATGAGGCCACGGATTGCCTATTATTCTGTCTTTGCACACTACCCAGAAAACAGGCAGAGGGGGTGCATTCTTGATCAATCCCTAGGCACTGTCATAATAAACGTGATTAATAGGCTATAATTTACCTGCACAAATAATTCAATGAACAAATACAAACAACAAACAAATTTGGGCAGCTGCGATCAGATCTTGAGCAGAATAGAGCAAATTCACTAAATAAATTGCTATCAACTAGTCCTAGTAATTGCATTCCATCTCCCAGAATGGCTCCTGGATTACTTAGGGAGCCCAAAAGCCTGCCAAGCATTTTACAGGCTATGTCCGTTCTGTGCCTACGAGAGTGGATACACTGCCTACACCCAAATCACTGAGCGCTTGCATTTGCATTGACATTTTTATGGGGCTTTCTAGCTTCGCAAGTGTTTTCTAAGGGGTGAAGTTTAAAATAGCTCCGGTCCTCTCGTAATATTCCTGATGAAGTAACAGGATCAGACTAGGTTTTGCATTCTTTCAGCCACAGAAATGACTTACCGGGGGCACTAAAACAAGAGCCCCTGGAGAAACACGTGCACAGGTTATAGATAAGGCCTCAGCACTGCATTAGCTTTCCTTCTTCATTGCTCTCCCCGTATCTCGGTTGTCCTGGGTTTTGAGCTTGAGTCTCAGCTCAGCAGAGACCCTGGAAGTCTGTGCTGTCTTTAACCAGCTCTGAGAGAGGCGAGTACCTCTCCTCCACAGACCAGAGCTCTGGTCTATTTTGTTACTCCCAAGCAGAGCTCTCGCTCCTTGGAAGAAATGCTGAAACGCAGCTTTCTTGGGCCATGCATCCTCCCTCCTCCCCACCTCAGCCGGGCAGCAGTGCCGAGCGCGGCGGGCAAGCGCAGGTTCCACGACAAGGTAAGATAAATGGAGAAACATGCGCTGCAAGAGATGTTTATTGAGTGAGATGCTAAATGAATAACCCAATCAATGCTGTAATATTTAATTCAATACAAACTTCAGATTGAGAGTGTTCCCCATTTATTTTGTGCTGTCACAGAAATTGTCGTTTGTTAGAGCAGGGCGCTATCATTAAGGGGAAGACGTTTCCAGCAGGGAGGGGCTGGCTCCAGGCTGTGCAATAGGTACAGCCTTTGCAAGATGGTGAGCAACGGAGAGTTTGCTACCTGCCTTCTCTGCTAGGGACTTTGGGGAAGGCAGGAGACACTGTGCTCTTCTGAAATGCTCCCACCCTTTGTAACGCCCTGTGCCAGTGTAACATTTTCTCCATGTGGCAAGGAGCCCTTTGCAGCTGTGTATGTGCCCTGGACTATTTGGACATGCCAACCATGAGTTTAAACCGCCCTATTCTCTCCCTCTTCTGGGCTCCCAGTCCCCTGCTGGGACACTGCCACCGCTCACATTCTCAGCAGAGGGCTGCAGTCAGGGATGGGGGTGGGAAGCGAGGAGCTGTGACTGTGTCTTGGGAACTCAGGCAGTGCGAGCTATGCAGCAAAAGGAGCAAGGGGAGGCACAAAAACTCTCTTCCTGGGTGAAGTCCTGGACTGTTGACCTGCCCTCGCCACATGTCTCCTCAGTGCGTTAATGCACACATCTCCTCAGTACTGTGAGGAAACTGCAAGGTCAGCTGCAGCGTGCCAGCACACCCTGCGTGCGCTTGGACTAGCCTGCAGGCAGCCCTGCCTGCTGGCATGCCGTCCAGCCTCACCACCGGCACAAAGTGCTCACCCTCTAACACATGTGCATCGGGATGTCACGGCAGAGGTTGCCAGCTGGCTGGACACCCCTTGCTTGTGACAGGTGGCACGCTGTCTCTAAATCATCCTGGCCATCCTTATTCAGTGCACCTGGCACCCTGTCCCCCACATTTATAGCTGCCACTCTCATAGATCTCAAACCATCTGGTACAGCTCTAGCTTGTCCTGTGCTTGATGGGATTTCCTGAGCATAATACTCAACCGAGCGGTGCCTGCAACTCCTTCCCTGTCCCATGCTGCCTCTGACGCTTGTTATTCTCTCTGGCCTCTGTCACTGGCCAGGTGGTGCCAAGGTCCAGGACGATGTTTAAAGCATGGCATGTCACCACTGAAGCCCCATTCTTTGAACTAGTCTATTCTCTTTTTCCTAGGGGTTCACATGAAAGCAGCCCCAGGTAGCTCGATATTGATTTCCCCATGGGTGTTTGAGAAATGCGTTCGTTCCAGCAGGTTGAATATCTTCAGTGGGTGTTCTTCAAAGCCAACTTCACTACTGAAGTGATCCCAGTTAGCTTATTCATTCCCTTCTCAAAGTCCTTCATTCTTTCTTCTGCCTCTCTCTTTGCTCTCTCAGGCAAGTCCTTAATTATCCGCCCAAGTGTTGCTCAGGTGAAGCAGCTGAAAGCTGTGCTTAACATGTCCTCTGATTACCCGCGAAGGACTAATGAAATAAGGACAGATTTAGTGAGTCTGGATGCACATGTGTTTGTATGCTCATTTAGTTCTTTCAGTTCTCCCCTCACAAAGGAAACCAATTCCTGCTGGTCCCCGGTGAACTTCTCCACTGCTTCTGGGGAGCTGACATGGGCACAGTGTACGTTTCTGTCAAGCTCAAGTGCTCTGAAGGTTTCTAATTCAAGGTAATTTACGAGGAACTGTTTTGAAAGGAGAGCATAAGACCTTCATATTAATTGGGGGTGATCTAGAAGGCAAAGCATCTGCCAATGCAGAGATAACAATGTATGAATACAAACAGAAGCAACCCCCTGCTCCCCTTTTTTCTGTCTATCTAACCTATCCATCCATTCATCCATTCTAACTCTACCTCCTCTTCTCACTTCTCTTATTTTTATTGCTGCAAGAAGTCATGTTTCATCCACATTTCAAAGGCTGGTGAGTAACCAGAACTTTGTCGGCATCTTCATTTTAAACTGAAAAAACAAACAGCACCCCTTCGGCCCCCCTTCTCCCAGTCTGTTCCTGCCAGAAACATAGCAACCAGCACGCACGGCTTTCTGCAGGCAGCCTAGTTTGCATTTAATTAGTTCTGTGATATCCTAAACTTCTTTCAACCTCCGCCCCCAGAACATCGCCGTAGAAATCCTCACTCCGGGAATGGCATGATGGAGCTGTCAAAAAACCAGCATCTGTGCCAGGAAGTGTTTAGAGCACTTGGATTCCTGAATCAGGACACAACTTGCCTGGAATATACTCTGCTACCAGGAAAATGAAGCAATGTAATGCTCCGCAGAGGAACAAAGATAGGAAATCTCAACCCCATTTTATAAGCCGGGACAAATGAGGCAGAGATATGAAGCTACCTGCTCTCAGAGCATCTGTCTGGCATATCAGTAGCCACGCCAGGACAGGCGCCTGCTCTCCCCTGCTGGGAGAAGACAAGGGTTTTCCAAGGTGAGGAGGAATCTTGTGGGACAAGCAGTCCTAATTCCTAGCATCTTCTTTTCATAGCCGTGCATCCCTGTGCCAGCTGTGAGAGGACTTTGTGAGTCTCATTGCAACAGGGCTTATATTCTCATGGATCATCTTTAGGTACTGTGTCCAAGGACACTGAACAGAAAAGGCAGAGTAGCTTAACACTGGAGGGAAGGGGGTTGTACGGACCAGTACGGTAAAGCCTTCTGGTCACCTTGCACTTTGTCAAGTGAGAGTGCCCAGGGCCCTGATCAATAAACCCCCCTGCTTCACCTTGCAGAAAACACCACCTCCAGCTCCATGCAATCCCCGTTAGCTCCACTGACTCCATCCCAGACCAGGGCCCTGCCTCCCAGGCTTCTGCTTGGACGCTGCACCAGAAGTTACTGAAAACGGCAATGCGATCAGCGTGTGGCTGAATCAAGCTGGCTGCTGGGGATCCTTGTCCTTTCTGTTTTCCCTCCGCAGTCCTGAATTTCCACCCATAGATCAATCATTCCCACTCCCCCTTCCTCCAAAACAACAGGGGTTTCCCAAGACAGTGTCAACCCCAGTGACTGTCCAAGGTGGCTGATGAGATAGCCACCATTTCTCCCCTGAGCAAAGCCTCCCTTTTCTGTCCATTTACCCCTAACCCATAGCTGAGAAGTGCCAGCCACGGGAAAGCTTCTCACAGCTGCCTGCATTTCTGCTAGCCGCAGCAAACCCGAAAGCTGGAAAGCAAGCAGAGCTAAAGCAGGCAGAGCTAAGCAGTCATAGATATTTTTAATCACTCCGTCAGCCCACTAACCCTGTTTGATGCTTCAACCAGGCTTACGCTTGGCAAGAGCGTTGCTGACAACGGTACCGGCACGTAGAGACGGGTCCTTGTTCTTTACATGACCGGTGCAACGGAGCTTCGCGCTCTGGCCATTCGTGACGTCTCCGCAGGGGAGGCAGCCGCATTCGCCACCAGGACTCCGCAAATTAAAGCACAGGGAGCATTCGCCTCGTTCGACAGTTCCTCCCTCCCACCCCCTGCCACTCTGCTGCTGTTAAACTCACTGCAGCTTCAGCTGCTTTATCATCTCATTTGCTTTCTGATCTGACACCAGCCTGCCATGCAGCTGATCAAAGGCAGAAACCGGAGTGCAGCCGGGCTGAGCAGCCCCAGAATTCAAACAAACATGTCACTTCCCATCTCTATATGTTAGACAACTTCACTTCTTTCTGTTACTGCCTCTTTTAATCTCTCCCTCCACACATACACACCCCCCTTCACTTTCTCTTCATCCTCTACATTCATTTCCCATGCCCACATGCTGTCATCTTTTACTCTTCTTTTCTTGATTTTTCCCATCACTTTTTTTCCCCTTTCCCCCTTGCCTCCAAAGTCCCTCTGTCTTCACGACTGCTCTCATTCCTTCTTCCTCTCTCTTCCTACTCTTCCTGCTGTTTTCACACCAGTTTACTTGATTGCTTCAGCTTCTGCCTCTTCTTCACTCTTTTTGGAGACTCCACATTTGTTTCACAAGAGTGAAGTCACTTTCTGGGGTGTGAAAGTAGGGTCCCAGAAGGGGTATTGTTTCCTTCAAAGCCATGGGTAAACAATTATTAGTATCGATATTATCTTTATACATGTTCCTTGAATCAGTAAATGACCTCCTACCGTAAAGTCTTTCAGGGATCAGAGGCCTTTCAGCACTTAAAATCCAGCGCAGGGAAGAAAGAAACTCAGAGGTCCATTCCTGCAAGCAAGCAAGGAAGAAAGGAAGAAAAAGAGAGAGAAAGGGAGGAGACAAAGAGAAAAGAGAAAAGAAAAAAAAGAAAAAAGTATTTTGGACTTTTGGGAAGGGTGGAGATGACAGGCAGTAAATACAAGCAGTTCAAATACAGAAAACTTTTCATGTAAGGTTGTTGAATTTTATTTTAACATAATCCTCGAGTAACGCTCACATCTCAGGCTGAACTAGTGATCCTTGGAATCTCTCTGGTAGTTTTCTCCATCACCTGCACAGGACTACAAATCAGTCCTAATTCTGTATTTGGGCCCACATTTCAGTATTTCAGTCTGCAACCAGCTATTGCTCCAAATTGGGAAGGAGACCGGTTCAGGCCTGTTTAGGTTAGGAAATGAGTATTGAGTCTGATCCCTTAGGGCAAGACCAGGCTCTTGTCTTTGATGACAGACAGACCACATACGTCAGAGAAAGGCATAGGAATCGCATGTGAGACAGGTGAGATAATTTTGCCTCCACTTCCCTACCCATTAGGGCTCAGCTGAAGCTTCAAGACTTGGAAATGATGTTCCAAGGCTCAGACTAATCTGCAAAATTTGTATTGAGATCTGAACATCTCTGAGGTCTTCAAGCAGGCATTTTGGTCTACACCCAGCTTGATTAAAGTATTCCTGGATTCAATTAACTGAAATATAATGGGATTATTTCACAACATGCAATCTGATTTTTTTTTTTTTTTGGTTACAGTAAAGTGAGCGAGTGGTGATTACAGGGCTTAATACAGCAGGCCTTGCTGTTCCACTGGAATCAAAAAGTGACATGAAATTAGGTCAATTTAGCCAGAATTTCTTGGGGGAAGCTAGGAGTGGGGGAAAATATCTCTGGTTTTTCTTCATAAGATTATTTTTCATTAGATAATTCTAGAAAATGTGTTCTGTGGCACATTATATAACAGAAGAAGAAACAGTTTACATGAAAGGCACTTTGTTTTCATCGAAATAAAATACACATTGAATCCAGTGTTACACACACACACACACACACAAAATCCTTTCCCCGGAATATTCCCTAATAGAAAACATCTTCCAAAAATTAGGGCTTTAATTCCAGTTCCGTGTCAGGCCCGTATTTCGAAAATCGGAACCCTGCGTGCCGAGAGTGGTGTGCTGTACGGTGCCAGGCGCTGCCGCTGGGGAGGACGGCCAGCGCCACGGGCAGGCGCGGGGTCGGCAGCGGGCACCCACCTGTGTGATGCAGCTGCACCCAGCCTGGAAGTGGCTTCCAACACACCGATGGTCCACGGAGCGCATCCTGAAATTCCGCCATCCGTCTCGCTCCCGCACCTTGGTGAAATGAAATGGTTGTTCTCCGCAGGGTCCAGCTAGGAAACTTCCACTTCACTCTGTAACTTTGCACCAGTCCCCAGTCAAGTGCCCATCTCAGGGCTTTGCTAGCCATGGCAGTCTCAGAGATGAATAACCATCTTTGCTCCTAAACATCAAAATTCTCTTGCTTCAAATCCATTAAGCCGGTTTTATTTACAATATCTTTCTACGTCAGCAGCCAAGATATAGCTCATTTTTATAACCAAACCCCACCCCTTATGCATCTGCAGATGCTCCCACATGAATATGCTCTAAAATTTATCCTTGTCCATCATATTGGGGTACTTTAGCGTGTGGGCGCTCCTTTCGAACCTCCTGATGTTTCCAATTGAAGATGTCTCATGTGCCATGGGACACTTAAAAAAAACACCTAAAAGGAAAGAATTCACAATATCTATGGTCCCTAAATCCCAAGTTCTCAGCTTAATAATACATTTTCAGCTGTGCAGTTCCAACATTCATAACTAGTGCTGAGAAAATAATTTGCAGCCAGTAATTTGCTGAAAGAATTTAGTCCCTTTCTCTGCTCGCAGATGGTCCCTGAGCAAAATCAAAATTTCCTCGAATGTACTCATTATTTGAAAATACTCAACACATTTTTGGCAGGGCTTTTTTTTTTTTCCCCCTTAAAAAAAAAAAACACAAAACCTTGCAGATTGATCACAAAAGCATTGCTTGTGTATTCCATAGTTAGTATTCTAGCCATGAGCTGCTGGTTTGTTGTGATTAATCATAGATTCATAGTATGGTTTCCATTCCCCCACTGGAGGGAAAACAAAACCCCTGTAATTCTTATAGTCAGGTGCAGGACTTGAAAAACCCCTGGGGCTTTGATTTCCCTTGGGAAAAAGGAGCAGGTAAATTAGACTAGGGAATTTTACCCCTTCTAGTCTCTCGTTCTCCCAGGCTTTCCCAGCTCTTTCATAGTACCTACCGTTCCAGTTTCATGTGGCCTCCATACAAGGCCTTGCAATGGTGCAACAGGGCCATGTATTTGGGAGTGTGCACCCTAATGGCACAACACCGTGAGTAACACCCCTTCGCCCTCCCCGGCCCCGTGCAGTGAAATCAGCTTACCCCGGACTAGGGCACGAAAGCACCCCTGGCAGATGGAGAGGTTGCAGGATGCTGCGCTGGAAGAGCATGAGGTTTGGGATGAGCTGGAGGGACCACAGGGATGGTGGTGGGCAGAGGAGTCATCTTCAAATTTGTGAGACCTGACAGGCCTGTTTTTTTAAAGAATCACTCCAGAGGACAAATAAATAAGGCTTCAAAAATTGATTGATAGACTGGGTCCGTCATTTAAATTCCATTATCTCCTTGCACGCCAAGGAACGACATGCAAGGGAGGAACTTAGCATTGCATTTAACTGCGTTCGTACCAAGCCCGAGAAAGAGGAGTGCTGTTTACTTACAGGCTTGTTAAGGCTACAGTAGACCCACCAGCTTCTTATTCTGTCCTCGTGTTCTGCTCACCTGCTCCTGCTAGCTTTGGGTTGTCCTGCTCTGCTCCTCTAGCTGGGATGCTGGAATTCATCCAGGGCTGGGTGCAAGCTGATGTCCTAGAGCTGAAGGGATGGGGCCACAACGTGGTACAAATCCTCTGAGACATCCCTTCCGTCCATCAGTCGCTCTGTTTCTGTGCTAATGTGCACTACTGATGCAAGCACAGACAGAATTGTGCCACTCTTTGCAGCTGCTTCAGGGAAGAATCGCATTTACATTACTAAATGCAGCTTTCCAGCAAAAACACAGAGCGAAGTCAGGAGACAGCCTTTGATAAGGAAGAAAGAGACTTTAAAACAAATAACCCACATTCACTAACATGTATTCAAATACAGACAAGAGGAACAGTGGTAATAAAAAACCAAAACCCCTGACATTTCTGCTTCAAGCAGCCTTTATCACAGAGCGTATGCTTTTTATTTTGGCTGTTACCTTTCCTTTTGATAGTCTCTTCTGAATCACTTCTCAAACAGACATTTCTCCGCTTCCCCCCGTGTACTCTGTGGTGTTGAGGGATCCTGTCTCTTGCAGACATATTCTGTGTTATCCTACCCCAAGCAATGACCATCTGTAAAGGTGTAAAAGGCTTTTCTGCTCCTGGAAGGCATTCTGTGTCCACAGCAGAGATTTGGCAAGAGGTCTCGAATTTGACTTATATCAAAAAGACAGGACAGAGATGCCTGTCTTGCTGCTGCATATATAGAACTACAACAACTTATAAATGTTTTCAGGAAAAAAAAAAAAAAAAAGAGGAGATTTTTCAAGGAAATTACATCTGCATTCAAATTAATTTAGTATATGGGAGATTCTGTTTGTTAATCATATATAGGAAAATACTTCACAAAGCCTTTGGGATATATAAGGCGCACTACGATAGCCTGGATAAATAATTGGTACACGTAGCCTCTACATTTTCAATATGACACTAAATTTATTTTATTTTTTGAATTGTGTGACAGGATGGTAGAAACTGAGGAGTTTCAGCAGATGGAAATGGGCAGCTGCAGCTAGCCTCAAACAGAAAAGAAAGGATTTCGTGACATTTACACCAACAAAAAAGCAGAAGCAAACTAGTTGTTGAAGATGACATCAGTAAGATTCAGAACTGGCCCTTTATTAGGGTAGGTGATGAGATTCATACCATTCAGAACTACTGTTTTTGAGCTATATTCTGGAAAACACTGGAGCAGAGAGTTATTCTCAACTAATATTCTGATAGTTGTTTCTAGCTTTTTTGATGGCAGAAACAGTCTTTAAAAAAAGGGAACTGAAACAAAGAACAATTCATAGACAAGAGGTCAGTTCTGTGGCAACTTCATGGCAATGGAGACAAAAAAATAAAGCACTAGGCGCCTTTATAAAAGGTAGCTTTTTCATTGCTTGAACATTTCCCGTCTATTCTAAAGTTAAAAAATAAGGAATTTCCTCAATCAGAAAGCAGAGGCTGAATCACTCCAGACTTAGGATGTTTGAAACACAGGGCAAAATCTCAGTCCAGATTTAGCAGTTCATTCCACCCCCAGCACCATTCACCACAAACCTCTCTCCCCTCAGCATCAGAGTTCAGATCCAGATGCAAATTCCTTCACTTAAAAAGTCTCACCAGTTAGGAAGTCAAAAGAGGACAAACGTTACAGTGTGTGGGCTTAGACACCTCTTGAATCAAGAGGGTAAAAAAAGAAACACAACTTCATTAGCCAATTTTTCCTGTTATTTAAGCTCAAGGTTTATGCCAGAGAGTACATGATATTCTAACCAAGGAGAGAAGGATAAAGCGAACCCGGGCTTTATTAAGGCCTGTGTGTACATGATTTACTTTTCATTAGATTTAGTTAGCAGCTAAATAGTAATTCGGGCAAGAGTTCTAGTTGTGCTTAATACTTTAGTCTTACAACAGAATAATGTCTCCAGCATCATTAAAAACAAACATTCAGATGGGAAAAAATTAACTCATCTCAATTCAGCCAGCTGCAAAGACCTCCTTTCTACTGCTGCCATTTCAGAAAAATGATGTCAGCCATTTCCAAATCACCTCTTAAAAATACGTGACTTTTGCATCAAGCCTGTAAGGCCATAAAATTCAAGTCCTTCCACCCCAGTGAGGGAGTCACTCCCCGAGGCCCCTGCGTTTTCTTGGAGAATGCCCTGCTAGTGGGGGGACCATCCAGTCCACCTCTCCCTGCCACAGAAGTGGCACCAGGTGAGCGGTGATCCAACCAGCCACTGCCATAGTCTTATATGTCACTTAAAACTGCACAAAGCAACCTGCCCTAAAGTATGTAGAGGTCCAGGTCTTACCCAACAGCTTCCAGAGAAGGGCGCTTACCCCCTCAAGTACACCAGGGCATAAAATAAACAAGGAATGCAGCCTTGTCTGCTTTGACACCCATTTTGTTCATGGGTGATCAAATCCTTTCTATTCCTTTGCCCACTGTGCTGTGTCTCGATAACGAGCACCTCCAGCTCCAGGCAATACGAAGAAAGCTGCAGAAAGCAACTGCAAAGCCCTCACTTGCTGCCTGGGACTGGCTTCTGTGCTAAAAGCTGGAGCAGTCTCTTCTCTGCTTTTCCACTTCGAGTTTCTCTGATGCTTTCTGTCTAAACAAGAACAAGCCTCGTTTATTCTTAGAAAAGTTGCTGGGTCACTCATAAGCCCAAATTTAAGTTCTGGTGCAAAAGGCTTTTCTGCAGACTGCATCTGAAAACTGCCCACTCTCAAATCCCACTTCCTATCCCAAAGCACTTTGTGGAAGTTTGGATACACATCTGAACTTTTCCGCTTGATGTAGTCTCTCCCTGTGACTCATAGAAATGTTTCTATGAATATTTAATTTTTTTAAGTTCCAAAAGGAAAAAAAAGGCTTAAATAGGGAAAGAAAAGACTCAAACAAATACCATAGTTGCCAACATCTTGTGATAGAAAGTCAATAGCTTTTAAATCTGCATAAAATTACATACATTTCCATGAAATTACCTGCATTTGCATATAGTGATGCTTGATGCTACAAGGGACTTGCAGCTCGTCCCCAAGACTCCCCAAATCCTCTCTTCTCCCACCAGCCCAGCAGCGCATTAATTCTGCCATCCTTTGAGCTCTGCAACACCGGGAAAATCCAGGAGGGAATTGCTGGGGCATTTCCACAGCCCAGTGGAAATTCCTGTCTGACCAGGGCCAGCAGCTTCTAGAAGTCCCCTTGAGACCTCTCTCACTTTCCCTTTCCCCATCTCTTCCTCTCCTCCTTGGCAGTCCCAGGAGGAGGCTGGGGAGGACAACTTCTCGCAGGTAGAAGGAAGCCTGTCCTCCTCCTTCCTGTCCCTGTTCCTCACCACATGCAATGGGAGGATGGTGCCCCATCACCAGCTAGGTGTTGGCTCCAGTCCTTGGGGGGATGAGGGATCCCTCTCGGCCCCTCACGAGCTGGGGCAAGGCAACCCACTGGCACCCTGTGCAACAACATGGGTTGGGAAAGAAGGGAAATAGGGTCTGGTGGTAAAAATGACCAGCCCTAGGGGTTTCTGGAGTGCGTGGAAGGGGAAGAGACTGGCCCAGAGATGAGGACTGCCTGAAACTGGAGCTGAGAGCAAGTTTGAAAAGGCACAGGCAATACTGGCTTTTGTCCCCAGGTGGAAGAAATGTCTCTAGAGTATCATAAAGAAAGGGGAACCCCAGCTACAAATCCTCTGATTGAAGGACTGCTGTCACAAAGCATTTAAGCACAGCACCTCCCAACTGCTGTGATGGCTGCCATACCTTCCTGCCCCCCAAACCCTGAGCTGCTCCCCTCGGTTGTGTCAGCGCAGATATATTGGAGGGGCGAGACCAGGAACCCCAGTTCACATTGTGGTCCCCACACTGGGGGAGCCAGCGAGGTTGTGGACACAGCGTGATGGCGGAGAGGTGGGAACCACCTGCCAGAAATATTACTGCAACTAGAAATTGCAACCTTAGAGACAGCCAGAGTCTGGGATTAGACAGGATATGTTGTTTTTCACCACCTTACAAAGACCAAGGATAAGTCTGATGAGCCAATCCTTCCTGCAACTGTCTCCAGTTGTGTTTCTAGCAGACACATATAATCCAGAGACCGTCTTGCTGGCTGGCTGGACAGCTGGGGGACCATGGAATAACCTATCCCCAGGACCAGTAAGCATCTTGAACGGGCAGCTTCTTCCACGGTACTCCCTCAGGTTAGGGAGAGAGCAGGGCGTGAGGAGCTGAGGGTTTTATTTTTTTCCTGCCTTCTTATTGCAGCCCCTCAGCTCAACTGCCGAAGGTACTGTTTGATGTGCTTAGGTTTCCCCTAGTGACATTTGCCCACTACAAACTGAACCTGAACCCACCAGCCTCCTTTCACAGGGGCCATGAGACATGTTAGTAATGAGCTGGATCAAAATGGGGAGTGCTTTCTATCCCACCCCCAGGCCCTGGCCTCCCTGTGTGTAACTGCTTTTGAAATATATTTGGTAACACACCGAATGTATTTAAAGGGATTGTGGAACTGGCCAATTTTCATGCTAATTAAAGTGCAGGAGATGGAAGTGAGCTGTTTGAAATACATTACAGCACCAAGGAAAACATATTGTGCGCTATCTCATATTTTTCAAGAGCCCATATTCAAATCCACTTTCAATCTGTGTGCACTGCGCTTCTGCTGCTGCCTGCTTTTACCAACCCACAGGCAGAGTCCGTCCTGCCCCTGCGCTGGCCCAGCCTTCGGCATGGGATGGACCTGGATGCAGAGCCTGTCCCTGGGGACAGAGAGAACTAGGTCAGTGGCTTGGAAGGAGCTGGAGTGCCGGGCTCCCGCATAGGGGGAGGCGGGGAAGGGAGAAGATTACTAATCTCCACAGACAGCATAGCCAAAGGGGACAATATTTAAATTTCCCACAGCGGATGCTTGCAGAGGAGAGAGCCCAGGCTTGCAATGGTGTTTCTCTTGCAAGGACTGGGGGAAGCGTGAGGTTCAGTTAAATGTCCGAGGAAAGGGAAATTTCATGCAGAAAGGCATTTGCAGAGCGTGTGAGCGTCCTTTCTTTGCCTCTCTGGATAGCTAGTTGGCCAGCTCACACACATTGTCCCGGGCAGACAAGAGCTAGATCAGCATCTCTGAGCAAGGGGCATAAGGTGTAGCTTTGACCTGGATTTCAGCCACTCAGGCTGCATGAGCTGCTTATCAAATACAGAGCAATTTTCTTACCTGGCAGGTCTGTTGAGACCAATTGTTTTGTCCTATTTGCCCAGATAAGTTTAGAAACCCATTTCTTTTTTGGGACATTAAATGCTGCCCTTTTGTTTATACACAGTTCCTTCCTCGACAGGAAGAGACTCCTTCAGAGTGCATGTTCATGTGTATGAGCTAGTTTCAGTGTCTGGCTTGGGAAAAACCTGCATGTAAATTGATGGGAACATCCTTGAGTACTTCCCAAGGTAACGGTGCATGTCCAGCAGCCCTCTGGTTCATCTCCGCATGTACCTTTGCCTCCCTACAGATGGTGGCCGGCAGAGGGGATGATCTCTCTAGGCACACACCCCCATTCCCCCAGGAAGACTGCAGAGAGAAGGGCCTATTCCTATGTAGACATAGCTATAGGATTCTCGTCTGTGCGTGATTGCGTGTATGTAGGAATTACTTGGCTGTTTTCCTTCTGTTTTCATCTCCTTGCCCTCTTTCGCTGTCCCTTCAAAACAGGGGCTGCAAGCATACTTGTCCCTGGGGCTGGGAGCTACCAGGCTGCACTGTCAAGTGCTGAGCAGTGTTTCTTCACCCTCAGGAGGAAATCTGCTTCTTTAAATATTTGTCTGACTCCCTGACAGCTTTTTGACAGAACATCCACTCCCCTGTTTACAGTAGCATTCAGTGGCAGAAGACATCTCTATCAGGACACCCTCTCCTTTGCAAGTAAAGCTCTGTTCCCGGCTGGCAACAGATCTTCCTTCCCTGTTTCAGTTCATGTCTGAGTTTTGTCCCCTGTATTATCTTCTGTGAGGGCCTCATTTCCCAAGCCAGAATTTGGAGAGACAGCTGCCCTGGGGCTGGTACACAGTTTGCAAAGGTTAGGCAGCAGCAGGTGAGATGGTAAAAAAAGAGAGGTTCTTCCCACTTTGGCTCCGCCAAAGGACGGAGGTGGTGGAATAACAGCAAAAAGAGCAAATCCCTGTTCTTGTGAAATAAAGGCAAGTGTCTCTCTTAAATATTAATTGAGAAGTTTTCCTTCATTCAGAGTCTGGCAAGTGATGTGTGGGGGGTGGGAGGAAGACAGGAATTACCTAGCAGTATCTGGGAACACCCTGCAATCCCAGGGATCACATAGATCTCTGCTCCACTCTGGTGAGATCCCACCTGGAGTATTGCGTTCAGCTCTGGGGCCCCAACACAAGAAAGATATGGGCCTGTTGGAGTGAGTCCAGAGGAGGGCCACAAAAATGGTCAGAGGGCTGGAGCACCTCTCCTATAAAGACAGGCTGAGAGAGTTGGGGTTCTTCAGCCTGGAGAAGAGAAGGCTCTGGGGAGACCTTCTAGCAGCCTTCCAGTACCTAAAGGGGGCCTACAAGGAAGCTGGAGAGGGACTTTTGACAAGGGCATATAGTGATAGGACAAGGGGTAATGGCTTTAAACTGAAAGAGGGTAGATTTAGATGAGATCTAAGGAAGAAATTCTTCCCTAGGAGGGTGGTGAGGCACTGGAACAGGTTTCCCAGAGAAGCTGTGGCTGCCCCATCCCTGGAAGTATTCAAGGCCAGGTTAGATGGGGCTTTGAGCATCCTGGTCTAGTGGAAGGTGTCCCTGCTCATGGCAGGGGGGCTGGAACTTGATGATCTTAAAGGTCCCTTCCAACCCAAACCATTCTACGATTCTGTGATTCTATGATTTGGAAGTGGCAGCAGCTCTTAGGAGGCAGCTGAAGTAAGCCAAGATGACATGTGGGAGTAGGGGAATTAGCCATCCCTGTCTGATGCTGTTTCAGCTTTCTGGTGTCAGGTCCAGCTGAAGTCCTTGCCTTTGGAGAGAAGCCATCACCAGTCCATTAGATCAGTTTCTGACTTAGCGCTGTCAAGACAATATGTGGCTGACTGCTCAGTGCAGTAACGAATTTGAAGAGAGATGTCTGAATTAAGTCATCCCTAAAGAGTTTCTGAAAGAATAGCCTGGTTTCATGAGCTTGTGGTAGGCTAAGTCTTTTAATAAGAACTATATCTAGATTGCCTTTGTGACATTGGAAATCATTGAGTGCTTAAACTCTGCTCTACCGGTGCCTGGTAGTTTACAACATGAGTGGTAAATAGGAGTGCTTGTAGGAATGAAGAGATTGATTAATAGATGATTCCCATTGGAGCATGGACTAGAATATAACAGGGTTGGCAGGGGCAGCCTGTGCATAGGTTCACTTTGAAGTCAATGGCGTGATGCTGCCAAGATTTCTTCTGCAGTCTCCTCTCCATGTAAAGGAGAGCAGGACCTTTGCTGACGCTGGTGGTATTCATGTTATTTTGTCCTGCTCAAACAGAGGGTTGAGAAGAACCATCTACATATGGTAAGGTCAGCAGCTTATAAGATCCTCCATGTTCCAAAGACAATGAGAAAGTTAGGAGTCCCGGAGTCCCAGGAACTTCAAGGCAGCTATTCTCAGGTCTTCATGCTCTTTACGATGCTCAGATTAGGAGCACAAATAGTTTTGCCTCAAAAAGCTGTCTCTCTGGCAGAACCACAGATACTTGTGTTCAGAGGCAGCGCTGTGCGCTGAGTGTCACCCGAAGGAGGGAGGGAGGGAGTGATGCTCTCCTACAGGATTTCTGGAAGGCACTGCCATTGTTCAGAGTGCAAGTGGGCTGAGGAGCTTAACAGATGGCTGCAGTGAGACATGGACTCTCTACAGATGGTGAATTCATTCCCTCCGAGATCAGTGGTGGGCTGGATGACAGCCCAATATGGTTGCAGACTCCAAAAGCCTGTATTACCCCCACACACCCTGTTATCATGACATTTTCCTCTTTAGAGAAGGCAAAGGGATTTAGCGAGACAGACACAGACACATACATGGGTAGGGAGAAACCAGAGAAAATGGCAGATGGCATAGAAACAGGTATGTATCCCTCAGAGGCTGTCAGCAGGGGAAGAGAGGGCAGAGCAGTTACTGCGTTAGAGTAGCTTCCTTTGTGGACATCCCTTCCAGTCCATGGACAGCCGCAGGATGGGACACCTTGGTTTTCAAAACATAACTTTCCTAGGCACCAGATCCAAGTAAGCAAAATGACCAAGGATGGCATCTCTCAGAAAATCTCCCAAGGAGCCCTTGTCCTGAAGGATCTGCCTTTGAGACCATAGTCACATTGTTAAACGCTGGCCAATACTAGTTAGAATGATCTTCTGGCTGGATTTTTTTGCAACCAGCTATTAAAAGGCTGGGAGCCTTTTCCAGACTTGATGAAATCAGTGGAATTAGACAGCAAATGACTTCCTGCTGTGAGCTGCCTCAGATTTGAATGGATCCCCACCTTAACCCTCCCATCCCAAACCAGAACATTAAATCTCAAATTTCCCATCAAATAAGTAGTTTATCAAGTTTTATCAAGGGAAAAGTTAAAAGTCAAAACAGGAAAGCATTTCAAGCCAGAAATAGCATATTGGAGAGTTTAAATTCTTTCTAACCCCCACCCCCCACCCCCCACCCCCCAATCAGGTCATTTTTTTGAAGCCAATCCCCCTCCAGGTGATATTTCAGAAGTACAACACTGCAAGATGTCACTGAGTCCAGGGTTTAGGGGACCACATGCTCATTCATTTCAGGATGATCTTGGGCTGTTTAATGATGGTGGTGGATAATACCAAGAAGCTGTCTTGGAAATGCTCAGATCGAATGCAGTTCCAGGTTCCACAGCCAACACGTAGCTCAGAGAATTATCTCAGCAGTTAGCATCCATTGACTCATAGGAAACCTGACTCACAGCCATTCATGTTAAATAGTACCTACAAAAGTTCCTTTTATTTCTGTATCTCTCTATAAGCTTATAAGTTGACACCCACAGGGACTAATGCCATATTATCTCAGGAGCAAGCTTAACTTCAGCAGGCTGGTATTCAGCAAACCACCAAAGTTGGGCGAAAGTCTGGATTAGAACGCACCTCCTGACAGCTCCTCTGCCCGCAGCCCCAGGGCTTGCGGGCTGAGCAGCACATCCCTTGAAATTCACTTGCTTCCAGTTTAACAGAGTGTCTGCGAGGAAGTTTCGCAAGAGCAGCTCTTCCAAAAGACACTGCTGCTAGTTCTGGTGGCAGAATAGATCTTGTGATTCAGCATTCAACACCTTCTCTGGAAGCTCTGAAGCAGCTCTAGAAATAGTCCCTTTCTGTTGTGGTTTAACCCCAGTTGGCAACCAAGCACCACACAGCCATTCGCTCACACCCCCCACCCCCCTGCAGTGGGATGGGGGAGAGAATCAAAAAAACCCTTGTGGATTGAGATAAAGACAGTTTAATAGGATAGCAAAGGAAGAGAGAAGAAGAAGAAGAAGAAGAAGAATGATAAAAGAATATACAAAACAAGTGATGCACAATGCAATTGCTCACCACGCACTGACCGATGCCCAGCCCGTCCCCAAGCAGTGACCCCCACAGCCAGCTTCCCCCCAGTTTATATACTAAGCATGATGTCATATGGTATGGAATATCCCTTTGGCCCATCTGGGTCAGCTGTCCTGGCTGTGCCCCCTCCCAGCTTCTTGTGCACCTCCAGCCTTCTTACTGGTAGGGCACGAGAAGCTGAAAAGTCCTTGACTTAGTGTAAGCACTGCTTAACATCTAAAACATAGGTGTGTTATTAACATTATTCTCATACTGAGTCCAAAACACAGCACTGTACTAGCTACTAGGAAGAAAATTAACTCTATTCCAGCCAAAACCAGGACACTCTCCAAAAAGAAAAAAAAAGGAAAAGAAAAAAAGGCAAGAAGGTATTTGAAGCATGCAAGTAGATTTGCAGATCTGAAAAAAATACGGAGGATATGTCTTGCTGTATATAAACTTGCTGGTGCAAAGATCTTAGTCTGAAGCTGACAGAAAGGTCCCTTGTGTTACATTGCTTCCGTGCATTAAAGTGGTGTTAGAACACCTTGAAGGATCAAGCACAATATGAATGGTAAATCCTAGAGCTATATATATAAGTATGGAAATACCACACTGGTAATATTGCTCCCAAGATGCTATATTTTGGGGAGAAATGCCAATGTAGCAGTGCAAGATGATCCCCAGTGGCTTTGCCAAGAGGTTCTGGGATTATTCCAGAGGTATTACTTTTAGCTTGGTCTCTCAAATCTGCTAAATGCTTCTGAACATGAAAACCATAGTACCATGACGTTAAGATGCTGAAACCACGTGAAGAGAGAGTAGGACAGGCAACTTTGAAGCAAACACCTCCCCAGTCATGCTCCTTCACCTGCTCCCAACCCCCCCAGCCCTTTTATTCCAGAGTGTTTCCACCTCTTTCCCAGGTTCGGCTTTAGGCAGGCAAGCACCGGAGCTGCTGCAGCAAGGCACGCTGTTGTACAGCCACTAGCCCCTTGCTCTTCGCAGGGAAAATCCTCCTCCCAGAGGACTGCTTCATTTATTTCATTTGTCTCCTTTCCATCTCCCACCCTCTTCTCAGGGGAATACAACCCAGGCAGATAAGCTAATGAGACAATTAGCTCTCTGCTCCCTGATTGAAGGGCCCTTTATTTCCCTAACCAGCCAAGCCAATTCTCCACATCGTGAGTGCTTGACTTTATTTCTGCAATGTGATTCATCTTCCCTCTTGCTCATATATAAACCTACCATAAAAGAATATTATTAATGTTGCCAAGTCAAGCGCTTGCTTGTTAGCAAACACTTAGACCTAAGCCTGTTTGGGGAACCTTAATTCACCCTCTTCCTCTTCCCACCTCCCCGCAATTCACCTTGCATGTGTATTTTACTATGGCTTTTAATAACCCTGTGCTACAGTTGTGTGCAGAGAGCCCATTCCACGCTCAGCACACATATTGGGCAGTGATCTATGAGGACCCATGAGCTAGCCACTATTTTATTTTTTAGTTATATACTGGGTTGCCTCGTAACTTTACTTGGCACCTACCTGCTGTCACATGTCTGCAAAAGAGATTATTGCAATGCAGCACGTAAAGGTTGGGTACAGCCACAATACAAGAACCATGGTGAAATGTAACCCAGCACGCCAAAATCACATCTTAAAAAAACAGCACCTGCTGGAAGTGTTCACTGCAAACTCTGGCGGAAGGGGAAGGTGGAAGTCTGAGACAAATTTAAGAGCTTCTCCAGTTTCCCTTCAGCCCAAAGACCTACCTCCCAGGTGATCAGAGAGCAGCCCTTATACTTCATCTCCACCACCTTCTACCTTCAGGCTGGTACGGAGAGGAGATGACTCAGGGAACTGCTCAGGAAGGGCTGCTCTGTCTGTACCCTGGCTCACATGCCCTTGCCACCCACTCCCACTGAGCTGTGTAACCAGTTGTGGCCACAGCACGCAGTACTGTGGAAGTTGTAGCTGGCAGAGGATTAGCCATTGGCACCCTACCCGCCAGGCTGGGACCAATTGCTCCTGTTTCTATACCAAGTGGAAAAGAGAGAAATGGCAGATGAGCTAAGCCTGAAGCATCCCTGTTAACTGTTGGGTTAATGTTCAATGTTGGTGGCTGACCTCATCCTTCAAGCCCATGAGATACTTTCCAGTGTTGTATGATGTATGCTCTATTCAACACTTGCTATTTCACGCTTGAGCTTTTAAGCTGTCATATCTTTTTTTTTGATTTCTTGATAGACTGTCCCCCCAGATCCCAGTAAGAGCTTGCAGCATGGCGTCAGAAACACATCTGCCTAAGAGCATCCATGTCCTCTCCCCTTCTGCATGCAATTGCTTGTAAGGAAGGTTGCAAAGGGAAGAGGAAGGATGCAAGCCAATGTCAAAGAAGTTATCACTAGATACATCTTTTACTTAGTCTAAAAGGGGCCTCAAATCCAGGATAACCTGGATACTACAAATTATTTTAGCTCCATCCTTCTTTCTTACTCCTGGTTCCCTTAGCCATTCCTGAGAACTCACAAATGTCCTGCTGCAAGACAAACAAGAGATCTCCTGCACAACCACACAGAACAGAACTGTCAGATTTATGATGCATCAGTCTATTCAGACATATCAGCATTTTTCCCCAAAAATTTCTGTTCAGGCTTTTTGAAGGCTTTCTGCATTTATCCAGAAATTACAAGTGTATGAACAGTTAAAGAGCAGGCACAGGTCTACTGTTCACGCGCCCTAGCCCTAGCAACTCATGGAAGAAGGCTCAATGCAAAGTACGTTTGCATTGTTTCCACTTGGGATCTCCCAGACAGGTAGGTGGCAAGCCTAGCTACTGCATCACTGAACCGCTTTACTTTAAATGCATGCTTGAGTATATTAACTCTCTTCAGCATTGCAGAAAGCTGATAGATGCAGATGGAATTTTGTTGTAAAGCTTCCAAGAACAGGTAGCTCGTAATTGTGCAATATTATAAACATTTGATTTTAAAGACCTAAAGGGGTCAAAAAGAGGTCTTGGATTCGTAGAAGTACGGTACATTTGCAGATAGATTCAGTGTCCTCTGCCCAGCCAGGATTATAGGGAATAAAGACCAAAAGTTTGCAGAAACAGTTAGATGGCTTTGGAGAAACGCTCTGCTCTCTTCCACTGCTTGACAGCTGCAGCACAGCAAACAGAGAGTTAAGGCTTTTCCCCTGCTACACTGCAGCAAAAATGAGAGATTTAAATAGACTGAAAATGTAAATCCAACATTTACTCCATAGACAGAGTGAGGCAGAGCGGAGGGGAGGGGAGTGAGGGAGGATAGATGATCATTGGATGTGTGAGAAGAGAGATGCATCACATAGTATATATTTTATATGTATTAATATTCATACCAGTTCTTTCCTTTCTCCCTCTAGGCTCTGTCTGCTGCTTCAGTTCATCCATCCAGCTTCAAGAGGGAGATGGATCTTTCAGCTCTTTCCTGCAACTCTATGCTAGAATCTAAGCGTCAAAGTAGCACATGGTTCCCTTCTCAGGAACATTGCAGGGAGATGTTGTGGGGACATCCACAGTCACAGGTCATCATAAGAGAAAGCAGAGCTTGCAAGAGGGGTCTTCCCATGCTCCCTGGGAAGATCAGCGATGTGCTTGAGCTGTGACATTTAGGAAGAGGAAGCATGGAGAGTGACACAAGTTCTTCCTGAGTCTAGAGGCAGCACCACTGCTTTTATGGATGCAAAGAGCTTTAAGAACTGCCATCCCATATCTGAAGGTCTGGAACAACAATGGGGCAGAGTCGGCATGTGCGAAGCCTTCAGATATGGAATTGGGGAATGGAGATAACCATACCTTTGGAAAAAGGATGTGCTCTGTGATTGTGGAGTGGTGGTAGTCAGGTCCTGTAAAAAGACAGTATTGTCTTATATTGGTCTGGAAACAAGGAAGGCCCTGGTGTTGAGGAAGGATGGAGTCAGGTGGCTGGGACACTTGGCTGGGTCTAAAAAGACATCCAGCCTACAGGCAACCTCATCACGATCAAGAAGTAATATACAGGTGATAGTGCATGAGAAGAGAGTTTCAATTTGCTGAAAAGAAGATGAGGCTGAAGTTTATGCTTAAAGGCTGCTGCAGTATTGTCATTCCAACACTACTGAAGATTTTCATGAAAAAAAATCCATTTTCCAAACTGTGTTCAGAAAAGAGACAGTAGCAGTCCTGGAAGACTGATGTTTCCCTCAAGACTCAGGTGCTTCAAACTAAGAAAACTTGATGGCTGTGCTTAAAAAGCACTATGTGCCCCAAACAAGCATCATAGCAGAGAAATAAATTGCTCTTAACCAAGCCGAGGAAAGGTGAGACTTAACAGCTTTCTTGCTGGTCTTGCACAGCTCTTCTACCTGTCATGTTGGTATTCATGCCTAAGGACCCTCTTGGGAATTCTTGCTTTCTATTTGGCAATCAAAAAACCCTGGACTTTGATGAGGAAAAAGCTGCAGAATATTTTTCACAGAGAGCAATTTAATCCAGAGGAAGAGACAGGTATTGCATGAAGTCCAGAGCATACGCATGTGGAGTCCAGCACTGAGGAGCAGCCCTTCTGGAAGCCACCTCTATGCATTGAGCGGGAGCAGGCCAACGCCATGGTGTGGAGTCGCTCCCGAGAACACCAGGGAACCAGATTCAGAGGCATGATATGAGCTGTACCCATGTTTCTCCAGCTGAGCGCAGAAGGTTTGGACATGCAGCATCTATTTGCACTGTTCTAAAACGCAGAGAAAAGGAAAGCCATTTTATATTTGCAAGGAGGAGAAAACCCTCCCTTTTTCTTAGCAAACATTGACTCGTTTATGTACTACAAAGGATTGGTCTTCCACTGTGGAACAGCTTCTCTGAATTTTGGGATGCAGAAGCTGGATTTCGGTAATCCACAATGGGTAAAAATCAGTGCAACTATTTATCTTTGGACATAGCAACTGACAGATGTATCCTTATTTTTTTGGAAAAGCGTACAGAAGATTTACCATCTTTCCTCCCACAGAAACTGACAGTGTTCACAAAATTAGCATCCAGGAGATAAAAGTTCAGACCACAACCGGCTGCCAATTCACATAGCGCAATTTAAGTCGGTGCCACTTTACAGGAAGGCTTTTACAGGAAGTGCTCGGGAAGGCTTTTGATCTATGGATGTAAAGTAAGTACTTTTTACCCTTGCCATTATTTGGTACAGAAGGAAGAGATTTTTAGCCTACCATGGAAACACGGATTTGTCAGTGTTGTTTGTATTACAGTCACATCCAGGGCCTCCCACCGTGATAGATGCTGAATAAACATGCGAGTGAGAAGTCCACACCACCTAACAAAGATATCCAAAAGGAAAGAAATGGAACAGCTTGCCCAAGATTATGAAGCAAAGCAGAGACAGAAAACAGCACAGACTCCTTAGTCACGTATACTACTTTGTTTATGGAAGACGTGTATTTACTGAGGTTCTTTACAAATGCATGGCTTCAGACAAAGGCACTCTCCTTTTACTGGTAGCATCAACCAGAGGTGTATTTCCTGGTTACTTCGTTACTCCCGATGGATCCCTTCAGCAGTCTCATCCTTACCTATACCTCCTAGTCCCCATTCTCGTTTAAGCATATGAAATCAGAGCTGGGTACAAAGTCTTTCTTGCAGCCCCAGAACACCACGTTCGCACTGTTTCACGAGGATTAGCAAAGCCTGGTTTCCTCTGGGATATGCTCAGCTGCAAGCGGCTTCTCTGACTTTTAGTAACAGGAGCTCCACATTGCAGCCTTTGCGTCAAAAGAAAGCAAAACCTTTTTCCCTCCATACTGTTTCGCTGAAATTGGACAACTAGTTCAAAAGTTCTTGGGGAACAAGAGGAAGGAAAAGGTTCTGCAGACAGAGCATGCTCCATTTGTCTTATATTCTAAGCATGCGAGATAAATGTCATGCTGAATAATTTTTTTCTTCAGCCCAAAATGAATAGGAATTTAATTCTCAAATTAAATTGGAGAATTTAAAAATCCAAAATAAGTTTTATTGAATACATTTTATTTTAATCACTTTTAAACCTGTATGAAGAAAATCAGTCCTTTGCTGTAGTTAGCGTACATTTTCACTTCGATAAAAAGCTTCTGAAAGTCTTTTTTTGAAAATACGCTTTCCTTGAAATTTTTAAACATACCAAACTGATCCCTTGGGCAAAGTTTTTTCCAAGTTGGTATTTTCCAGCGGAAAAAGATTCCCGTTTTAACCTTCCATTAATAACATTTCTAGCCTGGCCGAGCTTTGTTGTGAGTGAATATCTCGCTTTGGAAATCATTAATCCAGGCCTGATGCGCACTGGCTTCTTGGCAGTCCGTGGCTGAACACTGGAGCAGACCGTGCCTGGAAGGAAGGTGTACCCGTACTTTTCACTGCTGCCAAGCCGCGTGGTTTCGGTGGGCATGTTGGCGGGGGCTGTGAGGGCAGGAGAGTGCAGAGCGTGCATGCTTGGGGAAGAAGCACAGTTGAGGGGGTCATACGCACGTGTGGGCTGGTGGACAGGGTGACTGAAGCTAAGCCGAAAATGGTGCTGATGAAATTATGGCTGGTGGAAAATGCTTCTGAGATACAGCTTGCAGCTGTATGGCTAGATTCTTATTTGCAATTCTTCACTCCCCCCGTGTTTGTGAAGCAACAATCAGCTTTCCTGAGATGCTGGTGCTTGTTCACTGGTTAAGGGCAGTCAACACTTCTGAAAAACATGGCTACTAATAGATTCAAACATATATGAAAATAAAATCTAATTTTGTAAATCTGTGGCAAGCTTGGTTTTTAAAATATTCCTTTAAAAATATCCAGCCTCCTTTTCAAAAATATTTGTCCCCTTGCGTAAGTCAGAAATAGCCAGATCAATTTTGTCAAAAAAATCCAACAACTCCTAAACAAATCCTTTGGGCTTAGACTAAGCGTGAGCAATTTCCTCCTGAAAGAAGAATCACTGGGAGAGTTCAGAGGAAATGGAAGCGGAGGCTTGGACGCTGCAACACTTTCAAGCTCTGCATTTGGTGTGCGCTGCTGGCAGAGGCACAAAGGAATCTGCAGCTGAATTGGCCTGTTATCAGGGGAGGGGATTTTGTTTCCAGAGTTGTCAGTACCACTAAAAAGAAAAAGACAGAGCGCCAGAAGCAAGCCTGCACGGGCGTGCGGAGGGGCTGGCTCGCTCGCTTGCCCCACAGCCAGCAGTTCCCCGGGGATGGGGACTGGCTGAGCCCGGAGCCCCGGTTCGGCAGGGGTGCTTGCTCCAAGAGAGGCTCCCCCTCTGCCGCAAGGCACTGCGCGTGCACAGTGAAAGTGTCCAGCCCGCCGCCTGGAAGGTCGCCTGTCACCGGGACTCATTTTCTCTAAGAAGTACCTGCAAACTCTTGGTGTGAGCAGACACAGTTACTTCGGAGTGCAAGAACAGGCTTTTCCTTTCTTTCTCTGGTCTCGGTGCCTGACCTGGCATGACTCACTCACAATACTTGTAAACAAAGCACACTGCAGCACAGTTCAATTTTGTACTACGCTGAATGATGGGTCTCCTGTAGATGGCCTAGTGATGTACTACAACCAGTGTTAAGCAAGTGACAGAAAGCAGCTAGACGGTGCCGTTGAAACCTCATACAAAGAATTATTTGAGGCCTTCATATATCAAGGAAACAAGAGCAGGGGGGAAGAGAGGGTTATCTGAGCAGGTGTTTTCAGAT
The DNA here is from genome assembly GCA_009819775.1 of Phoenicopterus ruber ruber. Classification (NCBI taxonomy): domain Eukaryota; kingdom Metazoa; phylum Chordata; class Aves; order Phoenicopteriformes; family Phoenicopteridae; genus Phoenicopterus; species Phoenicopterus ruber. Next base: position 91,472,391 of record CM020215.1, on the reverse strand, counting down.
TAAGTTTGAAGGGAAATGGAAATGAGAGATTGCAAAGCAGTTAGCTCTCTGCAGCCGCCTGATTATGTGAATAGGTCTCTGCTAAGCACGTGCCTCTCACTGTCCCACTATGAAAGATTTCAAGTCCAGGGAGATCTCGAAGGGACAGCTGCAGCCATCCAGCATGTTGTGTGCAAAGCCTGCTCTGTAACATCCGATTCTTATCTCAGAAGCCCAGATAAATTTCCTCCCAGTTCTCCAGACTAGTGGATCTTGATTATCACAAACCCTATGGCTTTTCTCATAAGCCATGCTCTTACCTTTAAGCATGGCAGTATTTGTGTGAGCTGCTGCTGGGCTAATGTCAAGAGTTAGATTGTTCGAGCCTCTCCAGTATAAGCAAGTCCAGAAAACTGCTCGGTTTATAACAGGTTTGGAGCCAGCCCCCACTCCAACAAATCTGGACACCTCAGTTTTCCCTATCCCCAAATTCCAGATCCGAGCATCTGAGGTTGCAACAAACTGAGCCACCCTACCTGTGTTGAGACATTGCTCAAGAGAGGAATTCAGCACTTGTCTGAGGCCTTTTCAGCATTCATTGCAGGATTATTCTTTGCATCCATAGCTTCAGGGACTGTAGGATGTGGAAGAGCTGATACTTGAATGAAGTGCTTAGTTTTGAGTGAACAAAGTCTCATTTGCCTAAAGTGGGCGTGTTTGTGCTGCAGATAGTTTGAAGCCTTTGATGCAATAACTTGGGAACAACTTGTTCTGAAGCCATTCACTTAGTGGAGGCACGTGGAAATTCAGCATCCTTGCTCCCACTGTTTGCTGTTCTTCCCATACAGCAGTGAGCACCAGCAAGAACTGGAAATACTGTTTAGTATCTTGCTAGAGATCTCATTCCTCCAGGAAAATGGGTATATCCCCATTTTCCTGCGTGTGTGTGGAGTACAGAAGGCAAAGGACCGGAACATCAGCGAATAGCCCCATACCGTGTCACTGGGAAATAATTGTATTTTCTGTGTCAGCCACGAAATCTCTCTCCTCACAGTCACTGGAGGAGAGAGAGGCAGGATCAGTGGGACTAAAGGAGCCTCTCACTAGATTTAGAGGACTTCAGTAAAGCCCTTCATACTGACCAGTTCTCAGAGAGCTGGAGCTTTGGCGGTGGCCCATGCTGGAGTATCACCGGGCAGGCCCACGTTCTTACACCGCAGAGGAGATGGAAGAGAGCTGAGGATATGCCTACATGGATTTCTTCTCTTTGCTGTGGAAACTCAGAGGCACCAATCCTCTTTGGGTACTTTCTGAAGAGCCACTGTTTCCTTGCGGTGCGGACTGTGTGCTTCGGAAATCCTCTCCTGTGTCTTTGCAATTCCTGAGCCACGGCACAGGGAGCTGTGGGTGGGAGAGGGAAGGAAGCTCTGTGCAATATGTGAGGAGGAGCGGCTGGGCTCTGCAGAACTTCTCTGACATGAAAGGAGCGACATGGCATGAGAGACTGGAGTTACACTCTCCTTCCTTGACTCTCCAGGGGACACGCTGGCAGGTCAGGGTGAATGAGGGAAGAGACCACCAACAGCCTTTGCGTCTAGTAGACCTTTTGTGACCCTCCAAGAGGGGAGAGCTGTGCAAGACACTCAGCGATTCGCAGAGTTGCATGTGGTAACGAGGAGGGAGGCAGTGGCCAACCTGCCGCATTTGCCCTGTTTACACCATGCAGCTAATTTGTGCTGATTTAAGATCAACAGGAGACAGTGATGAGAGACCTGGCTGCCCTGCAAACACTCTCGCTTTGCCTAGACCACTTGGGGAGTGTCACTCGGTACAGCACAGAAGGCACGCAGTAGGTCACTGCAGATTACAGGCTAATGATATGACACCTTGTGTGTTGTCAAGTATATTGCCAGTCCGCCTGCCCTTAGGCAGAGGAGGCAGACACGACCCTGTATGCATCTAGCAAGTACACCAACTGTCCTCTGCTATCAAGGACGGGCAGCAGAACTACACAGCTCCATTCCCAGTTCAAATAAATTGGATCAACCAGCTGCTGCTGGCTTTTGCCTGTGATATTAAGCTTCTTTGGACCAGAGATCCATTCCCCCTCTCCCATATCGCTCCCACTGCTGCATCCATGGCCCTATTAGGAGCTTAACGGCAGACAATTCAGCCAAGGCCACCAACCACTTCAAAGCACGCTCCCCAGCTTGAGGATTCTTGTCTATTTTAGAGTTCCCACTGTTGCTATCATCAGTGGGACATCATGAGTATGGTCAACAGAGAGCAGAAGCAACAAAAAGCCTGATACCATTCCCGTGTCAGTTTACTGCTAGTCTCCAGCCTGAAGGCAAACCATTATTTCATCAAGGAGGAAGAGCACAAGAAGCAGCAGACAGCGTTCTCTTACACACACTCCTTTTGGCAGGGAATTTGAATGAGTAGCAAAAGATGGGGTCATGAGAGAAAGTCTGGTGGAACAGATAAGAGCAAGAAGTCAAAAGCTTGAGTAATTTCATACGAATAGTCCAGGCTTGCTCCCAACCATGCAAATGAATGTAAGGAGTATCTCCTTTCACTAGCAAAGCATTAACTCTTTAGCCATTAGTTACCACCATGCCAGCCTGCACAGCTCCCAGCCACCTTCAGTGAGAAATTATGCATATAGGGTTTTCTTCTCAGATGAAATGGGATGCTCTCAAGTGTAGGTGACTGTCCCAAGCCCAAATCTTTACCACCCCTTTACAACACCAGGCATTTTGTGTATGTGTGATACTTAAGGGACACTATCAGCACAAGATAGTGAATAATATAGGATTATACGCTGTAGAAGGATTCCAAGTCCTTCAAGCCCTGCATAGACAACCAGGCACCAGATACCAAACTTAGAAGCCTCCACAAGAATTAGTATTTTCTTAGTATACTACCCTATGCACTAATAGCCCTGAAGTATAACTCCCATTCCTCTCAAAAATACGTCAAGAAAACCTGGAACCAAGGGTGCCAGCAACTTGGACCTTCTCAACAGCCAGGCACATAAAGCGTAGAGGTCTCCAACAAACATTTTCAATATCTTGCACTAGATGTGTGACCCCTGTGTAGCAAGTCTATGGTACAGGCTTGCATTTCTCAGTCTCCTTTTGCAAATCTTTCAAACATAATTCACAGATCTCCAACACTGAGGGTTTTCAGGCCAAGATCTCCCAAGGCACCACATCATCCTAAAAGTCCATCTCACCCAACACGGCAAAAAGAGAAAAGGGGTGAAAAAAAGCCCCTCCTAGGCTCTGTCAGTCAGTTGGATGAAATCTTTCTTTCAGCCTCTGATTATTACTCCAGCTCTGAAGTAAGACTGTAAGAACCAAATATTTTTTTTTTCCAGGGACATTCATGTGCTCCAAATAAGCCATGAAACCTGAAAGCTAACTCAAAAGCCAAGGAGAAAAAGAAAAAACCCAAACCTTTTTCTTTTTCAGGAGAAGCAAAGATTAAATGCACTAAGTACAGTTTAGTAAAGTCTCCTTTCAGACCCCTTCCAGAAATTTGCATATCTGACACTGCAGTCTTCACATCACTAGTTTTAACTCCAGGTTTACACCTCTGCTGTCACAATTATTTCCATGAATGTGTCAAAATCCACAGTGAAATAGCTGAGGTTCCATACCTTCTCTATTTTTAGAAGCTCAAGCTTCAGAGACGTTTTTCTGTTCATTAGAGGTTTTTCTGTTCAGTTCATTGATCACAAGGGCCATTTACAAGGCTCTGAGTTATCTAAAGCTGATTTCAAGTCCACAAAGCGCGATCATGTTCTGAGGTGAGACTTCACATTGACTCTTAATACAGACAAGATGCTCTGGGAACAGAGGCAGGGAGAAAAGTAACTTCTCTAGACAGACTTGTCATCGAGTGCAAACCTGACCAGAGTCCTGGGCCAGCCTTTGAGAATGTGCCTGACTCATGCCATTGAGCCAGGCAGTCACTCCCAATAAAGTCAGACTAATTGTTAAAATCAGGACCTTGATTATAAACCCTTTGAAACCAGTTAAAGCCTGGTGTAGCTACAGCAGCCAGAAAGCTGATAAGAGGTGACTTTGAGCAGAATTTGCACATTCTTCGGTTCCGCAAATGCTTGCTAGACCACAGAAGCAAAAAGAGCATTTCATACTGACTAGGAGGTCACAGTTACGCTAGTGAACTACAAAGATCCCAGCTCAGGGCATGCGGTGGCTGACGGTGCTGCACTGTTGACGTGCTCTGGGACTGCCTTCTTGGGAGCGAGCTCAGGCTGGGGACCATCCCCAAGCAGCAGGTTGGAGGCAGTCACCCTACTCTGTGTGAAAGCTGTCCTTGCGATACCAGATGATGTCAGAGAGGACTCTTTGCTCCTCTTATTTTGCCTATCCTACTTACAAATAATAATTTAAAAAAAAAAGTAACGTCATCCTGGTATCCCTTCTGAGATATACCAAAGAGATTTTTTTGGTTTTGAGTTCTCTTTTTTCATATTTTCCTCTGTAAGTGTTGGCAATACTTAAAGGTAGAACCAAATCCTCAGACAAGATCTAAGCAGACCTAAAGCATAGCTAAAGCATTAAACCCCAAATACTACAGCTCCATCTTGATTTGGTGCTAATTCACAGATATTTCCTATGCGTAGCCTGTAACCAAAGATATTGAGCTCTATTACTGTTATTATTTTTAATGATAGTTTAGGGGATTGCTAATGGGATAGTAGAGCCTTTCAGAGCCTGGGCACAATCCACATTAGTACAGAAGTGGCTGAAAGTCACTAAAGTCTAGTATCTGGAAGGAAGGCACAGCAGGGTTAGAAAGCATATGAGAGGGGATCACCCACAAAGTTCAAAATCCTCTTGCCTTTTTTCTCCACCATACCTCCATGAGGAGCCATGCCAGAATACAGAGATTGGAATCACAGCCTTGATCATAAATAACCTTTGAGACTCTTGCTATGAATAACTTTTGAGATTCTTACCACTCACTTTCTCATTTATACCTCGCAGCTGAAAGATCATACTGTAGAGTACTCCTGATGATAGACCCTCTTCCCAACCTCGAGGCCATGACAAACACCCACAGAGAGGGAAACAGAACCCAGAAAAGTATGAGCCCAAAGCACTCCTCTTCTCTGTTAGCTGTTTTTGTCGGTCCCTACTGGAAAACGTCACAGCTGGGACAGCAGCTACTGACAGAAGCCCACGTATATTCTTGGTGACTTCTATCTGCTAAACCAGAAAGGTGATTTGACCATCAGAAAAAAAGAAAGAAGCTAGAATAAACGCAGCAATATTTTTAGAGAGAAAAGACATATCTGCTAAGCCTATTTCTCACCCTTTCCTGAAGAGCTCTCTCCTCCCTCTGCCCCACTGCCCCCACAAGCAGGAGAAAGTTTCCTGAAGAGGCCAGCCCCAAAGTAGTCTCACAGCTTCATTACTCTTTTCCTTCCACAATTCAGTGGACTATGCACATACAGCCTTCCTGCAAAGTGCCCCCCAGACCCAATCAGTTCCCCAGAGAAAAAGGAACTCCCCCATACCCCTCCACGCCCCCCCCTCAGCTGTCTCCAGGTGGATTCAGGACCCACTGGAGCCGGCTGCTTGGGCTCCCTCCTCTGTCTCCAGGGTGGCTGTTCGCTCTGTCACAAACCAGTCAGTGGTGACTTGGGCTGAAAAGCCCGAGTTCCCTCAAGAAAAACAAAAAAAGGCCTGTGGGCTCAGGCTGTGGAGGCTACACCTACAGCGCAGATCTTCATCCCGGAACAGCTGTGCTGGGAGCTTCTTTTAGAAGGCAGGACTAGTGTCTTACTGCAGGATCCATGCCCAATTATTAACCTTGTAAATATTTCAGGTTACACAGCATATTATACCTTTAGTTTATTGATATGTCCATTGACTATTGAAATTAATCTTTCATTACACTAATTAATTAAGATAGTGATCTGGCAATTATCTTCTGTAAAGTTTGGCTGAGACCAGTTGCAGCCTCTCTCAGTGCCTTTAAAATGTGCTCCAGATCCTTGCAGAATGACAGATGAAAGATATGGCTTTATTAGACCAAAACTGGGCTGCTGACAACTCTTAGAATATGCATTGACAGCCTTGCTGTCTAAAAAGGTACAAACTGTGTGGCACAGCCTATAAAAACCTTGGATGCAGGAGCAAAGAAAGATATGCATAGGTTTAACACACATTGCTATGCCCTTTTTGTATCCCCACAGAGACTGGAATTAAGGCAGAAATTTCATCACCCAATCTGGTTTATGGATGGCCTGGAGAATTCATGGAGGCATTTGTCCCAGAGACACGACTAAGTCCTTTCTTCAACTGGAGAAAGCTTATGTCATGCACTGCAGAATATGGTTTACTAATCACCAGCGCTGGTTTGAATGGCTCCATGGATCAAAACTGACTTTACATAGCGGTGCCGAGCACATTTGCCATTCTCCTGCATTGATCATTAGGACGCTTTGCTTGTGAGGATCATACTGGGATTCATTTCTTTGATGTGTTCCAACATGGGAAAGAGCTGAGGCTTTCACAGGAGCTGCTTGGCTGCAGGTAAAGAATGCTGCAGCTTCGGGGAGGGCCATTGCAAGACAATTAGAGCCTGCTTGCTCTGCCTTCCTATTTACAGGACGAGCATAACTCATGTTGTTTTGGCAGGGTGGAGGTTTTGTTTCTGTGCTTTGGAAAAGCTCATCCAAGTGCAGCCATCACAGGTCCTTTCAGCAGGAGATGACTTTAAGCTCTGTCCTTTTGTCCCCTATCACCACCCTTTTTTTTTCTGCTCTCTTCACCCTCGCTTAAGGTAAGCTAAAGCTGCACCTTTGTGACGGTCAGTAGTCACTTTGAGCCAAACCTCTAGTCATTTTGAAATCAGTGTGAGCACTTCCACCAACTGAAATTGGAAGAGGATTAGAGTTCTATGCAGTCAGCTCCATTGAACCATATCAGTCATGGTCTGCTCATGTTCACCAGCTTCTGAAAAAAGTGTAGTAATTTGGCTGTCTGTGGTTGCCTCATTCTCTTGCAAATGGCATGCCCCGGGGGGAATAGTGCACTTCCCACTTCTGCTTACCTTTCCACAGTGTGGTCATAAAGAGGGCTCTTGCTCTAGTCCTTGGAAGAACAGCCATTGACTTTAGTAGACTTTAGACCAAGCCCTCAGCCCGAGTTTTATTCCTGGCAATGATGTCCACATTGCCTGTAAGCACTTGACAATGGATTCATTATGGACTGAGCACTGCACAGCCTTTGCAATCCTGCAGTCTTTAGACCTTCTGGGCAAATGTTCAGCACACTTGGAGGGTATTTATCTCCTTTCATGGCTGATCAACAGAAAGGACATGGCCAGTGAAGCAAGTTCATTGTTCTGTGCCCATATGAGGTGGTTAAACATGAAATCTGCAGCTCCATTTCTGGCTGACGACTGAGTTCCCCAGTCTGCAGCCAAATGATTCGCTGCATTGCATACTGCACTGCTCCTGTCCCTATGCCATCCTCCTCCTGAGTGTCCACCAGGATACAGCCATCCCCAGTTTGCACGACAACACACTCATGTAAAGTCCATGAACGAAAATGCACTTGGCTACAGTGAATCAAAGGATTCGCCACGGGTGCAGGAAGAGGACACAACAGAAATCTATGGTGAGGGTAACCTTGGATTGAGCTATCTGAGTCTCTGGCTACAGCTTTCAACTATGAAGTACGCAGCAGCATCCTGGGGAGGAAGAGATGCTGCTGGCAGCCAAACTCCTGGCTGCAGCTTTGTGCTCTGAAAGAGAAAATAAAATCCCTGGGAGAGAGAAGAGCCTTGGAGAGACTCAGCATTATACTGAGATGAGGCATTTGTCTTCAGGAAAACTCATTCTTGGATTTTGCTTTTTCAGTTTGGTGACAAAGAAACTCACATGGGAACAACACTGTCTGGGACCTCCAAAAGCCAGTACGGGTTAACAATGACTGCTTTGCCTCTACAAAGTTGATAATGGAGGTTGCTGGCTCCACTCGTGGTGAGCTGAAGTTCTCACTGTACTGATGTAACATGTAAATATTTGAGCGGCTTTGCTTTTCCAGATTAACTCCCACTGCCCTTCTTCATTTTGGAGGCAGAGGCAGCACATCTGGCATTTGGAAAAACAACAACATGAACAAAACCCCCACATTATTAATATTTAAAGACTGTCTCCTGCACATGAATAAAGAAAGTTTATTATCACTTCTAATTGCACAGGCCTGTGTAATGAGTTTATGTAACACGTAGGCTTTTCTACTGAGCTCACCACTATAGGCTTTGAGAGCCTTGGAAACATTAAAGAATTTAGCCTCAAAATACGTCCTAGTGGTTGTTCAGTGTTGTTCAGTGTCATTTGTCTCCATTTTACAGATGGGTAACCAATGTAAAAAAACTTCCAGTGCTCTCCCTAAGGTCAGTCAAGGAGCATGTGGCAAAGCTTCAAAATCTTGTGCCTCTACCATTTTTTTTTTTTCCCCCTGGAAAAAAAAAGACTCCAGGCCAAAGCAAAACTCACAAGTACTGTAACTGGGTTTTGGAGACATTACAACCTGCAGTCAGATTTCACCTGATTGCCTAGAGCTACAGAAGATCTATACAAAAGAAGTCTTAGGCTGGACTAAATTGTGGTGTACATGGCAGAAATGTAACTAGGATTTAGTGCTTTAAAAGTGATGACCCAAATGATAAACTGATAGTCTGCCTTAAAAGAGGAAAATAACATCATGAGGAATGGTAAAATGGCTTTCAAAAATAGAGACTAGCTGGAGCGGAATACTTCCCTGTTTCATCCTGATTTAGCAAATAGTTTTGACTAACCCACCTTTTTCAGTATTCTACCCTGTCCTTAGGGGAAAATCCTTGCAATAAATAAACAGAAAAGCTGGGTAATGGAGGAGTTCTAATGAGATATTTTCGTAAAAAAGTTTTTAATATACTGAAATGTTTCACTTTGACATTTCCTAAACAAACCTTAACCTTTTCATACTCTTTTAAGAATTGATCAACCCTGTAGAGAAAACAAGAAAAGATATGTATATATTTTAAAAGACAATTAAATAACTCAAAGCAAAACATGACATTGGCATTCAAAGGAAACACCGGCCACCTAAATTTAATTTCTCAAGCTACAGTGAAATAAACAACTTATTTCCCGATCCAAGCCAAAATTTCTGTTTTGATCCAAACCAGGCCTTTTTTTTCCCTGCACTTCTGGCTTGACCACCAAACCAGAAAACGATTTTCTTTTCAGTCAGTTGACTTCTTTTAAACTCGATTTTAACCCTTCAAACATTGTCCAGCCATGTCCACACATTTCATAGGAAGTCTCTTTCTTCATGACAGTTTAAACTGAAGGCTTATGTTCAACTTGCTGTCCTACAATTATACTGACAGTTCAGATCTGGAGCTGAAATCTGTGGATTGCTGCACCTCAAAGGTAGCCTCGACAAAGCATTTGTAAGTAGCCTATAGATCTATACCTATAGATCTCTTGGCAGTATCAGCATGTTTCCAGTCTTCATGGCTCCACCAACAGAGACCCATCAGAGCAGTTCTCAATCCACTCCTCTCTAACATCTGGTGGGAGAATGCAAACCCAGGTGCCTCAGTTTTAGACCTAGAGAAGTCTGCTTTCATTTCACTGCTTATGATGAGCCCATTAGATCGGGGTGGCTCATCTCTTGGACATGATGAGCTCTGTGGATGAAGAACAGATTGTGCAAGCTGAACCCAAGAAAGATGGAGATTATGCTGGCAGGCAAAAAAAAAAAGCACTTTGAATAGTTTATGGTCCCTCTGCGGCAGCCTTTACATATTGTGAACAGCCACAAACAATCTGTTCAGGCAGTGCTCTGGGAAAGGCCCCAGAGCCCTCTGTCATGGACAGAGCGTGCCGAGGCAGAGCTCTCTGCCATCCCCATTTGGCTAGAAGACTCCACTCCATCCTGGCATATCGTATCCTGGCCTTGGGTAGCCAAGCTTTTGTCACCTTTTGTTTGGATTACAGGACTGCGATGACCCTTTGGAGAGTCCAGCTGATACAGCTCCCTGCAGCAATATGAACAACTCTAAGCAAAATTCATGGTCTTGCTCTTTATCGTCATAACCTGGTCCCAAGGTATTAAAAACACTGCAGAAACCTCTCGGTTGCAGATGGTGTTTTTTGCCATAGTGAGAGTCTATCATTAAGGGAATACTTCCTTGGTCAAGTGATGGAGTTTTCTTGATGCCAAGTGTTGATATGGTGACAAGTATTGATATAATGATTTCTAGGGGTGGTTCTTCCACAGACTACCCCAAGTCTTACGACTTTTCATTCCTGGTACCAGGTTTATTACTTTAAGAGTGCTAATCTTTAGCATAAATGTGAATTTGCTGCCTGTATGTATGAAAAAAAGGAGGGAAAAGAGCAAAGTGAAAAACATATTTATGTTAAAGAATCTTAAAGTCCTAAGATCAGCTGGAATACTATTGAATGCACCGCTCTGTCCATGGGAATAGGCCATGCCTTAATAGTGCCAGTGCATGCTCTTCTGGAAAGTGCCTAAATCCTGCAGCGAGGACAGAAGCAGAAGACTAGCATAGAACAGATGCTTGGAGATTAGGCTGATATTTGTGTAAGTGCTCAGATGCACATCTGTGTTTCCACAGTATCTCTTCTTGACTGGTAGCTCACTGGTGCAAGGGAAACACATCAGCTCAGCCCACTTTGACAGAGGCTTAAAGACTTGTGCTTTACCTGGCATTTGTTGTACATCAGAGAACATGCAGTTGGTTATCATGATTCAGTTAATAAGCACAACTTGTTAAGCCAATGTCTTGTGATTTCCTAGGGAAGTCCACGGACAACTGCAACTTCACAAACAGCCCCTTCTCGTAACATGTAGGGTTTGCTCAGGCCCAAAGCCGCTTTCAGAATAACATACAGAGAGTGCTTTTCTCCCACTTTTTCAGTAACATGTCCTGTCCCTCTCAAAATTTAAAGAAATTCCGATTGTGAGGGGGATGAGATATACTTTTGCTTGAAGGAATTTGTATTTCTGAGCAGTGAGAATTGTCCCTTTGTCCTGGTCTTCTCTGTCTGGTCCTAGCTTTTCTGGCCACTGAGTATTTTTAATTATGTTGATCCAGTACCAGATTTCCAAGCATAGCAGATCGTTTCATAAGAGCACAAACTCGTTGTTTTTGAGGCATGGAACTATGGTAGATGCAACTTAGTCCAATTCGCTGACCTTCCAGTCTTAGGATTTGGGGAACAGGTAGAAAACAATAAACCATCGCTGACTCCTTCCAGTGACAGCTCATTCTCTCTTTCCTCTCTGGTATTATGAAAAGTCTTTCTGGAGAGCTGAAAGATATATATTCCGTAGGTAGGAATAGGTGTTCACAGCAACCCTGGGCATTGAGATACTCTAAGAGAGATGGATCTTTGCATGGCAGGAAGGGAATATATCCTGACAGAATGGCCTCGAATAAAAATGACAAGTGAGGTCCTCTTCCAGCATAGAGAAAAGTGATGTCCCCAGAACAGGAATGACACAGCTAAGCAGATCCTTAAAGCTTGGATAATGCTGCAGAAAAAGATAGCCATTGATAGATACTTGTTTTTTTTTCTTACAAACTCTGTCTTTCAACATCATAGGCACTTTTCAAACACACTTTCTAAGAATACTAGTGTGATCAGTTCTTTGTTGTCTTGTTTGTTTGTTTTTTCCTTGAATACTTAAAAGACCAAGTGTATTTCAGTGCCTTTCAAAGTCTTTCACATCGTGAGAGACATACCTGTATATTTGTGCAAACTGAAAATGGATGAAATATCGCGTGCTTCATTGGAACAACTGCAAATAATCAAAGCTGAAATGAAAACTGAATATTCTGAACAGACCATTTTGACCAGTAGTTGTTGTTCAAAATAGCACACAAAAATAATTCCTACAACCCATTCTGAAGAACAAAAACACTGTAGAAATGTCAAAGCTTTTCCCAGATATCCTTAGGTCTTTGCAAGGGATGGACTAAGCAAGGCAAAATTTGTAGGGAAAGGTACCATTTTTTATTAGGTAAATAGAGAAAAATGGAGGGAAAAAGAGACATAAGAGTTCTTTTTTCAGGTTGGAAGCAGAAAATTTCAAGCTATATTGTCTCTCTTAGATCTAAAATCAGTCTAATAAAAGACCTGTTTCAGTCTATCTGATAAAACTTTGCCTTGCTGATATCCTTAGGCCATCACAGCTGCAACAACATTCTTACTACATGTGAGGTATCAAATTCTTTTGTCCTATTCAGAGGGCTGGAAAGGGACCATGACAGGTCATCTAGTCCATCTTCCTGACTTCAGATCAGAATCAAACACACCTATGTCATTCCTGAAACTAATTTATCTAATGTGTTCTTAAAGACCTCTAACGACAGAGACTGCACGACCTCCTGAAGCAATCTTTGTCTTACCTGAACCTTTCATACTGCAATTTAAACCCATTACTTCTTTGTCCTATCCATCATGGCCATGGGGAATCACTTCCTCTCTTTGTCTTTTCCACGACCTCTTATGTTCTTGAAGACTGTTGTTATCCTCTCAGTTTTCCCTTTTTTAAGTTAAACAAACCCAGTTCTCCTACAACTAGCTCACTGGTCTTTTTCTCTAGGCTATTTCTGATTCTGACTTTTATGAATTCCTAATTATTTCTTTTGTTGCCTTATAGACTGTGTTTGTTCTGAAATTTTCTTGATTTCCCAGAGTACTATCTACTCACCAGTATGGAACATGGAGCATGATTCCAAACCAGAGTGAGCATAGAGACGGATTTCACTCTTTCAGGAACAAGTGACCTTTCCTGCCTCCAATTAATACCCCTATAGCACAACAGCATGTTGGAACCCAAACTTGAGGTGAATATACACGCTTTTCTCTTTGGGAATTTTCTTTTGATCTCAAGAGAAGGTAGTTACAGCAGACTAAGACAGGGTTCCATTAAGGGGAACAGTTCTGAGGCATCTAGCAGAAAATAAATATTTTGTAGTAAGAAGAGTTTCAATTCTCATATGGACATGTTACAGACTCCTAGCATTACGCAGGATGCAGGAGGTTATTATTAGCATCAACCCTACTTATCAGATGGGAAAAGCACAGCACAAAGAAATAATGAGATGAAGCCCAAAGCCACATAATGAGAAATAAACATAAGGCAGACTAGAAAAGTAGATTTCCCGGTTTTCCTTTTTTTTCTTTTCTCTGCCCGCTGCAGACTCTGGCACTGAATTTTTCTCTGACCTTAGGGGAAGATGATTATGCCCATGTTCAGGCTGGAATCCACTGATGGAGCAGGGCAGAGAAGTCAGATGAGCAAAGAAAGTGAATTTTCTTCATGTACCATGACCAGAGTAACACAATCTATTCTGCTGGAGCTCTATCAGAGCAATGTGATGGCCTTCATCTTCCACCCAGTGCACAGGTAATGCCTGTACCTCTTCGCCTTCAACAGAAAGGCAAAAGGATAAGATCAGATTAACTTTCGCAGGGTTTTGTTGCAAAACAAGTGTGTAAAAAATGATTTTAAGTTACCTAGATGATGCCTTTTCATATCAGTGTTTAGCAATATCTGCCTCTGTAGATGATGTAGCTGTTAGTACTGTAAGGATCCCTTAGGACAAACTCCTGTTGTAACACATTTTTTCTGCACCAAAGCCTACATAAATGTTAAATGAAGCCACTTTAAACAAATACAGGTAACAGAGGGAGAATAAGCCTGTTAACAGAATCAGCATTGCAGTCACTAAGTCATAATATTTTATTTATTTATTATCTCATAATACCTATAACAAAAGTAACTAGATGCTATAAAATAATACTTACAGACATAGAAGTTGAAATGACTCACCACGTCCAACTCTTCATAAAAGCTCGTCTGACTCACAGTATCCAATGAAAGAAAGAAAAGAAAGTATAGCCCCTTTCCAACCCCAAATAACGTTTAGTTGAATGCCTGGCTGAGCACAACAGCTGTAGCGCATGATGCTTTCAAAAACACAGCCTCCAAAGGAGCCTTAGACTATTCACGCAGTACTCAGGGTGCAGACCTTCAAGCTCTAAGGGAGACTGAGGAAAAAAACACGCTTTTTTCCAAATGTGGCCTACTGTCAGCTGCTGGACTGAACCAAGCCAGACAACGGGAAGGATGATGGAGAGGACAAAGGGAACAGGAAGAAAGTTCTCAGCACGCTGAACAGCAAACATAGCACAGTAAAGGGACACGGAGCACTGCACCTTGTGCCATGTGACAAACCAAAAAGATATCAAAAGTAGGGAGCAAGGGTATCTGTGCTGCATGTTGAGAGTTAAGGTAAGTTAGATACTTGTGAGAAGAAGACTACCTGGTCAGAAACACAGAGAGAAAAACTGTCCATGTCAAAACTAGGAGCAGCAAGGGAATCTAAGAGGGCCTCCCTGGCTAATATCAAGCTATACTGGAAGAAAGTGGCATTGAAGGGCTTGTAGCAGAAAAACAGCGAACACAACTCTCCATTATTCTCAGCAAATCACCGGATTTCCTCTCTTCTGGCACTTGTGGTCCACCTCTCCCAAACTCAGCCTCAGCAGTTTCTTTAACACTCAGAGATTGAGCAGATAGCAAGGGAGAGTGCAAGGAGAGAACAGTGTGGCCAATGAAAAGAAAATCAACACCTTCTTTTGAGCACCTCTTTCCTCCATGTCACATCTTTTTTTTTTTTTCCTTTCCTTCCAAACCGAGACATGAAAACAGCATAATGCAGAGGCACTCAGATGGCACTGCCAACACAGTGCATAGGAAAACACATTCCCTCCCTGACTCTGATAATTTAGCTTTGTTTTAGTTTCAATCTAATGAACATTTATGCTGTGGCCAATCTTCAATTTATACCCATCTAGTCCAAAGCACAATTATATGCCGAGCGGAAAATGCAGCTTTGACTCATAATAATAAGATTGGCACTGTGTCTGGCAGTTTTTCACACTTCATTTTCATGCCTGCAGCCATATCAGTTGGGCAATGATGTTGCCATATCTCTGAAAAAAAGGCAGACAGAAGGGGAGGACTGGGGGAGATGTAATATTGGAGTAGGACACCTTCTGAGATACCGAGCAATCTCCAGAAAGGGATGTGGGAGAGGCACTTTTGAAGAAAAAACCAAGACATTCTTTTCACTCTGTGTTTGCTAATCCAAATTGCTCTGTCTTCACTCTTGCTTGGAGCAGAAGTTCACGTAAGCCCGCTGGTAAGTTAGACCTTTTCCAGTGCAGACCTAGTCCTGTGGTGCATTTGAGTGCCTGATGGTGGCAAGCGTGCTCAGAAGACCATGTTCAACTACTTAAAAAACAGAAGTATTGTCTATTCAAGACTCTCTGGCAGAGACTGTCTGGTAGACTTTCCGTTAGGAAAGGTGGTCTTGTGCTTAATTTAGAAAGTTGGGATCTATCAATAGTATTTCTTGGCTTTGCCTCTGACTTGCTATGAGATACCGAAGCCACTTCTTAATCTCCCTCTCTCTGCTTCATTTTCCTCATCAGTAAAATGAAGTGAATGGTACGCAACTCTCCCAGGCAGCAGACTCTAGACTAGTCAATGTCAACTGTAAATGTGCTTTGAGATTGCAGAGTGGAAGGTGCTAAAAAGGGGTTGAAGAAGAAATAGGTCCCCTAGCCATCCTTTGGACTCCTCTCACAGTTTCAGCCATTCGTTTCCTGTCTATGTCTTGTAGAGAGTTGCTGCTGCTAAGCAATGTACCAAAACAGCTCCTGGTGAAGAAATCTGTTGAGCATGATGGTCCTCATTCTGGCTGGAAGGTGGCTATGAACAGACGGATTACTCCTGTTTGGCATCTTCTTCCTCTTGGCTTAATACCAGACACTATTGCATTTTCACCTGCTTAGCGTGCTGGGAAGTCAGCTCGTCCTTTGTGTAACTTCTTTTATTTCTTTATTTTTTCAACAATGGGAAAGAGTTCTTACCTGGCCTCTTTGGGGGGAATTTCATGCACAGTTGGTGGTGCCCAGAAGGGAGAAGCAGATGCTGTTGAGATATTCATGGTGTCCAAAATAGAAAGCAATTTATATGGACAATTAAGAAAAGCCACACGGGACTTTGGTGGTTGGAAGCTACAAGTCTGTAAGCAGGCAATTTCTAGGACTTAAAAAAAAAAAAAAAATTGAATTCACCTGAGGCCATGCAAGAGAAGAAAAGTTATATAGAGAGAACAATTCCCAAGTTCATTCACCAGGGCATTAAGCTCCTGATTTGCAGTGGAAATGCAATATGTGGTGTCCTGCCATCAACAGGATTTAGAGGACAGAGAAAGCAGTCATCACAGAACAGGTATGAAATTGTCAAAAAGAGTAAAGGCAAAGCAAGCCAGG
Organism: Phoenicopterus ruber ruber; assembly: GCA_009819775.1. Classification (NCBI taxonomy): domain Eukaryota; kingdom Metazoa; phylum Chordata; class Aves; order Phoenicopteriformes; family Phoenicopteridae; genus Phoenicopterus; species Phoenicopterus ruber. The sequence goes on along the minus strand of CM020215.1, from coordinate 91,455,989 downwards.
GTCTTTCAAAAATATTAAAAGACGGTCTCTAAAAGGCTATCTGTCCTGACCCTCATCTGCCAGTTATGCCTGCCTTCCTGTGATTCTCTGTGCCCTAGTTTCTCCAGAGTGTTTTCTCTTCCCATTCATGACATTACACAGGAAAAAGACCTGACGAAGGGACAGAAATATGGTGGAATGGGTTATATGCTTGGCATTTATTTTCTTGTCATTGTTTTTGCTCTTTTGGCATTGGGAAGCCAGAGAATGTCAGAATTTTCTGTTGACCTGACATTTTTCCTGCTGCCTCATCAATTAAGGGAGTTTCAGTTTCAGACACAAAGGAGTTAAATCAATTTGCTTCAGAGCAGCTCTAAGAAATCACTCAACTCTTTAAAAAGTCTCTGGAGGGGTGGTTGCTGTAGCCTGAGGGATATGCAAGCTGAAGGCTCAGCAGCCACATTGACATTCGAAGGTATAAATGTTTTGGAAAAGGGACAGAAATTATGTGATTTCATCCCTTCTCTAGTTGACTAGAGAGCTTAGTGCACTGCCTGCACTTGCCTTTTCCCTAGACGTTGCTTTGGGCTGTCTTGTTAGGTTCGGAGTCCCTCTGAGAATATGCTGCCTCTCAGCAATACGAAGAGTCAGAGGACGTTTCTCACTCAGGTCTCCATAGCCAGAGTTGGCACAGGCTGTGCAGGAGCACTGAGAAATTGCGCATTGACTCACTCGTTGCTTATTTGCACATGTGAAGTTGGGCTAGCTCAAAAATCCCCTTATGAACCATCACCCTGCAGGATGGCGTGAGATTCTCCTCCAGTTCTTTGGCTGCCGAATTGAACCGTTTCAGCTGAGTAGCTCAAAGGCTTCTGCTGCATGCAATGTGGGATCTCGCAGGGCATTTCTCCTCTGGTTGCTGGATTTAAGTCAGACAAAAACTCTGGAAACCGCTTTCTAAAGCAGCCAGTCTCTCACAAGACTGAAACTATCATTTGAAAAGAAAGAATGGATGGAATGGTGAGACTAAATATAGGACTCAACTTACTTCGGGTACTGCTGAGGTCTGTGTTTTCCCTGCCTTTTTCATTCAGATTTCTATGGTGAAAGGAAGTATTATCCATGAAGGAATGAAGGCTCTACTTTGTTTCAGCATCTCTTACTTGTCTACCTTCACCATCTCTTGTAGCCTGGATTCCCATCAGAAAGCTATTCTACATTTTCATGTCCTTTTCCTGGCTGTTATGCCACTAGGCCTTGGCATTGTCTGAGCTAAAGTGCTTTTTTCTCTTTTTTTTTCCTTTTCCCTCTTGTCAAAATAGTATGTATCCCACTCATTCTTTCCTCAGTACTGTTTCTGACACAATATATACAGACCTATGGTTAAAGTAGATGTCTGCGTTTTACGACATCTTTAGTTTCTTGCTGTATGATGTGCTTTGTCATTCTGAATAAGAGTATAGCTACTCACAGATAACACTGTAACTGGGGAACTTATGTGAGATGCAGTACACATAGGGTTTCAGTCCTTGGTCTGAATCAGGAAGAACAAGGACCTGAAGTTGTCTCTCTCCCTCATAAAATGAGCACTTGTCTGCAGCAGAGCTCTGTCCTTTCCTCAGAACGTTTTCTAAATAGAAGTTTCATTGAACCCTGTTCATTACGAGAAAAACATCTGGTGTCTACAAACTCAAAACTTCCCATGGAATATAATAGAAAGATTTTTGTACAATAATTCAGAACTGGCTCTACTGATAAGGTATTTGCAATGGGATGCCAAGAGAGCCAGAAGGTCCTTTGGATACTTCTTGTGTTGCTGCTCTCCAGAAAGGGCACTACAGAAGAAGGATTTATTCCCCCAAATAAAAGGCTAGCATGGAAAAGCAGAGTTCATGGGCATCATCAGAAGCCTAGTATATCTAAGCTCCACCACCTTGGCAGGCATGCGAGATGAATAAATACGATACCAGCCTGCTGCTACTCAGCAGAACTTCTTGGCATAAGAACATCAAGCAGGAGATCCAGAGTCTTCTCTGTCTGATGCTTGTTGTTAGCCAGGACACAAGCACAAAGATTACTTCTTGTTTCCCCGTTTCAGAACTGCCAAGACAGATGTGAAGGTCAAAGGAATGACGTGGCAGTGGTGTGGCATGCCTCCCCTCAGTGTGCACACATTATAAGGCTTATTCCATAGGGATGGGGAAAAAAGGAAATGAAAGTTATGTCTTTTTTCTTTCTACTAGGTGCCAGGAGCTATGTTTTAGCTGCAACTGAGACAACTCTAGAGAAAGAGGTTGACAGGCAAAAGGAGAGAAGTAGGAACAGTAGGACAAGACAAGATTAACCTGCAGAGAATGGACGAACAAATCAAAAGAGCAAGGTCAACAAAGCAGGAAAAAAGAAAAGGGAGAAAGAATAAAAGCAGAAGGAAATAACCCAAATAATTCAAAGGTAGTAGCAAAAATAAAAAGGAGAGAAAATATTCACTGAACAGACATAGAACAGAAGGCAACCATATAGGTTATCAGTTCCAGCCTCCAAACACTACAGACAACAATGGAATAGACATTAAGTTGAGAAACATCCATAACCTCTGCTTCAATCCCCATTCCGATTCTAAGACAGAAAACACCGCAACCTTACAACACTTGATGCAAAAGAGGACATGCTGCAGTGACTGCAACATGTCCAGCCAAGACAATGGGATGGATGAAGGGCCTTGGGAAGATTTAGACTCAGGCAACTGCATGCAGGTAGGCACACTCAGGTATTTCTTGAGAGTGGATCGTGCTCCACATGGCTATAGAGGAAGACCAGATGAGCAACCACTCTAAACAATCCTTGCTCTTCAGTCCAGAAGAAAATTTTTTCCCGATCCCACATCCGATCAATGCTTTTAATTCAAGACATGTCAGGCAGCCAATACCACTAGGAGCACCAGCATAACCCACCTACTATCCAGTCTTTAGCCTTGGCCAGTTTCTTGTTTGGGTAATTTAATGCTTCAAAGGAAGATCAATTTGCCCTCTCCCCACTCCTCATTCCTCCCACCCTTACATACACATCCAAGAGAATAAAGGGCTAGGAAACGAAGGGACTTCCTTCTTTACCCCAATAGTGGTCAGTGGGAGCTCTGAAGCATGAAATTAATTAATTAAAATATAAACGCAGTGTAATTCCTTCTATGAACTCAGCAAGCTCTACTTTTTAATTATTTAAGTTCCTTGCCCTTGTTATCCTGTATGGAAGGCCAGAACTTCATTCCTTTGAAGTTTAGAAACCTTCCTCTGATTTCCAAGCTAATTTATACTCATCTGATCTTTTAGCACTGCTTTTCTTCAGCTGAAACAATTCTCCATCCTGGTATTTACAAAGAGTGTATTTATGAAGAAAAACTGTATGCCTCATCTTTCTTTTGCTAGTCTAACCGAGCCTCCCACACACACTTTTTAAAGGTCTGCCACTTCCCCTAGTCATTCTCACAACTCTTTACTATACGTCACTTTCCCTTTTTTGATCAGAAGTGACCCAAATTGCCCACAATATTTTAAGCGAGGCCTCCTCAGTCCCTCATATCAGTGTACTACTAAAATACTTCCCTTTCTGAAAATACCCTTGCCTGATACACCCCAGAATTGCATTAATCCTTTTCAAGGCAATGTCATATTCCAGCAAAAAGGCAAAGAAAATGTGAGGCAGAAAAGGGAGACGCTGAACAGAAAAAGGAAAGCATCCTGAGGAACAACAGACAATTCTGGAGGGAGAAAAAAAACCCCGACTGCCCTGCAAACGTAAAGACATAATCAGCTTTGTAGAAAAGGTAATTCAAAAGAATAATGGAAAGTCAGAAAGCTGAGGCAAGGCACATCTGTACAAAATCACAGTGCGGTAGCTTAGCACGACCTCTCAGCTTCACGCCAAGTCTCTGACACTGCTTGCTAATGTCAGCGTTTTGGCAAAAGCAGGGCTGACAGTGTCGCGCTGGTGAGAGGGGGAGACTCCGAGTGCAAAGGCGGCAGGGCGAGTGGGTTTGTCTCGCGAGTCCTGAACAGGCCCTTTGCAGCAGAGCTCGCAGATTGTCTCTGCTGGGTGCAGTGCTTTTTGCCCAGTAATTTAAGAATTAGCACTCCCTGCATGCTTGCGTGTGCTTGTGTGTGCATGTGTGTGCTTTATGTGTGTGTGTGTCCGTATGTGTCTGACATACAAAACCTACGGTGTCTTTCTCGAGCCCTAAAATTTTAAGGCTAATATATTTTAATAAAAATATTTCACTGTCCCATAGACATGCAAATATTGTCCTTTAACCTGTGAAAGAATATAATGGAAGATCTCAAAGTGCTTTAGGAATATTAATGAGAAGTTATAATAATTCCCAGGCAGTGTACGCTTATGTACCTTCTGTATATTCCACAAGGAGATAAAGTAAGTAAGTCCTGCACTAAGTTACCTCACACTTTCCATAGTGAAATGTGATTATGCCTTTTTTCAGTTACTATTTTGAAGAAAAACTTGAACACGGAATCATTTTGCAGAACTTCTTTAAAACAGAAAATGGAGGGGAGAAAAAGCTCTACATGTGCTGTTATAAAGCTGATGGGATTTGCCTTGTCAAAAGATAAATAAATAAATAAATAAAAATCAACAAATTTTTCATGGGTGGTTTGTATAGCAGTGCCTTCGTTTCTGCCAATGCAGAAGGAAACTTGCAGCAGACACGCGATATGTCATTTCCATTGTATTGGCAAGAAGCAACAGACACAAGACAGATTTATCAAGCTATCTGAAAGTCTAAGAGACAAGAATTCTTCTTCCAGCTCTCTTCTCTCTGCTGCTTTCCTCCATACACACACATGCACAAATAAAGGCAAATCTGCCACTCCTGCAAGCATAACACTGTAAAGTTCTGCAATTTCATTGTGGGTGTTTATCATAAAGCATCCTTATCTGTTATCTGCTTATAGAGGAGGCTTTGGTATGTTATTTCAGAGTAATAGCCGAGAGCGAGTTAAATTGCATTAACCTTTAAAGCTGGCATTAATGGGTAGCCGTGTCAGGAGACTATATTACTGTACAATTTCCTTTTCCTATTCTTATGCTGGCTCTGTGTTTAGAGTATTTTTTGCTGTTAGTGCCAGCCTTACATCACAGACTTTGAGCCCTGAGCACAGTACTTGTGCTCTAGGGAATCACTCAGCTGGAAGAAATGTAGGACTGGCTTTCCCTCACCACCGACAGGCAAGAGGAGAGAAGGCAGGTTCTCATGACAGAGGCTGTGCATCTTGTCCTTTGGCACAATCAACGGGTGATTTGGCACATGTTCCACACCCAGGTTTTTCACCTGCAATAAGGTGACTTCAGGGCTAGACTCGGAGCCTGAAGCTAGTAGGTTAGGACTTGCTACTGGACATACCAGTGCAGTGTATAAGAGACAAGTCCCCTCTTATTGATGCAGAAGGTTGTCAGCGGGTCATTGGGAAAGGGAGACCTTTTAGAACTGAGATTTTTAGATGTGGGGACTAAAACGTATGAGCTGTACTACGTTCTCTGTTGCTCCAACAAGGAAGACTTCTGCAAGGTACTCCAAGTGTGCAAGCCCAATTTAACAGCAGCTTTCCACGAACAGGGACAGCTGGAGCTACTCCAGATCTATTATGGTGTAAATGGAACTGGAACGTGGCCTACTACTTATCAGATATTCTCTTCTATGTATTAATTATACACGTAAAAGTCCTGTATTTAGGAATAATCGCAATAATTTATCACTTTCAGAGAACTGTAATTGCAAACACAACATAACCATTTGTCAGCTGTTTCAGATGGAAAGGAGTAGGCTGAGAGAAGGCAGCAGCCTCTTTGATCACATTTTGATTGGGAAGTCTCTTCATTACAGGTTTGGTTTGCGGACCCTCCTCCCCCTTGTAACTCTTCCAGCCTTCTTCACAAGCTGTTTATCCAAAGAATACCTGCGCTTGACCCACCTCCCATCAAAGTCCCTCCTGAGCTTTGGAGGGAGAGCTAGGAAGACAATGCTGTGAAAGGACGCAAAGTTCCCACACAACTGAGGCCACATTTCTGAAAACATACAGCTGACAAAAACTGCAGCGATCTTCAAGTCTTTCACAAATTGGGAGCCATCACATTTGGCATTTGGTAAGCCTAGCTTGCCAAAGAGACATTTCTTCTGCAAAGGGGAAGAGGTCCAGAGTCAGTTGTAATACTTCTCCGAAAAAGTCCCGGTAAGAGCAGACAAACCTACTCCCTAGACATCTACATACGGGACATGCCTCGGGTGATGCAGCAGAGGTGTATGTTACTTGGCTGCCATGGAGATGAGTACAGCAGAAGAGCCTAAATAGAAGAGAACGTATTTTGTTTTGAAGCACTGTTGCAATAAAGGTGCATGTTAAATACAGAGCCGCTAGTTTCTTGCCAAAAGCTAACACTAATTGTTTAAATTAACACTGCAATTAACACGCAACTAAAATAAATACTTTCTTTTTTCTTTTCCTTGTTTCTTAAAAGAAAGGCATAACTGATTGCTTCACGAGACTCCCCTGGGAGCGCACATGCTGTGCTGCCCTTTAAAACGGAACCGCGCAGCCTCTTCTCCCCAGCTGATCAGCAAGGCTGGGCAGTCCAGGATGGGGAGGCTTCCAGGCCTTGGGGTGCACCTAGCTTTGTGCTTTCTCATGAACCCTCTTTTGTCACCGGAGTTGCGCTCAGTGGCATCTTTTTCGCTATCATCTCCCCCGAGAGGTCTGTCACAGCCCCTATCTAGGTAACCATGTTCCTTCCTTCTAGCTGTAGGGATTTACCATCATAGCGCAATTCAGCTTACGATATCAACAGCAATTGGAGCTTGCGCATCGTTTAGGACTGGTCTGGGACTGTGAAGTTCTGGGCAGCTTCCTAGGTGGTGAAACACATGGCACCTACAGTCTGACCCACTTTTGCCTGGAGCTATCAGTACACAGCCCTAAAGGAGTCTACCAAAAGCTCTTACTTCTTTATTTCAAACAGCAGAGATTCACCCTGTATAGTTCCAGAGGTGCCAGTTACAAGCCTCAGGTTGTCAGACAAAAATAGGCACACGCGTACTTGCACACCAGTAAGCCCCTGCTTTGGGGGGAACGACTCTGGGCCTGCAGCTCTACAGAGGGTTTTGAAACAACGTGTTGCATTCGGAGCAGTAATAAGGATCCGTCTCTCCCTAAGGAAAATAAAGGAAAAAAATGACAATCATTGGTAGAAATGGTGTTGATTTTTCTTAATGATAAATGAAATGAAAATTTGGATGAGAATGATGGATGCCGCCAGTCAGAGTTCTTGTTACAGCAGCCAATGCCTCTTTATGTACCCGTCTCATGAAAGTGTCAGAGATATTTAAAAAGAAAAAAAAAAAGAAATATGCTAAAATTAAAATGGAGAAGAAAAAGTCATTTCACACATTTAATGGCATAATGAAGTCTTTTTAATGTAATTTTCTTTACTCTTCTGATTACATATTCACAAAGAGGATCTTCACTTCCATCTTTATTAGGCACTGTGTTTGTCATCATTATGGGTTAAGTATTTTCATAAACATTTGATGAATATTAACCATTTAAAATAAAAAATAACAGTTTATTCTCACTGTAATGACTGCCGCACATGGAGATATTAATACTAGAGCAAGTCACATGAAATTACACACCCCTGCAGCCCCATCCCTGTGTGCAAAGAAGCAGAGCAGAGACTGGGAGAGGAGAGATTCTCGACCTAGCAAACACGCAGAGGGGCTTGCAAAGCTGGATCCTAGCTAGACCTATAGCCAGGGCTGACAGGAATCACAAAAGACCACCAAATCCCCCTGTTAGAGACTTGGTGTTCCTGAGCCCTCTCTACAGGTCACAAAATAACAGGCTCGCTCTTTGCTCCTTTCCCAACATGACTGCATTCTTCTCTTCCCTGGGCTTGCACGGGGCTAATCCAGCCCAGGCTTTAATATAACATCCTGGTTAATTTATATGCCGTCTCTAGCTGGTGTAAATGTCCTAACAAACACATTTTTAAACATGATATGTTCTCTACAGCAGGGGAATGGCTTCCTACAACAAGCAGTTCCAGGGTCAAGTGCTGCAGAAAGAGGAGGAGGAATGAACACCACAAAAGAAGGTCCACCAAAAAGAGGTTGACTGGAGTTGGGTAAAAACGTAACCTGGTTCATCTGTTTTTAAGTAGAGCAGAAAAATGCAGACATAATGTTTTGGGTCAATAAGAGCACTAATTATAATGAAATTATAACTAAGTTTCATTTTGATCCTTTATTTTTATTAAGAAAGATTTATTTTTCAATGACTGAGTCATTTTTAAAAAAGGAAAACAATCATGTGTACTGCTTAAACATTGTCTAACCTCTTTCCTCCATCCCGGTTCTGTCTTGTTTGTACTTTTTTTCCATTTCCTTTCCCTCAATCAACAAAATAAAAACATCAGTGATGACATCCTAATTTCCAGGAAACACATGCAAGCTCATTTCTGACAGAAGGCTGTTGTAACAAAGATACCTGACCTGTTTCTCATCAGAAGGCACCCATGTTCCTTTGCCTATCCAGAGGAAACAGGAGGCAGCTGATGCCCTGGGGGCTTCCCCACCTGTAAACCAATTTTTGACAGCAGGTGCTGGCTCACTGTTCCCCATGAGTTCCCATGCCAGCGTCAACTTGCCCCGAGAGTAAGAAGCCACAGAGCGCTTTATTTTTAAAAGAAAGAGCAATATGCAAAAGGTGAGGGGAAAAGATCCACCTATGGATCTTATAGTGCCTCTCCTCATCTCCCCAAAGTGCAGAGCAATATTGCCAGTGCTGTCAAAAGTTATTAGAAGGGACGATGTGCGAAGGAGCAGAGAGTTACTCTTTGTTGCCTTCCCAGCCATAAACTGGGTCACTTTAATTAAATCCTGTAGGTAGGGGATCCAGGGCAGAAGCCTAAAGAGCCCAAAGGCCCAATTCAAAAGATCCTGACTCAGCCCTGACTGGAGAGGGTTAACAGAAGAATTACTAGTGGATGTTTAATTAGGATTTGAACGATGGGGATTGAGCATTAGGCTGGGGTTTGTTTAGGGCTCATGTGCGCTCAAGAGCCGAGGTAATTTCACGTTGTGCTTTGCCGCGTCCTTCGCCGAGCTCAGCCAGCGCCTTGCGGGAGCTAGAGTAAAAGCTCCACCTGGAGATGGCAGGAGCCTGCCTGCTTCCCCGGCTGCTCGCAGCGCATGCTACCAGCGAGGGTTTGCTGGGAGAGCAGGGGGCCCAGGAGCGCTCATCCCCGGAATTAGCTCCTCGCTTACCCCCCGGCCGCGGCCCTGGCACTTCTTTTCCTCCCAGCACTTAGCGCCGCTAATTCCCCGGTCCCACGGGGAGCCGGGCACGTGCTGTGCGGGAACAGTGAGTAATTGCAGGTCTGCAGCAGAGATATGGAGGAGAGGGAGGCTAAGGGAAGAAGGGAAACTGGAGCCAAAACCTCCTGCCACCCCCTGGCCACCATCCGTGGGAGAAGGATGGTGCCTCAGAGCTACGTTTGGATCTGGACCACACGCAGCCTCGCTGCCGGTTGCCCAGTGTCACGGGATTAGGCAGCCACTCTCTTGCACAGCGCGCCCTTCCAGCGTGCTGCGACCTGCTAGTAGCCAACACGACTCCAAGCAGAGGATCCCACTCTTCTCTGCAGTCGCATGAGAGGCTTTTCTGAGAAAATAAAATTAAATGTGATTCTCCACTTTGGTTTGAGGCTCCTTTTCCAATTCCTCTGTCTAATTTGCATCATCTCACGGACTGCTTTCCCAAGAAAGCTGCTGAGGTCACTGGTACAGCAGGACGAACAAGGAGGCAAGACGTAGCTCCTGGGAACCACTCACCCGTCCTTGTCTGGGACGAATTTTGAAATCCTGATCCTGAGCAGAAGTTTGCAGCTTGGTATAATGTTTCAGTGCCAGGACAGAGCTGTAAACTGGTATTAAGCCTCAGGGTTCTGGGTGCTGTGAAGCAAATGGATCCTCTTCTTTCTGGCTAGTGAGTTAAACAGGCGCAGGGAGTGCTCCTGGTAGCTGGAACTCAGCCATCTGCATTGCCAAATTGCTGGCACAGCCCCTGGCGTGGTTTTGACCCAGGCCAGCCATCAGCATCCCAGAGGACTCCTGGCTACAGCCTGTGATTTAGCATGGGCCAGGGATCCTTTCCATAGGCAGCTTGCACACAGCTGCTTCGGTCTGGAGGGAAGGAGAGCTTTGTTGTATGAAAGCACAGCACTGCAGGCCAAGCAGCCTCAATATCAGGGAACTTTTCCGAGACATACCTAATTCCCTGGTACAGAAGTAGGCTTTTTCACCAAAAGTCTGCTCAGGACCACTCAATAGAGAGAAAGGCAAATCTCCTTCCGAGGTAGGCTTTCCCCAGCTGGGCTGACCCCCATGAAGGTGTGAGACCTTCTCCTGGACTTGGATAAAGTCTTTCAAGTGGGGAGGGAATAAATAAATGTAGTTGAGTTTAGCAGCAGAACAAAGAATCTAAGATGTGGAGAGAAAAAAAGTCCTTTATGCTGTTAAAAAGTGGGTGCTGTAGAGCCTGGGTAGCAAGAGCAGAGGTGACAAGAGAAGCATTCAGCTCCGGCTTGCATGCCCGTGTCTGGGAAGCAAGGTTCAGTATCTCTAAATAGTCTTAAACTAGACTGGCTTGTTATTAGTGGAAACCAAGGCCTTGCATGTTATTAGTCAGCAGATGGTGTATAAATGTGATGTCAGGAACCAATCTAGCACGACCCACGGCAAGAAGGAGGATGATTAAACAGGGAAATGAAACAGAGCCGAGGAATGTCACAAAAGAGTCAGCACAGAGGGACTCAGATCCCCAGCAGCACAGGGGCTTTAGACCACAGGAAAAAGCTTTGCCAAGGAAAAAAAGGAAGAAGTGAGTCTGTAAACAGAGCTGACCACGGGGGATAAAGATGAAATAGAAGCAGACTTTTTTTACTATCTCAATCAGGGAGAAAAAAGTGACAAGAACTGACTGAGACGCTGAAAAGTGAGTGATATGCTATTGCCAAGAATAATGCTCAAAACACTGTAACAGCTGATAGAGGTACTGAGCGTCGTGAACCCAGACAGAATAAGACTTCAGAGACATCTCTCGGTTAAAGAAAAAAACAACCAACAAACTAACCGAAAGCCTTCAGCAGCAGAAAAGGGAGCAGATGTTAGCGCCAAGAGCACTAGACTCCACAGGCAACTTTGGAGAATGCCGTCAGTGACTCCCGGTGAAAAAGGCAGGTGCATCTCTCCGCTGGAATACAAACGCAGTAGCGTCTGTCCTTACCGCAGCACACCCACAGTGAGCCCTCACCTTTCTTTATTCTTATCTAGGACAAATGATGTCCCTCAAGAACTAGCCCAGAAGGCCCCCAAAAAATCTCTTTCTCTTCCTGGCCTCTCACATCTGTGCAAGAGGCAGAGTGTTTGCCTTCCTCTGCTTTCCCATTGCTTCTCTGCTCCAGTATCCTCGGCATTTCCAACAATGTTGTTCAGACTCAACCCAACAGTGTCTGGGTTTGTCATTAAAAGAAACCTGTATCAGACTCCTCCCAGAGAGAATAACAGGTAATTTTCTTTTTCCAAGGAACTCGGGGCTCTTTTCTAACTCTTCACTTAACTTTCCGGAGAGGTTCAGCCTCCACCTTTTTCTGGCCCATATAACCTGCTTGTCCAGCTGGCTTCAGGCAGAAACCTCCTAACCTTGTCCTGGTGGGGGCATCTTCGGTTCCAACTCCTTCAGGCAGATGGAGAAGAGGATAAGCCAGCTCCATCAGACCTCTGTGAGCATCTGCATGAAATGTGCAGACACCCAAGTTAGATCCAAGCAAGCGCAGGTATCTACATCAGTGCGCAGCCATGTAGAGAGGCACTTTTGGGACACTGGCCCTGGCTAGCTAACCCTGCCTGCAGCGCGGCACCCCGGTGGTTTGTCACCTTCCAGAACTGGCTGTCTCAGCTCTGCCTTGGGTATCTCTTTCAGGATTCAGCAGTGTGTCATGCAAATACACCTGCAGAAGAAGGCCCTCTGATGATCTACAGCCTCCAGCAACCCAGCGCAGTGCTCAGCGCAGACCCGAGAGGAGGCTTCTCTGATGGTGGTGGGTGTATTTTTATTTATTCCTTTTTGCATATGCACATTGTAATGTATAATTAATGCTTGCACAGTGTTTTTTTGATCTTGCGTGTGATTTTTATTTTTCCCATTGCATCTCCCTCGCCTTAGCATATGCCATTTTTTTTCTTGTTTTTCTCCTCACAATCAACCATCCTCCCTCCCCATCTCTCTCCCCCTTCAGTTCAGACCACTCTCCCACCTCTCCACAATATAGGCCATCCTCCTCTCTCTCTCTTTCCTTCCTTCATCTCCCTCCCTCCCTCCTTCCTCAGCATAGGCCACCCCCCCATCTCCCTCTCCCTCTCCTGTCAGCAGAGCAGTTTATCGGCAGTTGCAGTCTCATCTATCAGTCCAATTCATCTTTCCCTGCAGCCTTTGGGGGAGAGCGAGAGGAAAAACCACAAGCTGCCTTCCTAAAGAAACCAGTGGCAGCCACGGGCATTAACATGAGAAGCTTGGGAAGGTGTCATTTTTCACTCAAGCTGACATTTAAGCTGTTTCATAAATATAAAATCAAACCAAGGGCCCAGATGGGCCTCCACCCCCTCCTCTTTTGACTAAGAGCGGCTGTGATACTCTCGTCACCAGCTTAAAACAAGGGGATGACAGGAGCAAATCCCTGGGGGATGAAGGATAGAAGGAGCGACTGTTCTCAGTAATGGCACCTGTGATGTTTACACTAGTTTCAGCAAAGAGCCACCAACCACTACGACAGAGCCATCAGTGACTATTGGTAGTGGCAGGTTTTCTGAGGTGGGATTTCCCTCTGAGTGCACACGGCAATGGGGTGGATATTTTCCTCGCTATCCCCACAAGGGATGGTGGATCTCTTTCCATCAACAGTTCTCTTATCACCATAACTCTGTTTCACACACACGCAGAGCCTGATTTCAGGAGAGAAGGAGGTATAAATCTCTGTTCCTGGTCCTTTTCAGAAATCTGGCCTGCTTACACCACCCTAGTCTCTATGCAGCCTGTGGTACCGTCATGGGGGTGCAACACCTTGAACACAGCACATCCCAGGGAACCAGCACAGTTTTTAGGAGAGTTTACCAGACCAGCTGGGAGGGCTGCAACCTCACCCTCCCCTCCGCTCCCATTAGGAAGCAATTCCTTTCACAGTTGGTCTGTGTAAGAGGTGTCATGGAACGTTAATGACCACAGATCCCAGGAGCAAGGGAAAGGAGGTAGATCCTGCTGCCTCTTCCTCTTGGTATGGAAAGGAGGGTCTCTGAGTTTGTCTGGGGTGTCTGCTTTGTTGTGCCCACCCCGCTGGCACTGCTTCGGACCACCATCCGCCCCACCGTCCCTACAAATCCATACCGTACACGCAGGCAAGGGGAGCGGGCCACACCCTGAGGAGAGGAGACATGGAAACACCACCTCGATATATGTCGCTAGAAATTCCTGGCAGTGGTACAGCTCCTTGGGATCCAAGCATTAATTACAACCGCCCTGAAATTGCTTGCCAGCCTATATAGGATACGATGGCAGAAAGTGACTCCCGAGGCACTGAGCTCTGCCCCTTGGCTTCACAGAGAGCCAGCGCACATGGTCTCGTCCCTCGACGTGGCTGCTCGTAGTGCCTTATGCCTGCCCCTGCTGTAACCCTTGAAAAGCTGTGCTTGGACTACTCTCCTCTGATGGACAGAAACCATCTAATTCCCAGTACAAGATTAGCTGACCAGTTTTGTGGGAATAGTGAACTTCAGCTTAAGCAGCATTTCTCCTTCCCTCATGTTTGACCCAATTATGTGTTTACAGAGAATAATTGCCCCCCTCAGTCTCCATTTCATAGAATCATAGAATGGTTTTGTTGTAAGGGACCTTTAAAGGTCTGAAAATGGCAGGCATATCTTCTCTGACATGAGGGCCTCCCTGTTCCCCTGATCGTACAGGTTTTCCATGCTGGCATTTGCTCCAGTTTTAATCCTTCTCTCTTGAAAATGATTGACAAGAATGACACCGACTGTTCCAGGTGATGTCTACACCTCCTTCGTACAACCACCATGGTACTCCCCTGTGTCTAGCATGTGCTCTTCCCCTGGCACTTTCTAAGATCTCATTTACCTCTTGCACGGCCATTTTAAGTTGTGAGCTCCTAGTTGTACTGCGATTGACTGCTACAAGCAATGCTGTTTTCTCTTTTCTTGTTTCAAACTGATAAGCTTTCGGTGTGCAGGTGAAACTCTTGCTCACAGTGCCTAAATCTGTGGCCTTGCATTTCATGCTGCTGCATTCTCTCGCATCCCTCTTTGCCCAAACCCCACAAAACCTTGTGTGATATTCTGATGATTCTAGGCATTGATGATGCTGCCTCCTAATTTTAGGCCAAAAGTCATCATTGAAAACATTGGTCCCAAGACCAAGGCTTAAGAAGTTACCTAGCAACCTCCTTCCCCTCTTTCACCAGTTCCTTACTCACCTCACAATTCTTGTACTAATTCTCATCTTCTCTCATTTAACTAATAATTTCCCAGGTGGCACCATACCAAATTTTAATGAAGTACAGATAGAGGAGATCTACTACTTTTCCCTTGTCTAGAACATCAGTTACCTTATCAAAGACAGATATCGAGTTAGTCTGGCACAATCTCTTTTTGATAATGGCATATTGCACTATATCCCATTTTCTATTCCATGTCTTCAATTATTCTTTCCGACATAATTTGCTCTGAATCCATCTATGCCCTTGAGGCCAAAATAACAAGCCCGCAGCTGCCTCGATCGTTCTCCCTCCCTTTCTTAAATATGGGTACTACATTTGCTATTATCCAGGCAGAGGAACCCCCAGTGATTGGACAGATTTATTAAAAATCCCATCTACCAGACCTGCGATTTCATGGGCCAGTTCTTTTAGCATGCTGGGGAGGGTGATTTCCTGTCCTCCCTGGGTTGAGTACAGTAAGGTCTCTGAATTGCTTCCATCTTGCATGCAATCACTGCCCTTTCAGTACACTTATTCCCATTAGTCCATCTGACTTTGCCCCCACACTCTATATTTCTGCTCTTAGGGGGAAAGTATCCTTCTAGTTTAAAGTTGTGCAAATTTTTCTCACTACATACAGAGGCTTCACTTCTTTTTTCATTTATAGTGTTAAGGATCCTTCTGTTGTTTCATTTCCTTTGCAGGGACTAACTCAGTTTGACTTCTGGCAATTCTCACTTCATCCCTGCACTTCCTGACCTCCCAAGACATACCTTCCTTTGTTGCTTAATCCCCTTTCCAAGGCAGCCTTGATATGCAGGTGGACTAGGAAGTTATCGAGTGCAGCAGACTGCTGTGGGGGGGTAATAAAAGGGCCACAGACCTACGGCTTGCTTGCCCTACTCCAAGCACTGCAGAGTTAGCCTTGCTGCGATTGCCAACACGGACAGGGTCAGAGTGGCTGCTACTGCTGCAGGAATATGCCCTCCAAGCAACAGGAGCTGCTGCTCCTACCCTCTGCTCCTCTGGATGGCAGTCAGAGAAGTAAGTTAGACCTTCCTCTCACATCCCCCTCCCAGTCCTGATCCTTCACTTCCCCGCTCAGAGGCACGAATCTCCCTTTCTCACACTCCACCACAAGCAGTAGCCCGAGAGGCACAGTTGGGTAGCTGCTTTGGGTTCAGAGTAGAAACAGGGCACTTTTGTAGCTCCTTTGGAGGCAGATCTGCATTTTGAGATGACAGTGGTTGCAAAGGGTATAGAGTTGTGGAAGAAGAGAGGAAGACTCCTTTCTCTAAACTACAGTTCCCTGAAACCTCCCACAACTCCTTTGCAGCCTCCCAGCTCGTCTTGTCTTCACTCACCTCACATCTGCTCTGCACTGCCACCACAAATGACTTCTTTGAGCTTCATATTTAGGGATGGCAGCATTCAGAAATTTGTTAATACTGTAGACAATATGTGCTGCTTTTGCCCTCCTCTGTTCCTTTCTAGCCTCTCTGCTTGTGGCTGAGATGTTTTCAAAGTTAAGCTTTTAAAAGAAGTTGGTCATTCATCTCCTCCAAGTTTGCTCCCTTTTCCTGCAGTGCAAATTCCAAATTAATTTACACTACCCACTTAAATGTATTCCCCCGCTCCTCCTCCTCTAAACTCTCTGAGCTCCCAAGTCCAGCTGACTTACTGATTTCTTTGCTTGCACAAAGTTTGCACTTTGGAAATAAAAGGAAACTGAGTTGTGATTCATTCTTATTTAACCAACCACTCAGTTTGAACTGAACCATGTAGCTGTAGGACTTGAAGGGACCTTGAGAGCTCACATAGCCCATCTCTGCCCCAAGCGATGATCAGCTGTCCAGACCTCCATCACTCCTGACAGGGATGTGTTTAACCTGCTCTTTTAAACTTCCACTGGCAGAGACTCCATAACCTCCCCAAGCAATCTGTTCCTTGTATTACTCTCCTTGCTCTCAAAAACTGTTCCCCAATGTCTCATCTGAATCTCTTTTCCTGCAATTTAAGACCATTATTACTTGTCCTCTCTACCACGGACACAAAGAAAAGGTTATTGTCTTCATGACAGCTTCCTCCTTCCTCATAAAGCCTTTCAATCTTCTCTTCCCAGGCTAAGAAGCTCCCAGCTCATTCAGTCTTTCCTTACTGCTTGTGGCTTCCACATCTCTGAGCACTCCTGTTTTTCTGTTCTGGACCAGGTCCAGGAAACTCGCATCTTTCTTAAAATGTGGTGTCTAAAACCTGATGCAGTTGAGGCTGAATTAAAAAAGGATTACTTCATGTATCTTACACTTGATGCTCCTATTTATACATCCCAGTGCGATGTTTGCTTTCTTTGCAATAGTTGATTTACTATTATTGACTCATAGACAGTTTGTGATCCACTGTAACCCTCTATATCCTGCTCAGCAGAACTATACCCAGCCGCTCCCGTTTTGTGCTGGTACTATCGATTGCTCCTCAGTTCAGCACCTTGTACTCGTCTTCATTGAGCCGCATCCCATTTTTTGCAGATTATTTCTCCAGTCCATCTAGATAATTTTGAATTTGAATCCTGTCCCCTGTACGATCTACATGCTTTTCAACAGGGTATTCTATCATTTATTAAGGGCATGCATTACTCCATAACCTAGGTTATCAGTGACCATGGTACCCAACTTGGAGCATCCTTCTAGTCACCCAGTGAATCACTGATAACTGTTTTACAAGTACTGTTTTCCAAACAGTTTTGAATCTGTATCATAGTAATTTTATCCAGGCTGCATTACTCTAGCCTGCTAATGGAAGTCTCACATGAGGCAGTGTCAAAACCTAACAAGTCAAGGTGCTTTGTCGTTATCTACAAGGCTTGTTACCTGTCAGAGTAGGAAATCAGGTTGGCTTTACACAATTTGTTCCTGACAAAATCAAATTGCCTGTTATTTACCATGTTGCTATCCAACTCATGATCAATCTATTGTTAGGTCCCACATAAAGCTCTCCTGTAAAATTCTCTCTACTAACTGAAATCAAGGCTAGAACAGCACTTTTGATGGGGCTCAGTGATTATTTGGTGATGAAGTCTTTTAGCTATCACATTCAAGAATAACCAGGCCCTACTTTTATTAATAGCACTTATTTTACAATCTACATTTCAGAAAATACAGACTTCTAAACTGACTCAATTCCTAGTTATATTTCTCTCTCATACACGTCAAAGCACTTTATGATCCCATGGGCTAGAGCAGACACACAGGGGTAACATTTTCCCAGTTCCTCCCCAAAGTGATTTGAACCCAAGTCAATTCTCTTTTAGCTTTGCTACTACTTATTTGCCCATCACACCCTTAATGTGCATAATCCTAGCTAACTTTATCTTTGTTTCTGTCTTTCCTGAAAATCATAGACTCTTCAATACCTATATTCCAGTCATGACTGCTACTCTAACGTGTTTCTGATGCTTGTATAATAACCAGTTAATACCGAGTAGGTATTTTTTCATGTTCCTTGGACTAATGTTAACACACCTCGACTGTTTCAGTCTAATCTTGCCTGGTTTTCTATCTAATTGTGTACAAGCTTTCCCCAAACAGTGTCACTAGTTTCACTACTGTTCCAGTCACCATTTGTACTCTTGTTTTCTTTGCCTTTTTGTTTTATTTCTTGCTATACATCCACCTATTGCTATATACTCTTTTACCCAGTGTTGCTCTTTCTTTGTATTAAACAAAACAAACACAGGGACAAATATTGTACAAGCCTTTCCCAAACTACCACTCTGTTTCCTAAACAAAGATCTTATTATTAATCGTGCTACCTCAATGCCAGAAATCAGTCTTTCAGGCCTACAGGAGTCGTCTCTCCCTGGAGGATGGCTCTCCTTTTGGGACTGCTTCTCAGTGGTTAGGCTGTCTGAAAACCTTCCCAATAACTTCAGCCCTTTGACAGCCTTTCTTATTGTTTCTGTGCACATAAGAAATTCCACTGTAGTTCACCTGAGCTTGTCGTACTGCTCTGAGCACTTTCCTTAGCATGGCACAGATATTTTTTACCTTCTCTGATGGGATTCTGGCAGTAACACTTGTCCCACCATGAAGATCAACCACCAGATCTTTCACAGGATCGTCTTTGGGTTCAGGTCTTCACAGTGGTATTCACCACTGGATGTTCCAGGGATCTGGAACATTGCCATATAACCATATCTAACCCTCGTAGAGAAATCTTCACTGAGTGGAAGCTAAGCCCAGTGGTAGCAGGGGAATTGGCCTGGAGAGAAGTTCGTGATAATGTGCAGAGCCAAGTATGCAGTCACCTGAAGAGCTTCTCCAAAAGCTTGGAGATTTAGGACATCGAGAATTTTTAAGAGCAATTATAAATACTCTTGAGAGAAAATTAAAGGAGGAGAACTTTTCTCTCAAAATGCCTAGCCTCACAGATTATTAGAAGAAGATATTATTACACGTCAGGAAAGAATGACACAAGATCTCTTGAAATGCAGTTCAGTAAGGAAATGAAGTTATATCCCTATAGCACCTGGAATATGATATCCATAATCAACAAAAAAAGAAAAAGAAAAAGAAAAAGAAAAAGAAAAAGAAAAAGAAAAAGAAAAAAAGAAGAGCGAGAGTGGGAGAAATAACAGAGGGAGATAGGGCCCCAGAGACACGCTATTAAAAAATTATATTTAGAATCTCTGAGTCTCCAAGGAACAGCAGACGCAGAAGTCAATTATACTACCTCAAAGGGAGATTTCCAAATACCGTACCTAGTGGGAAATTATGCAGACTTGACTCCCTACATCCTTGCAGCTCCCATGATCTTTTCCATTTCACAAGGCAATTGTGAATCTGTACCACCCTGGGGTGGCAGCTTTTTCATGTAAGGTGTGAGTACAACAAACATTAGCTGTGTACATGTCTATTCCAGTGATTTAATAGACCCGAACAAAATTTGGAATCTCTATGCTGAAGGAAGTTCTGCAATTTCAAATTTGCCTTTGGTTAAAAAAAAAAAAAAAAAAAAAAGTAAAAAAGAACAAAACGTAGGAAGTCTTAATGAAAAATTGTTCATTTTAGGTCAATCAGAATGTTTTGTCTGTATCTTAACTTTAATGTTACATTATACTGTAGTTTCAAAGAGAAAATAGGAATCTAAGCAAGAAGTTATAAAAAAGCCTAAATGAAACATTTCAACCTCCTGGAAGTGTTGATGTGTTTTCTGAGTGAAATTTCATCAAATGGGGCACATTTCTACAGACCCTGAAGCTTTCATAAAATCAGCCTTTACAAATGGAAAATTGTTATACTCAAAAAAAAAAAAAATCAAGTACCTCTCCTATTGAGTTTCTAACCTTCAGCACTGGAAGTACAATCACTGTCACTTGTGTCACTAAACAGCCTTCTAGGTGTGAGTGGCAACAATCTCAGCAGTTCCTCAGGCCAGACACTCGAGAGAGTACGCTCAAATTCATGTGGTTTCACGCTTGTGACCTACAGACCGCCACAGGTCCACAGCCTGTCTTTAAGAGTCGATATAAGATACCTATGAAACACAGCGGTTTTTGCTAGGTTTGAACTTGCTATAAGAGGTGAAGTTTCTGCTGGAAATGTTTGGCTGTTTCCGATTTTGAAAAGTGCGGCTGTCCCCAACGCTCGTCTGCCTCGCGGGACAGCAGAGGATGAAGACGCACAGCACCAAGCCTTGCCCTGCCGCAGGAGCAGAGGAAAACGTACTGGTCAGCCACGCAACAGCCCCAAGGAATTCCTCCTCCGAGGAAGAGAAAAGCTTTCCGAAGGAGGAAGATGACAGCTGCAGCTTCCTTTGAAAGCCACTCTCTTCCCTGTATCTCCAGGGCAAGCACAGATCTGAGGTTATCCGTCTCTTTGGCTTTCCCAGTTAATCTGCACTGCGTGTCTGACGTTACTCTTCCCTCGTATTTCTAAAATTACTCTTCCTTCTCTGTTGCGCAGTTACTCTCGCCTGAGTTTCTGGAGAGTGATAAATACATTAACAAATGCAGCTCTCTGCCTATCAAACCTGGAAATCAGGAAAGCTGCAAATTCAGAAGATCAAACTCTACAAATCCTAGCTGCTGCGATGCTGCAGATGAAAGAGTTTGAAATACAGCAGTTGTTTTGGATAGTTATCACCTGGGTGAAACATTTGGGCTGTTGATGCATCAAATCTATCCTCCCTGCTCAACAGATCACGCACAACCTAGGAAAAATTCTCGAGGGATATAATCCACTGCCCACTTTTGTCACGGAGACCTTTCTTGCTTCATTCGGTGGCAATGAAGTCACGCCCCTTATATTCAGAGAGAAGTGTTTCACTTCAGGTCAAGTAGTGGTCTAGTATCAGTGAAGAGCAGGACAAAAAATTTGTCACTATCTAGTAACTAATGAGCGGACCATCAGGGAAACCACTAGAGCTTGCACTTCGCTGACCATTTTGGACTAGGAGAAGGATTAGTTACAGTATGGACGGAGGGATTTGCCTGAGTAAATATGGGGACATGCGCTGTAGAAATTTGCATCTGGGGAAGCCGTCCTAAGCTTCTCTTGTAAGTCAGTAAAGCTCTAATCAATATAAATAATGCTGTTTAGGGTGCAGTTCATCGTGTCCTAAAATAAACACCTATGTTTTATCTGCTGAAGCACTCTCCTCGGTATCCATTAACAGTAATGGCATACAGATGTCTAGCAGGGGTGTATCTAGGACATAGACACCTGCGTTGTAGATACCCATCACTAAGCAAGACAAGTCCTCCCCTGGCTTCCTTTCCGAGCTATAAATGGGGCCCTGCTAGGCCAGTGGGGAATAGGCTTGCATTATCTGTGCGCAATTTGTTGGGGACTTCGCTTCTATATCCTCTCATAGCTAATGGTCTGTTCCATTAATTCTTAAGGTTAAGGTGACCTTGTAAAGCTAAATAAGTGCATTTCTCAAATAACACACAGCAAATATATGTATGCACACATTCAGATATTCGTGGAGGAAATTAACCCTACCTCTCTAACTCATTTCCCACTTTCCTTTCAGTGGCAAGATAATCCACTTAAATAGAGTTCCCAACCTTTCTACAGGCATAAAACAACATGAAAAAGATGGAAAAATCCAATTGGTTGGTTCCTTTCCTGCTCATGGAATAAAAAGAATAATTATTTCCTTATTAAAACAAAAATTAAATATTTTCTAAGCTTTCATCCTTTTATGTCTTCATTATACCACCTCTTCAAATAAAAAAAGAAACATGAAACTTAATAAAAATAAACCAAAATTGATGCAAACACAATAATTGGCAAGGCGTGAAAATACTGCTTGTATCCTGGAGACAGACTGCATTGTCAGTCGTTTCTTAATTTTCACTCTATTAAGGTAATTTCCTGTGACTGTGGCTTTTTTTCCGGCAGCCATTCTCACACACTGTCATCCCTGCCTTCTTCACATGCTGGGTGGGGGTGTGTGGTTTTGTTTTTTCTTTTTCCTGATCAGTAAAGAAAAACCACATGTATTAGCTCCATTTCCCAGAAGTCTGGAGGCAGACATGCTGATCTCTGAGTCCAAGTGCATGTAAAGGAGCAGAGAAAGCAAATTTCCAAGTGGAACTTCCACATCACTGCAATATCTGCTCAACAGCACCTTTCTTGGATGTCTCCCACGAGAAGCCAAGGTTTAAGGCAACACTGCACACTAAAAACTTTGACATTTCTACCCAGAAAAATGTTTGCTTCACCACCGCACCATAACTTGGACTCAGCTCTGGTTCTAAACTTCAGCGGACTCATAGCAATTTGTACCGGAGATAAATATGCAAGTATATGAGTTTCTGTGGTCAGACTGACAGACACATATTGGTTTTCTTCATTGTTGAGTTTCTTCCCTTGCTTTCTTCCCATGCTCCTCCTTATGAGCAGGAGATGTTGGTACAATCCATCAAGGCCATTACATGTACCTGACATAAGATGTAAGCACCTTGAGGAAGTTTATAACTAAATCTAGATTTTGCAGAGAGCTGTCCCAGCTTGAAATGAACAGCATGTCTTCAAATATGCCAGGAGTGACATAAGGCCAAATTAAATTGATTTTAGAACCACAATGAAATTCTCATATTAAATAAGACTAAAACCTTTGTCTAAAACTCTGACTGCTCCACCTGAAATCATTTTAGAAAGCTTTGTAAGTCTGGGAGCGGAAAATGTCTTTGGCCTCTTCACTTTTTCCATTTTCCTCCTTGCTTCCAGCCGGAACCAAATATGAAAGTGTGGAAAAGTTTTAACCGGAAGTAAGAATTATCAGATGTTCTCAAACTAAAATTTACTGCCTGTGATCAGAACCTGGCATAGCAGAGCAGGCAAAGTGCTTTTCCATCACTGTTTGTCCCTCCCTCTCTGACTCTTGCTATTCCTCTGTGTGCAAGCATTTGCATGTGCACGTGACTTTACAATGACTTTGAAAATCCACATGAATTTTATTATTATTATCTAGATGTCTTGTGAATATTTCCCAAAAGTATGTTGGAGGTTGTACACAAACTTCTCTGGAAACGACTTACGTTCCACGGTATTTGTCTTGTGTTTGCATTCACCTGTGCACAGGAGAACTGATTCACAACCTGTTATTTGTTGCATAAATCTTTGGTGATCAGGTAAAAGGTACTCTCTTTCTTTACTAGCTTTGTTCATCAGGAATCTCTCGGCCTTTGAGCTTTGAATCAGTGATCTCAACAGCTCACGTTCTCTTTTGAACCATTGGCAGGCATAAAATAGCCAGGCTGATACTACCGAATCTGATTTCTGTTTCAGATGCATTTGACTATAAGATACAGTTGTCTTATTATCTGCTGGGTGTTATTAGGAGCAGGCATGTTCTGGATGATGGCGCAAAATGAGAAAGCTTGTGCCACCAGCAGCTGTTGCCACAGAGATGAGATCCAACCTTGCAGAAGGTACTGAATCTCTCTGCCTCCTTTCTGTCCTGCACAGTAGTCCTAAGCGAAAGCTCACTGGCTTTCTATGGCATTTTCAGTTTTGTAGGTCAAAAATGCTAAATAAAAAGCATGTATCTGCTTGCAGTATTGCCCAGTTCTCTCTGTTCTTGACTTCTGGAGGAGCCAAATCACTTCCACCACTCAGGACTATACACAAATGAGAGATTAATATGATGAGTATGTCTACAACATACAGCAATGCAGACCTGCACAGAGCAGCCTGAAAGGAATTGCTTTAGGTTAGAGAAACAAGTCTAACCATGATGGTGAGTGGAATAAATGACCCAGTGAGAAGGCAGGTTCTTTCCATTACCCAAGGTTTTGAGGTAGCACACAGATTTTTACTGTACCATGTTATGTTACATGTACCACTTACCCATAGCCATTCCTCCAGCTCCCCACTCTCCCCTGGGAGGTTCCATCTCTCTACCAATTTTTATCAGCAAGCACTAAAGCCATTGGGGGAACCAGTAAGGCTTTAGTAGGAGGACCTATGTTAGCATCTTAATGAAACTGCACGTGGCCTGTAGTCTTGGAGCACCGGCCATGTGGTCCTTCATGTCCACTGGGCACTGGGAGAGAAGGTCCAATCCAGCTGTGCACTGTTTAATAAGGAGCTGGTGTTTGTTTGCAGATGGATGATTTCATGAACAGAGGAAGGAATTTGTGCCTTCATCAGCTGGTAAGATCCCATTTCCTACTCTCCCCTGTATCAGCAGTCATGTGGATTTACCATTGCTCCTGGGATACTGGGTCCAAAACTTTCTAACTGATCCTTCAGCCGGTGAATAATGCATCTCCCACTGCTTGTTCTTTGCATCTACCATGTACTGGTGATGACCATGAAAACTGTGAATAGTTTGGGACTCAGCTGTCTGAGAAGAACACTTGAGAATTATTGTTATGGGACTAATGCCCCTACACTTCCCAAGGAGCAGCTCTGAACCTATAGCAGCGCTTCACTTCGGGAGTTACTATTTCTGATTGTCGTGGTTTAACCCCAGCCAGCAACTAGGCTCCACGTAGCTGCTCGCTCACAGCCCCCCAGTGGGATGGGGGAGAGAATCAGAAGGGTAAAAGTGAGAAAACGCGTGGGTTGAGATAATGACCGTTTAAGAGGTAAAGCAAAAGCTGCGTGTACAAGCAAAGCAAAACAAGGAATCCATTCTCCACTTCCCATGGGCAGGCAGGTGTTCAGCCATCTCCAGGAAAGCAGGGCTCCATCACATGTAACGGTTACTTGGGAAGACAAATGCCATCGCTCTGAATGTCCCCCCCTTTCCTTCTTCTTCCCCCAGCTTTATATGCTGAGCATGACATCATATGGTATGGGATATCCCTTTGGTTTGTTGGGGTCAGCTGTCACACCTGTGTCCCCTCCCAACTTCTTGTACACCCCCAGCCTCCTCGCTGGTGGGGTGGGGTGAGAAGCAGAAAAGGCCTTGGCTCTGCGTAAGCGCTGCTCAGCAATAACGAAAACATCCCTGTATTATCAACACTGTTTCCAGCACAAATCCAAACCATAACCCCATAGTAGCTACTGTGAAGAAGATTAACTCTATCCCAGCCAAAGCCAGCACACTGATGGATCCTTAGAGCCGCAACGTGGGGACTTGTTTGCAGCAGAAGCAAGATATGTAGCTCGTAAAGGAAGGCTGGAATCATCACTGCTCAGTGCGGACCCAGGGCTTGAGACTATTTGGCTATTTAGTGCAACCATACTAACTCATGAGGCACAGCTGTTACCAAGTTCCCTCCATAGGATGCCCTTTGTGTCAGTCTATAGCAACCCCCTCTGGCCGGCTGGAAGAAGAGCATCACCCTCTTCTGGAAAGCACACTCACACCTCAGTAGAGCTGCACCTGGGGGTCAGGGCCAAAGCTGATCATAGACTCGGTAGCCTGGGAGGGAAAAAAAGATCTCTGAGGCATCTGATGAACGCAGCATGCAAGAGCGAAACTAACTCAGCTCCCTGGATGCACCTATGTGTCTCCAGTTTTTGCACTGACCTTGTTCATGGTTACTGCCATTTGGAAGCGCAGAAGATAGAGCAAAGGCAGAAAGAGGAGGTGAAAGAGGAGATGAGGTAGAAGGGCAGAGAGCTGACAAGAAAAGTAAAGGCTAGAAATATACCCGAAATGGGCTGGCGCAGGCTTTTTTACAGTAGCAAGTTTTGCAAAGCTCCTAGAGGAGGCACAAGCAGATAGGCACACGAGAGTGAAAGGGGGCACCTAAACCACTGGCAAAATTCCTGCATTCACTGCCCAGCATGTGACAAGTGGCAAGTATGGGTGGCTCCAGAGAACACGTACTCCAGCCTCCCATCCTCCTACTGCATTTCCACTCCTTCTACGCAAACAGCCTCCAAACTCTCCAGAAGACTATACCAAACAGGAGATCAGCCATACCAAAGACCAAACCACACCAACAACTACAGACAGCCACAGGAAACGAGAGGAAAAGACTAAGAGCATTGCCCAAGTGGTAAGTCCCAAATGAAACTTAGCAGAGGAGAAGTCAGGAGGCTCTCGGATGGTTCTCGGACACAGACCCTGCCTCATGCTGTAGGACAACAAGAAACATATCCATGGGCAACGAATAAAACCTGTTTTCTTATGTTAGCATGCCATAGGTCCCTAACTTTCTGCAGATACATTGCCCATATTCTGCAGATGCATTGTCTATTTTTCCTTTTTATTTTCCCTCTCCCCATTTCTGTCTTGTATTTCACATTCACTCTATTTGTTTTTCACTCTACCTTATTCCCAACTGCCTTTTCACCTCATTTTTTTTCAATAGCTGTTTTCACTGTCTCACCAGTCTCTCTGCTTTTCTCTTTCCTAAGGGGAGCATGGGCTGGGAAACATCTGAATTAAAATGTACGCACATCTGATGCATGCAACAGCTTGATGTGAGGCATGAGAAGTTTGCCATATCCCTAGCGATTAGCTCTTTGACTGCCATCTTTCCAGCAGCAGGATTTTCTTCAAGAGAAAGTACATGGTACAATCAGCTCAGTTAAGGGAAATTAAATGAATTTGGGATTGATAAAAAACCCACACAATCAAGTTCTGAAAGAGTGAAGGAAGATGTGGTTTTGGTATCCATCCTGACTCAAATTGCTTTTCAGCACTGAAAGTAAAACATATCCCATTTATAAAAAAAAGGAAAAAAATTACCAGAATGGTGTATCCTGGACAACTAACGTATAAAGACATGACTATGGAACTAGCGAGAATGCAAAAGGATTCTCTGATTTCATACAAACAGTTAATTACCGGTGTCAGGGAGTACACCAAACAGCACGGAAACTATCTACTTATTCAAATTAACTGAGGTGGAAAGAAAACAAAGAAAGAGTGAGAAAGAAAGAGAGAAAAGATATATATATATATCTCTTAACACCTGATAATTAATGGAATGCTGTAAATTAGAGATAAAGAGCCCTATTCTGCGAAGAGTTACACCAATGCATAACAGAGGACAGAGCTGGGCCCAACTGATGCCGCAGGGATTTTTGCTGATCCCTTGTAAAGCGGAGTTGCTGCTGTCACCTTGTATTCATTTTGTTTTCCCTCCCTTGCCCTCCCCCAAGGCAAAATCCCTGAATCAGCCGTATGCAATCAAGGCATTTTGCCACTGCACAGGCAAAATGGGGAGCTCTTGAACGTTCTCATGGCAGCCGTCCCACATCCCGCTAGTATATTTCAGCTGTCAGGTGGATTAAATATCGCCCTTTAAGCAAACTCATGAAAATGTAAGAGCCTCGCCATTTTGTCTTTCTCAAGATGAGCTCGCTGTCTCAGGCTAAAGGTGGGCAAGAAACAAGTTTACATCATTTGGACTCATTAAACACCCAAATGGTCTAAAAGCCAGGTATTCAGGAGTCCAGCATCCACTGAGTGACCCAGTAAGGGTCTTTCCAAAGGACTCAGCCCCTAGTAGGCCCTGGCAGGAGGCAGCCAGGTTTTTGGATGCTCCCAAGCCTCAATGTTACAAGAACTGCAAGCGCTGAGGGCTTCTGAGGACCTTGCATAGCTGAACTGCTCGGATAAGCAGTGCTGCCAGAAAGCTCACGCTGACCGGCAATCATGCGTCTTTCTTTAGCCAAAAATACCATAAACCTAGATTGTTTAGTGTTGCTCTGCAGATCCCACACTCAAACATTGACAGCTCAGAGATGCAGCTGCCACTGAATTTGGGCTCAATTTAAGTCATTTAGATGTGTAAGTACTTGATTGTGCCTGAAAATCAAATATTTAGATCTTCTAAAAGGTCTGACTTTGGGTTACACAGAACTGACAGCATGAAAGCAGACACTCCAGCTGAAAATTTGGCCCTTCGTTTAAAAACTTTTTCAGAAAAGTCCAGCGATGATGGGAAGGTTAAATGCCTGCGCCACATCGGGGTCTTCTGTTTCAGTCTAATCACTCGGGGATTAATCATCTGCACGGTTTCTAAATGCCGCCCAGACGAGTTGCTTTGTGCCTGCAGGAGCTGGGGGCTCCTTTAAAAAATTGCCTCAGCACTGTCTCCAACTCAGCATCCAGCCACAAGCCTGACGTTCTCCCCTGAGCCAGCAGAAGTCCTCAAGGACATCACGTTCACCACTACTGGAGAGAGAGCCCATGAATGTGACAGCATCCTGCCACCTGCCATGGGCCTGCCCGGCCAAATTAGACTTTGACGTTAGTCTGTGGTGCGATGGGGTTTTCTGTGTCCCGAAGGAAAACGAAACTCACTTGGAGTTACAAGCTTACGGTCTCGGAATCTTTCTGCTTCAGCTGATATATTGTCTAAATCTAAAACTTATTTAAAAACCTGTCTGGATGCGACGGCTTTTAATTAATCTTCTCTTAGTTTTTATACTATATAGTACCTTGAAGACGCAAGATCAATCACTGCTGTATTGTAATGTAGAGTTGGGAGACAGAAAGATAAATGAGCTATCAAGTTTAGCATTTTGATAGCTAAGTTTAATTTTAACTAGCTCGGGAACATACTGTAGATAGGTGGATAAAGTCATGAAATGGAGCATTCGCCTTTAGGACCCAAGCTAGCATCCATCAGAAAGGAACAGAAAGGGTTCCTTAATGTCAGGTCAGTCTCAGACGGGCTTTTCAAAAGAATAAACAATTGCTGAAAAAGAGAAACATCATCAAACAGCAAAAACAAAAATCGCATAAGTCTGATGGGATGCAACTGTATTTTGCACCTTTCGTCTGCATATTCTACAGCTTCCACCCTCCAAAACCTCATTCATAAAGGCATTGGGAGTATTTCCAATGCATAATATTAGGCATGCGCGAGAGCCGTGGCAGAAACAGGTCTCGGTACTTTATGAGGAAGGGTAACTACAGCGTCATGCACACGATGGGGAAGAGAGGGAAGTTTATCACTCAAGGGTACAAAATGAGTCAGCAGCAGAGCTGGCAGCCGAACTAAGGAATCCTGACTCATCACTTACTCCACCCGTGAGGCTACCCACGGTGATGCAAGTAAGTGACATAACGGCCAGCCAAGTCATTCATCCTTCTGAAAGTGCCTATGCAAGGATGGGGCACGTTCAAGCCCCTGTGCCTTTCATGACTCACGATGACTCAAATTCTGGTGTGTTCCAGGGGGTCCATCACAGAAACTATAATTCCTGTGTTTTCTGCTTGGTCCATCGCAACGATTCTCATTCTGATGCGTGCCACGCATCCATCGCAGTGACGACTTCTAACATGCTCCACCCAGTCTTACTGCAATGACTAATGCTAATGCACTGCGCCCGTCTGTGAGGAATTTCCATCATGTATCATTTTAAGATCACATTGTATTCAACAGGACATTCAAATTAAGGCAGTTCGTGTACATATGGTTGCTCTGAATCTTAACTCTGGCCTTTTTCCATTAGACCGGTAAAAAGGTTGAGCAGGGGAGCTAAATAAAAAGCAGCTCTCTTTGCATCTCCAGGGAATTTATAAAACACCCATGGCCCAAGTTTTCCACACACTGGGCGAAAGTGTCTTTTGCCAGAGGTTTACTGGGGTGAGAATTACTGAAATTCACAAAAACCAAAACAAATTCTGAAATCATTGCTTCTTGTTCCATCAGGTTAAGTGTAACAGTTGGATTTGGTTTTGGTTTTTTTTTGGTTGGGTGGAACTGCATACCTGTACATGCTTTCTCACATAGTAAAGAAAGTGAATGCAACTGGCATGACCGATAATGTATATCTCACCCAAATAATTCAGTTTTCGGTCACTCCTCTGATATGATACCGAGGCTTTAAGCACACAATTAATAATACATAGCATCCATTATTTTACCAATGGGTCGAAAATGCTGTGACTACATGACACAAAGAACGAACCTGGTATTAATTCGTTCAGCTGGTTGAAAATTTTTCCAGAATATTTTGGTGGTTTAACTTTGCTCCAAAAGACTGTATATGGTATCAGACACCATCTGTCCTCCACTATGTGGCATTAAGCCAGCATGAAAAAACCTTAAAAGCCACCTTAGACTCTGTAGCTTCTGCTCTTGCTAATTCAGCAGACAGGTACTTTTTTTGCCCACATCTGATCCAGATGAAAAAAAGTAACAGGGGCTGACGCAGCAGGGCATGTGGCCTCAGAGTTAAGATACGCTATTTTGCCCCCGGCTGACTATCTGCCTGTCAGTGCAAGACTGTATGTGCTGCTATTGTGTTGGTACAGGGATTTTATCCAGTCTGTTCCACGCCGTGGTGGGTGATGTGGCTTTGGTACTGCAGATATCCTGGGAGGACCTGTCCCAAGAGAGGGCTCGTGTTCGGCAAAGGCAGGCTCTCATTACTAAAGCCAAATGAAAGACATGCAGGTCAACCATTTTTAGTAATTTAGAAATAGAATATGACTCTGGCCATTTTTATACTCTGTTTATGCTTGCGTTAGAGACCCCTCACACGTGCAAAGTCCCGTTGGAACAAGAGTTCACAGGGAGTAAATCTCAGGCCTGTAGCTTAGAACCACTTAATCACACAACAGACTTCATTTCTGGCAGAAGTAATTAACAAAGGTTCAGCCATCTAATCAGGGAACAAAGGCACGGCTCTGTCACCTCATTGACCAATCGTGCCACCCGAATATCGAATCATGAATATTGACTACTCACAGCAAAGGGTTTGCAGGTAGCTCCCGGACCAAAATACGCATAAACTGAGGCTGCAGGTCAGTCAATGCAAACCCACAGCGTAAAACAAGTACTGGCTGAGCGCAGACAACTGGCAAACATGGGGGGTGGGGGAAAGCAAAACAAAGCAGCAGCTAAATTTGCCAACCACTGCAGATTCTGCTTGGCTGAGTATAAAACAGAGAGCAAGAAAAAGGGAGTGGAAAGAAGGGTGGGAGAAGAGGATTGCTCCCTGCACTGTCCTCCTGATAAATGCTGTCCAGAGGAAAGTTCAGAAGTGTGGGAGCACTCAGCTTTGCACAGGGCATGTCAAACAGCGGCGAACTCTTGTCTAAAAGCCCGTCTTGCAGGACTCCACACCGTGTGCCGATCCTCCCAGACAGAGCATTCCTCATTCACTTCCCTTTTCCATATGCTTGTTTTGACCGGTGCCAAGCAAAGGCACTCTGCCAAAGCTGTTTTTTTCTGCCCTGCTTGGGAGCTTGCTCCTTTGCACTGTGTTCAGGCTTCCTTCTTTATACTGAGGTGAACTCCACTCTTCCGTGGTATGAGAAAAGTAAAGGGTGGGACAGGGAGATGGCTAGGGCTCAGTACTAGGTTATCCTGGTAATCGCTGGGGCAGAACTGAGACTGTGAGCAGCCTGAGACAATGAGAAAGTTCTCATTCAGATCATAGCATCACACCGTGCTCCCGCCTTTGCAATGTAATGAATAATAGCCCCATCATCCAGACACCTTTTTTATGGAGGAGCCATCAAAAATGGAACCAAACTGAAGAGCTCAGGCTCATTGTAACTTACCACGTAAGCCTGACATCCAAACAGTGTCTTCAGAAAGGATTCACACCTCAGGAAAACAGCCCCAGTACTGTTCATGGACTTTAAAAACAAAACCAAATCTAAGGAAACCCTGAAAGAGTTGGAGTGGAAGAGTGCAATAGTTCATTTAATTCAAAGGGATGTAATTTAAACAATATCTTCCAATATCTTCCACCACATTTGAAGCCAAAAGAAAACTGTGGTATGAAAGAGGGTAAATAGAGTGTAAAGAGCTAAACAGAGGATTTAAGTTCGTACATCCAAGTATAGCAAGGCAGGCAATGAAAAATTCTAAGGCTAACCCAGTCTTGCAGTCAAAACACTATTCAGAGAAGCTGGAGAGCTGGTATTTATTTTCAGCCCTGGCAGAGTTTTTGTGCATGACTTGGGCACCATCAGTCCACCTTGTTCTAAATATTGATTTCCTTAACCGTAAGAGAGAGCAATAATGCCAATAAACTACTTCAGAAGCAGCAGGAAGGACACGGTAACGTTTGCAAGGTGTTCAGACTCTAGTTTGACTGAGGAGACAGGAAAGGCAGGAAAACAGGGGCTTCCCTGGTCCTCTTCGGTAAGGATGCAATCAGGCGTGGTGGAAGGTGTCCAGCTGCCCACACAGAGACAGAAAATGTTGGGTCTAGCCTGGCTGCTGTTGGTAAAAGCTGCAGGGAAGTCTTGGTTTGCTGATTCTGAGGCCGAAATCGCTTAGCTATTCAGCCTAGGTCTAGATGTTTATCCGAGTGAGGCCGGAACATGCTGGGTTATACTCCAGGTCAGGAATGCTTCAGCAAGAATGGGATGAACTGAATGCACAAGTGAATGTGCAAAGCCGGGATACCAGGCCAAACCAAGAGGGGAACCAGGGAATCAGTGCAAAGAGATGGCCAAAAGGTGAGAACATTTCCCAGAGCGGTTGCAGCTGGCCCATTGCAAAAGATGCACTGAGCCATTCACGTGAAGACGTCACTGTTATAAACTGATGTTTCTTAGTATACCAGTCACAACTGTTCAAAAACAACATAGCACCTTTCTTCCAGGGTGAGAAGAAGTTGCAATTACTTCCCCCAAGTGATTACTCTAACCAGGGAACTGCTAAATAGCTTTAATAGCTGGCAGCAGCTCGGCTTCTCCAGCACAGGCCAGTGAATGTTGACAGAGTGGTTACAACAAGTTCTCACTCCTCTGCCTTGTAGGAACAGAGCCTTCTCCGCTCAAGGTATCACACGAAGAGAAATGAAACAAATGAGGAGGGGCAACGTTTGCAAAAAAAATGAGAAAGATAGATGAACAACAGCAGAAAAACCACGCTAATTATCCCACATCACCTGGCAGAGGAGATTAGATGAAGAGCAAATTTAAGCAGGCAGGGAGAAGGGAAAGCAAGCCAGGTACTCTGCCTTGCCTTCCCTCACCGGCCTGCGTCTACTGCCTGTTTGCTGCGGCACGAGCGCTGCCGCGTTGCTGCGGACCAGAGAAACCCCAGTGCCGCACGGGGAAGCCAAGCAATGTCAAAGCTGCAGCAGGGGAGCTGGAAATGGATACCAATGGGGAGCTATAGGTTCTCCTCGGGGGCGATGCGGTGGGACAGCTCTTGCAACAGCAGCACTATTCTGGCTAGGTCTCCACCAGAGAGACCAGTTTGGCACCAGCCTGCTGTGGCCAGGATGGCAGCGGGGAGCCTGGTCTCCGGCTGTGCAGGTCTCTCACGTTCACGTCAGGGCTGTGTCTGCCCGTGGGTTACCCACGCGTCAGAGTACCCGGGGAGTAAAGGAGAAGCCGTGTCTTGCTGTCAGCCGTTTGCTGCGTGCCGAGATGGGGCGGTTCAGTGGCACAGCTGGAGATGACGAGGAAGGGAGGGAGAGAGCTGCAACACTTTTCAAGGATATAGCAACCTTCATAGCCAATCAAACCAATTGTCCAACTGCCGTAACACCTTGTCTCAGGCAGTGGCTAGCATCAAGGATAGATGTAAAACACTTAAAATGGGAAATAACTAACTAATATGCCCATTGGGGAAGTTTCTTTATAACCCCAGGCAGTTAGTGGTTGGATTTATGACTTGAATCTCAAGGGCTGATATTTCTTATAAATTTTTTATTTTCTCTAATGTAACTGTGAATGTTCTCACTATCCACAGAAATAGCTTCCTTCTTTTTCGCTTTTTTTTACTAAGCCTCTGAGCTCAGTGGGTAACACCCTGCAGCAGGGAGTTCCACAGTTTAATAAGGTACCATAAAAAACCCAATATTCTCAACACTTCCAGATCTGCGTTGCCTTTTAATTTCAAAGGATACCCTTTTGTCCCAGTACTGAGAACCTTTTTAAATATTATTATTTATATACTTCTAACATACCCCTTCTTATTCATCTCTTCTCTGAACAGTATCTTCCTTCATCTTTTTCAGACTCTCCTTATCTGAAAATCCTTCCAAGCCTCCAAACCATTTTCACTGCCTATCTCCAAGTCCTGCTATATTCTTTTTCTTTTTTTAAGAGAAGCTGATGAGAAATTAGCTAAGTATGAAAGGTGAGGGTTTATCAGTAATTCTATGATGGTATTATATCTTTAATGTTAATTTCTGTCCTACGCTGTAGATATTTTTGCTGTGCATCTAGTTATGCTAAGTTCAAGGAAAGATAGGGGGGGTCTAACTTCTCTGAATAAGCATATTTGTGCAACAGCTATCTCCTGCTGTTCCTCATGCCTCTGAATACAGCTCTCATCTTCTGTCTTAGTGCACGTTATCAGGCTGTGTTTCTT
Source organism: Phoenicopterus ruber ruber (assembly GCA_009819775.1). Taxonomy (NCBI): domain Eukaryota; kingdom Metazoa; phylum Chordata; class Aves; order Phoenicopteriformes; family Phoenicopteridae; genus Phoenicopterus; species Phoenicopterus ruber. The sequence goes on along the minus strand of CM020215.1, from coordinate 91,421,689 downwards.
GTTGGGGATTGTCATTAGAATGGCGACCTGCTAGGGTTATATAGCTGCCCAACTCCTATCAAATGAGAACTTGAAACGTTTTTCTGTTGTTTTTAAATACAGCCTTGTACCGCCTCGTTTAACTTTAATGTTCTGTTTGAATGCATTTCTCTGTAGTCATCTAAGGGAATGCTCCACAAGGAAAAAACACTGAAAAAACTTGCTGGTTTCTTTTTTTCTCTGTTAAATTCTGCTCTGAAGTGATGTTCAGAGGGGGAGGATTGCCTGGGTGATAGCACTAGTGCAAAGCACTATGGTAGAAAGAACCAAATCCCTGCTCTGCTTTCCCTTCTGCTCCCTCCTGTGATGTTGTCACTAGCAGAGGCTATGGGTAGGCAATCACAAGCGGTCGAGTTTCTGATGCTTAACTAGTTACTGTTCATCAGCTGAACCGCAGAAGCAAAGATGTCCACATCTCATGTCCGTAGAGATAGCAAAATAAAATCTCTTCACTTAAACTACCTTCTAGGAGCACACCAAAGGGCAATTAAAGCTGGCCAGCTGTCACTCAGTCAGCTATGAAAGCACATCCATTCTCTCAAGGTTTCCGCACCTGTAATGATTCCTTAACTCACAAGAGAGCGGGGAGAAAGCAGCAGGAAAACTGTAAGGTATATGTATAGAAAAATCTGTCACAGCACTGCAGCCACATGGCTGCATGTATATTGCATGCCTGAGAATACAAAGCAGCAGCGGCTACGGCACCACACGGAAAAGCAGCCTCTCTGGTCCCAGGTTCCTCTTCTCCCCTCAATAAACCTCATCTGAGGTCAGTAAAAGGATGAGCCCAGCTATGTGGGCCAAAAAGAGAAGGTGCAGTGGGGGAGGTCTCGGAGCCAGGGCGATGCTCCTGGCACTGCCAGGTGAAGGATGGCAGCAAGCACTTGCGCTGGGATGGACCAGCACCACTACGTTCACCTCTGCCCTCCGTTGCTGGGCAGTGTGCAAGCCAAAGCAGACACCGCTGCTGAGAGAGGCAAGCCCCACGTCCTCCAGGAAAAGGCACAGGCAAAGTAAGCAGCATGACTAAGGTCAGCGCTCGGTTGGGGTAGTGCAACAGCTCCAGGAACAGCCCATTTTGGCTATACTTGAAGCCAGCTCTGAGCTATCATAACACAAATGCTGTTTGGTGTGAAAGAGAAATATGGAGTTGACAAACATTGCTAATAGGAAGAGGAAAAAAAAAGAACCTTCTCCTTATTGTTCCACATTACCGTATTATTTTCAGGGTTTTTTGCAGGTTTGGAAATAAACTCTGAGCTGTTTTGCAAACCCTTCATATTCAGTGCAAACATCTTATTTTATTATCTGCCTTTTTGTTGCTGGTTTTCTTTCTTCCTCCTCCTCTTTTTTTTTTTTTTAATCCATTCAGCCATTTATTGGATCTTCTATTCTCCAGTGTGCATTTCTTCTTTGCTACACTATCTCCTGCTTTTCACAGATAAACACCTCACACCTGGGAGACAGGCTCCTCTAATTACTATTAAAACCTGAAGTTTTTTTCCACCCCTCTTTGAAGCTTTCTAGGATGCCTTTTCATGAATAATAATGTCCTCAATTCAACATAATGCAACGCTCAATCAAGAGTCGCTGTAGCGATCACTTCCCAACAAGACACATCGGCCCTTCCTTTTCCTCTGTACAGATGATGACAAGGCAATAAAAAGTCCAGCCTGGAAGAGGTGCTCAGAAGTTGAGTTTGCCACTTGCGGCAGTTTGTTGCCCTCAACATGCTCTACGCAGAAGGCTCGGTGTCTTTTGTCACATCTCCAGCTCCCCATTGCTATTCTCCAGCATGATAGGAGTTCTGGCTGCCTGACCTCCAGCCAAATAAATCCCTTCAAATAGCAGTTCCCTCTCAGCCAGCCAGGCCCCCTGTACAGCATGGGACACCCAGAAAACTCTTCACTCTTCCGTGCAGATCACTTGTGGTCTAAATCCCAGACTGCTGCCCTAGGGATGCCAGCTGTGCAGCTGCCTGCTGAAGACACCAAGGTCCCAGGCGCTACGAATGCCCATGCTGCAGATCATTTCCAATGAAGCCTTCCTTCAGAAATTCACACCATCTGCTGTCTTCCCACAATGTGTCTAGGTTTCAATGGATGGAAAAATCAGCGTTCTCCAAGAAGAAGCTGTTTCCTGGCAGTTTTCCTAAGCACTTCTATTCAGAAACTAGCTAGGGTCACAGCCTCTGCTCCCTGAAGCCAGTCGAGTAGTACCAGAGTCTTCACAAATGGTGCTGCCAGCAACAGAGAATCAATGTAGCCAAGGCTAGATAATGGCTGTTACAATACAGGTCATCTAGTCCTACAGTCATAAGGATTATTATTCCTTATATTAATATTTTAATAATGAATTTCTTTGCTCTGTGTTTGTGTGCACATGCAAACGCACAGAGAAATGTTTGTAGGCACATGCTAAAATGTTGACAGTGGAACTTGAATGCTGTTGTAGGAACATCTATAACTTGGCACCCTTGCACAGGAACCAGTCCTACTACCCTTGCCCTGGTGGGATGGGAAGTTCAAAGGAGCCTAAGTGACTTAGGAGTCTCAGCCTTCCCCTTTCCTTCAATTTTCATTAGCATTCCTCTTCCAGTTCCACTCAGCTGCTTCCAAAAAGCCCGCTCAATAAGTAAGACTTTACTCTGCTGTACATAGCACCATTGAACTCTGTGGGGCAAGCTGCAAAGCACACCTAAGAATGACAAGAGTTAACATAGGTATGTTTTAGAATAAAATGGCTAATTGAAGAGAGTATTCCAATGTCAGTCCCAAGCAGGGCAGAGGCACTGACAGTTTTTATCTTCACAGAGGTTTTGAAGGCTCTCTTAGTTTGCTACTTCAGCTGATCTCAACTAGCCACATCAAAGTAATGCCATAAATGAAAAGGACTGAAGAAAAAAACACCTTCCCAATCTCAGATCCCAGTTTCTCTTGCAAGTCACGTAAAACATCATTTTTTTAGTCAGTCCTTAGGCAGATTCCTACCAATTTGAATGTATTTTGTCCAAGAGGTGAAGAAATCACTTGGGACCCTGGAGTTCTCCATGCACGGGTCCTTCTGGACTGCATAGCCAGGTGGGAACCGGTGCCTGAGCAGTGCTGCCCTTGTGAGTGCGCTGTGCCAGTGAGTCACGATTCACACGGGGACACTGGGCTGAAGGAAAACTATCAGCTAGGAAGAAGGCTCGGGAAAACATGCCACTCGGGACATTTGTTCCCTATTGCTCCAATCCTATAAAGGTTTGAGGACCTTAACTGGTCCAAGGGGAGTTAGGAACTAAAACAGAGGAGTAGAGGGACTAGATATTTTTCTGGACCTGGAAGAACAGGAATGAATCCTGCAGACATCTGGGGAGTGATTCAAGTGTATAAATATCAGGCTGTAGTACTATCTGAGATGCCCCAGGATTGCCGAGATGTCTGTACAGGATGAGTGGATGTGACAAACAACCCACGGGAGAGCCCTGCCCTTCCAGGGAGGCAGCTGGAGCAGCTACAGAACTGCTCGCCTGTCTGGGGGTGTCTTTAGGCAGTCAGTGGAGAAAGGCAGTCTGAATTTAGGCAGTTGGACCTGCGCTCTGTGGGGTTTCTTGTACCTCCTCAGGCGTCTGATACTGGACCCTGTGGCAAGGTAAGATGCCAAGCTGGACATAGTGCTGGTCCGACGCACAAAGACAGTGCTGGATGCCAAAGATCCCCACCCCTGATATAAAATGTCAGGGAAAACATGCGAATGCAGCATGTAATTACCACATTTCGCTTTTCATTAAATGTTTCTTGCCACTCTCCCCTTCCCTCATCCCACTCCCCTTCCCCCTCCTCCCCACCCCAAATAAAGAGCTACCTAGGCTCAATGCAGTTCTGAACATTATCTAAATGCCCACTGGGCTGAGGGGTCACCTAGTTGACCAACTATATCAATTAAATGCCAGTTATTACCTTTTCATTATTATACAACCTAGTCCCATACATCTAGTGAGCTGGTGTTGAGGTGACTTCACGCTTCTTAAAACTTGTACCATTAATTACAGCGCAGTCAGCTCTCCTCTGATTTGCAGCCCCCCTTCTCCCCACCACCTCTGCAGCCCTGTGTCCCTGTATCCACTCTGCTCCTGGTACCCCTCACTCCTGCCTCGCAGCTCCCCCCCTACCCCAGAGCTGGGGTCCCTGTTGACAGCTGTGCCAGTTTGCCTTGCTTTTCCCCTGTTATTCCAGCCCTGAGCTCCCCCCACACAGTTCTGTCTCTTATTCTGTATTTGAAGCCTCTCTCTCCACTTTTCTGAGACCCTTGCCTATTAAACTAGCTCTTGCTTGAACAGAACCAGCTAATCATATTGAATTATGCCAGATTTTAATGTGGCTTCCTAACATAGACACATGCCCATAGGGATCCAGGCTGAGAACACCAAGCCCACATCATCTTTGATCTAAGACACTACAAGATATAAACCCTTGATCATACTCCTAATGCTAATTAGTCATCACCTTCCCCTTCCTAAGATATATGTGTCTGAGAACATTGTTGCTGATCTGGTCACGGACAAATTAATCGTTGTATATGCAGTATGTAGTGGCATTTCTATAAGAATGTTTAATACTAGTGAAGTGGTTGCATTGAATCAAAAATTATAAACTTTTCCAGCTCTCCTGTAATTGCTATTCAGGGAGTCATTCTAATAGCAAGCCTCCAAAAGGAAATGAGCAGCAGCATTTTTGTAACGAAAGCAAAATGTCTTCCATGAAAACCATAGCTCCTCTGTTCTTGGAAGAACTCTGCATTATGTCCTGAGAGGTGCAGGAGACTCCAATCTAAAACTCCGCCTCCAGCCCTAACACACCTTACTACTTTCTGTAATTTCTACACTGGAACTACTACCATGTAAACCAACAATTACAAAAACAACGCTGGTGCAGGTTTCCTCACTCCCCTTATTTTCTCTGAATAGTAGCGGCAACATATCCCCCAGTCACTATTAGGAATCACACTACAGTTCATGCTCTTATGCTACTGCAAAATGATCTCACATAATGAACCACGTACGGTGTAATTGATGGAAGCTATATAACTCATGCAAACAAATGGATGCCTAACAAATAAACATATCCGAAATGAACTTGCACTATTTGTGTGTTCAGCTGAGATATGAACCACATCTGCTGCTGGTGACAGACAAAAAGTGACAGAGACTGGTAAAAGAAAATGAAAACCCAAATATTTACTAATTTAATCAGTTCTTTCCTTGTTCTTTACATCTGGTGGAATGGACTGACTAGCAGTTTTAATTTTAGTCCTAAGTCTTAATTCCAGTCCTAACATTTTGTAGGGTCTAGCATACAGGCATCAGAATTGCTCCATAGCTAAGGTTATGTATGGAGATTTCCACTGGCTGATGTATAATTACTGAATTCAATTTTCAAATTTGGCACCAGGGACAAATGGATTTATTAAATAATTGCTTCAGCTGAAGATTTAGAAACTCTTACAAAGTAGACATTTAAAAATGTCCATTGAAATTCAGGCCTGTTTTTCTCATATTTCTTTGGGTTTCACTATCTTAAATCATATATGCTGTGCACACATCACATTTCACCCAGTATCTCATCTTTACAATCTTTCAGACATAGGGCAGGTATTGGGACTTGAAGTGAAGACCTTTAAAAGTTATTTCTATCATTTTTTGCAACTGGATTTAGCCTGGCAGAGAAAACCAATAGATGCGAGAGCTGTCATCAACACCATGCTCCGCTATGCATCAAGGTGCGAAAGAGACCTTTGTGCACAATGTAGTTTATGGACATTGCATTTCACTTAATGAAAGGGAGTAAAATACAGATGCTGTTTCCAAATAGCAGGGTCTCCTCTTGCTTCCCTTTCAAGCATATTGTCAGTGTAAATGGAAACAAGCAAAACCCAACCCCAAGCAGACCATGTCTTTGTTAGGAAAAAAGAAAGTTAGGCTCTTAACTCATCGTAACTGCATAGCTGCAAAAGGCTTGTAAAGATGGAGCCACTTTCAGAAAGTGCAAACTAGGACTGGATCCCAGCTCCTTACTCGTTTGAGAGCAACAACTGCTTTGTTTCTCCTAAGATTTTCTCTCAGGTTAGCTCCTGTCCTTCCTTGCCAGGAGAAAATGCTGCCGGGATGTCTCTAAGCTAACAGCAGAAAGTGCTGTGGGAATCTGAGTCGGTCGCACATAAGCAAACAGCTGTGGCGGTCTCAGAAGTCACCTCCTCCTAGCTGCCTGCTCCCAAGTCACTCTGCTTGCCACCACTGCCTGCAGAAGGACTTGCCTGGGCTTTAGCTGCTGCCGTACGCAGTGGCAGCCCAAACCCACCTTCACCAGCAGCTTCCGTTGGCACCTTGGGCTGCCAGCTGCAGTGGCTGGAGAGCAGATACGCCACCTCTCTGCTTTTTTGGTTCCACAGGCAGATACATCCAGCAGAAGAGTGGTGCAGGCACCAGGGGGTGGCTGTGGTGACAGGAATACCTGCCGAACACCAAACACCAGAGCTGCCAGAAACGTTAGCTGTTACCCACGTCGAAACAAGAACCCAAATTGCCATCTGAGGTCTTGCCTGCAAGGGAAAGCTCCGGCAGTCATGTTAGTGGGGATGCAGATGTACGACTTAGCAGAATGAATCCCAGCATGAACGCCATTATCCCCATATGAGAAAAGGGGGCTTAGGGGCAGAGGGCTGGGGTATTGCAAACACCTTCCCCAGCTAACCTGAAGTAGGCTCCTCTAATAGCCAAAAAATTGCACCCTGCACAGGGATTATACCTGTACACCTTATTAGTTTAAGTCTACCTCTGCGGTCATATTGGAAGGATGTTCCTGTACATACAGAGGCTAAAGAAGGGATAAAACACATGCCAGGAGGAGCTGGGGACACAGCGGCCGGTTATGCAGAGTCAAGGGGAGAAGGGCTGAAGCACAGCTTGAGAGCAAAGCCAGGGGGACAGGTCTGACATGCCAGTGGTTAGGAGTGTGAGGGAAGATAAAATGCCCTTCAGGAGGAGGTTCTTGGGGATTATAGCTCTACACCCTTGAGCACACTGCCGTACAGCAGTCATGGTAATAATTAATAACAAGGAAATGATTCTCGCCCTGTTCTGGTCACCTTATTAAAGCGAGGATATTGTGGAAATGGAAAAATCCCAGCAGGACAGCACCTGGGATGATAGATGGATGGGATGCATTTTTAACAGAGCTCACTACATTTCAGGAAACATATTTCTGAGGGGAGAGTGGCTGCAAAGCTTTTATATTCCTTTCCTACTCTGCTGCTAGCAGCTGCTGTCAGAGGCAGGACTGGACGAGGCAAGGTGGACCCTTGCTTTGACCGACTAGTGGCCAATTATGTTATGCTCTGTGGCCCTAAAATGCTTGGCTAAACCAATAACCTTGTCTTTATATTTTTGTCGCCACTCTCCTTTGCCCTTGGGGTCTTACCGAGATAAGGAACAGAAGCTGTTAAAATAATGCGAGCAAAGATGTTCTTTCTGCATGTCCAGAGTGGCCCACAAAATCCGGAAAGAGATGCTGTTTGCCCTGAAGGACTCCTAAAATCCAGTTTTCAACTGTTAGGCCAAGCTGTAGTTTCTAATTTAATAAGGGATGCTCTCAAGTAGTCTCAATGCACAAGAAGTCAAAATAGGCTTTGGGTAGGTATCCAGGTGTGGCAAAGCTGAGTTGAACATAAACACAGGGCTCTCTGACTTACACAAATGCACAGGAGGGAATAGATTTGGCAAGGCTGCGCCAGCCTTTTAGCCACAAAGAGTCCCCCCGCAGGGGCTGTGTAAAGCCCAGAGGTCACTTCCCTTGCGTGAAAGCCAACCAGGATCCCAGCAAAGAAAACGTTCCACGTGAGCTTTGAGCGCTTTCTGCTCTGCCCCTGCAAATGCAGCCCCACACTGCAGCTCCTCTTGCCAAGGCTTTTAGGTGACACGGTGGGCTAACAGAGAATGGACCATTCACCCCGCTCCCGCTGAGCCACAAAGGACAGACCTTTGCAAGGATCTGTGTTACAGTTTAAAGGGGAGCGAAGAAAAAGAAAGAGAAAGAAACAAAAGAAAACCTTAGCCCTCCAAAACAATTGAACAAATATCTCCCCGGTTAATAAATAACAGGCTCGGTTGGGGAATTGTAATTGTGTGTATAATGCATCTCAGATCTACGGTATAATTACACTCTGGAAACCATTGACTAATAAAAGGCACCAGCCAGGGGAAAGGATGCCTTCTTGCCATGGGTTGACAGGCAAGCAACAAACAAGGAGCACTTTTTCACCTTCTATTCAATAAAATCACTGTATTAAATATGCAAGCAGAGCACCTCCATTAAGCAATTCACTTCCTTCCTTTTCTTTCTTTTTTTTTTTTTTTTATTTTCTCTTCTCCTCCTTTTGTTTCCATCAAGACAGGGAAGGTTAAAAAAAAAAAAAAAAAGCTATATATGAAACCCCTGGCTATACGTGAGCTGTGTTTTAATGAGGCTGCATCTTGGTCCCTCTGCTATACTAAGTAAACATGTTTCTCCCCCTGCAAAGAAAGGCTTTGCTTGCCTGGGCCAAAGGGAAAAGAGCTTGGGGAATACTAGGAGGCTTTTTCTCTGCCCACACCCCTTCCTCCATTCTCACTAAGATAAAACCCTTCCTTACATTACAGAATGAATGCTTGTTCAGAGTAAAGGCAATATAAGCTATTTCCATACAACTCGCAATGCATTTGGACATTTACAGGAAATCAGAGGTCAGGGAACTCACCTGAAAAATCACATTTCAGTTTCTAAAACTTCTGGAATCACACCTGGATTTAACCGAAACACCCAGCTCCTTTCCTCCAGCATGCTCTGAGCTGAGGCACTCGAGTCAGTGCATACCTCCAGCCACTCCGGCCACTCACAATTTCAACCCTGACCCGAGAACTGAAAAACAAGAGCATTACATGACTATATTGAGGCTCTGGGAAACATCTGGTGTGGTGCTTTGCTATGGGAGCCCCAGCATGATACAGAAGGGATAGTCTAACAGGTTCAGTATACAAGTACAACATAAGCCCCTTTTCAGCCCTTCACTGAGGCACTGAGCAGGATCGAAGGACTGAGGCATGGCCATGCCTTTGCCTCCTCTGCCTGGCAGCCTAGCTCTCGGCTGATGCTGCCACATCTTTGCAAGGAAAGAGGAGGCGGCATGAGCCCCCACACTTCCAGCTGCCCTAGCACACAGGAAGGAAAGCACTAACATGAATCCCTGCTTTCTTTGTCCCTGACCTGCCCATCACAAGCCCCCAGCATAGGTTACTGCTGGGGTCTAAGATGGCTGAACACAGTGAAGCAGGCTGAGCTCCTTCAGCCTCCTCATGCACCCTCGCAGCCTGTGACTTCGGTGGGATGTGTGTGTGTCTGTAGGTATTTGCTTCTCCTCTACTCCCAAGGAAGCATGCGGAAGAGACATGCTTCCCACAGACTGAGGAGTCAGGTATTAAACTAGAAACCTGCGTCCACATGCACCGAGTGGGTGAGCTGCTAATTGAGAAACCCCACGGCTGATTAGCAAGCACTTTTGGTTTCAGATGCTTCCAGCCGATGCACCTCATTTCCCACCCGTGCCTGCAAGAGCGCAAGTCCAGTAATGACCCCGCTGTGGTCCCCAAGACGCAGAGCCTGGCCTTGAAACACGCAAGGGAGAGCAATTGAGCTGCGCTCGCTGTCCCTGCCTCCCTCCCAGGGCCTGGGGAGGGAGCAAACAGAGAGGAGTCGAGTTGGGAGCATTTCCTGACTCAGCAGTAGTGCGTTCATTCGTGGAGGCACTGCTGCTGCCACTGCTAATAGGTTGTGGTAATGGAGAGGCGTCTCGCAGGCAGGACGGTGGGAGGCTGATCAGCTCCAGCAGAAGAAGTGAGGTCAGTGGTAATGAGCGACAGCGAAGAGGAATGCAAATTGCAGGAGGATTTATGGAGCAGTTTCTGCTCAGTGAGCAGATTCTAGATAAGTGGACTGTTAATAAGGCAGGCAAGCTCTTCGGCTGTGCCAGCTGTTAAGCGGGGACTGGCATGCTTTTTTGACTGGCATTCACCCAAGAGCGGGTGCAAGGGTGCCCACAGCACAGACACCGTTGCACACGCGTTCCCTCACCACACACACACAGGGGCGGCATGGGCAGAGCACGCACTGCTGTGCTCTGTCACTACAGGGGCAGGATACCTACTTGCGCCAGGAGCAAGGAAAGATGAAGGAAAGCAGGGACGGGTGGCAGAGCACTGCTTACCAGCACACAAGGGAAAGCTGAAAAAGAGCATGACTTAGCAGGCCCAAGCCTTAATCAAAGCCATTTTTATGCTCTCTTCTTCTTTCGGTCCCTCCCTCCTTCCTTGATCTCAGAATATGCTATGGTGTTAGATGAGTATCTCTCACCAGCCCCCCAGAGACGAAGTGACCTGAAGGCACACACAGCAAATCCCAGCAGAGCCGGGAAGGGCAAGCTTACCTTGCCCACCTCTTGCCTGCCCAGGCTTGAGTCTCTCAGGAGCATTGCTGCTGTGAATTACTAATGGTAGGTGTCACGGACTCTGCTGAGGAATGCTACTCTTGGGCCAGCCTGCAATGTATCGGTGTTGTACTGGAAAGCTTTTTTCTTTTAGAATTAATCCTTCTAAAACCTGTGGGATTTGATCATGATAAGCCTCTCAGCATCAGGAGAGTAGCCAGTTTCTCAGCCATAGCGCTGCCACCCTCAGCTGCTTGGGGTGGTGACACTCCAGAGCCTACAAAACTTCCCTGCCCACCACTGGCCTTGCACCTTTCCTCCAAGCAATCTCCTGCCTGCAAATTGTTAATCCTAGTCTCCACGTTAACGAGGCATCACAGACTAGCTGCCGTTGAGCCCTCATTGTTGGTAGGAGCAAGTCCACCCCAGCAGAGGAGGTGAACTGCGAAGCCCCATTGAAAGTGCTTGCTGTAAATCCTGAGCTGGGGCTGCCCCACCGGACTGTGCTGGGAGGGTCCTGCCTCAAGAAGGAGAGGTGGTGGGAGCAGCCACTTCTGGAGGCACCATCCACAGGAGAGAGAAATGGTGAGGGGCCCTCTCTAGCACTGGACAAAGCAGAGCAAGATCCCAGGCTAAGGGACCTCCCCTCCCATCCCTGTTCTGAGCCAGCGCACAGGGCTCCCACAGACATGCACGCACTGGGCGACATGATAAGGGAGCACGAGTGATATGGACAAGAGATCCTGGGTCATTCTGCAGCAGTCACTGCACAGACTGTGCTGTTTGCAGAACCCCAGTAGCTGCATGTGCTCCTTGGCTTCCTGGTGGCACCAGACCTCCTGGCGACATTCGGGCATGTCCTTCTGGAGCAGCAGAGGGTCACAGCGCTGCACATCTGCATCTTAGCAGCACCACAACAGGGGAGTGAGAGACAGGAACCAAATGAGCTAATTTCGTCCTGAATACATAAGACTTGACAAGTCTATTAAAGGGCTGGAGCCTACTGTGTCTCATTATGAAAAATTAGTGCTGTCCTATAAAAATACTGGAGACAGTGTGTCACTTAAGGAAAAGATGTCTGGAGGATACGGTCTTTTATTAATAGGCCCTACATCATCAGGGACATAGATACCTCAGGAATGAGCCAAGGGGATTTGGACCTGGGAGCTGGTACCTCTCGAGTCTGATACTTATAGGATACTCTGGTTTGCTCATCTCTTTCTGCTTGAATGAGGAGAAGCTGGAGTAGCCAGGGGTCAAATGGACCAAAGAAGGATTTGACTTGTTTGTTGCAGTGTTTCAGTGAAAACTCAGTAAGAAAAACAATAGCTTTGATTCAACAGAAACAAAACTTTGTGAAGGTTTTCAGCAACATAAAAATAAATCACAACCATTTCATCTTGGGCCGATCCCAAATTCAGTCAATCCAAATACAATGTTTTATTTCTTCTCTGGGCTATTCAAGCTTCTGCCTAATCTTTTCTTTTCCATTTAGGTCAGTGTTAATGCCATTTCAAAAAACAAAGTTATTTCTGTGAAAAGAACATAAAAATTAAACATTTGAGTGTTTCAGAAATGAAACACTACAGTCAAAATCAACATGCTTTGACATTTACACTAATTCTTCTTATTTCTCTTCTCTTCTTGGGTTTTTTGGGCGTTTGGTGTGTCGGGTTTTTTTGCTAAAACTCTTTGACAGATTTGGGCCAAACACAGCCACAGTTTTGGCTCTTCACTTCTGTCCTCATCCCAGACCCTACCCCACCCATTTACTGCTTACCAAAGGGTTTTGCCTGTCTCTGTTTGCAAGGATGAACCTTCTTATGGCTCTGGGGACTGACACGGGGTAAAGATAAGAGAAAATATGTGTTTCACATTTTCTCTTCCCAAGCATCTGGGAAGGACCCCAGGAACTCAGACATCTCTGCCATCTAGCATCTTGCTAGCTTTGCTATGACCATGGGCAAACAAGCACGCCAATTATATGGAGGCGAATGATCCATGGAAAGGCAGGAATGAGTCCCACTAAGTTGGAGATCTTTACTGGAGGAATGCATAAGCCTCATGGGCAAAAGAAAACTAACTGCCCTTGCTGAAGGGCAGTAAAAGCCCTACCAAGAGAGCTATGGCTATAACGGGGAGAAGGGCTGCAGCATGTCATGCAGTAACAGAGGCATGCTGGATTGCTCAGCACCCTCAGACATCAGATCTTCACATCTCACGGATGGTCAAACAAAGCTTAACTCAGTATGTTTTGCTGACCTCTTTTCTTATAATTAAAGTGAAAAGATTTGTCCTGCCAGCTACCTCTCTAGGAATGTTGTCTTCCAGACAGGCAGAGGAAAGAACACATATGACAGCTGGAAGAGCTCAGAGAAACCAAAGTGCTTTGTCTCACAAAAGAAAATACAAATGAGCAATCTGAGTGCCATCAAACCTGCTGTGAGAGAGAAAGAGAGAGAGAGATCGAGGAAGGATCAAATCCCTTGTTAGACCTTAAGCTCCCTGGAATTAGGCCACTTTAAGAAGAAAAGGGACTAGAGTTTAAAGGATTCAGAGAATTTCCCATTTCTTGAGCCAACTCTTTGACCTTTGCGAAGAAAACTACAAAGAACCCAGAGCATAAAGGAATGAGACTTCTGTGTCTTTCCTTTTCTTTCCTTTACTTTCCTTTTTTTACCTCTCTCAGCTTTCTTTGTAGAAACGGGTAATTGTGCTGCCCTTTCTTGGAAAGATGCAGTTCTCCCTCAGTTAGAGCTTCATAATACAAGCACCAGTATTGTTGCCCTTGACCTGACGGGAAATTTGAATGGAGTATACAGCTGTGTGAGACTCATCATTAAAAACACTGCCTCCACAGTATGCTCTGGAGTAGAGGCAGAAAAGATCCAGGGGCTGGGCTCAACCCTAGCCAAAATCCATTGAAGTCTTAGCCTAAATCCACTGATGTCTAAAACAATTGCCCTAACGCAGATGGACGTTTACTAGCACAGGTTACTACCTCTATTCAAAAACTTCATAGCTATGCAGGCATGAAATGGTCAGCAATGCATGTTTGAGTTCTCCTGGAACCTGGTACCTTGTGTCCACTGATGCTCCACTCAGATTGGAACCCGGGTGAGGCAAATCCATCTGCTGATATGTACACTGTGTCTTTCTGTCAGTCTATCACAAAGGCTCACATGCTTGGAAGAAAATCCAGCCATAACTTGCTATAGACAAGTGTCGTGGTTTAACCCCAGCCAGCAATTAAGTACCATGCAGCCGCTCACTCACTCCCCCACCGGTGGGATGGGGGAGAGAATCAGAAGGGTAAAAGTGAGAAAACTTGTGGGTTGAGATAATGACCGTTTAATAGGTAAAGTAAAAGCCGCATGTGCAAGCAAAGCAAAACAAGGAATTCATTCACAGCTCCATCTACCACTTCATCCACTACTCCAGCAGGGCTCCATCACACGTAACTGTTACTTGGGAAGACAAAATGCCATCATTGTGAACACCGCCCCCCCCCCCTTCCTTCTTCTTCCCTAGCTTTATATGTTGAGCATGACATCATATGTTATGGAATATCCCTTTGGTCAGTTGGGGTCAGCTGTCACACCTGTGTCCCCTCCCAACTCCTTGTGCACCCCCAGCCTCCTCGCTGGTGGGGTGAGGTGAGAAGCAGAAAAGGCCTTGGCTCTGTGTAAGCGCTGCTCAGCAGTAACGAAAACATCTCTGCATCATCAACACTGTTTCCAGCACAAATCCAAAACATAGCCCCATAGCAGATACTGTGAGGAAAATTAACTCTATCCTGGCCAAAACCAGCACAACGAGTGACTAGAAGTCGCTAGTACGTGAGCCACAGGAAACAGGCAGAAGATGAGAAGGGAAGGGGAATTAAGGAGCTTATTTGCTATGGAAAGAAAGAGTATCTCTCTTCCACACGTATAGATACAGCAAACACTGTGTAGTCACAGGAGTACCGAGCACAACACACCCATCACATGTATACAGCAATGAAGGTACTCCCAAGCTCACATGGGCACACAGGTTACTAGAGACATTCAAAGGGATATCCTAAATGGGGATAGTCAAAACCCAGACTTGCACACTGACAGCTGTTATCAGAAACTCAAGTGTGAATAAAAACTTCTGTGGACATGTAGTCGTTTCCACAGACAATTCCAGGCATGCAGGCCTGCAGCCACATACATGATACAAGCTACCCGTGCTCTGGGTGACAGACCTCACGCACCATCACACGCTGTCAGCAACATGCAAGTGTTCCTCTTCCCAACACACTTATATATAGTGACTGATTATACATCAGCACAAATCCCCTGTTCCCGATAGATTTCCACACAGGCTCAGTAATAAACATCCACGCACACCATTGAACGACCCATCTACATCTGCATGTATTCCTGGCCACAACCCATGCATGCCTGTGAGGAGCAGCTGAAGGAACTGGGGTTGTTTAGCCTGGAGAAAAGGAGGCTGAAGGAGACCTTACTGCTCTCTACAACTACCTGAAAGGAGGTTGTAGAGAGATGGGTGTTGGTCTCTTCTCCCAAGTAACAGATGACAGGATGAGAGGAAATGGCCTCAAGTTGCACCAGGGGAGGTTTAGATTGGATATTTGGAAAAATTTCTTCACCGAAAGGGTTGTCAAGCACTGGAACAGGCTGCCCAGGGAAGTGGTGGAGTCACCATCCCTGGAGATATTTAAAAGACGTGTAGATGTGGTGCTTAGGGACATGGTTTAGTGGTGGACTTGGCAGTGCTAGGTTAGTGGTTGGACTCGATGATCTTGGAGGTCTCTTCCAACCAGCGCGATTCTGTGATTCTATGATTCTATGCACAGGCAAACAGGACACTTGCCCAGCTGGATGCAGATCAGTCGTAGATATAGGAATACCTGCTTACCAGACTACTACAGTAAATGACATGTATGACCCAGAATCACAGCCTCATTGGTGAAGGTCTGCCGAGCTCCCAGGAGCTGACTCCTTCTTTTGGAAGTTCAGCTTCTCCATCAACTTGGTGCTCTTCTGTGTCTGCAAAAGCTCTTTCCATCCCTCCATCCCTCCTTCCCTCTGAAGCTCTTTTCAGAGAAGAATAACACAGCTGAACTAATAGCCTAGCTCATAGCTGTCTGATGGCCTTCCCTTCATGCCTGCCACTGGCCCACGTGGACAAATGCACATCTAGCTGCCAGTTGCATCACAATTCGAAAAAACATCAGAAGGTAAATGAAAGGGACAGAAACATCAGGTGTAAATCTCTCATTGGGTGCCAGGCAGCTAACATCAACAGCATAACTTCAGGGCTGAACTCGGCCCAGCGTGGCGTTTTGACGAACTAAACAATTAATTAACAAATATCTCCCCAGCAGATCTCTTCTTGCGGCAGAGTATGTGAGGAACACACAGATCCATGTAAGAGCTCTATCGCCACCATTACATGCCGGAGAATAGCATCTAATTAATTATAACGATGGCAAAGATTAGATCCAAATTCCTCTACACAGTGTGTACACAGCCCAAACAGACAAAATAAATCAGAGCGCCGTACCCTAATCCAGCAGCTTCAGAGGATTAAATAGGTGCATTCTAATCACAGGCTCAGAGCAGCCCCGCTCCGTATGCGCAGAGCTGCCCCTGTATGCGACCGTGTCTCTAAGGGATCCTGGGAAAGGTATCTCACTTCAGATGAAAAACGTAATTTAGGCCTTGCCCACCTGCCATCATTTATGATCTCCTGGCTTGCTTTCCCTCCCCAGATTTTAGCCTACACATCCCAGGCAAATTCCAGGGGTAATAATTCATCTCTCTCTAAGCCTCTCCCGCAATGTCAGCTGGGGAAGACACCAGTTTTCATCGCTTACTAACATGCTGCTGTGCTGTGCTGTGTTGCTCAACAGCGGGTGCACCAATCTAGAGGTGGCAGCATTGCAGACAGAAGGAGAGAAAGGCTATTCCCCCGCCCCGCCCCCGAGACATTTTATTGAAAGGAAGATGCTTTCTTTTTCTTAATTTTGTTAATACAAACTATATGAGAAGGCTGGGGTTACATTGCTCATAAAGCAAGTTGGTCTGTTCTCTGTCCTTCACAAATGATTTTCAAATTCCAGCGAAAAAAATTACTTCTCAGAATGAAAAAGAAAAAAAAAAAAAAAGAAAATAATAAAGAAACACATCTTTTCATGCAACGAGGGCAAAATTCATTAATTGTGTCACTAATCATTGGCCACCCTGGGGTGGCTGAGACGGAATCAATCCTATTACATCCACTGTGAGACTGAGCTCTTATGCTCTTACGCTAGCTAAGAACAGAACTGGGTGGTCCAGCCCATGAAAAACACTGCAATTTGTTAGCTTAATTAATACATACTTTTCCAAAGGAACAAATCTTTTTAAAAACATGACTGGAAATACAGACATTTTTCCACTTCGTCAATCCAAACGATGTCTTTTGGTATTCCCTGACACTAAACATCTCATTTTGGGATGTTATACTGAATGTTTCACAGCCTTGTTTTCGCCTGTGCTGGAGCTGATCTTCCATAACGTCCAGCCGCTCTCTGACTTCCACCCTGCACCATTCAGCTCAGTCAGAACGGATCTGCAGTATATTATTGGAAATCTATTTCAGCCAAGCGGACCACTCCATGTGAGAGCCACATGCACAAGGCATCCGAACTACAACTCCCATGAGGCACTGCAGCCCCACGGGCAGGCGCCGCTTGATGTCAAATAAATGTACAGCAAAATGCTTTGACTCATTTCAGCAAGTGCAAATGTTTGAGCCAATCCAAGTCAAAACATTCTGTTCAGATTCTAACATTTTAAAGCTGTCAAATGTTGCCGTATTTTATTTATGATAGTAAAGAAAATGGTGTTTTCCCTTGGAGAATGATTTCCATGGCAAATCTCATGCCTGGGGAAGTTCTGGAATCTAAAAGACTTGGTAAAGGCTCCTCTTCTCTTTCACACAGGGTGCATCTTCACTGCAGGGTAAACTGCAGGAAGCATGGACATACATGAGCTAGCTCGATCTCACATGCTGTCGATATGAGTAGCGATAAAGTTACAAGTAGACTGTATAAGTTCAACTGAGAAGCTATGTAAATAAACAGTTAGCCCACGCTAGCATTCATGAAGTACACCACTACTTTAATTTAGCTGAGGTGGTTATTTCCATCCATCCTGAAATCACACCGCTGGCTCCAACATGGACATGTCATCCACAGGCTGGCTCCGTATCTGACAAAGAACAAGGCGCAATACCTAGGAACATTCCAAATGGGTGAAATGAGATCTTCCAGAGGAATTTTCCTGAGAGTAGTTACCCCACGCATGGCCTCAAAGAAGAGGTGGCAGGATACTAAAATAGGGAGAAAAGAGAGTATGGATCCTCAGGGCTCCATAACACACCTGAAGAACTCCACCCGCCTCAGAAAAAAAAAAAAAAAAAAGAAGGAAAAAAAAAGAGAAACTAAATCCACATGTTCTTGCATCCCTCTCTCTTTTTGTCTTTCTAAGATAAAAGGTGTAATATAACCGTCCATCATTTCATCGCAGCCTCATGCTGTGAACCAGTCAATACATTTTATTATCACTTATTATCACAAAAGCTGCAACACTCTCTGATCCATCAAGTATGGAGCAAGGTCCCATTCCACCTGGTGCTGCACAAGCAGAGAACAAAAAGACGGTCTTTGCCTAAAGGAGAATCTAAATATAAGGCAAGAGAGTGGGTGGCTAGAGACAGACGGGGAAGAAGGAGGCAATGCGACCATACGTGTCGCTGTCAGAGGCAGACCTCTGCACACTGAGTGCCTAGCAGTTGTCTCGCTTTTGGTTTGGGGTGGGTTATTTTGGCTCGGTTTCTTTGAGAGGGGTGAGGAATACGTGCCACAATAAAGATGGATTTGAGGGCAGAACACAGAGGTGCCTTTGCAGATACTGGCAGGGAGGAGGGAAGAAGGCAGAAAGATGCTCTTTTGCAAACCTGACAAGTGTGTGACTGGTGGCAGCATGGAGAAGTGACCGGGGGACAAAGCTGACCTGCCGTGGCTGGGCAGGGAGGCTGTAATGGGCCTTGAATCAAAAGCAAGCTCATTATGTTAGAGAGAGGCTAAGGGAAGCTGGACAGAGGGTTGTGAAAGTGGAACGGCAGAGGGTAGACTTTGCAACGGTGTCCTGCAAAGTCTTTGTCAAGGTCCAAACAAAATGTGCTGTGACACCCAGGGGAAGGAGGGCTTAGCTCTGAGCTGAGGCCCTGGCTTAGAGATGCTGTTCTTGAGAAAGGATCTGCAACTGTAGAGGCTGGGATGTGTGTGTGGGGGGGCAGTGTTAAATTTTGCGCTTTAACCATCATGCTGGGCCTGGCTACTCCCAAATACCAGTTGGAAGCAAGGAGAGAAGGGCTGAACGTTCAGAGGACCCCTGATTTCAGCCCAGCCCTGGGTTTCAAGGATGCTGATGTGCGAGTCAAGCCAAAATCTGTGGCACAGAGGACTGTATTCTGAAAACTGAAATGCATTTTGAACAGCAACTTTCTCAGAGCTTTCTCCTGAAGTGAGCAGAGAAGCATTTGGTCTGCCTCCTCCTTTTTCATTCTTTCCCTTTTCCCCTGTATTTTTTCCTTTATGAGGAAACACTGAAACCAGAAGGATCTCTGAGACACCAGACCTGACCAAGCGTGGGGCAGAATCTGCTCCTTCCAATTATCTGCCAGCCTAATCATAAAAACATCACGGTGCACGCTCCATATGTCATTTTTATTGAATTCATTCAGGAGTTTCTCGATTAATCTTTTATTATTCCTTTCCAAATCCCAAGGTTCCCATAACAGGGGCTGATCAGCTAAAGCAATTCTTGCACAGAGAGGAAACGGTGCGAATTATCTTGGCTCTCACATCCTTCTGTCACGTCACTAGCATTCCCTACGGTCTCTTCTTTGAGTGCCTCCTGCCTGAAGAAGACCCTAGGCCCTCAATGCCTCTTAGTCCCTTGGCCCTCATCCCTCCAGGTAGGAGAGCTTGGCCCACTCCAAGGACGGTTCTCAGGTACAATCTTAGCAGCACCTCATCTGAAGGAGAAGAAGTGAACACTCTCACACTGAATAACCCCAAACACAGGAGGTCCACTCTCAACACCTCTGGGGAGAAGCCTGGCCCAAACCAATAGCATTTTGGCACTTGTACCAAACTTAGCATCAATGGCACCGGGTAGATCCAACGCAAGGAAAAAATGGGATCCTTTTTCAACCTAAAATGCCTCCCCCTTGCCTCCCCTTCTCTGAGAAACCTGGATCTTCAATAGATCTAGCAATGGCATCCCTGGCTGCATGATTTTTCATGCCATCTCTGTTTGTCTCTATGTCAGCAATTCCTATGCTGCCACATGCAGCAGAGAGGCTATAGCACTCTTGCTCTCCCCAGCCAAAGCTTCTTCATCTATTCTAGCTCAATAAAAGAGGCAATAAAGGAGCTTTCCATCCCACATCTGGGATGCCATCCCACCTGTGCAATTCCCTTCAACTGGGCAGAATGAGACTTAAAGGTACTGAGAGCTTCCCCAGGCGGCAGTGTTGCCAGTGAAAAAAAAATACTGCTAGGAGAACAGTAGCTAACTGTTTGTTATCTCTGGGGTGGGGTATTCCTGTCCCAGTATCTTGTTTGGCATCTTCATCACCACCTCATTAAAGCTTCAGTTCATTAATTAAATATTTAATACATTAAATGAGGTTCCTTCTGTATTGAGGAGCTGAGATCTTGTTGCTGGTGAGCGTGATGCTGTGTATCCTCCTGGGAGGCTCCAATTTACCATACTAATTGCACAGAGACTCTTCAAAAAGCCCTACGCTGAATCTTCGGCTGCTGAGCAAATCGTACACTCCACCTCAGCAGGAGAGGAGCCTGAGCTGGCCGAAGGCACAGAGCAGCAACTTACTCTTCTGCATGGCCCCTGGCAGTCTGGTGAGCTCACTCATCTGACAGGACACAGTGCAAGGCAGCACCCCCAAGACTGAAAATAACCTCCCGTCTCCTCGTCTACACGGGTGTGCAGGGTGAGGTGCAGCAGTCCCCAGCTTCGTTAAATCAAGGATGAGCCTCGCTCGCTAATTAGGGCTGTTAGGTCGGAACCAGTTAAAAGCTTTCTATTAGCATTTTAAAAGGTCCCACTACCACACCAGAGATTTCTGCTCCCTTGGTTATATACATTGCAGCTGTACTGCCAGTTGACTGAATGCAGTGAAGGTGGACAGAAGCCTCTGGTAAGAGCAGAGGTGCAGAAAGGGGAGGCTGGAAGAAAGGAAAGGGGACAGGAATCTCCCAAAGCAGATGGGATGCTGGTGGAACAAAAAGTTGGACCAGCTGTAAAACCATATTGCTGCCCTACTCTGCCCTCATCTACGCTTTCTTGTCCCCAGCCTGCTGTTTGCTTCCACCTCTGTCATTGTGGTGAGAAATCAAGTATTCACGTGGCTGAGCTGTGATAGAGAAGGTTGACATCTCTGGCAAGAGAGGGCAGAAAAGCTAATTATTTTTGTAAACCTTTGTTCAGCCCCTTCCCTTGCCTCTCTCATGCACACCCATTCCCGATCTTACCTATAAGGAAAAATTAACAGCCTTCCTTCTATTGATGTTCACATAAAGCTAAGGATCCAAGTTCCCTGTGGAAACTGCAATGGCCTAAACATGGTTTACCTTGTAGGTCCATTTTGTAGACTGAAGGAGGGACACATAATTACCATATCGTTGAGACCAACATCATGTTGTAGTCCTGTTTGAAACCCAGTAGCTGAACTACAAAGTCTATGGATTGGGACCCCAGGCTTCCAGCATCAGAAATGTGGCTTTTGTAAGATAAATAAATCCTCTGTGAACAGGTGGCAGAAGGAATTGGAAGGAGCTTAGCTCTCCATGGGAAAAGATGGCATCTACATGTGTGATATTTTTAAGAGGAACATCTGGCTGGGAGGATTAGGTAAGAAAGCTTAAAAAGGAGTTTAAAAGGGTTATTGGGCTTGAGTTTTGAGGTGGAAGGGCTTTCCAGGAAGGTGAAAATGTAGGTGGGTTAAGGCTTTACTCTGGGAAGGCAAAGGGGGGAGGAGGAGGGATGGCAGAGAGAACACAAATTACAGTAATGGGCTGAAGTACTGAACACCGATTAAGAAACAAGCAGGAGGCATTCGGTTGTGTCTAGGAAGGGTGCTCTTTAAAGAAGGAAATCAGGCTTCTAAACAGGGCCAACAAAGCCCTATCTTACACAGTAATAGAGGGGTCTTCCTCCCTGTGACGACCTGCAGCCTCAGAGTAGGTTTGTCGTGGCTGCAAGGCACTTGCCACAGACTGCTGCTTCTGCCCCTGCTCTTCAGCTGCCTTTTCCAAGCTGGGTTCCTCACAGCTTGAGCGGGAGAGACCTTCGTGTGTCTGGATCTTGAGTAGATCCGGCCACATCATCCCCCTCTTTCCTCTCCCACTGACCAGGCGGACCAAGGTAATGGAGGAGAGAGAAGCATACCACAGGACATAGGTCACTGGGCAGGCCTGTATAGGTCACCCAAAGGGACGGGCTGCTGAGAAATCAACTTCTCAGTGCACAGGGAGGGGAGAGGACATCCATGTCAGGGTAGGCAACTCTGGCTGGCTTTTTTCTGCTCTGGCACATTTTTTGTTTCTTTTTTATTCCTCCTTTTAATGCTGTGTTAAGAAAAGGAAGCTCTATAAAAATAAAAAAAGCTGAGAGATGAGGAGAATATTAAAAACTGCTGAAGCGTTTGGGGAAAGACAGAAGTGATTGTCCTTTGGGACGGGGAAGCCACCAGGTGGAACACCCGGCTGAGAGACCCTCTGCGGCAGCAGAGGGCTGCTCTCCCCAGGGGTGGGAGGTAAGGGGGGTGATGGCTTCTTCTTTCTGGACACCAGAGCGGAAGCAGAGTGCTTGGGCACTGGGCAGCACACAGGAACCACCGCGATGGATACAACGGTTGAAGAAATTCCTCCACAGCTAATAAAACACCTCTATGGGGTTAGTACCCTTTGGTGCTTAATAAATAAGATTTAGTACACTGACAGTGCACAACAATTCAAGGGCTATTTGGCCATGGGTAAGGACCATTAGCTACAGATGTAGGAAGTAAATCACGTAGACAACACAGGCCTCGTCCAAGATCACGTTGCAGATCAGTGATGAAATCAAGGATCCAGCCCAAGTCTGCTGCCATTTGATCTCCTGCTCTGCTCAGGAGATCTACACCTCCTCTCACTAAATCCAAGTGCCCGGTACAAGCAGCCCTATTGAAGTCAATGCTGTCACACTGTCATATGTTTTGTAGAACTGAAAAGGAGCTGAAAGGACAGAAGGTCTCCTTTAGCCCAAAAAACAAGATGGGGAGGAAAAAGCCCTATTGGTAGGGCTAGGTCTGGATGAAGGAAAGTTTGCTCATACGAGACTTAGTAGGTGGTAATAAGGGTCCATCAGTCTTCACAGTCTTCAGTTTGGCCCCTTCCATGACATTAAATTCACCTGAAACCGTGCACACTTGAAAAATCTCAGTGATGTCCAGCCAAGTATCTATCTTTCTCCAGCTTACTTTGGATAACATCATCTCCCATGACAGTCAGAGATCAATTTTTTTCATGGAGAACATTTTTCTGTTAATTATTCTAGAAGGAACAGTTCTAACGCTGCGGATCTTTCTCAAGTAAAATCCCTGGTATAGGACAGTATAAATACCTACCTGATGACATATAAGCCGGATCTATATCTCATGGACATAAATTGCAAGGTCATCTGTAGTAGACTTTGGAACAAGGTCTGAATGTCCAGGGACACAGAATGAGATGAGTTTGAAAGCAGTGTCAAAACACCCCCATTACATGGAAATGAGCGTGTGCCCAGATTTCTGTTTGTCAAAGCTGCTGTGACATACACTGTCCAAAGCCATGGTATACTGGGGAAGGGGGTGAGGGTTTGCCAAAAATATATATATTTTCCCCTGCTAGCTCTAAAAAAAATAAATAGATAAGGTTTACAGTTGTTACCACTTTGGATTGACACATTCTATTTGCCTGGATCTAATATTTTTCATGCCCTTGCTGCTGTGCACTAAAGCTGTAATAAGTTAGGTAAATCCCAGACTACTCTTAAACAAACACAAGCTCTCTGTTATGAACATTTCCTTTTCAGCCTTTTTGGGGCAGGGAAGCAGGAAAGGAGTCTTCTTTGTTCCAGCTTTTCTTTCCGGTAATACCAAATTGTTTTGAAAGACACCCATCATCTGCTTTTTATACTCCGAATCACAATTCCACCTTTTTCCCCTATAAAAGACTCTTCCTTTTAAGGCTGTTTTCTCATAAAGAACAGGAGGCAAAATTTTCCCAAGGGGTAACCCAATGAAGTGATACTAGTGAAGAATTTGGTCATACATGATTTCAAGCCCATTAGATACCCAGCTCAAAGCCCTGGCCGGGGTGAAAAGCTACGCGGTCCGTGCCTATGCTGAAATGACAGCCATGATACTTTCCCATCAGCAGTCCACACTCTAGCAATTTATTGTGTTTGGATGCAGTTGCTGGCAATGACTTAACCGCCAGCATGGACACGACAAATCACTTTCGGCATCACGTCAGCTCTCTGTGATTAAATTGCGGATCTTAGAAGGCCCAGCCTCGTGGGATCTGTATGTAAGGACAGACAAAGCCAGCCATGGGTGTTGCCAGGGCCCCATGCAGGCGTGAAATGGATAGGGGCACAGCTCTGCACAGCCACACAACCATTCCTGTGCCCCATGACTTGGAGCGCGATGTCAGGCAAAGCTAATGAGGGGGAACAGACCTGTCTGAGACCTCTCCTTCAGCCTGTGCGGGAAATTCATGCCTGAATGTTACATAGAGAGATGCCATCTGTTTAGTCTGGGTCAAGGATATGCTGCCCTTCGATTAGGGCACTTCTGAGCAAGGAAACTGAGGGAGGTGGAGGCTAAAGCCAGAAGCAGGGTGACAGAAGGCACCAAATTTTCATGCCTGTGGGTCTGCTCTGGATGGGATCAGGTGGGAGGATGAGGAGGAGCTGCCAACTGAAGTAAGCACGGAGACGGGGGCTCCCAGGAACCTGCCCAGAGAACGGGAGTGAGGAGGGGTAGGAAGCTCCTGCCAAGCATGGACCAGGGCTATGACACTAGAAGAAAGATTAACTAACAGCTCAGGAACTGACTGTAACGGCAACAGCCAGTTCAATCAAATCACTTCCAACACACAGTAACAGTATTTATCAGGTGCTTACAGGCTACCCCAAACCACAGTACCTAAATGCTTTCTACAGATGGTGGCAGATCATTACGGTTAGCCCCATGCTTGTTTGCCCAAGGTACTATCCGCAGTACATTAGCTACCCCACTATATAGATGACTAAAGAAAAGGCAGAGCTGTGTGAAACAGCTAGAAAACAGACTCAGCAATAGAAGACTGGTTTAAACAAGCCTGGCCTTCCCTTTTGTGTCCATAAACACCTGCTGTGATGGTGCTGCATGTGTCCATGCAGCATCTTGCAAATCCAGAGTAGAAAATGTTTTGCAAATGAACAGAAGCTGTAAATTAATGAAAGACTAAGCAAAGATGGTAGAAGTAGCCAGGAGTGATCTCCCCTTCTCCCTTGCACAGACAAGATGCAGCTAAAGGCAGACAAAGGATAATTCTCATCTCAGTTACACAGGCACCACCCTGAAGGCAGTCCATAGTCCTTCAGAGGGCATCGGTATGATTGTGATCAAAACCTGCCTAAAATCTGCTAAAAGTGAAACTAACTTCTATTCCTTAAATATTCCAAATCTCAAATAATAGTTGCAGTAACAGCAGAACCATGGTCTCAGTTAGAGGGTGCAGGATTACCCAGATTCCTGTATCAAATCTACCCTTAGCAGTACCTCTAACACGGTGTATTAAGCTAAGCAGATCTGTTGCACAAATATTTCACAGAATTTGCCCAGGGTCTTTTTTGCCCCTTCAACTAAAAATAACAAACCCCACACACTCCTCTTGATTTAATTTTCATTCCTTATAATATGAGCATTTATCCCAAGGTCTACAGAAGACAGAGGCTACAGCCTTTGCATGGTATGAGTAGAAGGTCTGTGACTCACTGGGCTATCACCTGGTGACTGAAGGTGTAAGACAGACCAGATGTCTACCGGGGTTACTTGAAGATGCTACTGTCTGCAGGACCTGCAGAGCTGCCTGTCACCAAACGCACAGGGGAAGGTGCCACCTTCCCAGACCTGCCAGTGAAATTGCTTGTGTGATCATTCCCTAACCCACGGCAGTTGAAACAGGGCAGATGATTAGAGCTGAGTGGGATCATTTTGATGGGCACTGCTTTGGCAAACTGCTCACGCGAACATCTGTGTGGCATAGCTGGCTGTAAAGGGTAGGCAACCTCTTCCACTGCTCCAGCTGGATCCAGAAAGGGACATGCACTCTGAATCAGACTAGGACTAATCTTCTTATTTCTGAAAAGAATCAGAAGCTTCCTTTTGGCATAATCCCTTCACCTTTCCACCTACTTTTCTGTCTCCCGGGACACGCTGCTGCCAGGTTTCAGAGGAATGGTGACACCTGCAATGAAGGGGGAGGCTTTTGCAGGAGAGGCCTCCAGATTGCCTGCCACAGTGCTGGAAGGTACAGAAGCTACATGGGTAAATCCCACGCTGTCTTTCCCTACAGCGTCCAAGGGGGGTCAATTCAGTTGCTTAAACACAGTCATCTAGAGCCATGGGACAGTACCCACACGACCTCAAGCTACCACTCTGGATGTCCTACGCGTCTTTGGTAACCCACAGCTGTCTCAAATACCCTAGAGCGTCTTTAGTAGGAAGAGGCAGCTAAATTTACACAGCTGAACTGAGCTATTAGGTCAGCAATTCAGAATTTTTTTCTGACAACGGTTATGGCAAGCGTCAGCCAGAGGCGAAAGTTGCCAGGCCATATTCAACAAATGCATTTGAAAGTGGTGTTATGCGAAAAAATGTGGGCACCTGAGGAATGTGGGCCTGCATCCAAAACATGCAGCCAGACACATACTGGGATTTTCAAAAGTATTTAGCAGCCAGCATGTAGGATTCTAACTTCTGCCGAAACCAGCGCCAAGGCCATTTCAAGCGTCCTGTTAGATACCTCCAGTGCCTTTCAAAACTCACACTCCTCACACTGAATAGCAACACAGAGCTCCAAGCAGGAGCAGAATTTACGACCCCCCAGATGGAGGCCTGGCACAAATGCGGTCAGGCAGAGCAGATAAGAGCACACAGGTACATCCTCTGCAGCTAGTGCTGCACAACGCCCTGCTAAAGGTCGTGAAACACGTGTGTTTAGGCAAGCCGGGCAAGGACAGAGCCACAGCTTTGCTACTGATCCTATGCAATCAGCTCTGATGATTGCTTTCTGTGAGTGCAATGGGAAAAAATTATTTCAACTTTTAACCCAGCATGTAACTTTTTTTTTCCTGGTAGTGGGGCCTTAAGTTTTAATCCAATTCCTAAGAAAGAAAAATCAACCCTAATTTCACTCCTCCTCACTCTGCAAATTATTCTTTCCCTCTCCCAAAGCACAATGCCTTACGTATGCCTTCTTCATTTCGTTAATTACACTTACCCAACCAGAGGCAGGGAAGGAGGAGGCCAATGCTACGCGAATGGATCTGACCAATCGTCTTTCACCACGGCAATACCGAATAACAAATATACTTAGGAAATCAAATTAGTGGAGAATCCGCAGGTTGCAATTTGTTCATAAGCAGCACTCATTGAATACGTTAGCAAATACACGTGTAAAATTAAAGTTTGTTTGAGAGCAGATAAACAAGCTGCATTGATTAGACAGGCCGCTGTTAAAAGTTTGTTTGTCTCTCCCAGATTAGTCAAACGAGAGGATAGATAGACAAGCAGATAGGCTGACAGACAAACAGATAGATAGAATTGTTCCTGCAAACCTGAAGGTTGCATTTTCAGGGAGGCAGTTTTGGGTGAAATCAATAAACCAATTTCTGGAAGCTGGAGTACTGCTAGTAATTAGAAAAAGGCCTCTGCAGCCACCCCATGCTCAGCTCTGAGATCTCCCTTCATGGGTTTCAATGAGAGAGAAATTGAGTGACTTCAATAATTTCATGCCGGGTTATGGGAGGGAGGTGAGGAAGGGTGAGTTCCCAACCATCTAATAGGTCTCTAACAGCTTGATAATTGGCCTATCCCGTGGGTGATTAAGGATGAAAATAACTAATTTCCGCTCATCTTACAGACTAATCAGATCACCTCACCCCTATCATTTTCTCCTCTATTTAAAGAGACAGTCTCTTTCTTTCTGGCATCAAAGGCTAGCAGGATGCAATCATTTAAGTTAGTAAAGAAGCTAGTTCAGGCCAGGCTGGAGTTAGTGCGTTTAAGATACCAGCTATTCAATTGGTTGCTCTGTAATAAACCTTTTACTTCTGGCTTCTGCTGCAGTGCTCCAGCCTCCTCACATGCAGCATACGAATCCTGCTCCACGAACCGAGTGCTGCATGCTGGAAAGGGGGAGGGACGGGCTCAGACCTGAACCCAAATCTGGATGTCGCAATGCTGGGGCATCCTCCCCAGCCTCGGTGTCCTAGCCATGCCTTCAAGAGTTTGCATGGCAGGTGATCCCTTGTCAGAAAGGCCATCTTTCAGCACTTTTGCTAGCCCAAACTTTCCATATACAGTAGGTTAGATATGAGGCGCACATCCTGTGCAGCTCCACCGGGGCTTCTGGGCCACCAGGAACAGACAAGAGGCTACAAAGATGAGATAAGGGCTGGACGAATTCCCATCGGACCGGGGATCTCATTTTACTCCTTGCATAGGGGCCCAAGTGTGTTATTTCCGACAGTGCTTTGTGCAGCGCTAATCGTTTTGTCCCTGTTCAGATGGTCCTTGTCTAGATTCACGGTTGTGCCTCCACAGACCCTGTGCTCTTAGGGCGATTCACAGACGTGGGTCCTTCATGTCCCACCTGTATACGTAGGTCTAAATAAGTGTCCTGGTTTATATGAGCACTAAATACCTCCTTGTTCAGCGCTAAACTGAGTACTGGCAGGGAAGGCAGATGTGATGTGAAAATTAGTCTGATCAGCACTAAAGAAACAGCTTTCCTTGACTAATCCACAGTATCAAAGAAGTAGTGAGGTCCTTCTTCTCTAGAAAGATTTGGACCTGCTTTTGCCAGAGACCTTCATGGCTCCTGGGAAGAACTCATGGAGGCCTCAGAGAAGCACAGGGAAATCCCTCAAGCACACGTTATCTCTCCCCGTGTGAGAAGCCTGCAGTACACCGCTTTAAACCACAAATTTCATTCTCCAGGCCCCTCTGCAGGGTGCTCTGGAACAGTCCAGTCTCAGGAGGTTACAGCATGGTGTGACCCATGCCACTAAGGAAGAAGAAAGCAAGATTTTTCCTGAGGGAGAAGAAGAGAGAAGCAGCTTGACAGAAAGAAGAAAAAGCTAGTTGGCAGACCCCCCCTTCTATCATGCTTGCCATTCTGGGTACCAAGCACGCTCTTCTAAAAGCCTGCAAAGAGCAGAATGTGGTTCATACAGAAAACTCAAGCACAGCTGTTTCAATCCCATGCGTCTCTGTCAGGAGAACAGACATCAAGACAGTGGAATTGAGACTGAGACCTCGGCAGCGGCCTCAGCACTGCTGTTCCTTTGCATTGAGCAATTAGGCAGTATTCGCAGATGGAGAACTCCAGCCCTGGAGTTGAATCGGGTCAGCTCACTGGCATAATGCTGATTATTTGCAAAGAATGCCAGTGTCAAACCCTATTTCCCTGAACGTAGCGGAAACCATAATGAACAGCAGTTTTCTCCCTCGTTATTTTCAGGTCTGCTTCTCCAGTTAGTTCTGTGTCCAACACATCCTATCTACCTGCTTGCTTTCAGTGTTACATTCACAACTGCTTCCCTCCCTTCATTTTATCCCTGCTTTTGCTGCTATTGCCCTGGAAACCTCTTGGCCCTCATAACTTTTGCCTCATGCCTTAAAGCAGTAGCCTTTTCTTCACCTCCAGAAAGGACAGCTGCATTTTGCCTGGAAGGAAAGATCCAAGTCACAGCCACCAACTTTCATCATATCTCTGCCAAAAAGGACGTCACTGTTGTGGCTTCTCTAAGGGACTTCTTTTTCAGGCATGTCCTTCATCGCTTCTGCTATGGAACCAGAAAGTCATCCTCTTCCCAGAAGCAAGCCATTGATGCACACATAGCACTACACACACTTGTTCACCAGAGATGAACAAGGCTGTAGGTATGACAAGCCGAAACTTCCTACAACTCATCCCGCTCTCATCAAAAGCACGTCCGTGTTCAGGACATAACAACCCCATGGCAGAAATAGCTGGTAGTATTCCCTGCTGTCACAGCTTCCCTATTTCTCACCAAATGTACCTCGTCTCCAGCCACCATATGCAGCTTGGGCAGGCTGCCGGCTCATTTTGTGTGTGCTGCTCAGCAGTGCTAGAATTTTCAATCAGGAGCAGGCCTGGTAGCTAATGGCAAACGTGCCCGTGCAAGGACATCTCCTGCTGTCTTGAACTTCAGTCTGGGCTCCCGTGTGTTTACTAACACTCTCAGACAGCCCATCAACAAAGATGATGGAACACCAGTCATTTGCAAAGCGGGGACTGAAGGCTGGATTCAGCTTTACCAAGGCTTTGGTGCCCATTACAGTATGCAAGAACATTTGTGGGTGCCCTCTGGGCAATTGTTTCAGCGGTTCAGGGAACCATAACTACAGGGCTATGGAGCTGTCACAATCTGAATGAAGGAGAAACACATGAGTGAGATTTTAAGCTTCTCATCTGAAACGCGTGGCAAAACTACACTTCAAAACTAAGGCTCTGAGAGAGGTGAACCCTCCTGCCCCTTTCAAGGGCTCCCATGTCTCCCTGGCAGTAGAAAGGCCACTACCGTTAACTGTTTCACTGCTGGTTGACAAAAGGAGAAAGCAAAAACACCGTATCGAGAACTACAGTGGGGATTTCATCTCGGCACTTCAGCGTAAAGTTGGCAGCTCATGGGTGAAGCTTGGAAAAACATTCCCATTTTCATTCCTTTTGGTTCTATCCTGCCTGCAACATTTGTGTGAGTTTGAAAGGAGACCATAAGCGGGCTGGGGTCTCCCGAATTAACCGAAGGGTTAATTCACCCTTTGACAAACTAAGGCAAATGGAGCAAATTATTAATAAAAAATATTTTACTCAATGAAATTTGAGTCTCTTTCTCCCCTCTGTCTCAGCTTGTGGAATATCCCTGTGCAAACAGCAATTTCCTTACATCTATGTTATCAGAATTTATATGAGAAATATCCATATTTTATCATATATTTTGAGGGTGGAGTGATCCCAAATATTCAGATTGTGAGCTGCAGTACCTAGTCCCATTTGGCCACATTTGCCACTTGGTAACTTCTTGCTTATTCCTTGGGTGAGCTGATGGGCATTTCCAGTGCGAAAGTCTACTTGTGGGGTTTTCAACTAAGTTCTCTTGATTGCAAGTTCTTTCTGCGAGTCCTCAAGTTAAGTAAGTTAGGAATTCACTTCTTTGTACCAGTAATACCTAACACCCCTTGTGTTCCCAGACAGCACAGTGGGAAGAGAAGGATCTGGAGGAAGGGAAGGAAACCACATGCCAAATGAGCCCATTTTGTACACCAGAAGAGAAATTTACACATTTTTGCTATTGCATTTTTTCTTAATGGTTTGCCAAGCTCCAGAGTGGAGTCAGTAGCAAGATAAGTAGTGCAGGGAATCCTACATACTTTCAGGTTTCCTTGCAAGTATCTCACACAGCTCCAGTCCTCTGTTCAGCGCACACTTGAGTATGTGCTTAAAATTATTCCTAATGCCCAGAAAGCAATTTCTACCTTTTCCAGGAAGTCCTGTCATAACAGTCTTCAGCGTATGCATGAAGAGACACATGCTTATGCATATGGCTGAATAAAGGCAGAGCGCTGGATTGAGGTCTTCATGACGAATGCACGCATGCATATGCACACACACATACATGCAGGACGCGTGGCTCTGTCTTGCCTGTTCTGCTGCACTTTCCCTTGAGAGTCGTCACCGCAGCTGGGCTTGCATCCCTTCTCCAGCACAATGCGCCACATTCACTCACAGAATTGATCTGCCCTGAAAACCACTTCTCTCACATTTCTAAATCTCTTGGCGTAAAACCTGTTATTCTCTTGACATTAGGCTATTCAATACCTGTCACTTCCCCCCCTCAGAAAAAATTGACTTCCGAGTGACATTATATGATAAGCAGTTATATACTGAGACTTCTAACCAGATGGAGCCCTTCCATCACTGGAGACAACACAGAGCACGTGGGATAAATGCTCGCCGTCGCATAGTCTCTCTACTTGCTGCCTCGCAGAAGGAACTGCTCCTTGCCTCCCAAAGCCCTGCTGTTTGAACCTGCTCCACAGCTCTGAGGAACAGACTCTCAGGTGGACATCTGAGATAGTCCCAGTGCTGGAAAGGCTGGTGCTCTCTAGGGCATATTCACAGCCAGATTCAAACCCTCTTTTTTTTTTTTCTACTATCCCATTTTATCAATTTATATCTCGTCTCTCAGCCATTATTGTTGGATATAAATCTGGCCCAGCAGCTCTTGGGACTGGAGCAAGACTCCACAGACCGTTCCAAACCTGGAAATGCATCCATGGTGTATCTCACCCTGAGGAAACCCTCACCTCTTTCCAAACAAAGGGGATGCAGGTCATTCAACACAACAGAAAAACACACATGCCTCCAGACTGCAAAGCAATACAGAATCATGGTACACGCGAGTTTGGATTGAAAGCAAAACAAATACTTTGCTGAAAGTGAACAGCAAACTGTACAGGGAGACTGGGTATGGCCAAGACATTAGGACTCAATCCCTAGTTTTCTGGTTAGTAGACACAAGAGGCTCCAGGATGTTACTCATGCTTTGCAGCTCGTTGTAGGCTCTTCTGTCAGCCCAGTGCCCTCTCCTTTTGTGCCAGTACAGAGTGCTTCTGTCTAGGACTCACCTCAGTCGCCCCAAAACTCCTTCGCCATCTTGTGTTTTCATGGGAGTTGCAGGAGCCCTCGGAGGTCATTAATAACTAATGTTATCATTAATGCAATAGCACTCAAAATAGGGCAAAGGAACTCATACTCTCAGGATCTTAAAGTAGAGTTTTCTGGGTTGTAAAAACAGCCCACCCAGCCAGCCGTTTGTCATGGAGCTTAGTTCTGCCATAAAATGCTAATCAGCCTGAACAGTCACGTCCCCCATACGCCATATCTTTTTATGAGCACATTAACACGGTCGTTAGGGAGAGGGGACTCATATGGACACAAACACGTACCGCAATCATTTATTTCCCCCTCAAACTCCATCCCCAGTGACTCTAATTCATTTGCAGGAAGCAGTTTTCCTTCCCCTCCATTGAGGTGGTTTCTGGCTTCCAGAAACCCAGACACGCCCAGACCACCAAGCTGTTGCGTCATGATATTGCATCATTTATCTCCTGAGACAGACGTCACAGGAGCAGGCAGAGCCATCCCCTCCATAAGAGAGAACGCACGTGCACCCTGGGATCTTCACAAGGGGTTACGTCAGGTGGATCATGAGAAGTAGCTGTCTTTTGTTTGGAGTGAGGACCTGGCAAAGGTTTGATAAAAGTCACCTTTCTCCTTCAGACACCAAAAATGATCACTCTGTATGTGATACAAAGATAGAGCTGGGAATAAAGTTTGGTAATTCAGATAGAGAGATACAGGCCGCTGCCACTCAAGCTAAGAGAGAGCTAAAGTCAATTTTAGGAGTAGATAGCCAGTCTCCAGAGGGCACCTTCATACACACAGGCAGCGTGATGCAGAGTAAAGGAGAGGAAATAACTGAGAGCAAAGAGCACAAGGATATTTGTCTTGTGGGTGTGTGCTGGTTTTGGCTAGGATAGAGTTAATTTTCTTCACAGTAGCTGGTATGGGGCTATGGTTTGGATTTGTGCTGGAAACAGTGTTGATAATACAGGGATGTTTTAGTTACTGCTGAGCAGAGCTTACACAGCATCAAGGCCTTTTCTGCTTCTCACCCCACCCCACCAGCGAGGAGGCTGGGGGTGCACAAGGAGCTGGGAGGGGACACAGCCGGGACAGCTGACCCCAACTGACCAAAGGGATATTCCATGCCATATGATGTCATGCTCAGCATATAAAGCTGCGGAAGAAGGAGGAGGAAGGGGAGGATGTTTGGAGTGATGGCATTTGTCTTTCCAAGTCACTGTTAGGCATGATGGAGCCCTGCTTTCCTGGGGATGGCTGAACACCTGCCTGCCCATGGGAAGCAGTGAATGAATTCCTTGTTTCGCTTGTGTGTGTGGCTTTTGCTTTACCTATTAAACTGTCTTTATCACAACCCACAAGTTTTCTCACTTTTACTCTTTCGATTCTCTCTCCCATCCCACCAAGGGAGAGGGAGCAAGCAGCTGCATGGTGCTTAGTTGCTGGCTGGGGTTAAAGCACAACAGGGTGTAACCCCCTGACTGGCTAGGGAGATGGTGACCCCCACATCTGCATTCATGGCATCCAGAACAAAAGCACTGCAAACAGACCCAGGGTGTCACTGCATCCTGCTTGCTTAGTCCCCTTCTTACCAGAGTTAGCCGCATCCACTTAGGCGAAACAAGAATAAGGCAGTAGTAGCTTCAGTGCAAATGATTTCTTTTTTCCTAATTCTTTCTTTTTCCCCCCCATCAGTGAATTGTCCCCTCCTTCCATCTCCTATTCACTCTCTATCTCACTGTATGCAAACCACAATCCCCCTTTTCTTCTTTCTGCTTTATTTTCCTGAACGCTCATTAACTACTCACAAAGGACCGTGCCTGGCGGATAGGAGCTGCAATTATCTCCTGGTTCTGACCCGTGTTCAGCGGTCAGAGATTAGCATCAGCAATAATAATGGAGTGCGAGATGCAGGCAGCTGCATGCTGGGGATTTGACAAGTATCCAGACTGCTAGAGCCAACGTGAGGGGAAGGGATTCCACTCAGGGGACCGTGTCCTCGCGAAGGTGGACGTGGATGTTTCAGTTTTGTCGGGGGGAAATTCCAGCACATCCCTCATGCCTGTTGAGGGAAGACGATCAACTTGTCCTCCGATATTCCAGCTATACGTCCTGCCTCTATTTCCACTCATTCTGGTGTGCCCATGAAACTAAGGCAAGCAGGAGATCGTTCCTGCTACAGTGACCCTCCTTACTTCAAACTTCATGCATTTTTTTCATTTGCAAAGTGAAAAAAACACCAAGAAAATAGATCACCAAATCATGCACATTAGTGAGGAAATATCTCCTAGACTGCTAAAATAAACAGTCCCGCCTTTTCCCACCCCCAGTAAAAGATAGGGAAAATATTAGACTGATTTTACTGACTTCTAGAGTGCCTTCCCACTGAGGGTTCCCATGCGCCTTTCATTCTTTCTGTCCACCCACTCATCTGTTTAAGGCATCCATCCATCTCCACTGTCTCAGTGCACTATACTGCAATTAAGATTCCACGGCAGGCTTCAGTGTGGGTCTCCTTCTCATTTCTCTTAGCTTTTCAGCAGCTTTGTTTGCTAAATTCCATGGTTTTGTTTGTATATGGGTTTATGATTTCTTGTTTTTGGTTACTGCAAGCAGGCTCTGACAAACAGGCAAGTCCTGTAATATGCTTGAAAAAATAGTTGATCTTTGGCTCAGTCTTATCTCCTCTATCCATCAACACTATTAGGGCTGTCTCTGTGTCACATCCTTGGCTGAACCTTCATCACAAAAAGTCCAAGGTGTCAAAACTTTCCAGGCAACGTTGGAATTTGCTTGTCACTTAACGCCTTCGGGATACTACATTTTTTTTTTTCCCCTCAATGGAGAGTTTGTGGACAAGATTCTTAAATTCAGGGATGTATGACTTCAGGATAAAGTTTCATCTGTTTATCTATTCAGGAATAACATTATAAGCTTAGCTGGTAGGCAGAAAAAACAACAGATGTAGGTACAGCTATTCAGAGACAGGCTTTGGACTTTCTTCATACCCATTTCCAGTTAAGATGCTTGATCCACTCCTGACCTCATTTGAAATATCCAGTCTTCTAGAAATCAGAGACAGAATTCTCATCAGAGCAAACTTTTTCAAGAGAAGACTTCAAATTCATCCTGCTTCTGGTTAGCTTAGAAATAACACAAGAATAGACCCTCTCAGAGCATATCAGTGCTCCCTGAACCTGGTATCTGCTGACACCTGGACATTTGGAAGTGCAGTGATAATGAAAATAAAAAAATATGAAAAAGTTAATTAAAACTTTCTGAACCTCAAAAACTGTTCAGCTTGAGATTTGGAGAAAGTTCAAATTTGATTTGTATTGTAGCTGATTAACCCCGTTCGTCCTAAAAATATCCCTAACTATATTTCACAGTTATAAGACATCCAAAAAGTGACACCAAAAAATGCTCAGAAACAATTGCTCGAGTTGTTAAATGTTTGCAATTCAAGTGTCCTCACACCCACTTTTGCGCACTGCTTTAAATATCAAAATGATTTTTTTTTTTACTGGCACAAGAACTTTCAGCAATTAACTTTAAATTTCTGTAGGCAAGTATTTACACCAGGAGCTCCTACCTGCTTTCTGCGAAGCAATATTGTGAATTAGATGACCAATCAGAACTGCAGATTGACTGAAGATAGAAAGACCTATGTGGTAGAAGAAAAAAAAAAAGGCACAAAGTAGCAGCATTCCACTTTTCTAAACACAGAATATGAGTTGAACAATGTCAAGTTCATAATCAATTCCAATATGCCAATTTCAAAGGCAAAACAGGTTCAAGAAGATTCGTAGCAACATCTACAGTCTTTGCCTGCAGGACACGAGTTCCAAGCCAACCACAGATACATTTCATCATACAAACCCTTTTTGGTTACTATAGTGAAATCATTAATTGATCATTGCCCCTTTAGAAATCACTAAGTCGCTACCCTCTGCTCTCGTCCTTGCTGTTCAGAAGAGCAGGGGATTTTGTCACTGAATGGACCAGGCAGATAACCCTAGTCCTTCACATATATGCAACCTTCTAGCTATATTAAGTCCAAGGCACGCTGCTACTGCTGAGTGAAAGTCTGCACTCCCACGCATTAGTTATTCCCATTTGGTATGCGAACAGAGGATGCTGCTTTGCAGGGCTGTCGATCCAGCATGAAACTCACTTTGGAAAACTGTTTTTAAAGAAGAGAATATCTGCATCAGTGAGGGGAGAAGGTAGGGGGGAATAAATCTCCTGGTACTTTTGTTCATTATTTAAAGCAACTGTTATTTTCTCTCTCACTTTTGCTTTCAAATTTGATATCCAAGAGACAAGATTTCTTCTACTAGGCACCACTGGGGGAAACAGACCGTGCGATCAGAGTTTCAGAGAATGCTTCATTCCGGCATTTCAGGCAGGAGGAAGGTCCAGAGGAGACGGAACAAGCAGCAACGAGGAATCTGAAAAGACTTTGAAATGCAGCTCTGATCTCTGCTGGTTCAAACCTCACACGAGCCACTGCTTCGGGTGCCTACGTACCTCATCTAACACTAACAAATACAGAATGCAAGGAAGGGAAAACTAGGAAGTGGGGTCTGTTAACGGAAGGGAATTTATCAGGGCTCCTCCTGCCAAACACCATTACAGGCAGCCACTGTAATGAGCATCTGACCAGCACGCTCAGCTCCTCACATCTCTAATGGTCATCTTGTGGTTCATCACTGACTGCTCTGCTCGGGTCAGGTCTCACCAGGTTGCAAAATACAAACATTACAGAAACTACAATGCCTGACTGTATCCATCAGTTTCTTCCAGAAGCTAACAGCCCTGTTCCTCAGAGGACTTCAGGTAGTGCTGGGTGGGTAACTGTCTTTACTGAAAAAAGACAGTCTGGGCTCAGATCTCAACTTAGGACCTCAGTCAGCCCTGATGATGCTTGGTGCAGTGTCATAACTGAACTTTGCAGCTGCTCCTGTCCCTGTAAGAACAAAAGAGGTACCTGGACCCAAGCATGCTACTTTGTGCATTTACTTTTTTGAGGCCAGCAATTAACCAAGGGTAATTTATGCACTATAGAGAAGGACATCAGATAAATGCAGACTGCATAACATGGTATGCCTTTAAGAGGCAGGGAAAAAACAGTATATCATGGGATTTCAGGTAGGGAGTACAGCATCAGCAAGCTGGAGGGGAGAACATTATTAACGAAGCACTTTCACTGAGCTATTTGATAACTTTGGACAAGGTAAGCGGAGTCTGGAGGATATGTTAACTTTGTGCATACACAGAATGGGCAAGCCTTGTGACTGTTAATGGCTTTGTTAAATCATTTCTCTTAGCGAGTCTGTCTGTAATAAAGGATTGCTGCACCTTCCCTCATTTTTTAAGCTGCTTTGAATCTTACTCATGGAAAGTATTAAGTGCTGGCATTACATCTGTAAAATTAAGGCCCTAAAAAGGTCAAAGTCATCAGCTTAATTTTTGCAAAGAGGATTGAGCAACACTGGGATCTCAGGATATCTGATTAGTTAGACCTTACAGTTTTTTTCTGTTGTCTACTCTACCTTACTTTAACTGTCTTTTCTCTCCCAAAGTTTTGTGGATGTTTTAAGTTAATTTTGTGGTAGCATAAGGTACCAGACTGCCAAACTGCAAGAGTAAAGGCATCCTGCATGTTTAGATCTGCAAGCAATATCAGCACTGGCTTCTCTATCCATTATCCCATCTCTCATCCCCTCACTCCTTTCCTACCCTAAAAAAACCCCTAGCAATTAAATCGAGAAGGGATTCACAGAAGGAAGAAAAATTGCAATCTTTGTGTCCCATTCTGTCCCGACCCTTTCTGGCTAACTGCCCAACAGGAAGGCTATTTATACCAGCAGATTTTTTTTTCAGGAGGTGGGTGAAGAGCTCTACTGTATCTCATCTACCCATCTGATAGGCAACTAATCGGCCATCAAATCATAATGATTTTCAGATGCGGAACAGGGTTAGAAGCGAAAGGTGAAAAGCATTAGACATCCAGTCAATTTGCATACATGTAGCCGCATGAGTGCTTGAGCTTTGGAGGGTAAAAGGTAACAGCCACCAAAGTGAGCGTGAACAATGAAAAATGTGAACAGAGTAGCCTCTGTTTTGACCATTAGCTCTCTCTCCAAAGATTGTTTGAAGGAAGCCGAGATGTTCAGGCTGACAAGCAAAGATGACAACATCCGCTCCAGCATGCTGTCATGCGCCTCAACCATCCCAGCCTCAGAGGAGAAGGCAAACAGTTAGCCAGGCCCTCTTAGTGTGCTGCAACTGCAATAGCAATAATTTTTCAGAGCACGCTAAACCTAAACCCTTCAAGAAACCTATGGACTCTGTCACCTTGGAAATTCCAGCTTCATTTGATCAGTACAGGGAGCCCTTGTGTTATTTATCACACAGAAAAAACATTCCTCTGCAGGACCATCAATCCAGCCTGAAATTCACTGTGTTGAAAGAAAAGGAAATCTGCATGGCAAAAAACAAAGGCAAACCAAAAACCTTCTGAAGATAGCTGACACCAGGGGAAGCAAAGATGTGGTTGTTCTATCTCAAGGCAGGGAAAAGGGTTGTCTGTGGTGGGCAGAAGAAGGAAGAAATAAACATGCTGGAGAAATGGTTTTACTAAATGTACTCAAGGTTAGGTTTCAGAGCAGAATGAAAAAAGTCAGTGAAGATGAACAAGGCCTCTATGTATCCCTCCAGAGGTGTTTCAGGCTGTCTCCAAACTCCAGTGGACACCACTACCCATCAGAGTTGATTTACGTGGGTTTAGATTTCTCTTCCCCTCCCAGTAGGAGCAGTGGAAATGGACAGGGCTTTCTATTTCAGTACCAAAATTTATCACAAAGCACATTCTGAACAATCAGTGGGCTGTATAACCCTTCAACCATCTTCACGCTCCTTTTAGCCACATAGACCTTCTCCACTGAGGCCCATTGACCCTACTTCTTCAAATCCAACTTCAGAATCTACTCCTTCTTGTAGACTCAGGAGAAGCTAGTGTAAAAGTCTGTCCTCTTAAGCAATAAAATGTGACAAAAATATGCTGATATGAAAACCAACATATAAATACCTAAGAACTATTCTAATATCACAACATTTGTCAGAGAAGGAAGAGTATCATTTGCTCCCTTCACCTGTCATACTGCTGGCTCCACTAGTCTCTGCAGAAAGACTTTTCTATCCATGGCTGAAGGAGTTTCTCTCTTTTTCTCAAAGAGGAGGAGACAGGAGCAGGCGGCCTCCTAGCTCCTTTCATCGGGCAGCCTGGTTGAAGAGAACTGCCCTTTGGCAATGAGAATCAGAGCAACTCTCTACAGGGTGGCTAGGTTGAGGAGTCCAAACCTAGACATCTAAACTGTAGACGTTTAAAGTCTGGGTAGATGAAGCTCAGCCGTTATCTCCCATGACATATGCTGCCAGCTTGCAAAAAAACCCTAGGATCTCAGGGATAGAGTTCGTTTTAGGAACCCAACTTCACTGACACACAAACTACAACTTTCTTGATACTACAGCAGCACTGTAGCATCAAACTATCTCGAGTTTTAGACCAAATGTTTCATTTTCCTCCTTCAGAAAACTGTGCTTTCTATCATTGGCAAAAAGCACCCTATTTTTGCAATCAGCTCTTGGAGAAAAACGGATCTGACAGAAGTCAGTAGGCATAAGGGTTACTTTGTACATCTTCATCCAGCATGTAAAGTACTGTACACACAAACGCCCACCATAGAGCAGAAAACTAAAAATTATGGATAATGAAAGGAACAAGATGAATCTTGCGGAAAGTTGAAGACTTTCAAACATTTCTAATACATTCAGAGAGACTCATTCAGGAGAAAAGGGAATCAGTGACCTGTGACTCATCTATACTTGTCTCTTCTCTTGCTGTGACTTATAGCTTGATAATATAGTGGAATTCTATTTTACCAAACTTCCCTTGAAGGGATCATTTGACTCAAGAGATCAAACCTGAATTTCCCACCCCCCCTGCAAAACAGTCTCTGTGTGTGGGCAGACGTCTTTGCCCTGTTGATTAGAGAGCCATCAGCTGGATCAGACTGGAGGTGATTTCTTTCAATGCTTTCCAAAGATAGGAAAGAATTTGATATCTCTTACGTAAGGTGCTAATCAAAGCCACTTAGAACCTGACTGACCCATTAAAATACCTACAGCAGAACCAAATTGTGTTGCTGCAAAACGGGGATTTTGCATTTCTGTATACAACTCATGGGGAGGGGAGAAGAGGGAAGGAAGGAAGCTCCCTGCTGTGCAGGTCTTCCATCCTTTCCCTGAAATGATCCAAACAGGTACACCTGGATGGCATAAACCCTGACAAGGGAATTCGGTTGTATAGGGACTTCAGCTGTCTGCATATTCCACTGCTTGGATGGGAGATTTCCCATGATGAGTATCCCTCTCACGTACCACGTCACAGGAGTCACTGTCAAAATGACAGTCAAAAGAGTAAGGGCAAATATACAGATCTGCCTCCTGAACACCCATCTATTGTTTATATAATTATCTACTTTTAATTATTGAGCGAGCCTCCACAGCTTCATACCACCCACCCTCCTAGACAAAACTCCCTTCACAGTGCCTCTGGACGCACGCTGATCCCTGCCTTTCTGAAGTAGCAGGGCCACAAAAAGCCATGCCCTGTGCTAATGCCACCTGTACGCTTAGAGGGGAGACACCAGGCTGTAGCTGCTGCTTTGGTACCGGCCAGAATGGCATACGAGCTCCGAGCCACATGTCAAAATATGCTTAAATCGAGACTCTGAAGTGAAGGCGCAGGATGTCTCTTCTTTTACAAGGTGGCTATACACCAGTTTACAGGAGAAGCAGGACATG
This sequence comes from Phoenicopterus ruber ruber, assembly GCA_009819775.1. Taxonomy (NCBI): domain Eukaryota; kingdom Metazoa; phylum Chordata; class Aves; order Phoenicopteriformes; family Phoenicopteridae; genus Phoenicopterus; species Phoenicopterus ruber. The sequence goes on along the minus strand of CM020215.1, from coordinate 91,380,183 downwards.
AGCTGGGCTCTCTTAAACCCTAAGCTGTTGTACTAACCGCAGGGCTGCTTTTTCCCCTCTACTGATTACTACAGTTGCTACTTGTGTTGCTGCAGTTCTAGTTACAGAGGAGGAAAAACAGTACAAAACAGTACCTGAAAACTTTCATCTGAGTAAGACCAACCCAGTCTACTTCTGGGGATTTGTGTGCCCATATTCTTCATTTATCTTCATTTCACACCGTTGTTCATGCCAGCTAAGTTGTCTCTGCCAGAAATCTTTTGGAAAGAGGAAGTGTCATGAGAACCACTGCAATTATAGATCCAAACCCACACCAGCTGGGTCAGTGCAGCCACTTCAAAAACTTTTTGTGTCTAGGACCATGTGTTCATATACATATACCTTTATTTTCATGCATGTCTGTTTCTTCCACTTTTCTTTGTTAAGCAAAGGTTACCGCTCTCTGCAAATTCACAACAGTTTGCTGCCAAACTCTAGACGTTTGCAGCAACGTGATGTTTGCAGCAGACTGAAAACAAACTTGCCATGCAAATGCTGAGTTCGTGGCACAGGTGCATTTTGGAGTAGTGCTCCCTGAGCTCTGTGCAGGGAGGTCATACAAAGCAGTCCTCAGTAGGCCTGTGAAATTGCACTGCTCGGTAACACGTACAAATGCAGCGGATAAGGTAAAGAGAGAAAGGGGGATCCTGGTGAGCTATCGGAAGAGCTGAGTTTTGCCAAAGCATTGTCATAGGGCTGGCTATAAGCAGCCACAAAAACAGAGGGTTTCACCTGTTCCTTTCTAGGAGACCCAGCTTAAAAATAAACCTATGCTGCAAATGTGCATGTTTGTCTCCACTAACTACACAGGGTGAACAGTATAGTCTAACTTTCAATCTACCATCAGGTTCCGCTCCACATGATCCCACTAACAGCTGCTCCAGGATGGCAGAAAGGGCAGCACAAGGGGCAAGAATTGCTTAAAATCCTCACACCTTGTCCATATACAAGGTCAGCCAAACAGCCCTGGGAAGGCACACCTCTTTCTTTATTTTCTCGTTTGCCTATGCCTACACATCCCTCACCATGAGGGCAGGGGAGTGCAAGAGGAAATGTGATAGGTGCAGTTCGGGGCAGTTCACAGCCTGGGCAGGGCCCAAATGGAGCCAGCAAGGCAGAAGGAAAGAGTGGAGGAAACAGCCTGTGGCTGCTCCAGGGTGAGTCTGTCCCCCAAACCACTCCACGTCATCTAAGCAGTGAACAAGCCTTGAGCTGGTTCTGGTCTGCTGACTTAGAACATCTCAGGGGCGTTCTTCTGGAGCATGCTCCTGAGTGTATCCTGCCTTTCCACAGCATTATGCAGGCTTGCCGTACAAAACCCTCCTGGATTCTATCACAAAATGGAAATTCAGGGATGAAAAAAAACCTCAATGCTTTCAAAAGGAGTCAGAGCTTGATTTATGGCTTTATGCCCAACCAATACTAGCTTGATTCAGAGATTCAGAGTTTCTGCAAGGAGAAGGTTGTTTTGAAACCTCCTGAACTTTTCTGAGCCAGAAGGTGGTCTGAAAGAAAGCCTTATTTTATTTTCCTGGTACTCTCTGTGACAATCCCCCAATGAGACATTTGCTGGCCAGCAGAAACAGGGATTCAGTCTCTCTGCATCACGGCAGGATACAAACAGCAGTAAGCTACTGCTCGGGCTAGGTCAGGGCGGGATGAGTGGACCTGTCACAGCAAAAGCAATTTGCCAGGCATGCAATGCCTTAGGGGTGCAGTGGCCCCACCTTTGCAATAACCTGTCTGCCCCAGACAGGGTGCCAAGGGAGATGCGGTAGTGCTGTATGCAGAATGCACGGCTGCACCCAGGCCTTGGCTATACAGACCTGCCAGAGAAACTCCAAGGCAGGTAAAGCAGGACTAGGGTCCTGCACAAGCACTTCTTGGAGGCTGGTTTGCCCACTCATGCCAGCCGCTGCACTCTCCTGCTGATGCAACAGGCTGGACTGAGAGTCCAGAGCACCCGAAAACATCCGTACTCCTCCTCCCACACATTAAACACTATGGGTTATTTTTACAGCTGCCCTTTTTTTCTATTACTCCTCCACCTGGCACATCTGCCGCCTTTGTTCTGCCTCTCCAAGATCTCATGCTGCACACTTGGAGGAAAAAGGCTGCTGTGCTCAGTCTTTCCACCCCTTCCAGCACAGCTGCCTCTCTTGTACCCTGCTAACCATGAGGTTACTCCCACACAAGAAGCCTTCCTCGGGATACTCAGGCATTGCAGCAGGATGTACCTTGCAGAGAGTACATCCTGACAGACGGCCCTGGCTGCCTCTGTGCAGCATGCTGTCCTTACCTGCACACCTCCCAGCCCACCCCAGCCCATGCACGGCATCCACTGGGGTGATCCAGTCATTCCCATAATTCTTCTAGAAACTTTGACTTACAGGATGACAGGCAGAATGCGCCTGTAATTGTCCCCTAATTCCCACAACCCTCCTCTCTCTGTCCCTGCCAGGCATGGATGATGTGTGGTGGTTTCAGAGCACTACTTTAAAACCTCATGAGTCAAACCCTAGTATCCCTTAATATTTGCTCCCAGCATGTAAGTGGTGCCTCATGCTGTTTCCTTCCGTGACCTCAATATCCAATTCCTGTTCCCCTTGGTTGCTTCACTTGCAGGAATACCACCATCTGTGGCGAAGATAATACCCTGTAGCAGCTCCTCAGTACACGTGGTCGTTCTGATTTCTTCCACCACACCCCCTACAAGGCAGAGCGAGGTGCCATGTGTAACCCACATGTTCAGCTAACACGACAAGCCTTTAACAGCAGCTCTTTTAAAACCTCAGACTAATCCTATTAACTCCTAGCAGCGGGTGCGAAGGGGTTTACACCCAGTCCTATGCCTCCCACAGGTACAGACATGCTCGCGGGGCGCTCGTACCCTCACAGGCAAGCACACAAATGTTCTCCCACATGCAGGCCTGTTCACACACCCACCCCACGCAGCGCTCGCACGCAGTTCTCCTCAATAGCGTTTTACTGGGAGAGATAAGCTGCACATACATTGTTATGGTGTAAGAGAAAGCAAAGCTCCAGGTCTCCATCAGAGGCAGGCACAGGCTTCTCAGAGCAAGGCTTCAACACGCAGCTGTGATTTTATCTCCCGTGTCCATTTGTCGTTAGCATCAATTGCTGATTTGGTGGCATACAGATAGCATGATGCGATCTCTGTTGTCGCTCTCCTTTCCCCTGGGGTTAGGCACTGCTTTTTCTCATTACCTTTTTGCTGAAAAGTGTTTATCATGGCAGATAATCTGAGTGAAAGCTCCTTCTTGAAATCATTTGTCTTTTAGCCACGGGAGTAGGAAGTGTCTCACAGTTTCAGTCTCTCCTCTCATTTTACAGAGTCACTCTTCTTTCTTACACTACTGTACTTCAGCTCTGGCCATCCAGATCTAAGTTTTGGTCTGTATTTTTGCATGTGTAGAAAAAAAAAAAAAATCAGACTTGGTGTAAAAATTTTGGATGTAGGAGAAACAGTAGAGGGGGCACATGCCTTAGTTCAGGCTCCCTAACTGCCTGTTGGACTAAGTTCATCTGCCTTCACATGGCAGGTTTAATGTTGGCGGAGTTACAGATGCCCTCATCCCCAACTGTGGAGCTGTCTGCTCCACCGGTAGCATGGTTAGGCAAGTGGGCAGAGCTTTAGAGGAGAAGACATCGCTTTCACTCAGATTTCAGTTTTGAACCTCCAACACATTAGAGCACAGAGCTGGCTGCTTCCAATCAAGTGGCATGAAGTGCAGCAGCCTTTTCTACACTTTGGTTAGAAGTGGGGAAGGAAAATGATTCTGTTCTACAGGTAATTTTATGGGAGTCACTGTGTAATGCAGAGAAAAACTTAGCAAGATTAAGATTTTTCTTCTCTTGGGAAACCTGAAGATTTTTTTCATTGTAAGCTGGTGATGAAAAACTGAAATTTCTTTTCTTTCCCATGGAATGGAAATTCCAATTCAGAATGTTGACATTTTTGATCAAAACAAAGCTTTTCGATGATCCTAAAATCTAGGCATTTAGTTTTACTAAAGTAATATGAAATGTTCTATTTTAAATCGTCTCAACAAACTAAATGTCCCTCTAACAAAGCTGCTTACAAGAATTGCTTCCTGGCCTGATTGCAGCTCCAGTGACACACTGAGGGACACAGGACTCGTAGGGTGCTGCCTCAAGTTGACCAGACAAAACTCACTGCATTGCCTTATGAGTTTAGAGGTCTTTAGTTGTACCTAGCACACAGCAGAGAAGGAGGTTTTGGAGAGGCAATCTGTGAAAGCAACGCACCCTAGGGAAAGAGTTTGGAATCAGTTCAGAACAAACCTGCATTTTTTCCGGGGGGGGGGGGGGGGGGGGGGCAAGGCATTTGTGAGGAACATTTTCACACAGGTCTAGTACTGATGGCACTGGGGAGGGAAGGGGAACAGAAGGAGTATCGCGCGTAGATATACCATTATAGAATTCTGCTCCTGCTGTAACGACACATATAGTTTGCTATCTTTTAAAATCAGCCCCAGTCTGTGCCCACACGTGGCAGAGTGAACCCACATGCCACTTCTTGTGCAGGGATCCACACGCGACAACCCGGTTCTACGTGCACACGTAGTTCAGAGCTCACACTGCGATAGCTCAAACCCACAAACCCACACCACAGAGAAACCTGTAGGGTTCACAGGCTCCTATGCAAAACTCCGGAGCAGGAGTAACATACCCTGATATCCTACATATACACATATGGTCTTACAGACACCCATGCTAAGGCGCATGCAGGACTTGCAACACCTTTTCCTGTATTTTCTTGGAATTGTCTTAGGACCAGCCATGCTTACTCACCAGTTTAATCCCAAATACACATAGCGTTCAGTCTTGCCACTCACGAATCATCCCAGCTCCCTTGGGAGAGCAGATCTGGCAGCCCTGTCTCCGCTGACACAGAGGCTGTGGTTTGTGCCAACACGGAGAGAAATCCCGCCAAAACCTTGAGAACAGCCCTGGGCTCATTCACATTTTCTTATGTGCCTGAGGGGAAAGAAGGAAAAAGACAAAAAAAAAAACCAGCTGTGAATTTATTGACTCTCCCTTAAGAATCTCTGGAGCAGTAAATTCCACCTTCATGGCGCTGGCTAATTAGGCATTTATTTAACTCTGTTGCTGTGTTTTTTTTAATGACTCTCCGCTGTTGTTTGAAGTTCACTGTCTATTATTTGCAATAAAAACCTCTGTCATATTTTTGCCTCATTATTCCTAACAAATAGTGCATTTCCTGCCCCCCCCTCGCCTCTCTCTCCCCCTCCACATCGCTCCCTGCCACCCTCACCTCTCCGACTAGCACTCCCAGAGTTTCAAAGACCAGCTGTTATCATTTTGTCCACGGAGTGCTTTTGAGAAACTTCTGTCACGGGCTCCAGCACAGCAGGGACTGCTGAATAAAATATCAGCCCTTCAAAAGGGAATTAAGGCAGAGAACAAAAGCAGCAGGGAGAACAAGGAGAGGAGAGGCCCGTCCAGCGGTCCCCTCCCGCCCAGCAGTTTGAAAGAGGGAGCCCTTCGGTGTCACCCCAAGGCGGTGACCTGCAGATGTACGGGACAGCTGTGGTGGCCAGTTACTCGATGATAGTTGTCTTTGGCAGGAGAGAGGGAAAAAGCAGTGAAACACTCCTCTTAGTTCAGTGGCATCCAGCTCTCGAGAGCAAGATTCCTTGATTCCTGGGAAGATGATGGAGGAAGTGTTTCTGAACACCATTTCCAAACATATGAAGGATAAAGAGAGAGTTAATTGGGAGTAGTTAGCATGGATTTATGAAGGAGAGATCATGCCTGACCAACCTGATAGCCTTTTACAATGAAATGACTAGTTTAGAAGATGAGGGAAGGGCAATAGATATTGTTTGTCTTGACTTTAGCAAGGCTTTCAAAACTGTCTTCCATAACATCCTCAATAGCAAACTGATGAACTACAGACCAGATAAGTGGAGAGTGAGGCTGAAAACTGACTGAAGTGTTGGGCTCAGAGTTGTGATCAGTGGCACAAAGCCTGGCTGGAGCTTGGCCACTAGTAGTGTACCCCAGGTGGTCCAATACCATTTAACATCTTCATTAATGACCCAGACAATAGAGCAGAATGTACTCTCAGCAAATTTGCAGAAGATACAAAGCTGGGAGGAGTGGTCGATGCACCAGATGGTTGTGCTGCCATTTGGAGGGACTTTGCCAGGCTAAAGAACTGGGACAGTGAGAATCTCAAGAAGTTCAACAAAGGGAAACACAGAGTCCTGGGCCTGGGGGACAAATAACCTCATGCACCAGTACATGCTGGGGCACGACTGGTTGGAAAGCAGCTCTGCGGAAGAGGCTCTCTGAGTCTCGTTGAACAACAGGCTGATGACGAGCCAGCAATGTGCCCTTGGGGCAAAGGCAGTCAGCAGCCTCCTGTGAAGAAAAACACTGACAGCAGGTCAAGGGAGGTGATTCTTCCCCTCTATCCGGCACTGGAGATACAATGTTCGGGGTGCTGTACCCTGATCCGGCCTCCCCAATGCAATAGAGACATGAACATACTGGAGTGAGTCCAGCGATGGGCAACTAAGATGATTAAGGACTTGGAGCATCTGATATACGAGAGACTGACAGAGCTGGGATTGTCTAGCCTCGAGAAGAGAAGGCTCAGGGTGAATCTCATCGATGTATATAAATATCTGATGGCAGGTAGTAAAGACGACAGAGTCAGACTCTAGTCAGTGGTATCCAGTGAAAGAGCAAGAGGCAGCAGGTGGAAATTGAAATACAGGAAATTCCCTTTAAACATAAGAAAAACAAAACATTTTTACAGTAAAAGTGGTCAAACACTGGAACAAGTTGTCCAGAGAGGCTGTGGAGTCTGCAGCCTGGAAGCTAGTCAAAACCCATCCGGACACAGCCTTGAGATACATGCTATACTTGACCCAGCATTCAGTAGGTGAGTTAGACTAGGCAATCTCCTTCCAGCCTGAATGATTCTGTGACTGGAGGTTCTCCAAACACCAACCACACTTCAGACAAATTTCAGAACAGTCTGATGAGAACTAGGAAACCAGAATTTTTCATTTAACCTAAAAATGAGATGTCTCAACAAATTCAGAATGATTCCAAGTTGCAGAAATCATCAAAACTCATTCCTTTAACCACAGCTTCTCTTTGAAGATTTTGTAACAGAAAAGTGACTCACTGAAACCGTTCCAAGCCTACTCTGCTTATGCTCTGCCATTATGCAGCATGTTTATCTGGAAGAAGAAATATTGGCTCACTTGGAACCCTTGGCCAGTGCAGGAGAGTTTCCATAGGGAGGGATGTGTACCCACGTTTGCTGCTACTCTTTTTCAGGCACATTACAAAAGCCCCGTGCCACAGGATGCCTTCTGTCTCACCAAGGAGACCAGTTGGTGAGTTATGACATCTCACCGTCATGCAGTTTTCTGCCATCCATTGCGAAATTTTAGCTTAGGTGGTTATTAAGATGCCTTAATCGGGCCTGTGCTTTCCAGGCTTTACAGCTCTCCAAATATCTAGACAATTAGCGTAAATCCTTTCTTCATGACTTAGCCAAGCTGTATCTATTTATATTTGTCCTTGTAAATAAGGCCACTCCAACCTTTGATTACGTTCCTGCTCTGCACTCCATTCAACCTGCCAGATAGTCTGGAAGTCAAGTGTCCAAACTGTAATGTTGCATTTTAAAAGCAGTTGCACTGTAGCTACGTAAAGACGATGTTCCTCCCACCTCCATGGCATGACACTTTCACATGTGAAGTCCGAAACTGGAGCACTTTTAGATTTATCCTCTGCTTAGTCGCTGCCTTAGCCACTTTCAGCATCACCAGCCGCTGCTTTTGCTTTGTGCAACGTTAATGCATGTTTTGGATGGGATAGGTAAACTTTATATATATTTTTTTATATATATAAAAACATGTTACATACACATATGCGTTTGCGTGTGTGTGTGTGTGTATATATATATGTGTATATGTTCCTCCTACCTTTGAAAAGAAGTGATTTAGAGCAGAACATTTCTGGAACTTATGTCCAGCTCACTCAAGTGTACTAGTTAAAAAGCACTTTCAAATTTCACATCATCTCACTTCAATGTATTAAAAGCAGAACAACATACTTTGAAACAACATTTTACTTAGAATTCTACTAAATTTTCTCAGAACTTTAAAAGCAAAACAAATAATTTCACTCGGAACCAAAGAATGTGATCCCCCCCAAAAAACCCTGAAATTTTTGTCAGCTTCTCTCAAAAGACCAATAATGTCTTTAAAGAGAGGAAAAGCACGGGCTTTTTGCAGCCCTAGTTCTGTGTTCATCCTTAATCAATTACAATGGCTTGTATTTACTAATTAAATGTCATCTCACTAGTTTCTGTTTTCTCTAGTGATCTGGCTCCTCATTAGTGAGTTTATACTAACTTTTCCACTATATTCAGTGCTCTCAAATTGTTATTTGCAGTACCATGCCTAGCTTGGTGACAGCCTGCCTCAAGACAGACACACATCAATTACAACTATTCCAGTGGAGAACAGGCATGACTGGAGGTCTACAAAATGTAACTATGAATAAAGACCAAGGGTTGGGCTCATTCGGCAAAAGAGAAGAGACGAGGCCAAGATGACATGTAAAACTTCATCAAAAAGTTGAAGCATTAAATGTTCTGTATGTCTGTGGTAGCCAAGCAAGAACCTCATGGATATAATTGCAGTAAAAGAGATTTGATTTAAGCATTAGGAAAAGCTCTGTTGCTGGAAGGATAGGTGGAGACTGAAGCTGCTTAGCTAGAGATGGCACCAAGGATATAAATCTGCACAGCGTAGTGTGGACTCAGCCTTTGAGCATGGTAGGGTAGCAAATGAAGTTGCAACATCACAGCCACGATATGAGACCTCGGAGGAGAGAGTGTCTGCTTCAAAACCAAAACTGATTTCACGCGCGCTGTCTTTGCTACCTGTTCACAAAGCACTAAGGCACATGAGTAGAAGCGGTCTGTCCAGCATTCGGGCACCAAGACATGAGTTAGTTTGTCCACTTGCCTTCCTGCCACCATCTCTCCATAACTTGAAGGCTTTCTTTTTTGTCTCCCCTTGACCTAGGTGTCCTGGGAAGCTGGAAGTAGATGGGCTGGGATCTGAATGACCTGCTACTCCAGGTGCCAACACCACATGCCACTCTTACAGCCCACCTTCTCCTGGTCATTCTGGTCCTTCCACATCCAGACCTTCCTATTACTTCTTCATTCATACTAGTTTTGGCATATCTATTAGTTCTTTTTCATCCTTTTCAGTTATGTTACCTTTAACGCATCTTTACTGTAGCTCCTCCCATTCTAACATAAGAAATGCACATTAGCCTTCCTCTTTCCAGTCTCCCCTGGTTCTCTAAAAACAGCTAGGGAAGTCCACAGTGAGGACATACAAGGCAAGTGTCATTATCAGGGATAGACTGAGAATTTCCCAGAAAGCAGTGGGGAACCAGTTCCTCAGGTAGAGAAGAAAGCAAAGTACCAATCTAAGAGTCTCTCTCCTGACATTAGTATCTGCAACACATCAGGGCCCATAGGCACTTTCACACTGTTGCTTCTGGTTTAGTAACACCAGAGCTGAAGAGCTACACAGAGTATTTTCCTTCAAAGAGGGCTAACTGAAGCAAGTCTGTGAATACCAAACTATGAGGGATGCCACCCTCACATGAGTAGCTGGATGGGCGCGCGGTGAATTGAGGTGCGAAGTCTTGCTCCTGGACAAGGCAGACAGTATGGATACAGAGCAGCATTAGCACATATGGCTCTGTGGCTAGATTTATCGACTTGCTCTCTATGAAGAGACGCATTAAAAGGTTGGGAGATGCAGCTGGATTTGGGACAGGAAAATAAAAAGGAAGCTGCATTTCTGCCTAAAAGAGATAAGCCCAGCACTAGGGGACTTGTAAACATCAAGGCAATCCACACCACGTGAATAGATCCTTTTGTTGCAGAGCTTTAACACCCTGATGGCAAAGGCAGAGTGGAAAGACCATATATTACCTCTGCCTGTAGTCTAACAGTACTTTTCAGCTCTATCCTTGGAGCCCTGGTGGAAATTGTTCCTGGGGGAATCTGAGAAAGGTGACTTTGAGAATTAAGTTTATTACCAGTGGGGCCCAATTCACTGCACTGGGATCTACGCCACCCCTGTAACGAACACATCCGCAGAGTCCACGAACGGAGAGAAGCTCAAGATTGCCAGTCTAATGGCTACACTTAAATTGCCGACCAGGTTGGGATTCAGGAAGCTAAAACTTCAATTCCAAAACAGAGCCTGAGGCCACAGCACGTCTGAAGCATAGGTTTGACAGAAAGGGCTCTCATAGTGCTTCGCTGACTAATGGGATTAAAGGGTTTTCATTAAATCAGTTCAGTTACAAGGCTTTCACCTTATTGCACTTGCATCTTAAAAAGGTGTTACTGTATGATTTGAGGCATTGGACTTGGAAAAGATTAGCAGCCAGTTGGAAGTTTTCCATTCAAAGTAAGCCAGTATCAAAAGCCTCACTTGAACACCAAGATTTTGGGAGTGAGGCTGTTTTGAATTTTGGTATTTGGCCGTGGACAGAGATCTTACTTTCTGGCTTCTGATCAGTCAAAGTGCTTTTCAAATGAAAGCAGCCCATATTTAAAGTTCTTATAGGTCCATCTATGAAGATATTTGATTTAGGTCTGTAATTATCCCAAATTATGCAGGCAGTGATAATTTTCAGAGTTTCAAGGTATGTTAGGTCACAGGCAGGAATCTGGTAACAAACGTAGGTAGAAGGCAACAGATGTAAAACCTTCAATGATCAGTTAAATGCTGGATTTCCTCCATTTCTGCTATACTACACTTTCCATTATGTCTGAGAGATCATCTACTGCCTGTTGGTAGCCTACCACTAGCAAGAATAATTCTGGAATTTCACAATGGATTTGATGATCAAGTTTTGAGAAAGACACTGAGCGCAAAGAAAAAGTAGCTTGACTAGTGGCTAACACAGATGAGGAATCAGAGGACGTAAGCCCAGATCTCAGCGCTGTCAGTCACTCGATACCATCTCAAATCTATATTCTCCAATGCACCAGAGGGGAGTGAATTAGCTATGCACATTAATAAAAAAACCTCAGCGTTTTGGGGTACCTCATTAGACAAATGTAAGGGAGGAGGCAGTTTATTAACATACACATGCACATTTCCCCTGATGTATTTCCTCAGGTAGGAGGACAGCCCTGTTGTATCTACATAGCATGAAGTTTATGCCTGCCACGGGAAAGATGTTCAGCATGACAGCTGCAGCCTGACTAAGCATCTCACACAGGTTGTTACTGAGCTACTAGCGTTAACAGAATATGATACCTTTTTCACTGTAGTCTCTGCCTACTGAAGCATTTGCAAGACACATTAGAATGCAGCAAGACATACGTGGAGAAGGCTTAATGTTATATTAGAAACCGCCAAGATCTCCTCGGGCAGTCATATCAGCAACTGTATATTATCGCTATGCATTTAAGGAAAAACAGTAAGTACCTTTTGTCACAATCTCCTGTGGTCACAGCATTAGCTGTAGCTGCTAGTCAGAAACTACCCAGACTATAAATTACCACCATCCTCCCTTACCCCCCACCCTCAGGCAGCTACAGTTCAGATTTTCTGGACATCTAGGTAGTAGGGCAATAGTCTTAAGCCACTCAGGAAAAGCACAAGTTTGAAAGTGTCAGCAGATGTTTTACTGAGCATCTTAAGCAAATTTCACAGTACACAGCTATTACTATTAGCAGCACAGTATTAAAACAGAATATGGAAGTATTTGAAAAAAAAACAACTTACTGTATGCTACAAGAGTGCTTCATGCTAGGATTCTGAGTTAGTGATCCAGTTCAGCTGCTCCACTCCCTGCTCAGGATGGCAGGAAGCTCCCTGTGACCTATTCCACTCCTGGTGATTGCTGTACAAAGGACCCTCAGACCACGGGTCCCTGGGACTTCACTTGCCACAGCAGTAGTTGGAGATCACCTCAAGAACAGTCACAGTCAACATTTGATGCTGCAGACAAAAGTTGCCCAGGATATTCAGACAGATCATTTTACAAAGGAGAAGAGCGCCGCCTCTGTGTCTTGCAGAATTTTTTGTCGTCTCAGCAAGACCCTCTCGCTCTCTTCACAGGGAAGAAGGTTGCCCACATTATCTTCATACTCACTGGAACAAAGGTGCGTATCTGCTACGAGAGGGCTGTGCGTGATAGTATATCATGCTTCCAGAGCTCACATAACCACAGGGAAAAACAAGACTAGCAACCTCTATTGCCTGGGCCATGCCTTTCCTTCTAACCAGGACATTTCTGAAGCATTACTCCAAACACTTCAGTTCAGCCACTCAATACTTTCATTGAACTACTGTGGCCTTTTGGCTACTGCCCAGTTTCTCTGAGAAAACAGCCTTTGTCGAGGCACAGAGTGAAAGATTGAGCAGGTTACTAAAGGAAAGAGGAAAGGAAGGAAAATAATCTTGAGATTCTTCTGCACATACAACCACTCCTTTTAGAAAGGTAACCAAAAGCAAGCCATTGACAGCAGAGGTGAGAGGGAAGGAAAGCATATTTCAGTGAAGAGATTTATTAAAGCCTGTCTTTTCTTTAACTGCGGCTGTACACAAGATTGACATATCCTGTAAGCTACCTTTGATAAAGTCCCTAGTCTTGCTGCAGCAATGCAAGGAAGGCCATTTCATCTGCAGTGCATTTACAACTCTAGTTTACAGGATTTTCTACTTTCATATCCCAGCCTCAGTTGCTAGCTGTCTCTCAGGTCAGTGTTTTACTAGCTTGTAGTTTGTCAGCTAGTGCCTGCAGTATCCACTTCCTAACAACTCCAAGATAAAAAACCAGAACAACAGAGCAGGGTAGAGTTCGGAAAGCAGATGACTTTTGAACTCTGACCCTGAATGGGAGACCTACAAGTAAGTTTGAGTTACATTGATCCTGGAGAGAAGCAAAAAGATGGGCAGAGACTATAAATTCTGGATATGTCTCCAATACTAGCACCCTGGAGGACAGTCTTGGCATCGCGGCAACTGTGTGGTCCCTACCCAGTGAACACAACCTGCAAATAGAAAGGAATAAATGAGAAGCTGGCGCGGGAAGGTCCCAAAGCCACTGCTCATTTTTCTTGAACAGCAGTTTTGATTTAGAAATTAAGAACATCTTCTCTTGAGGTCAAATGAAGTAGTCATCATCTGATTAATCATTGACAGATCATGAAAACGTAGGGCTGGAAAGCCCCTCCTATCCTTCCTTGAGGAAGCAGAGACAGCCCTACCTTGGCTATTTCTGAAGATCCTTATCCAATCACCTAAAAAATAAAGCACAGATGATTCTAATGCCTTCTTAAGGCATTTATTAGAGTGAATTGTTTGCCCTTACTTCATACTCTCCTCACCCACACAGAGGGTAAGTTACTTAACTTTCCCCTCCACCCCCAAGTCTCTGGCAAAAGAGCCCTCTTATATTCCCTTCTCTCTGTATTTTAGTGCTTCCTCTGAGAGGCTGTCCTCACAATGCTCCTTTTCCCTAAAGCTCATTTCTCCAAAGCTGTTACCAAGGCTGAGCAAAATGCTCCCACTAAAGCCTCCTTAGAAGTACTCCCCTCCTTCCCTATATGAAAGCATTACTCTAATCCTTCCTTCAGGACGGTTTCTCCCCTCCTCCATTTTTTCCTTTGAAGATGGAATGAGACTCTTGCCATTTGCAGACCATTTAATCCAACAGGTCTTCCTTAGCACTGCTTCCGAGAGAGTCATCCCCCATTTGTATTCAAGCATTTGATTTCTCCTTCCTAAGGGCAAATCTCTACACTTGTCTTGAATTGCATCTGGTTCATTTTGGACAGTATCTCCACTTGATCAAAATCCTTTTGAATTCCAAATCAATCTTCCCAAACCCGTGCAGGTAGTCTCAGCTGGCCAAAGTAGAGCTAGAGTCTAAAACCAGCATGGAAGGAATAGAGAAGGGTTGCACTGCAGCGGAACTAGTATCACTAGGCCACAGCATGATCATACAGTGTCACCGTAACTAGTCAAATGTGGCTTGAGTTGCAACCAGAAAGAATCATGCTTAACTGCTAGCACACAAATAGCAACACATTTTGTTGCTATTATAGGTAGAGTTTCTGAATATTAACATTACTTTGTTTTCAAATTGAGGTTAACCTTGTGGGAGAAACAGTACTTGGACTTTCCAAGTTGAAGCAAACACGTGGTCAAAGGGCTACAAAAGATTGTAGGGGTTGTCTGTGCACTTAAACAGACACGTCTTACGTCACCTACTCACACAAAAGTGCAACTCATCTGCCTCCAAAGAACAGAAGGCAAAAGTGCTTAGAATGTAGTGTGAATTTCAGGGACAAACAGCAGCATTGCTCCAAGAGGGGCTACTCCTTTCTTCCCACCTGCTTCGTACTCAGGAGCTGTGAGATCTCTTATTTTCCAACTCCCCTTCAGCAGTTCTGGGACCTGCCTTGTCTCCATCACATTTCTCTAAGTGTCTGTAGTATATTCCATACCTTTACGATAACACAGGGAACAGTTCAAACTCAACTGCACCTAGTAAGTACCTTGACTTATATATTAGGAAATAACACTAGCTACAAGCATAACACTCTCCTCCCATTCTGCCTTTGACTTCAAGTTCCAGGTTCGTACCTGGAGCTTTTCCATTTTTTAGTGCTTGTTTCAAGGCTACGTTTTGAGATAATCCCCCAAGAAGTAGGATTGGACAGGGGAGGAAGGGTGAAATGGAAGAAGAAAAGATTTAATTCTCCTGAAAACACTTATAAAAAATGTGTCCTATCTTATAAGCAGGGGTCAATATTCAAAGTGTGCAAATAGGCTTCACACTGAGTCTTAAATTCCCTAGACACAAGCAAATGTTATCATGCTTTGCAGACAGTTGACTTGTTATGGACTTAACCAGGCCTTAGAAGAAATACTTAATGATCACAGCAGGCAAGACTTTGCCCCTTGTCCTGACCAAGGAACAGGTTGGTGGTAAGAGACTGGAGCCCTTTCTGCTTACATTCATGAATATTAAATTAATAGACCGGCAAGGATCTTAGGCTGTCAGAGCAGATGAGGGTAAGAGTCTCTGTAGAATGAAAATGCACTTGAAAGGATGTAGGAAAGGAGGAGTTTTGAAACAGAGGGGAAAGGAGGAGGGAGGCTACAGAATCCAGGCCAACAAAATCTGGGTACAGGAGAGGCAGGAAGAGAAAAAACACCAGATTTTTTTTTTTTTTATATTCATACAGATCAGATGAGCATACTTTGTCTACAGAATCATCATATCCTCTAAAAATATTTTTAATGTTCTAAACACTTTTTAAAAACTTCACGTATAAGGCAGCAAGAGCAATTCAAAGATTGTCAGAGCTTTGGTAATTCAGAGATAGGGATCCAGGCACTGCAGGTATCAGAACTAAAGCCTTCACTTCACTAAAGCCTTAACTTCAGTTAATCCAGAAGCAAAGCAACACTTAAGCAATGCTTACCTCTAGAGCAACGTAAACCACTATGAGAGCTGGTGACAGAAGCCTTCTAATGAAGGCCAGAACTGCAACAGGAGACAGAAGATCTTTCTTCTGCTCCTCAGGATGGCACTGATGTTACAGACATTGGTTGCTATCTCTCAAGGTCAACCCTTTGTAAATATCCACCCTGAATTCAGTATTAAGGTAGACACTCTACCATGGGAGGACTTCTGGTTACTTAACTCACTTGACTCTACAGAAGGTGAGCTCTTTTAATAACAGCCCATGCAGATTCATAATAAGGAACTTGCAAGTTAATCCCAGCTATAATGCTTTTCAAACTCCATAGCTTGCTGCAGCTTCAGGAGGAACACAAGAAGTTGGAGACATCATTAAATGATCCTGTGTTGAGCGACAGGGTAGGTCAGAGTTTCTCTAAGATGGACTTGGATCCTGATGTGAAATAGGAGGCAGAACACAGGTGGGCTCAGCCATTCCTTCTCCTTCCAATCAGTTGGTTAGGAGCACCTGTCCTCAAAAAGGACCAACTAAACCCACCAATTAGTTAAGCTCTCCTGTTTATATACAAGCCTTTGCAAATGCTCATGGCTTTCCATGCCATCTCACGTTTTAGACTGGATGGCCTTTAATGCCATTTCATTGTCAAAGGATATAGTGGTTGCCTAAAAATCAGTACAACCCCACGTCTCGTATTCAAGCGTAGAGGCTCCAGAAAATTCAGAGAAAATTCCTGGAAGGCTAGTACAAGCACACAGACACATAGATAACCTTCAGCTTTTGACACTCTATGGCTTAAGAAATCCCTGCACAGATTTACCTACATCCACGGTCTGAGCTGGTACCCTAAACTTCGGGGCACAAGGCATTTGAAGCCACACCTTCACTACAGAAAACAGCGTTGGTGCCTCCTACTTTTGTACTGCCTCAAAAAAAGAAAAAAAAAAAAAAGCTTTTGCCTCTCAGGAGGTCAGTGAGGTATGCAGGATTTCATAGCATCTGTGACACAGGCTGATGCACTACAATGAAAGTAAACCTAGGAGGAAGTGAAGTGAATCCACATGGGCTATTAGCCCCACATTAACACTTAAACAGCGCATTATTTCATCATTTGCCAAAACTCAGATGAGCCCTAACCTTTAGCAGATAACTCAGGAGGAACTAAAACTGTGGGGGTAGCTAGGATGGTTTTAACCATTTGAAACACTGTCATGAAAACGGCAAGGACTGGATCAATAGACAGAAGTTCAAGGATAGCCTTAAAGATCCAATTTTAAAATCAGGAACTACCTCAGGTTGTTTTCCACCCAGAGCTCCACAGAATTTCTGCTGAGGCATTTGGTGCACCTCCGTTATCATGAAAATGACACAAAAGCACAGAGCTTACATCTAGAGCTGTGCCACTTCCCCTGGGGGAGTGTGGGGGGGAAGGCGTTACTACAGAAATATCTACTAAACACCCTCAGTTTCTGTGTGGGTTTTCTTTACAACCAGAGCAGCAAGCCTTATGCAGTAGGTGGTGGAGGAGCTTCAGACTGGATGAGGCTTATCAGTCCATTAAGAGCCTGCTGGAAGGTAGAATCCACCAAAGCCAAATTAAGCACTTTTCTGAAGAAACTTGCAGAGAAAAGTTTGTTGAGTCACCTGTACTCTTTACATCCCCAGAAGGGCAGGATCATCTGTCCTTAATGTCTGTCCTGTTCAAGTCTTCCAATAAGTCATCTGAAAATGCTACGCTGTGTAACAGTCCCCATGTTCTGGCTTCTCACATTGCTGTCTGCCACCAGCTGATTCTCGTATCCTGTGGTCTCCAGCCTCCTTCACAGGAGGAAGCAGAAATAAGCATTACAGAAGCATCAAAAAGGCATGACTTCAGATGGAAATTCAAACCCCCTCATGAGCATCCATTCCTGAATATCTAGTGACATGGGGAGGGTGTGGAAAGAAAGATGAAAGGGGACACTTTCATGACAGTCTGACTAGAGGAGTCCAAGCCACACACTTAAGGAAAAAAATTTCATTCCTATTTAGGAAGTACAGCTGCAAAAGATAAAGGTGATGCTACTGCATTTCTTTCACTCATCTGATTTTTTTTTTTTATCTTAAATATCTGAAAGAGGCAAGAATCTATTTTAGTGTCTTTCTCAGGGGATGCTCTTCATATTTTATATGACTTACCCCAATCCTAGATTACCTTGAATATAGGAGTTAAGATTTTACAGAAAAACCTTCACAAATGCCTTCCTGCCCAGAATATGGTTCCACTAGCAGAGAGTGGGAATTGTTACTGAACAAAGGCATTATTTTTGATGGCTGGTCAGCAGCTGTCACCATGCCTCCTGGTTAGATGCACGAGTCCAGGTTAGTGGTGGCACATTCATCCCTCTAGAGGCCACAGAGAAGCGACCATCAGGTGTACACTGCATTGTCACAGGAGGACAGCAGGCAGTCCTTGTAAGTTATCATTTCAGAGCTGTCATCTGTCCGCTCCTCATAGTTCCCTTTGGTCAGGACAAAGGAGAGCCGAGCCAATTCTGGCTTCCCTCTTTCTCAAGGAACTGTTTTAACACATATGCCCCGTCCCCTCAGACAGTTTAATGTTTCCTGCAACTAGCCAACAAGCAATCAGGCTACATTCCTATAGTAGGTTGCAAGAGAGGGGGTGTTAACTGCCTGCAGCTCTTCAGGACAGAAATTGTGTTCTATTAGGATAAGTTACACAACACAGGACCAGGAGTTTAACTAGCAGCTCTAGCCAGCAACATACTGAGTCTGCCAAGTCTGGCACATGTCAAAGAAATCTCTTGCTCATCATCCCTGAAGTCTGCAGGTGCTGCCAATGCCCAGTAGCAAAGGGCAAGGTGATATCAGGACTACCACAGCTGGTTCTGATGGAATTGTCTCACTTAATGACCTCCTGGAGTAAGGGCTGTAAAAGCTGTTGGAAAGATGGCAAAGGTTTTTGCCCCCCCAAAATTGAATTGCATCTGTGATATACATCAGTTTCGACAGGAGAATACTTCTGTGGTGTAGAAGACAGGATGGGAGTGTGGGGGAGGATCACACCAGAATAACCAACATCCCAGGGATTGCACTTTGTGTATTGTAGTTAAGTGCTCCTGCCCTAAGCCCCCGCTTTATCAAGTTCAGAACTAAGACATTGAGACTAACACTCAGTAAGGCAGCATTGCCTTATGGCAAAGGCAAGCCCAGAAGTCTTCTGCCTAGACTGTTTCATTATGTTGTTAGCATGAGGGGGTCAACTCACTCAGCTGCTTCTCTGACCTTTCTGGAAATGGCCATAGCCAGCAGGTGGCTTAAGTAGAAGGTTGGTTTGTTTGGGGTTTTTTGGTTGTTTGTTTTTTTTTTTTTTTAAACTAGCTGTTTATGCTATTACTTTCCCATTTTAGAGAGACTTGAAATTACTCCACTCAAGTTGTGGGAATAGGAGAGTGCTTTCTTGCATAGTTCCAGTCACTAGATATTATATTTAATACTGCCTTCCTCCCAGGAGGATATCAAACCAGCTACTTCCTGAATCAACATGAAGTTCACAGGAAAGGAGGTCTCTGCATTTCAAATCCTAGTCACAAGCCTGCTTAGGGCAGGAGGGGAAAGAATATATGAGTAGCTGTAGTTTGCTTTCCATAGAAGACATGCCTTTTAGGAATTAATCCTGAAGGGTGGGGGGTTTTGTGGGTTTTTTGTTTGGTCGGTTGGGGGTTTTTTGTGGTTTTGTTTGTTTGTTTGTTTTTAAGTTAGTTATGAACACTGTCTAGCTGCAGCCACCACAAGGGTCACACAGTTGTCTTAAAAAAAAAGAAAAGATTGCTTGTAACACAGAAGTGGTACAAACAGGTCAATTTAATTCATGAACTCTTTAGTCATGTTCTAGAGCTATCTAGGAGCAATCTCCTCATGGTGAAGGACAAAGACTATGAATGGCCTTTTGAGTAAATGGCATTTCATTTTTATAGCACAAGCTACTAAATTAGACACAAATATTACCTCCAGATGTTCCACTTGAAGTGACACTAGCTCTACATTGAGATGTCTATAGAACTATTTCAAAGACTGAAGATGTCTTGTGGTTAGGCCTTGGTATCATGCTCCACAGGACCGTATGAATAGCTAATTATGAAACTCATTCAGTTCTTCCCCATTACCGACAGTCCTTACCATTGCCATTCCAAACCACCTGTGTTTCTATAGAGATCCAGAGAAACCCAATCCCTTGGGTCATACCAGAATCCTTTCCTTTACATCCTCCCCAAGAGGAAAAACAATACACTGCAAGGCAGCTTGTCTGGGGCAGAATAGCACTGCATAGGCTGCTCTTTGCAGCATCTACAGCCAGAGAGAGGCAACAAGGAGTTATACCAGCTTGATTTCCACTGTGAAGTATGCTGGTGGTTTGCAGAGAACTATAGACCATCCTTGTTCTTGTCATCCTTACCCTGAGAAGCATCCACATCTTTTGTTTCAAGTGCAAAGGAGGTCTCCACAGAAGTCCCTCACAACATTTGCAAATGTTTCTCTGCTACAGATGTTCTAGTTGACATGGCATATCGTAAGCTCAGAAAGCATTTCAGTTCCACGTTGTGGAAAGTCATCTTTTCCTTTGGTCCAAAAGGCTATCATAAGATATTACAGAGAAGAGATAAAAACCTATGTCAAGGCAACTGTGTCTCCTGCCTAACCCTCTCTTTATTTCTAAGGGAATACCGCTGCCATCTACAATGGCAACATTTCTCAAGTCTTCAGAGTCCTTTACCACCCTTTACCTGCTTCGGAAGCATTTGTTGCCTAAGTGTCCCCACCCACCTCCATTTAAATCCAAAGAAGGTACCTTTCTCCATCAGAGCTTTCCCCTTGCGTGAACCATCACAGCCATCTCTTCAGTTTAGGAGTTGGCAGCTTTTCTCTGTGGTAGTACCTCGTCTTCACACACCAAGAGTCACACTGAAGCTAGTCAGTCATGCTGCTACCACTGTCTTCTCAGAGGAGGAAGCAGCAATTCTGTTCTTCCAGAACAGGGAGCACAGGAAAAGCTAGAATTACTCACTACAAGTATTTGTGCTGACCAGGGAGCTGCCAAACACTTTTTATTGCTGCCATCAATTCCATTCCTCCAGGACAGGGGTATACATAGCTCTTTTGGCTCCCAGTGACCACAGCTGGTTTCTATCCCCTCACCCTGGGCTATTGAGTTCTTATCTTCAGAGAAACAGTGAGTTACTTAACAGCAGCTGAGATCACCTTTAATTTATTTTTTTTTTTTTTAGACTCTCAGGAGTCCCACAGTCCAGGCAGCATTATATGATAATATTCATCATGTTTCCAAGGCAAAAATAGACACAGCCAAAGCCATCATTCCATGGTTTATAGGCTTTCATTTTCAATGTAAATGAGTCTAGAGTTAAACTGTGACCAAGCAACACAGTCAGCCAAAAGGTTAAGAGCCAGACCCACAAAGGAGACTCTTAACACCTGTTTTCCTCTATACCTTAAGGGGCTCGGCTTATGTCTCCTTTTGATCTGAATGCTCTAGGAAGAGGCAATGGGCACCAGCAAGACTAGTCTAAGCAGCTCCTGTGCTACCACACCTCGAACACTTGTTCTCCCCAACCCAAGGCTCAGAGGACGGCAAAGCAGCATGAACAATTGACGTTAGCCTTGCCAAACACTGTCATCCAGCCATTGACAATGGATTCATAGCATTTGACATAGTTAAATGTACAGGCCTGGTAGTCATGAGGAAAAGGTTATCATTTTCTCTAGCTTAAAAGGAAAGATGAAAACACTTTGACAGAGGCTTGAAGCTTTGCTTCAGTTTCAGAAGCCGCCACTTCTCCTTTCTATCTCACAGCCTAATACCTAACAAGTAGTGTGTCATGTCACACTAGGCAGTGGCAGAAGGTCTCTTAGCTCAAGGAAAGCTCTACCTTCTAGGTCATTTAACATGTAGGAACAGCAACAGTAACTGTCACAGTCCTCCCACTGCTGAGATCAGACCACCACCAGCAGCAGCAGCATTACCCGGAGGTTGGGATGCCCTAGAACATCCAGGCAGAGAAGCTGCCGTTAAAATGCCTCAGACTCCCAGGTGATGACTACAAGCCAACAGCCAAGTTATCCACCTTCCCATCCCTATTCCAAGGGGAGCACTTATAAAGCCACTTCATACATCCACTCATCTTTTTGGAAAGCAATTACTGTTTCTTACTCAGGTTTTTGCAATCAGCTAGCTCTATGCAGAGAGCAAGTTCTTTACCATCCACTGCAGGTTTCAGTTTTATCATTTCCACCACGTGAGCTCAGGAGAGATACCTGCAGAAGAATCCTAAAGCCTGCGCATACACATGCTGTGCAGTCAGACTGCGAGGATGGTTTTGGAAGGTTGTGCTTGTCCCGGACCTTTCTTACTTTCACCCAGGAAGGTCACAAGCTGCTGCCCCCTGTCATGCCAGTTTTAACTGCTCACACACCGTGCTCAAAAACTGGTCTCTGGGGTGAGAGCGTAAGAGTTGTTTCAGGAGAGTTTTCACAGGCAAGCTAAAGATCACATTACAGTCCTGGATTGGAAAGAGGTCATTTTTCTGACCCCCACGGTTAGGTTGGTTTTACCGCTGAAGCCTCTATAACATAGAAACTTGTTACAAACCTCCACTTACCTACAATGGAAGCAGAGGCTTAGTTTAGCAAGCTGGCACACTACTCCAGAGCTCAATGCTCCTGTATGTTTACTCCTCCCTCCAGCCATATAGTAATTATAGGGACTTTTCTTATAAGCTTCAGCTCATCCATTTCTAATGCTGGTTCAATGACCTCTAGAGTAACTGGATGAGAGATAACCAGCTTTTATTCCTAGCTGCTAATGTGATGTACATCCCACCAATTGCCCTTCTCTTAGGAGAAGGATCAGGCCTTAAGAGCAGGTAGGATCAGGTCTTAGAGAAGCTTACAGCAATCAGAAGTTTAGCCACTTTAACCAGAGAGGGGCTATTTACTGACATGGAGTTTGAACACAGCTGTGAAGCGGGTACCGAGAGCACACAGACCTTACAGAAGGAGCCAGACGCTTCACAGCTTTGTCCGTGTGCATTATGGGCTCAGCTGTCCCCTTAGAGAAAGCATTATGAGACCTGCTGCACCGGTGAAACAGAAAGAATAACAAGGGCAGAAAAAACCTGCAGCCCGTTGGGCCACAGCTTGAGCAAGCAACAGCCATCTCGGTGGGACAGGCAATTCGCACTAAGGAGCTAGCAGTCTCTCTTTTACAGTCTTCACACCATTTTAAACTGCAGTGAATCAGGCCCCACAGGTACGCAACAGAAAGGACTAAGGGAGGGCAATGATAGATTGGGAAAGCAAAGTTCTCTCAATTTTACACTCGGTCACCCAGCTTTATCTAGAGACAAGAGGAAATCTCATTCCATGTAATGCACTTACCCACAGCACTCAGAAGGGAAATCATTGCAATGCTGTTTGTGGGAAGGGCGAGAGACATGCTTTTCCAGCAGCAGCAAAGGACACGATGGTCTCCCAGCATAATCACATCTCTAAAGCTATTAGGAGCCCCTAGGATCAGAGAAAAGAACCACCAGAGCATCCAAAACACACTTCCCAAAGGAGTCCCTTTCCACTTTACTAGATCCATCCTGTTCTTGCTGCCCAACAGTTCATAAAAAAACCCCACCTGTTTCCAGGAGAACACTTTTATACTCTTAATTGAGCTGCAATTAGAAAGAACTAAGGCTTGTGTCCTGCCTGCTTCAGGTAAGGGTGCTACATCCTCCATGGGATGGGCAGTGAGAAAATCTATTTGCACCTTGCAGCCACTCTTCCCCATTTAAATTGTCAGCACCTGCTCCACATTTATCCACTTTTATTTGTTCTGAAATTAGTTTCCTAAATCCATCCCTATTTCCTGAAGAAAAATAAACAGATTTCAGAATGGAAATAGAGGAGGCAGCATCTGAAAAATACTCTCCAATACCATTACTGGGTAAGAATAATAGTAAATGTTATATCCCCCTCCAAAAAAAAAAAAAAAAAAAAAAAAGATGAATGTGTGCAGAGGGAAAGGAAAGGTCTGAATCACACAAAAGGCAAAGTTTTTTATTGCCTGCTCACACAGTGCTGAGCAATAAAACAGACTACTTGACAAATAATGCAAATGCTTCCTATAATCTTATATGCACGTATATGCAGCATTTTTAGGTTTCTGTGTAAACAGAACAGTTTGTGATCACATCTCAAAAGGAACTTACTGCAGTGTGCGTGTGAATACATAGACATATGCATGAAGCGCAACGCATAGGGAAATCAGATGCATTCATTGTAAGAATTTGGGAAGTAACTGCACTACCACAGCCACGCAGGCAAACGTCTACAGCCCCTCCGAGCCTCTGTGGCTCCAGGATCAAAGAGATGCACAGAAAGGGAGGTAGTTACCACACTGGCACTTTGGATGCTTTCACTTTGAGACTCAGACTTTACAAAACACAGCAGCAGAGCAGCGAGTTAAAACTTTAAAAGCTCATCTGAACAGAAGAACAGTCCCATGCAAAAAAGACCCAACTAAAATAGAGAAAGCCTGAGATAACATGGAAGCTTGAGGAAGAAACTAGAAGCAGAAGAAGATCTCAGCCTATAAATACTGCCTTCGTCCCTGAGGAACTTGCTTTGCTTCTCAACCCCTTCCCATCCAATGTGTATCTGGTCTAGCTACCTGGAGTGGATTCATACTGCAGTAGCTGACCTGTGGTAGCTGCCCAAGTGCACACCCTTACCCCAATTTCTGGATCACATCTACAACAAGGTAAGTGCAAGCACAAGAAAAGCTGCCACAGAGCAGTTAACGCACAGCACATCTACAGCTCAGCTTACCACAGTGATGGATTTCCATTGACGTACGCCATAGCCAGCTCAACTAGATGCGAGAATTGAAAATATAAAGTGGTGCTTGCTTATACAGCTAACTTACAAAATTGTCTGGCTTGCGGTATGTTTTGGGTTTCCAAGGTACCTCTCTGCCTACATGAACCACAGTCATCCTGCGAGGCAGAGCCATGTAGATGTCACAGAGGAGACACATGTTTTGATCTCTTCAACTGAGACCTTTTTACTTTTTTTTTTTCCTATTTTAATGTAAAATAGAAACATTTTAGATTGAAAGGGCGTGGAAAAGTCAAATAAAAAAATCACTAGTTTATTTACATTGTCTAAAGGAGGGAAATACAGCAAATAAACAAATGACAGATAGGAAACAGCGGGAACTGGCTTTTTAAAAAAAGCTTTAGACTTTTAGTTATCTGAGATACCTTTTGTTTATTTCAATATTTCATTTTGTGACTGAACTGCCTATCTTGTGTGAATAAAATCTTCACCTTGGGGATCTACTACTACGGATTTTTTGCATGTTGAGTGGGATTTTCAAAACACTTCAACAATAACTCAGTGCTGTTTCCTCCTGAAGTCAGGAAGTGGCATTTTATCATCAATGACAATGAAAAGAAAATAAAGCTGATCTAGTGTACTTCTAAAAATCACCTTGCCACACATAGTTTTCCTCTTCTGATGGTTTGCACCTGTGAACGTGCACGTACCAAACATGATGAGGTGCTTAGGAATTTGGGACGCAAAAGTAACATTTGTGGTCCAGGTCCATGTTGAAAATACATTTCAAGGATGTCGTGGTTTAACCCCAGCCAGCAACTAAGTACCACACAGCCGCTTGCTCGCTTCCCCCCATCCCCAGTGGGATGGGGAGGAGAATCGGAAAGAAAGGAAAACTCGTGGGTTGAGATACATGGGTTGAGATAAAGACAGTTTACTAGGACAGCAAAGGAAAAGATAATAATAATATTATTATATATTAATAATTATAATAATAATAAAATATAATGATAATAGAATATACAAAGTGAATGATGCACAATTTCTCACCACCCAAAAACCCGACGACCAATACAGCCCATCCCGAGCAGCAATCACAGAGCAAACCCAAGAGTGATCTCGGAACAGTGATTTCCCATGCAGTGATCTCAGAACCTAACTTCCCGAGAGAGAGAAAAGCACCCGTCCCACCGGCCGACTCCCACTTATATACTGTGCATGACGCCTATGGTATGGAATACTCTCTTTGGCCAGTTTGGGTCAACTGTACTGGCTATGCCCCTCCCAGTTTTTTGCATCTGCACATTGGCAAAACCTGGGAAGCTGGAAAATGACCTTGATCTCTTAGCAACAACTAACATTATCAGTGTATTATTAACATTCTTCACATACCAAATCCCATACTAAATCCCAAACAAAGTAGCTACTGGGAAGAAAATTACCTCCATCCCAGTCAAAACCAGGACAAGGGAGAAAAAAATACAGGAACTGTACATAAACCAAAAAGAAATTAAGAGTTGTTGTTCAGAACTACAGAAAGTGTCTCCATATGAAAAGCTAAAGTAGCAATAATCTGATTCAAGACAGACTAGTTAAGGGTAAGAGGATAAAACAAAACCAGAAGACCTTTAGTCTGAATGAAGGCAAACTTTCCCTCACCGAAATTTTTAAGCTAGCTTTTTTTTTTACAAGAGGGAGTAAAAAACCCCACAGTTCTGTCCAGTTTGACAGTTGCATTCAAAGAGAGTGGGACAACGTTTATTATCCGTAGTTACAATTCTGCATCACCAAACAACCCACTGCGGTGTGCAGGAGCCTTAGAGTTGCTTTAAACTGTGCTGACTGCTTGCAGAGGAGATATGATGCTCAGCAGCACGAAATAAAGGAATATTATGAATGATGATAAATTCCTTATTTTATGTCTGAGAAAGCTGGTACAGAAAAGGGAAATTATGTGTCCTACAATCTAAACTAGATCCACAGGTCCACAGTTTTTTTCTGCTCCCCATAATGAGCAGGGCTTTTGATCCTGTCAGACTTGCATGGATGGACTGGTACTGGGGTACTATGACTCTTAATTGCCGCATTACTGTGCCTGACACAGTGGAGGAGAGGCAAGGGACAGGATAAAGTGGTTTCTGGGCTTGTGCCTGAGAAGAGAAACTCAGCTTTGTTGCAGTGCGCTCCTGCCCCAGTCCCCACAGCTCCGTTCGTGCAGGCAGCATCCCGAGAGAGATGGTTACTTCGCATCGTAAGCTCTCTTTATGCTGCCTCAGCAGCGCTGGGGGCCGTGGTACGACAGTGAGTTGCGCTTGTCATCAACATCGATGCAGGACGAGGAAAAGCCCCTGCCGCTCTGACCACGTGGGTCCGGGGCAGCGGAGACCCAGCCCTACAAGCCTGACACGCCGTCCTGTGTATTAGCAGTGGCTGCGCGTCCGCAGCAGCGACCGAGCCAGGCCACGGCGCTGGGGCTTGTTTGACAACGTGTCCTTGTACGACAAGCTCTGCATTGGAATAGGGCACCTCCGAGGCAAAGGGGACGAGCTGGAAACACATCTCACCTCTCCCATTGGAGATCTAAGCCCGGGAATGAGAGTGGGGAAAAGCAGGAAGCATTTCCTGGCACCCCAGAGGAAAAACCCGAGTGCCTTGGTGTCCGGTGATCCATGGGCAGCACCGCAGAGCATTGGGACATGCTGTTGGGAGGCAGGATAGGGAAAGGGGGAAAGAGGTCAGAGAGACATTTGCTGATGTTGCGAGCATCTCCTGGGCACGTGTGTTTGTTGGCCTCTCTGCTGCGAGGAGAGCAGCCCCTGCCCCATCTCTCTCCCTCCCCCTGATCATGCAATATTCATCAGCTTCCTTTCCCCTTCTGCATGTGGAGATGTTGGGCTCCAATGGCAGCAGCACGATCACACACGCCTCCAGCACCGAGGCCTGCCGAGCACTCGCTCAGTAGCATATGGAAGGGAGACAAAAACCGAGGGGATTGGGAAAAGCCCAAACATTGAGGGCATCCTTCATTTGAAAGACACGGTATCATCTTCTTCATTGGGACTGTTGGAGCATCTCACCTCTGTGGCCTTGCACCAGGTTCGTCACACAGGCTGCTTCCCCAATTTTACTCCGTCTGGGCGCAGACCACGGGCGCGCAGTGTTGTACTGGTGAGCGCTGCTGGCATCACTGGAATTGCTCAGGGTTTTTCTTCAGCTGCCCGAGGCTGCAGGCAGCAGTGGTATGAAAGGGTATGGCTCCCAACTCATTTGCGCCACATCTTCGTGGAGAAAGAAAGGCATAGATTTTCCTTGGGGCTGCCAACACGTGTGCTTTATCCTCAAACTGAAGTACAGCAAAGGCAGGGCCCTTTGGTTTTGGGACAAACCTACCGAAGCTAGACTGATGCTTTTGCCTGGGGTCGCTGAGGTAAAGTGAAAGTGCTGTATTTTCATTGCTTTCCTTTTTGGCCTACCCATGTGCATTATTACAATGAGGTTAAAAAATCCTTTCACAAAGCTGTTTTTGATTCCGCGTGTGTGAGTGTGTGCATGCGCATATAGACACACAAACTTAAACCTAGGGTTGCTCATCCTCTCCCATTTCCTCCTCCCCATGGCATCTGTTTTCCCTCTTACTAAGGCAGGAAGATATTAATTTTTTGGTCTGCTAGTCAGAAGATTAGAAGTATTAAGATGTATACAGCATAACAGTGTTTATTTAGGTTTGGGTTTTTTTTTTATCTGAAGGCCAAAGAGAACTTAATTTAATTGGTGGGAAGATAAAATAGGGCTGCATTTACAAACAGGTTATCTTTCTACTGTCAACTCATCTCGCCTGCTCTGTCAATCGGTTGAATTTAATTGTTCCAGGCCTCCTAGTTTTATAAAGCTCTTCCTCTCCTCTCATTCCCGATTACCCTGCTTCTGCATAATATATTCTCTTCGCAGGTGACTGCGGGTCTGTAGGAAAGCCTTGAAGGAGCTCATGATTAAAAAAAGACATGTTAAGCAACGCTAGAAAAGCCCAGGGCCAAATACTTCCATGTACTATACTAATATTTTACTTAAAAGGTATAGCAGACTCTCCATCTGCAGCTATCATGTCTTGCGACTGGTTATTTTTCCAAGAGCTACACATAATTTAAAGGTTTGAGGGGAGAGGTGATGGGTTTTAAGACTGCCTATTTTTGAATATGGCTAGACGAGATCATCCACAATGGTCCATTCTGGCCCTCACTCTGTGATGCTGTGGGTAGAGAAGTGTAGGCAAGACCCAACCAGTTAGTTCTCCAGCAAAAAAAACCACTCTGGCATGACTAAGTGACAGCAATACCAAAACCCCTCTTTAACCTAAATTCCCTTGAGTATTTGATACAACCTGCACAGTGGATTGACTTCTGCCCCCAGTGTCTGTAGCGGAGTCACGGGAGCACAGAGCTGAGCGTGCGCAGTTTCACGGGCAGGTTCTGCAGCCTGGCCTGACCTCTGTGTTGCAGCACCTACAAGCTAGCAGTATGTGAGCCGGCAAAGGCATATCTAATTCAGGTACAGCTGTAGGAGCTACAGCCATATCTCGATTAAAATTAGATTAGCCTACCCTACATTAGGTAGGCTTCAGCCAACTCACATATGCTTCAGATAGCTATTTCCCCAGTCTCTCTTTAAGCCAGCACCACCACCATTACCAGGTTTGTCAGCACTTTTCAAAGATTTTTCTGCATTTTTAATGACTGTACCCACACCATCCAAGGGGAGATGCAGCCTGGACTGGCAAATGACTTCTTCAAGTCTTCAGATGAAATAAAATAGCTCGCCAAAGGACTTTTTAAGGCCTGGATAGGTTCATACATACGAGTAAGACAAACTGATACTTTGAATTGTAGCTTAAATGTACCACAGTCACAATACAGGACAGAATAGCAGCACACTAGGACTTTCCATCTGCTCTCCTCCCTGTACTTGCATTTTAAAATAATCATATCAGTCTGCTTCTCAAAACTTGTTTGAGGCACTAGAATACATCCATGATTACACAAGCAATTACACCTTAGGTTGAGTCTAATGTTGGAGGCAGATTTCACCACCCTGTGCTCCTGATCAGTACCGTCCCCATACTCAAAGCTTGAAGCTCGAGCAGTTTTCGTGCTCCTTCCCCTCTTCTATCACTCCATCGCTACCACAAAGACAACAGATGTTCACAAGCAGGGTCTTACCTCGCAGCGAAGAGTGAAGGCAATATTTAAATGCGATTGGTGGCTGAGAGAGGTGTGAAAGCTGAAAAAATCCAATGTGTTAGTGAATGTCAAATGTGATAGATAGAGCCTGAACTAGCCAAAGCAATTCTTAAGAGTTCAGCAATACTCTGCTTATGAGCATGCAATATCTTGATCTCCGTCTCTCAAACTGAAATGAAGATGTATGCTGTATGCCCTTCTGATCCACTTGACTTGCCTTACCTGGGATTATTTACCACAAGGAATGCACCTGGAATCTACCGTGACAATTAAATTCCTCTTTTTCTCTCTTTTCTCTTTTTCCTTCTCTTCTTAATTCAAGTTAGCCTAAATGAGATCAGAGGAGTCCTGCCTGAATTCCCCCAATGATTCAGCCATGTCACAAGCACAATGCAGAGACCAGTGAGTCAGTGGGAAATGAAAAGGAACAAGTCATCTACCCTTTTTCTTACCATTCCCATCTCCCAACCTTCCTTTGCCTATGAAGAAGCTACAGCTCTCTCAAGAAATCCATTCAGTGGCAGAGTTGTTCTCCCCATTGTCAAAAATAGAGATGAAATGCAGCTCAGAGGTAAGCAGGGGGGAAAGGAGGAAGCACAGAAGTAAATGCATCCCTCTGAACATAGCTACTTTTATCATGGAATTTTACATTTGCTGTAATGAAGTTGCAATGTAGCACTGAAAGTGAGAAAAAGTGAGGATTCATTTCCATCCTGGAGATGGAGAAGACTTCAGAACATCATACTGCAGGGGTACAGAAGCCAATCCTCTCCTGTTTCAGGCACCATGTTAGATAAACACCTTTCTCAACTGGTCAAAAACCAACCTAAACACAGTTAGAGCATTTGCCTCCACTGTAGCAAGAGCAGTCAAACCCTAATCACAATGGAGCAGGGGCAGAGAGAAAGAGGGAGAAGTCCAAGCTGTCTCTCAAGCACAACAAGTCCCAAGCATAGTCTCAAGCTGTAGGAGTGCTCACCCATCACTAATGGGGGGCATAGGAACTCCTTATGCCTCCTTCCACCTTTATAAATGTACGCCTCATCTATACCAGTTGTCCAGGCTGCTCTAGAGCGCCGCTCCTCTGGTGGTTAGTCACTCTCCTCTAATTTTCTGCCTATTTTTATTCATGCCAAGTTTATACCCATTTGCTCTTGTGCCAACATTGTATTTTAGCTTAAATAGCTCTTCTCCCTCCTTGACGTTTATCTCCTTAACGTGTTTATAGAGAATAATCATATCCCTTCTCAGCCTTTGTTTTGTTAGACAAGGGGACCACTTTTGTAGTCTCCTCACATATGACAGGCTCTCCATGCTCCTGGACACCCCCACAGCCTTCTTCAGCATCCATTTCTGCTGGAGCTCATCTAGCCACGTGACTGACTGGTGCTGAAGACGATGTTCCAGATAATGCCTCAGCAAAGCCTCATACAATGACATTAAAAATTTCCTGTCTCAGAAATCCTTCTCATCCTAAGATTGCATTTGCTTGTTTCTCACCTGCATCCCAGAGGTGGCTCACGGTTGTACTAGCTGATCACAGGATGACTAATACCTTGGTCTTTTCCCTCTTCTGTCATTTCCAATTTATGAATTTATTTATTCTGGCACATAGCAGAAATTCTCATGTTAATCCCAAGAATGTAACCTTTCACTCTGCACTATCTAATTTCATCCTGTTTCTATTATCCTCAAGGTCACCCAATGCTTCCTTCACGATATCTCTTTTGTCTTGAAAGTCCCTCAGTTTTGTTTCATCAGCTAATTTCATCAGCACACTCCTTCTTTGCAATTTTATTCCTAATCCCTGTCTTCTCCAGCCTTCGGTAGTAATTTCCCATGTGGTATCACCTTCCTGAAGTCCAAAATAAATGAGATTTGACACAGTTTTTTTCTCTCTAGAAAGTTGGTTCTCTGCCTGCTGACCTCCTTGCCTGTAATTATTTTTACCTTCACAACTTCCTTTGGATCTTTTAAAAATGGGCTTGCACAGATATAGACATCTGCACACTGTTAAAAAGGAGAATAATTTAAAAAGTTCCAAATAACTCAAAACAGAGCAAAAAATAGTTTCAAGCTGAATCAGGGTATTTTTCTCTTTTTTTGTGTGTGTTATTGTTTCACCCCTCTTCCCCACCCCCTCAAATCATAGAAATTATTATTATGATTCAACCCAAAGGAATAATTTCTCATTCCTCTCTAAATTATACTGCACATTGTTAGCCTGACACTGCTGTAAAGCCTTAGGAGTTGCACAAAGGGGCTCTGGAGCAGCTACACATTGCTCATCAAGAGGGCTGTTGGAGAGGGCCAGGTCTGAGGTGTGGGCATTGCCGGTTAGGAAAGGGCAGAGGGGGGTGGGTTATCTGCATACAGCAGGTATTTCCATCTCCTTTGAAACACCGGGAATCCACATGCTTCACATGAGCCAGGACTGTGTTCTCACAAATAATGACTTGCATTAATAATGTTGTCAGCCCCCAAGTGCTGGTGGCCTCTTTCCAGGTGCTAGTGGCTGAATTCAAAAGGGCTGATTCACATACGGCCTGGAAAATAAAAATAAAAATCAAGGGGCTTATCGGAAGCTTTTCCAGCCCTTTTCAGCAACCTCATTAAGCTACCCAAAGGAAAATGTTTAAAATCCTAGCTGCTACTGGAGACATGTAAAACCAGCTGGACAACACAAAGGTGAAAACACTACGAAGACCAAGTGTATGTGGCCTGGTAGGGAGCAACAGGCTGAAACAGCTTAGCCCTAAATCCAGTGCTCCCACACGTTAATTAATTAAACAAATCCTAAATTCCAGGCAAGATCCAGTGTGTATCACCCATTGGTGAACATCCACTTCCTATGTTCCTACGTATGGTCTCCTGGGCAAGGAGGACTGCAAGGCGAACCTGCAGTGTAACCTCTGCACTCCTGCGTGTCCTACCAGCACCACCTCTCCACACCCTCCCATCCCAAAGATCCTAAGGCATTCCCCGTCATAAGAGGTAACTGATGAAAGATGATCCTGGTCATCTGCAAGCAGCATCTATCTCTGCTTAGTTTTATCCTGATTTTCTTTGGATCGTGTGATCATACTGTCTGTATGTGAGTCTCTCCTAATAGCCATTGAGTCAATTGGCCAGTTTCAACCCAGTTTGGCAGAGGAGCACAAGTCTCAAAGACACTAAGCTGTGAACAGTTTTGTGCAAAAAGCCAGACAGGTAGAGGAGAGCCTTTTAATGTCTTTATGGACAGAACAGCTGTCGTGTGTGCTTGCCACTTAACAAACACTGGGAGACCTACATGGGGGCTCAGTCTTGAGACACAAATCTGCAGGAGACTAAGATTCTTCAGTTTCACGGAACTAAGGTTTGCATTAGACATTCAGGTCTCATCTGCCCTGGAAAGCTGAAGAAGTGGATGAATTACATCCTTATATGAGACAATAAAGCAAAATTCAAATGATGGCAATAAAGAAAGAATTTTTGGGCAGGGGTGGACTCTCAATGAACCCCAAGTCATTACTCCTGCCCTTTTATACACATCTATAGGTATAGTTCTATGTTGGATGCTATAGGACAGTGAGGACAGGAGCCATATGACAGCCATTAAATTTTTTTTTTTTCACAAGTCCTCATATAAAAGATGCATTGGGTTGCCCCAGATTTTGCTGTCAAGATACTGGACAGGAAAGTGCTGAAGAGGTTGCCATAAGTTTGGTTTCCAGTCTCCAGCCTTCATGATAGAGACATTTGTCTTGACCTGAGGTAAAGCCTATTCTTACCTCCCAGCTTCAGCCTGTTTTTGTCCTCCACACAGCCAGGACGTGCTTGACAGACCCTACTGTTGAAAGAAAGAAATGTCCCTGTATCCATGCCGTGAGCTATATGGCTAACTCCTCAAGTCAAATGAAAACAAATGGGCCTTGATTTACCTAAACATTACCCTGAGTTCTGCTAGTTCTTCTAGGCTTCATACAAACATCTTTCTTTTTTTACATGCCCTTTTTCTTAAACAAGTATTGACAAAATCACATTTAATTTCAGGAGCTGGTTAACATCTTGGTAAAAGGAAACCCTTTCTTAAAGAATTCACATCCGTATCCCACAATGCTTACAGTAAACATCCTTGAGGTTTTTCTCTACTGAAATAGGGCAATACTAGCCAGAACATCTCTGACATTTCTAAATATTTGCTCACACTAGCATATATATTGCTTTAATGCTGGAAAAAACAGAACAGCCCCTTAAGGCAGGCTCATTTCTATTTGCATACAAGTAATAGTCCAGTTTGACTAAAGCTACATAGCTTTCCAACACTTTTACGTTAGTGTGACTGCATCCACACTAAGGGTGGCTGATAAAACAGCATAAAATCACTTTTCCAAATGAGCAATTAGAAATGGACACAAAAATTTGCATAGAGATAGCAAGCTAGGGAAAGATGAAACCCTTCTCCCCTTTGGGTTATCTTTGTACAGCAAGAAAATGAAAATTGGTGCTAATGTTTGTACAATTCTATAGGCATATGAAGTGGTATAAAAGTATTACCAAAAAGTCAGGTATCAGTGTTAATATTATGGCACATAAATAAAAAACCATTGTGGATTCAGGTGTAGTGTAAAGCAAGAGGGCTGTCATGAGTACTAAAGTAGAGAGACACTTATTGGAGTGAACTTGGATTCTGTTTCTACCCTGACAATTTCCTTCCTTATTCAAAGCGATTGTTTCTGCCTCTCATTTGCATAAGCACTTTGCTCATTAACATGCTGTAAAAGGAAAAATGAGCTGGGGGTGGGGAGAAGGAACAGGCCACTGATAGAATAAAAAACGTTTTAAACCAAGGAAGCAAGAAGGTCACATCATCCCCAGGACGATAAGAGCTGAGGTCAGTGAAGGCCATGGTGCCTCACTGTCAAAATCACTCAGAAAAAGGAGATGGAGCTGACACTCATTCCTCGCTCCTCTATATACACATGACTATCTCCCCTCTCCAATTCTCCTTCCCTCTCCTGCCCCCTCCCACCACTTTCTCTCCATGCTGCTGCCTCTTTTAAGCCAGAGATGTTTGGGCCAATTCTTCTCTCATCCCAGCTGGTTTCCATGCGCTGAGTCCATTTTCGTCTCCCCCAGCAGAAAAAGAACCAGCCTTCCAGGTTTATTGGTAACTGCCCTTGAGGCACAAGCTCACAGCTGGCGTAGAGAGGAGCTGAGGATCCACCCCTAAAATAACCCCCGGGAGGGGCACAGGAGAGGCGGTTCTGTCTGCAACAGCCGCTCTGCTGTGGTATGCGTTAAGATCTGTGCTGGATTTGTGACAGCCGTGGCAAGCACGCCCAAGAGGGTGGAAGACGACAGAAGCTTCTGCCTGATGCTGCAGGCAGGACACATGGACGGCTCACGCTTTCAGCCAGTGGATATTGGCTCATGTCACTGGCTTGAGACAACATCTGGCTTCCCCACTCTTGCTCCTTCCCACTGGCTCTCTCCTATTACAAGGACAGTTTGCTGCTAACATGGCTTCGGCGCAGAAAACAACTCCGTTTTCAGGACTGGCCAGACTCAGACTGAACGGCAAGGAAGCAATAAAGGGAAGAAAAAAAAAATAATAGGAATAAACAGAGAAGTGGGATGAAGCACTACATAGTGCCACAGATAACGAGGATGAAAGGGACATCGCAAGGAGATAGCCCTTTCCGATGTCCTAACCATTCCCACTGTACTTGTCTAACCATGTCCTTAAGAAAACACCAGTTGTGGAGATTGTGCTCCCTCCCCACGTAATCTGCTCCAGGGAGTCTCTGTCCTTTCCATTGGATAATCCACCTCAGTGAATCTCTCTTGTCATAAAAGCCTGTCAATTTTTGTCCTTAACATCAGGACAAGGAGAAGACTGTTGCCTTTGGTTTTGCAGCGGCTTTCAGCATTTTGGAGGCTATTTTCACCAGTGTTAATTGGCACACATTAAAGGAACAAGATTGCTAACTGTAGCGTAGACAGCACTCAGACATAACTGGTCATGGAAGTGCAACTGACAGCAAATACTTGAGCCAAGAAAACACACTCATGTATTGTTTATATTAGACTATGGAAAAAAGTGGGTACCACGTCTTAACTAGCACATAGTGAGAAAAAACTCATAACTGTCTTGCGTGCTTTTGCAGTGTGAATGACGTAAATGGTGGAAATATTGATGGGTAGTTAAACCAGGGAGACTAAACCTCCTGTGCTGTCTCTCCTCTGCCTTTCCCACACCATTTGGGTCCGTTATTCTGCTGCTGGAACTCGTCAGGTAACACAGGTCAGGTGAAGGCGCTTGATCTCATATCTCAGCAGTCTGTCAGTAGCCAGTATAGGAATGAAAAAAGATCCCCCTCCAATCACCATCAGTGTCCACAGAAGCAGCATCTCCTAGAACCCAGCAAAAGTGTCCAACACAGAGTAACTTCCAAACTGAATAAAGGCTTCCTGTCACACTCGGAAACAGGCCATTTCCACAGCAATTTATGAGTTCGGAAAGAATCAAGGGAGCACAGCTCCCATCTTCATAGGTGACACATTAGCCTAAACACAGCAATGACAGTTCCCACCTCTATAAACTTTACATGTTGGAGCAAAGCATAATTGGTTCAGTGGTCATTATGATCTATAAACTTTCTCAACCTTGCAGCTTAGAGCCTGGTCTGCACAGAAATGGTCATTTAGCCTTTGGCTAATTAGCATAGCTAGTTTATACCAGGTGTGAAATGATGGAAAAATCTCCACCCACAGCAGCATTGGCCTAACTACGCTCCATGTGATTACATCATTATCGCATCACTGAAGGTGTAGTAACGGCACATACAGACAAGCCTGTGTGAGCTTTCAACAATGAAGCCAGTGCAATGTGGAGCTCGTTGAGAGCCAAGTCCCCCCCAAAATACCCAACTGTTCAGGAGGCGGCACTGAAGGCTATGCTGTACGACAGCTGTTGGTACCAAAGACAGTTTGGTAATGAGCAGAGCTAACCATGCAGCTGTCAGATCTCTGTGGAGACACGGTAATCCTCCAGCTTCCAGGTAAACCGATGCTGGTTATCACAGCCTTGGGAACGGATGCCCACGTCGCTTAGTTCAGCAAAGCTCCGCTGCGCTCAATCGAGTTATTTGCAGCACAAATCCAGCCTGTGCTGGAGAACCAAAGCCAGATATTTATTGAACAATATGGAAGAAGAGTATCATCCTACAGTAGGCAGAGAATTACTTCATTTCCATAGGCCACATTATTATGCAAATAATCATCTTTGCTATCATAAAACTTGATAGATCAGGGCATAAAATTTAGGAGGTGATGAGCTTAGCATGCTATTCTCTGTAAGTGCAGGTGTAGCTAGTGTGCCTGTGGTTTGTCAAGGCCATGGGAACTGTGGTCCTCATGTCTCCACAAGAGATTTTCAGTACTGCCCTGCGGCTTTGCTTTTTAGGCACTGTCTCTCTGTTTTGTTTTGCAAAGGGTCAGCAGCGCGCTATGCTCACAACAGCAGCCTTCAGGCAGCCCATCACCACCGTGCTGCTGACGTTTCAGTGCAGAGTGCTTTAAAGCTAAGAAAGTACTTTTATGGGGCGTTAATAGCCCCACGAAGTTGACTTCCCCAGCGACCCAGGCAAGGTGTAGCAAATGAACTGAGTTGTTTTACTAGACACCACCAATTGTGATAGAGACAGTGTCTAAATCTTCAGAAGTGTTCGATTGGAGAGAAATCTTATTTGGCATGTAGTCAATAGCCCAGTCAAAGAATAGAGCGTTGTCCAGCAACATCCCCAGAGGTATCCGGCACATGTAACAGAGGCTGGGGATAATAAAAAAACCCTCCAACTTGGATTTTCAGAATGCTAATCAGGTTTACATTTTACTGGAGGAAAACAATACTTTCTGGTTTTGTCTGTTTCCCAAGGCTGTTGAGATACCCAGAATCTGTCAACTAGCCACAACAAATAAATTGAGAAGTGTGATGTTGCAGAGGAAGTATCTTATCCTGTGTTGGGCAGAAAAGCCATCATAAAAGGGATTAGACAAACTCTTCAAGTGGAGTATCTAAACAATATGGAGTATCTGTCCAGTGGGCCGAACAACATCTGTCACAGGTAGTCCATAAATTGTCGATCCCTGGAGGCCAGCAGCACATCCCAGAGAAACAATTTCTCTATACTTGCCTGTTTTGCATACACTTCGTGGAAAAGCCTGGTACTGGCTACTGGCTTATTCATCTAGTTTTTCTCTATTTAAAGATATTTTATTTTAAGATGTTGTGTTTCAAGTTGTTCCATTTCAGGTCCTTAGTTGTGCCTAAATGAATGATCGTTGTTGTTCCTTGAAAAGAAGTTTCCTCAACAATCTCTGTTTTATTGATAGATTAGTTGTGGCTCAAAAATGATGGCATCACTCTCTTTCATGGCTTTCTCAAATACCTGGATCAAGTCACAACAGCATACCCTGTGACGTTCCCAGGGGATAACAGCTTTAAAGTTTGTAGTGTTGGTGCCAGTTTCCAAAGAGCATTGTACGCTTACACATAGACTCTTGCCTAGGCCATATCCCTCATTTCCCCTTGTGTCCACTTCACTCTCAGGTTTGAGGCTGGCTGTAGGCCATGTGCAATGAAGATTTGCTCCAGATCTCTGACGCCTCCTGACCACAGCCCCAAGGAAAAGGCAGCCAGGTGCCTACGAGAGCAAGGAGAAGATTTCACAGCAAAACATTCCCCTCAGAGCTTATAGGCAGGGCCTTGTGGGCATTTTACTCATCAATGGACTGGCAGCACTACAGTGCTTCAAGCTATAAAAAAAAATCACCGTGAAAGGTTGGACAGAAAGAGGGGGGGCATCTACCAGCCACAACAAAGTTGTGTGCACAGGAGCTGTAAAGAAAGGGCTGGAGCAGCTGGAGAGCATGCCCAGAGGGAGGGCAGGGAGTGAAATAACACATGAAGGGAAAGACTGCTTTGCCCTACCCCTGAATATGGTGTGCCATCCTCTAAGTCTGAGGATTAAAAAAATACAGGCATGGCTGCAATCGTGTACTTCCTGAGCAGTGTTCAATACAAAAATGGAAGTAAGAGTGAAGGAATTTGAGGCAATTTCCTGGAATCCCTCAGGAGAGATTGAATTTAGCTCGGCTGACTTGCCCCCTGCTGAGACAAAATTATTCTTCACTCAGAATAATAATACTGATTATTATTATTATGACTGCTAACATAATAGCATTACCTTTCAGTTGCCACCAAAATCCAAAACTTGTCATGCTGCACATTTTACACGCGGGAAAAACACTTTTCCCATCTCCATGAGACAAGATGGGATAGGGGAAAACTTACAACGACTCATGATGCAACAGAGGTAGTAGAGCCAGTCATGGAAATCTCTTCCTCTGGTATCTCCCAGTGCAATTATCTGTCTTCTCAGGTCTTCTATCTGTTTGGCTGGGCAAACTCCAAGCCGCATTGAATTATTTTTCACCTCTTTACTCACTGAGCCATCAAGTTGAAAGAAATGCATAAGGCTACAGCAAGCTTTCAGTTTATCCCTTCATTAATTCCACTCTTTCGTTACCCTGCACCATGAAGTTGACAGTAACGGGTTTACTTTGGGCCTAATGTGAAGAGGACATGAGGTCGTACTGAAGGTACAAATATCCACTATGAAATCTAGTAGAGTGGTTTGAGTTACCAGGTTTAGCTCTGTTATTCCTTTTTAGTAGAGGATACAGTCCCCTCGTCTGGGACATGGGAACTGGTCATTGGTGTCCCCCTGCTCCAAATCCTGCCCAGGAAAAGCTCTGTTTAAACTGCCTGACTTTGCACTGAAACAGATTAGGAGTGCACATGAGCTCTGCTGCATAAACTCTGAATAACAGCTGGAAGCTGTTATCTCTCTAACCTTCCAGGGCAGATACATTAGAGATCTTCCTCTCGCCTTTGAAACACCTGGACTTTCAGCTGAGTAGTTCCGAGTCTTGTGATGCTATGGGTTTAGCAAAAGCGTCTGTGGGAGCTTCCAATATTAACTGAAGCTGTTTGCTCACCAACAGTGTATGATGTGCATTACACATGACAGACAGCAGGGCCTGAAGACATAGAGCTATAAGAATCAGTAACAGTCCAGACATTGAAAAAGCGTGCAGATCCTAAAGAAGTTAAAAAAAAATTCCCACTGGTTCTATTTCTTTGTTCCCTGGGGGAGTCCTCTCCATTTTTAATTTGTGGTGTGCTTTGTTGCTGGCCAGAGGGTGCCACAAGGCATCCAAGACACTAATCTTTCTAATAAAATATTTCCTTCAGGATACAGAAAGTGCCAGAAGTTTAAAAGAAGAGAGAAAGAGAGCAATCTCAAAATCAACTTGCAACTGATAAGAATAGAAAGGTCAAGTTCTTCTCAGCATAGCCTTATTTGCTTTCATATTCACATCTCATTGCCTCGTATCAAGAATAAGAAGTGAAAAACTAGTCTCACGGATCAACAAGCATCACCTGCCATGAAAGAAGGTTCTGGGATGGGAGTCCACGTCTGTGAGCCAAGACAATTGGGTTACCCAACTGCGTCTGTCACTAACTTGTAAATCACCTTTTGTAGCAATGTCATGCATTTTCAAACCTGAGACAGAGACAGCAATTCTTAGCAAGCTCATGAGGCAAATACTAGTTGCAGGAAACAGAACCAAGAGCTTCAGGTGGCTTCAGCATCCAACTCCATCAAGCAATACACAGCCAAAACCTAAGTGGCCTTTTATAACCATCCGGAAAGGTGTGGTTAAACAGTACCAGTCAACAGAAGAGAGGAGGAGCAGCAAACTGGTTAGAGCACAAGTTCCTGCAGGTCTCAAGGAACTGGCTTTGTGAGTTATCTTCTTAATTTTGCCCAAGGCTTCCAATTTCAAATGGAAACTATGGAGAGCAACTTTTCTGGAAATCAGATCCAGAGTGCCCCAAATTAGAGATCTACTGCTTCCACCCACCTGCCACCTCTAAATGAAAATGTCAGCCTTAATTCACGAACGGTTTTTAAATCCTTTGATGGAAAGGACTTGAAAAGCGGCGGGTATTATCACATGCGTTCAGCGCTGTTATCAGGTGCATGGCTATTTTATGAGCATGCAGTGCCCTCCCCCATCCTCCCACCCAGGAAAGTTGTAATGTATCTCCGGGGCAGGTTGATATTTGCACTTTGTTGACACCCAATAAATAATAATCCAAATATTTGCACACATGGAATATTTTGTGACATTATAGAGCTGACAGACCCTGATTATTCGGGAGCTGCTTTGTGTGCAGAGCTCCCATTGGTTTCAAAGTAAGTGCGGAGTTCAGAACAGCTGCAGAGTAAGACCCATGACATTTATGTTTATGAAATAGGAGAGACCTTATCATTTGCTGGTTCTGTAGTCGCAAAGCCAGAATAGCTGATGAGGGGCCTTTGCCAGTATCTTCAGTATAATCACAATGTACACAACTGAGGTGTCTTGGCAAGTAGTAAGCGAGCTAAGGAAAACAAAGGGAGATTAGCAAGGGGTGCTGAAGGGCAGGAGGGGGGGCACTGGCAGAGCTGGTCGGGGGAGCCCCGGGCTGGGAGAGCTGCGGGGGCTGGGGGACCGGAGGGGGCACCAGCAGCCTTGGCATGGGGAGGCCTGGGGCTGGGAGATATTGGGGGGCTGCAAGGCAGGAGGGGACACTGGAAGAGCTGGGTGTGGGGTTCTGGATGGAAACAGCAGGACTGCTTTGTGGGGGGCACTGGCGCAGCCAGCGTAGAAGCTAACAGAGCTCGTATGCCATCTGCTGCTACGCTATTAACTG
This sequence comes from Phoenicopterus ruber ruber, assembly GCA_009819775.1. NCBI lineage: Eukaryota > Metazoa > Chordata > Aves > Phoenicopteriformes > Phoenicopteridae > Phoenicopterus > Phoenicopterus ruber. Next base: position 91,338,620 of record CM020215.1, on the reverse strand, counting down.
CTATTAGTCACTGAGCTTCACGAGCATGAAATTTCCTTAGTTGCTGAAAAGGAAGGAGAAAAGCCTAGAATGTGGCTTAACTTTGATTAAGCACCAACAAATTTGGGACAATTTAAACAAGAGGGATTTCAAACATCTCATTGAAGCATGTTGCAAAATTCCTTCCTTGCCTGGGGGAGGTACACACACCAAGTACACCCCATTGTACTTCTCCTTCCACGGCACTTTTGTCAGCAAGATAAGGAGAAAGTATTTGCATGTGGTTAGGGAAGGAGCTATGGATTTGCTAAACGGATTTGTATCCTGTTCGGTTAGAGTGATATGGTTCAGCACATTCCAAAAAAGATGGAAGTAGACAGTAGTACGAATAGAAACAGCTTTCTCAATTATGCTAGTTAAGATAGGTGTTGGTAGACTTATTAATCCTCATGCTTCAGGGCTTTTGCCGATCAGCAGCTTGGGTCAGGAAGAAACATCCTACACCTTGTCATGGTGTAATGCAACACAACTAGAATTGATGTCGTCTCCTCACCCACTAGCTTTGGTTATTTGCCAGGGTAGGACACGGGGCCTCTTGTGACCACACGAGGGAAGGTTCAGCTCCCAGAACTGCTCTGGGGATACAAAGGCTACCTTAACGTGTGGAAAGACAAACGCAAAATAGAACGGTTGATTTTCTTCCTGTGAGCACTCGCCCTGGACGCCAGACTTGCACTCTTCCAGTTGAGCGGGGAGGGAGGTGGAAGGTGGGAGCAGAGGCAACCTAATGTGACTGTCACCCAGCCACAACACGGTGACACGGCTTGGTTTAAACAGCAGGCTGGAGAACTAATGCATTTGCAGATAAAGGCTGAAGGCACTGCTTTGAGAAAATTATAATCTCCTTCTTCTGACAGAGGGAGAAGTGAAATGCATCTGCCAGATTATTAGCTGTGAACGATTTGCTCAATCTTACTGACAACACAGTACATATAGCAAGATTTGACCACGACACGAGATAAGCCAGCATCCAGCAGTCCTATGCAAGTAGCAGGCCAGAATTTGGTGACAGCCACACCAGCCCACTTGGGTGCCAGGCAGAAAAAACAGACCATTTTCTGCACATGGGAGTCGTAGGGAATGGTTGGACTATGCAGTAAATCTGATCCTGGGGCTATTAGGACTGGATGAAAGACTTTGCAGCCATGTCAGGCGAACTGCTGAGCTGGTATGTGTTCACTCTGTTGGAACAAATTTGTCCAAAGCATTTTGACTAGGTAAGTTTGCGCTCGGCCAGTCCTCACCAGTTCTGTCCCGTAAGAGACCCTGTGCTTCCCAGCGGCTCCTTGCATCTCTCTAGCCTGCGCCACTCAGGATCGGGCTCCCCTTGCCCGGCAGCCAGGCACCCGTGGTTTTCTGCACAGGGCGAGGCGACTGGGAATTCAGGCTTTCCCAACAAACCACATCCTAGCTGAGGCACTAAAGGAAGCTGTTCTCTCTTCATGACCATACATTACAGCCATTGTTAGTCAGTCATTGTAAAGTGCTCTTGGAGCAGTGGCAGATGTCCTATTACACTGAGAGAAGTAAGACACCTGGGTTCGTTACCACCTAATTAGGTTCTCCATGTGATTAACTACTTGTGCTGCAGACAAAGAAGCAAACTACCCAAATGAATGCCAACAGAAGACAAGCTGGCATGGCAGCAGCAGGCACCTGACGGGCACACGCAGATCTGTAACTCGTCTGGCTTCCTGATGGAGAGTGAAGGATTTTTAGTAAAAGTTGTAAAACTATAATCAGAAACTCTGATAGCATATGTTTCGCCTGAGTCACAGTTAGATCCTTTGTGACCCCCACAAATCCTTGTCATCTCACATACAGAATCCATCTTGATTCCTACCTCTGCCCCATCTGACCTACCTAAACCTTTATGCCTTGTCTGCAGAGCCCTCAGCATCTTCCAGACACCTCAGCATCTCCTCCTCCCTCAGAGCCACCTCCACCTTCCCAGCAGGGGACACTTCTCTGCATCTTTCTGTACTCCCCTCCTCAAAGCCTATGCTGTCCCTCTGCATAAGACCGTTTTTCTACCTTTGTCCTGTAAGAAAGGCTTTTGTCGGGGAAGCCCTTTTGGCTAGTCCTGAGATTTGGCTGTCTTCCTCTTCCCCCCCATTGCCTAAACCCAGCAAGGTAACAAAGCAAGTCTGCAAAACCACCTCTCTTCGTTGAGAGCTTCCCAGCCTGCTAGAGCTGAGGCTGCAGTATCCCTGCGCAAGCCTGAAGGCAGCGGGCTGGATTTCCTCTTGAGCGCCTGATCCAGCCCAAACACAGATCCACATTCAAACTGTCTGAAGCCTCCAATCAATCAGTGAATTGCGCTGAATGCCCTTAGGAAAAAAAGATCTTTGATGAGGCTTTGCTGCTAGCAACCAATCCAAATCCATTAGCTTTCACATCTGGAGTTCCAACGAACAATAAAAATGAGCTTGATGGCCTCAATCTTGTCCTCATTTTTCAGCATTACAATAACCTGGCTCCACTAAACACAATTCAGCATGATTGCCTGACTCTGCTCAGGCTTCGGGGATACCCAGAACCACTGTAGCTGCCAGAGAAGAGGGTCAGGACAGAGGGTGCTTTGGCAAAACTCTGTGTGTGCGTGCACATATGCATATTAGGGAAAGATAAGAAGAAATGGAATTGGAGAGGACGCTGCAGGGTAGGATCAGCGGTATTGGCAGAGATTTATGATATAAATCCACTCAGTATTTTCTCGGTCATACATGAGTATCTGTGCAGGACTATTGCTTTTACAATGTGGCCACCTCTTGCCCAATTTCTGCCACTTTTTGAAGCATAATTGTTACTTCCCTGCTTGTGGACACTGCTGCTGTCCCCTCATAAGCCCACCCAAGCCTGCATCTCTACCCCTAGGCAATGGAGGGCCTCGCCTTGCAATTAGGCTGTAAGGAAGGAGGGCTTGCTCTGCCTCCCAGGAGGGAGCACCCAGCTGATTCCAGGTGATCTGAAACGCGAAGAGGTGGCGGCGCGGAGCAGACGGAGGCTGGGATAATTGCATGATTTGTGCTCGTGGTGGAAGTTATTCCGATGCCAGCCTGGGCCGTGCACGCTTGGACTAGTCCCAGTGCTGCAAAGAGCCCAGCACGGCCCTGCAGCTGTCAAGCCAGTTGCCTGGCAGGTGGGCAGAGCCTGCGATCTGGAGTACCGGCTTTTAGACGCTTCTCTCGGTTTCTCCGGGAGCTTCCTATACCACAAACAGTTATTCTGGTTTAATTTTTTTTTTTTTCAGTTGCATTTCTGAGGTGATGTTGGTGCCAAAGTGAGGCGGAGAACCTGATGGCAGCCATTACGTGAGAGACTGGTCCCTCCACTGCTGCGTGAGCAACCGGCCCCGACCCAGGATTTACTTGGTTTAGTTCAGCCTTATTTCCAACTACCTTGCCCCGCACGCATACCCTCCAAGAGCCCTCTCCCTCTTGTGTGAAGGGCAGTTGGTAGTGGCAGCGGCTTTTCTCCTTCCCCCTTTTCTTTCACACCGCAGCCCCTGTCCAGGCTCCCTAACCCCACCTCTCTCTCCTTGCCTTTTACAAAGAAGGAGCCCATGCTGAGACCTCTGTGTGAAACCATCAACAGCATCTGCTAATGGGCAGCCTAATAGCCATTTAATGGGCCTAGTAAAGCTAATAGATTTGTGAAGAAAATATGAGCGGCAATAGCAAAAGAGGAGTGCTCAAAAGCAGGCAAAACTGGCAGGGTCTTTCCCACTTGGACTCAAGTAGCTGAAGCTGTGCCTGCAGCCAGGCAGGAGCTTCGCTGGCTTTCCAAAGCTGCCACACGTTCCCGGGAAGGAGGCTTCATCTGAGAATGGCGCTGTCTGCCCAGCCTGCAAGGTCGTACGAAGGATCCCCAGGTGACTTGTGAACAGCCCTGCCAGACGCTGCCGCCCCCGGGGTGCCGCAGACCCGGCAGGCAGGAGTTCAGCCTCCCCCAGGCTGAGGAGCGGGTCACGGCTGGAGTCACCGCTTCTAATGTAGTCACAGGGCGAAGGTCTGTGAAGGCCTCGTCCCACAGACTTCTCCTCCCCGAACACAGCGAGGTCTACCTGTCAGAAGCAGCTGGATTTACTTGATCCTGCCGGAATTTATACCTAAATCTTCTAATACTTACTTTCCTTATGTGTAGCCAAAAGTTTTATGAGACACACTAACCCCCGCTCAAGAAACAGACGATATATTTTGAAGGATATTGTATCTAGCTGACATTATCATATAAATTCCCTTTGCCACCCTGGTGCCCACCTCTAGTTATACAGCCACTGTGGAGTGAACACCAGTCCTTATTTCTCTGGGGCTTCTCTTAAGGTCCTTATCACTCTGCACATATGCTGCCCACGCAGGATGTCCATGCCTGGAAATCAAAGCTGAGCTGAAACGAGTCAGGTTGTCGTCAGATGATCTTGCTGTTTTGGTGTCAGCGTTAGTGGCATCACGAGGATAGGGTGTGCATGGTCTTGACAGACTTTTCCACACCTCTGGAAGACGTGTGGGGTCAGCGAGGGAGCTACACGGTCAGCTGGAGGACAGCCCACCCTGGTGCTGTGAGGTGGGATGTCTTGGCACTGCAGGCTGACTGGGCTGTTCTTCAAGCTCTGTATGCAGCAGTGGCAGGAGATATGCTCACACCTCACCAGCACGTCCACTTGAAACATATACCAGAGTTTAACAAAAATGTCGGGTACTCTCTCGGTACAGCATCATGATATTAGTCTTATGCACAACCCTGACTTTCCACCTGCTCCCCTGTCCCAGCCCACCCCAGGGCCAGCTCTGTTTCAAAAGGGGACAGCAGAAAGGCAGGTTGTGTTTCCCCTTGTATTTCCCCGGCCAGCAGCTCTCTGTCGTCTCTCCAGGCAAGTCCAGCAGCACAGCAGAGCTGTGTCTGGGATTAGTGTGGTCCCGTGCACTCTGATCCTGGAGTGGGTATGGGTAAAGGGTGTGAGATAAGGATACCATCCTTCACAGCATAAGGGAGAAAAAGCATTTTTCACTCCTTTTCATCATAATGTGAAATCTCTGAAAGACAGGTCCTGGCCCTCAGCAAGATCAAATTGATTGCCTCATGGGGAATTATTGACAGGAGAGAAAAAAACCACCTCTCTCCTATCGCTGCATCCTAAAAGCTCACCAACTCCTTATCCAAGAAGTGCAAAAGCACAGCAATGGTGTGACAGATGTGACAGTTTGGCCCATTACTAACCAACAAGCACACTGAAGGTGATTGCATTTCCTTTTGTAGCTGAATTTAGCGAACTATAACTGCCCTCTGGTTAAAATAACACTTCACTGCTTTAAGGGGTAAAAAGCATGTGTTTAGGTCCTGTTAAACCTGGGATTTGGGGTTTGCTAGTGACTTCAGCAGGCTACTTGGACCTGATTGCATCTTGGTAGTCCTGGAGAAGGGATTTTGAGTTGCCATTACAAATATTAAATGCATTGACCAAAGCAGATCCTACCAAGAGGAGCACAGAATCTGTGACTGCCCAGGAGATTGCTTGCACATCGATGCTTGATGGGATGGATACATCCCCCCGTACGCCTGCACCGCCCAGCCCCGAGCAGCAGCGCAGCTAGCTCTCGGCCTCAGGGACCCTCTGCTGCACCCGGCTGGGGTGGCATCGAGACCTGGAGGACAAGGAGCTGGCAGACGGGGAGCCAGCCTTCGGCAGCAAGGGCGAACATAGCGCCAAGGGTGCCTTTCTCTAATGGAGGACCGGAGGCTACCTTTGCCTCGGCAGCCACAGAGATGACCGGGATTCATAACTGTAGGAGCTCCCTGCAGCCAGGAGTTTGAATAATTCACTACCCAGCAAGAGACATCAATCCTTTCTCCGCAACCCCTTCTACCACCTCGTAAGATGTATGAGGGGAAGGCAGGAGGCATTTTTATTATTTTTATTTAGTTTGTGGATGTTTAGTGTTCCTCACTATGGGCTATATTCAGTCCTCACATGCATGATATTCTCAAGACCTTTATCAGTTAACTATCCTTGCTTTAATTTTCCCCCTGTTCTCACCCTTACTTTTCCCTCTTTATAAATTACAACATTCAGGCCTTTGCTGGCGGTAGAGAGCACTACATTGTTCTGGAATAAAATGGACTTTATTCCGTTATAATGACTCTGCTTCCAAAGGGGAGTAGTTATACTGGAATAAAAGTATTTTTTATGCTCCAGTCTGGAGCATAATTCAATCATAAATTACATCAGAAAAAAATAAACCATAATAATAAAATGGCAGTTTGTGCATTGATTAAAGTGAAAACACTCTTCATTCTGGAATATTCCGCGTATAAAGTGAAGTTAGTGTGCAATAAGCAAGGGTGTGATTTTTTATAGCACACTAACTACCCTTCATTCATTCCCTAATGGATACCCTGCCAGAAAACACAAGTGCCTTTAGGTGAGGCAGGTTTGAAAGTGGAATAAACTATTGTGCATTAACGTGCACTAGGAGTATCCATAAGGGAGCATGGGGAAGTCACCAGTAAGCTGAAAATCCACTCCCCCCAGCGACATCCCCAGGGAAGTCCAGGCAGGTCCCAAGGCTGCGACAGCTCTAGTGGAATAATTCTTCACGTTTTCCCATGGTAGGAGATTTTTCCAGGCCCATTGGTCCTCGCGATCTGGGTCTTGAAACAAGTCATGGGACCTCGAGGAGCGAGGGATTTGAAGCTGTCCTGTTCTTGGGAATAGGGATATGCCACCAGGAGATGCGCACTGCCAAAACCATCCCTCCTAACCCTGCATCAGGATGCAGAATGTGTTTCAGGCCCCCCAGAGCAGCTGACCAGCCAACTCAATGAAGATAGGGCTTTGTGTCTGTGCTGGTACCCCAGAAGGATCGAGCAGCCAGCATCACACATATACAGCCAGGGGCTATACTTAGGGCAGTTTCTGTTCGCTTCTCTTGTCAGACATTAATACAGCATTTGTACCCAGCATCAGTTTGTATCAGCCAAGAGCTCTTGATCAGACTTCAATGTACCCCATAAAGCAGTCATTTGCAGGGAGCAAGGGAAGTGATCTCCTGGCTAGGAGACTTCCTAGGGAGTCTGTCATTCTCTTTGATTCAGTTTTATATTTTTCTTTGTATAAATTTACAGACTATGAGAGTTGAAGAGTATTCACATTTGCTAGTTTTACCTAAAGAACAGAAATATGCTATAAATGGTCCTCAACTGATTTCTACCAAGATCTGCTAGACAATTATATCAAGCTATACTCAGCAGGGAGTCAGGTGCCAATGCCAGCTCTGCCAGGGAGGCACTGCCTGCTTCCCCCACAGCTGAGAAAGGATGGGTCTGAGAACAGTAAGAAATTTGGGGTCCTCCCGAGAATGGCACTCTTAGGCCCTTGGCAACATCTGTGTAAAGTTTACTCAGGGTTCAAAACTGGAATGGCCTGCCATTTGGGAAGCCTGAACATTCAAGATGTCCGTATTTTGTTACCTGAAACCTAGGTTGCCCACAACCAGCCCTGCCATTGCCCCCACCTTGCAGCACCCCAGCCCAGGGCTCCCCACATGAGCTCTGCATTTTTTGCCAAGAATGCTAAATCACTGCCACACTGAGAGCTGGCCTCAGCTATGTCTCCACCGGTAAAAAATATCCTCAAAGCCTCATTACTTAACACATTTTCACTAATGTGATGTTCAAGTATCACTCAATGCCTCATATAGAAAAAAGATATTCCAACACTGTAGCTACTCACAGCTAACGTTAAGGTGCCTTGACAAAACAGCATATTCAGAAACATCACTGCCTGCATGTACGCTAAAGGGAACATTGCCTTTGAGATCGTGTTAGTTAGAACTGAAGTCCAACTTCCATGGACTTCAGGAGCAGGCAGACACCCACAGGCCTCCGAGCAATCTGAACTTCAGGACATGGGCAAACAAAGTCTTATGAATCCACCTATTTCTGCATTATTGCCCTCCATGCTGAAAAGTAATTTAAGCTTAGCTAACTTCGTTTGCACTGAACAGGGTCAGGAGAGCTTGCACAGTCTCCTGCCAAAGCTCGGCTGTCAGGATGGTGACATTTAATGAAGGGAACAAAATTAAGGGGGGGAGGGCGGTTAGCATGTTCACCCACCAAACTGGATTCTCGAAAGCTCATGATCTTAAAGGCCTTTTCCAACCTAAATGATTCTATGATCTTTTCCTTTCCTGGTATGTGATTTCTAGCACGAGGTATGGAGAAAGGAGCCCGTGTAAACGGTACAGGGCTCCACAGGCAGAACAGCCTGAGGCCATCAAATGCGTTTCCCTAGTGCTCAGATCAAGAGTTGAACCCAGCACTGCGCACTGACTTGCTCACTGCCCTACTCGGGCCCCTCGCCAAAAGGTTAGGGTGAAGCACTGAGTGAACATGGAATCTGAGATGTGGATTATATCAACAATTACAGTCTGGAGCATAATTCAATTATAAATTAAATTGGAGTTAAAAAACCCCAACATAATAATAAAAGGGCGATTTGTGTGTTGATTAAAGTGAAAACATGCAGTCATTAGCCTGTGTTTAAATCTTGTTAGCTGCGAGCAGAGCTGCGTATTGCCATTAACCTGGTGAGTGCCTGTGGGGAACCGGCACTTCTCTAGGTGTTTAAAGCATAGATGTGCATCAGGACAGCTGCTGCCCTCTGGGACCTCAATGCTGGAGGTCAGGCAGGAGAGTGATAAGTATTTACTGGTAATAACTAGCATTCACGCTATACATTTTGCAATGCCTTGTACACATCTGTTTTCATGGGACAAGAGCTAGCACAAGATTGCCATTTTTAATCATAGAATCACAGAATAGTTTGGGTTGGAAGGGACCTTTAAAGGTCATCTAGTCCAACCCCCTTGCAATGAGCAGGGACATCCTCAACTAGATCAGGTTGCCCAGAGCCCCATCTAGTCTGACCTTGAATGTTTCCAGGGACGGGGCTTCTACCACCTCTCTGGGCAACCTGTGCCAGTGTTTCACCACCCTCATTGTGAAAAACTTCTTCCTTGTGTCTAGTCCAAATCTCCCCTCCTTTAGTTTAAAACCATTACCCCTTGTCCTATCACTATGTGAAACGGAGACAAGGGCAGATGATGGGAGATGCTTGCTCCATAGACCATATGCCAGCCTTGCTGTGACTTTTCGGCTACACACAGAAAGGGGAGGGAATTGCAGTCAGCGTGTGGGGAAAAGCACCAGGTCTTCACCCATCCCTGGTGAATCTCAAGAGGGCAATAGGGGCCCTAAATGAAAAGGGTAACCTCTGCCAGCATTTCTGCAGCGCAGAGAAGTGCTTAGAAGACCAAAGCTAGGAAATTCTGCTCCTCTGCATTTCTCTTAAATGCCTACAGGAAGCCTTAAGGGATGCAGAAAGCCAGATGCTCTTGGCCCCTGCCTCACAACCCTGGCAACATCTTGCCCCCTCTGATCTGTTGTGGACAGGGCAGAGACCTCAAAAGCAGGCCTGATGCATCCTAGACCTCCTTTCACACTCACCATTAAAATGTCAACACACCTTCCTCCCACACAGCGTTGTACCCCCTTCCTCACACATCTGTTTTGCCCCACCAGGCTCAGGAGCTTGTGTCTTCCCTGCACATTTTGAATAACCTTCCTGAGTAACCCTGCTGGGATGCATAAAGGCTCCTTGCAGCCCCTTCTTTCTCCTGTATTTCATACCTCTCCTGAGCCAGGCACACTGTGTTCCCATATTATGAGAGAATAATTGCTTTTCCCCAGCTCACATCCATACTATTTTTTTTCTCTTTTGTTTTACAAACTCCTCTCCCAGAGAAATATGTCCCTGCACAAGAGCATTAGATCGAATTTTTAGATCAAATTATCCTTCTGTTCTATAATACTATCTGTAATTACTCCCTGTAACTTTGCTTTTGCTGGTGATCTCAACCATCAGGCAATTTTCACACATCTCACCAATAGAATTCAAGTACAAGCAAATATTAGAGAGAGTGTGAATTTATTTTTATTTATAAATTACTTAACATAGAAAAAAAAAGAGACAAGCTCTGAGCACTTAGCAAATTACTGACTTGAAATAGATTTTGCAAAATTTGCCTGTGTTGTTTTCTCCTGTGCCTTGCAAAAAGGGAAAAAAAGACATACATGCTCAGATACTGGAAGGAATGGAGAGGAGCTGTACAAACCATAGCATATTTCACAGTATAAGGATGCATGCGGAAGTCTTGAGTTTTCAGTACAGTGAGATTCTTCAGCCCCACATAAGCTTAGGCACAGACTCAAGATACGTACATGAGAAAGGCAAGCTTAGTATTTCACCTGTTTGTGTACGTCTGAACTGAATCTCCTTTTAACTCTCAGTAGCTTCATCTGGGAGCTACTCAGTTACATTTGACTTTGATTTGGAAATTATTTTTCCCCAGATTCGTGTCGTTTCCTGCAAAATTTCACCCAGAGATCTGGCCAATGAGGAGCTAAGTTTTAAATTAGCCCAAGTTCAGTTGAAAGTGTAGCAGAAGAAAACAACAAAAGAAAGATCCCATAAAAATCCTGCTTTTGACTCTAGCTCGAAGTGTTTAGTTCCAGAACTGAATCCAAAACCAAACTTTGTGGTTTAGACCCATCTGCCATGAGCCCTCGGCTTGCAGGTGGAAGCCTGTAGCCCACTGCCAATAAGGGCACGTTTCACGAGATTGCAGTGGGAAGACTTGGCTGGCAGAAAATGTCAGCGTCTGTTCTCCAGGGGCAACAAGTGCCGACTTGCTCATACAGAAAATGGACATTGGGGCAAGTAGGAAAAAATCAAGACCATTGCAAGAGACTGCAGTGCATGTTTTTTGTCATTTTAGCCAGGCTTTTCCAAAATCAAGGGGAGCAAGAGCCTAGTGTCTTAAATGGGCTTCTCTTACTACCACCAGCAAGCAATAATTCCCTTCAGCATGGATTATCAAGGCTAATTGTAGATTTGAACTGGGAAGTCATGAGGAGGTTGCAGGGAGGAAGGCTTTTGGCTAAGAGAAGGCTCCCAGCAGCAGACTCTGTTCATGTTAAATGCCAAAAAAAGACCATGCTTATTGGCTTTTGGCAAGCCTTCTTCCAGCAACCAAGTTGAAGAACAGATCAGGTTGTAGGATCTCTGTTCTTGGAGGTTTTCAAGACTCAGCTCGATAAAGCTGTGGCTGACCTGATCTAGTGTTGGTGCTGGTCCCAGGGAAGCTGGACTACCTGATCTCCAGAGATCCCTTCCAATCAGCCTTTCTATGATCCTGTAAGCACAGATATAGCCTCCTTGGTCTAGTTCTCTGTATAAGAGGTAGGGCTGAGTTTGCATCGCCCATCAGGCTTCTCAGCAGCAAAGTGAATCACAGGCTCATAGAATAACTTGGGTTGGAAGGGACCACTGCAGGTCATTTGGTCCAACACACTGCTCAAAGCAGGGCCAGCTTAGATCAGGTAACACCACAGCAGACAGAGGAGAGATCAGAGACTATTTCCAAAGGCCCACCAAAAGTAACTGAGAAAGCCACCTTTATTCAGAAGTTTTACTTATGCTACTGGGCAGCCTGTCAGACATACGGTTCCTAAAGGAGCTCATGTGTCCCCCTAAAATATTTTAGGATTCCACAAATCAAAAAAAAAAAAGACTGAAAAAACACCGTCTTAGTTCCACTTCTAGAGGGAACCCCTGTGGTCATCAAGCATTAAAAATGGAGCTAGAAGGCACTCAGGAAGATACCTAGCCTCTCCACCTGTCCAGGAGCAGAATCCCCTCCAACCGTGGCAGCTCAGATAGAAATTGTCCTTCAAGCCCTGTGGAGAGAGACACTCCATGGTGCCTCCAAGCAGCCTTTTCCAGTGCTTCATTCTCCTTCCTATCATAATGCTTCCTAGTGTTTTAATTTAGTCTCACCCCCCACAGTACAAAGGAATGGCATCTTCCCCTCTTCTTCATGCACCTTTGGTAGGTTACTGCCACATTCATCTGCAAGCTCTGCAAGGCAGGGATACAGCCTCACGGATACCTGTGCAACATCTAACACAACTGGGCATGAATCAGAGCCTTTCCCTTTGTCTAGTATTTGTAAGACCCAACCTGCGCCAATGAATGCACTGACCCCGTAAAGCAGGGAAGTGTCATTTCAGAGATGAGAAAATGAAGCAGAAAGACAGGCCGCATAGCAGCATGCCAAAGTTCACACAGAAAGTCTGTGCCAGGCCCAGGAATCAGGCCGTAGTCAAGCATCTTAATGTTCTCTCCTCTCCTTTTGGCACTGCTGAGATATGAAATAATAATAATCATGAAATGTGCCCAGACACTAAGAAGATCATCACCTTAATGCAGATAATAGGAATAGCCAGCATCTGCGTAATGCAGAATCAAAATGGTTTATAATGGGGAGAACAAGATGTAGCTTAGAGTTTAAAAGTAATTAAAATTTCCTCCCTAAGTTTCTTTTGCTTAATGTACTTCCAAAAAAATGTTCGTCTGCTTGCAAATGCCTGACCCTAGGAGTTCAGGTTTCAATGCAATAGAAAGGCATACATTGGCAGAATGACAGCAACTGAGAGGCATCTCATCTGGATCCAAAAACCTAAAGAAAGGGAAATACTCATTATTCTAGAGGCTCAAAGACAATTTCAATCCATTTTAACTCTAACAGGTCCCCCTGTGGCCTCTTAAAACCTACTGAATTGAAGCAAAGTAGTGTAAGCGGCAGAGTTTCATCTTCAAAGGTGCAGTGAAAATATCCAGGTTGACAAGAGGGCTCAGTTCAGGAGGTTTTGTGGGGTTTCGCTGTGGACTTTTAACAATGCTGTTCCGCAGCACCTTTTATCCATAGATCTCACTGCACTTTAAAGATATTGACTGATCTCTCACCACGTTGCTCCTGTGAGAGGTGTATTATTATCTCCATTTAATTAACAGGGAAACTGAGGCATGGCAAAAGCAAGTGATTTGCTTGGGACCTCACAGCACACCAGTGGAAGAGCTGGGATTAAATACGAGCTCTTTTGATGGTTTAGGTGTCCACACTCATTGTCCTGCCCTGTTCCTGCTTGCCTCTTCAGTTTGCAGTCTCCCCCAATCCTGAGTTGTCAGGAGCCCTGGGGGATGCGAGAGGTGCACTGAGCCAGGCAGTGATCACAGCAAGACCAGCAGCAACTCTGCCTGCTTATTCAGAGCAGTTCTGAGCATGTATAGATAAATCACACCGGCCCAGATGAGACCTCATAGCTCAAACAGCCCTATTCCTAGCCTACAAGTCATCATTTGCAAAGGTATACAGCAAAATGAGAGAAAAATTCCTCCTTCCTCCCATTACTCTAGCACTGCACAGTGCAACTGCTGTGCTAGAGCAGCATATGACTTTCCCTGAAACAAAGAAAAAACATTTTTGAGGCCTGACCTGGAAACTTTAGTCATACTAGCTGCTCTTGGCATTCACTGTGCACCTCTACAGAACAACTTTCTTATACCACAGTCACACCTGTTTTATAAAGCTGTACGTGCTATTTATGCACATACATATATATATACACGTGCATATATATGTGTGTGTATATATATATGCATATTGTTTCAAGCAGTTGTGACTGGCAGGAGTGCAACAGATGCAGAAATAAATGTTTATGCGACTCTCCAGAGAAAAGTGAGGAGCAGCCCTGAGAAAAGAGAATTACTACTGTCACCCAAGCAAGGTCTTCTGCTTAACACCCTGACATGATTATTCAAATATCAGCACTGTAAACTGTGGTAAGATCAGCATATTGAAGCCCACGTATTCCCCTTGCCTGCTGAGGCAGCCCTGGCAGGAGCCAGCAGTTCTCCAGACATGTTAAAACACATTATCTCATGCTTGGTGCCCCACTTGCACAGAAATGATGGTTGCTAGCTCGGATCCAGCCAGTTCAGAGAGGTTTTTTTCTGATTGCACTTGAACACATAGACGTGCCTGTTCATGGGATAAAGGGAGTGGAAGGAACGTCCCCTCAATTTATCTTTATCCCATTGTTCTCCTTATAGCATGCGAGGATATAACTATATTTAGGCTGACGAGAGCAGGCAGTGGAGCCTACACTGTGCTCGCAATGTGGGGGTTGATACAATTTGATGATGTCCTTTTGAAGACAATCCCAGTGTAGAGGTTGGGCAGCTCTAGCAGAAGAGCTCTGGAGAAACTGGATCTAAGCTGACGGGAAGCAGGGAGTTAGGGTAGGGGCAGTCTCTGACTGAAGTGGGTTGCCAAGTAGGACATTAGGGACATAGTCACACAGTCTTAATAGAGCATCTAACATAGATGCGATTCAGAGGACCGAAACCAGGAGTCTACTCTTTCTATTTCGTTACAGGAGAGAAGCAGGTGCCTCCAAAAGGGAATTCAGGACTCCCGAGGTAATTGCATAAATGTTGTGTAACTCACCAATAGCAAACACAACCCAAAAGATCATGCTTGAAAGGTACCTCTGTTTTTACTTTGCTTCCTTAAGAGAAGCCAAACTCAAAGAGGCCTTGACCCTATTCCAGGGAACAAGAAGTCTCTTCTCCCACACAGGGCTGCTTCCGAGGTAAGGCAAGTCCAGTTCCCTCACAGATCTGCATGGGAGATGATGCCAGTGGACACAGGAGACTGCTAGGACACTCTGGCTGCACTGGCAAATGTCGCATCCTGCCTTTTTGGTTAGACTCTGTATTTACTAAGCGGGATGCATAGTGCCCATGCTGATCATAATTAAGAAAACCCCATAGCATCTCCATTAAGTAGCAGGTGCCTGTTCTTTTAGAACAAGAGGACCTGAGTTATATCACCAGTGCTGCAATGAAGATAGAAGTCACCATGATGTAAAGTGTAGAGACAACCAAAAATTATCCCCATGACCATGGATTCATTGAATTACTTAATGCCCTCACACAGAACTCCGGAGTTTAATAATGCTAATAGGGTACTTTGAGATCCATATACAGAAGAACTAAAGGAGGAAAATGATCATTATGTTCTCTCACTGTCATCCACAGGTTTCAAAATATATTACAGTCCTTCACTAATCGTCACAATGTCCCACTAAGTCAATATTATTATAATCATTCCATAAGTGCTGAGAGACTGATTCTGATCTCACTCACGTGGGTTTAGTCACGACGCCATATCCCAGTTAGAGGACTGTCTCTTGCATTTCAGAGCTATGGGAACATCATGGGTTGAAAACTTCTGCTACAGAAAGTAAACTAGCTTTGACCACCAAGGTCAGAGGATTAGAGGACTATAATGTTGCCTCGTATACATGGCACCAGCTCCATTGCCTTCATGATGTTTTACAGCACAAGTCCTGTCTCACAGGAGAAACTTGGCAATTCTAGGCATGGTTCTGGGGTTCTTTCAGATGAGGACTTGGGAGCTGACCCAGGGGCTCACATCTGAAGGCAGAACTCCCCATTTACATCACTGCAAATGACAACAAAATCCAAACAACTTGTTCAAGATCGCACAGTGGTATCAATGAAACTGCTCAGAACGAAAGCTGAGAATCCTCACCTTTAATCAGCAGATAGCCCTTCCCTCTCTGGGGTTTTGGACTGCTGACAGTGCATTAGGCAACATGGTAAGCTGTAAGCAGGGACAGAGAGTTAAGAACTCAATTTCTGAGAGTTATGAGAGGTCCCTTCTCAAAACACTCACCTCAGTGGGTGACCTCAGTATTCATCTCTCATAAAATGGGGAGAAGAAAACAATCCTACTTTATACATTGCTTTGAGATTCGCAGATAAAACACATTCTAGAGCTCTGATTCTTTGTTAAAAAATTCATAGCATCATTTTCCCTCCTACCCCCCAATTCCACTAACCAAAATTCAGGGTCTTGTGGGTTATTCCAGGGGAATCAGGAGTTGGAAAGAAGTCTTTCTTTTATGATATCTTGTTTATTTGCAAAGATTTCACGGAGTCATATTTTCTTCCATGCAGGAGAAATCAAACAAACCAGAGATGGTTTCTTTGCTTACAGCATCAAACTCTCTAAGCTTTTCCTTAGGGTCAGGCTACCAGCTGCTTAACCAGGCTGTGCTTCAACTCCCTTCTTTCTCCATATTTGTGTTGAAGTTTCATTCTCTCGCTTTCACATGCATACACACCCTCCCTATTTTTTCAGGGCCTATTGAAGTTGTCTTTCCCGAGTGGCTAGAAGTGCTTGTATGGCCTCTGGCTTGGATAGCACCCTGCTATCATTTCATAGGAGAGTTTAACCATTAATCTAGAGTGAAAAATGAAATTTAACTCAAGATACAATGGCATTGGTGATCCTCAAGCCCTAACAGCAGTGGCCAAAGCTATATGGTACTCTGCTTCTGAGAGCATATACCCAATAACATGTACTCTGCTCTTGAATCACTGTGAACCTTCTTAGGAGAATTTCTTCACAGGACTTCAAATGTTTCTCTCCATGGCTCTGGCAGATGCCCAGAGAATTTCTCTGAGGTGCTTTGTACTGAGCCTCCTCTGTTAACTTACAGGGGATGTTTTTCCTCCCAACACCACAACTAGAAAGTCAGTCATGGGAGGAAGAAGGATGCAGAAAAGAGGATGAGTTTGGAGTTGTTTAGCTTTCTTTAATGCAAGGTGACTGAGTGCAGCAGAAGCCAAGAGGGGCAAGATCCAAGAATTTCAGAGGCGAGAGGAAGAAAATCATATTGAGGCTCTGTTATGACTTACTTGGACTTGACTTTACACTTAAGATTGTGAACTTTAGAGAGAGCACTACAGGAGAAAAAGGGAGGAAGGGAAAGCAGAGAAAAGCTAATAGAAGCAGAAAGATACATTTGGGAGACGTGGGAGAGGCATTGGGGGAAGAGGATAGTGAAAGCAACATGAAGGAAATAGAACCTGAAAGGTGAGACAAAAAAACCCAGAAAGTAGGAAATGGAAGAAAAGAGTTTGACCAAATAGGGAGAAAAGAAGCCAGTCAAGAGAAAAGGGGGTAGAAAAAGCAGCAAGCACGCTTTTACCCTAACAGGTAAGAATTTAGGATGCTGCTTCCTACATTGCAAAAAAAAAAAAAAAGTAGCACCTTGTTTAGAGATGGGTTTGAATTTAGTTTGGATTAGGACTAAGCTCCAGGATAATCAAGCCCCTCAGAGCTAGTGGCCAATTTTGGGGCCACTGGCTGCACTGGCCCTTCCTGCAGCACAGTAAAGAATTGCTATGTCCAAGAGCACCATCAAGTGGTGAAGGGAAGACGATATTAAAGCAGCCAAACGGCGCTCTTTTGGCGCAGTAAGTTCGCACAACGGAAAACTACACAGAGCAATTTATTTCCATGTAGCATCCTTCACACAGAGAGTCCTGCATCTCATTACAGAGGAGAGTAAAAGAACAGATAAAGGTCTACACAGCCAGCTGTGGTGTTGCATGCACAGCTCGTAGACGGGGCTTCTGATTGCAGGTGGAGAGGTGGGGGAAACAAGGTGGGAATGGCCCACAGAGGAAACAGAGGGACAGTGATGGAGCAGGGAAGTGGTGGTAGTAGGGAACGGAGAGTGAAGGAGCAATCAGGAGAAGGTGCCTGGGGTCAAGTGTGACAGCGAGGGGGAAGGGTGGGAAGGAGCAGCAATTGGAGGGCAGGGGGTGTCATTGATTGAAACCGATACAATCACGCACGTCACGGGTCTTCACATAGGGCTCAGGAAAATCAGAAAAGCAACTGAGATCTGGGTACCTCGCTGGGGAATTACCTCTCCTCAACACTAATCAACCTCACCTTGAATTTCAGTATTCCTGACTGTCGGTGCTGTGCCCCGCATGGCTTTGGGAAGAATAACATAAGGGATAATTGTGAATAGGTCAGAGTGTGATGAGTCAATGACGATGGATTTTAACCAAGGCGTGGATGTGGCAAAAGCAGCCTGTGCCTGGGATGATAGAGAAGATATCGATAAGGAAATCATGACTAATGTAAACATGAGATCTCAGTAAAAGGTGGTGCTAGAAGAAGCATACTGACAATTGTCCCCTCACACTTACCTGCCAGTTTTCACTCACAGATCTCAATGTTTTAAAAAGGCAGATCAGCATCACCTTCTTTATTTTACACTTTGAAAAACAGAGACATGGAGAAACAAGTCATTTGCCCAAGAAGCATAACCGCAATGCCTTGGGTTCTGTGATGAGTTCCTTGCAAAATGGCCCACGCTGCCTCCACACAAGGAGGAAGAGCAGCATTTCATCCAGGCACGGACGGTTCCTTGCGTGAAGCCTGCAGAGGCAGGAACTCACAGCGGAGCCGAGATGTGGTAGAGCCCAGGCAGACAAACAAGAGAGATGAAAGGGTAAGCTGAAGGAGATGCGAGAGTCGAGTGTGGCTCACACAGGAGTGACACCACCAGCCTTACAGCTAGCACTGGCAGGGGAAGGAGGGAGCAGTGCTAATGATGGGACTTGTCTGAAAGGCAGAGAGAAGAGGAAAGAGGGCTCAAACAGCAGCGAAAGAGCAGCAGCTGGTGAGGCACAATTCACGCCAGGAGGTAAAAGAGAGCGCACCTGAGGAAGACTGCCTTGATCAATAGCACTGAGAACCATGGGGAGGTCACAGAAAGTGAGGGGGAAAAAAGGGAGAGTTTTGTCTTACAAAAAAGAAGGTGGGGGGTGAGGGGAGGGAGGTGGAATGGGCAGCCTGTTACTGAAGCACCAGTATGATCATTACAAGAGACTCTGATTTCCACTGGGCGAGACCTATCTCATATCACCACCAAGCACAGCTGCCTCAGTCAAGTATGAGATTCGAGAAAGACTCTGACACCTTACCTTAAATTTGTAGGCACCTTAAATTCACTGTGGTTCATTGGTTGTTTTTTTTACTTTTTCCTTCAAATGGCTCCCATTTAGATACATCTTTTCCTAGACCCTGCCTTTGGGCCTATCCCTTACTTTGGCAAGGAAGCATCAAAGCCCCGGGGAAGCTTTGCCATCTCATCCACAGAGGAGTTCTGCCGCGGTGACCTGCAGGACAATGCAGACTTCTCTGAAACACTGTGGGACACGTGGAGGACCTTTTGCTTGTCTCATTAACCAGAATGCCTTTGTAGCTTCCAGCTGCCTCAGAGCAGTGCTGAGGTCGGAAAGGGGAGCAAATAGAGGTTTCCAGCATGTGCTTGCGCATGGCAGGCAGAGGAGGAGGAGAAACTCTTTCTCCAGTGGGCTTCAGAGCCTGTTTAAAATGCAGTAATTGAGTCAAATATTTCCTCAAATCAGACACCAGAGTCTCAACTTCCTATCAGACAATTTTCTACCTCTTCCCATCATGTCTATTCCACACAGTACCAGTAATTCTCCTTTCCCTCCTCTTCTGTTGGGGTGATTAATAATTAATTATTATTAAAAGGAAAAGGCTGAGGGGGCCAACTTCCAGTTTTGCAACCAAAACACCCAAACCGACACTAATTACAGCCCTAGTCACTTTTCATCCTGCTAGGCAAAGTCTGGGTTTATGCCAAAAGGTTGTGCATTTGCTCCTGACTGTATCTAGAGCTAATGGGATGGGGAGGGATGAGGAAATGCAGCACATTCTCATGAGCATTAGAGGGAGCTCAAACGAGGCAAGGCAGAAATGAAGAGGTCTCAGCTTTCGGAAACCCCTTTTGAGAGCTTGTCTGAGGAACCATAGCAGAACTGACTGCTTCTGACTTCTGCTAATACCCCATGCTGAATATTAATGATAAACATAATAAAATATGTATATAGTGTAATAGGAATAAAAATGTGCATGTAGCACCACAGATTTATAACACTGCTTTACATACACATTCAGACAGCTGAGTAGCTGTGGTGAACATGGAGCCTGCTGCAAGGAATAAAAACGAGCTCCCTGCTCTAGATACTTATTCATGGTTATGCCAGTCTTTTCCCACGTCTGCTGCGTAGCTTTCAGGTCTTTTTGCTTTCACAGTTCCCAGTGTGGTTACACTGTCTGGACAAACTTAATAGCTTCATCTATATAGTTGCCCTAGCACCTGGAAGTATTTAAAGCTGAGCAGAAGTGGGGGTGTGCAAGGAGCAGGGTCGCCAGAGTTCAGTGACCCTATCCCACGAGAGGTTTCAGTATCAACAAACCAATGAATTGTAATGGCTTAAGTCTTTTCAGTGGATGACCTGCCTCCAACTCCTGCCCTACAGCTGGGTACATTCTAGTTTTTTCACCACCGTGGATCTGCACAGAGCAGTTCCCAACAGCTAGGGATTCCTCACAGCACCAGAGAGATGTTTCCCCATGCACAACGTGGCAAATGGGAATGTGTCCTATTCCAAGCCCTAAATAGTCACCTATGGGAATTAATGCTAGAGAAGACTGAAAAAAGTCTGAAAAGAGGCCAGAGTTTGGAAAGCAAAGATGCTGTGGTGGCCACCTTCTCCTGTGGTCTCCAGAAAGGACCACATCAGGTTTTTGGCTGCTGTGCCAAAAACTACACTTTTTTTTTTCCCCCAACTATATCGTATGGTCTAGCAAAAGAAGTTGCCTCTTCCTACAAACTTTGCTTTTCTTACTTTGAATAATATCCTTCCTTCTCTTTCAATTCCAGTCCATTTCTGGAACTCTTTTTCCACATCCTTCATGCTTCGCCCGTTCTTTGTCCTCCTTTCACTAACATGCATTGCCAAGGCTGAAGACCACTGTCTATTTTGTGTAGCCTAGAAGTAGCGATGTTTCCAACTAGGATCGGTGAGTTTTGAAGAGGACTTTTTTTGTTGTTGATACATGTCTCTCTGCCCTTAGACATTGCAATAATGTGAGTACCATGCAGAGTTCCTCCACAGTGTGGGTAGAACTGGACTTGGGTCTCCCTCTGTGGCAGCCGTTCCTCTATGAGGGAAACATGGATTTTAAGCACTGCTGGAAGAGAACAAGAGAACCACCAGAATGCTTTCCACAGTGCCTCTCTCTTATCCAGCTGCTTCCTAACTCTTCTTCCTTACCACACCAATCTCTTGGGTTTCTTGCAATGCAAGCTCTTTGCACACTGCTTTTGTTATCCATACCATACCCATCCCTCTCATTCCCACTAAAGGCAGAGGGAATGAGAGGGATTCTGGAGTGAAATCAGACACTGTACATAAAACAAGATGACAACATACGGTCATACTTCAACTTATTGAAAGGAAAAGAGCCATAGTTCAAAAGTGTTGTAAGCTCAGTGGTTTCCCTCTCTTTAAAGGAAAATCTTATTAGAAGAGAGGTGCAGTCCCAGAGAGTGGGTTTGATAATTCTGAATGAGAGCAGCTCTGGGTACTGCCACAAGCCTGCTGGATGCACCAGGATGAGTCACTTTACTCTCCACTCTCTGTCTCTGTTTTTCTCTTATCTCATGGTTTCTTGAGGCAGAAATGGCCTCGAGATGTATAAGTGAGAACTGTTACGCAAAACCTGCGGAGTAGTTGTAAAAGTAATGATTACGGTAATAACATAATGCAGGCAAACTATCTTAACATGTGTTTACAAATAACAACACTGTCCTTTAAGGTACTTGAGACATTCCCTGCACGGTAGGGTGAACCTATTCATCAGGCTGTCTCCAGGGGTCTGACCTGAACCACTGAGCAGCTTCAGCTTGGAATTAGACCCTCTCTGGGACTTAAAGCTCTGGAAATTATTTAAAGTGCTTGCAAGCAAATCCATTGTGCCTATCAAACAGTTCCCTAGAGACAGTAGGAACACGGAAAAAATTCTTCCTGTGGAGACTCTGACAGTGATCTTGAGAAAGCACCACGGGAAACAAACAAGTCCTCACCTAAACACAGCTAGAGTTGTCTATTTCCATTTTCCGCTCTGATCTTCAGCACCTTTGCTTGCTACCTCTCCAAAGAGCTGTCAGCAGAGGTAGCACACAAGGGAGACATGTTTTTTTTAACTAAGTCTGTCCACAGACTTGGCCAACTCAGCAGTCCTACAGAGTCATTTTGTTCTGAACAACTTCTACGTGATTTACGCCAGAGGAATATGGTACCATCCTCCAAAGCATTTGAGTTAGTGGGGCTCAATGAGTAACCACACATTAACATGACAGCTGCCCAAATACGAGATCAAGACTGCACACAGGATATTCTGCTGTATCCAGTAAATCAAGGAAAGAGGACCCTGTTGTGAACTGCCCTCCAGAGGTTACTGCCTAGTCCACTCTGCCAGCTTTGGGACTTGCTATTTAAACTCTTTAAGCCAAACTAGCTCATTTAGACTGAGAGGGGAGCACTGAGACAAGCAGCTCAACTGGCAAGTCCTTGAGGGATGGCACCACCAGCACTAGGGGGGCCACGATCAGCAGCTGCAGTATCTTCTGCTGACTCAGCTGTTTGCAGAAGCATCCATTGCTCTGTGCCCTCAAAAGTCCAGCCACCAATTAAAATGTGTTCACTGAAACGTATGTCACAGCAATAACTTGACCACTTCACATTGAGTGAACCTGTTAGCATGAGTCATTTAAACTTTTTTTTTTTTTTAAATTGCTTTAGATATCTCCGAGTTGACTTGGTGAAAGTCCCTCCCCTTGTATAGGCTGTCTTGCTTAGCCCTCTGATAAGAACGTCACCCCAAGAGCACATGAAAAAGCCGTTTCCGCAAAAGAGGGGGAAGAACCAGTTTATCCAACTGGCCTGCAAATCCCCTCCAGGCAACCAGTACAAGTTTCTTGTGCAAGCCAGGTTATAGAAAAACAACCCTTGCCCTTAATTAGCAAAGATGAATTCAAACTGCAAGAGCAGGTGAGTTTGGCATCTAAGCTGGCAAGATCAGACAAGTTCGATAGAAAAATCTATGCACACAACATATACCCAGCGGGATACACACAGAGCCCCCAGAACACAAGATGGAAGAATTTCCATCATCAAAGCAGAACATCGCAGGCAGCGTCGGGCAGCCTGAGGGCAGGACGCAGTTGCTAAGCAACTCTTCCCTGGGTTGGATGTCGCCTACGCTCCCAACCCCAACAACGCCAGGCACACAGAGGATATTTTGCGCTGGGGTTTCAATGGGAAGGCAGCTAACGAGGGGGTTGTTTTCCCGTGCTTTCTCCTAGCACCTTCTGTGCTTCACTTCAAGCAGCTCCAAGGATTCCCTAACCAATAGTCCCCTTCCGAAAAGGTGACTGGACTTTGGTAGTTGGAAGTGATTTGACTGAACCAGTTGCTCATGGCATAAATAATGACATCAGGACCAAAGGGGATGTGTAACATTTCCACTGGTTCAAAGGGTGAGGTGTTTTAGCCTGGCAATGTTTTACACGTGCCCAAAACCAAGAAGTTCAGAAACAAATAGACAGCTAAATGAGCGAATAGATGGCATGGTTAGAGATAGCCAGAAAAGATAGTTCCCCTCCCCACCCACGTCCCAAAAGAACTGTAAGCTTTATTTTTTCCTCTTTTTGTAAGAAATCTTCCTTAGTGAAGATGAAACAGGGTAAACCCATGAGAGGTTAAATACTTTGAAGAAAGCAGAAATATTTTAGGACATCCCACCTTCTCTCCCAAGTATTTGGCTCCTGGGGCTATCCATCTGCCCAGGAAGATAAGAGGAGCTGGGTAACTTGCAGAGAAGAGTTCTTGGGCAGCTGAGATGTTTGAAGGGCTGGTGACCTCACAAAGCAAAGAGCCAAGAGAAAAATCTACCTACAAAGACCTGAGAGTCCCAGCTCAGCTAGGCCTGGAAAGTCAGAAGCACCCAGCTCAGCAGAAGATCCCTAGTGAAAAGAGAAGTTACTGACAACATACAATGCATTGAACTATATTGGCTGGGCAGCGTATCTGTGCCTTCTTTCTGCTGCAAGCTTCAGCAAACTCATACCCCACTGCAGAACATCTCAGTTCCAGTGGTCCACCACTTCCTGAAGGGATGAGAATTTCCTTATGAACGTTTTCAAGCAGATCTTGCTGCACGTGTAAGTTTTTAGTGCTGCTCCAGCTTAAGTTATGGAATGTTTCCCCTGGTTACAACATTGTCTTCAGGCTAAACCAAGACATCTCAAGGTACTTAAAAATGCCTTCTGGCTTTGGGGAGCAACTAAGACTCAAGTGACCAAATTTCTGACAGCACTACCTTTATTCTTTAGAGAGAAGGAAAAGAGGTAGCTGCCCATGCAAGCCACAAATATTAGCATTCATTCCCTCTGTCCTGGCAGAACTGAGCTATCTTGTCTGAAAGGTATTTATATTTCCATAGATCAAGTTTTATCTAGTGCTCTGTAACCACCATAAATTCTTTCACACCACCCCTAACCTACTGTTACTAGAACATTTCTCTGCAATTATTTGTCGGTGCTCACATGTCCGTTGTGCCAGGCATAGGATAAGCACACACTGAGAGACACCCTGGGCCATTAAAGACAGAGATACAAGTATTTGCTATTATTAATTTCATTCTATAGATGAGCAGCTGAGGTTCTGGGATCTTTAATCAGGTGCTCAAGGTCTTTTGGGATGCTCATGGAAGAGCTGGACACATTCCCCACATTGCCTGCATGACAGAGCAGCGTTTTTTTCCCCATGCGGGTTAGATTATTCTTCCTAAACTGGCTTTCTATGAAACTCCAGACGTGTTATTAACAAGCTGTTATTCATTAGAAAGCTAACTGGCCTTTTGTTTGATATTCCAAGGGGCCAAAAAGAAAGCCAGGAACTACTGTAAGCACCAGAACCAAGGGAAGGGCAAACTCTCTCCCATCCTCCCTTTAGTTGGGGCTTGGGCCTTGAGGAAGAGAAACACATCTCAGCCAGCTTTTCCTTCAGCAGTCCCTTGCAGTTGCCCATCAGGGTGTTTATGTGAGCCCGGGCCTCTGAGAGACTTTACCAGCTGGCAGGGTCCTCGCCAAGCTCCACCTTCGTGACAAGGGCCTTATGGCTTTGCCCAGCTCCAATAGTTTTGGACTTTCACTGCAAAGATTTATTCTGTCCCCTTGGGACAAAATAGCAGCATATCTGGACAGCAGGCAGACAGATTGCAGATAAACAAAATATAACTTCAGACTTTCAGCTGAAGCTTTTTTTCCTCCTTTTCTTTTCTACACAGAAGATTTGAGGGGGAAAGAGAGAAAGTGAACAGAAATGTCCACAGAGGGAGGAACATGTGTGGGGGAAGGAGAGGTGAAAGGAAACAAATTAAAATGAT
Source organism: Phoenicopterus ruber ruber (assembly GCA_009819775.1). NCBI lineage: Eukaryota > Metazoa > Chordata > Aves > Phoenicopteriformes > Phoenicopteridae > Phoenicopterus > Phoenicopterus ruber. Next base: position 91,313,457 of record CM020215.1, on the reverse strand, counting down.
GGATAGAATTTGTGTGTAATAGTGCATTATTTATAAAGACAAGTTCAACTGAAAAACATTCCTGTTCAGGCAGGGAGAGAGAAAGGAGATAATTCTTTAGTTCACTATGGTCATTAGTGCTATCATCCCGACCCGAGTGCCAGATGCACTGTCTGCAAACCAACCAAGGATTGTGGCCGCAGCCAACCATGCTTTGCATGGAACATCTGTGGCTTACGAGTCAAGATTATGAAAGAAAGTCAAAACATTTTCAAGAGTCTCACACACACACTCAAAATTCCCGTACAGGATCAGCCTCCAGAGAAGCACAGTAAGAGCAACACTGAAATACTAGGGAAGGTAGACTATGTGACCTCTTCAGTGATCTTCCAGTGCTACTTTTCCATGAGTGGAACACAGGAGGAAAGTTGTCAGGTAGCACTGGAGATCTTCCAAAGAGTCAAGCCCCAAGTTTTCCTTTGTATCTTGGGGAGAGATATGAGGATTCCCTGAAGATATTGCTGGGCCAGGAAAAGGGTGGCTCCCTTGAAGCCACATGAGCTGTCAGTTTAGAAAAGCCTTGGTCTCAAGCTCCCAAAGACAGCTTTCGCTGTCCTTTCAAATAGTCCTCTCTAAATTCACTTGAGCTAATACAGAATGTCAAGCTACCCAATATTTTTCTACAATCCACATGTGTTAGATCTGCCCTTTGTCTTCTACATTTGCACTCTTCCAATAAAAAAAGCACTTGCATTAGCCTGGCCATGGGGTTTCTCTGTAAACTTGCTATTGCTTACAGTTCCATTATCTATGAGCTTTTTGGTGATTTTCCAAATATTCTATTATTTTGCTGAAGACAGAAATTAGACTGAAAGAACGTTTATTTACAGGATCACTTCTTTTCTGAAGGTCACTCCCTTTTCTTAAAGCATTCAGTATCTCCTCAGATCTCCCTGCTTTTTCAGAAATAATGGCCAATATTGCAGCAAAGTTCACAGCTTTAAGTATCTTAGCACACACATATATGTGCAGCTGTTTGCCTGTCTGTAAAGCAGCTGGGCAGTCCTTCCAGTCCTGAGAGGATCTGCTGAAACACTCTGCTCTCTGCCACAGTCCACTCTCATCTTTGTTTCGTTTTAGCCAAAACCATTCTGCTACTGCTCCTGCCTACTTCTCCCTCCTTTTAAATCTCAGAGTCTATGATCCCTGCAAAAATGGATCATCTCCTGTGGTCACCTGCCAGCTCTGTTCTGAGCCTTTTATAGAGGCTTCTTGATGATCCCAGCTGGTTCTGACTAGGGCTGGAGGGGTCCTGAAGGGCCAAAGCATTCTGGTACAGTATTTTGCCCAGAACAGGTGACCTACAACACATCTTGTTGCAAGCCTCCCATACCTGCTCTTTAACAGCTATTTTACAGTTTGTCCTTTTCATTTTGAAACTGTTCATTTTTTTTTTTTATCTTGTTCAAGATGCTTTGGGGGGAGGGGGAACCAAATTCACAATCTCAGCCATTTTTGAGCCATCATTAATTTCTTTCCCATCCTCATTTACTAATAGACCTACTTTCTCCCTACAGCTACTTTTTCCTCTGATCTGTTTGTAAAAGCCTTTCTTATTCTACTTTAACCCATTAATTTCATTCTGTTTCTCATCTGCCAAGCCATACCTAATTCCTCTGATGGCATGTTTTATCAGCCAGGAATTCATCTCGTTTCTTTCTATTATGCAGCATTATCTCAGCTGCCTCACTGAAATCGAAGCATAACAGATCTCCTGCACTCGCTTTTATCATCCAACTAAGGCTCTGATTCAGCAAGGCAATGCCACCAGGCTCACCTGAATTGTCTCACTGAAAGTTAGAGGGATAGTCTTAAGACCCTTGTTCAGCAAGGGGAGGTAAAAGCTCACTTGCTGCTTCTCTGTGGAAAAAAAATTACATATATATGGAGGGAACAAGGACAGAGGAAAACGCTCCAAAGGGGAGTTTCCTCTGTATTCCTAATCGAGAGATGCAGTGCCTGTCCCCCACTCGATCCACCTGCTGACAGAGGAAATAAGGGAATCTGCCTAGAAGCCCTGCTGATCCTTTAAGGTCTGTTTGGATCCCAGAGGAATGGCATAAACTACAGAGGACTGGCACAAGGACTACTTGCAGATGTCAGCTCCATCTTTCTAGCATTTTCCCTTGTGGCTGCTGCTCCCAAAAAACAACAGATACTCTGTGGCTCGAATGGGGCACTCTCTCAGGAGGTGCTAATCCACAAGATGCTCTCTGCTGGTGGCAGGGAGGGGACTGGAGGGGTGCATGTGTCTTAAGCAGTCAACGATATTGAAAAATAGCCCTGCAGGAGGATTAATTATGTGATCTGGAGCAAAGAAAATTGAGCAAAAAGTGTTTGAAAATCTCTGCCACTCTCCTGTCCTCCCCCCTGCCTCACTTTCTCATTTGGAAACTCTCTCAGATGCCTCGCTCTCTCTGGATGTTTTGATAAGGCCTTTTCTTGTTTCTTTCCCCCCCAAGCAAGTGTGATTTGATTTGGCTCCTCTTTCCTCCCCTCCCTGGTTTGAGGTGTGCACTGGTGGCTATCTGTTCAATTCCATCTCCCTGCTTGTTCATTTTCTATACAATTCCTTTACACACCCTCCCTTCAGCCAAATGGATTTTTTTAATCTACCTTGTATTTTAAGTTGTCTTGATATTGTTAGCCTTTGGGCTTACGAGACTGTGTTTTTAATACTTTCCTATCCTCTCTATGCCCTGTCTGCAGTTCATACTAGAGGACAGCTTTGCATTCCTTTCTATCAACTCCATAATTGGTTTGCAGAAAGTTTTAGCATCCTTATTAGAGATATGTCAGAACCAATACCATGGGCCTGATTCCCCAGCAATAGAAAGTGAAGAACTACCGAGGCAATGAGAATCATTTATCACCTGCAAGGGCAGATTGAAGCCACTGCATCCAAAAAACTGTTTGAAATTACGGGGTTGGCCTCCCCTCTATAACGAACGGAACTGAAAGTCCAGACAGAAATGCTGCCGGATCCAGACTTGGCTAGTCAAGTTCTGGTTTGGGACAGGCAACATTGAGTAGATCAGGATGTTCATTCAGTCATGGCAATACCTCCAGAAGCTCACGTGCTCTTGAAAAGTGGACTCTTCGGTTATGTGGACAATGTTTGCCTGACCAAGTAAATTTCACCCCTACTTTCAGCCCACCACAGAAGCTGTCCCTCCCCAACCTTTCTGACATCCAACTGACCACCAGCTCAGAAGCCCATCGCTTACAGTATAGTTTTTTTAAATCTCTTGCAAAAGATAACCAGCCACTCAATGTATGAGTGTCTCTGATGAAATATTTCTTTGCCAGCAGTGTTTTTTCCCCAATAAATGTTTCAGTAATAATAATAAAAAAACCCCTCATGCTTTGATTCTAAAATACCTGAAAGCTTTTCCATTATTTCCTAATGGTTTGATCTGGCATTTCTCAGTTTTGAACCTTTTTTTTTTTTCCTTTTACAGTGTGTGACCACCATACAAAATATCTCCTTATTTATTTTTGCCACACTTCAGTACTGAAAGTTCATTGTTTGTTGCAGGTGCAATTGTTATATTCACGGGACTATGGCCTGTTTCTTTGCCTTATTTAACTCCAACATACTCCAGTTGGGGTAAACCAGAGTACATAATGTTATTGTTCCAAAAATAGAACTTTAGTTTCTCAATAAATTCAAATCAAACTCATTGTGTGGGTATGTCTAAAGAGATTCACTTTGACCATCAACTGTGGAAACATAGATTGAGACCTGTCAGCAAAGCTGAGTGCCTTTCATTTTGCACAGAAGTGAGAAGAGTCCAGCTTCCTCCTCCATAGCTATTTTTGGCCCTCAGGGTGCTAATGAAAATAAAAGCTCTATGTGCCTTACTGTAGGTGAGCCAATCACAGTGATGATGCCCAGAGAGAAGTGAGTTAGATGGAGGAACACCTCTAGTCTTTTATTTTTCCCCTCCAATTTTTTCCTTTTTTTTTTTTTTGCAAGATGACAACCAAGGAAAAAAAAGACAAGACTGACTTGCCAAACATTCACAAACCCTTCTAACGTTTTGACCCACTGTTTTGTTTGTTTGGTACAGACACCATTCTGAATTAAGATCTGTAGCAATGCTTGTATCTTTAATCCTTCAATAATTCAAAGTCCAAGCCCTCTGGACATGGAAATTGACCCCGTAACACGTACCCTATTAGAAGAGGTCGGGTTACGTTTTGACACGTCTATCTAGCCATGATCATCGCAGGATATCAAAGCATTTTCAAAACATTTGCTAATAAATCCTCATAGCCCACACTGAAGCTGATCAGCATTATTCGAACCATCCAAGCAGTGATTTGACCAGGCTCACACAGTCAGATGGTGGCACAGATGGAAAGACAGCCAAGGGAGTGTCCTGATACCTACCCGCTCCCGTGTCAATCTGCATAGGAAGGGCTAAGCTGGGCAGTTTGCCCTGTTCTGCTTGTTTCAAGAGGCTAGAGGGAGCCCCAGCTCACTGCTTCAAAGGATATCACAAATATCTTGCCCTGTACCTGCTGGAACCACGCTGACCCTCTGTTCATCATGCTGTAACTATGAGATCATGCTTACAGGATCACTTAAAAAGGAAACATGTTTCTAATGAGTCTCTCTTTTTTAAAAACCATAAACTTCTTTTCATGACCTGGCTTTTTCTCTTAAAGTATAGTGGCCCTGATTCACATGGGAATCTCAGTTCAGAAGTTCTACACAAAGGAAAAAAATTGTCTTAGAAAAAAATTTGAATTACCTTTTTGATCCATCGTTGTACAACTTCATTTTTTTCTGCCCTAGTTTTTTTTCTCTATTGTTGATCATATCTCCCTTTATTGGTATTCTAGTCATGTGTTATCCCACCCAGTTTCTGTAATGCCAACTAAATCATCATTTTTTTCATGCATGAGAACATCTCACTGTTCCTGCTTAGTCATTTCCCCGATTTCTTGTGTTGAGAGGCTGAGGAAATAGTTTTGTCCATTTTCTCTCACACCCTTTAACCTCACTTTCCTTTTTGTTTGTATTCACTTTTTCTTAGTCCTGGACAAACCTAGAGACGTAGTCAGACCATACCTCCTGCTCACCTTTGGGTGCTTCTTCAATAGCAATTAATATGCTTTATACCTGACTGTAGCTTAGTTCAGTCCCTATGAACCCTATGGTTCAGTCTTCCCCATTGAGAGGTCAGCAGTGACCTCCTGCTCCAACTCAGTTCTCATCCTAGGTGGCTCTCCAACATCTCCTCTTCTGTCAGCCACCCCAGTGTTCTCAGTAGGGATGGCAATAGTACTTCCACCTTCCGTCCCCTTCTCTGGCACCACCAGCCCTCAGAAACAGAAAGCAACATGCAGCCCTACAAGTACCTTCATGTCCTCTCCTCTTGGCCACCCTCCTCATCAAATCCTTTTCCCACCCAGCCCCACACCACACCGCTGGTTCACTCATTTGCTTTACTCTCCTGTGTGGTCTCTCCCCGTGAGGCTTGGATCTAACGGGTTGTAGCCACCAAGGCTTTAAGTTCTCCATTCCCCTGTTCCCAGCAAAGCCAGTGAGGGAACTCAGGGGAGTCTGGAGACGGCCTAAAAGGACAAACCCTGCCACCAAGCCCTCCAGAGACCCTCCAGCTCCTTCCTCAACTACACTGTGGGAATGCTCCTGGATCCAAGGATGCTCCATGCCTGGGAGTTTGCCCAGTTTTGGCCCTTGCCCTCCTAAAACTAGTGATTATTCTCCCCACCGTGAATATAGCCTTTTATCTCTGCTACATAGCCACTGCTGTTTCCTGCGATTCCCTTGTAACAGTTCCAGGTCCTGCCTTGCAGTCATCCACCTTTCTCCAGTCCTCTTCCTTTATTCCATCCACCCATTAGCTCCTGCACCAACAGTAAAAGGAATTGCATCTCCATGAAACTAGCAATTGGAATTTTTAATAGTGCTAAAATAATTTAGTCCATACTACAGGTAATTTTATTAACAGTCAATATTTTCTACCCTAAATGACAGATTTATTACAGCACATTATTTTTATTATTGAGTGTAATCATATCCCCATGCTACTGAAATCCCCTGGGCATCCACAGTGCTCTAGCAGTAATAAATAACCAATGCACACAGAAAAACTTTGCTAAGGTGAATTTAAGGTTGCGGGCACCTATCAGTGGTTTGAGTGCATATTGCCTCTCAAGAACATTGGAGTTAACAAGTTGTTTGCAGGCAACAGCACAAAACAATTCTCGTTTCTTATGTATTTCTATCCTACGTCCCACGTTACCCTACGTCATCAGGCTTTTCTCCAGCTATTCTCTTATTGTTCCTATGCACATACTTTACTTGTATTGTCTCCCTGTGTTTCCTTGTAGCAATTAGCATACGTTAGGCCTAGTTGACAATGATGTCAGCATACGAACTTTAGTTAACCTTATGGGATAAGGGAATAACTTAGATTTAAGAATGTAGGAATAACTTAAGCAAGAACATGTCAAGAACCACTTGTCCAGATGAGCAGATTGAGAGCACTAACAGTGGCAACAGACAGTTGTTGGGCACTGAGGGAATTTAAAAGGGCTAATCAAGCATTGGGTATTCTCTACCAAAACCTACACCTGACAGCGCCTGGAGTCACTCGTGGAGAGAACCCAGGCGACCCCACAACCTAGCACTGGGACTATGCATGGCACAGCTGGAGCTGCTACACTGACCCATCCAGCTTTTCTTCTGGGCTGTCTCGTCTCTCCCATGGAACAGAGAAGTCATGTAATTCATAAAAATGCATATATCTGTGATTAAAGTGTCCTGGTATCTAAGTCCATTGAGTCTCTGCAGTATCCTTTGGTCCTAAATGGCAACAGCCCCGTCTCTCTGCATGCACACCTACGCAGCATCCCCATGGTCACCTAACCGAAGCTGGGGCAAGAGGCAGCACACGCTGTGTTTGCACGAAGCTACACACATGCTCATCAGCCAGCTGACAGGCCACACTGGGCAAGTCACACTTCAGCTCTCACCGTTGTCTTTTCTCCCAGCGAGGGCACTCGTTTAAGTCTGTCTCCTTAGCCCAGCCTCCAGTTTTCTTGGTACTTATAGGAACATCATATTTTTTTTTAATTGTCTATCCTGTTATGAAATTTGGCTGAAATCAGCCAACTGATACCAGAGAAGAGCAGGACTGACAGGCTGACATGCAGACAGACAGAATGATTGCCTGTTCCGTGCTTTAAGAAGCCAGGATATAAAAAAACACTGGAAATGTAAAAATTCCCATTAAGGTGAACCACACAAACATAACTCCTGTGCTGCTCAAACCGCATTCCTGCAGAACACCATTTCACCATTTCCCCTTCACTGGAGAGTTTTAAAGCTATGCACCAGAGGGCACAGAACTATTTGTTATCTACTCCAAATAATAACCATGCTGCTTTGTTACCACATTAACCTTTGGTCTTTTTCAGGTAAAAACTTAAATCTCACAATCAGCGAAGATGAGGTTTATCTGTGGAGGCAGGCAAGTGCAGCATGCAGGAGCACTCAGACAGCGGGGCACGAGGTGGAATTGTCAAACTTAACCTCGTAGGCTGCTAAATACCTCCTAGAGCAGCTGCCTGACCTCGGCATCTGGCAAGGTCACAGCCCTCGCTACACAGGGAAAGACTGCCTTCAGCGTGCTGTTTGTGTAAATGAGGATTTGTGTGCTATGTATGACTGTAAATAAAGCAATAAATCTCCCCGCTTAAGCTTGGAATATTCTGGTTCTTTATAGTCGCACAATGGACTAAAACTACTTGCAGCTAAGTTCAGCTGCGTTTTGCCTTACGCCAACGCCTCTCCACAGTGGAAAAGGGACAAAGAACTTAAATGATTTTGCTAAGACACCCAATTTTGTCTCTCCAGTTTCCTAACTCTTTATTTGCACTGTTTTTTAAAACACTTGCATGTTACATGCTCAAACCACACCAGTGAGCCTGCAATAGAAGCTGAGCAAGAGGTGACATATCTGCTACTGTGAAGAAAACTTTTTCCTGCTTTCAGCCAGTGGAAGTCAAAGCATTGATGTTACCAGCAGGAAGAAATTCCAAAGGACAGGGGAAAAGAGGTTGTTTAACAGAAAAAACCCCCCCACAAACCAAAACAAAAAGTAAAACATTTCCTTTCAAGCCAAGCTTGGAGCAAACACAACATTTCTGTCAAGTGCTGTACAGCTTCTGGGGTTCAAAGCCACTGCTCTTCCCAGTGGGTCACACTCCTTGGCTGGCCTACTTCTCCCATGATGCACGATAGCTTGTGAGATCACACCTACCACCTTGCTTCCTGCAGGACACTTCATGCTTTTCTAGCATGCAATGCATTATAAAGTAGCATGGGGAAAAAAAAAAGACACACAAATTCAGCCATCTTTCCCTTTGCAAATCACCACAAATATATTCTGGAACTCTGATTCTTCACTCGTTATTAAGCACCCATGCCGTTATGAGGGGGAATAATGCAATTTTTAACTTATTTGTTAATAGACATAGGCTAGAATTTTTAAAATATTAAATATTTTACGGTATCTTCTATGAGTTAAGCACTCGGTTCAGTGGGATTTCAGTGTCTAAGCAAATAGGGTCCTTTGAAGAGCTAAGGCATAAAGAGCTTTGAGATCCTTGAATGAAAGAAGCTATAAGTAGCACAAAGAATCGTTGGCTATACAGGCAGGAATTGTCATTATCATCTTATTTTGCGATAGCAAAACCCTGTATAACAGTTCAACACATTAGGCATTAACAGAGAGATAAAATATTCCCTAAAATAGGAAGCTTCCTTTAGTAAGACTCTGAAAATTGCTGAGCTGATGGAGAAACTCCTATCTTCTTAATGCTTTTTGTATTAGATCTTTGGCCCATTGGTGTATTATTCCTCAGAGTGGAATTGGGAAAAAAGGTTCTGCGATAATGAGCATTCAGCTGTGTCACGTTCATACTCAAAAGTACTGCACAATACACCAGATCACAGCCCCTACGAAGGGGCTGGAGTTGGCCTTGGGGCTGGCTAGGACAGCGACTCTCCCTCTCAACCCTCTGGTACCTCCTGCAAGCTTCGCACAGTCCATGAAGCCAACAAAGAGCTGGGAGGAAGAGAAGGAACTGTTACAAGACAGAAAGCAAGAGGAGGACATTTGAATTTCATAAGACAGGTTAACCCCGCAGGGCTGAGAGAAGCAAAAACAACTTATTCTGAATAAACATGATATGGAAATTGCAGAGATGATAGAATTGAGTATGAATTTATCTAGGAAGCTACAGCACAAGTTGGTGTGAGATGCCATCAGGAAAACATTGTGAAAACTGAAGACAAGAGAATTGATCTTACCAGCCACGTTGGAACCCCAGACTCCACGTTCCCAGAACCCATACTTTTGGTATGAGAGGTAACGGGATAGTGATGCCCGCTCTCCGGAGACGGCTCCCGCTACAGCCCCTTTGCTCAGCCACCAGACTGAAACAAGTCCTCAAGGAGCATATTACATGCTTTGTGTTTGCCATCTCCTAGATCATGTCCGGGCACTGCTGGTGGGAATGCTAGCTGACATATTCTGAAACAGCGGCAGGGAACATGTAACAGTTAAGAAGCAGGGACTGCTGTGGGCCTGTGCTTGACTCTACATCCCAGCCTTCTCTCACCGGTTGGCAGGGATGCAGCAAGCCACCAAGCCTGGGTGCTTCATTTTCTCTTCAAGAGCCGGAAAGATGGTAAGGGATAACACAGACATACAACATGGAAGCAGGCATACTCTACGATGAAGCTTCATGCCCTTGTCCCAAGCTGTCCTCCTTAGTGTGACTGATGGTCCCAGGCAAAATAGAGTCAATTTACCTCTATACACTCAGAATGGGTGTATTTGACAGATGAGCTCCAAAGAGCCTAGCTGATGTGATTTAAGAGGTTACCTCTCCCCAGCTGTCTGCCCTGTCCCTCTGCCAGAAGTTACTGCCCCAACAGCAGGTAAAGCAGAAGAAATGTGTGCCTGCACCTTGAATGCTCTAGCTCAGGCTGCTGTATTAGCATAAACTGCCAGTGAAGGGTGGGTTTGTGCTAATACATCAGATGAAAGCTGCAGCCACTGGAGCACAGGCATATGTCTCATTCTGCCAACTCTCCAGTCATCTCCAGCAAAGGAGCAGAAAGGACGGCTGAGGCTATTAAAGTTATGTGGGCTGGGTACAGCTAGTCATACATATATACACAGTACTCTGATGAACACAGTGTTTTCAAGTCCATTTTCCTAAAGCCTGGTAATCTACAGACCCACTGATGCACAGCCTGGACAACGACTATCAAGCATTGTAAGACAAGCAATCAATGCTAAGGAGTGCACTTAAAATGGCACAGCTACAAGCCTGCATAGGGCAAGGAGGGAAGAGTGCCTTCGGTCACCTCCCCCACAGACCTCTTCAACCACCTGGGAGAATGCCAGCTCATACTCTGGCTCAGCATCATCAAGAAGGTTGCTAGTCATCACCCAACCAAAACTTCTTTAGAGTTATGAAACTGCAAACTAACAATTTACTGGAAAAATTCCAGAGGTGGAAAAAAGGCAGAAAAATCTGGTCAGCTCATTCTAATATCCATTTCTGCTATCAGTGTCAGTGATGCACATTTACGCTAAACATTTCTTTATCTCATACAGCATAGGACTTGCTTTTTACATGAAAATCATTTATGCTTTGGAAAATCCTGTAATGCGCTGATTTGCTTTGCTTTCTGTTGTATGCCCTCACTTTCTTGTTTGTTTTGTGCTTGTATCTCTTGCTTATGATCTCTCTGTATGCTGAAAATCCAGTACAAATATTTAGTAAACAATAAGCAGCTCATTGCTGCTTTCAAGCAGAAAATTTGCCTCTGCTTCACAGAGCATCTATTTTGGCTTGTATTTAATTTTTTTAATAATGCATGAATGTATATCTATAGATCAGATCTTTCCTTGCTTAGATTTTATAGTGGTGGGTGCTTTATAAAAGTCAATATAGATAGAATCAGCTGTAATCCATTTATGGCACACTCATCTTTGATCAGAAGATATATCAATTGTTCCTTTTCATGTAGGGCAGGCACAAAACTCCTTTTTCACTACATTGATTTAAAAGCTTTAAAATTTTGTAAATTTAAGGACCCCTGAATGATCTTCTGTTCAGACACTTCAAGAATACTTGGGGCAACCCTGAACTGCAGACCACAAAGAAAGAGCCATGACATGGATAACGTAACTAGCATATTCTCTCTAAACTGTTGTTCTAGCATAGCATTAATGGGTAACGTACAGAGATGCAGGATGGAGTCCTAGAGCTCTCCCTTCGCAGGGTAGATTTATCATCCCAGTCAGAGTCTGTGTAGGTAATTCACTCGCCTCCTTACTTTTCCCTTGCAATTTCAGCTAGAGCCCAAATGCTTTTGAACTGCCATGTTGACACATGTTCCTCCCTGTGAAATCTCAGGTTAGTCTATTTTTTTTGTTGTTTTTATAGTAATCTGATCTTGAGTGCGCAGCTACATACCAGAGGACACGGTGACTTCACTGATTATGTCATCTAAATTTAAGAGGCTGATGTGAATCTCGGACTGCCTAGGATACACAGCTGTCAGACTCCACCTACAGTCAAGGGAGAGAAACAGTCATCCTAGGAGAAAAATTTGGAGCACTGAGGCATGTGACTCTTCCATGGACAATATTGTAAGCCAGACTCTGGTAGCCACGGAAAAGACTTAGTCTATTTGTTGATCTGCTGCCCATCGTTCTTTTAACTTAGTTCCCACAGTACCAGGCACATCTGTCCCTCTTAAGCATTTTAGCAGTTGGCCTGAATGTAGCTTTCGTGTGCCTCAGCCAGTGCAGTCAGAAATGGAAGGTATCTAAAAAAGCAGGAGCCTTTGCTGAAAGTGTCCATGTTGGTTGCAGTCTCAAAGCAGGTATTAAGGCCCCAGCAGGTGAAATGAGGAAGCCTCAACAGGCAGAGGACAGCTGCTCGTCCTGCCTCTCTCCAGCTTTGAGGCTACTCATTGTAACCAATTTCATCCTTTTCTTAGATTTGCTTAAATGACCACTAAGTGATGAGAGACCCCCCCCCTAACTGAGCCTTTCCTGGGAAGAATTCTGATGTTTCTGTATTTAACTCGAATACGTAAGAGATCTGTTGTTATACGAAGCAAATTTTTCTGGATGACAGAAGCGCCGTGGCTTCACCAGTTTGGATTGGAAGCAGAGGACTTTGAGGCCACCCTGGGGGTTTTCAGGCAGAACAGCTGTGAAGCTAGAGCTATAAATTTAATCACTGTTTATTGATGTGGTGACGTTGGGTGTATTGATGTATTTTATTGCTAAGCAGTGCATTCTCCCCATGTTTTTTCCCCCTTGAGCAGATTAACTGCAGATTCCAAAATACTGTCCAGCAGAAACATGCATGTCACACTGTTTTCACTTTGCTTGCCTCCCACATAAAAGAACAGCTGTGAATGTCAGTTGAGGCTGATTTCTCCTGCACAATGGCCTATCATTTTTGTAAAAATAAATAAATAAGTGGCAATCATTCATTTTTTTCATGGATATAAACACTTTGGGTCAAACTCAAAGTGACTGAAATGATATTGCGTTTTACCTCTGGTTGATAAGTAGTTGTAATTTACAGGCCAATAGAACTGGGTAGATAGAAAAGCAACTACCAAGTAGAATTAAGATAAAGAACCTCCCACTCTCACTTTGTCTTACACCTTTCACTGAGCTGCCTATGCTCCTGCATCATTTATTTCCTGACTGTACGCTCTTGTAAGTTACACTAAGTTGCTGCCAGGTAACATACAGCATCATTTATATCACCCTTCAGCAGCGCCCAAATACAGAGCAAGGTGCTGGAGTCACTGGTTCGGTCCCAAATGCACAATCAAAGCAACTTCTGCCATGAGAGCGGGAACAAGATTAAGTCTTTGTACAAAGCTGCAGAAATTAAAAGCACAGTTGCCGGGTAAAGTGCCACCCATTTATAGCTCCCCCTTAATAATAAAGGCTGATTGTCATAGGATAGGCTCTAAACATCTAATGGTATCTCTTACCCTTATTCTCTGCACCAAAGCCAGACTTCCTCAAGCTATCTCCATCTGATATGCTGCTTTAACCTGGTACAGTGTTGTGGAGTTGCTGCAACAGGACTCCAGAACAGCAAAGCCTCTGTCAGCAAGATGCACTTTTTTCCAGTCCAGAGATAACTTGATTAGTACCTGCTCAAGCATCTCTGCGCTACTCTTTTGCACATCACAGAGGAGCCCTGAAGGATCAGGCTATACTAGGTTTGAATAGCAAGGATTTTCTAAAATGTACGGTGCATTCCAGTTGCCATTGTTTGGAGCTCGTCCCTCCTCCCAGCCTGCATTTAAGAGTGGCTTTGGGTGAGTCATTTCTCATTTTTATCCCTCCATTGGTCCCCATAGCATGGCAGTACTGTAGAACCTCATGAAGGCAAGCACTTCAGGGCCATGTCAATACCAGGACTTGAAGCCATGCATGTAATTGCCGTATTGCAGTTGCTATTGGATATATGTATTATTTGGAAATGATACTGAGCTTTTTCCACTGAAAATGAGTATTCTTTTGAATATGACAAATAATGGTGAAAGCTCTCAAGTATATGTATCCAAAAAACCACATTGGCAGTGGCAGCAGTATGTTAGCATATGGTAAGACCCATTTGGGTTTATGAATTCTGGAACGATAAGATTAAACCCTCCTGCATTAATACCTGCTGCAATGGTTTCCCCCTTCCCTCCTATTGGAGACTGGGAAGATTAATTGTCATTTGTGGAAAGCCTATTAAAAATACAGAGCTTCCCATTCACACTGGTGCCAAGTATTAATAACTACTTTTTCACTGGAAGCCTGGAGACCCCATGTATTCTTACTCACTATATCCCTCACCTTAACAGACCTCGGTTTAGGGACACATCTTTAGGACTTGCTCATAACACACAAATGGTGGAACAACATTAAGGGCTATATCCAGTGTACATATAATACTTCCCATTTTCCAGATGAGTGGTTTTCAAACTGCGGTCTGCAGACCTCTAGGGTCTTGGTCTATTTCTGTCTCTGTTGTGCAATTGCAAGGATCTGCACACGGGAATTTCCTAGAGGTGTCAGCACATCCCTTCAAAAGTATAAGGGATCAGCAGATTGAGAGGTAGGGAAAATCTGTACATAAAAAGCATTTTTCCGAAGCCAAATGCATCCATGATGAGAGTGGAGAGGAAAGGATAGGTGCTTGAACACTCTAGCTTCGTGTGACCCCAGGCACTCCCATTCACAAGGTATTGCTATCTCAAGGGCTAAGACCCCCATCAGCCTCCTCCTTCCCCTTTCCTCCTGTAAATCCACAACTGATTAAAAACATTAATTAACTGTCAAACCCTCCCCCGCTCTCCGTCAATTAAATCTGTTTTATGTCCATTTTATCTATCCATCCAGATGCTTTAATTAGTCTCCATGATTGCAATTCATCAGCACTTCCTAGGAGTAAAACACATCAGCAGTCTTCTCCCTCTCCCTCTGCACAATTTACACACCTCCTCACCTAATGGGGCTCTGAGCCCAACTCATGTTTTGGGCTCAACTACAACGCAAATAACAGTAATTATTAGTACAAAGTACTGTCTTTCCATTCCCAGCTAAAAAGTTAATATTGTGTCTTCATAATCCACAATACAATGATTTAGTAGTGCCATTTGTGTCTCCTGATTCCCTAATGTAATGACGTAGTACCACAGGGATATGTACATTATCCCCTGTTTGTAAATTTTTAGCAGGTTTATAAATACAGCATAGCCTTACCGTGCAACCTCACGATCTCTCTGAACCCAAAAAAAAGTTTAAAATTAATAATAAATGATAGAACTTGGGGAAAAAATGAATCAGGCTTCATTAAATGATAAAATCCATCAGGAGCCGAGGGCAAGGACAGGGGCAGGGACTCAGTTAATTTGTGAGAGTAACGTAATTTTGAATTGTTGGAAAGATATAACAGTGGAAATGTGTAATACAGTTTTAGTTTGAAGGTCATCCCAAGGAGAGAAGGCCAAGTAGCTATCTGACCTTCTCCAGGAGGAAGAAAGAAATATATTCTGTTAGGTTGGCAAAATTCAAAGACTTATGTGATCTTGAGCTGTAATGATTAAGAAATCAAACAGTTCAAATAGCTGAGCTGCCATCGTTCCCACTGCAAGAGAAGACCTCCATGCTGGTCTTCCAGCTGTAAAGAAGTCTAGGTAGCCAGCCTAGAAAACCCCTTGCCACCCCCCATCTTGTTTTGTGCTCAGCACAGAAAGCAGCCATATCACAGCTTCAAGCTTAAGATTTCAGTTCCACAACAGTAAGACATTTTCACCATAAAATCTCTCTGGTAACCTCACCTCTACCCCATGCCTCCGTGACGATGCCTTAGAGCAGTTAATCATTTACATCCTGCCTATCATTGCGCCGTCAGAATCAGAGACTGGGCCACTAAGGGTTAATACGGGCTTCCTACATTACACAGAGATGTGAATTTCGGACAGTAATATCTGTAGTGAGGGGACTTGATTTTCCTCTACCACCATGTGCAAGCAAGTACCATCAAGTTCAATACATGAGGACATGTTAGAAAATATCTCTTGGAAAGATACCCAAGCTCAACAGAAAAACTCCAGAGGAAGATGAATTAACCAGTCTCCTCAGTAAACTCCCATGGCAGATGCATTACCACTGTAAAAATTTGCATCCCATTTCCAATGTAATTTTTTTTTTTTTTTAAGTTCAATATTCAGCTTTTAGCATTTCTTAGGACTTTTTCCATTACATTAGAGGAGTGTACACTTTGAGGCAGCAAAATGACATGAAAAAGTAAGAATAGGTGTAGCATTAAAAAGAAAAATCAAAATACACTCATTTTGAGCTGGTAAGTATGATGTTGGCATCCTAAATTCTCTACTTTTGTAACCATGTTTGGTATTCCTCTTCTCAGAGGAGCAGGAGCTTTATATTCCTTAGCTGAAATCTTTAAAAACAGTATAGTCTTCCATCAGGAAATGGTGATCTGCCATAACTGAGCTGTGTAGTGTCTGCACGAATATATTGACTGCGTAAAAAGAATCACTCAATGTTATCAAAACACCTTTGAGTGCAAATACATATTTCACAAAGTATTTCAGATACCTTTAAAATATTCATGTTGCAATTAAACTAAAAATACTTAATGTGTACTTCACAAATTAAGCCAGTAAACCAACTGGGGCTTTCATCCCAGTTTGACAACATAAAATTTTGAAATGTCAAAGTCGCCTTCGGGACAAAGTTTCCATTTCTGCTGCCAGCTGTCATGACAGACCTCAAAAGTTGCAGACCTGACTGCTCTGATCTCTCCAGATAAGGAGGAGCTTTGAATTGCTGCTTCCTACCCGTTATTCCCAGTTTCACATGGGAAGGAAGAACTCTCTCAAGATCACCACGCTTATTCAGCAGGCAGAAAAAGACTTTCTTCAACTGGGACTGTGCCCACACATCTTATGTGGGCTGCAGCTGGGGAGTAAAAAGTTACCAAGGCCAACAATTCATCCACTGCCACAATTTATTGTCATCTCTGATCTCCTGACATAGACACACGAATAATCACTCCCTATTTAGACCATTGTCAAGAAGTGTAGCTATGCCAACAGAAGGTGGTAACTTCTGGTGATAAGCAGCTGAGATCACTAACCTTCATCCAAGATTGACTGCTGCTTTGATTTAACTCTTCAGTTGCAGGCAAATTCTAGGTTGATGCTTGGCCTGGAGCATGTAAAGAAATGCAAGCGCAGGCAGGTTGCACTCAATATGCATTGAGCTCTTTATACAAACCAAGGCTTTCCAATAATGAAAAAGCTGCATTTGAAAACCCACAAAATAGTAATTACATCAAAATATAGCTAAGTATAACCACCTTACAAATACCTATCACATCTGAATACAACCCAGACATCTTCCTGCCAGAGTTTTCACATTCTGAATCTGGTCCCTTAGAGATCCATGAGATATATTTACAGTTTCCATAAAAATAAACAAGAGAGACTGTCATGTTAATTCAACATACAGAGGTCCTCAGTCTTAGGAAATTTTGTAGGGATTTGCAAACTAAAAGAGATTAAAAACCACTGTTCTCTATCAAGTCTCCAAGAATCTATATGATGCTGATACTAAATACCTCCATATATTATTTGCATACTCTGCAGATGTTTGCATGCTGTGATTATGTAGAATAACAGTGCCTTGAATCTGTAAAACACTGGTCTTATTTATATACAATGCCATACTTGGTATTTTATGTTTATATTTTCTCATAAGCCACCTTTATATATTGCATTGGTAGGAAACGATCAAAACAGCTTTGAAAACAGCAAACACTCAATCACAGGTCAATTTTTCTGCCAATTCACTTTCATGTTTATCTGGGGAGGGAATCTTGGCTTCGGTGGTGTCAGAACAAATTTCCTCACTGACTTGAGTGGTCCCAGAATTTCATTCAGTGTGTTATAGTATTTTTATTGCATCTCAGGCAAAGTAATTTCTAGTCTTTCCTTTTGGAAACTATTTAATAGCTCAATGAACTTCACCGTAAGGGTTTTCTCATTCTTATTTCTTCCCATCACTGCTAGCTCTGCCCAACACACATTAACTAATTCCTTCTCCACTCAGTGTTTACACACTTCAAATATTCATAGAGGGCTACGTTTCTCCACACTCCCATCACTGCCAGATGCATTAACTTTCATTTTTGCCAAGTTGAATCTTCATTTGTTTTCGTACCAAGTCTCTAATCTCTCTAGGTATCTTTGTATTATTACTATTTAATTTCTGTTAAGTACTGACAGTATGCCAGGTGCCTTCAGTTTGCCAGATGCTGCACAGAGTGGAACAGCACAGTTCTCCTGTGGAGGAGACAGTCTGAAAGACAAAGCAAAGATGGGACAAAGTGTCCTCACAGCTCAGAGCATATGGTTAGGCTTAGAACACGGGTGCAGCTGTGAAACTAGGTTGAGGGATGAAAATAGGCAGGCCCCTTCTGCAGTTCTGGTAAAAGACAGACTGAGTTTCCTGACAGCATCGGAAGGAAAAGTTGTGCTAATTTGGTGGGATTTTTAAGGAAAAAAGGCAGTATGAGGCTGAGAGGATGAGTTGGGGAGCAGGGCAGGGTGCAGAATGAAAAGCGGTGCAGGAGCCAAACCAGTGCCTGTCTTAGATGAACATAGCTCCAGCAAAGGGAGTGGTGGCATGCATGAGGAAAGTACCCTAGCCCCTTCCTCATGAGTGAAGGCACTGAAATAAAAGGATGGAATTGCCACCACAAAGGCAAGAGACAATGAAGGGGTGGTCAAGTGGACAGCCAGCCTGAAAACGTATGAGGAAAAAAGTGAAGACAAGAGCAGCCTCAGGATCACAGATGAGACCGGGGAAGCAAATGCATCAAAAGCTGCCAACACTGGGGACAGCAGCTTTACTGTCCTGCCCTGCACCCTCCTGCCGTTCTACCTGTCTTGCTAGCATCCATGCAAGAGGCATGGATGTCCTATTTAGTCTTTCTTCTAGCTATAGCCACAGTTCCCTTTGGAGGAGTAGACATCTTTTTTCTCCCCACTGCATAGATCTATGGTCTACCCAGGAAGCGGTTCTTCTCATATCCCTCAAATCTCAGAAAAGCAGATGACATTATACAGCAAGACTCTTCTTTCAAGGCCATGAGCATTAAAAGAAATCTTGGCTCTTTACTCATGAGGCAAGAAAGCACACCACAGGGCACTGGAAGTTTCCCCACTGAGAACAGACAACAGGGTCTCCCAGCCTGCTTTCCACAGCTTGAGAAGGAACAGCTGAGGGGAAAAACCAGGAAACAAATGCACTTCCCCTCAATGAGGCCAAATTCTGTCAGTGGCTCCTAAAAGTACCAAAGATCCACTCTGTTACCGGGAAACAGACTGCATCCTTTCCAACACACAAATACATACAGAAGTTATGTGCGCTCATTATTTGTTACAGCAGTTCTCATGCCTGCTCCTTAGGCAAACTGGTCTTGTCCCCTGGACCTCTACCCCAAAACAATGTCAAATGTTTTCTCCAGCTTTAGTGATGAGATCTGGAAAGCTGGCAGTCAGCACTCCTTGTAAGTGTCCCCCACACATGTACACCTTCTCCAAACAATCAAGCTTCCCAATAATGCTTCAGGCTCCTCAGTTCTGTGATTAACAACTACATCTCAAATCTTGCTCCCCCATTTCTGGTGGGAAAGGGTACTGAGCACATGCCATGATCTCCCATCCTCCCTCCCGCCTCTTCTCCCGCTTCACCCTAGAAGGGATAAGACAGAGACAGTCCTAAGCAGGTCCCACCAGAGAAGGGAGGGAGACATGAAACACTAAAGTTATATTTATTCAAGCCTTTAAGAAGCTCTTGAGCTCCTAAAATCCACCTTAAGGCTTCTCCATACACACAGGTACCAAAGTAATGTCCCTCAAGGAAACAGAATACTACATATTCAGAGTACTGCACAGATGTAGAAAAGAGTTAGGACTTGAGTCCAGAGCAGAAGCATCCCTGACTGCATGAAAGCCAGAGAAATAGCCACTGCCATTCTGTTTCTCACAGAAACAGCACTTTTTGCAAAGGGCACCCCCCTCCTTTCAGACTTCCCTAGTCCTTCCCTCCCAGAAACCTACAGGCAAGGAGATAAACTGTTTGTAAATAGCAGTTTCACACCAATTAGCTCCATGCTCTGCAAACAGCATCGCAGACTCAGTGTGATGTTTCTGAAGGCCTGTTAGAGTACTACATATGTATTTCTATATAATTGATCTGTTCTACTTTAAAGAGGCCATCAGGAAGATATGTGGGCAATTTATTGTAGAGGTAAGAGAAGGAGGGGCAATGGGAGTTAACCTCAGATTAGCTGTGTTTGCACAACAGTGTTTTACAGTCCTGGCTCTTGGAATGAGAACAGAGCCCACATCATTCTCCCCTGCCTCCCCAGAACCCCGCTTTCCCCTGGAAGGGAAGGCAGGTACAGCAGTAAAAAGTCAGGAGAGCCAACCTGACAGTCATGACAGAGCAAGATAAGCACAGAGAATACTCTGCCCCATAGCATGGATGCCACCATTTGGGCACAGGTTTATAGTGCTGGATGTCACAGAGCTCAAGCACAACTGCCTGAAGACAGGACCACATGGATATAGCCTAAATTAGGTACCATTTGGCTATAGCAACTTGGCACATCTAACCAGCAAGAAAGCTGGCAAATGCTGGTGGCAAATATACAGCGTACTGGAGTATCTCAGAAATGCCAAGGTCCTTGGCCTCAGAAATCCCTTCCGTGCCCTGAAGATAACATACCGTGACAGGAGCAGAAGAGGCAGGCCACAAAACTATGACTATCATCATTTGTTATCCAAACACAGACATTAAGAGCAACCAGGGCTAATCTGACCTCCTGCAGAGCATAGGGCATAGCCTCTGCCAACAGTTTCTGCATCACACTCATAACTTCTGGTTCACACCATGCAGCCCACGTAGAAGGCTGCCAGGGCTGGACTGGAGACTTGAGTGCTGCTTCTGACAGAGCTCTTCCAACAGCTCATTATTCTGCTGTGACTTATTTCCACTCCCAGTTTGTCTAGCTTCCATCTCCAGTTCTAAGATCTCTTCACACCTTTGAGTACTAGATTGAAGAGCTGTCTTAGATCAGACAAGTTCTTTCCCTGTTGGCTTTATTCCATGATCAAGACTCTTCACGTTGATGAGCTAAATAGAAATGTCAATGCCTTCTCTGCAGATGAGAATATTCCCAACCCTGAATCTTTCTTGTAGTTCACTCTGCCATTTTCAGCTTTTGATGTGTGGACCCCAAAACTGAAACAAGACCTGGAATGAGTACACCAATATACATCTACTTAACCCATTTTACTGAGGGCTCTGCAGCAAGGAGCAATATACCACACATTCAGCTCCGCCAGGCCAGCCAGGAAAGATATGCAAGCATCACACCTGGGAACAGAATGAGAGATTGAAAACCTGGTAAGAAATAGATTTCTCCAAAGAACGTGGGAAACATATCTGGGATCTTGGTGAGGACCACACAATTGGCTTGTAGTCAGGATCCAGACAAGATTTTCCATTTGCAGGGTTCTATAACAGTTCTCCTGCTGTAACCCAGATCCCCGTAATCACTAACACTACTCAGCACCACTTGACAAGGGGACCGATGTACTGCCAGAGTGCCAAGGTCAACGTTTGCAAGCACGGCTATCTGTCCACTGAGATGAAACACCTCTCAAAGCAGAAGACATGGGGCAAACCTACTTGTCTCTTACTCTGATGTCCCTGAACAATGTCCCAAGTACTCATGTTCAGCTCATTAATACCAGAACCCCAAAGTCATTTACCAAATCAGTCCATCAGAAGAGACAGTTCCCCCAGCCAATGTCTGCCCCACAGTCTCTGTTTTGTGAAGCTTGACTTCACAGGATTAATATATATCTTGCTTACTGATGCTTACACATTACTCCATAGAATTGGCCTCATCCTGCCATTAGTTAACCTGCAACCTCTGTTATGCGTAAGTTTTACAAGCAGTAATATTATCAACTCTTCCCCACAGACACATCTGTTTTGTTATTGTAACAAGTGAACTTTTCCATTTCTTTTTAGAGGATGGGGAGAAGGTCTGCTAGTTTTAGAATAAAATAACAGCTTGATGATCAGACCTTATAGGAAACTATTAAAAGCACGTGAGGGCGACAGGGAAGATGACAAACCTGTCAGTGAAGGAAGACATTGAAAGAAGTAATCACTGAGGGCAGATCAAGGGGAGAACCTGTAAAAGCAAACCAAATCAGAAACATAAGCAGGAGCCATGAGATGTAGGGCCCTGAAAACAGAAGCTGATTTTGACGCACAGTACAATGAAGAGGCACTGAAGTGACTTAAGGAAGCAACTGTATAATTAAGAGATCTCTAGGCACCTTCTCAAAGATGTCATGACTTGTAGTCAGTGGGCTAGCAGAACAGCAAAGCAATACTGCAGAGGCTATCAGATTGTTGATTTCCCCCATGCTAGTATCCAGAACTTCTGTATTGTGCTGGAAAACTTCAAAAGCAAGAAAATATGGGCAGAAGTGTGATCTTTTTTCTATCCTTTTAAAGTTATTCTGCTGTAGCATCTTGGTGAAATGCACAGATAATGCAGAAGAAATACACCCATTGGATAGGACCTATTTAAATATTTGATGGCTAATATATTAAATGTTAATTGAATACTACAATGATTTTCTCCCTTGGACAGCACACAATTAACATTTAATTTGTTATAAAATATTTAAAGTTATGAAATATCCAAGGGCAACTGAAATGTCTCTTCCACCAAATTGTCTTAGGCCAATGTGTTAGGGGGACAAAAGGTCAGGTTAGCATTTCAAATTTCTCCAATGATCTCTACAAGAGACATGGGAAAAGGTTTTAGAGCTGGCACCATTCAAGGACATAGTCAGAGGACATGAGGGGACACACAGAGGTATCTGATCCTGTCCCATCCAGGATAAGCAAGAATCACGAGTCCTCATGGCTACAAACCACCCAGCTTGAGAAGTGCTGTGGTGACTATCCATTCCTCAGAAGAGCAAATGCTGTGTACTTAGACCAAGCATCTACTTAGTGTTATTTGTTTCAGAGACGCCAGTGAGGGACTGAAGTCTTAACTGTTCCGCACTCATTTGCTCCAAGGCATATTGACAAGAATAGGATTCAGATGATACAGAGCTACTGCTTTGGCTGTGCCCAATGCTTTACTAAGCATCAGGGATGGTAATCAGCTTGGGATGTTAAAATTAAGCCAGTTGTTTAGGACCTGAACGCAAATCTATCTCATTTGCTGTAGCAGAGTTGAACATCCTAGCACTTCAGAAACTTACCTTACTCTAGTGCCTTGTTTAGCGAGAGGGGTAGGGAACCTTTGCTAAGACTTAAATATGGAAAGGGACTGTTTTAATTAGTCCAACAGCAAATCCTTCAGCAAGTTTAGGAAAGCTCAGCCTCAATAGTCCTGATATTTTTTGAAGTAAAGCTCAAAGAGCAGAAAAAAAACCCATCAGAGTTTCACTGTGTATCATTCAGGAGACAAAGATAATTCATATACAAGCAAACCAAACCTCTTTTGTAGGCAGCCTTAATTAAAGAAGTGACTCCCATTGCTAAGAAATTCTGAATATCCCCAAGGGTACAGAAGGTTCACCTACTCAGCTCCATGTTGTTTGGCCTTGACTTACATCAGCTTTAAAGGGAATACATGCTTCGTAAAGCTCACTCCTTAATGTAGCTTCTTTTCAATCCCTAACTTTCCTGGGCTCAGACCTTTCATTGACTGTTTTCTAGAAATCTGTTAAACAAACTCAAAGCCTTAGGCTTGTAACAATGGATTATTGCTACCTAGCAGACTTTCAGCTTCCAGAAGTTCCTCTCATTTGCTGCTTAGAAAGGTTTGACTATTGTGGGGGGAAAAAAACATGTTCAGTTCATGACTATGTGCAAAATGGTACTGGGGAAAAAAAATCCAGGTCTTTATCAGAAGGAGGTCTCTGGTATTCATGCTACACACTGGCTTACTCCCTCCTTCATGTTCCTTTGATAAGAGCCATATTGTCATCAAGTGCCATGGTAAATCACCATCACTGCATGCACAAGTATAGAGCATCACAGAAAAAACGCATCTGACAAACTGCAAGGCTTGTCTGTGGGAACTGACTGACAGCTTGCACCAAGGATTTCTCTAGGCCAAAGATGGTGGTCCTGGGCCCTGGCTCTAAGACAGAGGGGGAGCCTTCTGCCTGCTGAACTGTCTTTCTGCCTCTGTGTGGCAGAGAAAAGAGGGTTATAAGAGCACATAGAGAAGGCAAGGGCGCCTGTACACTCAGAGGATCATAGTAATCATGGAGGATAAAATACTGTACATCTGAGGTTATGGTCATGATAGACTGCTGCAAGAGATGAGTCTGGAAGCCTGCTTGGTGCCAC
Source organism: Phoenicopterus ruber ruber (assembly GCA_009819775.1). Taxonomy (NCBI): domain Eukaryota; kingdom Metazoa; phylum Chordata; class Aves; order Phoenicopteriformes; family Phoenicopteridae; genus Phoenicopterus; species Phoenicopterus ruber. The sequence goes on along the minus strand of CM020215.1, from coordinate 91,289,335 downwards.
CAATACAGAAGGTGCATATACAAACAACTCCAGGAAGATGAAGAGGTGACCAAATGAAGAGATTTGTTCAAGTCAATGCTGACTCACTGATTCTGAGAGAGTCTTAATTTCAGACGCTTGATGGCTCAGTATGTTGGAATCCAACCTGCTGGTCTGACTTCTTGGAAAAAGAAGTCTTTTCTTCAGTTTATCTCCTCTTGCTCCATGAGCCTTGTACTTTGGGAAGCCCTGGAGGATTTTTGCTGGATTTCCACACCCCACCCTCCACTCCCCCAATATTTCCTAATATCTCCAACATTTCAAATTTTGTCCAAGGAGAAGAGGCCAGTGAGAGACATGAAAGCTTTTGTGAGGAATGTTCCCACAGAAATCAAATTTTGCTTGTGCAGAATGATTCTATCCCTTACTGCCACTGTCACAAAACTATCAAATAAACATATAGACTTTTTGGTCATGAAAAGACAAGAAACAGGGGACTATGGGAGTACTAAAGGCCAGAACTGATGTACTTTTTCAGAGCCGGGCACAGCAACTTCATAATACTTCTGTGATGAAGAGGTGCTGTAGCACATGAATGATGGGCATGAGCAGACATAGGTGTGGAGAATACAGGACATGAGCTAGTGAGGTTCTTTTGCTCACCCTGTTTGCCAACTAGATCTTTGATCACACCTTGGGCTTCTTTTTTCCACCATGTCAGATTGCGCCTTCTCGTTTCGCTCTGTTCTCGGCCAAGAATGGATTTGCCCAAGCAGGACCTATTCTCCTGGTATGGTGGCTGCCACTTACCTATCCTGTGGATCTAGCCTTGTGGCAGGTTCCTGCAACACCATAGTATATCAGTGTCGTACCTAATTACCATTCTCTGAGGAGCAAGCCCATTAACAAGCTGCACTGAAACCAGATCTGCATACTAATTAGAGAGCTGCCTTGGAGGATATTAATTAGGGGTGACACTTTCAGGGCAAGTTCTACTTTCCTTCTTTGTATCCCATTTGAGACATGGCTGGAAAATGTGAGTGCAATACAAATAGAGACAAGATGGCGACAGGCTGTTGTCGCAGCAGAAGACATGAGCGGAAAAGTTATAGCCTTTTAGGACTGTCTACTGTCTCAAGGAAAATTCTAGAAAGCCCGTAAACATATTTTCCTCTACCATTCTTTTAACCTAGAAAGGAAAGATGTGAGGAAATTTGTTTCTTTGTCTCCACAGAGATAATCCTCCTGCTCCTTTCACTCCTCCTGCACTCCTCTAGGTCTCTAGTACAAAGGTCTCAGACAAGTCCAGCAGTCTTGGCAAACGGCTAGGGCACGTGCAAGGGGATCAAGAACTCAGTTTCTTGTCCTGGCTCTGACACTGATATTGAATATTTGTTCCTTGAGTTCTCACTTCTGTTTATCACTAGTCCCACACAGCACCTTCATCACACAGCCCTGAGCATTGTCTAGCTTCACAGAGGTCCCCACTCCCACCTCCTACAGCACCACCCTGCACCTACAGCAGTCTTGAAGAGCCAGCAAAAGAGCAGGTTTGCAGCTTACACCAGAACCTGGAGACAGGTTTTACAGCACTTTACAGACTGCTGAGTTTTGTTAAGACTGGAGGTGGAAAATAAGCAGCAGGAGCGAGAACTCAACAGCAAAGAAGACCCCATTGAGAAGCACGCGCCACTCATTCCTTCACCACACACGTTCATATATTGTGTTTGTGTACAATTCACACATCTGTCAACACATCACTGCACAAATAATTTCACCTCCCACCTCACTTATGATATTCTGAATGCATCCCCTGCCATTAGTTTCTGGGTGTCTCACAAAATGAGGAAAGAAGCAAAAAAAATACTAGACTGGATCATGTCTGCAGGCCATGCAGTGCAGGGTCTTGACTCCTGCTGTGATCAGCATGAGAAGCTGCAGAAGAGCGTGTGCAATTCTGTAATTAGCAACCTGCCGATAGGGGAAGTTTCCTCCTTAATGCCATCAGTTATTAGTGAGTAGATACCCGCAAGCATGAAGGTTTGCATCCCTTCTGCATTTTTAACATATCTAATATAATTGTGTATGCTCTCACTGGCTATTTCAAAATCCCTTCCCCTTCTGAATTGCACTCAGCTTTTGACCTCAAAGTTATCACATGGCAGTGAGTTCCACAGGTTAGTGGCACTGTAAAAATGTACCTATTTTTCCCCTCTTAGAAGGGAATGCAGATTAGGCAATGCAGATTTCTTACACATTTTAATGCTTTGTCATGGTTTAACCTCAGTTGGTAACCAAGCACTGCACAGCTGCTCACTCAGCACCCCCCACCCAGTCAGATGGGGAAGAGAATTGAAAAAAAGATTCGTGGGTTGAGATAAAGACAGTTTAATAGGATAGCAAAGGAAGAGAGGAGAAGAAGACGACGACGACGAGAATATACCAAACAAGTGATACACAATGCGATTGCTCACCACCTGCTGACCAATGCCCAGCCCATCCAGGAGCAGTGACCCTCCCAACCAGCTTCCCCCAAGTTTATGTACTGAGCATGACATCATGTGGTATGGAATATCCCTTTGGCCAGGTTGGGTCAGCTGTCCTGGCTGTGCCCCCTCCCAGCTTCTTGTGCACCTCCCCACTGGCAGGGCATGGGAAGCTGAAACATCCTTGACTTAGTATAAGCACTACTTAGCAACAGCTAAAACATCAGTGTGTTATCAACATTATTCTCATACTAAATCCAAAACACAGCACTATACCTGTTACTAGGAAGACAATTAACTATGCCAGCCAAAACCAGGACAGGCTCATGTATGCGCTTCATTTCAGCTTCTTTCTTTAAGAGGCCAAATTCTAGCTGCTGATTTGAAAGATAGACTTGTTTAAGCTATTGGCACCAGAGACAGTAGAAACAAGTGAATAAAGAAGAGAGCTTGGCATTTCTTTTCCACATGGGAAAAAATGGAAATCTGTCTGTCATTTCCTTTTAGTGATCACTTCCTCTGAATCCCTCGATTTCCATAACAGAAGCAATAATGCACAGATAACTTTTTTTGGGTCAGCAACTGCTGAGGAAGCCAATAAAACACTCCACTTTTTCTACTCTTTTTTCTCCAGGCTGAGGTCACGAGCACAGCTACTCCACAAAGGAAGACAAGCCAGGAGCTGAGGACACCCACAGCACACACAGTGTCCTCCTAAACCAGGGCACAGCCCCACAGTATCCAAACAGGGCAGGAGCAGGTTCTGTTGACAGCCCAGTGAGGAACAGCAATGAAAAAAGCCAGGTCCTGAGCTCACGCAGCAAGTCCAGTCAGCCAGTTGAGGCAACTATAAGACTACCTGCAACATAGCTCAAACCAGGGCTGAGAGTCTGGGTCAGAGCCTAAAAGCAGGTCCTGGACCAGTGGCAGAGGGTGCATGGGTGGAGGTTCCAGGAGAGGCTGGTCAGGGTCGTTAAGCCACACAGGTGCACTCAGGGCCTTGATATGCAAGTGACTAGCACGGAGTCTCATCCGCACGTAAGCTTCAGTGGCAGAAGGCAAGCCTTTCCCCCGTTGTGCTGAGGCTCTGTAAGACATCTGCAGGCCAAAGAATTTTTTCCAGTTTTATAAATTCCTGTAAGACTCAATGGATGCCAGGAAGTTAGGGTGATTGTTAGTTGGCAAAGCTAGTTGCACTGACTCTTATACTGTTTTTTCAGTTTCCCTAAGCACCATCATAGCTGACAGCTTTCCAAGGAGTATACGAGGTACCAGGATTCACTTTTGGTTTATTCTCTTCCTCTTGCCATGGAGAAGGCTGTGAGTACTTATTGTTTCAACAAGGTTTGGGGCTTGCATCTTAAAGTCTACTGCGCTTTTTTTTTGTGAGGAGGAACACTTACACTTTGAGGAGAGGTCAGTGGGTGACAGATAAGCCTTAGCTCCTGTAGGAGTTCAGTTCATCTCAGACAAGATCCTGTAAAGTGTCTGCTGCCTTCAGACAGAAACTTAGGCCTTGGCGTCAATGATTCCTGTCCAGAAATATGCATTCTGTCTCTGTCTGCGCCCTCAGCCACTGACGCCTTAGAGGACAGCCTTGAGAGGAGCCTTGCCTAGCTTCCATGCTGCAAGCTGTGAGTGTGGCCTCAGGCGCAGTGGAAGCATGCTTCCCAGCACACGTGGAACCACAGGAGCCCACGTATACCCAACATGATACCTTTCTGCCAGGCACAGCCTCCAAAGCCCACACATGGGTTGACTGTGAAGGAGACACAGAGCCCAAAGCCAGACAGGGTGCGAAGCGTTTGTGCTTTTTTGCACAACTTGCTTTCACTGAGGAATAGATATGGCCTGTGTCAGCCCTTGCTGCAGCCTTTATCCCATGGGTACAGAGCAGCGATGTGTTCAAAGGAACATTGCTGGGCTCTATTCCCAGATTCATCTGTATGCTAGGGATGATTTCCCCAGTGGTTTTCTTCTCCAATGCTGCTGAATCATCCCCCCACCAGAGATGACGTATCCCAGTAGCTTCTAAACATACTTCAGAAGAGCATATTTTCTGTCTTTGGAGTATGCCAGATGGCATCAAGTGATTAGTGGGTTTAATATAAGCAACTTCCCGGAGGAGGAAACTCCTAGATCCCACTAGTGGGTCTTCACCACCTCTCTGGTCCTTCCCCTCCCAAACTTCAAATTACAGTAGCTGGGCCCCTGCTGCACAACTGAGTCCTCTGCTACTCTATCAATACACTCTGAGCATTTTTCAGGAACAAAGTGGAAAGCATTTCCAGCAAATGCTTTTAATGTCACTTTGTTTGCCAAGAGATACTGCCTCCTGCTTTGGTTATCATTATGAGAAAGCATCTTTGCTTAAATAGGAAAACAAGTGATGATTTTTCCCTGAGTCGCTCATATCTCTAGCTAAGCAGTTTCTGCACTCCCTGGCAAAGGGACATGGCCTGTGCTGAACAGAAGAAAATGTTTGGAGTCCCCTTTTTAAAAAGAACCCCTTAGTAAGCATCACCTCACCGTTTCAGATAAAACCTATTGTCAAACATCTGTCTCCCCTGTTTCCCTTGTCTCAGATGAGATCAGATAGATTGTGTGACTGGTATTTTGGGGGCTGTAATCCATGCTAACATGTTGTGTTCTTTGCCTCTCTCTTGTGTTTAGACTCCACCTATGAACATATTATGGCCTCATATTTCAAGTCAGTAATTTTGGATACATTTGAAGTGAGAGGTATTGAGGGAAAGCACAGCTCCCTTCATAAGAAGTTTACAGCAGATAACCAATAAGCTAACTGAGTATCTTTCCCAACAGTGATCCATTGCCTCCTAGGATTAGTTTGGAAGGGTGATGCTCCTCAGTTTCCCAGTAGGCCAGTATCCTTGAAGGATCAACAACATCTCCCATGGTCCAATATACTCTCACCTATGGCTGAGTGGTACAGGGCACTAGAACATGATGGGTTTCTTCAGGTTTTCTATTCCTGGCAGTTTTCCGAGCGGCTCTTTCTTTACTTCAGACATAGCCTCTCTGCTTGAGTAATAGCTGCTCACACCTTCCAGTCTTTGTTACGCTTATCTTGAGGAGACATTTAACCAAGGGTGTCCTGGTTTCGGCTGGGATAGAGCTAATTTTCTTCCCAGTAGCTACTGTGTTTTGGATTTAGTATGGGATTTGGTATGTGAAGAATGTTGATAATACATTGATGTTATTAGTTGTTGCTAAGAGATCAAGGACTTTTTCCAGCTTCCCAGGTTTCGCTAATGTGCAGGTGCAAAAAACTGGGAGGGGCATAGCCAGTACAGTTGACCCAAACTGGCCAAAAGAAGTCTTCCGTACCATCGACATCACGCCCAGTATATAAGTGGAGGTCAGCCGGCCAGTGGGCCGGGCATTTTTCATTCATTCATTCATTCATTTGGCTGTTTGTTCCCTTGCTTGCTCTCAGGAACTTAGGTTCCAAGGTCACTGCTGGGGAAATTGCTATTATGAGATCGCTGCTTGGGGTTGTTCCGAGATCACTCTCAGTTTTGCTCCATGATCGCTACTTGGGCCGGGCTGTATTGGTCGTCGGGCTGTCAGGCGGTGAGAAATTGTGTATCATTTGTTTTGTATATTCTATTATCATTATATTTTATTATTGTTATTATCATTATTAATATTTTTTTTTCTTTGCTGTCCTAGTAAACTGTCTTTATGTCAACCTACGAGTTTCCCTTTCTTTCCGATTCTTCTCCCCACCCCACTGGGGAGGGAGAGGGAAGAGTGAGTGAGCAACTGCATGATACTTAGTTGCTGGCTGGGGTTAAACCATGACAAAGGGTAAATATCTTTCTTGTGAAGGAGCAGAGTGAGGACCTCACCTGCATCAAGCAGCATCACCATTGCCCCACCAACAGGCAGGTCCCAGGGGCAGCCTCGGTGTGACATTCAACAGCCATTTAGCTATGGTATCTTTTCCTCAGTGGGGATTTTAGATCTTGTGACAACTGAAAATCTTACCTTCTTCTGTTAAATAGGATGATAGCACAGTTCCTACACAATCTACCTGGAGTGGTCAACTGCAAACTGCCTGTGTGGACAGACCATTCCCCCGTACAGTGCTCAGGGCCAGAAATTCTGAACATTGTTATAGCACAGAAGCCAAGTGATCACAAATTCAGATTTATGGTACACCTGCAGACAGTTCCTCTGTTACTGCCACACTAGCATCTTTTTACAGATTGAGCCAGCATAGTTTAAGAAGATAGCAGTTCCTGCTGTTTGTTACAGCCCTTCATTTGAGAGGACTTCTCTCACAGCTGAGACCTAAAAACGCTCCTCTAAGCATGCCTAAGAAGTTGTAGCCTTTTATTGTGCTCCAGCTAGGTCTGCCAAAGACACCTGACTGTGCTTTCACTACCAGCTCTGTCATATGCAACTAGTGCCCATCAAGGATTTAATTATTGCAACACCTCACCTTTCCTTCCCACACCAAGTTACAATCCAAAATGTCCATGCAAGTGCCTAGATTTGCCCTTTGCAGCATAAATAGAGAATGTGGCATCTAAAATGGCTTCCAAAATAGTCATCATGCTGAGCAAAGAAAAAATGAACATTGTACATAGTAACCTTGAAGGACAGAGACAATCCCTGAAAGAAAATGATCCTGAAGACATGGACCATAATCTAGATAATAAAAGGCAGAACAAGGACATATAGTCCACAACTTCTCCTTTTACAGATCTCTGTGTCATTTAAGGAGCTCCACTGGTCTGGATGTACCATGACCCTGCACATCTAAACGTCACGTGCCCACTTAGAGGAGGAGCCACAAGGAGACCACAGAGAGGAGTGTGAGCTCATGCAGTGGGAAATGGGGAAAAGGGACATGTGTGTCATATCTCTTTTTCAGAAATTCAGGAGGGAGAAAACACAGAGGTGTGAACTCTGAGAGCAGTCCCCGGTACACAAGCCATTGAGGTCGCTCCTCCTTGCCCCATAGCAGCACTGTATCTGCCTTTTGCTATGCTCGTCCCTTGCCCCCTCTCTCTTCCAAACTGTAGCTTCTTTCAACAGGGAAGAGTTTAAGTTACTAAAAAACAAAGTGGTCATACTTCACAGACACTGCATCCCGTATAACAGCCACGTTTTCCACAGCACGGTGTCCTGACAGGCACATCACAGTGAGGATCATGTAAAAACAGCTCTTTTGTAAAATGTATTTGCTGATACTGCATATCACTTTTGACCCAAATCTGAAGTTCATCTGTGTTCGTGCAGCTTCTCTTTACCTGGTCACCTTTCTCAGAGCAAGCTGCTGTTCTCATTGCCACCTTGTTCCCATTCTCTCTTTTGCCCCTGCTGCTTCCTCAAAACAGTTTTGTTCCAAGAACAGCCATAAATGCGTATAGTGGGATGTGTTCTTCATCACCTGAAACTCCCTCAGCAGTTCTCCAGGCCTGGGAAACGGCTGAAGAAACACTGAGCCTCTTCGTTGTTCACTCAGGACGCCTCGCTTTTTGCTTCATCTTTTACTAGCTCTTCCTCCTCCTTGCACCCACGTCCTTCATCTGTGCCTAGGCAGAAGTAATTAACTCTGCATTGCTACTTAACTAAAATTCCAGCCAAAATCTATGTGAAGCTAAGGCCTGGCTGGAGGGTCCATGGCAGGGGCTGGGACTGGGTCTCAAGGCCTCTGCTCTTCAAAAGAAGAGCTCGTGTCAGACAAAAGTCTGTCTGGCTAAAAGCTGTAGCAGTACATAAATGTTATTGCTGAGTGCCATGGCCAAACTGCTCCCCAGTGACCTTCCTACTCCTTAGCTCTATTCCAAACTTTCCTACTTCCCTGCTTTAATTTCTTGATGCTACCTGTAACTACATCTTCTCCTTGCAAACCTGGCTCTCAATCTCCTATGCCCTTGTGCTTGCCCCCCATAATTTCACGTGCCCCACTGCTTGCATGTCTCAGACAGGTGCACTGTACAGCCACCTCACCTCTCAGCAACCTACTGCCAGCCTGCTGTGGAGAACAGCAGACATCAGTCACAGGCCATGCTCTGTGAGCGTCTGCAGAGGGCAAGAAGTGAGGATGCCCGTCCTGTTCAGGTGGCAGCACCATTTGGGCAGCTGGTACACAGCTCTTCGCCTGAACCATCAGACTGTGGGTGTTTGCATGCAGCCCAGGATACTTATAGGCATCTGGGAAGCTTCAGAATGAATAAAATTGAGTAACCTGTAGGTCTTAGCAGCTGCAAGAGCTGGACAGTAGCTGTGACTACATGGGAGAGTGACTACATCCTAAACGAAAGACCAGAATTTCACCTTAGTCCTACTCTGGGCACCAGATAACACGGACCATAACATGTCTCTGAACAGCCCACTGAAGAAACCTCTCTCCCTCCTGACTCTAAAAGAGGCCAAACCCCTTTCCCTACAATTTGTCTCCCCTGACACAGAAATATGTTTGTGGGATTCAGCCTGACACATTTTCCAAACTCACATCTGTTGGCACATATTTGCCCTGTCTCTGCCACCGGCTGATGATGCCTCTCCAGCCAGGCAGACACGTATCAGCCTTGATAGAATGCCTGTAGTAAGTAGGCTTGGAGTCACTTCCCCACAGCTGGGCAGCCAGCAGTGTTTGCTGAGAGCACCTACCTCTCAGCTGCTTTGCCTTTTCTTTCAGGTCCTGTCCAGGAGTTATCCACGCTCGCTGCACTGGCACCAGGAGGCTCGTTGGCAGGAATCTGCTACCTTGTGCCCGCTGTGGTATCCACTTCAGTCCAAGCCACAGTGCCTGGAGACCAAGGCTCTTACCTTAATGCTTTGCAGCTTGATCAAGGTGAAAACTGATCTACTGTTCTGAGGCCAAGAAATGCCAGGACGGCAGATGGCAGGGAAGAATGGGGAGCAGAGCTCTTAACTGGCATCCAAGATCCTGGCAGAAACCAAACTGCTCCTGTAGGGGTCAAATACCAGGGTGAGTAAGAAGAAAAAGCTGCCAAGAAGTGTCTCGATTCTGTTAGAAAAGTCAACAGTGAAATATTACAGAGAGATTAAAACCGAATATTATGACTTAATTTATTGAGAGTTAATGTCCTGGTCCCTCATTGACAAGGAAGAATCAGAGGGAGGTGAAATTGTTAAGCACCATAATTGCCCCCAGCTCAAGCTCATGCTGTCTTCTTTCCTTTGAGACTTTCACAGCTCAGAGAGACATGAGCTGCACAGCAGAGATGGACGTCAGTGAACACAAGTGCATCTGCACTGGTGTGTGGGTGTGTGAGGGAGGTGGCGTCCTTTCCCAAAGCCAGCCGCTCCTCTAGGCAGCAAGTAACAGCTGTACCATTTAGTGTTTCTGTCATGTTTGCACATACAGATCTCCAAGCACTTCACAGGAGAGGGAGCCGTTGTTGCCTCAGTTCACCCAGTGAGAAAGACTGCAACAAGCACCTGACCTCCAAGATCACCCAGCGGTTTAGGGAGGCAGAGAATCATAGTCACAGGAGGCCATTAGCTCAGAGTGCTGCCTGCTTCGCTAGATTGCCTCTCTTTTGGTAGAAAAAAAGGCAAAGATGAAGCCTCACAGCTCGTCAAAAAGCCCAGAGATTAATGGGAACCAATGCAAAATACCAGCAACTGTACAGATTCAGAGAAGAGCAGTAAACATGATTAAAGGGCTGGGGAAATTGATTCCTGGGGAGGGAAAGAGAGCTAAATATGTATAGCTGCCTAGCTATACCCAGAGGAGCATACTTAACCCGCTACAAGTATTTGATGGAAGAATAATTGTCCTGGGAGGAATAAAGGTCTTACAGCTATGAAGAATAGGGTGAAATTAAAAGGGTGGAGATTTAGCCTCTGATGGGCACACTCGATAATGGAGATGCTGACCTGTCTCCCTGAGGAAAGCCTGTTGCTTCGCTCACGTGGAGCTGTCTGGGAGACAATCATTCTCTGGTACGGCAGTGGACTCTGGGGGTTTTTCCAGCCCTATTTACTTGGTTTCTGTGGACTAACAGAGGTTTCCCGTCTCAGTAGCCTGTCACTAGGGGTCAGGTGGGGTTTTGTTTTATAAATTCTGATGACAGCTAAGGGATACCTGGCAAATCTGTATTACTGGAGAGTCTAACCAAACATTCGCCTCCAGGAACACAAAGCTACGGTAATAACATACAATGCCTCCAGCCCTTCGCTCTAGAGGAAGAGGCATTGTTATTCTTGTCAGAAAACGGAGGGACTGAAATCTAGCATTTCTTATCATTAAGGAAATATTGCAGATGGGTGTTTGCTGTAAAATGTCATGACAGCAGAGCTCAGAATAATGCTATCTGAAAGCAGGAAAAAATATAGCAGTTGTGAGAAGAGGGCATTGCAGCGTATAAAGGAGGCTTTACTACACAGAGCTGGTGGGAGTAGGTTTAGCCCACTCCAATACCTGGCAAACCACCACCTACTGCTGAATGCAGTGAAATCAAACGGTCTCGGCTTGGCAGGTAAGGGAACCAAGTGCACTGCATTCACCTACCTCAGGCAGTGGAAGAAGGAACATTCTTTGAACATTCATTGATTTACTCAGTAAGGATGCACTTAGTAAGGATGTTGGACAAAAACTGCTTGTCTAAAATGTGAAATTAAGTATCTGTACAGAAGAGGCAGAAAGCAGAGGTCAAAGGCACTGCTGAGACCAACTTTGTGCAGGGCTTTCTTCATAGATGTCCAGGCCTCAGAGTATCTTGTGCCCCACACTTGCGGGATGGGGTCTGTATCTTCGCCCATCTCCCCAGATCCAGACTACTTTCCACATACACTGGCAAGGGTTCTTATTATAACCTGCTGTCTCCTCTGAAGTGCTCTCTGTCTCCTGCTGGAAGAAGTTACTTTTCCACCTGTTTCTAACCTTTAATCTCCTCTGCCTAGCATCAAGACAAAGGAACACAATGGTTTGGGGAGTGTTGCCCATTTTCTACACCTACTTTCCTCTCCTTTTGGGCTTGTTCTCATACTCAGAGGAAATCTACTCTAAGGCCATATCTGTTATTCATTTGCTTTCACTAAAGTATCCTGACTTGAAGTGCATGCACACTGCTCGTCGAGGCTGACTTCACTGTACATGTGGGGCTCCACGTTCACTACTGTTAACCTTCAAGCATTTTAAGGGAATACACCATGGTACAGGACTCTGCTTTGCTCTGCTCTACACTCCTTGGTCTAATATATACCACGTTTCACATCAGATAACACAAGAAATGTGGGGCTGGAGCAGGGATTGAGCTAACAAACTTCCAGTTTTCGTCTCCTATGACATCATGAATGCTTCCAGCACCATTTTCAAAATATTGCCTGATAAAATAGAGGCCACGCAGATAGATGCTGTGATCAGAAGAGGCAAAATATGGCTGTGATGGCACACAAGTAAGAGAAACCATGAAGTGAGAAGATTTGGATTTAGGTTTTCATTAGGCTTTCAATATCACTGCAGTATGAGTGAGAGGCGGGACTTACTTCCACTAGACACTAGCTGGGATCAGCTTTTCTTGGCAGAACACTGCTTCTCACCTGAAACAATTGTGACTACAGCAATAAGACAGTTCTACAGGGCAGAGATGACCAGCTCTGTCTCTTCAGGAGACCAGTGGAAATTTCTCTTCAGAGCTCCCTGTGGGAAGAACTGCAACGTATTTCACCTAGGCTGTTGATAGCTTTGCAGAGAAGATGTTCCCAGACTGTGTAGACAGCCTAACAGTTCTCTATCCTTATTTTATGTCCCTCACACATCAGGCAAAAACATTATTGGGCTTACTTACAATAATATAAGGCCTCATAGCTCTCTTTTTGCACGGGTTTGGTGACACATCCACAGTCACAAATATCAGGGCTGGATGCCATGTCCTCTTCCAGCTGCAGCCAAGAATACATTATTGCTTGGTCAGATCTGCTGACTAAGATGTTCCTGCAACTAATCCCTTCCCCATTTCAGGCAGAAGGAGCTGGCTTAGCTTTAATAACAGGTCATTGCTAACCTAGTTCAGATGGCTAAAACAAGGTGTGGAGTCCTGGCAAAAAAAAAAAAAAACACCTCAGGAGGTCGGTATGAAAAGAAACTTACCCCAGGCAGGGGGGTTATGCCAGAAAGCTGGGGTCAGTGCACCCTTCGCCCAGCACAGCAGCAGCCAGGAAAGCGTGGGTGATCTGTGCCTCAGCGTGACAAGGCCTGGAAATCGAGGCTCATGATTTCAGGAACATTGGGAAAAGGGGCTGGTCTGCTGTAACAAGCTTTGGCAAACTACTTGTTTTCTTCCTTCCTTCCCTCCTTTACAGTTCTTCTTTCGAGTGCAGGAAAGCCAGCCCACCTGGTTTGCAGAACCTGTCACTGGGCCTTTAGACTGGAGGAACAAGCGTTTCCTTGTAGAACGTCAGCAGCACATGTTTCTGGGAGACTGAAGGGCAGGTGGTACTGCCTTATAAATCATCTAAACATGCCTGGTGTGATAAATGCCTGCTGTATTTTGCATAACATCTGGGACAGCACGGGAGAGACCTTGGGGGTTGGGGGGGAGCAGAAAGTGAATGTTTTCTGAACGTTGTGAAATGACAAAGACAGAGATGGTGTCACCATATGGCCAAAGAAACAGTCAGAGATGCCCCGTCTGCCTCCTCTGAGGGGAAAGGCAGTGACTGGGGCATGAATGCACAGCAGCCAAAGAGTATTCATTCTGTCTGGTTTTGTCAGGATTTGACAGCCCTAAGAATAGTGTGGTCTCTGTGTGGCAAGCTGAAAGGACAGAGGGAGGGTGAAAGGGGAGGAGGAATTGTGTGGCTTTCAGATGAGCTGGTTGGTTAATTCCTCTGGGGTTAAAAGGAGAAAGATCAGGAATAGCAGAAACCAGCACGGGGAAAAGGACTTCCAGGAATTACTACAACAGTAACAGGGATCAGGACAAAGAAGGTTTAAAGAATGAATCCGAAAAACAGTTTGAAGCCTGAGCATGATTTTAACACCTTAGTTTGACCAAATTATCTTGAACCATCTCCATCTATTCCTGAAAAATAAACGTGATAGGACATCTTATGTCACAGAGGACATCTCTTGTTTCAATCCTCCTTGCTTCCAGCCCTCCCCCTAACACCTAGCTCCCACCACAACTGGAAGAGAACCCACCTGAGCATATGTTCAACAGACATTGGAGGGTGTTACTCAGCATAGCCCAAGGGATTGCTGAATCAATCTTCTTATCACACCTAGTGTGACTGGATCATTCTTCTTGCCTTTGACACCAGTGCTCCAACCCAGGTATGGAGTTGATTGAATCTCAGGCGCATCTGGAACCACAAAGAAAAAAGGCATGGAGAAGTCTCAGGAAACCATCTAGCTCATCCCTTGCTATGAGGTAAACTGAACTAGAACTAATCCACACCTGGCAAATGGCCACCTAATCTGCTCTTAAAAAGCTTTCCAGTGATGGAGTCTCCACACTCTCCCCAGGCTGGAAGGACCCCATTTTGGTCCTTCACTAACACGGCCATTTTATTTCTAGCCTGAATCTTCCTTGCTGCAATTTAAGCCCATTATCTCTTGTCCTATCCACCATGGATGAGAAGAACAGTTTATTGTCTTTTTCCTTGCAGCAGCCTTTTATATACTGGAAGACTGTTACTACCTTCCCCCTCCAGCCTTCTTTTCTGTAGGCTAATTAACCCAAATTCACTCAATCTTTTTTCATAGGTCATATTTGTCAGAACACTGATTACTTTCATTACTGTCCTCTGGACTCTCTGTTCAGGGTCCTGCTTTCTTTAAGAGTAGTGCTGGGGGAAAAAAAATTTTAAAAGGCATGCTCACATACTTCTGTGAATGGGTGTTTGGGTTCACTGCATTTCTACTGATCCTAAATCAGCACCATGTTTTCACTGGATTATTTTCCCTTGAGTTCTCCTTTATTACTCTTCTGTTGCTTCCCAAAGACATTCATGATAATTCTTGCCTCTTCACAGTGCAATAGGCTGTACTGCCTTCCTAGGCCCTGCTCCTTGTAGCACAAAGGTGAACTTCCCCATGACTTCACAGTGCCACGCACTGGACAGGAGATGAAACCAGGGTTTGCCAGCTCAAGCTTAAATAATGGCAAAGCTGCCCCAAATGATTGCAGTGTCTGAATGTGTGTCCTATTGTTCAGAAATTTGCTTTATCACCAGGTAAGGTTTAAGGATAAAAGAATACGTTCACTTAAAAACATAGATTTACAATAATGAAAGTGAGTCATAAAAAGATGGAAAAATGTTATTAAGATCACACTTAACCTAAGAATTCTCCATCGTGGCTTCAGGATAGTTGTCTCCAGTCCCTATCCCTCTAGATGAGTCAGAATTGGAAGCAAAATGTTTGCAAGATGGGGACTTCCAGGAAAGTTGCTTTGCTATGCATTGTTTGTACCAAAATAGAGTACTATCATTGCTGTAAGTTCTCTTTTTTTTTGACATCTGAAACATGTTGCAAAATTAATAGAATTCAACAGTAATTGTTCTAAAGTCAAATGTCTTGTAATATTTTAAAATCTTTATGCATTTGGAAATGTCTTCATAGTCCAATCTGGGCCATTTATTTCCTGAAATATCAACATTACTAAAAGCAAAGATGAACAACAGTATGAGCCAATGTACCTTTGCTCGTGCTGTCTCTGTTTCTATTTCTGCTGCTCCCATAAACAACCCTGCTATGCAACACACTGGATTAGTTAAGCCCCCGCGAGGCCAACATCTGGAGCAGGCCAGGGAGCAGATGTGGCAAGTGAGCCACAGTGGGCAGACGAAAGGGTGGAAGAGTGAGCAGGGAGCAGTAGCTGAACTGGGACATGGAGACTACTATGGCCAGTGATTGTAAGGGAAGGAAGGTTGAGATCTATCTTCGATAATATTGTGAGAAACAGAGGAGCAGCACAAGCCAGTATCCCTACAATGCAGTTTACTCCCTGTAGACACTTGTAATGAAATGCCGTGCCATATTTGTTATTAATCTCCACTGCACTCACAGGCAAGCTGCTCCTATAGCTTTCCTTCACACGATAGCTGTGTGCAGCATGCATCTCCTGGACTCAGCTTAGAAGCTTTCAGTGCGTTTGGGGGTAAAGAGCAAAAGCAGGATGGGCTTTGCAAAAACTCTTCATTGCATCACTTGAGAGTGCTTGCAGAAGTGCCATCCAGGGTTTCCAACACAGAACAGGAACATTTTCAATTTCATTCTGGGTCACCATTTTCTGAGTTCCCTTGGATTTGGTGTTGGCTCCTTTCCTTGGATTCAGTGTCGGCCAAGCTTCAGAAGTCAGCTCCACATCCAGCTTTGCCAAAGTGAAGCCATTTCCTGCTGCTGCAAAGGAGTGGTATGGAGTAGTTTCTGTTGCCTGTGTCATGTAGAAGCATTGAGTTGGTCCCACTCCATACTACTTGCCAGGGAAAACAGGCACTCAAGGCTGCTCATAAGCATTTGGATATATGGGTAGGAGCCAGCCAAAGTGACCCTGCAGTAGGAGAGGGCATGCACGGAAAGGGCAAGCTGGTCTTAAAATGGGGCAATGCAGTGTGGAACAGCATCTAGATGAACACCAACGAGAGGATAGTTAGTAACATCTCCACATGAACCTGAAAGCATATTCACTCAAGGTGTAGTTAGTTTTCCCAGGAGGACTTAGTATTAGCACCATGTAAAATGCTATGGAATAGAGGCATAAAGGCATGCTGTGCCTAGCTGCGAGGCACTTCCAGGCAGATGAACATTTAGTGCCTCGAATATATAAATACCCTTGTTATATAACAAGGTTTGAGTTATGTTTCTTACAGCCTTCATGAAAATCGATCACAGCTCAACCTCTCAGTGAATATCATTGCAGAAGCAAAACGACTCTCTCAAACGGCTGCCAAACCTTCCCATGCATAAGCCCTAGTACTCACCCTTTTTGTCCTCAGTTACTGCGGTCAGCAAGGAGGGCTGATTTCGAGCCTTAACTTCTGCCCTGAAGAGCCCAAGGGCACTGCTGGAATCCAACAGCCCTTTCCCAAGCACAAGCCCTTTACCAGGCTCCCTCTGCAGCAGGTGACATTAACACTTCTCCATATCGTTGTTCAGAAAGGAATGGTTTTTCACAGACTATTCATTGACATATAGCTCCCACAGCTAATCCTAAAGTGCTTTCTAACACCATAAACTATACACGTTACAGAGATTAGAGCTGAACAAATATTTCACTATAAATCATTTATTCAATAAGTTTCATATGGGTTTTTTTCTATTTGTGAACTGTCTACAAACTGAAAGCCAAATTCCCAAATTCATTCATTAGTCAAAATTGCCCATGAATTTCTCCTGCAGATAGTTTTTGCCCTGCAGGCCATTCATGGACAGTTTGTTATGAATAGCCTCAATTCAATGCTTGGTTGGTTTAGCTGCAGCAGTCATGTGGACGTGTCTCTGTTCTGAATGAAAATTCACTTTCAAATATGAACCAATATTCACAGTGAATTTCTCCTTCTGTTCACTCAGCCCTGGTAGGAATCAGCCTATTCAATCTAACTGGGTGGGTTCAACTGTCCACATCAGCACAACGGGCTGGAAAAGGAACGGAGCGATGTCCAGTTGAAATTGTTCTGTATAAAGGCAGGATGGGAATACTCCACTGGTCCGTTGTGAAGTGTCGGAGCTGATGTCCTCACTCTTCCCTGAATGGTGATCACCAGACATAATTGGGAAGATGGCTACATCTACAGTGCAGCATCTCCTTGTGTAGCACAAGGATACATGTTCTACTGTTACCCAAGAAAGATGGATGCTTTCTCCTTACTCAATATTCTCATAATGAAGTAACATGGGTGAGTTCTGAGTCACAGACAGACCTAGCTCCCTCTTGCCAATCTGCTTTCCAATGGGTTAATCCATTCAGCATGTTCCCAGGGTGTTTGTAAGCATCCTTTCCTCTCTAGAGAAGAAAGTAGATGAAGTAGCATATAATGTGTTGTAAACACTAGTCTGAAGTTTGAGTTACCGTTCAACAAGCCTGCAGGCTTCTCTTGTCCTGTTATCTGTCTCCAGCAGATGTTCTTCACATCAGATCACTGTGTTGCAGACTGCTGCTGCCAGTACTGCCAAATCCAGCTGCTGCTCACACAGGGGCTCTGAAGAGCCACCCAGCTGCACCTGCTGGTCCTGCTTCTCCATCAGCAGTGTGTCAGGGCAGCAACACCCTAAAAATCTCAGGCAGGTAACAACAGGGGCTATGTGTGTCTCTCAGCACCGCTAGCGTGCTCTTAGGAAGGGATTTCACAGGCTGATGCAACATTGCTAATTGTAAGGCTCCTTTTTCTTATTTCTGAGGTTTGAATTGCTCCATATAGCTATTTCATGATGCAGAAGCAAATCCAAAGGCCTTCTCGGTTGAGATTTCAGATAAATACATTGGCAGCTAGGAGAGAATAGTAAACGTCCCCAGCTGGAGAAAATGTTGACTTTATGCTGAGAAACTCAAAGCTAGAAGAAACCAAACAAGGTGGTCGGGAGAGGAAGGACAAAGAAAAAAAGAAGACCCAAACCCAGTAAACAACTGCCAAACCTGAAAGCTTTTCATTTTGTGATGAAAAATATTTCTATTGCTTCCCATGAAAAGCAGACATCTGCTGTGAAAATATTTCGCAGAATTTTCATATGAACTTTTTACCATCTCTCCTTTTTTGCCAGACAGTTTTGAAAGAGGTCTAGTACAGTCTGAATAGTAGTTATACATGTCTCCAAGCTGCCATTTGAAAGGTATTTGTATTCTTTGTACAAGAAAAGCCCCGTTACAGAGCCTTCAGAATGTACACAAGTAACAAAACCTTCTCTAGGCCTATATTACCTTGAGCTTTGACCATGAAATGCATTGAGCCTCAGTCTATTCAAGACACTGCTGCCGTTACCCTCTCCAACACCTTTTGCTCAAAACACCTCCAAGCCCTTTCTTCACCAGCTCTCTTTCCCCTTTGCAGTCCATTTGAAGCGTTTTGCCCTCACCTTGACAACTCATCTTCCACCCACCTCTCTGCACCTGTTTCTTCACTCAGCTTTCTAGTAGCAGCTTTGCTGAAGCCTCTTGAGTAGTCGCTCTCTCACCTCTTCCAAAAGGGTCCTGTGACCAAAGATTCATCCCCGATCCCTTCTGCGAAGCCATTTTTGCTGTTCTCCAGATCTCTCCCTACATGAGATTCGGCTTTCCAAGGTCTCCTCTCAAATGCCTGCGAGCAAATCCAGCATTCCTCTGCTCCTCCAAACACACAGACATTACTGGATAGGAAACTACAAAGGCGCACATGAAATGTGCCCGCTCATTCATCTTACTGTCAGTCTTCTTGCATCCTTCAGGAGAGCAGACTCTAAACTCCTTGGAACAACTGCCATGGCCTTTTTCTATCTTTAAAAAGTTCCTATCACTTTTATCATGATAAGAAACAAACAAACAAACAAACCAACAAAGAAAAATATAAGCAGTACTTCACCTAGGAGGGAGATGAAACCCCCTTTTGGTTTGCAGCAGCAGCTGTTAAACAGCTAACAGCAAAGCTGCATCGCAGCAGGGAAGAATGAGAGGGAAAAGCCTGTAGCTGGTTAAAACTACTTTGGTAAGAATTTATGGAGGTGAAATAATTTACCTTTCTAACTGTAAAATTTAATCAAATTTCATGGTTTTTACTTGCTGGGACACCTTGAGGGGGGGTCATATGCGTGAGTCTTGTCAAAACCAAACAAACCAAACTAATCCGTGGACAGAACACATGGCATTTTTAAATAACTTGGAAGAAATTGTGCACTCACTCAAAATCCCACTGCTTCCCTCTGTGTGTTGCCTGCTGCCACCCCAGCCTCGGAGCGGCTCAGCACAGCCCCTCGCCCAGGCAGGCCCTTCTCCCTCCGAAAGCAGGAGGGTGCTGAATCCCAGCTAGGAGTGCATCTGCCACTCAATCTCCTTCTCTCCTTCCCAGGAAACCTAGAGGCTTTTTCCTCTCTGCCATCGGCCTTGGAAGGCATGAAGGTTGCTCCCAAGGTTATATGAATGAAAGGTGCCAGGTCCTTCCTACGCAGCAAATAAACAAATGATTACGAAGCTATTGTACCAGGAGGGGAGGGAAAAAAGACGCACTGCTGGCAACTCTCTTACTTGATTTTATTTTTCCCTTTCCACCCTCTGCTTTGGAGCTATGTAAAACGATAAGAGCAGGGAGAGATTTCGCTTAAATTAGGTTTACAAATAGCCCAGTGAATAGGGAAATGAGATGCATATGCTGCATGTTAAAGTGTCACCGCCACGCAGCCCGATGCGACCGGGATTTGGAAAGAAGCCGGGTCCTGAAGATGAGGTGCAAAACGCTGTCAGTCAGGGGCATGCCGGAAGGTTTCTCGGAGCGCCGCTTCCGAAGCGCTTGATGCTGCTGCCCCCCGACGGTCCCTGCGAGCAAGCGGCACCCCGCCGCCCCGGCTCCGGCGCTGCAGGGGGGGCCGGCCGGCCGGCAGCCGCCCCGGGGCTCCGGCACAGCCCAGCCCGGCGGCGGCGGCGGGGGGCCACGGCAGCCGGGCCGGGGGAGCCGCGCCGGGCAGGGGTGACCCCGAATGAAAGCGTCGTTTGCAAAGGTTTTAAGTGCAGTCACGGTCTGGAGGAAAAAAAGTCTATTAAAAATGACGACTCGGTGCTATTTATTCCCTGTCACAGAGATTTATTTTCTGTCCAAAGTTTTTCTTTCTTTTTTTTTTCTTTTTTTTTTTTTTTTTTTTCCCCCTCCCAAACTGCAGGCTCCATCTGGCAGCTGAACATCAAGCTCTGGTTTTGATACCCTGCAATAAGGGTCCGTGTTGCTAGTTGAAGCTGCTAGCTTGGCAGCCCCAGAGACCAAAGCCCTCTGTCCACAGCGTATCCATGTAGTATAGTCTGCCCACATAGTATCGTGGCTAGCTTCTCCCAAATACTGGCTCCTGCCAGCTCACCTCACACTCTTTGTCTAGCAACAACACTCTGTGCCAGCTCACAAGGGCAACTAGTCTCCATGGCCTGCCTGACCTCCTTGCTAAGCCCCTTGGCAGGGGAGGCCAGGAACAGGGGCTGGCTGTTCTCATTACTCCTTGTATTTACTATCCTTGATGAATGACAGGCAACATGAAGGCTGTTTATATAGAATTGTTTAGGTTGGAAGAGACCTTTAAGATGATCGAGTCTAACTGTTAACCTATCACTGCCAAGTCCACCTCTAAACCATGTCCCTAAGCACCACATCTACACATGTCCATTTACATCTCTCTAAAGGAGGGGTTGGGAAGTTCGGATGTAGATTCTCTCATCATTTGGGACATCAGAGGTTGTTATCAGGATTCATAAAGAAGCCCCGCACCTTGGAGGCAAGGCAAATGCCAAGTGATAAGCAGCTACCTATTACACGGGGCAACATTTTTGCTATGAGATGTGCTGCTGTCACCATTGATTTACAGAGGAGTGGGCAAGACTAAGTTGTTCTCTCTTAAGTGTTGGTAGAACAAGGTCATTGGGTGCTGGTGAAATCATTGGACTCACTGTCTTTACAATCTGCCAGCCAGCCTCCTGAGTTCCCTCAGAGACTCACACTGGGACTAACTGGGCCTCACCACAAAACTGGGAAAATCAGGAGAGACGGAGGTAATCGGAAGGAGGCAGAAGATGGATGAACAGAGGAAGGAAGGGTGAGGGAAAGCCCACAGAGGAGAAAGCCAGAGTGAGAAAAAGGAAACTGGAAGAGAGGCTTCAGCCTCATGGACTCAGGGGGGACAGAACTGAAGAGTGTAGGGGACAGGGAGAAGAGAGGGGGAAGGAGTGGAAGAGGAGGAATGGCAGAGTCCACAGAGAGGGACCAGACTGGTCAGCAGTAGGAGAGGCAAAGCAGAGGGAGAGGGACAAGAGAAATGTCCTCTCTGAGGGAAACACCAAGGGAGGGAATAGCTCGGAGAGGCTATATGGATGGAAGAGGGGAAGAGATGGAGAAAGCCAGAGGGAGCCTAGGTCTGAGAGCAGGAGGCTGAGGGAGCAGCACACTGTACCTTTGGGACTTGGCTTGAAAAGACAGCTGCCTTGGGGATGAGGGATACGAGGAGGGACAGCACAGAGGAAGACGCAGCCGTCCCTGTATGTGCTGTGGCTGTCACTGTGCAAGGGAACTGTATTCACTGTGAAGGCTCCCAACGCCTTCTCCACAAACAGCTGTTTTCACCAGTTCACCCCCGAGCACACTCCCTGATCACAAGTAGCCAACATGCAGGGAAGCTGTTAATGCTGCAGCCCTCCTGTCAGGAGCAGCCAGGGCAACAGAGCTGATGCTTCTACCTGGTATCCTGAAAGAAAACTGAACCACCGCACAGCGCGGCGTTGACAAGGTCTTGACATCAGTTTACAGAGTAAAGTGGCCTTTGCGCCACTCCACAGAGCAGCAATGCCCCTTCCGTCAGTGGGGCAAGTCTTAAAATCCCACCTGCTGCTCCCCAAACCCAGTGGACGGTCCCTATTTCAAGGCCACACGACGTGGCAACCAAAGCGCTGCATCTCCTACAAGG
This sequence comes from Phoenicopterus ruber ruber, assembly GCA_009819775.1. NCBI lineage: Eukaryota > Metazoa > Chordata > Aves > Phoenicopteriformes > Phoenicopteridae > Phoenicopterus > Phoenicopterus ruber. The sequence goes on along the minus strand of CM020215.1, from coordinate 91,267,294 downwards.
AGCACCAGAAACATGAAACCTATAGCTCCCTCTTTTTCTTCAATTAGCAAAAAAGCTTTGTCTTTCCACCCAGGTCTGAGGAGGACTCTGGGGTTATCTGGGAGTGATAAGACTGCCAGCCAGGCATACGCTAACCACAGCTCTGCCTGTGGAGGTAACACACAGCTCTCCTGTGCTTAGGGAACACCCCTGGGATTGAGTTTGCTTGATGCTACATAAAACCAGCCCCCCCATGGCTTTCCTGTCCACTGGAGGAAGCCACCAGGTTTGCCAAAGGTGACTGGAACTGAATTAAATCCCTTCTTGCATCTCCCAAGAGCTAGTTTGAGTGTGACTGGTCACCTACTTCGAAGAGCTGCAACCCTGACAGACAGGAGTGAAGGAACTAGGCAGTCTTGAAAACACAGGTTAGCACCAAGGAAAATCCTAGTTTCTGGTTACAAGTAAATTAACGAGAAGCACAGAGATCTGCATATTCCTAGCATAACCTCTCTGCAGCATCTGGCAAAGTTAATACCCAGGGCTGGCAATGTGCATATGAAGAAATATGTAGATTATCCTTAAAAAATAAAACTCTGATAAGGCAATCAGTCAGAACTGATATTGGAAGCATTCCCTTTTATCCCTGTGCCTAGTAAGACTGTGGACTCTCTGAGCAGAGATCTTTAAGAGCAGGTTAACCATCTTTCAGCAAGGGATTAAATATAGTTGAAACTCTTAGGTCAGACCCTGGGCGGGGGGTGGGGGGAGGTGTGTGCACATGCGCGCGTGCATGCGTGTGTAGATTAGATGTTTTTTTTGAAGTCATTCTCAAGCCTGTTCTTTATGATTATATCAATTTTTCCAGGCAAGGAACAAAAGTTTCAGAGAGAATAAAGCTAATGTTTTTCATTCTCAGGCTCCTATGTTCAGATTAACCGACGGGTTTCTCTGACATGCACCCCAAGCATCCAGCTGTGCTCCCCAGGATGGGTGTCTGCATCCCTACTTACCTCAGGTCATGCAGCAAGTCAATAGCAAGCTGAGCGTGAAACCCGGATCTGCCTCGTACCCCAGCAGCATGTCTGCTGGATCACAAACACCCAATGTATTTGTCTTCATTTAATGTGCCTTTTTTCTATCCTCTTGAGTAATTTCCTTCCCTTAAAGGATATAAATCATATACCTACAGAGTAAAGAATTATTTAAAAAAGAACATTTATATTTAAGCTCAAAAAGGAGTTTGAATTTAACTCCCTAGTGGCTGAGATGTGACTGGCTGGTGAATATAACTTGGCTAAAGACTCCACTATATGAAGATGTTTTATGTCTTCAATACCAGCTGGCCTGCAAACCAGTGTTCAGTACACTGGGGTGCTACTGTGGGTGAATACCCTTGCTGCAAGTTAACGTAATACTGTCTTCATTCATTTCACCTAAATCGAACTACACTACTCTCAGCCCCAAATGCGCACACGCACACATCAGGCTTTGCCCCAAGTTAACTCAATCAGTTTAACAACTCCATTTCATTGCCTGCCATTCTCAGATGGAGGCAAGGTAACGGAGGTTTCTCTTTACTTCTCTAAGCCACTCCACAATTTCATTTTGTCCCTGATCCTATTGCTGCTAAAGACTAGGGGGGAAAAGCAGGAGGGGAGCTATTCCCAGTGGCTTCAATAGCCTTGACAGTAGCAAGAGTTAATGGTAATCTGTTAGTATGAAAAAGGATACTCCTCCTGTTTATTAGGTATCGCTTAGCAGCAGAAACACCACCAGAAGCTTTTCATGAGCAACGAAAAGTCCCTAAAAGACAATAATGCATTGGGAAGAATCATAGTGACCATGTTCTAAACAACTTAGCACCTAGTACCTGTTCTCATCCACTACTACCTTGTGTAGCAGTTGCACTTGTGTGAGGGCTGTGCCCTTCCCTCTGTGCTTCACTCTAACAAGCAAAAGATTTGCAATAGCTCTGAATAACACAAGTCTAATGCTGAGACTTAAGTTAATGATAACTGAAATACGATGCAAAGATGCATGGCCATTACGTCTACAAGACAGACAGTCACTGAAAACTTCCAAAAACCTTAGTAAAAGAAAACAAAACAGAAATCTACAGACAAACAGAAATCTACAGCCCAAGAATCCTTTGTGGCCATCAAAAATAATTTAAAACTGGCAGAGACTGATTGGATCAATTTTAATGACCTTGAACTCCATGCTCTGAAATATGACACAGCCATCAGGCACTGCAGCTCCCTCCCAGCCAGTAGACAAGGAACTTGGTGTCAGTTGAAAGAAAGGTTAGACCTACTGTGTATCTGGTGTGTGCTGGGGAGAGATGGAGGCACAATGTTTATATTACAGCCCAGCTGAAAGGCTACCAGAAGAGCCCCATGGGCTCTATGTTCTTGACTTGATTGACAAGAATAGAAATGAGGGTATGACACAGAAATTCTGATTATAAGCTGCATTTTGAAGGCAAACCTTATTTGTCAAGTAGCTGATCTCTGGACCATTTCATAGACCAGCTTTTGGTAAACACAGATCTGGAACCAAGCTCTGATTTCTAATATCCCAGGAGCCCACTGCCTGGGGCTGGAGATGGCTCTGTGTAAAGTGAAAAGCTTTGGAGTCTTGGTCACATCCAAAATCTATTAAGGTCATGTTTTCTATTTCTCATCCACACATTGCTGAAAAGAAAATCAGATCTGGGCGGTTTGCATATAATCACCTTGCTTTTTGAACCAAAGCCTCAGCAGACTTGCCTAAGCAAGTACTTTGCTTTCATGCCTGAACCCAACTGTAGATGTCCTTGATGTTGCAACTAATCTGGGCCCATTACTGAGCATGGACATGGGAGCTGGTTTCACGAAGTCACTGAAGCCTTGGATCCCCAGAGCTGGCTGGTGGGCACATAAGACTTAGTTTGCAGTGACTCTTCTGCTGGGTGCTCTCTGAAGCATTGCTCTGAAGCATTGCTCCAGAGTGGAGGAGCTAGAAAACTCAGCCAGGAAGCTTCTCTCAACCTCAACAGCAGGGCAGAAGGACAAATTTAAGTCAGTTGTGAGCCCAGAAGAAGAAGTCAGTTGCACTGGTAGTTACAGTTAAATAAGGAAGCAGCAGCTCTTTACACTAACTATTTGTGGCCCATCTGATCCCCAGCCTTGCACATGCACCAGCCCATTCCTCATGCCTTTGAATCACAGACCATCATAACAAGAGGAGGAGCTGGGAAGCTAAAGGCAGGTCATGGTGAAAACCATTTGCTTCTGGGACATGGACAAAGCTCTCAAGCTTCCCCACCACAGCATAGCAGACACCACAGTACTGAGGGCAGACCCTAAGTAACAATCGTAGGAGGAAAAAAAGAAGAGGTGTTCATACTCAAGGCACAGAGCACTTTATTCTTTGCAGGACCACAAGGAAAAGAAACCAACCTACGAGCTAGTAAGCAGGTGAAGCCTGGCGCAGACAAGCTGAACAAGTGGACAACAGGAGCCGATGTAGTTCGTCATCCCTCCAGAGGATGTCATCGTAGAGCCACCAAAAAAGGCGAGCTTTGTGACCCAAATCTGGAGAGAGAGTGAATGAATGCCTAGTGTTCAGCCGCTCTTCGGACAATAGCCCCAAACCTCCCCATTTACTTTTCCAGCAATAGCTAACTTTTCCTAGGCCAGCGTGCAACTTGTGGAAGGACAGGAGGAGCGGCAAAACCCATCGTGATTTGAGAGATACGCAACAGGTTAGCCTGAAAAACAAATGGGATGCATGCTCTAGGTGACTGGGCTGAGCAAAGGCTTGGGGCTTTACAGTCATGCCTGCTTTCAGCCTTTTTTGGTGTCCCTGAGCATGGATGGGTGTGTGGAGAATGCATTCACACACAAGGAAGACGAGCAAAGAAAACTGAACATGGAGATTTTGTTCAAGGATAGCAGGAACAGACCGTGTTCTGCAGCCATTGAGCACATGCACCCAGGAAAGAGCTGGTGAGGGGGGTCTATGTGCTTGTTCACCCTGTTCACCCATTTCTGTGGTTTGTGTCACAAAAAGGTAGTCCTTGGTTTTGTGCATATTTGTCCCAGCAGCAAACCACAGCCAAAAGGAAGAAGCACTAGTGATGTTCATGGCACACTGCTGCAATAGTTTCTAGCCCTAATGATGCATCTTGATTTTGAGAGTCTAATGCCACACTGGCTTCTCTGCTGAGCTAATTCTAGCCTCTGCTGCCTTTGGTCCTTCATGTGGGACATAGGGGCATACATGCCTTCACCACAAGACTCAGTCTAAGAAGACAGGAGAGGATCACGAGTGGAAATGCTGTAGCAGTGATGCAGAGCGCTAAAGAAGAATCACTAGGCTACTATGCAACCTTAGAAACTGCCACAACTTAAAGTACCACTGCTACAACCCAAATCAGGCACCTTTTCACCGTCTCAAATGTCCACAAGGACAATGACCCGGTGATTGCTATACTGAGCTTGCCAAAGTGTCTTGAGATCCTTCAAGAAAAATAACTACCTGAGAGAAATCCTGCAGTTATTGATAGTAGCCAGGAAGATGGAAGGCAGGCTGTGTAGCTCAGTGCCTGTACCAAACACAGTGGGTTTAAACACAAGCAAACTAAGCAACAGAGCCTCTGGGCTTTACTGTATCAGGCCCCGTAGCCAATGTTTCTCAGTGCGCATGCACCACACCAGTTTTCCCATTAGAGCGTATCAACTGGAAGCAAGTCATCATCCTTTCCCAAGTATGAATTAATAAGTCCAAATCCAGGAGATGACCCAGACTACATCCAGTGCTAATGAATCACTTGCCAGCCAGCCATGCAAGCTGCGTCTTAATCTCCTCTCTTCTTTGCTGCTATTTTTTGGGGAGGTTTGGGTTTTTTTACACAGACAGATTAAATTTCCTGCCAACCCACTTTCTCATTCAAACATGTTACAGAGGAAGTGGGGGGAAGGAGGAAATCAGGAACAGCCAACCAGCAGAAAATGGCATTAGAAGGCTTAGTAAGAGTCTGATCCTTAGCCATGGGCACTGTCCCATTCCTACACATCAGCAGTGCTCTCTAAAGCAAGGGACCCTCGACCACAGGGAAAGGAAAAGTGTAGGTGACCTAATGAAACCTTTCTCTGTGCCGCCCACCAGCTGGCAACAAGAGCTCTGGGCAAGTGCCAGGCTCAGGAAATGTCTTGCACGTGCCCACCCTTGCTTAGGAGATCACAGAGCTGGTAGTTCTTGGTAACATCCTCCCAGCGCTTGCAACATGCAGACGCAGACATGGAAGAAAGCAGGCTGAAAAAAGAGCTTTCAAGGCTTGCGTTGTCCCTGATGTTCACCTACTCCCCACATCGCTCAGTGACACTGTATTCCCTTTCTCAACACCCATATTCCTCATCCTCATCAGCATGTCTTGCCTTACTCACAAGAGCAGAGCTGTAACAAGCGCATGGTGGGAGAACCCCTGCTCAGCTGTCATCAGGACAGCAAGCTGCAGGCAGGATGGCCTGCAGCACTTGGAAAAAGCACAGGGAGAAGGGCAGCTCAGCCATCAAGATACCTCACAACATCTCTGCTCCAGGCCTCCCTTTAACAGAGGCCATATGATTTAATAGGAGGGCTTGTTGGGTTTGCTCTGAAGTCAACATATGAAAGGGATCTGCTTCCTCAGTTTTCCCTGCCCTCTGTCTTAGAAATGTTCAAGACCCTCTTAACAGAACCTGCTGAACCATGTAGGGTGCGCTTGGTGTTGGCACAGATATGCAGAGACTCATCCACTTGCTCACAACCCAGCAGCGCTGTGGCTCAGAAGATCCCAATTAGAGTGCAGACACAGCAAGGCACTTACGTGCCTCAAGTAGATGAAGCTGGGACGCAAAATGTTGCTTCCAAGAGAAATCCAGTAACTTGCAAAAAGTTACCAATGTGTTTGATGAAACCAGAAATTTATAATGAAAATTTCCCCAATATCTTTCCTTTTTGGGGGGGGGGGGGGGGGGGGTGTAAAAAAATTTCAGTTTGATTTTGTCTGCCCAGTACCAAATCAATCACCCAGTTACCTCGGTCCTGAGTGTCATCTGAGGCTAGCCTGATATGTTATTCTTCATGAGGACCTAAACCATGACATAAGGAGGATTGATCTCCTGAGCATCCCAGGTCCTCATGGGGAAGCCAGGCAGTCTTGGACAGGACACCATCTGGTAGACAGGCTTCCGCTGGAAACTCATCTGTGTTCTGGCAAGAGTTTGTTGAAGTGCATGTGTCTGGGTCATTTTCTTTTCTTTTTTTTTCATTCAGATGAGTCAGCAGATCCAAGTCCAAAAGCTGTGTAAGTTAAAAAAACTTCTGGCAGTCTACAGACCAGATTTCCCAAATGTTTTAAATTAAGCTCTCATCTACACCAACCTCTAAAAAGATGTCCACTTCTAAAGTGTAAAGCATCCTTTCATGGTTATTTCTCTGTCTCAGCACTCAAATGTACAGTTAATCCTTGTGCTAGAACAAGTTTCCTTCTGATATTCTTTGGTAGAAAGTGATATAACCGATAGGTACTGGCATTTAAAGTAACATCCGTGGCACCCACTGTGGTAGACAATCCCTACTACATAGCTGGGGTTTGAAGGCTGTCAGTAAACTCAAGCATTTCAGTAGTGCCTTCCACTTACAACTATAACAGCTTGAACCTTCATTTGCTTTTTAATGACAAATAGTCACTCTGGAGCACTATCAAAACCTCTACCTGGTATTATTTTTGGCTAGATATTTGTATTGCAGCAATGCCTCACTAGGTACAATTTACAGGCTAAAATTCCAGCATACTAGGTGCTGCACAAACCTAGTAAACTGTCCTGTATCTTAGGAAATTCTGCTCTAGATCAATAGACAGAGACACGCAGAAGAACGATGTAAGCGGAAAGCCAGTGGCAAGGAATGGATAGTACAGCAGAATACTGACAGGGCTATCATGGGAATAAAATGCAAAGATGCTATTAATGTCACATCAAGGTTGCACAATCAAAAGATGAAAAATGCAAACATTAAGATTCCTAGGGCAACTTTCCGAAAATGGCAATGCAGTGATCTCATTCGCTGTAAGGCCTATAGCTGAAAACACATTTACAGGAGTATTTTAAACTAGGTGTTGAAAAATACCATGGAATGAAACACAATGCATGTGTAGCAGGGCCGAATTACCACTGCTGTCAGATCTGTAGGTTTCTGGTTTTAATAATCATTCTCAGAATATCTGGGGGATTTTAGAAAAGAAACAGGGAAAATGAAACACAGAGAGAAAAATGCAAAATCTTTGGCAAAACATCATGTTGCCCTAACTAATAATAACCTTCTGCTAGCAGCTGTTGATACGGACAAAGAAGTGTGTGCTTCCCAGTCCCCTTATGCCCTGGAAGTGTGAATGCTCAGACTCTGAAATTTCCCATGCTCTGTCTACGGGGAGCAGCACTTCTGTTAACTTCCTGACAATTTCCCACATCAAACTTATTCAGACTCCCAAGAAAGTCAGTGAGGACCTTCCTGATGACTGCCTTAGATTTTGGATCTGGGTTGAACATGCCATGTTTCAGATTGGAAAACCAACACATGAGCAAAAAGTTAGGAAATTTTAAAAAACATTTTTCCACATCACTCAAAGCAGCAAAGGATCTCCCACGCCAAACGACAGAAAATAAAACTCACCTTTGTCTAGAGAAGTAGAGACCTTGCAAGCCTGGGGAAGCGTACCTTCAAGGGCAATGTGTCAGACTATTATGAATGAAAAAAATAAGGCTATAGTACCACGGCTCACTACCAAACTGGCCGGCCTAATAACATGCAGGTCTTGGTTGCACGGTTGCTGCTTACTGCCAGTCATATCAAGGATGAGTATTAACAGCCAAATTCATTGCAGTTACAGAATTAGGTAGGGAGAAAAAAAAAGCAACAGCAGGCAGCAAGAAGTCCTTTTTTTATATGAATAAAGTTTTATTGAATTTTAGACAATTAGAAAGAACGAAGAAAGAGGAGCAAACAGTCTCATGGAGGGTAGAAACCAGAAGAGCTTTCCCACTAGAGGAAGGGACCTGCTGAGGGCAGTGTTCCTGTAGATGTTGCACAGGGGCTGTTATAAAAGCAGAGAGAACGTGTCTGGGCTTTTCTTTGATTTTTTTTTTTTCCTCCCACATTAGGGTTTCTAAAGCCACTCTTCTTCCCCCTGTCAATCCTACCACCCAGCAGCAGAGTGAGCGGACAGGCAGGAAAGAGGACTACTCGTCCAGTGAAACGTGTGTACGCACACACAGAGCAACTGCTTGCCTGCACCGCCGCGGGGGTTTGCACCCATTCTGGACGGACTTGTGTGGGAGGGGGAAGCAAGGGAGTTGGATTTTTTTTTCTCCTTTTTCTTTTCTTTCCTTTTTTTTTTATTTTAAGCAAAGAAGGCACAAAATCTCAGCCAAGCTTCAAACTTAGTGCTGCATGGGAGCCCCCAACCTCCCAAAAAGCCAGTGTGTCCATGTGGGAACCCAGCCCTCACCTCTCCTCCCTCTTCCTCGGAGTCTGTGCTTGCATTTGAAAGGTACCACTCAGGCAGAAGGCCCTGCCCAAGGTTTGTGCACTGCTAGGGAAAGTAAAGCCGTGCCGGGACAAGGAAAGTGAGGATGAGTCTGTTGGCTTAAACAGACCCTTTTTCCAATGTGAGAGCTATGGAAAGTCACCTGTGACTCCCCACATTGCTTTTCCAAGAGCAGACCTGGGATGGCTCTGGTGCTTTTGGAGGTGACCACTGCCTTTACATATGCAAGAGTTGGTGTTATGCAGGAGGGTCAAGACACCCATCCAGGCATGGCCCCTTTGAGCCAGTGTTCTCTAGGAGGGTAAGTCCCAGCCCTCAGTCCAGCCCTCCAAGTTGCACCAGGTTCCTTCAGTGGTTTTAACTCTTGGCTTTGATTAAGGCTATTTAGTTGCAATAGAAAAAGGATAGGTGCCAGCCACAGCCACCTCCCTGGCTGCGAGGAGATGGCAGGGCCACTGGCAGATGCCACCAGTACCCGGACCCGGGACATTGCGGGAAGTAGGAGAGGCAGAGAGATAGCACGTGGGCTTCCACAGGGTTATCCCCTCCATTAAGCCCCTGCTTTCACTCTTTCTAAGGAAAGAGATCTGGAAATGAATCCTGCCAACCTCAGTGTCTGGGAAGTCTGTGCATGTGGAAGAGCGGGAATGAAAACTATGATGTCTCCGTGTGAGGGCCCCAAGCACACATGTGCCCTGCCATGCCAGCCAGCCTTGGATAGCCCAATAACGAAAACCCACCATGCAAACGCCAAAGCTGCAGGGTTTGAAGCCGCTTGTCCCAAATCAGAGCAGCCCAGGTGCAGTAGACGACTCTGGACCCGCCTGTTGCTCTGCCACGTCACCCTGCTCCTCTCTGCCTCCTGAATAACCCCACCAACACCCCAAAAAAAAGATGCAAGCCCTACAGCAACAGCAGCAGCAGCAGCGATGCACCCTTGCCCTGCATGAAGCATCTTGGGGAAAGACACTCAGACAGCTGCGTCTTCCACAGCCATGAACAGGGCTCTGGTGGCACCCCGAGCTAGTGCGGGAAAAACATCCAGTCTGAGAAGGATTTGCGTGTGTCTGTGTGCGTGTTGGGGTGGGGGAAGAACCGCAACAAATGAAGACAAACACTCCCCGGTCTGCACCCTCGCCCAGCCATCCCCTTGGCCAGGCTAGTGGCTGTGCCTCCGCCTCGCCCCTCCAGCCTGGCCTGTGCCTCCTCACACCCAGCCCCAGCGCACTGCCCTCCCTTGTCCGGCAGTGGGGCCAGGGCCACGGGGAGGGGGCCAGGGCCACCATTTTGAGGTATGCCCCACCTCAGCACCCCTCCCCGCTCATCCCTCCCTGCCCCAATGCAGGCTGTCGTCCTCTTGGAAATAAAACAGCAACAACAACGGAAAAAAAATAATATATATATATCTCCCCAAACCTCCCTGAAAGACCCAAATGGATGGAATTGACTTTCAACAAAACCAACGGGAAACAAAAGCAAAAGTGTCCCCCTCCCCCCCGAGGTCAGGGCCAGGCACACGTCCCGGCTGGGGCCAGCAGCTGGGAGTGCGTCCCGACCTCCCTGCTCCGCCAGCCTTGGCACGTCTGCGGTGTCCACCGGCGCGAGGAGCCCCAACAGCCGGGGGGGATACGGCATGGCCAGGGCTGTCCCACCAGCCGGCAGCGGCCTCAGGAGGGGAGGGCAGGGGGGAGAGGCGAGTGTGTGTTCCCCCATGGCACCTCGCCGTCTTTCAGAAAGAAGTAGGGTCTCTTTGCCCCACCAGGTACGAGAGGCCCCTTGCTTGGCTCTCAGCCACCGGCATGACCCTACACAAGGGAGCCGGCCCGACTCTGGGCAGGCACCATGACGGGGACAGCCCCAATCCGCTCCAGCGTGGCCTGGCTGACAGCGTAAGAGCGGGTGTGCGGCGGCCGCGGCTTCCTGCTGACGGAGCCATTGCTCCGGATCACCTCCTGAGGGGACGGTGCTGTGCTGGCCGTCACCACCAGCGTCTTAGGGGGAGCCGGGGATGGGTGGCCACCGTTGGCATAGACGGGGCGGGTGCTCGTGCTCCCCGAGCGGGAGAAGGCGGGCTGGTGGGCATCGTTGCTGTTGCTGAAACGGGTGAAGGAGTCTGTGGCATGGTTGGCTTTGGGGTCGTTCCAGTAGCGACTGTTGTAGGTGTTGGAGGAGGTGAGGGTGTCATTCTCTGATGACGATGCATCGGCGTGAAATGTCTTTGCGGCAGAGGAACATTTGGGCGGCAGGTCATCCTCCCTGGGAAGGACAGGGTGTGAGGGCAAATAGAATCATAGAATCATAGAATTGTTTAGGTTAGAAGATACCTTTAAGATCAACAAGTCCAACTGTTAACCTATCACTGCCAAGTCCACCACTAAACCACGTCCCTAAGCACCACATCTACACGTCTCATCTACACGTCTTTTAAATACCTCCAGGGATGGTGACTCCACCACTTCCCTGGGCAGCCTGGTCCAGTGCCTGGCAACCCTTTCAGTGAATAAATATTTCCTAATATCCAATCTAAACCTCCCCTGGAGCAATTTGAGGCCGTTTCCTCTTGTTCTATTGCTTGTTACTTGGGAGAAGAGACCAACCCCCACCTCGCTACACCCTCCTTTCAGGGAGTTGTAGAGAGCTATAAGGTCTCCCCTCAGCCTCCTTTTCTCCAGGCTAAACATCCCCAGTTCACTCAGCCGCTCCTCACAGGACTTGTGCTCTAGACCCCTCACCAGCTTCGTTGCCCTTCTCTGGACACGCTCCAGCACCTCAATGTCTTTCTTATAGTGAGGGGCCCAGAACTGAACGCAGTACTCAAGGTGCGGCCTCACCAGGGCTGAGTACAGGGGGACAATCACCTCCCTACTCCTGCTGGCCACACTATGTCTGATACAGGCCAGGATGCCGTTGGCCTTCTTGGCCACCTGGGCACACTGCTGGCTCATATTCAGCCGGCTGTCGACAAACACCCCCAGGTCCTTTTCCGCCGGGCAGCTTTCCAGCCACTCCTCCCCAAGCCTGTAGTGTTGCCTGGGGTGGTTGTGACCCAAGTGCAGGACCTGGCACTTGGCCTTGTTGAATCTCATACAATTGGCCTTGGCCCATTGACCCAGCTTGTCCAGATCCCTCTGTAGAACCTTTCTACCCTCAAGCAGACCAACACTCCCACCCAACTTGGTGTTGTCTGCAAACTTACTGAGGGTACACGCGATCCCCTCGTCCAGATCATTGATAAAGACGTTAAACAGAACTGGCCCCAATACTGAGCCCTGGGGAACACCACTTGTGACTGGCCACCAACTGGATTTAACTCCATTCACCACAACTCTTTGGGCCCAGCCATCCAGCCAGTTTTTTACCCAGCGCAGAGTACACCCATCCAAGCCATGAGGAGCCAGTTGCTCCCAGAGCAGAATGCTGTGGGAGACGGTGTCAAAGGCTTTACTGAAGTCTGGGTAAGCAACATCTGCAGCCTTTCCCTCGTCCGCTAAGTGGGTCACCATGTCATAGAAGGAGATCAGGTTGGTTAAGCAGAATGTGCCTTTCATAAACCCATGCTGACCAGGCCTGATCACCTGGTTGTACGGTACGTGCTGCGTGATGGCACTCAAGATGACCTGCTCCATAACCTTCCCCAGCACCGAGGTCAGACTGACAGGCCTGTAGTTCCCCAGATCCTCCTTCCGGCCCTTCTTGTAGATGGGTGTCACATTTGCCAACCTCCAGTCAACTGGGACCAACATGGAGGATGCTACCCTGCTTGCCTAACACCCCCCCCTCGCCACACCCTGCTGGGGTCAATACCATCAATTCAAGGTGAAGGACAGCATCAATGAGAACCAGCATTGCTCCTTGCCCCATTTGCTCATCCCTCTTTGCAGGACCCACCTCTGTGCCCATTAGTTGCTCCATGTGCCTACTGCTGAGGCAAACAACCCACGCTCATGTGTCTAGAGGGTCAAAAACAGTGGTTGTCACAGCCTTCGCAGGCAGTCAATATGACCGTACAACCAATGAGGCTGATCCTCAGAGGAGCTGCAGAAAGCTACCAGAGGGAAACACTGTGGCTGTAACACCAGAGAAGGTCACAGTTGTATCTCCAGAGCTTTTCAGCTATCACTATCTGGTCAGGATCCCCACCACGTCACTCTCCTACAGATCTAACAACATCAAGCCGAAGCTCTCAATAAAGGCAATACTTAAAACAAAATCTGTCGTTACCATTCTTCATTTGCTCCCTCCGATTTCTGGACATATATGGACATCTTCCCCTGGCCCAGGGGAACACAACCAGGATTAGCAAGAGTGAGATTTCTGATTGCCTTTCTGCCAGCCACTGCTTTTGCTGGGCGATCAGAGGTCCCCTACCCCCAACTTCCCCTGACCCTTACCTTATCTCATTAGGAATCTCCTCCTCTTCTTCTTCCTTGTGTTTATTTTTCCAGTAAAACAGTGCCACGGCCACCAACACAATGCAAACAACAAGCACGACGGCGCCTGTGGCCACCGCTCCTGCAATCAGGCCAATGCTTCGGGGGTGGGCTGTGGGGATGATTGAACAGAGAATGGAGAAGAAATCAGGGCTGGGCCATGGCCTTCCATGAGCGCTTGAAGCTACTGTGGCTTGGGAGGGGGGCAAGGCAACGTCCCCATTCCAGGGCACAACGATCTTCTGATAGAGAGGCACATGGTGGCTCACAGCAAACATGGTTACACACTTTACTGTCACAAGACAGAAGCAGGTGGCCAAGCCTCCCTTGGCAAAATACTTACGTGCAATGACTTGCAGGTCCAGAAGGCAAGTGCTGGTTCCAATGGCATTTGAAGCCACACATTGGTAAAGACCTGAGGACACAGTGCTGATATTTCGGAGAGTGACAGTGCCCTGGACTTGGTCTAGTCAGAGAGAAAAGAAGGATTTAAATCCCTCCCCCCCTTGAGGAAAACTGTGAAAAGGCAAAGCCAGCAAATAGAAAATTTTGGTGTGAGACTCTCTTAAGAGAGAAATAAATTAGGAAATAACCTTGAAATGGAAGCATTGTACACACGCACACACACACAAGATTAGGTCTTAAGGAGCTTATACTAGATGTTTCTTTTTCTTCTTATAGATGAATTTCTGCAAATGAAAGCTTGGGACTCTCAGCATTGTGCAAGAAAGGGGAGGAAAGAAGAGATATGCAATTACCCATACCCAGATCTACCTGCTAAATTCAATCCTGCCCTGCAGAACCCCTGCTCTCCCATCCCTGGGCTCCCCACTCCCTGCTCTGCCAATTTTCCTGATTCTTGGAATTATGTAAAACTAAAATGCTTGCGTATTCTTAAAATACAGCAAGATAAAGGGCAAAAGCACAGCTATCACTACTTGGTCAGGACACCTAGGCTAAGAAATCTTATGGACGGGACTTGGGTCTGGGCAATACCCAGTCTGATCAGAGCCTTGCTTTTACACACATCTGAAAGGCAGCTCTGGCAGTAACTTATTGGAGAACAGTGACCTCAGTGTGAGAAGCTGGCAGTATTCTCCTAGGACGATTGTGCCTCCCTTCTCCCAGTTTCCAATCTACGAGCCTTTCATTTGGTTTAAAATGCAGGTGAATCGGCAGCTAACATCTCCAGCCACATGCCAACATCTGGCAACCATGTTCTCTCTCTCCCATTCAACCAGACCCTTGTTCCTCAATGGGGAACGTGTTTCTGTACCAAAAAAAAATGAAAATTTAAGTGGCCACTGGAGGGTACCTAGTCCACCATGGGCTCTAGGAATCTTCGTTCCAATAAAGTGACCATGCAAGTGATGGCAGACACTCAGTGAGCCATGCCACCTCTGGCAGTTCAGACAAAGGAAAGCCCAGGCTGTGACCTGGGAAATAAGAGGATAACCAACAGAATGAGCACCTTGTGTGGCAGTTGGGGGCAACTTGGGAACATTGTCCAGTTTCTCCCAGAGGTATGTTGGCCGGGGGATGCCTTCTTCTGAGCTGCAGGTCAGTGTGATATCGCTGCCCACGTCCAGGGACCCCTGGATTCTGCAAAGCGGGGCAGAAGGAGGAACTGCGAGAGAAGAGGGGAAAGTAACAGCAGATCAGGAAATATGACCAAACAGTGGAGTGCAGGCTCTTTCTGGACACACACTGCTGGGGAAAGCAAGGACACTGGCATGAGCTGACAAGGGGACAAGAGGGAGGCAGCAGGCAAGAACCCATTAAGGTTTGAGGGGTGACAATTCACAAAGATTCCTGACCCACCAGCCCATCAAGGTTACAGACTACTGCTGACTTTCACAGGACCCAGTACTTTTAGATCCCTCCCTAGAGAAAAAGAAGGTGAACATTTCTGTGTTTGAGACAGCAAGGGTGGTGAGAGGTAACAGAGCTGCAGACAGAATTTGCTGTGGTCGGGTTTTGCCTTCATATCCCTGTAATGGCACACACTCTGGAGTATTTAACATCCTAGGGAGCATCCAGTACTAACTGCTTTTACGAAAAGGAAGCAAAGATCTAAAGTCATTCTCTTCTCCTGTTGCTACGCATAAAACTCTTACGGTCTCTTCAGCTCTCCAGGATGCCCTCGTACTTTATTTATGCTTCTTTGCAACTCCACATCACATTGCTGCCACAAAAGGTTTCTCTCCACCGTATTTTAAAACTCCATTATATGCTACCTGCATATGAAGGCCATGTGCCCTACAAGCTCCCACAATACCCACAAGGCAGCCCATCCCTCACCACAGGATATTCATGGGCTCCAATGCATACACTACTGTATTGCTCTGCTATGATGCCCTATCATGCACAGAGGATCCCCTTGATCCCTGTTACTCCCCTCTCCCCCATAATACCAATAAACACACCCAAGACAGTAAGTCCAATGACTCCAATATTCCTGACGCCTCGGTCGGGAAGATTGTTGACCAAGCACTGGTATGTGCCCGTGTCTGATAGCTGAGTGTTGTTGATGAAGATGGAGGCACTGGTGGTTGGCATTGTCACAGCAAACCCCACTCGCCCATAGAACTGGGGTGCACCACCAAAGATCTGACCACCTTGGTAGAGAATAACCTGGAAAAGAAAGGAAGGCTCAAACAACACTCTGCAGGAGCTGAGCAAGGAGGAACAGCAAGCAAAACATGGGCTTCCAAAGCCAAAAGGACCAGTTCCTAAAGGATCTCTAAATAACCAGACCTCAATATATAGTTGTCCCAGGCAGACCTATCCTAGCAGAGGTGTTTTCTCTAAAAGAGGAACACACTCTGTAGCCTGTTTTATGTCAATAAAAATGTTCACAAAGGTAACAGACCAGATAGATACCAAAGTCTTCTGGCATAGCTGGATTGGCAATACTAGCCTGCTTCATACAATAGTCATTGCTCATCTGGACAGGATCGATGTAGAGAAGCAGAGACTCTCTGCAGGTCAGCGAGTACTTTGCTGGAAAGCATCCGCCCAGTGGACAGTATCATTTGGACTCTCAGCCAGTAAGACCCTGCCATGATTTGACACTGCTTACTGAAGATTATTGGGATGAACTGAATGACAGGCAATGCAATCCTTGAACCTGCACAGCCTCTACCAGTCAGACGGCTTATGTAGCAGTCTGTACTCAGACCAAGTCCCTGAGGAGCAAGTACTCTTCAGTGCAGGTTCTCACAACTGAATACCAAATGTCATGGGGGCAGTGTGACCCAAAACAGATGCGTTTCAGAGCAATGGCATTCTTCTGCTGTCAGAGTACATGGGCAAAAAACAGGCCAACAGATCTCAGGTTATGATTCTTGTGCCCACCACAATAGACTATCGTTTGCTAATGTTCATAAGAACGGACTTCCATAAGCAACAGACAGTAAAAAAGTAAGAAAGGAAATAAAAGGGGAGATGAGTCTATGAAAGGCCATGTGTTATGGCACATTTTACATAGATTTCACAGGTTTAAGCCTGCAGTTGCTCCCAGGTCCTCCAAATCCCATATCCAGCGCACCAAAACCTGGATTACACCTCCTGTGCTCTTTTGAACACACAAACCGCTAGAGGTTCAGGGCAGCAATACAGTATCACATACATCTGCCCCAATTGCACATCCAGCCAAGGACACAATGTGCATCAGTTAACAAGGCATTGAAGAAATCAGATTCATACAAGATCCAGAGGGCATGTTCAGCAATGAAAGGACAATGAAGTTCCGGAACAACCGGAGACTCAGGTTGTACTCGTTGTAAAGGGTCTACATCCAGATCAGCATGAAAAGGGTGAGGAAAAGGACAGTCCCAAAGAAATACATGCTCCAGTAAGAAAGGACCTACCTGTTGAGGCTGGTTGGCGTTAGAAAGAGGGATGACCATCCAGATGACATTAAGGTTAGTGAGAGCAGCGTTAGTGGTGAAGGTGCAGGGCAATACTGCTGTCTGGCCTCGGGCAACCTGGATACTCCCTGAACTGACTGACACCTCCAGAGGACACACCAGACCTGGAAAGAGAAGGACACCCAGTTCAAGCATTTCAGGAGAAGGACACCTAGTTCAAGCGTTGCAGGTGGCCCCCACACACTTGCAGGTCATGACAGCAGTATCCTGTTGTTACACAACTGTAGCTTACCAATTACTTCAGGCTAAAAAGAATTATATTCCTCCCTCAACAGATCAGGCTGCTCTCATGCAGACTTTTTCACAGGCAAATGCAGAGAGGCGGGCCTTTTAAATGAGAGCACTGTAGTTTCAGAGCCTCTGAAAACAACATTTTTTGTTTTGGCGACAGGGAAAGAGCCGTAAGAGCAGCCGAGCTGCGTCTAAGAGATAATGAAATATGTTTTTGAACACATCAATCTTAATGATACCCAACCTCACTGAAACAGAAAAGGAAACTGCATTCTAAAAGTCTTCACCAAGGAGTAAGAAGAGAGAAACACAGTTCTCGCCCCACTTCTACGCCTCATAAAGTCCAGCACGAGCAGAAACATTTTAGTGCTATTTTTAATTTAAAGGGTTAAAAACCTAAATCTTTTCCAGTCCAGGTATTTCTATCTAGCTGGTGAAAAATGACTACTGATAATGGAGAATCTCATCAAACCTCATTTATTTCCCAGCATTTCCACCATTCACTTCTTTGCATTCCACACAAGCTGGACAGGGCTCAAAGCCTGATAAGCCTCAGCTTCCCAGAGCAGCAGCCCAAGGCTGCAGTTTTCAGACTGCAAGTCACACAGGGAAGTATCTCCATTCCTACTGCCAGAATCTTGTCAAATGAAAGTAACCAAGGAATCCCCACCACCATTTTGAATAGCACTAAAATTCTTTAAACCATTTTTCCCCACAAAATCAAAATATTGACTACAAAAAAATCTCTCTGCATGACAGTTCACTACCTTCTTGTTCAATGCGTGTGGGAGGCTGCTGGAGGAGAAGGCAAGGAGTTTTCAAGTTCCAAGGCAACATCAGAATATTGCTAGCACCCAGGTGTAGTCTGTGGACTGCCCTATTCTCTTGCTGACTCCAGGAAGGGCTGCCAGCAAAGTTTCTATTTTCTGCCAAGAAACACGGGTTTGCTGAAGGTGAAATACTTCTTGAGAATAGATTTCTATCTGAACTACGAAGAAATCGAACAGGCTAATTTCTGAGAAGAAGGTGAGTGGTCTCCTGCACACTTGTCTGCTGGGATCCTTTCCAGCCTACCTAATGGAGAGATGGGGTGCTCAGAGTCTGGAAGCGCTGAGCTTCAGATGCTACAGATCCAAAGTTTGTAGCACCTGAGCAGACTATAATGAGTTCCTGGTTTTGGACTGACTGCTCTGGAGCTGCAATATCCTAGGACTTTGAAAATCCTCAGCAACCTCCTCCAGACTTCCATTCCCTCTTCTATATCTCCCACCTCCAAAGCCCCAGGTAGTTCGGGGAGGCTCAGAAGAGCTTCAAAACAGAGCCAGACAAAATGCCATTTTAATCTCTCCAAGTGAAATTCACGAGTTTCTTACTCTACATAAAAAAAAAAAAAAAAAAACCCAAGTCTGACTTTCCTCACAGGCTTGGAACACATTTGAAAATATGGAACATTTTGGAAATTCCTAGGGAAACAGTTCATCTCTGGTGCTAACACCTCAGAGAATTAGGTGCCTCGATGAGGAACAGCTGGTGAAAGCTTAATCCATCAATCTCCTATGCAGGGCTGTCAGCAGCAAGTGGAAGTAAATAATTTGAAGAGCCAGTAATAAGCACGACTTTTATTACAAGGCATTTTCCTTCCAGTTGTGCCTGTGGTCAACAGGCTGGGAATGGTTTTGGACTCCTCATTTGCTTATGGCTGGCCAGGCACTGGCAGTAGCCCAAAAACCAGAAGTGATCCATATCAACTTTGGAGATGTCTCTTACTGAATATGACCCTGACAAGGGATTGCCTTTTCTGCAGACCTAAATTTGAAGGCTACCTTGCCATGACTGCTCATCCAGACTAGCATCATCCATGTGCTAAACAGTGTGCAGGGAGTCACAATAATTTGGACATTTATTGGATTAACCTCTCTCTCCAACATGGTGCAGAAAGCTCTTCTGCCATTTTCAGCGTAGATTTAATGAGATGCTCTCCGTGAGAGGGAAACCAACTACTCATCTGATTTGGAATAGCAACATGCGTTCTTCAGTCCCATCCCTTATCCCCTCCACTTTCCCCTCCAAGAAAAACCCACATATTTGAACTCTTGTCATTCAGAAAAAGTAATACTTAAGTGTGAGTATTCACTAATAGCAAATTCACTGGAAAAGTTTGAGTTTGCAGTTTGTATTGCAGGGTTAGTTACATCAATCACTCAGTCATCAAGATGATGTGATTTTCATACCTAACCACCCTCTTGCTACTCCTAATATTTACTATTAGTTGATTGTAAACATCCTGCAGAAAAATAAAAACACTAAAATAGAACATGCATAATTTCTTCACTGTAAAAATAATTTTCAATACATTTGAGAATTTCCCAATCTACTTATGGACAATTTTAAAAAGGAAAGAAAACATATAATATTCCCTTTGCTCTGCCAGTACCCCACTCGTGCCCTGCAGCACCGCACAGCCCCCATAATCTCCTCCCCCTCCCAAGGTACCACAGCATCGCTTTTAATTTGAATGCCATGGAGTCGCTTCTGTGAGGCGGGGCGGCACTAAGGAAGAGCTGCGGTCCCTGTCCATTTCTCTTGCCAAGGGGAGCTGCTTCGAACCTGACATGCAAGATGAGCACCCCCCTCGCGCCATGTTCTCCTGTCTCTGCCTTGTTAAACCACTGGGCAAGCCAAGTCCTCAGACTTGCCTTTGCCTCACGCATCCCAGGGCCTGTCAGCTGCTCTTTGGCCCGGGATGTATACAAGGCAGGCGGCACTTAAAGACAAGGACTCATTTTGTTAAGCTAAGTGGCACCTGCAGGGCTACAGCTGGGGAAAACACACACAACCGCTTCTGACAAGTAAGCTTAAACAAGGCGACAGGAGAGTCAGGAGACCAAATGTAGGCAAAGTCCTCTTCCACCAGCATAAACAGGAGGTAGGCTGGTGTGTTAACACGGCACCGGGGGGGCATTACTACAGCGTGACTCCTCTCCCACAGAGACAGCTGAAAGAGCAAAGATCAAATCCTCTGCAGAAGTTACAGCGTCTTTCTTTGTATCTCAGACTACCAGAAAATGTAACACACTTAAACATGCACTTGCCCATCTATGCAAGTATCTACATGACTGCATCCTTCCACACCAATAGTCATGGCCCAAAACACAGGTGGATGCACACAAAGACACATACACGTATAAACCTCTATGCCCGGGAAGACACCTAGTAAGAAAACTCAACCAAACGATACATGTTTAAACATTTCAAAATTAGGAGTTGCAAAAATGTGGCTTTGCATTAATGCAAAAGGAGGGAGGCAGGGGAGCA
This sequence comes from Phoenicopterus ruber ruber, assembly GCA_009819775.1. Classification (NCBI taxonomy): domain Eukaryota; kingdom Metazoa; phylum Chordata; class Aves; order Phoenicopteriformes; family Phoenicopteridae; genus Phoenicopterus; species Phoenicopterus ruber. The sequence continues at coordinate 91,246,832 of CM020215.1, read as the reverse complement.
AGGGAGGAAGAGATTTCAAATTTAGCATATCTATTGGGATAAGGATTTTTCAATGCAGCCTGAGGAATGAGGACTTGAATTCCCTTGAGTAGATATAAATGCAAATATAGATATATGCACACACATACAGCCCAGTCTACTAAGTCAAATTACACATAAGAGGTCAGAAAAATCAAGCAAAGGATGTTGTAAAGGGTCTCCTTTTGCACAGGTACACAATCCAGATCTTTACTAAGCATTCAGAGAACTTTAATGACTTGTGAGAGACAACAAGAATCGATCACCAACAAATCGTCTCTTAGCATTGGATTACAATGGCCATTACACCCTTTCTTGTATGTGCAGTCTCCCCCTTACTCGGTAATTAAGCATCCCTGTAAGCAGCATGCCTGGAGGAAGAGCAGGGCACACCACTGTCAGCAGAAAGAGGAACGGGCCCTTCCTGTACGTAGGACACTTTGATCTTGGCTTGATTCAGCAAATGGCTTTCTCCTTTGATCTCGATGCAGCAAGCTCCCATCACTAATTAGAATGGATGCCCCATTTTTTTGTCCCCTATCAGGGAACCAGCAAGCAGAACAATGTTTTGGCTACAGAGGCTCTTTTAGAGTTTCTTCATATTTCCAGGACCAAGTAATTATTCTGGCAACAGATCACTCTGATTTCATTTTTGATGTCTCACTGCTGCTTTTCGAAGTAGCACACTTAGCTCCCTCCCCTGCATCCATGAAGGAGTCCATGTAGATAGCACATACAGCATGACACGAGCTTACGGGGCCCAGTCCTGCAACCAGCATTTGCCTCCCTGATGTGTATGAGGAGGAGGCAGATGCTGCCACATGTTTGCTAGCTGCCCTACAAGGGTTGCAAGCTGGAGAGGCTTCAGAATAGACCAGATGCAGTGAAGCTACATGGGAACATCTTAGCACTTTGACTCATAATAAGTTGACTGAAAAAGTTCCCAGCTCCTGCTCACTGCCACACCTCTCTGCCAGCGATCACCAGCAAGACCAGCAAATTAGCTTGGCTGAAAGCCCCGTGAGTGAAATGAGGACTTCCACCACCATCACTTCACATAGGCCAGATGATAAGAGGAACAGCCGATGCACAATCACCAGTCCATATCACCATGATGACACATGGTCACAGACCACAAGGGCCTCAGAGGCTGTGTCTTCAGGAAGCACTGTGGTCACGCTGTTGAAGTTGTGCTAAGGGCACATCCTCCTCCACTGCTGGATCATCCCCAGCACCTGGTTTTCAGAGGTAAACATGCTCAGAGAGATATCTAGGTATCACTGGTGGGGTTGCAGTATAATGCCCAGAGAGTTTCTTCCCCCACTGTATTTAGCTTAGGAGTGTTTATCTCCCAGGACCACAGAAAAGTAGAAGTTTCTTTGGAGGGTCATTCATACCATGAAAGTCAAGCTCCTGCCTTGCCTCACCTTCTGGAAGACACTCTCTACTTTGCGAGTACCCCCAAGAACTGTTGGCAAGTCAGCAGCATTTGGCACCTGCCAGCAGCAACCTCCTGATACTCAGCAGCGTGGGATGTTGGGCTAGCATGACTTTGCATACGCAGAGGCCAGGGTACAGGTTCACTCTGCAGTGCTGGCAAGCCAGGGAAGCAAATGGCCAGGGGAGAAAGGAGGGAGGGAGGTGTGAAAGAGATGAAAAAACCCTCAGCTGCGTGCATTCTGCATCTCCAGACCTCAAGGGAAAACATGCAGAAATGTGTGTGGCTGGGGGGGAAATGAGAATAAAGCTTCAAGCTGTATCAGCTTGCATCCAAAACCCAGGGAACGGCTCCCCCCTGTCCCAGCGCAATTAGCAATCCTGTTGCCACGTGCTGGGGAAGATGCCTTTGGCAGTATGACATTCTGGGTCCCTTGTTAGAGAGGCAAAGATGAGGTCACTCAAAAGTTTCAAGAACAGGGTAGGAACACAGTGTTCAATTTGGCAACTGCAGGCAACGGAGGGAGAAACTGCAGAGCGGTCTTCTTCCTGAGATGAAAGGAAAACACAAGTCACTGTGCCTTTGGCCTGCCTCGCATCTCTGAGCCTGGGACCAAAGCTGCCTTCTGTGCTAAACAAGAGAAATGTCTCCCACCCCAAAATGAGCTGAGGTACATTACCTAGTCAACACACTGAACAGCAGCAGAACCTACAGCCCAGGAAGGAGTGACTCACAGCTGGAGGAGACAGTAACAGACGCAGGGAGTACTTCTGCCACAGGACCTGCTAGTGCAGCAACCGTTCAAAAGCCCCTGAAGGAGCCTGACTTGCAGTTGCAAGCACTGGTAACATCGAAGTTATCCAGCATGATATGACAGCATCCAAACAGGCTGCTCAACAAGCTGCCTGAATACTGGTCTTGCACATTCTCACCGGGGACCGAATATCCTCCTCTCATTCTAGATGTGCTACACTTGCTAGTTCAGAATCTATCTAACCAAAAGCAGTATTTACCCAGCCTAGTGTCTGGAGGCAGCTTGCAGCAGACTCCACCCTGCTTGTGGAACTCCAATGGAGCACAGCTCTGAGTTAATGCCCAGCTAGGCTGAATTATTTCCAGTTCACTACGGAAATTCTACCATGGAAAAACTTCCAGTCTCCGAAGTCATTCTGCAATGCAAGCATCTGGGACAGACGCACACTGTCACAGTAGACTGTACCCTGGGGCCAATGTGCCCAAGTACAAACTTTCCTGGAGAGGATGCTTGGCAGAGATCTCCTTGCAAAAATTATACTGGGAGCTGGGAACAATGGTGAGAAGAAGGGAGGGCTCCAGCGCACTATAGCCCTTCTGCCAGCTCACAGCAAGGAGAAGGCAAACTTTGGTCCAGAGATGTCCACAGGGTGATTGCCTCCATGCCCCAGTTTGTGCGCACATGTTATTCAGGTGCTACAGGGAGCCTTCCCAGAGAGCCTGCAGGGCATACTGAGGACACCCAAGAAAATGTCATGCTTCTGTCAGAAAAGAGGGACAGAGACTTTCTAGCATAGCTCCTCCTCAAGATAGAATCAACACTCTCTAAACCATTCCCCACAGAAGTTTGTCTAATTTAGCCTTTAAAGCCCCAGACAACGTCTGTACTGTGCAGCACAGCTTAGCAGTCTGGCCCAGTCCTCAGCAGCCCCTGCTTTCTTGTAATTCCCAGAGATCTCACCAGTGGTGCCTCTGGGCCCCTGCCCTGCCCTCTCTGCAACCCAGCCATGCAAGTCACACTTGCCAACCTTGTCCCTTCCCCTCACCCTGTCCAGCTCTTTCTGCGCTGTCCCCATCACAATGATGGGCAAGTATATAGCTCAGAGCTAAAAAGAAAAGTTGCAATTGGACAGAGTTTGGCCATTTTGTTCTCTGAAACAGCTGCATCAAACTTTGAATATCTCAGACACCAGACTGACCATTTATTGGGAGTAAGCCCATTCCCTTTATTGGAACAGGGACAAAATAAGGCTAATGCTGGCTCTTTCTGGCTCACAGGTCTAGCAATAGGATAGTAACCTGACAGTGTATAAGGGAAAAGAACTTCCAGCTCTTTCCTTCCTATCTTTGCTGGCTCTGCAGGACAGGCTGGAACAAAGAGCAGGAAAACTATCACATCTAGCATGGTTTTAGAGCAAGATCGCCAAAACTCAAGTGTCAAACCTACACCTATGCTAACTTTTCCTCTGAGGTGTATACAGTGTTACTCACGCTGCTAAATACAGGTCAAAAGTCAAGTTAACCTCTAAGTACCTTTATTCCTGGAGAAATCATCAGACACAACTGGTGGTATCTAGTCAACCCTCCAGCATGAAGCCTCCCAAGTAAATAGATCCATTTTACCACAGCAAAAGCAACCTCAGGATTGCTGCCCACCCTGTAGGATATTAGCAGACACTAATCCAGGGAGAAAACACAATGTCAGGGTCTTGAACTCGAGCCCTGCGGCGTTTCTTGCCAAGAACTAGACCAGCTGATCAGGGACGCTGGCTACCCGTAAATCTGTGCTGATCACACTGACCCTTCTCCCTTACCGTTTAGAACCTCATCTGAACTAGACGGAAAGCTAACAGTGAAACTTCTGCTAACCCGCTCTGCTCTGGCCTCAGCTGTTGGCCTGGTGAATAGCGGTCACCACCACCCCTGCCATCCTCCCTTTTAGAAATAGGTCTTTCTCTGCAGGCCAGCTGGGAGGAGGATTTCAAACAACTGTCTGATTGAGATGACACAGAGCACATCTCCCTGGCCCTGGTCTCCCCAACCTGCGGCCGTAGGGGGGATGGAAACTGGACTTAAAGACCAAAAAAAGGCAGGAAAGCTTTCAGCTATACATACTTCAAGAATAGTGTCAGTTCCCTCTCATGTCCTTGTCAGAGGAGCTGGACTAGCTCTTGCAGGGGTAGAAAAGGGGCTGTCATAACACACTGAGGAATTTGATTCCTTCCCCATTTCTGGCACAGACTCCCTGGGTACTGCTGAGCAACTCAGTCAGCTCCAGGTATCCTCAGAGGGTCCCTGTTAGTGCAAGATCCTCATTTGCTCAGGTTTAGACCTCAAGGGTTTGATTTGCTGAGCATTCAAACCTGCTAGGGAAATCGAGAGGGGTTGTGCTCTCCATGTAGCAGGGATCACATTATGTTAAGCTCTCTGTGTAACCTGAATGACGCTCTTCCAACAAATCCTAATGCTTGTGTTTAATTAGTCACAGTCTGGAAATGCAAAAGAGGTTTTTGAACTGTGAGAAGAGCATAGTGTTAGAGCAGCTTGCTAACACGTACAAAGTGGGAACAAGAACCCAAATCTGTTTTACAGATGCCCTGGTGATAGCAGGGTCGGGCCCCAATGACCCAAATGGTCCTTTCCAATTCTGGACTCCTGCTGTGCTCCCACTAGTGGCTTCTCTTCTGTGTCTCTATCCAGCCTGGCTGGAGCTGCCGGGAGGGCCGCCTTCTTCGCAGCTCCTGCTAGCCGGGATGGTAGCCTTGCATCTCTGCTGCCTTGGATGCAGTATGCACGCAAGTTAGAGAAAAAAAACCAACTGCATCGTATTATAGCAAGATTATAAAAATAGGAAGGGACATTGATAGGAACAAAAATAGCATCTACAATGACATTAGCTAGGATAAAACTAATCAATCACTGTGCTCTGGGGCATGCGTTAATCCCCTCTCCATGGTATAGTGTTGCATGATTAGGTACATTATGGAAAGTTTAACACTTCCCTCCGATGCATGCGGCATTGGCTGGAAACAGAGACTGCTGCGATCTGAGCTGGCAGTCCTTGAATTCACAGCATTTGCAGAGGACTCAAGGAGCAGCTGCGCTACTGAGGTTGGGGAATTTTTTGCTTCAGCGGATGAGCAAGACCAGAGGGGACCCAGAGGGGATCAGGAACTCACTCAAGTGCTCACTCATTGCTCCCCTGAATTGAAAGAGGGGAGGGGTGGGTAAGCCTAATTCAGCCCACTCTGTGGGACCATTTGGTGTCAACTTTGCCCATTCCTGGCTGTGCCCAGCATCGGAGTCATCAATGACTCATCCCCCCAGGACTCAGGTGGACAAATCAGAAGCACACAATCTGTCTACAGAAGATGGCTGAAGGCCACAATGAGGCAGCATACCCAAGGTACAAACAGGGTGGTGTGTCCTTACAACAGGGTGCCAGTCATTTTTTTCCCTCCTAAGGTCCTCCAGAGATGCTTGAAGCACCATTTTCCAAATCACAAGCACAGGCAAAGAGGCAAGTGAAAATTTAGCTGGGCGCAGAAAGGTATGTCCCTATTCTTTGTCTTCTACAAAGCTGAGACTGGCAAACACAGTCCCTCCTCCTTCACCCCTAGTCCTGTGATAGATCAGCTCTGGGGAATCCTGCTGCAGTAACTTAAGGTGTTGTCATCCTCCGCTGTTTGCCTTGTTGCTCAGCACAAGGTTATTGCCCCCAAACCAGCAAAAGCAGAAAGGAAGCTGTGCCTGCATCTCACAGCCAGGCATTAATGAGCATAACCTGCTGAGGAACGTGTAAGAACAGGCTAACTTAGTTTGCTGTGAAAGGGGAAAGCTGGATTGCAGACGCGCTGTCCTGTTCTGTTCACTGCTACAGTGGAAGCATCATCCAACAGTAATGAATGTCTAGGGGTGGGAACATTTTAAATGACCATAGCCTGTTACTTTAGCTGAAGTGACTTGGGAATGAAAGCTTATCAAATGTTCAGGCAAGCACATTCAAGGTGGGAAACTCAGCTTGAGTTTGCAAAGAGCCTGCAACAACAGCTCAGAGCTACAGATTTTCCCATTCATCTAGCTCAGATGCCGACATAAACCTCTCACATCCCTCCTCTTAATTATCTCACTGCTTTCCACAGCACATCCAAAAGGAAAATGCACCTTGTACAGCAAAGATTTGTATCGATGTTTCCTAAAAGAGGGGAAAGGCACAGAGCTGACTGAGAACAGCGAAGGCATACGTTGGCTTAATTTTCCTGAAGCAGGTTGTAAAACCTCGCAGGAGCCAGCTCTTAACATTTGGGAAGCACCACCATGGCCAGTCACTGTCTCTGAAAGCATCCTCAAGCATGCCCATGGGTATCTGTAACCACACCTGAGGCCAGCTGAGCCCACAACATGCAAAGTACACGATGAGGCTGCATGGGATGAGATGAGAGATGTATGTAACTTGCTTACCCCAGAGCAGGAGTCTAATTAGAGCTCTTCCCAGGATCTAAAATCAAAAATAGCCTCGAGTTCCCTTCCGCCCATCCCATTTCTTTGCTAGTATTCTCCCAGCACAGCCCAGTCAGCAGAGATGTGTCGCGCTGCGGATCAGTGCCAAGTGCTGGCAACGGCACGTGACATTGCTGACACAGCAAAGTTGCCTCCTCCGGGAGAAGGTATCCACTGGTGCCTCTGCAAGAGAAATGTATCTGCTCCCAAGACTGGGGAACAGAAAGTCAGGGTTAGGAAGCTGAAATTAAAACAGGTCGGCAAAGCTCTACTAAGACACTCACTCCTATTTTCTGTTTGCCGAGCCATAAAAAATACATTAACGGCGCAGCAGCTTTGTAAATGATTTATGGTCAAAAGAATAAATTTCTTCCTTCTCTCCTGGTTAAAAAAAAAAAAAAAAAGCACAACATAGTGATAAACTGCTCTAATAAGGGAAAACAACTTGAGGTTTAAATATGTTCAATGGTATATCGAGTGGGACGGACAGAGCTCATAAGGAATAAGATTAAAGCCCAGTCAGGGGAGCTGGCACAGGGGAAGGCAGGACGAATGGGTGGGCAGGCTGGAATATACAACTTCTGTGTGGTGGGGAGAGGTAGGAGTGCGGGGTGCAGCTGCATGGGAAAAGAGGCAGGGATGGGGGAAGGAGAAGCGGCTCATCAGTGACTTTTAACGCTTTAACACAGAATGCATCGAGAGAGATGCATTCTGCATCTCCACCTCCTGCCCCCATTACAGGAAAAGTGCCATTGAAACACAGACTGCAAACTCATACCTGAGTGGCTTTTTCACCTACCCTGACACAACCATCATTAGGTCTAACTCCAGCGCAAATAGTCCTAACCTATGGTTCAACTACGGTTCAACTACTTTTACCCAAAGCACCAAGAGCTACGTCCATCGTCCCCCAAAAGAATGAAGAGTAGAGAGTGATGGACAGAAAAGGGACAGTGCTTGCCCTATTAGGCACAGGCTGCGTGAAGATGCAGGGACACGCTGCTGCATGGCTCCCTCCCTGCAGACACAACTGACATCCTCTGGGAGTCCTCTGGGAACCTCAGGTGGCCACACGGAACCCAAACCTTGTTGGTGCTGCTGCATCTTCCAGAAATGATGAGGCAGCAAGGTAATAGGAACACGATGCATCCACCCACCCAGATGTTGATGGGCTCCACTACAAACAGGAGTGCACCCATGCACGCAAGGTTGCACATATGACACAAAGCCAGTGAGGCCACGGCAGGGCTTGGATCAGCAATGAGGACTCCAAGGAGCTGGGACTTCCTATGTGAGAAAGCTTCCCTGCAAGGGCGAGAGCGAAGGCTGGGCCAGACCTGGATCAGGCTGGAGAGGGGCTGAGGGCAGCCCCAGGAGGGAGAGGTTGGGGAGAGGAGTGAGGGGCTGTGGTAGCAGCGTGGGAGCTGGGATCGGGGTTAAGGAAGTGCAGGGGACCATGAACAGTGGGGCCTGGGGGTAGGAAATAACTCCCCAAGAAATGGCCCCACATCTCCAAGCCAAATGCAGGGGAGCTCCCCCTATGCTTCCTGGGGTACCCACCTTACCTGCCTTCCCCCATTCCAGCACCATCATCACCCCATGGATGGGCTGGTCCCTCAACAAAGGGGTGCATAAAGACAAAACAAAATAAAATTAAATAATTTACAATAAAAGTAACCCCTGAAGAGACAGAAAACAAGTTTTCATTTCTGAGAAAAAAAGTTTTCATTTATAGACTGATCCCGTTCTCCTTGAAGTCAGGAAGGACTGTCATCAGGATGAGTATCAGATTCTTAAAGGATCTGGTCCAGCAACCCACAACTTTGGGCTGAGGCAATGCCAACAGGTTGGCTACCTGCGTTCCACTCCAGTTTTGTGTCTCATGTATGAAATGTTCTCATCCTATGGAGTACACAAGCTTTGCAAGTGAAAGGATATTTGGCAGATGTCCTTCAGTGTTCACCATGCCTTGGAGTTTCCCCAAAAATTTTGCTGCTCTGTGACTCGGCGGTGAGTCCTGCTTCACCTACGCTGCCGCCTGCATGGCCAGCGGAGTGCCCACACGGACCTGTGGCCACTTGGCCAGACACTGATGCCTGTGCTGATTTGATATGTCCTAGCAATTCCACTAAAGGCAGTTAAGTCACTGGAAATACACTCGAGGTTTAAAAATTAAGCACATGTTTAAGTATCTTGCCAAATCGGGGCTTAAAGGTCTAATCACATTTGCATCCATTTTGATAACAAAACTCCTGTGGCCTGCTGGTATGAGAGAGAGCCTTTAAGGGAGAACACACAACCACGGTGCAACTTCCCTGTCTCATATATGATGCTGAAAATAAGCCTGATAAAAGCATAAAAGCATAACTTTCAGCCTCCAAAAGCAGTCAGATTGAAGCTAGCTTTCATGGGGATGTTCAAAGACATTAGACTTCCATATCTTAAACCTTGTTAATCCCAAGCTACTTTGGATGTAAAATTATTAAAATTAAAAACAAACAAACAGAAAAGACATTAAAAAAAAAGCAAGCTCTTTTTCATTTAAATTGAAAAGAAAGAAAAACTCAAATTTGTCTTCTGATCTGGCAAATGTCAGGTCAGTAATTGAATGTTTCAGATTATGAGTTGAGCTGTCTGAAAGAGGTTGTAAAAGGACAATTTTCCACTGGGAAAAAAAGAGTTTTCATTAAAAGCAAAATAGGTTGTAAGAGTATCAACTTTGATGACATTTTCAGTGAGTGAAGACAAAATGAATTGCTTTGACTTTCCCATTTAATTCTGGTAATATTGGCACACTTCAGTTCAATAAGGTAAGAACACTTTATTTCAATCCATTTAAACTTTTGCCATATATTTAGATATTACATAAATTCTAACTTCGTATAATTTTATCCAGTAACAGTACAGTGTTATACGCACACACATACTTAATAGGCTATGGCCTTTCACCATCATGTGAACAGTATCTTTTCCCAATGGAAATTTCCCCTGATTTTTGTTCCATCGACTAAAAAATCTGGACTCTCACTATGACGTGAAACGAAACAGAGAGGACACATTAGGACTTCCCTGGAATAGACGACCAGTTTGTTACCAGCTTTAGCTACAAACAACTCCAGCGCAATCTTCTCATGGGAACACCCAGAGTTCAGGAGCTGTAGGGGTTTCCATGTGAAGTTTGGTCCTGATGTTGCTCACATGGCCAGTGTCAGGCACAGACATTTCCACACATGAGCCGCAGGAACACATCTGTTTAAGCACTTTGCTGTCCTTTCCCTGAATGAGACTCGCTCCCTGCTCCCCGTCCTCGGGGAGCACTGTCTTCCCCACCTCCCTGCCCCGAAACTCAAAGCTTTGGTGCGAGTGTTGCTGACTATAAGTCAATTTCCCGCTCTCCAGCCATTTGGGCTAATCATTCCCACATTGCACGGTGGAAGCAGGACCAATAGATAAAATGTGGACAGCCAGATTAATGCAAATCTGCTGTCCGTCTGCTGCGTGCCCTTTTGATGTGCGGGTACGTGCCAGCACAGGGCACAAAGGGAAACAAGTCCTAACGCTGGGAGGCCCTCCCTGCTCACAGCGTACCCAGGGTTGAGGCATCTGTGGCTCTAAGCTTCCAAGCTAAGATCATTGAAGCTATTTTTTCACAAATTCTGAGCGTCCTCACCTCCAGCCGGTGCCAGCCCCCCTGCACTCTAGTTGGGTACCCAGCATCCTGCTGAAAAAAGCTCAAGTGCTGAAAGTTGCACTGGTAACTCTAAAATATGCTAGCAGGTAAGGCACTGGGGCAATGCAGAGTCTCCATTTTGCAGTGAGGAAAAGCAAGATGGAGAGAGGGTATAACTCACCTAAACACCACACAGCAGGTCAATGGCGAAACAAGAATAGAACTTCGGTACCTGATTCATGGGCCTTGCTCTGCCTATTAATCACACTCTCCACCACTGTGCCAAGTATTAGTATTGATTTCAAATTAACACACACATTTCTTATCAAGGAAGAAAAAAATAACCAAGAAGGTTCACTATGTCCAGCTCTGTTGGAGGCCAACATGATTTTAAGAGCAAACGCTATCTGCAAGAGGCCCTGCCCCGAAGCACTCCAGGCTGGGAGGCACGCAGCACCACCCTCAAGGAAGTGTCAGACGCTCACAAAATGATCCAAACCTCTTAAGGAAGTTTTAAAAAAACATAGAGTATTGTCATAACATGCTTGAAATGCAGGAAAGACGCTTTGTGAATGCAGCTGCTGTTGTTATCATACATGACGTGCCTCCCTCCTTACCACCTTCTTTTCTGATGCCAGGTCCTGAGAGTTAACCCTGGGTGACCAACCCTCACAGTGCTGCTTGGTTTTATGCTTGCCTTCTCTTCTTCCCTTTCCCTGATGTCCTAAATTCCCTTTTACAAGAGCTGTTAACTTTCACAAACATAAAGCTGCTACAGGCTTCCCTTGTCTTTTTGAGTTAGAGTCTCAGGAAAACACTTTGCAAATTTTCCCTCCATAACAGATGCAAGAAGCTGCTTATGCCCAAGCAGCAAGGTACACAACTGCTCTGAACTAAGAAAGATTTTTTTTCTGCACAGCTGGCTCAGTTTTTCACACAGATGTTGTCGCTCCTGCCAAGTCTAAGAGCACACAGAGCAGCATTAATATGAAAGAGCCCAATCGGGCACTGGTTTAACAACAAGTTGAAAATTCCCCAAGCACAGCCCGGATGCTGGGTTTTCCTTTTCCTTTATTTTTTGCTTTGATGCACCCAGGGGAATTAAAAAAAAAAAAAAAAAAGAGTAGAGTAGAACAAAACCATAAGAAGCCACTGAAGGAAGTCTTTGCCTTTTGGGGGTAAATTCCCGTTTTGAAATTCAATACACACATGTTAATCTTTAATGTTAAACCCTGGATTAAAAATTCATTCAAAAATCTCACAGTTTGGAACACTTACAAGTCCATTGCATTATTAAAAGCTCAGATCAGTGCTACTCTGCATAAAGAAGTGTCTCCAAACTCTTTCCTTTCTCTTGAAGCCAAGAACAGGTACTCACTGCTCTCCCCATTTGTCCTTTAAGCTCAGAGAAGCCTTGTTGGTGTTTCCAAGAGCCAGGAAAGGCTTACGCTGGGGGGCTCCGCGTCCCATTTCAGAGTACTGGCACTCACTCTGCGGTCCTGGGAAGCAAACCTGGAGCCAGTGGGAACAAGCAGGACACTTCCAAACAGCACTCCCCTGTTTAGCAGGGGTTAGCAGTGGTGCGAGGTCACGGCTTGACTCATCTTGCCCAGTTGTGCCTTTCTGAAACCAGACCCTATCCACAGGCAACAAAAACATCACTGGCCTCAACCCTTGTCCGAGTGCCTTGGCAATGCCCGGGGAGGACTTGCGCCGAATTCTGGAGTTCAGCCCCAGCGCTGAGCCTGCTGGTGCCCACAGACACTCCCAGTTCTAACAGAGTGATGTGGGATGCACAGTCAGTACCATCGCCAAGGAAAGAACTGTCTGTGCCCAGTGTGGTCGGGGCTGCCACAAATCACTGTGGCAGAGGACCTTTCCCAGAGGACTCACTGAAATCATGGGAGGAAGAATTGTTCCCAAACTGCCCTTACTACAAAAGTTCTCATTTAGAATCATGGGGCACGAGGCTGAGCTCTCCATTTTACTTATTTTTTTGTGTTCCCTTTTTGTTTGTCTGGGGAGGGGTACCGAGGGACCAGGCAGCACGTGCAGAGATGTTGCGGTTTTTTACAAGTATTTTTGGAGCCATTTGCTCTCTTACCAGCTGCAGTCTTACAATGCTGCAGTAGGCTGAGCAGGAGGTTTCCATCTCTAGAGTCTGTAGTACCATGTCATTTACCGTAAGGGGTAAAACTTTCTTTTTAAACCTCAATGTTTTTAACAGCCACCTCAGCACAGTTGCGCTAGCAGTTACCATCACGAAGCAGCCTCTCTCCTACCCCCTCTCCTGCACTTGTGGGCTTGTTTCCTTCCAAATCCTCCACCTGAGACCATCCCCAGGAGGCTGCCCTCACCTGCAGCCAGCTGGGTCCATGCCAGATGAACCATCGCGCCAGCCAAGCCGAGCCCTGCCCACGCACCTCCCGGGCGAGGAAGGTGCACGGGCAGCGAGCACAAATCTTGGCAGGGGTGTCCCCCTCAAGGAGGTGCCGATGCCTCTCTGACCCTCCCGATGCCATCGGAGGAGAGGACTTCTCATCTGCAGTCAAGACTGCTGCCTGCTGTGCGAAAGGTACTGAGTGAGACTGAATACGCTGCGCTGCGCCATGGGATGGGCAACCCCGATGTCACCGGACTCCGGGCGAAAATGATGCAATCTGTCCCTAGCTTTAAAGTAGTACTTGTCATCAGGGAGAAAAAGAAAGAAAAGAAAAAACACACAGAAGAGATTAAATACGTACAAATTGCACTTATCTCTCCCTTGTTTATCGTAACTTTTCCTGCCATATTTGCTAATGGGAATAATAATCATCTCTGTAGTAGAATCACGCTTTGGCTTCTTTCCCAGATTCTCCTCTTGTTCACCAGGCAGTGAAGTCTTTGTATCACCAAAACTTCAGAGACCTGGCTTTGCAGGAGGGGCCCCACCAGGAAAGGTTTTGACAGCTTCCCATGGAAGCTGAGAAAACAGAAGATGGGTAGGGGAGAGCCCCTGCCTCAGGACAGGGGAGTGTTAGGCAGGAGGGAAAAAAGGTGGCAGATCTCCACTATATTTTCCAAGAATGGAAAGTAAGAAAAGCAGCAATTATGAACGAACACACAACCCAGCACACAAACAGTCCTGCTCAGGATGCAGGCGTGTTCCCCCGGCAGGATCTGCGCACCCCTGGGACCCAGGGGTGGCAAGGAGCACTAAGCCCAGGTGACTTGCCCATGCTTGTGCAGAGCTAGAAGTGAACCCTCACTCTCCAGAGCCCAGCTTGGTAGTTAATTTCCCGGATCATTTCTCCTTCCATAAATTCTCTCTTCTACTTCTAAACTCATGTGCCTATCAAGTCAGATTACAATTAAGACTCTGCAAATATGGCAAACTATATTCATGAACATCTGTTTGAATAATAAGCCTGAATTTGCTTCGACAGTATTCACCCAACCTGGTTTCCTTGCCTTCTGTGCGTGCTCACACCAGCTCTCCCCTGTTCAAAGACAACGACATGAGGGAAAGGCTGCTGCACACACTCACGTAAACATGAAGATGGTTTCGGCTGGTGGAGGAGGGGTTTCCAGCCTCTGGTGCACGGACCTTCCAGAGGTTGCAGGCTAGTTTTTGGACTTCATAAAAATCAGCTAAGATAAACAAGCCTAAAGTCAGAAGGCTAAAATTTACTGCACCAAGGCCTGGTCTAGCACTAAGAAATCTGTATGTGGGTTTGAATCCTCGGCAGTTTGGACTTGCTGGGAGAAGAGAGGTAGTCGCTTATGGTGGGGCTACACCTGCTCCTCTGGCTGGGTGCAGGTAAGCATCCCTCCCACTCCTCATCCCACCCTCTCCCCCTCAGATCTACCAGCATAACTGCTGGTGTAACAGCTCTCCCACACAACTCTGGCAAAAAGATCCTCGGTAGTGGGTAAGAGCAAATTTTCTTCTACCATAGGTCACGCCGAGAGGACCAGGTTAAAGAGCAAGAACGCAGGCAGCCATGCCGGCAACCCGAACTGATGGTAACCTCTGGCAGGGGAAGGGGAGCAGGGACAGCCTCTGACCTCTCCATCCACCTCAGCGGCAGCCAGGGCAGTACATCTGACTGCAGCCTCCCTCCCTGCCTCCATTCGCCTGGCCGTGAACCGGGGCGGTGTCCTCTCACCCCACCAACACTCTGTGCTGCTTGGGCACCTGGTATTGAGGGAAGGCAGGTAAACAAGCAGAGAGACTGGTGGAAGGAGGAGAAACCATACCCCGAGGTCTACATGCAGGTTGAAAGCAATAAATACTCTAAGCAATAGATTGCAAGCCAGAATATGACCCTGGGAAAAACATTTCTTGAGAAGTAGAGAGGAATAAACTCAACCATATACACTTGAGGGCCAGCTGGAGAGAGATCGTGGAGTTACATCAGTGGCCTAAAACACACACCCCACAGAGACAGACGGTAAGGCTGCCCACTGGATGCCTCTGCAAGGGCCCCGTATCTTTGCAGATATTTTGACTATCTCTAAGCAGGATGTGGAATGGCTAAAGAACAATACAGCAGGACAAGAGTAGTCTCTGAGCGGGAGGAACCAAGAGTTTGAGAAAGACCAGCACTACACTAGATACATCCTAGAACAGAAGCTCAGAAGAAATTGTCTTTTGAGGCTGCCACGGGGATGCTGTTTGTGTTCACAGTAAACACAGGCCACAGGGAAGGAATTCAGCTCTAATGACAAGGTGGTATTGTGGGAGGCTGTGCTGTACTGAGACTGGCACAAGGCTGCTGCCCATCCAGGGACGAATTTCATCAAAGGAGCAGCTTTTTACAACTGCTTGCCCAGCTCTCATTATCATAGGACCTACTGATATGTATTTCTACGCTCATGTCACAAAATGTTAAAGTCTTTTCCAAGCTCTAGGAAGCAGGAAGATACAGCAGTGGAGGAAAGCACTTCTGCTAGGCTGGAAGAGAGCATTGCTTCAGACAGCACATGCAGCAGCAATCCATAACCACAGCGGACAGATGAAGAAAATGCAGCCACCTTTGGAGAGTGGAAGTCTAACAAATGAAAACAAGCTTCCATTATTCTTTTGGCATGAACATCCCTGGCTTAAAGTAATTAAATGGTTTTGGTTCATACCTTTTCTTTTAATTGATCAAGAGGAACGGTATTGCTGCCTCCACACCCCCATTACACTTAAAATGATGACTAGGACTTCCTTGCAGAGAGAGAAGGGCCCTGGGCATCTGCTCACCTACCCTCTTTCCTGCAGCCCTGTCAATAACCCTCACAAATCTCCTCTCTAATGCCAATAGTGTCCCCCACCAACAAGACCCAAGAGGACATGGTTCAAAGCAGTGTGGTTGTGCCCACCATCGCAATAGCGCAGCTGGCCTTGCTGTGAGAAGCACAGGAAGGGGCTGAGGGAAAAAATCATGCCCCCGAGTGGAAGGGCGTCATATGGATCCTTACCCCCTGGGACTTGTGCTCATTTTGCAGGCCATACCTCCAGCCCTGTGCTAGTGAGACAGCAAACATGGGGAGGTGGGACAGGGGGTGGCAGCACGCAAGCTCCCTGCCATGACAGCACTTTCCTCCCCAGGGCAGTGGCGTCGGGGTGCTCACTGGAACTGACAAGGCCATGCAGCACCGATTCGGTGTTTTGCATCCTCCGAGAAGTGAAAAACAGGAGGTGGCAGGGTGGTTTTCTCCCCGCTTTCTGGATGCTTGGGTTTCTGACAGATTTCTCTATGAGGGGCTACCCAAAATCTCCATGGAGCTGGAGTGTCAAATGTTAACACTCAGCACTTAATTTGCGGTGCAAATCCTGTCAAACCCAATTGCATCTCTCTGCCCCTCCGAGGCATCCCAGGCCCTCTTGACTTCTGGAGGGGGCTGAGGCTTCAAGGAAGGACCAACTGTTAAAGCGAGCCTGCGAACCAGCAGGATGCACAGCGTATGCTCCAGCGCCAGGCATGCCCTCTCCCCGCTCCTCCCCTCCCCTCCGCCGGCTCCACGTACGTACACAGCGTGGCCAGAGGGGAATACACCCCAGGAGGCTTAATTAATGAACATATTTGAAAGCTCCAGGCATCATCACGCTAGAAGAAAAGAGTGATAACGTTAGCATCTGAGCACGAGCTGTTTGGACTAAGAGAGGAGGGAGATGGGGCCGAAGATGCTGGCTGGCTGGCTGGGAAGTGTCCCAAAAGCACAGGACCCTCTGTGGGGATCTGCCATACTCATCTGTACCAGACACAAGGGTATCAGAGAGGAAGGAGCCTTCTAACAATGGAGGATTGGGCAGGATTAAGTGGGAACCCATAAAACACGGCAGACGCTTCTTTCTGCCCCCTGTGAAAGGAGAAAGTGTTCATTGTGGAGGAAGGAAGGCAGGAAATGAGATAGAGATAGGGAGATACATCAAAGGGACAGAAAAGAAACAGAAGAAAAATAGATAGAAAAATGCTAAAAGATAAATGTAGTATGTTTTTAATTTGCATGAGAAAAATAGTTCTCTTTTCCCCACCGATCATCTTTATTAGCAACAAAATTTGCAGCGAGATCTCAGACTCGCTATCTAGCTACGACAACAGCAAAGCTCTGAAACAAACTGCTCCGGAGAGGCTGTGAAAACTCCACCTCGCGCAGCTTTTAAAGGCAGGGTGTAGGGCTGATTGAGACTTAACCAGGTACTTTGCCTTCACAGCACACAGACCCAATCTCTGTGCCTAAACATTTGGCCCACTATCTGATTTTTGGAGATCAGCTGCATGAAACCAGTGAGTTTGTAAAAGCTACTATTTAATAGAGTTTACCTACATAGTGCTGACCTCAGCTTTGCAGACCACATATCACTAGCCTAAAAAGATGCCCCAAGATCTTCTCAGGCTTCTGCAGCTCTACCTTTGTACATGCTTCAACTGCAGGGACAGGCTCCAGGAGAGGTGAAGGAGGCCACAGAAAAAAAGGGATGTGTAGGAAGCCCACTTCACCCCAGGGACCTACAGCTTGCTCAGCAATAGTGCATGACTTGTATGTAGCCACACTGGGAGGTGCAATCTCCCCAGTGCTTCCAAACCCCCTTCTCAGTCCAACAACCCACTATCCACCATCCACACCAACTTACAGCATTGAGCCTGGAGATGGAGCACATCAGGCTGAACTATGCCATTTTAGATCTTGGCTATGAGCAAGGAAGCCAGTGGCAACACCCTGGAGGGGCAGCTCTGCTTGCTCAAGCTTGCCTGCTTACACGAAGGCGTGAGCAGCTGGGGGGTGATCGTCTCTCCGGCTTTGGCTTACCAGGCTGACACCAGCACGAAGCCCATCCACCAGCTCTTGGCTCAGCAGCTTGTCAGACTGGTGACCAGCTTCAGAGCCACCACCAGCGTAGCTTGCAGGGCTGATACCAAGGCACATTTCTACCTGAGTCACTGTTTTCCTGCAAGGTTCCTTTCCAACCTTCCACGCAAATATCAGCGCTTGTGGCTATTTATGTTCTTGGGAAAGTGACTTCCTGGGATGAGGGAAACTATGAGAAAGGAACACGAGAAATAAAGAGATGAAGAGGAAAACAAGGAGAAAGGTAGATAAGAGTTTTCCAGCACCAAACTTAGATGAAAAAGCAACAAAAAGTTTCCTTTCCTTTCCTCCCTTGACTTCTTTCCAGTCCTCTTTCACTTCCCTTTTCCTCTCAGTGAAAATTGAAAGCTGTGTCAGAAAAAAATAAAAACCACCTGTCCACTTCCTCCTCCTACCTTGACCATTTTCCATAGAAAAAAAAAGAAATTAAGACACGAATGTAATAGAAACTTGCGGAAAAAAACAGTCTTTGATTTAAAAAGCCACTTTTCATCAACACATACAGCTGAAGCAAAAACCTGGACCAGCTCCACACAACATTTTGGAGATACAGGCTAGCCCCAAACCCACGAGTATTTGTCCTTAACAAAAGGAAAACTCAGACACAGCATGGGTACATGTGTCTGTACTAGGTTTAATCCAGCTAGCATGCTAAAACCGACAGGGACGCCGTGCTGGAAGGGACATTGTGTACTTTCCTGATAGCAGCTCATAGCGAGACCTGTGCTACCACATCCTCCCTCTGACTCTTACTCATGCAGAACGGAATGGATGCAGCAATGCCATCACACCCTCCTTTGCCCAGCCAGACAAAATCCCTAAATGCACTTATTCAGTGCTATAACCTCATCCAGCAGGTATCAGAGCCCCAGCTCCTGGCCAGGAGCAATAGAGCAGTTCATGTACATGGGGCTGCTGTCAAAGGCACACGTCTCTGTGAGGTTTATTGGCTCTCTACCTCCCACTTGCTGGGAGGAAGCCAAGATGCAGGAATTCGTGAACTTGCTAACTCAGCATTTCTGCCTTGCTGGCACGATGTCTGAACACGTCCTTCTGGAAAGTCTTATGACTACTTGTTGGTTGCAGGGCCAATGCTCAATCCCAGGTCTTTTGAAGCTGTTGCCGCACAACATCAAGGCTTTATGCAATAGTACTGGTCTCGAGATCAGCACTACAAATTCATTAGGGAAAGGAGGCCTGCAAAGGACCCGCGGGGCACAGCCAGCAGGCACCACTGCCCACCCTGGCAGCCACACTTCGACACCATCAGCTGGGCCACAGTGCACCACAGTGGCTGGGGGAATACAGGAGGCATGCCAAGCAGAGGTGGGGTGCACCAACATTAAAGGGGTCCACATGTCCTCAAATAGCTGAGTGCATCTGCTCATGGATGTGCATAAACAGGGGAACATCACTGTTTCCTCTGGATCTTCCTCTAAAGCAGATAGAGGAGACCCTAAGGTGAGTTCTCACTCTTTCTTTGGTGCAGCAGTCCAGCAGGAGGGAGCAGAGGAGCGGAACTGGCACAAGGACACATCTTCCTGTGGAAGGGAGGATGCACCCAGAACGCTCTGGCCAAAGCACTCTCTTGTTCCCATTTGGGGCAAGTACTCCTGTACCCTTAGGCAGCAGCCTTGTATTCCCCTCATGCCTCCTGCTCCCTCGCAAAAAAAAAAAATCCCCCTGTAAAAACATTTACCCACCTAAATTTCTTTCTTAGCCAGCCTTTACTTCAGCCATGAAAGCACAAAAAGAAGCTGAGCTCCGATATACCACTGCATCCTTCCCTTTATCCCCTTCCTTTCCTCCGCACAATTTGAAGAGTAATGACCTAAACCAACCCCAGCTTAAGACAATGGGTGTCTGTGTACTGACTTCAATGGAATTTGGATTAACATGGGATTGCAAAATCTCCAAAATTAATGCAGCTGTAATGCTGTTAAAACAATGGCTCAAAGGACAGGAGATCCCTGAAGTTAAAGGTTTCCCTTGAAATTAAGTAAGCCACACCGCACATCCTGCATTGCCTATGATTATAGCTTCGTACAGAGAATGAAACCCAGTGCTGCACATCTGAGAACAAAACCCAGGAATATAAAACACCATGTGTGCAAAGCAAACGTTAAGAGTAGATAGCAGTAGCTATCTACCTCTTTCTTTATCCCCCAGTTGGTACTGATATCTTGTTCACTGCAATGCTTTTTGTTCTTGCGCTTTTCTTGAAAAATTAATAAAACTAAAATGTTAGAAGAAGACAGTGCATATAGAACAAATACTCCTCTGACAGCAGTTATTCTACAACAACAGAGCTCGGAGAGCGGCAAACTCAGCCTCAACCTCAGCTCCATGTAGCCACGGGATGCCACCTTTGAGCCTCCTTTCCAATTCACCCAGAGGCCAGGCAGGAAAGCAGAAAGATGTTGAGGAATATGCCATTAACAGTGACACTTTCTTTCAGAGCTTCTCTCCCCATACAGGTAATGTCCTCGTGCGTATTATTATCCCAACCGCACAAAAGAGAAACTGGACTGCCTGGCTACAGTTTTAATCAGAGCACCCGCTGAATTGCGCCTGCTGACAATTACAGGTGCCCATCTTTAGGTGAGAGATGTTAGCCAGAAGCTGAGTCCCCGCGGTTCCTGCTGAAGGCAGCAAGGGCTGGCGGTTTGGAGTAGTCCTTTCTCCAGTCACTGTGATAATGCCATGATAATGCCGTGTCTCAGTGCGGCCCCACAGCTTCTCCTGCAGGCTCCAGTGGAAGCGGGGGGAGAGGGATGGAGTCGGGGCTGGGGGAAGTAGGCAGCCGCTATTTCCACTATATGCTCATCTTTTGGGACCTGCCTATTTTCCCCGGAACTTTCCCAGGAAATCCTGGCTACATTTAGTTTGGCTGGGGTACAAGGCTATTTTTAGGGAAACAAATAAACAGCAGAAGATCCATTTTTAATTTCCATTTAGATCTAGGATTTATATTTTATTTGTTAATTTTGCTTTAATCTCCTCGTCCTTCACTACTCCCTGACTTTCACAGCAGGGGAGAGGAGGGACACAGGGAGGAGGGTGAGGAGCAGGACCCAGTGGGAGCAGCGATGAGGAAGGTACTGAAAGAGGGAAGAGAGTGAGGGGGAAAGAGTATTGTTGACAGCATCTGATCCTCTGATTAATGTATTTCTAAGCAGATTAACCAAATCCCAACTGCTCTGTGCCAGGTTTCTTCTCTAAGCTTCTCTCTCCCCCATGTAAACAAAAAGACATTTCCTCTGAGCAAACAACAAACGTACTGACCAGAGCTCTGGCAGACTCCCCGCCCTCGTGTAGCACAACACTGTGGGGCACAGGAGAAGGGGCAAAGTATGTGTCTATGGAGGTAACCTCTATTTTTAAGCATATTTTGTGCTTTTTCTTTCACCTCCTCAGGACGTTGCATGACTCTCGACTTGTCCATCTTCAGGAAGTGTGGAAGGAAGCCAAGAGTGATATGGGAAGATGAAGAAGCAATGGCTGGCACTATTCTGGTCCCAGAGGCACATGAGAACTCGTGATCTCGTTACACTTTGCTTATCCATAGCTACTCTCCATGGCACCCACACAGGGAGGAAGGGAGGGAGAAAGGTGAGTAAGAGCATCCCTAAAAGAGGTAGTGGGAACCACTAAACAGAACCCACTTCTTCCTGCCCTGCCCCACTGAAACCTTCGTGCTGACTCCCTACAAGAAAGAAACATTGCCGTTTCAAGCCAGGTTCTTGGACCATTTCGCAGTCAGTAGTTGGCCAAACCTCTGCAACCCTGTGTCACTGTCCCCATTTTATAGAGGGGGAAACTGAACATAGGAGAGACTTCTCCGAGGTCACAGGGCAGTCAGTGGCACAGGCCCATTCACATGAGCTGAGTTACAGGCATTTTTCCAGGTCACAAGATCAGCATTGGCTGAATAGGTCTTCTCTAATGAGGCTCCAAATTTAGCCTCCAAGTCCATCTGTTTCCAGACCTTGTGAAGCAACTCCTCCACTAGACAGTCTCTAGCCTTGCTCCCCAAGGGCAGGTTTGCCATCTCTGCTAGCAACAGCCGCGGTGGTCATGGGACATTTCTGCCTGCCTGACACGCTGATGGAGCTCAAAGACCATGCCCGCCCTCAAGCATGGCAGTGTTGCCAATCTGCCTTGAAGTGGAGCTTGGAAGGATGGAAAAACCTCCCGCCTCCTCTCCCCTCTTACAGTCGCTCATTTTTTCAGTCCAGGTTTCCTCCTGGCACTCTGCCTTTGCCTGAGCAACAAGTGGCTGAAACACTCACGGACCCCCACCACCCTCTTTGGATTAGAACTCCCCTTAAAAAGAGAGTTTTTCTACATCTTCTACCAGGGAAGGAGAGAAGCTCTCGTAATGAACAGCCAACATGGCACAGTGGATGAAACCACTCAGAAAGTAGAGGAATTCCCGTTTGCTCAGCTGCCCGTCTTGCCCTGCTCAAGTCACGGTGAGAGCTTTAAAAATTAAGCCAAAGACACATTAAAACTAAAACACTGGCTTTGCCACACAGTGACTGTTCCTAACGTAAATTGTCCCTGAGAAAGCTCCACCACACACAAAACTTTTAAATGAAACACTTCAGATCTTATTGTACTGTACAGCACGGTGTTTTCCTACTGATGCCTTTGCATTGAGAAAATCACCAGAAAAGTCCTGTGCTGCAAATGGAAGTGGAGATTGTGACTAAACAAGAATATACAGAGTCAGTTAAGGCTGTAGGGAAAAGATAAGGGGAACGGGAAAAAAAGCAAATGAATTTATGTTGCCTAAGGCACTGAAGGGAATAAGAAGGGATTTACAAATTCATCAGGAGGAGAAGAAGCACCAGAAAGAAGGTAGATTCATTAATAAATGAGGATGAGGATGAAATTAATGGTTCAGAAATGGCTGAGCAGCTTTTTTAAATCTGTCCTTAGCCAGAAGAATAAAGGAGGAAGTTTGGACTAGAAAGGAGGAAAAAAAGCAAGTTTAAAAAAAGTAGAAGCAAAAAGAACTTGAAGAATGATCTGTCTACAAACCAAATAAAGCAAACGACACCCTAGAACTTAATCCAGAAAAGGCAGAGACATTTTTTAAAAGTATTTTTCACTTCAACAGAATTAATACGGGGCTGAACGTTAAGCAATCTATACATATAAGCACCTGCATAAATGTATGCAGGATCAGGAGCCTAATTTGTTATGGCAAGGCATTGACAAACATATTATCCCAGTGACAAATAATCTGACAATTTACATTGAGCTAGGGAAGATCCACAAAACCAACTAAAAAGCAAACACAATAAAGATTTTCAATAAGGAATAGAGCTGGCAATGTTTAATTCCAAGTCGATATCTATCCCTAGTGAAATAATGAAACAAATTTGAAGGGTCATTAAGAATCTAAGGAATAAAATCACATGCAATACACAAGTGAAAGTCTTTTGCTTTTTAATACACGTGCACAACTGGCACTCAGAGGAAAGGCAGTAAAGGGAATTTGAAGCTTTAGGAATTTGAAGGATTTGACATTGCCCCGCTATGTCAGTTTGACCAGAACCAACAGCCCACAGATCAAAATATTGGCCAGAGGTACCAAAAGAAAATAAGCTTTGTTGGGCTGGGAAATGACAAATGATGTGCCAAAGGGTTTGCATCCGTGTTGGCCTTATTAAACCAGTGTCACAGGAAACCAACACTAACTGTCCATGAAATTTGCAGCTGACATCCTACAGAGAAATTGCAAATATGATGGAAGACAAAGAAACAGCCCCTCGACGAACACAGAACTCCTTGAAATTAAGCATGTGTGGGCAATGGTCCGAAAGTTAAAGCAGAGAGTAGCGTGAGTGGCACAGAGGATGATTGAATCTAGACTCATCAAAGCCACAAGCTGAACCCAACAAAATAGAAAAATGCAGGTAATGTCCCTGGAGAGCAATAATCCAAAAGATGGATACTCAGCAGGAGGGAGAAAGCACAGAAGTTGTTTTGTTCTCTGAGACTTGAGGTTACAGAAAATAGCAAATAAAAAATCTTGATGTGCTATATTAGCAAAATAGGCTCTTGCAATTTTGGGTGGTGAACAGAGGGGCATCCCATCACAGCAAAGGAAGGGAGGAAAGAGTTTCTGCACCATTTCAATGCAACCAGCCCAAGGATTCAATTTTATTCATTCCATCAGTTTTTCCTCATCAGCATTAAATGAGCAGCAAACTAGGAAAAAATCAGAGACGGTTGATAAACAGATCTGGAAGAATTTATAAAGATGACCAAGAAGGGTTAAATGAGTACCGCTTATTAAGGAACAACCCCAAGGAGGTAAGCTGTAAAATATACTTGATGCATGTGAGTACTGCAGAGTGGGAGGAGGTAATAAGTAGGAGTTATGAGATTAAACTAGAAAAAAAAAGAAAAAAAAAGAAGAATAGACCTTACGTCAGGAAATAAGTTGGCCTGGTTCTGCTTCTGAATCAGTGAAAATTAGAAGTAACTCAACAGAAAGGAAAGAAGGGGCACAGAAAACAGGTACTGTGAGCGCATCCAGAGAGAGCATTTTGAAGATCCTTTCCCTCTCTCCCAGTTTTTGCACTGTCTGAGATCTCAGGTCCCAAGCTCCAGCAGCGCTCTTGGTTGCACTGATTTGTTCCTTCCTTTTAGGAAAAGCAGACACTTTACCCAGTATTTGAGCACTGGGCCGAATTCAAACCACTGCTGAGGCAAAACAGCATTGCTGGGTGTTTCAGCAGCTCTGGCTAATCTTATGCCCATTAGCAACATGCATAGTTACGTAAAAGACATACTAAGGCTCTAATTCCACTATTCATTACCATTATCAATACAGTGACATACATATACATAATGAAGACCTCCTGTCCCTAGGGAGGTCATGTTTCCAGATGCCTGCTGACCGCAAAAAGGGCTGGGAGAGAGGCAGAGTTTCTGAATTCCTCTAAGCACTATCAGTCTGCATAAACAGACCTGACCTCTTCTCCTGGACAATGACGAAAATGAACATTCTTATCTCTTATTGAAATTTAAGTCAGCCCAAACTGCAGGTACACCCACAGAGTACTAAATCCAGGGAGGAACATCCTCGGGGTCCTACATATTTTCAAAAAGACAAATCCAACCCCCAAGTCAGAAGATGTCCATGTCTGTTACTTAAGAGCCAATGAAGGAGAAAGCAAGAGTAATAGCGCTCAGCAGCCCCAAGAACCTTCATCTAAGCTGCTGCAAAAGGTCTGCGCTACTGCAGGCACAGGGAAGGACAGAGCACACTGGAGAGAAAAGTACTGGAAAGCGTCGCTGCTGGGTGGTAACTCACCTGACAAATTTGGCCACCCGTTATGCCCATTACCACAGGATGAAGGAGTGCTGTGATGGGGCTTTCGGAGTCTTTGTCCACTTACTGAAATAAATAGGCATCGCCTGCCTGAGAGGTGTCTTCTGGAGGTTAATACACTTAATATCCTTATTATATTCATTCCTCATTTTCTGACAGCTAAATCCTGGCTTGCCCTGCCTTCATATGCTGTGGACTCAAGCAGATGGGATGCCTACGTGCATTCCCCACCATGCATTTTGGGCAGTGCCAGATGCAGCACAGTGTTAAGTGTTCCCAGGTCACCCAGTGGCAACAATACTCAGTTGCACCCCATGGTCTCAGAGAAGCAAGCTCAGCTGTTTGGGAGCTAGGACTGGAGACCTGCCTTCCTCTTAATGCCTGGCAGAAGCACTTCAGGAACTGCAATGCTTTTAGCCAGCAAGCACAAAAACTTCTATACAGCTCACTTGCCCCACCCAGAGGCATTTTCCTCTGTGTCCTGAAAATACTGAAGTTCTGCAGCCTCCAAGTTCCACAGGAGAGGAGGGCAGTAACAGCCATATCACTAAATTAAACCCAAGAAGCAGCAATGACGGTAGTGAAGGAATCCTACAGACCTTGACAATTATCAAGTTCAGGCCCTCTGGAGCCTTTCCTCAGTCTCTCAGAGTTGTGGAATTGATCTAGAAACCACTTTATTAATGTTCTTTCTTTCCCTCCCCTTCTCCCCAAGCAGCATCATCATTTATTAATTTATGATTAAATGAATTATTGATTCTCACTGTACCTGCAGTATTCACCATTGTCCTTCTTCCCCAGAGACATCTTTGACTGATGCGAGAACGGCAAGATGTCAGAGAGACAAAAAGAGGGAGAGAAGAAATTCACTGCGTACGGGACCTCGGACAAGCGTGCTCCCCACTGAAGTGCCGAGCTGCAGAGGATGGACACAATGCACCAGGGCACAGCAATGGTGCCACCTTCTCAGATGGCAATGAAAAACAAAAAAAAAAAAAAAAGAAAGTGCAAAGCCAAATTGCTCTGGATCAGGAGGGAATGAGTAGCAGAGCTATTCATAGGCATTCAGCATGTGGGGAGGCATTAAAAAAAAACAAAGGTCTGACCCAAAGCAGAAGCTTTTTTTTTTTTCGTTGTTCAGAAAAGTCAAGCTGCAGTTCTTTGAATACATCACTGAAAAAACCTTCCGGGCTTTTGGCTTTTGCCTTGCGATTACAATCAACAGATGGTGATTATTTCACAGGCTGGGGCATCTGGTCAGCTCCTAGCCAAACATAAATAAAAGACCTTTGCGTGATTTTATCGGGCATTCTGGTCCAGAAACAAAAACAAGGTTGGGAGCAAAAGAAAAAAGGTAAAAGAGAAGAGGTATTTAAAATTCCCTGGTTTTGGAGGTATTTCCTTTCCAAGTGAAAAGACGGGGGGGAGTAAATACAGTATCTTTACTGAAATGTGCCCCTTGCACAAATTTTCGGAGATCAGCACTCATGAAACTGATGGAAATTTCTGAGCCAGAATCTCCCCGTCATGAATTAAATCCAAACCTTGACCCTTTATCCGGGCTTTGCAGGCCAGATAAACCTTCACCCTTTTTTACAGCGTCTTTCACCCAAGCAATGTAATGTGCCTCCCCCTAAAAAGCCAGGCAAGTTTTACTCCATCGCAGGAGGAATTGGAGGAACACATCAAGGCACTGCTCCTGCTTTTCATCAGGGAAAAAGGACAACCAAGCCACCGCAGGGAAACATTCCCTCCCCATGCACCTTTCCTGGCCAGAAGAGCCGCAATACCCTCCTTGAACTAACCGCACAGAAAACGCGCCTCCCTATTTCTGTGTTTTGGGGAAAGGAATTCCCGGATGACAGAGGCTTCGGGCGTGCACGTGTGCAAGCACCCTCAGAAGAAATGCAGTGACTGCATCGGTTGTCCCTGCACCCCGATTTTGTTATGCTGTGTTAGCCCTCGACTGTTTCATCCCAAGCATACATAAAGGGATCACAGGTTTTACCTCCGAGCAGCACAGGCACTACAAACCTCAGGGAAGTAAGAGGGCGTAAGAGCACTTGTTACCTGCATCTCACCCAGCACCACGACAGATTGCCCCACTGCTTCGCTGCGTATGAAAGCAGCTTTTCACCACCTCCCTGCTCCCCCCTTTGCTATTCGTGGCACTGCAGGCTTGCCTCGCCCGATCTGCAGAGAAGCTTCAGAGCCCTCATTGCTATTTTGTACTACAGGACGGTGGCTGAAAATCTGGAAGGCGCTCGGCCAGAGAGCAATTTTGTTAGGAAAACAAGGCAAACGCTTTCTGTTCCTGCCTTACACATGCCTCTGGGTTACTCAGCCATTATCTGCTAAATTAAGGCCAGCACGGCTGGCCTTAAGAGCCCGTCCTGTACCAAAGTCATGGCCAGCCATGACTTCCTAGCCATCGTCCTGGGGCACACACGGGCTGTCTTGAACTCTCCGGCAGCTCGTGCAGAATCCTCACCCGCCTCTCATGAACACGCAAGCCCTGCTCTCATGGGCAGCATGAGGAAAGAGATGAGGATCTCCTCCAGGTTCCCCACCATCACAGCTCGCATTACGACATACTGCTGAATGGTTTCGGACTCCCTCCCGGAGAAAATCGGCGGAATTTGGCCATTTCATTATGTGCTCGGCAGGACTACAGGCGAGAGTGGAATTAGATGCCTGCTCTCAAGCTGAGGAGGAGTGAGAGGGGCACCCTCCGGCCCAATTTATACAACGTCATTGGAAGCCAATGGCAAAATAGGGCCTGAGGTGGGGCAGGGGGCATGGACGGGTAACATAAGAGTGAAATCTCTGCAGAGAACACGCATACGTTGCGGGATGAAGGAAGGAAATTACATTACACTCTACATGTACAAGGAACAAGCTTGGCTCTGAAATAAAAAAGCAGCACGCTACCCCACCGCCTCCTATTAAATTGATGGACTACATGGCTGTGCCCAGGGCTTCTCAAGATAAAAAGGTTCATTTCCTTAGAGAGCAAGGTTTTGACCTTCACGACCTTACTGGGCCTGTGCGTGTTTACCCATTTTAATTTCAGATTAGCATCTCGCATTTTCAGTACCTAGGGGATTACTGTTTTTGCCTGTGCAGCAACTGCAGTTCATAAAAGTATCGGTTACCCTCCCCCTTGTTCACAAAATCAAGGCAGATCTGACCAGATGGCACATGCTCCTGCGCTCTGTGTCAGGCTGCATTAATTCAGGGGAAATGAACTCTCCTCCAAAACTATATTTATTTCAGACACCGCCATGCCCAGTTGCTGGGCTGTCCTCAGGAAAACCTAGAGCCAGCTCTTTTCCATGAGCTTAGCAGGGGAAAAAGGATGGCAAAGGCCTTGCTGGAAGTCTCAGATGCCAGGAAGGAGGAGTACCCACAAGCTTGCAGGCGGCTGGAACTATTTCAGTGCCCCTTCCCCAGGGCTTTGAGGCAGTAGCTGTCTCCCTAATGCTCAAAGCATCACGAAGCAGAAGGTGCTCCCACACCTCGCTGGACCAGCCCGGTAACATCACAAGGCAGTGCTACTGAAACAACTCAGCCTTTTTGGGGAAGGTTGCGTTACGCTGCCGTGCTAGGATCAGGAATGGGATTCCTCCATGCAACAGAGAAAGGCAAAAGATGTTCTGGAATGGTGGAGGGTGTACAACTTGAGGTATTCTCTAGATACAGCTCTTCGACAAGCTCATTTCTGCAGGGTTTAGGCAAGGCATTTCATCTATTTATAGCTCTGGCCGTGCTGCCCGTTGAGGGCCCATTTCCTCCACCTTCTGCTGGAATAACTCTCCCCATCGCTGGAGACAGTATAGTGTGAGTGCTGGAAAGAGAGTCTGATTGGATAAGAAATGCCCTTTGTTCCTCTCTGTAAAATGTTATTTACCTTCTTATATAGCACATATAACAACACCTAAGTGCTATACTATAATTAGTAAAATCATGCAGAGAAACTGTTCATGTGGATAATGATACTTTGCGTCCTCCCATGTGGGTAGTTTAAGGTTGAATTAATTCATGTTTGCCCAGCTTTGTGAGATCTATGGAAGAAAGGCTATAGTTATGCAAATAATTATTAATAATGACTCCTCCTGTGCTGCTCCCCATTAAATGCACTCAATTTATAAGTCAAAGCGTGTTTTTCTCCTTGTTGCAAGACAAACTGGGTTCCACAAATGGAAACGTTGATGTCAATGTACCTGGCAAGAGAGGACAGCTCTGAAACGAGGGTGCTTTTCTGAGACTGAAAGCTTGGCTTCTGGATCCTCCTTTCTATGCTACAAGCAATACATGTGAACCTGGAAGTCACCTGGACTGCCTACTCAAGTGGAAGTCACACTGCCTACTCAAGGCATCAAACTCGGGCACAGCTCAGAGGATCTCAACATAGACAAAAGCCCATGCAGAGGGAAATTCAGACTACCAAATACTATATAATTTGCCCACAGGTGAATAATTGTCTTCATTTTACAGACTGAAGCACAAACATCTATGACAATAAAGCAGCTCTTAGAGGTATGGTGAGTATAAATACACCATACATATAATGTTCAAATCCTACACTAAATAAGGACAGGTGTCTAACAAAGACAGTTTTTAAGAACACCAGGGTCTCAATACAATGCAGTCATGAGGGGTTTGGTATCACAGCCACAGTCCTTTGGAACAGATGTGCAAAATTGCTCCACAGCTGGCTGTCAAGGTCCCTGAGAGGTCTCCTACTGTGGATGAAGACGAGACTACACAGGGTAAGTAGATAAGGAATTTCACATTAGACAAGGCTTCTCCCAGGTTGCAAGGTATATTGTGAGCCACACAGGGGTCACACCAACACAATGCCCTTAGGACTGTTGCATGACTGGGTGCCCTTCAACAAGTTCTCTTTTTTTTATCCAGGAAAACTGGGAGAGCAGAAAAAGAGAAATTTGGTTATTACCATAAACTTTTTAGACCTTCATCAGCCCTGTACAGGAGTAGTCTGACAGCTTATAAAAAAGAACCATGTTGTCCCCATGCTGTGCAAGGTTGCTTGCAGCTAGGACACATCAGCTTTACTGTGCTATTTCCACACAGGAAACAGCCATCAGTGCAGCAGGCCTGATGCATCCCAAGCCCTCATGCACACTTACTTTGGTGAGGGATTTCTCAGCTGATAGAAACCCAGAGAAGCAAGAATTAAGTTACACCTTTGGCTCCCAAGGCAGTAGCTTGTGCGCACAGGGCTCCTGGGCAGGATAGGCTCTGACAGAGGTTAACGAGACCCCCCCCAAGTGGTCACCCTCCATTACTGACAAACATTTTTGCAGGGTTTCCACTGCACCAAAGTTCGCAGATGCCTTAGGCAAGACACGAGGTAGCAAGGTTTGAGACAGATGTCTTCCTACATCTTCAGCAGCTGCGGACGCTAGATAATCTGCAGTCAGAACTTAGCTCAAGGTGGGGTTGAGGACCACAAGAGACAGAAGTGATGCCTGCTCATCTCCCTGTAGTTCTGCAGATGCAATCCAGCTAAGCATCAAGGAAAATGGATTTGTGCCACATGAGTGAGTAAGTATGAGGTGAAGGCACTCCTGGAACTGATGCGGTAGAAAGGAGGTCTTCTCCATTGTATTTATCTGCTACCCTGCTTTCACAGTAGCTGTGATAAATAGATACTAATCATTGCCACCAACGGTCCAGCGTTCAGATGTGTGCCCTTCCCTGAGGCCCCTGGAAGAATGCATATTGTGTGGGTTTGCAGGAGAAATACAGCCAGCCCCACTGCTTGCACAGGCCTGAAGATTTGCTCATTCAGTCATCAGACCAAGGCACAAATACTTGCAGTCCACCTGCAAGTACCCAAAACCTTCAAGAAACAGACCAAGGTATTGTAGTGTATGGATGCTGGTGTAGCTGCCAGGAAGAAAAGTGCGTGCCCTAAGTCCTGCAGAGCAGTGTGTCTAGGATCTGATGTTTAAGAGATTCCCTAGTGATTTCAGCAAGCTGATAAGAACATCCTAGAACAAGTCTTTTTTGAATTGTAGCAAATTTAACCTAAGAAACCTCTTCCTCGCTGTCTTGTTTTCAGCTGAGGGAAAGTCAGCTCTCTGGGTCAGGTTTCCAGCCGCCAGGAGTGATGGCTTTATGTTCTGACACACGTGAATCCCTTCAATATTAACTCTACAAGCAGCAGTAAACAGAGTGGGCAGTAAGGACGTGTATTGCTGACACTTTAGATAGGTCTCAGTAGCTCAATCACATATGGATTTTTATTCCAGCCCGAACAGCTTTTCCTTAGGCTGTTTCCCATAAACAGGTTCGTGTCACTGGGGTCTGCTGTAGTAGCCCACTTTGGCTAGGATAAGACATCTTTGCTTACAGAGGACTTCTTTTTAAAGGGACTTCTCTAAGGACTGAGATCAGTCCTTAAAACATCACACCTGGTGTCCCCTATAGAAAGTAAAGATCATAGGGCACTTTCTGTTGGCCAACCAGTGTCCTAGGACCGGATGAGGAATCCAGCTAAAAATCATTAAAGATCCAAAACCGTTATGCGTGTGAGCAAAGTATTCTTTTACCTACACAGCCACAAGTCTTTAGCTAGAGACTGGTGTCTCTCAGGGGCTTTGAAGACTTTTAGGCCCTTTTGTTGAGAAGAAAACATGAGACCAGCACAGGAGAGAACACAAGGGTCGTAAGTCCAGGTGGGTCACAAAGATGAGAGTTTCACCTTTCTTTTTTTTCCCTCTCTTGGACCACTTGTCTAGTGCAGCAAATAGAATATTCATGGGCAAGAAATATACTTCATTTTTTGAAATGGCAGCAAAGGTGCCAAAACTCAGATGCAATTAGCCTACAGATAAAGCTCAAGGTTTCAGTTTAACATCCCAGGTAAGGATGCTATTAATGATCATGCATTGTGCTGGTAAATCACAGAAACGATGCAATTGCTGGGATCACAACAGGACAGCTACTTCCTCAGCGCTCTGGTTAAACTTACTCTTCCAAAGAGGAACAAAAAGCTTCTTGAGTAGCAGAATATCTGAAGCCTGATTTCCTACAATGGTCTGGTATGTGGCTTCTCCGGTGTCCAGTCACCCATCTGAGTTCCCACTGCAGCTGTTGTGGAACTGAATAGCACCTTCCCACCCCATCTCCAACAACCATGAGTTCCCTGGCTTTCTTCAACAAGTTGCTCATGAATGACTGATCCTCAGTGGCTTTTTGGTTAGCTTTTGCTCTTCCTGTAGAAAGCGTCTCTTCTGCAGAGGCCCATTTTGCCACTGGAGTATATTTGCTACCTGGAGCCTGCACTGGTTGTTGCAGTGGGTTTCGCTGGTTAAGGGTAGAGGCGTGCACATGTAGCTCCCACCAGGGCACAGGCCCGAACAGAAGCATTCAAGAAACAGAGCAGCAGGCCCTTTCTTGGATGCAGTTAGCTGTCTGATTGCTCTCTTGTAAGACTGGCCCTGGGGGATAGTTGTGACATATGACTGCAGTGCAAACATTGCAGATGTTCCCTAAGCTGGGAGTTACTTGGGATCTAGTACAACTTGCATGTTACAGGTAACATATGAGCAGCATCAGGAGAAGAAACACTAATTAGATGACTTATGAGCCCTGAAAAGACCAGGCAAGAGGTGAAACAAAAGACTCCCTTACAGACCTGGAGCCTAGTCACTGACCGGTGAACTGGCATTGGCCTTGCCAGTCGTGTCTATGAACTCCGCTATCAGCTCTGCACGATGCAGCTTGAGACTCACGATGAACCGCTTCACGTAACGGACACCCCCAGCACAGATGAAGGCCAAAAATTTCCCGTACCACGTCTGCCAGGCCGTGAGGAATGCCAATACTTGGTGCTGTAGCAGAGGCACAGCCAAGAGGAGGAAACTGGTTTCCAGATTTCACAGTTCAGCGATCCTCTAGACCTGCTGAGGAAGAACAGCTCTGCTCTCTGAAAGTTTTGAGGAAAAGGAGAAAGACCTAAAATATCCCCTGCTAGTCATCAGTGGAGGAGAGCCCACCACAGCCCGGTTACAGCGCACGTCAGAAATGCAGGACTTAAATGTATGGCAAGATGCTTTTCCAAGGGAGGAATGTGCAGTTTCATTTATTTACAGCAATGCTCCACACTCCTTTCCTACTCTACTGGCAGCTCAAAAGATGCACAGCCAGCACGAGAAAGCTGTTTCAGGATCAGCCTTGGTCACAGAAAAGATGCTGTGAATAAATCATAGGCTCGTGAGTTACTCTGGCCAACAGGATACCCCAGTATAATTAAACCCTCCATGTTACAGACTGTTAAATGGAGACACAAAACATCGACCTGACCTGCCATGATCCCACAGGCAATGAATGACCAAGGCGGGAGCAGGGGCTCTCCCTAACTTTCCAAGAAGGCACATGGATGAGCAGAAATAAAGAAGGCACGTCTGCTTTCTTGCCACTCTGCATCGTCTTTTTGAAATACCTCCTTCTGTCTGCAAGCTTGCGATGTGCTCTTGGCACTCGTGTCAGCTCTCCACATACACCATTGATCACCAACGAGGCTTCACAGGATGCTTCCCACTTGTTTCTTTGCTAATGAACATTATTTTTTTAAAAGGGGGGGGGGGGGGGGGGGGAAGGACAAGGGAGCCCAGAGTGAAGGCTGCCACTGCGCTCAGTCTCTATGGAAATAATCCACAATGCTAATACGTCCTAAAATGGTAATAAAGCTTGTGTTCTCTTATGTAATCCCATAGTAAGAAAGAGCTCTGTCGGCTTGCCTGACAAATGATATCTCTGTAACCTTGGAGGGGATTATTACTGAAAAACACAGGGTGGAAAAATAAAACAACACACACACACACACATAGGCGCACGCAAATCCATCGGATACAGCAAAAGGACACACAGCTCCAGCCGGGCTCCTGCGTGTTGGCCCCGCGATATCATGTCTCTGCCATCAAACAGGGAAAGGATCTCCTAGCAAAGCAGCAGCCCTGCCCGGCTCCTCCTCTGCTCGCAGCCCCCCCTCCCTCCCCGGGCACCTCAGCACCAGGAGCAGACGGAGGGCAGGTTTTCTCCTCTTCTGTCCTCCTTCCCTCCCGCCCCCAAAATGAACATTCAAAGCCCCGGCAGCTGGCCAAATCCAGTTTGCCTGCGTCACTGATGCACGTGGATTCACATCTGTCCTGCCCAGCGGTGATGAAGCCAGGGCTACGTGTGTCCCCGAGGATGATTCATGCCCCCAAATCCATCAAGTTGTGTCAGCAAGGGGGGAACTGCACTTTTTCTGGGCACAGCTGAATGGCACTGTAAGGCTACCGAGTTTGTCTTAGAGGTATAGGGAGACAGGTTGGGGTGTGGGGGGTTTGGAGGCTAGGGTACGCTCATTTTGGAGCTCTCTCTAAGTTTGGCTGGTGAACTGTAAACCAAAGCCAGGTAGCTCTTTGCTCTTGTGCCTCAGGTGCGGAACAGAAATAACGCACCGCCAGATTAAAGCCATGCTTCACGAGGCGAACCGCAGCGTACGCCCACGCAGGTAGCCCTTTCACCACCTCCCTCCGTCCCTTTCTCCCCCTGCAGACTGTGCCCCACTGCAAACATGGAAAGGGATCCACCGGGTCACCCTGGAAACCCGTCAGAGGTGCAGGTCTAACACAGTAATTGCTTGAGCAAACTCTCCTGTCCCTCCTACAGACCAGCCAGCCCCAAGCTCCTTCCTCGAGGATGTGGCAACCAGACAGTCCAGGGCTGACCCCAGGACACAACTCACACGCAATAATATGAGCACCAAGCTCTTATCTCAGTGCCAGTGAAGGATGGTGACTACTCCAGTATCTCTTTCCCACAGATGAAAGCATGGGAACATTTAGCGGAGCGCCAGAAAACTTTCTGGGGAACGCAAGATGACATCAGGCGGGTTTCCGTGCCTGATTGAACATTCACTCTTTCATGATGCGCTGTGTTTAAGAGACTTTTAATGTTTTCCCAGACAGCAGGAGATGAATGAATAGGGAGTCTCAAGTCAGAGAAGATTCCTGAAGGCAGGAGAAAGCCAATTCTGAAGAAAAAAAATCAGTCCTAACACTGAAAAAGATGTTATTACGGCACTTAAAAGATGTGTTTAAGAGAGCACAGCCTTTACCAGTCAGTGCATGTAGAAAGCTCTAATTCATACCAGATGTACGCAGTGTGACTGCCTAGAAAATAAAGGGTTACAATCATTATTCACACCAGTCACATTTTTTTAATTAATAACCTTGTAATTGGTATCGACTTAAACCAACTGATGATAGTCTTATGATGAGCCATTCCCAGCCAATCTTCCCACCCAGTTGCCCTCTGGTCAGGAAAACAGTGAACTCCATTATCGGGCAGAAGCTTTCTGCCCCACACCAGTCTCCTTCCTCGGCCACAGAGAGGTCACCCCACGCACGAGATGCAGCAGCCACCCACCTCCACAGCCTTCCTCCAGCCCTTGCTTGCCAGCACCACGGCTGCACTGAGCCTCTACCATGCTGCAGCCTGGCTTCCACAGGCCAGCATCTAAAACACCGGCACTTTCTGGTGCAGTGATTTCCCTATGGGGAACTATGACTAAAAAAGGTGATCCCACAGTCAGGGCCATCAGAGCCCCTTCCCAATGCCACCCCGGTGAAGAAAGCAAAGGCTAATCCACCTCCAGCCATTCACTTCTAGGAAGCAGAAGGAGCAAATTTTGCTCCTCTGTTCAGACACAGGCTCAAGCAATAGAAGTGTGTCGTGTCCCCCCGCCCCCCAAGATCTGCAAGCTATGGTAATTTTGGACATTTCTGACATAACTGCAATACGCAGCTTGGACATGCCGCTCTGAAGCACAGGGAAAGGAAAAAGGGCAGCGCTGACAAAGGGCAGCGTTGTCCCCGCAGCAGCTCAAGCCACGGCCCCACTTAAGACAGGTCACAGCTAAAAAGAAAGCCCTGGGGCAACATTTTTGGTCTGAAGCTCGTTTACAGTAAATTGTGGGAGAAGTTTACTTCCAAAAAGAAAAGCACAAGTCACCTGGGGACAGAAAGCATCACAGCAGCCCCTCTATAATGCTCTCCCTGGCTGTAGCATCGGGCACACCAAGGGCATGGAGAGGCGAAACTACGGCTCTGGCATCAGGGCTGGGCTCGGGGCGTCCCCCCAAACAGTGCCCTGCTTCCTCCTCCCCCCGGCAGGACCGAAAAAGTCCCTTTTCTCCCCCCAAGCCTCGACAGGGAGCCCACGGGGCTTCCTTCAGCCGGCACCCTCCGGAGGGCTTCCCCCCTCCACTACCAGGGAGCAGCATTAGAGGGCAGTGCGCTGCCTTGAAAGAGGGATGCCCGTCCCCCCCCCACCCCCCCGGGCCAGGGCCACGGGCAACCCCCCCCGGGCACGGGGTCCCCCCAGCTGTCCCTCAGCATCACCGCCAAAGGAGGGGGCCACCCCAGCCCAGGTCCCACCCCTCCGCGGTGGCCACTGCGGCGAGCCCTGCCCGCCGCCTCTCCCCTCGCAGGCGGCAGCCGGGAAATTCTGCAGGGGCTGCGTTTTAATTAGAAAATGCCGGGTTTTAATTAAATAAATGTGAAGCTGAATAATGCAATCAGGAGAATTGCCTGTGCTCTTTTTATTTTGCAATTCAATTTATTTTGTGCTGTCCCCACATTTTTAGTTTTCCTATGCCAAAGACTTTTGCATTGATCACTCGGAGCTGCATTGCAGAGTTTGCCAGGGACAAAGCTGGAAGCGCTGGCTGTTGAATAAAGGGCAGTTGGAACTTTTCACAGCTGGGGATGCATCGGAGGCAGCCTGCATCTGCAGCAAAGGAACCGATTTTTCCAGATTTTTGAGCACCAAAGTTCCCACAGACCGTAAGTGGAGTTCAACAACACTCCTGAAAATCAGGTGCAAAAGAGGACAAGAAAATACGCTGTCCCATCGACAACTAGGGAGAGCAAGTGAGTAAGCATGCACGCACACGTGCATGCAAGCGAGCACATAAACCAACAGGGTATCTTCGTTCTGCAACCCTGCAAACACTTCATTGATTTCCTGAGCACGCAATCATTAATTTTAAGGTTCTAGAAACCAAAATTACAAAACAAAACCAAGATTTTTGCTTTCAAAAGCCAGTTCTGGTTGCTAAGTGACTACAATATACTTCTCTGTCACATCATTTGAAAAACCCACGCACTAAGAGCAAGGAAATTGCTAGGTTAGGACATCAGGAATGTGCCCTAGCAAGATGATGAATTTTATATATGTATTTGTACTACAGTAGTGCTTAGAGACCCCAGGGACCTGTTGTCTTTGGTAACATTAAGAGTAAAAGATGGTTCCAAGGAGGTCTTAAACAAGCTAAACCGGGGCACAAGTTGGTTGTCCTGGTTTAGGCTGGGACGGAGCTATAGTTTTGTCTCCAGCAGCTCCTGTGTTTTGGATTTCGTGAGTGAAGAATGGTGATAGCACACTGATGTTGCTGGTTGCTGCTAAATGACCAAGGACATTTTGCAGTTTCCCAGGTTTTGCTAATGTGCAGGTGCAAAAACTTGGGAGGGGTAAAGCCAGAATAGTTGATCGAAACTGGCCAAAGAGAGTGTTCCATACCATAGACGTCATGCCCGGTACAAGTGAGGGTCAGCCGGTGGGCCACTGCCCTTCTTGTTCCCTTCTTTTCCCTTTTTTCATTCATTAGGGCCTTTTTGTTCATTTGTTCGGCTGTTCGTTCCCTCGCCTGCTCTCTCTGGAACTTGCTGTTCTGGGATAGCTGGGGTGGGATACTCCTGCTCCCTGACTGCTGCTCAGGACGGGCTGTATCGGTCGTTGAGTGGTGAGAAATTGTGCATCATTTGTTTTATATATTCTATTATCCTTAT
The DNA here is from genome assembly GCA_009819775.1 of Phoenicopterus ruber ruber. NCBI lineage: Eukaryota > Metazoa > Chordata > Aves > Phoenicopteriformes > Phoenicopteridae > Phoenicopterus > Phoenicopterus ruber. Next base: position 91,208,889 of record CM020215.1, on the reverse strand, counting down.
ATATAATAATAATTATTATCATTAATATATTTTTATATTTTTCCTTTGCTGTCCTGGTGAACTGCTTTTATCTCAACCCGCGAGTTTTCCTTTCTCTCCGATTCTTCTCCCCACCAGGGAGGGGGGGAGTGAGCAGGCGGCTGCGTGGTATTCAGTTACTGTCTGGGGTTTAACCACAACATTGGTGTAAGAAACTGTAGCACAGACCTGGAAAAATAGGAGGGCAAGGTGGCAGCTCTATCAAGACTGAAAAGAAAACCCTCCACAAACAGAAGAAACTGTAAAGGGCGATATCTATGGGCAGAACTGGTGACTGAGGCTGTAAGAAACTACGTTTGGACGGAGAGCTGGTGGGGCACTTGGGGGAAAGAACACAAAAAGCTAAAAGCATGAATGAGGGGCTAAAGTAGGAAAGTTTTAAAACTAAGGACAGAAGTTTGAGAGAACAGGGGACACTAGAGGAGCATCCTGCAGGAAAAAGGCTCATAGTGAGGGTATAGACATATAGTTATAGGTGGAAATCTAGAGGAAAAAATATGAAACTTTGATAGACTGCAGGCAAAGATGTACTAGGAGCTGAACCTATCAGTCGAAGCAGCACAATCAGTAATAGCTGCAAGACAGCAGGCACTAGTTCTGGTTACTGCAGCAATATACACAAAAATGCTCAAACTGAAAGAATATGATCCCTCTGTGCTTTATCAAGCATCACATAATGAAAAGTATGAAGCGACTTTACTTCCCTTCCCTAATAGCTCTGGAATTCTTGAAAAGGACTATTGATTTTATTTCCTAAATACTATTTTCCAGAATGCTTGTCCATAACAATTATTGTCAGTGAATAAATTAATCAGCTGACTATGCCTGTGAATAGTCTTTCTGCTTGCTGACTCTTAGGAATGCTGGCATCACTGTCTGGTATAAAGTCTGCATGTAGCTATAACAAACCCCGTTGTTTTGTAAATACCCTTTTATTCATGAAACAGTGCTATGCTTTCCTGTACGGCTCTCCTACATCCCTCTGAAACAGGAATTTCACATGCAATGCCAAGCAGGGAACAAAGACAAGCAGGCACAGATATTTTCAGAGTATCCACACACAGGGTATGTGCCTGGGAAATGAGCAGGGGGCTGGCCCATCAGGACTTTAGCTACGTACAGACATGACGCCTGGGGTCTTCTCCAAGTCAGAGGACCACAGCAGCACCGAGATCTGGGACTCTGGTCCAAGCATAACTGCCCACTAAATAGCCACCACAGAGAAGCTCAGAAAAGACCAAGAGAGTTTGCACAGATAATTGAGAAGGAAAAATGACAAAACTTGATTGGTACTGAAATCAGAGAGGTGGACTTGCTTTTAAGCCAAAAAGCTATGATTACTGTCTATATATACAACACTTATGTCATTTATTGAGATCACACTGTGAGTTTGTGTGGGTGTACGTCAGTATTTTGTCACCCACACAGTTTTCGAACCTGCTGGTCAGAAAATTTGACAAAGCAGTAGACACCTCCAAGATTTAGATTCCTGTAAGTTTTGTGACATTGAGGGGATGAGTAAATTTGTGTTGTGACAAACTGTTGTAACAACTCAACAGACAGCTGCCTGGTTTCGCCTGCCAGACAGTCAATCACCACACAGATCCCAAAGCCAGGTACTTGCCAGACCACTACCTGGTCAAGCAAATAGGAAGGAGAGGAGAAAGTGACGGATATTTCCAAAGGTCACAAGAGATGTAGGAAGGAGCAGAGTATTACCAGTTGGGGGGGCAGGCATGGAAAGCTTTGGCAGGGCATGGGGTGCTAGAAGATGTGTGGACTCTCTGCAAATGCTGTGGTGCTTGATCCTGGGGATGTCAACGGAAGGAGGTAGCATTGCAGGGGTGCTGGGGATGTAGGACAGCAACCCGCAGGCAGCCAAGTTCCCAAATGAGCTTTTCTTTTTGTGTCAGCAGGTGAAAACACCATTTTCTTTAAAGGTCTATAAAAGAGGGGCAAGTACCAGGTACAGATGCAAATCAGTGTAAGCAAGCGCCTTCTGCCCACACGCTGCACAGTGATGTTAGCCGCACGTGTGTGCAACACGGTCCTCATTCACCCAAATGTCGCCAGTAAGCACAGAGAAATCAGAGCAAGCCCAAGGTGAGCACGCTTGCTCGTCACATCCCTGCCTCATGCCCTGTCCCTGAGGTCATGAAGTCTCTTGTCTCTATTTCCAAATTGAGCTTCTGAACATCAGGGGCCTATAAAGTGTGCTGAACAGCATCTGAACTTTGCATCTGAATGGTGCCTGATCATTGTCTGTAGACATATTCAGAACAACTGAGTATCTACATGCGACCTCTGCAACATGCCTTACTGTCTAGCAGATAAATTTCAGATTTACCAGGCCAACTGTGACCGAGGCTTTGGTCATCCCTGCACCACAACCCCCCCCATATCCTCAGAAAAATCACTTCACCATGGCTATCCACGCAAAAAGCCAGATCTGTATCCTCTCTCTCATTGCCAAGGAGGCACAGTAGCTGGGAGTTCAGGAGGAGGAATAATTTAAGGTTAATAGATGAACTGCTCTATGCTCTTTCAGTGCCACTACTTCCCGGTCTTGAACTGACACGTTTTGTCTCTGTAATTGTCTGGGTAAAAAAAAAGGCTCTCACAGCCCCGCAGGTCCTTGGCTATCCTCTCCTGCTCCCGTCTTGCCTTGCAGCTCCTGCCCCCCGGTACCAGGCGGCTCCCTGCCAGCGATACCCGAGCGTCTCTGGCATGCCGCGGGTTCGGAGTGGTAACCGAACACGGCTCCTCAGAATAGACATGTTCCCCCCACGGCTCCCACCCCCCCCGCATCTTCGGTAACCCTACCCCACGGGGCAGGGGCTGGAGGCAGGAAACCAGGCAGGCCAGCAAAACAGGAGACGCTCAAGACTCCAGGGATTAATTCTATTCACCAGGCGCAACTGCAGCCCAAGTCCTTCTCCCCACCCCATCCCCAAATCTGCCTAACAGGTGGAGAAGGAGGGGGTGGCCACCACCCTCGAAAGAATCCCCGCACGCATGCCTAAGGGCTGGATATAACCAGGTACAGCCAGAGGCACTCTGGCAGAGGGACGAAGGCGGCGAGCCAAATAAAGACACGGAATTCGGCACCCAAGTGGAGATAAAAATACACGGACTTCACCCCTGCCCTGAGCAGAAGGAAAGGCCGGGGGAGCTCACTGCCAAACCCAGCCAACTTCTTTCTGCCCTTCCCAACAAGTTTCAAAAGACACAGCAAATATGGACTCAACTACAACATGCGCGCCCGGAGCCCTTCAGCAGCGCTCACACGCGTCGCTCCACCAGCGCTGCGCTCGTGGGGTGGGCGGCCTGGACCTGCCGCAGGGGCTCCTCTCTGCCCCGGGCCAGCAGAGTCAGCGTCACTCCCGGGACACGGCTCCCAAAGGGTAAGACTGGTGCCACATCACAGGTAAAGTGAAACTGGGTGTACAAACTCCGCCAGGTCCGTGCGGGCTCGGAGGCTGAGTGTCTGCGTGGCATCCCAGGAGCCACTGCCAAGAGGGAAGAGCTGCCCAGGGCTCACGGAGGGTGAGGGCAGCCTGAGGCTGGTGGATGAACGTGACAAACCTTGGGAGACGGCCAGGCTTCTCAGACAGGCACGGCTGGAAAAAGAGCCACTGTCCTCGAGCATCCTGCCCCGGACACTGGGTGAAGTCCCATGACCAAGTAGCCGGTGGGTCTGAGTGTAAGCCCAAGGAGAAGCAGGGAGGGAAGCTGTGGGAGAAATGCAGGAGCAAGGGTAAGAGCTCCTGGTTGTGCACAGCTTGCAGTGGGAGGAGTTGGGAGACTGGGGGGACACAGCAGAGATGAGTCTTGGAGAAAACTAAAAAGAAGCAACAGCCACTAGACAGAAAACACAGACTCCATTTTTCTGCACCACTGGACTGAGTCACTTTGTCTTTTATGAGACTAATGATGTACTAGAAAAAAAAGAAATACACTTCTGCCTGAGCAGACGAGGCGTTTCTAGTGCAGAGCACATGAGAACAGGTCAGAGGGCTACCTACGTGCATCTCTCACAGCACAGCACAGCGCCGTGATGAGCAAGGCACACAGTGCGGGTAGGATGGTGGCACAGTATGCAAGGCAGCGGAACTACAGAGGTCATGAGACCGATCAAACTCGACACACTGGGAAGGGCTGGTGAAGGGGCCAGTTTGGTGGGCTGGAGCCCTCAATCCAGGAGGGAGTTGGGGGAGTTCAGTGTCAGATCTAGGCTTCGGTGCTTCACCTTTCGCAGGGAGCTCTGAGTATGGTGCTATGCCTCATCACAGTTCAGACCAGAATCCCGCGTTTCATCTGCTCTGCAAAAGACGGAGCTCACCTGTGGTTGCAGCCCTTTTGATCCAGCTGCTCTGCATTACCATGGGACAGACCACTGATGCAGAAACCTGATGAGACCATGAACAGAAAAAGAAAGAAAGGAAAAAAAAAAAAAAGCTATAAGGAGGTAACTCTAGATATAATTTGTGTGTGAGGTATAAAACTCAGCAGAGCAATGGATCTGCTCCACTACTCAGCGGTCGGTGCAGGTCTAACATAACGGAAGGCACTTTCACATGTGTAACAGAGCGATCAAGAAATACAGGGTAACGGGAGAAGGACAAAGCCTGCCAGTAACCCGGAACAGCACAATCAAGGTGTCACTTGTGCAGCGCATCTCTGACACACAAAGAATGAGACATGCATCATTCGGTAGAAGTTACACATTTAGGTAGAGCTATTCAGGGGAAAAAAAAAAAAAAACAACCTTTGCTAATGTGCCAATAAATGCAGTCAATACAGACTCCTGGAGCAATCAAGTTGTTTAGAGAAACCGATACCTACAGATATCGTGATCAATAATGCAGGATTCTTTAAATACCTCAAGAACAAGAAATTTTAGTGCCTGGACTGAGCATCTTGGTTTGCTGGCACTGCCTTACTTTGGAGAAACACAGCCCTTTTCATAGATAGGTTTACTGGAAGCAGGATTATATCTATATTTCACCAGCTGCTCTCCACAGGCAGCTTCCCTCCCCAGACGGCTTCGAAGCTGCACCAATCTTACGGCTTAGAGGTGCCAAACTGGATCGGGCAGACCCAGTGTACTCTGCAGCAACTCAGAGCCAGACACTGGCATGCTGACGGGGGCAGCAGCTGTGTCACCTACATGCAAGTTTTTAGCAAATTGAATGCAATGTGAATCACACACTCAGGGATGCGGTATCTATGTTAACCGCTTTTACGTAAAATGCACTTTAATTCAGCTCCTTCCTATATTCCTCCCCCCTGTAACTATCAACGACTTTACAAGAAGTCTCTGAAGCAGAGGAGCTGTCAGGAGGCTGTAGCAGCTGAGCATGAGACAACAGGGCTCTTCACACTTCAGCAATACATTGGAGGCAGTTAAGAGTTGCAGTATTCACACGTTTGCTGGATATTATTATTGCTCAGTGATGAAGGAGTTAACTATGCCAGAAGTCACATTTTTTGGTTTAGATCACCCCTCTCTGGACTAACTGGTCTGCTCGCCACTCCGAGAGCAACAATTGCAACTCACTGCAGAAAACCCACTGCCAATTCGGGAGCCCCCCACCGCATCCTTGAATATCCAGCTCTGTCTCTGAGGTATGCCTGAAAGGAAGGGGAAAAAACTAACAGAAGCTGAGATTTGTCAGTATTGCTGAAATTCCGCAAGCCTGGCAGCAGGTAGGGTCATAAGAATGGCAGCAGCATTACAAGAGAGGAGATTTGGTTCATGTAGTGGCCTAATGGGAGGTGAAGAAGGAAGAAGACAGCTGATCTGAGAGGAGATGAAGAGGGGCAAAACAGAGCACAAAGCAGAACATAGTAACAGATCTTGTCTGGAAATATTGTCTGCACAGGAGATGGTAAAGCCTCACAGAAGGAGACAAAAGACCATGTCCTGGAAAAGGTGTGCAGAAGTGCTGTATTTGGTAAAGAAGTTTCTCCAAATAAAATAATTTCCACCTTCAGCCCACTCTGACCACCAAATAATCACCCAGATTCAGCAACAAACTGGGGCAGCAACCCAGCTGGGAGGACTGATGATGAGAAATAGATGACACATACAAATCAACACATACATATATATGCATGCACACAAATACATGGAGGAAAATCCTTAGTAATTTACTCTTGTGTATCTTAGACTGCTTCAAAACCCTCTCCAAGGCAGACGAAGAAAGCTTTGCCCTCCTGTGTCTATCCTGTGACAGGTAGGCAAGCAGGGCTGGCCAGGGGGGCTTCCTACTAATTATCAGGCACTGGCCATTTTGCTGGAGGCAGGATACCCAATGCTCTGATGAAGGATCACAAGCCCCTGTTTCTACCCATTTCTGACTGTGAACTCTCCCCGGACAGGGGACAGTCATACCCCTCTCTCGGGAGTGAAATATTGACAACCTTTGTGCAAAGCAAACAGCCTGAGGATACGATCCCAAGAGGCTGGAGAGCAAGAAAGAGACCCTATGAAGGGACAGCAGCACAGAGCAAAGAGCTCTTACGTAGAATCATAGAATCGTTTCGGTTGGAAGAGACCTCCAAGATCATCGGGTCCAACCATTAACCTATCGCTACCAAGTCCACCACTAAATCATATCCCTTAGGGCCTCATCTAAACGTCTTTTGAATACCTCCAGGGATGGTGACTCCACCACTTCCCTGGGCACCACTTCCCTTACCATCACCAACATGCAAGGCTGTTGGACTACTCAGCTTCCTATCTCAGTGCCTTAGACTCAGTAGCCCAGCTGCTCAGGAGAGCCTGGTACTCCTTCCCTCACTCCACATGGGTACCTTCACTGCAGGGTTATCCTCAGCTCTTCCATGGCTGCTGGCCCCTGCTCACACACACACATTTTGGACCTAGCATGTGAGCTCAGTCCCTGCCAGAGGCCCAGGTTAAAAACAAAGAGCTGTTTCCAGTCCTGCAGATAACCCCTACCTACTCAGCAGTGTGGGCAAGGGGTCCTCCTGATCCTGCCCGTAACTCCACCAAGAGGACACCTCCGTGCCTTACCTACACACTCCCGACATATCTGTATCCCCTACGAGCCTATCTTCCCCCAACTAGCCTTTAAAGACCACATTTTGCCATGCTGTCCCCTGCATCAATACGTCACTCTTCCAGAGCAGTGGGCAAAGGAAGCTGATGGGAAATCATTCACTTCCTCCGCCTCCACCTTACCACATGCCAGGGCCAAGGACCTGCTGGACCCCCAGCCTATGGCCAAGAGGACCTTGAGTTTGGAGATTTGCACTCAAATCTGCCACTGTACAATGACCTTGTGCAAGGCAGGTTTCCAGAAGGAATTCAGACCAGGAAAAATTCAAAGCCCTCGAGCTATGTATCAAAAAGATGAAAGATCATATCCTTCATTCTCAACATTTACAAAAACGTGTCACAGACTCAGCAGCAGCTTCCAGCTGAGAGACTGACTGATGACCTGCAACGAGGACAAAGGCACCTGAGAAATCACCCAGAGCATGAGCCACAATATGCAGCCATCTCTCAACTGCTGTTGGTCCAGGAAAACCATCATTTGGGATGAGTAAGCTTCACTTAGGTAAACTTCCCTGTACTATGGGAAATCTCCACAGCAGGACCCCAGCAGGTACTGATTCACACAAGTTTTCACTGAAGCTTTTTGCAGTGAAATCCTGCTCTGCCATTCAGATCAACTGCCCATGCGGCTCTTCAGGACTATTTACGTTGCACTGTGTGTGTAGACAGCCACTGGGAATGCAACCTCTTCTGCTGTTCATACCTCTCCCAGTACAATACACAGCTTCTCTGCTGCCCACGCTGCTGCACAGACACTGGCAAAACCAGTTGACCAGTGGTCCTCCAAAGTCCAAGCACCTGACAGAGCAGCTCTATACCCTGCAGCACGGAGACAGCAGTGCAATAAGAAATGCCACGCTGAGGGAGAGGTTATGAGCCCACCTAATACAGCTGGGAAAAGGCACACATCCCCTTGCAAAGCAGGAGCAGCAAGCTGCAAGGTACGCGCAGGGTGAGAGCCACGCTTCTGAGGCTCGGCCTCCACCAGAGCGTCGGTCCCACCGGAGCCCACAGCTGCTGGGTGCAAGTGATACAGGTGCTTTCCTCCAGCGATGGCTTCGAAGACTGCCCATTCATCTGATTTGTGAGTTATGTAATCGCTGGAGGAAAACAGGGTTTGTTTGTTTGCTTTTTGCTTTAATAGAAGTCATGTAATCACTTTAGGTTTTAAGCTCCAGTCCAAATCGGACTATTTTTACATTTCAGGCTTGATCTCTCTGGAAAGAGGATGAGTCCCTTTGCCTGGCTTACACAGAACGAGTTGTGATAACACAGTGGCTGCTAGAAGACTACGTGGAGAGCAGCGTGTCCCTTCTCATCCTCAGCCCTGGGGTGCACCCACCGGTTGCTCACCCCACAGCTCCCAGGTAGAGATCCCTGGGAGATGGTGTTATAACCTGAACCATGTGGCCTGGACAAACCTTGAATACTCTTTCACTTCCCAAGTCTTACTCTAACTTTCTTGCACCTATACATCCCACTGCCATCTCCCCAGAAGTAATTAATTCTCTATTTCATCCCAGGTTTTGAGCTTACCACATTGTTTAGCATTTCCGTCTAAAATCCAGCAGCCATCGCTTTCATGATACTTCCCTTGACATTAGCTGTCACTGTGCGTGCTACCTACTATCTAAACATTGAGGTGCTAACTTTCAATCAAAGGGACCGACAAAAGATTTGCACACTTTAACAAATCATACTTTCCATTACACGGGTCCTACTCTGTGCACAGACCAAGCCTTAACCATCTGGAATAAAACAGGCTTCCCCACTACCACCCCGTTTCTCCACATTTGCAGCAGGGACTGCCTTCTGCTGAAGATGGTCCACGCTTTAGAGGTGCTTAGAACTTGGCCCAAGCCATCATAGAAACAAAATCTGTATATAGACCTTCCTCAAAGTGCAGAATGTTTACAAACTGATTTATTGCCTCAGGCCCCATCAGTGGCTGTTTTTACTCCTTGTCAAACGATTTGGATTTCACTCAACACTTCTTCTCAGGCAGAAACGCCCATCATGTTGGCAGCAGGATTAAAATGGCATGTGAGCCAGCCAGGGTGAAAATGTCCCCATTAATTTTTCATCTTTCCTCAGGCAACTCTGCCTATAGATCTACACAGGTATTAAGACAGCCTTGTCAACTAAAACTGTTAGCTTGTCTTCCTCCTGCATCCCCGGTGCGCAGCCAGCAGAGCTGCCGGCGCAGCAGCAGAAGGCAGCGACCCTTTCGGAGTGGCTGTGCCTCTGCCATACCGGGGCGTTTGGGGCACCCGCTGAGGCCAAGGACGGGTCCTCACATACCAAACACACGACTTCAGTCATCCTCTCTCCACAGCACCCCCAGGCACAGCCAAGCCACCAGTGGCCGGAGAGTTTTCCATGGGGAGTCTAATGCCAGGTAGTCCTTTGTGCTGGCTACCACTGGGCAGCCATCACTTTGAATCAAAAGTGGTTACACAGCCTAGAGCATCCCTCCGCTGCACAGCCTCAGCCCTCTTCAGCAGGGCCCACGGAGGTCGGATCACGCTGGGGAATTGTGTCTCTGTGAATGGGCATCTCACCGGGAGAAACTGAGACGCTGCGACTGAAATCCTCCCGTGCTCTGCCCCAAAGCTCTTAACGACAGCAGCAAGGGTGATCCCACCTCCAAGTTCACAGAGCTTCTTCACTCCAACCCATACTCGGTCCCCTCTTCTCTGACATCACGTCTCCCTTCAGCCCTCCCCAAACAGAGAGGCACTGAAAGAGATGTCAAAAGCAATCATCCCTGTAAACACAAGAAACCTGTAGCCACCCTTCCTTAACAGCCCTGATACAGCCAGGCCTCCCACTGGCTCTGCTCCCATACTCGCTGAGCCTGAACAGGCAAAAGCCTATAGAAAGCAAGGAGACCTTCATGGGAAAAAAAAAAAATGCTGCCCAAGGTGAGTTTGCAGCAGGTTGTTCTCTCCGCCAAGCCCAGGCCAGGAGGGCAGCATCTCCCACAGGAGAGCCGTGCTGCTGGAGACTCGGGCTTTCCGGACAGAGGTAAAGCTGAGGACCAGACCGCTTCTAACCATTAGAGATCCTGTGGTCCTTTTTTTAGAAGATTAAAAGTGATAAGCCCAGTGTCATGGCTAAATTCCAGCTCAGGTGATTGCATGTTCCCTATCTTAATCCCCCCACTCCCTCCACAGGTCTGGCTGGATGGAGTAACAGCAAGCCAATACTTGCTCGATATCTTACATCCATTTTACAGAGGAGGCACAGCAAAACTAGCAAGCCAGACTTGGGGAAGTCTTTGTTCAGAGGTATTTGAAGCCAAAGAGACTTTGACAAGTGCAGATAAGCAAAAAAGTGCTTTAACTGTCTACCAGGCAGAATGTTTTCTTAAAAAGCTGATGAGGAATTTAGAGATTTGTGTGCATTTGATTGCATGTCTGATCATACGTCCTATTGCTATAGATCCAGCCTTAAAATATTGCTAAGGATGCAGCCTTACAATACATACTTGATGCGAGGGCCATTAACAGTGAGAACTACGTAAGTACTGGACTTGACCAGATGGCAGAAAGATTTTTGCATTTTCTCATCATACAGTTACCGATGGCTCTGCACCATCATCATAATAGCTTTGTCCTCCAGCTGTATAGTCATAATTGCATGTTATTTTTGTATTTCTTTGCAATTTAGCGCTTAGCACAGCTCTTAAAATGGCTGCTTTTGTTCCATGTAGGACCCTTCCCTCCCCGTGCTGGCTGGCTCTAACTTCTGTTGTGACAATATGTTTATCTTCTCTAATATTTGTTTACCCTTTTTTATTCCATCTATTTTCTTTGACATACATTTTTAATTAGATGCACTCCTCTGCTTTCATCGCCTGCTAACACATTCATTTAGAAAGCGCAGTGCTCACTATTGCTGCAAATCTCTGTTGTATGCTTAAAAGGTCAAGTCTATTTCTTGCAATAACCTTTGTCTGGCCAAGTTATCAGTCATACATCACAGATAAGATGATCCCTAAGGAGACCACTTGTATTCAAAACATATTCAAATCTTTTTCCTTTGGCAACGAGGATTCGTAAACACGCGGGGTAACAGTATCACACCACTACAGTAATAATTATTTTTCTGTTTTAGAGAGAATATACCTTTCACAAGGGACATTCTTCCTTCTAGAGTTACGGTACACTTGAAATCTCTGGAGATTTTTTTCAACACGTTGCCTTTCTCTTTGAACTGGCACCCGCTGCCAAGCCCCTGACCCTCCAAGTCTCCTATGGGTGGTGGATTTGAGGCTCGCTTGCCCTCTGTGCATTTCTCTGAAATTTCTCAGGAAGCTGGGAAGCACTGGAGCCACTTCATTCAACGCTCCACCAGAGACAGTAACCTTCCATTTGTTTTCCCCAAGCTGGTGCCCAGGGTGAGGTGCAGGAGAGAAAGCGACAGTGCTGACAGACGAGCGCTCTTCCTCCTCCTCCAGCCCCACGAGTGGGACAGGGGACCACGGCGTGGCTGGGGCGCTCCAGGGACAGATTCAGCTTTGCAAAACAAGGCAGGTACCAGGCTTGTGCAGTCAATTGGAAAGCACTTGGGGATACTGACCGCAATGGGCAATATTGGCCACAACTGCAGTTTGCCCTTTTTCCTCTCCCTGGGACGGTCACAAGCAGCCCCGGGTGCCTCCACACGGCTGTACAAGGAAGGAAGCACTTCTGGGCTAAGGAGACCACGCTGAGGCATGGAGAGGTGACCTGCCTTCCCCCAGGTCAGTGGCAGAGCTAGAACTAGGATTTGAGCTGGGAACAGGAATCAAAACAGACTGAAATCATGTTTTGCTGACCTCCCGACTTTGCCCACACCTTCCCACCGCTTCCTTCACGTCAGCCTCAGCGACTGCGCAGCTATCTAAAGAGACAGCTCAGGGGTGCAATTGCAAATGCCAGGACAGAGGAGGTGGTGGGAAGCCATGGATGGGCAGGCAGAGGGTTGCAGCGTGGTCTCAAAACCGCTTACACCAACCGCAGTCCCACGCCTTGAGCAGCCCCGACTCTCAACCTCGTGCATTTGTTACCTCCTCAGGTATACAACAGTTAGACACCTACCTCAAGCCAAGTAACTGAACCACTTCCAAGATAAGCCAAGCTCTCCTCAGCACTGCTTCAGCACTGTAATTAATTCACTAGCCTTTCTCTTTCCCCTCCCTGCGCCAGGTCAGCAAATTCACTGTTATGCCAGTTACTAAAACTGTATCTCGCTCTCTCTGGCAGTTTATCAATTTTATTGGCGTGAATATGTCTTCCCCAGACAGCCTTCTGAAGCAAACATATGGTAGAACAAACAGCTGAAAGCGTGCAGGACAGACAGAGCAAAAAGCTTGCATGATACATGGGGCAGGAGGCTGGGAGAGCGAGGCTGAGCCTGGGCACGAGGTGAAGAAGAAAGCATGCCTGAGCAGAAGAGAGACATTGCCTGTACCCAGAGAAGCTGTGGGACTGCTCCTCTGGCATCAGGGGTGGGCAACACTGGCGTTGCTTGTGCTCGTAGCCACACAGTGGTTCACAGGACCCAGGGCAAGCCGTGCAACCCCGGGCTGGCTTTCAGCTAGCCTCCGCGATGCGTCTCAAAGCACTTGCTTTTGCAGCAAGAGGTTTCTGGGATGCTGTGGGAAGCCTACTGTGAAACACGGCAAAATAAGATGCATCCAGGCTGCCTGTGAGTTTTCAGGTACAAGAAGCACTCCTGTGTGATGGAAAACAAGTTGCTAAAATAAAGATATCATCTCTCCAGCTGTGTAACCGGGGGTCCTCACTGTGAAGGGACATGTATACCAGCCTTCTCCGCTTTCAAAACGCTCCTCAGATTTCGTTGTCATCTCAAAGCTGATTATATTTACCCTCCAGGTATTGCCTGCATTGTATTTTAATAATCTGCCCACCTGTTATTATTTTCTCTCCCAAATCTGTCGCTCTTCAGCAGTGCTGTAATTTAACTCCAGCTGAAGGCTGCTTGAGTTTGGATGACAACGTTTTCTCTATTAGTATCTGCCAGAGACAAAGCTGAAGCTCATCAAATGATAAACGATCATAACCGCCTTTCACTCTCCAAGATTTATTTAGATTGCAATGCAGGGAAAAAAAAGCTGAAACGCGTTTGGTCGTCACAGCCCCACTGTGGGCAAATGGCAGTCCCCAATCATGACATGACCCACCAGCCAGGGATGTCCACTGGTCTCAAAGGTTTCCTAATGACAGTTGTGGCACCACCACACACGTCCAGTGTGCTATTTTCTCCCATCTCTTCTCTTCCCTTTCAGGTGAAGGTGAAAATCAAGACCAGATGCTGTTTTTCTGGCAGTATGGTAAAAGAGGAAGAGAGAGAAGGCCACCACATGGTCTACCAGAGAGGGCAACATCCTGCCTCGTTACACCAAAGTAAATCTGATCCTGATGAAAATACACCACCCTCCCCTCCAATATCGAACGTAAATATACAGGGGAGGAGGGGGTAGGGAAAACTCCTTCCTGGACTTTGTGAGCGACCAGCAGAAGCCCCAAAGGACTTGGGCTCCTTTTGCAAAATTAAGAGAAGTCTAAACCAGGCTGACTCCAGAAGGCAAGGCTCTGCTATCCTGAAAATGCACACTCAAGCTAGCTCTTCTGTGCAGGCCTCGTATTTCACTTGCCCAGCATCTCTTTCAGCTGTGCAACATGACATTTTACACATCCAGCAATACCAGTCAAGATCTGTAGCATCTCCTCCCTGAGAGAAAAGCAGAGGAAAAAAATAATGTATCATTGCACTAAAGTAATTCTGATCTGGCCTGAGGGTATATTATGATGAGGCTTCACTCCCTGGTATACTTCCAGACTTTTCCATTTCCTCACTGTCACTTCCTCTCGGATAAGTTTGCCCGCACTGTTTGCACAGCTGTCAAGTCCACTGGAGATGCCAGGAGACTGACAGCCGCTTGCACAACCGCGTGGTCCTGCAGCACGGCTCTCCCGCCTGGCCCCACACCCCTGCCAGCGCTGCCGCCTCCCTCCAGCACGACACCAGCCACCCGCGCAGCAGCCGCCAACCTGCTCCCTGCGTCTGACGCTGCCTGCGAGAAGGACCCAGCCCAGGAGTTGCCTCACCCCCTGGCAGAAAGCAGGTGGAAAGAAGAGCAAGACTGTCTCTGCGCACAGGTTTGTTCCCAGGTGCAGAGTCAGTCCAGGGTTGCTCCCTGCTGGCACACACGTCCTCACCACCATGCACTTGCCCTGGCTGGCCTCACCAAAGTAGGTAGCTGATGGCTCCCTGAGTTGACATGGGCTTGGACACAGAGGGGGAGGACTGCTCTTGTTCTGTACCGTCTGTCAGCCAACAAGCTGCTGTCTCGCACTGTCCCACAAGACCTTGTGGGTTTGGGATGCCTTCGTGGAAGAGTCTTGACCTTTGCCTGGACAAGAACTTTAGACTTTTGTGAGGTGCCTGGGTCCTTTGCTCTTTAGACAACAATCTGCCTTCTCTCATAGATGCATGATGACCATGACATGACAACAAGCAAGCTGCTTTTCACTAGACCTTGCCAGACAAGGAAGGCAAGACACGGTTAACAAGATCTACCCAAATTTTATCCAGGCCAGTTGATTGAGAGGTGCACTGAGCATTGCTGGAGCCAGGACTAGCAGCTCAATCACACGTCCTGAAGCAAGCTAAGACCAGACTACACCAGAAGTGGGCCATAACACAGAGAGATGGAGCCTCCCAGCCCAACAGGCTAGCTGCAAGTCAGCAAACGTTACAGTGTCTAGCCAGTATGTATTGGCTGTGAAATAGCCGATACAACTCTACTTGAGAGAAAGATGCTTTCAGTTCCTCAAGACACCAGATCTCAAAACTTGGATGTCTGCGTCAACGTCATTTTACAAACCCTGATTTTCTGCACTCTGTCGTAGACTGCAGTTATTCAGAGTTCCCTGCCTGTGGGAAGGAGGTGAAGGATCAATCCTGCAGTTGCCGTTGGTTGCGCTATTCGGTTCTATGGTCAGTGTCTGTCAGTGACAGCATTTTCCTCTCTAGAGGTGTCTGGAAATTTTCCAGGATGAAAGCTTCTATCGCTTAGCTCGTGCTGTTACCCCCCTGGGAAGACAAGGATGCACCCCTTCATTGGTGATTTCTGAGGTGACAGCAGCTGTCAGACACTAGCAGAGAAGGTGAACATAACAGTTGAAAGAAGCTCGCTATTATTCTGTCAAGTAAAATGTCTACGTGGATGCTGAAACATCTCAGGCAAGTGCAGCTTGACTGCTCTCCTATCAGTCTTGTTAGGAGCTCAGTTTATTACATTTTGTTATTGCTATGCTGAGTTCATTCTGGGGCCTCTTAATTACAATGCAGTCTGCTTTGGAAATAAAACCTGCAACCGTGTCTGCAAGCACTCACAGAGAAAAGAATTATACCCGGCAAGCTAAAAAAAGATGTTAGAGGCAAGCCTTCAGCTGTAAAGGTCTCCAAGGCCAGGCAGGTTACTGCAGGGGCATTCGAGCCAAGTCACTCTGTGTTAGGATGATAAAGATGGGGAGCAGCCGCCCCAGGTAAGAGCCGCGGCAGAGCACGGGCACCACGTCACAGCATTTGCGGCGCTAGTACCTGGTGCCAGAGCCTTCGGACAGCTAGCATGCAAAACAGGAACGTATTCAGGGGGGCATCATGCAGGTTTGGGGAGAAAGGCAGAAAGGAGCAGGAGAACAGATGAGGTACAAGGTGAGGAATTTGTGTGCATTACAGAGAGGTTCCCACGGGCAGCTGTAAACTTCG
Organism: Phoenicopterus ruber ruber; assembly: GCA_009819775.1. Classification (NCBI taxonomy): domain Eukaryota; kingdom Metazoa; phylum Chordata; class Aves; order Phoenicopteriformes; family Phoenicopteridae; genus Phoenicopterus; species Phoenicopterus ruber. The sequence continues at coordinate 91,192,979 of CM020215.1, read as the reverse complement.
TAAACGCATTATGTTTTGGAGATTAATGAGGTGAGATGCTTGCAATGGGAACCCATTCTAGGCAATGCTTTCTGCCAGCAAAAACTCTGCAAACTGTATGGAAAACATGCAGGCAGCTGGGGGGGATGTGTAAGCATATGGAGGGGATCAACTGTATACGGGAAGCAGTCCCCAGCAGTGTACAGGCAGGCTTAATATTGGGAGGGGTGGTGGGATATATTTTTAACTAGTAAGAATGCTGCAGCACAGCCATCACTAGAAGCACTCAAGTAGACGCTTCATCTGTCTGTCAGGAGAGTGACACCGCCTTTTCTGCACAGGCACAGTCGTGGGACAGCAAAGGACTAACGCATAAGGTGGCTGTCACTGTGCTCCAGCCATGGTCCCTCTGAATGCCTCCAAGAGCACAAACTGGCTGTACAAACCCCTCATAAGAAAACTCGGATCCTTCCTGCTCGAGATAAGGGAGAACCTCCCTACACGGTGACTGGGGCTCTGCCATCCAAAAGGACAGCTCTGCAATTTTTAAGCCTTATTGAAAGGCAGAGCGCAAGCCCAGCAGCATGACGGGCACACCGATTCGGCAGTGCAAACCAAGCAGCACGTACAAAATCAACACGGGCACACTCTGAGGCTTTTGTATCTCCGAGTAACTCAGCATCACCAGGGCTCCCCCCATTTCACCGAGGAGAGCTGCTCTCAGCAGAGTACAGGGGGGTGCGATGCCGCCAACGTCCACCAAATCCTTCCCAGACCTTGTCAAAGAGACATGAGGACTGACATCCCACTACAGTTGACAGCAGACAGATTGAACAGTGACAGTGTGGAGTAAAGTGTTACTGGAAAATGTAACATTTGCAACACGTCTCCACTGAAAATCACAAGAAGCACTGGTGCTGTTTGTTTCTTCATATAAAAAAATAGATGTGGAGAAGGGGATAAACTGTGTGTGGTCTCAGGCAGTCGAGCCCTGGCTATGCAGAATAATTTACTACTATGGGGTCTCTCCTCCAGCATTTTCCTGTCTGTATATACGTGCCCCAAACAGTGATTGTTACCATTGTCACTCATAAGCCAGACCAAAAAAATGTCTGTTAGGAGCTTTTCTTGATATTCCACCTACAGTGCTTTCCCTGAGCTTTATCACATCACTCCTACATATATACCTCCTGCCACCCTTCTGAGCAGCTCCTCTCTCTGAAGCTCACACCCTTCAAATTGCAGGAAGGCAGTTAGGTTTCCCCTTTTAATCACCAATTACCCATGATAAACACACTTAGTTGCTTTAATCTCTCCTCATACCTCGGCTCCCCTCCAGCACCCTAATCATTGTTGCTGTTCTTTGAACTCCTAACTTGCCTGCCTCTGTGACAGTGGGATGGCTGGAGCTGAGCACCGAGGTTTGGGTGGGATCTGACCAAAGCTGCACGCCAATTTCATCATTAGCAGGATTAGGTGTCTCTGGCAGGATGCGGGTGTTTGTTCGTTCGCACATCTCATTGCTCATGGCACGGCTGTCCTCAAGCCCTCTGCAGATTCCTACTCCCACTACGATTTGTTGGTTTTATTTAACCAAGGGATTAAAAGCTTTCAGGACAGTAATTACAATGATCATTTGAGTGCCGCCTCTGAAGCCTGACGGCACGCCAGGCGTCCTCCGGTTCTGCATGGCATGTCCCGTGGCATGGGAAGTGCCCACAGGGATGGGTCAGACAGCGCTCCCACACTCACAGCCTCTGCAAGTGATCTCCACCCATGGCAAGCTGAGCCCAGAGCAAATATGCATGGCTTGAATGCCATGGCCACAAGGCAGGAGAAACTCAGGGGGTGTATGCAGGAATTTGGTTCTCTCTGAAACTTGGGGCACTGCCTTGCCATCACCGGCCCTGCCAAGGAAGGCTGTGCACGCACCCAATAGCACTATCCACAAACATGACTGAATCTAGGGCAGGAAAGGCAGCTAGGGATCCTCTGAAGTGGCAACTGCAATCTTTTACCATCAAGGATGTTGTGATAGGACAAGGGGTAATGTTTTTATACTAAAGGAGGGGAGATATAGGCTGGAAGTCAGAAAGAAGTTTTTCACAATGAGGGTTGTGAAGCACTGGAACAGGTTGCCCAGAGAGGTGGTAGATGTCCCATCCCTGGAAACATTCAAGGTCAGGCTGGATGGGGCTCTGAGCAACCTGATCTAGTGAGGTTGTCCCTGCTCATTGCAGGGGGGTTGGACTAGATGGCCTTTAAAGGTCCCTTCCAACCCAAACTATTCTATGATTCTATGGAAAAGGCAGCATAAAAACCACCCACACGTGGCTGTAAAGTCACATTAGCTCTGGCATACTGAGCTGGAATGAAAAGAGTATCTGGTGATACATGACCACAGTATTGAACGATAGCCTGTCACTGAACTGCTTGTACCCAGAGCACAGGCTGGGAAGTGTCCTACAGGTGAGTATCACCTATGATAGTCTTCTGCATTATGCCGATATTTGGATATTCATAAAAATTTTTGGATATTCGTAAAAATTCCTTCACCGAAAGGATTGTAGGGCATTGGAACAGGCTGCCCAGGGAGGTGGTGGAGTCACCATCCCTGGAGGTATTCAAAAGACATTTAGATGCGGCGCTAAGGGATGTGATTTAGTGGTGGACGTGGTAGTGATAGGTTAATGGTTGGACTCGATGATCTTGGAGGTCTCTTCCAACCAGAACAATTCTATGATTCTATGCCCGCTGGGCAGAAACGCAGGGATGTCACATATTTTCAATTTGTTAGCTTTCTGCATACGTTCCTGGAACAAATCTCCATAAAATGGAGCTAATGAGTCTTGCCTGGTTGAGACACAGAGCTGAAAAGCCCTCCACATAAGGAACAGGCAGTATTAATAATATATTAGTCTTCTCTGCAATACCGTTCTCATAGCTGAGAACATATGTGACCCTGTGCAAGCTTCATCATCTCTCATCTCTGTGCCTTGGGGGCTTCAGGGTAATTTCAAACTTTGAAAGCCTTCCCCTTCGCTTGCTCCAGTTTCTGTTGTTCCTAGAGAGCCATCTGAATTTCACAACATCACCTGAGCAGTAGATAAGTAAAAATTGCCTCAGCCGCAGAGGAGAAATCTAGGTTAATTATGTTGGTAACTTAACCCCCGGGCTAATCTCTAGTCCATTAAGGTAAGCAGATGGTCAGCTCACTGCAGGGAAGAGGAAGAGGGGACAGAGTAGCAGCTCCCATTCACAACATGCAGGACCAGACATGTCCCCGAGCCAGTGGGCATTCCCAGCCTGCTCCCTTCCCCCACAGACGGGTCGTCTTTGCACCCACAGCGGGCAAGACAATCCAGAAAGGGAAGCACAGAGCCACTGGGAGATAAAAAAAGCCCACAGAAGTTGGGGGGGTTTTGTGTGACTCAAGTAATCAGTGCACTAGCATAAATTGAAAGCAGGGAGGGATAGGGAGCGGGAGGCACTTATGGATGGGTCTTGGAGGTTGGCATACCTGAAACCCAGTGGTTAAACAATTTATCCATATGAAATAAAGGTCAGACACAATGTGTCATTGCACAAATAGAGGAGAAGCATTCACAAAGTAGTCTCCTGACCAAAGCAGACACTGAAAGCCCTCCCAGGAACATGACTGTGTGGGCTATGTCCCTCCCAAGCTGACAGGGAGGGAGGACACTGAGGTCAGCGCACAGGGCTAAGAATAGGTGTCCCAGCTCCTGTTCCCAATTCTTTCAGTGATGAATGGATCAAGCAGGAGTAAGACGTTTTGTCTCAGTTTGTCCATCTGTAAAGAATTCCTCTACACCTTGCAGGGAGATTTTGTAAAGCTTAAATGCCTATATAGTGCTTTTCAGCCCTCGGATGAAAAGGGACAGTGACACCTCATCTCTGTTAGCAGCCATCCCATTTCTTCAGTAGACAGGCAGAGATGCCGGGAACTGCTCTGCCTGCCTGAGAGCTCCCTGGCTTCCACTGAAATTGCAGAAGAGTCTTCATCTGCTCTCCTTCGCAGAAACAGCAAATCCCAGGAGGAGAATAGATGAAGATAGGTTTGTGTGCAAACAACTGTGGTATATAGAAGGGATTCTGCAAACTACCTATTTTGGGGATCATTTCTCAGGGAAAAACTGCCCCATCCGAACTTAATCCTCCAACCACTGTAGCAAGTGACTTCCTAAACACTGGCACTCTACAGACCACCCACTAGGAGACCAAAGGTGTCCACAGCATGGGAATATTCAACCTTATAGAGAAACAGAAATTGGGAGCTCCAGACTAACTACTATTTTTAAAGGTACAGTTCAAGACTAATGGTCATGTTGCAATGTTGCATTGTGATATTTGAGATCCCTATGTGAACTCATCACAGGATCAAACCACAACATAACTGTCGAGTTGCCAAGCTGAGACTAACATGCAACATGTACATTAAACAATTATATCCGAAGGAGATGGGACCAGCTGGTGCACATTAGAGCCATTTTACTTATTTAGGGAACAGCCTGAGCAGCCTTCCCTTAAACACGCACTTGGAGGTGAACTGCGCTTTGGGAAAAGCAAGGTTTATAATAAGAAGATGGCATCAGTGAAGCCATGGGTATGTTTACCTGGTGCACTGCAGGCAGAAGCAAGCCCTGGCCATCCTTTGAGCCGATAAAGCTGCATAGCTGTGGTTAGCGTGCTGAGATGCAAGGTGCATTAGCTTATACTAAGTGTTGCACTGAAGCAGTCTCGTGGCTTTCAGATCAGCACTGCCTTGCATCCACTGGCTTAGATGGAAGGTCAAAGGAGCTTACTTCTGCCTGCAATATATCATGTAGGCATTGCCCGCATCGCCTTCCTGTGAGCCTGTAAGTCCCCTGCTCCTCATCTTTCTTTTTTTCCCCTTTCTGTAGTGCAGGTTCTTTTGGGAGGCGAGGATGGACGACACTGAGTGGCACCTCACCACCACTAACATACACACACGCAGAGGGATGGTTCACAAAAGAAACCGCAGCTTCCTTGAGGAAGCCACACACAGCTTCACCTCCCAGGAGCACCCTCCGGGCAGCCATCCTTTCCTCACTGCACCTTGTGGGAGCAGCAACAAAAGCATAGCTTATGTCAGAAAAATGACTGTAGCCAAAGGACCCCTTCTCACTGATGAGTCCCGCTGCCTCTGTGTGTGCCTGTACACCCAGCTCTGCTCACCCAGATATATTTTATCAGCTCCTTGTTCCTGCTGGTACCGCACAACCAACTGAGCTGCTCCTCTTCTGGTTCAAATTTCAACATTAATAAAACATATCCTAAAACAATGCTTATAACCAGCAGCACCAGCCCCTTATACAACACTGCTGGCTCAGGCCCCAGCATGAGGAACCAGGCATCCCCCCAGGTCTTCCAACTGAGATGGCTCGCTGCCTCCTTCCCCACCATCCCAGCCAGCACGCCAGCTTCTCCAGCCCGACGGACCTCGGGTACATGCCGTGCCCCTTGGCACGGCAGCACTTCTGTGGGTAGGCAAGTGTCATAACCTCAGTGTCACTGACAGGCACTTAAGCCACAGGTCCCTAAATCCTCTTCCAGATGCAACTGGGAAACGTCAAGGAAAAGCTAGCAGCGCTCACCCTGCTAAAACTGGTATTACCAGCAGCGGGGTGAGAGCAGGAAAGACACCTTCTTGCACCTCAGAGCCCTGCATGAGTTGGTGGCACAAAGGCACTAAGTCTGCTCCGGCAGCTGGGTGACACCGGCAGCGCCGTGCACCAGCCGCTCTGCACTGAGCCTCGCTGCCTCGTTTTGCATCACCTGCGGAAAGACTGCCATCAGCGCTGGAGAAAGGGAGGTGATGTTTTAAGTAGCAAAGAAGCATCTGACAATGGTAGGCACGTCACAGAGATAACATGGATGTTGGAAACGGTGTGTGGGAAGGAAGCAATTTGTTTCCTTCCTCAAAATACTTGGTCTTGTAAAAAGGCACAGGAAAGATCAGTTTCTCCCTCAGTTCCAGGGAGTCAGATTGATAACAAGCAAGAGCAGGACCCAGAACTTCTCCCACATGCACACCAGCATCGAGCACGTTGTTTGGCAAGCCAAGCTCAGAGGAGAAACAAGCAGTTTTGCTCCCCTCCCCACACTGGTCCCCCGCAGCCCCAAGTGCCATCCCCTCTACACCTCAACATGGCATGGGAAGAAGATACCAAGGTGTAAAGCACAAATCCAGCTCTACCACTCCAGGATGCCCCATGCTGGGAAGGTGGCGAACCTGTGGGACCCTGACGAGGAGCAGGAAGACACCATGTTTCAGCAAAGCTTCCCTCTCCTGAGTCACTCAAAGGAGGAACCCTGCTTTGGATTCAGCCCAGCCCTGCCCAGCAATAATTTCTAATCCAGCATCTGGATCAGAGGAGGCATCGCACTCACAGGCTCTCGTCCTACTGGGGGACTTCAACCATGCCAACATCTGCTGGAAAAGTAGCATAGTGAGCTATAGGCAGTCCAGGAGACTCCTGGAGTGCATGGAAGATAACTTCTTCAACCAGGTAATAGACAGCACTACCAGAGGGGATGTGATACTGGGCCCATTGGTCACCAATGCAAGTGAGCTAATCGGTGACGTCAAGATTGGAGGCAGCCTGGGCTGCAGTGATCATTCACTGGTGGAGTTCACAGTCCTGAGGGATATAGGTCAGGTGAAGAGTAAGGTCAGGACCCTGAATTTTAGGAAAGCAAACTTCCAGCTCTTCAAGGAGTTAGTCACTAGGACCCCCTGGGAAACTGCCCTCAGGGACAAGCGAGCAGAGCAGAGCTGGCAGATCTTTAAGGAGGCTTTCCATAGAGCGCAAGAGCTCTCAATCCCCAGGTGCAAGAAATCAGGCAAGGAAGGCAAGAGATCAGCATGGCTGAGTCAAGACCTGCTGGTCAAACTAAAGGGCAAGAAGGAAATGCACAGGCAGTGGAAGCAGGGACAGGGAAGAGTACAGGGATGCTGCCCAGTTGTGTAGGGACGGGGTCAGGAAGGCCAAGGCGCAGCTGGAGCTGAACTTGGCAAGGGACACAAAGAATAATAAGGGCTTCTACAGGTATGCCAGCCAGAAAAGGAAGGTCAAAGAAAGCGTACTCCCCATGATGAGCAAGACTGGCAAACTGGTAACAACAGACAAGGAGCAGGCTGAGGTACCTGACAACTTTTTTGCCTCAGTCTTCACTGGCAACCTCTCTTCCCACACCTCTCGAGTGGATGGACCACAAGACGGGGACTGGAGGAGCAAAGTCCCTCCCACTGTAAGAGATCAGGTTCATGACCACCTGAGGAACCTGAATGTACATAAGTCTATGGGACCTGATGAGATGCATCCCAGAGTCCTGAGGGAATTGGCTGATGAGTTACCAAACCACTCCCCATGGTATTTGAAAAGTCATGGCAGTCAGGTGAAGTCCCTGGGGACTGGAACAAGGTAAACATTGCACCCATTTTTTAAAAAAGGTAGAAAGGAAGACCCTGGGAACTACCAGCCTGTCAGCTCACCTCTGTGCCTGGAGAAGAGAAGGCTCTGGGGAGACCGTATTGCAGCCTTTCTGTACTTAAAGGGGGCTTATAAGAAAAATGGGGACAAACTTTTTAGCAGGGCCTGCTGCCGTAGGACAAGGGATAATGGTTTTAAACTAAAAGAGGGGAGATACATAAGGAAGAAATTTTTTACAATGAGGGTGGTGAAACACTGGTACAGGTTGCCCACAGAGGTGGTAGATGCCCCATCCCTGGAAACATTCAAGGTCAGGCTGGACGGGGCTCTGAGCAACCTGATCTAGTTGAAGACGTTCCTGCTCACTGCAGGGGGGTTGGACTAGATGGCCTTTAAAAGTCCCTTCCAACCCAAACTATTCTATGATTCTATGTTCTGAAGGATTAGAGAAAGTTAGAGGAGACAGATGGTGTTGCAAAGACGGAGACTTCTTACTGCTTGGCTGCAGCCTGTACTTCCCGAGGTTACAGACGGGATTTCAGAAAGCTCCACCCTCTGTGTAAGCCGCTGCACGCCCAGGGCCAGACAGCCCCACCGTACCAGCAAGACGCTGGCTCAGTGCAGGAACAGCAGAGGCTGCCAGCAGGACAGTTTGCAGATGAGCTGCAAGGAAGAGGGATCCCTCCTCTGCACAGCCTCACAGGGCTTTTGGTTTGGGGCCAGACGGGGAAGAAGGACATTTTGCATCCACCCAGCACTTCGCAGCGACACGAGCACAGCTCCCGTTAGTTTTTACACTGCCTCCCTGCACCACAAGCAACCATCACCCTTCTCAGTTTTACCTGCTGGAAAATGAGGCACCAAAGTTTTGCAGCGAGTCAGTGGCAGAGCCTGGGACAAAGTGCCAGGGGCTGCCCCGGCTCCCTGCATTGTGCTCTGCACCCCTCCAGGAGCGCCCGCACCCGTCTCACTCTGCCCCTGCCCTCAGCCCAGCCGGGGCACCGCGGATGCCCGGGGAAAGGTGACCACCATGTGCCAACTAGCACCAGCCTTGCTCCCAGCGGGGCTGCAAGAGAAGGATGCTTCCACCTTTGGATTTTGGTTTTTATGAGTTTGCAATAGTCTGGGGCTTAGGTGAAAGTTTACGTATGGATGGACTTTTTACTCCTGCTTTTTTCTTCTCTTTAAGATGCATTAAAAATATTAGGTCTCAACTTCCTAATTTTTGCCAAAGACATCTCCAGTGATCTAATGAAATAGTAACATCACAAGGAACAGAACTGAAACCTGAGCCAGGAAACTGGAAGAACCATTGAAAACTCACCCTCTGCTTTATGTTAACACTTACTTAAACCAGTTGCCTGACAAATGCTGGTGAGAAAAAACTGTTTTCCTGAAAACCAATGCAATTTGCAGACAATGATGAAGAAAATTCATGATACACCTTTCCAATCTTCCCGGAAGCCCTCCAGGAAGACCTAGGAGACAGCTTCCTGATAGTTCTCATGTGAATAACAAGTAGAGAAAAGAACCAAAACATTCTCCAGGGGATTTTAGACACCTCTAGATAACGGCAGAGTCAGCAGCAGCACTGCAGTAACCTCCACAAACCAGCAATGGATCAGTGAAACGTGCAGAAGTCTGACAAAAGAAACATCTCTGCTTCTAATGGCAGTATATTTTTCTTTTTATGGGACACCTTTAAAACAAGGTAAAGCGAACAAACCTGAGTCATGGCACTTGGTTCTGCTCTTGGCTCTCTCCAGGCTGCGCAAACCTCGGCAAAACCTCTTCTTTTCATACCCCCTAGTCTTGCCTGCTGCCAAACAAGGATCTCGGGGACATTTTTGAGGCCTAGAGATGAAAATGTATTTTGACAGGTGCAGGAGGAGTAAGCAGCACCCCCTAATTTTGCACTGGTGTAGCCAGGTCACAGGTTCCCCTTCCTGCCCACTCCGTGATATTGCCAGTCACATCCAGGACAGGGGTCGCAGAAGCTTCTTGCACAACTCCAAGCAGTTGCAAACTGAACGTGCACCCATGCCCTTGATTTAATTAATAAATAAAACTCTAGAAAGCCCATGCAGTGCTCCCTCTCCCTCTGCTTTCAATAAAAAAAAAAAAAAAAAACAAAAAAAACCCAACAAACCACCACCTAAAGCTCAGTGGACCAAAACCCAAGTGGTGAATCTGAGCGTGGTCTGAGGGCAGGCAGCGCTTTATACCTCCATCTTCTGCTTCAGTGGAATGGGCTGAGGGCGTTATTTACAGCAGAGGCATTGTTACACACCAGTTACTCTTTCTTTGGGAGCTGTGGAGGCTGCAGGAATAATAAGATAATTATCCCCGTTATGCCCAGCTATGGTGGGAAAGGGACCGCCTTTGTCCCGTGCTCCAGACTGCACGAGCTTGGGCGGTTTTGTTCTACCAGCAGAGACACCTTTGCGGAGGCCCCCAGGACATTTCGGCTGGGGCAGCGCCTGGCTGCACGTGGTGGGGCACGAAGACCACAACAGACCCTGGATATCCCCACACAGCAGAAATCCTCCCCCTGGGACATTTCAGTCTAGCGAGCGCCCAGCGCATCCCTGCTCACCTCAAAACACACACCATGCCCTACTTGGGCGAGGATCGTCGGGAAATGCAGACGGCAGATGGAAGGGAATTAAACTCAGATTGAGGAGAGACTGGCCCCCCAGAATTGAGACTTATTCCTGGCAGCGCGCAGCTGAAAAGCACTTAGGTATCAGCGCTCCTTGTTAATTCACCAGGGGGTATTATCCAAGCTTGTTACAAGATTGATGTTCACTGTGGTACGGTTGTTAATAGTTACCCTCAGCACTTGGCCTGAATAGGGATACAAAAATCTAGTAGCCAGAAGTTGTTTCTCCTCCTCGCTTGATCATTTTGCTGATCCCTTGGCCTGAGCATAATGATCAGATTAGAAGGCTCGCTTTTTATTTTTTTGGCTTCTTAGTCTCCTTAAACTAGATTCACGCTTCCGTGGGCCACTTGTCATCGCTGCCAGGAGTGTTAATTAGAGCCGATGAGAACCTGCATGACCTGCGGTGGCACAAAAATGGCATTGTGGAGGAGCAGTGACTCCAGCAGAAGGCTTGAACCAGGAGCTTGACAGAGCAGCCACCCTCACTTGGTGGCCCAACTCGTGCAATGGCTCTGCACACATTCAGGCAGTCAAGAAACTGCCAGAAAGCAAGAGAAAGGTGGTGCAGTCACCAAGCCCGACAGCGAGAACACAGCTGAAATTCCTTAATGCAAAGTTACACGCTGTGCTGCTCTGCCTGCGGGTGGGCTAGACAGGCCCTTCCACCCTAATCCTTTTCACCATCCTGTGTTTCAGGGAAGACACAGGATTGTAGGCTTCATAGACTGCAAAGCAACCATTCTTAAGGTAACACCCTTCCGCAATATTCCTTTTATTTCAGCAAGCACTGCGAGCACGATGGCTCAGTGCTCTCGTAAAAAAAAAAGCTCAGCAGCAGCAGCAGCAACAACCCTCACATCTGTGAGATTATTTGCAAAGGATCACTGTCCTTTGCCTGTTCTCCACCACCACGTCCGCTGGCTTTCAACAACCCCTGGCTCAGAGGAGCCCCTGTGGGCCTGACAGCCGCGTGGGGATGAGCACAACGGGGCCGGTCATCACAAGGCTGCACACAGCAGTTGCATTTACGGAGGTGGTGCCTGTGACTTGTTGAATCTACTTCAGTGGGAAAACAAAAAGCCTTTTTTTCTCCCCCTCCTTGTTTTTAAATGGGCGCCAGGCACATGAGAATGACGCCGGCTTTGCGCACAGCTGTAGCACCCGCGCCCCATACCACCGGCAGCAGGAAAACCGCTCGCTGTGGGACCCACTGTGGCAGGCACTTAGCTACGGGGGCACAAACTTCATTTACGCCCTCAGCCGCCTGGAAGGGGCAAATATCCTCGAGGGCTCCTGCCTGCTCGCTGGGGAAAGCTGCCGAGCCCCAGGGTCCTGTGCGTCCCATTACTGGGGCAGCAGAGGAAGGGAGGCAAGGAGGGACTCTGCACAGCAGCAAAGGGGAAGCAGAACCCAACTATTTTTGGCAAATAAAACAACACAAGCAGAAAAACTGGACAAGGTGCGAAGATGATGAAAGGGAAATTAATTTTAAGAGAAAAAACACATCTATAAGCACTGAAGTATTACCTTCTGGCACACACAGGTTTTCCTGTTCCTCTCCTCCAAAATAACTCAGGACAAAATAAAATCTGTTCTTTACGAAATCCAGATAGTAATTAGTTTATGAAGGAAAGAGGCATGGAAGTTATGGATGCCATGGATGAAGCAGGAGTTGAAACTCAGAGCTTTGTTTTCACTCCACTTTTCCCCTCCTCTCTGCCAGCAGCCGATGCCTAGGTAAAGCAACAGCCTGCACCTCCCCTCCCCAGCCTGCTTTTTGTCTCTCTTTCAACCTAGGTGAGAGTCATCAGCCTTCCAGCTTGATCCCAGCAGGAAAATCCAGCCCCTCTGCCAGGAAAGGGTTGGCCGGGACATCTTTTCCCCCCTAAAACCCTCTGCTGCCCCAGCCCACAGCCGCACTAGCCACACGAAGCCGGGCTGCTGACCTTACCCTGGCACAAGCCTCTCCACATATTTCATAAGGGGATTGTTGTTTTCTCGTGGGTTACGCATTTAAGAACATTATATTTTGAGCATGGATAGAAAGGATCTATTTAACCAGATCTTTTATTCCCTCTCTCACCCACACATACACACTTGCTGCTCCCTCACAGCCAGCTCTCTGTGTGCACACACACCATGCATGCCTTTTGGCCGCCTCCATCACGCTAGGTTTAATTAAACACCCTGGAGGCTTGTTTCTAAACCCAGATTATTGATAGATTTTTAATTTTTTTGTTTGTTTTATACCCTGACTGCTGCATTTCAGGACTAAATGAGGTGAACAAAAGGATTCAAACAAGAGGGAGGGAGGGGAAGACCAGCAGTGCTCAGATCCGAGCAGGACGAGGACATAGGCTGCACTTGGAGCAGGATGCGGGAAAACACAGCCTTAGTCCCTGAGGAAGTCCAATCCCCACCACGGACTGCGAGCATCCCACCAGTCCTCGAATGAATCGCATCCCAGTCACTAGGAAGGAAAGACTGGAACGGACCATCAGGGTCACCAAATGCAGCATCGTGCAATTGCTGGCAGTCTGGCAACGGACATCTTGATACGGAAAGGTCCCACAAAGAGTAACTGTGCCCCTGACAGTAGAAGACTTGAGCTGTAACTACAGAGTGCCCAGGGACAGGAGGGCAGATGAAGTGCTCCACTAACAGCCTGCAAGTCTCTGCTGTGCATCTTCACCATCAGGAGGAATTTATTGGGCAAAAATACCCAGAAATATGAAAGAGTGGAGCATGCCCTAAAGTACAAAGGAGGGGAAAAAACCCAACCAGATTACAGCAGATCTTGACGTGCTGATCAGAGGGAGAAACCTACCTCTGACCCTACAAATGGCCAACAGACAGTCTGAAACATGAAGTTAAAGCATGTGCAAGAAAGGCTAAGGTTATGAGCATTGTCCAGGTAAACTGAGAAAGCCTAGAAGGAAATCCCTCCAAGGATGCCAGCACTCAGGCTGGAAAGATCCTTTCATCTCCAGTTGGTGCAGGCTTTCCTGCCTAACTGAGGCTCTGGTTTCCAAGACACCTAGTGCAAATGACAGTGAGATGAATTGGGTGTGTTATTTACTCCAAAAACCCGCCCAGGATTTATGCTGGCTGCTCATCTTCATGCTGGATCCAAATCCAATGCCCCTACTGTTGCCAACATTGAAACAAGAAAAAGGTTTTACTTTGTGAGAAGGCAGGAAAAAGAAACCACGATAAATCACGTGCCACTGCTGAATATCTCTGGGAGAGCTCACACCATCCCTGCAAAGACACAGAGGAACAAGGGTACCGGGGTGGGGGAGAAAGAGGGAAAGTCCAGCCTAATTTTGCAGCGCTGGATGTTAGTGTTGCAGGAAAAGCTGCTCATTCCCATGCAGCAGCTGCTGCCGCAAGGGCCAGAGGGGCAGGTGAGGAGGAAGCTGCAGCCTGGAGCAGCCAAGCCAACATGCAATGAACGCCGGTAGCCTCAATGCTGCAAAGAGAGGGAGACTGCCAGGAGCCTGCCCCTGCTCTGCCCACCCCGTGACTCCACAAGTGTGACTACGTGTGCTCCCCCCCAACTTGCCCTAGCTTGTAGCATACTTGACCTGCCTCCTGGGTTTCTTGCCAGGCTTAACTCAGCATCTGCAACGGCCCATGATGAAAAGCGCTGTCTAAAGCGGTGCAAAGTACTGCATGCACTGGTTTCTGACAACACTTGCCAACTGTTTTACTGCATCGCAAGGCAGACAAAGGCTCAACACACAGAGCATCAAGACTCAGGCTCAGCCCCGTCCAGTACCATGGCAACAAAGGTCCTGTGCCCAAGTTGACACTGGTTTTAGTGACACAGCACAAACTCCAGTTTATGTTTTACCTAGGGAAATGCAAAAGTCTTTCGTACTAGACTGAACCTTATCCTCAAACAGCCTTCTTGTTCCTCCCACTCCTCCAGAGAACATGCCTCTGCCGTGCAGAGTTTTATGCCTTGAAATAAATGGGATGGCTTCATTGAGCACAGGCACAAGTCAGAAGCGGCATCGACCCGTGGTATGGGCTGAGCAGCACCTGCGGGACCTGTGCCGGGGCCGGAGGGAGCATCTCATCTTACCCCTCAAAGGAGGGCAGAGGATCTCTCACTGCCATTGGAGCTGCCCAGGGGATTAGCCCACAGTTGTTCGCCTTTGATGAGAGAGAAGGCAGGCATGTGAGCCCAGCTCAGCGCTCAGGGTACCTTCTGTCAATCAAAGGACTGAAAGTTGCAGCAATCAAGGCCAGAAAGTGCCTCAGCTGAGCTGAGCTATAACTGGTAACTACAAAACTCAGCAACATTCCTGCTTTGTAGTCTTGTACAAGCTCAGAGTGAGACCTTAAGCTTTACACACACACTCCCACCCCAGACACTCAAGGAATCCCCAAGGAGCAGGACTGAAGCCTAGATTCCTGCAACCTGCTGGCTTGGGTTTTCTTATGCCTAATAATCTACCTAAGTTCACATTACAGACCTCCTTTCCCTCAGCGGGGTTATTAATTTGGTTTGCTTTCTTAATCTAGTTGTATGTTTTGATGAATTCCAGCAAACACAGTATTTTGGAGACTCCTGTCAAACAGGGCTGAAATTGGCCAACGAGGTACAAAGCTATAAGGGTGAAGCAGACGGTGCAACTTCACAGTCCTTCCCTCCCAGTAAAACTGGGCTAAAAATGGATCCTGCAATTGCACTGTTTAGTTACTGCACCAAGAAAAACCCGACAGCCTCAAATCCTGTCTGAAATGCACGGTTTGGGCTAAACAGCCCTTTCCATTCTTGGCTTCATTTAGGCAATAGATTTTTCAGGACTTTTAAATACTTGAAACATTTGAAACGAACTGTATAAGAGATTATTGACATCCCTTTCTTTACCCAACTTAGCTCCTGAACCCTTCCTGCCTATCCCGGGATACATACAACCATGAGGAGGTGGGAGCGCAGGCAAGAACGGAAGCGTTGCAGTGGCTTGCTGAGGTACCACCCCCCACCTAAACCCTGGGCACAAGCCCAGGTTTAGGCTGAGCTGCTTCGTTGAGCAAACCCACACCATCAGGCTCGTTCCTAGCTGTGGCTCTCGCCCCATTCCCTCTCCTCAGTCACAGTGGGGCTGTGCCAAATCACCCCTGCGGCCACTGTGCAACCAAGGATCAGCTCCCACGATGGCTACACAAAGCGTGCCTGCTTAAGCTTCTTCCACTGCAGTTCTGGGGCCTGCACAGGATGAGCTGGGATTCAGGGTCAAAGTGTCAGCAATTCCTTGGTAAGCACCCAAGTGCTCCAGGAGGGCCAGTAACCCAACGTGTGGAGCCTGATGCCACTCCTCCATGCTGCCCAGCAGCCACTCCTCGATGCCCAGCCACTTCGCAAGCCCCACCGATTTTCAGCAAGGCAAAAACCCGAAGGACAGAGGCTTAGCGAGCTGAAGGTCAGAGCTAGACACACCTGGGCCTGACTCCATGGGGGCAGAGAGCAACCTCACATCATGGAACAAGGACACCACCTCCACGGGGCATCAGTGGGGAGAAAGGGGCAAACCTCCTGGTGGGGAGCAGGAGCTTCATCCCAAAACCCCACACTGCCCTCCTCCCCTCCGGAGGTCAGGTATTAAAGCACAGGCACCGCAACCCAGTCGCTGCGTAGGCGCAAGAGCCGGAGGTGAAGGCAAAGAGCAGAAACTATTTCAGGTTACATGACCCCATCTCCACCAAATAGGATTGTCAGACACAATCCAATTGGCCGAGGTGGGTCACGGTGCTGAAAATAGTTTTGTACTCTTGCCCTCTTAGCTGGTAAATAGCTTTCAGCCCCCAAAAGTGCTGAGCTGAGCTATGCATTGGTGGAAACTGCTTGCACAAAAGTGAGACAGCTCGAGGAGGGGGAAGGGGAAACCTGGGCACCGGGTGGAATGCTGCTGCGGCATATTCAGGTCAAAAGGACACCCTGAAAGGAGCCATTAAAAAAAAAAAAAAAGAAAAGACAAGACAAGAAATGAGTTTGAAGTTGCAAACCACTTAAAGTTTCATCTATGATTTCTATTTAGGCACATCTCATACACAAAGCCTGCATGGTTAATGCAGGACTAGGAACATAGGAAGTGGCATAGAACAGAATCTATTAGCACACAGAGCCTGGCCCCTGTCATATAATCCCTTTCACAGACAGATCGAGACTCATCTTAAAGGCTGTATGGGTGTTTTGCTCCTGTTACTCTGCTTGGAATCTTCTTCCCAAACTTCCCTGATCTAACAGTTCAAAATTTTGCTTTAATTCCCAGACTAGATTACCACAACTGATTTATAGGAGCCTGTACTGTTGCCAGCACCTTCACTTAGCCTTAAAAAGCTCTTCCCTCATCACGCTGTTTACCTACTGACATATTTACAGAGCACTTTCATACTCCCCCTACCATTTTCCTCAGGCTAAACAGTCAAAGCTCTTCTAATCTCCCCTTGTAGGACAGGCTTTCCATTGCCTCATCATCCTGACAGGCACCTGCTTCAAGTGCTTGCTTCTGCTTAGCAAAATCAGCTAAGAGCAACTCCCTCTGCCCAAAGGAGGAGACAAGGTTTTGGGAGGTTGCTTTTTTGTTGTTGTTGATTGGTTTTAGCTGATTTGTTTGGATTTTTTTTTTTTAAAAAAAAACTTTCTCCCTCTGTGTTTTAGTCACTTGATTTTTCAATGTCAACACTTCGGTCTTCTCTGATCCCAGAGGAGCTGCATTCTTTTAGCCCTTTAAAAGCTCCCTGCACTCAGCTGTCAGGACAGCCCCACGTACAGCCCATCCATTGCCTGTCCCCACCACAGGCATTGGGATGATGGGAAGGAGGGGCTGATGCTGGAGCAATTTAATTCCTACTCTCTGGCACAGGCGATTCAAACAGGAATTCCATTCCTAGCTGTCAGCACAGGCCAAAAGAAAAGCGTGCTCACGGCAATACTGAGCAGGAGCCTTTATCCCACCAAACTCACCAGGATGGAGGAGCGAGTGGGGCTCAGCAGGGCTGTCTCCTCCCTCCCGCCCCTGCTCTGCCTGGCGCTTACAGGACACTCACAGCGCTCACTCCCTCCTGCTCCGTTTCCATTAGCATGGGATGATGCAACTAGACTTTTGCTGCAATTTGCCGAGGAACGCTGCTGTCCAAACTGATGAAACAGCAATTCAGCAGAGGATGCAGGAGGCACTTTAGAGAAGTGGCAGTGACACCAGACAAGCTTTCACCGCATTTATCAAAGTGCCTGCAGATTCCATTTTAAGGCGGGTAGCAACACTTATAAATAATGAGCAGAGCTCCTCTGCATCTAGAGCATTTTAATAAATAAAAATGCAAAAAAGAAGCCTAAACAGCACAGTTAGTTCTGCTTCTGCAACCCTTTTGGTCTTCCAGCAATATATATCAATGATTTTCTCCTTTGCAGTCCCTGAAAGCATGACTCTGCTGGGGTGATGCCCCTTTAGCACAGACATGATCTTTCATATACAGAGGCCAAGCTACTACCCTATTACTGACAAATGCAGAGCTCTGTTTGCGTGTGTGTGTGCACACGTGAGCGCATGTGTATGATTTCACTCACCAGCTGCTTGCTCAGGCTTCAGGCACAGAATAAACCAGCCCAGTGCCTTCCCTGCACACTCTAACTTTATGCATACTTCCTTCCAATCACTACCGGTTAAGTGGATGGCATTTTGTTTGCGGATCTGTTTTCTATTTCATCATCCAATTTTAAGTCCTCATGAAGAATGACAAAGGAAAGAGCAGGAAAATATTTCCTGAGACCCAGCTTGGCCAATGTCCCCCCTTCCTGCCCCGCAGCATCCCTGCTGCTCTACCTGTGAGCTAGTATAAAGCACAGATGACAAAACGCCTAGCAGTCTTCCAACACGGGCTCAGAGGGAAACGTGGAGCCCACTCACAGCATCAAAGCAACCTTTCCAACACCACATTTCCTTATGCACCATTAAAACACAGCCTGACCTAGCAGGACAGCAGGATGACAACACACGTACGCACAGCAGCACAGGCACATGCACACTGCCCAAACCACATCCCACTCTGCAAGGATGCTCTGCCAGAACACTCACGTCTCTGGAGGTCCTGAACAGTTCTGGCAGCGCATCCTGTGACCAGGCTCGAACAAGGTGTGCCGCTATGAGCATTGCACTTTATTCAGCCTTTGCAAGTCTCGGGGAGCAAAGTCGGGATGGCTGGGTCTCTGCTGCACACCCTGCGGTGCCTGCCCTTTCACGCCCAGCTTGAGTGATGCCCACCGTATGGCACAGTAAGTATGCCCTCTCCACTAATGTGATTCACAGCCTAATTAAACCCCTGCAGAAAGAAGACATTTTCTCCGCGACTTGCTGCGAGTTATCTGCACAGGCTTGCCGAGATGCAGCCGTGGCTGCTGCCGCCACAGCATCCTCTCTGCAAAAGAGACAGGAAGGTGCCGTGGGGAGGGAAATGGCTTCTACTGGAATAATTTACTTCGCTGATGAATACTTGGAAGTGCCAGTTCACCGGAGCTTCCCGGTCCCCCCTCCAGCGTGGCAGGCAGCGTGAGCCAGGAGCCAACCCGCCTGCAGCCGCTGCCAGGGTCCCAGGTTTGCTGGAGAAATACACGTGCTGCGCTGGTGGGAACCCACCTCTCCTTCCCAGGCTATTCAGGCAAACATATCTGAATCTAAAACAAGGGGCACACTGTTACCGAAACCACGAAACCCTAACAAGCGTAAGCAGTTTGTTCTCGCCGCCCGCTCACAATGGGAGTCACTGTGGGTCATGCGGGAAAGTGAAAGAGGGAAACAAATGGTTCCCAGGACCCTTTTTCTTTGGGGTCCAAAAGGGACAAAAAAACCCGAAGAACACAGCAAATCGGACACAAATGTCACAAAACTTAAAAAAAAAAATAAAAAGGGAGAAAAATAAATAACCTGAGTTCAACTGCCTGAGTATCATTGTGCAGCTGAAGAGCCTGCTCCTCTTGGGAAGGGTTTCCTTTCTTAGTGAATGCATCCTGCTGAATTACGCAGAGATGCTAGTGAAGGGATGCTCCCTTCCCAGCAGGGAAAGTGTAAATTCAAAGCCCTAAGAATTCAGAATGCAGCTCTCGGAAAACACTGAGCTGTTCCCAGGATCATATTTATGGCTGGATTTAGAGGGTTTTATACAGTATTTAGAGCTACTGTTGCGTTTGGGGTTTTTTGGGGGTGACTTCTGCATTTCCTTTTACTTAATTGTGAGTCATCCAGGTGAGAACCACGTGCAGATTGGTTAATAAAACTGAAATGTAACAAGCTAAACTATCGTCACAGTCTCATAGCTGAACACTCCTAATCTGGAAATGAAATGCTAAAGGTTCTCATAGTAACATTATCTCAGTGTTTTACATACCCAAAATCCAGCAAAGTGGTCTTTGAAAAAAACCACAAAGAAATATTCATACTGAAAATACCATCTTCTCCATGCACAATAAAGACAAGATAACATTTCCCAAATGTCACAATTTAGAAAACTGAGACATTAATGTAACACAAGCGTCTGTATTTTTCTCTCCCTGAATTCCCCACAACTTCCACTGCTAAAAAAAAATAAAGGATCAGCTCAGTTATGTATTACCAGTTATGTATAACCAGAGCTGCTCAGCTTGAACAAGTTCCACAGGCTTCACCAGCATAAACTCTGTAAGATGGAACGCAGCGTTTAAAAGCTACCTGGTAAGAAGGTCACCCTCCTGCAGAGTTTATACACCCCATAGAAGTACAAAGATTTCGTCAATACGTTGGTTGTGTTAAACCTTGCCTAAAGTTTCCATACTGAAAATTGTCACAGGAGACGAAGAATTCCAGTGGGACTCAGAAACTTATTTTCCTCTGGGCCCCTTGTGCTTCATCAGTGGATAATATTGATACAAGGTCTGATGCTGCTGGGCCCTGAGCATCCGTGGAGCTCCCTGGGCACGTCACAGGGCTGGCAGCTATCGCAGCCCCATTGAAGTGCTGAGCATAACAGCGCACCAGCCCCTATAGTCTCAAACAGCAGCGAGTGCTTAGCTCCCTCGAAATGTGCTGCTACCAATGCTGATTTGTAAACATTTTTTGTTCAGTTTTTCTATTTCTTTTTTTCTTCCTCATGGCAAAGAGCAAGAAGAGCTCTTCTAATAAAAAAAAGTGATTGAGTCACTGCATACTTTAACTTTGACCCTTTCATATTACAAATAACCCCTCGCGAAAGATCAAAATAAAGCCACCATCCTTCACAACTCCACAGCACCTTCTTCTTTTCAGAGCGTAGTGGTACCACTCCATCATCAAGACACAGGCACACACAAAACATTGCCAAATCTATGAGTGGAAATCCCCTCCCCTAGGCTGAGACAAAACTGGGACACACCATCCCAATAAGAAAGCCCTTCTTACTAGTCACGGGTGTATGAAAGCTGAGAGCGCAATGAGGTTTCCAGCGCTGACACAGGCAGCCAGAGGACTGCTCACGGGAGAAGGAATCATCCTGCAGTGATGCCACCCAGCTGGGAAGGTGACTTGGTGGCAGCACGTGGGAGAGGTACCAATTCATTCAAAGTCTCCACTAACTTTTTATGCCCAGGAATATTTCAGTGCCTGATTCCCAACGAAGTCAGGAAACACCAGGAAAGCAGCTAGAGGCCAGGTGCCTCCACACCTCTGTAGGTCTGTCTCTCACTCTCCCTTCTGCCCCATTACCCCTGGGCATGGGCAGGCAGCCACAACAGCCTGTCCTTCACACAGGGCTGGCTCCATGGCACGAGCGTTGGAGTAACCAAAGAGCACACCAACCTGCAGAGCCTGGGGAATAGGAAACACTGGATTTCTAGTGCTTCTGTCGGAGGTAGAAAAGCAGTCGCCTACCCGCTCCAAGCCTCCACCACCAACCTGAATGAGCCCCATACTGCTTGCAGGCTTCAGTGCCACCCTCACGCCTCCAGTCCTACCCTGCTGCCAGAGCTGGGGTGGAAGCAGAGGGGGCGACGGCAACACCTCCGGCCCCTACACATGCTCCACCGCTTGCTTGCTGCAGAGGGGTGTAACTCACTTGAATTAATGTCTCCATGAGCAAGGGGAGAACAGGACTGCAAGATCTCAGCGCATGAGAAGGTGTCAGCGGAGGACAAATGAAAAGTACTCGGTGGAAAAACCGAGAAAAAGAGGTGCAACTAAATTAAAACTTTACAAAGTGACCAGAAGAAAGCATTACCTTTCCTTATCAGCAATTTACCCACACTGACAGAAGAGAAAGGTTTCTCATTCTCGTCTGCTGTGAACTAGCGATTTAACACATTGTGACCAGTTTTAGTGGGCTTTGTTCGTTGCCAGCCTTGGCAGAGGTCTGCCTGGCCTCATCGCTGTCCCCACGCTCCAGCTGGCTCTTCCCACCGCAACAGCGAGGGAAGCCTGCTCTGCTGCTGCCCCTTCTGTGCCTGCTCTGCAGAATTTAAATGTCATCAGTGTGACACTATTTGGGGGAAAAACACAAACAAACCTGGAGTCCCTTACCTCTACCCACAGAGGGGAAAAAAAAGGAAAACAATTCAGAAAAGCGGTACCTACAGCCGCCCTGGCACATCACAACGCTGGGAGCTCTTTTGTGGCTTTGCAGTTGGGACTCCTCATGCAACCCAAAGCTCCTGGAAGCTGAAGGCAGCAGGAGAAGTAGCCAAGTTCTCCCACACCTTGCTGAGGAGAGGAGCCTCCCCATGGGCAATCCATCGTGATGCCTGCGCCAGCATCATCTGGAGGGTAAACTCCAAAAAAATTACCAGAGAGGGCTGTCAGCCCTCATCTGCATCTGGCTGCAGTAATGAGACTCCAACACTTCAAACCCAGTCAGCTCACTACGGGGTCCCGCCTGGCGACACGCTCAGCGTGGTGGGATGGGGCAGGAGGGTTTGGTTTGCCCAGGCTCAGAGGTCCCAGGGCAGGGGGTTAGATGTTGCTCCTCTGTCCTGTCTTTACCCTGACAGCTTGGAGAGGGGGAGTCGCAACTGTGTGTCTGGAAACAAACGCCAACACAAAAAGCTACCTGCGTGGCAGGATGTGTTTTTTAGAAGACGACATCAGGGATGAGGCAGAGGACTGCCTCTGAGCTGAAGCATCAGTGTGAACTCACGAGGCAGGAGCCCTGGGCACAATGCACGCTCGCCCCCGTGCACGCACCCGCACATCATTCAAGCCTTTGGCAAAGGACCCTATCTCATCCCCCATCCCTTGCTGCCACTCCAGTTTGACTTATCCCTCCCTTTTTTACTACCTCAGCACCACACGAAAACCAGCTGCGAGTCAAACAAGCCTCTGATAGACCATAAAGCCCTAAGTGGGGACAGGCTGGGGCTGCTTAAAATGAGTGGCATGTTGCCCGGGGCCGGGAGCCTGCCCCCCACCAGCCCGGCGCCCTGGGCTTCAGCAGAGGGGCTGAAAAGCCCCATTGAGGACGGCGGGGACGTCAGGGCTGGCTGAACATCCCGTCCGGGAACAGTGGGCTCCTTGTTCGCCCGCCTGGGCGGTGGGGAAGCCTCAGCAGAAAGCCTGCTATTGAAATGGAAATCAGGGCCTTGCACCCAGCCAGGAGGAGAAGGAGGAGGAGGAGGAGGATCGCTGGCTCCTCCCGAACAACAAGGTCACTGGGAGACTTCAGACGGGGGAAAGGATAGAGGGGAAAGGGATGGAGGAGGGGGAAACACGCTCCAGCACACACGCTGCACAAGCTGATGCTGGAAGGGGAGAGAACAAAACCCCTTTGGGGGAATAAAAGGAATCCAGCCTCCCTGGCAAGGGCGAGGGAGGCGCTGGGTGTGACCACTTGGTTGTTTTGCTCCGTGAGAAGCAAATTTGGCAAGGCCGGGCATCTAACATGCCTGTGATCCCAAAAGCACATCTCATATGCAAGTGACCCACATTACACATGGAGAAATAACAGTCCCAAGGAATAAGGCCCCCTGCCCACGGACTTGTAGCAGGCCTGGTGCAGAGACGTGCTCATAACCCCGTGCAAAACTTGTTATCGAGTCCTAAGAAATTTCTCTCTCTTCTTCAAACAGCAGAACCTGTGAATCCATCCCTTTCTTCTCAGTTTTTTTTGTTTGGTTGGGTTTTTTTGTTTGGTTTTTTTGTTTGTTTGGTTGGTTTTTTCTTCTGTTGGAGGAGTGGAACAAGGCAAGAGGATGGGTGTAGTATCATCAGTAACTTGTGCTGGATCATTACATGATAACACGTCTTTCCAGGCTGCAAGAAAATGCAGTGGCTCTTCACACAAGCCGTCTGAGCAAGCAATTCAGCAATGAAATAAATCAAGGCAAACCCTCAATAAATTAAACCTGAATTAAATTAATTAAGAGGAGACATTATGACTTCAATCACAGGGAATTCTACAAGCCAACCTGTGGCTTTAATTTCACAGCTGTGCTTGTGCTACCCTGTGGTGCTATCAGTCTAAATTAATTCTAGGTACTCACCCAACAACAGCCTAGGAGACAGTGGCTACCCTACAGAGCCCAACAACTGAGGTCCAGTTCTCTCTCCTCATCCCAGTCTTCATCCTGGATCAGGCTCGACCAGGCAGGGAAACATCTCTTCCCCTAGTCTCGATGGCACCTTTCCCACGCACTGTTTCTCTGTGCAGGACACTGGGAAAAGACAGAGCCTAAAAATGACCTTTAGTTTGCACATTCCTTTCTCAGGCAGGAGTAAAAACAAAAAAGTTGGGGTTTTTTTTTTTTGTCTTCAGCATTGGTAATGGGATAACAGAGAGGCAGTTTCTCCAGGAGGATGCTGTGGGAGATGGTGTCAAAGGCTTTACTAAAGTCCAGGTACACAACGTCCACAGCCTTTCCCTCATCCACTAAGCGGGTCACCATGTCATAGAAGGAGATCAGGTTGGTCAGGCAGGACCTGCCTTTCATAAACCCGTGCTGACTGGGCCCGATCAGCTGGTTGTCCCGTATGTGCCGTGTGATGGCACTCAAGATGATCTGCTCCATAACCTTCCCGGGCACCGAGGTCAGGCTGACAGGCCTGTAATTCCCCGGATCCTCCTTCCGGCCCAAACAACATACTTGGAAATAAAATATGGAGAAACACAGGGAAGGCTTCATTTGCCCAGAAACTTGGCAGTCTCCAAACTCCCCCAGCAGGTAAGAAAGCCTCTCTCTAAGCCGTTAAGATAAAGCACAAAGTGCCACAGACAGACACAACAGAAATACATGTTTTCAAAGCTCACCAAGGTAGGAGGGAGATTACTTTGATTAAAAAGCTACACTTCCACATTGGGAAAGACAAATGTGTTCTGCAGAGCAACGAAACCTCTCTCCAGATCCTATCACCCCTAGGAATTAAGAGCCACTATCCGTGGGTTTCTCACAGCACCAGTCTCCCTCATACTTTCAATAGCGACTCACACGCAGCTGAAACACCTAGAGACTGGAGGGCAGGGAAGGGGAGGATGGTCTCTTGTGGCCATTGATTTTTGTAGGAGAAAGTGGTTCGGTTACTCTCCAGGTAATGCCTGGTGACCATTTTAGCCCTCTTAGTATCTGCGATTCCTTCACAACACATGGTTTAAAAAATTGTTTACTCTCAATTCACAATTGGTTTGAAAATGATTTACTCTCGATTCACAATCACTTGGTAAATGATTTAAGAAAAAAAAAAAACCCTTTCCATTTGAGAGAGCGACTCTGCTTGCACCAGCTCTTCGTGTATCTGGTAACCTCGATCACAGGGCGCTGGGTCTTGACACAATCTGAGAGCAAGAGACCAGGAAAGCTAAACAGAAAATTTTCTTGCTTGCTCCCAGGAATGCCCATGCAGTGAATAGCCATCTCCCAAACACTTATGCAACTGAACCTGCCTGTACGAAGACTTAGGAGCAAGCAGACGAGGACAGCCAAACCCCCCAGCTTCCCCTCGCAATAAGGAGTATTTACAAACCCCACTCAGGGTGGGCAGGAGGCCAGCTCATTGGACCTGATAAGGTATGGTGATCTCGACATACATTTCATGGGCCTTAGCGCCTTTTCTCCACGATGGAGAATCAGGAGCAGGGAGGGAGGGAGAATGCCGTGCCAGCAACTGTTATCAGAGTCATGTTTGATCAGCTTCCCCTCTCGCTTCCAATTGACCTGCTGCAGCCCCAGGCACCAAGCGAGGCAGGAGGAAGGTGCTCTGGGAACTTTGGTCTCCCTCCTGTTTGGTCCCTCATGCTGTACAAATTTTCCTCTGTCCAAGCCCTGAAAAACACCACCATCTATCTTGCTTCTGAATGAGGGCTTCTGTGCAAAAGCCTACTAAGTTAGTGTAGGTCGGGGGCCTAAATTCAGGTAGTGGGAGTCATTTCCATGTGAATCAGACCAACCCTTTCATGATTTTGAGGGCATAAAAGAGGGGACCCCCATCCCCTTAGGGGCTCCCGGTCTCGTCTTCAGCAGGACCAAACATCTTCAGCACCTGCTTTGGAACTAAACTTGGGAGCTTTGTTCAGCCTCCCAAGAAAGCAGCTCACTACTTCAAAGAGGAGGTGACTGCTCCTCACGTACCTCAATACAAATGTAGGTGTCCAGCTTTAGGCACCCAAGTGTGGTATATTTGGCCTAATTGAACTGGCAGGAGTCCCACCATCTGCCTTTGCAAAAGGCTGGGTTAGACAGCCTCCACAAAATACACATCACATCCAGCCAAGAGACCATTTTGTCCTCAACTTCCACTCTTCTGAATAAAAACAAAAGCAGGGAAGATGCCCAAGGAGTGTCTTTTGACCACTGCCAGGGAACGTGACTTCCCTGCCTCACTTGGTGGCTCCTCTTCCCCAGACACTGCAACACTGGGGGAGAGACTAAAAGTGCAGTTAGCATGGCATACGTGAGCTCACCCACCACTTTTGGCAGTCCTTGCTGCTGGAGACCCCAGGTCTGATTGTTCCACTTGGGTAACAGGCATGTGCTGCCCACCACGTGTAGCTCCTGGGGAAATTCAGTGCCTATCCCTCCCACATCCACCAGCCTCCCCACATTTTCAGTCATCAGCTGAAGCCATTTATTTACACTAGAGTCACCTCTCTCCTTTTCCTTCCTATTTTTCTTCCTGAAGGAAGGAACAGACTCTGCCCCTACTGCCAGCAACGATGATCAAATACTTGTACTGCAGAAGTCCCACAACATGTTTTGCTGAATGGTCCCTGCACCAAAACTCTTCTCCTGTTAAACGGGACAGCAGCAAATCCCAAACAGGCAGTGAATGACCACCACACCAGTGAGTTCTCAGCACAGAACTAACAGGAGAAATTCCAGGAAAATAATGTACCTGTAGGGAAAGGAAGAAAGGTACAATCTACTTTGCAGTGATTTAAACCCTTTGGATTTCTTAAATTAAATGCAATTTATTGTTACTAATATAAAAAAAATTAAGAGTTCTTACCTTATTATGTTAATCCATCTCCTTTTTAAGCCCTGTTGTGTGAGTACCAGCCTTCACTGAATTGGTTTATAAGCAAACTGTTGAATCACCCAAGCATCAACACAGCTCAGGTATTCAGCCCAGATGCTGCCAGAAAAGCAACAGCACCAGACACCATGTCCATTGACACTGCTAAAATATAGCTGACCATGTACTAAAACAAACAAATAAAAAGATCACATACTTTTGTTTGTTCCTGTTTCTTTCAACCTCCAGGACAGACAGAAACTGAGCACATATTTAATCCTGTATGTTATTGACTTTACACTACACACGTGACTGCAGCTTTTATTTGTGGTACACTTTCAAGTCCCAGCCAGAAGACAGAATTGCTGGGTCCCTGTGGGGTTTTTCAGGGTGCTCAGCTGTATAGCATCCCACACCCTTCACAAGCAAATTCTTCCAGCCTTTTAGTTCCTCTGGGATGGGACGCTGGTCTGCTTGCCCAGCCAGTCCCAGACTCATCCTGGCCCTCTCCCTCCGAGCTTTGTCAGGCCACAGGGTCCCTCACAAAGCACAGCCCCACTCCCAGTCTCAATCCCCCTGTGCAACCATCGTCTCCCACGGGAGAGGCTGAGAGAGCTGGGACTGTTCAGTCTGGAGCAGAGAAAGGTTGGGGGGCAGGGGGACACCAACGTGACTCACCCCCAGTGAGTCTGTCTCCATCCAGTCCCGTTTGTCCCCGCTTCCTCCCTTCTCCCCCACATCCCTCGGTGCAGTCCCACTCTCGCCACGCTCCTTTGTCCCCAGGCACCCCTTGCCTTGGTCACCTCCCTGACCAGCTCCCTCCTTCTGCGAACACAAGCAGGGTGGCTTGCTCCTCCATCGCCTCCAAGCATGACAAAGGAAGATCCCGGGGGAGGCGAGGGAGACACGCACCCGCACCCCGCTCCTACTGCCGGAGGCCAGCCCTAGCTCAGCTCACGGCGTCTGCAGAGGAGGTCTGGGTTTGTCCTGGTACCTGCTCAGCACCGTCTGCATGCTGGGGCGGGGGGAGCATGGGGCACAGCCCCGTCACGCACAGCAGTTGCAAGGAGGTGAAAACTCAGGGGCTTTTTCCTCACTAAGTCCTACAGTGCCTCTGATGAGCACATGGACAATCAGATTTGATTCTTCAAAGGCTCTTTATCTAGCCAAATTCAGGTACATTTTCTCAAAGGCAGCAGAAAGCACACCTGTGTCACACAGACCATCCTTCTGCTGCGTTTCAAGGTCTGGCTGCACAACACAAAGGAAAGGTAGCATCCAAAAGAAAGCATTTCCCTTTTCAAACACCCAGGAACCCATTTTTCTCCCTAATCTTATTGTCAAAAATAGGACAGAGGTGGCTAAAATTTTCCATACAAATTCAGTGTGAGCTGGAATCCGGGGACAGGAAAGTTTCAGCCCAACTTTTTAAAACCTGGCAAGATAGTTAAGTGTGTCAAAGCAAAGACAGGATAACAATAATGACCATCACAGTTACTCAGGAGGCAACAATGGTAATCAGGGGGATTGTTAATCCCATTTACCAAGAGTGAAACTGAGGCAAGAAAAGGTGAAAAGTATAACTGAAAATATCAGGCATCCTTAAACATAAGCAGCACAACCAGCCTCCTTGATTACAATATTTTTTTTTTTTTTAAAAATCCTAAAATACTGTTATCTCTAGAGATGATCTAACCAGGCTGCAGATCAACCATGCCTCTGGTGCAGAAATCCAGTGGTGGCACCCATCAGGGTTACCGCAGGTCCGGCTGGCCAACTAGCCCTGGCTCTGCGCAGCGCGAATGAGGCAAAGCTGCTGCGAGAGACAGATCAAGGGGCAGCGGCTCGAAGCCTGAGCGAGGCAGCTCTGCCAAGCAAGCAGCGCGCGGAGCCAGCACGGGTATGCCCGCACCCCTGAGCGGGTCAGGAGTACTCAAGTGCACAGTGCAGAGACGCTTGAGTGACCCTGCGCTGTGCCAGCCAGGTTTGATACAGCCACTCGTGAATCAGAGCGAGTAAACCGTGCCAAAGCTCCTCTCCTGCAAAGCCAATTAGGTGTCTCTCCGCTGTGATCCCTTATACGCAGTATCTGGGAGAGCTTATCCTGAGTCCTAAGCAAACATGTGGAAGCCAGCTCAGGTCTGGCGCTGCATCCAGGCTGCAAAGCCCTCTCCTGACCCAGGCTCTAGGGAACACAGTGCAAACACAAGCATGGCCCCAGTAGGGCTTATTATCAGTGGAACGACCCCCACAATGCTAAACACACACTGTTTCCAGGGGGACCTTCCAGATGCATTTGCTTTCGCTGTGCTACCCAGTATCTACAGCATCTGGGTGCTTCATGGTCCAGACAATGCTACTCTGCCTGACCTCAGTGTAACAAGAGAAGCATTCTACCCTGAGAAGACCAGGGGTAACAATTCCCTGCGCAGCAACCCTCAGGAAATCGCCAGCTTCATCCTGCTGCCCCAAGGCAGGATTTCCTACAGCTCTGTCACCCTGCCAGCTGCTGACTGAACCTATTCTTAGAGGCCTTCTTCCACGGTGGAAACTCCACACCATCCCCAGCCAGCCTCCTCCAATGGTTGTAGACCCCTCCTGCACGTAAGAGACCTCTAAGGAAGACACAGATCCTATAGAAGCCAACAGTACATACAGCGCTCTGGCACCTGGGTTTAAGGTTGCAACCGTTTGGGTTTCTGCAGGGGAGCATGAGCACACAAGCAAAATGAGCCCTGGGAGCTTTAATAAACCATGTGCTATCCTTACATGGAGAGCAGCCCACAAGATAAAGAATCTCTTCACAGAGCCTCTGAAGTCTTATTCATGGTCTATCTGTATATCTGCGCTGATGCTAGCGTAGATACATCCACAGAGCACAACACACCCTTGTACATAATGACAAAGGGAAAACATTGCAATTCTGCTTGAGCAGGTCCCAAGTCAGGGTAGTTTTGCTGCAAATCTTGATCCTCGTTATACGTCTTAGGTCATGGTTATGGCAGTAATAGTAATATAACACCTACATAATATTTTTCCCTGCCAGCATCCTCAGAAACAAGCCCCTGTCATTCCCTTCCTAGAGCTGGGGAGAGCAAGGCCCAGGTGTGTGCACCCACCGTGGTGCCAGTAACCAACAGGGCAGGGGCGAGACACACGGCCTCACGCTCGCTCCACGCTCTTCCACCACGTTCTCCAGGCGGCACCTCCTCCTCCCATGGCTGGTCAGGAAACAAAAGCCTGAGAACAGGTGTGAAATTCAGTCCCGGGACAAGAAAAAGCAGAAGAAAAGCAAACTGGAAGATGAATGGAAAACACAGCATTGGCGAGGTGCTGTGTTTCCCCACTGGAAAACAAACAAACAGCAGAGTTTCCCTACCCAAGTCCTCAGTACAGCAAAAGTAGTCCAAAAATCACACAAAATGATGCCTTGCTGCTGCTTTAGTGGTGTCAACCACTGCAGGACAAAAAGGATGAGGGTGTTCAGGCACAGCCAGCCAGCCCGCTGCCAGCAGTCATCCCTTCGATCTCTCTGCACGCTGCATAAAAACACGAGTGGGGAAAGGATAAAAGCAGACCCCACACCTTTCTACCCCACACCTATCCGGGTGCTTGTGCAATGATAACCAAAATAGCTGCGAACTCCTCCAGTGACTTGAAGTACAGCTGCCCCATCTACTTACCAAACCATCTACAGGAAGAGGCGAGGACATGCAGTTCTTACCCATTTTCTTTGGTTGCTTATTTGCTCTGTATATCTGCATAACCACAGACAGGATTTGAAATAAAAGCCTACTCATACACACATACATATTTCCCTGCCCCACAGAGAGGGCGGCTTCAGCCCCTATCTGTCCCCACACTTCCAATGGAAAAAGCGTGTGTGGGCAGGGTGGGGGGAATCGTCATGAGCAGAAGCCATGATCTGACTCTGTCAGCAGATGACTTCTATTTGCACTCGTTAGCACTGCCCTAGCATGAGCTAACACCACCCCCTCGGGTAATTTAAATTTATAAAAAAAAAATAGAGAAGAAGAGGAAAAAAAAAGCCCGTATTTCTATATTTAGGAGGTTAGGATAATCGGGGTGGAAGAGCCCATCTGTTTGACGTTCACTCCAGCTGCTGTGGATGCGGAAATTTGTCTATTTTCTTTCCTTTTGCCTGTTTCGACTTGTCCTGGCTGACTGTGACAGACATACAGAGAGCCTGATGTATGGCCACAGCCTTTTTGGTCTGAAACTGTGCACCATCCCATAGGAGTCACTACAGAACCAGTTGGCACAACCAGGATCTTTCCCAAGGGAGTGTAAAACAATTAATAATCATCATTATTTTATTGCTACTATTAACAAATCTATGTTTACAACACTGAAGAGGGAGCAACACAGAAAGGCAGAAGACAAGATAAGACACATCTTAGACCTCTGTAAAAGTCAGTTTTAGGAATGCACCCTCCCTTCTGCCACACCTTCCTTTTGGGAGATCCCCCCATATAAAGCTGAATTTCTGTGGGATGCCAACTCACCATCAGTGGCACTAGCCACTGGATGGAGGCATAGCCATGCTTCTCTTCAAACTAACCTGTTCTGCCATTTTCATCCCAAGTCTCTGTGAAAGTGAGCCCAAGCTAAGTGGCCTTTGATCTCCCACCTTCCTGAGCTGACCAGGCTCTGGTCCCAAAATATCAAGGATGCAATTGCCTCATGCAGTCTCTTCATGCTGTTCCTGTCATAGATACAAGTGCCCACAGCCCTTGCAGGATACCGCATCATTGTCCCTGTAAACCTAACGCAGTGCTACTTATTTTGCTGCTAAAGGCATCCCTGTAGCATGTAAGGACACGCGGCAGACCGTTGAGACCATTCGCTGTTTATCTTGTTTGGTATAGATGATTGCTTTTTAATTTCACAATGTTCATCGCTGGGGTCATTAAAGGTGCCGGGGATGAGCAGTAAGCCTGGATAAATTTTATGCGATTAGTGTTCTGAAAGCCCTGCAAAGAGGAGAGAAGACTGCCAGTGCAAAATTCAGAATTCCACCGCCAGCTTTTCCTTGCAGGGTCCTCTCCAGCCCTGGAGCTGGAATCACACAACAGGACATGGAGGAAGACATGTGGGCGAGGAGTACAGATTGATAAATAGAAATTCAGACAGGGAAATGCATCGGTCCAGGGACTCCCCAGTCCTCCCTGCAGCACACACTGCTAGTCCAGCTCCAGAGCTCCTTTCTCCTGCCTGGCAAGTGATCCCTCACCTTCCCAACCACACAGAGCTGAAACTGCCCCATTGATTTCCACATGTGCAAGATCAGGATCTAGGCCATCACCTAAGGGGCGATAAACGTGTCCAAAACTTCCCTTTGGAAAAAGGCCTCCTCTCATGTACGTTGTGTAAGTCACTTGCATACAAGGAGTTGACGGGCACTGATGACCAGATTTTGCAGGCTTGTCCCTGTGATATATCTGGTCTGGGATTTGGTACAGAGCATGGCTTGGATGCATTTCTGATCACTGTGGTATAAGAAACAACATCTTACTCCTTGGTGCGTCTGCTCCAAAGAGGTCATTTTAGCTCTTGCAATTCAGCAGGAACAGTTGCTCTTCCTCACCCAGACGTCACTGCCTACTTCCGCGGCTGCCTCCCACACATCATCCATCACCCAGAGATGGCTTCTTCTCTTCCCAGACCACGCTGGCCTGAGTGGTCTGTGGTCTTCTGCTAGCTACTCCACTCAATATGCCCATGAGCATCGTGGCCCACAGTCATTTTCCTTGGAATACAAGGCCCCTGCAGCACCCATCCCTCCTCTGACAGGAGAGTAAAGGCCTCAAAGATATTACTTTTCTTTCCATAATGTTCATGAAATGAGGTGGGCAGGTACAGGTGAGATACTCACTGCTAGAGGAAGAGACCAGGCCGCACTCAACCCTCTACTAGACATAAGAGACTCCACACAGGTCAGCCTGAAGGCACAAATGGGAAGGAGATGAGGTCTCACTGGTTCACAAACCCACAAAACTAATTATTTAACTGTGCTTTTCAGGCAGGCCAACCAAACACCACCTGTGTTACAGAGCTGAAGGGTACATCGCATAACCAGAACCTGCTGTCTACAATTTGTAGCCTCCCAAAGATGCACAGAAAAATGCAGACCTTTTCTGGTTTGTGTTGTTACAACAGCCCTTTAAGATGCTAAAGTAACTCATACCTATTCCTCGCAGACTCAGAGAAAGTTCTTCTTTCTGTGAAGGTCACTTTTGTCAAGCATTATTTAATATTTCTGAATTAACTTTTTTTTTAGAGACATGATATGCCAATAAAAGCACATAGAAAATATTCTGCAATCTGAGAAACCTTGAAAGATGAAAATATAAAAAAATAGTAAGTAAAACTAATGGCTGAGTTTTTTCATTTCTTCGTGTTACTTCCCCCAGTATTTAAGGGAAAAAAAGCACAGAATGATGCATGTGGGAAACTTCATCTGAACTGTCTTGTATTTGATGAAATCAGAAATACTGCAAGCTAGTGCAATATTTATATCATTGCCTCCTCTCCACCATCTGAAAGATGCACTACCCCATAATTGCAGATGAGGAAACAAAATTCTCTCATATGTTCGCTTTCACGAAAGATAAATTTGCTTTGTTCTATAGTTTGGACCCTAATTCAGCAAACCACTTAAACATATGCTGAAGTTCATCATTTGCCACTCTACCACTTATGCATCTACTCAAGAATACGCCTGAAGTCAAGCATATGCACAGCACACTGCTGACTGTGGACCTTATATCTTTCCATTCATTTCTGCAACTATTCTAATTTAGTGATGTGAATGTACAAGTAATACATTTTAAGCGATTTTAGCACACGCTGGCAAAAGTGAAATTTGAACTTGCCTATCCACATAAATAATCCAAATAATTATTAAAAAGTAATACCTAATTCTTGATACCTTTCAGAAACAGCTTAATTCTAACAATTACTTTAAGCTGTCAGGATAGTGAAATACTATGGTGTGAACTTTTGCTCTGTATCAGTACCGAGCAAACCTGGAGCTGAAATACTGCTCCTCACCAAAGGAAACAGAAAAAAGCCCTGCTTATAAGCATGCGGTATGTCAAATATTATTTGTAGAGCTATTCAGTAAGTAATTTCAAATAAGTAAAATGCAAAGAAACCACAGGATATTCACAAACAATTTGCAAATAGAAATGGAAGAGGAATTCATTAAATAAATTATTTGCTATAAATTATTCACCTACCTCTAATCTTACTACCACTTAGACTATAAAATTCATGTCATAAAAGATACAGGATACATAGCAAGGCATCATTAACTTCTGCATTTCCCAGTGCTGCTTTATTTTGACTGTCCAGTTATATTATTGCATTAAGGCAGCCTTTTGTCTTTAATGTACTTTGAGTGTAATACGTTTTTGTTTTACAAGCTGAGCTAAGGAGACCCAGTCTGATTTTAGACTGTGATTTGGTTTTGAGCTCCAAGGCTGAATAACTCTTCAAATCTGAGAGAAGAATCCAAGCTGTTCTCTGAGCAAAACCAAAATGAATGGAAATCTTAGACAGTTGGCTAATTTAATGAGATTTCCACAATTTGGGTCTGTTTCATATAAATTCACAGTGAGAAGCAAGCATTTTTTGGTGTCCATCAAGCCAGAGAGTGAACATTTTCATAAAGGTGAGAGATGCATGAGGCATGTGTCAGGGAGCCAAGGGGTGAGGGGGATCTAGGAGTGGGTCACAGGCAGGGGACGGCAGTGGCTCTCCAGGATCCACTGGCTCTGCACCAGACCACAGGGTCAGCAGCAGCCCCAACCTGAGGCGCTTTTCCCCTCCTGCAGCTGCAAGACAAGCCCCCAGCTGCGACCTGGCTATATGGCCAGAAGAAGAACTTCCAGAAAGAAGCTTAAAATACAGTATAAAATTCTTTTTAGCCATGAAAACAAAATCCTAGAAAAGGTTCTCACTCACAACCAAGGATGAAGACAGCTTTTTCATCATTTGTGTCCGGACTTGTTTTAAGAGACAGCTATACTCCACTACTTGTTTGGTCTCTCAGCGGTTGTTTTATTTTTTATACTGTGTTTGTTGACTTTTAATTAAAATAATGATGATTATCATTGAATTTCTCTGTTTGTGGAAAACTAATGCAAACTGTGGTTATTTGGTTATGGAGGAAAAGTGTGAAAAAAGGTCCTTGCAGTTGTCAAAATAATCTCCCAATTGCCTCCAGAGTGAGCGTTACCGCTGCTGTTGGCAACGGGTTGCAATTAAACACTACACCTCATCAACGATACGCATTTTTTCTGCTTTGAAATGAAAGCAAAGTTGGTTTTGCAGAGCTTCGTCATCCCAGACTGACTCGTAGCAGGCTTAGTCCTTGGCCCAGTGCATGTCAGGTGCATTTATCAAGCCCTGGCACATACAGTGTTATTACACACTGGTATTTCCACGAGGCTTATGAGTGCTTTAAAAGACCTTCAGCATAGGGCAAGAGAAGGCAAGGGCATAGGGTCCACTCACATCAGAAACCTCTTGAAGTCTCCAGTCCGCGCTCCTGACCCACAGACCTTAAAAGCTAAATAAGCTTTACCATGGCCGTTGCTACATCAAACACAGAGAGAATAGCTATGGCACTGCTGACACAACTGATTCCTTTCCTTGCCTATTTTCAACATAAATTCATGTCAGCTAGGCTGTTTAAAAGGAACCTGAGGGAACTGAGCACTTAATTCCCATAGGTATCTCATAAAATCCCAATTGTAACAGACAATGCTCTATTTTTTTCCATTTCCAGAGTGAAGCCAGAACACGGGTAGAGAGTGGATAAGAAGGAAGGCTGCATTTAACCAGATGGAGACTAAGGTTCCCTTGAGCTACAAAGACAATCCTTCAAAACGCAGGAGGACCATATCCACTCTTATCTATAGCAGTGCCCTGGCTAGCACATCTCCACCATCTGTGGCAAAACTCACACAAAAGCACAAAGTGAAGGCAGGCCAGTCGTGCAGCAGACCCTTCTGGGCCTCTTGAGCCAAGCTATCCCTGGCTGATCTCACAGCAGAATCCAAGGGGGTAAGGCTTCCTCCAAAACTTCCTTAAGCCACAGATGGCTTAAGATTGCCACCAGCATCACAGACTGCACCCAGCATGGGAAGAGGCAGCAAGCTGGGGGCAAGGAGGACAGACGTCACACACACACTCTCCCCTCCCCAGCGCCACCTCTCCAGGGGTCCCATGCACAACTTTCATTGTGGAGGTGACCAAGGGAAGGATGAGAGAAGGACCACATTCAATTTAGTCACTGCAGGTTTTCTTTAAAGACACAAAATCAATAACCGGCCAGGGGCCACTGCCATAAAGACTCAGGAGGGAAAGTATTCAGCAGGCCAGTGACTAACTCAGCAAGCAGGCAGCACGCTCCCGTAGAGAAGGCACGGGGCCAGCAGTCAGGAGATGCAGGCTCCGACCCCAGGTTGGCCACAAGAATCCTGCATGACCATGAGCAAGGCACTTCCCATCTCTGGGCCTCAGTTTTCCCCATCAGCTGCATGATGATCTAGATAACATGGCTGTTACCTTAGTCAGGGGAGAGAAAGATTATACAAAGATTAGCAGTAAAAGTGTGGGCGGGTGGAGGGCAGCATAGATATGAAACATCCTGAAAGATATGTGGGCCTCCTCCTTCATGTTCCTCATCTCCTTCTACAAAGTGGTTACTCAAAGCAAAAATAATATACCCTTCCTACAAAGGCAGCATACATCAGACACATATTTAGATCAGTGTGCAAACAATTACCGACTTTTGTACAAGGCATGAAAATGGTAGCCTGTGCTACAGAGGGGGAGAAAGACAAAGACGTCCGAAGTCACCCTGGCAAAAGAAAAAGGAAAGGATCCAGATCTCTGGGACAGATTCAGCTGTGGCATAAGCACTGATGCCAGCCACACTCAAGGAGGTCAGGAGTAAATGGCAAAGCTCTCATGAGCCTGACCTGGAGGTCCATCAGGTGCTAGATGTATACAGGACAAGCACTCATCTTCCTCTGTGTCAAACAACTCATTTCAAACCCCTAAACAAATGGTAGGGCACTGCAGCAGAAGCAACCCTCAGGAAGGGCAAGACAAAACACCTTTTCAGTCATTTTATTTTGCAGCTTTTTTGGCTTGCTAAGCTACACCCCCCTTGCCCGTCTGAGTGTGCCGCATGCTCCTTTTCCTCGCCCAGGAGACATCAATCTGTCACTAGGGCCACTCGCTTGTCCCTGACCCCCAACATGTGTTTTCTACCCCTTCTACTTGCTTGGAGCGTGGAAACGGCAGCACAGAGACCCAGTGGCAGCAGGTGGGAACAGAGCCTGCATCTCCTAATCCCCAGTGCTCACAGCCCGAAAAAAAAAGGAAAAAGGAAAAAAAAAAAGAGGACTCCCCCCACCCCCCAGTGCCTGGTTTCTCCCTGACATGCAATAGCATCACCGCTGCTGAATTGCAGCCTCAGAAAAAGGAAAGAAAGAGGCCCAAAAGGCAGCCAGGAAACCCACCGTCCATTGGCTTCCCTCCACGCGAGGCGAGCGGGCTCCTTCTGCTGCAGTGACTTGGCAAGCACACCTCGCTCTGACTCAGCACCTCGCCGGCACCTCCTGTCAATTATTCCCACAAACTGCTGACGCCAAAAGGGCTATTTGCAATTAGGATGCAACACAAGCCGGTGGCGGTGGGATGCCTCAGCTCCCCCCTTCACCTGCAGTGGTCCCCTCCGCTTCGCCCCTCTGGCTCAGGGCTGGAGCTCCCTGGGGAGAGCGAAGGGGAAGGGGGGGCAGTGCAAGAGGGCTGAAGAATGGGGACCAGGGTGGGTGGGGGAAGCCTGCCCGCGTTGTACCTGTTCTGTGGATAAACAGACAACTGCTGTCAATGTGGCAGCCAAAATGCAGTCTTACAAAAAAAAAAAATATAAAAACAGCCGCTGGGAAGAGGGACGAGAGCAGCAAGAACAGATGAGATCTATGCAAAAAAAGCTACTGAAGAACTAACACAGAGCATTCCCCAAAGAACAAGCAAAACACAGCCTTGCTGCGACTCCATGCAGCTGAGAAATACAAGCCTACACTCTGTGTCCGAGGCATTTTCAGTGCAGGAGAGGGAGGCGCTGATTGCAGATGAGTCCCGTAATAGGGGCCCAGGGCACACCAGCTGTTTCAGGGGCAAAAGGAAGGGCTGCCCTTGACAAGCCAAGGACATGACGATTCTGCAGACAGACTGAGGCTATTCTGTCCCTCTGCCAAGTAGCCAAGGTCCTCTCAACCCCTCTGAGCCACTAGCTCCCAACACACAGCCCAGAAAGCCATGCAGGCTTGCAACCTAGCAGCTCCACAACCAACAGAGACGTTCAGACATCGAACCCCGTCAGACAGAAAAGTTCAAACACGCGCTCAGCTACAGAAGCAGCCCAGTGGCCACACAAGCCCAGCAGTGCCCTGCAGAAGCCCTCCAGCACCTTCTCTCCCAGGGCTTCACTAAAACAACAGGGTCTGCCACCCACCCCTCTCTCCTTCCCCAGGGGTCACAGGGGGCTTCAGGCCCCCCCCTCGCTGGCATAGGCGGTGAGAGGCAGCGAAGCAAGCGATGCACAGGAACTGGGGGGACAGAGAGAACTCCCTGCAGGAGCATCCAGGGACCTTTTAACCAAGAGCAGGACTGTGTTTTCTGAGGTATCATTTCAAAAACAAACATTTCTTAGAGTGCGGCTGATGCTGATACACCCACATGGGAACACAGGTTGGTGCAGGCGGGCGTGAAGCTGGAGCAAAAGGCTCCAAGGAGCACTCAGAGTTTGATGCTGAAGCCTGCAGTGAGTTGTTCCCTACAGCATGATGCAACAACTGCTTTATACAGTGCAGGAAAGGGATGGAATAGCCATGCTAACCAATAGTTAAAGCGTCCAACACATCTTGTAGTCTGTGGTCCCACAGCTGCAGAATTCATCACGGAGTAACGCCCCACCTGGAAATCCAGTGTGGGCAAAATGGCAGAGACAAACTGCAAAATGAGTAACGCACAGATCCCATTTAGATAGCCAAGGCTGAAGAGGGAGAGAAGTTAACCAAAACCCAAATCTCACTACAGCAACCTCAATTTACCAATGGCTTCTTGATCAGGAAGGGCGTATTGACTGCACAGCGTGGAGGGAAAGCAAAGGAACAACAAAGTCAAAGAAAACAGCAAAAAATGGTGACTTCAGCAACATGTGCAGGAATTAGCTAAGTGTCACAGCAGGTTACAATTTTGCAGTGTCTTAAGGAGTGTAGGTAGGGCTTGGAACAGCCAGTCCCAGGGCACTCAGAAGCTAAAACACTGCAACCCATGCACAGAGCGAGCTGAGTCAAAGTAACAGTGACTGCTACATAATCAAATTTAACATCCCTGTAGGAGAAACAGCACCAGAACTTTGCACCACACCTCTTACACCTTAGAAAAGACGATTACGAGCAAAGTGGTCAAAACACCCTATCTCCAAAAGCAGGAGAATTAAAAGCTGTTACACTCTGTATGGTGGTTCATCGAAGCAATCTCAGCATCGTCACTGAAAAGGTACTCAGTGCCCCTGAACAAAACACTACTGAGAAGCAAGAAAGCACACTGTACGGTCAAACAAAAGGAACAAGAAGTCATTCACTCTAAGCAGTTGCTTCCTAAGATGGTAGCTAGGAGGGCTGAGAACAAAATTGAAGGCCAAATTGCAAAAGTCAAAAAACAAACAATCATTTCAGAATATTCAAAGAACAAGTCCAAAACTGCTGAACAGTAGGAGAATGACATTTCTCAAGCGGCTGTGCTGCTAACAAAGACATGCAAGCTCTTGCTAAGTCAGGTGTTTCTTGAAGTCAGCAATGCTTTCCTTACGAGAGGGTACAGGCTAACCTGGAGTTGCAGCAGGGATCGGTTACATCGGCCAAATTCCCTAAGCCCCTAAAAGTACACAACAGGAGACAAACCAGCTTGATCTCTGCTCAGAGGAACTTGTGCCCCTTCAATCCACTCAAATTTTGGAAAGAAAAGGACAGGACTAAGTGATTAATTTTCAGTCACTTCAAAGCATGCCTGCTAAACCATTCTGGGCAGGACGCCAGTTCAGTGCCAGCCCCGTCCCCCCTGCTTGCCTGGGGTGGGAGACCCCCCCCTTGCCTCCCCCCGGGTGGGGTTCATGCCACCCGGGTTCAGGCTGAGTCCAGAGGTGCTGCCCCACTGTTGTGTGCCCAGGCTCGGAGGCGCGGGAGCCCCTCTCCCCCTGCCCTTGCTCCGGCCCTGATTACAAGGGATTACCCCCAGGTTTCATACCATCTCTAGGGTGGTTTAATCTATTCCTTAATATCTGGAAGAGAGGGAGCTGGCAAAGTGATTTGGGCTGGCCGAGACAAAAGAAGATTGAGAGAGACTTCCAAGGGATCTGACAAAGCTTGGCAAGTGGGCAGCATAACGTGAGATGAAATTCAACATCACCAAACAGACAGTAATAAGAACTTGAGAGAATAATCCAAACTACTCATATACCATGGGGCTCTAGTTCAAATGTAATCACTTGAGGAAAATATCTTGGTATCGCTGTGAACGGCTCAGTGAAAACATCTGTTCAGCATACAATGGTGGTCAAAAAAAGCAAGCAAGCTGTTAGGATGTCTAAAGGCGGAGGCTGAAAAGGATGCTGGAAGTATTAAAATGCCACTGTGAACACTGACAGCGCACCCTCAGCTGGAACTGCTGTGATTACTTCTGGATGGAACACCTGAAAATACAGAAGGCACAGAAATGTTTCATCATTCACCAGTCAATAACGCTTACTGGTCAAGCGCAGTTAAAATTGGGACAATTTAATCTGGAGAGGAGCTAGATAGAAAGAAATTATCAAACAGCTATGAAGTGAACCAGGTGCTTCTATGTTTTTGGTTTGTTTTTTTAAGAGAAAGACAAAAGGTTGTTCAATACAACTGAAGAACAGGAAACGTGACCAGACATAAGGAAACTATTATGATTTTCCTTTCCTTTTCTGTTTTTACTTTTTCTGTTTATTCTAAACACAGCCCATAATTAGCTACCAGGAATGAACAGCCCATGTTATCACAAAGTCAAGAGCTCAGCAGAAATCAGAGGCCTGGGCATTTATAAGGATACCGGGAACATCCAGAGATATGTCAGGTAGAATGAAAAAAAAAAAAAAAAAAGAGAAAAAAAAGGAAAAGAAAAAACATAGCAGCACTACACCCTTTTGCTTCTGGGCATTAGCCAACTTCTAATTAATGAGGATTAGGAAATAATCTCCCCAGTGGGCATGCAGAGAGGGTGTACCAACCCACTTGCTCCTGGCAGATGCCACTTACGCCAGGCAGGGGAAGAGCTGAGCCTGGAGAGCCCCCCCGCAGCCCATGCTGCTCGGGAGGCCGAGGTCTGGGTGCCCAGCGGGACTGCACACCAGGCCCCCAATAACTGAAGAGGCTGCAAGAGGGGATTTGGTTACCCCAGCTCAACCTCACTCTTGGTAAGCGGGGAAGTTTTGCATCTGTTGCTTTGCAAGCAAAGGGGGCTTCCCTAAGGAAGTGACAGGGGATGGACATTTTATTTGCTCTGCATCAGTAGGAGGAATACACAGGACATAGTTCATTTTATGGCAGGGAAGTGGAGTGTGGGCACCCCCTGAGTTAAGAGAAAAATTGGATTGAGTAGGCTTTGAAGTCCAGAGCAATATGTACACCGACCTCTTGCTGGGGCAACTCCTAGCACTGGCACGGCATCAGACCCTCTTTACTAAAGATCTGGTACCAAGTGCTCACTGGGAGGGCTTTCAGCACCCCCCCATTGAAGCATCCAGTGTTGGCCATATCACCGCAGACCAGCGGTCTGACCTGACCCACCACTGCTTAGACAGGCAGCTGCAGAAACACACCACACATCGTAAACGGTGAGTGTCTATGTCCCCATCCACCCCCAGAACAACATTCCTGGCTTCTGCATTTTGAGCAAAACTGAAGCACAGAGGTAACCGAGTGGAGTTCAGACATTGGCTTTCTCCTGCTGATGCTTGTGAAACACAATCTAGCTCACATTCTCAGAGCTGGGTTGACTCATGAGGATGTGAGAAAAAAATGCACAAGTTTATATCCCTAAGTAAGCGATCTGATCAATCTAATACTGAAATTACACTTGAAATTAACTTCACGCAGATATGCAAATACACAAGTACTGCTGTGCTGCCAGGAGGAGAGCTGTGTCTCTGCACATGCACGAGTAGTAAGAGTCTGAGCTTGATCTGCTAGTCCTGTTTGACTTCTCCAGCGACTGCTCCAGGAGAGGAAACACAGATTAACAAGTGGGCTGTATTTCTTAAATAGACACTTGTCTTAGTTCTGTTGTGGTTTAACCCCAGTTGGCAACCAAGCACCACACAGCTACTCGCTCACCCCACTCCCTCCCAGTTGGATGGGGGAAGAGAACTGAAAAAACAACCTTGTGGGTTGAAATAAAGACAGTTTAATAGGACAGCAAAGGAAGAGAGAATAACAATAATAATAATGAAAAAGAATATACAAAACAAGTGATGCACAATGCAATTGCTCACCACCCGCTGATCGATGCCCAGCCCATTCCCAAGCAATGACCCCCACAGCCAACTTCCCCCCAGTTTATATACTGAGCATGATGCCATATGGTATGGAATATCCCTTTGGCCAGGCTGGGTCAGCTGTCCTGGCTGTGCCCCCTCCCAGCTTCTTGTGCACCTCCTCGCTGGCAGAGCGCGGGAAGCTGGAAAGTCCTTGACTTAGTATAAGCACTACTTAGCAACAACTAAAAACATCAGTGTGTTATCAACATTATTCTCATACTAAATCCAAAACACAACCCTATACCAGCTACTAGGAAGAAAATTAACTCTATCCCAGCCAAAACCAGGACAAGTTCATATGCCATATTCTGCTTCTTTTCGTGCAAATAACAGCGTTCTACAGCACGATGAGTAAGGAAAGGACATGGGCAATGCCGTGTACATGATGTTTGCATACACACGTCAAGATGGCAAAAATAATGGACTTAGACTGGGCACAGATAAAAACCAACTTGCAGCAATTGGTGGTATCACTGTTGTTTTTAAATGCCCTGTAGAAATAAAAAATAGCAACCACTAAGGCTTTTACTGTAGATACTTCCACTAAACCAAGCCTTATCAAACATGAGATGTTTTATAAAATCATAACTGTTTCAAAAGAAAAGCAGGGCAAAAATGTCAGAAATAGAGAAACATCCAAACTCAAGCATCTTTGGGATGAAAAGTTTTAACTTCTCACGTAAAAATATCTTTTTGCCTGGGGTATTTTTTTCACGTTATAATACAATTCCACAAAGAAACACAATATTGGTTGACCTAAGGTAGAAATCCTCTCAAAAATTTCCTTTCAAAACCATCAAAGCATTTAACTTCTATTTCCATTCAGAATGAAGCCAAATTCCCCAACCCTAATGGAACAGAACACTTGTCCTCAGTCCAGCTCAAGCAATGAAAAAAAGGGCAGAAGCCAGAATGGACACAAGTGACCTCCAAATCTCCAAGAGATGAAAACGTATAAGAAAAAAAGAACAAAACACCACAACAGTTCACTGTGCATAATTAATAATATTGTGCTTTCTCCCTGATGCATAAGACATGAAACATTTGTGAGAGAAAAGTGGGGTGGCATACGACCAGGAGCCCTGTAATTGTGACTTCTCTAAAGGAGAGGCTGGGCAGATGTCCCACCTGACAGCAAGCAAATCATTTCATCTCTGTACACTTCAGTTTTCCATGCTATAAATCAAACCGGCTGCCCTCACAAAGTAAGTTCGGAGATTCTCAATTAGTTAATGTTCGTAAATGACTGTGCAAACACAAGGTAATATTAGCCAGGGAACTGCCTTTGTTATACTACTGTCTGTTAAACAACCAGGAGCTAAATTTCTCTCTGAACATTTACAAAAGGGAAGGCAGCATTAATGCTCCGCAAGGAGAAAACTACAAAGAACAGATTTTCAGTGCATGCACTTCTCCTTGAAATAAACTGTGTTAAAAGCACTTTACTTAAAAAGCACCAACGATAGTAGCATCCTGCTAAATATAGATGACTCACCACAATTTAGTAGTGAACATCCCTAAAGAGTACCATTGCAGTATTGCTTAACCTGCTGCATAAATTTAAGCATTCTCCTGTGGTTACAGTTTGGACCAAGACACTCAAGACTACTACCAGCATCCGCTGACCTTCACTTGGTCACAAAGCCTCCGTGAGCCTCACTTTCTCCATCTATAGTGTTGGTATAATAATAAAAACTCATGTCTCCAATGAAGGCAGGAAAAATGATTTCCAAGTTTCTTAACGAGTTGTTTATACCATACTTTGTATATCCATATTACTACTGAGCAGCTAAATATAGCTGTTCTCGAGGCACTTTGCGATCCATCAGAGAAGGGAATCTTACAAAAGAAA
This sequence comes from Phoenicopterus ruber ruber, assembly GCA_009819775.1. Taxonomy (NCBI): domain Eukaryota; kingdom Metazoa; phylum Chordata; class Aves; order Phoenicopteriformes; family Phoenicopteridae; genus Phoenicopterus; species Phoenicopterus ruber. The sequence goes on along the minus strand of CM020215.1, from coordinate 91,148,887 downwards.
ATTGGGTTTTAGGCAATACAGAAGAAACAGAGATAAAGAATCAGTTTCCAAAATAAGGGAAGGATGCCCGCTTCAGAGACGCAAGAAGTAGTTAATGCATCTGTGCCTACCGCTGGGGACCAAGGTCAGGTCGCGAGCAAAATGATTTATCTACACGTCACAAAACCACACAGCTTGACACAAATGGCAATCTGTTCCAAAAAAAAGAAATGCACAAGCATGGAAGAGCGAGGGACTGCCACAGTCCTCTCCTGCTAGGGCTGAGGATCTGGTGCAGGGCTGGGAAGGATATGTGGGCTGGCACAAGGGTGCCACAAGGCCAAAACTTAAACGCTCCGTTTCAGCTGTGATAACCTCAGGGTGCCAGGAGGGTGACTTCAGGTGAGGACTAGAAAAGTCGAGTGAGAAGTTTCAGACCTGCTCTTGCCTCGATGCACACGCACATCCATCCACCCGCCCACCTCCTACCCTGATCTTGCAAGATCCAGCTGCAACGGACTGTAACACACTGACATCTCACCTGTTGCGATACTATGTCACAGGATCCAAACACCACGCCATTAAAAAAAAAAGTTGGTTCTGCAGTTTAGCTGTACCCGATGTGTGATTTCTAACACATTTGACAATTCGCAGTATGCTATTTCTGGCTAAGTAGCAGGATTGATTTGCAATCACAGGTTTGGTTTCAAAGCTCTAAACAGAATTCCCTCCTATCTTTCCCTAACCTTCTCTAGGGAGACTGAAAAAATATTATTTCCCCAAAAGTTATTGTGCTCATAATGCTTTAGAGGGAAAACGTAGATGCTGCCCCTGCCTCAAGAGCATTAAACATGGGTATTATAGGCCCAGAGAAAGCAGTCATCTCACTCCAGTTAAAAAGAATCATTGCTATTCTACAAATTGCAAGACAACACGAGAAAATGGGACTATAACACTTGATTGACATTTCACTAGAGTCTGACTGTATTTTATCATAGGCATAAAGTGTGAGAATGACAAAATGACCTCCAGGGACCTTTTTTCCCCACCACTTTTCATTTGTTTGGCATTAAGTATTTCTTTTGATTATACACTCTCACAGCTTCCGATTGTTTAACTTAAATCTTTCACCTTTCCTTTAGGTATCACTTTGCATATGACCCCATCGTTTTTCTTCTCTATCCTCTAAACCAATCTAAAGCCTCAAAAAGGAAAAAAAAAAAAAAAAAAATCACTTCTCCTAACCAGACTTGGCAACTCAGAGCAGAAATACACTTACTGATCTTCTGCAAATGTTGTTTAGGAAAAACTCTCCCAATTTTATTTCAGCTTTCATGAGTGTATGTCTGTTCCTTATACCTTATCAGGGTTTTCTTTTCAAATTCAAGAACCACCAAAAATATGGCCATACTGTGTAACGCAGAAGTAACTCTGTACCACACCTATGTTCATCTACCACCATCTTCTAAAGACTTTTCCCAAGACAAAAATTAAAAAACAAGCTTGAGACACAGGTGGTTCATTCAGGTATTAAGCTTTAAATGAAAGTGCAAGAAAAAGCATTACGCTATTGCAGATGAATACTTCATGGAAAGATGTGTTTCTGTGCCTAGTTGTCTCCATCGTCATTGTACCCACATGCCTTCAACCAAAGAAAGAAAATTAAATATTGAGTCAATCTTTTTGCCTAAAGAGATAATTAAACGCCCCTTTAATTTTAACCTTAAATCTGGTTACTGTTATATGTTTTTGCAGGGATATCACATCAACAGAAACGCTTCATCACTTATATGCCTCTAACTGCAGTAGGCACAGTAACTTTCTAGACAGTTACACCTTTGCAACGTCTGCAGACAAAAAAATGTGGCATTGAGAACCCGAAAGTCATTGAACTCGTTTCCCAAACTGGGAAAAGTACAAAAAGTAAACAAATAGCATGAAGTGTGAAACAGTTGAGATTGAAAAAAAATTTAAATGCTAATAAACTTTTTTTTCCCCCATAATTCATCTCTTTAAAGTCAGCAGGTGCAATTTCCAGTTAATGCATGCAACTCGGACTCCCAGATGTTTTCTGAGGATGGGGCTCGGGGTGCTTTCGGGGCTAAGGCATTTGTGAAAAAGTTCATCTTGTCCGCCACAAGACTTGTTTCTCAGCGGGCAGAGAGGAATGGCCTGCGGCACCTCACAGGGCAGTGAGAGCCAGGCACGGCTACCCAAGCAGCAGACTCCATCCAGATCCAGACGGCGAGGAAGTTTCATCCAGACCTTGCTGAGACATCTCTGGTATTCCTGTGGGAGATCCCGTCATTTCTTGCTGTCCTCCCGCTCTCTCTGGGATCACTTGAGGCAGGTTTCCCAGCTGTGAAGGTGGCCAGCAGCAGTGCCCAGCTGGCTCAGCAGAGCTGCGCACTGCTCGCTGCTGAGAAGACCTCCACAAAACTACTTAGTGCACCTCTGCATAAACGAGTAGACCTTAAGAAAATTACCTTGCAGACCTCAGTAAAACGTAACTGTAGCGGGCCTGCTCTAGAGTTTGGTATTACTTGAAAGAAGGCATTGCCACCTGATCAACAGATGAGTCTGAACCTTTTGCACTTTGTAGTTTCTTCTGTCGCCCTTATCGCAGCACCTCCTGGTGCTCTCCAGCAATGCACCAAGTGATGTGAGTAGCATCTGTCACATGCAATTTGTTCCCTCTCCACACAGAGGACCGGCATATGCACCTTATTTTGGAAGGGCTTCTGGGGGCGGGAGGTTATGGAGTGGTTTGGGTGTCTGCACATCCCCAGGGGTAGGGGCTTATCTTAGAGCTGAAGGAGCCTGCCATGCACCAGGGGGGAGGAGGCAGAGGAGGCCGGGGGAAGACCCCTGGGGGACACAGAGGGCTCCGGGCAGCCTGTCACCATCTCTGCAGAAAGTTCCCTGCTGCCTCAGGGCCTGAAGGCTAGACCAGAGTTTTCCACCTAGGTGAGCTTATCAAGGGGCTAGGCCCAGACAACTGAGCATGACGTGAAGCCCAGTTTAAAGCAAGTTTTACAGCACCGTAAGAAAACAAACCAAAAAAAAAAAATGTAATAATAAGGAGGAGGATGGTGCAGGGGAAGCAGCAAAAGGAGCCGAGCGGAGCAGCGCTCCTTCCCCACGCCTGCCTGCAAAAGCACTCACCCACCGCCGCCGCCGCATTTCCGAGCATCACCGGCGGGACCGCAACCAAAACTTCCCCACCGGCTCGGCGGACGGGGCATCCCCGGCGCCGGCCCCACGGCGATGCCCCGTCCGCGGGTACCGCGCCCCGCTCCACCCGTGCGGCACTCACCTCGCAGGGCCAGGAGCGCGGCCAGGGCTACCGGCACCCACCTCCCGCCGCCGCCGGGGCGCCGCCGCGTCATGCCGGGCCGGGCGAGGGGCGCAGGGCGGGCCACCGAGCCCTGCCTTCTTTCCCCGCAGCCGCAGGTGCCGGTGCCGCCGCCGGTGGTGCCGCCGCCGCCGCCGTCCCGGGACCGCCCGCTCCCGGCGAGGCTCCGCCGTGCCCCAAGCCCCGGTCGCCCGGGGAGGGCGGCAGGCGCGGCGGCCGGCCCGAGAGCGCAGCCTGGCGGCCCCCAACCGCCCCCGCAACCCGCCGGGCTGCGGCTGTCACCCCCCGCGCGTCCCGTCCCAGCACACGGCGGCGCATCCCACCACCCTCCTTCTCCGAGCGGGCCACCCACAAATTGGGGGGGGTGTTCCCCGCTCCCTTCTCCGCCAACCCGCCGCCGCTGCATCCGTAGGGATGCTACAGCGGCCGCGGTGAGGAGTCGCGGTCCAGCACAGGCTGGAGATTGCACCCCCACAGCTTCTCCGTATCAGCGGGGGGGCTGCTTCTCTCCAGGACCTACCTACATCTGCCTGGAAGAAGAGAGCTGCAGCCCACAGCAGATGATTTGGGACGGGCTGCATGGACCGGGCACTGCTGCAGCGCACGGTGTAAATATTGCTGGCTTGCTGCTCAAAGGTATGAGCCACCCTAACTCCACCATTCAAGAGAGTGGGAGACATGAGTGTTCAACACCCCTAAAAATCAGACCAAGATACCTCCGAAGGGACTAAGACAGTTCTTAGAGTTGGGGCTCCACAATACTATATAACACAAGAGTCACCCAGAAGTTGTGTCATTTAGGGTCAGGAGCTTAAGTAACTGCAGTCCTTGAGGCTACACAGAAAAAAAAAAATCAAACAAACAAAACCCAGCACACTAGACATCAAGTGTGGATGTAGAGGGTGGAAAGGGGCCCTTGACAAATTTAGGGTGATCATCTGGGGAAAGGATCAAAGCAGAGAGCTCACACAGATCGACTCTGTCCACATGGCCAGCTCCCTGTCCAACTCTGACCACATTAGTTTTGCTCTGTGAAAACAAGCAGTTTGATTAGGAAAATCCTCCAACAATTCTGCAAAGCGTACGATTGCTTCATTCCGCTACCCAAAGTTTCCTCCCCACCAAAGCACAGCCATGCAGCCTTTGCATCCTGCAGGCAGCCAATCCACCTTGTGAAGCTTCTCCCTACCTCCTTCCCAGCCAGAGGCCCCAGGAGTGTCCCTGTGCCCAGCCTACCCTATCGCTCAGCACCTCTCAGGTTGCTGTCTCCTCGGTTGCCTCAAAAGCTGCACTGACCCTTTATGTGGCTGCACTCCCACTGAGAAGCTGGGAGCTGCACCTGGGAGTGAAGAAGACAAGGAAGAGTGTCCAGGGTAGCAGAGCAGAAGTGACTAAGCAACAGGAAAAAGGTAAGTTGGTGCCTGTGGAAACAGTAAGTGGGAAACTGGCTACCATCTAACCAGCCTAGGTTAAGCTCTGCCTTCCCCAGCATCAAGCTTTGGCACCCTTCTACCAGAAGGCAAGGTAAAAATGTCACCCCAGCAGTCCGGGTTTACTGATTTTCTTCGTTTCAGAAGAAAACCCACTAACACTGAGGAAGAATGGCTGACCTGACCTTATCAGGCAGCAAAACTCCTGCTGACTCCCACATGGGCTGGGATTTCATTCAATGAGGGGTGCTACAATGGAGTGAAAAGGCACTGCATAGTGATTCAGGGATGTAGCCCCAGTCTCTTTCCAGGTCTGCCAGGTGCCTGCTGCGTGTCCTCGGGCACCAAACCTGACAACGTGGACAGCCTCATAGGCCTAGTGCTCTGGCAAAACACCCTCCCACAGGCACACGGGCTAAGAGAGTGTTTTGCTCCATTAAAGGAGCCAGCTCTTGGCAAAGGCTCAAGCAGCTGAAGCATAACACTTCAGAAGAGCACTGAAGGGAGAGTCGTAACCCAGCTGTTCCCCCTCGTTCTCCAGCAATATGGGCACTGAAGTTCTCAGACTCCTTCAGACCGCTTCTCTTTCCTTCAGCTGACCTGCTGTATTTTTCATCTACAAAAAGGGTAGCGGAACATGATGCTCTTTTGATCAGCAGCAGCTCCAGGAGACCCCCATCCTTGTAGGTACGTACAGTGACCACCTGCAGGAATGCAATGGGTATGTCCATGCTCCTAACCACAATGAAAGCCCATGAACGTTTCTAGCCAAACACAACCTCCTTCACCAAAGTCAAGGGCAGAGAGCACATGGTGTGTTGGGCACAGTGGCCTACCATTACCCTTACTCCTTCAGATAACTTCCAGGGATGAAAAGATGCAAAGACAAACCACGTGAAAACAAGAAAAACTGCATATTCTCCCTAGGACTGACGCACTGCTTTCCTGATCTGCCAAGACTTGGAAGCTCTCTTGACCTAATAGAAATAAGTGTGTTTTTTAGTGTAAGGACACACTGTATTTGGCAAATGCCATCCCAGCTCACCTCGGACTGTTCCTTGCATCCTGCTGTGCATCAGCTGGCAGGTAAACAGCAAAGATCAGTTCGCCCTGTACAGTGGCTGAATTAATGTGCTTCCTAAAGAGCGCAGTGAGCATAATGTGAATCAAGAGCCTGGTGGTCAGAGAAAGCATTTCTGCCCACAATGGACCCAGATGACCCCCTTCTGACCCAAGCTGGTAGGAGTAGGGAGTATTTTAATCACCTTCAGGATGTGGTCACCACAGCAGATACTATGTCATACCTGCATAACACAGTGACGCAGCAAGTGAGTTTAGCTGCTTCTTGCAGCAATTGCAAGAACAATCTGTGGCCATGCTCCAGAAGGATGGAGCAGCCACAGGGAATAATAATCTTCAGACGCACCAGTCAGTCCTCTCACCCTGGCTCCCTCTCCACCTTACCACCACTTCCAAAAATAGCTTGCAGATCGTACAGAAAGGACGTGGACGAGGAGATATTGTTCCTGGAACTCTGAATTTCTACTTGAGTTGCCCTTGAGCCTTCCCCAAAAATATTAGGCTTATGCCAACCAGTTATTCAGTGAGTGTAGCACACTCCAGCTGGTTGGATACTAGAGATACGACCAGACATATATTTGCTGCTCCAGCAGTCTATTTTCCCACCAGTGAGCGTCCATACCTCTTCCTTGGCACTGACGGACTAGTGCGTCATGGATAGAGGAGATACATTTGCAATATCCCAAGCATCAGATGCTGGCAGGTGACCACTGCAGGACTCAGTTGTGTTACATTGCTCACAAGAACAGACATGGGATCCTTAAACTGAATGGCCAAGGTATTTGCCAAGATTTTACACGCTAGGCTGGGCAAAGACAGAAAGAGAAAAATTAAACCACTCCCACCTGCTTTTTCTTTTGAAAGAATTATGATAAGTAATGCAATTCTCATGTCTCAGGGAAAAACATTATTCTGAATCAAATTTGAAAAGAAGGCTTTTTTCCTAGGATGATGCATTTTTTTTCTTGTCCCTTAACGTGGCTCTAAAAAAAAAAACAGTGGGGATGCAGTTGGGTTCAAGAGCTGCAGTAGATGCCAAGTCTTACATCACCTTTGCTGTCTCCCAGCTTGTTATGGGTTATCTATTGTCAGATGGGAATTTATTGAAGGTGACATTACTTACAAATTGATCAAAATCAGCTTCAGTGAAGTGTCCTTCCAAGATATAAAGAGATGGATAAAATTTACTCAGTTGATCATTAATAACTTCAGTCTGTGGAATTGGTTATCTCCTTTTGACAGAGGAAATAGAGTTTGCAGATTGAACTGTTTTAATCCTATCTGAGAAGAAATATGACAGACCTTCGGAGATACACTCAATTAACTATCTCTGCACTTTTTCAATAAAAAAAATTAAAACAAAACCCTAGATTTATTTTGCTGAACACCTGTGTATACAAAACAAATGTTACTAACCACAAGAAGAAACAGCGACACTCCTGTCAACTCATCTATCCCAGGAGATTTTTTTTCTCCTGCCCACAGGGATGGTTATGCGGGAATACAGTCCCAAGCACAAAGGTTTGTGTTTTCAAAAGCCTGCGTACTGGAATTACCAGGAGCCTCAGGGCTGGGAGAGGTGGGTATTTACTAGCTGGCTCTCATCTGCCCTCTCTGAACAGAGTCAGGCGCAGTCCAACACAGGCACCATGAGTCCAACGCACTGCCAACGTGGGCTTTTGGGCAAGCGCTCCCATGGGCCGGTCAGGATAGCCTCGTCCCTGCCACAGCAATGACCTGTGCTCGCACCTCAGCCACATAGCGAGACCTCAGGAATATCCGAGCAAAACCAGCCCTGAAATAACAGGCAAATTTCCGCACTCCTTCAATGCCAGATGGCAGGAGCGGATGTGTCCATGGAAACCCGGGCGGATTAGGCGTACTTTCAAACTTCTCAGCACTGAAGTAGGCCACCACGCTGTTTCTTTCTCCAAGGCCACTTTGACCCACACCTCGAGCCACCTCTCTCTGCCTGTGCCTGCTTCACAGGAAAGGAGCCATACAGCCAAGCTTTGCAAGCACCCAGGAGCTGGGCTGAGACACTGCTTCCCCTAGACCTTCCCACCCTCGTGGGCATGCTGGTTTCTCTGGTTTCTTCATTGCAGGCACGTAGTACCCACGACACAACAGCTTTGCTTAGCGTACTGCGAGGTGCTCTTTTTCTCAGTAGCACAGGGAAGAAATGCCTTTCTACAACCCCCACCCCTCTGGTTTCTAACCACCCTGGAACATCTCAGTGTCCTTTGAGCCAATCCACAGTCTTGTCAACTCTCTCCATCTTTTCTACATCTTCTGATTTTTCCCCGGCTGCTCCCACAGTAAAAATGAACCTGCTCAGCTACCAAATCCTCTCCTCTCCCCCTCCTCCTGCCCAAAGACCCTCTGTGTTTCAGTGTACATCTACAAAACCAAAGCTTTTTTATTCAACGTTTTGAAATCCTTCATCTCTTTCTCACTCCACCCCTCCAAACCCAGTCCACACAGACGTGTTTGGAACAAATTACTCCCCAAGGCTTCAACTCAATCTTTTTTTTGGACATGCTGTTCTTGCTGTGGTTAACAACTGTCCATTGTACCCTGTCAGACACATGCTGCCACCCCTATTAGCAAATGGTGGATGCTGCATCCACATAAAAGCATTTCATAATACTGCCATTTACATAATAACTTTCTAAATTGTACATCGACAGATTTCCCCAAATCATTACAGTAGGTGAATTAAATCTTCCACTAAACACCAGCAAATGGTGGTAATGACAAGTCTTCTAAGTAGCACACCCCATAAAGCTCAGAAAATGGAAATAAATCACTCTTCCATTTTTTTCCAGAACTGCTGAAAGAATTTATTACACACAGCTGTGACAGAAAATAAATAGATGACAAAATTGAGAAGAAATACACTAAAGTTAGGACTCATGTGGACATATTCCTGCAGTTGTGATACAAAATGGGTCTTCAAGAATCTTGTTTAGTAGCAGTGTTGCTGTGGCTGTGATGGTCTAAAGATATGTGAGGTGCAATAACTTCTACAGAGAAGCAATAACTTTCACTAGACCAGCTGATGTAGCTGAAAAATATCAACACACACTTTTGGGCACATTGACCCAGAGAAAGGCTTCCATCCCTGAAAACTCATCCCTTTTTTCCTTATTACATCTGCTGGTCTAATAAGAGATATTGCAGCTTTCTGCATTTCTTAACCGTTCGATGTTCATTGGCAACTAGTAACCATACATAATGTTCTTCAGCCACTGACTTGCTTTTTCCTATGAGGACGAAAAACAAATAAAGAGGAAAACAAGGCTAAAATGCTTGTGCCAGTGGACATATGGCCACTTTGCTTAATCTTGGTGTCGCTAATGGTGCCTGTATCAATAACTTACTGGATTAAAAGTTATTTTTGCAAGTTATCTAGAAAGGCCTATCAGTATTGCCTGCTGTCACTTAGTGTTAGCCATGGGCCACGTGGTATTTGTCGAGTACATGGCGCCTGAGGAGTTAATAGTATCTTGGATGTGCACAAATTTAGCTCTGCTGAACATACTGCTTTGGCACAATAAGCCATGGCTTCCTGTGCAGGGCAAGGCGTGCGTAATTCACATTAGCCTGGGCCAGAAAGGGTTTGTTTCACCACAAAGAGAGCAGAACTGGGTTTTTTTTGGTTTTGTTTTGGTTGGTTGGTTTTTTTTTTTAAGAGACCTTACCATGCTCACTACATAACCAAACAGTCATCAGGTGAGTCCATCAGGCCAGGATTTAAGCTAGAGGAAGAATTCCTCAGGGCTGACTTGAGGACAGTGGGAAGGATTAAACTCTGCCCTCACCAGACTCCAGAGCCAGGAGGTCCTAAGAGCCTGAACCAGCAGCTGCTGTCGGGGAGGAGAGGAATAGGTCCATGTATAACACAAGGCAGATTTGCATCTCCCACCACAGTCGCACAATGACCAAAGGTGAATTTGCAAAACATGTTCACCAATGCTCTTTCAAATGCCCATTTAGGGATTATAATTCCAGGGTCCATGTCAATTAACTAACACAGGGCAGAGTACAGACTCTCTCTCCATTTTGCACTAGGGCTTTTAAATAATTTGGTAAGTAGGATTTGTAAGCACCCTTCTGAGGCTCACATAAGTAGCCCAGACGTTGTAGTCCCAAGCAAAGACAATGCTAACTGCCAGAAGGTTTTGCTGCTGAATCTACTCCCAACCAATTTTTGCTTCCCTTTATGTATATAGAAAATGTCTTGCTTCTCCCTCCATTGCACAAAACTGTCATTATAGCTGGCAATTATAGCACCAACACTAAAAACTCAATAGGCTCATAGAAGGTAGTGTCCTCTCAGTCCAAATCGTGTTTTCTCTAGGTCAACACAGGAATGCAGCTGTAGTCCCGCTATTTGCCTTTAACTGTGAATGTAGGACTTCAGTCTCCAGAGCAGAATTGCCAGCCCTGCACCTTCCCTCACCTCTGCCTTCATTTAGCAGTGCTTAAAAAATGTATGCTTAAAAAGCAAAGTTGAGTTGTCTAAGTGCAAGGGAAAGCCTCTTAATTAGCACTCAAATCAAAAGAAGGGAAAAAACGAAGGAAAAGCGTAAAGTAATTTAACATTTTCAAGTGAATTTCCTGGACCTTTCCCCACTGCCTCCACTTTTTTGTGCTGAATCTACCAAGACGACAGCCCCTTTGGGCCAGTTGGATTAAAGAGCACTGTCTGTAAAGCACTACATTGGGACTGCCAGTTCATTTCACCCTGATGGTACTGATTTATACCAGTGCCTGGTCAAGGATTAAACTCTCCATCAAATTTTAACAGCCCCTTGTCCCTTTAACAGTCCAATTTTGAGCAGGAACCCTTCTTAGACCCTGAATGTCTCTATGGTAACACAACAAGATCGTTTTGTTCTCTCTCACAGCATTGTGTGCATATTGAAAAGCACAGTTAAGATATTTTGAAGTGGAGAGTCCAGATCAGCCAATTGTGAAGCCTTGCAAGAAAAATGATTATGCAAATTAAACTCCTAAAGGTGAATGGCAATGAATGCTTTCAACAACAATACGGTTACAGTATGAGAAATGAGAGCAGCGGTCTCACCAAGGTGCCTTGCTCAGCAGTACAAAACCCACCACGCCAGTTGCCTTACTTTTTGCTTATCTTAGCAAAACGGTCTGGGACAGAACGGGTCACACTGGCAAAAGCATTTCTGGGTTTTGTAGCTGTTGCTGCAGCACAGCTGAGACTGAGCATAGCCACTGCACGCAGAAGTCAAGTCTCCAGGAATCTTAACAGGATCCCTCTCATTAAGAGAGAGGAAAAAAGATGCAGTAAGTAGAGCCCCGAGTTCAGGACATGGCTAGCAGAGGCAGTATTTAAGCATCTGCTTGCCCCAGCCCTTGAAGGAAAACTGCATCCCTGGAGGTATTCAAAAGATGTTTAGACAAGGCCCTAAGGGATACGATTTAGTGGAGGACTTGGTAGTGATAGGTTAATGGTTGGACCCGATGATCTTGGAGGTCTCTTCCAACCAAAACAATTCTATGATTCTATTTCCCTAGTGCCACCTGACTTGCATTTCGCAGCAGTCTGCGGTATCTCTCACCTGCTGGTTTCTCCAGAAAGGCTTGGTCTCGTGAAGTACTGCAAGCTGGGAGGGCAGGAGAGCATCTCATGCCAAAGGGCGCAAAGCTGGGCCTGAGGAAGTTATTACCTCTTCTGGTCATTGCTTCTTTATTTTTTCATGGCTATCACTCACCTGCTGAGTGCCACCATTGCACTCAAATTCTTGCTATAGACAATACAGAAACAGACCTTATAAGCAAACCCAAGAATTTACTGTCAGTGTAATTGAAATCTTAACAGTCTAATCAGAGAAATATTTGCGTAGACCTAATTATTATAGGAAAAAATAAAGAAAGAATATTATCTGGAAAAAAGCCTGAGTGATAATACAGTTGAAGCTGTTCTACATACTTCCTGGCAAACATCCCATCTTTCTCTTCACAGGGAGGAGTATGATGCTGGTATTCTTCCTCCTCCATCTAGGGTCCATATGGAGCTGGGTTTATACATTTTCTAGCAACATTTTACATCTTATTCCTCCTTCCTTGGTCTGCAAGTCCACACTGCATCCAGATTTACTACATATGGAGAACTTTTGCACATATTGGATTTTGTTCTTTTTTCTCTTTAATACTGGTTTCGCCCAGCTCTCATGTCTGCATTTCTTTATCTCATCACTGGCGAGATGTTTATAGACCTGGGGTATACAGTGGTATCCTGCACCTCTTTTCTCATCCCCCCCATGCCTGTTCTCCTCTGCACTGCATCTGCTGTTATCACACCGTGTCTGTATTTCTCTATACTGTATCACTATGAGGAGTAGGGAGTGCGTGACCTTCACTGAGGCTGTCCTTTTGAAAGGAGAGGGCTCCCAAAAAGATACGACGTAGAAGCAGCTGCGTGTTGGTCAGCCAGAGAGAGCATGTTCTGCTGGAGGAACACATAGTCCTTTAAATCCAGCTGGAGAACTACGGAGGATCAGACTTCTAGGAAACCAATTGGAGTTTCAAATTTGGTAGCATAGATTCAATTCAATTTAGTTAAATTAAGCCCTTCATAATAAATTCACTTTTTTCTTCATCTGCATGCTCTTCAAAGGGATGTGCTGGACCAACCTATGGGGGGCTTCATTACCAGTGGGCCCTTGGGTGCAACTGGAACATGAAATAATTCTGAGAAGCCCTAGTTACCACCCCCAGTGTTATTCACTCTGTCTAGATACATCAAAAACAGAGCACAGACCAGGCCCAAGTGTTTCAACTGAATTTTTACCAAAAATGTTTTTCCTTCACATTACATCTTTTTGTGGAGAGATTCTAGTCCTAGCGCTTCTCAAATACAGAAAGGGTTTGAGAGATTTTTTTTTTTTCTTAAAGCTTTGAATTAAAAATGTTGCCTATGAGGCAATACAGTTGAGCAAAAAAATGTAATTTAAAAACATTTCTTACTTCAAAAAATAGCAAATTAACAATTTGCAGGAGGGTCAACATGCAATTCAGACTAGATTGCCTGGGGCTTTGATCAGTCAGTTCTTCAAAACCTCCAAGGACACAGACTCCACAACCTCTTTGAGCTACCTATTCCAATGGTTAATTACCCTCACTAAAGAGCCTGCCTCCATCTTCTTGATGACCTCCACATATGCATTGGAAGACAGGTGTTTCCCTGACCCTGCTCTTCTCCAGTCTGAAGAAGCCCAGGTCCCTCAGCTTCTCCTTGTTTTCACATGTGGTAGTGAATCAAAGCCTCTACATCATCACAACAGTACTTAACCTCAACCAATTTAATCAGTAGAGAATCATAGCAAGCTCACAGTGATACAGGGCATACTGACCAACTCAGTGGTATCACTCTGGTAACAATTTAAGATATATGTAGGACAGGTGAGGTCTAAGTGGCTTTCCTGGACATACCACTGTTTGAAAGATGATGCAGGTACTACAGAATTTGGAACTGGATTTACACTTGTGCATAAGGTTACATTTGGACACCTCACATGGACTCCTGATCCTACCTCCAGTGGCTCAGAGCAGCTTTTTCTGAAGTTATCCTCCCCCACCCATTCAACTCAGTTTAACATGGCACAGATTTCTTCTGAGTATAGAAATATCAGTTCCAGTTACCAGGGATACTATGTTCTATAATGGTTTCCAGGAGGTGTCATCTCCAAGGATGAATCCTTCTCCCGAAAGGGAACAAAGCAGCTGGCTTTCTCTAGGAAGGCAAAGCCAAGCAGCTACAAACCAGACTTTTCAGAAGCATCTCATAACATGGATCTTGATGCTGTGAAAAGACAAGAGCACAGTACTTATCCTACCTGTACCAGAAGAAGCCCAGAGCCACAGAGCAGATCTTGACCCTCCTCAGATAAAACAACACTGTTGATTCTTTCCTCCTTAGCCCCATTCCTCATATGTTGCTAGTAAGAAAATCATAGGGCTGCGCAGTGATGCATTTGTGTTGTTGGACTGAAAATTTAAAACCTTCTCCATTGGATTAACTAAATGCAGCGAGTAACATGCAATCAAGGGCCAGAATATGCCTTGGCCGGCAGCCCAATAAATGAATCCTTAAGGAGCTGGCATCTCACATCCACACAAATATAGCTCTCTGCTCATTACCAATCCAGTCTGAAATACTGGGGAAGACTACAGGAAAAGAGACACCTGGCAGAGACGCTAAGTTATTTCCCTGCATACTGATTTATGCAGCGATACTTCCTAAATCACTAGCAAGGGGAGCACAAGATGCGCAAAGAACAGTAGCCCCAAGGTGTGACACAGAGGTGCACAGCAGAGCTCCTACAACAGCCTTGCAAGTCCTACAGGTAGAGGTACAACGGCGAGGTCAGCAACAGCAATGAGGGGTTTTGACCGACATCCACTTCACAATCGTTGGGCAGGGGGTCCTTCCCCCCAGTGTAAAGGGGCAGCAGTTCAGGATAAGCCTGCTTTCTCCAGGCTGCTTGATGTTGAGAGGTGGGCCCACAGCAAGGGCAGCTAATGCCCTTACAGGAACCAGGAGCTCCAGCCTAGTTAGCCTTCCTCATCTCCTTGGTCGTGCCTATAACAAGGCACAGTGACCTGGTTCTGCCTGGGACAGACCACTTTCTTTAAAGGCTAATTCCCCTTCTTTTCTATAGCCCTCTGTTACACTTTCAGCCCACCAGAAGGCAGGAGCCCACACATCCCTCATGAGCAAAACATCAACCTCTGGTGACGCTAGCACCCAAAACCCACATCATCTACAGCATCACCAGACATCCACCTTTGCAATACTTCTCCTGCCCCCTTAAATAGCCTTCCTCAGCTTATTTCTCCTTGGAGCCAAGCTTGGCCTCCACGAGGGGAAGGCTGCGAAGATAGAAACTGGGACATTTATGGAAATAGTCAGGAATTCATTAAGCATGAAAGCTTCAATAGTCTAATATTTCACTAGTGAGCGGCACTGTCTTCCTAAATAGTCTCAATATTTTTCAGGTGCATGTGCTCTCTCACACTTTGTACCTTTATTTCTGTTTGTACAGCACCAAGCACGCTATGGATGACATTTGGGTATGGTATTCCTAGACTCTACAGCTGTAGAAATAAAGAATGTGATATGCCTAATTGGAGGTGTGATCCAGGCTATAAATTATACAGTCCTGTCAAAACTGAATTAATCATGTACCTTTCACCAGCTCAGCTGTACTCTACCCATTAATCCATCTTCACCGAGATGCATTCTAGTGTTACAAATAACTCATCAGTTTCAAAGGCATTTCTCCCCAAACTATCCCCATTCAGGACAGGCAAGATTCAGATTCAGCCTTGGGCAAGTGATGCTTCTCTAGGCATAAAAACCCTCTACAACAAAAACCCTCTCATCTTTAATGCCTGATGGTCATGAAGGGATAGAAATGGGAGCTTCATGCTATTAGGGAAGGGCAATTCCCAGCTGCACAAAGGGGACACATGTCCTGAAAAGACTCGAGATTTTAATGCTATGACTTTTTGTGCATAGAAATGCATTTGAGTCATTTTTAAATGGTTGCACAGCTAATTCCCTTTGAGTTCTGCACAGTTGGATTCATTGAAATGGAGGCAACTTTGTTCACAGTAGTAGTATTGTTGTAGTTGTGAAGGCTTTAGGCTGTAGCTGAGACAAAGTTTGTAAGGAAAGGGATTAATTTTTATTAGATCGTCTAAGAGATGGGAGAAAAAAAATCAGACAGACTTTTAGGCACGCAAAGCCTTCAAGATGAAAAAAAATCTCTGGATCTGAACACTAGGGAGCCAAGGAAGAAAGAATTCTTCCAATAAACATTTTAAGCTCACTGAATTATTCCAGTGGGGTTTTTTGCAATAGCAGTTGGCATGCAATGGGCTAAAAAGTTATCAGGGCTCCTTCAGGATAAGCCACATAAGTGAGTTATACTTCAGGACACAGGAACAACTCCATCCCCAACTCATTCCAAAAAAGCTTATCTGGCATGCAACTTACTCTCATCTACACATCACACCATAGCAAAGACTCTCCCTCTCCAGCTGAGAGCAGGCACCTGCAGGTCACGCTTAGCTGAGAAAACAAATGGTTATACCCAAAGAAAACCCTTTCTGTTGGAGTTTGGAGCTTAGTTAATTTGTTGTGGGTGGGGTTTTGGCAGGGGTTTTTTGTGGGTTTTGTTTGTTTGTTTTTTAATTCCTAGCTGTTTCTAAAAAAAGAAAGAAATGCAACAAGTAATGACATGAAAGGAAGTATTATGTACTGAAGAAGTTAAGAGAAGAAGCTAAAGTAGCAGAATGTCACAGCTTCAGCCAGGAGCAAGCCAGGATTGCCAGCCCTAACTTTTACAGCAGTTGGAAAGTACATAACATACACAATTTAATGTTTCTCCAAAAGAGTGCAAGCTCAGCACTCCCTAACCCTTTCAAGAAGCCAAAGGGGTTGCTTCTTGGGGTCAGCAATGGCAGGAAGAGCAACACTTGTTACATAAATAATATGCCTTTTAGGAGGAGAAGATAAGAAGAGTTAAGTTGGGAAGATCATGCATTAAGTGTATCCACAGGCAACCTGAGCCAAAAGTTTTTTGGCCTCTTCCAGATGTAAGATACTAGCAGTCCCTGCTAATTTTGCATCTCTTGGGCTCTATAGGCCTCTTACACCACAAAGAGGGGAGAAAAATCTTTCATTCAAGATCACCTTTGAGCTGAATTAAACTAAGAGGTCCCCTAGAGACAGGCAAAGGTAGTGGCAAAAGGTCACCTCCCTCAGTGTTCTAGACTCCTGTGGTGGTTTGACCCTGGCTGGACACCAGGTGCCCACCAAAGCCACTCTATCACTCCCCTCCTCAGCTGGTCAGGGGAGAGAAAGATATAATGAAAGGCTCGTGGGTCAAGATAAGGACAGGGAGAGATCACTCAGCAGCTACCGTCACAGGCAAAGCAGATTTGACTTGGGGAAATGAGTTTAATTTATTACCAATCAAATCAGAGCAGGATAATGAGAAATAAAAACTAAATCTTAAAACACCTTCCCCCCATCCCTCCCTTCTTCCTGGGCTCAGCTTCACTCCTGATTTCTCTGCCTCCTCCCCCCCAGCAGCACAGGGGGACGGGGAATGGGGGTTGCAGTCAGTTCATCACACGTCATCTCTGCCGCTCCTTCCTCTTCGGGGAAGGACTCCTCACACTCTTCCCCCGCTCCAGCATGGGGTCCCTCCCACAGGCTACAGCTCTTCATAAACTGCTCCAACATGGGTCCCTCCCACGGGGTGCAGTCCTTCAGGAACAGACTGCTCCAGCGTGGGTCCCCCACGAGGTCACAAGTCCTGCC
Organism: Phoenicopterus ruber ruber; assembly: GCA_009819775.1. Taxonomy (NCBI): domain Eukaryota; kingdom Metazoa; phylum Chordata; class Aves; order Phoenicopteriformes; family Phoenicopteridae; genus Phoenicopterus; species Phoenicopterus ruber. Next base: position 91,131,672 of record CM020215.1, on the reverse strand, counting down.
AGCAAACCTGCTCCAGCCTGGGCTCCTCTCTCCAGAGGGCCACAGGTCCTGCCAGGACCCTGCTCCAGCACAGGCTTCCCACGGGGTCACAGCCTCCTTTGGGCATCCACCTGCTGTGGTGTGGGGTCCTCCATGGGCTGCAGGAGGACAGCCTGCCTCACCATGGTCTTCCCCACAGGCTGCAGGGGAATCTCTGCTCCAGCACCTGGAGCACCTCCTCCCCCTCCTTCTTCACTGACCTTGGTGTCTGCAGAGCTGTTGCTCTCACATACCCTCACTCCTCTCTCTGGCTGCAATTGCTGTTGCACAGTAACTTCTTCCCCTTCTTAACTGTTATCCCAGAGGTACTACCACCATTGCCAATTGGCTCAGCCTTGGCCAGCGGCAGGTCCATCTTGGAGCCAGCTGGCATTGGCTCTATCAGACATAGGGGAAGCTTCTAGCAGCTCCTCACAGAAGCCACCCCTGTAGCCCCTCTATGTAGCCATGCAAACCCAATACAACACCACAAAACATTTTCAGGCTGACTGGGAAAGCACTGCCCCAACCTGGGATTCAGACAGGTCTGCAACAGGCTGATTCAGACTGGTCACCAGTGAGTGCCAGATAGGTACAGTGAAACAAGGCAAAGCAGAGGTCCCACCAACTAATCCAGAGAAAAACACTTACCTACCCTTCCTAGAAGCAGATGGTGCAATGAGGCTTATCTGAGATGGAGCAACATCCAAACCCCACTACAAGAGCCAAGCCAAGCCTTTTTCTGCTGCTATTTAAGCAGGCCCACTGGCACCAGGGAACGACCCAACCCAACTTCACAGTTGCCCCTGTTTATATAATAATGACCATCAGCAAGACTGCAAAGGAAGACTTTTGAGGCCCTCTCACTTGCCTCTATTAACAGCATTTCCTCATTTAGCTCTCACAAGTTTCCTAGCAACATCTTTGCATGCACATTAACACATAGATTAGATCTTGCACAGGCACCTGTAGAACAGCCAGGGCTGAAAAACTTTGCTTTCATGTTGACTCTGAGGGGAAATCAATTTGCTTCAAGAAGCAAACCCCTTCAAGGCAGCAAAGGCTACCAACACGCTCACGACACGTTTGTGAAACCACAGAGCTCTTAGTGAAGAGAGAACTCACTGCATCCAGTTTCATTATTGGCATTTTCCACGTAAGAAGGCAATGGGTTATCCTTTCCCTGCAGCTTTCAAAGAAGGCAAATGTCAATACACAGAATAATGCTCTGAATAACACATAAAGAAGTCCGAGTAGCCAGACAGGCAGACACTAGACAAAGGGTCAAAAGGAGCAATAATTCACTTCTACACAACCTGTGTCAAACCCTTCATGTCTCTAATATCTGCCTGTTCTGGCAGCCAGATGCTACCCTTATTTCTCACTGCCCAAGACAGTGGCTTTCTTGCCCAAACCAGCTAGTAGATGGGTTCACTTTCCCCAGTATGGTCTCAGTGAATTCATCATGGAGAAAGGACTTGTCCCAGTCTGCTGGGTAGGTTCAAACTTCATGCTTCATGGACCAATAGTGTCTGCACACCAGGGAGATGAGGATTCACCAAGTGCCCAGAGCAAAATCTCAGCAACTAGCAGGCATGAGAAACTCTTCTTTGTTAAATCTCACTTGCAGCAGTGACACAGGGATAAATAACACCCCAGCCTCAGACAGGGTAGAAATTGCACCAAGTTCCTTATACCATTACCATGTACCAGCACCTCCTAGGAGAAGCAGATCAGCAGCATTTACCTACCACATTTGCCATGTGAATAACACAGAGCTGCAGAACTGGCTTGGACTGAAATCATTTGGAGGCTTCTAGACAAACAAGGAGCATTTGGGACACCCCTCAAGGCGATCAAGATGGTCTTGAGGGCTTGGAGGTCACAACACTCCCCATCCTCCTCACTCTGTGCTCCATTTCCCTTCTCTGCAGGAGTAATTTGAACCGCAATTTTTCATTTGTCTGGAAAGTGATTCGGAGCATGGTTTGAAGCCCAAGCGTACCCCGCATCTTGCCCTGCTGAAGCTTCATGCAGTAGAGACGTGTGTGGTGCAAGAAAATTGCCTTGAGCTGAAATGCACACTTTAGGGAGAGTGCTTTGCTTTTGAGGCAAAGACAGCCTTGTCTTGCCTGTTGCCTAAAAGGGGGGTCATGAGAAACATCCTGATTTGCTACGGCCTTTCAAATGGGGTTTCCAGCCCTGGGAAAGGCTCATGCCAGCGTGCAGAGCTCCACCAGACTTGGGGGGAAGCCGGTGCCTCGCAGGGCCGTGCCCAGCAGCGGGGAACTGGAGCGAAGCCGCTGCCGGGAAGCGTGCGTCTCTGATTAATGCTCTCAGGCTGCCTGTTGACAAAAGCAGCAAGAGGATTTGTAATGCCTGGGCTTATCATCATCACGCTTCAAGAAAATCCCTCTCCAAGAAACTGTGTAAATAAGTAAAGTTTTACAAGTTAGTGGACTCTCCTAATTGAGTAACCCTTGTAAATTAATAACATTGAAGCAAATGTGCAAAGACTCTGCTGACTTTCTGGAAGATGTCTAATAAGGTTCAGGTTTACTAAAGGGCCCAGAGGAGCTCGTCCCCAAACCTTACCGTAATTTGTTGAGACACTAATGATAGCTAACTTCTAGAGGTTTATTCAAGAGCATGGGTATAAAGACAGGAGAACCACCAGTAGGTCTTCCCTCCTGACCGAGCCAGGTGCTTGTCCTTCCATTCCTACTACCCTGCAGACCCATAGTGAATGGGGGGGTGGTGTCTCTCCTTCCTTCAAGGAGGTCCTGTGGTACAACAGCGAAAAACCATCCTTGGAGCATCTTTCAGAGCCAACGTGGAAAGTCTCAGGGGTATCTCTGTGTGTTGCTGTTCCTGCCTAAGGGCTCCCCGTCCTCCCACCCTGAGCAAATGTGTTTAACAGTTTAGCACCAATAGGTGAAACATGAAAAAATGCTTGGTTTCTATTGCCATTTTTGTTGCACCTTTTGCTTTGCCTTCCGACATTCCAGCCATTACCAGCTTGGTCTCCCTGAGGAAAAGCTGTGGTTGGGTGAATAATGCAGAGTGAATATACTTTTTTTTTCTTTGGATGAACTTTGTCTTTCTTTGCTCATGGACACTGACAGCAGTTCCTGCTACAGTATTCACTGTTTGAATCTATTAGGCCATCTGCACTGTATTTATTTTGACTTTAATGGCTGCGAATATTCACATGCCTTCAGTCATGTTGCTCAGAGCTTGCCCACCCATAAAATTGTGCTGGTGTTACATGCATTTAGTTGAAGGCCCTCCGCCTTTGCTCGCACTCTATAGGATTGGAAACAGCTTATGATGATCCAGGTTAAGTCTGTAAGGAAATTATGAATTAAAAAGCAGATGTAAGCCACTTTTATACTGACATGAGAGAGCTGAGGGAGGAGATTGTGCTGCTTTAACTAACCCAGGGCAGGACCGTGAGTGAGAAAGGCCTCAGGCGATAGAGAGGTTCCTTCTCTCAGATTCAGCCATGCCAGTGGAAGAGCAGATGTATCTCAGCTTGCTCTCGCTGCCCTTGCAAGGATGGAGGGCCTACACAGCGCTGCTGGGAGACCAGTTCACATGACCCTTCCCAAATCAAAGCCATGGTAAAAACAAAGAGATTAGTTGAAGCCATCAAAATGGTTGACGTGAACTAAGCTTGAGGATTTTGCACAACTCGGACGAGGGAATGAAACTCGCACAGCTTCCGCGGCAGATTGGTCAGGGCTGGCAACTTCCAACAAGGCAGCAGCGCCAGCAAGCTGGGGCAGCCATCTTTTCCATCACTACAGCTACCTCCGCTCCCCTGTGGAGGCTTGGGGTAAAGGCAACTGGCATCACCCCCAGACCAAAACCTGTTTGGACGCCAATGCAGCCCACACCACTTGTGGCAGCAACCTGCTGTGGCCAGCCCAACAGCAGTGAAGGGAAGAAGGAGGGCTTCCATCAGGTGCAGCACACAGCTCTTGAGCCAAGTAAGCTAGACCAAGGGGTACAAAGTATGGGACAATGACCCCACCACCTGCTTCACCTAAGCCAAATCATTGAGCCAGGCTGGCTACGGCTGTGCTCAAGCAGGCAGAGGACTTGTAGGACATGGACTTGTAGACATGCAGGACATGACAAGAGGAATGCTTCCAACAGTCCACCAACGGCAGCTCCTCCCAAAAGTCCTGGTCTAGCCTCAGTCCTTCAGCCATGAAGGAGTCAATCTTGGTGACACGGCTGAGAAGCTGTGAGTGCACAGAAGGGCCCCAGAGCTCCCAGGATTTCTGCATCTCACCTGCTTGGATGGAAAATACTCTGCCACACAAGATGGAGCCCAATTCGAGAGCACCAAAGGGCTCTGTGCGCGCTTGTGCTAAAATGCCTTAAACTGGCAGTTCTAGCACAGCCCCTTTGTAAGTCATGGGCAGTTTTGGGCAGTGAAACACACCCGATTTGTGCAAAAAAATAGCAAAGCAGTCGTGCTGCATGGCAGCCCTGGTGTGTGCATCTCTCCCAGGGAGAGCAGCAGAAGGCAGTCCCAGCTCAGGCAGTGGCCTGATGTGTACAGAGAGACACAGGCAGAGGTGCATTCCCACCTCACGCAGCGTGATCATCACCAAACAAACACGCACGCCCCCTCACACAGGGTGAGGAGGCTGCTCCCCACACTCACAGCTCCTGAAGCTCTTCCAGCAAGGAAATGAACATTAGGATCCAGGGAGCAGTGATGCCTACCAGGTTCAGGTCTCCTTCTATAAATTCATTGGAAACTCATCACCCAGAGGACAGGCAGACCTGCTGTGACCACAGACAGACCTGCTGTGACCATAGACAGCAAGTGTTTTGTGCAGCCTGATGACATTCAACCTAGCAGAGCAGCACCTCTGGAAGACAGTAGAGTGAAGGGGGAAATTAATGTGTGGGATCAGGGACTTGTATCTGAGCCATGTTTCTCATAGCCCCCATATCCCATTCCCTTTGCCCTTTTACACCTTGGATGTGTGCAGTAAGGTTCAGATCAAGCCCAAAGTGAGAGAGGAGGGCTTGTCCCCACAAACCAGGTCTTCTACAGCACAACAGAGCACGTCTCTTTTGCCCTGACCACAACAGAGGGACAATCATAGAATCATAGAATCATAGAATACTTTGGGTTGGAAGGGACCTTTAAAGGCCATCTAGTCCAACCCCCCTGCAATGAGCAGGGACAACCTCACTAGATCAGGTTGCTCAGAGCCCCGTCCAGCCTGACCTTGAATGTTTCCAGGGATGGGGCTTCTACTACCTCTCTGGGCAACCTGTTCCAGTGCTTCACAACCCTCATTGTGAAAAACTTCTTTCTGATTTCCAGCCTATATCTCCCCTCCTTTAGTTTAAAACCATTACCCCTTGTCCTGTCACAACAGGCCTTGCTAAAAAGGTTCTCCCCATTTTTCCTATAGGCCCCCTTCAAGTACTGAAAGGCTGCAATAAGGTCTCCCCGGAGCCTTCTCTTCTCCAGGCTGAACAGGCCCAACTCCCTCAGCCTGTCTTTGTAGGAGGTGTGCTCCATTCCTCTGATCATCCTTGTGGCCCTCCTCTGGACCCGCTCCAGCAGATCCACGTCCTTCTTATGTTGAGGGGCCCAGAGCTGGATGCAGTACTCCAGGTGGGGCCTCACCAGGGCAGAGTAGAGGGGCAGAATCACCTCCCTCGACCTGCTGGCCACGCTTCTTTGGATGCAGCCCAGGATACGGTTGGCCTTCTGGGCTGCCAGCGCACATTGTTGGCTCATGTCCAGCCTTTCATCCACCAGCACCCCCAAGTCCTTCTTGGCAGGGCTGCTCTCCATCCCTGCATCCCCCAGCCTGTACTGATACCGGGGGTTGCTCCGACCCAGGTGCAGGACTCTGCATTTGTCCTTGTTGAACCTCATAAGGTTCACCCGGGCCCACCTCTCAAGCCTGTCCAGGTCCCTCTGGATGGCATCCCGACCCTCAAGCATATCCACCGCACCACTCAGCTTGGTGTCGTCCGCGAACTTGCTGAGGGTGCACTCGATCCCACTGTCTATGTCATCGATGAAGATGTTAAAAAGGACCGGTCCCAATACAGACCCTTGAGGGACACCACTTGTCACCGGTCTCCATCTGGACGTTGAGCCATTGACCACTACCCGCTGGATGCGACCATTCAACCAATTCCTCATCCACCGAGCAGTCCACCCATCAAACCCATATCTCTCCAGTTTCGAGAGAAGGATGTTGTGGGGGACCGTGTCAAAGGCCTTACAGAAGTCCAGATAGATGACATCGGTTGCTTTGCCCTTGTCCACTGATGCAGTCACCCCATCACAGAAGGCCACTAGGTTGGTCAGGCAGGACTTGCCCTTGGTGAAGCCATGCTGGCTGTCTCCAACCACCTCCCTGTCCTCCACGTGCCTCAGCATCGTTTCTAGGAGGATCTGTTCCATGATCTTCCCAGGCACAGAGGTGAGGCTGACAGGTCGGTAGTTCCCAGGGTCCTCCTTCTTACCCTTTTTAAAGATGGGTACTACATTTCCTTTTTTCCAGTCCCCAGGGACTTCGCCTGACTGCCATGACCTTTCAAATATCATGGAGAGAGGCTTGGCAACTACATCAGCCAATTCCTTCAGGACTCTGGGATGCATCTCATCAGGTCCCATAGACTTATGTACATTCAGGTTCCTCAGGTAGTCACGAACCTGATCTTCTCTTACCGTGGGAGGGACTTCGCTCCCCCAGTCCCCGTCTTGCAGCCCATCCACTCGAGAGGTGTGGGAGGAGAGGTTGCCAGTGAAAACTGATGCAAAAAAGTCGTTGAGTACCTCAGCCTTCTCCTCGTCCGTTGACACTAGTATGCCGCTCCTGCTCTTCGGGGGGGTATGATTTCTTTCACCTTCCTTTTCTGGTTGACATACCTGTAGAAGGCCTTCTTATTATTCTTTGTGTCCCTTGCCAAGTTCAGCTCTAGCCGCGCCTTGGCCTTCCTGACCCCGTCCCTACATAACCGGGCAGCGTCCCTATACTCTTCCCAGGATACCCGTCCCTGCTTCCACTGCCTATGCATTGCCTTTTTGCCTTTTAGTTTGACCAGCAGGTCTCCACTCAGCCATGCTGGTCTCTTGCCACCTTTGCTCGTTTTCTTGCACCTGGGGATTGAGAGCTCTTGCGCTCTATGGAAAGCCTCCTTAAAGATCTGCCAGCTCTGTTCTGCTCGCTTGTCCCTGAGGGCAGTTTCCCAGGGGGTCCTATTAACTAACTCCTTGAAGAGCTGGAAGTTTGCTTTCCTAAAATTCAGGGTCCTGACTTTGCTCTTCCTGTGACCCATATCCCTCAGGATTGTAAACTCTACTCCACAATAAGCAATGCTGTGATCTTCTGAGGAATATGGAGTGGGATGGGGATTAGGGATACAATGCCCAGAACCATAGGACTGCTCTCACAGGGGTGAGCTGAGACAGATGAAACCAGGATGCACTGATTGCTGCAGATTAGAGGGGCCATCACCAGCCAGCAACAGCTCAGCTTTCCTCTGCACACATAGGTATAGTGGGCAAGAGACCATGACTGTCTTGCTGCCTCCGGTAACCTCCTGCCCTGGGTAGCCGTGTGCCTAGACTGACCCCTGAGCATCCCCAGGGCCTGGAGCTCACTGGTGCGGTGCAAAGAGGCCTGACAGCGCAGAGCAGCTACTGCCATCACGGCTACCAAAGCCAGCACCTCTGCTGCAGACAGGCCTTTGTCCCCTGCGGAGTGACATGGCCCTCACAAAAACATCCTTCTTTTTCCTCCTCTCTACGCTCCTCTCTGAGTGCCTGGTCTCTCCTCTGCTTCTTAATGCAATGCTGCTCATGGTCCACTCCCTTGAGGTGTCCCAGAGAAGCAACCCTGCACTGAGCCCAGCGCAGACAGCAGGAGCCAGACCTCCAACGCCTGCAACAGGACGTGCAGTCTGTGGGTTCAAAACAGGAGAAATATATTCCTTCTGCACAACTAGAAGCCAAACTTACTTCTGAGCTTGGCAAGCCAGAGATACCATGCCATGGCAAGGTCTTGTTCTTAATATTTAAATATGAGTAACATCCCTTTGGCAAGTAGGTGCCTGTCTGTGGTAGAACAAAGAGACTTTTTTGCCAATGCATCAAGCAGAAGCAAAATTTTTCTTGCTTGTGTCCCCAAGACGCACAGCACAAAATACGTTCCTGAACTTTGGCAATATTTAAGTGTCAAAGCCAGTTCTCTGTAAGTGCAATTCTATTCCAGGCTTGTGGCATCTGCAGACTTACAAGCTACATGTCCCACAGGAGAGCAAAGAGGAGGAGATGTTCATATAGGGGGAAATATGTATTTACAATGCATCCGCGTTGTGCAGCTGCACTGTGTATTATTACACCAGCTTCTCATTTTTTTAAATCAGATCACTGCAGAAAGGAAAGAGCCCAAATGTGATGGTCTAATGGAACATCAAAATATGAAGGTTGTTTGCGTTAAGAAAAAAAAGCATGAAAGCCACTGATAAATCCAGCAAAATTGATTGGTGCGTGAAATCATTCAAGTCAATAGATATAGAAGTGAAGGAAGTGGTGAGAAACAGCAGCTGAAGGTGCTCATAGATAGAATAAAAGAAGATAAAGAAGCAACTCAGCAGTGCTTTTCTCCTCCCCAAGGAGCTCAACTAAGCCCCAGAGCTCCTTGCAGGGTTATGCTTCAGGGAACCAGGATCCTAAGCCAAGCTGAATCCCAGAGCTGTCCTGGCTCCCACGAAAGCCCAGCTATGCCGGTCGCTGCTGGCTAGATCTCCTGCTGGTCTTATTTGGGGAACGGTTCCTCACTGTCCCCTCGGTGGATCTCGGTGCAAGGGGGCTGTGCCAAGAGCAGGTGACACAGGTCTGCCTCTTCTGCTCACAGCCGTCCAGTTCCCTGCCACCCCTGTCAGGAAAACAAATCAAACTTCTCCAGGAAAGTGAGGCACCGTGCAGTCCTGCCTTCCCCGGTTTTCATGCTACCAGCTGGTCTAATTCCTCTTGACGTTTCTTCTGTAACAGCAACTGCAACGTGTCAGGATTAATTAAGCCAAACAGTGGGCGAGTCTCAAAGGAGAACACACATCTGCCGTGATCTGCCCCCACCTAAAGGCCAAGGAGCCTTTCCTGGCACGGGGAGGGGAAAAGGGAGAAGGAAGAGGGAATGGTGAGGAATCTTCCAGTGGAAGGAGCACAGTGAGCAGCCTTGAGCCGGCAGGGTTCAGATGAACACCAGCACGGCTACGGCACTCCAGCCTGACAGCAAGAGCCTTGCGCCTTGTTACTTATCCTTTCCGATAGACTCCAGTAGTTTTTGCAAGGCATGCATTAGAGGTCTAGCATGCAATTAAGGCCACTTCTCCCCAAATCTGAACGTGGGACAGAGTTTGTTGGAAGATTTGCAGTGAGAGGGTCAGAGATCGATGCATGTCTCTGCTCCAGAGACAGGGTTGAGCCTCCATTCACAGCCCAAACGGTGGCCTAGTGCTGAGGAGCACAGCTATGCTCCTCAGTCTCGGGCTGGGAAGGAAAGTAGATCCCCAATATAACTAAGAACCAACACAGCCGGTGATGACAACACAAGACGTTAAGTCCGTAGCAGCTGCTTTCTGTGAAGTCACCTTTCCCCTTCCTGACTGTGGCCAGGAGAGGGGTTTGCACGGGAGTGTGTGCAGCGGTAAAGGATGCTCATACCTCCTGACAGGTGCAATAGCCAAATGGTGGCACAGCATCCAGCCGTTTCCCCGGGGCCCCCTTCCCAGCTAGAAGGTGAGACTTGGATCGGCCCCTCAGCTTAGCGGGTCTTGGTGTCTCTCAGTGCAGAAGCACCTGCAGAAACACAGGTGGAAACAGGAGAAAGGGCATTCAGTGATCTCCCAGTATTCGGTCACTAAGACGTTCTCACTTCCCCTTCTTCTTTCTAGTTGCTTCTCTCTTTTCCAGCCCTGCTGCCAAACCTTTCATCCTTCCAGCAGCCAGACGAGGAGCCATGGGTAGTCTCCTCTGTGCTTCCAGTTCAGCATTAATTCACACAAGTTGAGCCCTGTCACATTCACCAAGGCGGCATGTGGCTCAGTAATAAGAGAAATTCCCACAATTGTCGTAATGTTTTAAGGCAGGAAGGGTATATTTTAGTACTAAAAAGAAGCTGTCTCAGTAACTGGCAATACATGTAGGATAGACATGTCATAACATCCTGTACAGACATAATTACCTAAATATTAGTGTTGGTTGATTATCAAAAATCCTGATCCATGAATCAGCTTTCTCCTTGATTCACTCTGCGTGATGTCGTTGTATGTCAGTATCTGGATAACCATGGAAATGCTAGGCTGAATGTCTTCTAATTTTAGCAAAGATTTACATTTGTCCAAAAGACTTCACCGACTTCACCAACAGTATATTTATTACCATGCTCTTAAAATTAATCCTCTCATCAGAGATCAGAGAGAGAGACCACTGCATAACCAAGGAGGCCAACTACAGACAGAATGACAAAGAATCCACTGCAAAAACTGTAACTTATTAGTCAAAACTGTTTATTAATAACTTTTGAGAAAATCTACTGCAAGAAAACCAGAATTGAGACACAATTCACGTACAGAAAAAAAAGAGCGTTACATAAGCATTGACCGATTGAGCCCACTTTACTAGGTAGTAACACTAGAACAACAATCACTAAGCTGTGGTGTACAGATGTTACAATACAGGTGTTAAAGGGTTGGACCTTATTTGTCATAGTCTGCATTCTTCTAGCGCTAAGACAAAATCTCAGATGAGATACCCAGCCATATATCTGCTCCCTATCAAAATAAGCGTAGCCATTTGGCAGAAGGTACACCAAACAAACCAGGCTGGGTATAGAAGAGGATGGAGGATGCTTACAGGTCTGTGTTTTTTTCTATACATGACGTTCTTGCAAACACCCAGAGCTGAGGATACTCTCCGTGGCACAATCCTGAGGTATATTTGTCTATGTATTATGCATACAGATATTATAATGGTATATACAACCAATTCCAGTAAATCTCTTGTGCTCAGACATCTCTAGATATACCTGGATCACAAAATTCAAGCCTGACTCCAAATTCAAGTCTTTCGTTGCCCCACCACTGATGAAGAGCTCCATCTCTGTCAGGGTCCATAATGAGGAGGCACTATGTCTCCAGAGACACGGCATACAATCCTCAAGGTCACCGTATGTCCTTAGGCATACTCCATCTGCATCCACATCCCACAGCTTATTGCGCTTTAAGCCTGTCCACATGGTAAGTGGTTTTCTAATACCAGCCATAATTTTGCACCCAGTTGGCATGTGGAAAGCTATATTAAGCCCAGACGATTAATGCTGTCTTTGCTGAGAAGCAAGAAAATAGTCTCTGTGCTATTATACTCTGTCAGCTTTCCCAAACACTTCAGGCAACTAATTCTGAGGACTTTTTGACTGAATTGACATAAAATGCATCCTTCCCCTCTCATTGCTTTTTAAATGCTTTAGGTTATTTTTATACTGCAGTCTCAGAGGTTGTTGGCAAGAGCATGTTCTGCCTCCCACCAGGCACTCGAGGAAATTTATGAAGACAGTCGGGTCCCATTTGTTCTGGTCATCCTTGGTGGGTTTACATGTCAGCATAACGTGAATGAGAATCAAATTGTTGTTTGTCATTAGAAGCCCCTTGGGTCTGTCCATGGGGAGGTGTTCTGGAACAGATACAGTGGTTACTGCTTTCAGTAGATACAGGAAGAAAATGTGGCCATCGGTAGATGTGAAACTGGAGAGAGGCCACCTGGAAAGAATTAAGAAACATCTAGGAAATCCATCAGAGCAAAACCAGGAGAAGTAGTCATTTATAAGATGGGCAAGGTGGGGGAAAGGTTTGAGGGAAATACATATTCACGTATTCTTGACTTCTGGCACTGAATGTTTTGTGAACACACCATTCAGAAGACATTCTAGCTCAGGACTAGTTTCCAGATACTTTCTACATTCTCGTGGCATGAAATGAAGTTGAAGGACTGGTCTTAAATACTAAACTAAGATTCCCAGAGAATCGGAGATTATGCTTTGGTAATCACTTTTTACAGGAGCTTGCTCTTGTTAGTGACTGACAAGGCGCACACCGAGGCGAGGTTTGCAGCTCAGGAGGGAGTTAAACTGGGTGCACTTACAGCCAGTGTGAGGTGTAGGTGTCTGGACTGTAGGTACCTACATGTGAACTAGGGGTCAAATGTCTGCTTACAGTCAACAAAAAAATGAGTCAATGCAGGCTGCAAAGTCTGGAGAGCCATTCAGCCGACCAAGTGTGTCTACTTCAGCACAAGCAGCATGGCACCACCTGTGTTAACTGGATCTCCGCTGACTGCAATGTCATAGCTTTCCACACACCCACATTTAAGCAATGGAGTTGGAGCTAAATCCTGCTGTCAATAAGAAGTTTTGGAAATCCATTCACTGCCAGAGGCCAAGGTGAATCACGCGTCAGTCACTGCATGTCCGACTGGCCTTGCCTTACTATTGTGTCCTGTTTTTCTTGTAGGTTGCTCTGACTAATATTAGGTATCTGCCTTCAAAGTGTCAGTTGCAAACACAGCGTGCCCTGATAGCAAATACATAGGTTACTCTTTTGCAGACTCAGGTTGCTTTATAACATCATAATCAGTGAGACTTTAATTTCTCTGACTCATGTCATCCAGGTAATGGGGCTTCAGCAATTTTGAACAAAAATCAGTCTGAGGGCAATCAATCAGACCATTGATTTGTATGCACAAAATGAGATGTTGCTCAACTGCAACATTTTGACATCCACTAAGCCGGAGATACAGTGGTACAGAAGTGAGAACTGGATGTTTAAACTCCCTACTGGAGATAGATTGTCTCAGTAGCATTTCTCCTGTCCACAGAGTTGCCATCCCTTAACCAATAAGCACCTTCCATATGGATGCTGTATTTTGCTGGCTGTCTTCCCATGAGCTTTGTGAATAGGCAGTTCCAGTGGTGCAAGCTCCTCCCTTGGAACAGAGAGGGTGTTGATGAAAGCTGCTTTCAAGTCAGTTCAATCCCTCTTGGATCAAATGATGTTTGGGAGACAGAGGACCTTCTGTTGCAGCAGTTAGAACAAAGTTATTTGTTTTACTGTGGTTTACGATGTCAGCGCAGTCAATGTGCAGAACGCAGCCAGTAAAAGGGCCTGTACCACTGCTGTTGTGCACCACCATTTCAGCAGGAATCCTAGAATCTGGGTTAATTCCTTGGTGCCTGACCTTCAAAAAGGCCAAAGAATAGGGTGTTTAAATCTGATATCTCTGCATCTGCTCCTAAGATTTTTTTTTTCTTCTGGAGAGAGCTAGCAGCATACCTTCTACAGCATCCAAGTGGCTAATTTTTCCAGTCTTGGACAACGTAATTTCTGATAAGGCTAGGTTGCCCATGCAGAAATAAGAAAAGAGCAGTAAAGGTAATATGCTCTTGCCATTCAAGGTGTCCTAACACTGGAAGTAATCACCTACTCAGTCTTTCTCATTCCTGACAAATTCTGAACTGGCAGAGAAGTCCAGGGCCCTGTCCTCCACTCTTGCTGGATTGCAGGGCCACCTTCTCAGCTCAGGAGATTACTGGTGGAAGCTCCTGGGGGATCAGGTATTTTATGTCTGAAGACTATTGCCTTTACCATTCCCATAAATAACACAATAGAAAATTCAATATGATAGATTACATATTTTTTTCAGGCAGAAGATCACACCCAGTTTCATGATTTATACAAATGCGGAGTAGCCATTTGCCTTGTAAGACAGATGAACATTATGGAGATCCTTTCTTGCATGTTGTTGGAAAGCTGAAAGGCAGTCTATTACAAAATCGATACTAAGGCTTCAGCAAAGAGGGAGGAAATAATCTGTACTCCATGCCCTGGCTGGATAGGACAAATATACTGACAAGGTGGATAATGACAGTGAAACACCGGAATAGTTGCTCCGTTTTGGGGGGGTGCAGAGCCTCTACCGCTCGGATGCTTTGAGCACAGGTTACACAGCTGGCAGGAAGGACACCAGTGTAGCTGCTCCTGCCTTTTGGAGGGGGATTGATTAGGATAACTTCTCAAAGTCTGTTAAGGGCTACAGTTCAGTAAAAACTACAGGATCTGGTCAGGATCAAAGCCCCACAAGCAAGCACCGGTAACCCAGGCCAGACAGGATGGTGGATGCATTAGTATGAGACCTGCGGCCCTCACTGCACTGACTTCAGCATTCCGAAACATCTGCTGGAGACAGCAGGAGTTCGGATGTGCGGGAAAGCAGGACTGGTCCTCAGTATTCAAGTAGTGAGAAGCTCCTAGGATTTGGGCTGAAAAGAGCTCTCTGCCTCATGCAAAAACATTGCACAACCCTTCACTTGAGTTACTTCATGCAAAATATCTCCGCTCATTGGTGCTGCAGCTGCTAAATTAAGTGTGTTACTTTCTATAAATCCTTCCTGTTGTCAGTGGGTTGCCTCTTACTTATGGCCATTGTCCCTTTTGTTGCTACCAAGGAAAGAAACATAGCAGAGAGCTTTTGTTTAATGAGCCATCACATTTAAACATCATTTGTCTCAGTTGTTTTTCCTTTTCTCATCTACCTTTGCTCATTAAACTCCACCCTGCTTGGCTGTTAACAGCATCATCATGGGGAGCAATAGCATCATGAGATTCCTTGTACCAGCGTGACGCTGCTACCCCCGCTGCTTTCCCCATATTCACCAGCTCTGATGGGTCTGTGCTTGCCTAGCATTAAAGCCAGGGTAGCTGCAGCTTCAGAGACAGCTTACTCCGAAGGCCGAACAGCTGGAGCTGTGCTTCCCCATATGGAGCAGAGTTCCGGATGGATTTTCTTCCTGCTGCCTGTGACGTTCACCTTGTCCTTTTGCACGTCTGTTTCAGCCAGTCGCCAGCCCCTTGCCTCCGCAGAGGGTGTGGGGCGAGGGAAAGAGCCGTCAGTCTGTTCTGTACAGATGGCACATCAGCTGTGGCAACGCTCACTGGGGACAGGGGACAAAACCAGAAGAAGTGAGGTAGAGGAGTGGTGTTTGCGTCCCTCTGCAGAGGTGCTGCAGGAGATCCCCCAGGGTAAGGGTTCTCCTGTGCTTCCTTCCCTGGCTAGGAACTGCAGCAGTCCTAAGCCAGGCAACTGGAGGAAGCAGCAGCCTCACTAACAGGGCAAGGCTCTGGGATAAGGGAGCTGCTCGCTCCAGCCACTCTAAAAGGCTGCAGATCCTAGCCAGAGCTAGAGAGAGCAAAGACAGTTGTGATCTCCACAGTTCTCACCTTCATATGCGTGCTCGAATGTGAGCCAAAAAATTACCCTTGCACCCCCAGACCTCTTGCTGAGTCAGGTTTGGGGAGGAAGGGTACACACATTGACTCTTACCATGACTCATTTTTAGCAAGAAGAACTATAATGAAAACTCAGAGTCAGTGTCTGTTATCTACTTCCATGGCTCAGGCTGCCCATCTCTTCTCAGCTGTGCAGCATGGGGACATTCAGATCCTGACGGATGGCACTTTTCACCTGTGAGGGCAGTGCTAGGACCAGGAAGCTGCAGCAGTACCCAGCGGTACCTGTTGTTCGCCGTGTTGTCTGAGTGAAGGAACACGTGTGATGAGTTTAGTCTGCAGTTCACAGCAGCTGAGTCAGTCAGGGCCCCAGTGGAGGGAGATGCCAACTGTGGAGCTGTTACTCCTCTGGCTCATGGGCAAACAGCTGAGTCTGAGATAGCCATGAGTGGGCCAGTGACCTTACAGTGTTAACAGGGGACCTTGTTAACCCTGCTAGAAAGGCAGATCCTCAAAGGAATTGGCCATGTCCTCCCATCTGCACCGCCATTACCTGGGTCTGTATGTTTCTCGCCTATACCAGTCAGATTGAGTATTTGTAGGGGATCTCAACAGAGGACAAATCAAAGACTCTAAGTTCAATAAAACAGGAAAGACTGGCTGTGAGGAAGACATTTCTGAGAACATATCGTAGCCTCAAGTCCCTGCAGAGATGGTCAAATTTGAGGCAACTTCCCAGACCACTAGGAATATTCAGCAGACACCACGACCTCCCACCAATGGGGAGGTTAACATCAACCTCAAATAAAGTCCAACTGCCATTTCTCCAGTCATTCAACCTTCCTGTGAGCTGAAGGCAGCCAGGTCAGCAGATATGAACACGTTTGGTGTGTGAATATATCCACTCTTTGCCAACCCAACATACAGCAACTCTGTCTTGACCCATGGGGAACTCTGACCATCTTTTCTTGGGCTTAATTGGCCATCACAACTACAAGGCTCACAAGCAAAAGTATTCCTCTGGCAGAATGAGGAGCCAAGAAGCAGCACTCTTCTAACGGGTGGCAAGTGTGCTTCTTTGTCACCACCCATACCGCCCCCCACACACGTGCACACACAGCACTGAGCCCATCTTTCCCAAGGCAGCCAGGCTGTGGCTACTTTCTGCAGACAGCTCAGCCTCAGAAAGTCAGAGCTGAACATCTACTTCTCCAAGGCTTAACCCAGCGAGCTCTACGAGTGGGGTTCAACCTCTTCCATAGTGCAACCCTACTGCAGTCTTCCAGAGGGGCAGAAGAGTTGCAGCTCTCCAATACTCACTAGATGTTCCTGATCTTTGTCTCCCCTTTTTCCACCCACCCAGGCTGGAAAACACTCTTCCAGCCTTGTTAATTATTCTGTGTACCTTTCCTTCACAGGGAAAAAAAGGCACTTTCATAACATCATGTCCAACACTGGCACAGCAGAGCTGATTCCTCTTTTATGAAGGGCTTGATCCGGAGCCAGGGAAGTCTCTCTTGCTCCTCTTTGATTCTTGTTGTCTAGATCCAACTTCTTCTGTTAAAGCCACACTCTTTATTCAGCAATACCCTCTAGATTCTGTCAGTGTGGAGAAATTTTATCAGTGTAAACTAGGTTATGAGACAAAAAACTAAGTAGTTTTACTGGCAAATATATGGACAGAAATTCCTTTCCCGCTTTGTTTTAGTGATGTTTTGGAAGAGGCTTAAATTAAACCAAAAAGTCATTTATTCTAAAAGAATGCCTGCAGGGGACATAAACCAATAGCGCCTTAATTATGCTTGTATGCTCATTTTGATTGCTTTAATGTTTCTAATTACAGTGGTAACACTTCTCCCGTTTGACAAGCCGGGAAGACAATTTGGCTCAACCAAGGAAGCTGGAGCATGGGTTATGGGAGATGTACATCACCTTCCCAAATGGCTTGCTCCTGCCAGCTTGGAAAGAAAAGATGCTCTCATTGGCTTTCTGTTATTTCAGCCTGCTCTTCCTTTGGGGCACTGCTAGGGTAGCGTTTTCAATGACAATGCAGTGGCAATGAAAATGCTGATATTGCCACGTTTGGCAAGAAAACTTTGTGGGCATATGCAGAATCATAGAAAATAAAGTTGAAAGAAACAGCAAAGAACCATCTCTGTTTTACTTCCAGGAGAAGACAAGATAATTTCAGTGTGTTCATCCAAACTTTTCTACAGGCAGAAGGCCCCGAGCCATTTATTCCTGTGCTTTATTACTGTACCATTAGTAAAGGCTTCTTAATGTCTAACCAGATCTTCATTCTGTTTAAGCCAATTACATATTGTCCTATCCCCCAGGAGACACAGCACCAATTATTACTTCAAAGCATGTTAAGGCCAACACAAATTTAACAGTAAACACCGGACTGTGAGTGAGGTATCTAAAGACCGATGCTTAATGTACATCTGGATGGAAGCCACAGCCCAGACAATTTTTAAGGGGTCTCCATAGACAGTATAAAGTGCTAAAAAACTTCACTGCGGAAAATTTTAATCCAATTTGCTTAGCTGGAAGAGAAGGATGGAAGCTTTTTCCTAATGCCTGCAAAGATGTGTTTCTCTTACATCCAGAAGAATGTTAATTCAGATCTCTTAATAACATAGTCTGAACTATAATTTAATTGGTAAGCAATAGATGGTATTTATACCCTAGTGAATGTAATCCTAAGTATCTGACTCCATTTGAATGCTAGAAAGCTCTGTGTTTAGTGCTACCTAGCATCCTCTAGAGATATCCTGAGTAGCAGAATGAGCTCTATTGGTGTTCTTTTCCAGCAGATCCTATGAAATGGTAGCTCCAGTCTCCAAAGAAAAGGTCAGTGGGAAGAGGTTACTCCCAGAGCTAACAGCACACCAAGCTAAAGTCTACTCCTAATTCAAGAGCTGGGCTGGGGCTAACAAACTAGAGTGTACTACTCCATGTCATTCATGGTGAAGCAGAGGAGATCTTCCAAACAGTGGCCCATTTCCAAAAGTCAGCCTCTGACAAGCCAGCATCCCCTCCAGCTGACAATCCTATTTCTCCCTCTCTGTCCTCTATGCCACAGATACTGCTCCTCTGTATTTAAATTTGAGTATTACATGTGACCCCACACACATTCCTCCCCATTACGTTAATTCTACAGGGAATACTGTGTTGTTCTTTCTTAACTTGTTAACCATCACATCTTTCAGGAATACATCCTGGGTGAAGGGCAGAACATGGCTGTACTCCCCTCCTATGCCGTTCCAGCCTCCAGCAACTTGTGAGAACAAGCTTGAATCAGAGCTAGCATCTTCATATTTAAAAAGACCTCAGTGGATTGTCTTCCAGGAATTGGATGTGGGAAGAGCTTCTAGTCTCTCAGCTCCAAGAGAGCAGTGCCCAAGATTTAGACACATGCTCATGGCTGGACAAGGGTTCTGTCACCATCTTATTCATGGCTGAGCCAAGACAGCCCATTTAAAACAGCAACAAGGGCAAGAGATGGGAAAAAAAGACAGAAGTCAGTTCACAAAGTAATGCTTTGGATAAGCGTATCACTCTCTTGGTAATCAGTTCAACCCCATTTTTAGTCTTAGACCCAGACCCTGTATGTGCTCGTGTCTGAACACAGAAACCTCTTTATTTCCTTCTGAAAACACTGAACCCATGTCTTTAAAGATCAGTGGGCAAACTCCTCTGGAGTCAGTGCTCTCTTTTCCTGGTTCATTCTCTAATGGTCTCTTTGATCACATCCCAGGAAACTTGCCAGTGTCCATGCTGCCCCCTTCTTCATCTTAGAAGATCACCCCTTCCTGGCCACCGGCTCCCTTGGCTCCCAGGAAAGCACATGGGGTCTGATTTCTGTAGGCACCAGACCGCTCGTGGTTCTGCAGAGAACGGTAGTTATTCAGCGTCAGGCGGAACACAGACTTGCCCAAGCCCTGCAGGTTAGGACGTTCACAAAAGTTAAGGTAAATTAACCAAAGATGCGAAATGAATGCACATGAATTAAAGCATGTTAATGGTCCTCCATGGACACTCAGGGATAAAGTGACCTTGCTTTGCTTTTGTTTAACTGTCACCATAGTGAACTGAGGCCATTTTCCTTCTGTATCGGAGCACCCACACAGAGGTTTAATGCACTTCGACTTCTGCGTATTAACTCACACCTCACACTAATTTGTCTTAACTCCCCATGTAAACAAGCCCTCAGAGGACTGGTTTTTTCCTCTCTCATGTGACAGTTCACTTTATCACAAAGTGAAATGTGTTGGAGAAAACTATTTGCAGTGAATTTTCCCTCAGTTGCACCTGCAGTGACATTTTTGTTGTGAATTGCTACAGAACCTCTCCCTCTGCCTAAGCTTGTCTGCTTTTTTCCTCTTTAAAACAGCTATATCGGAACAGCTTATAATTAGCAAAGCAGCATCCCTCTACCAGGCAGAGAGGGAACCCTTGGCCTGGTCTGCAGGTGGGCTATGGAGGTGATCCAGGGAGATTAACTGCTGGGCTCTGGGTCACACAGGATATCTGCAGCTGAGCATAGAAATTCTCTAAACCCAGGCCTCTTTTGCCCCTGGAAATGTCTCTTCTCTTCCCCTCAGTGGATTTTTCCTCATTAGAAATAGCTGACGAGCTTCTTCGAACCTCAGGATCATGCCAGTTGTGTGGGAAAGGAAAAGAGAAAAATTACTGCTATCTGCATGACTCCCATGCAGGGACAAATCTTTCCCTCTCCCCCTTTTCCTCCATCCCTCCTTTTTACTTAAGAGCAGCAGGAGACCTTCACATTAAGATACTGAACCCATCACAGTTGGAACAGACAAAGCCAGAGTGAAGAGGGAGGTGATGGAGGCTGAGACAATGTATTTTTAGTCATTTCAATGAATTATGGAGACGTGAAGTTGATAATTTATTGAAGAAGGGAAACGGGGGACTCTATGTAAATGTTTTCAGATGAATAATTAATGTGGCTTTCTAGCATCAGGGGGTCTTTAATTAAAGCCTCTGTTAAACAAGGCAAGGCAGACGGGCCCAGCTCCTTGCAGCAGCTAATTGCACCTTTCCCATGTACAGCTACGATTCAGAGACGAAGCATCATTTGCATCAATAAAGAAGGACAGATTCTACCTAGGGTGAGTGGCAGGAGGCTGTGGAGACCAGCTCAGTGACCCCAGGGCTGAGGTGGTTTGCATCCCATTTTAAATTAGCTTGGCATACAGGCCAAATGAGGGGGTGGGGGGAAGCGAGGACGGAGCGGGCACTCGGGCCACAAGGCTTTGAGGAATGCAGAAAGCCACTCACAGCCGTCCGTGGATTACAGCCTCTTCAAGAGGGACCTACTGACAGGTTATCCAGGGTCTTGCTGTCACTGCGTGATACATTTGCCTTCCGAAAGCCTGTCCCGTACCATGCCTGCCTCCCTGTCCCATGGCGAAAGACAGGTTCGCAGCAGAGGGGAGCACAGCAATAAGGCAGCCTTCGCAGGGTGAAGTGAGGAGGCAAACCTGTGCCTGCCCACTACCCAGCTGCCGTCCTTATCCCCAGCATCCTCCACAGGCACCACTCCCTCAGGTGAACATCACGCCCGGACTCTTCCTTCCTTCAGGGATTTCACAGCTGATGTGGAGAGGATGTGATGAAGGTTCACCGGGGACTTCAGTCAGAACAGAGCATCCCCTCCCTCTCGTGCCACGTGATGGTGACACCAAACCGAAGCCTTCTCCCTCACAAGGACTGGGCCTCCCAGAAGGTCTATGATTATTTCCCAAGCGAATGTATAAAACCGTAATAGTTTCAGGAATTAGAATGGGACAATTAAGGAATGACAGAAGCTGCCCCAGTTAACACCGCTGAGGAGCTTCCAGTATAATCCCAAATTCGGCTTATTTAAACTCCCAGGGAACAGCAGGTAAGTTTCCAAACAGGGGACAAAGTCTTGTTTTTCTGGAGAATGCTGTCTAAATTAGACACAGATTAATTAGTTTTGACACCTTGGCAAAGAAGCAGTATCTCATATTTCTCATTCATCTTTATCGCCAGTAACATTCGTGATAACATTATGAAGTGAGGGAAAGAGACAGCTGAAACTTTGTTTTTAATAGAAAGGGTTAAATCTAAAGTAGGCTAAACAGGTTCCCAAAGCAAATATTCCTGAACTCAGAAGCTAATCACTGCAGAAAGGCAGTTTCTTTCCTGCGTTGCCAAAGATGGGGCTGAAGGAAACCTCAAAGGGGTTACTAGTCCCTGTCAGTCACCTGTGAAAGAGGTTTGCTTAACCTGCCGCAGGTATCTCCCCACTTTCTGAAGCCATACTTGAGGCACTCCCTTTTGGCACTGAGCACAAAGACAACCTGGAGAGCATCCCCTCATGAAAGGTCTCTCTGTTCTCCACAAACACCTCGGTTTTCAGGAAAGCACCGAATCTCGGGGACTGTGAGCACGCGTCTTCTCTTTGCCCGCACCAACGCTCTTGACGGGTCTGACGTGCGCCTGCGAGCTCAGGGAAGGTTTACTGCTGTGTTGCGTGGAGGCAAGCACCGCAACAAGGTCTTGGAGGATCCACTCGGAGCCCCTGCGAGCAGCTGCGAGGCTCTGCTGCTCTCTGCTGGGAAACGCGGGCAGAGCCCTAGCAAGAGGCCGTACTGGGGGAAGAGCTGGATTTGCCAGCGTGCCCTGGCTTCCCCTCTGCACACGAACACCCAGAGCCGCCTGTACAAAGGCACGCACCTGGGTGCAGCCTCCTCCTCAGCGCCGCTGTCGGAAGCGGGCCCGCTGGCGAAGGAGCAGTCTGGGTGCAAGTCAGCAGCCCCCGCCCGCCTCTCTTCCCCTCGCACCTCGGCCCTCTCTCCCTCATGCGGGAGCCAGCTTTCTCCACATTGCGCTGTTGCGCTTACACCTGCTCCCCTCCCAGCCTGTAACACAGTCACTTTCTCAAAAACACTCTGGATGGAAGGCAGAGCAATTACCCCACCGTACAGGTAAGGAACCAACACGCGGGGCAACCGCACAACCCACCCAGAGTCACAGGTCGGCATGTGGATGAGCAGAGGTGTCTCTCCAAGGACCCCAGCCTCTTCCTCACAGCCTGTTCTTTGGATCATCGCTCCGTGCCGCAAAGCTGCTCTTTGCTCACCAGACCTCAGGAAGGCTTTAACTACGTCTGGCTGCAACTGTGCAAAACCACAGGTCAGAGAGTCTCGGAGCCACGGCACGCAGGGAAGCGTGAGGCCAGGGCCAAGGGTATCGGCTGGGCTGCGGCAGCCTCGTGGATCACGTAGCAGGTGAGCTCGCTGCTCCAGCCAGCAACCTCGGTCTGGGAGAAAGCCCGAGCCCCAAGAGCAGCTCCAGCACAAAGGAGGGGGACGAATTCCCCAGCCTGGTGCTGACCAGGGCCCTCTGCCCCTTTAAGCAATGATGTTTAATCTTCCGATGTGGTTTATATCTCATACATCTCATTATGATTTTCAAGTATGGAATGAGGTGACAGGAGTTTAAGATGGGCATTTTCAGGATTTGGCTATTAGATCTATATATTTACAGCTCAATAAAACAGGAAGAAATATTCAGAGTGAACAGACTGTGGAAAGTGATTTGTTCCAACTCTTCACTGCAGACTTGCAAGAAACCAATCAAAGAGGCTCAGGAGTGGTTTGAGCGTAATTTATTAACCCAAAAGGGGCCGCATTGTTAACCAACATTATTTATAGTGAACAGCTCAACCATCTCTACTGAACAACTGTGTGATACTGCAGGGACAAATGCAATGAGTTACTACACAGATAGGACAAAACCAGCAGCAGATCTTTGTTACAGCTGTTAGAAAAAGTGTCCCCAGGAGACAGACACTGAATCTCTAATGGCTATCTTATTTCTCTGACAATTTATTTAAGTTTTAACTTAACAGCAGGAATGATAGCCACAGTTACACAGTGACTCCCAATAAAGGAGCGTATTGCTGATCTGCAGCTGGTGTTTTCTTATTTATTTCAAAGTCTTTAAGTTCCAGACTTAGCATATGGTGCCATATAAATAATGATATAATAATACGTTTTTGCTTTCCATGTGCCTGGATAGAAAAAAGCTACGTGATTTATGTTACATGAGCATTGTATTTAAGGCATTATTTTACTCAGAATTTTTAATGCATTTAAAATGCATCTTCTGCTTTTTGTAATCTGTTCTTTTGAAAGAATAAACAGAGCAGTGATGTTTATTTAATGGAGTCATTCATCTTACTTCCTTGTACAAAATCCTAGCTTCCCAGCCCCAGCAGCCAGATAGGCTGCAGTAGGCAGTGGGGTTGGAAATGGAGAGATCTGCTGTTTACCAATGAGGTGCAGATGAAAGGAAGACATGGGGCTCGAGATTTACCCACAGCAGGATGCTATTTGAAGCCAGCAGGCAGCTGAGAACTGCTTAGTCCCGTCCAGTAAAGGATGGAGAGGAGAAACCCATGGGAGCAGCTCTGCAGGGAGTCATGCTGTGGAGAAAACAGCACTGGGATGGCTCAGCACACAACTACCCATACACACACAACTGAAAGCAGATGCCTACTTCAGTTAAAACCGTAAATGCAGTTACTAGAGCAAATGCCACCCCCCTGAAGTATGACAGGGATGTTAACAGTTTACAGCTTTCCTTTCAGACCCTCAATAAACTAGCTCTGTGAGCATTACAGCTGTGCAGAAATACCTAGCTGCAGGGCAGGGAAGATCTCCTAACTCACACCTCAACTGTTTCTGGATGTTGCTGTCTTAGTTTCCAGAGTGATTGGCAGCGAGACCTCATCAAGCAAAAACTTCTTTGCAGCTACAAGGGTTGCAAATGTGAGTTTAGACATGCACAGATCACTGCAGAACAGACAGAGTATTTCTAAAAGGGGTGTACAAGACAAACCAGTGAATATTCTGCCTACAAACTTAAGCCTGCTCCATTGGTCCACAGCTCCTAGAGGAAATACGTCAGGGTCCACAAATCAAAGACTGACAATCCCGAGCAGCAGGCAGTATACTGTACCCTCTCCCATCACGTGAGGACGGGATAATCAGGAGGGGTTGAAGAAGTCAGATCCTGAAATCTCCCTGAGAGTCCATCCAACCAACTGCCTAAGATCATTCAACAATTTTTTACCCAGCATCTTTCAAGCTCTTTCCAAGTGAACACAGATCAAAAAAACCCCACACTCAAAAGCCAGCAGTCCCATGCCATCCAGAACCATCGCAGTCACGTGGAAAAGTGGGAGAGGCAAGATGAGCTCGGAGGAATTAAGTAATGACCTGGCATCCCATGAGTGTCAACAGCAGTGCTTCAGTGTGAGATGATCTGAGCGGTCAGCGTGGCTGATGATACGGACAATGCTGTCACGAACCTAGTATCAGAGCAGTGGGGAAGCTGTTTCTCTTAAAAGGTCAACAGCATAACCTGAAAAACACACACAAACCAAGCTGCTCTGAATGGAAGTGACACCTGTTAGTTTAGCACAGGTTTTGAAGTCCCGTAGCTCCCTCCTTCTCACCCCCCATCAACCCCCATGGCAGTTTCAGCCACTCTTGTTTCAATCCCAGCTCTTGTCACACTGGGGCATGAACCAGAGTATTTCAGAAGCTGGTTACTGTGGTAACCCAGCACAGCTTTTATCTTTATTCCTTTCATCTCCTCTTTGGGGAAAACTGGCAATCTGTTTATTTGCTTTTTCTGACGAAGTTCATCATGCAGCACACCAACTGTCAGGATCTGTGTAAAACTGAGGAAAGGAGAAAGCACCTCTCACATGAATGTGCATGTAAAGATTTCTCTCAGCGCTCTACTACCCTACCTCTTGCTCCCTCGCTTCTCTTCACAAGCTATTGGACATGTCCTTTTCCATCTGACCCTTCGTGCACAGCTTCTCTCTGCCCTTCCCCTCCAGGCCTCCTCACTACCATGGTACTTACTAAGAGGTCCAACAAGAGCAAATGGCTGCCCTAGGCTTTCTTGCGTCCTTCATAGAAGCACGGTAAGGCTGAAACGACACCGGAATTCACAGGGAAGTGACTCGGCTCCCAGCAAAACAAAAGGCTGGTGCCAGGCTGGGCTATGAGCGACCCCCACACCCTTCGCTCTGCCAAGGGACCCCTCGCTTCCACCAGGCCACAGGCAGCCGGAGGCCCCCACAGAGGGCTCGCTGGCTGCTGACCCGCACCAAGAGACCTCTCTAGCTGCTGCGGGGGGAAGAATAACGCAGGGGAGGGGGCGGCTGCCGAGAGCGGGACCAGGCCGAGGCGCCGCGGCAGCACCTCGCAGCCGCCTCATCCCCTGCCCGGCGCTTCCGCCCTAACCCATGATGGCCGCGCGGCACTCGCTGCCCACGTGACTCCGGGGGCACCGCCTACCGAGACAAGGGGCGGCGGTTTCCCCGGCAACCGCTCCGGCGTCTTCCACCGCCTCTCCCGCCTACGGCGAGCGACAAGCGGCACAAGAGGCCGGCGCCGGGGGAAGGCGAAGCGCAGCCCTGACCTGCCGTGGAGAGTCGCGGGCTGGTGAGGGAGGGCGGCGGCGGCCCCGGGCCCAGAGATCTCTTCCCCCGCGCACACCCAGCCCCGGGATCGCCCCCACGCCCTCTCTGGCTGCACCAACCTGTGCTGCCCCGAGTGCCCCATCCCGGCCTCCTGCTCCCCCAGGTCCCCTGACCCCCACAGCCTACTGCCCTCCCCCCCCAAATGAAGCGCCCTGCCCCCCCGTACTCCCTCCCAGGCCCCCACAGCCTACTGCCCTCCCCCCCAAATGAAGCACCCTGCCCCCCTGCACTCCCTACCCCCAGGCCCAGGCACAACACCCCGCTTCCCAGTTACAGAGATGGGTGCAAGTCCTGCCCCCCCTCTGGCCTACCCGCAGCACCCTGCTTCAGGCAACGCAGCTGCACCCGGGAACCCCAAAACCTGCGAGCAGCCATCATGGCTTCTGCCTCTTCTGCCCCAGGCGGTTTTGGGATGAGGGGGACAAACTGGGCAGGACCCCACCTGAACTCAGTCACAGGACGAGGAATGGGAGTGTGGGGCATGGATACAGTGTAGTCCACAGCCAGCTGCTCAAGGGGGAGGTGGGTGAAGCCTACCCGCATTTCAAGGAGCAAGACCAGGGCTACACCAAGCAGGAAGACAAGAGCTGAGGGCAACCACAGCACAGGCAGGGCAGTGCCCTTAACCAACAGGGCGCAGGCCCACAGCACTTGGGCAAGGTGCTGATAAGAGGGCTCACCGACAGTCCCAGACAAGGCAAGGTAATGAGTTGGGTCTGGGATCCATCCAAGGGACTTCCATCCAGAGACAAAACTACCTACAATATACACTTAGAGTCCCCCTGGGAAAACTGGTCAGTAAGTGAGAATCAGGCACAGGTACACCTACTGCATAGCTCAGACCGGGTCTGAAGGCTTGGGCCTGAGCTTAAATGGAGTTCCTGTGCTCATGGGCAGAAAGTGCGGGTGGGAGCAATCACAGAAATTAAAGCCTGTTAGTACATGCTCTAAGAGGGGCTGCAACATATTTTCAGGAGCATGCAGTAATGTGATGTATCTGGTCTGCGGGCCTACATGTTTAAAATATTCTTTGTTTTTTATTTGTTAAATATTTTAGCAAGAGCCCAATGATCATTCAGAATCTGAAGTGAAGAAATCTAGCATGCGACCAGCTGCTGAACCATCTGAGGACCAGACACCTATCATTGAATCCCCACCATCACTGGATGACTTGCCTGGGGTTGAAACACCAGCATCTGCAGACCAGCCATCTGTAATGGAATTGCCAGTGTCTGCAGACCAGCTGGTTGTTGAGAAACCACCAGGTTCTGAGGACCAGTTACCTGTTGGTGAATTTCCCACATCCAGGGAAAACCCACTTGAGATCGGATCACCTGTGGGTGAATTGCCAGGTTTCAAAGTCAAGATGTATGCGTCTGACTCTGCACAGGCTGGCGGTAAAACACCTGGGGCTCAGTCATCAGCAACTGTAGTTAAGCTGACAGAGACTACATATGAAATATCGGAGCAGCCAACGGTGTACGAAGACCCCTTTGAAGTCTCCATTAAGTACATGGAGAAACACAATATTCTGCAGATATTTCAGGTGAAATTTCTCCTTCCCTTCTCCCTCCAGAGGCTTGCTTGAGAAGCTTAGCCTAAAGTTAGCTTGGACTAAATTATTCTTTCCCCAGACCTCTCCTTGTCCTGTGCTTTCTTAAGTGTAAACTTAAGAAAAGCAGTAGAAAAGGACCCTTGATCATCTTTGGGAATTGAAAGAGATGCTTGCTTTTTAAAATGCAGCCACCCATCTGCCCAAGGATCAATACTTCTTTCCTTCTATCTGTCTCTTTCTCAGGAGATCACAGAAAAACTGGTGTACCAGAAGCCCGATGACCCCTTGCAGTTCATGTTGCTGCAGGTATGGTGTCTTGCTGGGGCTCAGCAGGGACACAGCAGAAAGCCAGCTTTGCAGAGCACACCAGAAACACGGTCAACCCGTGACTGTTTCTGCGTGTCTGGGAGGAGGAGAAGGACGGGGCAGGAGCAGAGTGCCTGGGGTGCAAGGGACCACATGTGCTCTAAAAGGAGAGGGAGGAGAGGTATGGGAGGGTGGGTGTGTGGAAGAGCCGATGGCGGGGGGGGTTGGGGGGGGAGGGGTGTGTGTGTGGAATGGGTTGGATGTGCCCTGGAGGACTGTTATGTGAGAGATGAGGGAAGCTTGGGGACAGAGATGGGGCCCCTCTGTGTCCCTGTGACCCTTCTCTAGCTCCCTCTATCCCACGCTGGGAGGGAACGCTTTTCCTGCCCACACACCCCTATTCAGGAGAGCTCTCTCTGCTGATCCTGCAGGGTTTTAAAACACAGGAAATTCAAAGTCAGTGGAGTGCATGATAGTTTGGGAGTGAGTAAGAGGTGTGGGGAGCTGCTTGGGGAAAGGAGGAGGTTAGAGGAAAGAGAGCAGACAGAGAAAAAGAGAGGGTCCTTTCCTTCACTGCCCTCTAGTCAGTCAGGGGAAGCACCACCTTTGTGATTTGCTATTGAATTCATGCCATACTGAATGCAGAACCTGCAAAGGAATGGCAAGGTCAGTTCTGGGCACCAGTGGTAAGGAAATAGGCTCCCAAATGACCCTTTTCCTTTTGCCCAGGTGCAGTCTATGATAAATGCCAGGCAGGCAGAAATGGAGGGAATATCGGAGGAGAACGAAGATGCGGACGTGTTTCTGGAACAGGCCCTGTGCACTCCTTTTGGCCCCTACTGACCTTGCTATTGTGGTATTGCACGGGGCTTTCACAGCACCATGCTTTTGTAGCCATTTGCAGTAACTTGGAACAGATCTGCTTATACCTCTGTTTCCTGATTTTTCTGTTCTGTATGCTTGTGCTTCCCCTTGGGTTTAAATCCTGCAACCAAGTATTGGTTTGGATCCACAAACTGAAATCTTAAAGTGTGCATGGACCTGCATGCACATATGGCACATCTTGAAGAGGCAAGTCTGCTGAACTCCTATGCGGCCTGTGCATACAAATGCATAAATCCCACATTTAGGCCACTCCTAGTCTCTGCTTTTCCGTGCAGAGAAACCTCACACCTCAGACAATGCAAGCACAAAAGCAAGTAGAATTAAAAAGCAGCCCTGGACGACCCACAGTCCTCTTTTTTCATGCTGCATTGGTGGCTTACTGTCTCCAGCTATGAAGGAGCGCCAATGCCCATCTAATACTTTGAGAGGCTGGGTCTGTGGCTTTCCTGCTGCCCCCAGAGCAGCTCTGATGCAAGAAGCTGTCTCTGCCTCTTCCACACACTGGGCGCAGCTGTCTCACCCTTAACCATCCCTGCTGTGTTCCGATCACCCTGCTTATTGGGGTTGCCCTGCTTGTATTATTGCAAGTAAAGTGTATTATTTTGATAAACAGAACAGTAAAGCAACAGTTGCACACACCCTCTGGGGCTTCAGAAGATATCGTCCCTCAGGAATGTGGGAGGTGAATAAAACTAATCAAACCAAAACCAAGCACTGATAGCCCAGGAAATTCAGAAGCAAGGTACACTTTGCAAACACATCATCTGAACTGCTTTTGATTCTCAAAACACTTACAATCCACATTTTCATACTATCCAAGTATCTCTCTCCATCCTGTAAAGAAACTTTGTCTTTCTTTTTCTTGTTTCTTGCCTGAAGATCATTGAAAATGTGCAACAGCGCGTACTGTTATTTTGGCTTCATTTCATGTGTATGTGCAGTAGATGCCAGAAAGTTTTTTTCACTACACACTTTTCTCTTTTTTAGGCAAGTGCTGTAATTTCATGATGGATGGTAGTGTATTCCCAAATGACTGTCTCTATGGCTATGAAGAGAGCACTATAGAAACTTATCTTCCATCTATCTATTTTCAGCTAAAAGTCTGATCATTAGGTTGTGTGATACTCCACTGCAGAGCTTGGGCCCAAAAAGTTTGAGAATAACAGAGGCAAGTATTTGGCATACAAAATCTGTGTTTGAGAAGAGTTGCCTTTCTATCCGAGTCTCTCAGAAAAGACCAGTTAACTCGTGTTTGCTGGTTAAAGGCAGGTAAGCACCCCTGTCATTCACAGGGCAGGAAGGTTTTCAAGGTACTGTGAGCCTAAAGTTGGCTCAAGATTCAGATAAAGTCTGCATGGGTTTTGTAAGAGGTTTGATGTAGACTTAGGCATCTAGGTCCCACTGAAGCTGTGAGATGCTTTTGAAAGCCCAACTTATCTTCAGCAATTGGAAGAACTGGGCACTTAATGAAACAGAGGGAGCAATTGTTTTTCAGCCTGATATATTTTTGATCAAGAATTTATAAGTGGCCCTGTACATACATGCCCTGTGAATGTAAGGGAAGTACTAATGCACCTCTGTGAAACAGGCAATGAATGGAAGGTGAAGATACCGGCTGAAGCCTTTTCATCTCTATGGGCACTTGTCAGCATGTTTTCCCAAGAGATGGAGATGCTGGCATGTCTCTGAATTTTGTTGTAGAACAGAATTAGGGTGCTTTTGGGTACAGCCTTAGCTGTGAATTTCCTGTTTCTATCATGTCTGTATTGTATTTTGTTGTTCTCTTTCACTTATGAAAAACTTTTGAGTTGTAATACGTTCTCAGACTATAGGTGTAGGTCCTCAACTTCATGTCAGCCTTAAGGGAGTTATGCAAGGAAAGATCTTTAATTTCTCCTTCAGATAAGATGAAGTGAGCTGGAAAGTAATCTTCTTACAGGTAACAGAAGTTTTGCAAGAGGGGCCAGAATTCCTCAGCAATCTCAGGGCCAAAATTTTGCTTTGGTGGCCTAGCCACATTATCTCATGCTGCCAATGTTGCTGCATGGTAACAAGAAGTCCTCCCTAGTTCCCGTAAGGGAGAGCAGCTGTCTCTTCTGTTTCTCAAGACCAAGGTCCCTCTCCTTTGAGGAGCGGCAGTTGTATAGAAATGAATGAGGCTGCACTCAGGACAGCTGCGTGGGCCTGCAATTGCCTTGTGTAGATGGCAAGAGACTGTGGAAGGCAGTAGGCCAAGGACAGCCCTTCAGCTTTCACAGGCTTAGCTGGGAGTTGATCAGCTCCAAGCAAGGGCGTTGACCAGAAATCTTGGGGAGCTTATCATGAGCTGAGGAGAAACGTCACTTCCTTCTCCTCAAGCCTCTCCGATGATTGGATTGTATTTTGAACTGCATTTTGTCAAGGAAAAAAGTCCAGGAACTTAGTTTTATGAAAACTAAAGGAGGGGAGATTTAGACTAGATATAAGGAAGAAGTTTTTCACAATGAGGGTGGTGAAGCATGGGAACAGGTTGCCCAGAGAGGTGGGAGATGCCCCATCCCTGGAAACATTCAAGGTCAGACTGGACGGGGCTCTGGGCAACCTGATCTAGTTGAAGATGTCCCTGCTCATTGCAGGGGGGTTGGACTAGATGACCTTTAAAAGGTTCCTTCCAACCCAATCTGTTCTATGATTCTATGATAAAACCAAAAAGCATCCTCTAGAAGATGTTCAGATCATTGCGTTTAGGCTAGTGCAACACTTTTGTCCTTTTTGATTTGCTTCAGAGTTTTGCTGAAAAATACACCTTAGCTCTAGAAAAATTCTACCTCACATAAAGGCACTAATGCACCACTGCTGTTTGTGTGTATAAAGACTTTTCTGTGGTGAAGAAAAGGTGAAAAGTTAGATTTAAAATTGAAACATTTATTGTAGTCTTAATTCCAGAGTGACTATCCCTTTTCCATAATTTCTTTCCCAAACCATTGGATCCCTCTTTCTTCTTCATAAGTGGACATTTATCAACATGACATTAAACTGTCATTAAATTTCTTGCCTTGGGTGCTCTGAAGGAACTAACAGTTCATTGTGTGTAACCGAAACTATTCCATATAAGTCCTTATAGCACGCTAGTCACAGTATATTTGAATGCCCTCCAGTAGCGTGCTAAGCAACGTGACTAACATCTGTTGTTTGTTTTTTCTCCTCTCCACGAGGGAAATGTCAGTGCACTGAAGTGCATTCTTTTTAAAAGGGTGTTTTGTTTTTTTACCCACACCTGTGTATTGCTGTGTGCTTCTAATGGATAGGGATAGGTCATGGAGTGGAAGGTGGGGAGCTTGGAGATAGTTTGTCGTTCCCAAGGGTGTTTCCTCTGTACTTGGAGCTGGGCACTGAGAAAGTGCAGTATTTTCACGGGGGAGATTTTTTGTTGATCCGTGGACTGGCACAGAAGCATGACATCCAGTTCAGCTGCCAAATAGCATGGTCTTACGATGCGCAGACTGTTTCCATGTGAACCTCGTACTCTCCCAGAAGCAGGATGAGGAGGGGCCAACCAGAAGGAAAGTGTACTTGAAGTGTACTTGCCGTGAAATAGGTGTCTTGGATCAAAATACCAAATTCTTTTTCTGCCATCTCTGTACGGAACTTAAAATGACTCAGATGCCCCAAACAATACTGAAGTTGCCTGTGTACTGCCTCTAACTCATTAAAAATAATAAATAATGCTGTAACTGCTGATTAAAGATCCTTTGAAAAGTTCACACAGACTCTACTCTGCTTCTTAGTTAGGCGGAGGGCACAAGCAGGATAGCTCTTCAATGGCCAGCTACTTATAGCATGAGACATTTCATTGTGACTCACTGGATATGAATCATTGCTACATAACACCAATTTTAAGTTAGTTGAATGCCATTAATTTCAAAGTTTCGCAATCATGTGAAACTCGAAGTAGGCAGCAGCAACTATTCAGGGCTTGCATGTCTGAAATGGAAGAAATCAACCTCTGGGTAAAGCCCAGCAAAGAGCTTAGCTCAAGTGAGAGCTCAAGCTGAAGACTGGAGAATGTGGGAGTGCTTAGAAAGGGAATATACCAGGGCAAATTGATCAAGCCCTGTCTAACATGCCTTCAGATTGAATTCAAGGGAAAGCTCTTGACCATCCTTTCCGCCAGATGAAATGCAGAAGAAAAAGAAGAAACATTCCCTTAAGGTCAGACATCAATATCCATGGCTGCATTCCTCTTTTGGGATTGCCTTCATGGACAACATTGATGTAGCAGCATCACCAAAAGTTCATGGCCATGCCTCAACATACACAATTGAAAAGGGGAGCTTTGAGTTGTTGAGGTGACACGGGTTGGATGAACAGCCACTTACCATCTTCTCCTGGGGAAAGGTGGTGGGCTGGAATGTCACTGCAGAGCAGCTGAAGTTATGCCAAGCAATCCCAAGAGATTTCTGTACACATAATTCAAGACTGGAAACTGACTGCAGACACTGCAGTGGTTGGTCTGTATTAGAAATGCCTGGTGAATGAATGGAGTGGCTCTTCCTTTCTCCCTCAAGGCTATCATCTCAATTCCCCACGCAACTCCTCTCGCAGGTGGGGAGATCTCACCCTCCTTTGTCTCAGACCTTGCTGCCTTCAGGCACTGGGAGGTCCATCTCCATGGCATATCCATCCAGGAGTCTGGGGTAAACTTTCTATGTTCCAGTGCAGAAAACAGAAGGAACTGCTGGTGTCATTTCATAAACTGCAGTGAAATAATACTAGGGAAGAAACAAACTATGAGATGGACTCACTTGCTTTTTTGTGTTGTTACTTACTTTGAGACCAAAATTAGCCTCTTCTTCATTGTCACTCATTGAAGTGGCAAGGGATGGAGGAACACGGGGCTACACAGAGCTGGACTTATGAAGGTGCACAGCTATATCTAGAACAGTTCGCAAAGTAAAAAGGTAGGCAATGTAGATAAGGGAATGCAACACCCAGTTTACACTGGCCGTGAAAACTTCACTTATTTGGAATCACATGGTCCAACACTTAAAATTCTTCTTATGAACTAGGAGGCAGGATCCATATTAGGGTTAGGGAGTTTGTAAGAGCAAGAGGTGACCTCTGTCCTTCCTCCTTCCCTTGCCTCAGCTTATCTTCTAGTATAAAACAGGAAACAGAGGTGAATAAAGACATGTGGAATAGCACAATTGTTTGTTAATGGGAAAAATGCATGTCATACCAGCCCTTGAAGAAAAACAGTTCCCACCTTGAGGAGCTTTTGGTGTTTGGACAGACAAGTAGACATTAGGGAGAAGGCTATATTAAATGCAGGCAAGTGTCAGAGAGCCAAAGGTTTTTAACAGTGACTCAAAGTTGCATAAACTTCATGAACACCACAGGAGTCCCTTTGAAGAGCAGAGCGATGCCTGCTCTATCCCACTATTGTTTAAGCATCCCCTTGGGTCTAGCATAATATCCTGCCTCTTTGCAAGGAGATTCAGGGAAGGGCAGTGCTGCCAGTTTGCTGAAACCCCACAGTACTGAAAGCAAGTACTGCCCGTCGGAGAACCCAGCTTTTGGCCCGTTTTGTTTGAATCCTTGGTAGCATAACAGAGCTATCTTGAGAGACTCCTCGACCATGGTATGAAGCCATGATGCTGATATATGTTTGACATGGCAGATAGGAGTGCATATGGGATAAGCTCAGCCTGTTGCTGGGAGCAACAGCTCCCTACTTTTTGCCCTTTTAGATGTCTAAATGTTTCCAAATGAAGAGCAAAGCTCTTTAGAAAGGTCAGAGCTGGGCAGGGTCCAGCACAACTATAGATAGAATTGCTTTTGGTAGTTACCTTGCCCAGAGCTCTTAGAATTTGTTCATAAACCTTCCTGGCTTTTCAGAAATCATGTGTTGAAAAACGGCGCTTGAGTAGTAGGTTAAAAAGCACCTTGAAGAAAAAGGGTGAAACTTAACCTTTCCTATGTGTGCCCATGAGAGGGCAGCACAGACCGGCTGAGCAAAGAGTTTATGTCCAGCCGTGGAATAGCTACAGGTAGAGGCGAAAAGGTCCATGTAAAAGGGCTGGGTGGCCCAAAGCACAGCTCCATCCATCGCCCACCTGAAACTAAAACCCAGGTACAGCTGGGTACAGGATTGACTGTGTCAAACCCCAGGCGCACGACAGGGTCTGAGTCTCACAGACTTCTTAGGGAAGTTTCCAGTTAGTTACCGAAACCTTAAAAGAGAGTTTCAGAGGAAGAATATTAGACAGTGCCTACAGTTCTGTCAAAGCAATGAGTCAGTGGCAGACATCAACCACACCCTTGCCAAGGCAGAGGCTCTCACCCCAGGAACGGTATAAACTCGCCTAAGGCGTGCATGCTATTTATTTCCATCCCAGTGCTCTTAAACACTGCATCAGCCAACACCCCTCTGCTATTCCCCTGTCCTCCTGCTGCCGGGACTCTTGTGATGCAGCTTTAAAATGACTGTCCTCCCTCTTTCTCTTGGGTGCTGCAGCCCGCTGGCAAGGTGGATGGTGGAGATGCTGAGATAAATCCGACATATGCTTGCAGCACTTGGCTTACAGCAAGCGTGTTGGAAACTGGATAGTGACAGGCGACCGTATGTAGATGGCAGTGCTCCACTGCCAGCCCGTTACAGCCTCGCAGATCAGAAGAGGAAGAGAAGACTGAGAGGGGACCTCATCGATGCTTATAAATATCTCAAGGGCGGGTGTCAAGAGGATGGGGCCAGACTCTTCTCAGTGGTGCCCAACGACAGGACAAGGGGCAACGGGCACAAACTGGAACACGGGAAGTTCCATCTGAACATGTGGAAAAACTTCTTCACTGTGAGGGTGACAGAGCCCTGGAACAGGCTGCCCAGGGAGGGTGTGGAGTCTCCTTCTCTGGAGATATTCAAAACCTGCCTGGATGCAGTCCTGTGCAGCCTGTTCTAGGTGACCCTGCTCTGAGTTGGACTAGATGATCTCCAGAGGTCCTTTCCAACCCCTACCTTTCTGTGATTCTGTGATTCTGTGAAGCAGCTGATAGAAAGGAGGCAAGCAGGATGAATTTGGGAGGAAGCAGGTATCCCCAAACACCCTTCAATAATGAGCTGGAACAATTCATGTGAATGAATTTCTTTGGCCCCTTGCAAACAAACAGTAAAGGTCCCCAAACAAGACCTCTTTCTACCATGTTGTGGCTCATGACTGACACATGGGATTTTGGAGCGGAGGTTTTTAACCATCAGCAAGAGCAATGCAGTCACTGGGTCCAGAGAGAACAGCATGTTCCCAGTCTGTTCGACAAAATTCACCTGAACCACCAGCACCAAAGGACCATCACAGTGCCAAGGCCATTCAGGAGCTGGGACCACATCCTAATGGATATATCGACACTGACGTATGCAGTCTTTCAAAGGCCAGAAAGCCCTCAAATTCACAACCAAGAGCAATACGGAGACGCTTTCTAGCAGATGTTCCCTGGACATTGTCAGCCTTTTAAAAGAGCTATCTAAAACACAAGCAGAAAATTTCCATCTTCTCAAAAGTCTTTTCTTCTGCTATATGTTTTGCAATATCCCAAGCAATCCTTTGCTCAGGCACAGTGAGATTTCTAGCCTCCCTGTGGTCGGGCTCCTCTTCAGAGTGAGCTGGCCTGCCCTCATCTGAAGACAAGATTCAAGAGGAAGCCACCTCCCATTTACTGACCCTTTTACGCCATCGAGGGTGTTGGCTGGGGAGCGTCACTCTTGTAGGGCTTGGCTCCCCTTCCCCACCAGGAGAAACTCCTGACAGTGGGAGTGGAGCCAGGGCAGGGCTTGACCTCAGGGCTCCCCCAGGCTCCTCCGTGCTTCTTTTATCTTCTGGTCTCTGCATGTACAAAATGTGACCTGTAGGTTGCTGAAAGACCTAGGTGAGATAAGCAGCTCTAAGATGCAGATATTTTGGTCCGGGTTTTCCTTTGCAGAAATTAGCCTCAGGCCTGTGATGAGGCTCTCCTACAAGCTTCCTTCATAGTCAGCAGAGTAAAAGAGGCACCCTTACGGGGAGATTTAGAGCCCGAATCTCTCTCAAGGTGTGCAAGAAGGCACGCTGAGGGTCTTCTTTATGAACAGTAGCCAATGGAGATCAGCCTTTATAAACATCCACTATTTCTCTAAGCTTTTGGGTCAAGACCACTGAGGAAGGGAGCCACAGCAGTTGGCCTAATTGTTAACAGTGGGATACCAAGATCTAATTTGTTACTGCCTTTACCCACATCTGCAAGTTTCACCATGAGCACTAGTCCAAACCTCTCTGGAGAAGCAATTCCCAGCCTGAACCCAGTTCTTTTACCAGACAGAGCAGCTCCCTCCAGGTTGTTTGTCCTTTCTGCTTGCGCGCTTGTCGGAAGGAGAAGCAGCGGTCTCTTCTGAAAGGCTGAAAGTACAGATTTTCATGCAATCACATGATTCCGGTAGCTTGGGCTTTATGCAAACACCCAAAATTGCAAGTCTTAGCATCACCAAAATACAGCCATGGTTATAAGCTCATGAATAAAATTATCATACAAAATTAGAAAAATAAGGTGTATCCCCCTCCTTCTCCAAAATATTAAGAAACCTCAAACCTTGAGAACGTGCTTTATACCACTCCTCTTAGGAATGAAGAGTGCAATGCCATATTCATGGGTGGATTATGCATTGCCAAATGCAAAATACCAGGATTACCGGCATCACAAAGATGCCTGTATCTGGGTTTTCTGTAACGCTCTTCACCAAGGTATCTGAGGTTTTAGAAAGAAGTTACTTACTGCATTCCACGTTATACTAAATATATACGTACAGTTCTGCGTTTCAGTCTATATGTTTGCAGGCTTAGCTGGAGTGGCTAGCCCAGCGACCCGGTGGTTTATCCTAACCCACTATAATTAGTCCATGGTTGTTGCTAACGGAATGCCATTTGTCTCCCCACACTCAGCACTGTTTGGTAAACAATTTCAGGGACAGAGTTGCTCTCCCCTGATCTCCCTAGGTGGTGTTCACTTACTCATTCTCAGCACCCAGCAGTTATTCCTCTCTCTTGAGGTTGAGAGGTATAGAAGTGGCAAAAAAAAAGGGCAAAAACGTTGCAGAAAGGCGGAGGCAGCTGTAGCAAAAGCCACGACCCGGCTGGGGAGGCAGGAGGCAAGGCTGGCGCGGGGCCAGGCCAGCTGCAAACCCGAGGGGCGCAGCGGGCATCTGTCCCCCACGGCCTGCATCCTCGCCCCCCGCGCGGATGCACGGAGACGGGAGAGGAGGCAGCCGTGAGGAATTCCCTTCTGCTCCGGGGAGGAGCTGGCTCCCAGCCACGGCACGTGGAGGGCTTGGGCGGCAGGCGCGAGCCTCAACCCCAAATCTGGCTGGGGGAAGGAAGGTCGAACTGCGGACCGGGAAGCAGCTGTTTGCAGCTCTCCCGGGAATGCGGGAGCAAAGCCGGGTGGCAGGAATTGGGGCTGGGGCTGCTGGTGGCAGTGCCCTCAGGGGGGAGGTCGCTGACCCAGCCGTGAGGGGAATATAACCTCCTTTTCCTCCCTGTGTGCTCTCTCCCTCCCTAATTCCTCCCTCTCACAGTGTCTGTCTTAAATCACTATTTCCATGCTATGAAGAAAGGAAATTCAAAGGATGCAGGAATGTGAAAGAGTATTCTCAGAGGTTAGGAGCAGGGCCAGCCCATTGGAATTACCTACAGCATCTAATCAGCCCTTTTCAGCATCTTTGTTCTCACTTTGGGCATCTTCCAGCATCCCTCCCATGCCAATGTTGAAAAGCCACGGCACACTTAGTGACAGGCGTGTTCTCACGTTGCCCTGTCACCCATAGAGCACGCTGCCATAGTCAAGTGATAGATCTCCTGAGAAATTTCATTTTCCACCTCCATCTGAGAATGGGCCAGGCTGTGGCCTCAGCATCTGACTGTGCCTCCAGATGAAACCCCAAATTGCAGCGTGTCTTCACTCCCAAGCCAGCACTCTGCCTTTAACCCACACGCAACAGAGATGTGCGCATATGTGGACCTATGCCTGGATACACGTGAGGAAAGCGTATACATGTGTGGATTTGTACGTGTGCATATACATGTGTGCGTGCGTATGGCTCTGTGAGGGGCTGTGTGCACTCGTGAGTCCATAGCTTTTGCAAGCGCAAGAGCTTGCACAAATGTACAGGTCTGGCTATATAGAGGTGTTGGCACATTCTCACCTGAAGTACGCCAGCGCAGACGCAGACCTACGGGGGAGGCTAAAGCAGCTGCAGGCACCCCACTGGAACTACCCGTGGTGGCACCTGGGCTTCCCACCGCATGGTGTGTCAGCCCCACTGCACTCCCTTGCTCAGGCAAGGTCTCTCTCTGACCCTCTGCTCTGCACACGCATTCGTGCAAACTCCCTGCCTTAATAACACACACCAAAAAAAGTGCAAACAAAAGCCCCATCCCAACTCTCTCCTGCCCAATACCAAATTTGCTTCTAGATATCACCAAAAAATATTCTTGCCCACTAAACCAGATTAACATCAAGCTGTTAGCAGCCAAATGGTGATGGTAGCTTGGGATTGAATACCACCCTCCCTGGCTTTACCCACTCTTCCAGCCCAAACGAGGATTCACGCTAACACCTGTTTGCAGCTCCCCGGACAGGGCTACAGAGCAGCAAGAGCTCAGCCGTGCCAGGGCTCTCTCCCAACAGCCACTCTCAGTGCTGCTGACTGGCAAGACCATGGACTTTGCCACCAGCTTCCCTTCCCCTCTCTCCTCTTTCCTCATCTTCTTTTCCCAAAATAGCGTTTCCACACCTGCTGCCTCTTTTCTCCTCCCAACTGAGATGTGGTGGAGTGTCTTACCATGGCAGGGCTTGTGTCTGACCGCTGCCCTGTGACTTACCAGGCTGTGATGCTCAGGAGATGCGCTTCTTATTCCCCCGCCAGCTGCTCTCAGTGTCCAGCAGTGACGATGGGAGCCTGCCTTCCTAGACCCCAGCACACCAGCCCGTATGAAATGCGTGGTCCCCTCCGCACTGCCGAAAGATGGGGCAGCGACTGCACCCAGCCAGACTTCACATCTTGTAGGGTACACAAATAACGGGCAAGCGGCTCCGAGTTATTTAGGTCTAGACAAATCTGCATGCCTACTCTTGAGCACCCAAATGACAGATTTCCTGCCCCTCTCTATTTGATCAGGCTGGCTGCAATGGCTGGGTCTTCTTTTGCTTGTCACTGTGATACCTCATGGAGCTGGAAATGCCAAAAGCACTCTCCTTTCCTCAGCGTAAAATCTCATGGAGATCTCATGGGAGAGCTCGATCTCTCTTCAGTTGTCTCCAAGTACCAGGGGGATTCATAAAACTTTAGAGCTATTGCAGTTCTCACTAATTTCCCACAAGATATTTGCAAGGATGGCTACCAAGGAGATATATATATAGATATATAGATATATATTCTTTTGATGTTTGCTTTTGACTTGTGAAGGGCTCTAAAAACATAAAGCTCCCATCACCCTTCCCAAGCCTATTATTCATTTGGCTGTTTTTTGCAACAGGAGATGAAGAACACCAAGCACCAGCACCTGCACTTTTGCCAGAGACTTGCTCAAGGCTCCAGTAATGGGAATCGTGACTTTTGGCCGACTTATACTGGAATGGGTGAGGGAGAGGAAGGTGAGAGGCATTCCTTTTCGGCTGTGTTCCTCAGCCTCACCCCCTCTCAGTTCATCACAGGCCAATTAATATATATGTCTGTGCTTGACTGTACTCTGTTATAATAAGACTGTGTTAAAAATCCAGAGGGCCCAAGGAAGTGCAATAGTCTCCTCACTTTTCATGTTATCCACAGTGTCTTACAGAGTAGCCAACACCTACACTTCTGTTTCCAGAAAAAATCCCGAGCTAAATAAAATGAAAATGGATCCAACCCAAACCACTGGATTTTCCCCATGCAACACAATTAAATGAAAACATTAAAATTCATTTACTCTCTTTTTCTAGTCAGTACATTCTTCTTATTCCCATGCTCAAACAGCAGTCCAGCAATTGTACTATTCATATTTACCTCCTTCCAACTTGCCCATCCTCTTTAAAGTTCAAGTATCTCTTATGAGTGAGTCATTCGTCCACCCTTTCGAGGGTATAATAATAGAAATTCTTTAAAGATTTATGTTTTCAGCACAACGGCATTCCGATACGATCTAAGAATCACAGAGACACCCTCCGGTCCCACAGAAGACCGGGGAACAGGTTTGGCTAGAAAAAAAGTTCTCCTCATGTGATGGGCACCCTACCAATCACACAGCGCTTTCCTCAAGCAACCTGGGCTCTTTAAAGCCCAGCGGAGGTGGGAGAAAGGGGCTTTTTCGGCTTTGCAGGTGAGTCGGGGTTTCTGCTGGGGAGCCTCACAAGAAGGGACAGGTGAGTGCCTTGCTTTGGGCATTGTCTTCCTCTTAATGAGGCATGTGAGCGATAAGCGATAAGGAGAAAAGGAAGCTTTTATGTTTAATGGTTTTTATTTTAGTCCCTGGGCTGTGTTTAGTATGTGGGAGCCTGGTACCTGGATAAGGTTAACTGCAGAAGATTATTAAGTATTTCATTTTTCTTACCTCAGGCTGTGTTTTCTCTATGGCTGTTTTAATTTGTTTCATATTTTTTCTCCTAAAGACTGGGGAGGAGGGAATGGGAAAATTAAATCTGTTGCAAATATATCTGAGTGTAAAAAAAAAAAAGAAAAGTTGTTGCAGAGAAAGATGAATCCTGTAATTCTGCCTCACTTGTGAAAATAGGAAAGGCAAAAAAAAATCCTTTTGTTTTGGCTGTGCTGAACTAATGAGGGAGAGAGGAAAAACCTACCTCCCAGCTCTATTTCTGAGGTAATTATGCCTGATGATGATTTACCAGCCACTCCACTGTTCACACAGGCTTCATTTCATAACAATCTCTCTCGAAAGGAAACTTAATTAGTCTCTGACCCCTGCTTGATGCTGAGCTTTGTTTTGGCTTTATTTTTTCTCCTTTGGTAGCACAAAATAACTGGCTGGCTCTTCCTTTTCTGATGGTGGTTGACTCCTGACGCACAAGCCGTCCTCTGTCAGAGGTGGCTGCATTTCAGGGCAGGAGGAGCGATGAGGAAAGTCCGGTGGGACAGGAGGAGTGTGTGGTTTTGTGCGTGCTGGAGATGTTTGCTTTAAAATAAGTAAACGAATGATGAATTGACACTTGTAAAGCATTTGGCTTCTTACAGCAGAGTCCAAGTGATTCATCAATAACATATTTAATTGCATCCTCTTACAAACTGTGTAACTCTGAAGATGTCCCAAGCACTTGGAAACTACCTTCTTTTCAAGCCCCTTAGGGGCTAAATTTTCTGCTAAAATCAATTGATTAAAAAAAAAAAGAAAAAAGAAGGGAGGTTTATTGCTGTCTGGCCCCTCAAGCCTCGATGCATCAGAGCCTACAGCAGCTCAGGGTGTGGACGGGTCTGTGGCTCACGGAGGCTCCCCGCAGCACCGGCGCTGGCACAGCACCTCCGGCAGCGGTTCCACGCCGCTGGCTTCCCTCCAGCCCCAGCCCCAGCCCCGGCATCTTGCTCCTGCCTATAGACACACGCTCTCCGGCCAGGGCCGGGTGAGCACGAGGGGCAGGAGGTGTGGTGCCCGGGCTTCTGCGCTGGAGGGGGGTACGGGCAAGGACCAGGTTTCTGCCGTTGAACGGCTGGGTTTGTTTAGTTGCGCTCGAGCGGCGCAGAGCCCTTCAGCCAAGACGTGCGGAGCACATGAGCAATAAAAAACAAACACGTCCCTTGTCTCTGCCTCCTTACACCAGGGGATGAGAATGCAATGCCCTGCACAGGGACACTGAAGCAAAGCAGGGTAGCAAGGGGTGAGGTGAGGCCCCTGTAAGCCCCGTCGCTGCGCTGAAAGACCTCCAAGAGCAGGGTGTAGAAACAAATGGGGTGTTTTTGGACATCCCTTGGTCACAGTGCCGTGACTTCACCATGACAACTAGCACAAAACACAAGGCTATCAAAATGCGGCCCACTTCTGCGTGAGGCAATGCCAAACCAATTCTTACCCAATGGCTTTTTTGGCTAGAGATGGAGCAGAACCAGGTTAAGCAGGGGGCATTCATCTGTAAGGCTACTGAAATCCTGTCCTAATCTTTAGAAAGAGGGTGTGAAGGCTTCAAAAGGTCAACCAGACCAACGTGTGTCAGGGATGCACAACAGAGACTGAATCCTGCTTGAATCCAGGAACTGCTGCGAGCAGGGCTTCCTTTGAAAGCCTGCGTGGGGTTGGCACCTAAAATACAAGGGCAGAAGCCAGCCTTTGCAGAAAGGAGCTTCCTTTTTGGCTCCCACAGTTGCGCTGCAGGTCTCACAGAGCCACTGTGAGTAGAGGAAGGGAGGAGAGGTCAAGAAAGCTCCAAGGGCATGGAAATAACAGATCAGTCTGCAACTTGCGGAGGAACAGGGGGAGGCAGGGCTACCACTGCTCCTGGGCTCTGACAGGCTCAGCTGGACCCCCACGAGTGTCAGGAGCATTTTGGGGGTGTGAGGGGAGAGGAGAGGGGAAAAGTTGCAATCTGGATTATGACCAGGGAGTAAGGAAGAGAAAGAAGGATGTGCTTCAGGAGGGACGTAGGTTTTTGTGGTACAATGGGAGCAACAGACACCTTTCCAAAGCTGCTTGGAGCATGGAGCAAAGTCTGTGGTAGTGATAATTGAATACCTGGGACCTAGACAGGTCACAGCTAAATTGCAATGTGCCCGGGATGTGCTGAGGAACACCAGGTCCATGCAAGCTCAAGGATGAAATTCCAGGACCTGGCCACCTTCTTGTGCAGAGATTTTGGATAACGGTTGCAGCTGAAGCTCCGTTTTCCTCAGGGTTTTCCCCGAAGCCCCAGGAAACTGTATTTGGGTCGTAAAACTAATCTTAATGGCCCGTGAAGAAGGCTCCTCTACCTCCAAACTGATTTGTGCCCGCGGGCAGGCGCTGCCGGCGCCTGTCTCTCTGGGGGCTGGGGGGAGGACTGCCTACCAGCGTCACACATGAGGGTGGCCGTGAGCCATACCTGTGTGCAGCTTGCCTCGGGCAAGCCGGCCAAGGTTTGCCTCAGGCCTCTGTAGTCACGCACCTGCACCGAGTGCTGTGCAAGCTGCTTTTGCTTAACGCAGCTTACCTCTGAGGCGTGAGGAGCGGGCAGCAGGCAGAAAGCCCCAGATCTCCCACAGTTTCTCCTCTGGGGCGTGTTGGAGGGTCGGCTCTCCAGGTGCCCAGCTGTTGTCTCGGCCTTGGAGCACCTACGGAGTCTCTCATCCACGATGCCGATGATAGATCCTCTACAACGGAGAAGGGGCCAGACAAGGGGTTGCCACATGTGGCACAGGGGAACCAAGTGGACACCGAGAAATTAACTCTTCCGGTGCCAATCACTTGGAGGCAGAGGAAGAATTCGTACTAATATGGCAACATCATTAGAGTGTTTATTTTTAGGTCTACAGCAAAGGCTCTTCCTTCCCTTTTCCTCTTCCCGGTCTCTCTGCTTCTCCCCGCCCTGCAATCCCATTGAACTTAGGTAAGGTACTGGGGAGCCTTAGGTTGCCTAGAAGCGTGCCACTCTCCAGCTGGTACCTGTGGGGTGGTGGCGGTCTCCAGCTTTCCTCCCAGCTACCGTAGCCTAGGAAATGGGCTTGCCCCAGGAGAAGAGGCTTGCTTTCTCAGGCTGGCGTGACTGCAGCAATGCCTGCCCAAGGAGAGGCAAGAGTGAGCCGGGCCCTGCCTGCCAGGGAGGAGAAGAAAGCCAGCTTGCGGGGAGGCAAGCCCACGGGCTGGGTGGACAGCCCACGTACAGGGTGTGAGTGCTGTCATTACACTTGCAGGGGGGTCTGTAGGAGAGAAAGAGAGGGAGAAAGAGATTCCTGCAATGTTGAGGAACGGGTTGTGACTTTGTTAATCACACTTGGTGTGATCTGTCACGCTAGCCACATGGCACACTCAAATGGCAGCCGGAGCAGACCTGCTTTTCCATGTAGTAGTCAGAGTTCACGTGCCTGCGTTCGAGCAGGGAAGATTTCGTTGCTTTTTGGGCTCCCCCC
The DNA here is from genome assembly GCA_009819775.1 of Phoenicopterus ruber ruber. NCBI lineage: Eukaryota > Metazoa > Chordata > Aves > Phoenicopteriformes > Phoenicopteridae > Phoenicopterus > Phoenicopterus ruber. Next base: position 91,086,927 of record CM020215.1, on the reverse strand, counting down.
TGACTTGTGATGTCTCTCAGACGGCAATAACTAAAGTCTTTTCAAAAATCTCTGGAGTTTGCCGCACAAAGATCCATGAGCCAGGCAGTGGTCTTTCCAGCTTTCAGATGAGTAGAGGACCGGTGTCTGTGTCAGGTTTGGCAGACTCTGCAGTGTTGCATTGCACACCACATGTGGCCCAACATTGCCCAGACCCAGTTTTGACCTGCAAGGCAGTTTTACGTGACCCCCCTGGGCATGCTGGCAGGTCAACAAGTTTGGCAGGGACAGAGCTTCAGGTTGACCTCATGAGCCTGCCGTTTTCAAATACAGAGCCATAAAGCTTCAGTTGTATTGGGCTGGCCTCCAAACACCTGGCTGGGAATAAAAAATGGCTTCTCACCTTGGAGATAATGGCCATCCCCACTCACGCCATCATGGAAAAATACTTATGATGTGCTCTGCTGCTGGTATAATGGTGAGAGCAATGGAGATGTCGCCATGCCTAACCCTCAAACCACTGCAGAAAGGGTGGTAGGAAATTCTGGTTTTCCCTCTGTCACTGTTGGAAGTCCTGCCTACCCTAAAAGGGCAGCTGCTGAGGAGGCTGAAGGTGACATTGTTAGAGAGGTCCCACAACGCTCTGTTCCTCAAGAAACTCCCCTTCATTGACAGCTCTTATTTTCCAACAGCTTCTTTGCAGAATCCCAGAGTCAGTAACCCCAGCAAGAGGAGGCACTAGTGCAGGTACTCTGGCAGAAGAGGGGTGTTCAAGCTGCTTTTCCTGTTGTCTGCTCAAGTTGGGCCCGCTTCAGCCTTTCTTTTGTGGCTTGTGTTTTCTTAAGCACTCGGCAAATGCAGCTGTCTCGGGGTCGGGGTTTTTTCCCTCCCCCTCCCCATGCACACACGCGCTCCATCCCTTTGAAAGAAGGGCTTCGTCGGCGCTGGCATCTGGGCTTGTTTCTCCAAGAGGTCTCACACCTCTGACTAGTGCCTTTATGCTGCTCTCTCTGGAAGGGGATGAATTCAACGCGGGGCGCCTGGCCCCAGCCTGCAGGATACAGCGCTCTCAGGAATTTAGTGGGAATGCTTCTTGGCCCGGCTCCCATGAGCCAACTGCAGCCTGAGCAGCTCCCTCCCTCCCTCCCTCCCTCACACCTGACCGGGAACGGGGAGGGGGCACAGCTCCAGTTCCCGGCATGGGGGGAGAGGGGGCTGCCCTGAGCAAGGTGCTGCCAAGCCGTGCGCTGTAGGTATGTGTGTGGGATACAGCTAAAGCGCCGTGGTTACCAGTTCGGTCCCGCGGTAGCACTGGCCAAAATGAAACAGCCAGCGGGGTGGGTGATAGCATACCCTGGGGTAAAGCTGGCTCCTTGGAAGAGGAGCGAGGTGAGGGCACTGAACTTGTCCCCTGTCCATCCAGGTGTAGCTGGTGTTTCTAGCCAGGTGGAAATGCAACACCGTGAGCTGTGCTCGTGCTGGGGGTGTGCATAGGTGCCGTTGTGATGGTGAAAACTCTACCCAAAGGGGAGCCGAAGACACTGGCTGCCCCCAAAGTGGTCTTAATCTTCTGTAGCTCAAGTATCAGGCAGAGTTTGAGTTACCAGGTTCACACCTAGGGAAGTTTCTCCTCTAAAACTACTATGATGCAAGGGGTGGGAGGTGTACAGACAGGCTGGCAGGTTCCATCTATCCTTCTCCTCAGGGATAATTTCCATTTCTGAGTGAAGCCTATTGTACCGGTCTAACTGAAGATTGTCTTTGGTTTTTCTCAGGTTGCATGAAGAATTAAAGATGGCAAAATCCGAGAATGGCATACGCATCTTGCAGGGCCTATTAGTCTTTGGGAATGTGGTCATTGGGGTAAGTGAAGTGGGACAAGAATGGGTGGGGGCTTCCTTCCAATACAACACTTCCTAAAACAGTAGTTCCCAGCCACGAAATTCCTCTTCATGTGTGAAGTCCGCATGTAAATAGACCAGTAAAGTGCAAGAGGAGGGGTAAAGGAGAGCTGTGCTAGATGATCAGTTGGGTGGGTAGGGGACAGCAAGAGACAGCAGGGTCTGATCCACAAGACCAACATGAGTTCTAGGGAAAGAGCCCTTGCTGCTGACGAACATCTTTCCAGCCATCTCCCTCCGTATAGTGACAGGAAAGGTTCTGTTAATTCTTTCTTAACATCCTCAAGTTCTAGGCCTGACCTTTCAGGTCTAGGCTGGGTGAGTTTTTCCAGCAATTCTGTGAAGACACAATAAAAGAGATGATTGTAGAGTTGAGCAGCGGAGGAGTTGAGTGGCTCCTATTTGGCAGGAAGCTGAGTGAAAGGAAAGTGGTGTCCATCTTTTTCTGTCTGTTTTTCCTTTGGGGAAGCTTGATCTAAGGGATTTCCCAAACTTGCGCTTCTCAGATGTGCGGCATTGCCCTGACAGCAGAGTGTATCTTCTTTGTGACCGATCCCCATGGTCTCTACCCTCTACTGGAAGCCACAGAAAACGATGACATCTATGCTGCTGCCTGGATTGGCATCTTTGTTGGCTTTGCACTCTTTGCTCTGTCTATCCTTGGCATCGTTGGAGTCATTAAGTCCAACAGGACCTTGCTGCTGGTGGTAAGTATAGCAAGATTTGCCTACCCATTGCTGCCAAACTGAAAAATACACCGCCTTAGTTTCCCTGCTCACCTTGGTAATCGCCCGCTGAGCAAAGACATCTTTTATTAGTGACAGAAGCCAAAGGTTCTTCTTGACCATGGCTGTAGTCTCCCACAAGGTGAATCTTGTGAGAACACATGCGTGAGAAGCTCTCGAACCAGGTTGAGGGAATTAATGGTGATAGCCACAATGGAGATTTAAGCTGACTGGCTTGACCCCGACCTTGCCCTGAAGCAATGCAGAAGCACTTGTGCAATCAGATGTAGCTGGGATGTGGTGTAGATCCTTGTTTCTCCCCACCCCTTACTGCCTTTCAGCTGTCATATACCATTCAGTTTAGGAGCTGGTAAGTTACGACTTCAGTACAAGGCATTAGTATATGTTAGTATACCAAATATGGGTGCGACTGAGAACATCAGACATCAGCGGGCAGGCAGAAATTACAGGGGTGGGGACAGAGAGCTTCGGATAAGCCAAGGACAATGTTAAGATGTGAACAAATCTCTGTACAATTTCTTACTTAGTCCTTCAAGTTGACTGTGGTAGAAAGTTCCTTGCATTAATGAAGGGTAGAGCCGAAAACTCTGGAATCAGCTTTCTATTAGATTACTGTGGGATGGCAGGGTGTCTGTTTTAAACAGGAGACACTTAGAGATCTGAACTCTTGTGCCAGGGAATTCATCAGCAAACAGCTGATGGAAGAGAATTCCCTTAGCTCTGAATTTTGGTGTCTTGGCTGAAACCCAAGACTGTAGTACAGGAGAGAAGAGAGGGTACAAGGGGCAGAAGCTGGAGTAAGAAGGAAACAAATGCCTTGAATCTGAGAAAAACATTATAAAATGTGGGAGGAGAAATAGAGGCATGAGACCTGCAAAGGGGATATGGAAAACGTTAAAGGAGTTGTGCTGAGGAAGGGCAGAGAAACATTGAAATAGTCTGTGAGAGATGCTCTTGAGGATCTGTTTTCATGAAGGATCTTTGCTCACAAAGTAGGAGCGCTGAGGAAATCCGATGATGCAAAATCAGGAGGATCTGAATGACACTCTAAATTGCACCTTCTATTTCCCCAAAGTACAAGCTCTCCTGCTAGGAGTGAACAGCTTCTTGCTGAAATGCTCTTAGCTGGCAAGTAGAAGTGGAAGGAGGAGACATAGCACAAGCATAAGTTGCCAATGAGATGCAACAAAGAAAAAGGCAAAGTATGTTCTGTAGAAGTAGGGTAGTATTAATGCCACGAGGTTCTGACGAAATCTTGTCTGTGAGACGGAGAACAATTCTGGTCATACACCTTCAAGAAAGCAGATTGCAAACTGAAACAAGCACAGGGAAGGGCTACGTGAATGTTCAGGGCCATGGAGAGGACTGAGGAGACTAGGACAGCTGGCCTCCTTGGCCTTGAACAGGGTTTTGGGCTTAATCTTGAAAAATACAGAACTGGAAGAAATTGCTTAACTTTTTCTCCAAGAGCTAACTCTGCTGTCTGTCTCCCACAGTATATTATTCTGATGCTGATCACTTATGCATTTGAAATGGCTTCTTGCATCACGGCAGCCACTCACCGAGACTTTGTGAGTATTGCTTTCCTCGTGTATGCAGCAGATGCGCTGGGAAACGTTGCAGTTCCAGGGCACCTGGCTGTCCTGTTCAGTGTAGTAAATGGCCTGTGTGGTGGTACAGTGTAAACTCAAAGGACTACTGCTGAGTTAGAGTAAGACCCCACAAGGAAAGTCTCCAACGTCATTATTCTAATCAAGGAAATAACTTTGTTCTTTTTAACATAGTTTTGTTATTTTTAACATTTTAAAATGTTTACAACCTTGCAGTTAAGGAAATAATAGCGTGGGTTAGCTGAATCATCAATACAGTGTTTAGTCTTTCACCTACAGACTGATTGATCTATCATTCACGCAGAAGACAAATCTTCAGCGTTGCCCCAGGCAGTGTTACTTGTGAAGGAAAGATTACGTGGGTTATTGGAGATATTGGCGGGGGGGGGGGGGGGGGGGGGGGGGGGAATGACTTGTGGTGCTTAAGTTCCAAGCAACATATCAAATGTAACCCATAGCTTCTCCACATCTCCTGTGATCTGGCATCTGGTAAGGCCTACTTAAGCGTCGTGTTCAAGACCTACGTCTTGTTGCTCCTGCTCCTCAAATCCTGCTCTTTAGTCTCCTGTGTGTAAAACTGGGGGAGACGCAGCATTCCTGTTCTCTAGCAGGACCCTGAAACAAGCAAACAAATCCACTCCAAATAACCCTATATTTGCTTTACATGGCCCCTTATTTACATAGTTCTTGCATTTTTCTCCGTTTTTTTTCTGTAGCTCACTCCGAATCTCTTCCTGAAGCAAATGCTGGAGAGGTATCAGAACCCAGAGCCAGCAAATAACAACGACAAATGGATGATCGAAAGGGTCACAAAGACATGGGATGAACTCATGCTTCAGGTAGTAATAACACTGAAAACTCTCACTAATTACTAAATGCTCTGCAGCCCTGGAATTTCAAGTCCTCCTTGATAATAAAGTCCACTCGATAATAAAGAGGATGGCATCTGCCTTGAACCTTAGAGAAAGTCCTGCCACACTCCCCATTTTGCTTGTTTATCAGATGGCAGACTGTCAAAGGCAGGCACTTCAAAAATCTCTCCCATAAATCTGTGGTTAATGCCTAACCAGCCATGTGCAGGGTCCAGCCCTGTGACCTGGGCCCGTAAAGACCGTTCCCTTCTCTCACCTCGCAGAACCAGTGCTGCGGGGTGCGAGGCCCCTCCGACTGGCAGGAGTACACGTCCGCCTTCCGCGTCACGCACAGAGACGCCGACTTCCCTTGGCCACACAATTGCTGTGTCATGGATGCCCGAGGGTCTCCCGTCAACCTCGATGGCTGCAAGCTTGGAGTTCCCGGCTACTATAACAGCAATGTAAGATCCTCTCTGCTTTTAACATATTTTGGTCAAAAGTTCCTTGCTGGAAAGGAAGGAAACGGGGAATAGCCTTCCTCTTCCACTCTAAGCTACAGGTGTTCAAAAGCTTTCTGGAGGAGAAGCGATACCTGTAGGGTTCTGGCCATGTTGCTGAAGACAGGATAGGTTGTGATAAAGGCTTTCCTGATGGAGAGAGCACTATTAAGAAAATGCTTCCAATGCCACCAGTAAGAAGTGGCATCTCCAACATGTAGATGGACAGTAGCTAAATCAAACTTAGCCCAAGGATGAGTGCATACAATATGAGTGAGCAAGTCAGCAGTTCTCCTCCTCAAGGTAGAGCTTTTCAGTAAACCAGCTTGTCCTATTCAGACAGATTGCTGGGTCATGAGCATCAACTTGTGCGCTAGCAAGCATTTCTAGAAGGTGTTCAAGTTTCCAAATCTGCCTGCAGCTTCTTGATTCTGGAGGTCAACTCTGTGTTGGCCGTGTTTGGTTATATATGTATACTTGGCAACTGGATGGCACAGGAAGTTGTCCTTGAAGCGTCTGAGGTGGGTCGACTTTGTATTTGGAGCTAGAAACAGGTAGGCTATCTGCAAGTTGTCAATAAGCAGTGTAGCTCTGGCTTATCTTCTTGAGACCCTGTGAGCTACCCAAATTGCAGCAGGAGAGGAGCATGCCACCTCAGTCTCTCTCAGAGGTGGATAAGCTTGTAGCCTAGGGGTACAAGCTCAAAGGTAGTGTTGATTCATTCATGGTTGTCTTACAGGGTTGTTATGACACTATTTCTGGGCCAATGAACACACATGCCTGGGGCGTTGCCTGGTTTGGTTTTGCCATCCTCTGCTGGACTGTGAGTACTTAATATCTGCCTTTATGTCTTCTTCTATTTTCTTGCTATTCCACACCCAGTTGGGTGGAGATGGGTAACAGGACTGACGCATTTAAAATGTCAGTAGATTATAGTTACTCATTTGTCACCAATCAGCCTGTAGCCTGTTCCACTAACAGGGCTACATTTACAAGTTCCCCTCCATTCTGGCTTCCATGGGCAAGGAGTTAAATGGCCTTCCAGCCTGCTGTGGCCTGCTGCCATCTCAGCAATACAAGATAGCAAACACAGCTTGCTGATACTTGTTTGTGAAGGGTATTGGATCATCTAAACAGCAATCATGGCAGATGATAATTCAGTTTCTAGTTCGAAGACTTTGCATGAGTGTTTCAAGTACTCAGGGTTCAGCAGCTTCGTGACAGATAATCCCCAGTGAGCTAAGTGATCTGGTCAAATAGTTATATCTGCACATACCTTCTTTCTTCACTGTGAAGATTCTGTGAGGATAAAAAGCTTTAAGCTTCCTCTGCCTGAACGGACCTTGCTTATCAAGAATTTCCGTTGACCTCTCCTACCAGTAGGATTAAATGGGGCTGGGAGGAGAGGTGGGGAGAAGGAAATGGGGAGCAGAGGAACTCAGCAGTCTTGTCATTTCAGTTCTGCGTCCTCCTCGGTACCATGTTCTACTGGAGCAGAATTGAATACTGAAGGCCCGATGTCCTCAGCGCTGTCCTGAAGCACCATGTGAAACTGCATTTGTTCGTCTCCTGCTCCATTGTCCTTGTGCCACAGAGGATTTGAAGTTTTCCCACTACCTCCCCCATATATACTTTTGCCCCGCCAAAAACTTGACACGTGGAGCTGATGCTTCCAGGAAAGAATCTTCTTGTCCCTTCTTTGCCCCTTGTTTTGCAGCCTTAATGCCTCCTGGCTGAGGCACAATCCTTCTTTTGCTGTGCAAGAAATCCTTGGAGCATAAGATAAGAAGTGATCTGATTTGTTCTGTGATGACATCAGAAAGGAAAATGTCCGTATACACTTACTCCAGAAAAATCTCTCTTTAAAACTAAATTGAATGTAGATCATAATGCTAAAGGCTCCGGCAAGGGCTATGTGAGCAAAACTGTAACCTCCTGTGACCAATAAAGACGGATGCTGCAAGGGAGAAGACTGCAGACCTCTCTAATATATGTTATCTTTCAGCTTCTGTTCCTGGTCTCTGTCACCCCTTGCCTTAGAATAAGGCAGATTCTCTAAGAGTTTAAGTGTGTCAGCAGCAAAGACATACCACAGATAAAAAGTCTGTTGCTAGTCAAGCCCAATAAAAGGCTAGCTCACTCCTCAGCAATATGCTGCCTATATTCAAGCCTACCTCCTGTCACTGATGAAACTACTGCATGTGCTCCTGCCTTCAGAAGTGCCAGTCCAGGAAAAGCTCCACTTGCTAACAAGCGTCTTCTTCAAAAAGCTGTTATGTACTTCACACAAGATTTCACACATCTACGGGCTAGAATTTGTGCGGAATACAAGGGGTCCTGCGCTGTAGTTGGCTTTGCGAAAGTGGCTGCCCCACACCCCTAGATTACCATGCTTCTTGCTTCAGCTACCTGCATGTGTATGGTCACGTCCCCCGTGTACTTCCCCTTCCACATCCCCGGATCAGGTAGGACAAACGGCAAATAATGGCAACAAGTAACTCTTGTGAAAAATGCAAGCAAGGAGCTAACTGAACCAAATCCAGTCCTTGCATCAGCAGTTACAGTTCTCACTCAGTTCAATAGAGGCTGTTTACTTTGGGCCAGAATGGTCCGGTGTCTTTTCTAGTGAACACTTCAGCAGTTACATGTGTTGTGTGAAATATGCTCCTGTGTAGAGCGTTTTAAGGTGAAACCTCTTCCTAAGGTGTACTGGTTCAGGTCCTGACACTTGCCAGCTGCCTTGATTCTTTGTTTTTGTATATTCACCAAAATACTAATTAAAAAGAAGTGGAAGTGAAATTTTTTTCTTGTTCATGATTGTGTGTTTGGGAAGGGGAAACGATAAAGGTCTGTATGTGGGACATGTGGGGCAGTGCAAAGGCATGTTTTAAAGTCCTGTAACCCTATTCTGAAGATCAGAGTGCAAAGCACCATGATGCACAGTGCTACAGAAACTCTGTAGCTGAGTAGTCCCTCGCTAGGGTGCTGGGAGAGAGAAGGAGGCAGCTATGAGGATGAACAGCCTGAAGGAGGAACAGATCCCTGCAACACAGAGGGTTTTTTCTGTATGAGTGTGACTTCAAAAAGGAAAAATCCCTATGGATCACAGAATCACAGAAGGGTAGGGGTTGGAAGGGATGTCTGGAGATCATCTAGTCCAACCCCCCTGCCAGAGCAGGGTCACCTAGAGCAGGCTGCACAGGACTGCGTCCAGGCAGGTTTTTAATCTCTCCAGAGAAGGAGACTCCACACCCTCCCTGGGCAGCCTGTGCCAGGGCTCTGTCACCCTCACAGTGAAGAAGTTTTTCCTCATGTTCAGGTGAAACTTCCCATGTTCCAGTTTGTGCCCGTTGCCCCTTGTCCTGTCACTGGGCACCTCTGAGAAGAGTCTGGCCCCATCCTCTTGACACCCGCCCTTGAGATATTTATAAGCATCGATGAGGTCCCCTCTCAGTCTTCTCTTCCTCAGGCTAAACAGCCCCAGCTCCCTCAGCCTTTCCCCATAGAAGAGATGCTCCAGTCCCCTCATCATCTTTGTAGCCCTCCGCTGGACTCTCTCCAGCAGTTCCTCATCTTTCTTAAACTGGGGAGCCCAGACCTGGACACAGGGCTCCCGATGGGGCCTCACTAGGGCAGGGTAGAGTGGGAGGATAACGTCCCTCGACCTGCTGGCCACACTCTTCTTAATGCACCCCAGGATGCCATTGGCCTTCCTGGCTGCAAGGGCACATTGCTGGCTCATGGCCAATTTGTTGTCTACCAGGACTCTCAGGTCCTTCTCCGCAGATCTGCTTTCCAGGAGGTCAAGCCCTAACCTGTACCAGTACATGGGGTTATTCCTCCCCAGGTGCAGGACCCTGCACTTGCCCATGTTGAACCTCATGAGGTTCCTCTCTGCCCAACACTCCAGCCTGTCCAGGTCTCGCTGAATGGCAGCACAGTCTTCTGGTGTGTCAGCCAGTCCTCCCAGTTTCGTGTCATCAGCAAACTTGCTCAGGGTGTACTCTGTCCCTTCATCCAGGTCATTGATGAATAAATTGAACAAGACTGGATCAGCTGCTCCACTGGTTTAGTGGGGTGGTGACTGTCTTGGAGAGCCTGAATTCTCAGCAATATCCGTGAGGAAATCAGTCTTCAGCGCTTTTTTGTCAGACTCAAGGACATGGATAGACCATGGGTACTGTGTATGGAAGTGGTCCGGGTTTGGTTTTTAATTGTGTGTGTGTGTGTGCGTATGTTGCTGAAAGCTACAGTAATACCTAAATCTAAAGAAATCTAAAGCAAATCGGTGTCTGCCTGAGTTAGGCAGCCATAACAAAGACTCAGTTCTGTGCTACTTGCCGTGAACTGCAAATGCCTGCCAACTGCAACAGCAGAGAGGAGAGAAATGGGGGAGGAGGGACAGTGCAGGCACACAGCCTCTCTCCTTGCTTGGCCGAACCCCTCCAATAACTCCTCAGTCATGGCAGCCTTCGTGGGTAGCTGCTCACCTGCGTAAACGTCTCTTGCTTGAGTTATTTCTGAAACTCAAGTAACTCTGCAAATGGGTGAAACGACTGGCTATGGGACTTTCTAGAGACTAGCAAGGCTTTCTGCATACGGATGTGGCTGGAGAGATGGCCCATAGAAAACTTTAGGACCACAGAAGCAGGTAATTTCAAATACTATTCTCCTCCTCTGGTCTTTTGCTTCAGACCCAGATGTCTTTTCCTTCCTGCTACATCTAAATGTGGTGTGATTATAGCACCGCGCTCAATATAGAGAATACGCTGCAAGATTTTGCAGGAGAAGAGGAACTGAGACTACTTTGAATAGACTATTGCAGTATTAACTGCTCCAACCAGTTGCAAACAAGACCATTGACCTATTGCATAAACAGCAGTTTAAGCCAATTAAGTCTGGGTTCTTCAAATACGCCTTCTGCTTCCTGAGCCTTTCCCTCACATGGCACATTATGATTTATGTTTTATGAAAATAAAAGCTGTGATGACCAAGTGATCTGGGCAATGATGGATCTATGCAGAAGTGCCAAGCATGCCATAATGCAACCAGAAAAACCCAGCTTTATCCACCTGAACTAAGGAGGAAGAAGAAGAGTGGACTGATGTTGAGCAGGCTTGTGGAAAATCCTGAACAGCTTTTTCTGGTTTTTCAGCTTCTGAAGGATAATTCCAGTCTCTGCAAGTTCCCTACCTGGGATGCCAGGGGAGGGTGAGGAAGGGATGGAGTCTGTGACAGGAATGGTGGTGAACTGGTTCACATGTTGGCTGAGGCTTGTAAAGAAATCCTGCTCATTCTCAGCTGTTTGGATTGCTGCCTGAAGGTATGGATGTATGTGGTCTTCAGAGCAGGCAATATGCGTAGATGCATAAAAACTGCTGGACTAAGACAGGATGAAGAAAAAAATTCTCCAGGTGGAAGCTGTGTGGTTTGTTTGCACATTTGCTCTGCATATTTATTCTCTGTAGGTGTGAATATTCACAGTTCTCTCCTGGCAAAAAAAGCATGTTTCAATTCTCTGACAGATTTACCAATTGTATTTTTAGATTATTAATTTATTGTAATATTCCCAGCTCTGAGAAATCAAAGTCTCGCTGAGAAAAATTCTCTGTTCATTCTTGACAGAGCAGCGTGGCCTCCAAGCCAAGAAGAATCCCAGACCCTCAGCTGCTCCCCTCCCATACACACACAAACGTAGCCTGATGTCTTTCACATTGTTGAATATTTGTGGCTGGCGGTACTGAAGGTCCTTGTTCCTTCAGGCAATGGGGCAATGTGGGCTGCCTTTCTGTATCTTGTGCCTTGCCCCCATTTTTCCAATAGGCTTTCCTACCCCTTCCTCCTTTCCCCTCACTTCTTCTTCTTCTGCGTGAGATCTCTTCGCACAGACTCTCTCAGTCCCTATTTCTCCTTACCTTCCTGGTTCATCTACAACATACAATGCCCACTATGTGCCGTGCTTGCATCCGGCTACCCACCTCACTGCGAAAACCAGCACCAAGCCATCAGCGGTGTTCGGTATCCTCTGACTCAGATGATTTATTCCCTATCCTGCTCGCTGCCCTGGCATCTTAGTTTTTCACATTCCTTACAACAGGGACTTGTGCCAAGCAAATGTTTATTGACCTAAAACTAGCTCATAAATGAAGCCTCCTTGTCCCACCCCTCGGCCGCCCTGCCCTCTTTGGCAACTGGGGAAAGCCTCTGCAACGTGTGGTATGCTGGGAACCTCCTGCAAGAACTCTCCCTGTAATCTCAGGCATCTATCTTTAGGAGATCCTGCTGTGTGAGGAGTTGAGGATGACTGGTGAGGGTTTATCCTCAACAGGAAAAAAAGGTGAGGGTGTTTCTGACTGTGTGAGCTTGCACGCGAGGTGAAATTCCAGCATGGGCAAGGTTATCTGCAGTTCTTGCACGTTCGCTAGTTGAGATAAACTCTGCAAGAGAGCTAAGCGATGAGCAGTGAGCTGCTCTGGCTACTCGGGGCTGGTAATAACTGTGAGTGAATTTAGGACTGAAAACCTTCCCTCTTTCTATTTTTCCTGAGGCAACGCTCACCTTTAGCAGGGTGCTGTGGCCGGCACAGAGGCTGGAGAAGGCAAAGCCAAGCCCCTTCAAATAATCCCTGAAAATAACCAGCCTAGCCTTTTTACATATCTCTTCTGCCTCCACTGCCTGACCCATGAAGTTTAAAGCAAACTACCTCACAATACAAAAAAAAGGGTAAGTAAAGCAGTTTGTGAGCACCTATTTTTTCTGATCTAAACTTTTTTCTGACGTAAATAACCATCATGTGTGCTATTCTCCTTTCTCCAGCTCTGGTCATTCCCACGTCCCTGTTCCTTGTGGTTCATTCTTAAGCAGCTACTAAGTTTTCTTTGAAGTCATTTCCTCTCACTGAATTCAAATGTTTGCTGGTCTTCTCAGATAAGGGATTTAAATGATACAGAGATATGTGCTCCCTGTAGCAGATGTGCTATGGGAGAAAATAGGTCCCGTTTTAAGACGTATCTGGACCCAAAGTGCATCACATAATTCTTATGAATTTTCTAGGTTTGAAAAATGTAGTTCATCTCGCATTGCAGTTTGCAAACAAGACATGAGAAAATAGCTACCCTTTTTTGTTATGGAGTGAACCGAACATTCTTGTTTTAACACTCATGCTCTAGCTAACTTTTGGGGGCATCAGGACTTGGCCGGGTCTGAGCTTCACAGCTCCCATTCATTTCCAATCCTTAACTCTGAAACTGTTCATCCTTTACCCTTGTGGCGAGACACGTTCTTTGAAAACTTTATCCAGCTCAGACTGAAAATGAACTCGGAGACCTCGCTGCCTTTCTCCCTCTCGGCCATTATGATCCTGTTCTTTTTGCTGCTGTTGCCGCCTTGCGCCAGCTTGGCCTAAGTCTCCCCCACTGGGCTAAATTTCCTTCCCCGCGCTGCCTGCCTTCCCTTTGCTGCCAGTTGACCTTTAGCTCCAGCCAGGGGGATACCAGCTAGATGTCCTGCTGCCCATAGCTGCTGGGCCCCTGTGCCGCAAGGAGGATGCATGAGACACCGGTATCGAGTGCTCTTTGGCGCTGGGTTAGATTGTTTCCTGGTCAACAGCCAGTTTGGGAACTTGCTTAATCCTGGTTTTGGCTTAGCTGAAAGTATCCAAGATGTTGTAGCTGGTGCTTCCAATACAACCTACACAGATGTTTGTCCTGAGTCAGACTTTCAGACTCATAGTGATGGGAAAGCAGGCAAAAGGAATTGGCTGAAATTGTGTTCAAGCACTTGAACATGTTTAAGCACCCTGATTTAGCGCACAGAGCTGAGTGGAGCGTGACGAGGTCTGCAGTGTGCCTTTTGCTTGATTTTCACAACCGTGGGAATGCTGGGGGGCAGTTGGAGATTCTCCTCTTGTCTTATGGACAAGTCATTGCTAGGCTCTGTGGCACAAAGAATACAAAAATACTGTTTCTCATGCTGGACTAATAATTGGCTACGGCTAACAACAATTCCAGCGTTCCGCAGACGTGGTTTTCTCTCTCACTTTGTGTGCCAGTTGCCATGGTAAGCAGGAAGCACAACCCAGGCATTTTCCTAAAGGGAAATTGAAGTCATGAAGGAGGTAGGAAAGGGAGTCAAGCCCCGAGTTCAGCTGCTGAGTAGGAAAAAAAAAAAAAGTATTTCATTTAACCTAATGTTTCATCTGGGCTTTTTAGGGAGAACAAAGAGCAGGCTGAACTGCAGGTATGTCCACTGAGGCTAAAACCACAAGAACCCTTCTCTGGGTTTGTTGTTGTTGTTGTTGTTGTTGTTCCCAGGGTAGAATAACGGACAGATACTAATAATATTCACTTCCACGCTACAGCTCAGAGATTGGATTAATGAGAGCACTGCAAGAATCCAGAGAACCAGGAAACTTAATTCATAATTTTTTTAAGTTCTTGCTTGTCCTTTACAAAGCAAGAGAAGTGCATACATGATGCACCAGAGGCTTCATAGTAACTGCTCTTGTTCCAGCTTGGCTTCCCCTGTACAAGCACTGGGATCCCAAAGTATTTCCGTACTCTGCGTTGCTCTACATTATCACAGGCAAGGCAGAATTCTGCAGGACATGTGCTAAATGGGAGGACGTGGTTGTGCATCACTGAAATTTCAGCCTGGTAGAATTAGAAACAGTAAGAAAAAAGATGAATTTTACCCTTGGAAATTTTAAAGCATTTTAGATAACAGTAATTCTACAGAAGTCTCCAAGACCTCACTTCATTTTCAGAGCTGCAGAGCAGCTGCAGCCCACATAACCTCCAATCAGAAAAGTGTGTGATCACATCCTAACCTTCATCCCCACAGTCAAAACCCAGACCAACACAGCTTAGCGCCCTGGCCACTCACACAACAAAAGAAGGGCTCAAACTCCTTGTCAGAGGACGACAAATGCATTTGCACTGCATTCACAAACCATAATCCAGGAAAAAGAAAATGTTTCAAAACATCACTAAGGCACAGGTCTGTTTTTATAAAAACTCCAGTTTAATCTCATGGCTGAGACCTGGCAAAACATCTTTTCTTTTTTTTTTTTTTTTTTTTTTGTGGCTGTTGTTTTTCTTTCTTTTTTTTTAAAGCAATAAGGCACAAAGGCAGGCAAGTCCACACAGAGAACAAAGCTTGACAAAAATACAATCCATCAGAGCTAGCAGGAGAAATAATCACAAACCAGGGCCAGTGGGATGAGGACAGTCCTTTTCACAGTGTCTGACTTCCAGCCCTTCCCTTGACCTGGCAGCAAATAGTATTTCAAAGGGGACCAGTGCCTGCAAGAACAAGATCTAAGGTCTGGGCTGCTGCATGGAGCCCTCAGGAAGCACTTGCCTCCTGCCATCCTTCCTTTCCAGGGCTGTTAAAGTCCTGCTCCATCTCCAGTTGAACTCGGTGGCAAGCGTTTCATTCCTTGCTTGGAGCAGAATTAGTTATCACCAAGCCTTTACATCAATTAGGAGAAAGCAAAAGCTAAACCAAATTGGGATCAGCTACAGCTTTTCCCCCACCCCTAGAGATTTATTTTTTTTCCTAGAGATTGAAAGAAGCAAAAAGTACAACTGCAAAACCTGGGTCTGCCTGAAACCTCAATATATATGCTCCCAGTAGATTGTTTGCATTTTCAAGGACTGGGGAGAAGCTTGTGGTGGAAGCTAAACCAGTCCTTGCACTCTGGTCTCCCCTGATCTCATCCCTCCTCTCCCAGGACATGATCCGGCTCAGGAAGGCAGATTCAGGCCTCCTGCCCACCACAGATTAGCCAGAACTCATTGGCTTCTCCTCCGTGGGCAAAAAGCCAGTTGATCTCACACCCTCAGTGCTGCAAATGTTGCAGCAGAAAACAGTTCCATGCATCAGCTCAAGTTTCACAGATGGCAGGATTCTAATTAGGCAATTCCTTCATTTTAATTACATTTCCTTTTTAATATATTTATATAGAATGTTCTTTTTATATATATATATATATATATATAAATTTAACACAATATTCACCACTACAGGCATTTCAGAATTCATAAAGAAAGAAAAAAGACTTTGATTGCACCATTTGGACTCTGGATGAGGGAAAATGTTGCAGAGCTTTATGGATGCTCTCTAATGCAGACCTAAGTTCCTCTGAAGCTCTAAAGCTGAAAGAAGAAGTGCTTCAGTCTTTCTGAAGTGATAGCATGGGATGGACAGCCCAGAGGAATGTGGTTTACAAGGTAAAATACAATCCTCATTTCTGTTTACCCTCCCGCCAATAAGGCAGCTCCCACATGAGCTAACGTTACCCATGTCCCTCCTTTCATTCAGGGGATCCCCGTCTTTGCCGGCCCAACCGCTTCACTCTGAGCCACGCTTAACAGAAGCTGCACAAACCCCCTGACTACATGGGAAGAATAAGTGAAATTTAGCCACTTCTCTCCCATTGGTAAAAGTCCACAAGCAACACGTGCTGGTGATACCGTATCATGACTGAGACTGGCGCCATCTGCAAACTTGGGAATGGCCTTTACACTCTTCACAGTCTCGGGAGAATCGAAATGTACTGCAGGGTCCCTGAAATGATCCTTGCAGAGCTGCAAATGATGTGACAGTCTATTTAGGAAGCTCCTTTCCATAATGACAAGAACAACCAACTTAGCTCTCCTGTGCACGAAACTTCAAATTCTGGGCAGACCCATCTCCCATAAATCTGATCTATCCCTCTCCATAATGCTTCACAGAAAAAAAACAAACAAACCCCAAAACAAGCAAAAAACCCGAATTCCTTTCTTAAAGTCTCTAGTTGTCCTGGAGGGCAGGAGTTTGGTGCCCACAACGTACCACTGCAAACCCCTGAATTTCAGAAGAGCTTCCAGTATCAGTTCAGTCTGCTACTGCAGGGTGGCAGGGGACAACCTAAGGGCTCTGAAGCAAAGATGACATTGGGTCTGACCCTGAAGCTGACCTCAGGAATGGATTAGTAAAGTTGGATCTCAGGAAGCTCCAACCACACAGTCAGCACCATTCGATGGGAGGTGGCTTCTGTCCTCTGGCTCTGTCCAGCTGTCAAGCTCTGGTCCTTGAAGCTGACTGCAACTATCAGTATCAACATGGATCCACCATTAAGCATTTCAAACTCTGCAGAAGTCTGAGCCTGGAGTCGAGAATGGTGACACCCGTGCAATGGCGCATCTTGCAGCTAAGCAAGTGCTGTCAGCTCTGCAGGATCTGGGGCTTTATCTCAGCGCTCTTGATACAAGCCCGCTTGTGACCATAGAGCTATAGCGATGTGCCTGCATTAAGCCCACTTGGCTACGCTCTGGACGTCTGATACATCAGCTGAAGGCTGGGAGATTAAATTGTAGATAGAGATGGGATCGAGCTACAAAATAGCGATGTCATTACAGAACCTCTGCTTAATTAAAATCCAGGACTGGATCTGAGTTCAAATTCTGAAACACCCTTAAAAAGTATAGGCTGGATACAGATTTTAGTTGAGGCTGACCTTTAATATTAAGTGAAGGTTTCTAATAATTTTCTCTTGCAGGAGCTTCACCACTTATGCCAAAAGCGCTATTACTTACTGGAACACTGTTAAGAGTTGAGACAGTGTATTATATACAATTGCCAGACCTCATTTCTTGTTCATAGATCAGCTTATATGAGAATAAGGAGGGGGAAGAAAGAAAAAAAAAAAAGAACGGTTTTAAGGTGCCAAGGTTTCATCACATTTTCTTTTTCTTTTGATACATTACTTCGTGAGCTTCACTGGCTCCATTCCAGATGCCTTGGCAGTCACAACTTCTAGGAACTGAGAGAATATAAATGCTTGCCCGAAGTAAACTATTTTGTTGATGCCAAAAAAACCTAGGCATCATTTCCACAACTTCTACTTTCTCTAAAGCCTTACCACAATACCTTGTATCACACCTTCCCAAGTCATTTGCCATTAACCCAGCCGTGGTGGTTAAAAGCTATCCCATGAGGCAGTAAAAAAGGCATTTGGGTGCCACGTAAACGCAGCGCAGAGCTGTGCTAACCATGAGGAGCGTGGAGGACTGGCAATCCCCTAGTTTTCATGGGAGGCTGCACAGGCATCTTATGGTCTGGGAGGAGGAGAATACAATTGTCATGAAGCTGCATATTCTGGACCTGCCGTCCACGGCTTGCCCAGGTAAAGCATAGGCTGACATCTGTGAGACAACATGGACCCGAACAAGAACTCCAGGCTCTCGTCCGGTTTAATGTTCTTCCTTAACAAAACTGACAGCACGGACTTACTTCTCTGCTCTGTTCCCTCTTACATGGCATTATGCACAAATGAGGAGTACAGTGGGGAGGATCAAAGACTGCAACTGGTGGCAGGGAAAAGCCCTCTTGTTTTTTCATGCTCCCTTTGGATATGGCAGGAGAAAATTCTGCTGAAGATACATTCCTTGCATTTGTGGGCCCAGAACTTCTCAAAAGTACTCTGGCATCTCTCCCCTTCAGCAATCAAAGAGTGAGGAAAAAGCACCGTGCAGGCTCTGGGCCCTCCAGCCACAACGATACTAATTAAGTGACACATTCAGTACAGACCAGGAGCTCATGGGTCAAGTTTGCTAACAATTTGAAAATGCCAGTACTTCAGAAAAAAAGCCCTAAACATACACCCATTGGGAAATTCTGACTGACACTCATTGTGGTGGCTATAGCACTTCCTACCAGATGCTCAGTTACTGCTTAAACTATAGCCCATAATACCCACCCGAGGGCTTACAGACTCAGACATCTCCGTGAATGATGGCCCCTGCAAGCACCAATTACAGGGACAATCTCAGTGCTGGCAGCAACACCTGTGTTCCCATCTCCTCCGTAGTCACTAGTGACACTTAAATTGCAGAGACAGCACGGGCTGTACCTGACTTCGCAATCGCCCACGGTCACATACCAGGCAATAGATGAGCCTGCGGTGAACGAGGAGTTTGAGGCTTTATGAAGGAAGCTTTAATTCTATTCCCGCGGCAGCTGTTGCTTATATGAAGGTGTATTTGCCTGTAACAATAACAGCCCTTCAGGAGAGACTTTAATTCACTTCAAATCCCCCTCTCAGGATATTGTTCATGATCTGTTCTGCAGTCCCACAAATCATCCTCTTTACCATACGCTTAATCAATCTGAAAGCACTGAGGGCCAGGGAGGTGACAACCAGCCATGCTCTCAAAGAAACAGTGTAAAATCACAAGGAGAGGAAGTTTAAGGGAAGAAGAAGCACCTGGGGACATGCCACACAGTGGCAATGAAAGACCAAGGGTCAAAGATATGTCAGTCAGGGTGCAAGAGGGCAATAGCCCAAGGACGTGCAGATCAGAAGATCCTCTTGCTTTTCTCTGCTGTTGGCAGTGTGGAGCACCGCTGGAGATAGTCGCAGAGGTGTCATCTGGCTCTAAGCAACGATGAAAATAGTTGATACTGGCCTTCGTTACGACCACATCTTTGCTTTCATTGTTACCAGCCTGAGAAGCCTCTACCGCTGGACAGCCAGCTGCACACTCATTCCCCAGCCGCACGGATCTTGTCTGCCCAAGGAAGGAGTGGCTGAGCACAACAATACTCATGATCAGGACCTGGAAGATTAAAAGAACAACTAGGCGTTTCCTGTCCAGCTACTTTCATTCCAGCCCTTGCACGTGCTGGAAAGAGCACATCTTTGATGCAAGGACAGAGCTGGAGGCAGCGCCTTTAGGTTGTATGTTTGTCACTGGAACATCCTTGGGTGTCTCACACCCTGTGTGACTTGCTTATGCCAGCTTCACCTTCCTCTTCAGCTATCCCCAGCCTCCTGCGCTGTTTATTTACACTATCTAAATCAGACAACAGAGATGGATAGGCATGGTCCTTCGCTGGTGGCTGGGAAACAATGGAAGGAGGTCCCAAACATCTGGACTTAACCTCCTCAGCAGATGTTGTGCCCCCGG
The DNA here is from genome assembly GCA_009819775.1 of Phoenicopterus ruber ruber. NCBI lineage: Eukaryota > Metazoa > Chordata > Aves > Phoenicopteriformes > Phoenicopteridae > Phoenicopterus > Phoenicopterus ruber. The sequence continues at coordinate 91,067,388 of CM020215.1, read as the reverse complement.
CACCCTGGGCTGCAGTGCTTTGGAACAGTGTTTCCTCCCAGCCCTATTTTCCTAATTATACCAAGATTTATTTTTCCTTTTTTCCATAGGGAGGATGAGACTTTCACAGGGCTTGTTAGACAATAAGTATGAGGAAATGCAAGTTCCCTGGGACTGGCTTACAAAAAAAAAAGCAGACAGTGAGGGACTAGGCAGGGGTGAGGCAAAGGAAGGAAAAGCAAGACAAAAAGACTATGACCCTCTGTAGCAAAATGCTTTGCAGGAAAACGTAAAGGATTCAGGTCTATCTTGCACAAAATAGTTATAACAACAGCAAAATGGCAACAGAGTTGGTCTCAGACACTCCAATCCATCCACCACAGAAAAGGAAATAAGAGAAGCAGTTGCTATTCGATCTGCCTCCCACTTCGTCCATCCAGAATCACAGAGCGCCTCTGGGGCTGGTAAAAGCAGCTGGTAGAGGTCTCCAGTCTCTGGCCATTTAGGGGATGGTCATTTTGTTCCGCAGCGTCACCCCCTCAGGCGTTGTCCGCGAAGTCTCAGACAGATCGCCACAAATGGGGCTCGAAGAGGTGGTCTGAGTGGGGCTCCTTATGGGTGATAACAACACCCTGGAGTCTGCTGAAGAGGAGGGGTGGTCCATAATGGGGAAAGGGGACTGAAGAGAATCAGACTCTGGGGCCTCCCAGGCCTAGATCTATAGGAAGGCTTGGAGAACCCCGATGGCCTCTCCATCTTTGAGGACTGTGGGTTATCTCCAGCTGACTCCCCCTCAGAGGTGCGCTTTCGGCGCAGAACAGGGGCATCCAGAGCGGGGTAATGACTGGACTGAGGTGGCTCCAGCGGAGAGCCAAGGCTGCTGTGCCAAGGACAGGCTGAGTCCTTTTGAGCTGGGTCACTGTTTTCTTTCTCTGCTTTGGCTTTCTTCTCTGTCAGTGGGCTCTTGGGGGCCTCCAGGTGGCTCCATGCCACCCGTTGAGTCTGCCTGACTGCCTGCTTGGCTTCTGCTTCCTTCTTCTCGGCCGGCGGAGCGGCATTCTGAGCCTGCAGGGGCTGGGGGATCTGGGTGTACTGAATCTTGGGCGGTATCACGGGCACCGCTCTAGCCTGGCACATCTTAATCATGAAGGAGGTCCTGACCGCCGACACGCTGACAGGTGCAGAGTTACGACGGCCAGTGGTGGCATGGGCCACTGCCAGGTAATCCAAGTCTAGATCCACGTGGGCATTGAAATGAGACCCCCAGGGAACGCCTTTACTGGCAGCAGGGCAGGCAGTCGGCAAGGATGGGACAGAATCACTGCTTTTTACTTCCTTCTGCCCACACAGGCGGTTCCCAGGGGCAGAGGGCACAGACAGCTCTCGAATGTGAAGAATCTGGGGCTGGAAGGAGTGAATCCAAGTTGAGGGACGATGGCCTAGTCTTCACTTTGCGAGGTGTTTCTTCACCTTTATTACTCAGCTGTGACTCAGTGGCAGAGCACAATGCTCTGGTAACAGTCTCTCCTCCCAGGGCAGTGTCCTGAGACATGGATAACTCCTCTTTGCGTTCTTCACTGTGAAGAACTGCCTGGGCTATTGGGTATGGTAAGACAGCTCAAGCTTTGAGCTCCAAGGTTTTCTTTGCTCACATCCACTTTCTCTTCCTGTGGCTCTGAAAGAGGGATTCTGGAGGGTCCTTCTTTCTCAGCTGGTGCTTCCTCCCTGCTGAGGGGGTACCTCAGCTCCTCAGGTTTCAAAGGTTCTTCTGGAGGACTTGTGCCATTCCCATCTTGCTTAGCTTTGCCCAAACCAGAGGGGGAGATGGGTTGTGTTTTGGGCAGCTCACAAGCCGCTGGTAGAATGTCACTGCATGGTTGCTGCTGGTCAGTGGCATCTGGGATAGTCCACAGACTCATCACTGTGTCTTTACTGTCGAGGGAGAGGCTGCGACTGAATCGTGGTCTAAGAGAAAGGCCTGTCTCTGCTCTCTGGCTCCGTGGCTGAAACTCCTGTATCATCTTCTCCTGAATGTCCTTAAAGGTGGGGGAATGGAGTGGGCTTGTAACCCACTGGTGATCCTCCCATGGCTCCACAAGTTCTAAGCTCTGCACATTATCTGTCCAGGTATCCTCGTCATCCTGGTCACCAGCATCGTGGGTTCTGCTAACAGAATTGCCCTCCTTCAGCTCCTGGATTCCAGCTCCACTCAACGCCTTGGAGGAGAATGTGTCCCTTTCATCAGCAATCATTATCTCAGGCTTCTCCCTCTGAGTCTGGACTCTGGTAAGACCATCCTTTTCCTTCTGCAGCTGGCAAGTGCAATCTTTTTCTCTTCCTGATTCTGGACATGCTCCTTTGGAACAAGGAAATTCATCACTTGGGGCAACCTCACTAAATTCTGATGTCTATGAAGCTTCCAGTCCAGAGGAGGCGTGGGACATTCACTCCTGCTGTCCTCCACCACTGGGTGTGGTTCTTTGGAGCAGCTGTGCCAGTTGAAATAGTACCCATTTTGGGTAGGGCTGAAGCACAGCTCTGCTGTGCAGCCACATCAGACTGGCAGTTGTGGAGGCCGTCTTGTCGTTCCATGCCAGTGACACCAAATAAAGGCACTGAGCTGTTTGTCTGTGGTGTTCTGCTTGCAGATTTCTGCTCAGACAGTGTTGCACTCTGCCCCTGAGCCAGAAGAAAATCTATCTGTTTGTTACTGAAGAAGAGGATTCAGGAATTAGGTCTGTCTTGGGGATAGCTGCTGGCAAGAGCAAGAGCTCCTCTTCAGATTCAATAATTTTCAGTTCCTGCTGTATCTCTGGCCACAGCGGGTTCTAGAAGGGCCGTTCGCAGGGTCCTCCTCACTCTGAAAAACAGAAGAAAGTCCATGACCTGCAGCTCACAACTTATGAGCAAATAACCCTCCATTTTCCTCAAACAGCCTTATAGAACAGACAGGCTCCCGGACAAGCACGCTCACGGATACAGAAACACACACATGCAACATGCTACCAGTCCAGGGAAGGAAATACTGTCTATAAACAAGTGGGTTTATGGAGGAGAAGATCCAAGGTGCAGCCAAAATGAGGCTCTGGACAGATGTACTGAAAGAATGAGGTGAATGAGTAGCTGGAATGTCTCAGCCCGGTTTCTCAGCTCTTCCCATTCAGTGCTTACTTGGCCTTGCCAGAGGATCTGCATTCCCTAATTGCACACTAACTGGAATGAATAATCTATTCAAGGAGCTATGCCAACAGATCTTTAAATAGCTGTCCAGAATATGAGTATCACTGTAAGAAACTTGGTGAAAAAAGCTCTGCTAGAGATAGAGAGGAGGCAAAAATAATAATAAAAAAAAATAGTGTGTAGCAAATGGAAGAAAAAAGGACTGTTCAGGCTGTCCAGGACAAATGGGACAGCAAAAAATAGAAGGGGAATTCAGAGACCATGGGTCAAAATGCTCAGACATCCGGACAGTCTCACATCTGGACAGTCTCAGAGCAGACAGATTGTACTGACTGCAATCGTATAGTTACAGGAAAAGAAGTCCAAGAGGGGACAGTAGGTAGTTGTGTGAAGGTAAATCACCACGTGGTCATGTGGACAGAAGTGAAATCAGTACATGGTCAGTTCTTGACCCTGCTAGCCTAGGTCATAGACTGAGTTTTTTGTGACTACGGACACACAATGAAACTTTAAACAGCCTCCCGCTCACCACCGTGACATTGTCCCCTATCTTTTTTCTCATGCCTTCTTCCTTACCACATCTCTCAAGGGCAACCGTTCTTCTGCCTTAGCCATCCTCGATCTCCTGCTGGCCACAGCTGCCTTCTGAGGAGACATCCTTCTTCTGAGCTGTCCTTGCTCTGCCTTGTCTGCAGGGAGTGGCCCCGAATGAACCTCTGAGGCTGGTGTTTGTTCCGAGGTGGGACTTGGCTCCAAGGACTGCCGGGGGCTGCTAGTGCTGCTTGTGCCACTGCTTTGCACACATAACGTCTCCCGATTTTCTGCTGCTGGCTGCAGAGTTTCTAAGGACTCGGGTTTCCTGGCTGCCACCGCTCCTCAGGGTGAGAGCCTGGATCAGAAACACAAGTGAATGATGTAACTACTTGTGACTGAAAAAATGTGCCCTGAGACAAAGCGGTGCTGTTTCAACCCAGTGCCAACTAACCAAAGCTAAAGAGCTCCCCTCTGGGCACAACAGGACACTGCTGGGAGGCCACCCACCTCCCCAGTACCCATTACTGCAACAAGCCCCAACCTGACTTGCTACCGTCAACACCCACCCTGCTACAGCTTGGTCTCTTTCCTGCCACAAGAGCAGGCCGGAGCAACCTCCACACCACCGAGCTGCAGGGCACCCTCCGGTACCCTGCCAGAGGCATCCACATCGCCCTCCTTAACACACTTTTACCCTCTGGGTGCTGCTGCTGGCAGGGTGGGCCCTGTCTGTTTCTCCTTCCGCTCTGGTGCCTGCTCTGTCCTCGGTGTGTGTCCCTGCTTCCTGGGCAGAGGGGCTCGTTGCTCTCGGCCCCAGGGAAGACAGCTCCTCCAGGCTGGAGAGGGAAAGCTTCTCCTTGGCGGGCACGCGGCAGGGGGTGCTGTTGGTGCTGATGACTGCGGATACCCGGAGGGGTACAGAGACGGCAAAGGGCTCTGAGATGTTCAGGGCTTTCCTCTGGTGACGAGGGGAGGCCTCCAAGGAAAGAGGCTGCTTGGGAAGCCTGACTTGGCGGCTGTTTCGGAAGTGTAGAACATGCGGCCCCGCCTTTGGGGGAAAGTCTGCTCGTTTTCGGCATCCTCTCGCTGCCCGGAAGACCTTCAGCTGCTCAGGAGGTGACTTTGCTGGGGTGTCTGGGGAGAACCTTTCTCCCCACTCAGCTCCGAGCATCCTTTGGCTCCCACGGCAGATCGTTCCCGCTCCCACTCATCTCCTTGCTGAGGTCATATGAGCTGCCTGTGCCTCCTGTCCGTATCTTCATCACTGGGACAAAAAACCCTCCAGTAGTCACTGTCCGTTTGAATCTGCTCTTCTCATCTTCCCCTAGATGAGGGAAGACATGAGGGAGTCAGTGGGAAGTGAAGCACTAGCAAGCAACCTTCCTCTGTGAGGAGCCCTCCTCGATCCTTCCAAGGATGGGTCCTGCCCTGGTGAACACCCACACTTCCCCAGAGGGATGGGGACAGCGGGCACTGAACATCTTTCAGGCTCCAGCCCTGGGGCTTCCTTCAATCATGGCAGGCAGGGCTGGATAGGATGCCCTCCAGTGGAAATCACCTAAGGCTTTTATTAGAGGCCCCTCTCAATTAGACGCAGCCAAGTCTAGGACTAGCGTGCATTGCCCCCCAAAGATCACAGCTCTGGGCTTTGTTGGCTTATTGCAAGCACATTTCATTGCTTTATACTTTTCCCTATAAATGGAAATTTTGTGCCCAGAATAACCAAGAATGAAATCAAAGCAATCCCACTGCTAATAAAGATGCAACTAGGCACAGTGGTAACTCTCAGGTGCATGCATCAACATAAAAGAAGACACAGAAAAAGGTTAAAAATGCATGCACACAAAGGTGACATGCAGGCACATGTCAGCAGCCATGGCACAAGCATACAAAGACACACAATACAGTGAGACAGGCAAAGAAACAGACCACCGCATCCATGCAGGCATGGGGGAAAGCGAGAATGCAGAGGTGCAGTCCTTCGCCCTTACAGTACAGGCTATTGACGTCTCACCTTCCACTGGCAGGGAACACAGCGAGTCCATAGCTCTTCGCAGGCCGAATAGTTGCTTTTTCTGTGGAAAATGAATTTTAGAAACAGGCTTCAGATCCTGCAGGTTTCAGCCCATAAAGACCAAAGGCTACATATAGATGGGCATGCCAGACAGACATCAAAGTTATTTTCCATTTCCAAGCGTTCCCCCTTTGTATCATCCACACCACGCGGCTTATTACCCACAACACTTGTCCACACAGCTGGGGATCCGCTAGCTCTAACAACAGCTTTGCACCTGCCAGACATGTGGAGAGCTATACTTAACCCAGCCAGTCAACACCATCTCCGCTGTGAAGCAGTTAAACATCCCCAAAGCTGTTATGCGCCACTGCCCTCCCCAATCACGTCAGGCTATTGGTTGTGAGGTCTTTTTAACTAAACTGACATAAATGCCTTCTCACCTCTCATTCCTGATAGCAAATGTTAGGTTATTTTTACGTGGCACTCCCGGGCTCTTTGCTGGCATGAGCACGCTCTGCCTCCAGCAAGCACTTCGGGAAATTTATGAGGGCAGTAAGCAACCTATTTTCCTGGTCATCCTCGCTGGACTTGCTTGTCCAGAAACAAGCTGCCATTTGTCAGCAGACACTCTACAGGTCTGTTCCTGAGAGGTTTTGGAAGCATGTAGCTGTTACCGCTCTGAAAAGGGGAGATGGGGGGGGAATGTAGCTGGCAAGGAAGACAAGTTAGTCTCTGGAAGCCCAAAAAGGTCCATGGAGCTCTGGAAAATGTCTGGGAGCAAAAAGTTTGCTGTTTACAATGTTGCATGAAGTAAGTAAGGCAGAAAATGAGCAGGCTTGTTGGACTTCGTTTGTTTATATAATTAAGGCTTCTGGACTGACTTTTGCATGAGGATAGGAGAAACTCCAGCTACTTTTTGCATTTATATGGAGTCCTGGCTACCTTTTACATTCATATGGCATGATGCCTTGAGCACTGGCTCCGCTTTCCCAGAGGAACAGAATTCAACAAGCTGTGGAGCTCACATTTTATGTGACTTACAGACTTGTGTGCGCGGACACAAGCTGTGTTAAAGCATGTGCTGAGTTTCAAACATCACGTTCACCTGTTTCCTCACATTAGGCTGTAAGCAGAGAGGACACAAAAATACAACATGGCAGCACTAAAGCACCGTTCTCAAAAGCACTACTTCAGTGCCTACGTCTCTGCACACGGTTGTGCATTTTTGGGTCCTGCTGGTGAAAATGTACAGCCTCCTGTCACTCCGTACGTGTGCCTGGAACAATACTCATCCCCACGATCACTGGGCTCCAGTCATTCTGGGCATCCTTGGGTTAGCACTATTTTGGTACAGAGTATTCCTTATCAAAAGTGAGAAGGTGATCCCGTGATCAAAATAGATGGAGAGCTATTTGAGGTCTGCCATGGCACCCTGTGTGAGGCCATCTGTACATGCAAAACATGGGTGAAGGCAGGGGTCCAAAAAGAGCTGGATCCAGCATTTGGCTTCACCATCACTCTGATCCAATACAGCCTCTCTTATAGTGGTGGTAGGTAAAGTTGCCAACATTAACTATTTTATTTAAGTCTGGCAATGTTTGGTAGCATTCCTCCAACACCGGCTCCTGGAGTCATAAGATTGTCTAAAAAAAATTCCCACCTTCATCTTCTTTTTAAAAGTAAAGTTCTGTCTTGGAGATACTAAAAAAATCTAGGACATACAAACCCAAAACACATCTTTATGAACTCAGGTAAGAAAAAGGGTATGCTTTCTTAAAAATTGTGACTACTTTTCAGTCAGCTTCATGATTTTTAGGAACTTGATTCATCATTTCTAAACACTGGGAATTGGCACTGCCATGTGATTTTCTAGGAAGCAGAGTGTTTAAGAGATTGCAAGCCCTCAGGAGGGGCTAGAACTTGGGATTACAGCCAGGAGAAAAGACACTTCCCTCTTGTAAATTCTGCAAAAGTAATAGCTTCCCTCAAAGTGCTGAGAGCCAGGAGCCGTAGGAAATCCTGGTGCCTTGTTTTTCTCAAAGACACTGGAACACAGTTGTTTCTTTAAAATGCCCTTTAGTGGAAAGACAACCTGGAAGGACAGCCATTCACCCACTGCCATGTAAGACATCAGGAGCCAGAGGCTGGCTGGCCTGGAAAAGTGGCCTATCCAAACCTACACAGCATTTCCTAGTCCCCAAGCTTGACAGCTGGGCAACGGAGCCTGTTTTCACATACCAAATGGATATTACTGTAGCAGTCTGGCATATCCTCCTGAAAGGGTGCTTCTCGCCATCATAGTGAAAATGAGATGTCCATGAAACCAGGCAACAAACATGACCCCATTAGGCCTATCTCAAGTCTGATGGTATTAGTGTCATGTGGATACAGGTTGCCCCATGCTATCAATATCACAGGAGAAAGCTGCAGAGAGAAATACTTAACTGAAAAGTGTGTTCTTACCAGAGAGCTTCTGTGCTCTTACGAAGGACACTCCCATTTCGACTCGAGTTTAGACTTTGATTCTGAGCCAGAACGGCCCAAGTTAAATATCGACTTCCATTTCTTGGATTTGGTAGATAATTTTCTCCTGGAAAGGAAAAAGGCCTCAGGAGGTTACCAAGCCCCAGAGACTTTGTCTTTTTAATATCCCACAAAAGCCTCTGAGCTCTTTCCCCTCAACACTGTCTGCTATTCTTCTCACACCTCTTTTAATTCTCAGGCATGCAAGGCATAGCTACCAAACAACTCTTGCTTTTCTGTAAGTGATTTATCTGTATGCTGATTTAACCGTGTCATGGATGGAAAGACACCTAAGCCAACTCTTCAGAGAGCTGGCTGTGGCATCTTCCTACAGCAACTGTGATTGACTAAGTGATCAACCGTGCCTGTCGCCAGAAAGGAGAGGTTTCCAAGGCCAGAACTATCTCGCAGTACAGTAAAGAAAAATTGCTTCTTAATGGGTTTTAATGACAGAATGCAAGATAAATTCCAGAGAACTGATGGAACGGGTACAGTGCATGAAGCTGTCCTTTAAAGTCCTCATGTCTTATAAGTTTTATGAATTTGCAAAAATAAAAGGATCTTTTAACACAAACTAGCGGCTAATACTTCTCAGGCCAACGTGAATTTAATCATAAGTGTTAGGTGATCATATGCTATTGCAATGTAACTAACCAAAAGGGAGGCTTAGGGAATTAAATCAATTTCTAGTAAATGTCAGAGGAAGTGGGACATCAGTTCCCTGTGTCTCTTTGGAAATTGCAGCTTTAAACCAGAAAGAAGCTGCTACTCCTGAAGCCAGTTTTCTTCTATGCATATTTACTGCATGAAGCTCTGGTTCAGTTCCTTCACATACCCATTCTGACTCCTCCTGCAATCTCCCCTCTTCCAGAGCAAGAACCTCTTATCTCCCTATCTTGCTCTCCAAGCTTGCTACCCCCATAGTTCTGCTTTTCTTTCAGATCAATACTCAGAAGAGCACAATCAGTCCTACAAAGAGGATTAATACCTGGGGATAAGACTGTCTCTCCAAGTGAGAAAGGAAAAGGCACTCTAGAGGGGCAATAGACCCTTTTGTCTTAAGCTGGTTATCCTCATGCCAGTATTCTGTTAGATGGGTCATTTTTGCTTAATATATCAAGTGTGAAGAAATATCTTTGCTACGGTGCTTTATGGGTCAGTAGATTAACGAGCCTCCTGCTGCAGAGGCTATAAACTCTCAGAACAGGCAGCAAGTGGCCATATATTAACAGATAGATAGACCAATACATAAATACTTATGCTGGGCAGCACTGCCAACAACTGCAGCAACCTCGCTGAAATCAGACTCCTCCTGGCAATGCACAGGTGGCATAGGTACCACTATGTAAATATCTCTCCATACCGGGAGTGAAAATTCAGCTTATTGCTTGGCTATGAGTGCAGAGGCACCTGGAGAATGATGAAGCTGAGCAGGTCAATGTCACCAGGTGTGCTGTGGACCAGTCGCCAGCAGGTGGAACTCATAGGAGAGCTGTGTCTGAACCTGTTCCATGCTCAGCCCACCTTTAGCCAAATCCTGAGCTGACCCAAGGACGCAAAGAAATTAATTCTTCCTGCAGGAGGTCTGCAAGGTTCTACCCCGATGGAGGGATGAGGACTAGTGGAGCTATGAACCAAGCAACTGTAATGCTTCTCAGGAGCAGCTGTGCCTCTTTTAAGAAGGGCACAGAATTTTCTCTCAATGGTGGCTATAGATTCATGTGTGCAGGTGTGGGGGTATCACACTAACAAAAGTCTCATTCCCGATCATGCTGGGGAACTTGTACTTTTTTGTTTGCACTTTACACTCCTCTTAGTACTTACTTGCTGTCAGGGAGGTCAACAACTGTGTGGAAGAGGGACCCAGTTACAGGGACAATTTCAGGCAAGCTATTCTCTCTCCTCTCCTTCCGAGCAGGGTGGGAGGCCGACAGACTCCGTGCCTGCGCTTCTTCCAGGCTCACCAGTTTCATCGGCAGGGAGGCCGAGGGGAGGGTCAGACTTTTCACAACCGATGCGCTCTCTGAAAAGCAAGAGAATACATTCCAGCCTGGGGTGAGGAGAGATGAGAGCAAGAGCTTCATGTCTTTATTTGACTGGAACATCTCCTGTGGAGGGGGGAAAGGAGCGGCACGTGCAGGGAGAGAGGCTTTTTGTCAGATAAGTCTTCCATCTCCCAGCAACCTTATTCATCTGAGTGCATTCCCAGCAGGGGCCACGCTCACCAGCCAAAGGCTGCGTTGCACAGACTTGCTGCCTCTACTGTAGATGCTTCAGTGTGAAAGAGGCGTCTCTGAAAACTACCAGGATTCACACATTCCTCTTTCTCCTCTTTCCTTCCCTCCCTGCTTCCCTCCTCCCCAGATTTTGGAGCAGTTCAGTGGTGTCTAGTTTTTCCTGTCATTTCCACATCTTTCTTTCTCCTTGTCTTGTTCCAGGAAGGGTGATATTCTACAAACCAGCATTACTTTACCTTCCTAATGCATTTCAGGGCTCTGGAAAGCCCTGGGAGCTGAAGGTCTCTGTTTACATGGGCAGTGGCAAAGCCAACTTCCCATATGCCACCCCACCAACAGGCCTGTCCTAAACAGACCACCTCACAGTGCATGAAGGAAGTGCAGTCTCTGGAGTTCACTCAGTACTTAGCCCAACTGCTGAAGCTGGGTGCAAGCTCCTGCCTGTGCAGAGGGGCTAGATGAAGGTTCACTTTCCCGCTAAGAAATCAACTGAGACCATGAGCATATTGCTCTCCTGACTCCACACAGTTGTTAAAGGCCAATGGCGTTCAGCACTTGGGTCAGTTTTGGGCCAGCGACCTACAGTACAACCAGAAGCCCTGGAATTTACTAGTCAGTGTTCTGCTGCAATGCTTACGGCAGTACAAGTGCAGTTCCTCGCTCTGTGCCTCCTGCCAGGGCATAAACAAGGGCATCGGAATGGCACCCGCACTGGTAGAGCAGGGGTGCTACAGATCGAGCAGGGCACCACACTGGAACTGCAAGCTCCAAGGACAGACTAGTAGGAATGCCACATGTCAAGCAAAAGGTGGATGAGACAAGCTGACACAGGGCTGGAAAGCAGAAAGGTTACTCCCTCACTTCTGCAGGTATTACAAGTTCCCAGTGTGTAAAACAGAATGATGCATATTTCTGAAATTATCTGGTCACTGTGGATCCAAGCCCTCTCACTTCCCAGGCTTAAAAGCATTTTGACAACAAACTTGTCACTAAATAACAAAAATCAGCATCTCCCAAGACTGTTGATGTCCTAGAAAGAAAAAAATCTTTTTCTAAAATGTCCCCAAGTACAAGACGTAAGTTTTAGAATACAAGCTTAAGTTTTATCTTGGGAGTGTGGCTTCTGACTTGAGTGGATATGGTGGCTTCAGGGCAGGTATTATCAGGATGAGAAATTATAATTGGGAGAGCGTGAGAGAAGAATTGAGACGGTGGCTGATGGGCTTAGAGAGAAAGCTTAGGCCAGGACTGAGAAGCAATCAGGTGGTTTTCTTTTGCAGAAAGGGTTGAGCCAAGTGAGATCATGCAAAAGATGAGCCATAGGGCAATCTGGGAGCACAGTGAAGGAGGCTAGTGTTCAAAAGAAAATGTTGGAGATGGGGATGAAGAGTACAAGAGTAATAAGGGATTGGGCTCAATGTGTGTTTGAGGGAGTGTGTGAGCACGGTAAGGGTTGATGTGCTTGAAATATTAGTGGAAGGGGATACAGTTAGAGCTGGAGTACATGGCAAGTGACACATAGAGTGGTTCAGGGAGGTTGTTACCAATGTTCTCCGCACAGCTGGCTTTTTGTTGTTGTTGAAGATCTGATCCACGTGATTCAGGATGAACTCAATCACCAACTGTTGCACTCGCACCTCCAGGAAAGCTGCATCCCCATTGCAGCCAACCGCCTCAATCTCCTTTGACCTGCACCAGGAAAGAAGTATATATTAGCCAGCATTGCACCCACAGCCCCTGGGAAGGAGAGATCAGCTTCTTCCTGCAAGACTCGGAACAGGGATGTTTTCCCCACTCTTGCTGCACCTCTTGCTCTCCTTCCCTCACGGGCCCTCATCCTCTCTGCCTCTTCACTCTTTTAAAAATTATTTCCCCATTTTCTATGTCACCTCTGCTGCTTTCTTTCCTGCCTGTGTTATTTTCCCTACTTCACTTTTACATTTTTCAGCAGTAGATAAAACCGTGACTCTCAAACTCCACTCTTCTCTCTCTATGCTCCTCTTTCAGCTATTTCGAAGTTGGGCCTGAAAGACAATGCAGGAGCCTTCAAACACAGCTTCCAGATCTCCCTACTCAATGCTTCAATCATCTCTCGGTGAAATCCCTTAGAACCCTGCTTAGGTCTTCCCCACACCAATTTTTTCAGTGCTTTGCTGTGTGCCCCAGTAGTCTTCTCTGCCCCCGCTCCCCCCCCCCCCCCCCCCCCCCCCCCCCCCCCCCCCCCCCCCCCCCCCCCCCCCCCCCCCCCCCATTCTCACTCTTGCTCTCAGCAAAGAAACATTCCTTATCTTGACATGCCAAAGTGTTGCTGAAGAAATTATCTCTGGGCAATGGATCCTTTGTAAAGTTAATGACTGGTGTGTTAGATAATAGCTTGGGGCATTGCCAAGAGGATAACCCTGTAAGGAGGCTGCAGTTGCATTGCTTGCTCCTTTCTTATCCTCCCTGGCACTTGCACTTACAAAAGATTGCAAAAGGAAACAGAATTCAGGTTTTTTGACAAGGACAGATGCTAGAATGAAAATGTTTCGGTAGTAAAGGTCCACTTTGTGATACTCAATAGTCAACATTTGATTCATTTTCAGAGCCTGCTCTGCCTGTTTTGTGATTTAAAAGGGCGAGATAACTCTTAAGAGAATGCTTTTCAGGCCTGTACCTCTCCAGCCAATGTCCCTTCCTCCTGTCCTCTGCCAGCCTAGGGCTCCCCCCACCACCTCTGCCAGCACCCCTCTCCTGCCCAGCTGCAGTCCTGGACCCTCCCTGCATAGTTCATTCCTCTCAATACATGGGTATGGGATGGATGGGGAAGGGAATTTCAACAAGATACAAAATACTTCCTTTTTTTTTTTTCCAGATACTATTTTTTCCTGTTCTGCTTAACTCTACAATGCATCAGCCAAACCTCTGCCTGCATCTTATCTGGGCCTCTTCCCAGCAGAGTGCCAGGCATAGCAAATATGACGAACTAGCTGGTGGTCTTGAGATCTGACACTAGCTGCCATCTTAAGCCCACCAAGCTCATCTCACTTATGCTCAAGCAGATCTGGGCACAGGCCTGCAGTATTATTGCCCTGTTGCCCTCCCTTCCAAGCCTTGCTGTCTCTCATCACCCACTGCAGAAGCACTGGCACTGTCAGAAATGTCATTTCCGTTCCACAGTGATGAGCTAACTCCTCATTTTTAAATCGATGTGCTCAACTTGCAAATAATAGCTTATTTTTTATAAGAAACACAAAACCACAAGCTTCCTTGGATGCTGGCAGTAAGACCTCAGATTATTCAACCTGGAAGAAATTTTTCTCCTTTTAAAAGCTATTTTCTCTGCTCTACTGTTCCCTTTAGTTGTTCTGCTTTTTCTTGTCTTTGCATTTCCCTCAAGGGATGGGTCTCCAGGCTCAGGTGCTGGTGCTCCCCTTGGAGCTCAGCATGGTGCTCTGGATGAGAGGACTCTCTACTGTACCTGAGGAGATTGGGAGCCCACACCAAGGCCAGGTTTCTGGTGTGCATGTTGGTCATGTTGCTGAAGGAGGCCAGGTGAGTCAGGTGCTTGATCAGGTATTCCAGCGTTCTGCAGTCATTTCATATGAAGAAAGAAAAACTTGTCAAGTGACCAATGCTTGCCCCCTGGGACAGCAAGGCTTAGACCCAGCCCTAGCCTCAGAGTTGTCCCCTCCTTGAAGGGCAGTGTCTGCAATGGCACAACAGGTCCCACAGGACAGAGGATTTACAGCACCAGCATTTACACGGGATGACAGTAAACACCTGAACAACTGTGTTCTGGGGTGGCCAAGGATGGGGCACAAACCAAACAATCCTTAGCGTGATGAGTGTGAGGATGTCAGACGGATGGGAGAGGCAGAGGGATGCTGCAAAGGCTGAGGGCTTAACTCCTGCTCAAGCACCTCCAGCAGATCATCTTCTCCTCACCACACCCAGGAAACTGGCCAAGGGTGCCACGGGGGTTGTACCCGGGGAAGGAGGATGATAGACTGCGGCAGGGAGAGCTTGTTCAATCTCTAACAATGGTTTGTTCAATAATATTTAAATGCCAGATAAATTGTTGTCAGATTTGGAAATGATGAGTCAGCTTTTGGGAATTGACTTCTGGAAATTAACTCCAGCGCTGTTTCAGGCAATATTGCCTGATGGTGAGGGTCACCACACTGTTCCTCAGCATCTTGGTGGAGATGTTCTCACCTGTAATGTGATGGTGGGAGCTCCTGGATGACATTTTGAATTTGTGCCAACTGCTCATCCTCAGGGAAGCGTGATACTGCTTCCTGCAGAGATATAAGGAAACAGTCAACCCTGGCAATGGACTCGGGGGAAGGGGAAGATGAAGAGGGATAAGGAGGATCACACAAGACAGCCTGTCTCAGAAGCAAAGCTCTCTTGTTACCTTACAGAGCTATTGGTAGAAGAAGTTGCTTTGTGTTCCCAGCACATCAGAGATTTGCTGCACTGTTATTTCATGTCTTGGTACATCCTTCTCACACATTGGAACAGGGTAGTCAATGTTTTGGGGAGAGGGGCATTTAAGGACTAAGAGTTTCAATTAGGGGTTATGTTCTTTTCTTTTTTTTTTGTTCTTTTTCTCTTTTTTAACTTGTGCAGTGATGGGTGGAATAGAAAGAGAAGGAAAGAGAAAAGTGAAATAATGAAAAAATAAAAAATAGTGACACACAACCCCCCTGAAATTGTGTTAAAAATAAAATAGATCTTTCAAGCCCTGTATTATGAAAACAGTTGGGATATACATGTTCCATATTCATCAAAATAAGCAATATTTTTGTCTGTCATATGAGATAGCTATAGGGAGTAATTTGTGTGAGTTTGCATCTTGGATGATGGGAGAAGGCTTAGCAAAATCACTGTCCAGGTAGACTAATAAATTCTTATACTCAGGGTTAGACTAGGTTAGACAGAATCAAGGTTATACATCTTGGTCTTGAGCAAGTCTCTATGGATCAAGAGCTTAGAGAGCCACGATAAGCTTTTGTCTGCATTCCTAGGAGTTTACTGCATTTGTGTTCATCTGTTCAGCTGCTCCCTTTCAATATTTGTCCTGGGGGAGGACAAACCACCAGTGAGTTCAAACAATGTATGACTGTCTGGGAACCTCCTGCCCACCCTACTGCCACTGGAGTTTGGAGAGAGTTCAAAGAAAGATGCTGGGACCCATGCTGCCAGCAGAAGTTTGCCTACAGACAGACGTCAGCACTGCTAGGAAAGGAAAGGAAAGGAAGGAAATAACCCTTCCCAAACCATCCGTCGCTTAAGCATTATGAACCTGAAATTACCAGCCACAACTAGAGAAGCATCTTCATGTAGCAGTCACTACAACGTCCACACTGATGATGCTGCCATCTCTGTTGTGGTCACTGGCCTTTTCCCAGCAGACCACTTCTCATGTACAACCACCAGCAAACCAAACATTGCCAGTTTCAAGGCCAGACATGCATATGAATCATGTTTTATTCCCTAATACTAGCAATTGAGATCTATGCCCTCTTGTTTGAACTTACTCATGGGTGTGATGGCAAAGAAAAACAAGTGAGCTCACTAGTTTGGTGTACATGAGATGTGGATGCACTTGTTTTGCCCAAATTAAAGGTAGGTTAACTCCTCCTAGTACTTTTACCCATAATTACAGCTCTTTTTTTTGTTTGTTTTTGTTTGTGTTTTTTTTTTTTTTAAAAGCCTATTACCACTAGCCCAGAAATCTTAAGAACTCTGTGATCTTCATATAAGGTTTCCCATTGAATGGCCTTGTCCAAAGGTGAAAGAGAGAAATACAAACTTTAACTGGTGCATCTAAAACATTATATTTCAGCTAGATTGTACACAGTTTTTCTCCCCCAGTGCTGATTTTCATTCCCTTATTTAACTTCCAGGTCTCAAAGACCTAATGCTTAGCAAGTGAACATCAGCTTCTCTGAGGTCATGACCCATTCAAACCTCCAAGCCACTTTTCTGACCCATATGTGTTGCGTTTTTGAAATCTGAGGCCCCCCTTCAAAACTCAGGATTACAGCAGCAGAATACAGAATTCAAGGAAGAACCAAGAACTCCATTTATTACATGTCTGTTAATCATGATATGAATTCAAGTCATTTAGGATTTTTTTTACTCCACTGGTGATTCTGGGAGTGCACAATTCATAAATCCTGGTTAACAAGTGGAATAGAGTCCAGAGAGAGAAGGTAGGCTTGGGCTCCTGCAGCCGATTTGCTCTGAGGGAGTACTCAGTCCCTCTATGCCCAGGCTAGAACAAGCCAAGTAGAGTCAACTTACCCATCCTGTGAAAGAATCCATCACCAGAATACAAGAAGGCAAACTGGAGAGCATGAGACAGCATCATTTTGCAAAAGTTGACAGCCAGTGAGGTCATGACTGGGATGTTACATCCATGAACTTGACATAGCGATGACCAAAAAGGCCAACCCCTCCCTAGTCATTAAGAATTTGACTTTCCTTAGCCACAAATGCCTGAATCACTCTGGTGACTCAAAGTGGAGCCTATCCCATCTCAGAGACAGCTCCAACTGAGTCAGGCTGGGATTAGCATGCATCCTTTACTCCTACCAGCACTCTTCTGCCGAGGCACAGCTGCCACCGTTCCCTGTCCAGACACCCCACGCATACACACGCTCCCGGCGGTTTTCTGCTCCTTGGGGAATTGGTCTCTTTCTTTCTTTCTTTCCTCCTGGTATCTGACTGTGCTTCCTGTCAGCTGGGTTACCCATTATAAATCCCTACTGAGTAGACTTACATGAATAATGGATTTTGTGGCTGAGTGGACAAACTAAAAAGCCGGAGATTAAAAAAAAAAACAACCACCTTTTAGGTCAATCCAAAGTGATAACATTTTGGGAGGCTGGCACTAGATTTTAAAAAACAATTGTTCGAGATTGGCCAAAGTGTCACACTCAACCAAAAGTGAAAGAAATTATAACTTAAATTTGGGGCTGTTTAACCCTTTTCTGAAAGATGTTTTATTTAGGAGTTCCATGTGTTGATTTAATGCTGAAACATTTCTTTTAGAAAGTATTTGTAAAAGAAACATTTAGACAGTTACAGAAGCGTTTTCCCTTTTTTTTTTTGAATAAAAGTATTTACCAAATGTATCTAACGAAAATCTGCAAGTCATCATCCCCAAACTGCACTTCTCAGCAAACATTCTTTCCTAAAATTTTCCATCTAAATCTTCATGTTTCCTTTAGAGCATTTTTCTTTCATAAATCAGTACTGATAGCCAGAAAGACACCAGCCAAATAGCTTCAACAAGAATGGACTCATCAGTTACTGTGAATGGTTGAATAATATCCTATATTTTCAAGCTACTATTCATCCTGACTGTCGTTAGTTTAGAGATCCTATCCTGTATCCTCAGGATTCCTATATCCTGAGGATATAGGTCAATTTTTCAGATCTGCTCAGCATTTTGACTGAAGTTTTGACTATTCATCACCTTGAAACACAGATCAATGTTACTTAAAATTTGCCATCGAAACAGCAAGATACCTAACACTGTTGTGTATCTGTCAGGCAGCACAGCGAGCCAATTCCCACCCCACGTTCCCCAGCTCAGTTGTAGTCTCTAACAGCTACGTGACTTCTTATAGCAGGTTGCTGCTTGGCTGGTCCCGTCTGACTTTGCCCTACAGCAAGCCCCCTTGCACAGGTGTGCCTGCCTCTTCCCACAGCGGGCAACAGCGAGTCCTTGGAGAACATCTTCTTGTGTGGATCCTGTGGGTCTCTCTCAGCGCCTCCTGTGCCATAGCAGTGCCACTTGGAAGTGCTTGATTCAGGATAGAGGCAATGCAGACAGCAACACCTGAAGCTAAGGTTGCTTGTCACTTCCCATTTCATTCGGACATGGTTTTGCAAAACTTCTTCTCTGCAACATCTGACATTTTTGGCGATGTCTGTCCCCTCCACCTCCCAGCAAATGGGAAAGAGTAGGATGACAGAAATTCTTAACAAAGGACGGATGTTTCTAACAATGAGGAAACAATCCTTCCCATCCCCCCACCCAGTTGTTTTAAGAAGCTGCTGAATGCTTTTAGCTGAAAATTCACACCTCTGGCACGTAAGATTTCAGCCTAAATGACTGAATTTAAGTTTGTTGGTGTCATAAACAACTGAAAGTGGATTTACAGTGGTAAGAAGCAGGCAACCTTAACAACAAGCATAGCTTGCTGTGCCACCTTTTAATAAAATATTATCTGTCATCAAAATTAGCCAACCCTCTTAAAAATTCAGGCTTTGAGGTGTTATTTTTCTGCTCCCCCGCAGTCTGCTCCTAGGCTCCAACTGTATCCATGTATAATCTATGGCTGTTTTGCAGAATCAAGTTACTACTCTTTGAATTATAATACCTTTAAACAAGGTTAGAGATTTCTGCTTGGCTAGCTGCCACTTTCCTTTGCCGTTTGTATTTATGACATGATCATGATGGACCTGATATGCCATAGCTGGCATAACCTGTGTCATCATTTGCACTCTGACAAACTGTGTGAAAAATGCTACAGATGCAGAAAAGTTGGTGCTTTACACATGGGCTGAGCAATCAGTTTGCACAGGTGTCAGCGACTGTCGGAGGGACAGGGAGGAGGAAAATGCACCCTTGTGATTATGAACACAAGCCCCAGGTGACCTAGAAGACTCTCAGTGATGGACAGTAATGAGGAAAAGAAAAAGAATTAGTAATTCTGGGAGGAGGTGCACAGTGGGGAGAAAGAGTAATAGCAGGGAAGCAACTCGGTGAAAAAATGTGCAAGACGAAGGGAAGGAAACAACAGAAAAACTGAGAGAAATAAACATGAAATGGGGGAAAGAAACAAGGACAGGGAAAGAGAGCCAGCGCAAGACAAGAAGGGAAGAGCACTGAGAACTGTTTGTACAGATAGATGCACCAGAAGCCAGGACATTGGAGTGCATCCCAAACAGCTGTCATGGGGGAACCTGCAGCACATCCACACTGCCAGTGAGGAAAGAACAGCAAGGGGTCTCACCGTGAATTTCTTGTAGAGCTCATAAGTGAGGAGAGGGTTGGGCAGTTCCCTGAAGTACAGCTTGCAGAGTGACCCCACGCAGTGGATGTCCTGGAGGTAAACTTCCCTTGTCAGATCCGGGCATTGGTCAGAAAAAACTCTTGTCTGAAACAATATGGAGACATAACAATGTAGACAAATAAGAGCTGTACCATCCCAATACTCCACCCTAAGTACTCTTTTACAACTAGAGGAAAAAACAAACTGGAAAGCAGAGCTGTCTCCGCAGCCTGGCCCAGATTGTCTCCTGGGATCAGGCCTCGAGGTTTCCCTAATATAGTCCCATGACTGGACCTCAAACTGACATAAAGAGATTGCTTTGTCTTGAAGTGAGAGAGAACAACTCAGCATTTGTGCTGAGACCCTCCAGGCCTTTTCCATTAATAGATGCAGAGGGAGATATTTTTTTTCTTTGTCATGGACTAATGCCTGAAATGTGTATTTCCCTGTTACCAGCTTCAGAGACAGTTTCTCTTCTGCATCAGTGTAGGGCTCTGTTGGCCCCAGTCTATGCCTGAGGGACTGACAGCAAAAGGTACAAATCACCGAATCCCTCTGGCACTCAGAGGTATTGCCCTTACCTCAGCTTTTGTATGTTGGATGTCACTCCTGAGAGGCGGTAGATCCCATCCACAATGCCATGAGTCTCAATGAACTCTGCACAGCTCTTCAGCACGTAGGGGACTAGGAGAGGAAAGCAAGGCAAGATGCCCAATGAATACACACCAAGAACTTCCACAATCCACCACGAGGAGACAGTTTCGTTAAACAGCAGCAGAGGCTCTCTGCAGATGCAGGGAAGGGTACAGCAATGGGACAAATACAAGGCAAACCAAAAAAAAAAAAAAAACCATGAAATGACCATAGCCAATTTGCAGGGTGAGGATATGCTATGGTTGGGCCATGCCACACTCATTGCCATATGACAATGACTGAGCCTGAAGTCACAGAAACATCATGGGAAGAAAGGTAGAGTTTCTCTCTCTCCCTTTTAAACCACAACACTTTTCTTTCCAGAAAAAAAGAGGCAATTTCATTCTAATTGAAAGCATGAGGTAAAGCATGAGGTCCTGGGAACATCCCTCCTCCCCAAGACAGAGCTCCAGCCTCGCTGAATTGTGCCAAAAGGTCTGATTGGCTTGGATAAAAATCAGAGAAGCATTTGCACTTCCATATAAGCCTACATACCCACAGTTTAGTGCTCATAAACTCCCACAGAGGGGGTATAAAGTTCAAATATTGACTAGATCTGCACACTGACAAAATCTGACATTGGCTTCAAAAGAACTCCATCAACATAACCAGCCAAAGACTTAACCAGCCTTAAAGCTGAGAGGAGCCTGAGGCACAACATTTACATCCAAACCTGGACCCAAAGCATATGTTTATTTTTTCCCCATTATATAGGTATAGGAAACCCTCATTCTCTTGGTGAGACCAAGCCTCCCTGTCCCCAGTACTATAACAACCCTAGCTATAACAATAACAGTACGAGAGCCCTTCCTTATTAGGTGCTAGAAACTACTGTGTATTTAACGCAATGCTTCACACAGCCATAAGCGCAAAAGTCAGTCAATGCAGAAGTTAAAGTTCCCCGCTGTAATGCTGACTCTGCTGCACTGCGCATTCAGAAAGCTGTAAGGATGAAAACAGACTAAGCTGCACATTTGACTGAAAAGCCAGGCATAGCAATTACTGCATCTTTGCGACACCATAGAGGCAATGCCTGGCTGGACCTTCCCCAACTTCTTCTGCTCGAAGTTCAGGACTGTAATGACATATTAACATGTGCTTCATTCCGCAGGATCCAAAGACAGCACTCCAAGGACAGCCTGAACAAAAACCAGCTGGTACATTGTTGTATTTCTCATGGATGCCGCCGAGGCCAGAGCCCGCTCATGGGTAGACTTGCCCTTACCAAGCAGCCCGGAGCACAGGCTCTGGTGAGGAGGGCTCCCAACTTGTGCCTACCTCAGCGACACACTATTACTGAGCCCAGTTAGGGAAGTGCTACCCTTCTGCCTCCCAACTCTTACCAAGGGAGGTAAAGAGGTCCTTCTTGTGTGTCCCTTCTTCTCAGCATGGCCACCCCAAATGGAGGAATATACAACACGTCAGTGATTACTTGGAAACCTGAATAATCGAACAGACTACGTCTCCTCACTAGACGCCAAAGGAGCCTCTTCAGAACAACAGGGAAAATTTGACTTTATGGGTTTTTTTGAACGGGGACTCATAATGCAGGTACATTAGCCATGCTGTGTCACATCAAAGCCCTTGGGCTGATTTTTAAGACCCTCAAGTTGCTGGGCTAAGACTAACAGCTGAGCTTCTTGCAGACGCCCTAGCCTACTACAACAGCAATGTTCAAGGGAAACCATGAAATCGCCAAGAGAACAGGTGAATGTCTACAGAGTCAAAGCTTTGTCCGCAGCAGTCACAGAGCTATAGGATTCTCTCCTCAAGGATTTTTGAGGAGAAGGCACATCAACACCTTCCAGAAGGAACATGGGAAGATTCCTTTCAGTGCCTACAGCACCACTTCCTAAGAGGACTAGATGATGTGGAAGGAGATAAAGCAAAAGAAAAGCCTGAAGTTTCCTTAAAATCCTGCCAAGAAAAGCCAAGTAACACATCAAGAAAGAGGACCTTCCTGTCTCTGAGTAAGACCTGATGATCTGTAACTGCAGTAGGGAACTCAGATCATATGATGATGAGCATGCTAGAAATTAAAAAAAAAAAAAAAGAAGGCAAATGACTTCAAGCCTCTTCTTCCTTTCTGTCTGGTCAGACTGTACCATCTTTGTGGCGGAGCTATGTATACATGGCATATTAAGATTTCCTTCTTGGTAGGGATCTCTGGGAATAAATCTAACATAAACAGCAAAAATGAAGGCTAGAGAGATCCATGTTCACTTCAGATCCATTTGGTGGGAGAATGGGTGAACCACTCCATGCCACCTGGCAAAAGAAGAATTAATTGAACAGAAAACCTATCTGAGCAGGAAAGCCACATGACAAGGTTTGTTTAAAAATTAAATAGTCTTTTGTATAGACAAACTTCATATGATGGTGCCTAGCTGCCACACAAATGGGATCCGTGCCCACAGTGCCCTTTGTTAGATACTTCTTAAAACCTCAGTGTTAATAAGCACACCAACTAAAAATGCATATACTGATGCTTGTTGTGATTAATTTGACCTCTTGAAAGTAAGACGTATTAAATCACACTTTTTTTCGCTGAGTTTTAAGTTTCCTTTGGATAAATTAGGTCAAGAGGCCTCAGGCAGGCAAGCAAACCTCTTATACACAAACCAGAGAAGGCTAGATCCGTCTGTTGAGGTAAGCAAAAAAAGAGCCTGAGGGGAATAATCTGTAGCAAATATACAAAATTCAGCCCATTTTTAAAAGGGTGAAGACTTCACAGCAGAGACAACCTTATAGATTGCAGATAGACAATATGCACCAAACGCTGCCAATATCTCTTACTCTAGCCCTGCAATCTTCCCTGTTTTCCAGTCCTGGGCTTCTCACATATCTCTGCCAGCACCCTTTACTCATCATGTACACGATTTCCTGCTATACCAGGTCTTTGGCTCTTATGAAGAGAAACAGCCAGTTACACCAAAATGTTGTGGCAGTTTTGCGATGTCCAAAAAAATCCCACATAGGGACACATTTCACTCACAACCAAAAATTACAGACTTTGACCTCAGATCCCTGGAGGTGAAGGGACTGCATCAGCTTCCTGCAAAGCAAGCCACTAAATGCAGTGCTTGTATGAAACTGGAGCACAATAAATATTTTCTTTGAACCTGCAGCTCTGAAATTCCTGACCAGCTCTGATCTCCTACAAAGCTGAGTCTTTCGGGCACTTGAGGGAGGTGAGGTCAGAATGGCAGTGAGCGTCTCCCTCCCACTTCCAGCCATCTCTGAGGTGGTTTGATTATTTCGGATGTGTCTCCCGATGAACCAAAACAAAGGCTGTGATCAACCCTGAATGCGGGGAGTACAGACTCTAGCATGCGCTTTACAACGGGACTCTATCTGCGTTACAGGGCACGTGGTAATCACAGAGCTGGGTCTCTCCCGAAGGAAGACGGGACATGGTTGGTGATTTGTAGCGGGGGCTGTGCGTGTGCGTGGCAGGCACAGAGAGGGATGGGGGGGTGGGGGTCCAATCTTGACACTTCCATAATTAAAACTGTGCTGGAGGCTTAGAAGTTGGAAGAGGCAGCTGGTGTCACACAGACCTCGCTTGTTCTGCCAGACAGCCAAACTGTCCTCATTTAAAACTACAATAGAAACCAGATGGAGGAGGAGAAGAGAGCATGGAGCAAGGCATCAGTCAGAAGGGAAATAGAGTTATAAACATACTGCACACAAAAGACAATACTTCTCTTCCCCTAGACAAAAAATAAACCAGACAGGCAATCGCAGTAACTCATTCCACTCTCACTAGATATCACCTCCAAGCTCAGCGTACGCAGACATTCACCTTCACTGGGGTCTCTTCCATGACCACAGCTCATGCCACCTTCTTTACACGTGTGTGCGGCTCCTGCTAGGTCAGGTATTGCGCTTCGCTCCCCTCCCAGTCTCACCAGCTTCCAGTGCCAGCGATGTGCACTGAGCCTCTCGCCTCCCAGCATTGCTGGAAAGGGGGCGTCTCTCCCTTCTCCTGTCCCTTCCCAGCCACAGTGCTGCCACCCACCAAACCTCCCCAGCAGCGAGCAAGGTGCTCACTCTTTGCTTGCCCGACAAAGGCTTCATCTGGCACAGGGCTGAGCATTTTGGATCAAAGCCAGGGAGACCTTTAAGCATGCACCTAACTAAATCACCGAGCAGCCCTAGTAGGAGGGAATGCTAGGAAGAGAGGGAGTCACCCCATCTAACGACCGGTGGGAGGATGGCCTCCTGGTCTCCCACCAAAGATGGCAAAGAGCAAGAAACAGGAGATGCAAGCAATGCCCTGTAGCCTTCAGTGCCGCCTTCCAGAAGAAACTTTTAGTCTCCGTGGGCTGCAGAAGGACCTTAGGGAGGAGGTTGCTAAGTCAGACTGTCCTTAAAGCCAGCTAGCCCGAATGGGTCATGTATTCAGGGTACACTGTACTGAACTGGACTGAATAGCAGCAGGCTTCATTTTTGTCTTTATCCTTCTGTTGTTCTCTCAGAGGGCTCCTTGCAAGGATAAAAATTAGTGACAGAGCTACTCATGTCCTCCTTAGAGGTTGGTTTATGCCGCATGGAAGAGGTTCCACGTCCTCTCTAATTTTATTTTTATTTTAGTTCAAGTAACGGGAGGATAAATGCAGACCTTTCATTTCACCTGAAACATCGAATTTTGATGTTTGACTTGCAGGAAATAGTTAGGTGGGTTTGGTTTTTTTTTATTTCTCAAAAAATGAATCTTGTGCCATAAAAAAAAGTTGTGGGCATTTTTATTTCACCATTTGGGTTTTGTTACGTATTAGTAGTTTTTTTAATTGTCTTCCATTGCCCTCAATAGTAGTGCATGCTTCCTATCATGCTATGTCAATAACATGACAATAAAGGTCCAAATAGTCTCTGTTTCAATTTAAATGACTAAATTAGGAAATATTTCCTCCTAAAAAATAAGTGTTTCAGTCTGTACTAAGCAAGAGCTGTTATTTTGTACAAACAAAAAACCCCAAAAAAGTAGACATTTTAGAACATACTAATATATTAACTTGGCCTCCTAATCACAGGAAAGGAACAGCGTGTGTATAAATGGCAACATACTGGAGAGTCAATATCTCTGTTGTGACATTTTTCTGCATTTCCTGATGCTTCCTACTTTAAATCACGAGCTTTAATGCTGATTCACTTTTTTTTTTTCTTTTTTTTTTTTTTTTTTTTTTGCTGATCTTGTCTGATTTTTACTAGGCATACAGTTGGCTGAGAAACAGATTCCAGAGGAGATGAAACTGTGCTCTCCTCCCTGCAGCTCGCCTGAGCCCCAGCCCAGCACGGCAGTCACGATTCCGGTTTGCCTCCCAATGCATAGCCCTAACCCACGCCAGCTAAGGAAAAATCCTGCCTTGCCCCAAGTATCATCTCCTTTGCCTTCCACTGTCTCCTTGTCAGCAGCGGACAGGCATGGAAGGGACCACAGCATCCGAAATCGCTGCAGAGGTTCTCTCCCGCTCAGAGACGAAGTGTGTTGGCAGAGCTGGGGATGGGGAGGGTTTGCCCTGCCTGGACATAACTGCTACAAGGACAAACAGAGAGCTTCAGTCTCCAGGATGTCTACACGTACTTTTCACCAGCACTAATTCATCTTCCAGAAGAAGAAAAAATAAACAGTCTCACCATCAAATTCCAGTGTTTAGTTTGGCTGTGAGCACGGAGCTACCACAACCCCCCCATGCACACACACACCTGTGTTTGAATAGTGTGAGATAGCTAAACACCACCAAACAGGCTTAAGAACAAATCCACCTTGTTAAAGTCCACCTCGCCTCTTCCCCCTTAGCTGCCATAAACACAGTTAAAAAAAGACGAATAGCTGGCGCCGAGGTGATCCTGTCTGCACGGACAGCACAACTGAATCACCATATAAGTCACACGCTTCGTATTTTTTATTCCTCTGCTTCTGTGGGAAATGCCTCTGCAATGTCACAAAGGTTAGCACAACAGTGTCGTCCCTGCGATGAAAGCATCGTCCTGAATGCAGTTGTGATTCTGGTGGGTGAAGATGTACGAAAAATGGATCTCGAATCTGTCAGATGCCGTGAGCCGTCACTCTCCATGGCCTGAGCGGGAAGTGGAAACTGCTGAGCACTGTTCAGGGGGTGGCACACTGATTTCAAGCAAATGCATTTCAACACAGCCTGCAGGCCCAGTGTGAGTTTCAATGAAGTCAATGGCACCAACTATCAAGGCTTTTTTCCCATTGATATTATACCCAGCTTACATCTCACATATCTAAATAAGACGTGCGGGAACACCTGATTTTCCAGAGCAGGTCTGACAACTGTGATGTTCCAGGCAGAAATGAAGAGCTCGTGGCAGACCAGGTCAGCTCATCGACAACACACATCAAGAAAGCCTGAGAGAAAGCACTGCACAAGCAGACATTGAATGCTGACTCTCAACCCCGGCGGTCACCATGCCGCTCTGAAATGTGACTAGTACCTTGACATAGCTGGCGAATTCTGTCATGCAGGCACTTTTGAAAAGAGGTTGTACTAAATACTAGAATAGTTTTGTTAGGGAAACATCCTGCTGTGGGTTTCCTGCAGAAAAAGACCAGATACCGAACAGGATATCTCCACTCCTACCTTTTATGGCTCTGCGGTACAGCCACCTCGGAAAAACAGCGGCTTAGGTTCTGCAGGGCAGGTCAATGAGCTGTGCATGTCCTCAGCTAGCCATTTGAATCCTAACAACTCTGATCCACAGCAGATGAGGGTGGATATTGTACGGCATTTTGTTCACCACAGCACAAGCAATTGCGGTAATTAATTGGGGAGGTAGGAGTAACATGGACAATTTATGCTGTCTCAGAAAAGGGACTTGGGTATAAGTATAGAAAGATCAGAATAGTTTTGAAGCTGCATATAATGAATTGACCACCGTCTCGGTAAATGCCTAGATACTATGAGGATA
This sequence comes from Phoenicopterus ruber ruber, assembly GCA_009819775.1. Classification (NCBI taxonomy): domain Eukaryota; kingdom Metazoa; phylum Chordata; class Aves; order Phoenicopteriformes; family Phoenicopteridae; genus Phoenicopterus; species Phoenicopterus ruber. Next base: position 91,040,230 of record CM020215.1, on the reverse strand, counting down.
AGCAGGCTGTGAGACAGGAATTCCACCATTAACCTCACTTCTGACGGCACATACTAAAACCACTACCAAATCCACAGGCTGCATCAGCGCTGATGGAGCACAGGAATGAGCGGGGCAATGCCGATGCTGCAGCTCAAGGGAGCCGGAGGAAGCAGCCTGCAAGGGAAGAGTGCAGGTAAGTGTTGACTGCTGGTGATGTAGGCTACATTTGAAGTCTCTTGAGTGCCCGCTGTCTTTCATCCAGATCAATAACAAGCTTACGGACCTGCAGGTGTCAGACTGTATCATGTTTTCCTTCCTTTCTCCGCTCTCTCCTTAAGCATGGACACCAATGTAGCCATGCTAACCTACTTAACTGTTGGCAACAAGCAAGGAAAATATATGGACTTCATAAGTTGTTTCTCCTCTCAAAGATTTTGACCTATGTGTTTTCATTTACAAGGGCTTCAGCAACAAGTTAGAAAACAAACAGTGCACAGTCTCCATCGTCTAACTGAGCTGCTAGCTGAGGCAGACCTGCTCAGTTTCTTACAGTCCCAAATTACTCTAGAGGTGACTTGTAAGCTGTTACACTCATTTCTTGACTGTAAAGAGTACAGAAACCAACATCTCCCTTGACACATGGGAACTCTTACATGGATTCTTAGGATCCAGAATCTGGAGAAAGGCAATTCAAGGGGATCACGCATGGTCCCTACCCGGCTGTCAGTGTTAGTTTGTTCCTTATTCCTTTTTGGCTCAGACTTCAGTGTACCAGGCCATAGAGATTCCAGGTTTCTCTTATAAGGAAGTCTTGTGGGGCTGTCAGAAAGAAATTCTAGGTGCTTAGATCTTGATGTGCATCTGAAAAAATAGCAGCTACTAGTTAAACAATTTTGAAGTCCTTTGTATTGTGCCTTTCAGAAACATCACCTCCATACACTGTAATCTGTAGCAGTCTCTATAGGACATAGCATTTGCCTGTAGTTTCCGCACTGTTCTGTCATGCTATCTCACCGTGCACTGTTAGACAAATCCTAGTCCTCTTCGTAGCGGTAGCATGCTGGTTTAAAGGGCACATCCACATGTGCCAGCTAATGCAGAATGGCAGTGCCAATGAACTCAGGTGTCTGAAAGGGAGAGCAGGGGACCAATCACCCCACTGAGAGCCCAGGTTAATGTTTGGTAGCAAGGTACGAAGTAACTGAGAAGCTCTTCCCAGACCAAGCTCTCATATGGATGAAAAATTGCGTGGCTGAATCTCACAGCACCATATTTATATCTTTTCTCTTCTTTTTTATTTTGCCCTCTGTCACACTGATGGACTGATGCAGACTGACACTAGATTATGCAGCAATGTCTTTCACTCAGGCCTCTCACTGATCCTGCCTCTAGGGCTTCCTAGTGAAGAGTGGATACAGCAATTTCCAGAGGTTATTCCAAATGGGCTGTTTTACGGATAGTCAACAACTTAGGGCAAAGAGCAGGGAAAATTGCTGAGGATCATTATATATCACGGACAGACAGATGAGGAGCCTAAATACAAACTCGTAAAGGCTGCAAATGAGAAGTGAAAGGCAAATGAAAACAGACCTTTTGAGAAAAAGTAAATAAGGCTTTATGATGTCAATCTGATTGAAAACAAACATGCAAAGGCACTAGCAATAATCAGTCATTATAGTTTGAAGCCAAGCAGCACAAAATCCATTCCATCTTTGCTCAGTTGCTGAGCATATATTTAGACTGAGTGCTTTCATTGCAAGGCTGTCTGGGCCTGACCCAAAGAACCGCACTCGTACAAAAAATCCCATTGAATTCAGCAGTATTTTCCACAAGAGAAAAAAAAAAAATCTGTTTGCTCTACTCTCTCTTACTTCTTACTGTGGCATGCAAATACTAGCAAATGAGGTGTAGGAATGATAGAAGCATTTTCACCAGCTTTACAAGAGCATAAAATGATGGTGTGAGGTTCACACAGAGTGGAGAATTAAGACTGCTGCTGGCAGTGGAAGGTCACCTGGAAATGCTCCTCCCAGCCCTGCTCAGAGGAGGCTGAAAACAAGTCAGTCTTTATTTGAAGAGGATTAAGCTATGGGTGACTCGGATTGCTGATGTTTGTCTGGTGAAATGAGGTGCTGTTCTAACCCATCCTAAGTAATGCCCTGGGCACACGATAGCCACAGCCTGTGGGCTCAGTTTCTGTGTCCGAGCAGCATGGAGAAAATTCTGCCAGAAGCAGCACCTGGTCAGACACATATACCTCTATACATAAATAAATGTATATCTATGTACATATCAACACATATGTGTGTGTGAATACATATACATATATCCATGTATTTTTATATATACAATGATGTTCATTTATGTATGTACATATGTGTGTGTGAGAGGTTTCACGTGCATTTCCAGGAAATTCTTCTTAGAGAAATAGCTTTTTTTTTATAAGGTGTCAATCAAAGGCTAATACCTAAAGGTGGTATTTACACAGTCAAAAGCTGCAAAAGTCTTGCTAGGCTGATGTCATTGGTCTGGGGGATACATCACTACGTGCTGGTGCTCTTGCTTGTTGAAGCTTGCTCAGCAGACAGAGAATAAGCCATTGCCACAGACATTTTCCATGCTCTCCTGTCCCAGGCAAAGTGCATTTAGCTGGTGCATTGCCCTGCATGTTGCTACTGTGCTGAAGGCCTTTCTGGGTGAAGTACTTACTCTCAGCCAAGGAAAGCTGTTGGTTTGGGGGTGGATTTCTCAAACATGCATGGATTTCTACATCAGCAAGTCCAGAACCAGCCTCAGTGGATTGGTTTCACTCAGTAGCTTAGTTAAAAAGGGTAGCCCATGGGTCATTTTGGCTACACCTTTTCATCTCCCGAGGCTGCATTCCTCTAAAGTGTATCCTTACAGCCTTGATCACAGCGATCGTGTTTTCCTTTCCATACACCAGGGAGGGTAAAGAGCTCTAAAAGCAGCTGCTGAGCAGCTTGGCTCCAACATCTGGATGTGGTGCTGCACCTTCAGGGCTTCTTTCAGAAACAGCAGGGAACACAGGCACTGGTCCATCTGCCAGCCTTGTGGCAGATCAGCACTTCGCATATGTTGCAAGAGGGCAGCTCTCTCACTCTCCAAAGCCTGAGAGAATCATCAAGGACAGCAGAGGAGGCAGAATAGCATTTGCAGATGGTGTCACACAGCCTCCCAGCCTTCTAGAGGCTGATGCTGGGCTGGGATTGTTTAGAAGAAAATATTTCCTGCCATGCTGTTTGTGTCTACCTCCACCCCAGGATGTCGGCACATAACTACCGAGATGATGCACCCAGAGCATACGGCAGGGTTTCTCCAAGGCTGACCTGCAGGGACTGTACCTCTGCAACTGCCTGCCAGAGGGGTAAGGGTATCAGAAACAGAAACTAGTTCTGTCAGAAGGTCAGTGATGAAAGGAAGCACATATGGCTTTTTACAGGCCCTAATAAAAGGGGGAAAGAAACCAAAGCTGAATAAAATATTACAGTATGATGGTATCTTCTTATTCCCAAACAGGCTTCTATCCCCTCACCTAGTAGGGACAAGCCAGGAGAGATATCTATCCATAACGCTACTCTTCTTTGTTTCCCAAGGCCCTTCTGCCCCCAGCGGGAGCAGTTGTCCCCGTGATTTTTCTCCCCCACAGAAAATCCCCCCAGTTCCACATGGGATACAAGCCTCTCCCTCCCTTCATCTCTCAACAAATATGCATACCAGGGGTTATCAAGCTAAGGGTCGTTCTCAGTGCTAACAATGGGAAAAAAAAGCAGTATCCAGCTGTTACTAAAGTAGTAAATCTAGTCACTTTCGCAATTGCGCTCCTCAGTTTCCAAGCCCCCCAACGGATTCCTGATATATTCCATATTTTGCTCTTTATTTGTTTTCCATTTGGCAAAGGACAGGCTCCAAACCAGTGTGAAGAAAAACAACCTCCCCCCCCAACTTTTTTTTTTTTTTTTTTTTGATGGCGCTATCTCTGCTCCAAGTCAGGCCAGGTAGTGCTTATCATTTCCTCTGCACTGCAAACACCAGCATGCATGCGTTTCCTGCCGGCGAGTCCTAAACCGCAAGCTGACATTGTTTTCAAGGCTCCCCTCGCTTGGAGGCTGGAGCAGCCCTGCCGCACAGCGCTTCCTGTTGATGTCAGGCCCCTCTTCCTCCTAAAGCAAATGGGGCTTCCTGCCGGCATCTGCGTCCTTTTCCATGAGGACTAGCAGGAGCCATTTTCCTACACATCAGCTGGGGGGGGGGAGAGAGAAAAAAGAAAAAAGGTAGTGGAGACAGGGATATAATGGGGAGAAGCAGGGGTGGATGGGTTTTATTCCTAGGAGTGTTGAAGAACATCTGGGGCCCCTCTCAATGAGGAGGAGAGAGAAGAGATAAGAGGTCAAAACAATAGAGCTATGTCTCAGGGATGCCGGTATTTGCAAGCACCAGAGAAATCACTTATTAGCAGAGAACATCAGAGACTAATTACAGCTGCCGATTTCCCACTGCTAAGGAATGTAAGCTCACAAAAGAAAAGCTGCAGCCACGGCCCCTGTGCTCCAGCAGCGCTGTCATAAGCTGTGGGAGATGCCAAGACCTTTACACTAGACCGTTGCCTTCATTTTTATTCTTTCAAATGGAGGAATCTCTACCGCTGCCAGCACTGTTTCATCAACAGTGGAGAAACTGGACGACAATTGCAGAACACAGCTTACGCCAAGCTGAAGCACTTCAGCTCCACAGACTGCCATTGCATGAGCTGCTGCCCCAGCAGAGGAGCAAAACCTAACCAGACACCATTTCGGACCTCCCCGCAGTCTATGGCATTCAAGGTTTGCATTTGTCCTGTTAGAGAAGATGATGGGCTTGTCCCAGCTCCCACCAGGAGATTATCAGTTTGCTGCACCGTGTAAGAAACAGCCCGGGAACGTGTGATTACAGGTTCCACCGTGGTGGGGACACACAACAGTGCAGAGGGTGAGGAGCACAGTCAGCCCTGGCAGCGGCGTTGCCTGCCCTCTGCAGCGCTTCAGCCGCACGGCTCCCACAGCCGCCCGCGCAGGGCGAGGAGCTGGCTTGCGTTAGGACATGTTCCCCTGCAAGCAGAGGCTTCCCATGACTGGGGAAATAGAGTCCCCCAGCATTTTCTATACCACATCTAAAACTATGGCCAACAAGCAGGGTGGGGAGGGGGTTTACTAAGGGGTCCCTAGCAATAACTGGAACAGAACCTGTCCCTTAGAGTCTCAACTACTGCTCCTAATGGCCCTCTGGGATGAGTTTCATGTATATTTCAATAAAAATATATTGTTATAACATGATTTTCTCCTCCTTTTCCCATCTGTTGCCTGGTCACATTCCTGTGTCACTGTAGGAACTAAGCAAAGGGTTACACTTCCAATTTCTGGCCGTAAATTGCCACAGAGGCTGGCAAAATGACTCCAGCTTTATGCACTGTAGCCAGCAGCAGATGTGGCCCCAAAGTCTGGCAGAGCTGGTGGAGTTGCAAGAGAGCGAACTGGGGCTTAGTTTTCCTCACAAGAAGAATTCTTACTCAAGGCGCAATTGCAAAATCTTGACGGCTGGTGCGGGTGTAAGATGCGAAGGAAAAAAGCCCACCTATGTTCTCACAGCAGAAGTTGGCCAGGGCCGCTGAAATTCGCAGCGCTGACATTTAGGCAAGCGTTCCCAGCCGGGAGAGGAGACCTCCCTGCGCTTTTTAGGCAGCTCCAGCTACACAGTGCCAGTGGCTTTTCTGGAAGGTGCCTATCAGCTGGCAGCACCAGCTAAAACCTGTGAGCGCTTTGCAGAATGGGACCCCATTTCCAAAGCTGCTCTCGGAGCAAAACTGCACTTTGACGAAGGAGCACGCAAGAGAGACAGGCTTCACCGAGGTCACATTTTCTGTCGTGCTCTCCCCCTCTTTTAGTACGGCTTGCTATTCGTGAATGAATTACCTCAATCCCTCTTAAGCAATGTACTGACCAGGAAAAGGGCGTGGGGATTATTAATGGAAAAATCCTTGAATCTTTTAGCCCTGTAGCATGGCTACAGTTACAAGGAAAACAGGATACCATGCTGCATATGGGGAGGAGGAAGAGAGAAGGAGCAGAAACTCTAATGATCTACAGGGACTGACTCGCAAGGAAGAACAAAGTGGTGGTGGTAAATAGGCACAGCTGGCCCAAATTACCAGGAGAGAAACGAACGCGCACAATAGCGGTCTGCACGGGGTGCAAATACCACCGAGGGAAAGGGCTTGTTCTGGATGATCAAGGGGTTGTAACTAGCAGTGACTGTATGAAATTATGAGGGGAAATTTAGGTTGAATGGTAGGAAAAACCTTCTAAGAGCGAGACATAGTATCATGTTGTAGAATTGCCTTCTCAAGGGACGGGGTGGGAGCCACGCTGCCTGGATATTTAAAATTAGGCAGGAGATTACTTTGGAGGGAATGGTCCTGCACGGGCCGCTGTGACAAAGACAAAACAACCTTCCCAGCCTTCCCATGTCGTTATCAGGCGATACCTTTTAAGCCACAGCAAGATCCCCCGAAAGAGCTTGCTGTGCTAATTATAAAGGAAAGCATATAGTGCCAGCACTCACTACAACAAGGGACGACAACCACAACCAGCAGCTGGAGTTTAAATTGGATACTAAAGCATGCGGGAAGAAAGGCTACTTGAAAATCTTCCAGCAGAATGATTTTCCAGTGGGAAAGTGTGCATTTCACAGAATCAAAATGTTTCACCGGAACGCAGGGATTCAGTTCGATTTTTCAACCAAAGAAACACTCAAATATATTGTTTCTAGAAGGTGAAATATATTCACTTCCATATCATTATTTTCAACGTAGTATAACCTTTTGTAGAATTTTTATTTAGGGGAAGTTTCTACTTTTTTATTCCAATTCTGGATGAAAGGAAGTCTTGCGGTAGGGGAAGATGGAGCACAGTGCAAAACAGGAACCAGCTCTAATGGATATCAAGCGATATCATCCATGACTGGCTAGTGTTTGCTCTTCTCTGTACATTTCTGAGGACGGCAGCACCGTTCCTTGCAAGCTGAAGCCAGAATATTGTGTTTGTTTCTGTCAATGAATGAGGGAAAAAGGAGGCGAGTGTCCTAGGGTTTGCTTTTCAACCCTCAGGATACAAAAAACCCTCATTTGAAATCTTGCTTGTATCTCACGTCCCCCATTGTGAGGATAAAACCCCAGCACAACCTCACAGAATGTGCTTCGCTTCTGTCAGCAAAAATCTAACCCCTTGGCAAGGAGTCATGAATTAACAGAGGATAAGTATCGTTCTCATCCCATAGGTGCAAAAAATGAGAAACAGAAACGAGCTGGCAGCCTGAGGGTCATGCAATGAGTTAGTGGAAGAGCTAAGGTTAGAGTCCACGGCTTTGATTCCTGCTCTGTAACTAAACCACACAGCCAGTTTTCTTGTATTTGAACTCCTGGTAAATAGAAACTTACCTTCAAAAGTTCAGAAGTTGGTAAAGCGCGCAGAGATTGCAACTAGCTTATCAGAATCACTGACCCAGAAAGTCGAGTTGAAAATCTCAGACAGATGTGTTTGTCTGGGAGAGGCTCAACTCCTCCCAGGCTTCTACCAAACCAGAAAGACCCTCACTACCCAAATTTATAGCCAAAATCTGGACACACAGACTAAAACCTCAGAAGGAAATTTGAGTCAGAGACGGCTGATCAGATTTTTGGAGCAACCTTTTGGGTTGATTGTCCTAAAAGTTAGCCTTGTACCAAAAGACCAGACTTCAGTACCCCTGTGCCTGGGAATGTTTGGAACTGGATCCACACTTTGTGGCTTGGTCTCACTTCTAATTCTTTTTTTTTCCTCTTGAGTGGTTCTCTCATAACTAAATACCGCAATAATGGCAAGAAGCTACCCAGAGGCCATCTGGGGAGAAACTGCATTATTTCTGATCATTTCAGGGAAGGGAGGTTGGTAGGGGGTGGGAGGGGACGTCTGAATTCACTGGAAAGATGTTCTGTCTGTTCACAGATCAGTTATACCAAACTTCTTTCATTCCCTGTCTTCTGACTTCTTCCATCTCCTCAACTATCCATTGGTTTCCTTTCTTTACCTTTCATTTCATTTCACAGGGCACTCAGTTTTCAGCAGAATTTTCTTCCCGTGGAGACTAAACTCAAGCCCCACCTTTGGGACCTGGACCGAAATTTAAAATCCCTCCCCAGCAAAAGGGCACTTGGATCTGGCATTTACGATTCAGGCCCATATCTTCCAACTGCAGCTCTAAATTGGATCAAAGACTTTTGTTCCTAGCTTTTGTTCCCTTCTCTGTTCCCTTGAAATGTCAGCAAACATGATGGCTTTGTTGATGCCGTCAGGGTGGTCTGACCGCTTCCCACGCTGGGCATGCAGATTGGGTAGCCGTGGAGCAGTCAGCAATTCGCTGGGTGTCTCCTCTAGGATGTTGTTGTTCCTCACACCAAGGCAGTGGCCTGAAGCAGCAACACTGCCATGAAATCAACAGAAAACAAATCCACCTCCAGCTGCCCTGGCTCGCACAGGGACACGCAGACTGTTTGTTCCAAACCAGCAGCTGCCGACGCTGCCAGGAGGACAGGAAACCATACTGAGAACTCAGGGCTCTCCTTGGATATTGGGATGCATATCCACCCTTTCAGACATTCCCCGCTTTGTCTGGAGGAAGACTCAAAATATATGCATTACTGCTGCCTCCTGAGCTGACAGACTGCAGGGCCGTCAGAAACTCACAGTCCTCACAGCTGTTCTAGCTCTCTGATGACTTCCAAGTGGAAATGGTTTCTCTCAAGTCCAAGTGGAGGGACACAGGCATGTCCTGCCCCAGACACCTCCTGTAACCTCCCCAGGTGCCCCCGGGGCTGCTCTGAAATGACCTGAGACCTCCCTGGCTAGTGGCTGTTCCTTGGTCAGCGCTGGCTGCATTGCGGGGTGGGGGCAGACAGCACTGCCGGCCACTCTGACCCGTGTTGTTCCCTGCAAGGTTATAGGAGAGCCTGTGCAGAGCCCAGCAGGCTCTGCCTGAGCCGTGGGAAGTACCCGCAAAACGTGTCTGCCTGCTGTCACGGCATCATGGGGCGGTTCACAGGAGGGATGGGGAAAAAGATGGGCTATGAGTCAACTACCAACCACAGGCCACATCTCTCTGCCCCATCACAGGAACCACTTTTAGCCTGCACTGGCCAGTAAGGGTTGCTTTAGCATCACTCCTCCGCCCACTTGAAGTGTTTGTACCAAGGGGGGATCCTCAGGGCTTCCAGAATGTTTATGCTGCTCTCTCTGCTTTGCCTGCCAATGTGCTGCAAAATATCAGCCGTGGCTTCTCAGCTGTTCTGAAATAATGCGCTTGGCTTCAGCCTGAAGAGCCTGAGTAGCGCTGCTCTTCTGCACTTCCCTGGTAGCCATCATGTTAAGGATGTGATCATATTTAGGAATGAGCTGGGGCTCTTCCTGCTCTCTGCTCTGCACCTCTCTGGTTCAGTCAATCTTTTCCTACCACAATGCTTTTTCCCACTGCTTATTACTAATTCATTTTCTCCAATTACAGCAGAAAAGGGCCCTGGCCAAAGAGGAATTTTGCAGCATGTCTCAAAAAAGATTGTATTTGTCTGCAGCTTGGCTTCATTTAAGGAAGGTCATTCTGTGGTCAAGCACTCTCAAAACAGACAATGCCTTGTCTCCAGGTCTCCAGAACCTCCCATCCAGGCACTGTCACCGAAGCTTTTAACTTGAGTGCTCCTATGATACATATCCAACCTCACCAATACTTTCTCAGCAGTCTGTCCCACAAGAGATTTAGGCTAACACAATCTACTTCTCTTGGAGTTGATACTACTACCATCTTCAATGCCAACTGCAGTCGATTACAACAGTACTGTTGACAAATCCACCTAAAATTTGGTTCTTTTTTCTCACTCTTGACACCAGTTGTGTCCTGGTGCATTCCTTGGACTTCCCTGGAGCTAATTTGTGGCTCACTGTGGTGGTAACAGGGTGTCACAGAAGCACTTTATCACAGGGGAGATTTGCAAGTACCCAAGTCACGTAGACATTGCTTTTGTTCTGGTGTTTCGCCAACCTAAATCATGAGCCCCTTTACGGCTGGGAACACTTGCTGTATATGCAGATTTGAAGTACTTCCACACCAGTTGGCTGCAGCATCCCAGATTTATACTAGTGTCACTGAGGTCAGAAGCTGGCCTGATGCCATGCAGCCTGTGCTTCTGGAGGAGCTCAATGGTAAAAGGCAGTATGCTGAAATGGAGGCAAGGTGTCAGAGTACTGCACGGTGCTAGAAAAACTTTTCAGAGGCACAGTAACAAAACGAAGACACCCTTTCTCTGTCAACATGTGAATCCGTTATACTTCTTGTGTCCCACTGTGAGAGACCCCATGTGTTGGAGTGCTTGAAAGGACACATGGGGTACCAAGAGCCACATGTTAGGGAGGGCCTGTGGTGCAACATTAGAATAGAATCATAGAATAGAACCATAGAATTGTTTTGGTTGGAAGAGACCTCCAAGATCATCGAGTCCATCCATTAACCTATCGCTACCAAGTCCACCACTAAATCATGCCCCTTAGCACCACATCTACACGTCTTTTGAATACCTCCAGGGATGGTGACTCCACCACTTCCCTGGGCAGCCTGTTCCAGTGCCTGACAACCCTTTCAGTGAAGAAATTTTTCTGAATATCCAATCTAAACCTCCCCTGGTGCAACCTGAGGCCATTTCCTCTTGTCCTGTCATCTGTTACTTGGGAGAAGAGACCGATACCCATCTCTCTACAACCTCCTTTCAGGAGGAACATGCAGCCAAGGAGCATGTTCCTAAATGGTTCCCTTGGCTTGTACAGCCCTGCACCATCCAACTTTGCTTGCACAGCTCTGCACATTCCCTTCTAGTCCATAGCTTCATACACCAGAGGACACCTGGGCAGGGCATAGCCAGTCAGGACAGCTGTGTCTCTGGCCCACCTGAGCAGAGCAGGAAAGGGGATGCAGGGAAACACATCAATACGAATGCATGAAGTGCAGACAGAGCTGTCATGGAGTATAGACCAATGCCCTGGTCCCCTGGGCACAGATGGTCCCACACACAGTCAGAGCCTGGTTTCACTGCAGGTGCAGCACAGACGCCTTTAAGCACAGACATGCATGCAGCATTCGGGCCATCCCAGGTTTTAGTATGGCTCTGGGTAGACATGGGAGTCCGTTGTATGAATCCCACAGGCAATACACTACCCTTGATCTGAAATGCTGGGCGTAACGGCATGATTTAGCAGCATAGCCTGGTTCATAACCGTCCCCTTGGTTTCATAGCATGCAAGCAGACATTTGGGTGGATGATATCTTGTTGGACTTGGGCTGGAAGGGGAGATGGCAAAGCGGGTGAGAGTCACCGTCAGGTGTATATCAGCAAGCTTGTCCTGCTCAGAAGAAACAAAGGAAATGTTGCAAAAGATAGTGGCATTCCCAGGGAATCCACTTTTGAACCTGGCTTGCCTGGCCGCGACCTGAGACTCCCTCATAAATTGCATCAGGAAGGCAGCATTGGCCAACAAAACACAACAGCTAATCATAAAATCTGAAGAATATCCATTATGTGCTCAGCTAGTGATATTTTAAAGCCTATAATTTTTTGCATCTATAGGTTCCCGGCCTGTAGTATTCATTCTCCCTTCCCTTGGAGCCAAGCTAAGAGACAGATTCAGATAAAAACCCTACAGCTGAACACCCCGGATTTAGGGGAAATTGAACTCAGGCATCTGTACTTCAAATTCAACCCTGATCAGAGCAATCTGAGAAGAACCAGTTCAAAACGAGCTGGGCTCCAGACAGGCATCTTCATCTCCCACTTTGGGCAGGAGACAGCAGAGGCCAGTGCCAGACCTCCAGAGCATAATCCAAGCAGGCTCTTGAGATATGCAAAACTCAGGTGCAACTCAAGTCAGCTTTGTAGACTTGCAGACCTTTGTAGACAACAGACACAAGGTCTTTTTCTTCTGATTTCAGGTTTTGTTGGGGAAATTTCTGAACTTCAATTTGGTAGCACTTGGGTAACCTCAGTCCTCTTTTACACAACAGCCTGGGCACTCCTGACAGGAATCTTTATAGAGGATTTGAAAAAGAAAATTGGAAAAATATGAATTCGGGAAACAGGAATGTTATAACCTTGCTAGCGCAAAGGCAAAAGCCATTGCGCGCACACAAATTTAGAAGCAGCAACAGCAAAATCCTTTGAAGGAAAACAGCAGTGATTTTTATTATTGCCTTATATGAGTTCAGAATGTTGCAAAGTTAAACAAAGCAATTATAAAGCTGGGTATTTAAAATACTTAATGTTTCACAGTCTCCTTTGAGATGAATCAGGTATCCAAACATCTGGGGACTGCAAAATCCATCAGGAAACACAGACAGATGAGACATATCAAGACAGGAAGGTTCAGGGCTGCCATCGGAGAGACATGGAACAGCAGGAGATTCCCGCAGCTTCTTTTTGGGTAAGAAATGTTAGTACTACATGGATGTGTACACTAAACAAAAAGAGGAAGAAAAAGAGAAGGCTAAAAAGGTTTTTGCAAGTCTCCTGCTGTTCTGTGTCTTTCTCACTTTGCTCTGATCTCTCTGTACATGTCACTGGCTGGCAGGATGACTGCTTCCTGCTCCATGATTTCATATTTAATTCTTTCTATATAAAAGGAATTTAAAGGAAATTATTACAAACGGTTTGGCCACACTGCATCAAGTCATTGGAAACTATTTCATTACCCTTGACGTTTTCTTTTTTTTTTCCCCTCCTTTTTTTTTTTCTCCTTTAAGAGAAAAGTTAGACGCTTTCCTAAACGCTTTCCAGACTTGAGCTATTCACAGATTGCATGTGGAAGGCAAACACAGCCCAGGCCTGGAAGAAAGAGGCTCTCATACTGGACACCCCAGTAGCTTGGGGCATTGCAGGCGGTGTCCTCGGCAGCGTTTCCTTTCAGAGAGCCGTTGCCGCATGAAAATACTTTGGGTGTAGCAATCCTGTGCTCATCCCACAGGCGCTTCATGAAAGAGGCAACTGTTCCATGTTGGGAATTCAGAGAAACCTCTGGCCAGCAGCGGCTGCTGGAGGCGCCCTGATTAAAGCCCCATTGTTTTGCCCTCTCCAGCAGTCCTGCTAAACCGCTCCCTGATGAAGCCCCTGTCTGTCCAGTGGTTTGGGAAGAGGCAAATAAGTAAATACAGTCGTTGCTGGCAATAACAAAGATTGGGGGAAGCAAGGAAAGAGGAAGCAACAAAAAAAATCCTTTAATGCACTATGTTTCTTCAAAGGCAAATGCCAAGGAGTTGGGTTTCTGGGCTATGTTTCTTTTGTCTTTCTGACGCCTGGATCTTGCTGTACTAAGGGCTTTGAGACACTAACAAACACATTGCAAACACAAAAAGGGGTGTTGCAGGAAAAGGGTGTTGAGATCATACTTAATCAAACTTCCTTACATTTTGATAGCTACAGTACTGCCGTATAAGTCAATCGTCTCTTTGCCTTTGCAGCTCTCTGCAGCCAACACAGCTGAGCCACACACTTCAGGCCAAGACCTGTATCCTGACGTTAGTACATGGCTGATGGGTTTCAGAGGAAAAAAACGCCAGGCTAAGTTCATCTCCTTGTACAGGTCTATCTCAAAGGGGGATGAACTACATGATCTAAAAGCAGGAACCTATTGGAGACTGTAAAGTCAGAGAAGTTTTCATTCACAGCCCAGGCTTCCAAAGCAAAGGAAGCTGAGGCACTTCATGCCCTCAGCAGGCAGTGAAGCTGAGCACATTTAAACGTTAAAAGTATTGCAAGCTTATCCAAGCGAGGCAAAGCTGCTCTTGCTTACGCCTATAGACTCTGGAACTGATCAGGGACTGAAACTCATTTTAACATCAGCTAGGCACCAAAGGGGGAATGAAAAAATGTAGTTAGCTGATGAAAAAATGCATCACTCGCAATGCAGTAACTCAATGGCATCTCCTTGCACTTTCCAAAACCAAGCTTGTTTCGAGGGCTGAAAGGAGCCAGAAATAATTCCCTCACCTCTCACCCTGGCTTAGTTTTGGGTAAGAATCTGGAAGAGGAGGTTTGGATAACAAGAGTTGTTGGCACTGTGAGCATCTTCCTTCACTCTCCACTGTTTCTGATGCACACTATTCCTGTCTATCCTCTGGCTGTCTGTACCCAGAAAAGCATCTCCTCATCTGCTCTACCCTTACTACCAAAACTGCCAGGATTTTGAATTTTGCTCCCACTTATAGCCCTCTCTCTTCTACCATTCATTGTCAGTCTCCAATTATTCCAATAGGGTCAGTTTTGCTCTCAAACTAGTTTTTCCAACCTTTCCCTCCTCCGTTTCAAGCATATTGGGATTTTCTTACATGCTTTCTCCACCCCACCTTTACCCTTATTCCCTTTCCCCATTCATTCCCTCTGATCTCCTTTTTCATTTCTCTGCCACACTTTTTCCCTCCCAGCTGTTGCTTTGGATACATTATCATTAGCTTCTATCAATAACCTAAGATCAAGTCTGGTCCCAAAACCAGAATCAATTGAAATTGCTGCCGATGACTTGTAAGGGGCAGCCCTTTCCATGAGCAAGTAATGAATGATGTCCCATGGCATGCAAAGAGAAAGTTGTGTTATTGCATATTCTCCCTTCTAAATCAGAGACTATAAAATGAAGATTGCAGTCTTGCAGAAAGTTTTTGTAGCACTTTTCTTCTTTTTTTTTTTCTTGGTTTTTTTGCAAGATTAGCAGAACTAAAGACAGCATCCTGGCCAAATTCCAGTTTAGGGTAATCTCTTCTGCTATTTCAGATAGATGTTGCATTGTTTTTCCATTTCCTAGACCCAGAGGTTAGTTGGTAAATGGCTGTCATGTTCTGTTCAAAGCTAAAACATCACGTATCGGGGCAGAGGCCTCAGTAACTCAGAAGGAAGCGCTAGCAACCTTCCTCTCTAGGTATGTAATGCCACCCTGGTGTTCCTCACATCTCCCTCTGAGGCTCTTGGTATGGGGCCTGCCTGAGACAGGCAAGCTGGGCGAACACCGTCCTTTTCTGCCCTCAATGTCATCCAACGTGGCACTCCTCACAGCTGCAAGAACCCACTTTTCAGTGATGAAAAGAGCTGAGACCCTTCACATTTAATAATAATAATAAAAACAATAATAATACTGAGAACTTTAACCAAAAAGAAGACAATACCAGCATCATTTAACCACTGAGGGGAGTAGGATGTGGAAAAAGGAGTGGCCTAAGGTCTCTCACTGAGTCAAGCAGGAGGAGAGCTTGCCATAGCCTGTGACATGCCACCAGTGTGACTCCTACCACCTCCTTTGCTCTACGCAATTCAAACTCCAATCCGAGCAACTCAGCCTTCATTCGTGTACAAAGAGAGGAATTTAAAGACAAAAACAAAAGGTGTGCTTTTAAGCTGCTTACATCCCCGCCAGGTCACCAAACCGGATGCGGGATAAAGGAAGCCAAACTGGGGGTGTAAAAAACTCATTTCACATGTGAACATCCATGCTCCCTTTTAGCCACCGGTCACTGCCGCAGCATAGGACATGGAGCAGACAGCACTGTCTGGGGCACACGTGGAGCTCTTCCCAATATTTCAGACAACCATGCTGCTGGTAGCTCACAAAAGTGCTCAGCCAAAACCACTGACACATGTCAAATCCCCCAAGCGGCATTACTAGCCTGGCCAAGTGAGTTCAAGGAGCCATCTGGCCAGGGACGTGGAGCCCACGTGCTGGGGGACGGCCTCTTGCTCCCCGGGCCGGGATAATTGGACATTGTTTGGCCGCTGAATCGCCGCTCTGTCGGGCTGCAGGCTTGTCTCGTAGGGACAAGCTAATTAACATGCAAACTGCCAAGGGAAGGAGAGGGTCAGAGATGGCCCTCACCCCTTCCTCTCCCCCATAATAAACAGGAGGTTTGTGTGCAACCACAACGCCCTGACGCAGGGAGGGGAGAATGGGTGGGGAAGGGGAGGGGAAGGGAGAAGCTCCTTGAATACTTCCCATTCAAACCCAAATACGGGAGCCCTCGTCAAATATGGGAGAGGATTTTCCTGCCATACCCAGGTTTTTGTTTGCAGTCGGTTCCCTGTGGACTTGCGAGCAGTGCCCAAAGCCACCCGGAGATCTCAGCGGCGCGCAGTGCCACGCTTGCTGCCTTCTCTCCCTTGTCCTGCATCGGCCAAGGCCTCGCTTTTCACCACCACGGGTCAACCAAAGAGCTAGAAGCACTGCAGAGACAGGACTGCACCGAATGTCCCAACCTCCACACTGGTGTCGCCATGAGGTAAAGCAAGCAGCACTATTGCTATCATCAGCCTCTTTTCAAGGAGGCACAAGTGGGGAAAGGGATAGAAATAAGGCACTTTACAAGATAAAATATCTTTCCTTAAGCACAAGAATTGATGTCAGGTGCACCTGCACTGTCCCCTGAATCACAACTATACAAAATCTTTTCCTATCTTGCAAACATTCTCTGTCAAGAGGCAGGAACACATTTTTCTGTTTTTTCCCATTCTCCCAAAGAATGTCTCTTTCCCCTTTTTCTACCAATGCTCACTTAAATTTGCTTCATAGGTATATAATGTTGCAAAGAAAAGTCTTGCTGTCACCCTTTGTCCATCTGCTAAATCCTTTCACCATCCTGCTGTGAGTTCAAAACTGTAGTAAGAGATGCATGAAAAAGCCCAAGTAGGGAACCATTATTAGGGCAGCAATAAGCCTCCAAAGCCCTTAGGATCCAGAGCTGCAGTTCACGTCTGTCTTTAATGCCCAAGACCTAACATCAATAATTTAATGAGCGCCTTACATCCTGAAATATTTCACAAACTGCAAAAACAAGACTCACTCCACCCACCTCTAGGCTGGGAGGTGGCAGCTGTTGAGCTGGGCAGAGCAACGCTACGTGACAGTTGACACTGAGTAAAAAAAAAAAAAACAAATCATGGCTCCAGCTGAAATTGCTTCTGGAAAGGGAAAGATGCAGCACAGCATGTACACATGTAAAAAAGTCCCTATCCCCTATAAACAAAAGATAAACTAGAACTTTTTTAAAGGGTTGGGGCCCTTGTTTTACACTGTGCCCAAATGGCAACATTTCCCTAAATGATGTCAAGGCGGCAAGTTGACTGAACTGATACTACGCTTGCCATCTTCTGAATCACCCATCCCACTCCTGCAGCAGACTTTTTGGGGCAACTCCCATGCAAGTGCTAACCAGACATAAACCTGCTTAGGGCGTAATTGCTGCGAGCACGGCTTAAGGCTGAACAGCAGCACGCTTATTGAGCTGCCGTGTTTAGGAGCCTAAGTAGTATCCAGTTAATCTTCTCAAATCTCATTATTGCAGCAGAGTGACAGATGGGTATTTTAGCAGGCTGGAAATGAGGACTAATTGGGACTCCTAGCCCTTCTTTGTATTTATCACATTGGTTCCTTCCCCGCCTCTGAAGCATGTTTACGAGCGGCGCCGGGGGGGGCTGCCTCCACTGCCACGCTCTGCCTGCCACCCCGAGGACGGGTCGCCTGCGCCCGGCTGATCTAGGGACAGGGCTGCAGGAGGATGCCTAGAGGGGGACCTCAAATCGCAGCTATTGGGATCCGAAACTGAGTTTCCTGACTCAGACCCCGTTTGTGGCTTTACACAGTAAACCGTGGGCAGCAGTATGTGACTGGCGCTTGCTATCCAGCCAGGAAGGAAGAATAATGGACTCAATAGATCAAAACCAGCTCTTCCCATTTACCGCTCTTAAGCCCGCCTTAGGCTCTGACGCTTGATATATTGACTTTGGCAACATGTGCATACTGCCATCCTGGCAATAAAGTTATTGAAATGGAGGGGGGGAACAAAAAACAAACCAACCAACCAACCAAACAAAAACCCAACTAAGTAAGGGGAACTGAAAACACTTCACTTGAGAGAAGGGAGAATCCCCCACACCCCCTCTGTAACCCTGATCTATCGCCTCAGGCCAAACCCCATGCTCCTTTTAGAGGTTCCAGGACATTTGTTTTAACTTTTTTTTCTGCATTCCTCTACCTTGTTGTACTTCTGGTTTCCAGCTGGGACTGGAAGGGAGAGAACAGGATTATAGAAGGAAGTCTGTTGCTCTATTTTTCTGGCTTGATTAGAAGCAGAAGATGCAATAAATCTCAGAAGAGAGTTTGTTCTCATTTAGCCTCTCGTGTATCTGAAACTACCTGACCAGAACAAGGGTAAGGAGAATGCAGTACTAAGTGGAGCACACTAGGAAGATAAAAAGAGGAAGAACAAAATGGTGACGCTGTTCCCCTCTCTGATTTTGCATAAGGAAAGAAAGCAATTCAGTCCCGCTGACAGCTTATTTACTTCACACAAATTGCAGCGCAGACATGAGGGATCCAGAAGGAGGCTCACCCTGCCTGATCACACCTCTGAACCTCCTGAGATGTGACTGCCATCACTACCGGCAGCACCATAATGAGAGATGAATAAAAAAACAAGCACTAGTTGCACATGGAGCAAAGGGTTTTCCACAGGCTTATTGGCCCTGTTGTGCTGCCAAGCTGCCTGCCTGCAACAGGACTGACAGTCACCTTCACTGCTAGAGATGGCAAACACAGAATACTTACAGTATCAAAAATATCCCAACTGAAATATTCAGATCCAGATAAACAAACCCCTCCCTTTTCTCCCTGTGTTCTAGGTTTGCTAAATCAGCATTTTTTGATGAGCCAGTGAATACAGATGGTGAGATCAGGCACAGATCTAGCCCAGATTCTCAGCCCTGCATCCCACATGTAGAGAAAGTTTGCGAGCACGTCAGCACCCTTCAGAAAAAAGGGCAGTACCAATGCTGCTGTGTTTGGTGAAAACCACAGTGGTATCCTTTAAATGAAGTTTGTACTGGAGAATCTGTTCTGCTTTCTAACACTCTGTAGGAAACAAGTTACACAACTTAGTTACAGCAGGATTGTCTCCTGGCCCTTTGGATGTTCAATCCCTACTTTAGAGGTGCAGGTATATCTCCTCTAACCATTTCACCATGTGACAGTATTTAATCACATTTCAAAACCAAATGCACACACGTTCCCAGGTGGGAGAAAGCAAAGAAAGGACATGAGATATAAAGAGAGCTTTGCGTTTGGGGTTTAGTTTTTGTTCTTTCTTTAACAGTTCTGTGCTTTACAGAACTAAACAAAGCCTCCTGTTCCAGATGATAAATCTTCAAGCTGCTCCTGGCCCCAGAGAGCACAGGAGATAATAGCATTTCCAAAGGCATTTAGTTAGCCGAGCCTTGAGGGTAGAAGAGGGCAGAGAGAGGAGCTGGAGATAAATGGCTGTGAACCCAGCTCAGCTGCTCGGGGCATATTTCTGAGAGCAGCAGCCGCAGCTGAGAATCCTGCTCGGGGATGCACGTTTCCCTTCCCCTTGCCCGGTCCCCGTGCTGGGGAAGGGCATGTAACACAGCCACCGCGAAAGGAAGAATTCCAGCCACAAGCCCCCGGTTTGGCGCACAGTGCCTTTGGGGGAGCTGTACAACCACCACCTGAGAAAGGCGTGCTGCTTCACAGCATTATTTGTAGGCTTTCTATTAAGTCAAGGCTCTGCAAAGCTTGCATCAGATGCAGCATATCAGCATATTATATAAAGCATACATTAATTTGTTTGAGCCAGCAGCAAGACTGCAGAAACCATTAAAGAACAGTAGCTCTATATGAAAAGACGATTCGTTTTCAGCATTAACCAGGGCAGAAAGGATCCTTAACACTGTCCCAATTGCATGTTACCTATTGACCGAAATTGCCAGCCTAGGCTGGGAGACCAAGGCAAATTTCTGATAGAAACTGTATAAATTGCTAGGAAAATCAGAGAAGAATTAGGAAGAGTGTTGCCAGCAGGTCGAGTGATGTGATCCTTCCCCTCTGCCCATTGACAGGACAAGAGGCATAAATTAAAAAATGTGAGATTCCATCTGAACACAACATTATTTTACTGTGACAGTAGTCAAAGGCTGAATCAGGTTACCCAGAGAGGTTGTGGAGTCTCCATCTGTGGACATATTCAAAACTCAGCTGGACACAGTCCTGGGCAACCAGCTCTAGCTGACCTTGCTTGAGCAGGGAGTTGGTCTAGATAATCTCAAGAGGTCCCTGCTCATATCAATAATTCTGTGATTCTGTAATATTTTCTGCTGCTGTTAAGGTAACTCTTCGCATATGTACATTAAATTACCTAAGTCCAAGTGGCCATCCAGTCAACCCATCATTGCTTGGAACTGGGGCTGTCACACACAGCATCAGGTGCTGGCACCAGGATGGAGGTAGGCTGGTTTGAACCTAGGCCAGGCTGCTGCTCCCAAACGGAGAGGACAGCAACTGAAATAGAAGAACTGAAGGCAAGTGCAAAAAGCGTGGGTTTTGCTTTATCCCTTTTGGTGCACTGTTAAGATCAAAAGTGCCTCCACCGGGCTGAAAACAGGGAATCTAATCCAGCTGCAGGGTGGCATTCAAGGCAGGAGGGTGAGACAGAAGAGGACTGGGACTTCCCTGTCCACTTAAGAGGGATGTGCCAAAAGACTTGTAGCATTAGGGGCTAAACTCCTCACTCTCACACACAATGATAGCATTGATTTGGCACTTGAGTGAGGGTGAAGTTTAGTATTGGTGTCTATAACTTGATTAAATGCAAGGGCCTAGACATTTGACAACAAGCTAGGTCTCAAGCCCATGGTAAGTACTTTCATATCTGCAATCACACTGGTGCAGAAGACCAGAAAGTCTGCTTGTGGTTTCAGATAAATATAGAAAACAGAGGGTTACATTATTGAATTAAGTATGAAAGTTAATAATACAGTCAGCACAGTTGTCCCACGTTATTTAATTTAACACTAAATTCAATTTATGTTACACTGTTCTCTGTCTGTGTCCACTGTAAACATGCTGTAGATTTTTTTTTGTTGTTGACAATGCAAAACACATTCACTGAAGTTATCAGCAGAGAAGCTGAAGGCTCTGGCATATGAACAAAGGACAGCTGGGGCTTGAGGCTCTGGGAATGTATGGAAAGTAGACACCTGTAGGCAACTAGCAACACTAGTTGCCCTTAAAACAACCAGCAGTGGAGCCAATTAGCAGCCTTTGTACTGTAATAAGGTATCTGTAGGTTTCCGTGTCAAAGCTCTAAGTGTATCTGGCACCTTGGTGGTGGTTCAGAACTGGAGCCAGATGCTGGTAGCTCTCCGTCCTTTAATCACCCTCCATTTGTATTTCACACTTAGGAAAACTGCATCCGATGCGGATCAGAGATCCAGTCGAAGCAGTGATGTGGGCAGTCAATCAGACAGCCACCCCACCCCAGGCCCTTCAGAGCAGGACTGGGTATACCGTTACTGACAGGCTGTTTTCATTCCCCCTATTACCGTTAAAGGAGAAACACTGGAATATAAATCTTTGGCACAACCCTGACTGCCAGCAAATGCTGCTGCTGTAGAACTGCGTCATCTACGCAAAGCCCAAGTTACAGATGCAAGCTTTCTAGTATTTTGTTTGTGTCACGAGCTCTCCAAACTAGAACCAGGCCTACACCAAAACTTTGGATCCAAGCACTGCGGGCAATTGGGGATCTCCCAGACTACTTGTTCACCATGTCTACATCAGTCTATGCTGTACAATCACCCTGTGCACTGGCAGCATTTCATCCACTGCAGTTATTTCCTTGAACCTTTGAGAGCTGTGATACCACAAGCAGTGAAGTTCCTACTCCTTGGCTTCCCAAGTCCAGACGAAATCAGCTGTTACCAACAAAGAGAAAACATTTGCTAAATCAAGATATGTTTTCTAATCTAGAATCTACAGGCAAGACGTGATTCATGCTGTTCACAGAGGGTGGGGAGAAGGCAGGATCAAAGTGGGGCTTAGTGCATGCAAACGACACATGTGCCTCCTGCAGTGCTTGGTAAAGGAAATGTAAAGCAGGAGGCAGCATGGAAGAGCTCTCTGCTAATCACACAGCGCTAGCAATGGAAAGTCAATACAGAACAGGGAGCTGAGCTCGCAACATGAATGTTTAACTGCAGTAACACTGTGCCACAGAGACACAAAAATCCAGCTCCCAGGAACCAGAAACAGATTGAGGAAGTAACACAAACATCATCCAAAACAAGGAGGAACAGCAGAGTAACAGAAGCAGACAGATGGCTTCTGCTCCCGTTGTTCCCAGTGTCTTGTTGCTCTCACTTTGTTGCCATAGAGGCTGATATCTGGGACTCATAACGTGATGCTCTGCTTGTGAGAGCCAGTGGAGAAAAAGCAAATTTTATGTAATTAATAAATTTCCCCCACAGTATCCATTTTGGCAGCAGAGTTTCTCACTCCCCTGTCCATTGGACATGCCTTGGCAGACTCTGAAAGGCCAAGGAGCTGGTTTCCCCCCAAGCCCGGCCAAGCTCCTCCACTTGCCAATTCATGTACTCAGCCCTCAGAGCCGCTCTGCCACAGCTCTCCTCCATTGTATAATAATATAGTCCTCCTTCTTTTGCCCCCAAACTTTAGAGCCCAAACTTTAGAGTCCCTTTTGCTCCCGTCACAAGGATGAGGGGATGCAGCCTTAAGTATCCACTCAGGCTGCATGACTACAGCCAGGGATGGATCCCACAGAGCGCAGGTCATGGGGCTGCTTAGTATAGCAGCAGTGCGCAAATGTAGAGCAGACTGCAGCAGCACATCAGATAAAAAAGGAGGACTAATGCATTTCAAGCCAGCCCAAGAGGTTGTTCTTGTCCCCTTCTCCTCCAAGCCCCTGCTGCTTCCTTCCTTGCAGGAAGACAAGTGTTTGCATAGCCTCAGAGTGAGGTAGGTCAGGGAAGAGATCTGGATTGAAAGCAACCTGGCCACGAAGAGAGAAAAAGGTTTCTTTTCAGCTTGATCAGTTCTTGAGACAGAAATCCCCAGTGCCACAGTTTCTAATTTTGAGAGCAGGATGAATGCAGCTCTTCATTCTTCTGCAGCAGACGAAATGAGCGTGTGGCATTTTCATTTTTCCAAGGGGACTTTATAAAAAAAAAAAGGCCTCATCTTTTTCCTCCACATTGCCATTCATGATCCTTCAGCAGTTTTCCCAGGACTTCCTGCATGCATCTCTAACCAAAAGCACCCACCCAAAACCATGGGCATGCATTCACTTCAAAACATCAACGCAGGAAAAGCAGCTTAAAAAAAAAATATACTAAGTGGACACAAATGCATCTTTGTGTGGTACACACTCTACAAGTGCTATGGACTTGCATGCACCCTCACGCACATCCCTGCATGCTCTTATCCCACAAACACACTCAGTCGCACATGCAAGTGTGAGGAAGGAAAGCCACGCGACCCAGAAAAGCTGCTTCACATCTGGGTAGCAGGTTTAACAATTGGCCCCAATGGAAGCCTGTTCTCGAAGCAAACAACTTTCTTCCTGAGTGGCAGGTCTCCTCATCCATCTGAGCACAGACGAGGTGGCTTCACAATGAAACACATAACATCAAAATCAGGCAGAAGGCAGCGTGTAAGGGCTGTACCAAAACGCCCAAAGAGTATCCAAGGCCACCTTTCCTTTGTACAAAGCGTATTACCGCTGAATTATTGTTACTGTTTTCTCTCAGAAATACTTGTCTATCCTACAGTAAAGTCTTGACCTACTGCAGCTCTCAAACATGGTTAAGATCCTGCTTGGGGAGTCAGTGCAAGCCAGAGCTCCCATGTTTTTATGAGACCACTAACACTAAATGAAAACTTTCCTCACTCTTTCATTCAAATGCAGTTGTGACAAGGCAGAAGCAGTCATTGCACAGCCACACAGTGTAGAAGAATATCATGTGGGCTACCCATATTGTTGTCTCCTTCCCCATATTACAACCCAGGGGCTTGTAAGGGTTTCCTCACCCGTCTCCCTGTGCTACATTTGCAGACAACAGCTCGCTTTCCCTCCCCGGTCTCAGGGAGTGCTGCTGGGCAGCCCTGCTCTCTGCCATGGCAAGAAGGAGCCTCAAGTGGAGATCACGATGGGGTTGGTGGCTTCAAAGCTCCTCAAATGAAGGAGCTCTATTTCTACAGCAAACAACAAACAAAGCCAATAAGCAGCATTAGACAAAGAAAAAGTGCTTTGGGTGCCACAGGCTCAGGGTGAGAGGCATCGGGGGAGCTGTGGGGAGTGTGAGAGGGGGTTAAGGGGAAAAGCTGATCTCATTGCATCCCAACCAGACAACATCAGGCAGGAAACAGATGTGCAAGAAACCACAGAGGGGTACAGCAACAGTAGTATTGACTCTCCAGCAAATAGGGGAAGCTAGGACACAGAGAGCTGAACTGCACTCTGAGAATAAGGCGTCTAATCTGAGATTTGGCTTTTTGCAGTCCTAGTAGGACCTCCTATCCCAACATTTAGACACCATCATACTAAAAACGAAGGAAACAATTCAGCCTTTCTCCAAATCCTACCTGGCTCTAAGCAAATGAAGCAAAAGTAGGTCTGAATCAGTAGCGGTTCCTATGCAAAAGACTGGGTTATCTTTTACCAGCACAATCAAATTTTTACAGAGGCTGTGTCTAGTTCTGTTTTTAAAAATGGAAGTTGTACCTGGTTCTGTACCTGAAATCTTAGTCTGAATCTCCCACAGTTAGAAGTACTGAGAATATTAAACTCCATTTTGACTTTGTCCCTCTCTCTTTACCAGCTTTGACTTTTTCAGCTCTCTCTTGCAACACTTCTGTGACATAACTAGAAGCAAGACTACTCTTTGTGACTGTTTTCTTCAGTAGTCCAGACTGTCCTGCCCCAACTAAGGTTTGTGCACAACCTTAAGTCTTGTCTTCTCTGCTCGCCCATCCGTCACTAGAAAATTATACTGTTGTTATTACAGGAACTGGGGGCCTGACGTGCAGCTCCCATTGACTTCAACAGAGGCACTATGTGCTTTTCTTCTCTGGAAACCAGGTTGGTTATCGAGAGGCCAAAATATGACTCTAATGTTAATCCTTCAGGGCTAATATCTGTTAGCTCCATTGCACCCATACAACACTTCATTAAAGTTTGACACAAGAAAATGTTTTAGTAGAGGAAATTAGTGCTAACTTCCTCCTGCATGGGTACCTATCCATGCCGAAAGACTGCTACTGCTTTCTAGTGAAGCTCTGACACTCCAAAAGATGACTTGCCTGCGTGTGGGGATTCAGTGCTGGCAGCAACAGAAGAGGGACTATATGAAATCAGATGACTTTTACTCATTGGTATTGCCAGCCACCATTCTTTTACGTCTTATGTGAGCTTTTCCTCAAATCCACTGCTATTAAAGTCATTGTTTGAGAATTTTAGTGGGAAGGAAGCAAAGCTAATTTTTCCCCAAGTTTCTAGCCCTCTTGCCAGTAGAAAGACTTGAAAACGTAACTCAGATGCACACTGAAATTTCAGAAAATAGAAAGCAGAAAAAGAACCCAGCACTGATTTTTGTTTTATCTTATGATTTTTGTGGCCTGAGTCATGATTTTAAATGCTTGGGAGCACTGATAGCAATAGCAGTCTGCCCCCATAAGGAGCATGACCAGTCTCTGTGTAGAGACTGCCAGCAGGAAAAGGCCAAGTAGGGTCAACTGCGGTAGTGACAGGAACTGACTTGAAATACAGTAAATTCAACACATCTGACCTTCGAACCAGCCACTAGACAGCAACATCTGTCCGTTACCACTGACTTGGGTCAGATCTGAAGAATCAACTTAGGGCTAAAGGCTTTGTACCACATTTTTAGTCTCCTGAGCTACCCCACTGTACCTGCTAAAGTCTTTCCATCTACATTGCTCTTAAATACTTTGTAGTTCTGCCACAACTTTTATTGTATTATCATAAAGCTCTTTATAACAGACCCTTAGGTACATCTGTCTCATAAGGGAGACAGCAGGATCTTTTCACCCTTCACTGAAACGCAGCCATCGCTGAAGCAGACCATAGCAAGTTATTAAACAGTTAAATGACAGGAGAGGAAATGCTGATACCTTAAGCAGAATATAATTCTCTCCACTGGAATTTGGCAACGACACAGGGACTAGGATCCTTGCAGAAAGCACAAGCTGCTCTTCAACAACCGCAAGCATGTAGGGACTCAAGTTGTGCATCTCCTCCACAAAGCACCACACAAGTAGCGCAGCACCCCCTAACTGTAACGGCCATGTACTAATCCAGAGGGAAAAAAAGCCAAATTGAATTGTCTACACTGGCCTTGGCTGTGCCCTGTGCTCCCTTTGCCATCCCCAGCACCAGCAAAGCAGGTAGGTCTCCGCTTCTCTTCGTCTGTGCAAGCGACAAGGACCAGTCACACAAAGCAGCACTGCAGGATGGAGTAAAGCAGACCTGAGCATGAAAGCACAACCATTCTGACTTATGTCCTGCCTGTCCTATGGCCTCTTCTTCTTTTCCAGTTAACCCTTCTGGGTGCATTTTAAAACCTGTTTTCACAAAAGCCCACCACAAAACATTTTCTGGACAGCAGCCAAAGTACTCTCCTCCTCCTCATCACTCCCAGATACCATGAACAGTCTTACATCTTCATTGCTTCCAAGCAAGGAACAACCAGAGCCTACATTCCACCAGTTAAACACAGAGTACTATCTATGTAAAGCAGAGAGAAAGTTATTGCTTTACGTCTTTACCAAAGCCCCTGCTTGCAGGAGCACTGGCTTGTCACTGGAAATAATTCTTAGCAGGACAATTCAACTATCCCCAAATCAACCATCTCTCATACTCTAAATGCTCTTCTAATTTTGTTTCATAGTTACAGATTGCAAGTTTGTGATGTCCTGGTGACATCTGAACCTTCATTTCTTCCCAAGACATCACTTTGGCATACTTGGTCACTTTCCTATTGATCCTGAGAGCCCTACCAGCAAAAAAAATAGCATCTCTAATTCTCTCACTTCTCTCCCTGTCCCAACAAATTGAATTGTACCAACCTAGCTTACACCCTTCCCAATAAACCTATAACAATTGAGTCTTTCATTTCTGGATCCCACGGCACTGGGCAACGGGATGTGCTATTCAGCAAATAGCAGTACTGCATAAAGGGAAAGGAACTTCATATTCTCCCCCACTGCTCCTCAGCACGGAGAGATAAGTAGGTTGGAACTGTGAACCATCCCACAAATGAGACTTGAAGACAATGTCCTTCTTTCTTGTGCCCAAAAAACTATTTTAAAAAACTATGGGATTTCGGGTAATAAATTTTGCTGTTCTGGCGTAATTTCAGCTGCAGTAACTATGCTTCTCCCTTTAAAATCCCCCTTGCTCCTTCAACTGAATATACTGCCTGTGCCTGCCTTCCCTGCCTTGTTTTTCAGTGTTCCTGTAAACAGCTGTAAATTGATCCTCCACCGCGGCAGCTCATGTTAGCACTGGATGGAATTTATCTATCTGTACCTCGCACTGGCAAAGTGGTATCAGTTCATTAAGCCTGTTATTTTTGCTATTTCAATTCAATTGCCGTTAAGGGCTATATAAGTTAAAAGATACAGTAATTGTTACGGACGACTCACAATGAAATTGAATGACTGGCTTTGCCCCATACCTAAATAAATGCGCATATATAACGTTTGGGCTTAGTGATGTATGTACTGCCCTATTCACCGTTCAATGGAAAAGGTTACTGTTATGTAGTCCATCCCTCTGCCAGTGCAGTTCCACACTGTACTTCATCAGCCATGCTCATCAGCAAATGAAAGACCTGATTGTACAGCCCTCCCCATACAAAGCTGACATTGCTGCTAGAGGCTATTTTCGCTCGGAGTAGCCTGACATTGGTAAAAGTTAGTTAATTCAAACTGGAACATAATGCTAAACCTGGAACATAATGCTCACATCAGGGATTCTAACAGGCATGTATTTATTTTTCCTCTTGCTAAAATGCAGGTCTTTCTGTATGCCAAACTCTCAACAGATTCTCTCGTCATCCAATCCTCTTTAAGAAAAATCGTTCTGCTCCTTCCCTGATCCAGGACTGACCATTTCAAGCTCAGGACCCTCTGATCTTATTGCATTTACCTCTTGTCTGAGCTACCATATTCTCGTCCGATATCTGGGGGCACGGAGGTCAGGGGGAGGAGGAGAGGAGAGAAAGATAACAGGCAGGGTAGTGAAAATATTAGCTCAGCTGCCCCCTACACCTCACACCCATCCCTACTCCACCCCATCCCCCAGCCTCTATCCTGTCTCCATCCAGCAGTGAAAGGACAATATGGGAACTGTAGTGGAGTCCAGAAGGGGCAGATGGGACGTTCCCCGTTCCTCCCTACAGCCCTGCAACACTCTAGTCTCATGGACTTCGGGAGTATTTCCAGGTCCGGGAGGAGGCAACGCTAAGCGCAGTTCTGATTTCCGAACCCAGCTCCCTAAAAGCCTGCTACCCACTTCCACAGCCAGGCGGATGGGAGAGGGCATCACAACATACAGCTGGCCGCCTCTGTCCACACTTAGGCAGCCCGAGCGCCCTAGCCCACTCCTTTCCCCACACGCAGCGCTACTCATGCAAGGGTCATGCAGATGCGTCACCAAAGCAATCTTCCCGTTGTTCATTCATTGTGAGCAACTGGGCAGTGACTCCACTTCCCAGGGATAAACCAGCTCCAGGGTGTCTAGCCCTCAGCCTTGGGAAAGGTCCGGTTTGCAGTCCTACCGGTAAAAAAAGGGGGGACGCGCGCTCTGCTCCTCCGCTACCAGAGTGAGAATAAAGAGGCATTTACCATCCTGCCCAGAGCTCTCCAGATACTCCGTCAGGTCGCAGCCGAACGCGCTCGCGGCTCCCTTCCTCTTGAGTTTCTGCTTGGCTCCCTTGTTCTTCATGAGGTTAGTCCCAAAAGAGGTTCGCCCCCCTCCTGCCTTGCCCCCCTCCCCCCGGCCTCACGCTGGGCGACAAAAATCTTGCTCTTCTCAGACCACCGCCCGTGTCCCGCTCCCAGGGAGTAACATCGGGGGTCCCGCACAACGTCCAGCTGGAGAAGTAAACATTAATCCCCACCAGATGTTGGGCTGCTCCTGTGGCAGAGGAAGGTCAGGGTAAGAGGAGGCTCCCCAGCCAGCAGCAGCAGTGATCATAGCCCGAGCCCGGAAGGGTTCTCATCAGAGGGAAGTGGGTGGTGGACGGGTGCCCGCATCGGAGCTGGCAAGTTGGGGGCAGGCGATGGTGAGAGGGACGTCTTTCCCTCAGCACGGTCCCGGGACCCTCCACGGCCACCTTCTGGGTTTTGTCAGCCGTGCTGTCGCCACTTCCAGCAGAAAGCGTCCCAGTCCGGTCTTCCTTCTCTCGGCTTTCGGAGGAGACTGGAAGTTCAAACGGACTAATGAAAAGGGACCGGGGAAGAGTCTGCACAAGGCTCCTCTTTGGCTCCCCCCCTTCCCCTCCTCCTGCCTTCGGACAGTTAGAGGAATGAGGAACCAGCTTCCTGTTCTGACTCCCGCTCGCTCGCTCTCTCCTTTCCCCCGTTTTACAAATCCTAGGATTATCCAGCTCAAAAAAATGCCGAAAGGAAGTTAGCTGAGGAGGGGGGACGGGTTTTGGCAGTAAACTGCATGTGTGTGTGTGTGCACGAGAGGCTGAGGGAAGGCGGGGAGAGGAATTGGGGGACGGGGATGGGGACGGGGGGGGGGAGGAAGAGGGAAAGCCTGTCCTGTCAGTCGACAGATAACGGACTGCCTGAGAGGAAATCACTGCGAGCCGAGCCGAGCCGCAGCCCGCGGCGCGGTCAGACGCTTCCTGCGCTACCAACACTCATCTCTGAAAAGGCCCGAGGAGGGGCCGGTGAGGAGGAGAGAGACCAGGAGCCGCTCCAGTAAATCTCTGCCTCTCTTCATCAAGTCCTTCCGTCGCAAGGCGCCTTCCTGCCCTCGAACATGACTCTGTCACTTCAGGATTTCCCTTCCTCTCCAGAGGCACAGGCTGGAGCTACCGCAGCGCAAGAAGGGGGGACCGAAAGTTGGGAAACTAAAGAGAGGGGGAAGGAGGGAAACCTTTAGCTCTCTTCTACCCAGCTCGCTGGCAAGCAGAAACAGATGCCGTCCGGGCATCTAAGTTCATGTACTTTCAAGTCAGCTCCCAAAAAAGGCTCCCCTTAACCGACAGAGAGGTTTAAAGACAAGGAACAGAAATCACCCAGTAGCGGCAAGAAGGGAAATGGGACGGGTCTGGCCTCAAACCCTGAGTCTTGCTGCCCCTTGCCAACACCTTTCTAGTCTAACCTTCAGTACATGCATATCTCTGCTCGTAAGAGCAGTCACTTGCACTTTCTCCACATTTTTTATCCCAGAAACTCAACCTCTTTACACGACTGGGTATGCTGGTGGGCCGCACGCTTCACCTAGGGAGGCAAACTTAACTCTGCTAAGGCTTCACTGCCTGCTCTTGCTCCACTCCAAATGTAACTGTATGGTCTGGGTGAAAAATAAACAAACAAATGAAAAACAGGAAACTGCAGCTTTTCACCAAAAATCAGACCAAAATGGGGAGAGTAGGTTTTATTTGGAGGAAAACTGGCCAGGAAACGGGGCAAAGGACTCCCTTAACCCACCTCCCTCCTCAGCCCTGGGCTCTGCACCCTCATGCAGCAGAGAAACCCCATCTCCTCCCACAGACTTCTGCAAACTTACCACCTCACTCCTTTATTTTGACAAATAGCTGTTTTTCAGAGAAATCAAGCCTCTGACTGTGATCCAACTGCTGCCAAAAGCCATTCAGGTTCTGTCTGTTGGTATGGTGACTTGGGTTTTTTTTCCCTCAAAAGTGCTGGATGTTATCACTTCACATACAAGAAAAAACACCAAGAGCCCTAGTGAAGGACCTTGAGCAATTATAACTCCTATTGTGCAGTTTATCACCATAATTATCATCATTATCCCCATTTTACAGCTTCCTGGCTGATGGGTTGAGGGAAAAATGATTTGCAGAAGGGTGACAGAGAGATGTCTGGCCTGTCGATTCCCAGTCTCCTGCTCCTGCTCCCAGGCTAAGGGGGAAAACCGAGCTCTCGCCACCAGACCGATGGTTGTTCTCAGGGACCCTCAGTGCTCATGAAACACTTAAAACTAACTTGAATTTATTCTGGGCTTCTCACAGCACCTTGCTGTCAAGTCGGAGCACGGGATCCCTCCCTGTACCGGCGTGCCGCCAAACCCATCGCGTGCCGCAGTGCATCCTGCCTGCCTGCCAAGGGGCAGACTTCAAACGGGTCGGACAGACAACAGGACGCTCAGACCTGGATGTCTTGCCAGGCCGTCCTCCCGCTGCCCGGGTGGCTCGCTGCCTTTCGGAGGAAGAGAAAACCCTCTCCTTGCCCCTTCGGGGAGGAGATACATCCTCTGGCACATGCCAACCCTCTCCCGCAGGGCTGAGCCCCAGCGCCAGACCAGCGGTGGGGAACAGCTTCACCGCGGTGAGTAACCACACCATCTTCTTCGAAGTCCTGAACTCCCCTCTCCAGACACCTCCCTCCCTTCATGAACCAAACAGGACATTTAAACTCCCTGTGCTGGTCTCCTCCATCACCCTACATCAGATGGTCTCACTAACAGGGTCTGTGTCCACAGCCCTCACCTGTCCCCTCTGCCTGGTGGCCCGCTGTACCACACCCCAGCCCTCACCTCCATGCCCTCCCTCATCTTAGATATGGTTTCCCCGCTCCTCCCTTGCAACTTACCCAGGCAGGATGTCTTCAGAAGAGGATGGCTTCGTTTAAAAAAGAAATAAATTCAATAAATAAAATCAACCCCTGCATATATAGAGCTTCCTCGTGTCACCAGAGAGGGAGCTACGGCCCCAGGTGCAGTGGGGAGCACCCTGGCATGGCCGCCATGCAGCACGGGCCCCCTCCCCTCCCTTGCACAGCCCCGCTCCAGAGGGCCTTGGTGGCCCATGGGCCCAGAGCACGGGGACTCTGCAGCGCTGCTGGGTCAACCCATCACCCTCGCCCCTTGGTGTTTCTCACAGGTCAGTAGGCATTTTCAGCTGAAAGCACCATTTCTTGGAGTGGACTCTGTGGCAGTTCCCTGCAGGCACTGAGGGAGGCGCCATCTTTGGGAGCCATGGTGGTGGGTTCCGCTGGCCAACAAATGCTGCAGAAACCAAGCGCTGCCGTCTGATTTTGATTATCTGGGGGCTGTGCTGTGCTGCCCTGACCACATCCAGGCTATGGGTGGGTGACGCCTGTCCAGGGCCAGGCCGCAGGACCACCGTCAGCCATTGCCACCATGATACCACGGTGGGGAGCGGGGAGAGAATGCCACCCCCATGCCAAGAAAAAACAGTATTTGAAGCACAAACGCAGGGAAGAGGAGCTAGAAACGAAACAGGGACGATTCTCACTTTATTCATAGAGGCTCTTTCAGGCATTGTAGTTTGCTGCTCTGCCACCCTGTGCCAGGTACCCCATGGAGGGAAGAGGGAGCCAGAGAAAGGAAATGGCGTGGCAGGAGAGGTGAAAGAGGTACGCGCCGCGGCGAGTGAAAGAAGGCGTGAGGAGCTCCAGGAGACCTCTTGCCAGGCAGGCTGGGCTACGGGGGTGGCTTTCCCCCTGCCAGGACGAGGTTCAGCGAGAGGACAGAGGGGAGGTCGCTACAGGATTGCCTGGGGAGCCCGGGTCAGGCAAGGTGAGCGGGAACCAAACAAGGGTGGCTTTACAAACAAAGTGCTTCATATCAGAGCCTGAAATCAGTGCTGAGCCAGGGGATTTTTCCGAGGGAAAGGGGTGATGTTCTCGTCTATAGAAGAAAAAATAAGAAGCCTGGATTTGCACAGCCCAGGAAGCAGGGCAGGTCTCTGCAGTAATTAGGGTGAGCAGCAGGGCTAAGGAGTAAGCCAGTGTCCCTCCTGGAAAAGCTTTCACAGATGAGAATACGCAAAGCCAGAGAGGAAAAGAGTTCAAGCCAGAAGTATGGAAAGCAAAAAGGAGTTCAAAGCTGAAACAGCTGGAAAAGAAGGGGGAATTTCTTTCCCTCCTAAAAAAAAAAATAGAAAAAGAAAAAAGTGAGTCTGCAGAATAGGAGCAACACCAAGCCAAGCCAGAGCTCTCACAGAAGCAATCTCTCCGCAGAGATTACTTCCTAGTCCCCGCCGCCGTTCAAACAGCATGATGGCCAGCTGCCCCACAGTACCGCAGCCCAAGGCAGGAAGTCATGGCCCACGACACTTACTTTAATTCCTTCCCTTTGAACCTGTAAAAATAGGTCAGGATTTGAAGTTAGTCACAAAGGCCTCCCTGTTAGAGAGGGCCGTGGGTTCACGCGGGAAGGTGGGGCACCTTCCCATCCCATTTTGCTGCTGATCTGCGATGCCTCGCCCTTCGGCTTGAGAGCGGGTATGGCAAGCCAGCGTTTGTGTGTGAATGAACGTAGGACGGATAATGACTTTACAGTTCTCTCCATTCTCACAGATGAGGTATCGGTGACCCCAGAAGCAGTCAGAGAGCCTGGGGAACAGCTTTGGCCATTAGGCCTAAGTATTTCTTCCCCTTCTAAGAGCCGGGGGCCGTGGCGGAGGCGTCACACAGGCTATTTCTGGGCACCCATCACTCCCCTCCCTGCCGCGTTTCCTTCATTGTGTTTGAGCTCTTTCCTATCCATGGCTTTAAAATCTCCACCAATCTGCCAGGCGCCACTCAGCACAAAAGAGCGGGGTTGGCCAGGGAGTGGAAGACCCGGGGGGGGGGGGGATCTGAACCCCTAAAAATAGCTCTGCCGAGTACGACTGTTTTCCTGACACAGACGGTTCATTGTTAGACCCTGACACGCCAGTTCACCCTCCCTCCCCACCCCTCGACATGCTCTCTTTCCTCTCCTGCCCCTCTCCGGCCCAGTTTCCTGTCTACTCCCTCTCCGTGGCCAAAGCTGGGGCGTATTGTGAAGCCTAAAGCCTGGCGTGGAGACTTTTGTTTCTCTGAGTACATGTCGGACCACAGACTATGGGGCTACCCTTCAGCTTCCCTTGTCACCGGGCACCCACCACTCAGTTCCTAATTTCACTCATTCCCAGCCACAAGCCCTGTGGCCCCCAGCTCTCACCTCCCTTTCTGCCTTCCAGAGGACCCTCTCTCCCCACGCCACAACACACCTTCTTCTGTGTGTCTGTCTGCCCCGTGCAACCTTTCTGTTAGCTACTTCACAGATCCCAGCACTTCAGCTACAAATGAAGGCGGCACCTCACACTTGCATGCTACCGAGCCTCCTTACTGCTGGCTGCCTCCCCACGACATGGCGGTGTAACCAGGAGGTACAACAGACCTATGCCCAGAAGGCTCTAGTTATGAGCCTGCGTGATGATGTGATGTCATCACAGTGGTGACATAGAAGGCAACCAAAAGAGAACAAATGGAACACACCTTCTACTGGGAAGGTACTTTTCTCCCACTTTGTTGAGAGAAACCAGGTGTAGTCACTGACATATTAGGAGCAGACATATATGCCTGCCCATTCCACCTTGAGTATTGTCCCAGATGCAGTGAAGTCTGAGGTACATAAGTAGCCTAATATAGCATCATATTCAGTTATTGACTATACACACCACAACTACAAAACATGCAACCATGTTTTTAGCCAGACTGCCTTCTCCCACTGTTCACAGTCATTTCAGAGGTGTCTTGCATACGGAAAAAAACAGATGAGGAACGTATCTTACTCAGAGCACAAACTTGTCTGAAGAGTGACAGTTGCTTAATCCTGTGTTTGTACAGCATCTAGCACAGAGGAACTCTAATTCTTGACTGGGGAGTCCAATTGTTCTTTATTTAAACAACATAAAGACCATTATAGAAAGGCTTTATATCTCCCAGTATAAAACTCTATTGATAGCGCAATAATATACGATAGTATTATAAAACAAACATTCAGAGAAAAACTCTACCAGACAAGCCACACAGCTAGCAAAAGCTTCCTTCATCTCAGAGGCATGTTCTGAATCTTCTCCAAGCATCTTACCAACAAGATGACCCATTTGGTGAGGCAGGAAGGCCACAAACCTCACACTATGGAGCCATTCCAAACTCACACAGGCCTTTTCAAGAGCGTCCTGCCAGCAGCTTTTTGGATAACATGGAAGAGGCAGCTGGCAGCCCCGTGCTGAGTACAAGCAAGATAGTATGTCATAGAGAGAGAGAGATGATTTCTTCAACACATTGGCTCACTGCAAATAACAACAATAAGGATCCCCACCAAATCAGGAAATGTTTTTGCCTTCTTTTTTCCCCCTGATCAGGTAACCAAAGAGGCCTACAGAAATTAAAGAACTTGCTTAAAGCTACTTCATGACTCCATAGCAAAGCAAAAAGCCAAATCAACAGCACCTATGAACTTGGGAAATGCCTTAACCGTAAGCCCATCACTTCTCATGTCTTACCAGCCTGTGAACACAAGTGATAACCAGGATTCTCAAGCACAGCCAGGATCTCTAGGAGCTGAGAAAACTTAATCAGGGAAGAAAATCCTGAGGAGATCTATCTATCACTTCAGACACCCGTTGCTTAGTCACCATGTCCAGCAGCTATACTACTACAGCCTAAAGGAGAGCAGAACACTTTCAGTATCTGTTCCTCCACATTTGCACCTCACTGGTTTTGTAGGAGTTTCCCCCACCCTTTATCCTATATGCGTTCTTCTAGCAGAAATGAGAAATCTGTTGAGCGAGAGGCCTATAACACTAAAAGAGAAACTAATTTAGTCTGTCCTGCTTCCAATTCTGCCAACCCACAGCATTGCTAGTATACTACAAAAGACCCCACATGTATAATCTCTGATTAGCCCAGCTCACCACCACTCAGAGGACACTGACACCAACACCCACTTCACTGCCCGTATTTCCACCTTCAGATGTCCCTCTCTTACTATGCGTTCTGCTAATCATGTTGCCATGGGAGAAGGAAGTTGTGGGTTAACCTGACTGCATAAAAACAGCAGTCCATTGCACTTGCATTATTTTAATGGTGATGCAAGGCTAAGGACTGAGAAAGAATCTCTATTATAAGGACTGAGCTGGAAGGGAGGAAAGAAATTAGTTTAGGTGTTCACTCAAGCAATAATCTATTTTGATCACTTTCTGTAGAAGATAAGAGCTGTTTTGTAATAATCTTATTTATTGCAAAAATCCCAACAAATAGCTCAGGGGTTGCTCACTGGTTTAGGGATAAAAGCTAGCCCGGTATGTGCTATTTTTAGAAGGCACTTAAAACCCGATTTCTTTTATTCTGAGGCCTTCTCTTGATCACTTGTGAGAATCACCTTTTCTATGAGAGAGTTATGTCTTGTTTTAGCACAAGCTTTCAATTAAGACTGCTTTTATTGCGTCTGAATGTCTAGCACCACAAGGAAGAGTTCCTATGAAGAACTGCCAGCTATGATGATGGTCTCCAGCTAGGACAGACCGCTACTTCACCCCTTCTCTCTGTCCCTAGCAAGGCAAAGTATGATTTGGTGTCAGGAAGGGGGAAGAGAGGAAATAAAAGTCTGCAAAAGCCACATGTCCCCCTTGCAAACACCTCTACAAGAGGGCTGTCAGCTGTGATGGGTAGGGTGCTAGCAGCTGTGGCAGGCAAGGCCAGGTGTTCTTGCAAGTGGCAGGCTCTGGAACATTTGTTGTTTCTTATTTCTACTCGCTGAGCTAAGTCCCTGTAGGGAAAGCACTGGTGGGTCTGCACAAATGATCTCCTATTGTCTTCTCTGCAAGGCTGACCATATGCCCTCTCCCTTCTAGGCTCTCTCTTCCTGCCTTGCACCACAACGCTCTTCACAGTCAGGCATGTGCCTAGGTTAAGCGGAAAAACAACTTGCCTTTCTACTGTGCTCTCAAATGCTGAAGGTACCGAGCAGGGAAATCAGCTATGTGGGGAGATTCCTTCTGCCTGAGATTTGAGTGCCCCCTCTCTCAGGATGTATAATATTAAAGTTCTC
Source organism: Phoenicopterus ruber ruber (assembly GCA_009819775.1). Lineage (NCBI taxonomy): Eukaryota > Metazoa > Chordata > Aves > Phoenicopteriformes > Phoenicopteridae > Phoenicopterus > Phoenicopterus ruber. Next base: position 91,003,234 of record CM020215.1, on the reverse strand, counting down.
CATATACTCCCTTGGGGAAAGCCACATTTCTCCTTTAACATTTCCTTACCTGTGCCCTGGCTGTTCTAGCGGGAGGTGTTTTCTGTGGGGATGTGTTAGGTCGTGGAGGATGTTTTTAAACTTGTTTGGGACACTTGCTTTCTCTTTTCCTCTGCTTTCAGAAATGTCACCAGCCCTGCAGTGCCGTCAGCAACATTATTTAGTTTGAGTCCTACTGAGTCTCAACATCTCCAGGCAAAGGTGGCACAAAGTTATCTTCTTTCCATCACAGGCCGAAAGGGCTTGGCTTGCCTTCGCTCTGACACCGTGTTGTCTAAATCTGTAGTTCAGACTATTTCCTGACTCATGCTGAAGTTATATTGGGTGTGAATTATAGCAGAAAGTACTCAGAAGACTTCAGGCTGGAACCAATAATATTCTCTCTGTGCTTTGCAATTACTTACACAGCTTAACAGGCTGCTTTCAACTTTTATGGCTAGTGTAGCATCGTTGTAGCTGGCCAATATGATCAGGACATCTGGGGAGCCCTGTCCTGTGTAACTGGGGGGGCTATAGCAGGACTGGTGTCTTTTCTGCAGACTGGCAGGGGGGTTTTGTTATCTTTAGAGTAAGCTTTGGCTAAGAAGCCTGGCTCCCTAATGCTGCCCTGCTATATTTAGACCCTCTTCTGGTGTGCCCACCCAGTGCTGTTCCCCTTGTTTGTTTCCTACCAAACAATGAGACCTGAAAGAATTGCTTGGAAAGGGGCCAACGCTCTTGCAAATGAAACTGTCAGGCGGCCAAGCTTTGCAACGGCCCTTTGTAACACACTGTACTGGGAAATGGGAAGCAATTGTCCCTCTTGCTGCAACCTCCAGCATGGGCTTTTTCCCCATGCTAAGAGCTCTGTGGTGTGGCCCTGCCTCAGGGACTGTCTTTGAGGAGGTGTCAGAAGACACGGGGTGGGGGGGAATGCCAAGAGGCAACACATCAGGGTGGCAAGGAGCAATGAAAGATCTGCTCTCTGTTCTCCCTCACCCCTAATCCTGTATTCCTGCCAGCGCGTGTTTTAGCAGCAGGTTGTTCCTGGAAAGCCTTTGCTATCTGCCCTGATTGTAGTAGAAGCTGCTCATGTACATATAGGGTTACAGGTGCGGTCAGATGCGCTTCTCGCTCACCCCGTGTTTCTTTTCTGTGCTCTTGTGGTGCTTGGCTACCATTTTCTACAACCTCAGCACTGTAGGGAGAGAAAAAAGGCAGCTCCAGCCCTACTGGTGAGCAGAGCAAGAACCATGTTAAGATTACTTTTGCTTGTTTTAAACAAATGGAGCCAAAGGAAAAAACAAAGGAGAAGGAAAAAAAGCCAGACAGGGAGAAGAGAGAATGAACAGAGATTTCTTTAAGACAGAGGGGTCTGCCTGATCCACAGCAGCCTAAATGATGAGAGCCTGGAAATTGCAGATTTGCGTCCAAAAGGGATTTTGTTCCATTACCTTAGGTTCCAACTTTGTTGCTTCTTTTGGCCTGCTGAGCCAAACCCTCTCTAGCTAGAAAAGGACATGTGTATCCCTGAGGGGGATTCCAGGAACATCCTTCAGTTGGATCTGGTTTGGGTTTTCCTTTAGGCCCATAAGCATTAGAGAGGTCAGAGCTTGCCAAAAAAAAAAAAAAAAAAAAAAAAAAAAAGAGATGCCAACATTTACAGCAGGGGAAGAAAGGTGCTGAGTACCAGAATCATAGCAAAATTTAGGGCAAGAGAAAGACCAGCTAAAAAGGTATCTGCCCAAACCACACAGGCATCTGCTGGTCCTGCCTGAGAAGAGGGGTGTAAATCTCCTGTGGGGAACAGGGAGAGCGCGTGTGCCCCCCGTGCCAGAGCGTCATACTCTCACACCACTGATCACCACATATGCACTGTTCTCTGGCAAATTTAAGAGATGCTGGGATGAATCCAATGATTTCAGTTATAGTTACGTAGCATCTTTTTTGTAATGATACCAAGTATTTGCAACTTGAAAATGGAACCAACTTTTGAGAACGGCTTAGGAGAACTCATGCTGGCAGAAAAAATGCAGCTGGGGGAGAAATAAGTAGATAATATTTTGACACCATGGGCACACAGCACCAATTCACAGGCATTGTAGGATAGCAGTCTTAGGCAGAAATTGTGTAGATGAGTGGAGAGTACAGGGAGCAGCTCAAGCGTTACAGCAGGCACATCAGGTAAAAGGGAGAAATTAATGCAGCAAGGAAAGGCTGCATTTCAGACTCACCCCTAGCATACAGGGTCTATAGGATACAGAAAGCAGGACCCTGCACTGTTGCACTTCAACATAACACAGAAGACAACTTGAATACCTCAAATGTCACTAACAAAACTGGAGGAGTCAATTACAGATGGCCCTTGTCATAGGAAATAAGGCAGTTTCATATGCGTTCGGTTTTCTGGGTTGTAATATTATTGTCATACATAGCAACTGTCCTAAAGTCCCAGATCCTGGAGTCAGGGGATTCCTCATAACAATCTCAACTTTCAGTATAAACCAGTACCAAAATGCTACAGCCTTCATTAGTGTGTAGAGAAATCTTAAAGACACAAACCCTAAAAGCTCAGAAAATTTTGGATGGCAGGCTGAAAAACAAATGCCTGTCTCTATAGCAGCTCCTGATTTGGTGCACACAGGCTGGACAAGAAATCTGGGATCCTCTTGGTTCCTGTTGCAATAATAAAGGGGGTTATTTCATACTTGTTGTTTATTGCAGAACACAGATCCACTGTGCTCAGTGACTAAAGATCATTTGTGGAGCCTTAATAGTCAACAGGAAATTATATTCTCATTTTGCCAAATCACTTTATCACGATGCCATTATGAAAGGACTGTTCATCTGTTTTAGTGGTTGCTTAGGAGATGCGAGAGGGATTGGCCTGCAGCCACTTCTCTCTTCTGACTCTCCCCAAGATAGCGCTGCAGCCCCTTACCTATAAAAAAAGCCACTGGGCCACTGCTTGAAGAGCCAAGGAGATTTTACACTTGGGCTCCTTTTGTGACCTGCTGTGGCAGCAAGGCCAGGCGGAGGAAGTCCTGAACTCCAGCTGAACGGGAAACAGAAAAGCTTACCAGCAGGGAAGATCAGGGGAAGAAGGTGGATTAATGACGCTCTGAGAAGCCGAGGGATGGCAAGGAAGTGGCTGCTGAGGTAGTGCTAATTCTCTGAGGAACCCGTGGCAAACACCTGCATTTGGCAGTTGCATGGTGGACCCTGTTCTAGGAGGAGCCTCTTGCAGAAACTTTTGTTTAGGTGTGTAATGGAGTAGGAGCAATGGGAGGACTGCTGGGGAGGAATCATAGCTGCCTTTTTTTTTGTTTAATTATGTTTTTAGCCTTTAAATGAAATGGGTCTTCCTTTTAGAAAGGGAAGCTGTTTGAAAAATGAATGTGAAATTTTGACATGGTGTATTAAAGGCCTAATCTCACACCAGCAAAGTGAGGCAAGTCACCAGTACAAAGTCTAGGAGAAGTTTGCTGAAGACAAAAAGCTCCCTTCCCTACAATCTACAGCCTTTTCTGGAAGTTCTAGGAAGTTTTCTTAAATTTATTCATTATTATTATTATTATTATTTTGATTCAATAGCTAATGTTCTAATCAGCACTAAGAAGTTCATAGCAAGTTGGAAAACCAAGGAAGACTAGATTTTCTTTTTTGGTGTCCGTATAAATGAGGCTTGAAAGGCTGAGATCTATTAGCTCTAAAACCTTGTAAGACATATTGACCAAAAAGAAACAATTCAATTCACTATCTACAGATAATATGTCCTTTCCTTGCTTAATCAGTTTTGATCAACTTGTCTTGTATATCCTGCACAGCTACTGTGTAGCTTCATTATCTAATAAAAAGCAGAATTAAAATGCTGGCTTTCTGCATCTTAATTGAATTCCAATTCTCATCCAAAAATAGCTTGACACAAATCAAAGTAAAAAAATAATTATCATGTAAATAAGCAAAGCCATTCACTATTTTCTAACATAACTAAATGCAAATTATGGATCTGAATAAATGTAAGCGATTAGATTGTTCTATTTACATGTGCAGAGAGCCCAGGCTAGCAAAAAGTTACCAAATTTAGTGGAAAGGCTATATTTAGTTTCAAATCAGGATGCTTTAATTACCAGCTAACAGGAAGCAACCTTTTTAGTTTAGTTCAGTTTTGTTTTCTGGTAATTTTTATGGGGTTTTGGAAATAACTACAAATATGAAGCATAATTAAAATAGATTGCTCCAATCATCCTTTTTTGCTATCTGATATTTTTAAATCACACCATCTTGAACAGACATTATCACGCATCAGTCGTGTGGAAAATTTACAAATGCTTTTCTAAGATACCCCAGTTTGTGCCAACTCACAGTTGTCTCCCTTTTAAACTGTCTGGGCTACCCACAAATGAGTTTGAGCTGGATCATCTCTTTTCAGATTAACCTTTGCAATAAGTAACACAGTTTCTCATGTGCTTGCTGGTTTCTCTCCTTCTTTATGGCCAGAGCAGAAGTGGATAGCAGTGGAGACCTCCAACACTTAGTATGTGCTTAGCAGCCTCCAAACGAAAGAAAAAAATAACAAAACCACACTTTTTCTGTTCACTGTAGTCTAACACTACCTACTGCTTATTACAGGCATGTGAAACCACAGTCACTCAATACCTGAGGGTTATAAAATTTTTTTAACTTGCTGCCTAAGCTTTGAAGTGCCACTGCATCCGAGTACAGCTCTTGCGTCAGGGATCGTTAGGCGCCGCATTTCCAGAAGACCTTGGAGTCTCTGTCACCCCTATCAGTCCTTGTGCTCTGCCCTTTCCTGGTACAATACTTCCCGTACTTCAGCTTTTCGTGCCATCCTTGGGTTCCCAGAGCCTGTTTGTAGGCTGCAGAACAATAGCAGTTGCTGAAAATATGAAATGGGAGAAAAGAAAACATCTTGGTAAAACACTCACACACTGAGAGTAGGATATAAAAATAAGAAGTGACAGCTCAGCTCTGGGGCCCCAGGATCTATGGGTTGTGGATAAAAACTGCTTCTATTTTTCTTCTAGAGTCTTACCTCTTGTTCTGCTTCTGAAAAATGCCAATAAGGAGACAGATCCTCTTTGTCATCACTCCTAGGAAGTACATTCCTCCTGTGTCAATGCCATCATATCTTCTGTTACTGTAACATATTCTGGATCCTTCTCCCTCCTTTTATTTGGCGCCTAGAGCTCAGTGAATAATTTTGCAATGAATTGTTTATTCAGCAAATCTCGCTTCTTTTTTCATTTGTGGAGTATCCCAGAGCAGATTGCAATTTCCTCAGGTTCTTTATTATCTTATCTGGCAAGTTTTCTGCAGTTTCTTCCTCTCGTCCATGGATTGACTGCGAACTTTGAGGGAGATATTTGGCTAGTTGTGGTGAGTGAGACTGCACGACTTGAGAAAAACCAAGAGCATAGTCACGTGCCAATGATTGACTGCAAAAAGATCATCATTATTACTTTAAGTTGCTATTAACTTTTACACCTGTGTCTTTCACTTCAGGAAAGTGAACCTGAAAGAAGGACGCTGAAGGGAGTATCATTTAAATATAGGACTGCACGTCATCGAAAGGGAATAACTTTTCCGCTATCTTCAGAACAGGATATAGCCTCAGATACAAAATTCAGAGAGAGAAATGACGACTGAGAAATTATATTGCCAAGCTGCCAACAGCCGCTTCATTTCATTGCTATCCTGGGGCACCCTGGTGTTTTCCATGTCCCCATCCCAGCCCCTGCCAATTTGTTGTTCGGTTGCAGGAGGCGACTCTGAAGGCAAGCAGAGCAGGTGGTCACACAGGAAAAAACCCCAAAACCATCCTTCCTTCAAACACTGTGTGGGTGTGGGTTACCATAGCAAGGAAATCCCATGAAAGGGTGTCCCAACGTTGTTGCAGTACGAAGGAGAGCCCTTAAAGGGAAGTGCTTCTCTTGGCTGACCTCCTGGGTTGTGTGCTGGCCCCACCTGGCTGTAATGAGAGGGTTGGTGGAAAGCGCGGGTTTGCTGCAGGCACCCGTCATCCCTGAACTCCTTAATTTACCTTTCCAGCGAGGGAAGGAGAGACAGGGATTGGAGAGGAATAGCGACGGTTTCTTTGAACAGGCACTGATCGAGAGCCAGAGTACTTTGGGGAAAAAGAAGAAAACAAGGGAACTCCACCCTTTTACCACAGAAACGTCTCAACCACATCCCAAACCCCGGCTAGCTACAGAGTCCTTCCTCGCATTGAGAAGCAGGCCGGAAAGGGAGCCAGGAGAAGTGGGATGTACAGGGACCCAGAGATATTTTTAAACATGCTGGAGGTCTGGTTGCATAGTTTTGGCCTGGTTTTATTGGCACAAGGCCCTTTCTTCCCTGGTTTTGATAGATCACACTTGCTGAGGAGGCCCTCCTCATGTGTCAAGATGAAATTTTCTGGCTGACAAGATAGCTCTGGGGACGAGTAACCAGACCCAGCAGCTTTTCTAACAGTGCTTATTCTGCAGCCTGTTTGGTGAAAGAGACCCTCCTCTCAGACCTACCGCTCCATACACAAAAGCCGGACTGCCAAAGAGGACCTGCTGTGGGCCTTCAGGTAATGTCACAGGTTTGACTGAAGGACTTCAGGACAAGACAGCCTTTGGCTGTCCCTCACAGCTCTTTGGCTGTCAGCTACAGCCAGAGCCTCCGTTCCCTGTGCAGGAGGCAGACCGCCACCATGCCATGTTTGACAGACCCTCTGTCCTTACAGAGCTGTGCCTCAGGGCTTCTTACTGGCTTGCTAGTCACGGAAGAGGACCACAGGAGGAGGGAACTGAGGAGGAACCAAGAAGGGACACGAGCCATGCCTAAACTTTGTTTGCACACTGAGCGTATGTGGAGGATGGACAGGGAAAGGACTGTGGCTGTATGCAGGGAGGGAGCTTGGGTGCCTTACGCCTTCCAGACGTGTAAGGCACCATTGCTAAACAAAAAGGTCAAAACGAGGTGATGAAATCCTCCCGATGAGGCTGTGGAGGGAGCACACACCTGTGCTGGCTCTGCACCCAGTGTACCTGGTCACCCTTGATCCACTGGGAGATGAGGAGGAGGAACTGCGGGCAGGAGGAGCCCAGCCTCTTCCCCACGCAAGAGAGGGCTGAGCTGATCTCAGCCCGTGTCATGCTGTGGTGATGTGGTATATTGTGGTGATGTGGGACATCCTGTGACACAACTTGTGACAAAGCCAAGAAAGATTAAAAGTGCTAGAGAAGAAAAGCCTTGCCATGTTTATTTTTGGTAGAAACAGGAAGGATGCTGGTGAGGCTAAAAAGAGCCCAAGCGGTGTCCTTTCAGAAGCCTACACCTAACAAACTGTATTTTCCTACACGTGGTAAAGGCAAGATCTCATCCTTTACGTAATAGCTTTCATGGAAGAGGCATTTAGTTAGATGGGAATTTCTTCACCTCCTGCTGAGAAGCAACCCTTTCTGGGTAGTAACAGAGCTGCCACTTAACCGCAAAGGTGATGAAAAGAAGCACACATCTGAGAAATCAAACACGTGGAAGGTAGTGAGTTCAAACCTGGCCAGAGTAACAGTGCCATAGACCTTTCCTGAGGAAGGAAACACAGGACTTCTAACAAACACCCTTCATCGGGGGCTTCAGTGTTCAGCTCTTCTGAAAGGGAGCACCTCTACTGCTTCCAAACTAAGCCACTCGAATGAATCAGCGGCTCTTGTGGGTTTTGTTGCATGCAGGGGGGGGCCGTGATCCAAATGCTGATCACGACTTCTGTGCTTTGCATACGAGTGCTGCTAGAGCTGCAGTCCTAAACTAAAGGCTCCTCAGCTTTTTCTCTTACTGATACCGGTTTTAAAACAACTTAAGCTGGCCAAGAGGGAACAAAGAAATAATATAGCCTCTGTTGCTGATAAGTTAACTTTTTCTCTATGGACCTACCTTAATTGCTTCTTTCATTAATGGTGTGAGCAGGTAGATGTAATTTTTGAACAAAATCACGGTTAGTAGCTGTTAGTAACACCTGAGCCTGCCTCTCTGGGCAAAGTACCCCTTTAGAAATCCCTGTGTCTGCAGTAGCTAAAGCCCTTTAAACATGCGAATCATTTTACTCTGAGGAAAAATTAAAGTCTACCCTGCCACTGTTGCTGAGATGGCTGCAGCAGGAGCAGCATGTAAGGGCCTCCACACTTGACACCGGAGGCATTTGTGGGATTTGGGACACAGTTTGACATCTAGTGGTAACGTGTGGTATAATCCCAGAGCTCACACTGGAAAGTGCAAGGGTCACAGTCCCGCAGCTGGCAAGCTAAGAAAGGATCCCTCCAGCAGCCAAGTACACACTTGTATGCTGCATGTACAGCCACACACCTGGGTATTACGCATCTTCTTATCCCGCAGTGACATTTGATTAAGGGAGAAAAACAGCTAAGAGCTGCTAACAGCTAACAGCCCAGGTCATATTTCATCCAGAAGAGCAACATCTTTTAAGATTTGTGTTTTGATCTCTTTGCTTATGATCTCTTGGATCATTATGCATGCTTTTACCATGCTAATGAAGCAATAGCAGGAGGGTCTTAACCCAAGTAAAGCAACAGAAGATGTCCAAATAGTTAATTCTGAAGTCTGCTAGGAGGCTGAGTTTAAAGAAATTTGGGATATTTCAGCTTCAGGTTTGATTGGTGCCATTTATGATTGCAACCAGGAGAGTCTTGTGGAGCTGATCTGCTGCTAGGAACTGAATAATGAATGCACAGATAGAGTCATCTTTATTAAAAGAAAATGTAGGGAAGAGCAAAATGATTCAGGTGACGTGAGCTGCAGCCCAACCTAACACTTCTGGAGGGTTACAAAGAGATTGAAATTTTCCTTATTTTTGTACTTCTCCACATTTCCTACAATCAGAATGGGAAAGTATTATTACCCCTTCAGAAGAATGATTTTAGCCCACCCTACACTCAAAATCTCATAGGGAAATCATATGCTCTCAAAAAGTTTGGCTGATTGCTACCTCAAAGAAACTCGTCTCGGACTGCAAGGGTGAGCAGATCCTCTGAACTTGCAAGATCTGCTTCTTACTACTAAAATCAACCTGTGCAGACAGATAGTGGTCTGGCAGTTGCTGCATCTGCCTGGAAACATTAGATTAAGTTTGTGTGCAGGGATTAATAACAATTTACCAGGGATGAATTTGGCCCACTGTGTACAGATGCCAAAACAAAAAGAATAAGTGCTAATTGGAAATTATATTAAGAGTTTGGGAGCATTTGGGGCAATTGTTTTCTTTCTATTCAAATTTAGAGAGAGAAAATAAAAATAATGCTTAAATCAGAATAGCAATTATGGGCTAGAGCTGATGAAATCACATACCCTGTCCTCCAGATGTAGCAGAGTACAGAGACTCCATTCCCCCTCCCTCTCTGGGAAGGAAACCCATTTTCTGTGTGCATTAAGGCAGGGGCTAGTGCCCAGTCTCTGCAGTATCATTACGTGAACCCTATGTGCTACAGTGCAAACCACATTTGAAGTCCACTCTCTGGTGCAGTAAAATGATGTTTGCTCCCTGAGGAGCAATTTCTCAGTCTCTGGAGTGTGCTGAAGTGGGCAGTTCTAACTCCCCCCAGGATGTAGCTCAGCTGGTCACCTGAAAATTGCCTTTTCAGCCTTTCCCCGGCAGAAACAAACCCAAGATCTGTGAGCATCCAATAGATACATATGGGGATATTCAACCGAAGAGGCCAAAAGTTTTGGTCCTCTTTATCGGCCTGCCAGCTTGGAAGTATTCCTCTGTTTACTAAGCCAGGCAAAGGGCCTGGCTGGCTGAAGATGCAGGATGGGTTGGTTTTCCCTGGCAGGTGGATGAGAACAAGGGCTTCTCCTCCGAGTAAGTTTCCAGGTTGCAGAAGTCTCCAAGTGCAAGAGGTGGAAAGGAGTAAGAAGCATCAGTAGGCTGGTTTGCGGTAAGGGAAATCTCCTATTGACCCTGTTCTTGCTCTGTCCCATGGCCCGTTCACACACTTATAAACAGCCACAAGGTCTGAGAGTATCTCAGTCAAGGCTTCAGACTCAGTTCACAGCCCTGTTATGCACTTCACAGCTGCTTGCTTCCTCAGTCAAATGAGCTGGTACTGTTTCCCTAATGAGACCTTTAATTCTGAGGAGAGATACAGAGCATCCCCTCCCAGCTTGGAGCAGAGAAAATCTGCACAAGCAATTCCCTAAAAACCTTGCATTTCACTCTCTTCTCTCTATCATCAAGTTTGTATCTTTTTCTTTTTTTTTTTTTTTTTTTTTTACCTAGTGGCAGTCAAGAGCTCCTCAGGGCAGGAACTATGTCTATGTGCCAGAAGGGTGCCACAAACATTTTAGGGATAAGAAAAAAAATGTGGTAGTGTTGCCTCTAGAAATCAGGCACTACCTCAGAAAAAGGAGAAAATCCAGCAGTCACAGGAGATCCAGGGAAAAAGAATCAGCATCCTGACCATTGACAGCTCTAGCATTTTCTAGCTGGTGGGGATCCTGAAAGAAAATTTCGTAGTAGATATGCTTATGCATGTATAATGTGATAGAGGTTTAAAGGAAAAATACCAGACAAGAACAGTGAAAGGTTATTCATAATAAGATGTTACAATCAAGGTGAAAGTGTATAGGGATCTTCTGGGTGTGGGGGTGAAAAACAGAAAAAATGGCCATTACTTTGTAAAAGACCTTGTAGCCTTCTCCTACATGTCCCATCTTTGCAATCAGCCTGTGTTGCTGCATGTCCATCTCCGAGCCTGGGGACGGCCACTGAAATCCCCACTGAGGATTACTGCACAGGAGCACAAATGCAGAACAACTCTAAAATGTTTAAGTATTATTCAGAAAGTGTATAAATCTATGGGAACTCATTATGAGTACTCTTAACAAGTTTCCATGGATATGTTTTTTTAAATAACACTTGAATATTTTGGAGAGTGGTAACTCAGATGAACCCAAAAAAGCCTGCGTAGGAGAAAGTTGTAAAGGTTAGTCCTTTACAAGGTAACAGCCATGTCTTCTGTCTTCCAACATGTAACAGCAAAATGTTCTTGTCTAGTTAATATTATCTTGATAATGATAACCAGTGCTGTTCTTGCTTTGTACAATATTGTTCCCTTAAATGCCTCTTGCACTGTGCTGCGACTGTACATTGCGTTAAATCAAAATGACAAGGAAAGATTTTAGTGAAATTTATAAAATACTGGTGGGGCTGGACCCTGCTGTCCCCAAGGTAAGAACTGTCCTGGTCTTGGCCTTCAAAATGGGAGAAAGAAATAGGATTTTCATCCCTGCTCATAGAAGTTCTCCATTGCCCTTTCTCCTCCCATCATATCTCCTCTAACAGACAGATCCTGCAGCCTCTCTGGCTGGGAAGGTGAAATCCTGAAGGTGAGTGCTGGCTTCTGCTGTCCAGAGAGGGGATCCTCGTCCTGGCGTTTTACACTGCAATTCTCTCAGCCTTAAGGGCGTGCTGTATTGCCTGTACAATATCAGCTCTCTGCGCTCTTGCTCTCCAGCTGACCTCTTACATCCTAAAAAGCACAGTAAAACAAGCAACAGTTTGTTTGCTATGGAGAAAGGGCTGAAAGAAGCCATGCATCGCAGTGTATCAGCAGCTCTGATGCCTTTTGCAGGGACAACAGAGCAGGGGCTTTTGCAGTCCATTTCTGGATATTGTTCCTATTTATCAGTAACGTCCCACCGGCTTACAGCTGTGCTGGCTTCCCTGGACTGCCTCAGCCCCCCGAGCCCGCAGAGGCAGTGCCGGGATGGCAGGGTACGCAGCAGCCGGTGTCCACTACCCATCGTGCTTCCAGCATCCCCCGCGGCGATCCCGGCAAGAGCCCCAGCATCACCAAAGTTTAAACACGAACCAAACAGCCAGGTTAAACCTGCCCACGTGTTTCTGGGCAACAGTTTCCTTCATAACCCGGACCTTGGACACTTACTCTCTGCAGCAGTGCAGCTCACGGGCAGAGCCCACGCTGAGGTACTGGAGGAGCAGAGCTTTCCATGACCTCTGACGGGTGCTCTCGTTACATGACGCCTTTGCAGAGGAAGTGCCGTCATTGCTCCGGCCAGGGCCCGTGCCCGCCACATGCCCAGCGGTCCTTCCCCTGAGGTCCCGTCTCACCTCATCTTTAAAGAACTAAACTGCAGCAGCTCCAGGGCTGGCGCTTGAAACCGTTTTTCCCGACAGATTTTTCAAAGGAGCTGTCAGGGGAGGATTCTTCTCCCCCAGCTGTGCGATGCCTACGTCAGAGCTTGTCATCTACAATATCTCTTTTTATGATCAACCGAAAGAAACAGGCACTTGAAGGGCATGGTTCATTTCTTTTTGCTGACTATAAAGGGAGTCCATGATGATGAGCCTAGCTGCAAACGTCTGCATTCAATCAAGCCGAGGGAGATAAATTCCGTCCTGGTGCCCAAAATTTTTGGAGGCTTTAAACATTTAACCCCATTGCTTAACATTCAGAAATTATTCCACATTTTGTAGGTTGGAAGCATTTCCCTTTTTTTCTGGCAAGCTCAGTCTCTCCCTTCTTGCTCGCTTTAAAAAAAACCAACACCATCTTGGCATCATTTCAGACTAAAACGGTGGATGCTAGTTAATTGTCTAACAAAATTGATTGATTAATTTTTTATCTATCTATTTATAAAACTCTTTTAACACTATGAAGTGCTATAGAAATGCCGTGTTGTTGTCAACAATTAATGCAGTAACATCTGGTGGGCGCAAAGATGGATCACTGTCCCACAAATTAAGGTACACTGTGTTAAGTTGAACACTATTTTTAGGTGAGTGCAGCTCATTACGAGCCTTCACAGAACAGTTTTGCTGAAAGAACGGTCCTTGCCTCTGACAGCTTTTATTGTTGTTCTTGCTGTGGCTAAAATAAACTAGTAGCTCGACACTTTGTTTTCATCAAGATTATTATAGATATTCTTTCTGCTCGTGCCATTCTGCTCAGTTTCTGGAGCCACCCCAGCAACTGGGATACCTGGTCTCCTGCCAATGCACCACCGAGCATCTGTCCTGTGTGTCTCTCCAGTACCGTCCCCAAGAGGTAACTTCTGTGAGTGTGTGTGTGTTTGACGGTAATGAGAGGCATGTGGCTTCGTTTGATAAGTCCAGAGAAATGTGTTGTGCATTTGGGTTCCAACCGATCCCTCCTTTTCAAGGCTGCAGGAAGTAAATCAGTCATGTTTTAAATGATCCCACGCTCCAGCTGCTGCAGATTTGGAAATTGTTAATGAATGCTGCTCACAGCGTTATCTGCTTGTGGCCATATGGCTCTGTAGGGAGAAACTTCCATCCTGAAGTATTCTGTGCACCTTTCTGCTGTACTTGCAGCACCACTGGAAGGCAACCATCACCGGGCTGGAGGGTGACAAACAAGTCATGTTCAGTAGCCAGTGCATTGCACCTGGGCATGAGAGAGAATTTTATTATTTTTTTTTTACACAGGCTACTAGGGTATTTTTTTGTTTTCTGTGCCAGTGTCGAGTAGACTTTAAAGGCCTTGACTCCTAATGATGTGTGGACAGCATTCTGCTTGGCATACTAATGCATGAAATGAATCCTTTCTGATCACATATTCTGACTTGGAAACTCTCCGATTCCCTTCTCAAGGCTCAGCAACCTTTGGAACGAATGTTCATTCCTTCTCCCCGTATTCCAGTGCCAGAATCCTATCCCCTGTGTGTGGCTAGTGTGAGGCTTTATCATATTGATTGTAGACTAATAAAAAATATGGGTTAAAGGAGACCTCAAACATTCATTTTATCCATCTCCTGCCCAGAAGAGAACTACCTATATGTGGGCCATTCCTGGCAGATATTTATCCAAGTTTACCATGATGCAAACTCACCCATCCCAGACAATCTGCTTCAGTGCGTCTCTAGCCTTACCCATAAAACGTGAATGTCCAGCTTGAATTCCTCTTGCTGCAGTTCATTACATGTCCTTTCCCCAGCATAGGTATGAAAAAAAGGATTATTCCCATCCTTTTTGCAGTGGTCTTTTATGTGTTGAAGACTGTGCATCACGTCCTCCTCCTCAGCCAACGTCATCTTCTCTAGATTAAGCTAGCTCAGTGCTTTCTGTCTTTTCTCACAGATCTTGTTTTCTCGACCGTTGACCTATCGTGGCACCCTCCTCCTAGACTCTGCCCAGTTGATCCACAAACATTTTGAAGTGTGACGCCAGTTGTCGAGCTGAGTTTGTACCAATACCGGTGCTGAAGGATTACCTCCCAAGTCTTAACAGCAGTCTAGCCATACTTCTTAGTATGGTCTTACACATTTTTCACAACAGTGTGACATATTGATGATTCACAGTCTTATTTTGATCTGGTGGAAACCCTTCCCACCCACCCCCTTTTCTCAAGTCCCTCTATACAGGTCTGTTATATAGATGGCAACAACAGTTGCTTTTCAGTGTCTCAGGGACTTGCTTCTCTTTGAATGTTACTGACTTTCCCCCAGGAGAGATGAAAAATGCCCTATGGCTCCCAGATATACCTTATAAAAGCAATCTCCAATATCCTGAAAACGATTACCCCAATTTGCATAGCTGTTCAAAAACAGGTTTCTCCATGCCAGGTCCTTTTAACCCCTATATGAAGCTTTCACCTTCTTTTGGCCGACACCAGCTGGGCCTTGGCCCTCCCTGGCAGCAGAACGGAGCTCCCTCCAGCAATGGGCAGACCAGGAAGGGCTTGGCTTGTGCTGCAGCATCCCATGAGTATGAAAGAGAGTTTTGTCGCCTGTCCTGGTGGAAGGGAGGACTCGGCATAGTTTAAAGGGAGAACACTTATGAGAGCCCTTTGTTAGAAAACCAGTGGCACAGTTAGCGTATTATCTTCTCTTGTTGCTTCGTCGTGCAGTGGAGAGCTGCAACGGTCCCTTTAACATTTCACTGCAGCTTCAAGGAAAGGCCCCTTGGAGTGTTGTTCCAAGGGCTTCAGAGCAGGCCAACAAAAACAGGCAGGGATGATTAAACTACAGACTAGCTGAGGTGAGCTTGACACAACCGCTGATGTTAGGGTCAGCCAGGGCTTGTCTTCCTTCCAGAGGATTTTGCCTCTGGCAGAGGAGGGTTCTGCCTCCAGTCACACAGCTTGCCAGGCTGAAACAGGGAGGCAGTGCTCAGAGAAGAACTCCTCAGTGGCTCAGGGGAGGCAGATAACATCCAGAGGGGCTGCTCCACCATTTTCGTGGCTGTTAGAGTGCGTACGTGGCTGGAGGTGAGCGCTCAGGGGAAGGTCCATAGCAAACGCTGGCTTGACGGCTGTGTGAGGAGGATGTGGCAATGCTCTGCGCAAAGCAATAGGTGGGTTACTCCTCATCTCCAAATATCTTCACACCACCAAGAGTTTCCTACCTGCCTGTGGCCCTCTTCCCCTCCTCCTGTTGCTCAGCCAAGTTCTTTGTCCTCCGTGCTCCCTGCTTGGCCGAGAAGAAAACAGCCCTGCAGCAAGGCCGAGGACAATGCAGGATTGTCAGCCTCCACTGCTGGTGTCAGGGTCAGGCCAGCTGGCAGACTGGGAATCATTTCAGCTCAACCCTTTGGCAAGCTAAATGAGAGGTGCTGGGATCGATCACACACAGGCCTGTAGATACTCATCGTGGGCTAAACGCACTGTTCCCAGAGGATGGTGCTTCACACGAGGGGCATCCCTGCCTCAGCCTCTGTAGTTAAAGAGCTGGACTTGGGGAGAAGACCTGAACTGTACGGAGAGACTTCCAGGAAAGTTAATGCCCTACTATGTTTCCAAAAAACCCACTTTTTTTCTCAACAGAAAATCTCTAACTCTTTCAAAATGAAGCTAGTTGCTGATCTAATTCCAAATGCTCTCTGCTCGACTTGAAAGTGATTTCAGCAACGCTTTGATCTACACCCAAAAGCCACTGGGAATAGCACCAACTGCTCAAACAGGCCAAAGCCAAGAAAGGAAAGGATCCCTACACTAAAAAAAAAAAAAAAAGCATCCTAGTTCCTGAGCCTCCACCAGATCCATGCTGTACCCAAGCAAATTCACAGAGTCTTGGGAATGCTTCTGTTCAAAACCAACAATACCCTCTGGAAAGTCGTGTACTGTTGGGAATGTTTCCCTTCTCTTTCTAGATCACTCTATCCAGCCTTCTAATTACAGCTGGCTAGATTATTTTTACAAATAAATTATCTGACTAATTCAACCCTTTATCCAGCTCATGAATCATTAGCAAACAGACTTTGCTTTCTGTTGCTCTCAGTAATTATTTCATGAATGGTTCATGCAAATAAACTTCAGTCTGTGGGAGGTGTCTGCAGCTTGCTCCCCTCTCCTGTTCAGGCCGTGTAAGTGGCTCCCTCGCTGATGTGCTGTGCTTTCCTGCTCTTGAACTGCATGTCAGAATGCTTTTAATTACGAGATTTCTCCTTCCTCATGCAGAAAATGCCCCTGCCACAGCTGTGCTCCAAACGTTACATGCCAGGCAGAACCCCATTCACACCAGTCCTCATGAATAAGAAACAAAAGAGAGTGGGGGAGGAGTGGAGCTGAGCAGCTGTGCAGAATCTGAATAAATATTCACCGAGTCCCTTTTCTGCAGCATCTGCTGTCTAAGCCTCCTTCTCATGTGCAAATAACACATGAAGGGTGTGCAGGGAGTGCTAGGAGACAGTGGTATGCCGCATTTTTCTACAGGCTGGCCCACAGAAGTTAACAAGTCCTAATAATGTTTCCAGACAGAAATAAAGATCCTTCTGATTATTATAATCCCCGTTGCTGCCTCATCTTCACGCCTTATGTTTTAGGGAAAACATTCTGTTGGGATAGGGCTCCACCAGCCCCATCTCCCTGGGGCATGCAGCTTGGCATATCCAAAGGAGCCAGAGGAATAGCAGAAGTTTTCATGCTAGAGCAGCCCTGTTCATCATTTATCATAGTATCCTCTCCTCAAGAATGATCAGACAGATGTGTTCGAAGATGTAGTAAACCAGCTGTTGACACATCTCATGTTTCCATGTATACTTTGGAAAGAAATGCCTTCGTGACGGTGATCCACTTTGACCTTGACACATGACAATTGGCAGCCGTGGTTGTTTTCACCTACTGGGTAGCCCTGCAAATTCTGCTCTTTTGCACAGGCTAACCTCTTCTTCTCCCTCCGCCCTTGATTTCTCTCTAATATACCTTGCTGTTCTATGGTGAATCCATAGCTCTTCTGCTGAGTGATGTGTAGCCTTTGTGCCCGCGTATTACTGCTTGTAGCCCAATGCAAAAAAGAAAATGCTTTCCGCCCTTTACAAAAAACAACCAAACAAACAAAAAGAACCCACTTGGAATAATCAGCTCACACTTAGCCCTAAGGCAATTGTTCACAAGATGCTATGAGCCAGCTCGCTGTGATTCTGTGTTCACATTCTCTGTTTAATGGTGCTCCCCCATATTTACAACTTTTTATCTGCCATGCCTTGAAGGCACTAACAGACCTTAACTGCCCTGGCTGGCTTACCTGGGCTCTCCATCCGTGCACCCTCTGCCCATTAGCCCAGATCTGAGCTTAAATAAAGCTCCTAGGCTATGTTGCCCATGTACCTGTGCTCAGCTCTGTCCTGGCTTAATTAATGGTTTTTCCAGAGAGATGCTGGATCCACCCTGTAGAAAGCCTTGTCTTGTTCCCTGGAGGGGCCCTGGCCTTGACTCATCACCTTGCCTTGCCTGGGGCTGTCAGTGGACCCTGTCTCTATCAGCACACTGCCTGGTGCTGTGGGGCTGCGCCTGGTTGGTATCATCACCTGTGCTGCCATCACCCTCGTCTACCTGCTTGTCCTCCCTTATATTATCCTCCTGGTTGCTTTATGCCACGAGCAGCATACTCCAAGGGGTTGTCATTTACTCTCAGTGTTGCACCAGGAGATCACAGAGCTGAAAAGATACAGAAACCTGCATATACACCAAAATGCGTGAAGACTCTGACTTCAAAATAATATGACTACCTCAAATCTCTTCCACTCAAAAGCAACCGTAAGTGGCTACCATCTAATAATGGCTAGTATCTCTTGTGGACGATCTTGTCCTGCTGCTGCTGAGGAACTGTCCAGGTCACAAAACTGTCACCGCAGTTGTCTCCCTTACACCCAGCCTCATCAGAAGGGATGAAAAGTTGCTGGAGCCTGTCCTACATTTGGAGTCATCGCTCCTGTGGAAGATGGGGGATTTCAGTCTCGGCAGCTGTCAGGCTGACATCTTTCAGCAACAATAAACTCGACAAAGAGAGTGAAGGGCACTATTATAGACAATTAACCTGATTTCAGAGTATCTATAGCCCCTATACGCATTGCAGCCATTCACAGCGAGACTCCTGCCACGGTACAGGGATTTCTGTTGCACAGTAGCCCTAAGCTGGAGGTGGGAGAGCGTCTTGCGGAAGCAGTGTAGGAGCTTGCTGTGCCAAGTTTGTCAGTCCATAAAAGGCCAGCACAGGCAGCTATCTGTTTTAAGAGGCTATTTGGCTCTTTTTGCTTCCAGAGGGTTTCATTTATTATTGTGGTTAGAGTGAGCTGCTAATATGTTCATCAAAGGCTTGCTTTTCTTTTTTTTTTTCTGGACAAAAACTGAGTTTTCAGAGGAACGGATGCTCATGAGAAATGTTTGTTCCCTTAGAGATTTTAATTCTTCAGAATAAAAAAAGGTACTTGATTCTTCTCCAATTTTTTTGTTTGTTTAGGCTGATGAAGGGGTATTAAAACAAACAAACATTTTTCTATTAGAACTGAAATAGGATGAAATTGCTTGATATGACTGAAGAAAGATGGTCCACATGAAATGAAACAGAAATTATGATTTAGTGTTCATTCCTAAACGAAACAAAGTTGGGGGTGGGGGAAACTGGAAAAAAAAGAAAGCTGTATATTTGGGGGGGGACGTCATGTGTGGAAAACAGCCGCCATATTTTGCTAGTCCTAATGAAAGATAAATGTGTTTGGGTAAAGTGACGGGAGTTTATAACTACTGTTCATCAATTTTAGTCTGACCTCTGGCTACGCATTTCACAGCCACAGACCCCCTGTTGATATTCTTTTTCTAGACCTTTGGCTTCGTTGAATGCAGAATGCTTTCAAAGTGTACATTGCAAAGAGTGAAACTAATAGCAAGATTGCAATCAGCTAAGAAAGCATGCCAGACCGTGAAGATGTTCTGGCATCAGAGCACTGATTTGGGACCCTGGCAACAGGATCTCTCAGATGGCCCTTACTAAGTTGCAGGCTCTTAGATAATGCAGATTACTCTTGTTCCAATTAAAAAAAAAAAAAAAAAAAAGGAAAGAAAAGGATCATAGGGTAATTTAAGTCAGGTTGAAAGGGACCTCAGGAGGTCATCTGGTCCAATCCCCTGCTCAAAGCAGGGTCAACTATGACATCAGACCGAGTTGCTCAGGGCTTTGTCCAGTCTGATCTTGAAAACCTCCAAGGATGGAAACTGCACTTGACCCATCAAACTAATGGTTAATGACCTGAACCATATCACCCTGAAGAATATCATCCATTTTATGCATCTGTTATGCACTTGTCTTCCCACCACAGCAATATATCTGATCATAGCAGGAGAATGTGACACTAAAAGAGCTGTTCAGAAAGGAACTGCCTCTACCAGATAACTACCCTGCTGACTGACCACCACTTCCCTGCTGTCTCACTGCAGGATTTGCATGCATTCACTGTCAAATGTCCACATTCTTTGGTGATAAACATGCGCAAGATCAAAGAACAGACTGAGCAGATCTCCATTTCACTTTAAAACGCAAACTCTCTAAGATGCTGTTTAATCCACAGGTATTTGCATGGAGTCCTAACCTCCTTAGACATCACTTTTTTTGATCCACATCTGTTAATCACCTATGCTGCTTGCTGATAGGCAGGCTGACATCAAATACATGCTGTGTAAAATTCAGGGGCACAATAGTTCTTAATCCCAAAGATACACTCGATGTTAAAGATTCGTATTTCGTACTTGCAAGTTCATTATAATAGCCAAATGCTTGTTATAAATAACTGGGAAAGATCTTTGTGTATAGGAGACCTGTCTAGCACATGTGGTGTCACAAGTGAATGGTAAAAAGTTCTGCGGATTCCTAAGATTCATTTCTGTAATCATGGCTGTGATGGAGGCTGGGGTTACTCACCAGGACTGGATTGGTTCTCCACCAATACCGCTAACTTCAAGTGGCTTTCAATAGCCAAGAAAAAGTAAATTAGGTGTGTCATTATTCACACAGCTGCCTATTTTTAGTAGAACTAACTCCTGAATTATTAGTGGACCATGCAGTATGGCTGTACGCTGAGAAACTGTAGTATCGGGCACTGGAGAGGACAATAGATGGAAAGGCGGATGCAAAGTCATCTTACTGCCTGTTTCATTAGGCACTCTGTGAGACTGGGCTCCTGGTCAGTGAGGGTGATCCTTGTTGTCTCGAAGACACTCGGTGATAATGACAGGAGTTACATTTTTCATTTATTTCTTGTCAATTGGCCCTAGCAGACAGCTTCAGCATATAGCCACATACTCTTTTATCTACACTGGCATATGCCAAGATAGATAGAGTCTAAGTGCCTGTATGTCTAGAAGCTTCATCCTTAAGTCCTTACAGGAGCAGAAAAACCCCAGAGTCAGCAGGAAGGCTGCCAGCACTCAGTCCGAAGCCGCCTGTGAGGGTGTCTGCACTGCTGCTGTAGGGACACAAGAGCCTGCTCCCCCTCTCTTCCAACCAGAACGGTTCTATGATTCTATGATTCTACTCCTAAAGTCCAACGGCACCTTTTAGGGATCCAGGAGAGGGTGGAGAAGAGCATGCCAAGCGGTGGCCAGAAGGAATTGGTGACTCTTGACTTCCTAAAGGTTCTTGCTTTTTATTTTCCACAGGATACGGTATTTTTTTTCCTCCCTCCCTTAAAATGATTTTTTTAGGGCACAACAAACTTTTAGTCTGTTAATGATGTGTTTCGTTCCAAGGGCTGGTATATTCACAGGACTGACTCTTACACAGACAGAAATTTCAAAACAAAGGCCCTAAAGAAAAAGAGGTTTCTAATACCTAATCCGAGTGTCTCTGTACATATTCTGGGCCTGATTTCAGGAATTCAGTTTTGGTATATATTTTTAAGCCATATTTATAAGACATTATGTTATGAATGACCCATATATTTTATATGAAAAAAGAATCCTTTGTTAAAACAGTTACAGATGCCTGATGGTAAAATCCACCTACAGAAATGGTTACTGGCAAAGAAAAGCCCTCAGCATCCCCTCCTTTAACATATCTCAACCCAATAAAAGATATTCACATTTTCAGCTAACTGAATCCCACCTCTATAAATAAGACACAAGTATTTTGAAAATGTGCAGTAACACAATAAATGCCAACTTTCTTGAAAGTCGCACTGAAAGTCAAAAGTTCACCTCTCTGAAAAAACAAGATGGATGTGCACTTTCTGCAGCACAGAGGGTGTCAGATGTGTTACTTTTCCAGGGGGAAGGAAGAGATTGTACTTGAGATTTTCCATTTTAGTGCATTTGAGAGACATTTTTTATCCATTTACTCTTCTAGCATCAGTAGCAAGAAAGTGTGTGTGAAAGAGGTTACTGAAAATATAAAGCCATTCAATAAATCAATACTGTGCTTTCACTTGGAATATTGTGTTCAGTCCTAGTCACCAGCCATCAAAGCGGTTGCAGTAGAAATGGAAGAAGCTCAGACACCGGTGACATGAATGATTATCTGCTTGGGAGGCTGCTGTTAAAGAAAGATTGAGAAGGATGCGATCCTTTAGTTTAAAGAAGAGACAAATAAGAATAATTAGGTTAGGGGAATATAAAACAGCAAACGGAACAGGAAAAGTAGAGTTAGCATTTCCTGGGACTCTCCATTAAGGCAAACACTGTGAAAATTCCCAGCCTGGATCATTTTTGCAAGTGATTTAATATATATTATTGTAATAACTACTGTTTAATACAGCAACATTTAAACCCGTGTGCTTTATAGACAGACTTAAAGACAAGAAGCACCTACTCAGCATTCAGACTCACCATCCTGCAGGACAGTTGTAACCACTCCCTGTCAGCACAAGCCAGCACAGAAGGAAAATTCTGCAATCAATCACAAACATAAGTTTCAATAAATATTTCTACCAACAGGTATAGAAGTGCTGTACCCTTCTTCCTTCCTCTGCCTGTCTATTTTCGACTAACACTGCAATGAAGCACAAGTTTTCACTAACCTGATCATTAGGTTATTTAGGTATCATTAGCTAATTTAGGTCCTGTAACATTTCGGGCTCGGTGAGACAATTCCTTCGAACACATCAGTGTTCAGCAGCTGAACTTTCTCTGCCAGTACGGCAGTTTTTGCCTCTCTTTGTTTAGATGCTTCCAAGTCTTTCATAGTCTTTAATCTTATATTATGTGGGGTCCAAGGGAGAGAGGAGTTAAGCCACATAAATAGCTACTTGGGACTTGATCAGTGTATAAGAAGCATTGTGGTACAGTTGCTTTTGTTAGCAGGGGCTAGATTAAATCGCCTTGCAGAGGTCTTGCATTCATATGTTCCTAAATAATTGCACTTCTCGCTGCAAAATTTTCCAGCTTTCTAATTAGTAAAGTGTGTCCAATATGAAACCCTGCAGCATTTTGCCCCATTGCAAGCTAAACATCTGGTCATACTCCTGGTTCTCCCTGCTGCAAGCTGAACATCTGACCCATAGGACAGTTTACTCGTCTTAGTTTCCTTAAGGGCTATCTGCTATTATTTCTTTTATTCACGATGAATAATATCTTATTCCCTCAGCTGTCCTGCTGAAATAAAGAGGGCCACTAGCGACGGAGCAAAGTACAGCTACATGCTGGGGGAAGTGGCGGAATTTGTGAGACCTAGTTGAAAAAGCAAATTTGTCATATTATCTCAGAGTCTGGTAAAACAAATCCTGACAATTCCATCCTGAAGGCATGGAGCACATTTGCACAGGGAGGCTTGGGGTGTAAATCATGCTTTGCTCAGAGCTTAGGCAGTAAGAACTATGGAGCCCATGTCCCGAGGTGGCTTCCCGCAAGAGCGCTCTTTAAGCACCACCAAGGCATGTTGCAATGCAATGCCATGATTTTTTTGTCTATAGTCTTCACTGGGACATCAGGACCCCAGGACTCTGAGTGCCAGGAAAGGTAACAGCCACCTGACACCATATCCCCATCAGCCCAGGGTTTCACTCCAGAACCCTCTGCCACCATCGGGGAGCCCTAAGCTTTTGTGACAAATATGTTTCTCTTCAGCCACGCTACTGCTAAACCTTTTTGCCCGTAGCACTGCTGACAATCCAGCCATGATTAACACTGTTCAGATGGAGCTGAGCTCCTCTTCCATTTCATCATGCAGACAGCAGTATGAAAGGCTGAGGAAACAGCTGATGTGTCCCTTTCTCTGATGTATTCTCTTTTAAATGCTTGACTCAGCTGAGAGGTGACCAAGCATCTCCTGAACGATTTGCATTGGAGCAGGCACCTGAGCTTTTCCTCAGCCCAGAGTGACACAAGTGCTGGTACTTGGTGACTTGATGCTCACAATCCACTGAATGCGGCAGGGGAAAAGATGAATCACAGGCAGGCAGAGAAGGTGGTTGCAATCTGGGGCAAAGGAGTAAGGTACCTATCCTGACCCATGTTCAATGGCAACGGAAACTATAGCTTGCAGCAAGCTGGACAAAAATATCCTACATTTTTTTGCATAGAGGTTGTGTTGTGAACATACACTGGAAGTGGATTTTGGACTAATTGCCATTTTACACACTACATTTCCCAGACAAACTGCTCATTGCCCTCTTGGGTGTTTACTGTTTGTTTATGCTGTACAAGAGCAAGCTGAGGCATATAAGTAAATAAGAACTCTTTCTGGTGTTGCACTTAGTGATAAAAGTGTCAGAGGTTGTGGCTGAGAGTCTAAACTAATGATAAGCATAAATCGAGAGCAAGCTTCTGATAAAGGTATGCATTATGCCAGGGAGATTTGTTTTTTCTTGCTTTGGTTTGTTCCCTACTAGCCACTGCTGGAGGAACACCAAGCAGCATAACCAATGAGTCTCTCCCTTACAGAGGAGGTGAGGACACTGGCTGGGTAGATGCCTGTCTTGCTCCAGGAAGAACCAGCATTGGCTGTCTTCCCACAGCCTGCTCCAGGAGAACCCAACAAGCCTGCTATGGGTTGGGAAACCATTTGTCAATTGAGTCAACTTCTCTTTCCTGGTGATCCCAAAGATTTGAAACTGATGAGTGAGACCTCAGCATCTGTGGGATTGGCTCTTTATGACAACAAGGAATTTTTCAAGAGATTATACGGAAATTTTAATCTATATTATCACTCTATCTATACGTGTATGACTATCAGCATTGCAAGATCTCCTGTCTCAGATTTATTATTTGGTGTTTGATGTCCTCTGATGCAAAGCTTTTTCTCCCGTCTAACTGACTGTCCCCTGCTCAGCAAACAGTCCTTGTAACCCAGGCCCCAGGGAGGCTACAGAGGAGACATCCTGTTATGATGGACAGTTGCTCATCTGCCTCGGAAGCTCCTGCCTGCACGACATAAGACATTACCCTCTGAAAACCCTTGGGAAGATGGAGGGATGTCACTGATCCCCAGTCCATTGCTAAACAACTATGCATGTGACGTGGCCAGCACCACTGGCCCAATTTCAGTGAACACTGCGATATTTAACTAGAGGGAGAGCAACTCAGGCAAGAAAGACGTTTACCTGGAGCATAGAGGGAAATAATCTGACTTGCCTTATGGCTACTAGCTAAGGGACTCCCTGACCTCCAGAGCAGTTGCACAGATTCAGCTGCGTCCTGGACTCTGTCTCATCATCTTTGGACCAAAGTACAAGAGGTACCTTTCCCACTAACTCCCCACAAAACTCCCTGCAGCTGTAAATATGAGAAGCAAAGACATTTTTGCCTTCCTTTACTTAGTATGTCTTGGCGTTAAATATCGTATCGTGAGCTTACTGAAGACAGGCAGACTTGACAGGTGTCAAGTTCCAATGCAGTAGTTTTTACGGTTCTTATAGGCAAAAGAGCAAGCCATCTCCAAAGCTAGCCCCTAGCACTGTTATAAAACAAGGATGCTGATACGATCCTGACACCGGATCACATACTCCACGCCCTGAGAGCCTAGCCACAGTGTGCAGGAGCGAAACACTAACACTGAATTCAGCTGATCGCAAATAAACTGCGCTGATGCGGCAGCGTATATGGGAAGAAATGTTTCAGCTGCTCATGCTGCAGTGCAACGAGACACTGTAACAAGCAAAAGAAATTAGAAATTCCCATCAATATAATTGGCATTGCTGAAACCTGGTGGGACAATTCGCATGACTAGAATGTTAAAATCCACGGGTTTAATCAGTTTAGGAATAAGTGAGTAGATAAAAGAAGTGGAGGTGGCAGTCTGCATTAAAGACATCATTACTTGATTTAGAGTTATTGATAATCCAGAACCAAAGGATGTTGAATGCATACGGATTAATGTGTTACCTAATAACACCCGGGAGGCATGCTGGTACAGGGATGTTCCAGACTGCTAAATCAAGCCAGAAAATAAAGTGAGTTATTCTTTAAGCACCCATCTCTTCTTCATACCTACTGTAGAAGGAAAAAAAAAATGAAAGCACTGTTTTAAGGAGCTTTGACTGTAAGGATATATGCTGGAGCTGATAGAGTTTAAAGGTTTCCAAAATTACCGATGATAATGACTGTGAGATGATTACACTAAATGTGGGCAAACAGAGGGCAGTTGCAAAGAGCTAATTTCTCACCAGCAGAAGAAAAATACAAGCGAAATTGATGGGGGAAAAATTAGGCATGAAAGATGAATGAAAATTGGCAGGTCTTACAGAAGAGTTTGTTAGAAGAAAGTATGGCTTTGCAATCAACAAAAGGCATGCTTTGGCTGAGAGCTCGTCATCCTTATTCAGCTGCAAAGTCAAAGCAGCAATCAGGAACTGGAAAGACACATATGATAAATGGGTTATACTGTATCAAGAAATAGATGGCAGTCAATATAAATTAGAAGCCGTGACTACAGAAAATTGATAAAGGAAACTAAAGACAAGTTGAAAACAAGTGACTGGTAGAGCTAAGGACACTAAGGAGAAGTTTAAGTGTGTTAGGAACTAAATAAATTCTGTCAATCGGTTGCATAGATCCGTGACTAATGGAGATAATATTTTATATTGGAAAAAGGAAAACCGACTTAAGTACTTTTTCTGGTCTGTATAAAAAAAAAAAAAATCGTAAGGGGATGCAGAAGTACTTTCCAGTCCATTACTGTCTGAAGATATTAAGCATCCCCTGCTAAGGTTAGATATTTTAATGTTTGTAGATCTGAATGACTTGTACCCAAGAGTCCTAAAGAGTTCGCTGTGTTACCTATTGATTAGAGACAGTAACCTGCAGTAAACAACTCTTGGCATGGAGGGAAAATCTTAGAAGACTGGGAGAACGCTAATGCTGTGTTAATGTAGCAAAAGATGCAAGCAGCTTATTCGAAGTAATGGTAGGTCAGATAGATAGCCAGATGTCAGCTGCTGACAAAGTAATGAGCAGAAATATAATTAATGCCAATCAACATGTTCTTACTGAAAGAGAACATGTCAAACCTGTTGTGATGTTCTTGAATTCGCAAGTTTAGCTGATGAAGATAACCACACAGATTTCTGTTCACTTAGTAGCGCATGACATTATGATTGAAAAATAGACCTGAGATGATTTTACAACATCCATAAAGCACATCATAAATGGATTAAGAATAAACAGCTGCAAGACCTCTAAAAAGAGTTGCCAGGAGGAACTACTCTTCAAATGGGGACGGTGTCTCACACAGCTCCACAATCAGAGCTGGGCCTGATGCCTAATGATCTGTAAGTAAATAAAAAATCACAGCCAGTAAAGTTTACAGAGATATAAAGTTTGGCAGAGTAGTAAATACAAGAAAAAAGGCAGTCATAGACCCTGCACTGCATTTAATAGCAAGTGGGTGCTTGCAGACAAAATGCATTTTGATGTGGTTCAATGCAAAGCTAAGAAGAAAGAGCACAAGCCATTGCTACCAAATGTGCCTCAGTACACTTTGATTCCGAATAGGATGTAGTGGCTATGCAAGCCAGCGATGTACCACCATGTGATAAAGGGGGCTAATAAGAGCCTTGAATGCAGAAGAAAAAGATGTTTCTTACTTCTCTGGTGTAGAGAGGTTATTTTATGTTTGTATAACAATCTAAGTGAGACTAAGTCTAGAATAATATGTTCAGTTCTGGTGTCCATCCATTAAAGGATTCTAAAAAATCAAAGAGAAAAGAAAATAGCCACAAAAATGTTTAGAGGGCTGGAAAAAGTGCCTTACAATGTTTAGCGTTTAGCTTGTTCAAAAAGAAGACTGAGAAGTGACTTGATTGCAATGTACAAGTACCTTCATGGGGAAAAAATGCCAGCTACTAAAGGGGTCTCTAATCTAGCAGGAAACAACAGAGTAGGAGTCACTGACTGGAAGCTGAAGCTGGACAGATTTGTGCTGGAGACGAAGCATGAATTTCAACGGGGAGGGTGGTTAACCAGGAAACAGCCACTGGTGTAAGATACGGACGTCCCATCCCCTGCTGTCCTTAAATCAAGACTAAATACTCATCTGAAAAAAAGATGTTTTCACAGAACCACAGAATCACAGAAGGGTAGGGGTTGGAAAGGACCTCTGGAGATCATCTAGTCCAACCCCTCTGCCAGAGCAGGGTCACCTAGAGCAGGCTGCACAGGACTGCGTCCAGGCGGGGTTTGAATCTCTCCAGAGAAGGAGACTCCACACCCTCCCTGGGCAGCCTGTGCCAGTGCTCTGTCACCCTCACAGTGAAGAAGTTTTTCCTCATGTTCAGACAGAACTTCCCATGTTCCAGTTTGTGCCCGTTGCCCCTTGTCCTGTCGCTGGGCACCACTGAGAAGAGTCTGGCCCCATCCTCTTGACACCCGCCCTTGAGATATTTGTAAGCATTGATGAGGTCCCCTCTCAGTCTTCTCTTCCTCAGGCTGAACAGCCCCAGCTCCTTCAGCCTTTCCCCGTAGGAGAGATGCTCCAGTCCGCTCATCATCTTTGTAGCCCTCCGCTGGACTCTTTCATCAAACACAAGTTCTTCCTGTCATTACAGTGGCAACGGAGTAAGAAGGCAAAAGACCCGTGGTGCACAAAAGGTCAGACTGCTTGATCAAACTGTGATTCCTTTCAGCCTGAAACTCGGCAAAGCCAGGAATTACTTTTGCATTCGCTTGGTCAAATGAGCCACGCTGTAAAAATCTGATCTCCAAGAAATAAAAACAGGGTCTGTTCCTGCCGACTGCAAATGTGGTATTCCCGTCAACTGACCGTCCACCATGGAAGCAGATGGGGAGCTTGGAGAATCACAACTAACACTGTGCTGCTCCTTCATCTGTCTTTCTTTTTGTTGCCTTTAGAGGTTTGGGTAGCAATCCCTAAAAATCAGCAAAACATGAGCACGAGATCATCTGTGGCATAGCGTTGTGGAGAGTGTTGAACTCATTTCTCTCATCTGGAAGATCGTCTTTAACCACAACCCTTTGGTATTGCTCGGTAATATTGTGTTGTGCGGTAGTGTAGCAGGGAAAGAATTTGCACAACGCAGGACCAGCTAAAGGCAGCTGCGGAGCCATGAAAGATCTTTAATTCCCAGGACAAAACAGCACTGCCCTCCAAGAGAATACATCCAAACCAGTTTAGGGCTCTTTGAGTCATCTAGTCAGACTGGCTGCATAGCACAGACCATAGGAGGGTAAGAATTGCCTAAATTTATGGGGGGCCTCCAGCACTGACAGGCCGTGTACTAGTGTCCACTAGCCGGAGGACACTGCACCTCACCTCCTATTTGAGGTATGAACGCATGTTCATACCAATACTGTTTCTCTGCCTGCCAGCCCAGGGGCTGGGTCCTGCAGGTCGAACTGGCTGACTTCTCCCTGCAATCTGAGAAAAGGGAAAAGAATGGAAAAAGCCAAAGGGAAAAAAAACGCAACTCCATTTTGCAGCTAATTATTAATCATATGCGGTTTCCCAGCATTTCCAAAGGAGTTCCTTGATCCCCTCAGGACTATGCCTTAGCCTTATAATTCAGAAACAAGCTTTTCTCTTTCTCTCTCTTTTAGCACATCTTCTTCTGTTCTTTTGCCTCTTTTCCCCTCTCCATATACCTTCATTCCTTTCTCTGATCCTTCTTTCCCCAGCTCCCACTTTCCAGCTTCTGTTTTCTGTATCTCCTTCTCTTCCATCATCTCTTTTGCTCCATACTGTTTTCTCTCATATTCCCTCTCTCATAGCTCTACAACAGCAGTGCCCTGACACAGAAAAAGTGATCTGTTCCTACAAGAATAATGCAGCTGCAGCCCCGGCCTATTTAATGAAAGCCTTGAGTATATGGCAAGAACGGCTTGTGAGTCCCTGAGGTAGAGGTAATATTTTGTATTAATATTTGATATCTTATTTAGGATGCTAAATCAGATGCATGAAATCTCCCGGGAAGAATTGAATGTGGAGTTCTGTTTAAATGATATAGTGCTAAGCCAGGCTGCCGGACCACCCCCTCTTGTCTTCCAGCCAGACCTCTCTGAGCTGCCCTGCTTTTAGATGGAGCACAACCTGCTGTCAATCTGAAAACCAAGGGAATAGTATTTATGAAGCCCCTATATTGCTTAGGTTAAAATTTCCTGCAACTGCTCTGTCCCTCAACTTTTGTCTTGAGTTATTTCTTTCTCTGGTGGAGTGCCTAACACCAAATGCTGAGTCAGATCCCTTCCTACATACCTTAGGACAAGCAAAGAAGATGATTGTGCATTTTTTACTCTCTCACACACACACACACATATGCAGAGGGACTTCATCCCCTCTCTGCATCCACATATATGTCACAGGGGGAATTAAAAAAACTATCATGCACTCTCTCAAAATGCATAAAGACAAAGTGATTTGGCCCCTGTTGAAGACGAAAACTTCCCAGCTTTCCCCTCAAAGCTCCAACCAATTAGTGCTTGTGCTGTCCCTCATGTTGCTCCCAAAAATCTGCCTTCCTGCAGGTGATTCTGAGACTTTCAGCTCCAGAGCAACCTCGTTCTTCCAGATCTGCTCCTGCAGCCCCTGGCTGAGCTCTTCTCTCCCCTTCCTGAAACCCTGCATCTCGAAGTGGCACTAGCAAAATCCTCTTTCCCTTCCCAAGCCTAAAAGCGGAGGGTAGCTCTGGGCATGTTTTGTTCTGATTGCATTTTTCTGTACTTGCAGGGGTGGGAGGGAAGGTGGATGCATTCTCTATTTCTCTCTCTTCTACCCCTACCTTGAAAAATATCTCCTTCTTTCCTGAGTGTTGTGGTTTAACCCCAGCCAGCAACTATGCACCACTCAGCCGCTCGCTTACTCCCCCCACCAGTGGGATGGGGGAGAGAATCACAAGGGTAAAAGTAAGAAAACTCGTGGGTTGAGATAAAGACAGTTTAATAGGGAAAGCAAAAGCTGCGCGCAAAAGCAAAGCAAAACAAGGGATTCATTCACTGCTTCCCATGGGCAGGCAGGTGTGCAGCCATCTCCAGGAAAGCAGGGCTCCATCACACGTAACAGTTACTTGGGAAGACAAACACCATCACTCTGAACATCCCCCCCTTCCTTCTTCTTCCCCAGCTTTATATGCTGAGCATGATGCCTATGGTATGGAATACTCTCTTTGGCCAGTTTGGGTCAACTGTACTGGCTATACCCCTCCCAGCTTTTTGCACCTGCACATTAGCAAAACCTGGGAAGCTGAAAAAAGTCCTTGATCTCTTAGCAACAACTAATAACATCAGTGTATATTATCAACATTCTTCACATACCAAGTCTCATACTAAATCCAAAACACAGTAGCTGAGACAGACACTGAGAGAAGACGATGAGGTGAGAGGGAGTAAGGAACAGCGGGCAGAGGCAGACCCTGCCTCTCGCTGGACCCCTCATTGCCTTTTCTGCTGCAGAAGGCAAGCAAGATCAGGGAAGATGTGTCTTTCATGCCACAGGCGTGGCTTGTGTTCAGACAGGCATCAGTGCTGCAGGACTTGTAGTCAGACAGGAATCACGAGGCTTGGGAAAAAATTATTTCTCTGGCCTGGAGTTTTGGTGTCAAGAGGTCAGAGCTATAAGAAGCTATGATCTTTGTGTACCGCTTCTTGAAGCTAACGTTCCCATCTACTCTGCCCCAAGAAGCCCTAGCACAAGGGCTCCTCACTGCATGCCTACTACCCTTCATCTAGGCACTTTCCAAAAACACTGTACCTGGCCGGGTTCCTTTCTTGAGGATGCAGCATCTCAGCATGAGAGCCACCTCAGCAAATGGGGCAGTGGGAGAAGGGAGGTTACCTGCCCTACAAACACTCAGAAGGGCAGTGACAGGAGTAGCGAGAAAAAACACGCGCTTTTTTTTTTCCTTCTGGGCTTGGGCAGACTGACAGGCACAATGAAATGTGTGGGTGTCACTTGGCAGGTGTGAATCGTTCAGGCAAGCTACAGTACACATATTTAGTTGTTTTAAACTGTCTTCATACATCAGACCTCACCGCCCCTTACGCAGATTTATCGCCACAATCTTTCATTGAAAGGATTAATGTCATCCAGACCTGGCTGCTTTGGCCATTTGCATCAAGGCTGCCAGCCTGGTAGTCGACATTTCCTCCATGGCCGTTTCTTTTCTGAGTCATTTAGGAGAAGATCAGCACAGGGAAGGGGAAATTCTGGGGTTGTACCCCCAGCATCCTTCAGGTGAAGCAGTGTCCTGTCAGTAAAATGACTCTCCGTGGCCCCTCTCTGCTAATACGCAGCGCCGTGCCTCAGCTGAGCAGAGGAATCCCACCCAGAGCCTGGGGGCAGGTTTGAGGAGGAGGTATAGCCAGAGGTCTGGGCACATACACACATTCTCCTGTTAAACGCCAAGGCTGACTCACTGTGTGACCCTTGCAGGCAAACCACCCCCCTTTGCTGAGCTTGTTCTCCTGCGTGTGAGTTAGGGCTGGTGGCAGTCACATAGCTAGGTGCAAGATGGGGAGTCTAAACTTACTACCACGAGCAAAAAATCGTTGTTGATGTTGAGCAATTAGGCGTGTGTTTGTGTGTAGTGTTTGGCAGAGTGCAGTGCTAGATCTGGCTTCGTACAACCAGAGGATTTTATTTTTTTCCTGAGGAATAGTGATCAGGTTTATCTCAAGAATAAATCAGAATAACTTTCCAGTTCTTCTAATTTCCTCACGGAAGCAACACGAATATTTTTCTTACCCCAGAGCTAGCACCTTCTTCTCTCTCATTCACCGCTGGCCCTGTGTTTCCCCACCTGGCTACACAGGAGCACTTAGCTTTCCTTTATCAGGCTGCCTGCCAGCACGGTTAACCTACCAGTTCCTCAGCAGAACCATTACGCTTTTGGGGAAGCAAAAACCCACTGCTACCACAGATAGACAGCCCTGCCTCCCTCGCTCTGCACAGTGCACATGCACGGTTGCTCCCCGTATGCACGGATTACCTCCTCCCCACAATTAACCACTATTTCCATGGCTTCTTGTTTGTTTTTTTCACCTCAGGGCTGCAAAACCGAGTGGCACCTTGTTATATGCGCATCCTTCTCTCTCTGTGTATTTCAGCAAGCCGACGGATGCTGGCCTCTCACTACACGAAGCACAGACCTGAAGGCTCTGCAGAACTGCGTTACTGCCAGACAGCCTCTCTACACTACTGTACCGTGGCTCCCAAGGGCACATTTTCTTCCTGATATAAAATACACTGTTCTTCATGTCCTTCTCTCGGCTACTGCTCCCAGTCCTATTTTGGTCATATACATTTGTGCTATAAATGGTCTCCTAAAATCAGAGCTTATCAACATCGGGTCTGGGCTCAGGGCTTCATTTATTGCATCAAAGGTGCATTGACGTTCTTCCATCTAATTTACTTCTCTTCTTTTTGGCTTTTTTTCAGCAAATTGGTCAGAGGGACATGGTAATAAGCAAAAATGCAAAAATAGATCTCTGATAATAACCTTCTACCCCTAAAATTGTCTTGCTTTTCGGAGCTAGGAATTCAGCACTTCCCCTACGACTCCAACTTTAGAAACTACTTGGTTTTGATTTTCCCAACACTCATTAGACGCTTTAGGTATTGGCTCTCTGAACCAGCCAGTGTATGTTTAGCAGGGAACGTAAAGAAGAAGGTGGCTGATAGCCATCCCCAGCGTGACTATTTAGTTTTTGAACTAATTTCACTGGGGTTGAACGTCTCTTCAATCAGTTCTGTAAGGGATCATGTCCCCTAACTAGGCTGCCATATCCTCTGCTTGGGGCTGTAGAAATAAATCCACAAGATGCTGGAAGGCATCTGTGGCCCCCAGAGTCCAGAGAGCAGCGCAGCCTTTTAGAGGTGGCAAAGCAGGTTTGCATTTACATCCCTCCCCAGGGCAATCAGCCATACACGCTGGCAAGGTCTAGTGTGGAAATGTATCTGGCTCTGCTTTGCACATCTAGCAGATCGTCTAGGTGAAGCAGAGGGTAACTGCGGTGCTTCAAAGCAGAAGTTAACTCCTGGGAAGCACCGAGTGCTACGAAGAGACAGCAAAGACGGTGATTCTGTTAGCTGCGGACACCAACACCTGTGCTGCTTCCTTCCTTCACCCACCCTTTGGAGGACTGTTTGTGGGGAGAAGCATGTCTTTTTGATATCCGTTGCCCTGCATTAGTCTGCCTTTGCCTGTGTATGAACACTTTGGTAAACTTGTTAAGGCTGTGAGCTCTTCCCGCTGGCTGTCCCTTTGGCTGCGTGCCCCTCGGTCCCCCGACGACTGTGTGCTTCCACCTACAAAAATAAAAAAAAGGGAGAGTCTTTTTTTTTTTTTTTCCCCCCCACTTCTGTAGTACAGTTCAGAGCTTCGTGGGATTTCATTCAAGCCAGAGTCGTAGTAAATCAACTTCAAAGATTCTCCTCTGACTGCTCCATCCCATAACCTTCACACCCCCCTTCCCTGCTCAGCCCAAACAGCCCCTGCCATTTTGCCAGCCGTTTATCTTCAGTTGCAGGTACTAACAACAAAGCTCTTCCTCATTGCCAGCCTGATTACTTTTATCAGCCAGCCTGCCTTGCTGCTTTTGTCTGAGATTTTCCCCTACAAGCTTCTCTCTCTTATCTCTAAACTGTAGTGGAAGTGTTTGGGGTTTAGCTTTGGACTGAGGTCCAGGAAGCTTTAGGCTGTCAGCCATACAACACATCAAACGGAGAAGGTCCTGCTGAATCCTGCGCAACCTCCCACTGGACAAACAAAATGTAGGACAAAAATCACCTGAGCTCCATTCACCTGCTTACGTTTCTTCTTATGGCCTGATTCATCCTCTCTAATAATTTGTCCATCCAGTGATGATCAAAGGACATTCAGATGGCCTTTCCTGGGGGAGGAAAGCCTGGAAGTAGCCCTCAACTCCATCAGAGTTTCTCAGCCTACTCAGAAATGTTTAACCAAGTCTTGCAGAGCTCTTTCTGCTGTAGTGCTGTGTAATGGAGCTCCCTCTGGCCATCAGGTCATATTATCACAGATAATCAGAGCGTATCAGTTTCACACAAAGCTCAGCCAGACAAGCGAGACAAGACAGTCTCCAATGCACCATGAATATCTCACTCACATCACACATCATTTTGCTTTTAGCAAGACCACCCTGTCACAGCGTATAATGTATGGTACTCATCTTACAGGGCAGCAGTGAAAATCAGGTTATAGCTGTGAAATGTTTTATTGCTAAGGCCTATTTATTTTTTTTATCCTTAATCTGAATCTCATCATCTCAATATCTAAGCTTCTGTGTTTGTTTTAGGGTTTTTTCACCACCATGCCTCAGAAAACACTTCCTTCTGCTCAGTAACATCAGACCATAGAGTTTTTCAAACTGCAGCAGGGGATGAACCAGTGTGCCGCAGTACTGATGATCACAAGGCAAGGAAACATGGCCAGGAACCAACATAGAGTGCAAGAGGTTTCTTGCCCGAAGGAAAGTCACGTGGAGGAAGAGGGTGAACCTGCATCCAGCTTCCCCTCCGTCTTTCAGACTGCAGTGAGCAAGGAAGGATCATGCGGGATCAGAGAGACGTGGTGGGATGTTACTCACAACTGGAGCCATGGTCATGGATGGGTTACAGGTTGCTCAGGAAGGACAGACAGGGGAGAAGAGGATAAGGAGTTCAGTCCTATGTAAAGGAGCTCCTTGACTGCACAGAGCTGTAATGAAATGGTCAGCCTCTGAATCAAGGTCAGCAGAGAAAGAAACATGGGGATGTTGCATTAGGGATCCATCACAAACCTGACCAAGAGGAGGAATTGAATGAGGCTTTCTAAAAACAGCTAACAGAAGTCTCCTTACTGCAGGCCCCGGTCCTCACAGAGGACAGCAACCATCCAGACACCTTCTGGGAGGGCAACAGGAAACCCAGGAATTTCCTAGGAAGCTCAGAATGCTACAGGAACAAACCAACGCTCTTCTTCCTGCTCACAAACAGGGAAAATTGGTGGTGATTGTGGCCACAAAGATGGCCCATGGTAAAACCATACTGTGTTTGGACCACAGTAACCATACAATAACTGAGTTTAGGATCTAGAGGATGGCTGGGAAGGTAAACAGCAGAGTTGAGACTCTGGACTTTCAGAGAGCAAACTTTGCCTTTTTTGAGAGACTTTCTAGGCAGAATCACCCGAGAAACTGCCCTGGGGGATTAAGTTACCCAGGAGAGCTGACTGGCTTTTAAAGCAAAATAATTGAGAGCTTAGGAACAAACAATCTTACTGGGCAGGAAGACTGGGTATTTCAGCGTAAGGCCCACTTGGATAAGCAAGGAACTTCTCAATGAATTAAAATGCAAAAGGAGAGCATACAAGCAGTGGAGACAAGGATAGACATCAAAGGAGGAGTATAGAACCATTTCTTGGATCCTTGGGGATGAAATAATGAAGACCAAAGCAAACAAGGAGCAGAGCGATAGAGATTGGAAAACTCAGCAAGAAATGTCCAGATGGGATTCATTTTAAAAAGTCAAGGCTAAAATATTGCTAGCACATACTCAGCAAATAGAAGATATGTGAAATGTTTCTGGTAACAGCATAGATCCTAGGGAGAGGAAGCACCAACTAAACAGAAGGTTTTAATATAAAAATGTGCTGAAAATGATCCTTGTTGCTTTGGGCGCCTAACAAAGATGGGGAACAATCTGACTCTGGCAAGAGTTTACATCAGCTGTTTACTTGTAGGACTTCTGGCAATTTCTGGAACTGGAGATCAGAGAAAAATGATGAGACCAGTCAGAGGACTAGAAGGTCAAATTTACAGCAAGTATTACAGAAGTAAAATCTATATCTGTGGGATAATAGATGACCAAAAGGGAACAGAGCTATTCATCAATAGCTAAAGGGCAAGGCTGCTAAGGAGGCAGGGAACCAAGCTGGCATAAGCAGGAGCAAAAGGGGATATTTCCAACTTGGTGTCAGGAAAGTTACGTGGCCAAAGTTGCACTGGGTCATGGAAAAGTTTCCTGCGGGCAGAGATGGAAACTCTCTCAACTTCATTTCACTTGTATGGCGGCCTCTGGGCTAGATAACACAGAGTGATCTGTGCCAGCAGTGGGCGGGAGTTTTTGGAGCCAGGACGTGAGAGGAGCAAGGAGAGAATGGTGTCAGGTCCTAAGAAGGGAACAGTGCCACGATGTTTGACTGCCCTGGGTTTCTGCCCACCATATGCTCTTCTGCTTTTACCTGAACCAACACATCCACCGGGGATTGCTGCCAGAGATCAGGGTTTGGCTCAGAATACAAACCTGATTTCTCATAACCCTTATTTCTTGGTCTCATTGGAACAGAACTGACTTATCTCTACCTAGAATGACACAGCACAGCAGGAGCTACAAGCATCTCCCATGGACCCATTTCCTCTCTCCAGGCAAGAGTGTTAGTCAGGTCATGCAGTTCCTTTGCAGTAAAGTCCCGTTCAGTCAGATGAAAGGGACACAAACAGGATTTGGATTAAGAAGGCATTGGAAAGGAGTGGGGGAAGGATGCTGGATGTCTGGGAGAAGTGAATCCTTTCTCACTGGGGGCCCTTTTGGCAGGAAAAATCAAAGTGGGGCCATATAGACACAGACTGCAGGAGCAGAGACCTGCACATCTGGGGCAAACTGAGTGCTATGTAGGGTAGGGAGAGTCTGCATCATGGTTCCCCAATCCTGCGCTCTCTCCCCACCACATACGCCCCCTTCCCGAGGGGCTGCCTCATAACTTTTTGCATCCTATCTCCTGGCTCTTCCACACTGGGCCTGCGACTGCAGATTTAACTCTTAACATATAGGCTTCAGAGAGAAGTGGCAGCTTCGGGTAACTGCAGTCTGATCAACTGGAGAGCTGCCCTGTCCGTGTAGATGGCAAAATGCAGGCGATTCCCCCATCTCCCCCAGCCGGCTCACACCTTGCGGCGCCCTGACTGAGCGCCGAGCTGCCAAGAGAGGAATCCCTCACTCACCCCTGACAGCTGCCGAGCCGTCAGAGAGAAGAGCACTTGGTAATGATGCGTACGCTTTGCTCTGTCAACACAAAGATTTGTCCCCTTGCTACCCTCCCCAACCTCACCCTGCGGCTGGATTTCAGCCAGAGGAAGCCCTTTAGAAAATGGAAATGGATGCATCTTTCACAGTCATTAGCGTGGATCGTGCTAATGGGATGTCATGACAAATACTGACAGTTAGCTGAGGGCAGCAGCGTTCACTGCGAGACTCCAAATGAGAGGGCAGCAGATGCTACGACGAGCTCCAAGTGTGCCTGTGGAGGGGGAGGATGCAGAGGGAAGGCAAAGGCAAGCTGGCGGGCGGGCAGGCTGGTGACGAGAGAGCAGAGCTTGCTGCTGCAAGGTCACCAGCCTGAGAGCCGTCCTGGGTGCCAGCAGCGCTGCAAACGGAGAGCAAGGGGGGTAAGGCCCTGTGACGGGTGGGCATTTTGCATGTTAGAAAGGCGAGGTGCTGCGGAAATGTCAGGGGGATCCCGTGTTACAACAGATGTGGGGACCCCGGGGAGGGGAAAGCAGGGGGCTGCAGGGCAGGAGAGGAGCACGGGCAGGATCACGTAGGTGCTACTGAGCACCACTAGTAACGGTAGTTTCAGGGAAGAGATGAGATGCTGATGTTCAGGGGAGAGGATTACTTGACTTGCATTATCATTTGAGCTCACACGCACATGAAAAAATGAGCTTAGAGCTTTGGTACCTCAGGGAACTGACCAGCATAACTATAGTTAGATAATTATACCATTAAATCTATGCTAATACTACTAAGGCTGGTCATGAATTTTTTAACAAACCAGTTTTTCATTGGAAAATACCAACTGATTTTATCAAAGATGAAACTTTTCTCAAGGACAAGCACATTTCAACTAAAAAAAAAAAAAGGAGACAATAGGATTCAGAACACACGCTTATTACAGTGAAGTGTTTTCAGGACATTTCTCTCTAAGCAGGATTTCCAAGTAAATGTCCATCCATGAATCA
Organism: Phoenicopterus ruber ruber; assembly: GCA_009819775.1. NCBI lineage: Eukaryota > Metazoa > Chordata > Aves > Phoenicopteriformes > Phoenicopteridae > Phoenicopterus > Phoenicopterus ruber. The sequence continues at coordinate 90,964,544 of CM020215.1, read as the reverse complement.
GATATAGTCAAGGGACCTCAAATTGTGGATCCTCCACCCATAGCAGACGCTGATCAGCAGGATGCTAAGGAGCCTTCTTGACCTCTCTGATTTATTTTCCCTGAAAAATCTCGAAAGAATCTGATTCTTATTCTAGTGCAGATCAGAAAACAATTTTTGCATCCTGAAGTTTGGTAAGGCAGGAAAAACTAGTTCATTCTCTGCTCTTAGTATAATTCATCCTCAGGGAAATGCTGTTCTAGAATAAAAGCATTTTCTTACTTTGGAGTAATTACTCTTATTCCAGAATAGATTATGCACATGAGGGAGTTAAAATAACATAGCTAGAGCAATAAGTGTTATTCTATTGCCACACTACTCAACTTCCCAGTATATTCAAGTCTTAAAGGATACAAAAGTAAATGTATACTCTTTTTCTTTTTGAGAGTATTAGCTCTCCTTAGGTCAGTGTTGCATATAGATGCCCTGTTGGCAAGATTAGTCCTGCCTGACAAAATTAGATCTGCAAAGACAGGTGAAGGATGAACGATGGCTTGTTCAAGGAGTTAACATCAACGTTACTTCTCGAGCAGCAGTGGTGTGCGGCATCGGTGTGCGCACATGTCCACGTACAGACACACATGGGTGCACACATACATGGAGCCTTTGCACATTCATGCTTGTTTCATGTCCCTGGCACGATTCTTGGCTGATTCTGAGATGGGAAGAGCAGAAATAACGAGGAGGTTTCGCATCACGGAAGAGACTGAAATAAGGAGGGGGTACGAGGTGCGTGTGGTGTCAGCACATTACATTACATCCACCCATCATTTTTCTCCCAGTATTTCTCACTGGAAGTAGCTCTGAAGACATCATAATAATGACTATTGGCAGGATTTGTGTGGGCGAGGTGCTGAGAGCCAAACAAGCCCAAACTCTGAATTGCCGTTTGAGTCTCCCACGCAGAGTGGCCTCTTCAGCGCTGAGATGAGGTCAACAGATGGAGGAGGATGGAGAAGAAGGGAATTCCATACCGGTGCTCATGAGCTCATCCCATTTCTTTGCACAGAGAGTATTTCCACCTGTTTCAGGTTGGGTGGGACTGCCTCTTTTTCTTAAAGGCAGCCCATCAGTATGAGCACAACCCGTGCAGAGGATTGTCCAAGGGTCCGAAGGCTTTCTGAGCCCTCTTATGGCATCGTCACATCACATTGTCCCACCACCACTTTGTAATGCTCTGTTTCAGGCTAGAAGAAGAGTTGCAAAAATTAGTTAACTGGCCATGCATTACAAGCACTCAAAAGTGGCAGCTTAAAGGTTCCGATGCCTTTAACAAAAAGCCCAGCACAGTGGCCTTTCCATTTGCTAGTGTAGCACAATATAGCAATCACCAAGAGTCCTTAGTACTTCTACAGACCCTTGCATTTGCAGCCCTTTGTCCTGTTCTAGTCCTGGTTTTGCCCATGGACACATATTTCTTCACTGCTGATTGACATGGAAACAGCATATCTTGGCATCCAGCTCTTTTTTTTTTTTTTTTTGCCATTTCACTCAGCACAGCTGTAATCACCTTGGCCTGAACAGTGCTCAGGAGACTTCCAGAAAGCAAGTGAGGAATTTTTAATGCGTTGAATCAGTAACAGCCAAGGTATCTCCCAAGCAGAAACCTAAGCAGGACTCCATTAGAGTGGTGGAGGCCGTTCATCTTGAGGGAGAGATCGTAGGCTTATACAAACCACATTGCAAAGCAAGCCGCACACCATGTACTTCTCTGCATTGACAAATTCTGCTCTCTCATCAACAGATTCAGACCTCCCATGGGAAAAGGCTTTACCCAAACTCAGCTGCCCAGCCTCACAAGGCTGGTGTCGGTAGCTGACGCAGTCAGAGGGACCCATACGCACTACAAGACTGGATGAACAAACACCTAGGTGCATACCAGAGAAGACCAGCATGCATCTTTCTGTGTGTCCGTAACCCACAGCAGGAGGCAGATTCTGTTCCAGCAGAGGGTGATCAAAAGCTTCTGTCGCATTTGTGAGATCTCTTTGCACGCTTGTGTTGGAGGAGGCATGCGGCTGACTCAGAGAATCCATAGGGATTCACGGCTGCCTCTCATTTAAGGACCGAAAATCACAACGAGAGCTATTACCCAGATCAGAACACCACCACGTCAAGAGAAATTTCCCATCTCACCTCCGAGCGTAGGTCTTTCATATGGGGCTTTACAGCCGCAACTCCACCAAACTGCCGGCGTGCTCAGATTCACACCCAAGCGCTAACCCGGCGAGGGGGGACACCGAGCGCAGAAAAGCCCTCCTCAGCCACTAGATGTTGCACAGATGCAGCACTGGACATTGCAGAGGGCAGCGCTGCCCTGGCTTTTGCCTCCTTCCCCGCCTGGATGCGTGGACTCTGCCCCCGTGCGTCCAGCGCCAGGAGGGGAGCCAGCCTCGGGGGCACGCACAACTGACGGCGATTGTGCGTCTCCAGGACAAGCCCATACTGTGTGAGGCAGGTTCCAGCCTGTGCAGGCAGTGCTATTTGACCCTGACGCGGACCATTCATTCCCCTCGTACAAAAGAAAGTCTTGTTTAATTCGATGTCGATGAAAGACGTGGAGCGGAGAGAAGCTCGGAAACAGAAGCCACTTTCTCATATAGCCGAGGAGCTGGGTGACAACTGCCCTCTGTTCTCCACCCCCAGCCTCCCTCCGCCTCCCAAAGGGAACAGACAAAGGACGTGTCACGGAAAGAGAAGGACTTTACATCGCTGTCAGTACAGCAGTTGGGGAAAGCAGGGCCCTTCGCATCCTTCTGGACGCGAGATTAATATTGGCTGTTAGGAATGGCGGCGCAGAGAGATCTCCCGTGCTCGGCGCGTGTCGAGCGGCAGCGTCTCCTCGGCGAGATCGGGGTCTGTACGACAGCACTTTCAAAAGCTACTCCTGCATCAACCTGATGTAATGGCATGGAGAATCTGGCCCATGCTTTCAACAGATAGCTCACTTAAGAAGTAGTTTCTCATAAAAGCAGTTACTTAACTTTATGGAAAAGCCTTATTGAATTTAACAGAGACGAGACTGACAGAATGGCATAGAAATTATTCTTAAAGCTGACATTTTAATAGAGAGTGACTTCCTTTTTTTTTTTTTTTTTAAGCCATCCTATAGAAATCAACCGTCAGGATATAACTCTCTGCTTGACATTAAAGGATGGCTCATAAATCGATTGAAAGCTAAAAACATATTTTCCCTCCGCAAAACTTTTCCAGAGAGGCAAAATGGTGAAGGGCCATCCCCCGGGTGCATATGGAGCCCCTGCCCGAACAGCTCAATAGTTCAGGGAGACTAGAAGAGCTGGCTGCCTTCAGGTGATGGCTCCGTATCTTCAAGTTTCTCACCTGCTCCTGGGGCTAGGAAAAATTCAATCTGAATTTGTCACCTGAGCTTGGGTTTCTTTAAACTTCTCCATCAGTACAACGCTCCTTCTCACCTCCCTGCTCCCATCCTGTTCTCCCCTCGTCACGTGGGAGTATTCCCCGCAGGAGTATTCCCCGCTGCTGGGGTGAGACCCAAGCTTGAGACTTTCTTCTGTGCTGCACTTCTTTGGCTGGTGGGCAGGAGAGACTTAGTTTTGTAGGACCTGGAAAAGGCAGTCACTCAGGCTCGCTCTAGCCTTTCAGGGACAGACCCCCATCCCTCGGGTGCAAGGTACACGCAGAGGCAGCCAATTGCTCAACCCACGCAGAAGGAGGGCGAAGGCTCTGGCATGCACGCAGCGACCCTTACACATGCTGCGTAACTGTAAAAGCCAATTCCCGGGGGTTTTTTGCAAGCTCGGAGCCCCTCCGCGGTAACGGTGCCGCACGGATGGCTAAGGACGAGGCAGGGAGCCCTGGGAGCGCCGAGCCGAAGCCTCGTCGGAGGCTGCGAGCCGAGCCCTCGCAGCGGCTCCTTGCCGCACCTCTGGAGTCGCGCTGCCGAGGGAGCCGCCTCCCAACTGAAGAATAACAGATGCGTTTACCACACATCAATCTGTCTCTGTCTGGGTCCTCACACGGCCCCCATCATCATCCTATTCAAAAGCCTGCAAAGTATTTAAAAATAGCAATAACACTAACAATCTCTCTTTCTTTCCTCCCCAGCTTGTAGCAGAAATAGCTTGATTAGTGTACAGTTCTGGCGCTTCAAGGGGGAGAGAAATGAAACTGCAGAGCTTGCAGAGAGGCTTTTCAGCTTTCTTCAGGCAGCAATTGCCGGCTGCTTCGCTGAAGCACAGGCTCTTCAAAGGATGGCAGGGTTTAGATCAAGGACTGCTTGTTCTGTCACACACCTTCTGAGGCAGATTTACAATGAGGAGAGAGGCACTGCCGCAGCTTTGGACCTTGGGAGAGGTGCACCTGACCTCCCTCCCCACCTCCTGCCGTCACTCCTTCACCACGTCCAGAAGGCTGGGAAGAGAAGGAGTCGGGAAGGGGGTCTGTCCGGGGGACAGAGGGGTGGCTAGGCAGAAGATAGCTCAACAAGCTCTCTGAAAATACGATCAGGCTGTAGCCGGACCAGGGGCTTGGCAGGCAAAGACCACGGGGGTCTCATCACGTCCCTCAGACACGGATTTCAGGGGTGACTTTGAGGGAACCGCTTGTCTTCTCCAGGGCTCACCCCCACTCTCAGCACAAAGGGGGTGCCACCTCCTCAGCTCACAGGGATGGTTTCACTCGCTTTAGCGCGTGTGGCGTTTTGAGATTTGTATTTACAGAGGCAGTGCGATGCCGCTCCCTAGCAATGCTCCCTAGCTGGCCATGTCAGCTGTGGGCATGACTCTTGGCTGACCTTTTCAGTGGGTTTCCCTCCTGCCTCCACATCCTCTCTCTGCTCTCCTCCAGGGCTGCTGGCGGCTCTTCCTCACCTTCTGTTTATGAAATACACCACACCAGCCGGGAACCAGCAACGGCTCTGCCTGCCTCTCCCCTGCCTTGAGTGCAATGAAGAGGTAAGTTCTCAGCTCATCTGCTAACAGATGGGTACCCACAGCGCAGCATCACACACCTGCCCACAGCAGAGGACACCGTCAAGGTCTCTGCTGCCATGTAGCCAAATCCCTTGGCAAATGAGAGGGTGGGAAGCGTGAACAACTCTCTCCCCTAGTCCTGTAAGGTGCCTCAGACACACAGGGTGCCATGCAGTTGCTCGTAGGAGCAGCAGCAGGAGCGGTGAGCTAGGAGAGCAGCTGCAGCCACTCAGCCCAGATGGAGGAAGACCTCGGGAGGCTCGCAGCGCTAAGGCACAGCTTACTCCTTTGCAGCATGAATCAGTGAACGTTTTCCACAGCGTTTCCTCTCCTATGACTTACTGCTGCAAGAATCAGGGATGTGGTCTGCGGGTCCGCCTCAGGGCTGACACAGCATCAGGCCCCTTAGGGCATGGCAGTGAAAAAGCAAACTGCAGGCATAAATTGCGTACAGATCGCAACAGTAAGCTACCCTCTCCAGCAGCATCTCTTCCAGGATCTCAAAGCACTTACCGCTCGGGAAGGAGCTTAGCTCTGTAGCAACCTCAGGATGCAGATTTCATGGAGCTTTTCACATCACGTTGTACTTTTAGTGGAGGAAGCGTGGGCAGAGAGAGGGGCAGATGGCCTAGGATGGCCCAGCGTGCCAGGGGAGAGCTTCCACCCGGAGCACTGGAGTGTCTGGGCTGGACGCAGCCGTGGTGGCTGTGGAAGGAGGAAGGACTTACCAGTGCAGCAACGCCACTGCCATGTGACTGGGAACACAGGCTGTCCCAGACAGTGCTTTCAGGAGGGATAAGGAAGGTTATGGCACACTGGATACCCCACTGTCCCCTCCAGTCAATCTACTCTGGCTGCTCTAGCCAAGAGAAACGGCTCTGCACAGACTCACCTTCCCCAGGCCTGAGTCTCGTTCAGAAATGTGCATTTTTTGCCAGGAGCCAGCTCTGACCAAATGGGGGGAGCATATTCCTGCTCAGTCCCTCCAATCCAGCCATGGGATGCACTGCCTAAACTATGGCTCTGTATGTAGCAGTGAAACAATCGTGTCAAAGGTGGTGGACGTAAGAAGGGAGAGCCTGGAGCATGAGTAAGCAAAGCCTGAGTGGTTTGGGCTTCCAGAGTTGCCAGCAGTCCTGGATGTGATCTCTTCCTCCTGCCTTTGCACTCGGGAGACATCCCCAGGAGTCAAAGTTCTTCTTAACCATCCTCTCCTAGAGAGGTCCCGGGGTTAGGGTGTTCACCCAAGACTTGAGTCCAACTCACTGACCACACAAGATGTCTGTGGCTAATGATCAGTCGGTTATCTCCTCCACAGGTCCCTTCCCTAGCCACAGAAGGAGGATAGTGGCTCTGCCCTGTCCCCTGGGGATGCCGAGAGACTCAGTGCCTCGTAGGGGGAAGCAGTCCATGTCTTTGGTGTGGGTTTGCCTAAAATCAAGGTGCTGCGGAGCTGGAGCACCCCAGCTAGCTAATTCTTGGAGCAGGGTAATGCTTTTGCCAGTAGTGCAGGATTAGTTCAGGCTTCTGCTGAGCCATCTGCGGGGAAGCGTCTCGCCATTTCCTGACACCCACACGCTGGCTTCCAGCCCTGAGCGCACAGGACTGTTCTGGGCCGACCGTACAACCTGGGGACTTTATGCCTCCAACACTGAGGATGGCTGGGTGGGTGGATGGATGGATGGATGGATGGATAAATGGCTTCCTCCCAGTGAGGGCAGCCTGGGATGCCGGGGCAGGATAGTGCCAGCCCTCAACACACTTGGTGAAGGAGATCGGCGATTCATGCCCCACTCTGGCCGAGGGAGAGCTGCAAAGCAGCCAGCGCGTCTGCACAGCCGTGAGCACGGCAGCGGTGAGCATGGCAGCAGGTCCTGCTGGGGGCTGAACACGTCCGGCTCAGAGCGTCCCTTTGGCAAGGGGAGAAGCAGGTGAGCGAAGGCACTGGCACGCACACGCCTGCTGATTTGCCCGTGTCGGGTTCGCCTCTGTGTTGTGCTTTGTAAATGTCATTTGGGCTGTAAAATGTCACTTGATGTCTTTCTTTCTGAAGTGTTTTCAGCAACGTCTGCTCCAGAAATGTGGCCAAGACCTGCCAGCTAACCCAGGAAGACAGACTTCTCTTGTTCTTCTCCAAGAGCACTTTCCAGCCAAGGATCTCAAAACATTTTGCCCTGCTTAGTACATCCCACAGCAGCAGCTTTGTTACCTGAAGCCAAATCTGATCACCAAGTCCCCACCTGAGCATGGGACTGTGCTAGCTTCTGTGCCTCATGGTTTGCTGAAAGCTGTGGCAACCTCTTCAGGAGAAACTCCTGGGATGTGGCAGTCACAACCCCCAGGAGAGCAAGGGGGGACAGACATGTGCTGCCCAGCCCTATGTGAGGAAGAGAAGGCTGAAAAGTCTCCTAGAGCAAGCCTGAGGTGTGACAGCCCTCACTTCTGCCTGGTGTGTATTCAGCCCCAGTTGAGATGCTGAAGAGCTGCGTCACATCCCACCCCTTGAAGCAGCATGGTGACTTTATGGCCAGGAGACACAGCTCATAAGGGAGGTGGGAAGAGGAAAACCAAAGCGGGCCTGTCTTCTGCTCCCGCATACCCTGCTCCTAGGTGGAGGTTGCCAGACAAAGTATTGACTGTGGCTGCTCACGTGGGCAAGGCAAGAAATCACCCACCGGCTGCTGCAGTGGGAAGTGGTTGCACTAATGCTCCTTGCCTACCATAGAGCTAGAAGGGAAACTGAGGCACACAGCAGCGATGTGAGCCACCAAGCAGCAAGACCAAAGCCCAGAAGCGTTGTGCCCCCGGCTCTGGGCCATGCCCCGTAGGTCGCCGCCCTCACGGTCTGTAGCAGTGGTGGGTGGCTCCTCCTTGGAGCAGCTGCAGCCTCGGCGGGGAGCGAGAAATCAATCCAGCACCCGGTTAGCAGCAAAACGAGCCCCCCCCCGCCCACACCGCCCCGGGACGGCCAAAAAAAATCCCACCCCCCTGCCTGCAGCGGGGAGAGCCCCGGCCGGGCCCGGGCACGGGCAACCTCCCCCTTCGAGGGAAAGGGCCCCGCGCCCGGCCCCTGCCCGGCCGCCGACCCCGGCCCCGCGTCGGGCGGCGCGGCGCTCCCGGGCGCGGCGCTCCGGGCGGCGGGGGCAGCGCTGCGGCGGTGCCCGGCCCCGCTCGCCTCCCCCCCCCGGCCCCGGCGCGGGTCGCCCTCTCGCCGCTCCTTCCCCCCCCCTCGCCGGCTCCGCTCTCGCCCCTTCCCCGCTTAAGGTGGCCCCGCGGGATGCGCGGCGCGCAGGAGCCGGCTGCGGGCGGCCCTCGGCGCTCCCCCCACCCCCGGCACAGGGTGGCCTTAAATCGGCTCCGCGCCGCGCGTAGCCGCATCGCCGGCGCCGTCTGAAGGCGGTCGCCGCCATCCGCCGGCAGCGCCGACGGGCCGGTCCCGGTCCCGGTCGCGGTCCCGGTCCCGCGGCGGCAGGGCCGGCGGGGAGGACACACCTCCGCCCGGCGGCGGGCGATGCTCCCCCGGCAGCCCCCGGCGCGGTGCCGCCCCGCGCTCGGCGCCCCGGCATCTCCGCCGTGACCGGCGCATCTCGCCAGGTAAGCGGGAGCTCCCCCGGGCACCGGGGTTTTGGGGACGGGGGGAGCGCCGGGGACGCAGGGGTGACCTTGCCGTCCCCCGGGTGCCCAGCGCTCGGCGCTGGGAGGGGTACCCTGCCCCGCGACCAGCAGCCGGGTCCCCAAACTTCACCCGCGCTCAAGTGCCCGAACCGGCTCCGCGCTTCGCGGGGAGTCCCTGCCCCTGTCCTTGCACCCCACCCCACCCCCCCCGGCCGGGGCACCTTCCAGAGGAGCAACATCCCACTCCCAGACTGGAATTTTCCACCCGTGGCTGCGATGCCCCCAGCCCTGGTGTCTGTCCGCCCGTGGCTGCGGCAGCCGCCGAGCCAACGCCGCCGGGATCTCCGGCCAGGTTACCCAAACGCGGGTGGCGGGCGCGCCGTTGCCCCCCGAGAGGTTTTGTTGCGCTTCTTTGTGACAGGTACCGGGGAAACCCAAGTACAAAGGGGCGATGGGGTTTGTGCACGGGCACACGCAGCCCCGGTGGGAACCGACCCCGGGCTGTGAGGAGCTCTGGAGAGGTGGACTGGGAGAGGACAAGAGCAGGAGGGCTGGGGAAGCTCTCTGCACCTTTTCACCCCCCTTTTCACATGGGTATCTGCCGGGGGGTGCACTTGCTGGTTCTTTGGAGTGGCTGAGTTTGGGGTGGATGTTCCCAGGTGAGTTGGAAAGTACTTTTTTTTGCCCTCCTGCTCCTGCCGCTCGCCCATCCAGCCCAGATCCGGGTTAGGCTCAGCAGCTAGTGCATGAGAGGGAGAAACCCCCCGGGTGCTGCAAATCTGGAGAGAAGCAGACGGTTCCTCAGTAACTCCTTAGGCAAACCGGCCAAGGGGCAATTTCTGTGCGCACTTGGGAGAAGGGCTGTTTGGATCAGCGGGGCAGCACCAAGCATCACCGTAGCAGAGCAATAATGACAAGCAATAAATATCCGTCCGACAACTTGAAGCCCGCACAGCTCAGCGAGTGAGTGGGGGAGCACGAACGATGCAGCTTCTGCAGGTGCTTTCAGCTCCTTTCGTGGACCCAGAGGAGGCCTCCTTGTGAAAAGCACGTATGCAGACAGTATAGCAGGGTACAGCGGCTTCACGCGCGAGTCTGATCCCCCACCTCTGCTCGGGCTCAAGTCTCATCTGGTGCAAAAGGGAAAAACGGTTGGTGAGGTTCATGCCTTGCCTCCCCGGACTGCCAAACAGCCTCAGACAGGGCTAGGGACGGGGGCCACATAGCGAGTTGGGAGACGGGGTGCACAGAGACAGCAGGACGGGATCCTTGCAGAAGGCAGGCCATTGTTGCTCTGAAATGAGATACTTTGGTAGGAGATTATGGGGAGATCAGTCTCAGGTAATAGAGAGGGTTACAGGGCAGGCGGGGGGCACTGTCAGAGCTGCGTGTGACAGCTTGTGTCACATCTGTTTGCAGCTGCGCATGCTGCCAATCCCCTTCTCTCCGAGCCTCGAAGCAGGATGCGGGGGCCGGGATCGCTTTCGGTCGGTGCCTGCTCCGTGGTTTCCTGGAAGCTGTCTGTCAGCGGGCACGCCTGGGACACAGAGCCTACGGGAGTGCCAGCGGCCGAGCGCATGCTGTGCCAGCCCGGCGCGAGGCCAGGAGCCCGGTGGCTGTGATTCCTCCCCTCCGTCCGTCTGTCCGTCCCTCCCTCCCTCCCTCCCGGGAGCGACTTCAGTATCGCTTTCAGGGCACTTCAGTCTGCACGGAATTAAGGCTCCGCGGGGCAGTTAACGTACAGAGGTAGATGCGCTGAGCAGCTTACATGTAGTATCGGGTATTTCAGGAACCGGACGAGATCAAATTAAAGCTTTTGGCTTCTTGGACATTTCCAGTGCAGTAGTAATAATAATAATTACAATAATTGATAAACCACTTAGGCAACCTTGCAGTCCCAAAGCAATTCAACTGGCTGACACAGAGCACAGCTGAGATGCAGCCACCTTTACAGCGAAGGGCCTCAGCCTGACTTGCCAGACATTCGGCAGCCACGGGGTAGAAAGTAAAGCAGTTGGGCTGAGGACACTTGCTCCCATGGCAAGGATTTTTAATGAGCGAGGCTCCCGCACCTTTGGGCTTTGTTACACTGTCATTTGGGAAGACTGTTGCCTAGGGAGCTGTACAGAGCTATAGAGCAGCCAAATGTATGCAAGAGAGAATATACTTCCACGATGTACAGCCCTTAAATTCACATTCTTTCCATGGTTTGGGAACGTCTTTGTGACTAGCGCTTGTGTTGTTTAATGGCATCTTTCCTGCGGAGTGTCCGAGGTGGTACTGGACAGCCCAAGGCTGTGTCTCCTGTGTACCCAGCGTCCTTTCTTCTTGCCTGTGAAGCATCGGTAAAGGCGCTTTCTGGCAGGGAACTTCCCTCTGCTTCAGCGGCAGGCCAGGAGATGTCCTTAGTGTCTGAGAGCAAAGTCGTACCTAGCAGGCAGCTTGCTGGCAGGAGCCTGGAGTGGATTCACTCCGGCCGTATCCTCAGATGGCTTTCCTCCCCTCTTCACCACAGTAATCGCCTGCCAGCAGCACTGCCCTGCTGCACACACCCCTCTTTCTCCGTGCCTTCATAGTTCTAGCCCGCGCTGCCCTTCTCCCTCGGGGTGCTGGTGCTGCAGGCGCAGTCACCTCCGGCTTCCCACCGATGCCTCGGGAGGCAATGTTGCCATCCCAGCCATGAGGAGCCACCCCACAACCCCATCCACCTCCTGGAGCTTCTTCCAAGGCCGCCTCTTCTTCCTCTTCAGCACTCTCAGTTGTCTTTCCTACTCCCAATATTTGGGAGCAATAAAGAGATCTCCTGACGTATGCTGCAAGCCTTCATATGTATGCCTACGAGGGATGAGATATGTGATAGGCTCTAAAGATGCCCTTTACTGAGCATGCAAAATTGCTCTGGGAAAGCTCTGCAATTATTCTGCAGGATGTACACAGGAAAGATGATATCTGTCCCCTTCCTCCTTGTATTTAATTGTTCCTAATAAAAGAAGGAGCCTAAAAAGGTAGTAATAAGCCAAACTGGAAGCTGGGTCCCACACACCTTGCAGGGCCCTGGAGAAGTCTAGAATCCCTCTGCCCTTTTTGCTCCTGGCCTTTCTGTCTAATAATAAGCATTATGCTCGTCCACGCCGCTTCCCATCCCGAGATCTCAAAGTACTCCGCATACGTGATTAAGAGCACTCCCTGCCCACATACAGAGCTGTTTGTCAGGATGACTACCCCCACTTTACAAGGGAGACACTGCAGCTGATAGCGTCAGAGCTGAGACAGCCCCAGATCGTCTGTCTCCCAGGCAGGGCCCCTGCGTCTCTGAGAAGCACTTGCCTGGAAGCAGCTCAGCCTAACAGGACTGCGATTTAAAACCTCACACTACCATAAGAGACTAATAAATACGGCGCATGGCTGAGACCTGTGGCTATCAGCACCCTCCTCTCGGGCGCAGGCATGACTACCTACAGCCTGCTCTTCGAAAGGGACACCGGTCAGACCCCACCGATTCCTCCAGGCTGGGGTATGCCTCCAAATTGCACCTCGACCCATGGTCAGCACACTCGTAAAAACTTCATCCTTTATGCTTTCGTGCTGTTTTAAGTTGTGCATGCTCATAATTAAGAGCTTGAAGTCTCTTCTAGCTCACTCTCATGTGACATTAGTGCTCCCGAAGGTCTTTCCTTAAGAGCTCAAATTTATCTACTTTGCCAATGTTCCCAAGTGTTCAATCAACTGCCTTGTTGGCTTCCTCCGCCGCGCAGTGCGGGGGGCTGTCTGAGATCCTTCTCCCTGAGATAAAAACATTGCACTCTGCAAATTCCTCAAATTTATAAAATGTGAGCCACGTTTCCTCAGGAGACACAGCTTCCCAGGGCTGTGACACAGAGCTGGGATCTGCAGCTCGAGCACAGGGACCTTTAGGTTTTGCTTGCCGTTCATCCCTCCTCTGAGCAGGTAATCCCACAAATGCCTGATGCGCATAGAAAGATTCGTTAAGATGGGGCTAGTTAGCTCTGGGAGACAAACGAGGAGAGACATCGGGGTGAAAAACAAAGCAATTGGCAACATAGAACGGGGAGAATGAATGCTTCTCTACGTCACTTTTCTTAGTAGAGGAACTGGATTGCGTTCAGGAGAAGGTGAAAGGTAGCAATTTGATGATAAAAGTAAGTGTTTTCCCATGCTGTGTGTAGTGGCGTATGGAACGCGCGGCTACAAGATGCTGCTGGCGCTCAGTGTAGGATTCAGGAAAAGAGGAGACATTTTGATGGATAGTAGATCATTCATCACTGGACAGGACAGTCTATTTGAAATAGATCTAAATCTTCAGGCTTCAGCTTCTCACAATGGTCTAGCATAGGATTTCTTGTACCTTCCGAAAGCCACAACACTGATCAATGTAAGAGACAAAGGACAAAAGGAGACGGACATGCTCGAGTGAAGATCACTGGGGCATATTTTCATTTCCATGCAGAAGCAAAAAATAGGTGTTTTCTAGCCTGTGTGCTGACACTTAGCTCTCACAGATTTGGGTTTTGTCAGCTGGAGCGGGTTCAGGTTAAGTTCTGATGAGATTTGAGCTGGTCCAGCGGTGCTTAGGCTGCCGCTTCCCCTGCCTGTGCTGTTGATTTTAATAGACTCCCAGCATCCTGACAACTTTGTGTGGTGCTGGTTTATGAATAATGCTGCGTTACAAAAGAAAATGGTACTGTCCTATTCTTTGGATGTTACCCCTTGGCAATGAGAGCAAGGGCATTTATTTCCAGTACAGCCAGCCTCTAGGCAAGCAAAGTGCTGGGATTACTCGGAGCTGAACAGGGTTAGCAGTCAGACAATCTCGGCTCTGGATAAAAGATTTTAGAGCAGCAGTGTTGTCTCATTCTGTAAGTTCACGGTGGGTTTGTGTGTGGGAGTACAGGGCACATGGGAACTGCGTTTTGCTAGCAAAGCAGGATTGCTCCTCGGCAGTCCTTGTGTGGGAGAACTTGGAGGAAAAGCCAAGGACCAGGCAGGCAGCAGTAGCGTGCAGACCCTGCTTCCCCCAAGGTGATGTTCCCCGTGCGGTGTTGCAGGGCAGCCTGGCTCCTGGAGACACTGTCTCTAAGGGCAGGGGTAGAGATGCGGTTTTAGCAAGGTCCTCTGTGTCCGACAGAAATCTCCTGGCACCCCTTGCTAGAAACAGCACAGCTGATCCTTGTCTGGCAGGAATAGAGGTTGCTGGCTCCTCTCCCCCTTCGTGCCCCAGTCATTAAAGTAGGATAGTTAATACTCATCTTGCCCTGAGCCTTCCCCATTCTGAAAGCAAGCTAAAAAACAGCTGTAAGGGGATATTTCTCCTACGACCGGCAGATTTATTATTATGGTTATGTCCATAGCTACAAGTCAGGCAGCAGTGCTGGGCTTCCTGCAAGAGAGACTTGTTGGCTCCCTGAAGCCCTGGCTGCAACCACAGCAATAGGAGCGCCGTCCATCGGGGCGAAACTGCGCAAAGTGCCACCTCGGAGGCCAGTGCTGGGCGAGCCTGGGCGGCAGCAAGGGATCTTGTCCTCTCTGCAGTGCTGGGGTGCCTTCCTCACTGGAGGTGGTCCAGCCTAGTGCGTTCGTTGGGTCCTCCCCTCCACTTTCTCCCGCACGCATTGCCAGAGTGACCTTAGCTTTCTCCCTCCTGATACCCCATCCTCTGGATCCTTCCCTCCCGCGGCCCTTCCCCCAGCCCAGATCCACACAAAGGTGAAAAGGAAGGAGGCGCCGATGACTTCCCTGTATCTGCCAGCTTCCCTCTCCACCTCTGACGTGAATGAGGCCCTTCATGTGCTCCTCTTGAGCAAACACAGATGCTTTTGTTTTATGGGCTGGTGGGACGGGATGGAATTAATAAATCAGAGCGCCAGCGCTGTGCTGCCACATTCCTGCAATTTTAAGGCAAGATCACACACAAAAAAAGAGGCAGAAGTGAAATAGGCAATCTCTTCAGAGAGAGCTCAGATGCTTTGACTGTGCCTCCTGCTCGGTCCCACTTGGTCTCCTGCTCCCTCGCCCTTGTTCATTCCTCCTCCTCTTTTCTCCCACTCTCTCATCCTCTTTAACCTCATCTCTTCTCCTGTTCCCTCTCTTTCCCTCAGGAACCACTTTCAGTCACACCTTAATGTCTCACCTACACCCTTTTTTCTTCCCTCACCTTCCTTTCGTCTGCGCTTCCCTTACCCCCACCCCACACTAAGGTCCACCCAAGGCTTGTGCATTCAGGTATGAAGTTCAATGTCACCTGTACAAGCCCAGGAGCCAGGAAAGCCTCAGCTCTTATACTGTGGACCAAAATGGCTCTTTTTATGCCCGCTTCCTCCTCCCTGCCTCAGTTTCTCCTCATAAAGGGAATGGTACTGCCTGAGTGGTTCAATGAATGACTCTGGTGATAAACACCAAGTATTACTGTTCTTCTCTCAGACATGGTATTTAACGGTGTTCCTATGAGCTCAATTAGATCCTGCCCCAGAACTGGCAGGCCCTCTTTCTCCTTGAAGGGTAACCAGAAATACTTTGCCAGGCTTTGCCTGAAATTAATTCTTTTCAGCCAGATAACAAGTTTTTAACATCTCTACTTGGCTACCATGGGGTGGTAAGGGGCTAGGAGAAAATCTTTTTTCTCCCCTATAATTAGCTAACGGTATGTCGGGCTTCAGGAGGGCAATGCGAACCGTGTGGTTAGTAAAAGCTACTGTCGAGGGGCTGAGACACTTTTTACTCACTGCAAGGGTTGTTTTTTTTTTTTCCTAATGAGCTTAGGCACTTGAAAGTCATTTCCCCAGAGTGCTTATACATTGTTGTGCTTATCTTACCTGTGGGGGAACTGAGGCACTGAAGCAGGTGAAATGATTTGTCCAGATCCACATACTTACGCATAGTTAAAGCCAGAAAAGGAACCAAGAAATCTTGTTTCACAGTTGAGTGCTTTATCCTCTGGCCTTGGAGGAGGCCAGCAAAGACCTTTATCTTGTTTAGATGAGTGGATAGTCATTCCAAGAGGCTGCTGGGGCAAGGGTATCTTTCTGTACTAATACGTGTCTTAATGAGTCCTGTTGCTAAGCGGCTTCAATGATAGATCATGCATCTTCTTCACTAAGCATTGAAATAATTTTTTAAGCATTAAAGCTAATACAGAATCCTCAGAAACATCCAAATCTCACAGCAGGGGCTCAAATTAGCAAGCAAACAGAAACCAAATCCTGATTATCCCTGTGCACCTCTACAAAGCCCACAGGCAGCATCTGCTGAAGTCAAACACAAGCCCGGCTGGGCAAGGCAGTCCTATTGCTCCAAGGTCCACAGCAAGTTTCTTTCCTCCCTCGGACAGCCGTGCCAGCTCCTCGTCTCTGTGGAGCAATAGGAAAGGAGGTAGGGGTGTTAACTGCTGACTCCAGGTAGCTGAGGTGTCCCCTGGTAGATTTTTGGAAAGGAGAAATTATTTGCATTTTGGCGAGTGCTATCAAGTGGCAGATCTCAGCCTGGCCAGCATTTCTCCCCCAGCCCATTTTTTTTTCCCCTTGGAACCACCTCCTCCATCCTACTCCCATCAACGTCTTGCATCCTCTGTTGCGTCAACAACTAGATATTTCAGGTGTCCTCTCCAATCCAGCCGCCTGCTCTGCCTTCATTCACACGTCTCCCCTCCACCCTGGGATACCAGCACCTCTTGCACTGTAGCAGCCCGTAGGTTTCTCCATAGCTCCTCCAGTAATCCCAGTGCGTTTCCCGGTCTAGTTAGCAACTCTCATGCTGTTTCCTGTTTTCCTCAAACCTACAGCACGCGGCAGCGGGTTATCAAAGGATAACAGGAGCTTTCTTTACAGCAGAAGTGATGTTTCTAACTTCCATGTTAGAACAGGGCTCTTGCAGCATTGAGGAAAACACAGCAAATCTCTTATTACTCGATATGCGTCAGCAGCTCCATTACAAGGGAAGGCACAGGACACTGCTAAGCACTTCGCTAAGATCCAGTCATCACTGCTGACCTCTATGCTAAGAAGACTTTTGTGGGTGAATATAGTTTACCCCAAAGGATTCTTTGGGAAAGGATAATTAAAAATTGTTCCTACCACCTTCAAGAGCCTTCATGCACGGCGCTCCCTTCTCTTGTCACCCTCTTGACAACAAATCCAGTACTGTTCATGTATCATGACCAGTCTCCCCACTTGCGCTCCCAGTCACAACGTTAGCCTGCTAGACAAACCCTGCACAATTCATCCCACCTAGTAGCCTCTTCTGGAGGTGCTGCAGAGGACCCTCATGGCTCTCCTGTCAACACCTCCTCCCATTCAGCATTAGGTAAGCTGCCATCAGCAAGTTTTGTTCATAGTCCAGCAAGCCAAGCCACGCTTGGATTGTGGCTCCCTGGAAGTCAAACCAAGTCCTGTAGCTGTTAAACGCTGGTGCAAAATAGTCACTAGGCATGATTTCTGCTCTTTTGTACTCCCTTCTGCATGGCACTTACCAGACAGCTAAAATCTGATAGTAGATATTTCTCCCCTAAGCCCAACATGGGTCCTCACCTGAGCATCAGGTGACAAACACACATGGCCTAGGAATTAATTACAGCAGCAGAATCAGGAAGCCAGTTTCTTCCTTCTTCCTCCCCAAGAAGTTTTGGGATGTTTCCCCTGCCTAGGAACTGTTGCTGGCCCTTTGGGGGTATTTTTTGCAGAGCTAGTAAGGGATGGAAGTAGGAACATTCAGATGTGCGTGTAGGAAGCTGGGAATGCCTCACCTGGCTTGTTGACCTTCACAAACATCCTCACAGAGGGCTGCTTTTGGCCTCGCCCTGCTATACCTCAGGAACACCAAGGTGTCTGTCACACTGAGGACACACTTGCAAGATGAAGCTGACAGAAGACCGGCATGCCAGGCACCAGCCAGAGATGCAGGGTGTGTGCACGCCTGCAGGGGTTTGGGAAGGAAAAGGGTAGGATCAACCTTAGTAACGTCATCCTAAGGTTAGCCCAATTTGGGTAACACCCAACATCCCTGTGCTGCGAGAGAGTTAGTAAGTTGAAGAAGGAGTCTTTACTGCAGAAAGAGAGAAAAGAGTGTTCGCCAGTCACATAATGTACAGAATCTGGTTAAGGACAAAGACTGTGAAAAGTAACCAGAAGTGTGCTCTGGGGGTGGGAGATCATTGTCCAGCAAGGACAAATCCAGACCTCTGTTTTAAGGCATTCCTGAGTTTCTAGAGATCCAGTTTCTAGTTCTGCAGCTGCCACTTTTACCAGCATCGCTGTCTGTGGGGAGACTATGCACTGACCCAATGCTCAGAAACCTTTTAGGTAACCAGAAGTCACTTTCCTCCCCGCAACACAAGGAGAGAGCCAGATCCACCCTCAGAATCAGGAGAGATACAGGTCCACCTCTAAGACTTAGAGCAGCAGCCCATTTCTTGTTTCAACGAGAGACTGCTCTTTGTCTGCCCTGATGTTTCAGGCCAACCTGATCTGCCTTTGAAGTGAGCTCAGAGGGCTCCCAAAGTGCAGAGAAGGGTTCAGAAAAAGCCTAGTTCATCTTTCCCCTCCAACCAGAAGTATCTGTTCCTCAGTTATTCTGCCTGAGGCCAACTGGCAGCCCATGGATGTGGAAGGGAGGTGGGAAGGACAGCACTCCTCAGCAGCCCTGAGTGCAGAGACATAAAAGCTGGGGAGAGGCATCTCACGGTATCTTCTTGCTGGTATTTGTGCAAAGATCACACTCCAAGCGCAAGAGACAGACAGAGCAGACAACTTACCAGCTTGGAGGGTAGCATCAACGCCTTACTGCATCCAGGCCATCACCTTCCTGCCCCTTCTTTCCTTTGCTCCCTTCCTCCCTTTTCATTTCACGCGCAGAGGGCTTGAGAACGCACACTGTTGTTTTCTGACTCTCTGCTTTTCATTCTGGTGTTTCTTTTAATTGAACCCAAGCTATACAGTTCAGCTGTGGCATTCAAGGTACAAATCAAGCAGCGGACCATAATGTATATCTATTGCAAAAGACAATTCTCTAGGTGCCACTTCATTTCTCCATTCTACATTTGTTTTAAAAAGTGTCTGCACGACACTTGGATGCTGCACAGCAAGTGGCAAATCTAATGAGTGCTGATGATTTATTCGGAGGAAGAGACCAGAATCAGCATTTGGGACCATCTCAGCTAGTTACGGAGCGAGCGTGTTTCACGCAGCTCAGGGAGCTGCAACAGCAAAAATGTCCATCAAGGAGACCAAAGTCGTGTTTCTCCTCTTTCCACTTCTCACTTAACCAACGCCTGCACAAGGTGGTGGCAACTCATCAGTGCTGGCCAGCGTCCGTTCCGTGTTAATCTATGGAGCGGCCACCCACGAAAACATTCTGCCCAAATTTGCTGTTTTCATGATGCTTTTATCGATCACATAATTCAGCCAGCGTTCCCAAATACAAACTCCGGGGGATTGTTGCCCGTACACTGCACACATCCTCTGCGCAGTTGTTTCCGTGCTATAAGGGGTCTGGACTCTGATTCTTCAGGGTGCCGGCACGCACGTGTAACCATTAAAATGGCAGTATTTCCACAGGGTTTGGGAAGAGAGTAGACATCTTTAGCTACGTCTGTGTTTTAAATGGCATAATTGCTGTTCCACTCATTTGCAGTGAGATTTCATCCAGAGCAGCTTCTCCTTCAGTTTCTTTTGCCCTCCCTAGGAGTAACTGGGAAGTCCAGCAGGGAAGAGCATTTTGACATTGCCTTTGAAAGTAGGAGGAAAACAAGCTGTCTAAATCAATCAAGAGTGTGCATTAGTGATAGTATGTTCCTCTGGAGGTCTGCATTTGATGTCATATTGACACATAACGAAGATCAAAGCCCGTCTCTGCATCCTGGCTGCTACCAGAGGAACAGCATTGGCCTTTAGGCCCCGTATCTTTACAAGGAGCTTGTGATCAACGTGATATTTTTTTTTCCCCCAAACAAGCACCTGTGAAATGTAATTATCCATCAAATAATGCCTAATGCCTTTTTCTCTGAAAAAAGTAATTCCTCTCCATCTTTGAAAATGTTCTGGAAGCAAATACTATGGGTTTTTCCTTTCTGCTTTTGTAAGAAACCTGTAAAATGACAGCTCCCACTCCTGCTGAACAGGCATCAGCTGTTAACTCAGTAGGGAAAGCTCTGGATGAAATGTACGGATACTTTGGAACAGTCCGGTATTGTTTTTGCTTCCTTAGAATTATTTTGCCGCCTCGGAAAAAAGAAAGCTTTTTTTTTTTGGATAATGCAGATATTGGGCTGATTCATGCTGATACGTTTGGAATGATTATTCTGTAACAGTCATCAGCACCTAAAAAGGACCTCGGTTCTGCCAGAGCTCGGCAGCAGGGGAGAGAAGTTGATGTTTGAATAAGCCCCTGACTTCCCCTTCAAGAGAGGGTAACTCCAAGCAGAGAGGTCTCGCAGGAGAGAGCTGCCTTTCTCAGGAGACATCTGGTACCTCCTGCTTCTGTTTGGGCCTGAGCTGCCAATCTTTCTCTGGGTATTTCTGGCACCCCTGGATTACGGCTCTGCAGCGCAGGTGCAGAGAAATTGGGACGGGGTGACTCAGAGGGACACAGCCCACCCTCGCCAAAGCTCAGGGGGATGGGAAGGCGGTGACAGGTCGCATGGGTCGATCATGAAGGACATTTGGGTCTGGGCTGATTAAAAATAGCCCGGTTTAGACCTCCTTTTGCAGGCTGCAGAAGGCTTCCTGCATAGCTGGGCTTTGCAGCCAAGTTCAAGGTCTAGTCTATATCCGAACTGGGTTATCTGTGTTCCTGCTGATAGCCCAGATAGTGCCTGGATACCCTTGGTCTACCTGGGGATAGCAGGCTGAGCAACACGCTGTCTCAAAAGTATTGGCTCCCACGGGACCTAGCCAGTGGATTTAATTAGCTTCGTCAACATTTCTTTTTTGTTTTCTGTTGGGGTTTTTTTGCCTTTTTTTTTTTTTTTAAACTTGGGAACAAAGCCCTGTATAAAGCATCACCCTCCCCCACTCCATGCTGCTCAGACACGAGCCACACGTCTGGGATAAAGATGCTCTCAGGAAAGGTGCCGTGCCGAGCTGTTCACAGACCAAGGTTGGAGGAAGATGCTTGACTTGGGTTCACGCGGGTGGTGGAGGGATGTGGGGGGCGCACGGCGCGTTCCCCAAGGACAAGCCTGGTTTCTGAGCTGAAGTAACTGCAGTCCCATATGGTGAAGGGATCGGAGCTGGCAGGGAGAGGATGAAGCCTTTCTTTACATCTGAGGAAGAAGCGCGGGGGCTTGGGAAGGGCGGCTGTTTCACTGGGAGTGACTCACTTCCCAGGGAAGTTGTCCCGGCAGGAGCCCGCGCACCGAGTGACAAAGTATAGATGGGGCCAAACCTTGAAACCCCACAGCTGCTGGTAGCTCCGCTCTTCCTGCCCTGGGGAAGGACCTGGCCGTCCTTCCCCATATTGTTTTATTATTTGTAGTACTCTGGGTTTTGTCTCTCCAGGGGGCTCATTTAATTTTGCCTCACCCTCTGTCCCCACAAGCAGTAGGGAAGTACTCACCTCATTCAGATGGCAGGTGTCGCTTGCCCGGAGCCATTCACGATGTCTGCGGCAGAGGAACGATTCAAACCCCCGGCAGAAGAGCACCCTTCTGCCTTTGGACAGGACCGCAGTGGCCCGCATTGCCTGTGCTACTGGGAGGTCAAGATTCCAGTTCTGGGTTTAGGAAAGAGCCTTTCCCTTCCCCGTTCCATCATTAACATTTACCTTCCTAGAAAAAAATACTCTTCCTTCTTTTTTTTTTTTTCCCCCTTTGCTTTTCAGCCACCCAGTTCCAGCAGAGTTTAGGGGAGAAATTGCTGCTTATTGAGCAGAAAACCAAATCTCCCTTTTCCCCTTCTGTTTCCCACCCCCACAAGAAATACAGCTGGACGTGAACCCACAGGCACTGTCCTTCAGATCTAGCCTGTCCTTTCTGTCCTACATCGACGCCATTCCTGCAGACCCGTCGCAGGGTCAGAGGAGTCCCGCTGCTGAGAAATGTCCTGTTGTGGCTGTGTTTGCACAGTAATTACCCCTGCTTATCCCAGAGCAATAACCCATCCCACCCACTTCTGTGATTCCTTGAATCCATCCTCCTGCTTTATTGCACGCGTCTCGAACAGGCAGGAGACTGCCCGGTGAGGGGAAGCGCTGCAGCATCCTGGCGTGTCTCAATTTGAAACAGTATTGAAGTTTCGGCTGAAGGCTCTAATGGGCCCAAGGGAATGGGAGGAGAAGGGACAGCAGCTTCCTGTGGATTTCAGCAAAGCAGAGACAGAGCCGTCGCTGATCACCACAAATACCGGCGCTGCCATGAATTATGCATTCCTTGTTTAAAGAGAGGTCGTTCTCATCAATAATTGAAAGCTCCCTGCTCTGCCTTCAGCATCACATCTCCCACACCGGGAGTTAGGGAACTCATGAAATCTGCATGGACTTCCTCAAGGTGGCTAGGGGCTGATGGAGAGAGGCAGCAAAACGCCGGCAAAACAAACCAAAAACCCTGCTGACAGTTTTGGTGCAGGAAATTAAGAGTCATCTGCACCTGCCGGCAGCTCTGCTCCAGTTCTGCCCCTCACACCCCTCTCTCCTCCCCTCTCCACGCCTCTCTCCTCCCAGGGTACGCACAGAACGGTAGGCTTGCAAACATGGTACAAACCAAGATTAGGGGGTGTTTCTTGAAGCTTTTGGCACCATTAGCTGAGGCTAGTTTGCTTTGGGTGCTTGCCTAGAAAAATCTCTACCCTGGATGGCGGGATGTTCCCAGGGGACAGTTTGAACTGTGAAATTTGTCCCTCTGGGAAGATAATGATATTGAGTCTGTGTCTCAGACTACAGACATACAGTCCTGGTGCTGGGGTTGGTCCAACATTCAGGGTCTTGCAAGCCTGGCTCAGAAAGGCTGTCTGCCCTGAACCAGAGGCTGCAAAATCATCTTTCTTGCAGAGCAAACTTTTCAAAAGGTGTGGTTCTCCTGCTGAATCAGGCAAATGGAGGGCAGAACTGAAACCTCAGAACAGAACTACCAAAGCCTGTGTGATCCTGACCATTTCTGAGTTATCAAAGAGGACATAAATTGAGCAGCTTTTCGACGGGGCTATTAGGAAAATCGCAGTCACCTGAACTCACACATCAGCCTTATAAACCCCAGCCAGCTGGGCCTCTCCCTGACTTTCACCTTTCTCTACCATTCACCCAACATGTCCTTGCAAAGTACTCCACAACTCAGGGAGAAAGTCACATATGTGACCTCTTAAAGTTGTATCTGAACGGTGTGGCTGCCTGGATTGTCCTCCAGCCTGGAAATGCTTATCCCTCTCCCAACGTCTGAGCTGCCCTGCCTGTAGCAAAGTTACCCTGTGTTGGTTGTTAGTCAACAGCAGATGAAGGGATCAGTCACACGTGATGCTCTGAGCCTCAGCCAGATCTTGCTTCTCTTCAGCATCAGGCTGGGGCATGCAGGCTGGGGCTGGGCTCTTCCCCCCCGTGTGCTTCTCTCATTCTCTTCTCCTGAATCCTTTCAGATTAATGCTGCCTGCATCAGCACATGAGCTTAAACAGAGGCTGGATGCTGCTGTGTCCCGGGAATTGAGAAGTCTGGCAAAGCAGCGTGAAGTGAGAGTAGTACGAGAAACGTTTTGTCCCTATCATACTCAGCTTTGTGCTCTGTGTGTGTGTGTTTGTTTATTTTTTAATGGAGAACAGAAGATTGATGGATGAAATTAAGAAGAGGGATGTGTAATTGGAAAACAGCTCAAGAAGGCTACAGGCAGCATATTGAAGGCATCCATCAAACATCCAGCTAATGTTGTTAAGGGTGTGTAACACAAACAAGGGCTGCAGGAGACACTAGGAAAAAAAAGAAGAGGGAGGAGAAAGGGGAATAGGCAGGACAGGGGAAACAGCAAGGGAGGAGAAGAGCCAGCAAGAGAGTACAATCAATAATACTTGTATTGCAATCGCATCCAAAGGCTCCTGTTCGGATCAGTGCAGGACTGTACAAGCACATTAAGAGACAGTCCCTGCCCTCTACAGCTTAAACCCAGGAATTACGGGATGATCGCTGGAAATGGGTTTAGATGATCACAAAATTTTCTTCTGATCTTGAATCTCATTTAATAGGATCTACTCTGAATGGGTTTAAAGGCAGGAGGAAGGTAGCTGGTTGTGCCAAGAATACACACAGTAATGCCTGCCAGCCAGGCATGCAATTAATCTGAGCCACTTAGGGGACTTTGGTTTTAATTATAAAAAGTAGGTAAAAATATGTGCAGTAAACCTCCGTAAGCCCCACTGGGGCCATCAGCAGGCTACCCAGAGGCATTGACGTGTGACTGGGTTTTGATGCTGTGTTTTCAGGAGGATGGGCTGATGCTTTAATGGACCACTTTGTGGGAAATATTCCATGCGAGGTCAGCATTAAGAAAATGCAAAGGACCTTTGTGTGGGGAAGGAGAGAAGACAAAGGCTGAAATTATCAGTAGGCCAGGACATTCCTCTAGTCCTGGAAACAGTGAAGAAGAGAGGCTCTTAAGGACTGAGAAAAGGCAGGTGAAAGATGTAAAGGAACAGAGAAGAGTACAAGCATGATGGATGCAGGGGGTGGCAGTGGGGGAGACAAGGTAAGGTTTTAAGCAGAAAATATAGTATTCCAAGACAGATTTTCTGAAAATGGCGTTGAAGTCGGACTTCTCTGTGAGGTTCACAAGTGACCTGGTGCTTTGTGTGGGGTTTAACTTCTTCAGCACTGCATGCTTTGGAAAAGCAATAGAGAGAAGGTGCATGTAGAAATAAATGAGCAAGGAGCACCAGGGGAGTTGCACACACAGACAGCATCTCCGCTTGTTTGCAGTGTTCGGGAAGCATGAACAGGGCTGGCTGTGAGGAGGAGGAGAAAGAACTAGAAAGGGAATTCGTTAAAGCTCTTCTAACTCTGATCCACTCTCCTCTGTGCTCTCTTGATAACACAGCTGCCACCGCCACCTCCTCCTCTTCTTGCCTCTAGAAGCGACCTGAGTTTGCAGCAGTGGCAGGCTCGCTGCATAGAAACTGCGCCTGTATAATTAAGGGCTTTTATTAAAGGGAAAAAAACACTGGCTGCCTGACTCTAGTGCAGGGACATTTGTAATTGCAAGCATCCCAGAGGAAGCAAGGAGCTGTGATGACCCCGAGCCAGGGCCCGGGTGGACCTAGGTGTTTGCTGCCATTACAAGGCAGTGCAGAGCCCTCCTTGGATTTCTTTGGTGGCTTTGTCTGTTCTCACGGCCCTGAGTGATGGGAAGCTTTGCTCTGTGCTGCTGTGCTGGTAAGGGAAGGGATTTCCTGGAGGGAAAGCAACCCCTGGTGTGGGTAACACCGTCCTGCCCTGTGTGCAGCCTACATCTGTAGCTTACCAAACACCTACGCCTTCGGCACTAAAGCTTGAAAGAGACTCTTTGTACCTGCCTTGGACCCAGCCATCAGAAAGCAACGAAGTTATGCAGAGCCAGCATGTTTGGTGCACAAGGCTCCTGCTGGCGTCGCCAAAACACTCCTCTCTGCCCCTGGCCACACAGGTTCCTTGGCCCACTTCTTGGTCCATTTTCCAGAGCTTGAAAGTGGAGGAACGGCCACCACAGTGTTCCCTGAGTGAGGAGGTAAGAAGCATTAGAGATTATTACCATGAACAGTGGAGATAGGTTCCCTAGAGGGATTGCTCCAGTGTGGTACTGTTGGTGTCTAACAAGGAATAAGCTCATGTTGCAGCAATTTCCTTAATAGGGCTTGTGAGTATCTGCTTGCTTGCCAGAAGACTTGCTGAAACATGCTAGTCTTCTGTCAGATTTGGCTGAAATGGGGTTGATAGTTATTGGCAGCAGGGCACTGATGAGCCCTGCGATCGCATAATCCTTTTTTTGTCAGGAGACCAAGGTAAAATGTCAGGGGAAAAATTAAAGACAGGTCCCAGGAAGGTCCCAGAGGATGAATTTAGAATAGCATCCCTTGATACCTTCCAGGAGTACCATGTGGCTGCTGTCACTGCAAAGCAGAGAGCCCTTTCGGACCAGTAGTCATGTTTCTTCTCACTTCATTCTCTAAGGCTGAAGCAGGGTAATCCTTCCCCTTTGGACAGATGAGGAGCTGCTGAGCCCAGATCCTGGGCAAGGAGTTTCCTTTGCACACAATGTGCCTATGTCCCTTTGAAGACCTTGGGTTTAGACGAATGGCCTTCAGTACACCTAGGAAATCCCTGGCAGAGCAGGAATTCAGAGCCAACCAATTTGAACCTCCGTTCCATCCTTTGTATCAGTGTGATGCCATTGCCCTCTTCCCTCAAACCGCCTTCAGCCTAGGAGAGCGGGAGGGCCTGGTGGGGCTGTGCCATTCAGCAGCTCTCCAGTTCCCGGGGCGTGTGACTGTAATTTCCCAACAGAAATCCCTCTGCAGGAGGCTAATGAAAGTTTTATGTTCCCTTTAGCCTCCTAATGAACTTCGCTGTGGTAGCAAGGAAGTCCACCAGGAGAAGTATTTGGGATCAGGAAGGTAATCCCAGAGGAAACAGATTACAGATGTTACCAGGAGGGAGAGGGGAATAAAACCCATCTATCAAGCATTAGGCAACCTGCTTAGAGTGATAGCAGAAAGTCCTCAGATGGTAACAAGTAACTTTGTTCTGTACTGTTCGGTGTTTCTGTGGGCTGCTGTTCTGCAGCGGCAGAAGTGGATCCCTCTTTCTGGAGCACTGCCTTTGTTGCTGGTGTGTAATAACAGTACCGGGAGATTTTGTACCCAGAGAGGGACCAAAGCAGAAGCTAGAAGTTGGAGGAAAATGTTCCTGACAAGTGTGCCAGAGCCATACAGAAGGCAGCACGTGCACTAGGCAAGCCCATTTGATGTTGGACTTCCAGAAGTCATCTCTGGGATCTCATACTTACATGACTTACTGCACACAGGCTGTTAAGGGTCTTTCAAACAGGTGAGCCAGGACTGGGATCTCATCACACCATGACTGTACACAGGGCTGAGTTATGTCCCCGAACAAGTGGTCTGCAATAGACGTCCAAGTACTTCATTCTGTATTTTCCAAATGGATCATTAATGTTGGATGCTTTGTTGAAGGCGTGCCTACCTTGAGAAGCCAAGGATCTGATTTCCAGACAGACTGACTGCTCATTAATCATATTGACTTGTGGGAGCTGAAAGTGCTCAACAATTGTGAAAAATCAAGCACAGGACTGCTGTAGCTTGGACCATCTGTAAATAAGTCACCCCTTGTTGTTGATTATTCCTGATACTTTTGTCCTTTATTTATCTTTATTTTCCTTTAGCTCCTCTCACATTATAGAAGGAATTTCAAAAAAAATGTTAACTGTTGCGATTCCTCAGATCTCATGATCCTGTGCATTACAGAAATACTAAGAAAGAAATAAAAGTATTCTGAAGTCTGTGATTTAAATTAAATGCTGCAGTGGCCAAACACTGCAAGTCAGGAGTAGAAAGGGATGTGGAATAATTAAATTTGCAGCAGGCATCACCAGCACTGTGGAATGACTGGGGCAGGGGTTTCGTGGAAAACTTAGTAGGTGATAGCGTGCATCACTGATTGTCTCAATTCATCCACATAAGGAGGATGAATTAAAACTGCAGGAGTGAAAGAGGTGCTGGCTGTCTTGAGGATCCCTGACATTTTCTGGTTTGTCCACTTGCATATGCAACAACACAAATCTTGCAGACAGCTTTAAAAAAAATCTACAAAATAAGCAAATTAAATGGTTGCCACAAAGCTCAGGAATGAACACCAGCCCTGGAGAGGGGGCAAGTAACAGTCCTGTCTGGCCTCAGATTCAGCAACATGAACAACCCTAAGTCAAGGACAGTGGGTTCATCATGGGGCAGTGGGAGGTTCTTTATAGCAACATAAATAGATAAAAGCTTCTATTCAATAGCACAGGAATTGGCCAGGGCAGCTGGATAATGGTTCAGGCCTGCGATGTTAATGGGGTTCCTTGTAAACTTAGACAAATGCTTTGCTGGATTGGGGCCCAACATTTATCATGCCTCCCTCCGAGCAAGCCAAACTCAGTCTATTAGTTTGGCCTCTAGACTTACTGTCCCAATGTTGGTGGTGACTGATACTTCGGAGGCCTTACTCTTTTTCTCTGCTCTGAAAGGTAGAGAGATGCCTGGGCATTGGAAGTTCTCTGCAGCATGCTGAGGAGACGTAACCTTCTTACCACGCTCCTGATCGCCTTGCCATGGGCTCTTCTCCTAACCTTGTGGCACCAGTACCCAACTACCCGCTACCTCAGCCTCCTGAGAAGTAAGTGCAAGAGTTCTGCTGTCGGTGTGCTGGTGGTTGTGATGATTGCTGGTGCGAACCCTCGGTAGAGATGCTCTCTCATGGGATGGGTTAAACAAAGACAAACTTGCCTGAAGCCCCCCTCAGGGTTTGCCTACAGCAGGCGCACAAACTGTTCTTAAGAGGACGTTAAACATGCACCTTAGGCTGGCTTCAGGGAGAGGATGCTGATGTGCTGAGCGCTGACTCCAGACAGATACGTCCCCAGTGCTCCCTGGAGAGGAGGCAGCCCAGCAGTGATTCGTTCTCTAACATCTTTCTTCTTCTTCTCCCTTCCTTTCTTCCTTCCTTCCTTTTGTCCCAGAAGAGACAGATGAGAACGTGACCTCTAAAGTTCTCCTCAATGGTACATCTGCACTGAGAGAAGACAGCCTCCCATCATGCATTCGGCAGCAGCAGAGCATAGGGGCAACGCCTAAAGTCATCCAGAATTATGTATACTCCAGGCCTCCCCCATGGTCAGACACCCTGCCAACCATCTTCGTTATCACCCCTACCTACACCCGACCAGTGCAAAAAGCTGAGCTGACCCGTCTGGCCAACACCTTCCTACATGTGCAGAACCTGCACTGGGTGGTGGTGGAGGACTCGCCCCGGAGGACCAACCTGGTATCCAACCTGCTGGAGAAGGCAGGGCTCAACTTCACCCACCTCAATGTGGAGACGCCCAAGAGCCTGAAGCTGGGGCTGTCCTGGATCCCATCCCACACCCCAAGGGGGACACTACAGAGGAACCTGGGGCTGCACTGGCTGAGGGACAGCTTCAGCAACACCGCACCACCAGAAGGGGTAGTGTATTTTGCCGATGATGATAACACATACAGCCTGGAGCTCTTTGAAGAGGTAAGAAAGAGCCGTAAAATTACATGGGACAGAAAAGCAGGATACAGCTGCAAAGCCTCTTAAGGCCAAGCGCACTTGCAAAGACCTCTAAGACAAGGCTACCGTGTGGACTTTTAGCATTGACTGGGAGACAAGGGTCCTGGCATGCTGCTTAGAGCCCTCCTCGCCCGCCCTGCACTCAGTGGGAGCTGGGTATAGGGCAGATGCAAACCTATTGCTATGCAAACCCAGTAGCCATGCTCTAAAGGGCCGAAAGAGCAAAGAGCACATCTGCCATGGTGTAGGCTGCAGATGTGAACAGCCACTCACACAACGTTGCACCAGCTAGAGCCCCTTTTGCCAGGGACCAGGGGATATATACTCCAGAATTTATACCTCTCCTCAGGGAGAGCTGACCTGATTTAAATAAGCACAGAAGACAAACTTCTGGCAAAGCATAAATTTGCACTGTTACAGTGGTGTGATGGGTAGGGGATGTTAGAAAAGTTGACTGACTTTCTAATCCACCTTTTCTCCTTGGCTGCCCTTCTGTACTCTGAGTTCCAGCCACCACAACAGTACTGTGCCCCTGGGATCACAGAAGCTTGCCCAGACTTCTGCTGGAATCCTGGCTTTTGTGAGATGCCAAGTCTATTGTAAACTTGCAAAAATGATTATTCGGTAAATTCCCTTGCCACCAATTTAAGCCAAACTGTACTACACCACTTGAAATATAGAGTTACACATCAGAATGCATTTCCAGTTTTCAGAATTTTTTTGATCTCTGTTAAGCTCATCCTTTCTTATTTCTTTCCAGGTCCTTTCTGACAGTTTCAGTAAAACCCCACTCTTTTAGGCAGTAGCCATGGATGAAAGAACAAGGGTGAGGGGAATTTGCAATAAATGAGGACAAAGATGCATCAGTCAGGGAGGGAGATGACTTGCATGAGGGTGAAGTTGGAGTGAGTGGCGTTGATAATACGGAGCTAGAGGCCTGGCAGAAGTTGTGTTTGGCATTTACAAAAATGATAAGAATTTTACAAAAAATGATAAAAGTTCAGGTGAGATCAGAAAACGAAAGGTTTTCCTTCTTCTGAGGGACTGAACGTGGGCACAGAAAAGCAGTGAGTTTGATGTTCAGAGCAGAACGTGCTAAAACAGCCTTGCGGCTTTGCGAGCTGTAGCTCTTCAAGCGGTAGCGCAGGTGAACAAGAGCTTGTGCTGCCTAGAGCTACGTGATTGTGTGGGAAGTCAACGGGGGAGGACAGGTGCCAATGAAAGCAGAAGATGGTACACTAATGGGTTGGGACAAACGTCGCGGGGTTGAATCCTCACAGCGCTGTTTGTTTCTGGCACGCAGATGCGCTACACAAGGAGGGTGTCAGTCTGGCCAGTGGCTTTCGTTGGGGGGCTGCGATATGAATCCCCAAAAGTGAGCCCAGCAGGGAAGGTGGTGGGCTGGAAAACCGTCTTTGACCCTAACCGGCCCTTTGCTATTGACATGGCTGGATTTGCTATCAGCATCAAGCTGATTTTGGAGAAGCCTCAGGCCAGTTTCAAGCTGGAGGGAGTTAAAGGAGGCTACCAGGAAACCAGTCTGCTGAAGGATCTAGTGACTATGGACGGGCTGGAGCCCAAAGCAGCCAACTGCACAAAGGTGAGTAGGACAAGAGACCTTGAAGGTACATTCTCCTTGCTGGATCCTGGCTGCTTTTGCAGCCTCCTGCCATGCTCCTCCACCTTCCACCGTGCCTGCCCTGTGTTGGCACATGCCAGTGCCGAACGGTGCTGGGACAGACGGGCAGAGCCTGCCAAGTTCTTCACAGATGCGAAGCTCAGAGAACACTGAGGAACAGTTAGTGCTATGCACACTGTGTTAATAAAGAGCCTCAGATGTACAATTCATGCCCAGATTGCTTTTCCAAAATCCAAGAGGATTGGCAGAGGGTTGAGTCTGGGGTTTCGATCCAGAATGATCCCTCCTCCTTGTCACTGTTTCATGTGCCTGTGAAGTCTCTCCCAGGTTCAACCCCTTTGAATCACATCCTTCAAACAGCTGTGAGCCCTGGGTTGCTGAGGTTCTCACCCGATGGATGCGCTGCTCTCGGCGTTTCCATGGCATCCAGAGCCCCTGAACTCTTTGTGATTCCCTCTAGGTGTTGGTCTGGCACACAAGAACTGAGAGGCCCACTCTGGTTAACGAAGGCAAGCGTGGATTTACAGACCCCAGAGTAGAGGTGTAAGCAGAGAGCCAGCTCCAGGATGTGAGTACCCTTGTCTTTTTTGGTTTTGGCAAGACAAATAATCTGTGCTTGTTTCCTTATTTATGCTATTATTTCCTCAAAGAATGCATACATGATTGTCCCAGTAACTCCCTTACCATGCCACCCTTTGCACAAGAAGTAGATCCTCATTTTTACCCACATGCAGTCTGCATTTCATACTCATTCGAGCCTCCTTGTAGTCCACATGGAAGCTCTGCCTGCTTACAGAGAGAGAAAAGTGGCAGAAGAATCCCATGGTTTCACTCAGTAATAATGACAAGCCAAATTCCTTGCTGCCCTATTTCTGCCAGCTCCAAACTCTCTTTAATGTGGGAGTTGTCCTACAGTGTGTGGAAAGAGACCACACTGCTGCAGACGAGCTTTTCCCCAGCAGCCCTGCCACTTCTGCAGTGCCCCATGCATCCACCTTCAACTTTTATCCTCCATAAACAACTGTGGTGTGGGTGCAGCAGGGAAAGGCTGACGGGACACATAGACCACCTCAAAACAGGAACCAGCAAAGCACAACCTACGCAGACTCTCCCAGAGTTTGAGGGGCTCAGTACCAACATTACCAGAGCTATGAATGCATCTGCTGCTGAGGAGAAATAGTGAAGGCACTAGGAATGCCTCTGTGGTCCACAGAGCCAGGTTCAGCAGCAGGCGGGGGGATTATGGCAACCACCACAGGTGAGGGCAGGAATGTATCAGAGATCAGTGGTACGTTCTTAGAAGTAGAGATTGATGAAGAATAGGCTTCAGAGGAGCTATGACCTTCTCTGCCAGCTGCCATGCCCTCTGATCCCCATGTCTGCCCTTGGCAGATTCCTAGCTCAAAAGTCCCAAAAGAATAAAGGTATCCAATTTGGGAGTACGCAGCTCTTTCTGGAATGACTCATATCTGTGGCAGGATACAGGATGCTGATTTACTCCTACTTTGGAAGATATTCCAGGGCTGCTTTCAGTCCTGACCCCAATCTATACACCTCAGCTCAGCTCTACCAGTGGAAATAAAACTGACAGCTTTTATACAGGCAGTCATGAGTATTTCAACTTCTGCATTGATCTGCTGTGTGCATTACTAGTGGCTGCATACAGCATTTCCACATCATCTCATCATCTCTGAGTGACAGCCATACAAAGAGTGCAAAGCAATCTCAGCGCCTGCACACCCAGCAGCAGATGGGAGGGACAGGAGTCAGTTGCCTAAACACAGAGACCTGGTGCCGCCATAGGGACCCCGGGGTAGCCTACCTGGCCCTCCTGTAGGGCACAAGCTCTGTACTGTATCTGCCAGCTTTTCATTAATATCTCAGATATCCTAGTGACCCATAAATGATGCTAGACACCTATGCTTGGGCAGCAGCCCCTCTTTTAACCTGTACTTCTGTGGAATCCGCTAGCAGAAACAAGCTCATTTTACATACCCACCCATGCTGGGTCTGCAGTAGGCTAAAGCCGAAACTCAGCTCATAAGGACTCAGAATCCAGTTAACTGGTCTGGAGGTGCTACTTACTTTGTAAAGGACGAGCAGGCTTATAAAAACTCAGACAGATTAGACCTGCCTTGCCTACTTGTCGGAGGAGGGGTTGACTGCTCCACTACAGATGCAGAGTGTGGATGTGATGTTTTCATAAATGTGCCATCTATGTATAGGCGCTTTTGTCCTCACCCTCTCTCCCCGGCCAAACACTGAGCCATTCTCCATGAGAAATGCCACACACCTGCTATGGATTCTCATGGGAATGGCTCCCTGTAAGTCGTTTGTTGTGAGAAAGGGAAGCGACCAGTCTGAGAGATGAAGACAGTGCCACCCATTCACCAGGAGGACTTGCACCCTTACCCAGAGCCATCCTCTCAGGGTGCTTTCAAGCCAGAGTCTCGGCTGGGCCAGCTCTGTAGGTTTTGAGGGAGCTTTCCATTTGCATTAGCAGAGAATTTGACCACAGCCCCTTCTGCACCACTGTCTGCCATGTAGGGCAGCTGCTCTGACCTGCCAAGTGGGCAGGTGGCATCCACTCCAGGAGACACCTGCAAGGTAAATTGCTTGACTGGGCAGTCAAGCAAAATCATTAGATTTCCCCCCTTAAAGTTTTAAATTGAGATCTCTGCTGATGGCTACGCTGAATTTTGGAGAACCCCACTATCACGGCTGCTGAGCTTCAGAACCTTGACAGACATGATCTAGATAAGCCAGCATTGAGGAAAAAAAAAAAAAAGAGAGAGATAAAATTGCTCCCTTGAGGATGTTCTGTTCTTAGACACAATAGGGAGAATATTTCTGTCTTTCCCTCCTGGCACTTTGTCCTCGTTGAGGATCAGATGAAGCCAGTCAAGTCTCAGACCTCCCAGATGCCTCTTTCCCCTTTAATGCCTGCAGACGTGGGCCAGGCAGACATTGCTTGGTGCGGGATTTGGTGCTCTGTTAATCTCTAGTTAGACCACTTGCATGGCTGCTTGGCACGTGTGCCTACTTGGTGGATTGCCACAGACACGGTGTAAAGGGACCTGCTGATCATGTGAACTGCGAAGATCAGGCTTCAACAAGTGCTGCATAAATAGCGGTTATTTTGTCCCTGCTGGAGTCCACTCTCTTCCTTGCCCACATTCTCGCCACCCTTAGCTGTGTCCAGCTGAACCACGGCAGTGTTTGTGAGTCTGGGCGAGAAACCTCTATGCGGCAAATCAGAGCAGATCTGCAAAGGGGGAGCAATAAGACACATGAGGGTTTTGCTTTTCACGAGAGACAACAAAAAGAAAAAGCAGAGCCCAATGTTTTAAAAAAGGAAAGTGTTTTTCTTTTCTGCACTAGAAATTCTGCTTTTCTTCTGCCCCAAGAACCATTAGCCAGGATCTGAGATGTGCTGGGATTGAGAATCATGGGTGAGATCCTCAGCTGCTTCCCCAGCCTCTTCACACAAAGTGGAAGAGCAGGAGGGACAAAAAGGGGGTCTCTGAGCCCATCTCCAGCTGGACAAAGGCTTTCACTGTGGAGATATTGTGGAAAATGGCTGTAAGCCTGATCTCTGAGAAACGCTGTGGGGACATGCAGAGTAGGAAGGGGAATGTGGGGGATGTCAGAAATCCTTGGGATTGTCTGTATCGCAACAAGGGCCGCAGAGCAACCAAAAGCTATCACAGCATACATCCCTGCAGACTGTATTGAAACCCGCTAGAAACACAGGCTTTGGCTTCTGAGAGCAGGAGACGGGAACTAATTCCGCTTCGTATTTTTCTGTGTTAAAGCCCTGAAAATTATCACTCAAGACTGGTGTTATGAAAACTACCAATTCTTATTGCTAACATCTATCTACAGGCATCTGAGAGAGAAGAGTTTGCTTAGGTTAGCATAGGGCTCCTGCTGCCTCGTGATACTTGGAAACAGGGAAAGAAGTTCACCTGCATTTCAGAGCTTCCAGACAGACTGAACAGGGATCCTCAGATCTCATCCTCCTGCTCGCTCTTTAAAAAAATATCAGAGAGGTTAAAATAATGATTTTATAGGGAGAAAAAAAATCCTTCAAAACCTTTTTCTAATTCATAAATAAAATATCCCAGCTAGGACTCTGTAGTGTGGATAGAACAAGCAGCTCCTCAGCGATACCCCCAGCCCAAAGCTGTGCATAGTGCAGCTGAGGAACCTGGTTACTGTTGCCTGCCTCATGTCTGCCTGAGCCAGGGGACAACCCTGCTGGAAATGCATCTCCTGCCTTGTTGTACTGGATGTGGTATCAACACCTCTATCTCTTTCTTACCTCATCTTGTGTTTGTTTTGACAGAGGCAGCAGGCGGTGATCGTTCCCGAAATCTGTCAGCAACCACAGCAGCTGCGCGCATTGCCTGTTCTGCTCGGCCCTCTGCTCCACCGCTGGAGGATGCTGAACACCCCCAAACGTAGCCACGCCGATCAGCTCCCACTGCCCGAAAGGTGGTAACAAGCGGGGACAGAGCTGACGTGGTGCCCTGCGATCCTACAGCTCTTCACCTTTGACTTCGGGCACGGGCTCCCGTTCCCCACCTGGGAGAGGAACGCTTCCCTTCCCCTGCGGGGTCTGTGTTTTTAACCGTTCGTTAAAATTTATTAGGTGCGATCTCCATGCTCGGCTGTGCCAGCACAGAGGCTGAAATCCAGGATGGGTGCGGGTGCCTCTGAAGATCCCTCCTGGCACGTTGTCAAACCTGAGCTTCAGTACAGCAGCTGCGAGCTGCAGCGGTTCAAGGACAGGAGTTGTCACAAAAGCACAAATGCGGACCTGTCGGCCTGAGAGGCTGGTATGCTCTCAAAACAGCTTTAAAACAAAGCTAGCCTGAGAGAGGCTCTCCCTCTGAAGGATGCACTCAGATACCTACACGGATCAGCCTTCAGGGTCGGGGAGGGAGCTGTGCTGAAGCACCTCATTTTGGGTTTGGGAGTTCAGAAGGGATCTGGTGCCTACGCCTCAGCTGAGAACTTGAACTGCCCTCGCTTAAGGTTGTTTTGGGAAATGCCGTCCCAGATCCCCAGGCCCGGAGCCCTCTGGATAAAGTTCTTCTCCCGCTCAGGGAGACGCAGCAGGTACTGCACCTCAAAGGCCATGCCTCCACGTCTCGCCGCAGAGACCAGAACGCAGGGGCAAAGATGGGTGGACTGGAAAGTGTTGTTCCTCGCCTGGAACCCTGCTGCAGCACCATCAGGCGCTTCAGTAGCCTCGGATCATGCATACGGACTTGCTTCCTAGATCTCCAGAGAGGAAGACACCTCTCTGGGCTGGAGGTGGGTGAGAAGTGCTCAGAGAAGAGGAACCCTCAGCCTGCACTCATCTCCTGTGAGAACGTGGAGGAATGTGGAGACACATCATCAGGAAACATATCTCGAGCACGTAGATGACAACTGAAATAGCAAATGTGATGAGGTTTTCCAGTTGAACTTTGAAAGGCATATGTGGCCCTGCGAAGAGAGAGGAAGGGTTTCCCTTTCCCTCGGTAAAACAGGAAGACAGCCAGGTGGAAGAGAGCCTGCAAAGGAGGAGGTGGCAAATGAGGCCCGAAGGAAGGATGCACTGGATTAAAAGCACAAGTGTTGGTACCATGTGTGTGCGTGGGGAGCGGTGTCGCTGTGACTTTTCCAGGAAGATTCCTTGAATGACCCAGAAACCCCTCTGAGCGTATCTTGAAAACCATCTTCACTCAGGCCACGAGAAACAAGGCTTTAAGCATTCAAAACACATCGAGGATTTCACAGCTGGGGGAAAGTTATGAGCAATCGAATCATCCCCCTGCCCAAGAAATTCTGGGCTGGCAGGAAACTTATTTATTTGTTGATTTATTTATACTAGAATTCTTCTCTGCTTATTCCTTGTTTAGTTTTGGGTTTTAGCTTAGATCACCTGACATGTTCACGAAGAAAGAATATTTCCCCTCTCGCCCCAGACTCTCACAGAAGAACAGCAGAGCTTGGCGTTCACCGATGAATGTCGTATGTTCTGCGCTCCCAGGGGTTTCTTTACAATGGTGTCTTAAACTGGCAAAATAATTAGAAACACAGCAAGGAGGGGAGTACAGCAAAGGGAATTACAGTTCCTTTATGCAAGAGACGTGGGTGGCACTAAGTTTCTGGCTCCCAAGCAATCATAGCGAGGTAAAAACATGTGCAAAGGAGTGCCTCACTCAGCGGATAGTCCCCATGGGATCTCGGGAGCCTCCATGAAGGGGGCTCTTTGAAGGGTATCTGAGAGAGGGAGTCGGTCCATGTTCCCTCACATGGGGAACAAGCAGCCGCGCGTCCTGCTATGGGAGGGGGGCTAAAGTACAGGAGGGGGCAAAGGGAGCGAGGTGCCTCCTGTCAGAGAGGGAGGCAGGAGAAAGCAAAGAATAGGCAGCAAATAGAGAAATGGAGACTGCGTTTAGTGAGGCTTAGGCCAGGGTCTTTCTGGTTGAACACACCCAGCACTACAAGGCCACCCTGCCAGCCGTCTCAGCGTGAAGGAATACTGAATGGGACATGAAAACGGTGGCTTCTCTGGGCCCTAGAAAGGTCTCCTCACAGAGCAAGGGTCTGGCATACTGGCACTGGATAGCATGAAGGAAGCCCGGCGTCCACAAAACATTTTTCATTCTCCATTTGTCAAAGCTGTTTGTCCTGTCCTCTGCAGGAGGTAACGGGCCTTGCACTCCAGTGGGATTTGCCAACCCACCCCTGCCACCAGGCAGGGGGGCTCAATGCTTCCACCCAGCATTAAACCAAGGTTAAGTAAGTCCCCTTCTTTGGGATTTCGATGAATGAGCAAGAGCGAGGGAATAAAGGACTTGATTTATGATCCTCCATTTTCCCCTATGAGAGGGGCAGAGTTTCTGCCCATATGAACAGGAGGGGATATGGTGATTAATTTCCTGGCCTTTAATCTCCCACGGGTCCTACACAGGGTTTTGGCACTGCCGGTGGGTGTTTGTAGAAAGGGTCTGTTCCCACTGCAAAGGATACCCCCCCCACACGTGTTTTTAGAGAGTTGTTCTCTCTGCATCCCTTTAAGAAACCAAAATTATTATTCCTGTTTTTCCCACTGGGGACCTGGATTCCAGTGATATGCGCTACACTGTCAGTTCAGTGCCGGTCGGAGCCTGCTCTCACAGCCAGCCCTATTGCACCATCCCCATTCTTGCTCCAGCCTGGCCCCGTGCAGGAGAGTTTCTGTGAATCAAGAAATTCTGTCAGTCACTAAATTGTGCAGGACCCAGACCTTGTATGGACTGCATGGATGTACACAGCTGATATTCCAGTCTAGCAGACATTTGGACCTGTTCAGCACAAATACTCTTTTCCCTGTAGAGCAGCCTAAGGACAGCAAGGACTGCTGCTGGCCAAGGTGTACCAGCTAAGGGTAGGTGAGTAACAGGCACCACGAGTTAAGATGGCTGTTTGTTAGCAGAGCTGGGTGGGAGAGCCCAGGAGCGGAGCAGCGGTCAGAGTTACGGGCTTCAGGGAAAGTAAATGCAGTGAATGCAATAAGGAGGGAAGCTGCAGATCAAGCCTGAAGTGTTTAAAGAAGAGAAGACATCCCAGCGCCTGGTTTTTACTAGCATATTTGTATCTGATATTCATGTTCTCTGAGATTCATCCAATTCACCAACCAATGAATATTACTAACATTTCCTGTTGCAGAAAATACTATTGACGAAGAAAAGAGAATGTCAAGAAAGTAATTTTTAATGGTTATTTATTTATATTGAATGGTACTAGAGCGTTACTAAATATGATGTGAATAGTACAATATTGCACCATTGTCTTGTCTTGCAGCATAAGTGCTTACTTCTTTTCCAGAAAAACACAACAGACTCTAATCGAGAACGTATCAGTTTTAGTTGTTCTCATTTCAAGGGTACTCCCTTCGGTCTTCATCTGACCCAAATGCCACAAGAGAAATCAAGCAAAAACATTTCAGTTCCCTGAGACTGGTGCCTGCATTACGGAGATGAAGGAAAGAGACGGAAGGAGACAGGAGAATATAGCCCAAACTCCATAGTCTTATGGCATCTCTAGCAGCAAGCTGTCATTTTGGCGACGTGGTGACAGTCCCTACTGAGATTGCCTTCTAAAGGTGCTGACCACAACTCAGAAGTGAGTGGTGGTCAAAACACAGGGCAGGCAGTCAGTTCTCCACCACAAGGGAGAGGGGAAAGGCGCTGCAAACTGTCTTAGTGCAATGGCAAGCTGCGTTGCATGGTGATGCCTGACCAGGGCTGCTGCTGGCAGCGAGCGTGCTGCCTGAGTTCTGTGGAGGTCTACTCTGCGGGGCACCTGGTATCCACTCCGGCGTGGTCGGGCCAGACAGCTCCTGCACACTGTCTTCCCCTCTGGAAAGAGCCAGGACAAGCTCTCCTGGCAGCAGTCTGGTAAGACACAAGGGATGTCCTGCAGGAATGTGGTGACACATCACATCTCGGGTGTTGGCAAAAATTGATGCAAGGTCATATATCCATTTGGCCTGTCTGCTCGGTGAAAAGTCTCTCCCAAGTAGCTCTGGAGGCCATGAAACCTCTCAAGAGAAGTTCTTCAACTTCCTTCCTCCTGGAGGAGGACCAGTTGTTCAGGATGGGAAGCAATGGGAAGCAGGCAAGGGCCGTAGCTTGTGGTCCTCTGCAGTGCAGCCCACTGCATCTCCTGGGGCAAGGGGGAGACACCCGGGAGCAGCACCAACAGGGTAAGGAAGCGCAGGCTAAGGCATTACAAGGCTTAGTCCTCCTAACCAACTGCACACTGTTTCAGTCCCTGCTTCTGCCAGACCCTGTAAGCTACAACCCACTGGGAAAAGTGCATAAACTCTCATCGGTATCACTGTTACACCAGCGCATCGTTCCTCCCCTCGGGCCCTGCGTTTTCAAGGCCAAGCTTCATTCTGCTGCATTTTCAACAGGGATCTGGTGCAGGCCCCAGGAGACAAAGCAGGGAGGATAAGGGCAAAGAGAAAGGGCAAGCAAGAATGAATCTTATTAAATGGAGCGAGGTACTTCTCTCAGTCTCTCATCACGTTCAGGGCTGATTGGAGGTGAAATTACACTTGGAGGAGGGGAAGCCCCCTCCCCTGGGACAATCCAGAGGCTCTTGCACAAACTTAATTTCAAGCTCTGTTGACGATGGTGTTTGTCTTTTTTTTTTTTTTGTATGCATTCAATTTAATTTCTCAGGCAGACCTGTGAAAATGAGAAAGGCAGACCTTTGACTGTGAAGACAGCCTGGTGCCTGCTTCTTACAGATCCAGTCTCACATTGTTTTCCTCCATCACTGCCCTCAATAAATCTGTGCACAGGGGTTGCTAAAATGCCTGCCACCTCCCTTCCATGCTTCAGTGGAGACAGTTAAATTATTTTTTTTGCATTTAAGCAATCTGACTCATTTTTAATTCAAAACACCCCACAGCTTTCAACAACTCTGTTTAAAACAGGAGCACTGTGACCTTGAAAAGGCTCGGACCTGCTGGCACCATGAAGTTCTGATCTATACTCTGCTCTCCAGTCCATACTTGTTTGCTCTTTTGTGAGAAAAAGGCTCAAGATGGTTTCCGATGCACTCGTTTCGGTGACAATGGCTGAAGGGGAAGGAGAAGAACTGCATTTGGTTTTGGAATGCTCCTGAGGGAGACGTTCCTGCAGATTCAGCTCTCCCAGCTCAGACAGAAACAGGTGCTGTTCAGCTCCTCTGCAGACAGTTGATCTGGCTAGTTGTATGTTAGTTTTCCAGACTTGAGAGCATATATACACACAGGTAGAAATACAGATTGGGGCAGGCTGTTGCCTTTCCAGCCGACCTGCTGCTTCTGCCCAGGAACTGACACAGGGTGCCAATTTTTACAACTAAGCCCTGACTGTAAGGACCTTAGCAGAGCCGCTGATGCAGGACAGTTCCAGCAGGTCTGGCTTCTCCCTGCCTCTGAGACAGATGGAAGCAGACAGGCCTTGCCCAAATTGTTCCTACATCGCGATTTCCTACTGTGACCCAAGGGAAGATCGAAAGCAAAGCATAAAGCATAAAGCAGTACCAGGCCCTAAAACAATTGCTGTATGCAACCCCAGGTCATACCACGAAAACCTTGGCTCCTCTGTTTGTTTCATGGTTGACGCAGAGATTAATTCTTTCCTGTCCGTGGCATTGTACTCGCTGGAGCTTTCAGCAGAACAGCGAGCATTGCTTTGTTTTATGGAGGTGAAGACAAGCAGGGTGGGTTTGCCATGGTCATGGAGAGAATGGCACAGGAAGAATGTAAACGGTAGAGACTCACAGTGGTGTGCAAGAAAAGCAATTTTTCTAGCAGCAGCATTGGGTGGGTTTCAATAAAGCAAGACTTTGCTGACAACAATTTACACCCAGGCCTTAAGCAATCCACTTAAATTGGATAATGGGTTGTTCTGGACAGCAGAATGACTGAGGTCAAGTTTCCTATGGATGTGTCCCCTACATCTTAGCCCAGCTCTGAAGCAAGAGTACCTCCAGCTCCCTGTATAAATGCTTTCACCCTCTCCCCCCATCTTTTTCCCATGCCACCGCGTTTGGAGGGCAAACAGCAGCACACGCTTGTCCTGGTTTGGGGCCAGGTGTGCTGCCTGGCGGGTGGGATGGGAGGCTGAGCCAAGGGCACCTGCCTGCTCTCACAGGCACAAATTTCCTCTTTACTACTCTCCTCAGTGCAAACCCAGACGCTGACTTTTCTTTGAAGCCTTGTAGGAATTTGCTATCTGTAAGACTTCTTTTCCTCTGCCAAATTTAAGTGAAAATGGGCAACACATTAAGAATCCATTATCAGAGCAGGCGGACGGACTGGCAGCACAATCTCGTAGCCCCCATCTCATTAAGAAACCGGCCAAAAATGAGATGGGTGTAAAAGCCAAATTTTTAATGGGCAGTGAGGCCGTGACAGGAGGTCCCTCGCTGCGGAGGCTACGCTGCTGTAGTCCCTTCAGGCGTAGGCAGAGAGTAGTGTCTTCATGTCA
This sequence comes from Phoenicopterus ruber ruber, assembly GCA_009819775.1. Classification (NCBI taxonomy): domain Eukaryota; kingdom Metazoa; phylum Chordata; class Aves; order Phoenicopteriformes; family Phoenicopteridae; genus Phoenicopterus; species Phoenicopterus ruber. Next base: position 90,923,006 of record CM020215.1, on the reverse strand, counting down.
GTTTACCTCCCTCTGCTCAGTTCAATAAGCAATTCAGAGCCGGGACTGCAGCTGTGGGTTGACAGAGAAGAGCCGCGGCAGAGCTCAGCAGCCGCCCCTATCCCCCCGCCCTCCGCCCCACGGCGCCATTACCCGGCGGCCACCCCGCCTGAGGGCCGTGACAGCGGCGGGCGCTGAGGGAGCCCGGGGACTACATCTCCCAGCATGCCGCGCGGCGGCACAACCCGACCGGGCCCCGCCCTGCCCCGCTTTGCATGCTGGGAGCTGTAGTCTCGCCGGAAGGCGGGAGGGGGGTGCGCGCGGGCTCCCCCGCATGCAAACCGCGGGGGCGAGGCGCGGGGCGTGGCCGCCGTGGCGGCTGCGTGACGGTTGGGCGGAAACGGACGCGCCGCCGTCGTTCGCCCGCTCCGCGGCGGTGTGAGGGCGCTCCGTTCCTCAGCCCGGGCTGGGGCGGAGCGGGGGAAGGCCGGGCTGCCGGGAGGCTCCGGGGGGCGGGGGTTTACAGGCGAGCCTGCCCTTTGCCCTGTTCCGCCCCGCCGGCCGTGTGCCGCTTTGCCCCCGGGCAGGCGGGCGGTCGTCTCCCGGAGCCGCCCGGCCGTGCTTCCCGCGGTTGGCTTTGCCTCAGAGAGCGGGTCCCGCGGGGTTAGGCGTAAGGGTGTGGGAGGGCGGCCGCCGCGCCTGTGCCGCTGCCCGCCGGGCTCGGGTGCCGCTGCCCCCGTGGCTCTTCTGCTCAGGGTGGGCTTGAACAGCTTTTTCTCTCCTTCGGGCCGCCTGGCAGCGCTTGTAGCGGGGAGGGGCGGCTTGGCCCCAAGCGTCCTGACGGAGCCGTGCGAGAGGAGCGCGCTGCCGCCTCGGAAAGTTTTGAAGAGGAGGTCTTCCGTGCGCAGCGATGTAGCCCCAGTCGGAGACCGGTAGCTCGTGGAAGGCCGTTAAACCCCTCACCGGTCTGGTTCCAGGGCACGGGCTAAAAACTATGTCCCTCTCTCGTGTTGAAAATCCTTGTTTTCTGCTGTTTCTGTTTGTCTTCCAAGCAATATTTATCCTGATACTCTACCGAGGTGGTCCTTCAAATGTGTTCCGTGGGTTTTTAGACTCTCATCAGATTCTGGATTACTCAAAAACTCACGATGTGTATACAAACCTCAGCTTGTTCACCCAAGCTCCTAATGAAGAAGCTATGCCGTACTGCTCAGCACAGTCACCGATATTTGGTAGGTATGAACCGATAGTGTTTGAAATAACTGCTTTGGTACGTGGTAACGCTGAACACTTTGTAAATCTAAAAGTTGTATGTTTTTCAAACTTTTCCACTTTAAAAGTTGTGTACTGATGTAACAAACTGCCAGAGCTTTCTTGTGTTAATTAACCCATTTTTATTGGTTATACGAGCAAAAGTATTTTACTGACCTCAAAACTTCCAATGTTAAGGATTTGGCCAGATAAAGATTGTAGAACAAGAGTGAAAACAGTGTGTGGTGGTAATACCAAGTTAGTAATGCTTTTTTTTTTTTTCTTCTTAGCAGTCCTGTATAAAATGTGCCAACGATGTACTTGGTAATTGCATAATTTTGACCTCTGACTCACTGTAACTCCTGGATTCTTTGTCTTAGCTTTACATCAATGCTGTAGTTAAACATAAATTGATTAAGTTGACTTTAAATATTGTTTGTATGAGAATGTAGCTTGGCACCTTGCTCTTCATGGTGATCTTTTTGGCCTATGATTGTTAGGCATCCTTTAGACTTAGAAACTTCTCCTTTAGACTTAAAAGTCTGGTCACAGGTTCATTTGTGTTTACACTAGGACCAAATCAGAGCCAATCCTAGAGGCAGCATTCATCCAGCTACTGCACTACTAAAACAGTTGAGAAACTTTAAGTGAATGCAAAGTAAAACCCTTAAAGCAGGTTTGTTGGTAGTAAAAAGTGGTGCCTCTCCGGTAATAGCAAATCAGTTTGTCTCGGCCAGCCAAAATGCATGAGTTCGGTAAGCATGTGCTTTACAGCTGGTTTGGGGACACCTGCTTCTTGGACTGCTCTGTGGTAAGTTACCCTTGTCTGGTTTTCCCTACTGCATGGGTTTCTGTGTATCTAAGTCTTGCATATAACTAGTCTTGGAGCACTACTTGGTAGTTGCCCTGCTGTTGTAGGAAAGCTGATCACCGCACGTGGAGCACAGTAAGAGCAAATGGCTGACCTTGGTTCACAGGTGTAATGATCTTAGTGCAGTCTCTGTTCATCACTAGCTACAGCCCATCAGTTCTTTTGGGAAGCTACAATTCTGTGTTTCAGACTTAATTGTTTTACTTGAAAAAGCGCAGCAGAAACGTGCCTGCACTGTGCTTGTCTCCACTACTGATGAGAATCCACTGTCCTGAAAAGAGTCAAATGAGAAAGTTTTGGTCTCAAAAAAAAGAAAAACAAACAAAACCAGGTGCAACTCTGTGCAGCTTACCTGTAAACCATCAGATACGCAAGAGTAGTGATGTATATGGAGGAGGTAGACACAGAGTAAAATTACACTGAAGTAATCAATGCTCTTAGAGCTATGAAATCTTCTTAAGCCCTCTTCTTCTGCCGATCCCTGAGAGTGCTGAGAACAGAGGTGGTTGGCCTGCATGTGGTACTTCAGAGCTAAAATGAAAACGGAATGTTACTTACAGACAGAAACAAACAGTAAAGTTGACTGGGAGGAAAAAAAAAATACGAGGCAAAGTAATTGTGGAAGTTTTGCTGCATAAAAATTAGAGTTGAGCATATGAAGCATTGTTGCTGTGAAACAAATCATTTTGAGCATTGATACAGATTCAGCTTAAGAAAAACAAGCGCTCTGCTACAACTTAAGTTTTACTTGGTGATATTTTCCTTTAGGTATAAGAAGTAAACTATTCCTTCTGGTATTACTATGTGCCAGCCTCTTCTGGGTGTCGTTCTCCCCCCTACCCCAGAAATATATGCTGCTCTGCAAGGTGCTTGCCCTTTGTTTTCTGTGTCATGGGCGCATATGAATAGACATATAAATACTTTATAAATGTCTTGGTTGGTTGTTATCATCTTCTCTCATGGGACTGATCTTTCTTGGAAGTGTTAGAGAGAACGATGCCTTTTAATATTAATTTCATAAACTCCATTAAATGAGATTTCAGATCAATTCTTGAGGACTCTAGTCTCCAATTCAGAGCTGGTAATAAGTCACTGTGTCCACTCCAAAGTGTGTTAAGGTAACTGGAAGAATGCCAAACAGCTTAAATGGTTTCTGCATCAGGGCTTTTATGAAGAGCAGCACTTTTTCCACTTAGGTATATAGTAGATCATTTTGATAACTGTTTGAATTTAAGATCAGCTTGCAACTCATCTGTCTTTTTCTGACCTCCTGAATCTACAGCATCTTGGTTCTTCCAGGGCTGTGGAGTAAGAATTAAAGTATAATTGCAGAATATCTCTGCCTTGGAGGAACTAGACTCTTGCTGACTAATGTTACTTGTTTAATGGTTAGTGGTGTCCATTGAACCTCTTGTGACTAAAAACTTGAAAAGCATTGCACTAGATATTCAGTGTCTTCATTAATATTGTGAATATATTACTCAAGTTCCCTTAAAGGTTAAAGTTTCTACATAAATAACCAGTTGCCTGTTTCCTCTTTCTTTGTCTTTTGGAAAAAGCGTTTATATGCTAGAGTTGTCAAGTTTGAATAAGCACAGAGTAGCATTTAAATTCAAAATCTGACTTTCTCACACTGCACGCAAGATATGTTGTTTGTGTCAGTTCATCTTTTCCTCTTACCAGGAAGAAGCTCGATGCTAGAAGACTCGAGTTTGGGTTGGTTTTTTTTTTAAAGAGGTACCTTACTTCATGCATGGTATGTGCTGAATGAGTTGGTTTGGTCCTTAAGGACTTCAATAGTTGAAAATTCTGTTTGTAACTGCTGTTTTAAATATGCTTATGCTATGGAAGAATTTTTTTCCAAGCCCTTCTTATAGTAGTTACTCCCTCTTACTGCCATCTGTCATAACCTTTTCACGAGTGTGACCATCTGTTGTGGTAATGAGTAGCTCCTGCTGCATTTCCTAATGGATGCTCTCCTACTAGAGTTTCTTCCCCTGGATTTAGAGAGATGTAAAAAGGTGGTAATGCTGAGATTTATTTTCAGCTGCAGTTGAGGCAGCCTTGTATTCTGTCATTAGAAACTGGGGCTTAAATTAAGGCTGTTGGTCTGCCTTTTTTTTTTTCTTTCATTCAAACAGTGGTAGAATTATACAGATATGACTCTATTAATGCACTGTGTGTGTGGTGCTGCACTTCCTCAGTGAGGTGTTCATCCATGCTACTGTTCCTGTTTGTTTAGCTTCTGTAAGTTCTGCTTGAACTCAGTAATTCTAACTGCTAACTCTAAATATGTAGCAAGGAGTTTAGAAGAAGTTTATGAGTTCTTTCTCAAGATGGGATAGATCTGGTCAAAATCAATAGATCCCCCTGATAGTCCAGGAGTATGCTGTCTCTGGCACCAGCTAACAATACAGACAGGGAATTGTGAGTTTTAACTCTACACACTAAATTTTCATATTAATTAAACACCCTCCGTGTGATGGTACAGGCACAGAAAGGCGACAGAGAAATTGCTTGGACACTGCAGGCTGTTGGTTCTGTACCTTGTCTGAATTGGGATCCTGTGCTTTCTAGCATCTCCGAGATGGATTTTTTCCTCCTTTCCCAAAGCTGCGCTTTAGCAGTTTTATTTTTCCCTATTTGGTCCAGCCTGCAACTGCTCTGTTCACATCTGGGATTTAATTGGATTACAGTGCATTAGCCTTTTGTTAGTTGGGCAGGAAGGAGAGCCGAGAGCCAGAATTTAGCTTGTAGCCAAGGAGTGTAGGGCGGCCAGAGGTTTTGGGGATATAAGTCACAGACTAACTTCTTTTTTCCGAGTTTCCTTGGCAAATACTAGGTTGAGTTTCTGAGCTGAGTTGGTTGAGGTGTGGAGCGAGGCAGCTTGGGAGAACATGACGTCTTGAAAAACCTGAAAAATGCAGATATTGCCCTCGTGAATCATATGCTTGGGTATGGAAGGAGACAACAGGAGTGAAACTATTGCACGTTATCTTACTCATACCTTTATGTCCAAATTTAGATTTGATTTTTTGGAATTTAATAATTATTGCTACAGAATCTTACTCTGCAATACAAAGAGCCCTGATTGTATTATAGAAAACAAAACCCTGCCTTTGTGAGAGAACAAAAGGGATTAATTCCCTTTCTTATATTTTCCTTGGAGCAATGATCTGTAGTTGAAATCCAATCTGAATATATCATTTCTTCAGCAAGCTCCAGTTGTCATCAAATCAGTGGTTAATGGTGCTTTAGTTTAAAAGACCTGATAATCAGGGAGTTCGTAAATCTAAAAACCAACATAAATTACAGGTTAAACACAACGTTGGACTGAAATGTGGTGGTCTTAAAGGCAGAACAGGAAACTGTCTGCGTAGAAATAGATAATAACATCATAAAATCTTAGAGGAATGTGACCTAGATTCATGGCCCCACAGCGTGATTCTCTGAAGAACTGTTCTTCTGTTTCAGGTACAAAGGTATGGCAATGTACTCCAGTTTCCTACTGAGGGTAACACAGTCAAAATCAAATTTCCCCTCCATTTTAGGTACTTAAGGAAGGACTGAAAAGTGATACTTAAGAGTCAGCTATTGCACAATCTTGCTGACAAGCAAAATTCAGGTTTTCCTTTTAAAAACAAACAAAAACCAACCAACCAACAAAACTCATGAAGTGGGATTGACGGCGGCTAGACCTTTTTGACAGTGAGGAATGGGATCAGTAGCCATTCAGACCGACCTTCAGGAAATGCAATTATGTGTGTTCCTTGAGGAGGAGAAGGAGACACTTAGCAAGTATAGGTTTGCCCATCAGAAATGTGAGGTATACCAACTTCCACATACTAGCAAAATGTTTCCCAGTTTTGAATGAACAGGTTGAATCTTATGCCAAATTTAGTCCCTAAGCATTGTTAGTGCTCAAAAAACCCCCCAACAAACCAAAACAAACCCAAAAAACAGCGGAAGGATATTGCTTCCTTCTGTGTCAGTTAAACAGGATGTGGATGAACAGAAGCTCAGGTTTTTTTGTTAGAATTGTAGCAGACACTTGAATGTAGGATGGACAGGAAGAAGTCTCTTCTGGACTCGCCTACTTAAATACTTAATTAGATTTAAGACACATGCGTACCTTTTCCTGATCAAATGAAAGCTACTAAACACCAGGCCTAAATGTTTGCTCTTTCTCTCTCAGGCTTCATTATCAGAAGAATAATTTATTTCAGTGGTTTAAGAGGGAGTCTGACTTAGAAGATACTGAAAACTTGCTTCAAGACAGCCATAGGATTAACTGAGCTTGGAAGGAAAAGAAAATCTTATTTATAGCTATTTTAAAAAACAAACAAACAAAACCCCCAAGCAAACAAACAAAAAAACCCCACAAAAACAAAACCCCAACTTGCCTCACAGGCTTCTGGTGCAAAAAAATATTTTGTCTTTGGGTAGAATGATCTGCAGAGAATTGTTGGTCCTACTTAAAACTGTCATTTGAAATTGTCAGCTTTTAATTGGGATTTAGGTGAAGGTTTCTTCCTAGTTCATTTAAATAATAGATTTTAATCTTGTTCTGCATTTGTGCTTTATTTTCTTAGAAGTTGACAGTGGTTGGAAACCATTAAGACACATTGATTTGTGTATAAATATAACTCTTCTGCTAGTTCTGGAACCTTTTCTCACTACCCAGAAGGACAGGCATTTAAATAATTGTAGAATTTGTTTGTTCATACTGTTACAGTACAAGACTTGTGTTAAAATGGTGATTGACACTTTATATTGATTCTTTCTTACTTGTGACTTGTCAAGCTTTTTCCATCTGAAGAATGGAAGAATTCAGATAAAAATGCAAATTTTTTTTTATTAGGTAACAGCTGTTAAACATATCCAGTATGTTTTATATTTAAAATCGAGGTGCTGAGTAGAGGAACTATCATACGTAGTTTCTTTTGCTACCCTGCACCTGTTCCTGAAAATGTAACATCTCTCTTCTTCCTTCTCAGTTCTGTTGTCTGCTTATCCCAAAATTTTGAAGTACTGCCTGCTTATCACTGTGTATGTAATTAAATAATATAGCAAATAGAGGCCTTGTGGCATGTGATTATAACAGCAAATTGAACTTGAAACTTTTTTTAAGATAAAGCTAACATTTCCTAAAGCGTTTGTATTCATCCAGGCTTTAAAATATTTCTCCCCCAACCTGCTGAATATCCTTTTGGACATCTTTGTCCTTGAACCTCTGCTGAAAGAGGCTTAGAGACTTTTTCCATATGAGTAGCAAAAGCAGGTATGTCTGTTCGTCCTGATTCATTTTCAATGCTGTTCTCACAGTGAATACATTTATTCAAGGATCCCATCTAAGCGACACAAGAGAGAAGGTTTGCTTGTGTAGTAGGGAGCCAATACCAGGAAAAAGCAAGCTGTGCCGGAGCCTGGTGAGACTTCCTGGCTGTGCCAGGACTTGGGGTGCCTCCCTGGCAGGTCACCCGCCAGCCTGGTGTGGAGCCTGGCACCCCTCGCTGTGGAGCAGTGGGGAGGTGACCAGCAGGCAGTGGTAGAACTCATCGTGGGCGCTTCTGCGTGGCGTTGTTAACTGTTCTGTGGTAGGGCTGGTGTCTGAAGTAGTAAACGTGTGGCTAATCTGATGGGCTCGAATGAAGGTTGAAAAACATCACTGATCTTACTTTTTTTTTCTTTTTTCTGTCTCTCCTTACAGTTGGTCCGTTAACCATCACCTTCAGGGTGCTCCCTAGTGAAAGGATGATCATCAAAAAAAATCCTTTTGTTCAGTCTGGTGGCCAATACAGGCCACCTCACTGCTTGGCCCGCTATAAATCAGCCATCCTTGTAGCATACAGGAACCAGGAGAAGTACCTTCACCATCTTCTCTACTACATTCATCCTTTCTTGCAGCGCCAGCAGCTCAGTTATGGTATCTACTTGATTCAGCAGGTAAATCTACATCAGATGTGCCTGGTGGTGTAGCTGAGCTTCCCAGTGAAGGGTTGGGTTCTGAAAAAGAAATGTGAGTCTTCTATTGTGAAGTGCAGTTTTATGCACAGGTTTAGAGCTGGTCAGTTATATGCTGTCCCATGTCCACGGCTGCTAATGATTGAAATACCATACCACTTGTCAAGATCATCATTCTGCTATTGATTTTTTTCCTGCCTTTTTTTTTCTTCTTCTAGAGGGACAAAGTTGTCATTAAGTGGTAACTTGTATTTTCAGCTGATCAGGAGTTGAATGTGGTTAGTCTGTAGCTTGTCAGTGTGGCTACTGAGCAAAACTGTTGAGACTAAATGTTAAAGGGAAGTTGGATATTTTTAGCCTGTGTCAAATAAAAACATCTGGCTTGATCTTGCTGTGGGGCAACCTGTGCAGGTCAAACAGTCATTTTTAACTAACATGGACTGGTGTTGCAAAAGATCAGTGGTGAGAGAGCAAGTTTTGGATTCATTAATTAAAACTGATAGTTGACTGGGAGGGAGAAGAAGCTTTTTTTTGTTTGACCAAGATCTGTCTTCTCATTTCTAAGCTTTAATAAGCAGTAGTAAGGGTGAAAGTGTTGATGTGTAGATGTACACCTGCGGATTGACTTACTGGTCTCTTAAAAGTCAGCCTTCTTCAGGTGCCCAGGGTATATAGCCCCTGACGCAGCAAAGCTTGCAATTGGCTGAGAATATTGTGAAGAGAACGGGTGAAATTTTCAGAGTCTGAGGCATGGAATTTGCAGCCAGTATTGATTCATTCCAGTGTCATTCAATTGAATAAAGCTTTTTTACTAACATAAATTTTAATTGAGTTATTCTTTTTGTTTTGGTAAAAAAATGCAGGTTTTCTTTTCCAGGTGGGGAACGGTACTTTTAACCGGGCAAAGCTGCTTAATGTTGGTGTCCGGGAAGCCCTGAAGGATGAAGACTGGGACTGCCTTCTCCTGCACGATGTGGACCTAGTACCTGAGAATGATTATAATCTCTATGTTTGCGATGAATACTATCCCAAGCACATGGCTAGTGCCATGGATAAGTTTCAGTACACGTAAGTGCCTCCGTGTGCTTTGGATGTATGTATCCTAATTGGTTCGCTTTCTGCATGGAAAGTATGAGTGGGGACAGTGAAAGGTACTGCATTTAAGAGGTTTTCTTGTTTGTTAGTTTTGCACTATTGACTTCCCCAGAAAAGGGTGGTATTGACCTAAGCATGCAATCTTGAACAGTTCCTTGCCTGCAGTTCCCTGTTCCACTGTTAGCTCAGCTTGGCAAATGACTGGCAGATTTCTGTTTGCTGTTCCTTCCAGAATAGAAGTATAGGGTAGGAATTACTGGATCATGTGGAAGATGGGTGATAGGATGCAGGTATTTTGAACTAACCCAAGATGTGAATTTCAGAACCAGCTTTGCTTCAGTCTACTGGCAGGGGGGAGGAATGGAACAGGATAGGAATTACACTGGTTTTGCTATTTGGGGTTTTGGCATTCATGACAGTGTCTGTAAGGTATGCGATTAATATATGCGTGACTTGGATCATGTTGTTTCTTTGTGGAGGACTGGTATTAGCCTTCAATACTGATGCTTTTTTTTTCTTTTCTTTCTCTTTTAGTCTGCCATATAAGTCCTTTTTTGGGGGCGTATCTGCTCTGACTCCAGAACATTACATGAAGATGAATGGGTTTCCAAATACATACTGGGGCACTGGAGGTGAAAATGATGACATTGCTACAAGGTACTAATGCACAGGACAGGCTTAAAATAGAACCAAGCTGGCTAGTGAAACACGTAGCATTACCCTACAAAAGGAACTAAGAGTTGTTCCGTAATGTGCTTGCGTTATCGTTATAATCCAAAATGCTGTTGGCATTGGGAATGGTTAATGTCAGAAGATGCTCAGAATCTATGAATCCAATCATTGTGTGCTTGGAGGACAAAGCTTTCCTCAGACTCTGGAGGGCAGAATGTTACTTTGCATCCTTGTGCCTTCAGTCGCTCTGGAGTGCGTCCAAGGGGTTATAACCACCAGTAGCTGACAAGTGACTCCATTGACATGAACAGCCCCAAGGGAAGGAAGGAATCTGCAACCTTGATGAATAAGAAAACCAAGAAGGTGCTTATTAATTCTCAGACGGTTGGGAATTTAAGTTATGTTGGGCATCTAGGTGGCTCCAAGTATTATCTAATCACCAATGCTTGGAGTTAAGGAACACAAGGAATTCTAACTTCTGTCTTCAGTGCTGGGTGATGGAGAAGCCTGTGTACTACTGTGAGTCAGTGACAGCAAGATCTGATGTTTTTTCTTGTACTTTAGTTGCCATGGCAGCAGCACGCTATAGAAGTGAATACAGTGAGTTTAGTTCCAGGTACGCTGCCTAATGCAAATTCTTCAAGTACAAAATCATGGCTGTAGCTTCTTTATTCATCTTTGAGTTGCACTCTGCACCTTCGTCATCCTGCACTGAAGGCAAGCTCATGGGGAGTTTATAAAACTAAACTGACAATAAAGGCCTTGTGTGTTTTTTGGTCTTGCACAGTGTGACAAGTTACACAGTTTCGGTGGGCTGTTCTGTTCAAGGACTGTAGGAGTTCTTACAAAGCGGTATTCTTCTCGGAATTGAAAGTCAGATTTTCTAACACAGAATTCCTCCTTTTCCTTTCAGAGAAAGCTAACTAAAAGGGTGTATCATTGTTTAGAGATTCAGTATTTACTAAAGGAATGGAATGCCAGAAAAATAGACCTTTATAGACCTTTAAATGAAACATTACAATGCTGGGTCTATTCAGCTGTTCTTAGTACAGCTTAGGCATCTAATGTGGTTTTCAGTACCAGTGGTAGAGTCGTGCCAGTTATGCATAAGAGTGCACTTCCTTACAGAAATCTCTTAAGGCAAGTAGGTTATCTAGATCCCAAAATAGCCCTTTCTTTCTTCAAGGGAAGTAAATCATGTGTTGTTTCTCTGAAAACTTACACTAATGATTAGCAGTGTTCTGGCCCATAGGTTCATGGAGGCCACGGACAGTGCCTGTTAATGATTTATTCACATACTGAAGTCAACCTGCAGAAGTGAGGAATGAGCTGGCTGTTTTTGAATGGCCAGCTTGATGCACTTGCTGGGATTTGGATTTTAGGAGGTGCTCAAGCACTTCTTACCTTGTAGCAACAAAATTAATTAGTATTTGAAATTGGACATTGAAATGTCAAAAAAAAAAAAAAATCCTGTGTAAAGATTATATGCTGGGATACTGCTTATTAAAGCAGAGTTAGTGGAAAAAAAAATGCTGGCTGCTACTTAGCGTTGGCAAAATGCAGTATTCTGTAATATTAGTCCTAGAAAACACCAGGATCTACCTTTTATTAGAAGAAAACACTACTCTAATTGGAACCACTTATGTGTTAACATTATCAACTACAGGAAAGTCTGTTGGGTTCTTCTTTAACAGTAAATGAAATGTATTAACTGTTTCATATTATGCTTTTAGTTTAATCTTGCAATGCAAAAACTGTAACAGTAAAGCTAGTTTAGTGTTCTTGCTTTTTTTGTCTTTTTGACTGTGCAATAAGCTTATGTTCAGAAAACAAGAAACCTTGTCTAAAACTTGATCTGAAATAATAGTATGTCATACTGTCAATGAAGTGTTGTAATCATTTGATGGCTCTAGACTAACAAATATTTTCAGTCCTGTAGCCTCTTTCAGCTTTATAACATTCCTGCTTCAGTGCAGCTTGCTGCTGTACCAGATCTCAACGGAAGGCAATCAAATGTTGCAAATGTGCCAGTTAGATAACCTCAACTGAGCAAACATTCATTCTTACATTCATAGGAATTTTCTCTGCGTAAGAGCTGCCCTGTGATAACGGAGGTTTGCTAGCCCTAGCACTATTACAGGCAGTTTTTATTGGTAAACTAACATAGATGCCATCAGCAATAGGTTGCTTGAAAGTCACCCAAAATGATGTTTTTATGAGCTCTATTCTGGAATTCTGAGCCTTCAGTTCACTTTTTTCTTATCCAACTGTCCTGCAGCTGAGCAGCTCACATTTGTTTGGTGCCTGTATTTATCACTAACCCTTTATGAAGCCAGTCCTCTAATCAGGCCACCTGAATGAATGGCACTTCTCAGAGAACAGAGAGAGGCTTAATCTGGATCTCAAACTCAGGACTGGCTTCCTTTCAGAAACTGCAAGTTTGGCTTTGGTTTTTTTTTTTTAAAAAAAGTTTAGGTGATGGACCTCTAGGCAGTAAAAGCTGTGGTGTTACAAGGAAGTGAAAATAATGCTCGATTGTCAGATTTACAGGAATTGCTCTTGAATGCTCTGTATGCTGTTGTTCATTCCCTGCTTGCTATAATGCTCTCTGTACCCTGTCAAAGCGCATTGCAGCTGGTAGCCTTCTAGCCCAAGCCCGGTTGGAACCTGCTAGGGAAGATAATGTGGCACTGCGTTGTTAAACTCGCTCCCTTCAGCTTCTGCATTTTGCTTTGATTACATTAACACTGAAAATCATCTCTGACTCTGAACTTCCCTGTAACTAAGCCTAGAAATGGCATCTTTATGCCTAAGCAAAGATTGTTTGTTGTTTTAAAGGATTCAGTTAGCAGGGATGAAAATAGTCCGGACATCACCCCACCTTGGACGCTACAAAGTGATGGACTACAATGAAGAGACAGAGACACGAGAGCCTTGGAGAAGGTAACTGTTCTAGAGGGGGCAGTTAGGAGGCTACTCTTTGCCTGGTGGCAGGTTGACTGTTACCATCATCTAGTAAGTACACCTAAGGCCACTGCTGCTTTTTCTGCTTTTAATGTGGCTATTTAAAGCTGGCTCCCAGTCAGTTTCAACTGAATCATACTGCTCCCATCTCTGCATTTGAAGGGTTTCTCCTCGCTTCCTACTTTTTTCCTATTGTTAAGGACACATGCTAGCTAGGAAGCTAACACATAGCAGACTTAAGCATCAAATTATTCAGGGAATAAAACTTAAAAAAAAAAAAATACTGCCTGCCTTGTAAATAGGGAGAGTTCAGTTTGAAGAAGCACTTCGTTACAACTTCGCTATAATAAAAACTTGCTCTTCAGTCTGTGTGGATTTACAATGTGCCATTAAAATAGAGGAAAAGCAGCATTCTAGTTCGAAGACGTGAGGAAGGTGCTATGAGAGACCTTAGCAAAGACCCAGTTTTATATAAAAGAGCTGGAGGAAGGTGTTGGGTCAAGCGTGGTGGAGGCTTCTCATACTGACAGGGCGCAGACTTCCCTCTATCATCTCAAAAGTCAGGTTTCCATAACAACCCTGTCTTAAAACCTACCTACAGCAGCCTCTGTACACCCTTGCTGCAAGCCTCTGTGTTGCGCTCCCAGGTCTCTCTAAGCTGCTGCCAGTTTCTTGGGTTTTTGCAGACTGTATTTGCCACCTCACTGTCTCCCTGTCAATGTTCCAGTCCAAATTGTCCTCTTTGTTTAGAATACTTGGTGTGAACTTATTCTAATCTGTTTAGTCTTATAAAATGCCTTTTCTCTCTAGTCTGTGTTATGTGAAAAGAATTTTCTTGGGGCTTTTCTGCTAGCAGCTTTCATCTGCTAAGCCCTTGCCCCCTCTGGAAGTCTGTTTCTTCTGCGGCTTCAGCTGCAAACATCACCTTTGTTCTTCTATCCAACTGCAGGTATTCTTCCTTCTTGAGGCCTGCTTCCAGACACAACACCAGAAAAACATGGAAGGATGATGGAATGAATTCATTAGAGTTCAAGCTCCTTTCCAGGACAAAGCATCCTCTTTATACCAACATCACTGTGGACATTGGCTATGTTCCCCCATTTTCTTAAGAGAATGAAAACAAAAGCAGTGTTTGGGCTCAGCATGGCAGCATGCGTATGGGCATTCAGCCTCTACCTCCTGTTGTGGTGTGGAGCCTGCACCACCTGAGACTAATTCTTTTGTCTTTCATGTATTTCACTTTTCTGCCTGTTTAAGATTTAGAAGAAAAGGCATGGGGTACAATAGCTAATAAACAGGCTACAGCTTACTGTAAAAATTGTCAAAGCACTGTAACACTAGCACAGAGCCAGACCCACCTCCCAGCCCTTGGGGAATCAAGGTCTCCTTGACCATAAGCTTGACCCAAGTTTTCTGGAACCTTTGTTCCATAGCTGGATAGCTCAGCCCTGCTTTGTACTTAAGTGTTAATTGGGATGCACGCCATTCTGTCAGACGGGCCTCTGAAGTGCTATGTTTTGAGAAAGCATTGAAGCCAGTTACAGTTCTGTAAATAGCTTTTGTGAATTTGAGTAAAACAAATAGTTATTAAATAAGAGTATAATAAAGGAGGAAGGTTCCCCTGAAACCATACAAAACCAGAGCTGAAGTCCTTGTTTCTTTCTGGCCTGACCCATCAGTGTTTAAATGTTTTTATTGTAGCTGTAAGTAATTCAGGCTGGATGGGACCTGAGGCAGTTCACCTAGTCTAACCTCCTGCTCAGAGTTGGGAAATTAATCTAGTATTTCAGCTGCTACTCAAACATTAATTATCTTTCAAGGGTGATGTGTCTTCAACATAAAATACTTTTGAGAAGTTAAATACTAGAGGAAAAACTAAGTCAAACATGTCAATGGTGGAGCTGTGACCCTGGCAGGAGTGCATTTGTACTTGCCTGACTGCAAGACTGACACAGTCTGCGCAAGACCTTGCTCTTCCTGTAGTCTGTCTTTCTCTATAAAGTCAGTCAGTAGCACCACCTACCCAGTCCAATTATTTTGCAAGCATGACACAGGGTATTTTTACTTGTAGATACTAAAACTCCCTGTTGACTGAAATCCCATTAAGAATTTATTTAAAGCTTCAGTCTTCTCTACAGTTGGAATAACGTGAACCATTCTTCAATATTATAGTAAGCAGAAGTTGTTTTTGCCATGTAATTCTTAATATATCGTGTCCTAAAAGAAACTCTCCCAACCCTGGCTTCACATCTGCCTGCAAGGGATGCATATCCAACAAGCAGGCATAAGGAGAGTTAGGTGTAATGCAGTAAGGAAAGTGCTCTAATCAAGATTTTAGCAGAAATCTTGCAGCATAGTGGAACAGTTAGGCTTTCACTAATCTTCTAAAACAAGAATCACAAATAATAATGGCCTGGGTACATATACAAATCTGCACTCTGCTAATAGTGTCGCCCAAAGCATTAAAAAATGTGGACAGCAATTTCTTTCCATCTGGCAGAGTTGGCCACTGCATTTCTCTCCAGAGTGACACACAACCTGCAGCCCACTGCAGAACTGAGACTTTCATTTTGCCACAGGACACTTCAGCAGTCCCATGGCAGGGCAAGCTGAGCTCAGGAAGGACAAGAGAAGCCTTTTGAATTCAATGGACTGTATTTATTGAGAGATTTTTAACATCTCCCCCCCTATTACCATTATTGCCCTTCCCTCACACACAAGCAGTTTTTCCTCAGGCTGGAAAAAATTAGCTTTTCTCAGCAAGTTTGCCATTGGTGAAGAATTCTTGTGCTTTTAATGAGAAAAGACTGGCCTGTTCCCTTTGAAGTCATGGCAGTGTTGGCAGTGCTAGGCCACCTTCCCCCTACAACAAATAAGAAGTTTAAGAATAGTTGCAAGAACAAGATTTTTTTCTGGAGACTTAGTTCAAGTCCTTCCACTGGACCAGCCCAAACAAGGACACTTTTGCAAATGTCCCAGCAAGAAAGTGCATAGAAGACGACAAGCACCTGTCCCTTAGGTCAGTCCCTATCTCCAGTCCTTACAAAAGGAAATTCTCAACCAGTCGGTTAGATGCTGTGAAGAAAAACTCTCCTCTGTGCTACTGAAGCACTCTGAAGCAGAGTGCCAGGAGTCATCTGCTGTAACAGCAACCACAAACAAGACCTGTTGCCGTTTCCTGTAACCCGTGTGGTGCTTGCCCTTATGAGATCTTCGGCTGCATGCTGAAATCCACCGTGATGTTGACATACAAAGGGTTATGTTCCACTGACAGCAGTTTATATGAACAAGAGTTCAGCCCATCTGTTTTCCATGTTCTAGATACCTGACGCAAAAGCTTCATCCTGAGGACAAAGAGAAGAAAATCTTCATTGACAGGCATAGGAGAGGAGTTTTGAGCTCCTTCCCACTACTAGTAAACTTAGAGGCAGAGCTACAGCTATTCTGTACCTACTGGGAACGTGAAGTCATGCTTTTCCTGTCCAGCATGGACTATCAGACATGGGGAAAAAAAAGTCCTTTGGCTTAATCTCTGAAATCATATGCTCAAATCATATCCATGTAACTATAGCTTTGGAAGTTTCTAAGGAACATCACCCCGTCAATTCTAGGCAGATCTCAGGTACAGACCAGCCGCTGCCAGCTGTGAACAGCAGTGTCACAGGGGTGTCCCCCAGAGCCGCTGGGTACCACAAAATGCCTCTTTGGGCTAGAGCAAAGAACTTGGCCCCCAGGTGCCTGGCTCCTCGCCATGTACCAAGACAATGCAAGGTGGGAACACTGTTCTTGACTCACCTTTCTCCATTCTCCTCATTACCGTGGTCTCGTTTGTGGAAAATCATCGTGTACCTGGCTACATCAGCAGATGGCCTCACCACTCTCATCTTCTGCATCTCAACCCTGGAAGAAGCAATAGTGTCATGAGCAAGATGTCACCTATAAACAGGCTCTTAAGGAAAAAAACATTTGGAGACTTCATTTCTTGAAGGTGCCATGGAAACAAGCATAGAGAACTGCAAGAAACTCATCTGCATCTCTTCCACAACCCATTTTGCCAGAGAAATGAGGCTCCGAGTTGCATTTCTGAAGAACAGGTCCAGTAGGGTGACAGATTCCCCTTTCTTTTGAACAGAAGCAGGTAGCCACTACAGTAGAGATCATGTAGATCTTTAAGCACACATTATACAACTGAGTACATTTAAGTTAGTATTGTCTGGTCTAGTTTGTACTGCCTTGTATTAAACCTCGGAGGCCTGTAGCAAGATTCCACACGTTTTGCAACAAGTTCATCTCAACTCCTGCAATAAAGCCCCTATACTTGACAGTTCTCCACTTAAAAAACCCCAACCAAACAAAAAAAATCCAACTTGTTTTCTTTTTTAATAGTTGGCAGACAGCTGCAAAATTTTTATTTGTTGACATGAAGAAAATTTTCTTTCCAAGAACAGTGCCAGAAACACTGAGCCCCATGCATGGATTTAAGTGTGTGACACATCAGGCACTTGATTGGAGCTTTTGGCTTTAAACATATCTGTGGAGCACAACAATTTTGCTCTGTCAGCAGAAAGGGTTAACTTCATGACAATGGAATTAAGGAATAGCCCAGGTCTTTGCTAGTCGCATCAGCGGCTGAAAGAGCAACAGGAAACCAAGAATTGAAGAAACTGAGCCCTTACAGCCTTCCAATGACTGTTTGTAGCAGTAAATTATCAAATAAATACAAGAAATGATCTGAAAACCTCTTTGTGATGCACACCTTAGGAAGAGGCCCAAGAGAGACCATCACATTTAGCATAGAGGTAAAACAGTAGGACCTAAGAGCACTCCGGCCCCAAGTTCTTGGAGATACTGAAGGGGATGCTGCCATCTGCTGTCTTCACAGAGGAAGGCTGCAAGGATCGCCGTACAACCACCCACCGAGACAGCAAGCTTCCCATTACCACCCACTGCACACTCTGTAACCAGCCCTGTCCAAGATCTGCCCAAGAGAAAAGGCATGAGCCAAGTCCAGCTGCAGTGGGCACTCTGGGTCACACGATACGGTTTCCACACCAAGACCTCAACAGCTGCAAAGTTACGAGGTGCCACGCGCAAGCAAGCACCCCTTTTGATTCCAACCACTTGCAAACATTTACTGGTACCCTCAGTAAATCCTGCTGGATCTGCTGCGCACAGGAACATTTGAAAGAACATCACTATCACCTGTGTTCACTCATTAACTGTGACACTTCTCAGGAAGCTGGGGAATAAGATGGTACCAAGCCATCCCCTACCACTACAAAAGCCAGCTCCCAAGAGGTCACAGAGAAGTTGGTGTCTTTAGCTAGGGGCAGGGAGGGGAAAAAAAGGTTGTGATTAAGGAGGGACAGAAATCCACGTCACCAGTAGACCTTTTAGATTTCTTGAGATACAGCTGACTGATCTGCTAAACTGACACAGAGAAAAACTTTCATTTGGAAGTTCCTAATGTTAACACACTTGACTTCACCAGTGTAATTATTTAACATCACCAGGGATAGGAATTTTATGTCCCCAAAATGTTTGTTTGCATATTTAAGCAATTGAAAAGGATAAACAAGAATGACAGAGTATACCCAAGTTACAAATGGACAGGCTCTGCCCGCAGAGCTTGTGGGGTTGTGGGGTTTTTTTGGTGGTTGTCAGGTTTGGGATTTTTTTTCCTTCCTCCACTAACAGCAATGCAGGATTAGAGGCTTCTTCCTAGGCAAAGGGCAAAAGATCAAGATAAAAGTTTTGTTGACTTCTTTGTCCCACTAAACCTCTCAAACTAACAAGTTTCTCCTACATCGACAGGCATGTCTGCAAAACTAGTTTTTACAAGAGCAAAGGGCATATGCATCTGCATGCAGTCTTTCTAAAATTCAAGTTATTCACTATCTTAACTATCATCAACACCACCCACATACAAACTAAGCCATGCTTGGAGTAAATCATGGTAGTCAAAGAATGCAAAAAACCCAATCCCACCAAAACTAAAACACTCCCACGCTCTTGCAAAGTATTGGAACTCAATACTTTTGTGTGTCTTTGGCAAATCACACTCCAGACTTCAATCTTATGATTTCAGTTATGACCAGTTTCCAAGCGAGAACACAAATACTGTGTGGCCGAGACAAAAACAAAACCAACCAACCAAAAAAACCAAAGCAAAACAAAACCCACACCCAGCCAACAATGCTGTCAGGAGGAAGACCAGGTCTGAGGCACACCTAACCTTTTCAAAAAAGAAACTGTTCACAGAACTGCATCTTGCACTCCAAATCCCCACTGCGATACTGTTTTGAATTGAAGGCTCCTGTAGTGTTCCACCTTTGGAGGCCAGGTGTCAAGTCACACCAATTTTTTTTATTTTTTAAATCAACGCCTCCCCCTCTTACACCCATTTCCCTCTAGCCTTTTATTTATTTATTTTTTACCTGATTCGAAGGTCGTCATCTTCTCCACCCCAGCCCCAGTAGTTGTTAGAAAATCCATTCACCTTGGAAAACTGATCTCTTGTTAGAGCAGTTACACCACCAAAATATCCCTGGTACCGTAACCTAGAAGTACACAAGAAGAGAAAAATGAAAAAATAAAAGTCAAGTTCTACCAACAATGAAAATATCACCCTGAAACTCTGAATCTAGGCGTGTCTTTCACAGAGTTAAGGGTGCAGAAATCTATGTGGTAGGTCTTGTTCTCTTCCTCTTTTCACAAAAAGATGGTGATTTGCTTTAGGCCAGAAAAAGTTAACTCTCCAACTGAGAGAACGGAGCCTTCTTCACTCGTTTCTCTCTCTCCCTTTACACAACTCCCCTTGCCAGTCAGAAAGGCACTTCACCTCAAGGACTCTGATGAGTAGAAAAGGAACAAAGCTACGCACTGAGGCGGTGGAAGCTTTGTAATAACAACAGCAAGCCATTGACTATCTCGGAGCTGAATCTGAAAAACCTGGAATGAAATCAGACCATGGCAAGGGGGCATGTGCTATGGGATATTGCAGGACCAATGCCAAGGGCAAGTTACAGTGCAAGTTACTTAGTAACCTAATGTAATGGAGCTCAGCTCTAAAGGACATTAATTTCTGACTTCTACCTTCCTTGTCCTGGAAACTGCATCTACTTTAAAAAGGTATTTAGATACCATGCTTATTTATCTTTTTATACCATTTTGCTCATTGCTTCTTATGATGCCCTCCTCTTTCTTGGCCCTTAAGTAAGCATTACAACACAGCCTCTACTACATTGCCACTGCCAGCTTCAGAGGTGATGTGCACACAGCTGCAGATTGCATTTTGATTTCTAGATGTATGTGAATATGAACAGATGAGCAAATTGCCAGGGCTGGAAAGTATCTGTTTACATGCCAGACAAGCAAAGGTGCAATGCTTATTATTATTTCTGGTTTACCATGCATCTAATTTAAAAACATCAGAAAAAAAAGCCCCAAACAAAACCACCACACACAACCTCCCTCGTAGACTATTTTTCCGGGCTTATTTTTGCTCCTGTCATAGCATCACAGGAGAATCATGGAGGCTGGAAGTGGGCCAGCTAGTCCAACCCCTCTGCTCAGAGCAGGGTCCGCTAGAACAAGTTGCTGAGGACTGTTTCCATTCAGGTTCTGAGCATCCCCAAGGATGGAGGCTCCGCAACCTCTCTGGGTAGCCTGTTCCAGTATTTGACCACCCTCACAGTAAAAAAAGCTTTTTGTATTTTTAAATGGAATTTCCTGTATTTCAGTTTGTGCCCGCTGCCTCTTGCCTTTCACTGAGAAGGGTCTGGCTCCACCTTCTTTACTCCCTTCCATCAGGTATGTATATACGTTGACAAGATCCCCTTCTGCCTTCTCTGTTCCAGGCTGAACAGTGCCAACATTCTCAGCCTCTCTTCACGTGTTCGACGCTGCAATCCCTTTGTCATCTTCATGGCTTTTCTCTGGACCTGCTCCAGTATGTCCACATTTTTGTTGTGCTGGGGAACCCAGAACTGGACACAGCACTTGGGTATCATCTCAGTGATACTGAGTAGAAGGGAACAATCACCTCCCTTAACCTGCTGACAACACCCCTCCTAATGCAGCCCAAGATGCTACTGGCCTTTGTCACGAGGGCACATTGGTGGCCCAGATCTCTTTCTGTAAAGCTGCTTTCCAGACAGTTGGCCTCCAGCACCTACTGGTGCATGAAGTTACTCCTCTCCAGCTGCAGGACTCTGCATTTCCTTTTGTTGAACTTCTTTAGACTCCTGTTGGACACATTCTCCAGCCTGACAAAGTCCCTGGTACACCAACCACACCTCCAAGATTTCTGTCTTCTGAAAACTTGCAGAGGGTGCAATCTGCCCTATCATCCAGGTTACTAATGAAGATATTAACTAGTACTAGCCCCAGTATCAACCTCTGGAGTAAATCACTAGTTGACTGGCCTCCGGCCAGACTTTGCTCCAGGGATCAGAACCCTTTGAGCCCAGCAGTTCTGCCAGTTTTCAGTCCATCTCACTGTCCACTTACTAGTCCATTACTTCTTCACTCTTCAATGGGGATGTTATGGGAGACAGTGTTGAAAGCCTTCTTAAGTTCAGATAAACATTATCCACTACTCCTCCCTCATCCACCCAGCTAGTCAACTCAGAGAAGGCTATCAGGTTGGTCAGGCATGACTTGTGAACAGGTTTGCTTCATCACCTTCCCAGGGATTAAAAGGTGAGGTTAACCAGCCTGTAGTTCCTCAAATCCTGTCCTAAAGACAGAAGTGACATTTGTTTTCTTCCAGTCCTCAGGAACCTCCCCCAATCATCACGACTTTTCAAAGGTAACAGAATGGCCTCACAATGACAGCAACTAGTTCCCTTACCGCTCATGGATACATCCCATCAGGTCACATGGTTTTATGGCGTATGCCCAGTTTGTTTAAGTATTTCTTAAATTGATCCTCCTCCACCAAAGGTAAGTCTTCACAAGTCCAGACTTTTCCACTGGTATCAGAAGCCTAGGACTCCTGAAGGCAAATCTTGCCGGTAAGGACCAAGGCAGAGAAGGCATTGATTATCTTGGCCTTTCTCTTTTGTTTTGTCACCAAGTCCCCCGCCACACAGCAGGTGCACATTTTTCCTAGTCTTCCCAGCAGCTGATGTACCTGTAGAAGTCCTTCACCTTGCCTCTGAGACTCAACCCCAGAGAGGCTTTGGTTTTCCTAACCCCGTCCCTGTATGCTTAGACAGCATCTTGTATGTCCTCACAAGTCACCTGACTCTGCTTCCACCTCTTTCACGCTTCCCTTTTCTGTTCGAGTTCTCAGGCGCTCCTTATTCATCCATGCAGGCCTCTGTCCACCTTTGCTTGACTTCCTGCACATGGGAATAAACCATTCTTGAGTGTGAAGGAGGCAACTCCTGAAGATCTACCAGCTCTCTTGAATGCCTCTTCTCTCCAGGGTCATCTCCCAAGTGATTCTTCCAAGCAGATCCCTGCCAGGGTTGCGATCCTGCTATTTGCCTTGTTCCCTCCTTGTTTCTGACCTTGACATCCCTCCCTTCATCAGCTCTGATCACCTGTGTCAGGAAGGTATCAATTCACTTCAGAAATCTCCTGGATTACTTGTGCCCTTTCGTGTTGCCTTTCCAGCAGATACCAGGACTATTAAAGTCTTCCACGAGGACCAGGGCCTGTATACATGAGGCTTCTTCCAGTTGTCTGAAAAAAGCTTCAACTGTCATTTGCTGGGACTGTGACATACTTCCCAAAAGATGGCGTTATCTATATAAACATACAAAAAAGGATTGTTCTAGGCAGATGCAGTCTTTCATGCTCTACCTGCATTTTTTCCTACCTCTGGAATTTTTGCTCTTCATTGCTCCCTTTTATCTCCTCTCCTAAAGGAGACCAACCATAAGGTAGGGGAGGCTCTACAAATTTTAATTATGCATTACTACCTTGAGACTTCCGCTATGGGTACGCTAGAGAAACACAGTGGACAGGTGGAATGGACAGCAAGGAGGTCCCACAAACAGCAACACCATGGAGGAGCCCCCCCCAGCCATGCTTTCAGGCTGCACTGCCAGTCACCAACAGTGCCACATCCCCCCGGGTTCCAACAGCCTGGTAGGGTTTGGGAACTGACTGCCCACCCACACATCCATATACGCGCCCCACCGCTTGCTTACGCGCCCCGTAATTCCCCTACACCACTGGAGAGGCAGACACCGAAGGAGCCAGAGCTGTAACCGGGACAGTGCTCCCCACTCAACCCTCTCAGGCAGGGCAGAACTGGCAGGGCCCAGGCACATCTTGCTCCTAGGGGACATCCTCTGCAAAGGTGCACCTCTGTAACAGTGTTCTACCACCTCTTCCCTGAGGACAAGAGAATATCAGCTCCTTTGGGATTTTTAAAATTAGACTGAAGACACCATACAATAGAAACGGTCATTGGGAAAGGATGTTGTGCTGGTCTCAAGGAAATAGCTTAGCTATGCTAGGAAAATTTTCCCCACCCTTACCTTCGAAGTTTGAATATATAAACCTTTTCGTAAAGGATCTAAACCCAAGTTGTAGTTTATATAACTAAACATAGGGTACTTGCTCTCCAGAGGAGCACAGCTGCTAAGATTAGCATTGAGGATAACCCCCCTGGAAGAAAAACAAACAAAAAAACCCAAGAAACCCACAGAAAACCCACATTCCTGCCCAGGATATTTTGTGTTAATGCAGACCATGTATGACTTCAGTTTTCTCAATCCCATCTGAGCGACATGTCTTCATATGCTCACCTCAGCCTAAGCACTGAGATCAGGTAACACTGAGGTCACCCAACTGGGATTTCAACCTGTGGCCTCAGCTCAGTTTAGGTATCGTTCTTGAGCTCAGGATCTGAATTCCTTCAAACGTATCCAGGAATTCCCTTGGAAGTAGAGCATTATTATCCCCACTTCACAGATGTGTAAACAGAGGCAGTGACACAGAAAAGAGAGTATGGGTCTAATTCAAACCACCAGTATCCTAGTGAATACTGGTGCAAGGTATTCACAACGCACTAGTGCAGGGTACTCACAACAAAAACATTTTGTCCGTGTAAGACTCTAAAGCCAAAGCTTAAAGCTGACCCATAACTAGCAGCTCCCTTCTACAAACAGGAGAAACCTGAGGAAATGAATAGTAAGACGACCCCTTAGTAAAAGAAAAAAAAAAAATCCATCTGCATGCTTAGCTAAGCTAAACACTTGCAGTAACTAAGGCACAGGACATTAAGTGAAGCACCTCAAGCTTTGTGCCATGTTACTAGCCTGGAGTCTACATGCCTGTCAATTAACCAAAGCAGTGTTTCTGTTACTTTGGTGCACGACCATCCTGTAGCCCTCAGTATTCTCTCCGCAAGGCACAGTGCTCCAAAAACTTGTCACAAGCCTAGTACATTTGTGCTTGTTCTCATTTTCACTGAATAACTGGAAAGTAAGTATTATTCTCTGTAAGAATTTGTACATCTCACCTCTTTCTCATATATTTAACAAAGGAAATCCAGAAGTTAAACAGAGCTTTACTTCAAAGTACTCCGAGATCAGCTTTTGAAAAGCCCACTTCTAATTAATATTTAGAGTGACATGACCTAAGAGGTGACTCTTGAAAGAAACACATTGAATGAAACCACTCTAGTCATTAAATTCACCAAGCACGGGAGCCTTTTTTCTCTGAGGTGGACTGAACCCGACTTTTCACTTTAAGTTATTTATATCACACTATCACTTAGGGGACCCATTTAAAAATCAGAACGATCCTGTATTAGATGCTGTACAGCCAAATAATTAAAAGACAAGCCTATCCCTTGGCAAATTCTCACACTTGAGCTCTCAATATCAGAAGTTACCTCTTCAACAGCAAAAGCTAACTGGCAAGTTTTATTAGCACAATAGTAAGATCACGCTGTCAAATCACAGCACCAGGAGACTGCAAATGTATTTCTAGCTTTGACAGGCGGTCTTCGCACCACCTCTGTTACGTTGCTTTCCTCTCAACACGCCCATTACCTCACCCCAGAAACCAGAATGCTGACAATGATCATTCGTACAGGTGATCACGGAGCTGACTTCAAACACGTCCGTACAGTTATCTTTTGTCAGAAGGCACTCCACACAGAGCGTTACCACCAGAAATCTGGTGTCGGAAGGAAGGGTAGATACCAGCATACGGCTCCATCAGAAGAGGAACATTATCAGTAACTTGGCATTTCCCGGTTGGTATTCTTCCCACATTCCTGGTTTCCTACCTGTATCCAGTATTGTTCCTGCCAACTACAAGGTGCTTTGGTTGTCTGTCACACATGTAAATGTTAAAGTCATTTTCTGGCACCAGATCCACATCATGGAAAATGAAACAGTCCCAGTTCGCTTCTTTTAGGGCCTCTAGGTATCCTACATTCAGCAGTTTAGCTCGATTAAATTTGGTGCTGCCAGCCTGTGGAAGAGAACAGAAAAAACCTCTGAAGAAGGTGTCAAACCTTTTGAACCAGAACTGCTCCTGGGCATTTGCTCTAATCGCGTAGTTCACAACCGCATCCGTGCGTTACAGCAGTAACTACACAAAGAGCTACCCCATAACATTAGATACAGCATCAGAGTGGCCAATGACACAAAGCGTTTCTTCAGCCTCTACTTGTCACGAGCAAACACAGCCAGGGCCAGGAGAGCCTGTGGTTATCTGGGCACCAGAAGTATGCATGCTGCATGATGCAGTTTCAGCGCTATTGCTGCTCTGCTCCTGGAGTTCCCATCAGGCTACATAACAAAAGAGGTATCAGGAAACAGTTTAGAAACTGGTGCTCCATACAGCTGTGTCAGTAAGGCTTATGGAAGATTTAAAAAAAAAAAAAACCACACAACACACACACCCCCCAAAAAACCCCACAAAACAGAACATTACTCCCATACTGATTGGTTTATAGATATCAGAGCACCTGCCACAGATGATTTATGCTTGTCCGCTCAGTTTAAAAGGACAGCAATGCTTCAAGAGTTCACTGTATTTCCTTCGGTCACACAGTAGGTGGCAGAGTGAGAAATAAAAAGCAGAAGTTAAAAATTAACTCCTATCTATAACCTAATTATTACGCTGCACAGGGACTCCCCCAGCACAGAGCTTCACTTGACTTTTACTAGTCTTTGGTGATTGCTTTTGCTGTAAGTTAGTGCATCTTTGCCTTTCAAAAATATAATTTTTCACCTTTGAGGCATACACATATATACACACACCTGGCAGTTTGTAAGCTTACCATGACACCATTCACTCTAGAGCAACAGGTGCACTTATCTTGCTATTTATTTTTTACTGGGCTGTACACACACGCCAGCCTGTAGAAGGCTTTCTGCTCCTGAGGACAAGGTGGCAAGTTGCCTCAAGTTCCCACTTGGGAGTCAGAGGGCCAAGCCCTGTGCTCCCAGAAACTGACAGGACAGTCATTTTCCGGAGCTCGGAAGCTGATGTACTTGAAAGAATAAACAAGCAGTTTTTGAGAGGAAGGAGTCATTTGCTAGAAGCTGCCTGGCCTGAAAGAGGCTCCATGGAAGATGAAAAAGAAGCTGGCCTCCCCAGACTGAGAGAAGGTTAGCTGCAGGGAGAAGCACTTGTATACAAAGCATGTTTTATAGTTCTAAAAAGCAATGATTTGCTCTGAAGCAGCAATTTGTTCACCATCACTAACAGCCACCTGCTCCTGCACAAAGATGATTTATGGGATTTATGGCTCCATACCTGCAGTTAGGGAAATACAGCCGAGCGCCTACTCTGAGAAACTGAGAGGTATAATCAGTTGCTTCCATTTTCACTCAGAGAAGGAATTTTCCAAGAAAAATTTAGATACAATTAATCCAAAATCTATGATGTCAAATTTCTGAGTGGTTTGGGGCAGGGGAGGGTGGGGTGGAAGGTGTTGCTGGTTTGGTTTTTTTGGTTTGTGGGTTTTTTGGGGTTTTTGTTTTGGGTTTGTTTTTCAGGGTTTTTTTTTTTTTTGACGTGTCTTATATATGAAAATATCTGTCAGAAAATCTTCTCCTGATGATGAAAGCATAGGTTGTTGAGTGACCAGAACAATTCAGATGACTGGTAAAGAACACGCGGAGAACTTCACTTGTATTGCGTATCAAACCCAGCCTAGTTGCAGCAGCATTCCTCAGGGGTCGGTACTGGGACCGGCGCTGTTCAACATCTTTGTCAGCAACACGGACAGTGGGATTGAGTGCACCCTCAGCAAGTTTGCCAATGACACCAAGCTGTGTGGTGCGGTCGACACACTGAAGGGAAGGGATGCCATCCAGAGGGACCTTGGCAGACTTGAGAGGCGGGCCCGTGCAAACCTCACAAAGTTCAACAAGGCCAAGTGCAGGGTCCTGCATATAGGTCGGGGCAATCCCAAGCACAAATACAGGCTGGGCAGAGAATGGACTGAGAGCAGCCCTGAGGAAAAGGACTTTAGGGGTGTTGGTTGAT
Source organism: Phoenicopterus ruber ruber (assembly GCA_009819775.1). Taxonomy (NCBI): domain Eukaryota; kingdom Metazoa; phylum Chordata; class Aves; order Phoenicopteriformes; family Phoenicopteridae; genus Phoenicopterus; species Phoenicopterus ruber. The sequence goes on along the minus strand of CM020215.1, from coordinate 90,895,738 downwards.
GAGAAGCTCAATATGACCTGGCAACGTGCACTCGCAGCCCAGAAAGCCAACCATATCCTGGGCTGCATCAAAAGAAGCGTGACCAGCAGGTCAAGGGAGGTGATTCTGCCCCTCTACTCCACTCTGGTGAGACCCCACCTGGAGTACTGCGTTCAGCTCTGGGGCCCCCAACACAAGAAGGACATGGACCTGCTGGAGTGAGTCCAGAGGAGGGCCACCAAGATGAGGAGAGGGCTGGAGCACCTTTCCTATGAGGACAGGCTGAGAGAGTTGGGGTTTTTCAGCCTGGAGAAGAGAAGGCTCCAGGGAGACCTTCTAGCAGCCTTCCAGTACCTAAAGGGGGCCTACAGGAAGCTGGAGAGGGACTTTTGACAAGGTCATGCAGTGGTAGGACATGGGGTAATGGGTTCAAACTGAAAGAGGGTAAATTTAGATTAGATAGAAGGAAGAAATTCTTCACTATGAGGGTGGTGAGGCACTGGAACAGGTTGCCCAGAGAAGTTGTGGATGCCCCGTCCCTGGAAGTGTTCAAGGCCAGGTTGGATGGGGCTTTGAGCAACCTGGTCTAGTGGAAGGTGTCCCTGCCCATGGCAGGGGGGCTGGAACTAGATGATCTTTAAGGTCCCTTCCAACCCAAACCATTCTATGATTCTATGATCTGCTGCAGTTCTGTCTCTCTCATTAGTACAGTCAGGCACCACAGCCCACTTCCTGCACAAAAGGTAGCCAAGTGACAGCTAGAACTGCTTTCCAGGAAGGGCAGTTTTCAATGTTAGACCACATGCTAAACAAATAGCGGAGGTTACTCTCATCTTTTATTGAGGCAAGAATTGTCCTTCTTTGTTTCTATGGAACACTGACCACAAGACAGACTTATGTTGGGAAAGAAATTATTCACCCTTTAGGGATTACAAACTCTTTTTTCAGCACTGCACTCATGTATGCACACATTTGTGCAGAGAAACACAATTTTCAAGATGTTACAAGTAGCCCATAGAGAAGTGATCTCGAGTATGCCCTTCAATGGCTTACAGAGAAAAATACAAAAGGCCCATTTCTTAATCTTCCTCCAAAATAAACTGTGTATTTTAATAGTTAAATCATGTTTTTAACTATTTCTTTCCTCAAGATACTTAAAACAACTAATGACATCACAAATGGAGAGTGAAAATGGATTTGCCGTAAAAGTGTTTTAGTTAGACCCACTTTCCAGTCTTTGCGTATGCCTATCTACACGGAAAGGCTAAGCAAAAGCTTCCAATCTTTGAAGTAAAAACTCTGATAGAACAAGCCCAGACTCAACCTTGCTGCTTACATCAGACAAAAACTTGCATACTTACATATTATTTTTTGCTAACGTAACAGTCGTTCTCCACCACATACTTCAATAAAGAATGTGTGCCCATTCTCCCAAAGATTTATTGCTAACCACTGCTGGCTAGCTGGAGTGAGCCATTATACATGCAATTACAGTGCACACTAATGCAGGAAAAAAGCCTCATTTTTTCCACTCTACAGGCCACGTGATGACTCTAAACAATGAAAGAACAGCCTATTCCAACTGAAGGTATATATCCTGCCATGACTTTTGTTGCTGTTCTGTCGTGCCATTGAGCAAAAGCGTAAGCTTTCACGTAGAATGCACTGCTTCTTACTGATTGACTCTAGCCTCTTTAAACAGAAGGGAAGAGAAACTATACTAATTTATCACCTTTTATTCCTTGCTGTCTGAAAAATCTGTTTAGAGTCAAAGCAGAACACATAAGTGATAGTAAAAGAAAGCAAATACTGTAAAAGATCAAGAAAAAGACAACATATTACAAAAGAGAAATCTATACTGCTTTTAGCTCATGTGACCACAACATAAGCACCTTAGACATAAGACAATGTGGCACGACTCTGTACAGTCAAATTTTAGCCACTGACTCAGCAGAGCTAGAAAGAATGCAAATAAAGAAATTACTAAATCTTTCAAGAACCAAATGCTCTGCCATGACTATTTCTTCCCACAGCCCTTGCTGGACAAATAAACCACCTACAAGCACTAGCTGGCATGCTTAGTTTGAGACAGAAGTAAGTACAGCCACACAATACACACAGCTTACACAACAGCCAGTAAGCAGATAGGAGAGAAGAGCTAGACCCAACTCCAAATTTAAAGACAGAAAACATGTCAGCCTAGTTACGTATGTGTATACTGCAAGAAGTGAGTTGCATTGGTAATACAAGAGATGCTTACCTTGAATGCTAACTCAGAAATAATAAGTTACTTAGACTGAGAAACAGATACCAGTTAAAGACACTGTTTGTAAATACTTCCCAGCTTTGCTAACAGCAGCTGAGAACCTGTAGTGCTACCAGCAATGGCTGCATGCACCGTTGCATCCCTCAACAGGTACAAGTATTCGAAGCAGGCTTGGAGGACTGACGTTAGACAGCAGAGGCAGCAGCATGCCTCTCCTCGGGACTGCAGAGCACTGACGTCATCCCCACCCAAACGCGTCTCTGCACAGTTGCCTCACCTGGTGAATAACGTAGATGCCATAGTCCAGCTGCTGCCTCTGTAGGAAGGGGTGGAGGTGCTCCAGGAGGTACAGCAGATGCTTCTCTCGATTGCGGTGTGGGATGAGGATGGCCACATGCTGCAATGATGAGCACTCAGTAGGGTGATACCGGCCCTTGGCTACCTGAGGATTCTCCTTTTCCACTTCTTCTAGTGTGAGAGATGCTTTGAAGGTGAGCTTGCTGGCACCTCCTGTAGGAGAAGCACAAGAAGCTTTCCTGAGTCATTTGTGGTTGTGGGTAGTCCAGCCACCTAATGAGGCACTCTGTAACCAGCATAAGAAACCCAGGTTCAAGCCCCAGTTGGTTTCCCTGCCTTTCCAAGAGAAAAGTAGTGCTACAAGGACATTACATGTGCAGAAGAAGGAGAGGGTATCAAGCGTTTAGTTGCTTAAACTGATTATAGAGTAGTGATGATAATAAAATATATTAAAAAAAAAAAAAGATAAGTTCCACCCTACTGCAGGAGGATTGGCCAGAAATGGCTGCCAGGACAAAGCAGAGAGCAGCAAAGTAGAGACATAGGACTGTGGCTGTAAGAAGTCATCTCAAAGCATGAACAAAAGCATCACAGGCTGAAGGCTATAAATTTGTAAGATAAAATGTACCAAGGTTCTCTGTAGCCAAACGAAATTTCCATCACTTCTCTTGCACTGAGCTATCATTCCAGCCCCTCTGGACTCGGCAAACCCATGAAAGAGAACAATGCAGGCAACTGTGATGGCTACAGCCGCAGTAAATTTACATAAGCAAATATGTCTTGGGGGCAGGGGTGGGAGTGCGCAGCTAGACAGCAGCTTTTTGGACTACATCAGGGAGTAGGGAAGAATTCAGCTTCCCATACAAATCCCTAATCAGGTTCACAAACAGGAACAGAAAGATGACAATGAACTGGTACTGCAAAGCAGAAGCCTGATGCCGCTAGCAAAACCAAGACAAAAAAAAAGTGGGCTAATAAAAATGGCTAAACCAAGGAAACAGTCACCTATTTGAACCTTCACCATAAGTAGTACTAGCCCCAACACAGCTGTGAAGTCCTTCAGTTGTCAAGATAGAGAGACAAAAGTACATCTAATAATGAAAAGGTGAAAAAATGAGGAAAGTTGGAAAAAAAAACCACTCATGGTTGAGGTAAAGATAGTTTAATAAAACAAGCAAAAGCTGCGCACGTGAGCAAGGCAAAAAGAGAAATTTATTCACTACTTCCCATCGTCAGGCAGACGCCCAGCCACGTTCTGGGAAGCAAGGCTTCAGCACGTATAGCCGTTATTGGGAAGACAAACACTGTAACAATGAACAACCCTCCCTTCCTCCTTTCCCTGAGCTTTTATTGCTGAGCATGATAAATGGTCATAGAATAGTTTGGGTTGGAAGGGACCTTTAAAGGTCATCTAGTCCAACCCCCCTGCAATGAGCAGGGACATCTTCAACTAGATCAGGTTGCCCAGAGCCCCATCCAGCCTGACCTTGAGTGTTTCCAGGGATGGGGCTTCTACCACCACTCTGGGCATACAGTATGGAATATCCCTTCGGTCAGTTGGGGTCAACTGTCACACCTGTGTCCACTTCCAACCTCTTGCCCACCCCCAGCCTACCAGATTTTAGAGGGCCAGGGAAGAGAGACACAAAGCCTCAACAGTGTGCAAACGCCGTTCAGTGGTAGCCAAGTCACTGGTGCATTCCCAAAGCTGTTTTATCCACAAACGCAAAGCACAGCACCACATGGGCTGCTATCCCAGCCAGACCCAGCACAGGCACTCTGTGCCACAAGTCGCTTCCTCGCCCAGAAGTGCTTGCTGCAACTGGTTGCATTGTATTTGTTTCACAGAAAAAGTGTCTAACTGTGAAACAGCTAGGAAGAAAACCAAGTCAGCAGTACCAAAGCAGATGTAACTTGTTAGAAAGGAGAGAAAAGCACCATCACTTACGCAGGTACGGAGACAGAGCTGGGCAGTGATCCTGAAATGACTTCACTGTGGGAACTTTTGCAACTGATTCGATCTTCTCTTCCGTTTGACTGTCCTCCAAGCTAGTTACCTTTCTGAAATCCTCCGCCATGCTCTTAGCTTTAGAAATTTGCTGTCTGGAGTCCACAAAGTAACTGAATGTGGCCCATAGCACCATCAAACACAAAGTGACAAGCACCAACACTTTGAACTTATAGAAGAGGTGAAAGACATACAAGCTCAAGGCCATGGCTCTCCCTGATCCGCAAACTGCTTCCTCTGCTCTGACGCCAAGGCAGGCCTCTGCGCACCCAGTGGGGACAAAACCAAAGGTCCCGAGAAGAACGTCACATTAAGGAAGGAAAGCTGGAGGTAGGGAGGGCTGCCACACTTCCTGCCGTTTCACAATTCATGAAGCCATGGTGCTGTTTGCTCTTCAAATGTCAGAAAATATAACTTAACCTAGACAAAGGAAAAAAGGAAGGAGAGAGTTAGTTTCTACCACCCTCCACTGCTGTACCTTCACAGACTTCATGAAAAGAACTTATAACAAAACATGAAAGAAATGGCAAGTATGAATTACTGGTCAGAAACTAAGACAATGAGCTTTGGTCCTAGCTCAGCCACAAACCAGCTGCATGATTTTAGGCAAATCACTTTCCTGCTTTGTTCTCCACTCCCAGTCTTTTTTTTTTTCCCACATCAGAAAGTGCAACCAGTACCCCATGTTATGTCTGTGTACAGTGCCTAGCAATACACAGGCTTTACTACTTCTGTTCCTACCAAAATTAACAACAGCTGCAAGGCAAGGGGTTCTGCTGGCTATGAGTAAAGTCAGCTCCCCCCATCAAAACGAAAACCACATGAATCTCTGCAGAATTAAACCGTTTTCTGCTGAAAGAAAGTATTATTGATGCTACATTGCTCTGCACAACGCATTGTGAACCCCACAATACTTGACTGGCATCAGAAATCATTCCTCCGTATCTGCTGCCTGCCGGTACCACCTTGTGGGTCTTTGCTCAGTATTCCCCTCTCACATGTTGCTGCAGGAGGCAAACCTTCCTCCTTTTCAAGGGCAAGGTTCAGTTTTTCAGTGTTAGGTCTGTGAGGATCCAATCCTTTGTTCTGTTTCCTGCCCTCTTTCCAGAGCTCCGTTTTCATACAGCCTTTCGCTGCCATCATACTACAAAGTTACCATGATAATACTTTTGTCTGTTGTTATCATCTCATAGCAGAGAAAGAATGAAATTTTAATAAAAGAGAGCTTTGATATAGAAAACACACAAGAAAATTGCCACCTGTGAGCAGAACAAGGACTGAGGCTAAGTGAAGCAAAGGCAGTGATTAAAGACAATGCACGCAAAACAGGCTGGATCAAAGAGAAGAAACACAAAAGCACAGAAGGTTATTTCATACCGACTTTCAAAATATGCATGAGACCCTAGAGAGATATCACAGGCAGAAGGAATACAGTGACTCTACCTTCCCACTAGTTTAGCCCAGGTATCTTCTGGAAAAGTTTGCTGATACGCAGGGATGTATGTGGGAGCCAGACCTAGGACGGACAAGATGAACGACTCGATGTACTGCCCCAGCTTCTCGGGGTTCGCTGGGAATGACCAGCTGCTGTCCTTCCCGGCAGGCACTACACGGAGTGGCTAACCTGCTCTATCCATCCACATGCACCGCACAGTGCTGCTCTAAGGAAGTGACAGAAGATTTTTCTGTGACCTTGCCACTAATGGTGAAGGACCTCCACATCCACTTCAACCACAGAAAAGAGAGAAAAAGAGAAAAAAAAAAAAGAGAGGCTACACCAGAGAAGATAATATTAGTTACAAGGAAAGGAGGGGGAAAAAAAACCACAAAAGAAAGAAAAAGAAAAAAAGAGAGAACAGAAGGAGAGGTTCTCAGTTGGGGGGGGGGGAAGAGCGATGCAATCATACTAATAAACACAGGTTGGGGGGGGGGGGGGGGGGGGGGCATGGACAGCGGCGGGGGGTGTGCTGGGTCCCATCCCCCCCGGTCTCCAAGAACACAAGGACAGAACCACCAAAACAAACAAGAAGGGAAGCCTGAGTTCCTTTTAGTCCTTTCCTCCTTGTCTCCTGGCCCTCAAGACCACATTTTCCAATTAATTCTCCCTGTTCTTAGGTAAATTACACCAAAGACCACCTGGGTCTCTGCCTCATTGTTTTAAAAGACACAAAAAAAATTAGCTTAGTGCTCTCATTTACATCCTTTCCCTTGATTTTCCACATGGGATATCATCAGAATAGCCTGTAAGGTATTGACAGCATGGGTCTCTACTACTCTCCCAAGGAAACCTGAGAACAAACAGAACTAGTTTTCCTTCTGTTGATATCCATTAGCTGTGTTGTCAGAACAGGAAAGAAAACACCAGCCACAGAGCAACACCTAACATCCAACTGACCTATAGAACAAGGAAATCTACACAGTTCAGGACATCTATATACGTCTAAAAAAAAAGAAAAGGAAAAAAATCAGGAGGATCAGCTTGTAATGAACAACTGGAAAGCAACTTTGAGGGGCAGTCAGTAACATGTTTCACAGATACGGTAAGCTCGACTACTTGTTTCTGAAGGTACTTAATTTTATAATGCTAATAATCATAAAACAGTATCCAGCTTCTGTGCTATCCAACAGAACAAATATAGACGTCAGGCACAAATGCAAACAAATCTCATGCCTCAGTTATAAAAACCTCCACACTCACTTAGCATGCCTCCTTGGTGTATTTACTTACATGCTGTAGTAAAACTATACATCCATCATTTCTCTCTCCTATACAGCCAACACTGACAACAGAAGAGCAAACCAGAAACTTTTTTCTCCTTCTGCATCAGAGCTCTTCAATGAATTCTTACTACAGAATGAGCTGGCAGAGATCTTGCACAGCCCTAGAAGAGCACTGGTCTCACTGCTGACAGCTACCCCAGTAAGCCATGTTCTGCAAACACTCAATACTCCTTTCACCACAACCCTGGGACAAGCAACATTCAGCCTCAACATCATGCTATGCACCACCACCACTCTGGCAGGTACAACACAGCCTCGTATTAAAAATACACATACGAAATAGTAGTGTGTCAGAACCACCACACATGCCCCAGAAGAAGCCCACCCCAAGTATTTTGGGGCATGCTTTCTGACAATCTGCTCCAAATGCCAGATGATTCTAACCCTGAGCAGCATGCATACGAGCCTACGTGCACCAGCTCACCTGGCAGCCTAATTCTCTTTCTGGTACCTGTCACACAACCTTTGTTACTTACGGCACAGGGTACGACACATGCTGGCTGAGCACTGGAGAGGGTACCGCTACCACTGTGAAACCAATTCTCAAGTCTCCGATCTTTGTGCAGCACTCAGCAACTTTATCCTTAGTAGTACAAACAAATCTGGACTGGAATGCAACCAAACCAGATGAAGAGATTAATGGTGATTAATACACTCATATAGATATCCCAAAGTCTGGAGATCAATGCAAGAACAGCAAGGATTTGTCCGCCTTATTTCTGCCCCCCCCCCCCAAGAAAAAAGGGCCACTTTAAACACACAAACCTTCTTTTGACCTGGTAATCTTCCTACTGGTTCTGGGTTTTGTGAACAACTGTCCTAACACAGCCTTGGTGGTATTCAGAACAGAATTCATTAATCCAGAGATATGAAGGAGATGGCAGTGATGGAGGGGGATTCTCCAGCTTCTACACCCCTCAAGGGAGAGGCCTGACAGATCTGTTCTACCAATGCTTCATCTTTTTAAAAATGTGGTGGTCATGTGTATTTTAAAACAGACCCCTCACTCCGTTTTCCATACTAAGACCAACTACAATCATCTCTAGGGTCCTACAAGATCAGAATCTCCATAAGCCCCAAATACTAGTTTGTTTTAACCACCCCTTTTTTTTTTTTTTTTTTTTAAGTACTCCTGCAGTTGCTGTCAGTAACCAATACTACTTATTCTGACAGTCTTTATTCTGCTTTTCCTCATAACAGCTGTAGGCTGTAGCTGAAGTACTGAAACAATATACAAAACACACCACTGGGAATGCGGGCAGATGGAGACAAGGGGACTAAGGTGTGAAAAAGCAACAGGAAAAGAGGGAAGAGGAAAATCTCAATTAAGGAGAGAGAGAGAAAGCACAGGGGCTGGGGGATTCACCTTCCAAACAGGACACTCCAGTTTGCCCAGGAAAATAGATGAGAGTGATCACTGTTTTACAGTTAAGAAAAATTAATCAAGAAGTTTGAAGTGGGCTCAAGCAGAAAATGGATTAAACCCAGTTAAAAATCTCCCCATGTTTCTAGAGTCTCAATTCAACCAGTCTCAGCAACAGGTGTGGAGGAAAAGCCCCCTAACTAAATAGGAAAATAAAAGTAAGTAGAAGGAAATTAAATGGGAAAACTACATGAATGGAAGACAAAAATGCTGAGATTTTCAATGAATATATTTTGTTCCAGCAATGAATTTTACTTTGGACATTTTGCTGAGTCTTGCTGGCAGACATGCCATAATAATATAAATTAGCAGCCATGGTGCCCTAAGAGGTGACAGCAGAAATATCATATTGATACAATTCAAGTTAAATAGTTCCAGTTTTTAGCTCAACTAACAAGGAGTAAACAGGATAACATTTGTTTTTGACTATTGCCAGCTGAAACATCAGTGTGTGCCTTTCAGCCAAGCATTACTTCCTAGTTAGTTGTCATACCAGGGAAAGACTTTTGCTGGACAGAAGTGACTGTGAACCACAGCCTTGTTCAAATTTCAGCTCGGTTGCTTAGGACTCCAATTCACAACCGCAGCAACTGAGGAAATAATGGTATAAAATGCTTTACCTTATTATTCCACCATATATCATCACCAAAACAATAGGGATTCAAATAAAAGAGAAAATGTCCACCACCCCCCACCAGCTTATGTTCTGCAATAGTTGCATACAGGAAATCAGTGATAAGCTATATGAACGGTCTGAGAACAGTAAACACTGTGGACCACATGGGTAATATTAGTCTGTAATTATTAAATCAAAGACCTTATAACTTGCTTATCTAAACTCTACTTGCAAGTTTCTACGGAATAATCTAAATTGCTGCCTTTCGTAACCACTCAGTTCCTGTGCAGCATTCAGACGGTGAAGCCCTTCCCCCAAGGAGGGTAATCTCTCCACAATAAACCAAGGGTATTGCTGCACAAAGTGCGTGCATGAGGGGGGAATTTCCTTCTCCGCCACCCAACCCAAGTGTGTTCCAGATTAACCCAGGCTGAAAAGGGCAACATGAAGTTAAATTACTGAACTTAATGCGCAGGGAGTGACTATCAACAGGTGTTTGCGAAAAATCAATTATCAACAGGTGTTTGCAAAAAATCCATTTATTAAATTCATAGCCTCCTGCTTTATCAGAAGTGGACTGTATTCTTAAAAAAAAAGTTAAGACAGTTGCTTACCTCTGATGCAAGGACTAGCGCAAATGGGCTGTCCCCTCAAGAAATTACTTTTTTCCACAAATAAAATAAAAAAATTAAAAATGAACTATCCATGCAAAAAGACATAACAAAACATCAGGAAGCAACTCGCAGCATTAGTCAGAAGAACAAGCTTGCAAAATACTTTTTTCAAGTATCAGGAAAAACAACACACAGGTGTAAAATTGCTAAGGTACAAGGATGTTAAATTATGAACATAAACTCTGAACTTACTGCACCAACCTTATTTCTACCCTCCTCCCCTCCTATTCAGTTAGGTGAAATCTCACACATATCAATTTCCTTTGTCAGCTTTGCGAGATTCCTTTACAAGCAGATGTTACTAAAAGTTCACAGCACTTGCCTCTGACAAATATATAGACCATACTACTGTCAGTGTGAATTATTTCACATAACTAAAACTACATCTTCATTGAGTTCTATGGCAGCGACAGAATGTTGCTCTTGCTTAAAATACACTTGAGCACTTCAACAGACCAGCATAAATATGCATGCATGATCACAACAATTAGTCACTTCCAACTCATCACAACACACATACAGAAGAGCATAATTCAAGTTTCATAAACTTGCAGCTTGGTATTTTGATGTTTTCTATGAAGAATATAGTATGTATTTCAAACTGTGGAAAGCATAGAGATATTTTGGGTATTTCAAATGTAACAACATACACAAACCAATTTACCCATCAACTTTCCTTACGTTACTACTTCATAGGTTAAAAGGTATTAGTTTTTTTTTCCCAGCGAGACAAGAACGGCATGTGCACAGAAAGGCATGTCTGATTCTACTAATAAATGATAAAGAACTGTACCCTTATGAAGGAAGGCGACTGAGAAACACAATGAAGAGCTGGCACTTTTATGACTCCCAACGAAGATGGAGAACTCGTGAACTTAAGAGGACAGTAACTGGAAATAAAAGGACAAGTAAAAAGCTAAGCCTCAATAAAAACTTGCCTGTCAGAGAAACAAAAGGAAAACGTGAACGTTGCCCCTCTGGAGGATGTTGCTTTACTATTTCACACTAAGGACTCTTCATTTGAAAAAATGGTCTTTCACCAGCAAGCTTAAAATACCTGGGCTGCTGAGTCAGGCAGCTAACCCAGAGTCACGTATCGGGGCCCACGGACCTACCTATGTCCAGTTTGCTGAAGTATTCCCTGGCCTCTTAAGTAATCCTCTTCCACTAAGGGTACACCTTCCTTGCTCCAGCCTTTCCTCCTGGTCTCTGGGACCTGGGATTCCTGAATCACAGACTTGCTAGTAACAACTGAGGCAAAGGCGGCATTCAGTAGCTCAGCCTTTTCCATGTCCTGCGTAACCAAGTCCCCCATCCCATTGAACAATGGGCCCACATTTTCCCTCATCTTCCTTTTGTTCCTATGTACTTATAGAAGCCCTTCTTGTCATCTTTGATATCCCTAAATCATGACTGATATATTGGTCAGGGGGTGAAAAAAGACCATCCAGTCAGGCATTAAAACAGATGTAAACAATAATTCAATCAAAAATTCAATACTAAACAAATCTTGCTATAAATAATAATCCCCAAGATGCTGGAACTGTAGTTCTTCTTTCTTCTATACTTTGTAACTCAGGGTGACTGTCCCTCAAATACGGGCGGGAAAACATCTGTGGTACAACTGAACTCTTCTCATAGCTCTCAAACCTGTCTCTCTAGCTAGATCTGACCTTCACCAAACATACCAAGCAACTTTCATAGGTACATAAAGTGCAACTCTTCTTGTGAAATAAATTCCCAGTGAAGCATAACCAAACCTAGTTTAGAAAGTTATAGCTGACTACAAGGGCACAGCGCTTCAGGCCAGAAGGTTAAAACCACCACAATACTCATTTCAAAATCTATGAAAAAAAATGAAACAGAAAAACACATAGTTATCCAAATACAACATCAGCCAGAATTCCAAAGTCAATGAAAAATGAGAAATGTTTCCATCTATATGTAGATATACTCACATCTACACAGACATTACAAACACACTTCTAAATATATCCATGATCATATTGAGGCACATAAATACTGCATGGTCTGCAATCCCAAATGTCCTATCTGTATCGATAACTGTCCCTGCGCTCTGCAGCTTGTCTGCCAACTCAAGTTCTGTAGCCTGCTACGTTTTTCGAAACATATGCCAAACCCTACTTGCTTGCTCCAAGGTTCCTAGCACTGTTCAGAATAGCCTATCTGTAGGAACCGATCAGAAATGCAGTGCTACATGATCCACCCCATGAACAGGGGGTTCAGTTCTGATCCTCGAGCCTGTTGGCATGAACACGAAGCCCTAACTTGCTCTCCATCCAGGCAGCCCAAAATAGTAAGCAAGGTTCCAGCATGGACAAGACTTCTTCCTAAGCAAACTAGAAAGATCAGAGCCATCCATTTTCATTCAGGGTTTTCCCCAACAGAAATACACATGCATTGGAGTCCGACAGGCTGTGCAAGCACAGAGCAAGGGAGCAACGTACGTGCAAGCTGGTTCCCCATGCAAGGGCTGCCGGGTCAATCTACCCACATGCAGTGGGCATCTCCCTAGCAGCCTGATTGAAGCCTCTGAGCTTGGTGATGCTAGTGATACCCAGAAATTCTAGACTAAAGGCCATCCTTTTTACCTAAGCAAAATTCCTAGGTAGACAAAGACAGTATCAGCAGGAAGACAGATGACTGGTAGGCCTGATCTAGATATTAGTAAAGGAAAGTAATCTTATAAACAAAATTTTTTATGTAATTGGCGTCGATAAAAATTCATTATTTTCAAAACACTTATTTTTCCCTGATATGTTTTTAGATAAAAATTGTCATCATAACTACGCTTAAACTTTAGAGTCACAAGATTAGTTATCAAAAAAGTTACGTTTAACAGTATAAATAATCACTGAGAACATACTTTCTGCCCAAATTTTATTTTTCATGTGTTTGTATTTAAAATAATTCACCCTGTATGGAACACCTGCAGAACAGCTCCAGAGAGATGCTTTCATTTGATGCACAGAAAATTAATTTTTAATTTACACAAACTAACTTTCTGACTCTACCTGCTTCACACTGACCAGTAACGACAGGTTTCCTATCATGCAGGATTTTCCAGAAGCCCCTGCGACCTCCTCAAGCTCACGCACAAATTCTCAGAGAGCAGAACAGGTTCAGCCACAAAAAGAATTCACTTCAATCTAACTTTAAAATCTCTCATAAATTCAAGCAGGAAATGAAGCATGAAAGAGGTCCTTGGGACCACATTTATCAGCTCTGTACTATGCAGACTATTACTTAGTATTTTTTCTAGGCCAAAATCAAAAGCAGCAATGGGTTAGCTCTGGGAGTATCATGAAGAAGTTTAGCAATCTTCTTCATTAAACCCTCCAAGAAAGAATTAAATTCTTTACAACTGACAAGGTTGAAAGATCATTGTATAGCATCAGCTTTTCTATGTGAGACAGTTCGAGCCCTCAAGTTTTACAACAGTCTAGACCTGCTCCTTTCACAGGCATTTCCTTCTTTTCAGCAGATTAGTTTTTAGTAGGCATTAAGCTAATAGTTTTTAACACCTCTTTTATACAACACTTTTATAATCCTATTACCTCTTCCTGTTAAAAAAAAACCCACCAACTACACTGAGAAATGAAGTCATGGGCTATTTAAAAACAAATAAAAACCGAACAACAGAAACCCAATCCTCAGACGAACACCCTTTCCACTCCACTTTCCACTTCAGGATTTCAAGCCAAATGAAGCAAGGGCATTAAACCACTCAGTGCTGCTGCCACATCCCTCCTTCCCATCGGGCAGTCACTCCAAGTATGGAAAGCGCTATACAAGCGGCAGACATTTTTCATCCAGGAAACCCCACACCATAAAGAGACCTTTGTTACCTCTCACACGCTGCTGGAAAGAGCTCAAAACTCACAGGATGACAAAAAAAAAAGTGCCAACTCATCCTGCTTTTCCCCAGCCCGAAGAGGCTCCCTAGTGCTGCCCCACACGTCCCTCCCTCGGCTCACGTCCCAGCGCGGGACGGCAGGCAGTCTCTCTCCTTTCCTCCTAGCACAGCAGAGCCAGCGCCGGGGCACCCAGGCGTATCTCGGCAGAGCGCCGGGTCAGAAGCAATACCGCATACCAACAATCACTGTAACAAACCGTCCGATGAGACACAAAGGCTCAAGCCCTTGCTCCTAAAAGCAAACCGCAATTTCTATCGGAGCCCTTTTGGTATCTGCTCCATTTGGAGATTTTTAAGGTTAGAGATGCCGTTCTTCTTACACAGATCAAGCTGCCCACCCTCTTGTCCATACCTGTGGAGAAGTCCCGGTGCTCCCACCGCACCACTCTCCGTTATCGCCCGGACATACCTGCTGATGACAGTGCACCACGGACAGAAGCATGTACTTTATGCAAGGGTCTTTCAATCAGCCTTGCTTACCCACCAGTCTTTTCACAAAAGGTAACTTACTATTACAAGGTTGTCCCTCACTGGTGCTTTTTCCACCACTTTACCCCGTAACGCTCCTCTAGCAACCTCGCAGAATCAGCAGGACAGAAACAACGGAGGTGTCTCTTTGCCATCTTGCCCATCTGGGGCTCTCCCAGGCTACCAGGGCAGCAGCACCGCAACATTAGCCGTGGTGACCAAGCTCCGGTCTGGCACACAGTTGCCAGGAAGAGTTTTGCTGCCAACTTACCTAAGCCTCCTCCCTAGCTGCTATATATTAAGCTGACAAACACACTTCCTTCAGTCAAGTTGCACCTACATTAGAGGAATTTTTGAGCATATCTGTAACAGGTAAGGGGTGGGGTTTTCTCATGCTCCCAGTCAACATACGGATGAGGCCCAAGTACACACAGGGTACACGGCTAAGATGGATTGTATGAGAGGTGGCGAGAAAAAGGATAGCTACAACCTCATGATAAGCGTTAATCTCCTGTAACTCAAACCTGTGTGAACTCTTTGTGCAATACGTACATTCCAAACAGGTAGATGTTTCAAAGCTTCCCCAGTAAGCCTCCTCTATGCCACAAAGGTCTTATTTATTATTAGAACCGCACAAGAGTTTGGGGGAAAAACTTCCTTGTTTCAGACACTTAGTCGTGTAGAAAAAAAAAACCCTAGGACTACTGTGTGCTTTAACTGGTCAGCCACAAAGACAGGCCAGCCTGGACCTTGACTGTCACTGTCTTGCCTTCCTCTCCAGTCCCCAGACTGTACTTTCTCTGCACCAGCATCGGCTCTCGTGCAAACACGGGGTTAGCCAGATCAGGAGGCAAACAGTATTTCTAGCAACCTTCTGTGATCCTCTGCCTACCCTTCCCACTGAAGGACGTCAGAAGACCTGGTACAACTACCAGCAGAAAAACAGTAGCTCAGTTTTCAGTTGAATAGGAATGGTTATTTTAGGAGGATGATAATGTACATTTCCAGGCAATAACTGATAACATTCTACAAACTGCCTCAAACCAGACAATTTTAAAGATGAAACTACAAGTTAAAAAGAAACAGACCAAGGTGCATTTGCGGGGCCTGATTAGAATAACAGCCACTGCCAGCTAAAACATTCCAGTTGCGTGGAAAATACAAACAGATGTGCTGGCTCCACGCTCTTTTCTTACTATTCATTACTTGATAATCTCTTGATACTCTATACAAAAGAACAAAAGTACTGGCAGCGCCGACTCCCTGAATTACAGATAAAGAATATATAACACACCAGGAAATAACCTAGATATTTACCTTACATAACTTATTGTCTCCATAAGCATGGGCATCGTGGAAGAAGCAATTGCAACAGATGTAAATGAGGAAAGGCTTGGCAGGCAAGTACAATAAATCCATTTCATACAAAGGTAACATCATAGCAGAAAAGCACTGAGAGAGGACTCTCTATACATCTTTAACTCTGACATGCAGGACGGAGAAGAAAATAGGAGTGTCTCAGTATCTCACCTATCCCTAACAGAGACGCCGTTGTTCTTCCACCCAATGTTACCCCAAACGAGGAGTGCTATTCCTGTGTTGCAACACACTTTGGTTTATGATCAAAGAGCCGAGCACCTTGCCCCACAGGGAACGCACTGGACAAAAGAAGCAGTCCCTGAGCGCTGGTATGTGTGAAGTCCATTCTCCTTTGAATGTGTGTCACTGATTTTCTGGCTGCCAGACATCCACCCACTCGCTCCCTCACTTCCCCCTTCCCCAACAGGACAGGGGGAGACCATAAGATGAAAAATCTCATGGGTGGAGATAAAGATAGGAAGATCACTTATCAATTACTGTCACAGGCAAGACAGACTCAACTTGGGGAAAATTAATTTATCGCCAATTAAAAATAGAGCAGGATAGTGAGAGACAAAAACTACACCACTTTCCCTCTACTCCCTTCTTCCCACACTCAACTTCACTCCTTCATTCCCACCTCCTCTACTCCCCACCCCACAACAGTGCAGGACGATAGGGAATGGGGGTCAGTCCGTAACAGCTCCTCTCTGCCACTCCTTCCTCCTCACGTTTTCCCCCTGCTCCAGTGTGGGTCCTTCCCACAGGGTACAGTCCTTCATGAACTGCTCTGGCATGGGTCCCTTCCGCAGGCCACAGCTCCTGCCAGAAAATCTGGTCCTACGTGGGCTCCTCTCCACGGGCTGCAGTCCCTGCCAGGAGCCTGCTCCAGCATAGACTCTCCACGGGCTGCAGCCTCCTTCAGGGCACGTCCATCTGCTGTGGCATGGGGTCCTCCACAGGCTGCAGGGTGGATATCTGCTCCGCACCAGGAGTGCCTCCTCCTTCTCTGACCTTGGCGTTCACAGAGCTGCTTCTTCCCCCCCCAACTCCTCACAGCTGCTGCGCAGCATTTTGCCCTTTCTTAAATACATTTTCCCCAAGGCACCACCAGCTTGACTGGTGGGCTCAGCTTTGGCCAGCAGTGGGTCTGTTTTGGGGCTGGCTAGAACTGGCTGTGTTCAGCACAGGTGCAGCCCCTGGCCTCTTCTCCCAGAGGCCACCCCTGTGCCACCACCCCTGCTGCCACCACCTTGCCACCTACACCCGATACAGCATTTCATTAGCTGACGTGACATACTGACTAAAAAGTGGTTTAAAAGATCCAGCGTGTTGCTTGAGATGTATAGCTTCTTAATGATTGCTCATACCTATTTATTCAGAATGTGTGTCATTCTCTGACTACTAGTACACCCAGGTGAGTCCTCTCCACCCTGTACCTCCAGCCACAGCATGCACCTGTGAGCTTCCTTGTCCTCTGCTGATGTCCAGAATAGCAACTACGCACTTCTACTGCCTCAGATTAACAAACTGACAGTTTTTGACTGTTCATCTAGACAGTCACTGCTACATGCCATAACTATTCTGCCATAGCTATGCAAAATCAATGCAGAAGAAATTTCGGTTGACATTTTCACTTAATACAGGAATCTTGGCTTTAGCATTACTCTTGTTCCAGCGCTTTACATCTTTCTCGCATATTAGATAGTGGATATGCAGCTACTTTTTACATTTGCAGACAATTTGGTGAGCCAGCAGCAGACATTTTCATGTAGTCACGTTTCACTTATAAAACACAGGCCCAACTCTTGGCAAATCCTCAGCACCTAAAACATCACATTAAGATTTCTGAGATTACCAAAGGAAAAGCTTATGCTTTCTTTACTAAGCAAGTACAGAGCCTTTGCTGCAAGTGACCCAATGTCATTACCAAGCACAGACCAACTGCGCGAGTGCTACTCCAATATTCCAGTACAGTTTTTACTTTCCTAAGATGTAATGAGCTCTGATTTTATGCTAGGAAATGCAATCTAACTTTTCCAGGCCAAGGAACACACTTATGAATGGCCTCTCTTGTTACACAACTACAGCTGAGCCGCTGACCTCACTGTAAAAGACACAGCACTGTCAGACTGAGTGCCGTCAAAGAGATGGAGCAAGGCATACAGCAAACAGTACTGGCACACTCCGTAACTACCTAACTGCTTACCACAGAAATATCTTAAAAAAATGTACAGCACAATTTAAAAACACCTTCCCCCCCAAGGTCAGTGGAATATCCTGAAAAAAACCACATAGTAAAACAGTTTTCTGTAAACACAGGAATCTCATGCATAATGGAAAACTAAGGTCAGAATTCAACTCAGCAATAGCATATCTTTTTCTGGCAGCTGCTGCCTTGCTGGAGTGGCATCAGTCAGTATGGATGCCAGATGTCAGAGACCTTGCCACTTTACAAAAATCAAAAAAACAACCTACCCAAAAAACCCTCAACACATTTCTGGCCAAATTCTTCACTCACCTCTCTCCTGCACAAAAAATAACATCTGAGAAAAACACTGTATTAAAAACAGTGCACATTCTTATTTCAGCTTTAAGTACTTCACAGCACATTTTTTAATTCAAAGTCTCAACCACAGATAGCTAAAGCAATACAAGCCAGAAGTTGAGGTAAGAGCATAGACCTGTGGCTACTTAACACATTTATCATTTTCAGTTTACAAGTACCTATGAACAAAGTTGTAAAAAAATGAAAACTAATAAAGTTGTACATGTATTATGAATGCATAACTAAGAACAGAACCCCATTGTTTGTTTCTTGTGGAGGTACTCCAGCATGAGAACTGCACCAAAGACATCCCCGTTGAAGCTTCCTTAGGCATGAACATATTTTACTTTTTTTAATTATTATTATTTTTGCTGTCTTATCTCAATAACGACTACAAATTGTCAGTGCCTACTGCAAAGACAGCTATCAAGAAACTGCGTAGATGGCATGATTTTGGTAAGCTATTAAATGTAGAGGACCTTTTCCACGTTAGAACACAATTTAGATCTATGCAGATTTTCAACCAATCCGCAGATGGATTTTTATGCAGGACAAAAGTTTCAAACATGCAATTTAAGAACTCTAACTCACATCCTTTAGAAGTGTTATGGCCTAGAACAGTGTTTGACAGAATTCAAAACTGTTCCAACAATTCTAGCTCAACCTAGCAACAAGCAATTTTAATCAAATGCCTGTCGAAGTAATTCTAAAAACATACACCACCACCCCCCCACCCCGAGAATCAGGATACTGTTAAACCTTTTGCACAAGCAGCTCAGTAAAATTTCAGGCAGCGGGGTATAGTGTATCACTCTTCCTCCCACTCAGTTACTAATCTCTTTTCCTCATCTCACCAGATCTTGCTGGTGAGTCTGGAGAACTAAAGGCAAGATGTGATGCAGACTCCTCCTCTCCTGCTCCTCAGGGTTAAAGAGCTCCTGTCCCTCTACAACCCTCCTCCTCCTCGCCCAAGTAGCAGCTGGGCTCCAGCTCTTTCCAAGAACAAAAGAGAAGGTTGAGGGGACGATACTTAACTCAGAAGCAGAGTAGGGCAAAGTGGCTCCTTTCCAGCCCTTCACTTCTCATTACTGTGCAGGTATTACCCCTCCCCATCTCACTGATGAATAAAATTAGCTGCAAGAGTTCAGAAGTCAACTACAGGACTGAAGACTGAGGGCGACACAAGATTAGCACTGCAGATGCCCCAGCAACATCGGATCCAAAAACTTTGCTATTATTTATAATTGTGTACATTTAGAATCATTGTGGTATCAGTTTAAAAGGATTATCTGAATTATAATGCATGATAACTTTATCCCACAATTCACTGCCTGACAAATAAATATTACCCAGTTGTTGCTCTCAGAAGCAGCATTGCATATATGCTAAAAAAATATTTAAGGACACCACGATGACACAATCATAGCTGTAAGGCATGTTACTTGTAGGTATGCCAAAGCACTTCCAACAGGGGGAAAAAAAAAAAAGCACAGAGGCACAATACTTATAGTTTTTAACATATTTAGGGGTTTTTATAAAAAAAAAAAAAAGTGATGAAAGCTCTCCTCCCCCCCCCCCTTTTTTTTTTTTACAAAGTTTTTAAGGTCCCATTTATACACAGCATAAAAAACACAGCCTCCGAAGCAAAAAAACAACTAGGCCAGTTGCCCACCTGCTGGGTGACTTATGGACTACATTATTGGCCTAAATAAGCAGGTTTCTAACTGAACTCTTGCATCAAGGCAGGCAGTCATTCGACCGGGCTTCAGAATCTTCAGGCATACCACCTTCAAACTAGCAAAACCCAAGTTCGCCAAACTCATTCATGCAACTTAGATTTAGGCCCATATGATAAAAAACAGAGAACAAGCATCCCTCAACTTCTATTTTTTCCTACATATTATTTAGAAGAGAAGAACATGGCAACTCAAACCAGAGAGGAAAAGAAAAACCCACGCCTTCCAAAGTTGAAGTAACAAATTCTTTACTTCTAACTGAAAAGTATTTGTGAAAATGAAATACAGCTGTTACAAAAATGACAAGGAAATACCTGCATAAATCAAAAACACGATCAATCATGCTTAAAGAAAGTGTTTATCGAGAAAATTCATTTACAGTAACAGTATCTTGGATGAAAGGTGATATACTTCACGGTGTTAAAGAAAGGTTCATGAAACATTATCTAAGTTGAACAGTGACAGAGAATAATATAAACCCTGAAGCCATGCTTTTCGGTATTCTAAATTTAATCAGAGTGTTTGTAATTAACAACAGAAGACTTACAGAATCATCACTGAATTGCAGAGAAAAAAATCTTTAGAGAAAGAGCATCTCACGTAACTATCAACCTTACCGATAAAAAGTGTGAATATTTAAAGAATGTGAACAGATCCTAAAGTTTATTTCTTTGGGGTTTTTTTCCATGTTAACCATCTCAAGGACATCTAATTTTCACCTCCTTTTCTCTTATCTGTTGAAAACTGAGCTCTTCTAAACTGACTCAACTGTCCCTTGGGAACTTCCTTAGCTGTTAAGTGAAAGCACGGGAAGAATGTTAAATCCACAAGAGATCTTCATTGTTAACTCTTTGAGACAAGCAGGTATTAGTAAGAAATTGAAAATATGTATTCTCCTTTTGACTATTACTACCATAGTGCTGTGAAAAATCTTAAATCTACAAGGTTTCTAATCACATCAGAGGTATACTTTAAAAGCATTTGGTTTCTCAGTCATAACACAAACGTTCTCAAATATTCTCACTAGTAGCCCCACTTCTGCTTCTCCTCAAGACCTGCAAACACACTTCCATCATCACCTGGGGCATCTTTGTCAAATGAGGGCTCCCATGAACCTGTGCAAGTCTCCTCTCAAGCCCTCTGATTGCACAGGTTCTGGCTCCTCCAAAATAACATCTAGAGCAACGAGTGAAGAAGTTTATGTCTCATCAGTGAGAAAATTTTACTGAACAGCAGCATCACTTGCCTGTGCTCCAGTTTCTCCATGTGTGAAAAGGAATATCAAGTACTGAATTCACTTTACCACAAAACCGTTCAAACGCTTTAGTTAAAATGAAAACACCAGTGCACTACATCCATCCTCCTGACTTACGATCTCTGAGCCCAAGACACTAAGTACTTCCACCCGGAACATAACTTTTAAATATGTAACTGTTCCCAATTATATCAGCAACACTACACCACAATGAAATCAGGTACCGGCAGACTTATTTGCAGGATCACATCCCCACGTCCTGCCTTTGATGTTCCCGAGAGATCCCTGCAGAGGGATTCCTTGCACATACAGGGGGCCGCCTAGAAGCGATGAGCTGCAGAAGGCGAGCCAAAGTTTTCTCCACGTACCAGATGCTCGAAGTACGGGACACAATTAAACAAACCCCCTCCGCGCTTTCGCTAAGGATTTAAAACTGAAACGCCGTCCGGAAATCAGCCATTCCCACCGCTCATTTCCACCTTTTTACCCCTCCCTCCACAATTTAACCCAGTCCCAGCACCCCGCTCCCTCCCGTACTCCCGCTCCCGTCGCCGCAGCCCCTCTCCGCCCGCCCGGCGCGGTTGGGGGCAGGCCCGCCCTCACGGTAGGCAGCTCCCCCCGCCGCGCTCCCCCGCTTTTTAACCGAAACTCGTACTTGCGAGGCCCGCGCCGGAGGGCGCCCACGGGCCGCACGCCGCTTCACCCGCGGGGCCGCCCGGACACCCAGCCCGCTCCCGGCGCGGCCACGCGCCCCCGGCCAACCGCCGCCCCCGCGCGCAGGCGCCCTGCCGCGCGCGCCCCCTCCCCTCACCGCCCGGCGCCGCGTGCCGGGGGCGGGGCGCGCGCGACCAACGGCAGCCGGGGGACCGCGACGCCGCCGCCGCGGCTGAGGGGCGGGGGGGACGAGGGGCGGAATGGAGGTGAGGCGGCGGGGCCGGGGCGTGGGCGCCGCGGGCTCTTCCTTCCCGAAGGAAAGGGGGAAGGGGGTGACGGGCCTTTCCTTCCCGAAGGAAAGGGGGTGACGGGCCGCGGCGGCACCGCAGTCGACCCCAGCCCCCCTACCGGCGCCAACCATAGAGCGCGGGGATAGAGCGGCCGCCTCCCGCCACAGAGACCCCCACCGGAGGGATAGAGCGACCCCGCGGCGGCGGTCGTTTCCCGCCCCCCCCCCCCGCCGCCATGGCAGTTCTTCGGCGGGGCTGAGCGTAGCGGGCCGTGCGGGCCAGCGGGCCTTATCCGCTTGTTTGCTTTAGGATTTCAGGGCAGACTCGGGAAGCGTAACTTTATCGGCAGAGATGAGATGGTGCCGACGGCTCCGCACGTCCGGGGCGTTGGTGGCTGGGTGCCAGAACTCTGCCAGGGCTTGCCATTTGCGGGAATGCAGAAGCGCCGGGGGGTTTTGAAGCTGCAGGGGAGTTTCGAGGGCCGTGGACATCACAGCATTTGCATTGCTGGTACTCGTCAAAAGTTGAGAGTTTCACTTCCTCTCAAAATATGTCATATTTAGCGCTTCTTTACAGCGAAATTAGATGTGGCTTGGCAGGAATTCTTAGAATCTCAGAAATCAGAACTTAAGATGCTTGCTTCCAAAACCTAATTGCTTAGCAAATAGAAAGGTGTTCCCCTTCCTTAATCTTAAATGGAATCACAAAAGGGCTTTTTGTGTCGATCCCTAACAGTGCAAAGAAAACCCCTTTAAGTGTGCATGCCCACATGGAGATGGCTGAAAGGATTTATCTGTTATTAGTAAGTTTTCTCAATATTCGAAAAAAGCCTCAAAATCAAAGCTGTTTTCACCTGCAGTACAAATTAGATGGCCGTATGGATTAACCAAAGATCATATTGCTATAATGTAACATTTGTTGTTTCTCTGTGCAAAACTTTCCAGCCTAACTGCCCCTACCTGCCAAAAAGGAACAATTATTTTAAATTATTTGGTCAAAGTATCAAAGCCGTTTCATTGACAATAGCAAGAAAAGCGAAAGGGGAGCAGTAGGGAGGACCACGGTGCTGCGCTGCTGAGTCGCCCGGCTCTAGGGTAAGCCTGCATACATGCCCGTCAGGAGCTGGAATATACCACCCAATCCTCATAAAGTTGCACCCGAGAGGAATCTGCTGTCAAGCACTAAGAAAGCTCTTCAAGAAAAAGGCAAAATTCATCTTCTTTTGTGGTGAGAAATTACTTCTGTTAAAAGAACCAGAGAGGAGAAAACTTCTGTTTAAAAGTGTAAGAAATTAAATGAAGCAAGATGTTGCAAATGTTTTTGCAAGAAAAGAAAAAGCTCCACTGAAACTGTCTGAAATTAAATCCGAGGGAGAATGAAGGATAGTGTGAAATTCCTTCTGTTTGTAAATAGTAAAGGATGTTGATAATCCAAAATTAAAAGATATATGAGTAGTTGTCCCGTAAAAACTGTATGAGTGACCCCTTTTCTAATGGTATCAGTCACACCTATTGATAGTTTTAGTCAGGTTTTATAATGTTACGTAATTGTCAAATCCAGATACTACTTGCTGATTGTAATCAAATCTGCCATCAGTCTCAAAGACAGTCAGTTTCTGTTAGTGCTGTGAGAATCAGAGCTATAGATAGAGAAGACACTCCTCTGAGAGAGTGACAGAGAGCGTTAGTCATTTTTTGACCCAGCGAGAGTGTATTGGCATTATCCAGTTTGTCAGTCCACACGCATACCGCAGATTTAATTGGCGCGTATCTTTAGTCCCAACACACACAGCAGATCACATTCTCACTCATCCTGCAGGCCAAGAAAGATAGGTAAGTGAACGATGAGACCTGAAACTACTATGGTGGTGGTCTCGCAGGATAGGGAAGGGGAGAGAAGAGATGGCCAAAGGTGTGTGTGAAGATGCTAGAAGCGAATTGGGATATGCAGAGGATCTGCAAGCGTTGCGAGGACTTGGAGGTATCTGGGATACTGTGTTACAGGGGTATAAAGGATGTGCGGGAAACTTGGGCTATTGCAGTGAAGGCATTGTGGGGGATGTGGGAAAGAAGTGTGCTGAGAACAGCAAATAACTTCATTTATGGCCCATGGAACGGTGCCTTAAACTGGTATAAGTACTTCTATGGCTACACTTTCATAAAAGTCCCTCTGCATGTTTTCCTCCACAAGCATTCTTATCTGGCAAGTTTAACATTTGCCAAACTTTCTTTAATCAGGTTTCTTTCCTCTGGACTAAATGTTACGCTTGTTCCAAAAAATAAAACCCTCTCGTGGATCTCATGGGAACGGAGTCTATATTGAGAAGGGTCCTGAGCTTGGGGTCTCCTTCAGTGATCTATCTTTAATCTTTTATTAAGCAAAAGCTTACATTTTTCCCTACCTCAGAAATTCAAGTTGTCCTAGGTGAGATCTTTTGCTCTTGATTTTAATCTCACTTGTAGAATATGTCAAGACCTGAACTTAAGCTATCCAGAATATCAGCCATGCATCGTTGGGCCCCACACCACATGCAAATGTAGTACAAGCTATTTTTTCCCCAAATGTCCCAGTGACTCAAGGTTTTGAAAGTGTAAAACGATATTTTTGAAATCTTTGAAAAGGGCCAAAGATCATTAGTTGTGGAAATAATGTCATCCAATAAATAATTATCTGTAAACTTAGAAGTAGGTATTTCAGTGGAATGCTACATCTCCAGTTTGGAGAAGGACACGCAGTATATGCCATGTTGAGTAACGTTATTATGTTGAGGTGATGGACGGACATTTTTTTTTCCTGTTTGGGAAGAGGCAGTAATATCCGACAGAAAACCTCATACCTCATCAGTTTCCTTTGCACGGCATAAACGGTTTCCCTCAGGAGTCAAATCCATACCAGCAGGTTCTTAGTGTGACTAAAAAATTACCGATGAAGCCATCCTGGATGCAGTTTATCTCAATACAGCAGAATTTCTGAGCAAACAGAATCAGAACATGGGTCATTTGGGTCTGTTTCTGTTTGTGTTGCTGTTTGCTGAGCAGGAGTAGATTTTAAAGCCCTGCAGGTTAGTTTCCTATGCACATAGACATCAGTGATCTGAAGTAAAATTGTTCTGTAACACAACTTATAGAAGATGTACACTGCTTTCTTGGACGCAGATACGAAGTCCACATTGGACGCTCTTCCCTGCAGCAAGTGTGAAAGCAGCCTTTCTTTTCATCTCTGTTCTTTAATCTCACAGTTCAAACACAGGCCTTTTACCTGATAAATCTTTTGGATGAAAGCTCTTTGCCTGATACGATGCGGCCTCAAAAGATGAACAACGGCAGTGACCCTGTCTTGCATGCAGATGTGATACAGAGGAACCTTTGGAAGGGAGACTTGACTTCCCAGATTTGCGCACCAAATCCAACCGGTGTTTGTGTGGGCACAAGAAGAAGTTCCACCTCAAGGGTTCAGACATCTGTGACTCACGATCCCCGTGACACTAGTATTTTCTGTAAGAGTGTTAATATAGTTGTGTCAAATCCAGAGTTCTGTGCTCCTGTTTTTACTGTGTCTTACTCAGCTACACCCTATTTCAAACCTTGGAGCCCAATTCTAGCGCACACTAAGTAACCGTTCTGCAGCGCAAAACAACTTGCATGGAAATGCGCCCCTGGCCATGATGACTTACTGTCATAGTTGCACAAGTCAACAAAGCAGAGCTCACTTTAACGTGCGTGAAGTGCCGATAACAGTGTGGTGTCAGTAGTAAGGAGTTTAGAGTGGCCTTCAAAAGTCATCCCAGCAACTGGTAGACGTTCAAGCAATTGGTTCATGCTGAATTTCATGTCACTACAGCTACGCTGTTAGTGGTACCCAGCCTCATCTGGATACGTGTATACAAGATGGAAGTCATCTCTTTGCTTTGTTGAGGTAGAGCTTTGACTCTCTGAGATAAATAACAGCTGTATCCCAGAGTAAATTTACAGGACTGTTCAGGGTCACACCCATGTATGTCCCGCAGATTGTAGGGCGATAGCCCTGGAGTAAAAGGGTGGAGGGGATGTCTGATAAAATGAAAAAGGAAGGAGTTAAATCAGTAAGACTGGAAAGGGATTTGAAACAGGAGGGAGAGTGAGTGACAAAGAAAAAGGGTTTAAGTCTTCTAAGGGACAGCGGAAAACAGATAAAGCATGGCAGAGGTGAGAAGCAGATGAAAAAGGCACTAATCTGAAATAGCAGAAAGGAAATGAGAGTTACAAGAAAACAGGAACAGAGGTGAAGATAGGCAAAATCAAGAGTGCTACTGTCTGAGAGCGTAAGAAGTTTTACACCATTAGTGTTTGCTGGTGTACTGGCCAGCGGGGAAAGTGGTGGTACAGTGACTCAGTATGAGCATTTTATGAAAGCGCCTCTAGCGGTTACACATCTGATCAGAGAGGAAAGGGTCTTTTTGAACATGGGCCTCTGTACTTTCCTGGGCTTCTCACAGATGTGATCCAGTGTTTCATATGATAAAGTCCCATGCAAGGATCTGTTAAAACCCCGGGGGATTTTGCAAAATGTAACAAGGGTGGTCTCATCTTTCACATTCTGCCTGAACTGCTCCGTGTTCCTCAGCACTAGTTTCCTTAGCTCAGTCTGGATTACAGTTTCCTTGCAAATATGAGGAGAGCAAGGACCCAAACATTCACACATCTTGCTGTTGAACTCAGTGGTAAAAATACAACACACCATGGATTGTCCACAAGGACCCTGCAGATAAATGCAAGGTATTTCTGAAATAGCGTTATCAAGGACACATGGGAATAAATTGTCACTCCACAATTGTCCCAGGCTCATACTGTTTCCATGCGAGAATGAGGAAAGGAAAGACGAGGCATCCAAGTGTCCATATGATTTCATCGAATTCTGTATGCGTAACTACTAATAGGTAGTATGCTAGGGAGGAGGGTGTGTGAACCTTAAAATATCCAGTCAGAGTTGTTGTCAGGTCATTAGCCTAACTTTTACAAATAACACAAAGTTTGCATAGCAGCTGTAAGATTCTTCTGCACGTATCCAGACTTAAACTGGTGTTCAGATTTGCGCCTGAGAGGGAACGCCCCCCCTGTTGAATTAGCACAGCCCTCTGTCTCCTGCCTTACTGTGCCCTGCTGCACAGCTCTATCAGCTAAGATCTCCTCGGCATATTTTACACAAAGAGCAGCTTTCTCTTGGAGCAGGGGCCTCAGGCCTTAGAGACACCTGGGCTGAGGTTAAGAACAATTTATTTTTTGAAAGACTTCACGTTTTCTTTTGGGATTTTTTCCAGCCAATCCGGAACAATAGAACACTTTGGCAGATTTCCTAGTACAAGGTGCGTATTATAGAGGTGCAGACACAGGACTACGGCCAAGGTCTGCTGGTACAGCTGGGATGTCACGGGTCATTTCTGTGGCTACAGGGAGAAGGATGAGCAAAGCTGAGGTGCGAGGGCAGTGAGGCAGGCATTTGCTGTCTGTTCGGAGCGCGGCAGCTGTGGTCGAGCTCGTAGACATGAAAATTATCTGAAGATGCTGCCGAGGCTGAAGGAAGGAAAGCGAATGCATGAGGGACAGACCCTGATCTGCTGGCAGGGAATGAGGAGGGAGAATTCTGTATCAGGAACAAGCCCAACCACACTGATAAGCCAATGAGACTTTATTAGAGCCCCTACTTTTAAAAGTAAAACAGAATGGGGGGGGAGAGAGTTGGTCAGGCCAGCTCTACGCCGTTGATCATTGTCTTGTCTGGCCTGAGTCACCCGGTTCTCAGCGTAAAACTTTTAAGCGGTGCATCCCCACACAGAATTGCCCATTGCTCACACGCAAGATTATTTCTTTCCTCCAATATTTCCTCTTGCTCCCTGGGAGAGCTTTCTTGTTTTGTTTGTGAAAGCTAATCATTCAGAGAGATACCTTTTCACCAGTACAGCTCCCCAGCTTCGGGCTGGCACCTACAAGCCGCTCAAGAAAGCCTTGGGTTGGTTTGGTGTCGGCCACCCGCCAGCCTTCGATTATTTGCTGCCGCTTGGTGGCTGTTGCAGATAGTACCCGATGGCCCTTCCCCACTGCTCGCTCCTCACCGGGGTTTCGGTGCCTGAGGCTGTCCCGAGTACCTGCGCGTGCCTTCTGACATATTCAGGTGGACCGGGTCCTCTCCGGTTAGGCATCTGCATCCCACCTCGGCCGAGGATGATGATGGCAGCAGGACTTTTCAGCTGTTGATGCTCAGCCGTGGGATAAATGGGTTTTCTGGCTGTAATGAAGCCGTTAATTATGATTTAATTTTGAGGGGGGATCTCATGATGCAGAACGTGGAGCTTTCCGGATTTATTATTACTTGTGATTCTAGAGCAACAAAAATGTTCTCGGTGCAGCAAAGAGCAGATAAGGAGACGGAGCATCTCCCCTGGAGGCTCCTGCCTGGGTGTAGCCAACGCGCCGGTGACGCGCGGCTTTAAGAAACCAGCAAGAAGGACAAACCGGCCGCAGCACCGAGGCGAGCGCCGCCGGTAACACCGCCCGACCGCCCTGCTGCCACCGCCGCCACTGCCACCACCAAGATGGCGGCGCGGCGCGGCCGCCCCGCCCCCGCGGCGCCCTTCCCTCCCTGGGCCGGCCGGGGCCGGCGGCCGCCGCGGTGGCTGCTGCTGCCGCCGCCGCCTGTCGCCCTGTGATGAGAGCATCAGCCCTCACTGCCACGTCTCCCGGGCAGCTGCGGCGGCGGCGGCGCGGGCAGCCGGCGGTGTGCAGGGCCGCGCCGGGGTGCCGAGGCCGGGCCCGCCCGCCTCCTCTTCCCGTCCTTTCCCTTCCCCGCAGGGCGGCCGCGGCTGCCCGCCTCTGCCCCTGCTTCTGCCCCGCCGCGGGCGCCGGGCGCCGGCGGGCAGCGGCGAGGAGGGTCTGCCCGGCGGGAGGAGGGGCGCTCCGCGGGGCACCCGCCACCGCAGCCTCGTCCCCCGCCGGCTGTCCGGGGGGCTGCGGGGGTCGGGGCTCGCCGCCGGGCCGCTGCCGCCGGAAGGGGTCTCCGCTGCCGGCTGATGTCCGAGCCGCGCCGCCGCCCGCGCTTGGATGTGTGAGTACCGGCCCCGCCGCTCCCTCGGGGCAGCTCCGCTCCAGGAAAGCCTGAGCGACCGAAGCGGGCGGCGGGCTCCGCCGGACCGGGCGGCACCCTTTGCCCCGGCGGTGCGGGGCCGGGCGGCCGAGCCGCCCCCCGCCGGAGCCCCCGCAGGCTGCCCCGCGCCTGCGGTGCCGCCTCCCTGAAACTTCGTGTGCGTGTGTGTGCGTGTGGTGGTGGGGGGGCTTCTGCCGGCTTTGTTTCGTCCTGCTGGTAAGTTAGGGCGCTTGGTCCCGGGCTTCTCGTTTTAGGCATTTCCTGATGCGTCCGGGCTAAAGGCAGAGGTGCGAGCACGTCCCTGAGAGAGAGGGGGGTGCTCCGTGGTAGGGGGGCTGGGGGCTGGTGAGACGCGAGGAAGTTGGTCCGGGGTCACGGGTGGGTTTGCTTTGGGCTTTTAAAACGCTGCCCCTACGTAATCGGTCCTACAAAGGAGGTAGGCGAGGACACCGTCCCGTGGAAGATGAAGAGCTAAGGCAATCCTCTGTAAGTCTAGGCAAATCTAACCCGCCATAAGGTACCGCTTCCAGAATGGATGTGGGTGCACGTCTCTCTTGCTGTTCTTTTTTGTACCGCTAAGGAAACAGTGTATCAGCCATCCTCTGTTACGTAGGATAGCAGTTAGGCCGATGACTTTCCTTATTCCATGAGGTAGCTCCTTTGCTGCTCCAGCATCATGTTAACACATGAACGTGTAGCAGAAACAGAGGCAGCTTTGTTTGCAGTTTGTGATCACTCCCGTGCACGCTTTTTCATTGTGAGTAACGGCCCCCTCGTGTCACTGGCACCTGTTACGACTGTAAGTGAAGGAACGAGATGTCTATATTACAAAGCAGTGAATCGTAAAGTTTTTGGAGACGAGGCATCCCTTCTGTAACCACCTCAGGCCTGTTAACTCGCTGCGAGCAGAAGAGATTTTCTGGGAGAGGGATACAGTAGTACGGGGATGGGACTGGAATGGCACGGCTCCAGTTTCACGGGATGCTGGGAGCAGAGCCCGACACCAGCCCTTTAACCCGCGGTCTGCTCCTTTGCTCGCCTCCTGGCACTCCTCTTGTTGGAGCGGCTTTGCTCCTGGCGCTCGTTTCTCCTCCCAGCCGCTCCTCGGGAGCGCCGGCTCCTTCAGCCAAGGAGCTTGCTATCGGGTCCTGATGACGCTCCGCTGGTAAAACCCGGGCCCACTGGCACCAAAGTGGTAGCCAGGCAATGCTGACTTCTCTGGGAGCTGTGCCGAAACTTCACCCGCTCCTTCTTGTCCCTTATCGGACTGGAAGTTCTTCAGGTGTAGGTGCAGCTACTCCTTGTTTCTGTTCTTGAGCATCTTTGACTCAGGTTTTGCAGTGCAAACCAGTGCATAGGGTGGGAATGCTGTCCAGGTCTGATTTATTTGGAAGGACAGAGGAGCTCGGGTAATATCACTTACCCAGTTAACTGTGTCCAATGTGATGTGTGCTCCTCATCTCAAGACCATGGAGCTCTGCATGCCTCCTGTACAGCTCATTCCTGGCTGTCTCTCTGCAGACCTAGGGACTTGCAGGCATTTAAGACCCGATTTTTAGAAGGTCTGGGTATCCACACTCCTACTGATAGAGGTGTCTATATTGCCTCAACCTGAGCATTCAAAATCATTGCTAATTTACAAAAGGCAGGCCTCTTATTTTACTTTTACTTTTATTTTTTTATTTTATTTTTATTTTTTTATTTTACAGTCTTTCTTACTGTAAAACGGGGATAAAACATTTTGCTTCCTACTTTTGCAGAGTATGTTTCTATTCTGCTTGTGAGCAGATAAATTCTTTTAAAAACTTCTTGCGATGTACAGGTTAGCGCTTTGCTGAATTACTCTTTTTACAGAGATACTAATGGCATCTTGCAGTAGCTAAGGAAATAAAGCTATTCTCATCTTAGTGGCCTGCCTACATTAGCAGTATTTGTGCTGATGTAACATCGCCAATATAGTTATACTGTTATGTATTACTCAAAAGCAGACAGGCCTAATCACTTTTTTGTCTACGCTTTCTTCAGACACTGCTTTTTGGTCTGAAATTTTAGAGAGAATCGAATTATATGTGTATTATTTGCGAGGAAAAACCCTCACCTTTCTGCTGGTTTTGGAATTGAGCAGCACTGAACGCGAATCTTTCTCTCAAAGTGTCTGGATTTCAAATTGACTTGGGCAACTCAAGTCTGGATATCATAAAATTAACTTTTTTTTTTTTTCCTTCTGCAGGCATCAAATCTGGATGTTTGAGAATACAGCAAGAGCATATATGCTAGAAATGTTTGTTAAGGTGGCTTCCAATTCCCATGAGCATTCAGTTCAGAAGCCAGTCGGGCCACTCAGTACAACTATGTAGGGTTACAGCTGCTAAAGATGGATATGGTGCAAAGCAACAAGATAGTACTGGTTCTGAGACTGTCCTACTCCTCAGTCTCAGCGCTTTCCCTGTGCCTCAGTATCATGAAATCCTGGAAAAAAGTTTTCTTCTGGCAGCTACAAGCATGTGGTTCAGTTTTAGTTTAAGGATGTGAAACTCTTGAGTTGGAGAGGTCAGATTCATACTCTGGATTTAAAGAAGTGATATTTTGTCAATATAAAGATGTATGTGCTTTTTAGCACTAGTGAAAATCAGTTAGAGATTTGGCTGAATTCGTTTACTATTAGAACATTTGGTCTTAAAAATATTACCGATTTCTGACCATTCTTTTGTTTCTCCATTGTGAAATTTTATGTCCTGCCATGTTTATGGACTGAGAAATACAGAGGAGGGTTGAATTTGGCTTGCAGAATCTACTTAAATGCTTGGGACCTTTAGACTTTAGTATTATTTGATCTGTCTTATTTAATTGTGCATTATGATGTTCTGTCATACGTATTTTCCTTTTTGAGGCCCAACTTTTGTTCTCCTTGCACTGCCATTCAATTGGAGAACCGATACAGTTTGACGATACTGCAATGCTAGCTTATGCACAAGAAACCATAAGGAAGATAACGCAATTACGACAGTCGACCTTCCTCTTCTTTCGGTGATCCCTTCCCTCTGCCGTCTCCTTAATCCGCTCTCTGGCTGCAGAGTTTGGCCTGTCCCGGTGAAGGATGGTGCCATGAAGTTAGCGCTCTCCTCTTCTTTGTTCGCCTAACCCCAGCAGGTCTCTTGTGCTAAGGGGAATTAGCCCATTTATTTCTAACCGTACCACAGTTAGATAAGCGGGACAGCTTTTAGCAGGTAGATTTTTAAAATCGGAGGTAAAGCTGTAGTAGCTGTGTGACTTGGGCAAATTGTTCATGAGCTATCACAAACTCTCCTGAAAGGTTTCCTGCCATTCTTCGTGGGGTGTAGTCATTGGAGAGTCATTTCCAACCTTTTTTTGACTTTTTGGGCTGAACGTGTTGCAAGCGGAAAACGAGACTTCTGGTGGGAAGTTGAGTATTATGCAAGCTAGTCAGAACAGCCGCGCTGGCTTACGTGGTGCAGCGGCATCCACGCGTGCTGGGGGGTTTGAAAGGGTTGGTTTAAAGCAGAATTGCCAGTAGACATCTGTGGCCCAGAAATACTTAGAAGGGAGCATGTATGCAGATTCAGACAGCTAAATTAGTCTTGGTATACTTAATTATACCAGGGATTAATGTATCCTACTGCATTTTCCCGATCTGCTAGATTAGTTGTTCTGTAAATGGCTGTACGATGTTCTGAGTGCCGCCTACCAGGGTAATGGGAGTTGAATTGAAGACCCTCACCATTTTGCGGGGAAATTGTATATTACCTGTACCTGTTATTTAAGAGGCAAGTAGAGCAGGGTTGATGTATTCTCATGTGTGTTTTAATGCAAATTTATGATTTATGTGAATTATGATTTATTTAGAATTTCCTGCAATAATTTTGCTTTTCCACAGTGTCGGGGATATGCAAATCATTGTTGCACTGATACTTTCTGATACAAATCCCAGTGTGATGACTTGGGGTAAGGCTCAAGGAAGTGTTTCTTCCTTGTGTTCTACTCCATGCCTTCAAACTCATTTCTACAGATGGCAGATGCCTGCCTTATTTTTAGCTATGTAAGGACAAAATAGAAAAATCCTAGTGACTCCCCATGATTTGTCATCATGGCTGATCTCCATTAAATTAAACATAGGGATTGGCAGAGGAACAAAAACAGCAGGAAAGCTGCTTCTGTTTGTTTTAAAAAAAGCTTGTCTAAAGCACTAAAATAATACTGTAAAAAATATTCACTACTGCGTAGAGACCCCTGGGAGGAGAAATACTTGCCGAAGAGTTTATCCTGTTTGGGATAAGGAAATTGAGGTCTAAATCAGTAAAACAACTTTCCTGGAAGCCAGTTCAAGAGGAGAGATTAAAAAGCAAAAGAGTTCCTGGCTTACAGTTCAGGGTTGGGAGGAGAGTGCATATTTTGGTGGCTTGCTGGGCTGAAAATTGTAAAATGGGCTCTTAAGGCAAGAGCATCTTTTCTTTCCACCCCCCCACCCCCCCATAGTGATCTGTTTTGCTGTGCATTTGCCCTGATAAGTTGGAAAAGAAAATGTCAGTGGCCATAGCCAAAATTGCCCTCCTTTCCCAGTCGCTGTTTCTTGCATGGTGTAACGGAGGGCGATCGGCGGCTGTGTTTTAGCAGCGCCGTGCCTGTGCGCGGTGTTTACTGAAGAGCTTTGGTGCAAGATGTACTTAGGAGTGCGTGTTGATAAACTGTATTAGCGGCCAACTTCGATAGCTTTGCCCGTGTTGTGTCTGCTAATACGTCGTCCTTGTGATTTAGCATTACTTCCCAACCCGTGTCCCCTTCTAAACTGAACTTTTGTTTCTATCGGTCACAGGCACGTGGAATTGGAGCTTAAAACTTTTGCGTTGTTACATACTCAAATCCTGGTTTGGATCTGAAGCTGAAACTCTCCCGAGCTTTGAGACGACGGCGCAGGTTGCCTTTGAGAACCGTGCGCCTAGCTCAGTAATTCCCACCAGCTCTTTAGTTTGAGCCTCTCGCTGCGGATGAGGCTGGACTTGCTGTCTCTTTCCCCACACGATTTAAAAGGATGGGAACTGTAGGACCAAAATAGACCATGACCCAACTGGTCAGGCCTGCATTTCCCTCTGCTGCTGGAAAAGCTCAACTTCGCAATTCTGTCTTGTTCTCACACAAGAACAAGCCAGTGCTTTCTTTATTCCCAGATCCAGTATTTGGCTGTGAGTGTTGCTGTATACATCGGAAGAAGCCAAAGAAAACGTTAATGTCTTGCTAACTGTGCGATACCGTTGTCTTGGTGAGGAGCGTGTTACTGGCCACTTGTAGCTGCTGAGCCCTGAGGATCTTGTGTTGTGGGGTTTGTTCTGGTTTGGTTTTTTTCACTTTTTTGGGAACATAATTTCACTTGTCTTCATTCATAAAATTATTATAGTCATTAATTAAAGTCTTACTAAGCTGTTTGCTTTGAACTCCAGCAGCAGTTAGTTGCACAAGGTAATTATATGGTTATGAGGTATTATTTTATTACTCCAGGAATCGCAGCTTTGTTCTTGTACTCGCCAGAGGTTCATTAAGGGTTCTTCGTGTGTGTGTATCTTCTTTCCTCTAATTCACAAAGACTTGAACTCATCTGTATTCTGAAGAGGACTGTATCGCCTGCATACCTCTGGAAATCTCTTCCTCGCACCTCCTAAAGTAAGGTCTTTGAGGGGATTTTTAAGGAATGTGTAGGATTTGGGTTGGAAATCCCTCTCAGTTTTTAAAAATTGCTTTTTCAATTTCTTGAATAATTTTCTTGGTCTAGAGTATTAAGAACTTAAATCTATGTCCCATTCTTAAAGAGCACGTCTGCGAAATGAGCTGAAGCGAGCTTACTGAACTTTAACCTGGAGAGGCTTTTCCTGGAAAACTTTTCTTTCCTGCTCCCGTCTTTGTCTGCGGGTATTTGAAGTAGTGGCAGCTACAAATGGCAAGCGCTGCCTTCACCTTGTCTTTAGCTAGAACTTTTATTTTCCCCACTTACCCGTCTGCTTAGCTCTAGCCTTCCTTGCCGAAGATGCCATACAGAGACATACAGTACGTATGCCGTTTGTGAATTCTTGCCTCTTGCTACTTTGACCCTTTGGTTTTGGCACGTGTGTACAGAGCTGATAGGTGGAGCCGCTTCGGCCAGGGTTGCGCCGTATCGGAAAAGCCTGCGCTGGCTTGGTCTTGCTGGGTTGGTTTTGTTATTAGAGAGGAGGTTCTTGGTTCTTAGTCACTGAGCAAAAATTAGTCTTGCTGGTACGTCACCTGACGGTGGTGATTCACCACCCAGCGCTCGTCCTTTTTGCCCGACCCTGGGCTGTGCTTCAGGGGGGTTTCTCTCTCTCTCTGTCCCCCCCGTACCGAATCTCCTTCTTAATCCGTCGCTCCGCACGGCACGAGGGCTTGGAAAACGTGCTGACTTGGGAGACCTCCCTCGGAACCGGTTTTGCCTCCCAGCCCGGGGCCGGGGCCGAGCCCTGGGCCAGGTGGTGGGGTGTGCCTTTGGAGCCAGCCGGAGTTGAAAGGTTGTGTTGACTTAGCGCCGGGGGAGCTCTGCGCAAGCCAAATATTTAGCTTTCCATCTGATAACCTGTTGGTTGTTTCCTCCCTCGCAACAACCAAATGCTTTTTTTTTTATTCCCAAACCAAGTTAGGGCTTCCACGGAAGTTTTGCAGCTTCTCGGCTTTCGGCGTGGCAGATGTGAGGGCGCTGACAAGGTGGCCTTGTGACAGAGGCACGGGTGCAGCCATCGCTGTCCCTAGCCTCTCTTCTCGATTTTTTTCTTTTTTTTTTTTTTTTTTTTTTTGGCATTGTGTTGGGTGAATCAGTTACCAGCTTTGTGTCTCAGTTTTTCCATCTGTCAAAATGTTTTTTTTATTTAAATAAATAAATAAAAGGCTCGCACTAAAAGGAAGTAAAAATAAGCCGTGGTAACTAGGACTCACAACAGTTCGAAAGAAAACTTGACTGTAAGGTGAATTCGCTGATAATTTGCAAAGACGTTAGGGTTGCTGTACAAATGCAAGTTTGGGATTAGGTTGACCAGCTACAGCGACTTGAAGTGAGGACATTAGTAACCAAGAGACCTTTTGACATGGCTTGTTTCAACTTCAGGGACTGATGGGGGCAGGAGGGAGGACGAGGAGAAAGAGCTGTTTGTCTGCCAGCTGAAAGTCACGACTGTTACAGTATATATTTAATCCCAAATCTTAGAGAATCCTACCCTATTTTCCTGCTCCCATCCTTTCAGAAATGGCTTCACCAGGGGCTAGTAACTGTCTTTTGCAGCCTTGCAAACAAGGCTTTATAAATAAGCCACCGTCTGGGACACGGTGAGTTGTTGTCACCTGTGGGGTGACAACAGAAGCTGTACGGGTGCCGGCTGCGCTGTTCAGTGGCAGCTCTGGGGACAGAGCCTGTCACTCAGGGCAGGGTGAACTGTCACGATCTTAAACGGTCCCTTGCCTTTGTGGTCTGGGAGCTCGTGCCTCGGAGCTTATCCAGACAGTCCAGTTCCAGGACGTATGTTCCTTTTTGAAGGAAAATGACCTATCAGCCGGTGCTGCTGCAGCGGGGGGGAGGAATTGCCAGATACCTGGATGCAGGAGCGCTCTGGAGATGGGTGGTGCCGCTTGCCGTGGCACAGAATGGCTGCTTCTGGCACTGCTGCTTCCACGCTCCTTGGCTTGTACTTTCCCTGCGCCGTTCCCAGCTCCTTTATCCTTTTGTCCCGCACTTGATGCTAGCTGTGGTTCAGGGTATTACCACTAGCACCTGGAAGGGCTGGAAGCGTCGATGGTGTTTTGTCAGCGCTGGTAGTTCCCCGTGCTTCGTGTCAGTGCTCTGCAGCCGTGTCGCGGGGGTGGCCCGCTGCGTTTCCCCGCGAGGGAGCACTGCACAGGTGGCAGGTGTGTTTCCACACCTGCGCAGCCATAAAGCATGGGCACCCCAAATGGAAAGTCTTGCTAGCAACTCAGACAACGCTGGGACCTCCTGTGTTGCTGAGGAGGAGGAGGAGGAGGCAGGCAGAGCTCCCTCGCTAACGGCCGCAGAGGCAACGTGTTGCTTCACCCCAAGATGTCACATGCTTACTTGGCAGGAAGAAGGCTGCTTTGATCAAGATGGAGAGTTGCAACGAGAGACCTGTGGTCTTCTCGGGCCACGTCGCTGCAAATGAGGATGGCCACATTTCCCTTTCTGCTCTTGAGACTATCTGGTTGTAGGACTCGTGGAGCCAAGGAGAGCCTCTTGAATGTTTTCCAAGCTCTGAGAGTTCTCACGCCTCGGTGCAGCGAGCTTCCCGAGAGGCTTGGAGGCTTGGAGTTTTCTCCAATTAAAAAAAGGTTAACGCCATCAAAATAACTGCCTGAGCATTGCAGCATTTCCAGCAAAGAGATAGGGAACCAGGCAGACTTTTCATTCTGATGAGTCACCGACTTTCTCCTGATTTGCCTCTTGTAAGAGCTGTTTGGGCAGCTGCTGATACAGGAGCATGATTCTGAGTGATGGTCCCTGGGGAGCAGGACAGGGCTGCATGCTGCTTCACCTCTGAACTGGTGGATAGTTTGTCTGCCTAGCTCTTCATCAGTAAAACCTTGCTCACAGCTGTGGTTCTTGTCTGCCTTGATCCTGCCTCATCAGGGTAGCTGGGGAGCTGATGGCGTTGGTGCAGAGAAACAAAATGCCCAAGTGCTTTCTGTAGTCCTAAAAGCATGAATTGGAATTCAGAGGGTCTGTTGTCTTACGTTCCTGGATCTTCTTATAACCATGTCACAGCTGAAGGCTTTGTCTCTGTCCCAAAGAAAGAGCGTGGTCCCTCTCTGGGACCCAAGAGCTGTCTGCACCTGTGTCCGTTCCCTGTGCACGGACAGGACCACTGGCCGCTGTTCTGTAGCTGGTCCCCAGATCCTTCTTGTGTGGTTTTATGATGCCCACGTCTGCCTGAGAGAGGACATCTTGGAAGCTAGGCAGTTTCTGTTCTGGGGATGTTGAGGATGAAGGGACTACAAGTATGTGACTTATTTTTGAGGGAAATTACAGGTGAACTGGGAAGAACAATGTGGAATCACATTAATGGACTAAAGAGTCTTGTCAGGAAAAGCTTTTATCTTCCATTACTCACTTTTTTTGCCTATGACTCTATATAAAATAAGATCACTGATGGAGTGGGGACTCTGGAAACGGAGAAGGGAGCCTGGTAGACGCCCAGCTTGCTCTGCAGGCCTTTATTAATACTTAATATGACTTGGATGCACACAGGAATCTTATCTGTTGGAGTAAAGGGTCATGGATGCCTTTTTTTCGTGTTAGAATGTTTTCCACAGTAGAATCACGCCTTTGTTTATTAATTGAAAACTATAAAAAGGCTTTTTCCTGTGTCTCTCTCCTCAAAAAGGAGGGCTGTTGATTGGTTCAAGGCCAAAAAAAGCAGACTGATCTGTAATCTCACTGCTTTGTTTAACTTTATCTGGGGAGCTTCAGTTTTGTGTGGCTAGTTTTACAAAATAAAAGCAAACAAAAAAGGCAGATTTTGCTCTAACAGACACCTACCTAATTTGATCAGACTCCAGTGAAGCGATTTAAAGCTTGGCTTGAGGAACTGCCCAGTCTATATGTTCATGGATCACTGTGAAAGGGCTTATTCAAGCGCATTTAAAATATGGTGCACTGACGTTAAGGAGGGCTCCTTTCCACAGGCGTTCTTTTTTACTGGTAGAAACCTGCATTTACTGGTTTGCAAAACCAGAGGGTGGAAGTGCGATTACTCAGTGTCCAAGTGTCTATATTAGCGAGCACGTGAAGCATACTAATGGGATAATACTAATGAGAGCTGTTAAATTATTTACATGAATTATTGAATGTGGCATAAAATACTTTCCACTGTAATACCACTAATTAGACCACCAACGTATTGCATCCGTTGTCGTAAATATCCTGTAGGTTGAATCAGACCAATTGTTTTAGCTTCCACAGTCCCTGTAATAGTTTAATTTGGTTTAAAATGGCTTTCAAAGTTGCTCCTTTTAGAGGTTTTTCTCTTTTTTTTTTTCTTCACCTTAGCTCCTTATGTAAAGTGTCTAGATGCCCTAAGTGAATTCTGCATTGCCTGTTGCTGCCCCTGCTCATCTTGTGCATGCAGGAGAATTTTCTTCTGTTTATATTTAATTCCTGAAATATAAATATTCCTAAATAAAACTCTAGAACATCCTATAGACAGTTCTCTGAAAGCTTTAGAGTCTTAACTAGAAAGGTAGGGAAGGCTTCCATTCTCTGTGTTGTCAGTGGAATTATAATGGGACTTTTGAAATCTGCCAAAACACATTATTTTCCTCCAAACCCAAATTGTCCAATGTTTGCTCTCTCCTTTCACGCAATTTCACAACTCCTTCCCCCCGCCCCACCTCGAGGATCTCTGGCTTACTTTGTTTTTTTTTTTTTTTTTTGCAAGTGACCTTCATGTGGGTACATGGAAAGCATTCATCTTTGAAACATCTTGATTTTTGTTGAAATCTTGAGAATTGGTTGTTGGAGTAGAGACAAAGGATGGGCAAGTTTAATACAAAGGACGATTCTTTGGGGGGGGCGGGGGGGAGGTGTTTAGAATAGTTCTCCTGCACACTGTGTTCATGGTGACAGTGGTGTGACTCATTGAGCAAACTTCCTGGCATTTCTGCCAGCTGTGATTTCTCAGGATTTTAAAGGAGGTGATAACTGAATTATAAATAGATGATAGGTTCCATCTGTAAATTTCGAAACTAGATCCAGAGTTTCCCAGAAGGTGGGGGTGCTTTTGTGGACCCTGGGTTGGTTCTGGCTAAAGGGCAGCTGATTAGTCTCCACATATGCAGACGCACCAGAGTCCTTGCAGCAAGATGCCCGCTCAGGGTCGTGATTCTGTACAGCATGCGCACTTGGAATGACTTTCAGATTCGCGCTGCAATTCAGCCCGGCGCTGTTATGTCTGCTAGCCATCAGAAACTTACCTGACTGCCGAAATCCTTGCAGCATCATGTGGGAGACCAGTGAAATAAAAGCAAAATCATAGGGGAAGTGATAAAGACTGCCAGAGAATCCACCTTTGTTACTGATATTCTGAGTCGCCTGGCCTCTCTCATACTAGTTCGTTTTAAGGAACTGATTGATTTAAATGTGTCATTTAAAATAAATAAATATTTACAAGCTTACTTTTTTGGGGGGGGCTGGGATATGTGATTGCCTGTATGTGCATTTGAAGTACATGCATACACGTGTGTTTTGCTGCGCTACTCTGCTAACTAGAACCACTTTTAAATGGACCTCCTGCCGTTGCGTCAGCCGGGCTTTCTTAGCATGGAAGCATGCAATTAACTTCATGGAGACCCGTCTGCCTGTTCAGAGCTCTGGCAGAGGGGGTCCAATTTACCTACCAGCATCAGAGCCTGTCAAGTGATGCGTGGTTAAAAAGACCCGCGAAGCTCTAGTAGCTGCTTGCGCCAGAAGAGGGAGAGGGCTCTTCCTAGGCTTGCTTTTGAGACGAGGCAGGCGGTTGTGCGGTCTCCAGCACTGGAGATGCTCGGTGGTGCTTTCCAGCCAACAGGAAGTGCTA
Source organism: Phoenicopterus ruber ruber (assembly GCA_009819775.1). Taxonomy (NCBI): domain Eukaryota; kingdom Metazoa; phylum Chordata; class Aves; order Phoenicopteriformes; family Phoenicopteridae; genus Phoenicopterus; species Phoenicopterus ruber. Next base: position 90,854,740 of record CM020215.1, on the reverse strand, counting down.
GCAGTCGCTGATGGCTAATTTAAGCAGCCGCGTTTTAAAGACGCAGCGTGTCGGTGGCGTCCGTTCTGTGTATGCAAGCAGACGCTGATCTGGTGCCGCTGAAAAGGCACAGTGTTTTTAGGGTGGTGATGGGTGTTCCCCAGGGCTCTGAGTGTATGAGAGCGGCTTCCTTTTGCGTGAACTCGCTTGTGTAGGGTGTGAACTAGGTGACCAGCCGTTTGCAGCTTAAGTGATGTTTCTGCCTCCTTTGCAGACCTGGGAAGGCTTCGGGATCGTTGTCTGGGTCTCAGGGCACAGCCTGCCGGAGGCACTGGAAGTGGATTGGTTCCTGGTCATGCCCGGTGGAAGGAGGGGACCCAGCCGGCAGCAGCTAAGCCGTTCAGCTTTGCCTTCTCTCCAGACGCTGGTTGGTGGGAGCTGCGGAAACGGTACCGGTTTGAGGAACAGGTGAGGAGAAAAGGTAGGGTTGTTGGGACACCTGCGGCTAGGATAGGGCTAAAAGCTAGGAGCTTTGACCCACTCTGAACTCCGCACGGGAGTGCGGCTTCGTGGTTAAAGCGAGGAACTGGGAGACGGGAACCTCAAGCCCTCTGCTGTGGCATTAGGAGATGGCCCATCCAAGAGGGAACATGCCCTGTGTGACAAACCTCTTCCAGCTTCTCTTCTCGGCTCTGCTGTGCACATGCTTCCCTCTGCGGCCCCTCTCTTGACTTCATGCATTAAAATCAGCTTTGTGGGGAGAATTGTGGAAGTGGTCTCAGCCACCTTTCATAGCTCACCATAGTCACAACGGCCAGGGGTGGAAATCGCACAGTGCTCAGTTTGTCTTTCCCTGCAGCAGTTCCCAGAGCAGTGAGTCCTAGCAGACGATGAGTCCTTGTTTCGCTCGCTTGCTTGCTTGCCTGCAATGCCACGGGGAGTTAGTGTGACGTGTCAGAGCTCAGCTGTGAGTCCTCCTCCTATGTGATAGAAAGGCAGGGCAGGAGGATGCCTATATTCTGGTTTAGCCCTGCTGGCTGCAGATGAAATTAATTCTCACGGTTGGCAAAGCTCATCTCCATTTTCTGGGGAAGTTGGGTGCTGAAAAAGGAACACATGGTGACATTTAAATCTCCACATTTGGCATAAAGACTAAAAATGCCCAGTGTTACTTCCTTCCATACAGAAGTTAGCAGACTAGAGAAGCTGTTTGCTGCATGTTGAGGCCCTCCCTGATCTACTTGGTATAGGTTAATCCTTACAGAGTGGAGAGATCTAAGCCATTTAGCTTTGGCCTTTAAAGACTTCTCTGGCTGGGACAGATGGATGGATGGCGCTGTCTTAGATTCTTGAGGAACAAGCGACTGTGTTGAGACCATGGAGTCAGTGTCCCAAGGTCCTGTGGGAGCATTGCTTATCCTGGTTTCAGTCAGATACAGCATAGTTTGTCTGAACTTCCTCCGTCAGTTTAGTCTGCTGGAGCTTTTAGTTGTCCTTGCCTCCTCTGAAGGCTAGGAAAGAAGGAAGTGTGAGAACACTTGAGAGGTCAGTCTCTACGAAGTGGCTGAACTCCTCCATTCCATTTTTAGTTGCCTCTCTTTTTAAGAGAAGAACTGTGAGCAGAAAGATGATGGGTACTTTGCAATACTGGAGAAGGAGGCTGGGTGCTACTGTAATGTCCTAGTGATGGGTGGAAGGAGCCAACATTACGCTGTCAGTCTGGCACGGAGTCCTCAATGATTTTTGCTTGGAGTTGCTTCCTCACTTTGTACCTCTGTTCCTCCATCTGCAAGTTTACTGAAATATTGCTGGGCATGTCACAGCACCTCTGGCAGACCAATCTGTTGTCCAGAGAAAATGCTGGATAAGGGTTTTGTCTGAGCTAAGAAGAAGATGAAGCTCACCACCAGTCTTGCGCCAGAAATACGAATGCAAGACTGCTGCCATCACTCCTCTAGCAATGCCCACTCCCAAATTCACAACCCCAAGCACTCTGTGTCCTGGAAAATGGTAGAGATGATACAGTGTGTTTACCAAGTGAGTGATATCTGTCTGCTTCAGGAATGGTAGTGCCATCAGCCTCTCCGCGCCTCCGATCACAGCGCTGATTACTCCAGAGCCTGTACGTCACTGCCGGATCCCTGAACTGCCATTGGATGGGAGCCTTCTCTTTGAATTCCTGTTCTTCATCTACCTACTGGTAGCCCTCTTCATTCAGTACATCAACATCTACAAGACTGTCTGGTGGTACCCATACAATCACCCTGCTTCCTGCACCTCACTGGTGAGTTCCCCAGCAAATGCCGTCACTCGTGCTTTGTCATTACACAGCTTCTTTCCATGCTTCTTCAGTCCAGGAATCACCAAGCATTTGACATTAAGGAGGTGAAGGGGAGTTCACATGCACCCCCATCAGCCAAGGCCATGTCACCCCCCATTTTACAGGGGAGAAAATACATGGAAGGTGAGAGAGAGAGAGAAGAGAGAGAGGTGTCAGCAGGGCCCCTTCAGTGGAAATTTCTTGCGGATACTTGCATAGCCTAGCTACCCCCTAGGGTTTGAAATGGAGTTGAGACTCCAGGAGCCTGCTGTGGGTGCCCCTTCTCAGTAGAAACAACGGAGCCGGAGAGAAGGGAGATGATGGAAGTTTTTCATTAGGATCTCACAGCAGGGCAGCAGCAGAGGAGTTGGGGAGGGGGGCAGATCCTCAGCTTATGCAAACTTTCCAGTCTCCTCGGTTTCAGTCTTCTTCCTGGCCCAATAAGCTGCACAACGCGGCAGCGACCTGTACCTGAGTCAGCCAACCTTATCTGAGTGAAGCTAGCCTCTGAAGTGGTCCTTCAGTTTAGTTTGTGTCCTCGCTGCCTGGAAGCGTGAGGTGGTTCCGTAGTTAGCTGTACCGACAGGTGGTGCTGGTGTTCCAGTTATCCAGCTGTTAGTTCAGCTATGCGATGCTGGACACCGCTTTCTTTGAAGAAAAAGCATTCTGGTTTCGGCTCCCTATCCAAAAGGATTTAATGGCCATTTGTTTGTTCCCATCAGGAGTCAAGCATTCTTTTTTCACCCAAAGTGTCCTTGAAGTCCCAGACAGCAGTATTCAGAGTCTGCTAACTGTTCCAGCCAGAACACATTTGATAGCTTCACTGAAAAATCATAAGGGGTCCAAGAGCTGTGTCTAACTTGATGCAGCTGGAGCCAACATTAACTTCTAATACAGATCTATGGCCCGTGAAGATGACATTTCTCAGATCAACTTGATTATCAGGGAGCACTGGTCACAACAGACCATTTCTGAGACCAAGAGCTAAAGTGAGCTGGTGTGCTCTGGACGCCAGCTGCTCTTGCTCTGGTTGCTCAGTGCTTTTCCCAGGAGAACTTGCAAGCTGTTCTCCATAGTAAGATCCTGATCCTAGATGTCCCTTTGACCCCAAAAATACCTGCCTGAAGGGTGGGGTTGTTTTTGTTTTCAGTGGAAATCTCTCCATGGGAAGGAACCTCCATGTGGGGAAGATCTTGCTTCCGGAGATATTCCTGTGTTACTGAAGTTTATCCTTTCTCCCTCATCCCTAACAGAGAGATTTGGGGAATGCTTACACAAGGTCCTAATGCGCTCTCAGCAGCCAGCTTTCCAGTCCCACCCCATCTGGGTGGTTTCAGAGTCCCTTCCCCTGGTGAAGACCTTTTCTCTTTCCTCCTTCAGAATTTTCACCTCATTGACTACCACCTGGCGGCGTTCATCACAGTGATGCTGGCGCGGAGGCTGGTGTGGGCCCTCATCTCTGAGGTAACATTCCCACTGTTCCCTCTCCTGCCTGTAGTACTGATTGTGCAGCATGACCATCCACGGCCTGAGAAAATTCTGCGAGCTCGATAGCTGGAGGGTTTCTTCCCCCAGAACAAGTCTGGCTGTGAAGGACTAAGATTTTTGGGGATGCCTTTCTGCCTTGGCGTTTTCTCCTTGAGCCCATTCATGTCCTGCAGTATTGGGTAGCTCTGTTGCCTCTGCAGCTAGAAGGAGACGAAATCGTCCCACTTGCTTCTGTATCCTTGCAGGTGCAATACTGTACCTCGCTATCTCGTGCCAGAGAAGTGGCCGAGAGAACTGCAGGTCAGGTAGCAGAAAAGCAAATAGGGAGGTTAGCCAAGACTGGAAGAACGAACAGGAGATTAGAGGGGAAAGGTCAGGAGGAGGACGTCTGAGTATGCTAAAGTGAAATAGGAATAGCCGGTAGAACTGCTTTTCCAATCCTGGTTACTCAGTAACTCTGAGGCTCTGGTCACGTCACCTCAGACTTTGAGACACTCTCCATGTTTGCGAGAGCAGAACCAGGCCAAACACATGTTTGAGAAAGGTCATTTTGAAGAAAATGGAAGTTCCGTCCACTGAAACGGTTAATACAACTCCAGGCTAAGCAACTAAGCAGTAAGTTTAAAAATCAATAAATAAAATAAAGGAACAGTTATATCCTGTTGAATAGGTGAATGGATAAGATGGGATCTCTGAAGTTCTCTTTTCATCTCTGATTCCTGCCATTCTCATTTATGTTTACATCCTCCGTAAAACCTCCCATAGACTGAAATTTCTGCATTGAAACCTTCCATGCAAGTTTTTGCACATCCCATCTATTGGCTCTAACCTCTAAGAATCTTTTCGTAGTTCAGTTGCCTTCTCCCCTCTGGGGATTGGAACAAGCTTTCTTGCTGTCCTTTTGAAGGTGGTGCCTCCTCACTAGACTGCAGCCTGTACAGCCAGTAGAGATGAGTGGTGGAAATCTAGTTTTGGGATTGCTGAGGTGCACCATCTTCTCTTCCCTCAGCAGAGAACTGTGACATTCCAGTTCTTTAGGAAAATGAATGGTCACACCTGATCCTTCTAAAGGAAAGAGCAAGAGGAGATGTGTTTCAGGCTATCCTGGACCGTCATCAGAGCGATACGGGACTTCACAGCTCTGATTTTTAAAAGGCCCTTTTTTAGTCACGCCCAACAACTTGTGCTTATTTGAAACTTTTGGATTCCACCAATCATGAATAAAATCAAAGGTGTTCGTCTTTGTAAGAGAGTCTCCTACTTCTGGGAGGAAGAGGGCAGCCATGCCTCTTAGTGCCTCCTGGCACCCCTCTCCCTGCTCCTCCTCCACAGGCACCCCCTGTGCCTGTTTTACTAGCGTTACAGGGCTGCTGAATGTTTCTTCTCCGTTTGCAGGCCTCTCAGGTGGGCGCGACATCAGTGATTCACTACATGGTGCGCCTGGTGCTGCTCACCCTCTGTGGATGGGTGCTCTGCTGGACTTTGGTCAACCTCTTCCGCAGCCATTCTGTTCTCAACCTTCTCTTCCTGGGCTACCCGTGAGTGATGCCACCTTGTACCTTCAGGGTGGGGGGAGCATAGCCGCTTCGGGGTGGCATGAGCCCCCACGGGAAGCGGAGATGTTGGCTGTAATCTACCCCCAAAAGACATGCAGACAAAAGTCTCTTCAACTTATGATTAAAGGGGAAGTAGGAATGGCTGGGGATGATGCGAAGAGGTAGCGCCGAGCTTCTGAAACAAATTGTCTGCAGTATGCTGTTTGCGTGAGGGGCCTTTACTGTGACTGAAGACTGAGCCACTGGGATCACTGGTTCCACAAATGGGATTTAAAGAAGCTTCTCTGCATAGCTGTCTCACAGGAGTTTTCTCTTCTCCCCTAGCCTCTTAGTGGGGAGAAGAGTTGGCCACTAGCTTCTGGAGTGAGGGTTCCTCTGTGGTGTCCCTCTCATAAGCGCCAACATCTGTGGAGAAAGTGCCCCTTGCTTCATGTTGGGATGGCTGTCATTTCAGCGCTTGTTTTCTTTCTTTCCCTGCAGGTTTGGTGTCTATGTTCCTCTGTGCTGCTTCCACCAGGACAGCAGAGCACAGCCCCTACCTGCGGACTGTGGTTATTTGGTACAGGACCAGATGGTGGATGATGGGGCTTCAGCTGTCAGCAGCCTGGTCAAACCCAAAGATTTCCTCTCGCTTCTGTGGGAATCCCTGAGAGAACAGTTCAATAATCCTACGTCTATCCCCACCCACAGCTGCCCCCTCTCCCCAGATCTTATCCGCAATGAGGTGGAGTGCCTAAAAGCAGATTTCAACCGCAGAATCAAGGAAGTTCTCTTCAACTCTCTCTTCAGTGCCTACTACGTGGCGTTCCTGCCACTGTGTTTTGTGAAGGTAGCTCTTGTCTGGCTCTCTCTGTGCCCCTGCCCGCCGTCTCCTTCTGAATGTTGTGTGAATTGCTGCCAGGCCAGATTCCTGGTTAATTCCCCTTTTCTCTGTCTCCCCTTTGGCAGCCCGGATAGCGGAGCATGGCTGCATCCGGAGTGCACTAGTTCTGCTCCTGGTTGGCGGATAGGTATTGCCATAAATGTGATGCACCTCTAGTCCCATCACCCCACTTACTAACTCCCCTTCTCCCACCCCCTCTTCTAGGCAGATGGATAGCTGTGTTCTTCCTAGAAAAGGGAACCTGTTGTTACCTGTCTCAGATCCAACATCCCGGCTTTCGAGTGCTTGGATCAGAGGCTTTGGTGTTCAGCCTGTTAGAAAACAGAGCCAGCTAGGATGCTTGGCAAGCTAAATCCGAGAACCTCTTGTCAATGCGGGGGTTGTGTTTTTTAATCTGTCTTTTTTTTTCTAACTTGAACGAGCTCCAGTTGGTGTAGTGAAACGGGCAGGGCTCCACAATACATGTAGCAGTCTTGGTGCAATTGGTGCTCCTGGGGCAGTTCTGTGGCAAGCAAACCCCCTTGTTACCTGCTGCTGGAGGAGGAGATGCACCAGCTGCAGCATCATCCCCCTGCCCTTTCTCCTTCAGGTCAAGGAGAAGGGAGTCTTGAGTGTTTCCTAAGCTGTAACCCTCTGAAATCACTGGTCCAAAAGCGCATGCCTGTAATGTGTGGTGTGGGTCTGCTGGATGCACACGCAGTACGTCCCTTGTCATTCCCTCTTCTGTTTTGCGACAGCGGTGCCAAGTTCTTGTCTGGTCTCTTTGCAGAGCACCCAGTACTATGACATGCGCTGGTCCTGTGAGCACCTCATCATGGTGTGGATCAATGCCTTTGTCATGCTCACCACTCAGCTGCTGCCTCCCAAGTACTGTGACCTGCTCCACAGATCAGCTGCCCACCTCGGCAAGTGGCAGAAACTAGAACATGGTTCCTACAGCAATGCTCCACAGCATATGTGAGTGTGGGGATGAGGAGGGGGTGGCATGCCCAGCAAGGGGCCAGGGAGACATTCTAGTAGATAAGCAAGTATCAGCAGACACTTCTCCATCCCCCACAGCGCCGGGGTCACAGATGCAACTCTGCTGGTCTTTTCATTCCCTAGAAACAGAATTGTCTGCTCTAGAGAGCTGTCTGAGCTCCTCTGGTCAGTGCTGGTTCCTTTCTGGAAACAAATGCCGAGATTCTTCTTGGCCACTGGAGAAGTAGCTTGTGCAGGGGCGGCCCCCTCTGATGCAGCGGGCTGTGTTCTTGCACTGGGAGCCATTTGTTCACATTACTCGGCCTGAGTCCATCTGGCGGGCTTGTGATCGCCTCTTTGTGCTTTTCCAGTGGGAGCTGGGACATGTCCTTGCGGCAGAGGCTTTGGTATTTTTCAAGATGCAGTCCATTCCTGTGAACCCACGTTCAGGGAGTTGGGAGCACAGATGCTAACGCTATGGCATTCTTTCCCCACAGCTGGTCAGAAAACACAATATGGCCACAAGGAGTTCTGGTGCGACGTAGCCGATGCCTGTATAAAGCCGTTGGGCCTTACAACGTAGCAGTGCCTTCAGATGTGTCCCATGCCCGCTTTTACGCAAGTATCTCTTCTCTTGCTTGACGTGTTACGATTGTGGGAGGGAAGAGAGGCTCAAACCTAGCTGCAGCAGAGCAGATTGTGCGGAGCAGAGTTCCGTGCTGCGCAACAGACTGTTGCTGCTGAACAACATACCTGTTTGCAGCAGAGGGGCTTTCCCGTTGCAGTAATAGTCATGTTTGGGCAAGATGGAAGCCACAGCTGCCTTGTCAGTGCTTTCTCACTACGGTGATGCAGCTCTCCCATCAGGCAGTGGCGTATTCTTAAGAGGGTTCTAGTTAACATCTTCCAGGGAAATGGGAAAGCATGTCAGCTGGCCAATAGGTTATTTCACCTGTCCTCGCCTTCTCAAGCAAAATGACACTTCTACATGCCTTGTTTCTTACACTGCTTTCCCCAAGTAGCAGCTAGCGGTGGTTGGAGGACAAACATTTCTTCTGCCCAGCACAGTGGTCGCTAGTTCAGTGGTACCTGACAGCATTATGTACATACCCTTCCTCACTTTAACACCGCAACAAATTATAGAAATCTGTCCTTTTTAACTGTTTTCCCTGCAGTTCCTTTTTCACCGTCCATTACGGCTGCTCAACCTGCTGATTCTCATCGAAGGCAGTGTGGTCTGCTACCAGCTCTACTCGCTGCTGCGCTCAGAGAAGTGGAACCATACCCTCTCCATGGCCCTCATCCTTTTCTGCAATTACTACGTCTTATTTAAGCTCCTCCGGGACCGGATAGTATTAGGCAGGGCATATTCCTACCCACTTAACAACTATGGACTCAAGGCACACTAGGCCGGCCAAATGTGTACCCCTTCTCTTTCCTTTCCCACAGGGCAGGGAGGGAACCTCAGAAAAAAAAAATATTTTCGTACAGTTCTATTTTTTTCTTGCGGCGTTTATAAATATTTAAAATATTTTATATTTTGTATACTATTGTTTTTGTGGGGTGGGAAGGGAACCAGTGGCAATTAAATGTCGCTTTATAAACAAGGTGTTATTTTATATATATATAAAAAAAATCAGTGTGTATATACCGTATATCTATACCCATACATATATCTATGTGAAGCAACAGGATTGTGTGTGTGGTCACTGTGTCCGCTTTGCTCACACAACTGCCTTGCTATTGCATACTGTGGGGATAGAACTGCTGTTAATTAGGAACTGGTCTGCTCTAGAACTTGGATAAGCTAACAGCCAGGGGAAGACAGGAAACACGGGGGTCTTTCACCAGGATGAGTAAAGTTTATCTTAGTAACCTCAGTACCAGGGAAGTCTTGCACTGGAAATGTGCACCGATGTGATACCAGTTTAGGGAAAGGGAGGAAGCAGTGTGTGGGAAGACGACAGACTAAGTTACTGTCAGTCAGTAAACGCTCTCAGTTCTTTCTTCTTCCCACTGTTAGCACAATGCAAGCATTATTTTTTAAAAGTAGCAAACTCTTTACTGTTGGACTCAATGATCTTAAAGGTCTTTTCCAACCTAAATGATTCTATGATTTACTTTAACTCCTATCTGTCTTCCTAGTAACTTCAGCTCCCTCACTCTACCCAGAGAATGAACTAAATATTGAAATTATAATTTCAGGGTCGTGTATCATTTAGGAAGGTATTTGAAATAAGTAACTTCATCGAGCAGGATGATAACTGATTATTTTAAACATCCATCTCTAATCCCTTGAGTAATAACATTAAATTAGGGAATACTCAGCCATTTCCTTAAAGCAGTAATGTTCCTGGCAGAAATTTATTCTTGTCAAACACTTATCAACTCCCTTATTGCTATACAATGCATTTCAGTGGTGTTTCACTCTAAGGTATGTTGGTAGTGTTTAATAACTTATCATTAATAATAGAGGAAATACTTTGCTTTTAAACTGTTCTTCATAAAGCCGAACTGTACTAGAATCTAGTGAAGAAATAGTTGTGGCAGTATCGCATAGAGGAATTGAAGATAAAAGACAGCATCAACCATATAATTAATCTAACTGTGGATGCTGGTGACAGCTGATGGTAGGAGTTGATGCTTTAACTCAGGTAATTAAGGAGGAGACGGCAATGCAATGTTCTTCCATTCAGATGCCATCTGACTTAACTTTAGCCATTATTAAAGTGCTAGCTCTGTTTAAAGAGAAGATGGGGGGGGGGGGGACCAACTGTACTGAGTTTGGGAGAAACTGCAACTACTTTCTGTTCCTTCTTTCCTTCCAAGCTAAGCAAGAATACAGCGATCTCTGCTCCTGTCTGTAGGACAGCTTCTCCAGCAGCCTGATCACAAGCCCAGGATACCTGATGAGGCAGGCAACAGGAGAGGCCTCTGAGCATTAACCCCAAGCTACTCCAAAGTGAACACAAATGCTTAGCTTTGGTTACTCCTAGGCCTCCTGCAGTGAGCACATCCATGCTTTGTGCAACAGTTGGACTGACCTTCCACTGTTTGCAGCATAAGGGACAGAAGCACAGGGACGCTTCCATAGCTACAGGCTTTCTATTTTGCTCTGAGGGGCTATCCAAGTAAGGGGCCATGACACACATTACCTAACTGCAGGTGTGTTAAGATCCAACTCATTCCAAGGGAGCTAGGAATTATTTCTTAAGGGAAGCTCCCTCTCCCCCTCAAAACAGTACCTTTGTTATATGCTGGAGCAGGAGGAGTTCTGTGAGAAGGTTTAAGGTCTAGGGACTGTACCTTTCCATGCACAGTAGTATGAACTGCCCGCATGCAGTCCTGTAGATGCAATTGTCTTTCATCTTTACACAGGACCCCTACGTGGAAAGAAGTTGCAGAAGGTAGGTGCAGCTTCTTCTTTTGGCAAAACCGGTGAGGAACAAGCCAGCACAGTTGGTCTCCCCAGTATAAACTGGACCATCCAGTAACAAAAAGGGAGCAGAAATGATGTCTGCTCAGCATCAGTGCCTGCTTAGATCAGTGTTCCTCCCTATTCCTCAAATGGGCCTGCTACTAAGCCTTATTCAGATGAACATTGAAAACAAGTCCACTCTAATACTTGGTCGGGTCAGACTAGGAAAAGAAAGACTTATTCCGCATCTTGGTCACTCCGTCATGCGAGGATGTCGTAATAAATGGATGGTTTTTTGGTCTGGTAACGGAACTGCTCTAGCTTCAGGCCAATCCTCAGAAGAACAGCTTCATCCCACCATTTTGCCATAACCTGGGAGAAGATGAGAGAGGCAGAGAGAGAAAGGATGACAGGAAAAAAAAAAAAGTAGCATCATCACATACAGATGCTCTTGAAAGCCCTGCAAAACATAACTAATTTTTTTTCCCCAGCAGCACCAAAAGGACACATGCTTTTCCCTTTTACCCCAGTAAGCATGGCATCACTGCATTTGGGATAAAGGCAGCTGCGTGACTTTTAATTACAAGACATTTCATTTAAATGAGACCCATTTCAAGAGGGAGAAGAGCAAGGAAGGACTTAAAGAAATTACAGAACTGAGAAATAAGGAAAAGAGAGGAAAGAGTAGTGACAAGTAGTGGGTACTAATGCAAGTAGGCAGGGAGACAGAGAAATCTATCTCCCAGATACCTGAAGAGTCCCCCTGCCATTCAGGAGTGAGTTACTCTGAGGCAAGTCTCTTCACCCACAAGTTAAAACTTTACTACCAGTACCTGCCAACTACTCAAGTGTGCTGTGTGGAACAGCAGGAACCTGGTTATTATAGTGGTTCAGGACAAAGACAGCTGGGGATTTTGTGACCCAGCGTTCAAAAAGAGCCAATGCTCACCTGGAAGCTGATAGGAAGCCCAGCAGCAGAATATCCAATGGGGACCACAATGCCTGGAATCCCAGTGAAGTTACCAAGCTGCATGAACCTGGGAGAAAAGCTGTCGTCAGCATTCCTGCCTTGGGACAGCAGCAAAGCCATCCTTTTTTTGGGAGAGGCAACTAGGATTGATCTCCCCTGCTTTACAGCCTGAGCTCCTTCAGTTAGTGCAGCTAGTCTCCAGCTGTTCCCAAACTTCTGCTTCCGTAGTGCAAGCAGCACTCTTCTTACCTCATGGACCGGACTGTGAAGGACAAATCACTGCTGCCAGTCAAGAGGTCAGATTCATAGATTCTTGGGGCAGTGCAAGCAACAGCTGTGGAGGAATCACAGAGTAATTGAGATTGAAAGGGACCTCAGGAGGTCATCTTGTCTAACCTTCTGTCTCAAGGACAGTCAGCTAGAGCAGGTTGCCCAGGACCATGTCCGAATGGCTTTTAAATATCCCCAGAGATGGAGATTCCACAGCCTCTCTGGGCAACCTGATCCAGCGCTTAAAGAGCAAAGGAAGAGTCAGGCAGTGGGCAATCTTCAAGGAACAGCTCAGTTCATTAAAGCCATGTGTTCGATATACATTGGTGATGCAAACTCATGCCCCCAGAATGTAATCAAGTCACTGGGATTTATGAATTAAGCAGTTAGTTTCAGTTTAGAGCAAGAACATTTGCATACATAAAGCAGATGTCCAGTCCCTCCTGTTTAAATGTGCTGGCTCTGCAGCTCCTGTTTCAAGTACCGAGGAGTTTCTCACTGCCATGGATATAGGAAGTAAGTCTAGAAATACACAGCCGTCTTTCTAACCAGGCTGCATTATCTTCTAAAGGCTTGAGGCACAGCAAAGTCTTTACACAAAAGTCACGCTCTTAAAATTAGGGAGGGAAAGTTAATGAAGTAACTGTTCTTAAAATGCAACACACAGCTGTCAGGGACCAGCTCTTTGGTAAAGGCTGCCAATACCTGGTGTAAGGATACAGTTCACAGTGGTGAAGATCTCTTGCAAAAATCTCATGCTCCGAGTTCTCTGTCGATTTGCCTGCAAGCAGAGGGAGTACTGTCTGACCGGGCCCTCTTGGTTCATGAGGCTCATGTTTGATGATGATGGGCTCTGCCCATCAGAGCCTACGCCTTTGCAAAAGACAACTCCATTCCTGCAGTTTAGAATCAACATGCAGGACACCAATCCACATGGCATGTCCTCTGTGCTGCCCCACCATCCAGCACGGTTTCACAGCAGAGGGCAGAACAGCTGGGTGATATCTTTCCACGTGTATGGGGAGGTTAAGAGAATCCTCTACCCTACCTTTACAATTTCACTAGGTGCCTCCCTTTAGCCTTCACCACGGTATGTTCCTTACCGTAATATAATCCAGAGCTGTGAACTGGGAAGCCAAGGCCAGGTTAGCCCGAGTGTCCAAATTCTGAAAGAGAAAACATCCATCATGGCTCTGCTTGCAAGAAACTGAATGTGACAGCCCAGGAGTTCTCTTCCAGGTCTGCTCTCCTGTATCAGTAGTCATCTATCAGGTGGTTTGTCATAGAAAAAGCAGGAGAGCCTCAGGTTTCTCACTGACGTGACACTTGTTCTGTATCAGCCAGGACAACTACTGCCACTGACCCAAGCTGCTGCTACTTACCATTTCCTGGAAATGTTTATTGAAGTCAGGCTGCAGGAAGTCCCTCATCTCACTGAGAATGCAGATTACATGTGCTACTCGCACTTCCTCCATCTCTGGAAGAGACACTTCAACCACACTGGCTCCCAAACTCTTCAGGTGCTCCACAGCTGAGTACAGAACAGGTAAAGCACAGACAGCATCCTTGAGTTCACCAAACTTCATAGAAGGGCTGCAAATCCCCACTCCCTTGAGAAGTTAGAGACCCTATAGGCCATTACAAGGCAAGCATCTTCAGTGCCTTATGTGGCATGCAGACTGCTGCAGCTGCTTCTCGTAGGTAAAAGCCTTCAGCCTAACTAGATCTCAGTACTCCAACAGGGCAGGGGTAGGGGCTTGCAGACAGGTTCCTAACTTACCCGTTACATTTCAGGCAAGTTCATCTCCTCCCTCTAGCCCCCCAGTTAACCCAAAGAGTAAAGGTGGACTGACAATGCTTCCATGAGCACTTGACATGAGCACTATTCTATCAGCGTGAAGTGATTATTTAGCATCATGAGACTCCCATTCAAAGCCTCTTCTGAACCGTAATGTTAGAGGAACGCACGGAGTACTCACAGACCAGGCCAACAGTATAGGTTCACTAAATCCTGACGCATTTTAGCAAGGCTGAACACCAAGATTTCAGAAAAAGTGAATCTTTTGCAGTCCAAAAAGAAACATCTTCTTTCTTTGACCCCAACTTCTTCATAAATACCCAAGCGTGCCTATTTCACTGGCTTATGGTGCACCTCTCCTAAGAAAAACTCTACACATGTAGAGGCATGAGTGTCGATGGAAATAAGGAGGCTGAAGAAAATCCAGGCAAACAAAGCCTGAATACTGTGAACTCACTCAGCTCCAATGCATAGGAGGCCAACTACTATACCAGGCATTGTGGAGTCTTTCTCCCCCACCCCCAAGTACTCACCAGGGTCAATTTTGCATAGTCTAAAGTCTGACAAACTGCCCTACAGGCACTATTTGGCTGATTTCAGGGAAATACCAGAGCACTGGATACATCACAAAGACCTAGCCCTGTCTTTCCTACTGAACATTATGTTGTGAAACCCTCCCTTAAAAGTCTTTCACCATTAAAGCTTGCAGAGTAAGTACTACTGAGCACAGATCTGTCTTTATACAGAGACAGAGGCTTTGCACACTGGACTGCATTCTTCCATTGTAACCTGACAAGCCTACAATTGCTGAGCTTTTTAACCCTCAGCAGTCAAGAGGGCTTTCCTAATACAAAGCTACTGCTGTTTGTCCAGCCAGACCTCTTTAAGCATCTGCCTTAAAGGACTTCAGGCAAGATCTTTTTTATGCATATGTAAGAGGAGCACCAAGTGATACCACGACATCAGGCAGAACAAGAGACTTACAGACTTTTCCTCTTTACCTTTCTCACAGGTGGACAGGACTTCAGCATCACATGCCTAGAGAAAAACAGGAAAGAACTAAGTAAACTTTAGTAACTGCCCTCCTCTCCTTGGTGAGCACACTCACCAGGACTTGGGTCCTTATAGAGCTTTCCTTGTTCCCGTCCCCAATGGTAGGGAAACACAGCCCTCTGGGACTGCCTTAGGCCACCTGCTCCAAGAGAACAGCTTACAGGTCATACCCCTATGGAAAAGGAAAGGTCATCTTCCAGAGGAGAGGATATTCCTCCTCTGCGCTGGGGCAGAGCCAGAAAGAGTCCTTGTTTTCCTCCAGGGAAGAAATCCTGAGCACATTTGTGGTGTTGCACTACAATTGCCAAGCGGTACTAGCTTGCAAGCCCAGTTTCTATATTGGAATGATGAAATACCACTCAGCAGCTACAGCATTGTCAAAGGAATACACTAATTTTCCTCACTTGACTTTAAACTAACTGCCTTTTGCAATTAGTCCAGAAGCATCACTTCCAACAGAAACAGCGGTATGAGGAAGCATACTGCCATCAACTGTACAGTTGTTACCTTTCCTCAAATCTCCAAGAGACTTTTACTCAAAAGGCTGCCTTAGGGAAAAAAAAAAAAAATCTATCCTTGTCAATGTTTTCACCCAGGCTATATTCTCTAACAATTGCAGGAGTAAATATGAGAAGCTCTAATGATGACAGGCAAGAGAACAGTGAATGCACTGAATTCCTTCAAAATCTCATTTTGCAAAGCAGCAGAAAGAGAGAGATAGAACAGGCACCTTAAAAATTGTCCAGTCCACTCCCAGTTTTAAGCCTTTCAGGTCAGGAGCGCACATATCGGATAGGGTTGCTTTGGGCTGTTTTAGTCCTGCAGGGAACAAACAGGAGTTCCTCCTTTTATCTAGGATGCCTCGGCAGGCAGAGCACCTGGGCTCAGGGAGGGAGAGGGCTCACCTACCATATGGATAGAGCGGATCTGGCTCAGCAAGGATACTGTAAACAATGGCTGCATCTGCCACTGAGGTACAGATAGGGCCTGCAAAAGAGATCAGTTATAAAAATGTGACAATGGGTAAATAGTACCTTCCTCACAAGGTCTTTTGTAGGGACGGATTGCCTTCCCAGTGAGAACACCACACAGCAAGGTCCCTGAAGTGGACCACAAGTCCTCTTACCTACGCTGACTGTGGAGTAGGAGAGTGGCAAGCTGCCATGAGAACTGATGCGCCCAAATGTACCTAGAGAAAAAGAAATGGGCAGTTAGCTAGATATCAGCAGTTGCTGGTAAGATCTGACTTAGATGGCTCTGGTGCACCCAGTCAGTAAGCAACACACCCCTGCCAGTCACTTTTATGTCTGCCATTTCAGAGCCCAGTCACTCATCTTTCAATACCCTGTTCTGCTGACCACAATCTGTCTCATCGGTGAAACAGATGCGTTCAACAAATAGTGAAACTGTTTTCCCCCCATAAGAAATTATTTAGTTGAGGGGAAATACGCGCAGGGACATTTTGAAATACGTGCATTTAAATAAGCACAAGCAGCATCTATGGTATGGAGAATGGAGAGGCAGGAGCAGGATCATCAACAGCAGGAGATACCACCCCCGGGAGATCTCACCCACTTCACCAGTGAGACTTCAGGCCTAACACCAGTTGTCTTCTGCGAGTACTCGTATCGCCTTTCTGACCAGTTATTTTTGTCATCGTCATCATTATCTTCCTCAGATAAATCAAGATTAATCAAGTTGATCACATATGAAGGATGGAAAAAGAGAGTAATGGCTAAGTATCCGGTGTCAGATGAAGCAGCCGAGATCCTTTGGAATGATAAACCACTTCTAAAAGCCAGCAACTCTTCCAAGTGACAATCCTGCCTCGCCACTTTCCATGCTGTAGACACTGCCTTTGCGCATTTCTTACGTCCTCTGCACATTCCCCTCGATTATGTTAATTCTTACTGTAAAAACTGCATTGCTACTTCTTGTAACGGTGACGTAAGAGGGAATGGCTACATCCTGGTTTCGTACAAGCCTATTACCAGGTTTAACTTGCCAGATACAAATCTGAGCAGCATCAGCCTCTCCATATAATTGGGGTGATGGCAAACCATCATGGGTGGAGATTCTTTTCACCAGCTCACTACAGATACCCAACTATGCTAAGAACACTTTCCAGCAGAGAAGGAAGATTGAAGAGGGACAAGTGGGTAGAAAGAAAAGCAGCACACATGTTTTGTTTAGCGTTTGACTCAAATAAGTTAGGGTTTTTTGGAACATCTGTTCAACAGCCAGTACTGAGAATACTTCCACTCTGCCAGTCCAACCCACATGACTCTCAGGGTGTTATACCCCAGCGTTTCTCTGGTCAAGTTTTGCTTGACAGGAATTAACGGACTGTGCCTGACTTGTTTGTGGCATTCTGATACAGCAAACAAGACACACACCCCCTTCATGATTAAAGGGCTCTACCTTTCAGCCCCACCACACCACAGAACGAAGCAGGAATCCTCACAGAGCCGCCTCCATCTGTGCCAATAGCCACCGGGCAGAGACCTACCAAAAAAAAAAAAAAAAAAGGAAATCACACATTGGCCTGTGATCAGAGAGACATCGCGTTGCCCTGTCCATTCTACCAGCAGCTGTAGCCAAGACAGCACACAGAGCTCTCTGTTCAGCTAGGACTTCCCTCCAGCTTCTAACCCCGTCATAAAAACTAAATGCCTGAGGTACTTTGGCTCAGGACCTTCCTCCCACCACCCCTGAACTCCATTTAGGACCACCTACCTGCTGCTACAGCTGCTGCTGACCCACTGGAGCTCCCACCAGTGAAGTGGTTAGGCTTGTAGGGATTTCTAGGGATCTTGTGGTACCTGAAGCAGACAAATAGTGTTGAATCTTTTCCTAGGAATGACTGCGTGCACTACAGGGCAGGAAAAGATCCAGAAACACAGCTCAGGGATTCCAATCTCTTAGTAAAGAGATACCATTTCATCCCAGATACTGCTATGTCCCTAGAAAACAAGACACAAAAAAGACTTCTGCCTCAGAGTCCAATCTCTTGTTACCATAAGCAGCCTATCCAAAAGAGACAGACTCAAGGCAAGAGAAAGGATGCCGCTCCAGCTCTTCTGTCTGCAACAGCATTGTGCCATTACTGTGTGCCACAGTGCATGATGCAGTTCCAAGAGGTGGAGCAGCTGGTGGCCAGCAATTCTTACAGACAAGCAAGTCAGCATCCCCAGCTCTGCCCTTTCTCCCAGAGCAGCGGCTCCCAAAGTCTCCAGTCTGACCACAGTCCCCAGACACCAGAGACCCGCCGGGCAGCAGGGTATCCAGCCGATCTCACACAGTAAGGAAATGCCCTAGCACGCTGTTGCAGCTGAGGGGGAGCCCCAGTTCCATCCAGCTGCACATGCCTGAAGCATAGCTCTGCACATGGCTCATCAAGGCTGTGAGGACCACCGCTCTGGAATAGCAGTTCTCAGCTTGGCTCTAGCTGGAGAATGCACAGTAGTAAAGCAAATTCCAGTGAACCTGTTTTAGCTAGGAAATAAAACCACTACATTCTCCTGAGATGACTGTACCTTTTCTCACTGTTCTGGGCCTTTAGCCATTACTGTGACTGAGCATTAGATTACTATTTATTTGTTTTCTGTCACTGCTTTTGTCTACCACTCTTCCTGTAAACATTCACACCTCCAGGCCTGTAAGGCCTGGCAAACCAAGCTCCTTACTCAGCAGACACCAGTTGGATCCTTTCCTTCCTCTGGTTTCAGGAGCCTTCAGGCTTCCACGGCTACTCTGACTCTTAAATGTACAACGCTTGGTTTTCATACCCCCAGGGTTCTCCCTGCACGAGGTGCTTCCATCATTTTTATTCTCACATGCTTGCCCTATTTTTGTACCCTTCCCTGTCAGTTCTGGACAGACTTTTATTAGGTCTTTCTAGACCAGGGGGAAGAGAGGAGAAAGGGATTTTTACCTATTAGGGTTGCAGCCAGTTGTTCCGGTCCCTAGTTCATGCATGTTTGAGACCCCAATAATGATAGCCCCAGCCTCTCGCAGCTTCTTGGCCACAGTAGCATCTTCTGTTTCAGGCTCTGTCCCAAGATACACTGTTCCCACTCGGTGATGGTAAGGTACCTTAGCAAGAAGACACCTTATTATTCATCCTAAAACCCTGGCACGGTAGGCAGGCACATGTGCATGCTTCGCATGCACACTTCAACTCCACAACAGATCCCAGACATTAGGACCCACAGAGGTAAGCAAGGGCTAGGAAGCTTCACTCTTCGTCTTGTCCTGTGTTGGGTTTCTGTTCGGAGGGACACTTAACCTTCAATATTTGGTCCTTCTCCCATGCAGAGGAGTCCTTTTAATACCATGATACAGAAGAGCAGAAACATGCAGATGGTCAAAAAGTCTGCCTCCCTGCAGCAATGCAGTTGCTATGCCCAGAGGCTGCGGAACACTCACCTTGGCCCCACAGCACGAGAGCTCTATTCCCCATTTTTCTACAGACAGAGCTGCAGCATTTCAGATCTGCAGTGCTTTGAAGCAAGGCACCAAGATTAGATAGATGCCAAAATACCAGATGGACTCATTTTCAGGGTATGTTAAGTACTCTTCACTTCGATGCAGCAATGGAAGAATCTGTACATAAACAGGACTCCCACCCTATGGGTAGGTCTATGCAGAGCCTACGACAGCTTGGTGGCACTGCCAGGAGTATTTAATGGTAACTGTTGTTATGCCACAGGCAAAACTCCTTGTAAGTGGGAATTTTCAAAGTAACTTGCATATTTCTGACACAAGTATCTCCTTTAAGGTAAGGAGAGAGGGATGCTTTGCCAGTGGAGCAATCAGTGCCTGAGAAACACAGACAGTTACACCCACCACTACAGATGCTTTTATACACTCTCATTTCATCATAAGAGGGACTGTTTCTCACCCTCACCTTCTGCTCCCCATGGATTAAAGAGATCAGTACAAGATATGGAACACATCTGCTGTACCCAAGATCTGTCTTCACTGGGCAAAACTTGTTAATCCTACGCATTACAAACCCACATACTACCCCTTATTACAAACATATTCTCAGGCTTCTGCTGAGGAGTTGGCCTTAAAACCTTGTTGCAGTGAGTTGTCCAGGTTGACCACCTGCAACATGAACTGACAGCTAGACAAGGAAACTCACCACTTTGAATTCTTCTTTCAGACACACTGGGATGCCATCCAGATAAGACAGGGTACATTTATTCCTGTAACGAGCAGTGGAGGCCTCAGCCATCTGCACAAAGAAAAAAAAAGTATATGTTATATATATTTAGTTGAGCTGAAGGTCATTACCAGTATCAGAACAGATACCAAAAATGGCTTTCTCAGGCTGCTACTAAGCCAAACTATAAAAGTTTCTTCCTTCTTCCACCATATGTTGATAGGAAACTACTACTTGGAAGCATCTATGCTAACGGATGCCACATAAGCACAGAAGTCCCGTTTTAATCATAGTTGTCCAGCAGGAAACAGATTGCTTTAATGCTACCTCTCTCTGCAAGAAGGAAAGCAAAACTTGTTTGTAGTCCTCTGCACAAGGAGGGAGGAAAAATGTACATATTTTTCTGTGCAATATATCAGCAGAAGAGCCTCTGCCCCTTCCAATGGATGCTACTGCTCTTGGGGTGGCAGAGGCCCCTTTCCTACCAGAGGCAGACATTACCAGCATGATTTGCTCCTGGTCCCATTGCACTATCGCTCTGAGTGGGGGCGTGGATTTGTCGCAGTCCTCCAGCATGGCAATGATGTTCTTTGCTACCTGAGATGGCGTCAGCTTCCCACTCCTACAGGACAGGAGAAGTTGGGACCTTGTTACAAGACCCCCACACCACACCCACACATAGGGTTTGTCTCTCATGTAGCAAGATGACAGCTGTCACAGCTGTAAGCAAGAACTAGATAAGAATCTGTGTGCGGTGATGATTTCAACACAGTTGACAGCATCAGGATAGGAGACTCGCTTCCTTAAGAGCAGAATTTGCCTACACAGCACGCCCCCAACCCTTAGAGTAGGGGCAGGAGCTAGGAGAGTTACCCAGATATTCCTGAACCACCAGATAAACAGGGGAGGACAGCTGATGGCTTTACAGAGAGTCCTCTGTAAAAGGAAAGCCTGAGGCTATGAAACTCCCAGTATCATTAGCTAAGACCAAGAGGCCAGCACCCTTTATACAGACCTCTGGTTACAGAGAAGGGGCTCCCAGCAGTACTGTCATAACCCACTTTTAACAAACAGGCCTTCCCTCCCTCCTGGCAAAAGGCTACATTACACCACAAACAGATCTATCTCTGGCTGACACGAAAGCCTCACAGCCAGAGGATGGGCCTGTAACACCAGACTGCAGTGTCAGCCTTTTGCTCCAAGGCCACAGCCTACTGGCACAGCTGGCCTGTGAGGAACAAGTGCCAGGAGCACAAGGGGATTTATCTGAGCGCTCCCCGTCTGGCACATGTCCCAGAGGCAACCAGGAGCTACCGAGCAGCCAACAGCTCACAGAAGCTCAAAGTCAGGGATGTGCTTCCAGCTCCTCCTGAGCTGGACACGTTTACTGGGTGAAAGCAGTCAAACTGCTCACAGGAATACAAGCAGCTGGGGAACCAAGGGATTCTTCAGAGATCCACAGAATGTGCAACTCACATCATCCAGATGAACTTTCCTCTCCTCCTCACTCGCGTGTTTGGGCAAACAAGGTATACAGAAATCTTTCACAGAGCAGACTGACAATAAGCCAAGAAAAACAGCATTTAAATATCCTTGCAGGGCTTGTAAAAGTTGTGCCAGCTCTCCCAGTTGGCTTTCCTTCATTGTTCTATCAGAGGGAAAGGACTGCAGAGGGTGATGCTAAACAGGGGTACCTCAAGGACAATCCTAACAAAGAGATGCCCGAGAGCTTATGGAACAGTAGCAGCCCACAGCAGGGGAACATGCGAGACAGGTGTTGCCAGACCACAATTTCACCTACCGGTAGCAGTCCAGGTAGTCTTTGATCCCTTTGAAGCTAAACCCATTGCTAGCAGAATCAGACCTGCAAAGAAAGGATTAAAGGGGCAACTATGAACCGTCAAAGCCACCTCTGTTTAGACCTGCAGACTTCAGTATCACAGTCCAATCCAGGCTGGGCATCACTCACTCACAGTAAATCTGCTGGTCACCATTTGGACTGCCAGCCTACGCATTTCAGCTCACACTCTGTCAGGCTCCTTGCACACGTGCAAGACACCAGGTACACTAAGGGTGCCACAGAAATAAGAAGTCAGGCTTGCTGACATGTTCTAGTTGCTTCCTATTTCTACTGCAATACAGCAGTCACTAAACTGTTCAACGTTTATTCCAGGTTTACCTTTGCTACTCATCACTGCAGCATTACAGAATAGCTAGAATATACTGGTAAACCTACTCCCAGGATCTCTGTCACAAGTTCAATCCAGAGAGAGCCAGCAGCACATACAGTGTGTGATGCGGGAGGGGGAAAAGACACTATGCAGCACGCATAGGGATACACATCAGCAAACTGCTTAAAGTCAATGGCTCTAGTACATAAGAAATAAACCATTTCTCATCACAACAGGCTGAGCATAAAATTATCTGAAGAGCTAGCTACAATTACTATTCCTGTGATGTCTCCGTATCATCACCCAACCCGGAAGCCATCCCCTGGAACAGGACAGCGTATGGCACCGTAATGTGCTATGCAGGGAAGAGGCAAGGCTCCAGTAACCTGCTCTGTAATAGTCACTGTAATATATCCCTGGTAGAGCTGGGGACACAAGAACCAGAAGGCTGCACTCACCCTGACCAATGCCTGCAGGAAATTCAGCTCCTTGACTTTAGAGGGAGGGATGTAAGTTTTTCCTTGCTCTAGCTTAATAACTCAAGCAGGGAGCAAGCTTAGTCTTGTTAAAAGCAGAGATACACGCAGAGAACCCACTCTCTGAGACACCGATGAAGTTCTGCTCATCCACATCTTCAGTAACTACTGGATAGGCCCAGAACTAAGAACAAAACCAGATGGGAAGAGCATTCATAGCAGCCCAGCTGCTCCCACCTCAGCATCAGACCTCGGCAAGACATGCGAGCCTGAGTAACGTTTAGCCTGGAATCTAATGGGATTTAATCAAGTATAGGCTGCAATCAAGAAGCTGAACAGGCTTTTATCTAAGCAACCTAACTAACAAAGCCTAATTTCTTGTGGATCGTTTTCTTTATAACCTGTGTTCCTTCTCTCCTCCAAGCAATCCCTGTGTTCTCTTTGATTCCTTGCAGGCAAGAAACAGCACACCTGCAAACTCATTTAAAGGGATGTATGCACTGACTAGCCAACCACCAAATATCTGCTCTAACAGTGCAACCAGAGCCCTGGCAAGGGTGGAATTTGGTCTCTCCCCAATAAGCAGACTCTCTGAAGCTTGTAGAAACTTCACATTGCTTGTAACTACCAGGGATTGAAAAGTTACAAAAGGAAAGATGACCGACAGCACAATTTGTTTTGTAATGTAGCTGGGCGTGGAAAAAGATTTTAATCAACAACAGCCTCCCACTAATGTAATAGTGCCAACATGTGTGTTCTCCCACTCCACTCTTACATGTCACATACTGACCTTGCATCTATCAGCTGCTCAATAATATCCGAAGTGCTTTTAGCCTCAGGCTTGTCTTCCATAACCTCCGCAGCAACCTCCGGGATAAACGTGGGATCTTCGTGAAGGTCAAGTGAACGCATGAGCGAGAAGTTGTTGAGCCTGAAAGAGACAGAGTCACTGCTAGAGTTTGCAAGCTCTACCATGACTCATTTTTCAGACTGTTCAGGGGGAACCTTACCCAAGAACATTTTGTTTTAGCAGCCTGCTCTCACAGCAGGGAGTTGCAACAGTTATAAGATAATCTTTCACACTTTCCTAAAGGCAGCATCAAATCTATTCTGCTTGCTTAACAAAGCCTCCTACCTCTTGACATAAGGCCAGCCAGCCTCCATAAACCCAACCTGGGAAAGAACCAGTGAAGGTTTTCAATTCACTTTAATTAGACATATCACCCACAGACCAATAAAGACAGGAACGGAGAGGAAAAGAAAAGGAGAAAGCAGTATAAGCCATACATTCAAGCACTAATCCCGTTAAAACAAGCACCTCTTCAGACTTCTCCATGACCTGCTTCAACTTAGCTTGTTGCAACCAAATACAACAGGGATTGCAGCTTGGAACTCGTAATGAAGCAAGGAAATCAAGACCCTGTCATAGGTGTCAAGGAACAATCTGCTGTATAACAGCAGTGACACTTGTCTGGGTTTGATTCACTCAAAAAGCCCATGCCTCAAGTAAAAATTCAGGGGTACCAATTGTGTTTAATACATTCTCAGCGTTCCGGGATCTGCACAGATGACCCATCAAATGACAGGCAAACTATGCAAGCCAAGCGTGAGCCTGAAGTTCCTGACACCTCTTACCCGAGTGGCTCTTAGTGCAACGCACACTTGAAAGCACAGTTTCTAAACAAAAACATAAGTGAGAGAGAAGGAGAAAAGGCTGACCTAAAAGAGTGAGTATCTTTAAAAAGACCATACTAAAACCTCTGAACTTCATGTCTGGCCTACTACTATTCTTTTACCACTACTGATGATAAACACAGCAGATTCGCACATCCACAGGCTTTGAAAGAAAGCCTGCTCTTTAGCACAAGAACAGAAAGGCAAAGAGGCAAGCTGGTGAATTCAGTTTCTATGCACCTTACTGAGTGTGAAAAAGGTTTATTTCTTCTGATAGAGATCCACTCAAACCAGAGTACTTAAAAAAAAAAAAATCTAGTAAACAACATCTATGACATAACCTTGCTCACTCTCCAATCAAGTTATGCAGCTTCCCTCTTAGAAAAGGTCATTTCAGACAACCTGTAAGTGGTGCGCAATGCAAGCATCTTAAAAAACCCAAACAAACAAAAAAACCCAAACAAACAAAAAACCCCAAACAAACAAAAAACCCCAAACAAACAAAAAACCCCAAACAAACAAAAAACCCCAAACAAACAAAAAACCCCAAACAAACAAAAAACCCCAAACAAACAAAAACTTGGAGGGGGGAGAAAACTCCACGCTCTTACCTTATTAAGAGTGGCAGTAAGCAGATCTGTCCAAAAGCCTAGAAGAAAGTAAGCAAAAACATTGGTCTGCAGTTAACTTTAACCTGAACACCTTCCTCACTAGACAAGGAATGCTGAATGTGGTCACAATTGCTGCAGTCTCAGAGCATCCTAGAGAGCATGCAATGCTATGTAGTAAAAAATAGCACAAATACTTGTATTTCAGGCCACAAAATTGGCCCAAAATGCTTTCCTCCCACCTCTCATATTTATATGATTATAGGGAGTGTATTCTTCTGGCTCTCCTGCCTTTGTCCTTCCCTGACTCTGCCCGGAAAGCCTGCAGGTGCAGGCTGCAACACTGTTAAGGGACACCTACACAGCTCCCATCCGCTGCTTTCTTCATGTTCTGCACATTATGCAAACATTGGATAAGGTAGAAGCTTATTTTGTTTATCCCACTGCTAGGATCCCTCCTGTCGCTCAACCAGCTCCTGCAGTAAACCAAGTCAACTTGGAAAAGCATGAGAAATTTAGAGACTCCATGGTAGCAGACAGCTGAAAACACTCTTTGAATACCTTGGTTCCCAGTGTAGCAATACCAGCGGTCCCAAAGGGACCAGCCTTGTTCTAGCCTGTCTTATTAGCTCAACAGTGGACTTCAAAACCATGTTAAGGTAAATACAGTACAAGTCTGAAGCAAGGCTCACACTCCTAGATCCATCAAGTGATATGTTGCTTCACACATTACGTAAGAATTACAGTCTCTTTTTGAAAACGCATTGTTCCTAATCTACATCTAATCTAAAACAGCACAAACCTGTAGGAGAGTGAGAATCTCGTGTCCCCCCTACACAGGGGATGTCAGGAAAAGAAACAAGCCCAGGGCCATGCAACAGAAGCGGCCACAAAGCAAAGGATAAAAAGGTATCCTGGTGGTTATATCTTGGAAGAAAGCTACTTGCAAGGTATTCTCAAGAATAAACACAGCCCATTGCTAACTTTCACTCCAGGCCCAGCCAGCCGCCAAGCTCTGTAACAGGTCACACTGCTGAAATGAGACTTTTGTGCCTAACCTTGACACTGACTCAGAAGGAAATCCAGCCAAGCAGCAGCAACAAAATCCACCTGCTTTCAGGCGGACGATGCTGCAAGGCGCTCACTGCCAAGGGGACGCAGGCTTTTCTCCCCCCAGCACCCTGTCATACAGCGCCGGGGGGACAGCTGCCTTCAATGCCAAAGCCCACCCGAGGAAGAGCGCCGGGGGGACAGCTGCCTTCAATGCCAAAGCCCACCCGAGGAAGAGCGCCGGGGGGACAGCTGCCTTCAATGCCAAAGCCCACCCGAGGAAGAGCGCCGGGGGGACAGCTGCCTTCAATGCCAAAGCCCACCCGAGGAAGAGCGCTGGGGGGACAGCTGCCTTCAATGCCAAAGCCCACCCGAGGAAGAGCGCCGGGGGGACAGCTGCCTTCAATGCCAAAACCCGCCCGAGGAGAGCACTTGGCAGGACAGCTGCCTTCAACACCTTCCTGAAAATCCCACTCAGAGGGCTGAGGGACCCGAATCCCTTCACATCTGAGGAAAGCTGGTGGCAGCTGTATTCCAAGACTGATGTCAGCTTCAGGCTCTCCACGCCCAAAGACACAACACCCTCCACCAGAGACCAGCTCTCTCTCTCTCCCCATGGCATCCCACCTGGGGGACAGGGTGAACCTGAAACCACGCAGAGAGCCACAACTTCCCTACAATTCCCACTGAGACCCCCTCCCTCCGAAACCCCCGGCAGTCTCGGCCTCGTCCGATTTTCCCCGAACAACCTCGGTTTTTACTGCCCTGTTTACCCGGCTCCCGCCGCCCCGTCAGGTGCCGGGCCCGGGCGGCGACCCGGCCCCTCGCCCCGACTCACCGTGTTGGCCACATGGACGAAGAGGCGCAGCCCGGAGCCGCACAGCCGCGGGGCCCACTGCGGAGAGGAGGGGAGAAGTGAGCGCCGGGCCCCGCTCCCCGCCGCCGCCCCCCCCCGCCTGCCCGCTCCCCCGCTCCCCGGCGCTCACGGGGTCCCGCGGCGGGCTGCAGCCCCGCGCCTCGGCCCGGCCCGGCTCCCGGCGGCGCAGCACGGCCCCCGCGCTGCCCGTGTGCCGCCGCACGCAGCACAAGTAGGCGGCGGCGGCCGGCAGCAGTAGCGAGAGGAACAGCACCAGCAGCGGCGCCATGACCGTCCTTCAAGTGAGCCCGGCAAGCGGCAGCGAGCTCTCCCGCTGCCGGGGCGGTGCTCGGGCCTCGCCCCGCCTGCGGGCCGGCCCTGCCGGCGCACCGTAGGGCGCCTGCGCTCCGCCCGGAGCTGAGGGAGGGAGGGAGGAAGGGAGGGAACAGAGCGGTGGCCGCCGGTGCTTGGCAAGCGGGGCTTCCCCCACCGCCCGCCATGTCCCGCTTCTTCCAGGCGCTTCGCCGCGCCGCCAGCGCCCGGGCGGGTGGTCTGGGCGTGGAGGAGGCGGACGTTTACCGGTGGGGTCTGACAGGTCAGCGGGCCGCCGCCGGTAGCCGGCCAGGCCCCGGGCTGCGCGGGGGGGGGGGGCGGTAGGGGGAGCGCGGGGCCCGGCCCCTTGGAGGCAGCGGCGGGGGAGCGGTAACGCGCGTTGGGGATGGGTTTCTGTGAGAGGATCGCGGGCTGGGCGGGAGGGGGCGGCGGCCCGGCTTCCCTTCTTCCCCCGCAGCCGACCGGCTGGCCCGCTCGCCCTGCGGCTGCCCGGTGCCGTGCAGCTGCCATCGCGTGGGCCCCATGTTAGTAACCCCCAGGCCTGAAATAAATAAAGGTGGCTCCTGGGCCTGTGAAAAGCGGGCTGCAGCTGCTGCAGAGAACGGTCTTGCCGCCGTGCTCGCTGCTTCTTGCAAACCGTCCCCGGCTGCCTCAGCCGGGCGCTCCTCGGCTTTGGTGTTAGGTGGGTGGTTAGGCCGGGGGCTTGGGCTCCCTGGGCCCAGCTTGTACCGCTCCAGTGTCTCAGCGCAGCCTTCGACAGCTCTGTGCTGTGGGACCGGATCAACGGGGCAATGTTTATCGTCTTTGAAGTGGGTTGATGCTGGGCATGAACGTTTTAAAGTGCTTTCCGCTGCCTGAAGGGTAGGTGTTAAAGGGGAGCGCCTGGGCTGTCCATCCTGCTTGCACGTTTTCCTTAGCTGCGGGGAGCCCTTATTTCCATCCCTGTGCCAGACTGGGTTTGTGTTTCCTGCGGGCTGGAGAGTTACTTCACGTGCTCAGCGCGCGCGTTTCCCCGGGGAGGAGAGGGCAGCAGTGGCGCAACCTTATAACGATACACAGCGCTTGAGTCTAGGTACAAGGAAGGATCTTGAGAACTCCTCCTTGACTTGTTTTGTGTTTGTTTTGACATATTGTGCCCCATAATAAGGACTGCAATGGTGGTAGTAGCTACAGTGACCTACAATTGAGGTCTGCCCTAGCTTAAGTGCAGGAAAGCCGGGAAACACTTGTTGAGAAATTATTATTATACAATAGTAGATTGTTACAAATGTTTCTGGTAGCCTAAAGCGTGTCCCTGCATCTAGTAGTTACGTATTTTAAAAAGTGGCTGGAGCTGAAAATCAAGCTGTCTTTTAGGTATGTAAAGTAGCAGCTTAATTATCAGATTAGGTTACTTGTACAGGCCTTTGTAATGACTTGGGGCATTTTTGTGTGTACAAGTTCCTGAATACAGTTTAATTTGATGGATTCGCTATACCATCAGTGTGTCTGCTCTCCAGCAGGGTAAAACAGCTTCTGCTGAAATGGGTGTGCTTTTCCTGTAAGGCAGGTGTTTGGGAAGGCCTGTTCTGGGCAGGACCTGTTTCTGGTGGCTTCAAGGTTGGATGACTGTGTAAATGTAACAAATTGCTTTTATTCCCAGGCATTAAGCTTCGTCCCTATCAAATAGAAGGTGTGAACTGGCTGGTGCAATGCTACGAAGTCCAGCATGGCTGTATCTTGGGCGATGAGATGGGTCTTGGGAAGACTTGTCAGGTGTGTTGTCGGCGTCTTCTTCTGGAAAGTGATCTTTGCCTAACTTTTTTTTTAGCCCAGTATTTCTGCAGAATGAAAAAGAAAAAGCACCCTAGTGATTGGTCAGTTAAGCAGCCCCATCCTGAAGTCCATACTCAAAAGAGAGAGCTCATTGTTTCTTTCATTCTTTAATCACTTAAAACAACTGTTAAGTCCTGAGTAACACTCTAAAAAGGTTTCAGAGTTTTGTAAAAAGATGAATGGTCATTTTCTACAGATCCTTAATGCATAATTCATAGTGCACAGAGTTGAAGGCACAATACACAGCCAGTACGGAGAGGGTGATGTTGTTTTGATGTACCTGCAGCAAGGTGATTTTTGAGGTTGTCAACACATGGATTAAAATTTACAGGTGTAACTTTTTCAGAGGGTTGTTTTGGGTTTTTTTTTTGGTAAGTTTTTCAATGGGTTTCAGTTTTGTTGGAAAATGACTGTTTGTCCTTTGGTTCAGCTGGTGGTATTCAAGGGGTCTTAAATAACAAACTGGTAGTTTTAGAAAGTGATGTATCATAGATCATCTTTTTTGTGACTGAGAGAAAGGTCCTTGGAAAGGGGCTCCAGATACCAAGGTCATGTTTTGGGATCTGAGCTTTTTGTCATTGATGGTGGATCTCATTTGATATTCTGTTAGCTCTGCTTTGTGCCAGAGAACCTGTGGGAACTAGCTACAAAGCTCAACAAGGAGACAGTTTATGTAGGATCAGACTATTGGGTTGAACCCTTTCCTTGTTATCAAAAAAATTATTTTCCTTGCCTTCTAGACTATTTCTCTACTTCTTTATTTGACAAAAAAATTAACGAACAAAGAGAGATTTCTGATACTTTGTCCTCTGTCCGTTCTGAGCAACTGGAAGGAGGAACTGGAGAGGTAAGTTTCAACAGTTGTCCAGCTCACCATATTCTTGCACAGCAAGTTACAAAGATTCTCTTCAAATGTGCTCAGTCCAACAGTTTTCTTCCTTTCAAAAGGAAAAAAAAGTAGAAAGGGAAGCTACTAAACCAACAAATCAATGCAAACTATGCAGTTAATGCATAGTCTTTACAATGCTGTGAATTCATCCAACTTAATAGTATTGTCTGACTTTCAGTCCAAGTGCCCCCACTAGCTCCTTGCTTTTTATTGATTTGTAACCCTCCATGCTCAGCCTCTCTTAGGCAAAATCGGCTGAAGACAGCCAGGATTCTGTATGATGAAAGGTAAGACCCAAGTTGAATAGTATCTTTCTTGGCATGCTCACATATGCATGCAAAATACATTACATCTGTGCATGCAACCCATCTTCACTGGGGTGCAATGACTGTGCTGATGGCACATTTGCTATGCCCAGAATTTGTACATTTTTAAGCTGGAGCCCAAAGATTCCTTTTAAGAGGAAGGACAGAAAGTTAAAGATTAGAACAGAAGTCTGTCTATGCGGCTGTCGGGCAATGCCGTCTCTCAGCACCTGAAGTCATCCAGGTTATGTTCTGAAGTGAGCTGGCCTGATTTGGATAGACTTGTGGTTGGAATAGTTGGGGGAAAGTGCATCCCGTCATAGATCAGCAGTGAACAGCTATCCAGGAGGAACATTAAGCAAGTATCAGTGGTGGGATTAAATGAGGAAGAATTTTATGGTCCCAGCTCTTCCTCCATGGAACTGGTTTCATCTGCTTTTTGAATAAGAGGATAGATTTTTGAGGCCCTGACTTGGACCTGTTTGCTGCAGACATCGTTTGCCTTTATTTTAGCATGATTTAGGCAAATTCTTTGGTCCCAACTGGGCAAACTGTATTCATTCATCTGCTTCTCATGAGCCTTTTCAGTTCAGAATAACAGATGGGCCGTGAGACTGGTTTTCAATCATCTGCCTTGGACTTTGAGACCTAGGAGAACGCAGTTTATTTGGGACTTCTCCAAACCAGAACCAGCAGCTGAGGTGCCAACCTAAGTTGCAAATTAATCAGGAAGGGTTGAGATTCAAAGGCTGAGATCCAGCCACATCTTACAGGAGGGTGGGATGTTTCGATGGGAGGTTCTCATTACCTGTGCAGTAGCTATGTTTGATAATGGGGTCCAGGATCATAAACACATGAAAGACTTAGCTTGGCTCACTATTTTTTCTCTTTCTCTTGACAACAGGCTTGCTCCAGGTCTTTCCTTTGTGACATACATAGGCAGCAAGGAGGAACGACCCAAACTGCAGCAGAACCTGAAAGAGCAATCTCACTTCCATGCGCTCTTGACAACGTATGAGGTACGTGATGTCTTTGTCACTTGAAAGAAGGGCTCAAGTTTTTCCTCACCTTTTCCATTCCTCTTTACCACCCAGCTCATACCTTGTCCTCTGTCCTCATCTCTGTCCTTCCTCAGTGATTTTCTACTCTGTAACCCATTTCACAAACCAATCTAAGTTGCTGCAGTTTTTGTGTCCCTAAGATAATCTACTTTAACCTCAGCTTTACCACATAGCTGTATCACACCTGAGTAAAGAAAACAGACACATGTCCATCCTTAGCTGATGCTAAATGGTATCTGCATTGTCTTTGTATGGTGCCTTACAGACCTTTAACATTTAATAGAAGCATACACGTGTGATGTTTATTAAGATTCTATTAAACAGGCAATGCAAGAACACTTAGAAAGAGTTTGCCTTTTTTGTGCCCTCTTCAGCATGCCCTCCTCAGACAAAACACTCATTCCTGGACTGCAAAATGGTGAGGTTGCTGTTAGAATTGATAGGACTTTGGGCTGAATCTGATCAGAGCTCTCCTGAGAAGATCCTGTCCTGCTGTAAATGGAACCAACCAGAATAGGGTTGCTTGCTTGGTCACGGACTTCGCATGATCTGGTGCTTAGTTATCTGGAGTGGGAAAAAACCCTTATTTTTCATTCATGAGTCAGTCCCACTCAGGTGTTACTTCATATCAGCACTTGATTTTATTTTAACAATCTCTTAACAAACACATCAACTTGAAATTAGATGAAAAGCATCTCTTACAGCTCCTCCCGATCCCGATCTCCCTTTCCCTTTGCCCTTTTGCTTCCCTCTCTTCAAGTACTTTACTGTCTCTTCCTGCTGGGAGCTATGACCTGTGCTGATCACTCTGAACCTGAATCTTTTTCCATGTTGCACAAGCGGGAGTGGGTAGCAGTGATTAACCTTGTCCTGAATGTGATAAATGGAGATGCTCATAGAATCGTTTTGGTTGGAAGAGACTAATACTGAAGCAAGTTCAAGAAAGCGATCAACTGTATCAAGATACTCACTTAGCTAGGATTTTTCTTGTCTCTGTTGCTTTTGATGATAAAATTCTGTGCTTTTGTGCTTTTTAAGGATTTCTTGAGTCACCCGATTCCTCTTCTTCCGAATCTGAAGTTGGGCAAGCAATGTCTACACTTTAGGGTACTACCAGGTCATTGTAATAGCCTAGATTAATCCACTGAGGCATATGTTTGGTTAGAGTGAAAAAGATTGTGAAGCTGAAGGTGCATGATGTTTCTTACTGAGTGAGAAAGATACAAAAAACTTTACAGAGGTGAAGAGCATTTATGGTGTGTGTAAATTTCCATTAGTTCTCTGAGGTTCTACTGGTGATGTTTTGCCAGATAAGAGTTAAAATGTAGGATCACAACAGCTTGTGGTTACAATAGCTGTCATGTTACTTTCCTCAGGTAATAAGTGGCTTCATTCCACTCTCCTCCATTCCACCATAGTTTAGAAGTAGACAAAAAGATGCTCTGTTTCTTAACTGATGTATTAACTTAAGTCATAAATCATGGTTCATTTCCTTTCATTGCAGATTTGTCTGAAAGATGCAGCATTTCTAAAATCGTGAGTCTGGTTTTAATTTTTTCAAATCTAATTCTGCACATCTGTCAGCGATTTCTTAAGTGTATGTTTGTATGAGTGTGAGATCCTGTGCTTGTTTCACAAAAGCCAAGGATGTTCTTTGCTTGTGATTAGAGCTTTGTCTTTACCAGCTTTCAGTGAAGAATCATTAATGTCAGCTAAGACGTACATGAACTTCCCCCAAGGACAGTTTTCAAGCCAGTTAACTCAAAATAATATAGAATCATATAATTGTTCTGGTTGGAAGAGACCTCCAAGATCATCGGGTCCAACCATTAACCTAGCATTACCAAGTCCCCCACTAAATCATATCCCTTAGGGCCTCATCCAAACGTCTTCTGAATACCTCCAGGGATGGGGACTCCACCACCTCCCTGAGCAGCCTGTTCCAATGCCCGACAACCCTTTCGGTGAAGAAATTTTTACGAATGTCCAATCTAAACCTCCCCTGGCGCAACTTGAGGCCATTTCCTCTTGTTTTGTTGTCTGTTACTAGGGAGAAGAGACCGACCCCCATCTCTCTACAACCTCCTTTCAGGTAGTTGTAGAGAGCAATAAGGTCTCCCCTCAGCCTCCTTTTCTCCAGACTAAACAACCCCAGTTCCCTCAGCCGCTCCTCACAGGACTTGTGTTCCAGACCCTTCACCAGCTTTGTTGCCCTTCTCTGGACATGCTCCAGCACTTCAATGTCTTTCTTGTAGTGAGGGGCCCAAAACTGAACACAGTACTCGAGGTGCGGCCTCACCAGGGCCGAGTATAGGGGGACAATCACCTCCCTACTCCTGCTGGCCACACTAGTTCTGATACAGGCCAAGATGCCATTGGCCTTCTTGGCCACCTGGGCACACTGCTGGCTCATATTCAGCCGGCTGTCGACCAACACCCCCAGGTCCTTCTCCGCCAGGCAGCTTTCCAGCCACTCCCCCCCAAGCCTGTAGCGTTGCCTGGGGTTGTTGTGACCCAAGGGCAGGACCCGGCACTTGGCCTTGTTGAACCTCATAGAATTGGCCTCAGCCCATTGATCCAGCCTGTCCAGGTCCCGCTGTAGTGCCTGCCTGCCCTCCAGCAGATCAACACGCCCTCCCAATTTGGTGTCATCTGCAAACTTACTGAGGGTGCACTCGATCCCCTCGTCCAGATCATTGATAAAGATATTGAACAGGACTGGCCCCAATACTGAGCCCTGGGGAACACCACTTGTGACCGGCCGCCAACCGGATTTAACTCCATTCACCACAACTCTTTGGGCCCGGCCATCCAGCCAGTTTCCTACCCAGCGCAGAGTAGTATGATGTGATATGATACGTAGTAGCTTATAGCAGTCCACTAAATATCAGTCCAGAAGACTGATGCTTAGAACAGAGGAGATCTTCAAGAGCTTCAGATTATAAAGGTATTAGGTCCAAAATATGCTGAAATTGATCTGCATTATACTATGGTGATCATGTGCTAATACCATATCCTGAAGTTTGTAGCCTCTTGCCACCAGACAGAACTGTGGAGGGTTTAGGGAGCATTATGCTTTCTGGCAAGACTGACTATAGAGCTGAAGTTCAGCCTGTAGGAAGTATTGTCATGGTCATGCAGGATTTTACAGAAGCCTACACTTGAAATGGGGAGGAATTTTCTTATTTTTTTTAGTAATAGCACCAATGCCTTGCAATAGTGCTAAGTGCTATGACAAATGCTGGGGGCAGCCAGATATCAGGAATGGCTCAGGATCTTTGTAGGAGCAGAAAGCCAGTGGCCTCCACTGACACAATTTTGGGTCTCCCAGAACTAGTCAGGCCCGCTATGGGTGCCCTGTTGCCTTTCTACAAAGCACCTGCCCTTGGCCACTGCTGGAAACAGCAGGTTGTGCTGGATGAACACATCATGATAGAAGCCCAGTCATATGAAAGGTAGCCATGGCCATACTGTCCTTACAGTTTCATATCACGTCCTGCGCTGCTGTGTATGATTTTGCTTATTTTGCAGCTTAGCCCTGGTATGTAGTACCCAGGGAGAGCAAGTAACTAGCCCTAGTACCACAGAAATGTCAGCTCCAGTGCAATTTCCTGCTTCTAAGGCTAGTACATAACATCAAAGCTACATCACTCAAGTTTGGGGGTTTTTTGCCCTCTAGTATTCCTTCTGAAAAAAAGTGGTTGCTAATTATTTGTACCTTGTCCTGTGTAGGAGCACTTGGAGTACTTTGTAAAGGTGAATCAAAGTTATCAGATGTCCCACCACCACCACTCCTTACAAGCAGTGTAACAGCACAAATGAGTTGAGCGAGAGCCCTGCTCTAATGTAATGCCTGAGAGATCAGACTCTCTGCACATGAGCTTCTGCAATGCTGTGCACTGAAGTGTCCCCTCTGCAATTCAGTTGCTGTGCCTGTAAAGTATGAACAATGACATTTGGCTGCCCTGGCAATGGAAAACCACTCTTAAATAGCAAAGAGCAGAATCAAAGGAAACAGAAGAGCTGTGAGGAGAATGTAGGTCACTGTGATTTCAGCCCTTGTATTCCACTGGGAAGAGAAGCGTGTGGGTAAGAAAAGCTAGAGGGTCACGCTTTCCCTCCCCTGCCTACCCATCAGCTGGACTTGACTGTGCAGAAATCATTCCGTGATGTGGGAGTTGAAACCCAAGTGATAAGCAGGCACAAACACCGAGGATTGAAAAGATCTGGGGTTTGTATTAAGCCTAGTGGATCTACTCGGTCACCAGTGATTCTGCAGCCTACTTAATGAAACACTGCATATAGCTGTATCAAGCCCAGAACAAGTTGAAGCTCCTGTCTTGGGTGATTTGCAAAAGGCTTGTAATGGGTCTGCCACCACTACCTCATCATAGTTGTTGGGTTTCTGCACAGGTGCTAGGGCCTAGTTTCATGTCTATTTTTTTTTCCAAATCATAGACCTCCTTGAATGTTTGACTAACTTGTGCTTGCGTCATTTCCCCACAGAAACTGGAGTGGAGAGAGAAGCAAGAAATTCAAGCCAATTTACTTAGTTTTGATTTCAGAAAAACTATCCAGACTATAGTTATGAAGCTGTGTTGGCTCGCAGTACTTGTGAATTCCTCCCACCCCACTTGTGATGTTTTCTTGTTGTTCATGCAGTGGGACCATCTCGAGTTCAGCCAAACAGAGCCAACACTTATTTCAGTCTTTTTTTACTTACAAGAATGAATTGTCAGCCTCTAACTGAAGATGCCTTTTTGTGTTTGTTCAGCTTTAACTGGGCTGCCTTGGTTGTAGATGAAGCTCACAGACTGAAAAATCAAAGTTCTCTGCTTTACAAGACGCTTTCTGAGGTAAAATAACTCATTTATCTTTTAGTGTCTAAAGACTTTTCAGTATAGCATACAGATTCTTTGTTTGTTCCTCTGAGCATTTATTAAGCTCTGGGCCACAACCGGTTCCCATCAGAGTTGGTGAACAGTTCCCCATATTTAGTGGCAGAGAGATAAAGGCCTGTCTTGTTGGCTTTGCATGGAGGTGGGCAGTATTTGGAGCTTGTATCTCATTCTGACTCATGTTTGGGCTTGACATGTTGGAGCAATTTGAGAGACTTAAAAGTGTAAACCAGCCAGACATAGTGCTGAACCACAGCTGTGCTACTGAAGTGGTAGAAGTCTGGCTGACCTGAGACAATATAAAGTAATAAGAGGCTATCTCCAGCTCTGGGAGGGTGAAGGAACCCTTGCCTAGTTCATGGGACCTCGAGTCATGAACTGTTGACTTCCATTGTCCCATTTAATGGAACCACCCTTGTTTATTGAAATTGGTAGAATTGCTCCAGCTTCCAAAGCACCCTGCCGAGGTACAATGAATGCCTGAGTGAAGGCTACACTTCTTGTCATGGCAGTGAAACATGGACATTAGGTCTGGGCTGGCATCAGCAACAATGAAATACAGTACCTTTAAAAATACTTTTTTTAATTAAATTCCTGAAAGTCTTATGTCTTCTGAACATACTGTCCATGATGTCTGTATTTCAGGAGCTTTGATTGTAGTCACAAAGAAATAGGCATGATTCACCTTAGCTCTCCTCCTAACATATTTTCTATTACCAAACTTGAGAGAAGACTTGTATTTTTTCAAAGATAACCATATTCCCCAAGTCTCTTTACAGGGATTACTGTAAGCAATGTGGACCAGATAATGTTGCTGCGTTTGTCAGAGTTAGCCAGCAAATAGAAATGGAACATAGTCTCTTGCAGTTTCATTTCACTGTCCTATTCCAACAGCATTTTCCAGTCATCTCTCATTACCTAACACTGAGTATACAGTATTGGACCATAGAGAGCATGGATCTGAGAATTTTAATGATGTCGGGTTTGCACTTTGTTCTTATTTTGCTTACACTGTCTTCCTTGCATTGGTGCCATCCTAGTCAGTTTGGTGGAGCTGTTTGACTGTCACACCATACCTTGTGCTGGATGGTTTTGGCAGACACTTGCAGCATTCTGCGGGCAGTTCTGTGCCACCTGTCGTCTTTAAGTTATATGTATATTCAGTAACTTTTCATTCCAGATATTGTCTCCTAATAGTTTTGTTTTGTTGCTGGTTCTTTCAGTTCTCAGTAGGCTTCAGCTTGCTACTCACAGGCACTCCAATCCAGAACAGCCTCCAGGAACTGTACTCCTTACTCAGCCTTATTGAGCCTGACATCTTTCCTAGGGAACAAGTGAAAGAGTTTGTTGAGTATTACCAAGCGATTGAAAAGGAGAGCGAGCCAGGTCAGTAATAAGCAATGCTGTAGTTCAATCAGAACCGGCTGTTATCTTGACTAGGAAACAGGCATGTTGTGTCCTCTTTATTTGCTTTCTTTTAATGCTGACTAGCTTTAAAACAAAGCTGCTAAAAGTAATGATTACTTACCTTAATGTAGCTCTTAAGTATGTCAGGTATGCAGCTATGTTTTGGTTTCTCTGTTTGTAAAATTGGGCTTGAACCATTTCACTAATAGGTTCCTTCTACATTTATTTGGAAAGTATAGTTGTGAAGGTACTGTATAAATTCCTTACATTTAATGCAGCAATCTTCTCTTTTTTTTTTCCCTGCCTCTGTATAGCCAAAGAATTGCACAATCTTCTGCAGCCATTTTTGCTTCGAAGAGTCAAATCTGAGGTGGCTGCAGAGCTGCCAAAGAAGGTGGAAGTGGTTCTGTACCATGGAATGTCAGCTCTACAGAGGAAGTACTACAAGGCCATTTTGATGAAAGATCTAGGTAACTGAGGGTTTTGAATCCTATCAGTTAATTTTAAGAACAAAATTAATTCCTTTTGTAAATCCATGCTCTGTTGTAGTGAAGCAGAAGATACTTTGGCCTGCAGAATATGCATAGAATCAACATGCCAAATTCAGTGCTTTGGTCTGCTTGATTTGTGGTTTTAGCTTGTGATAAAATAAGAGACATATGGATTTAGAGCTGAGCTGTTGCAGAGCTAGGAAGGGTCAGCTTCAGGATTCTGCTTTGGGCCAGCGTGTAATTAAAAATACTTATCATGAGGTAAGCCTGCTCCTATCGCATGTTTTTGTGGTCAGACAGAAGGGTGGTACAAGAAATTTTGGATCTGTGGATCTCTACAAATTTTCCAATAGTATCACAGATGCCATAAAGCAAATTTAAACCTACTGGATGTAGATATGAGTTGCTTAGGAAACCACAGGGCTATATAGACAATGCAGCCACAGATTCTTACCATAATAGCTCGCTCCTTGTCACTTCACATATGAACTAACTGTAACAAAGCATCCTGAGGTATGAGAGAGAAAGTATTTGCTTCTCACTGAATTCTTCCTCTTCCATCTCTGCATACCACATCATATGGCTTGCCAGCGCTTATGTGTGGTAGGGAAAGTAAAACTAGGGGGATGGAGACCCTTTGTACTTCTAGGGCTAGCACTTTGTGTGAACATCACTAGGGAATTTGAACCACCTTCTTCTAAAGTCAGCATATGTGCACATATTTTCTTTTTCTCCTCACAAAAATGCAACCCTTCTTAACTTCCTGGTTGCCCAGGAGATCTTGACTGTGCTGTGTTACTTTTTTTGTTGGAAAATTCAAATGAACTGCACCAAATTTCTTTCACTATTTTTGATGATTTATACATCTATAATTCACTTTTAGAAAAATGACAGTGACCTCTTCCAGGGAGTCCAGAAAGTTCCAGGGAGTTTGACAAGGCAGAGTAGTTTTCATCAGGTTCTTATTTCCAAAGGCTTGTCCAAAAATGTGAGGAAAATTTTGTTTGGTCCATGAAAACAGATGTAATAGTCTTGAGATAGGAAATTCAACTGCAGATGTGATATGCAGAGAGAGATACTCCAGTGCTGAAGCACTGCAGAGCAGTGCTAAGTACCCAGACATCACTGGTCACACCCATTGATGGAACATGGGCTTTCCTGCTGAGTTCCTTTTCTGTGTTCTTTGTTCCAGATGCATTTGAAAGTGAAACAGGAAGGAGAGTTACACTTCAGAACGTCTTAATTCAGCTTCGGAAGTGTGTTGCCCACCCGTACCTTTTCAATGGTAAGAAAGCACTGTTCTCTCTCTTGAAATAGAAAAAAATGTCTCTTGGTTTACACAGTGGTTTTCTATTATTGCTTGGCAGCGTAATGCTTAGAAGCAGCAAGTAATAAACAATGTTGTACTTGAATCAGTAGAAGCTGTGAGTTTGTGACCAGTTCTAACACATGACAGTTCATCAATAATGAGGAATAAAGTAGGAGACTGTGTGAAGTCTGAGTTTCTTACGGCAGCTCTCCACTTGTGCATCTCCTCTCACCTAAACAATGAAATCACAATGCTTTGTGAACTGCTGTGGGTGTTCTTTAGAGACAGAGAAGGACCATCACTTCTCAAGCAAGCATCATGGGGTTCTGCTTGGCAGTAGTTGGCAGTGCAGACACACTGAGGTTGACCACAGAGTTGTTACTTGCATAGTATTAAGTCTGCTTCTGAAACTCCTTTCTGTTTCAGGTGTTGAGCCAGAACCCTTTGAGATTGGAGACCATATTGTTGAAGCCAGTGGCAAGCTGTGTTTGTTGGATAAACTCCTTTCATTCTTGTATGCTGGGTATGTCATGTTGGGATGAGGAAGATAGGGTGGGGTTGACATAGGGAGAAGAGGTAAACTGGGAAGGCAAACTACCTTATTTAGCCATAGATTGAGCAGATATTCATCACAACACAAGCACTACCTTATTTATTGCATGTCACTGACTACCTGAAAGAAGTCATTTCAGTATAAGAAGCTGTGTTAGAGATGGTAGAGGAACCTCAAAGATTTTTGTAGCTTCCCTGTAAACATTTCTCAAAAGACTTCACTGACTCTCTCACATGTTGTCATATTTTCCATGTTTGGGAACCTGGGAGAATAACCATCTGACATGGTATTCAGCATACCTGGTTTGACCGTGGGTTTCCTTAGAGTAGCTTCCAGTGCATCAGTTGAGTTCCTTTGTGCTACCATGCCTATGTTAGCCTGGGAGGCAGAATGCATAGCAAATGTGAAAAAGAAATTTGACTGGACCAAAAACCAAGAATAAGCTGAAATTTCAGCTTTGGGAATGTCATTCAGAACTCCTTGTGTTGAGCTCTGGTGACTTCAGAACCTGGAACCCAAGGACCTTGGT
Organism: Phoenicopterus ruber ruber; assembly: GCA_009819775.1. Lineage (NCBI taxonomy): Eukaryota > Metazoa > Chordata > Aves > Phoenicopteriformes > Phoenicopteridae > Phoenicopterus > Phoenicopterus ruber. Next base: position 90,814,450 of record CM020215.1, on the reverse strand, counting down.
TATATACCTCCAGCTCTCAGATGGGAGACAAATCAAACTGCGGTTTACATTCTTGTGCATGACACAAATTCTTCCTTCTCTCTTAATTGGGCTGCGTCTTCCCTTTGACCACTTCCAAAGGACAGAGCTTCAACAGACTTTGGGAAATTCTGATGTGGTTGTGGAGGTCTTTGTTCTTCTGCTGTATAGCACCTTGTGAGTGGGTGCCCCTCCCTTGAATGTCTTTGCCACAAGACCAGCCCTGTGCAAATTCTGGACTTGAAAACGCCTGTGTTCTACTCTACAGTGAAGTTTGATTTAAACAGAGCACTGTCTGAGGCCTAGAGCTGGGAGGGAGGAGGGTTGATTTCTCACTTATACATGATTGCAGGCAGAGTTTGATCTTTGAGGGCTATTTGCTGGAGGAGGAAATGCTCTACTGTCACAGAGATGCTGATATTACATTTTCTCAGTATTTAAGATGCTTTGTAGTGTGTGATTTGAGAGGAGTCCAGTGTGGCAGGTCATGTGATGAGGAAGACCTTGTGATGCTAGGTTGAAGGTGAGGATCCTTTTAGACAGGCTCCTTTGGATCCTCACCAGGCTACATCCAGCCAGCAGCAGAGCTGTGCCAGAGCCTCGTTACCTCTGTGTGACTCCACACTCCAGACATGGCAACTGATGATGGCAGATGAAGCTAACTGGTTGCATTTGGATGTGGGACTGAAAACATGGTGAGGGAATGGGCCATGACTCTGTGAGGCTTAGTGTACAGAGGTGGTGAGGCCTTGCTATGTAACAGTGACTAACAGTGACTGGTTAAGCTGTTGTAACCCCTCTACCACTCTGTGAAATGCTGTCACAGTGTGTTGAGGTTTCTGGTGTCTCATGTTCTTCTTCCAGTGGCCACCGTGTCTTGCTCTTTTCTCAGATGACTCAACTGCTTGATATCCTGCAAGACTACATGGACTATAGAGGTATGTTCTGCACACTTTGGCAGCAGAGGGCTTATCCTAATGATCTCTGCCGTATGTTGTTCCTCTGATTTTGTTTGATCTGCCTGGGATGGAGAAGGGACTGTGATGAAGATTTATTGCTTCTTAGTAGAGAGAAACCATATTCTTGCAGTGGCACTGTGAGTTGGGGGGTCTTGAGTTCAGCTTTTTGCTGTGTTACCACCTGCCTGAAATGAGCTGGTACTTAAATGTTTTCTCTTCAAAGTAGTTTCAGCTTTGGTTCCTTGATAAAATGGAGCTAACAGATGGCAGGGTAGCAATGTTTCATTATAGACCTGTGTTCTGTTACGTACCTGAGTCCTGAAGTAATTGCACTGAAGGCAATAGGCTTGCTCTAGATTCAGTTTGTCCAGCACAAAACACAAATTGGGCCACATTCATACCAGGAAATTAATTTTTGATTAAAGCAGTTGTTGGCAGTGGGGCCCCAACATGTCTGTGAGGGCAGGTTGGATCAGACCGTTTTTGGCAAAGTTAGCGAAGTGTTCTTGGGACGTTTTCTTTTGTTTTAATCCACATGGCTCCATGCCTGCTTAGGATTTCCCATGAAAGAGGCTTTTGTTTGGTGTTTATGGTTTTGGACAACTAATAATGCAGGATAAAGCCAAATGTAGGGCCATATCCCATACTGCTTGCTCACAGGAAAGCACACATTGAAGGCCGTGGGAGTTTGCATAAGGAGGATCCAATGGTTGCTGGCCTGTTTTGTGGGGCCAACAGCCAGCACAGCATAGTCTGAAATGGGACCATGTAGTAACGTTCTTTTACTTTGGCTCTGAGTTTTCCTGTTGTGTTTCCAAGCAGTAAATTAAATGCTAAGAGTCTCTGCTTCAGACTCAGCTAAATTACCTTTTGCTGACAGTCAGTCTGGAAGTCAGGGCCACTACTTCAGTTTATACAAGGTTTAACTGTGAAAGAATGAAGGAGTTGAAGGCAATAAAATGAGAATCAAGGAAGGAGGATTTGGCATAAAAAGATTCAGGACAGCAGTGAGACAACAGAGAATGAGGTAAGAGGGTAAGAGCATAGACAGAATTTCAGAAACGTACATGTTGCTTGTTTGAAAAGGCTACAGCTACGAGCGGCTGGATGGTTCTGTTAGGGGTGAAGAGAGACACCTTGCCGTGAAGAACTTTGGTCAGCAGCCCATCTTTATCTTCCTGCTGAGCACCAGAGCAGGTAAGTAAGGAAAGGAGAGACAACTCATCTTGCTTCTGCACTCTTCTTTTGCTCTCTCTGGCAAGATTTTAGGGAGTTCTGAATCCTGCAGAGCCTGTTCATGTGGGGGGGTTTTGAGGGAGACAAGACGCATCCTGAACTTGGGTCTCTCAGCTAGGACATCTGGTTTCTGTACTTTCCTTTCAGGAGCTGATGCCAAGATACTTTTCATATTGCAGCCACTTGGGTTACTTTTTTTATTCCAAGTCCCATAATGCCTGTCCCTGTGCCAGGTTGAGCTTAAGGAATCTCACTAGCATTTTATTTCTGCGAGCACCAGACTTTAGGCAGGAACAGACTTCCTTTAAGTAAGCTGGTGGAATTGCTTCTCGATTTCGCTGAACACGGACATGCTCTCTCTAGCTGGCAGACAGACTCAAATAAGAGCCTTTTACCGTCCTGAGACTGCAAAGAACACCATGGGACTGCCATCTGTGCTTCTTCCCCTCTTAGCTCCTCAGGCAGATCTGTGTCTTCTACACAGTTTCAAACCTCCCTGTCTCTCTATTCAAGCAAGCACAGAGGCAGGCTTCTGCTTGTCTCCAGAGGAGGGATCCACACTGCTTGATCTCAAGCATCAAACTTGAACTACGTCTTCCTTTGGGCTTCTGGTCAGACTTTCTTGGATGATCATGGCTCCGATGATAGTGCAGTGCATTGAGGGGAGTGAGTAGAGACACTGAAGAGAAGCACCTAATGCTAGATGGTAGGAATAAGTGTGTCTCTCACCACAGCGCCTGAACTCTCCCTGCTCATGTCAGCCACACTTAGGGTTGGTTTTTACTGCACATTGCTGTCTGGCCAAATAATCTTGTATTCAGCTGGGAATGGGTGTGATAACAGTATTTCCATCACCATTATGTTACGGACAGAGATTTTCAGGTGCATGACTGTCTCCACTTGCAGGAATGTTGTGATTATGGTGAAGAGTTGCTTGGCATGAGTTGGAAGAAATGTAAGGCAGCAGGCTACCCCCTCTTTAACTACAGTATGTAGTCACAATAGTGGGTATTAAAAAAAACCCGAAATGTATTTTTTTTCTGTTCATTCCATGAAAGCCCAAACTCTAGCCTCAAAAACTTCAAGTCATATAAATACCGAGGCTCTGGTTTCTGTATAGTTGGGCCTGGTGTTTTCCACTGTTTCAGCATGTATTTACCAGTTGCTTCTGTGCTGCAGCCAAGTCATGACTTGTGCGGTCCCTTGTAACCTCAGTGAAGCCAGTCCTTGCTGGGTTAATCTGCCTGCCAGCAGAAGAATACGTCTGTGTTCATCAGTCTTGACAAGCAGTCCCTTTTGCATTGGTTCACTTGCACGCTATCTTTTTTGACTACATTGCACAGTACAGCTTGGTTTTGGGCTGTTGCAGAAAGCTGGAATCTGGAAATGGAAGGCTTACCCATCTTTTTAGATCCTTGTGAGACTTAGATTTGTGGTTGAGAGATGGATTGAATTAGATAACAGCTTATCAGATCTGACAGAACCTTGCATAGCATAAATTCTCCAGCTTCTTTATTTTCTGCTGGTGACATATTTTGTGACCTTCTTCTTTGTTTGCAGGTGGAGTTGGCATGAATCTGACAGCAGCAGATACAGTTATTTTTACTGATAGTGATTTTAACCCGCAAAATGACTTGCAAGCAATAGCAAGAGCTCACCGAATTGGGCAGCACAAGTGAGAAATGTTGCTACTTCTGGTTTGGTTGCTGACTCTCTTGGCCTCTCAGTATTGCTTTCCCTATCCATAGACAATGGAAGGTTAAAGTACAATAGATTGAAGATCAAAGAAGGAGAGCAGAGAGGATTTTATGTCTTTGTTCTTCTGTTGCAGCCTTGTGCAGTCTTGTCCTCATCATGTGTCTAGGGTGGGAGCTTTGTAGATTTGGAGTAGGAGAGGGAATGTGGAGGTTTGCCTGCACTTTTGCAGTGAGCATTTCTCCTGTGTCAAGAAGCAATTGTATCAGCATTACATTTCTGCTGATTTTTTTTTTGTTGATTTTATTCTTGCCTTTTTTTCCCCTACCAAAGAAGTGGGTGAGGGGGTAGTGCTCCATGCAAGGAAACAGCTTTAGTGCACCTCTAAAAAAGAAAATAATAAGAATTTTCTTAAACTTTTCAAGGCCTGTAAAAATTATCCGCTTGATTGGGCGAGATACAATTGAAGAAATAATCTACCGAAGAGCTGCTTCTAAGCTCCGGCTGACAAATGCCATTGTAGAAGGGGGTCAGTTCGCTCTGGGAGCACCCAAGCCTCAGGGAGCAGCAGAGTTACAGGTAAAATAGAGCCACATCCTCAATTTGACTCCAGTAACATCTTTAGAAATGTCCCAGAGTCTTTCTATATTTATGTCTGATGTGAACCTAGCCAAACAGCTATGTTTTGGGTGGGGTGGGCATGACATGACAGCTTTTGCATGTCTTAGGAAACAAAATGACATCCCAGGTCCAGACAAGATCTGACGTTTGAAGACAGTTTTTACAATTTTGAGGTGCATCCATTGCTGAAAAAGGGTGTGTTTTCTTGGAGAAGAAGGGAAGGCAGAACCTTTCCTTGTCTTACTTGTTTATTTTTAATTATAACAGGTCTAAAGTGGAAGCTGACTCATTGTTTCTAGAACTTATCTGTCTGGTGCTTTTCTCTCACAAACAGAGCTGATGATAAGTACTTAGTCAGCTTTTGGTTGGTAGTCTGAAACTCTGTCAACCTTCTGTTGACCTCTTGGCAAATACAGTGTCTTAGGGGTCAGGGCATGATTTAGAATTCTGACCTGAACGCTGAGGTTTGTGCTGAGAACTTGGGTTGAAAACCTCAAGCAAAGTGACATTTAGGAGAATAGATCGATCCCCTGTGTGCAGCTAAACCTGGGAGAGGTTTGGAATTAAGTGTATCCTTTCTCCCACCGCCTCTCCTCCCCGCTCTGTCAGCATGTATCTGTGCAATTATAGTTTCCCTAGGAGAAGTGGAACTGAGCCCATAGGAAATTCCATGCTGATATTTTTCTCCCCATGGATTTTTGTTGTGTTTAAGCTTTTGTTTTAAAGGAGTTGGGGGCAAAAACAAGCTCGATCTTTCTGGCTATGAAGAAAACTGCTTGAGTGCAGTCAGTACAATGCTGTTTTGTCATTTAGCCCTGAAGAAAAATGACCATTCAAGTCTGGATGAGTTATGTTTGAGGGAGATATGTTGTAGGGGCCTGTCCCGTCAGGTGTTGGAAGAACTAGGCGTGATAAAGCATAAGTATTTTGACAAGTAACATTAAGGCTTAGATTTCTCCACTCGTACATCCTTTGCATTTAAGCCTGAGAAGCTCGAGACACAGGGATTGACATGGCATTAGGAAATATTAATACTGAACTTCCCCTTCTCTTTGTTAAAGCTGAGTGAAATCTTGAAATTTGGCTTGGATAAATTGCTCTCCTCTGAGGGGAGTACTATACAGGATGTGGAGCTAGAAAACATCCTTGGAGAGACAAAAGGAGGGAAGTGGGTAATGGACGTTGTGCTGCCACAAGAGGAAGAGAGTGAAGAGGAGGATACAGAGAGTAAGTTAAGAATCTAAATACTTATGAAACGCATGACACTTGGGTGCTGGTAGAGAAGGCTTCCTAGGCAGGGGTGGCGTTTTTCAGAACAAGAAAAGTGGACTTGTAATTAAGTAAGTGACTTGGTTTTTGTTTGTGGCCTATCCACAAACTTTATTTCTGAGCCTTTATTGGTCTTTTTCTTCTTTTTGCATCCTTATTTGCCTATTTGTAAGATAACGGTAACAATACTTGCCTAGTTTTAGTGGCTGGGGGGCTGAATTCCTTCATGTGCTTCAAATATTTTGAGACCTCAGATGAAAGTCATGAGAAAAGGGGAAATAGTCAAATTGCAGCTGCTGTTTTTCCCACAGAGAACCATTAAGATAGATCTACAGTATTAGAGATATAACAGTAACTGAGATATAACAGTAACTTAAGGAAAGGCTATATAGCAGGTGTTTTGTATTTATCTCCAAATAAAAGATTATTGGCCATGAAAATCACAAGTTGAAATGATCTTAAAAAATTCCAAAATGTGAGATAAGAAATGCAGAGTCATAGTGTCTAAACAACTAGAACAAGCCTACGCTGTCTTCAGTACTCTCCCTTCCAGTCCAAATGTCACACAATTGTGGTTAGTTTTTCATAGCTGCATACTATGTAAGAATAAATTCTAAGGATACTTTCCCTCTTCTAGTGTCATGGTGAGAAAGAGAGAATTTCTGGTTTGAGTATACAGTAGCACTTAAATATGGATCTGTGGCTGAAGCAGAAATACGGCCCTGCAGGTTAGCTATTGTCCATCCTGCAGCAGCTGCTGGCAACAAGTAATTATTTGCTGAGACTTAACAAAGAGTGGTATTTTCTGTTGGTAACTTAAAGAGGAGCAGTGGTAGCACACTGTGTAATAGTTATTGGGGAAAATAGCTCACCCAATGAGAAGTAATTCTGGGTTGCCAGAGTTCTGTGCTTTTATTTTGTTGGGGACCTCAAAAGAAAAAGTTTGCTATCCATTTAAAAGAGTTGACTGTAAATAGATAGCACAGCTAAATGAATTCGCTACTGGCAGAAATGGAGTGACCAAAGAGAACAGTGATGGAGCCACAACTTAAAATAGTTAATTGACTGAAATAGGAAAAAAGGTTCTTTGCCAGTATAAATGACTTGAATGAAAAGCTTTTGCTTAATGAAGCAAATCTTGATTCTGTTGTTTCTACGTGGTGCTGACACTGGTCATACAAAAAAATGATGACAGTGAACATCTTTTTCTGTTGAGGGTAGAACAGTGTTACAGAGAAGCCAAATTTCTTTTGATGTCACTGTACACTTTAGGTGGTAGTGGCTTTCAGTTCCTTTTTACACTTTTTAATTATGTTTTTAAAGATCACATGTACGTGTATGAAGGCAAAGATTATTCAAAAGAACCCAGCAGAGAAGACAAAAAAGCATTTGATCAGCTTGTGGATCTTCAGAAAGCCTTGACTGAAGAGACCAGTAAGGAAGGGAGAGCTCTCCGGAACAAAGCAAACGTAAGACAAAAGACATGACAAGGCACATGATGCTCTTTCATTTGCTTGTGGAAAACGAGGCTGACAGTTTTCTCTCTTTACCTACAGCTTGCAGAAGGCATGTTAAAAGATTTGAATTTCAGTGTAGTAAAGTTGACTCCTGAATCTGAGAGCTTGACAATTCAGCAACTCTGATAACAGATCAGAGATATGATGTGCAGGGCACTAATATAAACTTAGGTTGTGAAACCGCATACTATATGACGATTGGGATCTGATGATTAAGACCTGTGGACAAGTAGACAAATGGGAAAGGAGTGTAGGATAAGGTGGGCACCAGATATGGCTTTAAGATGAGCAATTTGTTTCCATGATACTTCCTTCTTTCTCCAGACACTTCTCGCAGGCCTCCAGGAACAGTCAACCAGGAGGAAGCACTTGTTGAGCACAGAGGAGCTGGAGGCTAGGAGGAAGAAGCGCCAAGAAGCAGCAGCAAAGAGAGCAAGGCTCATGCAGGAAAAGAAGGCGGCAAAAGCAGAGGCAGAACACAAGAAAAAGTATGGTTTGTACTGCATCTCCTACTTGTAAGCTGATGTCTGTTACGCTATGCTCTAGAAATGTGTGTCTGACCAAAACAAGTCATGCTCTGTATCCACTCTGGCAGGTAGGGCTGGGGATGAGGGGAGGAGAAGATGACAAAATGGCTGCAGGCCACCCTCCTAAGAGGGTTAGCTTCATACATCAGGATGTTTCTGCGTGTGTGCTCAAACTGCATAACGTAGGGATGTGAAGGTGGAAAAATGGCTTGAGCCCCTAGCAAGGGTTCTTTTCCTCTGAATACACTGCCTGACTTCACATCTCATTTAATTCATAGAGATTGGCCTGAGCAAGAACCCCATATCTGAATGTACAGTGAGCTTTTGGGAGAAGCTTTCTGAAATGTCACAGCTGGCCCCTATGTACTGGTCTGACATCCGTGACTCTCTGGCATGTGTCTTAACTTTCTCCTCCTTGTTTCCTAGATGTTCTTCCTTTTCACCACTCTAAGTAGCTCCTTGCCCTTTGTCATATGCTCACTTTTTCCGTGCCTGCAATTGGCTTATCACGCTGGCATGTGGCTCTTAATATCACAGATAACAACTGTGGTAAACTTGGTTCTGGTCTAAAATAGAGGAGGGGAGTAGAGGGAATGCAGGTCTAGGTCTCCTGTGTTTCACTGCAATGATTTAAAAGAAGGTGTGTGTCCCCACCTCTGATTTTCATTGAACATCATCTTCTCTCATTTTGTTTCAGGATGGCCTGGTGGGAGGCAAATCATTACACATCTACCTGCCTGCCTTCAGAGGAAAGTGACTCTGAGGAAGAGTTTGAGGAGGATGAGGCTGGGCTGAATGTGGATTTAGATTACAAAGATGCAGACCTGAACTGTATCAAGTATGTCATGGGAGATGTCACCCACCCCAAAGCAGAAGAGGAGGATGCCATCATTGTCCACTGCTTAGGTAGAACTTACGACAACAGGAATGTTGGTGGGTGAGGTGGGAAAGGGGGCTAAATTGTCCCTACTAGCTCAGTAGTTTCTAATTCCCATCTAGACTGAAATAATTTGGATTTGAGTCTGACATAATCTTGAGTGGTGCAGAGGCAATACAGACTCTGCACTACCATGTGTAACTCACACAAGTACTAGCAAGGTGTACATGGGTCTTTTCATGCCCTCTCTGGATTTACGAGTGAGCCTCTTGAAGGGTGCCTGTATGGCTTGAAGTTGTATGTCTGTGGCCAAGTGGAGACAGTACCTCCTGAGATGAGGACCTTTTGTTCATCCCATGTAAACTGTAGGGATTGAACTGAGATACTGAAAATCGTCTCCCTTGTACAGTCAGCAGAGAGAGACAGACATTTCCAGAGGCTGAGGTCAGAGTTGCTGACTCTCGGTGCTTGTGTCTCAACACTGACCAGTTCTAGGCTAGTCTCCTAATTTAAGGACCTCTGTTAAGACACTAAAGCTGAGGGAGAGAAATTCAGGTTACAGAGCTCCTCCTGAATCAGTGTTGGAGCTGCTGTCTGACCAGGGCTATAGCAGAACACTATAATCTGCTTTGGTTTATGTTAAACTTAGCACAAAAATTCATGTTTGAAGTGGAAATGCCAAGTAAAAGTAAAAGCCTACAAATAACAAACATCTAGTTGTGGGAAGCCCAAGGCACCCATCTGGGAACATGCTAGGTGCATGCTCTATGCACCTGTATGCATATATGTGAGGATACTGACAGGTTTATATGCTCAATGTCATGGCTAGTGCTTGTTTGAGCATCCTCAGTGGGCTGTAAGAAGGAATTCTTCCCACAGAATTTTTCAGGGAACTGTGACAAGTTTGTTTTTCTCAGGGCCTGAGGTTTATCCTCTAGGATGGTCCCTTGAGTACTAGTTGACTTCAGTTCATGTGTGGTTCCCGTATCTGTTTTTGATAATCATTCGTTGCATTTGTACAGAGTAGGTCCCTTTCCTGCAGGGGTGGTCTTCAACCTCACTTTCTAAAAGGAGTCTAACTTGTCATTTCATTCTAGATGACTCTGGCCACTGGGGAAGGGGTGGTTTATTTACAGCTCTGGAGGCTCGTTCTGATCAGCCAAGGAAAATATATGAGATGGCAGGAAAGATGAAAGGTAAGAGATTAAAACATGACCTTAGGCCAAGATACCTGAAAGAGCTTAAATCCCACTGATGTTACAGGAGTGAGGTGCCTGGATACCTTGATATTAATGTTTTTTTCCTTTCTCTAGATATGTGCATCCCTAGCTCTGAAAGTAGTAATACACCAGGTGCTTTAACTTGACTTGTTAGGAGTGTGAGAACACTGCATAGGGGGTGGTCATTCCGATCCATGCTGCAAGTCATAAAAAAAGAAAAAACCCAAACGAGTTCATTGTTCACAGGATGTTTTTCATTATATAAGACAGAGACCTGCATCTTCTGTCAAAGTGCTTTTAAGAAGGATGAAAGCCATGTCAGGCAGTACTCAGTTGAGCTTTTGGTTCCCTCCAAGCACTAATCTTCTCCTGAGCATGTATTAGCAGTTTTAAGCTACCTGCAGCTGGTGAGGAATGCACATCTTGCTATAAGGTGGATCTGTTGTTTTTGCTGATTTCCTGGGAGACGCTTTCTTCTTGTTCCAGTGTCTCTCTTTCCATTTGTGGTCTTTAACTGGGATGTGTGTGTGTCTGTGTGTCTCTGGGGGTGTAATGTCTGTCTTGCTTCCCTGGGCAAAGGGACTGATTATGCTGAAACCATCATGAGGAGATAAAGAAAGCCAAGGAGAGTAATACAGAGTGTAACAGTGAAATCACTGCTGCATTGCCTCACCATTGACTCTTCAGGACTGATTTCTTTGTTGTTCTGTTCTTGTTTTCTGGACAGACCTGGAGTTAGGAGGAACCCTGTTATTCCCCATTGATGATAAAAATTCCAGGGAAAAAGGACAAGACTTGGTGAGAATGAGAAGCTCCTTTTTGTGTTGCTCTGTCTACGTGGTTTTGAAGCTGTGTGAAATGAATGTTACGTCTTTTTCCCAATAATAATGGCACTGAATACTGAACATGGCTAAGTTGCAGTTAAACATTAGAGAAAAGCAGATCTTTTTCTTGTTTATTAAAGCTAATAGTTAGTAATGCAGTTTTCCAGCAGCTATCTCTGTGTCTCTTAGCACTGTATATAGACTCCATTTCATTTTTTGTGTGATTTCTCCTTAGTTGGCCTTGATTGTAGCTCAGCACCGGGATCGGTCCAACAACTTGTCAGGCATTAAGCTGTCTGCTTTGGAAAAGGGCCTGAAGAAGATTTATTTAGCAGCCAAGAAAATGAATGGTAAGTGTTTGTGCAGTAGAACAGTGAATCCTTACATGTGTGATTGCACCTAAAGGTGATGACCCATTTCCACCTCTCCTATACTGGTTTTTGTGAAGTGAAGTAAGAGTGAGATCTCCATTGCAGATATGTTGTGTTCCAAAATGTTTCTTCTGTTCTTGTTGGGTGGCTTGAAGTCCTTGTCTTAGATTGCTTTCTATATGTGTATCTCGTCCTAAAGAGTGTGCGCTCTCTGTTCCCTCCTTCTCAGCAACAGTGCATCTTCCACGTATTGGGTATGCAACGAAAGGTTTCAACTGGTATGGTACCGAGCGGCTCATCCGAAAATATTTGGCAACACGGGGTATCCCCACTCTTATGTATCCTTTCGGAGTATGTTTTGTTTGGTTCACAATCTAATATTGAAATGCTTCCCTAAATACCTTGGTGGATGCAAAGCACAGAAGCAAGGCTAGGCACAGATGCCACAGTCCAGCTAAAAACTTGGTTTATCTGATTTTGCTCTCAGCCAGGCACTCATTCCACAGTGAGTACTTACCGTGTTAGGTGATAATGACACATTAGTGTGATTCAGGATGCCTGTCAGAATTTGTTGGAACTAGATGTTAGTCTTCTGTTGACAGCCATCAACTTACCTGTGTATGCCATGTCTGTGGCAGAGATGCCTGGAAATTCAGAATAACGGAAGTGACTCAGAAAGTAGCAAAAGCGAGGATGTGAAAAAAACATTACAATGTTCCATGCAAGTGATAACCTGCTTCCTTGGCTGAACGTGGTGGAGTTGGTGTGTGTTAGGACAGGCTCTTATAACAAAACAGCTCATTGCTTTCACCTTCCAGGAAAGGAAATGGAGGTTTACAAGGAGGCTCTGTTTTTTCACTTCTCTAGGAAGACACACATTTGCTATACTGCCACTGTCAGCAATTCTGTGAAACTGAAAACCTGAAACAAAGACAATAGTATTCAGAGCACTGTGCCTCCTTCCTTGGTGAATCTCTTAGTGGATATGTTGTCTGGCATTCCTTGACACTTGACAGCATTTCCTTGACACCTCTTATTAGATACTACTTCCCTAGGAATAAAGGCTCTTCCTCTGCTCCACAACCATACTCATCTTCAATTACAGTCTCAAAGCCGTGAAGATGCAGTAATGTCACTGAGAAACATGCGCAAAAAGCCAACAATCTTTTCAACATCACGCAGACAGTCTGTATGCATCGACTTCAGAAACATGGCTTACCCAGCCATTATTCGCTCCTGTATCTCTCTGCCTTTATTGGCCAGAATGTTTACATATTGTCAGTGGCTCTGGAGAGGAATGAGACTGCTTCAGAGTTCAGAGTCTCTTTGGATAAGGATGTTGGCTTAATCCCAGATCTGTTTTGGAGATGGAAAATTAAACTTTCACTGATGGTCAGTTGTTATCCCTTACATTAAGTTACTGCTAGGCCTTGGAATACAGCATTGTTTGGCCATATTTTTTCCCCTCTTCAAATTTCATCCCTTGTCTCACTATACCTGTTTTCAGCCAGCTTTTTAGTGGTTACCTGGGACTTTGTGTACATGCCCACATAGACATCTCAGTGGAAAGGAAGCTGTCTGCATTAACAACACCGCGTGACAAACACATAGTATAAACTGTTCATACTGTTCCAGTTCCCCAGAAGTCCATTTGACTTGCATTTGTTCAAATACAAAATTTAGCCACATAATCACGTGCTTACAATCTAGAAAAATCCTGACCAGTATTCTTGGCAAAGGCATGCAAAGCTGCCAAAATTTCAGACTAGCTTTATAAATGACACTTTTCCTTCTCCCACAACTGCTTTTTCATTACGCTGTTCTTCGTTGCAGCTGTTGGGCAAAACCAGTTCCTTACTGCTGTCCAAAAAGCTGTGTGAAAGGTTCCATGACCCTTTGATTCACTTTAAGGAAATCTTAATGCAGTTTTTGATGTTGGCTTTACTCTATTGCAACAGAACTTTCCTGGTTTTTGCACTGTTGGCTTTAGCATATTTGTTAGGGTTTTTTTAGTACAACCAGGCAATAGTAGCTCTCCTAGTAAGTGTTTTGACCAGAGAGACTGTGAGGTGCCAAACTTAATTCAATTTAAAGTTAAGCTTCCAATAGGAAATCACCCCACAAGCAGTGGAAAGTATGTCTTTAAATAATCTAATTGCCAACACACATCTCATGGGCTGCATTTACACTGCCTCTCTAGCACCGTCTGGTTACTTAATAATTTCAGGCCTGATTCTTACACAGCTCATCACACTGACTGGTGTGCTCCACACTAGAAGAAGCCTTTCTGAGTTGGATACTCTGTCATTCACTCTTAGTTCTACCAGAAAACCCCAAGTGATTCATTATCTCCTTTGACCCTGCTGAAGCTTAGGTAAGCTAGTTCTGCATAGCACCTCTGTGGGTAAGACCTTTCTTGCAGCTGCTCACAGGAACAGCCCCTATGTATTTGGCAAAGGGCTTGCAGGATCAGAGTCTGACTGTGAAGACTTTCTGGGGTGAAAGGTGGTGAGTAGATGTACATTACCTTGTTTTCCCTCCGGTCGTGCAAACTGGCACTCTTCCAGCAGGCCGGCTGGTGGCACTGTTAATCAGCTGCAGCAGCACATGTTGCTCTTCAGCCTCCTTTCAGAGAGCAGGGCAGCGATCTCCAGCCTGGAAAAACGCTCCCTCTTTGCCAGAATTAAAACACCAATTATGCTTTTCTCTTTGCCAGCTTGACTGAACACGTAATTTCAGTCTGCAGACTCAAGGCTCTGTTCCTCCACCTATTCTTTTCCTGTGTATTTACTGCCCTTCTTTAAAAGGTTTCATTCCCAAGTGTTCCAGTTTGTGCAGTCTTGTTCCTCAGTTTCACACGTGCCTATGGCCAGTTCCCAGCCCACCTACAGGTTCTCTGGCTACCATGCAGTTACACATGGACAGGATTTGTCTCGCGGCCGAGTCCCCCAGAATAGGTGGAAGTACTGTGTCTAGCACCACTATGGCCAGGTATTCCTATTTGAGGCCACATGCTTTCCTTTGTTTCTACAAGAAGATGGGGCTCTGCCGCTGTCCTGTGCCCCCCACTCTGCTATAACTCTGACTAGAGTTCTAAAGGAGAGGAGGGCATGACTACCTGCCTGTTAATGTCCCTTGCCCTCTAAGATGAGGTCTACAGGGGGATGCAAGATTCCTGGCACACACAGAGGAAAGGTCATGGTATGCAGTAGATTCTACCTCCCTAACTTAGGGGCAAGTCAGACAAAAGATGTTCTCTTTTCCCCCTCTAGTTCTCTTGGCATGTACAGATGAAATCTACCTTATTTTTTTTCCCTTTAAATTTACTTAGGAAATGCTTCTGAAGCATAGGGGGTTGTTGTTGCGGTTTTTCTTTCTTCTTTTTTAAACAATACTCTTTAATATTCTTTAAATCTGCTGAACCCAAAGAAAAGTTCTACCTCTGTCTGCTTTGAAATGGAAGTGAGATTTCAACTGAATCCTGAACTGGGTTTTGCAGAATCTCAGCCAAGTGAAGTTTTTCTGGTGTTTGCTACCCACCACCATTTCTCTTTATTTGGGCAGAAATAATGTATTTTGGATAATTAATTCCATAAAGGGCTCAGTAACTTTTGTGCAAGTTGCTGTGCAAAATAAATGTGTCATGCTGTTTCTTCAGCTGTGCAGTACTACGCATTTTCCCTTTCTAAATAGCAACCACCCCAAAAGGGAAGGAAGGTGTTCTTTTGTAGTCATGTCCCTCTGGCCTCTCTCTTCCTCTAAACAAGATTTTCTGCAGCATAAGAGCTGAAATGTGGGTCCTTGTGCATATCTGTCATTGCACGTTTACTTAAACTTTAGATGTATGCTGCTGAATTGAGGTCAGCGGCACAGAGCAAGATCATGCACAGTTCAGATTGGCTATTCAAGCAGTTTAATCAGATAGGACCTATGAAGTGGTCCAGTGTGAGTGAAAAACTTTCCTCTCCACCCCATGCTGGGGGCTCCAGCTGATGCCATATAAGAGTAGGCAGTAATTCAGAATGACATTTATACTTGTGCTGGCTCAGCTCACGCTTATGTTTCTTACTTGACATGGCACTGCCTCTGATTCTCAAAGCATTGTGCAGACAAATTCTGTCTTTGGTGAGGAATCTCTATGGCCTGTAACTTAAGAATGATCTTTTTATCCTACTCAGGAAACAGTAAAAAAATGGAGAAACCAATCAGGTTTTATGGACATGTGTAGACTTGCGATTTTGTCACTGAATTTGTCACAGACAAAAATTATCTCGATATGTCACTGTGTGTTGGGGAAGGTGGAATCTGGATTTTGCGGAAAGAAAGAGGAAGACTGGTTCCCAAGGTGATGGTGAAAATGTACAGCAAATTCAACCTCAGTATCTTAACAAAAATACTGTATGTATGTGTCTCCAAACAAGGCAGAATCTGTCCCACAACAATGATCAGTAGAAAAAATATAAGGATAAGTAGATGGATTTATTTTAAAATAAGTGAATCTAATGGTCCTGGAGGAAAAAAAGAAAGCAAACCTTTGAGCAAAGACATGAGTTAAAAGTGTAACCTACGTGTCAAGTCGTGTGAAAACTCCCACCACTTTACAATACATGATCCTAGAAGAGACAGTGTAGACCTTTATTTAGCTAATTTGACTGGATAGCACGTTGGTCATGCGCTGTGATCAGCAAATCAAAATGTAAGACAGAGCGATTCAAAACACTAATGGATTTGCTATAAAAAAGAATAATGTACACATTCCGGAAAGTACCTCTTCTAGTACATCCAGGATCACTTGTGTACCACAGCTGTGACTGAAAAATCCATCTCTCCCTGGTCTTCTGTCCAACTCATGCTTTTCAGAGTGAAAAATACAAGCCTGAGGAATGCAGTAGCAGGATTAGTAGAATTACAGATGAGTATTTCCTCTAAAAAAAGCAGAGCTCTCTACCATTTTAAATTCCTTGCGTGAATGAGTCGGTGTGTGTTTTCCATGCTGGACTCTACCATCCACCCATCTTGGCCTTGATCAGATGGTATTGCATTTGTGGGAAGACACCTAGAATCTTCTGAAAATGTGATAAGGACAAAAATTATCTGGATCCTCATGTTTCAACCAGAAAAAAAGAATGTTCCTGCTTGCACTTCCTAGCATTTTCTTGAGTATTTCTGCAAAGTTAGGGATAGAAACAGTCCCCTCAAGGAACTACATGAAGTGAGAATGTCAGTCGTGTTTTTATTGGAAAAACAAACCAAAGGAGTGTTAAGGGAAGCCAGAAGCTGCTTCTTGTAAGATCTGAAAAAGTCTCAGTTTTCGCTGCCTTGACAGAAAAGAATTATTTTATTAACTTATTTGTTGAAGTAAGTGCAGGGCATCTACTAGCCTTCCTCTGCTACTTCCAGTGAACTTGAGGTTGTAGCATCAACCTTCACATGATAAGGATTCCCCCCCCCCCCCCCCCCCCCCCCGCCCCAAATAAGAGAATAGAGACGAGTTAGGAGCATATCAAAGGTATTTATGATCTCATGCAAGTCCACTGCCAAGTTTGGGCCTGGCTTCATATGAGTGTCCTACCTCTTCATCTGTCTGTCTGTGTGTGCATCTAAGAGCATGCCATAAAGCAGTGCCAGTCCAGGTACTTGACCACTTACAGATCCTGCCTAAAAGATCCCCTAGTCACTATGCCAGCAGGAACGGGAAAAGATCAAAACAGCAGGGAACTGAACAGTGAATGTGTCTTGCATTACATGCAGACAGAGCACGCTCTGGACCAGAGACCATCTTTGTTTGACATGGACATACTGGAGTGAGTCCAGCATAGGTCCACTAAAATGATTCAGGGACTGGAGCATCTGACATACCGGGAGAGGCTAGGAGAGCTGGGATTTTTTTAGCCTTGAGAAGAGAGGTTTCAGAGTGGAATCAATGTGTGTAAATGTGTATCAACATGTATAAATACCTGATGGAATGGAGTAAAAAAATGGAGCCAGACTCTGCTTGGTACTATCCAGTGAAAAGAAAAGAGGGAGCATAACAAACTGAAATACATGAAATTCCATTTAAATGTGAGGGAAAAAAAATAATTATTATGCAGGTGTTAAACACTGGAATAGGTTGCCCAGGGAGGTTGTGGACTCTCTGTCTTTGGAGATGCTCAAAACCCACCTTGACAC
The DNA here is from genome assembly GCA_009819775.1 of Phoenicopterus ruber ruber. NCBI lineage: Eukaryota > Metazoa > Chordata > Aves > Phoenicopteriformes > Phoenicopteridae > Phoenicopterus > Phoenicopterus ruber. The sequence continues at coordinate 90,797,145 of CM020215.1, read as the reverse complement.
AGCCCTGAGCAACCTGCTGTAGTTGACCCTGTTCTGAGTGGGGAGACTGGACCTCCAGAAGTCCGTTCCAACTTAAATGATTCTCCTGTGAATCTATGAGATCTGTCTGGGTACTTTAAAAAAAAAAAACCCACCACCCTCTAATCTTACCTATTCAGTAGTGTACAGGAGCATAGCACTTCACAAATTTCTAAACTATGACCCTACCACACAAGTAACTTGACGCATGCGGAACGTTTCCTCATGTCTCCGTGGTTTAAATAGGCGATGAGAGATAAGCACGTACAGTGTCTCAGCATCTGCCCCTGAGCCCATCTTCAGTTTGTTCCTCCTCTGCCAACATGCTGTGTAACAGCTTGGCATAGTTGGGTGCAAGCGGACCTCACTGCTGGGTCTAACGGGTATCTACGCCAGCTAGGTCTGGACAGGCCATAGATGCTGGTCCTCTCTGAGGTTTTGTATACCTCCCCAGCTTAGATCTCTTAGCAGTCTCCTTTCTGTGGGGTACTGCAACAAGTCCTGCTGCTCTAGACCATGAAACTAGTATTCAGAAATCCTCTAAATCTTCTTGAGCAGCTTCTGGGGTGGCATAGTACGAGAAGAAATACAGACGTAGCAGAGGAGTTTCTTGGTCGTTTTCAAAGAAGTCCAACTAAAGAACTTTGAAAAAGTCCCCTTTCCTGTATTGAAGTTTTCCCCTGAGTTTCCATAGCCTTTCAGGCAGGGCAGCATCTCCCCTTGTCCTCTTCTCCACTCGGCACAGGTAAAACCTTGCTCCTTGCACCGAGTCTCTCCCCTGTGCCAGATGCGTGGCCTGCATAAGCTCTAGCCTGTTGCCTTTTGTCGCGTTTCCCCCACCTCTGAGCGGGGAGGAAGCAAGCCCCCTTGCGATAGTCGAGCCACGGGGAGCCATTAGCAGCCAGCGACGCTGAGAAGCAGGCTTGCAGCAGGGTGTCAGATGCTTTCCAGGGCAGGGCCATTGCCTGGAATGCAGCAGAGTACTCGGGCCTTGGGCAAGTTTAGACACATGTTGATGCATAATACAAGATGGAGCCTATCATTTGATATCGGCCTCTTCCAGTCAGTCACGGGGTTGGGTAAGCATGTACACCATGCAAAGCAGCAGGTAATGTAACTACCAAATCAGAGTGATATGGAAACGTTTCTTCTAATTCCCAGTTGACTGTTCCATTGTAAAGTCATTCCACGTTGTACGAACATTAAGTAGGGGGCGAGCACTACAAATAAAACTGTGGCATCGTTTTGGAAAAAGGGAGTGAGGGGAAATAGGAGGGGAGAAATAAAAGATGCAATCTAGAGAAGCCATAATAATGCAACACAGAAACTATCTGATAGGAATAATTTCAGTATCTTCTGCATTTGTTCCCTTTGTAGACTGGATTGTTCTTGAGTAGTTCAAAGCGCAGGACTGGAATCTAGGAGGTCTAGATTTTCTTCATGCATTCCCAGCTGCTGGTTCATTGTACGGCCTGAAAATTTAACTATTTTTAAAGGGTAAGACAACCCAGAGGTGAAATGAAAAAGGAGCAACAATTGAATACAGAAAAGGTGACGTGCACAGCATGCAGAACTCTGCCTGTTTCCTTCCCAGCTGCCCAGAGCAAGCGGTGTAAGGAATTTGGTGCCCAAGGCAGGCTTCGGGCAGCCTGTTAGAGGCTTTGAGCAAACCAGGCCCTTCTCCCTGGGGGGCAGAAGGTCCTTCCTCATTGCAGACCTCTTGTGACCAGGGGCAAAGTGCACTGCAGCTGCAGGCTATAGCTGGAGGAGCAGACCGAGCAGTCCCGAAGGCTAGGCATTACAGTGCCTAGCAATGCATGTGGCCTTGGAGAATGCCCAAGAACCTGGTTGTGCTGGATGGGAGAGCTCAAAGGGGCTGGCTGGTCTTTCTGCTGGAGGAGAGTGTGATGGCGTAAGGAAAGGTGAGGTGCAAGGCTGGGTGGAGGAGAGCTGCAGAGCCGGAAGGGCTCAGCTTTGGAAGGGCTGTGGGGCTCAGGAGGTGGGCACCCGGGAGCAGGGCAATGGGTAGGTCTCGGAAAGAGGGGCGGCGGCAGGAGATGGGAGAGACCGTGTGTACGAGCTGAGATGCAGAGGAGGCAGAGCGGCAGGGAGACGTTCAAAGGGTGAAATCAGGCCTCGAAGGGGTGAGCAGCGGGTCCAGCCGCAGGTCCCCACCACGTACGGCTGCAGCTCAAGGGCCGGCTGGGAGGTGCCAGGGCGCGGGGCTGGCGGGCGGGCAGCGCCGGGCTGCCGGCGGAGGCAGGCTGGGGAGCGGGGGGCTGGGATCCCGCTGGCAGCGAAGGCGGCCGCTTCTCGGGAGGGAAGCCTCGCCCGGGGGGCGGTGGCTCCGGCGGGGCGGGGGCGGTGCGGCTGCCGGCGGGGGAGGGACGGGGGTGCGGGGCGGGGCGGTGCCGGGCACAGGAAGCGGAAAGCGGCGGCAGCAGCAGCGACGGCGGCCGCCGCCGGGGGAAGGCGGCGGGGCGGTGCCGGGAGCGGCATGGGGCGGCCATGGGAGGGAGGTGAGTCCGTCTGTCGGTCCGTTTGTATGCCTGCTTGTCTGCGTGTGCGGTGTCGGGTACGGTGCGGGGGGCGGCGGTGCTGCTCTCCACCACGCCCTCCCGCCGCCGGGACCCTGCCGCTGCTCTGCCCCGGGGTGCCCGGGCTGGGGCGGCGGGAGCAGCGGTGGGGCAGGCTCCTCGGCTGCCGCGCCTGGCGGCAGGGGTCCGTCCCCGGCCGGGGGGGGGTTGCTGAGAGCCCGGCTGGGCTCCGGTGGTGCCGGCTGCGGGGGGAGCCCGCTGTGTCCCCGCGCCCCCTGCCCGGCGCTTTGCGGGGCGGCTGGCGGCCGGTTCCCGTGGCTGGGCGGAGGGGGAAGGCGGGCGGGGGCGTCCCCCGGCCTAGCTCCTGCTGGCCGGGGCTCTGCCGGGCAGCCTCGGCGCTGCTCTCGCCCGCGGTGAGGCTGCTGGGGCGGCGGGTCCCGGCTCCGATGCCGCTGGCGGGAGAGATCTCAACTTCCCGGGGTAAAACCCGTAAATGCTGGCGAGGGCCATAGGTGTAGCCCCGCACGATGGGCAGTAATTTCTCTGCCAAGCCTTGCCTTTGAAGGAAACCGTGTGCTGTTGATGCACCAGCGCGAGTGAATTCACGCCGGTGTGAAGGCTCTGCTAATGCCTCGTGTGCCCAGGCCGTATAAAACAAGCTGGTTTATATCTGGGCTCATCGTGCTGGGTGGCACGGGGGTCACTACTGGGGGAGAGAGGACACAGTCGCGCTTCTCTGCTTGGAAGCTGGTTCGGTCGCTGAACTGATGCCCGAAGTCACGGGCTCGCAGGACTGAACGGTTGTTTCCGTTCAGCGAGTTACGGCGCAGGGAAGCTGAAGCTCACATGGCTGGAGATAAATCTGCTCCAACGACAGCGGCCGTTGGAGAGTCTCCTCCTGCGCCTTGGCAGCGCTGGCCTGGGATGCATACCTGAACGCTTCTGAGTGCGCCCAATAGAGGGCAAAGCTATTGCACTAGCTCTTGAGTCTCAGTAATGGCACACTTTGGAGAGCTGCTGCGAAACAACGTTGTTTTCTTATTTAGGAGACTGTCAAGGTTGTAAACTGTCTTATGCCAAGGGCCGAACTCTTTTACTGCAGGGTCTATGGAAGCATAAATGACTTGATGGCAGGGTTTTTGGTCTGAGGAGGCAGACTTAGCAATTCTGTGACTGTTTGAAGCAGTGGGGTTTTTTGGCCCTGGTTTTGTCAATGATGACTTGCCCACAGGATCTTTGCAGCTATAAAGAGTTAAGCAATTAAGTCACACTGTCTGGAAGAGCAAATTAGGATGTTGCGGAGTGTATTCTGTGATATCATTGCCTGTGAGCCCATCTCCAGAGCATCCTGCCTTTGTGGAGAAGAGAGCTTCAGCAGTCCATCCTCATTGCCATCTTTGAAGAGCTTTATTTTGACCATGGTTGGCTCTTTTCGTCTGCTGGGGTTTAGCTATAAAGCTGGCTGCAACTATGTGACCGGTGTTGGCTCTGTGATCATTTCACTTGTTAATTTTGAAAAATAAATGGTGAATAGAGTCTTACAGAAAGCCTCCCTTTAAGAATGCTCCCTATGAGGTGAAATTTTGGCAGGATTCCAGCCTGTGTCAGAACCACCCAGGCAAGTATCTAACTGCCTGCGGTCATTTTGGTTTTGGTTAGTAGTGGCAGTGTTCTTGGTGGCCCTTATCTTATGGATATGTGCACCTAGGGAGGGCTTACTGTCACTGGGAGACCGGGATACCGTACTAGGAAAACACTACCAAGATGACTGCAGTTGTCCTAGCAAAACTGCATGTTGTACTGTTGTGGTAGCTTGCCTTCCTTCCAACCCCATCTCTGACAACCAAAGTGAAGAATGGTATCAGAAGTGTGGGTTTGCTGCTACGTGGTGTGTTGTGCTGCGTAGGGACCTGCGAGGCAGACCCGAGTGGAGAACTGTGATGTCCAGTTCTGCTGGTGGGAAACAGTAAGTGTCATCCTCCTCTGTATCTGGTACCGCCCCTGGGGAATTTGGCAGAAGGAGAAAATGAACCATTGTGAAAACTATCTTAGGACTTCTTTTAATTTCTCGTTAGCCTTTACTTCAGAATTATCTGATTTGGGTCAAATTAAAAAACAGTGGTTATTTCCTCAGGGGTCAACACCCTTGCCCTTTCTCCTTGCCAGGTCAGAATGGTGTTGTCTTTGTACAGGGTTGAGCAGGAGAGGGGAGATAGAGGCAGACTCCATACTGTGGAGTCCCGCTGTGTTGTGTACTGGGGATTTGGTCAGGGTCTGTAGACTTATTTTTCTTTTTTAATTCAAATAGAAAATGCAGGAAGACATGCAGTATCCTAAAGGAGGGGGTGCACTTTCAGTAGAGAAACCTTTTGCAGTTTATAGCGTTTAATACTATCTCAGTATCTAAGTGCTATGTCTAAAAGTAAATGTTGAAAATAAGGTACAGGTACTGCCTGCTTGGATAGGCAGAGTCTGAAGAGTCTTGCAAGAGTCTTTCTCCTGTTTGTTTCAGTGAGGCTGCAGGGCTTTAAATGTCAGTATGGAAAACTGTGTTCCTGTGCACAGTCCCAGGTGCTCTAGTATCATGAGAGTGAGGCCACAATATCTTCTACCATGTTGCATGACTCTGGGGTTAAGAGGTGCACGTGAAGGTCTAGTAACACAGGAGAGACGTATGAGCGAGGAAATGCAAGCTTTCACAGTCTAACAGCTGAGGTATAATTTGCACAATAGACTTGATCACTGGTCGTGCTTCAAAAACTTGGACAGCGCAGCTTCTTGGACTGGGCAAAGGACATCCTCCAAGGAGGTGCTTCACCGATGAGTCCCACGTGGAGAACTTCCCAACTTCCAGCTCTGTAACAGGGAGGCAAGAGGCTGGGACTTACCACTTGGAAATACCGCTTGCTTGGGTGGTGGTTTTGGCCGGACGTTTCTGTTGTCAATCGAAGCAGCCTTGCAATGTTTTGAGACCTGTGTTGTTGCATGTTCTGATTAAACATGCAGGTGGATTGCTTCAATAAACAAAGTGACTTTTCTTTTTGAAACATCCATGTCACGGACTGATGGTTTTCAGCCTAGGGGCTGGAAATTCCCAGAGGTCTGTGAAATCTTTTTAAGAAGCCTCTGAGAAGCAAAAGGAAAGAGAACCTATTGCTAGAAGGCTTGAATTTGCTGACTACTAAACATCTTTTTAGGATGAGGGGCTTGTAAATCAACAGCCACTGCCATAGAGTAAAAGCCCTGGTTTATATATATATTTTCAAGGCCAAAATTAACCTTATTTAATGACATGCAAAAATAAATAGAGAGCCTTTGGAAAAACCTTGTTTCCCAAAGTTTGTTGGCGGTTAAAACTAAAAGCCTTGGCTCTGTGAGTAGATCAGCATGGGTGAACTTCTGTGCTTACAGATCAAATTGCTGGATTGGGGCCTGCTCAGGAAATTCAAAAGCAAAAGGTTCCTGTGGCATTGCTCATAGGTCTTACTATATATGCAGTTGAACATAGCAAGTTACGTAACTTCTCGTTTTTCTGAAGTGAATAATAGGAATACGCTGCAGCCGTACCGTGCAGCCACGTCAAGGCCAGAGTTGGGAGGCTTCTTCACTGCTCCGCCATCTTTTAATTATTTTTACTCTTGAACCCTAACGCTACCCCATAGCTTAGCTCTTGGGGTTCTGCGTGTTTAATTTGTAAAAGCTCTTCGTTTCGCTAAACGAAGGAAAAAAGATTTCTCGGCGCAATAGCTCATGGGCATCCATTACCCTATAGACAGCTGGTGCTGTTTAACAAGTGAGGCCAAGAGCGTACGGAGCCGAATGCGCGCACATCCTTGCGGACGCTTGTGGCTGCTTGTGCTCCAGATGGCACTTCCAAATATATGTAACTTCATGAACTGACTGGTAAATCAACTCTTAATTGATTGGAAGCTTTAAACAGGGTAAGATTGAAACTATACAGACAAGGATTTCAAAGCTGAGCAGCTTTGGTGTTATTTGCCTCGACTTCACAGGGGAAAATCCATCGGGAAAGCATGGGATGTAAAAAAGCGCTCTTGTTTGCATTTGCCCTCTTTCATTTAAAGATGTAACTTGCTCTTTTAAATTTCCCTTGGGCTGGGAGCCAAATCGTGCTCCCTTGAAGACGATCACAAAGCGAACTTCATTGGAAATGGGATTGGGCTCCCAGCATGGAAAATAGCGATTCAAAAGAACTCTTTCTGGAGATTTATGAGCATATGAAAAGAGGGAGTTACAATGAGTTGTGTAGCTGCGTAGAAACTGTAATTACAGTGATCTCTGCAGTATTCAGGGGTAACTACATTTCTCTGCTGTCATTCAGGATACGGCCATCCTTCTTGCCAGAACAGGGTCCCCAAATTTCCTTTGCAGCATCCTTAGCATTGTTTTCCATCTGGTACTTGGCATCCTTCTGTCATCGGTGAGTAAGGGAAAGGCAAAGTGAGAGTGCCGTCCCTGCTGGGAGCAAAGTGCTGGGTGTGCAGTTACACAGTTGTGGTTGGAGCGGAGGAGGCATTCCCATCTCCCCTCTAGCTGTTCGCTTGCGCTGCTATTCACCCTGGTGTTGGTTTTGCTGTATGGGACTGTGCTGTGAACTAGGTCACGGAAAGGATCCAAGACAAAAGTGTGGCGACAGGGTGAAAAGGGATTTTTTTGTTGTTTTGTTTTCCAGCGGTACTGTTTGCTTGCTGAGAATTGTGTTGACACAACCGAGAGTGGTGAACCGTGGCGTGGAGGTGGAAGCTACTTACACCGGCTTTCTTGTCAACACCAGAATACAGTGCAACTGTACCCTCAGGCTGAAGGAGGTTTCTTTCACGCAGGGCCAGAAGCTCTGCAAACAGTCCATGCCTTCAGTGGCACCCTGCGAGATGTAATGATCCTTTGTGAAGCCATTTCAATTGGCTAAGTTGGGCTCTCAGTTCACACTTGTTTGTGGAGGGATGAGGCCCCAAATGATGGGGCTGCTTCTTTATGCAGCACAGTTGTCCTTGCCCAGAGCGGTATGGTAAGAATCATCATTAACAGTGATTTAGTAGTGGAAGTGTTTAAAGGCTGTGCTTAGTTTGGATATGGTTGTGCTATGTAGGATACGCGTACAGCTTGTCTTCTCTAGCTTTGCTAAGGCTCTAGTGGTGGGCACTATTGGGGTGGTGGCTAATCCAGGGCTGGCTTCTGTCTATGCCATTGAAAGAGCTCCAACCCAGAGATGTAGTTTAGCATGGTAGCTGTCTTTTGGTCCTCTCCCTACCTCTTCCCCAGTAGTTCCTGAAGCTTTTCTGGGATAAGGCTGGTCCCCTTCCTGCTGTAAAATAGACCAGGAGGTAGGTAACCTGCTTGGCTATGAGGAGTGTGTGTTTGGACTGTGCTCCTCCCTCCTTGGTTTCTTCATTTCATCCTGCTCAGACTGGTAGTGGTGGCTAGCTAGCAGCCCAGGCTATCCTTTGTTGGCCAAATCTAGGAAGCCTTGTTGACGATCAGCCTTGGCTGGGCCCCAGACAAAGGCAGTGGTGGTCTGCTTTTTCCAGTTGAGGTTGGGAAAGATATATTTTACTCCTGGCAGCCCTGTAACTGCCTTGGCAGGAAGATCTATTTAGCCACCATTGTGTCCTGCAGCTGGGGCCAGGAGGTGGTGCGGAGTCCCCAAGTTCATCGTATTGCTTTTGACAACAATCCAGGAGGCTTAACGTTTTTTGGGGGCCTTCTTGTTGACTTTTCACAGAGCTGTGTCAAAACTGTTGCTCTTGTTTGCACAGAAAATGAAAGTTGGCATGATCCAGCCTGCCCCGACGTTCCTGAGTTAGTCTTCCCGTGAGTCTGCTTTCTGTGCCTGGTGCCCAGCGCTGCCTTGCTTCACCCACCGTCGGCTGGGTGCTGTTGCTTGCTCGCGGTTCCTTGTCTAGGCAGCCCGTGCATTTCCACAGCAGCCTCTACCTGCTGAAGTGTTCTCCGATGTCTCCAGAGAAGTGTGGCCCTGTGCTGCTGGGGGTGAGAGGGGTCAGGAGAGGAGCTCTGTTCCCAGTCCCTGTCTCAGCTCTGATTCTTCTGTCTGGGAGCTGGGGGAAGATTCTGTTATGTGGTTAGAGGAAAAGGCTGGGAATTGATTCTTTCCTAGAAGCCCTAGGAATAACGTGTAACTCATGCTGATGTATGCCAGCAGCTCTCCTCGCGTTTTCCTATTCCTGTAATGTAGTATGTATTTGTGAAGGTAGTGGTTGTTATCAAAGGGACTCCGGTAACATCACAGTCAGTGGTTTAAACCTGTAATACTTGTTACCGCCTTTTGTACAACTGAGGGTGTGTGTTCCTGGTTTGTAGCGCCTAATGTTTGCGAGGTCCTAGGTAGCCATCTCCTCTGTTGGTATCATACCGCTTTTTGAAGGTAGGGGGGTGGTGGCCTCACCCCCATTTATCGGAGAAGGACAGACACAGAGGAAGGATTTTTTTCCAAGGCTGCCTAGCAGGACAGTAGCAGGACAGAGGTAAAAATCAGGTTTAATGAGTCCCAGCCTATTGCTGGAGCCGTAAGCTACAGGCTGTGTGCAAGTCTAGGGAGTTAACAAGTGTTAACATCATGTGTCCCAGGCGGGGGGATTTTTATTCCTGCTACAGTAATGATGCCATTTTCCAAACTGTGTCGTGCCTTGGCTTTGTGTCTTGCTGTGTTTAAATTCATCTTCATTCCTCCTCTCCCAAAACCAAGCCTTTCGTTCCCGTCCTTATTTGTCCTCCCTAGATTCTGGGCTGCTTTTAAGGAGCTTTCTCAAGGCATGATATGCCTTTAGAGCTTGGGAATTCCTGTACAGAAAAGGTGGTGTGTGTCCCCCCCCGCCTTCTCCTTTCCAAGAGCCCTGGCAAACCCAAGTGTTGTGCAAATACCTGCAGCTCCCAATGCAGTGGGAACGCTTCTTTAACGTCGTTGCAGATTGTGCCGCCAGCCAAGGAACCCTGTGGGGAAGAGGCTTCATTTTTTTGGCACGACTTGCATGTGGTAGAGCGCTCTGCTCGCTTACGAGCTTTTCTGGAGGTGTTAGTGGAGGAATCTTACAGCTGGAAAGAATAGTTGGCCAAATATACAGCCCAATTTCTGATGATGTCCCTCTGTCTGGGGAGGGAGAGGGCAGAAAGCAGTGGTTTATTGCCAACAGCTTTGAAAACTGCTGTGAGCAGAAAATAATGAAGGGATCTAATTTAATTTTAAAGCAGTCTTTTGCCTGCTCTGAAAGTACGGCATGGCTGTAGCCCTCCGTTCCACCAACGTTGGCTGGAGGCAGCAGTTGTCTGGGCAGGAGGCACGTGAGAGTGCTCCTTCGTGCCAAACGCTGGGCTGTGCCAAGGTGCCTCCGTCCGTAGCCACAACCCCTCCGTCTGCACCTCTTTACCATTTGCATGCGTTTCCCCAAACGGGTGACTAACTCCCCTCCTTTCCGTTTCTCTTCTCACCTAATGCAGGATGTGGGTTTGGAAAGCGCGGTGGCGTCTACCCTTTTTCCCCACAGGGTTCAGAGTTTTTGGCATGTCACTGTTGGGAATTGTTCTGATGTTGCCCTGCTCCTGTTCCAAAAACCGTGACCCTCTTCTGCCCTTTACGGATGGGACTTAAACTTTGGTTCCAAATGGAAGTACGTTGTAAGAAGTGTTGGCCCACATAAGCTAGATGTGATCTCTAATCAACTCTCCCCAGTGTTATTAGTATGTGTGTATATATAGGTATAATTTTTAATAAAATTCAATTCTTCAAGGCCCAAATTAGCTTCTGGAGGTAAAGGTTACAAAGAATGGGAGGTGCTCTTAGTGCTGTTGGTTGTATAGTAACTAATGCTTCTAAAATGGGCACACCTTGCAGTTGTGAAAACAAAGCAGGTTCAGACATGGTGGTCTGATCCTCTCCTGCATTTCTCCTAGGAAAGTCACCCTCACCCCCCGACCCCTTCCCCCTGTATACAGGCTATAATGCTGCTGTTCTGAATCGGGGGGTATTTGGGCTGTGCGTTACACAGGTGAAGAGATGGGAGTGTGGAAGTCAAGCCCGGTACTTTTTCTGGGCATGAAATGCTGTATCTAGGCTGCTGAGCCTTCTCCAAGTCACTGTCTTTTCCAGGCGACTTGCACTGTTTCTTCTGGATTTTTAGATGAATGGCTAGACTTTGCAAAACAGAGATATGTTATCAGCTTACTTGAAGCTCTACAAATGCATTAATTTCTCTAAACTGAAAAGAGAGAGATTGGCCAGGATGAGCTTGCAAATTGGACCCAGTATGATGAGCGGTGACACGTGGCCAGGGTGAGGGAATTGCCACAGTAGGAATTCTGTTTTGCTTTTCTTAGAGTGCACTTCCATGCCCATTTGTCTTTCCTTAGGTCAATTGTGAGGAGCTGAGCATCCTCCCTTCCCTCGTCTCTAATCGGATTCCTTGTAAATGAAGCTCACTCGCTCCCTGAGGACCAGACCTCACTGATGACTGGGAAGCAAAGAGTACCCAGGAAAGCACTTTTACCACGGACTCCACCTCAGGAGCACCAGGAACTCGTCTTCTAAGTAAAATCTGTGCCCCTTCTGTGCAGACTCAATGTCTGCTGCAATGGATACAGAATCGACATATTCGGGATACTCCCACTACTCAGGTCACTCCAAAAAAGCCCACAGACAAGGGTAAGGAAATGTTTATTTTTAATTACTTGCTACTCTAAGCTAGGACATGTCCTGTGGAAAAAAATTGTAAGCCAGGATGAAGTCAGTGGGGCCACAGCTCTGGAGGAGGTACATGTGGAGAGTCCTCATGAGGAAGCCAGTGAGGAGACTAGAAGCAATAATGCTGCTAATTGAATGATATTCAACCTGTTGGATGCTCGCTGAGGTCATGTATGGCCAGAAAGGTTGGGAAAGTGCCAGCAGAAGGAAAAGATCACTTACTACTGTACTTTAAGAGCAGAGTTATGAGTCGAGTCTCTGGGGAGAAGACGTGTCAGACTTCCTAAACTGATAATTGCCAATTGTTTTCTCTTCTGATGCCATTTCTTTATTGTGTAGCAATAAGGTTTCCTATCTCTCCCCACCATCCTCCTGGCTACTCCGTTGCTGGTGTGTTGGGTTTTTTTAATAGAATTTGAGTGGTACTTGAGTCCACAACAAGTCCTTTATCAGCATTGATTGGATTAGAAGTCAGGCTTTTCTGAACTTGAATAGCAAGTCCTCTCTGTTGTGGTAGTTCAGCAGCCTTAAAAAACATCTTGCTCTAAAACTTCTGATTACTTGGAAACATTATCCTTTTTTTCACTCCATCATCATTAGTTTTGCATGCAAAACATGTGCCACTTACAGGCTTTGCAACTTAGAACTGAGCTGGTCCAAAATAACTTTGCATTTCAGAAGCAATTATCCTGTGTGGTTGGAAAAAGAATTCTTCCGTGAAATGAGGTCTTTTTGCTCGCAATCCAGTTATTGAGTAAAACACCTCTTGTTTGCCTTTTCTCCCTTCTTTAATGCTCCCATCCCCAATATGGATTACCCTTTGAAGCTTAGAATGCCATGTGGAAAGATGCCTTCAAAGTTCCCAAAACAACATACAAAATCCTAGAGCTTCTTACTGTGAACAGGAAAGTCTCATCCCATGAAACCTTTGGGCTTTAGTAATTCCAAGAGAGATGCAATGGAGAGAGCAGAGCTGGGACACTGGATGCTCCTGAGCTTTAAGCTGATCCCTGAGCACAGTGAGGGTCTCTGGTGCAAAGGCTGCTTTCCTGTCCAGGTAGGAAGGGGAAAGAAAATATTGGTGAGCAGATTGGTGGGGCTTAACTCCTCTTGAGACATTCTCGGACGAGAAGCCATGAGGCCTACAAGGGTACTCTGGAAGTAAACACTACTCTGGTACCCTTGATGTTCTTGCTGTCTTTGTAAGAGGTTAACTGGAGGTTATTAACCAGTGGAAATAAACTTCACCAACTGTCCTGCAATGTTAAGGTCCTAGTTGATAAGACTCTACTTTGCAGGAACTAAAGCAGTCTTGATCAATTTTAACTGTACATCTCCCCATGAGACATTTTATTGCAGGTGGAGAGCTGTGTAGACCAATTAATCCCAAATGGGGTTACCAGTTGTTGGGAGAACACGACTTTCCTTTTCAAGTGTGGCACTGGCAGAAGCTGTTTTAAGAGAAGATGAGGTGGTGGGGATGTATCTCTGTCCCATTTGCTCCCCTCTCCAGTCACTGAGAAGGTAGACTGCCCCAGCCATCAGGCTGTAGGCTACTCTGGGCACGGTCCCTTTCAACCTCTTTCAAAGCTTGTTTTGTCACAGATTGAGTCAGTATTGATCAAGAGATGGGCAAGCATGACTACGACCTAACGCTCGGGGTGCCTGCTGCAGGTAGAGATGTAGCAGGTCCCAGACCCTGCTCCAGAAACTCTGGTAACGTTGTTCTCCTCTTGCTCTGTTTGGAAAAGGAGTCGGGACAGGCACAAATCGCCGCGAAGCAAAGATGGCAGCCGGTCTGAGAAGTCTGTCACTATCCAGACACCTCCTGCAGAGCCGCTGCTTGGGAACGATGCCTCTCGGGCGGAGGAGGGCCAGGTAAGGAGGGAGTGAAAGCAAACCTGGAGTGTGGTTTCTGGAACAGAGCATATGACTTCACCGATACGTGAGCAGGAAAAAGTGTTGCTCGCGTGCTGTTGGTAAAGAATCATGACTTATGGGTGCCCTTTATTCATGCATAAAGCCAAGGTCTCAATCAGTTTTGTTTTTTTCTGAGCGCATTATTTTTGACAGCACCAGTGCTGATGTGACTACACCTGGGGCACTAATTTGCCTCTTGTCTCCAGAGCATCACCTGCCAAGCTCTATAGAAACATCTGTTTCCATCATCTCTCTGTGCATTATTCAGGTCAACCCTTTCACCTGTATGTACACTTCTGTTTTTAAGCAGGATTTGCTCGAGGTAATCGCGTAAAGCACATTAGGACCAGGATCCCAGTAGGGAAAGGAGGCAAGAAATGTAAAACTAATGTGAAATAGCTGGGAAGGAGGGTGAACTCGGTGAAAGCTAGTGTATTAACACTGGGTTAGATAAAGAATGAAATAATGCTGGGTTTAGATTGCACATAGGATGGATCCAGTACGCTCTCTGCTCTAGCAGTTGATGTGAAGGTACATACTCATTTTCAAAGAATGGCTGATGCTGCAAGACACAGAATGCAGGATGTTTCAGTGCCTCCTGGGTTGGATTTGGGGTGTGTTAATTCTTGGCTGTGGGGCTCTACCAAAAAAAAAAACCCCAAAAAACTGACGCCCAGTTTCCACCCAAACTGTGTACGGTAGTACTTGTAACAGTATTCATGTAGCTACAGGTGGGCTCACTTCATGTACTGCCATTTGGTATTTTGTAATCAGATGCTTGTTTTCACGAGTATCAGCTATTACTTCAAATAGACTTAAAGGTGCTCGTGACCTTGTTTTCATGCAGACCTCCTCAATGTGAATTGAAACCAAAGCAAAATAAGTTGATGCATGAGCAAGACTTTTCTTCTAGGGAGCAGGGTGCCCTGGGTTGGGTCCAACAACTTTGTACCACTAGAGATTTAGACTCGTATTTCTACATAACTGCACATTTTTTTGCCTGTGCCACTTAAAGTGGGAAGAGCTGTTATAAGGGGTAGACTGAGACTAGGGTTGCCTGTTGTCTTCTAGGCTGTAGCCTTAAGCTGCTGTGGTGTTTCTGTCCCTTCTCTCTCCTGCACAGTTTCTCAGCTCATCAAATGGAGGAAACTATGCAGAGCTATTTCATGCATAAACATAAAATAGTTGAAATGCTTAGATTGCTTTACTGGAGACACTGGCAAACAGGGAAGTGTAATAGCATTATGCTGCCTTTCGGGACATACTACAATGCAGATATCTCTTCTGGGGACTCTGTTTTGGTGAGAAGTGACTCAAAAACCCCTCATATTAATTCAAGATGCTGTTTGTGGTTGGTCTGTCTCAAAACCCTACTGCTCTAGGCATGGGAGGTATTCATGTCTTGGAGTGCATTAGAAGTTAAATCCCTGGAGTTGTTCAAAGTAGTTGTGCTGCTTCTGTCTGCTCCTTTCCCAAAGATTCTTGAAGACTCTTTCCTCTAACTCTTTTAAAGAAGTGAATAAAGGTTTAAAATGTTGCCTGTTTCTGTAAAACAAAATGCTTTGATCAGCATGTGTAGCTGCAGAAGTCTGGGGGAAGGTGTAAATCCTACTAGTAACACGGGCTGCAGGAAAAGATACAGTCAGGAGGGTAGGAGGAAGAGCAAAACACGGCGCTTCTGAATGAGCATTGCAGCTACAAAGGTCTGAGGTGCCAAGCAGCAAAGCGCATACATTACCACTGCTTGGTGTGTATTTGTGGGAAGCATCAGAAGTCTTCATGTGCATGAGTCACTCCATCAGCAGCTGTGAGTCAAATCCATACATGTCAGTGTAACTCTTTGGCCGTGCCAGCACCAGGAAGGAGCAGTTGGAGGCATCGTGGGATGGGAGAACTAGCTTGCAGAAGCCCTCTGATACTAGCTAGGGAAGAAATGAGACTTTCAGAAAACGTAATGTAATCTGAAGCTTGACTATATGGCGGCTGTATTTCAGGTAAGCTTCTTTGCAACTGGGTGGCTTCTGACAATGTCCTGGATTCTAATACCAGAGCTACTTGGTAGTCTAGGATCCTCTAAATTTAAAGCCCCATACCTGAAAATATCCTCTTTGACCACCTGTGATTTGTTGGTTTAACTGAACTTTTATTAGTGTATGTCAGCTATTGAGGGCAGTGCTACTGTAGAGGAGAATAAAAGAAAACAAAGTGGAAGAACTTGCTGGAAGCGCAGTAATCTTCTGTCACGGATGGAAAAATAATGTGTGAACATGTTTTTGATTGTGTAACAACAACAACAACTGGCTTGAAACACTGAAATGAAAGTTTCCCTTCCAGGTGCTTCTGTGGTGCACTTGCGCCACAGAATTTGTGGGCTGTAAGAGTACCAGTCCTTGCCCTGCACATGGGAACTGATGATTACTGCAGTTTCCAAGAGTTATGTGATATTACTCGTTAAGTGTGCTGGAAGAAGAACTTCTAGGGTACAGTGAGTGGCATAGCAAGTTGATGTACCTGCTCTACAGTTACAGGTTTTTAACACTTATAGTCACTGGTTTGGACAAGTTGTTGTTGTTTCCAAACCTTTGTTAATTTTCAGGGTTGATTATTCAATATATTGAAGATACTGCTTTTGCTACATTTTTTTTTTTTCTGGGACTTGAGTTTGTTGTAGCAATCTTTTTCTAGGCAAGAAAAATAGAAGACCTGGAAGGAATAACCTTGATTGTTTCAATATTATTTTTGTTTATCTCTCTCTCCCTCAGGATGACAACTGGGGTGAGACCACGACAGCAATCACAGGCACCTCTGAGCACAGCATTTCCCAGGAGGACATTGCCCGGATCAGTAAGGATCTGGAGGACAGCGTTGGGTTGGACTGCAAACGTTACCTGGGCTTAACAGTGGCAGCTGTTCTCGGACTCCTTGTCTTCCTTACCCCCATCGCCTTCATTCTGTTACCCCAGATCCTGTGGCGGGATGATCTGGAGCCATGTGGTACTGTCTGTGAGGGACTGTTCATCTCTGTGGCGTTTAAACTCCTCATTCTTCTGATTGGGACCTGGGCTCTGTTTTTCCGCCAGCCTAAGGCAGATATACCAAGGGTGTTTGTGTTTCGGGCCCTTCTGTTGGTCCTGATATTCCTTTTTGTGTTTTCCTACTGGCTCTTTTACGGCGTTCGCATCTTGGACTCGAAGGACACCAACTACCAAGGAATAGTGCAGTACGCGGTGTCTCTGGTGGATGCTCTGCTCTTCATTCACTACCTGGCCATTGTGCTGCTGGAGCTGCGGCAGCTGCAGCCCATGTTCACTGTCAAGGTAGTGCGGTCAACAGATGGAGAGTCGCGATACTACAGCTTGGGGCACTTGAGGTAGGTACAAGCCCTTGAAGTCCAGCGATGTAGGTAAATGTGGCTATGCTGTAGCGCGAAGCATCAACTGCTTTTGTACATGTGATATCGCTGGTTTTCTGAATCCTCCCCCAGAGGACTCGTAGAGTCTCTCCAAAGTTACCAAACTGAACCAACCTCTCTTCCCCTCTGCGAGTGTGGGAGGGGTTGTCCCTGCTTCAGAGGGGTCCTGTGCATTTTTGTAAATGAAAAGAGCTGATGACACAACTTTAGGCTGGTCATTGGGCTAAGCCTGATGAGATCTTTTAAGATCCTTCTCTGGGCTTCTTGCTCTGCTCTGTCTGCTTGCTGGAGGAAAGGGGAGAGGCCTCCTTGTGTGGCTGGGGCTGGCTTGTGCTCTTTGGCTGTACAGGCCAGGCGCCACTTTGAGAGCAGCTCTTCAGGCCGCGCAGAGCATCGCTCCTCAGAGCCTTCTGGCAGCAGAGCGGTCCATGTGGCAGGGGCTGAAGGAAGAAGTAAGCGGCCCTGTCTGAGAAGGCATTCAGCAACCTGACGTGCTGTCGAAACGTCCATTTGTCCTCATTGCCCTGTGCAGCCAAGAGTCGTGCGAGGAATCCACATGAACATCCCTTGGGTCAGATCGAGCGCCATCATTTGGATCTTCATGTGTTTGTGCTCTGAAGCCTGTTACTGTGGCAGGCTGGGGCCGCCTTGAAGGACTTAGCCAGATAGCTACACCATGGGATCTGAAGGCTCCTCCCAGTGACTGGGGACTCTTTCCTTGTTTCCAAGATGGGCAGTTTTCCACAGTTTTGTGTTGGCTTGAGGGAAGTAGTGTTTAGTCCTGCTGAAGAAGTTGCCTTGATGCAGCCAAAATCTCCCAGCAGTTCAGGCATTTAGGAGTAATATTTTTAATGAGTACTGGGGCACACGTAGGTGCTTTTTTTCTGGCAATGCTATGCTGCTCCTGGTTTGGTTCTGTAGCGTGATGCTCTCTTTGTCATAGGTATGGATCAGTTTGATGGGTCAGATGTATCTGGGAGTGTTTGGGAGCTGTGCAAGATCTATAGGTATGACACATGCATGCCTGCTTCCACCTTCCTGCTGGGATTAATGCTTCCCTCAGCAAAGGTACAAAAAAGGACAGGTGTCTCAATCTCCTTAGTTCCTGTGTCCTGTGAAGCTCTCTAGAAATCTCTTGGTTCCTGTACCCTGTGAAGCTAGCAGCTGAGCTCTAAGATGATTCCCCAGACTGTATGTGCACATAAACATCTGTTCTGCTTATCCTGTCCAGACCCCTGTGGCATGCATATCTATTGCAGATGGAGAGATTAGTGTCTGGTGGTTTAAGTAGATGTAGGAACAGTCTCCTGCAGCCATTAGCTTAGCAATGGAATTGCTTTGAAGCAGATTTAGTGGTTGAAGCTCAAGTCTGGGAGTTGACTCCTGGGTGTTGTTTCTGGCTTAACGGAAGAACTCAAGGCCTTTTGGGTGAACTAGGTCTGGACTCTGCTATTATATTCCCTCTCTAAAATGTGAAGGAGAGCCCCTCTTCTGTAATGGAAGTGCTCCCATTGACTTAATAAAAGGTCACCTTCAGGGTTTTAAAAAAAATTAACTAATCTCTGCTAGTTTTCTTGTGAAACCAATTTTTTTTTTTAAACTTAAAAATTCCTCTGTGGTATGTGACAGATCCAGCGTAGCCTTTAAGACTAGGGAGATGAAGAGATGACTGCCAAACAGTTCCCGTGTGCCACAGCTTTGTGCCTTAAGGTGTGCCGGAGCAGTTCTCTCATAAGTGAATTCTGCACAGAAAGTTCAGTACGTGTATGTATATAAATATATACACACAGTGTGCAGGTTTGGTTTGAGAGAGTTTGCTGGTTTCTTGGTGGTAGACTGTGGGTTTGTGTTCAGAGGAATTAAGATCCTACACCTGCCAAAGTCTGCATGCCTGGCTTTAGCCATGTAAATAACCTTGCCATCGGAGGCAAAGAATTTGCTCGAGAATCAATGCCTAAATATTTAATAGCACATGTGTTAGAAACGGTGTTCTCTCTAATTCTCTTTGCAGCACGGTTTTGAAATGCCTTGGGTGATGCGAGGGCAGCAAAGAGTTGTAAAACCTAGGGTGAAATCTGAGATGTATGAAGAATTAATAACTTCTCATTTGTTGGCAAGCCAATTGCAACTCTGTTTGGCATATTGAATCCAAACCATGCAGCATGTAGATGCTTCAGTATCTTGTGTTACAGGAGAGTCTTGTCAAGCGTGTCTAATAATGGTAAACTAGTGTTGCTTTTTCCTTAGTTTCTGATAGATGAGTATAATGTGTATTGACACATGTTTTGAAGCCTATGTGTCTTTCCATCTTTACTAATGTAAAGGTAGAACTGTGTAGGTTTGATCAGTGGCCAAGTGTCTCCCAACTAAGGGAGAATTCATTCTCGCTTGCTTGCTGCGAGCAACAGGGAGAGTTACTTGCATGTAAATGGTAAGAGCTGCTGGTCTTGATACAGAGTGGGGCCCCAATGCAATAAACACTGTAAGAGGTGCGTGCACTTCTTATCTCCTTCAACTTCTAAAGGCTTAGGATTGCAAGATGTTTATGCAAAACATGAGAAATTTAGGAACCTTTGCACACCTTTGCAGCATAATTTTGCAAAGTTTCCATATAGGTCTTGATGTACTTGTCGGTGAAATGTCAGGCAGGGTCACCAGGGGCTGCCTTCTGCCTCTGGTTGGCTCTCTGGCTGAGGCACGGGGCTGGAATGGTAGATCTGTTGATGGGAAAATGTGGAGACATGCAGGGACAGTTTGGATTATTCAGGAAGACTGGAGAAGCAACCTTGTGGGTGTGTGCTGGAGAGGTGGTTGTAGCTATGATGGAGTATGCATATACTACTTGTTGCTGCCTCTGGGCTCTCCGTTTGCCACCATGCACGCTTGCCTCACCCCAGCACTTTTAAAGGGGTCTTAGGTTGTGGGCTGCCACCTGGAAGGAGGAAGCATGCTTTAACAGGTATAGCAATCTGACTGCCTCCTGAAATCAAAACCTTGCTGCCTCAGTCCAGCCTTTTGTCCTCTTCATGCTCCCAAATATCTTAAAAGTTTTGCTCCCTGGCTGTCCGTGGAGTCTGTCTTCCTCAACGGTCCAGTGTGCTCTGGAGAAGCTGGTGGTGAGAAGGCCCTTGAGACTTCTTATCTTGTTCAGTGTTGATTCTTGGAGTAGCTCTGTATTTTCCACAGGAAAATTGTTGATATCCACCTTTTTAATCCAAGGTGGAACCTTTCAAATTCTAGGTCTTTTCTGATGTGGCAGAGGGAGCTGCTATGTAAGTATGAGGAAAACAGGCTTTCTAGGAAGAAGGGGGAAAAAAAACAATAGCTCGACCACCCTTCTGGAAAACCATGTTTTTGCCAGGCAGGGTACAGACAGGATTTTCCAGCCTCCCTGGCTCCAAACATAGCAAAGAAGCTGAAAGTGCTGAGTTAGGTATTCTACTCCATCCCCGAGGGCCCTAGATCCAGGAGGGTAAGCATATTTGGGAGTAGTTCCCCAAATTCATATTATAATCAACCTATTAATAGGCAGGCTTGGTCCCACCCCCAGCACTTTGGCTGTAACTTTTCTTCTGGGAGGCTTGACTGCCAAAACGAGCGTTCCCTTTGGCATCGATTCAGGAGCTTGGGGGGGAGGTAAAAATTAAATTGGAGTCCCAATGAGCCTGGTGCCAAGTCTCAGCTCACTGACTGCTCTGCTGCTCCTGGTAGTAAGGGTTGCCACGCAGGGGGAATGCTTTGTGGTGGTACATATGGATAGAGAGCAGGGAATAGAGTAGACGCAAGAAAGGTCGAGCCTGAGAAAATGTGAGAGAGGTTGGGTGGGGATGCTGGCGAGACTTTTGAAAGCAACAACAAAGGGAAACAAAGGTGGGGGAGAGTGACGGTAGATAACTTTCCTGTTGAAAGGCTGATAGTTTTGTGAGCTGAGGCTTGGATTTGCAGCTGAGGCTTTGGTTTGTCCCTATGGACAGCTGTCCCTGATGGCACCTGTCATCCACAGTTCAGTTCCTCCTAGATGGCTCAGAAACTACGTAGGAAGGGTGTTGCAGGAGAAAACACACCTCTTCTGTAGTTAGGGTGCTAAACATATTCCCTTCCTGGCCAGTGAACACTCTTTCCCCACCCTAGAGCTTTGCCAGTCTAGACAGCTCAAGAAAATGAATGGCTTCAAACACGTGTGGTAATTACTGATCTTACACATAGACTGAATGTTGGGCTCCAGTATAGTCTTGGCTGTCGGAAGTTAGAAATGTCTGAGGGTGGGTCTGTCTTCTCCTTTTTGCTCATCCCTGCAGTAGGGATATGAGGAGCAGGGCCACGATTGTCATGTGTTGGGCTGTATGAATTACTGAGAGCTGCAGTCTGCTTTTCTGTCCTCCCTGGCATGGGCTTGCCTTTATGAACCAGCTGGCTGGGAACCTCATAGGGAGGCCTTTGGAATCAGGGTGCAGCTTTTGCAGATGGCTGCGAGCTGGTTTATGTCCTCTGTCCATCTAGTCGAGAAAGCTTAGTACTCAGAAATAGCAGCTCTGTATGGAAAAAGTCTGTTAGAGCATTGCATGTACCCTTGTTACCCATCTGCATTTGGATGGATGTTTGCTGAACTGTGGTTTAAAAATCCAGGAAGGGAACGGCTGCTTCCTCAAAACAGGTACCTGTCTCTGAAGGGCCTGTACCTTCCCTGCAGAAACTATCAGTATCTTATTGAGAAATCTCATGGTTTGCACATGCTCACAAAACTAAGTAGATGCATACATGTTTTGTGGAAGGGGAAAACATTCAGCCTGTCTCCCAGTTGAACTGGAGGCAGCAGAGTAGCTGATCCTTAGGTGGTGCTTGAGCCCTTACCTTTAATACAAACCAGAGCTGAAACAGAATTGCATGGTGGAAGCTGATGCCACTTTTGACCCAGCTGCTTTGGGTTGGCAGTCTTGTATCTGTTGAACCTGTTGCTTATAAAACTGATCTCTAGGCTGTCTGTATTTACTCATCTAATCTGATGAGCACTCTCTTGTCTGTGTCCCTTGGTGCCACTGGGACTGTGTTCCCCAGTGAGGGACTACCTGGAACGCTAAGGAGTGGGAATAAGCTGCTTCATACTCCAGCCTGCATTTGCAAGCCTTGCACATCTGACCTTGCAATAGTGAGGTGTTGCTCAAATATGCCTCCCCTTATCAAGGGTGGAATTGTTCTAATTAAAAACACCTGGTCAACATTTGAACTGTACGGAGAGCTCTTGCCTGGAGTTGTGTCAACACTTCTCTCTAGGTTATGTTACCCTAAAATCTCCCTACCCCCCAAAAGGAAAGTTTCCATGGCATATAGACACCTTTGTTTCTAGCGTGGTGAAACACATCAGCTTAACCACGGGTTTAGGAAGCTGGATCTCTTGCCTGAGGCAAGAGCTGCTGAAATCGTGCTGCTTTCTGGTGAAGGAACTTCATAATGTGTGTCTAATTGCATTGGTCATTCGTAGTGTGACTGATCCCGCACACCTGTGGGCCATTTCGATTTCCAGTCGGTGGGACTGCAGAGCAAGCATTGGGGCACAGTAGTGCAATGCTGTACCTGCCTGGCTAAATCCTGCTGGAGGCACTCTGGGCTTGTGCGCTTCTTCCTTCAACCCTGCACGCAGTTTGCTTGGTCTGCGTTCCCAGGGACTAGAGGAATTACTTTGACCCTCCTTTCTCCTTGGGGTTTCTTCAACCCTCACCGTCTTCCATGGTGATAAACACTGTGACAGAAGAGATTGAGCTGATGAGTTTTTACCTTGTTCTGTAGCAAAACATCTTATTAACTGTCCTGCTGCCTTGATTACAGGAGCTTCCTAGAACAGCATATTCCATAGACTGAGACTTTGCAGAGCAGCTCTGTCGCCAGAGCCTCCAGCCTGTGTGAAATCAGCCTCATTCCTGAATGCATTTTCTCTGTCCTGAAATCTGTACAAGGTGCCCCGATGAGCATTTGTGTGAGTGTCCCCCACCCCCACCCATCACCAAACCTGATGAGCACCAGCATTAAATAGTCTCTCCTCCCAAGGAGTTCTGGCATAGCTGGCTAAATGGGTGTTAATTGCATCTGCAAGTGTGAAGCTCCTGAAGAAACTAAGTGGTCTGCTCTGGAGCAGCTTCTTTAGCACTAGCTGAGAGGTGTCAGACTTGTGACCTCCAAGCCAATGTCTTTCCAGCAGCACTTCACATAACTGGGTGTTTACAACCACCTTTTTGCAACTCATCATCTCTGCAGCTGGGCTGCTTCTCTGCACTCCCATTCCTGAGCTCGCAGAACTCTCTGTCCACAGCTGTGTGGCATGGGCAGTTGAGCATTAGCACCCTTCAAACACCCCATGCCATGGAGTAGCCACGGAGTAGGGAAGGAAGGTCTGATTTGGTGCTGAATGAATAACGACTTAATAGGAAAAGACTCCCAACTGCATTCTTAGTCATTCTTAGTCACAGGCTATACCTTTCTCCCTCCCATCTGTGTCTGCTGCCTTGCTTCCAGGAGGATGGTGCTGCAGAGAGCGGTTTACCTGATTGGTTTTGCCATGAGGGTACCTGTGGAATTCCAGAAGGGAATTTTCCAGTAGCCTCTAAAAAAATGCGTGCTGTTCCCTGCAGAGCAGGGAGCAGTCTCCTTTGATGCTCCAGATGAGTTATGGGAATGGTGCCTTGTTCTGTTTTACGAGGGTCTGTCTGATGGTGCATGGGATGTGTTGTCAGCCAAGGCCAGATAGTACATCTTACTTGGGTCAGAGCAACACCTCATTAAGAGGATGTTTGTTTGTGACAGTAGTGAACAGCAGGCTCCGGGAGTGCCAGGTGCTTCTCATTAGAGGGGAGGGGAAAGTCTAGGATGGACTGTCAGTATCTGACTGCGTGCACAGCTCGTCTGGGAGTTTGTGATGTGGTAAAGCCTGTCTCCCAAAGCCTGGGAGGGCTCTGCTTTTCTGAAAGGAGCATGTTTTCCTAGCCTCTTGCCTTTCTGCATATGCTTTTCTTGATCTTTGGTCACCTCCACCGCCCCTTGTGCACACACGGCCTCTCCTCTCCACCGGGATAAGCGTGGAATTAAGTGTACTAGGCCCAAGTACCAGTCATATTGTGCTCCTGCAAATGCACCAGGCAGCGATGGCAAGTGATGCAGGGTGATTGCTATACCCTGGAGCGATCTCACATTTTTGGAATACTTAATACTTTAAAAGTTTACAAGCCTACTTTGTAAGTGAAGGGCCTGCTGTCAATTATTAATCCCCCTGGCTAGTACGGTATTACTTGCTCCCTGATGGGGAGCTGCTAGGCTTCATCCTTCTGAAAGAGATGGTGTGGAGGAAATGCCATTGGTTTCATCTGCAGGGATTTCCCTTCTTGTTGGTTTGTCTTTCAAAATCAACACTGCCCAGAAGTACAAGAACAGCATGCACTCCAGCCTACCCTGTACTTAAGGGGTTTGTCATGTAATTTCTTTTCCCTTGTTGTCAGTGCCCTCCAAATCGCCTGTGTGTGCCACCCACAGAGACAGATGGTCTCCCTAAGCTGCTGAACAAATTTTGTGGCTGTGAAGATACTTTTATCTTCAAATGCTGCAAAAAAAAAAAAAATCCACCCCCTCAACCTTTGACATCTGTTTCTTGTGGTGAATGATGAAATACAAATATTCTGCAAAGGAGTGAGCTGTGTGCCCTTTGGGGGAAAGGAGGAGGCTCACTTTTAATAAAAAAGTGCAAGAAATTGTGAATTTACGGTTCTCGTACAGCACAACCAAGTAATATGTCCAAGAAAACTGGAAGCTAATTCCTGACCCTACCATGAAAGAATAAGGAAGAGTTAATAGGGAGCTGGGTGGTAGTAAAGTAATTAATTTTTTTTGTTTTCTTACTACAAAACTGAGGGCAATATTTTTCACTTATAACTTGATTGCCCCTCCAGTACTTGCTCCCCTTAAATGAACCTCTGTGCTTAAATTCCCCTTGTGCTGTTTAGGTCAAGTGGGGACCTCAGCTGACAGTTTGAGGAGAACTATTCCCCAGCTGGCAGCAGAACAGGCTCCTGGCACAGCAGTAAGGACCATAGCTGCGGTTTAGGGGCTGCCGACTCCCGCTTGCGCTCCTGCAGTCCTGGCGGAGGGTCATCTGCATCCTTGTTGGGGCGGGATTTTTGACGCTCAGCTCGGAACTGCAGACCATGTCCCTGCAGCCCCAGCATTGTTTGTAGGGTCACTGGGTGCTGGCTATAAAATGAGGTGGCTCTTGCTTGTGCAAAGCCTGCTGGCGTGGAGCTGAGTGGGGGATACCCTATGGCAGAGGGATGCTGTGCAGGGAGGGCTGGGCTGTAGTTTGAGAGCGCTGATGTTCCTCTGTGTGCAAGGGTCTGCTAGCAGGTAGCATTGATGCTACCTCTTCAGGCCTATCCGTGTGGGCTTGCAGGGAAATAACGCTCTGATGTATTGCGAGAGAAATCCTAGAAGAAGTTGAAGCTGCTGTGTTGACTCAAATGGCAAACTTCACTCAAAGTCTGGCCGCGTTAATCCTGTCCCCTGCTGGGGGTCAAGTAAGAGGTGGTCCTCTTTCCTGAGAGAGCACCCTACCAGGCTGCCGTTGGAACAAGAGCTGAATACTGATGTTTCATGGCAGCAGCATCTAAATGTAAAGTCCTATTACAGCACTGAAGTTGTGCTGCCAGAAGCTTTGAACACTTTCTTTCTGTTGTTTTCTTGGAATTAAAGTTGCATTTCTTAGCTTTTACTTAACCACCACTTCGGCCCCCCCAACCAAACAACCAAAAAAAACCCCCACCCCACCCTTAGTTACTTCATAACTATTAATGTAACTTGAATTCCTTGTCTGAAGACTCTGGCCTTATTTGATGCATGGTCTGGCTTTAAATTATCTTTTGAAAATGTAGACTCTTTATAAACTTCTTGCCATACCTGCCAGTTCCTGCATATTTTTTTTTTTTCTTTTGAGGCTCAGACTAATCAGAGGCATAGCATACATGTATGTTGGGAAGAGGAAATGCATTGCTGTCACAGATTATGCTGCTCCCAGGGACTGGAAATAGTAATCCAGGGTACCGTGTATTGCCAGCTGCTGCAAGGTTCCTAGGCACTTGAGCGGATCATGAGCTCGAGTTGGAGGCGAACGGGTGCCCTGGAGCTCAGGGCTCGAGAGTCTGGTATTTCATCCCTTATGTGTCTGCACTAAGTGCCTGTTTCACTCTTGCATGGAGGGTAAGCTCTTGGTCTTGCTTCCAACTCCTGTGTACAGAAGGTAAAGCACACCTTGGTGTCGTCCTGTCCCCCCTGGCTTGTTTGAAGCTCCTTAAATCCTAAATACAACCTCAGTTGTGTAGAAACTTTTCAAACAGGTTAAGCCTCCCTCATAAATAGTTGGTACACTCCTCAATTACATAAATTTTTGATCATAGTTTCACATCACTTCTTAAACTAATGCTGCTGCAAAAAACTATCCTGTCAACAATCTTGATTCTTCCCTCACCCCTCCCAAAGAAATCTTGTCTGGTTGCACGTGGATCTGAATGGTGGAACTGGTAATTTATCTCTATTATCTGTATAGCTTTTTAGTTTGTGTTTCTCTTTCTCCCTGGATTATTTTGCCCAGCTCAATTTCTGCAGACTTTTTAACTGTCCTTCTGGTGCTTAATGTGTACAAAGGTGTGACACGAGGCAGAGGGGAAGAGGCAGGACCACCCCCTCTCGTGGCAGTGATGGTTTCAGTGGAAGCAGTCCTGCTGCCTGCATGAAGAGAGAGGTTGCACATGTGCATTGCAACAGTCTGCCTGCAGAGCAGGAGCGGTCCTTGGTGGTGTGGGGCTCTGTCTGCAAAGGTGTGCTCCTCTGCTGAGCTTGGGGAAAGGAGAGCATCGAATCCTTGCTTCTCCTCCCCTACCCAGCAGGCCTACAGGGGACCAGCTGTGGCCCAGACACGAGGGACAGGTCCCGTGTCCCAGGCCACATCCTTTAAGGTGCAGAGCTGGACATGGCGTATCCCATGGCAGCTTATTGTTGTGGGCTTGGTGTACAGTCCGATCACCAGCTGCGAGATCGGACTCTAAATTATGATCTGGAGCTGTGTGAGTCTCCTTCTGTGGGGCTCATTGGCCTCAACAGTCTGCTCAGCTGTGGAGATCTTAACTGTAATGTCGACTTCAGCAGTGTCCCTGACTCTTTCAAATCAGTCATGGGTCTGTGTAGAGTTGAGTGCGGACAAGTGGAGCCTTCTTGGGCTGCCGGCGGCTGGGTGCAACACCCGCAGGTGCCCGGGGAAGCCGACTTGCCCCTGCTCTGTCAGCACCTGCGTCTATCTGGTGTGCCTGTATCTGCCATACTGTGCAGGTTCGTGAGGACAGCTCGGCAGCAGCTTCCTCCCATTATCTTTTCACTTCAGTTGTCCCCTTTGTACTCTTCTCTCACTGTCCTCCTTCCCAACCTGCCAATTTACTCGATAGATAAAGGAAGCCTTTCACAGCTTTGGCCTTGCTTCGGTGTGAGCAGATGGTAGTTGTTTGGGTGTTTTTTCTCCTAAATAAGCAAGTTAGTATTCTCACTAGCTCCCTTGAGGACACCCCGCCACTTCGCAAAACTGTGACGTGGAGGCAGACTACTTGGTGTGCTGGCAGTGTGCTTGGAAAACCCATTTCTGAGCTCTGGCACGTGGATCCCACTGCCCTCCGGATCTGATTCAACTACTGCCGGCTCCTGAGGGTGCTGGGTTGAGCTTGTGTTGTGGAAGTCCGGCCAGGCGTTGGTTCAGCTCGCTGTGGATGTCTGGGATGTGGTGGAGATGTGGCGGGGCATGGGCAGCTTCTTTGTTCTCATCTTTTTCCTCTGCGTTGTAGCAGACCTTGGGGCAATGAGGCGCTGGTAGCGAGGGCTAGCTCTCTGCTTGATGAGAAGGTATCGCCTTTGCCTGTTTGAATGTGTTATATATGATCAAAGGGAAGTGGCTGTCTCTAGTTTGAGAGCTGTTGGGGCATCTGCATGTGGTTATTGGTGTCTGAGGAACTGGTTGAAATCTCGCTTAAGCTGTTAGTGCCTGAAAGCTGCTGTTGTCCACTGGCTAATCTGTGAGCTATACCGTTTGGATTTAGTGGTTCTGCTAGGTGTCTGCGTGGTGAGTAAGTGCTTGAAAACAACCCCCCACACACGCTGTTCGTCTTGGAGAGGTGGTCTTGGCATAGGAGGATGCGAGTGGTTTGCTTTGGAGTCTGCTCTCCTGGCAGCTGGCTTCCTCAGCCTTCTGGGGGAGAGGTTTGTCGTGCTGCGTGCTCAGGCTTTCACAAGCTGCTCTTTCAGATGCAGCTCCTGAAGCTGCTCTTGTTGTACGCTCACATACCCGTCCCAGTGGATGGGCTGAGGTAATAAGTGCAACGTACCTTTGCCGCATGCTAACAAACTCCCCTTTGCTGTTCTGTGAGGGGGCTGGAAGACAGCCTTTCTGGTTACCTAGGCTGACCCCTTGCAATAACGCACCCTAGAACTGCATACAGTGAACCTGGGAAGAAGCTTAGGGCTTAGCAAGGGCTTAAGTCTTTCCTTTCTTGTGAAGAGGGTCCCCTCCCTCCCATAGGAAGCTCTTCTGGTGCTCCGGGACCTCCGTTGTTCCTAAAACTTACATTAGGCTTTTGCAGTTTATTTCATATTCTATCTATTGAATATTATGTCAGAGGTAACAAGTGTCCCCATGATCTTTGCCTCGCTTGGCACTGTATGCTGTGAAATGAGATGTTAAATGTGTTACTGAGGAAGAGAAGTGTGGTGCTGTCACAGTATCTGACCTCAACACAGAGGCTGTGTTTTCTTGGTAAATCATATTATGGGACCTTTTGGACCACTCTTCAAGTGAGAGGATTGCGCTCTCCTCTTCCTCCTCACCATATATTGCCAATAGTGTCTTGGATTTTTGTCCTGGCTGATTATACTAGCTGCCACCTTCAGCTGTTGGAAATGGAAGCAAGGGCAGTGCGGCTGTTGGGAAAGCATTCATCAAAATTTGAAGTTCTACCAATAAAGGTGACTGGGGAAAAACATTCAGCCTGTGTGCTGGTACCCTAAAGACCAGTTAACTTCCTGAAGTATCAGGCTGGAAAGTTTCTCAGAAGGAGAACTTCAACGGGAGCGTGCCTGTGGGTTTACTGGGGTTTTATAGCTGCTTGCTAAAACTTAGCACTCTGTACTTCTGTAGAAGCATCTTCTTAGTACTGGCCTGGGAATACTTTTATAGGGTTCTTCAGGGAGGCTTAAGTAAGTAGTTTGTTTGGGTTGTATGACATAAAGGAGTAGATTTCCCTCCCACCCCTCCAAAGTTTGGTCATACCCTCCAGTAAAATACTCTATTTTAAAAGCTCCCATTTCCATACTCGCAGCTTCTCTTCCACATAAAAAGATTAGAATGTAACAGGGATCTTAATAGTAGTCTTGCAGGGGTCCTTTTCTTTTTCGTCCATACTGGAGGGTTTTGGTGAGGCTGCTATTGAGGAAAACAAACAAAAAAAAAAACCAACCTGAAAATGAATCTTACTCTCCCCTTCTTATTCAGAAAAACTGTACATTGAAATCCCTTCTGCATCAGCTGTATTGCTCAGCTGCTGCGTTGATTCTGGTTTTTGTCTCGCAAAACATGAGACTTGGCATAGAGCATGTTTGTGTGTTGGAGAGCACTGTCTTGGACCATGCAGAGCAGAAAAGGGGAGATCTGTGGCTAGAAACCAGGCTGGTGCTCTCCTTAAACTTACAGCACTCATGTGACAGTTGTTCAGATGTCCAGTGTTGGGGGGGATAGACACACACTTAAATTCCTGTTCTTTTTAATTTTTTGAAAAAAGGCTGGGAGGGGAGAGAACAGATGGGGACTGGTTGCTGCAAAACTGTGGGACAAACCCTGTGTGTGTGTTTGGGCTCCGTATAAATTGCACCATTAATGGATGGATGTTCGCTTCCTTGGGGGCAGCAGCCGTGCCATCATCACAGGGACAACTGGTTACTAGGCTGAGGTTTCCTTCTCTTCCCCAATAAAGGCTTGACCTTGCAAATTCTCTTCCCTGCCTGACCAAATGCCAGAAGTTGGGTATCTAAAACAAACTCGCTGCGTCCTGGTCGCCTGGTGCCTGTTCCAGGGAGGGCAAGGATTGCCCTTGCCTGCCTTAGCCAAGCAGAGACTTCAGTTGTGGTTGTCTGACAAGAAAATGTGGTTTTCCTGTTCCTAGGGGCTGTGGTCTTGTTCACTTGACTCTACCAAACTAAAATGCTGTTGTAGTTACGACGATCAAAAGGCATTTTGCTGCTCTGCTTGTTTGGCCACAGCTGCTGAAGGAGTTCCTTGTCTTGGCATCTCTGCCGAGATCTGACTCCGGCTCTGTTTACTGGAGAGGACAAAACTGTAGCTAAGGCACTGGTGCTACAGCCGGTGCTGCAAGGCCCTTCTGCACGACCTCGGTCCTCTCGGGAGCCTTGCTTCAAGGTGATGCTTGGGAAGGACAGCGAGTACCAAATCCCTCGCGCTCTGCCAGCTCGCAGGAGACAGCCCCTGGCGTGGCAGTGCTGCCCAGGGAGCGTCTCTCTGGGCAGCCTGCGCTGGCCTCACCCCTAGCTATGGTAGGCGCAGAGCAGGGTAGCAAGTCTATTAGAGGATGGTGGAAATATCTTCGGTAACAGTTTGCAGCAGGGATGTTGTTGGTGCGGGAAGCATTTTCCTTTTGCATTTCAGTTGTGCGTTTCCAGTTTTATTTCTGAGGCTTTGGTCCTTGTGACTTTGCTTTGGAAGAGCAGTCAAGGGTGTTGAGGGACCAGGAGCTCAAGCCCCAGCTCTGTGCCTTGCAGAAGAGTATGTGAAGGAAAGGCGTTTTCTGGGAGGGAGATGTGATTATAGGGCGCTTCTGGGGCGGTGCAGAACTTTTCCCGAGCCTGTTGGGTGTGAACTGACAGCATTTCTTACTCTCTAGCTGTGCTGTGGATGTGTAGCTCAGCACTCCAGGAGACTCAGCATCTCTTGCAGTAGATAAGCTTGATGCAGTTGTAGGCTGGAGACAGCCGGTAAGGCAAAGCCGGCTCTGCATGAAAGGTTGCTTTGTGCAATCCTTGCTCAGCTTTGAGGTGGCAAAGCTTCCCAACTGGCTGTGGCATGTGTTTAGTGTGCCCAGAGACCTTGGCTTGTTTTGATGCTGTGTGTCTGTTCTAGAGCATGAAAAAAACCTGTGGAGAGGAGTCTGTGTTGTGAACCACTTGATTAAATAGCCCCAGGCTTACTCTGCTCTCAGCCGTCAATTAGCACAGCAGTGATCAGGCCTCTCTGACTATCCCTGTGGATTTTAGGTGTGTGGCCTAAACTCTGATGCTACAGGGTTTGCATCCATAGCAAGGTAAGGAAATGGGTGCTCTGGCAGCAAGCAGCTCGTCTCTTTCTGGATGTGTACTTATATCTATATCTGTTGCAAAACCATGAGGCACTCCTCTGCCTTCGATGACAAGCAGTGTCTAGCTGATGGTTGGTATAGTACCATGACAGGCTACATTTCTAGCTTAGCAGGAAAGCATGAAAGTGCAAAAACCATGTGAATGATGGTTGCTGCAGCCTGCTGGGTTTGGCCCTAGTGTGGCCAATGGCAACTCTGGGTGTAGAGGTGTGGCTTCAATCTTTTTTATTTTTTTTTTTCTTCTCCTCATATTCTTTTTCACTAACCCTTTCCTACCACTTCAGTAGACTCAAAACCCTTTTTCTAGAAACCAGCAGGGCCCAAAGCCAGTATTTTGATTATATAAACAGGCTTCTTTCCTTGTGCTTTGCTTCAGTATAGCACTGGCTTGTTTTTCTGGAAATCCCCTAAAAAGCCAATTTCAGTATTGGTGTAACTATGTCACAGAAGGCAAATACAAAGCTAAAGCAGCCTCTGAGCTACAGAGTATGGCAAGACCTCAAATATCAAAAATCCCATGTAGCAGCAAGTATTCAGGCGAAACTGTTCCTGACGTACCTTTTGAGAGAAAAAAAAATTGGCAATAGTTGCTGCCTTTGTGTCACATAGTCCCCTCCTCCACTTCCTTGGATGCCCTGTAAAAGTTAATTCATTACTGTTTGTAAAGGACTCTGCATTTCTCTACTGCCAAATGCCACTGAAGTACTCTGTGCTTCTGTTGGATCTGCTTGTTTGCTTTCCTGTTGGCAGTGTGCTGTGACATGGCCTTCTTCAGGGTAGTAATAATAATAGTTAAAAAAAACCCCAACCATACAAAATGCTCTACACTTTGTTGTTTTGCCTTACCGATATTGCCTATAAGGAAAACAGGCTTTCCAGTAGGTCACTGGCCTATGCAAGAGTGTTTTGGTTTTCTTTCCCCTCATGTCTTCCGAGTCTGAACTGTTGCATGAAAATGCTTTTCGTGTCCTGATACTTTTCTGTGTTCTGGTAGTTTGTTAGAATGCCTGAAATATAATGGACTGCCAGGTACTCCTTGTAGGCCGTGAGGATCCTCACTCTGACTGTCTCTAAACAGGCGATTAAGTATTGAAGCTTCCAGTTCACTTTCTTCCTGCCCCTCCCCATTCTTTCAAGATTGTAAATGCAAGGAAAGCCTCGGTTTGCTGAAGTGCGGGGTGAATGAATGCAGTGACCGACATGGTGCTGAACTCCTCCTGAGACACTGCTGCAAGAAAACAGCCTCCGAACACGGGCTCCGGGAAGGCTGCCAGTTTCCATTCCCCTCGGAGCTGGCGTGTGGGTGGAGAGGAGGCTTGCTGCAGCCGCTGCACCTTGCTCGCAAGGCAGCAGAGGGTCTGCCCTGCAGTGGAAAGTCCCAAAAAACTGAATTTATGTTGGGAGAGAGTAGGCTTCCTTAGCGTTTTGCTTTGCTCCTACTTGCTCCTCAGGGCTGCTCGGGCTGTTTATCCTCTTGCAGTTAGCCTCCTCCTTGCTGATTGTGTTGCACAAGTGCGCTGGGTCCCTTCCTGCTGGGCTTGGATGGCTGCGTGTGTTTGGGGGGGCTCTTGTTGCCTTGCAGCTCCCACGTGGGGCAGGGCTGGCTGTCCTGCGCTGTGCGGGGTGAGGCTTCAGCTTCCTCTTGATGTGGGTGAAGAGGTTGAGCAACACAGCCCAGAAGGCTCTGATTCAGCCTTCTCACTCTTCCTAATTACTGTGACCCTTCTAATTTTCTTGTCCGCAGCATCTTCTCTTTAATTCTTTTTTTTTTTTTTCCTTAAAAGAGAATTTGAAGAGTCACAGTCCAGCTGTCTTCCTAACCTGCCATGCTTAGGATGGACTACATGAGGACAGAAATGAGCTGGTAGAAATTTAGGAGACTGATGTTTAATTACAGTTCTCTCCCTAGAGAGCAGACCCTCTGTGTGATTGGGGTATCTTGTATGTGGGACTGGGCCTGTACTGGATTTGCATCAGAATAAATAGCTGGGCTTTAATTTTCAGGGCAATGATGATTGCTTATTGCAACGTAAAAGCTTTATTGTGTTTGGATTTTTGGGTGCACGTGCCAATGAATTGGTGGAGTAGGTTATTTAGTGAGGGGATGGAAGGGATAGTGGATGGGGAAATCATCAGCATCCTGATGATAATGTTCTGTGTAGGGTTCAGGGAAAATGTGTATGTATTAAAATAAATTATTCTCTCCTGTGATGCATTGTGCTTTGTCCTGCTGGTCAATGGAGCACCTCCCAAACATTTCCCACTGCTGGGTTGGAAGTCCCAATGCTGTCTGAAATGAGTGCAGTGTATTAGCAGAGTATAACTCTATTCATTTTTATCTTCTTCTTGTTTTCAGTTGGTCCTAGTTTTCCAAACATTGCCTTTTGAGATTAAACTCTATGGAGTTTTACCTTCCTGGGAAGCAGACATGGAAAAACTCGGTCACGTTTGAATGCAGTCAGAAGGGGGAATATGTGCTGCTGCCACATGACTTCTTTTATGAAAGTTTGTTTTTAAGCTGCAGCAAATTCACAGTGGAAATCAGAAGTTTGGCAGGGAGAGAGAAACCGACTTTCACTTGTTCTTTGTCAGCGCCTATATGTGTGTGGCAGTGGGTCAGTCTGTATTACTTCATTAAAGGAAGATTATTTCCTTGATTGAAGAGTGGCTTTTTATTACATATCAGTAGCTGAGTGCTTAAATGATGTTGCTTTTAACAAACCTAATATGAGGAAATATGAAGGACTGGCACCTGAAAAGTAAAGCTTCTTTAAGATGCTCTAGCTGGATGTAAAAGACCCCACCAAACAGTCCTAAAGATGGAATTTGCTTCAAAAGCTAAATTCATCATCTTAAAGGTATACAGCTAATGAAATACATGGTGCTGTACCATAATACTGACTGATGAAGGTACACAGTGAACAAGTCTGGATTTGTTGTTCTTTCTTAGAATCTCGTGAATGGGCTGGCATCTATGCTTGATTCACTGATCAGTGGGAGGGGGGCAGCTGGAGAATGAGGATGGCAGAGAGTGGGAGTGTGTGTGTTTAAATTACTGGGGTGTGATGCAGAA
Organism: Phoenicopterus ruber ruber; assembly: GCA_009819775.1. Classification (NCBI taxonomy): domain Eukaryota; kingdom Metazoa; phylum Chordata; class Aves; order Phoenicopteriformes; family Phoenicopteridae; genus Phoenicopterus; species Phoenicopterus ruber. The sequence continues at coordinate 90,763,040 of CM020215.1, read as the reverse complement.
GTTTAATATTAGCACAAGGCACAGGAAAATTTAAATTGCTCCTTTGGGAGCGCGCGTTGAATCAGTGGTAGTGCTGAGAATTGAATTTAGGTCTTAATTTGTTCATGTCTTATTTTCCCACGTTACCATCCTTGTAATGTTTTCTTCCTATGTTGTAACATGTGTGAGAATACTTGGTTGCTTTCCTAAGAAAGGCTTTGTTGGTAAGTGTGAACTTTACAATTAACTGGCAACAAATGTGTTGGCAGTTCCCTTATAATTTTTGTGGGTTCAAAAATGAAATTAAGTGTGGGTTCTTGGCAAACTCCAGCTGACTGAATCGGTGATCTTGGTGATTTGCTGAGAATATTACTGCTAGCTGGACGCCGCACTTGGGGCGTGGAGCCAGAGCAATGTGGAGAGAGCTACGTCCTAGATCCCACATGTGTGTTGGCTTTTTTTAAACACCATAGCTCTGGCTTGTTTTGAAATACTGTCCTACTTGTTAGTAGCAATGCCTACAGACATCTCTCTGTTGTCAAAGTGATTGCAAAGGAAGATACCTCTGGGTTGAACCTTTCCTGCTGCTGGCGCGTGTGCTGTTTTGCTCCCGTGTGTCATCGTTTTATGTAGTGACATCCCTTCAGAAGGAGGGAGGGAGGGTCACTGCTCCTTATTCTGTCCCTTGCCCGGGATTTAACAAGCAATACTGAGGTAATCCCTTCTCCGGCAGCCGTACTCCTCAGGCAGCGATCTTATCTTTCTGTGAAAGCTGAAGAGATTGGGCTCTTGTCAGTGCTCAGATGGAGGAGATCTGAGGAGCTGCAAGGTGCGGCTGGAAATGACTCAAAGGGAAAAGCATCCATCCCGAGCCGGTCCCTCCATCCAGGCCGGCCAGCTACAGCAAAACCAGCACGATGCTCTGATCTTCAGCCTGGGCAAGGTCTCCGCATCAGAGCTGCCCCGCTGCTGAGGCGAGCTGCGCTCTTGTTCTGCATCTTCCCATGCTGCAGGCAGCTTAGCGCTTCGGTTTGTGCTGCCCTTGTTTAGGGATTCCCTATCATCCTCTTACTGAGGTGAGGGCAGACACATTTATCTTGCATCTCAGATGAAATTTTAGGTCCTAGAGAGAGTAATTAAAATTCTGCTTATTGCATAATTCCATGGGCGTGACAACCCATTCCAAATAATGTGTCTATTTCTTCTTCTTTTTTTTTTTTTTTGGTAAGGAAACAAAAGAATTTGTTGCAATTTGGGGGTTTTTGTGGTTTTTTTCTTTTTTCCCTAGCATCCAGCGAGCTGCACTGGTGGTTCTGGAAAATTACTACAAAGATTTCAGTGTCTACAACCCAGCCTTGTTAACAGCCTCCAAATCCCGTGCAGCCAAGCATATGGCTGGCCTGAAAGTCTACAACGTTGATGGTAGGTGAGGTGAAATGTAGTCTCTGAGACTGGGTGGGATGGGGAGGGGCTGGGTTGGCTTTATGCTTTGTTATGCACACATTCTCACCTTTTTGCTTTGCCAAATCCTTGTCTCTTGCTGGAAATCTTCCTAACAGCGCTCAGTTTGCCGGTTCCAGATGACTTTACCGATGTGTTTAGCCCACAATAACGCTTTTGTCTTTGCCAGATGAAACAGCCAAGTTTTGGGTCAGGCTTAATTATTACGTGGCTTGACAAGCACTTTTCGGTACCACTGCTGATTTTAGGCATCCTCTGCTTTTTGTCGCCCTTGGGTCATCTCCTTGGTTGTGCTAGTACGATAAACACAACTTTTAACCTAAATGAGTTCCTCGGTTGTTTACCTTGCCACTTCCACGGGCAGCCTTCAGGAAAGTGAAGGAGGATGATACCAATGTGGGAAGAAGCAGCAGCCTTAGCAGTAAATTAGCTATGCCTGGCTTATGCATGGCCGTGCTCCCAAGTTACCATGATGCTAAGCAGTTCATGGAAATTCAGAGGCAGATAACTGTCCCCCTTAAGCTTTGCCATTCTACAAATCTGTTTCAAACTTTTGGGCTTTAAAAAGGCCTGTGGGAGGCTGGCTGGGTGGATCCCTGTGGACACTCAAAGCAGTGAAAACTGGACTTAATCATTTGACACTCTTAAACCCTATCAGTGAAAGCTAGGCTTGATAAGCAGGGCGTGCCTAGCCATCACAGCCTCTATAAAAGTGTGTGTTCCTTTGATGGAAGAACTGAAGTTGTGTAGGGAAGCTTTTATGGCGAAGGACAACTGAAGTCCTGTGACAAGATGTGGTAAGGCACGTCCTGCCCGTGAATAGGTTAGTATTGAAAGGCTTTGAGAGCTGGAAGGGAGAAGGGACTTAGCTGGGCAATGTGGTTCTGCATGCAGGGTGTGGAGGCTGAAACAGGAAGAATCCCCCTGCTGCCTGGAGTGAAGCAGCTCTCAGGTGGGAGAGAATGAGTTGAGTTGGAGAGGGGAAGCAAACAGACGTGCTCTGCACTTTTCTAGAGGTGAAATTTTTCATGGCAGCTGCTCTCACTGAGGCCTGGTGTGTGGACAGTGAGGGCTTCCCGATCTCGCAGGTGTCTGCACACTATTCAAACCCAACAGCCTGCCAGGCTGACTGCAGGACATGTCATTCTGGTTAGTAGCTGGCTTGTCATCTCCTGCACTGCAGCATCTCTTCAGGAGGTGGCAAGATCTCTGTTCCTGCAGGACCTGCAGGGACGTTGGGACTCCCAAGCTCGGAGGAAAAACTGCTGGTCTGGTAGTGTTAGTAGCTTAGGAGCTGCTAGCTCACAAAACTCTATTGGAAGAGAAGGAATCAGAAGCAAGCTCCAGATGTGGCTGGCAGGCCTTTCCAAGTGTCAAGCTCATGAGCCTGCCAGGGCCTGAAAACTCGTGCCTTCCCTTCCGAGGCAGTACCAGTTCCCTGTGCTGTTCTTCATGCAATGCCGCTGCCTTTGCAGACGTGGAAATCTCAGGCTTAGAGGCATGTCCTTAAGAAGATTCTCATCCATTTTACGCAGCAGAGTGTAGTTCTGGCTGCAGCTTACGTTGGCATCCTGACAGTCTCTTACACCCTCCATGTGAAAAGACAGTAATGCTATTAAGGCAGCCTAATTTGTTGGCAGCTTTTGTATTTGATACTGGAGCAGCCAGGAAGGAAAAACATCTTGCTGTAATCTCTCTTACAGAGAGTGGGGAGGCTCACCTTCAAAACCAGGATTTTCGTTGCCAGGCGTAGTCAACAAGGCAAATTACAGTTCTAACCCAAATTTGGGAGCTAGTTGTCTCCCTTGAGTCATATCCTCCATTTTCAGGGCTGTCAAACAAAGTCTGAAGTGTTTAGACTCTTAAGAAGCTGTCTGTGTGAATGCTCATCCTTCCCACTGCTGAGCTTCAGGCTTCTGTCTTAGAATCTGGTTTGTGCTTTTTAGGAAAAAATTAAAAAGTTGCCCTTGCATGAGCAGAACAATTTTAAGCATGTCTGTGCAATTGATTGGCCTTAACCACTGCCAGTTTAGAGTGTGGGCTTTCAGAGCAGTTAGTCAGAAAAGCAGCTCTTGGTGGTTTGGAGGCAGTCCTAAACTCTTCCTTTTTCCCTCTGGGTAGACCCACCTCTATCCTCTGTCTAGATAGAAGAGTTGGTAAACTCTTCAGGGGCAACATTTTTTTTCTCCTCTCTGCCCAAACAGCCCGAGCTGTGAGCTTCATGAGGGAGCTGCAGAACCTACTACTGCATTTTAAGGTCACTAGTTAAGGTCTTGTAGTAGACAGCTCTGTCACTTAACAGGGTGTTACAGAGCAGATTGCAGCTTCCCTGTCCCTGTAGCTGCGTAGGATCTAACAACAGCAACAAAAGCACTAATGGCAGGTGCTGCTCTGAGAGCCTTGAGGAGCTACTATGCATATAGACTCCAGCCTACCCTGTGGCAGGACTGCTGCTCTGACAGCATCTGCTCTTCTGGAAAACTCTATGCTTTGTCTAAAGGTGACCCTGCTGCCTCTGCATCCTGTTTTTCCTCCCTGCATGTAACTGTCTGGAGTTTGGCTTTTGTTCATTCATCTCCATGTCTCATGATGTTCTTGTGTTTGTCTTTCTCCTCTTTCAACTCCTCACTTCTTGTGCTCTCACACTGTCTTGTTGCTGAAATGTGGTGTGTTCCAGCTGCCCTTGCCTTCAAACTGAAAACATATATAATGGGTGGTAAGTTGCATCCTTGGCATGTGCACCTCACCTCTACCTTCGTGTACGTTGTGTGAGATCCTTCATCCCGACTAACGTCCCTCGTCCGCAAGCCAAAGTCCCCTCTGCAAGCCTGTGCTGTCTAGCGGGGTTTCTGTCAGAGCTTCTGAGTTCTGGGGAAGGGTTTATAGCCTTGGCTGGGAAGGCTGGAGCCACAGAGCACTTGTGACAGACACTGTGGGGTGCTGGTCTGTCCCAGCCCCGGTCTTGTGGCAGTAACACCACCTTTCTTGTCTCCTTTTTGCTTGTCCTCGCCTCTCAAAGGCCCAGGTAACAACGCTTCGGGGCAGTCCCGTGCCATGATTGCAGCCGCGGCCCGTCGCAGGGACTCCAGTCACAACGAGCTCTACTACGAAGAGGCTGACCACGAGCGCCGAGTGAAAAAACGCCGTGCAAGGTAAAGCTGTCCCTTCCCGGGTGCAGCTCCTTGGTGCTGCGAGGCTTAGTCGCGTGGGGCTCCCCGAGCCTGACGAGAGTGGGGGGCACCCGTGATTGAGGGCTGGGGGTTGGCTGTAAATCTGTCACAGTGAAGAAGCGTATGGAACCCAGATGCACAAGGGACGGTGACAACTTGCAACTGGAATTATCTGAAGAATATGCATAAAGCAGAGCTCATGTATATTATGCTAGATAAGCTAATGCAATGTCATGGATTAGGGAACAGTCCAGTGCTTGACAAATCTGTAGTTACTTGCTGTAGGAAATCCCATTATTTCCTTCATGCCCAGGCTTGTCGTCTCAGCTCAACTAATCCAGGGACAGGATCGGGGGAGCACTTGGTGTTGCCTGTTCGTGGGCAAGGAGAATATTTGTGTTTGCAGTCAACTAAAAGGAGCACTTTTACTGCCCTTTTCAATGACTTGGGGAGGAAAGACATGACCAGAAGCAGTTGCATTTTATTTTGGAACATAGGTACGTTTTTCTGCCAGTCACAGTTAAGCTTTAGTGTTGATGCTTTGTTGAGGTGACCCAAGATAGTGCCTCTATTTGCTCTGGAGCCTAATCACAGTTTGTAGTTAACATACCTAACAGTTTGAGGCAAGTTGCTTATGGACAGGCACCCCTCAACTGAGCTACGTTTGGAAGGAATGTGCCGTAACTGGAAGGAGCTGGCTTGTTTTGTGTTTTCTTTTGGCAGTTTATATTTCTTTGGGAAAGTGCTGGCACAGTGTCCCCCCATAGCCTGCTTCAATTTGACCTGTGCTCCATAGCCACTGTCTTTTGGGCTCTCTTCCAGCCTCGGAGTAAGGGGAACTTAAACTTTTCTTTCCGTGCAGTGTGGCATCCTAACTCGGGCACGTCTCCCTTGCTTGCTGAGTTTGGTTAGAACAGCTGCTTAGTCAGAGGAAAACCATCAGTCACTAGAACATCAGGCCAGATGTTTCAAAGGAGGAAGGTCAGAGCTGCAACAAAAAGACATGAGGAGATTAGAAACTGATTTCTGCTCCCTGCCTCCTCTGAATCAAATTAAACAAAATGGGCAGGGGTCAGGGCTTCTCGTGCTGTTCCTCGTATATAATCTGAATGCGGTATGCTATACCTCTGCTTGTTGTGAGGCAGCTTCCCTTGGCTTTAAGATGCTTTGGATATTGAGGGCAGTGTGGACAGTAGTTGGTGACTTGAATGAAAATCTAGTGTGAAACAAGTCCCGTCTGGAGGGGCAAAAGAGTTTTGTTGGGTGACTCTTCCATTATCATTACTTTTTCCTCACTGACTGCAGTGTAGCCCCTCACTTGCTACTTAGTACTGGGCTAACTTGCGAGTGTCATTTTGCCTTTTTATGGTGTGGTCTTGGTGTTTGCTCACCTGTGCCAACACAGGAACGGTTTGCAGAGGATGTCTCTAGCTGCAGTGTTAGGAATGAAGACGGGAGCACCGTCACTGTTCAGTGGAGGGATGCAGAGCAATCATCCAGCAGCACAAGGTCTGTACCCAGTTGATGTAAATCGGAGCAGACTGCAGCTTGTGAGCACAGAGAGTCACGGAGCAGTCTGTGTCCTGGGTCATGCTAGTTTTATAGCCAGCCCCTTCCTGACTGCTTGCCCATTCCTTACGCTTCACGCTGCGGTACTGTATGCTGGAACCGTTGTTTTCAAAGACATGCATTAAACGCAAGGGCAGCTGTGTCTTGTTTGAGTCATGTAGCTGATGTTTATGCTGTATTGGCAGAACCAGCTATGACACTCAGGCTTTTAAAGTCTTAATCCTGGTTTATGACCCTCAGTTGCTGAATGGCTTGGACAAGGAAAGAAAAGCTCCTGTCTACCCCTCAAACTGTCAATAGAGGAGATTTTATGTAAATTGTCTGATGGCAGGCAGTGAGTCAGTGGCAGAGATGGGAATAGGAGCTTGTAAATCTGTCTCCCAGGCTCCGCCTTAACCACAAACCCATCCTACCTTTCTTGTTGTGACTCTTACTGTCCTGATTTTCCTTCTGCAGGCTTGTGGTTGCAGTAGAGGAGGCTTTCACTCACATCAAACGCCTCCAGGCAGAGGAACAGCAGAAAGCTCCAGGAGAGATGATGGACCCCCGAGAAGCAGCCCAAGCAATCTTCCCCTCCATGGCAAGAGCTCTGCAGAAGTACCTTCGCACCACCCGCCAGCAACAGTACCACAGCATGGAGAGCATCTTGCAACACTTGTCCTTCTGCATCACCAATAACATGACACCAAAGGTAATGCTTTCTCTCACGTTGGTGCAGGAAGGAGGGAGAAAGGGATGACACATCTGTGTGTGCACGCAGAATAGAAAATTGTCAGGGGAGGTCAGTGGAGGTTTTCATAGTTGCTGTCTGTGATCTGATGCAACCTACAGTGCACTGATCAGGTCTTAAAGGGAAGTAATGTTTCTCTACAGCTTCATCTGTGTCTTTTTATCTGAAAGTGCCTATGAGAGAATTGTCCTTGTATTCGGTTCAGCAAAGGGAGTACCAAAGAAGTGTTCGAGGCGGTGGTCTTGAGTCACAGGGTATTCTCCCAGCTGGCTCATGGTAGCAGCATGATGCAGATGGCAACATGCAAAAGACTAATTTTTTTTTTTTGTCCCTTCTGCAGTGCTGCATTTTGGACTGATTCTAATTATCGCCTAAATCCCTGTCTGTCTGACAGTGTTTCTAAGTCGTGGGCTGCTTGGTCAAATGTCAGTTTGTTGCTTCACACCCTGACTGTGACTGTTGACTTGCAGACACACGGAGGGACTGAATGATGAGGGAAACGGGTCACACGACCCCCCTCCCGCTCTCCACCTTCCCCTCTAAAAACACCCCACAGTCCCAGAGAAGGATTAGAAATGCGAGACTTTACTCCTGGGCATTTACCCAGGACTTAGTACGCTAAGAGCAAAAATGCTGTCAAGAGATGGGGCTTGGCACCCTCTCACTGGGATCCACCTGGGGCCTCGCCCAGGTATGCAAGGGGGAGTTCTGCTGCCATTAAGATTGCAAAGGAGACTTTAAAACACAAGCGACATCAAATGCTGTTCCCTCTTCTGCTTTCAGTTTTGCAGTCTCAGTTAGGCTGCAAACATGGAGACCTCTGCTTTCCTCCTTAGCTTAGCCTGAAGAAGGGAGGGACAGCTATCCCATCTGCCTGTCTGGGACTGCAATTTTGGGATGGGTTATGGGGCTGGTAAGGGAGAACTGCTGCTGGATGACAGTGCTGACAGCAGAAGTCAGAGCTATAACTTTGCAGGCCTGCTGGGATGCACTGAAAGAGGATCTTCTGGTGGTTGTGTCTGCTCCTGGGGTCTAAAAAGCTGGGAGGGACTGGGAAGTGCGGAAGCTGAAACTATTTGCAGTGTGGCAAGCCCGTGCTCGCGGAGCTGTAGCTGGGGATGGGAAGAGCATCGATGCAGAGCAAGTCGCAGGGCTGGCACTAACGCGTGTCCCTCTTGGCAGGCATTCCTGGAGCGTTACCTCAACCCGGGCCCAACCCTCCAGTACGACAGGGATCGCTGGTTCTCCAAGCAGTGGACGCTTGTCAGCGAGGAAGCGGTCACAAGCGGGTTACAAGACGGCATTGTTTTTGTCCTCAAGTGCTTGGACTTCAGCCTTGTTGTTAATGTGAAGAAAATCCCCTTCATCAAACTCTCGGAAGAGTTCATAGACCCTAAATCTCATAAATTTGTCCTCCGCTTACAGTCTGAGACTTCAGTCTAAGGGATTTTGAGGGTGGGTTGTTTGGTGATTTTTTTTTTTCAATATTGTGCTTTTGGGTTTAATTTCCCCAATGCTGACTGAAACTGGCAGATGATGGACCAGTAATATTTGACCATCTGCACTTTATTTGGAAAGGGGAGGGGGGAGCTGGGATATCTTATCTAGAAAGAAATATCTTAAGAGGCGACAGGGTGACTTTGCTCAGTTAGCTCAGCCTTGGAGACAGAACAGATTTTTTTTTCTCCCCCCTGCCCCTTCCCAGGCATACTGTAAAACTCACGCTCTCTCTTTCTCCGCACGATTGCAGCGTTGGTATTTTTGTTGGAGTGCTGCCTTACGCCGTGTGCACGCCTGTGCTTTTGTGTCTCTGCCTTTGCTACCTGTAGCTGATTCTGAGAGCGCGTTGCTCACCTCTCCGCTATAGAAACCCGCTTGCACAGGGGGGATTTGCAGTCCCTGTTCACTTGGGGATGAGAGCGTTATCAAAGGGTGGGTGTGAGAGGGCTGCTTCTGTGAACCACCTAATCAGGAGACTGAAGACTTATTCTTTTCCTCCTCTCCATGTGCCCTCTTTTGTCAGTGCTGGACCTGTACGAGCATAGTGGGATGGTTTTGCTCTCTTGTGTCTCTGAAGTTGCATGTCTTGAACTGGATCAGCCCATCTTGCAGCTCTTCAATTTATTTTTTTTTTACCAGTGCTTTTTAATGAAACTGTTCTGCATGACACAGCTCCTCATTCTCTCTCACCTGCTTCCCTCTCTCCTGCTTGCGTGCATCTGTGTCGGGCACTCCCAAGGCTCCCCATTTCTGTCCCCTTCTGTCTGGCTTTCCAAATGCGTTTCTCCAGCCACGGTCCCTTCGGGGTCTGCCTTACTGCTGCTTCCTTTTGCACCTGCAAGGGCTGTGTATTTGCACTAGGACGGGGTAGGTAAGTAGCTGGCTCCTCCTCAGATAAATCACAGACCCTCCCTACGTCTGACAGCCTCTTGGAGGGGAAGGGGGGTGCAGGCAGGAATGCACCCCTCCCTCTCCCGCCGGCTTCAAGTGCGTCTGGAGGAAAGGTGGGCAAAAGCACTTCCCTCCTTGAGGAGAGGAGCCAGGGAAGGGCTGACCTCTGCCATGTGCACTTGCTTTGGAGAACTGCTGTGCTCAGGAGACACTGCAGTGTGTCCTTCCCCACCGTATGCCTTCAGCTATAGCTAAGAAATACCAAACTATGTCTGAATGTTGAACATCTGCCCGCCTTTCTTGGCCTTCCTGTACTGAGGGAGTTTCTGCTCAGTGCTGGGATTTGCTCCTGCAAGAGATGCATAGCTCTTAAATTGCAGTTTAGTTTGTAAGGCCACCTTTGCCCATCAGTGCAGCTTTTATGTGTGACTTTTGTCGTCTTGAGATTCGCAGAGTTTTGAAAGGTTTGCTTTTAACGATGAGCCTAAACTGGTGTCTGAAGTCTGGTTGCCAGCACAGGGCATGGCACGACTCTGGAGCCAGCTCCGAGGCTGGCAGTGACCTGCCTTCAGTCAGATCCTTCCGAGACCCTCCCCAGCTCTGTGGCGGTGGATTTGCATGTGTGAATGCAGACACTGGATTCATCCTGCCCAGTCTTTTGCCATGCAAATATCTCTATCAGGCAGGATCTGACCTGCCCTCCATATGGATGTCTTAACGCAGAGGACCCCAGCTCAGCGAGGTATGTAAGCCAGTGCCTTTCATTGCCAGGGTGCATCGTCTTCCGAGGGGGACTGTGACAACCCCTCCTGTCCCCTTTGACCTTCCCCAGGCCTTCCCTGGGCTCCTCCAGCAGCTCATGGGGCTGCCTCCGTGCTCCCACCAGCACGAGGTGGCCCAGCTAAGAGTGGGGCTCTGCTAGTCCTGCATGGCATGGCTGGTGTGGGCTGGCCAGTGCCCACCACGAGCCGGTGGGAGGGAGCAGACACCTTAAGCAGGGGTGCTGGGGACAGGGCAGGGGGGTCCAGCCTCTTCCAGCTTCAGCAGCAATGGAGCTGCGTGTCCAACAGCACCTGCGGAGAGTCCTCTTGGCATCAAGGGAGCACCCTGGTGAGCAAGGGTGCAAAGTGGTGATTCCCCATCCAAGTGACACCTGCAGTCTCCTGCACCTTTCTTACAAGTGCGTGGTAGTCACCTGGATCCTGTCTTTGTGTAGCGTGCCAGACGTGGTTGTGAAGAAACTAGATGGCACAGTACGTGATGGGATCAGGCCCGTGTCCCTTAAAGGATGGGAAGGAAGTAGGTAGAGTTTTCCCTTCTCTAAACTTAGTGTTTGGGTTTCTTTCTAGGTCAGGCTTTCTGGTAGTCTGTATTGACTCCTTTATTGACTGTAGCCTTCGCAGTGTTTTATTTTGAAAAAATAGATTGGTTTATTCCTTTTTTTTTTAAGAAAAAAAAAAGGTAGGGGAGCATATAATATCTCACAGCTGGCTCTCCTAAAGGTGCATGCACCTGGCTTTTATGATGTGCATAACCAGCAAGGTGCGAGAGACTGGGAGTAGCTTGGGAGACTATGGAGCACTTACGCCTGTGTGGAGGCTACTGCCTGTGGCTGAATTGGCTTATTTCTGTGAAGCCAGAACAAGAACCACCTTGCCGGGGGCTTGGGTGTGCCGTGTGCGTGAAAGCACCCTGTCACAGGCACCTCTGCAAAACTTTCTTACTTTCCCAGGATTTCCTTCCCCTTTCCTTTTCCCTCCCCCACGAGGGGGGTTGTCTGACAGTGTCTGCTCAGGAAACTCATGTCTTAATTGCGTTAAATCCTTGAACACATGGAGAACCAGACGGAAGCGGCGTGTGCTTGCTCTGAGTCTGCTTCCTCATCTGTGCGCCGTGGTTCAGCGCTGCCTTTTCTGCCTGCCGCCGAAAAGGACGCTGTCAGCGGGGGCCAACTCCTACGTTAAACGCTCTTCCCTGTGTCAGCAGCGCGGCTGCTTTGCCTGATGAAATCTGAAGGAGAGGACTTGGCCTCTCAAATGGTCTCTTTAGAGATGCAACCTGCTTAGGGGTGAGGATAGACTAAAAGGGGAATCGGGACTCCTGAGTATTCCCTGTTTTGGTTTTTTATGGCATTTTATTTTTCAGGGTCTCTCTTATTTCCCCTCTCCGTGCAAAATCAGGGGATCACTGTCATACCTACCTCACTGGGGTGTTGTGAGGCTAAACTCAACTTGTCGTCAAGTGCTTTGAGATCCACAGATGGATCTGTGGTATCTGTAGGAATTCAGACCCTTTTTATAAAAATGCTGAGCGGTGAGAGCAGACTGGTTTGTTTAGCTATGTTTATAGCCAGCTAATGAGTAAGAATCGAGTCACAGGGAACGAAGCTCTGATCCAAATCCTACAGTCCTTACTTCTGCAGAGCTTGCCAAGAGCTGAGCATAAATAAGGCTTGCAGGGTTTGCCAGCCAAGTGCAGGCTGTTTTCCTCTGAATGCCTCTCCTATCCTGCACTGTCTCCTTGCACATATTTCCCCTCCTCTCTCCTAGCCTGGATGCTTGTACCTGGCTGGGAATTGGTTTTTTTTAGAATTCAAGTGGTTTGTAAGACAACCCTGTTTGTGGTGAAGTGGACGATGTTCCTTGCACTGGACATCCTTCACTAAAGGCTGAACCGTTCGATAGGGTGCTGTGTTGCCTAGCCAGGAGTGGTGTTGCCCCATTCCTCTCTTCCACGCTGGTGTTTTTCCTGTGACTCTCAAGTGTGCTGCTCAGATACTTTAAAGGCTTTGGTTTTGTTCTCAAACTTGTTACAGCCTAAATCCAAAACCATGCTGAGATCTTCCAAAACCAGATGCAGCTAAGGCTTTCAGCTGTTCTGGAGCAGATGGAAATGACTGTGGGTTTCCAACGACGACCATCTTTCTCTTTCACTGCTAAAGAGTGAAAGATTCAGATTTCTTGCAGCTTCTAGGGGTGTAGGAGCAGATATTAGACCTTTAATACCTGGCCAGTCCTGTAACTCAGAAGCGTAAGCATTTTAGCATTCCCCTCCGTAGCGTGCCAGTCCGTGCCCAAGCCCCTGTGGTCAGCCTGGGGAGTTGGGGGGCTGCTTGCAACTGCCAGTTTTCACACTGCAGAGGGGAGACGTTGCCACCCGCACCCCCCTGTAGGGAGCAGAGTAGCTGCAGGGGGATGCACCGTGCACGAAGGGGTGGTGTGATGCAGCTTGCTCGCAGAGCAAGGTCAGCTCCTGCTTCTGGGGTGGTCCTGGGTGCCTTCAAGAGCAATCTCCCCTGAAGAGGAATATTGGAGAGAAAGGCAGGTCTGATTTCAGCCTCTGCCAGCTATTCTATGACTTCTGCCTCTAAAAGTTTTCCTGCCAGCAACTTCAGTCACTCCAGCTCCCATCCTCCCCTCCCTGTGTTTTTCCCAAAGTTTCCTAGTGAGGCAGAACCAAGTATCCACTGGGATGGGAGGTGCTGGAGCTGTGGCTTGAAACTTGGGGGCAGCTCATGATAAGGTGCAAGTATGGGGGAGGTCTGAACAAATCCCAGCCCTCATGGAGCCTCTTAACCTTTTCCTTTGGGATGGGGATCTCCATGGAAAGCCTTGGGAATCAGCTGTTGCCAAGTATGCCAAAAGCTGCGGGGAAGCAGTTTCTGAAGCTGGCCCTGCGTAAGTAGCTTTTAAAAGCCTTGTTTGCGATGTGCTCCTTTCCAATGCTTGTTGCTGAAGAAACTGGAAAGATCCAAACTGTGCTAAACATGGAAACCCACTCAAGCCAATTTCATCTTGCTTACCAAAACTTGTAAATCTGCCCTTTCCAAAGGTAAAACAAAAGCCTTGCAGTCTTTTGCAAAAATGCTGTAGTCCGGTCCCAGACCCTGCTATTCAGCTGCGCTCGGTTCTGCCCTGCTGTTTGAGAGCTGTTCACGAGATGTGTGAGCAGACGTCTGTTTCCTCATTCAGCCTGTGTGTCTGTGTGCTTTTTCCCTTATAGGTGTGTGCGTTATACGTGTATAAAGCCTCAAGCCAGGCTTGGTGGTTCAGTGTTTAAACTGTGCTAAGAAAGAAGCACTCTTGGGATTGAGCTGTTGGTTTTGTTTTTTTTTTTTAAAAAGTTAAAACCCCCCAAATTTCTGTTCTCCTAAAAGAGATGGCTTTGGGCCATGAAGTCTCCTACAGGGATATGCATCCTCCTGCGTTCAGGCTGCTGCCTCCGATAGATGATGACCAAAAGTTGCTGTTTCAGACAGCTGCTCTGTGACCGGTGCGGATGGCTTTGGGACACTCCTGAGCTGGGTCCCCGCCGTAGCAGCAGTACAGCTGGTGTTATCCGCCCCTCCGCCTCCCTCCAAGAGACTGCGTTTGTATCCCGGCAGCATCCTGAAGCCCTGCGGGCAGCAGGCAGCCAGCCCTGCCCTATGTGTGCTCTGCCCCGAGAGGGAATCCTTCCCTCTGGCTGCTTCCCCGGGCGCCTCTCACCAGCGCTATCGATGCTTGGGGGCATCTCCTGCGTGCACGGGGTGGGGGGGACGCTGTGGCTCGCTACCTGCACAGACGTAACTGTGAAGGAATCTTACACTCTTCTGTGCCTGTTTCTTTGATTCAGCATTATCGTGTCTTGGGGAAGGGGGTGGGAGCGAATGCCCTTCCCTCGCCCTCTTTTGATCACTGTGTAATACTCTTTTTCTACGCAAACTGTGTATAGTAAGATGGGTTTTGCCAAGGTTTTCTAATTAATAGACACTAACCAGCATTTCTTTCTCTCTTTTTTTTTTCCTCTTTGCACATGTGACTTTAATTGCAATGGTACATGTTCTTTCTGTTCTTTTCTAATCGTGAACTTAAGTAAGCAAATTCCTGGTGTCTGTGACATTAATGCACTGTGGGTCTAGCCTAGTAAATTGTTCTGTTCCAAGCTGGGTTCTCTTAAGTTATAGCTGGATGGGGTTTTGTTGTTTTTAAACTGAAACATAAAACCGTTTTACACTTTGCATATTTTGTACAGTAAAATTCTGGAAATAAACTGAAACCAGATTCGATTGTCCCACTCCTTCCTCTTATCCTTTCAGACAAAAAAGAAAGCTTTTCTGGCCTTCAAGCATTCCTTAGCTGTGGCTGGGAGGGGCCCTGCAAACATGTGGTTTAACCTTTTTGAGGCTGACTTGTTACCCTCCTTCTAGACCTTTCTGATCTGCCCTGCCACAGTAAAATGCAAACTCATTTATCACTCCTGAAGAAAAACTGGTAGGTGACTGCTTTGAACACCTGAAATCTCAAATGATGGGGAGCAAATGCAGCTGGTGAAGGTGGGGGGGGATGACTGGAGTGGGAACAGGTTTTTCTGCCTCCTGTCTTCTCTTGTAGTTTGCACACGACTTATGAAGTGCCGGATTCATGGCAGAGTTCCTTATTTGGACCTGGCATGGAGGAGGAGCGGCGAGAGGAGGAAAAGCCAGTGCTCCTTGTTTGTGTGGATGTGAGCCTGTGCTCTGCTAAAACAATGTGCGGGGATCTCGCCTCAACAGCACCTGTGGGTGCGGCTCTCCCCACCTCCAGTTTCCATCACCAGCATGCCAAGAGCTCAGAAGGACCGAGCGGCCGTGCCCGAGGAAACGTGGGAGCAGCCTTCTTACCTAGACAGTCTTTGGTACCAGCTCTTCAGGAAAGCCCCTTTTAATGGGGAGTACCTGCCCTCGCGGCTGTGCCCTGCCCAGCACATCTCGGTGGCTTCGACCGCTGGAAAAATCCACAGGATGCTGCTGTGCAGTGAAAAATACAGGGCAGCAGTTGTGGAGATAAGCAGCACACGTATAAATGCTGGTGGAGAGAAACATCCAAATGGGTAATTCTCTGCTTGGGGGGAGATGGATGTATTTAGGCTACCAGAGCGCTGAACTGAAGCCCGGGAGGAAGCAGGAAGGGTGGGATGGGAGTGTGCTCGGTCCTGCCTTCCCTTGATCTCTCTGCTTTTGATCTGTCCCCCTCATCCTGCTGGTGCTTTGGCAGTGCCCAGCCCTGGGCTGTTTGCAGCGCAGCTCCTGGAGGTGGGCAGGGAAAGGAAACAACGCTGCTGCTGCCCTGCAGAGCCTGTGATGGGTGTGCAGCCATTGCTGGTCCCCTCCTGCCCCTCAGAGGAAGACCTGACTTGACAGACTGGAGCTGTGTAGGTAAAGGCTCTGTGGGACCCGGCCGCAGGTGTGCTGCGGGAAGGTGTAAGAAGCAGGAATTTGGCACAAACAAGATAATCTGCTCATCAGCCTCATCCTAGGCTCTTAGCCTTGAGAGTTGTGTCTTTACATACGAGTTCAGCACGCTCTGTTTCATTTGTGGCTTAGTGCTGATACTGAATCAACACCCAATTGCTGCCGTTCGTGGCGCTTTCTCTCCTGCCGTGGGTTGTGGAAGCTGATGGAAGGAACAGGCTTTGCTAGAGGGACCAGTTCCCTTGGCCTTTGCCCAGAGCTCAGCTATCTGAATCATAAGGGCCTGTGGTGCGTAGCTCAGCAGAAATTAGAGCTGAGGGTGCTGTTCTGGTTTGGCCAAGTCTTTCACTGAAGTTGCGAGGGTCTTTGAGGTGTGATGGAGCCTCGGGTGCAACGTTGGGTTAAGTATTACCGACCCAAACCTCTGACAGAAAGGAGACGGTGGCTTTCACTGGCAAACAACGCTTGGAGGGACCCGGCATGCTGAAAAAGAGGTAAGCACCTTCTGCCTGAGGGACATACCAGACTAGGGTCACTTGAGAAGGAGATGCTTCTCCTGCAGTGCCCTTCCTCACTGTAAGGGCATAAGGCTGTGGCTACCCTGAGACAGCACAGCGACAGCCACTGGGGTAGACTATTTGGTGGCTGAAGTGTGGCTTAATACGTAAGAAGATCGATGGACCCCAGTCAGTAGCTGATGGGGCCAGGCCTCACAGTTATGGACGATCGGAAAACATCAGCTTTGGGGAATTCATTGGGGAGGTTTGGGGCAAAGGGGTCACAGGCAGTCAGGGTATAAAGAATGGGTTAAGAAAGGGATTTGTCACCTTAGGCAACTGGCTCCAGAGCCTTGCATGAA
Organism: Phoenicopterus ruber ruber; assembly: GCA_009819775.1. Lineage (NCBI taxonomy): Eukaryota > Metazoa > Chordata > Aves > Phoenicopteriformes > Phoenicopteridae > Phoenicopterus > Phoenicopterus ruber. Next base: position 90,746,670 of record CM020215.1, on the reverse strand, counting down.
GCACTAGCAACACCTCGCCGTACAATATTGCTAGCTAAGTTAATAGTTCAATGAAACATCTGGCTGCAGAGGTGGGCAGGGCTTCAAACCCCCAAACAGCTTCTCCTGGTGCTATGTACCGGCTCTGCTGTCTCAGCTCTGGGTTTGAACTCCTGGGAGGTACAGGGAGGGATTGAACTTGAGGGCTTCCAGGGGGCCCTGGAGCTCGGGGCAGGTGGGGTGGGTGCAAGGGGAAGGGGATCTCTCAGCAGGACGTGGTGTCTCACAACAGCGTGCAGGAAGGGAAGGTGTGTTGGGAGTTGGCCAAGCGGAGTGCTTTGATTTGTCTTTCAACACCGTTCCTGAGTTTGTGTTGGACTGGGAAGGTGATGGGTTTAGGTTACAGTCCTTTCCGTTACTGACAGATAATCCACTGGGGCAGGGGTGTCCGTTCCCTTTTCATGTGTGCATCCGTGCACTGCTGGGTCAGGAGGTGCTGAGAGAAGAGAGAGCACTGAGCATAACATGTCTGCAGGTGTAGGTAGGGATGGTGTAGTGGGGTGATCGCATATGCATGAATCACTATCTACGAACAGGGTTACCCGAGTCGCTTTGAAATGCTCTAACAAGTTTTACAGCCCTGCTGTGAGCATGTGTGCTGGTTTATGCTGACATGTTGCTAGTAAAATGGAGAGTACCTCAAGCTGGAGGAAAGCTCTTTCTCCCCATCTCCCTGTCCCCCTCCATAATGAACTTGAAAAAGGTTGTGGGTTGTTTGGTTTTTTTTTCTTTTCCCCTGGCTACTGCTTATATAGTGACCAGGTTGGGGCCCGCTGCAAGACTGCCAGCCTACTCCAAAGCCCTGAGCTGATCTTCCCTTCCTCCAAAATCTGGGGAGCTGAATGGGGTGAAGACATCCACTTCTGTACATGACTTAGGGCTTGCTCTGGTTCCAGCTGCGCTAATGCAAATAACCTGGGGACGCCAAGAGCCCTCACGCAGCGGTACTGCTGCTTGCCGGCCTCCCAAAGCCCGTGGGTCCTGCCCCCATGGAGGAGAACAGTTGTTTGCTGGTGGGGCCACGGCCAAGCCAAAGGGAACAAGCAGTCTTTGGACTCTGTGTGGGCAGCACTAAATACAATTTAGAAGAGGAAGAAGGGAGATAACTTTTTAACATGTGGATGTGCATTTAGGATAGCTCAGTGCATCCGCCTTGCTTATGTATCAAACTACGGAGGAAGTAGCAAAACCTCAAGAGAGACAGTAAGACAAGGAGGAGGCAATGTCAAGTCAGTGGAAGAGACCTTGGAGAACAGGGTGTGTTTTTTCCCTCCAGCATCCTTAGAAACATGAAGGTACAAAGATTTTAAAAACAGACACACCACAAATTGCTCTAGGCATGAAGCTACTCTGTAAATTGAAACATTTTAAGTCTCTTCCAAAGGCAAAAATCAGGCTTCCAAATGCTTAGACATCTACAGTCTTGGTTGTCTTTTTTTTCTTTTTCTACTTGAAAAGGTAGCATGAATGAAAAGTGGATGCATGGAGAGAAGGGAGTTCTTGACAAAACACATTTGATTCAGCCTCTCTGGAAGTTTTAAGAGACCTTCAGAACTTTTTAGCTCTTTGGACCTCTCTTCAGCACGAGTCAGATGCTGTGGGCATGCTTTGAAAGAGGGAACGAAAAGGAGCTGATTATATCTGGGCCACAGATGTGAAACAGATCTGCAAACCTTTTAGCTTGTATTTTGTAAAAGCTCATTCTTGAGTACTCATAATACCAGATCCTACAGTTGATTATAATTTTGCTTTGTAAGTGGTTGGGAGAAACTGGTTTAGTAATTCAGTAACTAGTCTGTGGGAAGCTTTGCAAATTCCTTCAGCGATTTCATTTTGCAGGGACTAAAATGTTCTTCAAACATTTAGTTACTTTTGTCGTTCAATAGCCTCTTCCTTTGTCGCTAGCAGGAGCAGGGCTCTGACACGTTGGATTGAATTTTAAAGCAAAAATCCAACACCAGGCAAATTTGAGGCCTGCTCTCTGGTCGAACATGATTTTCTTTTTACCTGCATTACTGAGGGAGGGACCTGATTCAAGCCGGGCTTCCTCCAAATCCAAAAGCGGAGGATGAGGTTGCCCATGGCTATTTAAGTCGTTTGCCACCCACGACCGAAGGAGGGCTCAGTCAGGACAACCACTGGTCTTCTCGGGCAGGTCGTTGGCTTTCCTGCTGCTGTTGAAGTATGGGATAACCCCTTCAGCAAACTCAGTTCGTTTAACTATTGAGGCCTGTTTCTCGTTTGTGAAGTCGTGCCGCTTGTCTTCTGCTCAGGTGGTGTAGTGGTGGGATTGCTGGTGGCGCTGGGCGTTACTGATCTCTCCCCGCAGTGGCAGCAGTCGAGGCTTGGTCGCAGGGTCATGGTTCCTCTTCTGGATTTTGGGACAATGGGAAAAGATGCCCACCCAAAAAAAAAAATCCTGCTATTTCCTTAGTGGCCAGGCTGGTGAAACAGCTTCGCCTTGAGCGTGTCCCACCTGTCCCCCCGCAAAAGGAAAGCCAGTCTCAGCCTTGTCCGGTCCTTTCTCTTTGGAAAGAAAATGTTGTCCCTCCTCGTGGCGTGGCGTGGCGTGGGGGTCCACCACGGCCGGCTCCTGGCAGTGGCGTGAGGGAGGCTGCTGTCTCCCTGGGCAGGGGATGAGCTTAAGCAGTAGGGGCAGGGGAGGGCCTTGTCCTTAAGCGACCCTCGATACCGTATGCTGTGGGGGTGGGTTGACGAGAAGAGGAATTCAGGCTATATAGAAATGGAGAGAGAAAAAAAATTAGGGGAGCCAGTGAAGACCAGAAGAGTAATAAGTCAAGAGGGATGAAAAGAAGGTGAAAAAGCTATGTTTTCTTCTTGTTTTCCATAGCGTTAGGGACAACACCAGAAGCCCTTTGAGTGCTTCGCTGATCTCCTTCATCACAGGGGCTTGGCAAGAGAAGGTGCGAGGAGGGGAGTGGAAGGGGGGGAGTGAGGCGCCGGAAGGATCTTTGTTTCCTTCCCAAAAGCTGCTTGTAATCTGACTCCAGAAATGGGTCTTCAAGCTGCAAGGAAGCTCTGTAGCTTTTTTCCCCACCTGCTTCAAACAGTTTAGCACCTTTTAAACTTGGCAGAGAGCATTCTGGGAGCTGGGCCAAGAGGGCTGGCTCTGCCCTGGACCCTGCCCCGTGGTCCACATCGTCGTTAGACATCGTCTTCTGCCAAACAGGTGCGAGAGCCATCCCACGGCTGGCCCCGGGGGCTACTGACCATGGAAGGGCTGCTTTGCCCAGATGTCGGTGGTACGAGGGAGCGGGGAAAGGGCAGGGGATGCTGCAGCGCAGTGGGGTGACACCGAGTCTTAGGTCTCGGGTAGGACACAGTCCTGCTGGCGCAGCCTCATTACCGACGTTAATTATCCTTCCTGCTGTGCTCTGCTGCTTCCAGTTTCTAACGGATGGTGTTGTGCACTGCATGGCGTTAGATGTACTTGGGGTGTAAAAGTAGCCAGGAGGCGGTTTGCTTTGCCTTGGAGGACCTTGGTGCTTGTCGCCTGTTCTCCCGTTCCCCTTCTTCAGCCCCCCAATTCCAGGCATTGGTGTGCAACTGGCTACATGTGGGGCTTGCCCAAAGCCAAAGCTTTGCTGGGGCAGGGAGGAATCCAGATGCAACCCTGGCCTGTTTTCACAGGACTGCAAGTCAGCAGCAGCTGGGAAGTGATATGTTCCTGTCTAATTAATTATTTCCCTGGGAATAAAAGCCAATGGTTTTTGTTTGGCCTCGGTAATGAATCAATCATTTCTGAGGTATGATGTGCAGACAGACATGGAGAAGCAGCCGGTGTCCTCAGCTGTGCATGCGTGTTGATGTCTGGCCGAGCAGCTTCATTCTGGGATGGGAAGCAGCCGAGATCTCTGGTTTCACTATGGAGCCATTCCTCTCCCAAGGGCAGCACAGGAGACTCTCACCATTCCTCAGAAACATCACAAAAACTGCTGACCCTGAAAATAGGGAGTGATCTGTGATTTCCAGAGCGCCTCCATTGTCCTCTCTTTCTGGAGCTGTTTCCTAAATGGTTGATATTAGCTCAGAGCAGTTTTGGGTTCACAGAGCCCCTCCATCGGCGTCCTTGGGTCCGCTGCAAAGGCAGAAGCTTTCTCCTTTGTGCTTCTGTATGATAGCTGCAGTATGTGGCCCTTGATGGGTTTCCATCTCCCTTGATCGTTGCCCACGAGCAGCGCAGGGGGGCCCGTGGTACAGCACACCAAACCAACCCCTCTTCTGCGGCCCCTGGCTCTGCGTCTGGGGACGGGGAGGAGGTGGTGTATGACTTCGCGTTCTTGCCACAGGTCACTTGCGAGGGGGGTCCTCACTGTCATTGGGGGCTGGTAAGACTAGGTTTTTGGGTACTTGGAAGTGACTGATCAGCTTGAAGCACTCGCAGTTGGATGAGGGCAAAATACAATTCCATGTGTTTATGTGTATTAAGACCCATTTAATATGAATGCCTAATTAACGCTTTGGAGAAAAAGAACGATTTGCTGAGAGGGACAGTCTTAAGACTTGCCTGCAGAAATAGTTGGTGCTGCCCACATGCACTTTTTTTTTTTTAAATAAAGAAGGTTTTTTTGCTGGTTCCTCATCCAAATATACTGACCTTTTACTTTTCAGTGGGCAGGGTTAGGCTGACTTTGCTCCTCAGGGCCACCCGTGCCTTTCAAATGCCAGTTGTGCCTACTTCTGAGAGGGGAGCCCAGGAGCACCTCTGCCTGGGGTTCCGCGTGTGATACCTCCCCATACCACTGTCTTACCTGTCCCTGCAAGGAAGACGCTCAAGTTCAAGCTTCCATCTCCTTCACAAGGGGTATTGCCTCATTCAGTGGTTCGGTCACTGTGAACTCAGGGCAGATGAGGTGTTACGGGTGAATAGGAGGCTTTGCTGCCTGCTCATCTCCATTGCTGCAACCCTTCCTCTGCGGCAACGTTTTCTTAACTGTTTATGTGTTTATCCCAAAAGCTGACAATAAAAAGTTCCTGTTCGTGGGCAAAGAGAATGATGAAAAATGTAATGGAGGGCTGAGGGAAGGGAGAAAGGGTGGCCCCATCAAGGACTGCACGGGCATCGTGAAGGAGTGGCAGCCGTCGCATTGGCCCTTTCTCTCATAACTCAAGGCAAACTTTCCATAAACCCCTGATGCCAGCCCCAGTATGAGCTCAGCCTCAGTGGCCTCTGTATAAGCCTAAGCACCACTACATTAATATTTTTTCCCCCCAGAGCTCCGTTACTCGATGCATTGAAGTGTGTATGTGCCAGTGAAACACCTGTGCACTTGAAAAAGTCCATAGTGCCTTTTGCAGGGTCTGCCTGCGTAAACTGTGCCTCTTGGAGCATCTAGAGAGGGGCTCATCAGAACAGATGGGCATCCACAGCGGAAAGGGAGGTACACGGAAAGAACCCAGGCAATCAGGATGTCCAGAGACAGTGCCAGTTAGGAAAGGCGGTAGAGCAACTCTTCGTTTATTCTTCATGTTTATAGAAATTCATGGCACTGTGCAGTGACTGATCTGGAGCTGCAGGGCCTGTGCAGGCTGTTAACCTTATGCAGGGTGAAACTGTGTGTTTTACTCCTGGGAATAGCCCCAAGGTAAAGATAAACAAGTACTTTTCTCTGGTGAGTATTTGTCCCTTAATCACAGACTAGGGGACTACTAAATGGCTAATTTCGCCGGTTCTTGCTCCCGACTGACGTGCATCAATGAGAGCTTGAGTCCTGCTCGCTCCCTCTCTCTGAGCCAGGGTACTCCAGCAAACCTCTCAAGGAAACAGCTGCAAGGAAAGAGCAGGAGGAGGGTGCTGGGCACTGCTCCGGCCGGGAGAGAGGGGTGTGTGAGTGAAGGAGAGGAGGGGACCTCCAGGCTGAGAGCACTCTGCGTTACAAGGCTTTTGAAAGTCTCCACCAGCTCCTCTGGGATGGGGCCGAATTGTTCGTAACCCCAGTGCGACCAGGTGGATGGTCTCCCCCCACACACTTGGTTCAAGTCTTCCAGGCAGTACTTGTGCATCGTAAAGAAGCAACAAAGGGCAAATAGTTCACCTGGGGGCTTTGCTGTCCTGTCTATTCTTCTAATAGGCCGTGCCTTAAAAGCACGGGTTGAGTGTTTTATGCTCAATGAGGAGCTAACGTGACCTACGGTCATATACCGTATAAGCACAGTATTTGTTCATATGCATAGAGATATATAGATATCCAGCTGCGTGTTGTTCATGCTGGCACTTTCCACCAAGAGGATATGGCACATGTAGGAATTTATCACTACTTCAGCTTTTTTATACCGGTAGTTTCAAATTTCTATTTCAGCTAATGTAGGGAGAGAGAGAGTCAGAGAGACCGATCAACAGGCAGGAAAAAAAAAAAATCTATAAAATCTTGCTTTGCAGTTCATCTGGTAAAGGAAATATATAGTGTGTAAACCTTGTTTCTCATCAGACTGATTTGCATTTGTATAATGAGCTCCGATTCTCCTGTCCATCGCACTGTTATTTCCCCTAACATCACTTACCTCTGACGTAAGCCAGCGTAAGAAAAGTCAGAACAATGGTTTTCGTCTGTAGCAAGAGAGGACGTGTGTAATCTACCTATGCTAACAAGTCTGAACGACTGGAGAACATATTTATAAATGTATTTATAAAGGTAAAACTACCTCCAAACTCTCCATTCATTGCACTATTGTCAAACCTAATAAGCTAAGACAATTGAAATCTGCCGGCATGGGAAAGCAGAGAGACCTAACACTGTCGCAGTGACCTGCACATGGATGGTGCTGCACTCGCCAGGACTGAGTTGCTGACCCTTTGCTTTGTGAGTGACCCCCTTGACTGTGAACTGGTGCCCTGAGCTGCTTCTCAGCCTGCAGTCAAAAAGAGGCTTCTCACGGGCTACCATGGGACATCTGAGTCTCTAAGCAGGGAGTAACTGTGCAACTGAATACTTAAAAAGCCAAACAGCTTGAATCCTTTCACTGCTCATTGCCCAATGCACGTTATCCAGCATCTAATATGGTTGGACGGATGTGTTCCCTCCCAACATCTTGGTCATGGGAAAGGATGTTATGTAGGCTTTGGGTTAAAAGTCATCTAAAGCTGGAAGTTCATGGGGAACAGGAGGGCTTCAGGGTGGGCCCCTATGAATGTTTCCACTGGCAGGAGTGTGCTGTCTATCTCATGTGCACCACCTTCCATCCAGCCGAGGTTCACCTGAAAGGGAAGGTAGGCCCAGCCCAGACCTGGCTGAAGATGTTTGGAACTGGCCTGGAGTCTGCTCTAGTGTTTCTTTGGGGTTAAGACCAACGGTTTAGCTAAGTGCCATGATCTTCAGCCTCAAGAGTTTGGGCTCAGACCTGGATCAGCCTTTCCAGCAGTTCAGGAACTCACAAGCTTTGATGTCCCATATCAGACCACCTGCACTTACCCTATCTTTAGCCTGAGCTTTCAAGAAGAAAGAGGTTCAGACAGGGACCGTAGTATTTGGGTTTGCATTGCGCTGCCAGACAAGAATATTCTGATGTTATATGGAATCACTGAAAACTTCAATAGCAGCCCTAAAACCTTCTTCCCCTCCCAAAGCTTTTTCCTGCTCCTAGCACGTTACTGAGTAGCTACAGACTCCCGCAGCAGAACTTGCAGGATTGAGTGGTCTTGGCAGAGTAGCTGCAAAGGGCATTGCATTTAATAAAAGGACTAAACTTTACAGTGGCCTTCCCTACGTCTTGACGTGAGATTTGGTCTTTGGATGTTAAGTGCTGGGCTGATGAGCATGGAACATACAAATTGGCTCCCGGTGTCCCTCTGGCAGCGAGCAGGCAGGCACTTTTCTCCTGCCCTGGGACACTCGGGGCAGATTCCCTGCAGATTCCTATTGTCCTTACTAAGGAGGCATGATTTGCAGCGGTGCTGGGTGCCTGCAGGCGCCACCCGCCGCAGGGGCAGTCCCGGTGGCTCAGCACCACTGAGAATCAGGCTGGGGGGTCCCGGCAAGGGCAGGGGCGGGGGGGAGCGGGGCAGGGGGGGGAAGAGGAGCAGCGGTGCTTGCTGACGCTCAAACACAGGTCTTCCGATGGAGGGACCTGCCGCAGGGGGAGGCCTCTCGGCCCCCACAAGTCAAACTGCACAGAGTCACAGTTAGTCGTCATCGTCATCGTCATCATCGTCGTCATCATCGTCATCATCATCGTCATCATCGTCATCGTCATCATCGTCATCATCATCGTCATCATCTTCGGTATTTATCTTCCCAGAAAGCACATCCTCTATCCAGTCCTCCAGCTCCTCGGCTGTGGGCAGGTCATCGTCGTCTCTGATCTCCATCCAGATGCTGTCAGCCTGCGGGGACAGGTGATGGGGGATTAGCCACCCTCAGAGACACAGGGAAGAGATCAGGTTCACTGCTGTCGTGGGGGTGAGGGTTGGACAGGTGGGATGCGGGGGGGGGTGGTGGCCACAGGCTGTGGGCAGGCTCAGCCACAGTGTCCCTCTGCCCACGCGTTGGGGTTCCCACTTCCCCCTGAAGTGCTGCTGCTCCTGACTAGGGGCAGTGGGACTGGTCAATGTGTTTACATGAGTGTGCGGTACTGTTTGCCCTGGGTTAGATGTGTGCCTGCTGCCTGTTCCTCTCCTGCACTTGCCTACACCCGTGAGTGAGAGCATCGTTCACCTGATGCGTTGTCCTCATCCTGTCTGGCCAGTTCTGTAGACTCCAAGTCTACATAAAGAGACCTATGCCAGCTCCCTCTGCATTGCCTCAGTTCACAGGACATCACAGCATTTCCCTTCTTCCTTCCAGAGCCCTTCTGGGACCTCTTCCTTTGAGCCTTTACACCCTGCTGTCAGCACTCCTTCTCCCCAGCCTGTTTTACCATCGCCTTCGCCTCAGGGCATTGCTCTGGACTCTCCACATGTGATAGTGGTTCCTCCTCTTGGATGAGCCTTTCCTCAGATAGTCTCAACCATGCTCCAGCTGAAGAATGGTAAAAAACACCGATGCCCTGGACTAAAGGTGCCCCGTGCTCTTTCTCTCTAGCTGTCTGTGTTACTTCCATAAACTGGAGGGGATGAGGGGGATTCAGTAAGAAGATAATGTCTAAAATGCAGTGAGAAGATGCCGTCTAAATTGTGGCTCTTACCCAGGGACAGGAGGCATAGCTGAGATGGTCTCTGAGGCCTGGAAATGAAAGGTTTTCTCTCCACTTTGCTATAGATTCCTTGGGTAAATGCCTAGGTAAGCCCCTTTGCCTTCACTGTCTCCCCTCCATAAAATAGGATCAGTCTGCTATTTTGCAGAGGTGCTGTGAGGTTATCTCGTTCAGCATTTGATGTTGCAGAAGCAAGTGCTTTTCATATGTGTCCTGGGTTTGGCTGTGATAGAGTTAATTTTCTTCACAGTAGCTACTATGGGGCTATGTTTTGGATTTGTGCTGAAAACAGTGTTGATAACACAGGGATGTTTTTGTTACTGCTGAGCAGAGCTTACACAGCGTCAAGGCCTTTTCTGCTTCTCACCCCACCCCACCAGCGAGGAGGCTGGGGGTGCACAAGGAGTTGGGAGGGGACACAGCCAGGACAGCTGACCCCAACTGACCAAAGGGATATCCCACACCATATGACGTCATGCTCAGCATATAAAGCTGGGGGAAGAAGAATGAAGGGGGGGACGTTCAGAGTTATGGTGTTTGTCTTCCCAAGTAACGGTTACGCGTGACGGAGCCCTGCTTTCCTGGGGATGGCTGAACACCTGCCTGCCGATGGGAAGCGGTGAATGAATTCCTTGTTTTGCTTTGCTTGTGTGTGTGGCTTTTGCTTTACCTCTTAAACTGTCTTTATCCCAACCCACGAGTTTTCTCACTTTTACCCTTCTGATTCTCTCCCCCATCCCCCCAGGGAGGAGTGAGCAAGCAGCTGCATGGTGCTTAGTTGCTGGCTGGGGTTAAAGCACAATATTGTCGGAAGATAACTATCGGCTTTTGCAAATGCACCCAACTTCTTTCCCTGTCTGTGGTACCTAATTCTCTTTGTTTTATGGCTTGCTAAAAAGCCAGACCAATTTCTGCTCAAGAAAAGCTGTTTCTCCCTTTTACAATATTTCCCTCCTAAACCACCGAAACTGTAATAAAAAAGAGGCACGGAGAGGCAAGTAGCTCTTGCTTCATACAAATGATCTTGTCCCCAATCTCAGGACTGTCTGTGCAACAAAAAAGTGACACCTTTAAATAATGGGAACAGGATTGGGCCCGTTGCACCTAGAGAAGATGCTGTGCAAATAAAGCAGCAATATTTTGCAGAGCGTCATGGCACTAGTCCTGAGCCACTACGATGTGACGGGCCAGTGGGGGCTGCTGGGAGCTCTGGTGTTTGTATTGGCAGGTTTTTAAAGAAGCGATGGGGTCACAGGGGTTATGTCCACCGAAGCCAACAGCAGTGTTTATTTTTACTCCGTTGTGTAAGCCCCACTTTGTACCTGTATAACTTGGCTGAATGCAGTGATGTAACACTGAAATAATGAAATGAGCTCAGTGTTTGTTTTAGATATCATCCGCCAACCTAGAACTTTCTTAAATCTCTCTCTTGAGGAATAGAAAACAAACTTGAGAGGAATGAAATAAAAACTGCAAATACTATAATCAACAACCTGAAACATTTACTATATCAAAGCTAGATACTGCATGAGTTTTTACAGGTCTCTGAGTGACTGCTGGATAATAAGGCATATGTTCCTGCCTAATACTGCTTTCTATATGATTCTCTTGTCACTGACAATCCTACTTCCATGAATTTCCATTGATAGTTGTTTAATGTAGCTTTGACATGACTTTAAATATGGCCAACTGCAGTAAATATAACAAAGGGAGTTACTGCAGGCTAGTAATAAGGGCAAAAGGCTGGAAGACTTGGGCTGTATTTCTGGCTTGTCTGTTCATTTCTCTCATGACCTTAGGTGACAGATGCCATCTTGGCCCTCTTCCCTTTTGACTCTCCCTTAATAATTCTGCCAACAAGCCTTAACCTACTGGGTCCTCACTCTCTAGTTGTCTGTCCCATGGTCTGGCGGATGCTGCTCTATTACAGGTAAAGCACCGCTCACATCCAGCCAGCGCTGCATCTACTCCGTGACTCCCAAGCCAGCCTCTCATTCCCCTCAGTGGAACGGGTAAGATCCAGGGCCTCCGCTTTCTTCATAACACCATCGCTTTGCCTTCCCTGCCACGTCTCCCTTCTTACGGTCTTGCAGCATTTGTTGTAACAGGAGGCCCAATTGTCTAGTACTCCCTCACTGTCCCTCTTTTTCTGGGGGGGTACAGGAGAGAGGACATGGGGGCCAGGAGGAAGGTTGGTGGTGGAGCCAGGACCAGCGCCCAGCCATGGACAGTTGTCCCAACACTAAGTCCCTCTCTGCTCTCTTCTAATGAAACATCAGGTTCCCATACAGATGAAATTTCAAACACGAAGTCAAGTACCAATTTACAAACACTTCGGCAGTGGAGAGATTTCTGCTTCCAGAGACACTTATATACCCACACAGGTTCGTTTTAAAGAGAGTAAAACACCCAGCACTTAACCATCAAAAATAAACTAAGGTGATAAGCGAGCCAGGCTGGAGCACACCATGTTACATGCTCTCTAATCGTCTGAACTGTTATTGTCAGAAAGAGGAAAAATGGTTTCTCTCCGTAGTCATGTCAGGGCCGTGACGCACATTACGTTGCACTCAGCAGCTCTCCCCAGATCTCTGCTGGCAGGGGTCGGATGGGTCCCTCTCCCACCTGCCTTAAAAGCTCACAGTGTGCGGGGAACCAGACATCAGTCCCACGGCTTGCTGGCTTGAAGGCAACCTGGTGAAAACCGTAGCTGCTAGAAAGCTGGCCCAATAGCACAGCTGTGGATGCTGCGGGTACCACCACCACTGCAGCCATGCCCAAGCAGCACCTGCCTCTGCAGCTCTCCCTCTGCAGCGCTGCCGGCTGCGGGATGGTGTGGAAACCCTTCACTGCCACCGGGCACGGGGAGGACACGTCTCCCACCCAAATCCCTCCAGCACCACCCGCACAATGGTAGCTGAGGAGGAGGGCCTGGATGAACTCCAGTATACCCTCGTTGCCCAGGCAGGATCCCTCCGTTACCAGTTTATGTCGTACTCTTACTAAGGCTGTGTATTTATTTGTTTTTTTTCAAGCTGCGCAGTTTCTCCCTGTCATCTGTTGGGGACCATCTTTCCCTCCTACACTCAAGCTGGACCGTTCTGCTTCTGCTGCAAAAACACCCTCCTTTTTCTCTTCTCCTCCTCTAAGCATGGCTTGCTTTCCCCACTACACACACGCTTTTCCCCCACAAGCCCACCCAGGCTCAGTCAGAGCAGGGCACGATGATGCACGCTGTGGGTTGGGGTGGAAATGTGAGACCTTTAAAACAAAACCAGGCAAAGCCCTGAAGCTGAGACCACAGGGGCTGGTCCTGTCCTCAGCAGACGTGGTTTGTGTGTGACTCGGCAGCAGAAACACGCTCAGACCGAAGCCCTGAAGCCTGAGGTCGGAGGTGTTATGAACCCAGCTGTGTGTGGGAATGGTGAGGTCTTTACACTTTTTCCCAGAAAAAAAGCCTGGTCTACTTCCACTTAACAGCAGAAATCCCACTGATTCCAGCGGACCTCAGATCCCGTCCTTCCTAGCACCCTAATCTTGGGATTGCTGGGTTTTCTGGGCACATGCTACTCACGTCTGTGACGTTCACCACCCCGATCTGTGGTCTGAACAGGTCAATCTTGAAGGTCTTCTCCCAATAAGTGATGAGCTGCAGGAGAGAAAAACAAAGCTCAGACAAGGGTGTTTGCAATACCCCGCTGCATTACTTCAGCCGGCTGGGCTGCAGCGCGGGGAGCATGCCTCGATGAGCGCACGGGAGAGAAGAGAGGCTGAACACGAGCTTGGGCTGCCACACACGGCAAAGGGAAGTGCCGATGCTGGGCGTGATCTCAAGATGCCACCTTCATGGGAGGCAGACCCGAACGAGCAGCTCTCAGGGATCGCCCGTGCTCTGGTTTCCCGTCCTTCCCCCTCCCAGATTCCCTGGGGCAATTCCTGCTCTCGTGCACACCCCCCCCCCATCCATGAATTAAACCAAGAAAGGCAAGGAGCCCCTGCCACTCACCAGAGGAAAGTCGTCGGGGTCAATCCAGACAATGCTCAGGTCGGGATTATCGGTGTTGTCCCTGGCAACCTGCTTCAGGATTTCCAGGAACTCAAAACCATCTGAAATGATATATGAACCGCTGCAGCCCTCTCCTGCAAACATGCAGGCACTTTTCGCTCGCGGGGCTTTCCAACTTCCCTCACCCCCCTAAGCACACAGGAGTTGTTTATAGTTCTCATTAAAATGCTGTCTCCCAGCTCTTTCTTCTGATAATAAGGCTTTTAATTTCGAGCATCCTCCCCGGGTATTGAAATTAGTTACACATGAATTAAGTCTCGTAATCCTTCCATGGAGTGGAACAATGTCACTATTTTCTTGTGGCGAGGGAGGAACTGAGCCCCCGAGAGGCCGAAGCTTTTCGGCATGCTGATGGCGCTGAGAAGCACCGACGCCACGGCTTTTCAGGAGCTGATGCCCACGGGCTTCCCGCATGCACATCACACACCCAGCCCTCAGCACTCTCCTGGAGCCACACAGCAAGACGGACGCAGAGTTAGGGAGCAAATCCTGGCGCTGGGGCAGAGGGGATGACTTTTTTTCCCCAGCCATCTGTTTATATCCAGAATTTGAATCTCGGCTAGCACACCCGCTAGCGTAAACACCCAGAAGCATCCCGGCTCCCCATCCCGGCAGGCTGGGGCTCTCCATCTTGGCCAGGGCGTGGGGCTCCACAATGCACACAAAGCACATGAAACTACACTGTCTTGAGTGACGGGGAGTCACACAAGGAGGAAAACGGCCTCCTACCTGGGTCATCTTCTTCGGCAAAGGCCACAATGTGGATTCCCTCCATGTCATCCTCCTGGAAACAACAAAACTATTACTGATGGGCCAGGGAGGGAGGACAGAGTCTGGGTGACTGCTGGAGATAAGGAGCGATGGGATGCCTTCAAATGAACAGGACGATTGCAAAGGGAGGCTTGGCTGGAGCCCCACCGAGACACCAGAAATGGGAGCTGAGGTGAGGCCAAGTCGGGGAGGTATTAGGTGCTGAAGCAGGTAGCGTTGCTGAAACCCTTCAGCTAAAAATGAGGTGGGCACCATGATAGCAAAGGCAAGGGAGCTTCTGATGGTGTGGGGCAAAACCTTGCCTGCAGAGAAGGCCAAGGGCTCTCTAGCATGGGAATATGAGCTCACCCTCCATGCCCGAGGCCACCTAACCTCATAAATTTGCAGCTGCCAGGGGATGGTTTGCAGGGAAACAAATATCTGCCACCATGCTCAGACCCCAAACATGCTCCTTTGGGGACACCAAAGGAGGTTTCCTCACAACACAAGAGGTGAGGTGGCTCAACTGAACACCTATCAGGAGGTGAAGGGTCTCTGCTCTAGGTGAGGGTCTCTGTGAGGAGCAAGGGGAATGGAGTGGGAGGCTCATTTCAGGGCTGCAATGAGTGGAGGACAGAAATGATGGCCTGGTGGACTGCTTTTCTCCATGAGGCACGTGAGTAATGGGTAATGATATTGGCAAAGGCCAATGGATCTGCCGGCCGGTTCATCATCCGCCTGCTATGAATGTCATCTCTGAATTATCCCACGGATCGGCTTCGCCTTCCTCACCCGCTGCCGGTCCCAGTTTCCATTTCAATTGGTTTTAATGCGAGAAAAAATTCCCATCTAAATGCTAATTTCTTTTCCCTTCTGAGCCCAGAGGTGACAAAGCCACCATCAAAAACTGAAAGGAAAAAAAGCCCTGAAAGATTAAGTGGAAAACATTATCTTTAAAAACAATAGCAGATGCTGGGCCGTTGCTGGCGTCTTTGGGGAATACGTTTTCACCGGGGCATTCTAGGCAGATTTACTTGGGATTCAGACCACTTACAGCTGGCAAAATCTACACTGTTGCTTTTTCTCCATATTTGCCCTCAGTATTGTCAGCAGCAAAATAATATATATATGTGATATATAATTATATATATAGCTATATAATATAGCTATATTCTGACCTCCAAGGCAGCAAACAAACTGGAGTAACTCCAGTGAAGGCATCGGGGATGTTCTGAACTTGCAGTGAGATCAGAATCCAGACTATTGTCACCTGTAGGTACGAGTGCCCTGCTTGTAGCAGAGGCAAACTCTGCATTCCTGGGCTGCTGGTAAAGCGAACATCCCATTGCTGACAATTCACACTTTTCCTGAGGTTATTTTAGAATATATTCAGTATAAAAGCAAAACCACCGCATGTGAAATTTGGGTCCCACTGAAGCCCCATGAAAAAACTTTGAGGGACTTCGATGGCTCCAGGAAGCGATCTTCTGTACAGAATCTGTATTTCAAAATAAAATGAAAAGCTATCATGCCTAAGTGACTCATAACTCCTGATTCAGTTTTATTACCTCTTGCCTTGTTGTAGTAAAGACTCTCAAGGTTTTTCATGCTTTGGAGTCCTGCAGCGTTTCACGTTACACCACCAAGCAAGGAGGTAACTGAATGCTGTTATAAATGTGCCGAGCTGGAGGAATGACTGCATCTTCCTTAGTGTCTGTAAAGCACCTGTTCAGCTTTGTTTTTCGGCATTCAGCTGGCACTCGAAGGTCCCTGACTGGCTGTAGCATCGTACGCATTCACAGCGAAGGGATAATGTGTTATGCACGACTTTTCTTTCATTTTCACCCTTCCCCTTTTCCCCCACGCTTGCAGACCAGGAGAGTCCTCTGTGTGTGATCGGTGCCAAATCACTGATTAGTTCTTCACGATCGCTGACTTGCAGCTTGCTCACACTGTGAGACGTGCAATCAATGCATGATTTGCTCCGTAATCTATATAATTAACTGAACTGCCCGCCCTCACTTGCATTTTGAATTGTACAACTACTTCGGTACAATTTCCATGAGTCATCCGTTCACTACAACCTCTCAGGCCACTGAAGTCACCCCACCACCAGCACTGATGCCCGTTAGATAAGATAGAGGGAAGGATGCTCTCCATAGCTATATCACGGCCGTTACAGAGGCTCAACACCCGCCTGGAACACCTGGTTAGCTTTCCCTGTCCTCTCTGTTGAGGAAACAGGACCCAGCTCAGCTGTCCACCGCTGTCGAGCAAAGCATTTGAGCACACTGTTTGAACTCAGGCACTGGGAATCATAGCCAAGGCTTTTCCCTTCTTCCCAGAAGAGGGGAAGTGGCTTTGCAAGGAAGGAAAGATAATGTTTTGCTCAGCCAGAGGCTAGAGCTTTTGAGCAGTGGTTTCTTGTTGGAAGCTAGCAGGGGACCCAAGGCTTCCCACCCGTGCGTGCTTACCCACGTCTCAAACATGTCCTCTGGGCGCAGTTTCCTCAAGGTGGCCCTGAAAGGAAGACAGAAACACTCTTTGAGGATGCGTCCAGCACCATCACACATGACGCTGCCGGCGTCAAGGAAAATGTCACTGTGACACATTTGGTTGGTGGCTGGAGTCAGCACCGTCGGCCACCACATTTTGAATGCAAGCATGGGGGCACCGTAGGTCAACTTATGCTTTTATTTATGGTGATGAAACCCTGCCCTTGCCCCCACTGGAGTCACTGCAGACGCTATTTGTGCTTGGGAAGATGAGATGCCTCTCTGTGCTGGGGTACGCTGGTGAATTAGTCCCACACATGGCAGATTGTTCGCTCTGTGCAAAGAGCACGAGGTGACCCATTCACTTGTGTATTGCAGTCCCCGGGACATTCCTACTGGGCTTTGTTCCCCTTTTCTCCTGGTGTTACCCCAGCATAATTCCACCATAATAATCCCTCCAAACTCCACTGAAGCAAAGACGACAGAATAACCTCTGGCAAGAAAATTTAGATCATAATAACCGCTGGCAAGAAAATTTAAACCGTAAGACTGGCCAAAGCAAATTTCTTTGCGAAGTAGCTCATAAAGGACAAAAAACAATGAATAGCAAATGTTTTCAGGCACATCCATAGCAGGAAGCCTGTCAGAGAGCCTGGCAGGCTGAGAGGTGACTGGAGTGTTAGAGGGGCACCCAAGGAACACAAGGCCATAGTAGACAAGCACCAGTAATCCTTTGCACCTCTGCTCACTCTGGCATCAGGTGTGCAGGGAGGTTCCCCCAGCAGAGCAGGTCTCCCTGGCAGACCAGCCCCAGGAGCTGTGGCAAAGAGAAGCGTCGGTCGATGAGGTCCTAGAACAAATTGGCAGAGGGAGCAGCAGCATGTTGCCAGGACCAGGTGGCATCAATGAGATGTGTAACCTGTCACTTCAGTTTGCCTCGCTACCAGAGTAGTGCAAAACAAGGAACATTTTTTAGAGGTTCCTAAAGGACCTGAGGAGCCACAGATCTAGAAGAGTGACTTCCTTATGGGCATGATGCTAGCAGAAAAAGTAGAGTTAATAGACATTTGAAGGAATATGTCGTGAGAGGACAAGAGACGCATGGCCTTTAAGAGGAAAATCACGGCCGTAGATCTGCTGGAGTTTCCAGAGCAAGTCAACGAGTGGGCAGAGGTATGCTGGTCAATGCAGTGAACTGCTTTCAGCGCACCATTGGACGAGGTCTCTTACTAAAGGGTCTCAAAGAGCCTAAGCTGCAGTTAGATCAGAGGAGAGGTCCTCCTGTGGATTAATGACATTGGAAGATGAAGGGTGGAGATGAATGGTCAGTTTTCAAGACAGAGGGAATTAACCAATTAAGATTCATAGCATATGCTTTAGCATGATCATATGCACAACATATTCTCAAATAATCTGAAAAAGAAGGAAAATAGGAATATGGCAGCATTTCCTTATCATATCCAGTTCTTCAGATGACCAACACAGGCCTGACTATGAGGAGATACAGAGGGATCTCCTGAGACTTGAGTGTCTGCATGATAGACATAGGAAGGAACACACTTGCAGAAAAACAACCCTAATTACACAGATGCAATAATGGGTTCTAAATCAGTTATAATTAATTATCGCCTCTCAGGAAAGGGGCTCAGGTGCCACAAATTGAGAAAGCATCAGCTCCAAAGGCAAAAGGCAAAAAGAAGGTTACAAACAGTTGGGAAAACACATCATACCATTACAGCAATGGACAACTACACTATGCACCTCCACAGGGAATGTATTTGTGGTTCTGGTCATCCCATCACATAAATGACATGGGACAACTAAAAAACGGACATGGCAACATGGCAGGTGTGAATGCAGGTATGGAATGACCTCTGTTTGGGGGAGATTAAATAGATGAGAACTCTTTATCTTGTGAAAGAGGTGAACAAAGAGGATATTGGCAGGGGGTATAAAAAATTGGGAGTGGTAAAAAAAAAAAAAGTGAAACTGGGAATGGCTGGTCATTGTTCCTCATAACACAAGAGCTAGTAGGCACACAGTGAAATTATTAGGTAGCAGGTATAAACTGAACAAATAGGAATGCTCTTTTGATGCAATGCATAATTCAGCCACTGAACTCATTACAATTGAATACTTTCAACATCAAAATAGAAATGATGTAAAAAATGACCATAGAAATTGAAGAAAAAGCCACTAAGCACAAGATCAGGGACTCAATTTTTGACTGAGCAAGTCTCCTCATTGCTGATTGTCAGAAACTGGAGATTATATCAGGTGAATACATATTATGTACTTGTACCTGGCTTTCAAGATGCTTTCCCTAGCCATTTTCTGGGGGCAGCTCTTGGAGAAAGGAAACTCGTTGGGAAGGGTTTGATCGCACCCAAGTGTACCGATTGTTGCGCAGTTACTCAAGATTTACTCTGGTTATTCCCCAGTGCTGGAGGGAGCAAGGTGGGTGGGGTTTAGGTGAATAAGAGAGAGCAGAATTCAGTCCCCACGTCGCTACACCACAACTACAGAGAAAGGGGGTGGGCGGGAGGTGTCCACCCCCAGCATTTTGCATGCGAAACAGGCATAAACCCAGAGGCCTTTTGTTGCAGGCAGAGGAACTACCACGTAATTTGTATTTGTGCAACTGAGAGCAAAATCTGGGCTGCGACCTCAGAGTCACGGCGCGCAGCCACCATCCCCAGCCGGACACCTGTTGGCCTTGGACGAGTCACCCCCCTGAGCTGGACACCGGCTACCTGACCTGCTCAGGAGAGGATGAACTTCCCCACCGCTGCCTGCAGCTGCCCAGGGAAGCATCAGCCGGGAGCCTGTGTGCGGGCTCCTCCTGGGCACCCGCTTCAGCTCCTGTCTTGAGGCCGCCGTGAGAGCTCAGCAAATCCCGATTTTCACACAGGGCTGGAAGAAGAGGCGGTGAAGCCTGCCTGGGCACGGCAGCGGGGAGCCCTTTTTGGAGGGGCTGTTTAAAGCATGTCAAAGAGCCTGGGTACTGCTGACCACTGGGAGCTTTTCCCAGTGATGTGACGAGGCTCCTTCTGCAGGGTGGAGAGCTTTGCACCTCAGCAGAGGGATAGCCCATGCCTGCTGGCTGGGGTGAAGTGAGAAAGTCTGCTGTGTGAGGAGGAGGAGGAGGCAAGTGATCCTCTGCACCTTCCTGCAGAGCAGAAGATCCTGCTGAGTTGTCT
Organism: Phoenicopterus ruber ruber; assembly: GCA_009819775.1. Taxonomy (NCBI): domain Eukaryota; kingdom Metazoa; phylum Chordata; class Aves; order Phoenicopteriformes; family Phoenicopteridae; genus Phoenicopterus; species Phoenicopterus ruber. The sequence continues at coordinate 90,726,970 of CM020215.1, read as the reverse complement.
ACAGGGAACCAGCACGCGGCAGCTGCTGAGGTCGCTTTGTTTTTCTCTACAGGCCTGATGATCTCTGTGTCTGACTAATTCCACTTCCAGCCTTTGGCTTCAGGTCCTTTACCGGTGGCAAGGCAGGAGGAAGCACTTCTGCTTCAAGGGACTCAGTATTAACCGCTGGGAACATATCACTGTCACCCCAGGGTTTTTCCCCTGCCATGGCAGCACAATTTCAGGCAAACAATTTCATGAGGTTCCTTTTAATTCCCTTCTAAGCCTTGGCACTTGCAAAATACATAGCCCAACCCCTTGCTCCTACCAAGCACAACGTAGCATCTTGAAATACATAAGACTTGAGGGGTTTCAACAGCAATTTTGTGCTGGTGGAGAGCTTGCCTTACTAGGTTAGCACTTAGCCAACTGTGTTTAACCAGCCTCCTGACACTGCTGCCTGACAGAAAGAGCTTGGGAAGAAAGATGGGAAGGACTGAGGTCAGGAAGTCCAGGAGGTCAGCAAAGTGACCTGCGAGTATATGGGAGATAGAGGACCCCTTCATATTTCTGAAAAAGCAGAAATCTGTTTCCAAGTCTGGTGACTCGCAGACTCTGGAGATGATCTCCTGTCTCTGAACCCTCTGTGTGTGAACACAAACATCCAGCACAGCCCGATTTGGGCTCCCCTAACAGTATCAATGGCCTTGCTTTTCTTGAACTCTTTTCTGTTCCCTTGAATGTCTGCTGGGAAATGCAGGTGCAGGAGCAGCAGACAGCCTGCGTGACTATCCTGTGCTGTATTTTTAAGGGTGTAAAAATACAGCACCTCATAGGTAGTTGTGCCCTTGTATTTAACCCTGTGCTTTTACACGGGATCAGCCTTTCCAGTCACTTCCAGACTGTTGGTGGCCAAGTCCAAAAACAACTGTGCAATAAGCCTGATCGCAAAAAGCACAGAGCATCCACAGCTCCCGCTGACTTGATCAAACATTGTAGGTGCTCAGCACCTCTGCAGATGAGGACTAAGACAGCCATAACAGCAGTGGCTTCCTCTCTGTGCCTGTGGTCAGCAGGAGCCTCTTAGTCCATCACAGTTCCTCTGAGCTTGGTCTGAGCTCAGAACCTGCCTACAGACATATCTGACATCAGCAGAGGGATATACCCATTAGTGAAGCTGTTTTGGGGAAGGAGGGGACTGGACAGAATTTGATCTTGGCTTGAGAGGCCTTGGAGAAGAGCATCTTCTGTGTGGACCTAAATTAAAAGCATGGGCAAGTAGGGCAAGGTTTCCGCTCCCCACTGCCTGCAAGCCTCCCTGCTCTTTGAGGGAGGACTAATCAGGGAGGAGGAGGAGGGAAGCTCTGTTGTCACAGCCCCATGGTGGTGGGCTCTGATTGCAGCACAGATACTTGCACCTCTGGGAGTAGGAAAAGACCAGCAAGGTCAGGTTGCATGGGACTTTGAGCAACCTGGTCTAGTGGAAGGTGTCCCTGCCCATGGCAGGGGGGTTGGAACCAGATGATCTTTAAGGTCCTTTCCAACCCAAACCATTCTATGATTCTATGAAAATCTCAAACCTGGGTCAGCAAATCACCAAAAGATGGTCGTCATCCTAATTTTTACTGAGAAGGATGCCCTAGAGGGGCGAGCCTGCAATGACAGATACCTTTACCCGCTTCCCATGGCCCGGAGCGTCCTGTACGCTACGTACCTTTTGTGCTCCTTCACAAATTCAACCAGCTCCTCTTCTGTGTAAGGCTTATCAGGGATGTGAACAGGCTCGTCCATAAATGGTTCATAGAAGTCCACCTCGTTCATCTTCAGACCTAGCTTCTTGGCAACCTGTTGTGGTGCAGATGGTCAGAGGTGAGTGAGCCTGACGTGCCTCTTTGCCTACCCAGAGTCTCTCCCGGTGGCAGAGCTGAGGCCAAGGTGCTTGCTCTCTTTCAGAGCATGCACTCTTAGGGGTGGCCAACAAAACATGAATGGATCTTTCCTTGATTAAAAAACCACTGATGCTCTCTACACTACTGGTCTCAAGCACTGGGGCAGAGCAAGGCCAGAGTCAAAGTCCTGCAAACCTAATGGGGCTGGTTTCCAAACCCAGACCAGGACCTGCCTCCACGCTGCAGCAATGGCCTTTTATCTTGCGACAGGGCCAAATCCAAATGCAGACACCAATGCCACAAATTACAGGAATGCTGAAAATTAAAAGCTGGAGCCAGATATTAAATTTGGGAGCATCCCGAGCTTCTGGAAAACAGGTGATGGAGGCTGTGATCTCCCACAGTGAGGTCCCTGGATGCTTACCCCTTTATCAAAGGTGGCAAAGAACTTGATGTACGGCTGGAAGTGTTCGGCGGCTTCTTCAAATGCCTTGTAATCTGGAAGGAGAAAAGGGGAATGAGAAAAGATTTCACAGACAGCTGGCCACGCTCTGATCAGCACAGAAGGCACTAGGGAAGAACAAATATAAATTATTGCAAAATACATCAGATGACAGCACTATGTTTCTTCCACCCTTCCAGGGTTTACAAACAAGGACCATTTCATGCGGAGCGAACCGGACACATGTTGTGCAGCCTCACAGTGCTCAGGAAAACTACAGATCCCGGCATGCCATGCTTAACTGGGGCCGAAATCAGCAGCCCTGCGACGCAGGTCCAGGGGTTACAACTCCAGTGGAGTTGACAAAGGTGTTTGCAGCTGCCCTCTTGGACAAGCAGTAGTTCAGCCTGGGAAATACATGGAGTTGCTCCAGCATTAATGATTGCTGCCATTCCCTAAACAGTCACCGAGCATGATTAGGCACGCTCCTCCTGCTGCAGGAGGAGGGGGCAGGAACGAGGTATGTCTTTACTGTTAGTAGTATCAGGTCCTCAGCTGGGGCCATGAAGGATGCTCTCAGCCTGGTGGGAGCTCTTTACAACAGGTATTTCCCACCTTTCTTCAAAATACTTAGTACTGAACAGCATTAGGGGCACAGCCCTGCCCAAGCTGCCCTGCAGCCCATTTTGAGCAAGTGAGAAAGCTGAAAGGAGAGGTGGATGGGCTGTTGCGGTGCAGCAGGCCTGGTGATACGTTGCTCCTTCAGGTAAGGATACCTGTCTTTTTTTGCTAAAGGCAAGCCTTGCAAGTGCTGGGTGCATGCTGCCAGCACTGCCCGGAGAGCAGGGGGAGCACTCGGGGCTGGCAGAGGAGACTGCTGGGGCTTGTCGGGGAGACTCTTGGGTGAGGGTTTCTCAAGACTTGTGAAAGCTAATGGTTTTGCCTGGAATGGTCCCTGAGTTGCACATCCCGCAGGGCATGGGACCAGCCTTTTCTCAGTCTTGGGGTTCAGCAAGGAGAAACAGGTCAGTGCCGCTGCCAGGCTGCCCTAAGGCATCCTGCTTGCTGCTGTGGTATGTTTGCCAAGTTAGTATTTAATGTGTGTCCTCCTCTTTCCCTTTGCCTCCCTCCCTCTTTCTTTGACCTTTTGGGCTCGCTGCTCGTAAGAGGGAGAGCTTTGCTCCCTTTAGGTGCTCACCCAGTGTAACTGTAACCTCAGCTGATTTTGGGTGAGGTAGACTTACTTTTCTTCAGGAGACCCTGGATAATCGCCCCCTCCTCTTGCCAGCAGACACCTTGCAGAAGGGTCACCACTGTTGGCGTAGGAATGGGCTCATGCATAGCAACAGCAGAAACTTGCCTGCAACCCCACCTCATCCTCCAGCAGCTTTGGCACTGTCACAGTCTGCCATATACCCCCGCACCCTTAATGTTCATGCAGAAGAACCAATGGCCAGCCCTCAGCACCCCCAGCCTGGCTCCAAGCCCCATGAGGAACATATTCATCTTACGTTCAGAGTCTTCTCCTTTGAAGTAGCCGATGAGTTTGATTTCCTCATCGATTTGGTCAAAGGCCTGAAGCTCCAGTTTGCTGTTTATGATCTCCACGGGGTCTTCTAGCAGCTGCCATGACAAATGCATTTGATAACGCAACGATTTGCAGCACCAACCTACGCCTGGCAGGGTGTGTCACTAGCAGCCTAAGTGGGGAGAAAGAGATCACCCAATTCCTCTGCTGCTGGAAATCCTACTTAGTGTTCTCTGCCTTAACGTGAGGAACCGAGAGATGCAGGTCACCTTCAGAGGGAGCCGTTAGTAGGTTCACTGCATAGGTTGAAGCATCAAGAGGGAAGCTGAGAGAGGTCTGGGTAACCCAAATGGATGCTGGGGGACCTGCTGTGATGTGAGATAAGGGGTAGCAACTGGCTTTAGAGCAGCTGAGAAGAAGGGAGAGCAGTTGAAAGGGGCTGGTATGGAGACTGTGAGCTTCTGTGAATGATGGATATATTTGTTTTTAACTGTAATTTGCTGGAAGAGGTTACTACAAAAAACTTGCTTTCGGAAAACATTAAAACCAGCATGCTAGAGTGTGGCCAAACAGTGTTTTGGAGCAGTGGAAAGTCTGGATGTAAATTTTCCTGGCTGGTCCTCCTATGAAGAATGGGTTAAACCCATGCTTTGGCCTCAGACACGTCACAGTGTTGATGAGGAAGTTGGAAGACCTGTCTGCCACTTCAGCCTGTCGTTAGTCTAAACTTTGTTTCTGTTTTCTTAACTAGCCACTGCTGGTGAAAAGATTTGGTCTGATTATTTTGCCCAACAATACTGGTGTAAATCAGGTGTGGCCTTACTAGAAAAAAAAAACGCAGGCAGGCCACTGTACAGCCTACAGAGGAGTAGAGGACCTCTGGGTTTGTTTTCCTTTGAGAGCAGGCTGCCGAGGCACCACAGATGTGTTTGTTTTTATTTCCCTGCTTTGCTGGGTGTTTTCCCTCTTGAGTGGAAAACACACAAACAGAAATCCTTCCTCTCTTCCTTTGTTCACAGAACATGATTTTTCAGCGGCATACCGCAAAGCACAGCAAACAAAACCTCACAGAGTGCCGTACGCTGCACCCCTTGCGAGTGATGCTCCGGTGTGTGGCTGTGCCTCTGCTGTGTCCAGAGCAGCGTGGGCAGCTCCCTGCTGCCGTAGTGGCCTCAGCCACAGGAACCAGGGATCCCACCGCTGCTGGGGTCGCAGCAAAGCCCTGCCCTGCCTGTGGCCCTCCTGGGTGGGGCAAGATGCTCGCTTCTGTCCCTGAAGCCACTTATATGTGTTTTGGCCACAGTACCTGATGCATGCAGCCACAGGCGCATTGCCGTAGGAGAGCTGAGGTCCCAGGGAGCTGTTTCTCTTCCCCAGATGTGCCTTTCGCCACTGGCATTCCGGCACTGCAGGTCACCATTTAGGCAACCTGCTGCCCTGGGAAACTAACCCTGCCGGCTCTGCTGCTTGCCTTACCTCCCTTATCTGCATTATTGCAGAGCTGCTCATAAAGAGAACCTCATTTCCAAGGAAAGCCAAGCCGCTACAAAATGTTTTCATGACAAAGCAAAGACCATGTTTCTGGGCTGTTGGAATAAAATGTAAAGAGAAGTGCAACACATTGATGAGGGAGTCAGCATCTCTTTTGCATTTGGGTGCAAGGGTGAGTACATACTTGTGCCCGTGCACAAAATGACCTGAGAGCACCAAGTCCTAAGCTCTTCTCTAACTCATGGCAGTGCAATTTGGTAAGTTCACTGAAGAGGCAGTAGTGCAATATGGGTTTTGTGCAGTTGTTTCTAGAAATGGGCAAACAGTTTGCAGCATATACCTTTTTCAATGAATTGAGCTGGTTTTAGTTGCTCTATGGGAATGCTACTTCTTGGATGTTTTTTGAAAATAACTCTTCTTCAAAAAAAAAAGAGTGAAAGATTTTGCAAATGGCAACGTTTGCACACCAGCTTGCTAACTGAGGTGGGTGCCTAGCAGTTAGCTATGTGGGATTGTTGCTTGCTTCCAATCAAATACTCCATAAACAGGAAAGAGGGCAAAAAGTCTTTAAGATGTAAGTGGTTGGTGGCATATAAAGGTACCAGCTTTCCTGGGAACTCATGGTCAGACAAGTATTTGGGGAGCTGGCAAATGTCATCCCTACCATCAAATAAAGATAAACCCGTGTTTTTTAGCAAAGTGAGTATTTGCAAGGTCTTCTCTGAGAGGCTTTATCTAGCTCTGAGCTTATCTATGCTTACATCCAAGAGGAATTCCACCAAGACATCCGTGGCCAGTTCCCCATCAAATTCAATCAACCGCTCCTCCTTAAAGACATAGAGGCTTCCCTCTTCAACCAAGCCTGCAAGAAGGAGACAGGAAACATAATGTGGTCAACATGTCACTAAAAGCATTTTTACTACAGAGTATCTTCCTTGTTATTGTAGCAACGCCTCCTGGGAAAACGCAATTGCCAGTTTGCTGAGTTGGTCCAGTTAGAAACAACCTGAGCGATCTCCTGATGGATGTTTCACAGCATGAGGGACAGACCTCAGCCAGAACTTGTGCTACCTTCTTCCCAAATGTTGAGATTTTCCTTCAGGTCACTGTTTGGCCTCAGTTGGAAAAATTCTGTACCGGGAACTTGTTTTAGCTTGGCTATCTATATTGCAGTAAATAGTACTGGGCTCTAGCTGACATCCCAAATTATGTCTTCATGGAAAATGGATTTTGATGCGGGCTGTGCTGTCTGCCCAGAGAAGGCTGAAGTATGTGAACATAAACAGTGAGCTGGAAGCCAAAGCGATCTTCAAACTCTCTGCAGCTTAGCTAGCCTTGGCAAAAGGGTTAGAAAGCTATGGTAGAGATGCCACAGATGGCAGGCTGGCAGATTTGGATGGTATATCACTGGACTAAGGACTGGGTGCCACAGCGTCTCGGTGGAGGCTCCAAAATGAGCAGCACTAAGCTCCTGCAATGCACGACGGCAGGGTACCATGGGTCAAGGTGGTTGGTAGTTTATTCCTTCTTGGAGAGACAGAAGCTCTCAGCTTTAGTTTAGCTTCCACCAGCACACTTAGCCTCTAATTTAGGAAAGAAAATTACAGTCCACTATATAGTCCAGTATGCTTAAACAGTCTCTGACCTTAAGTCTAGTGGTATATTTATGTGCTGTTGTATTTATGTGCCATAGTATTTCCATGTTGCTTTGTGGGCTAAAATATGAAGGAGTTGCCAGCCCCTGGAAGGCAGCTGTTTCCAGGGATGGGCAATGCAGCAGCCTTTCACCTTTACACGAGGTTTCCTCTTCTGCTCTGGGGAGCAAGTCAGGAAGGGCTGGCACCTGGCTGCCAAACCATTGCAAGGCTGTGGCTCCCCATTAGTGGTTAGGGGTCACTCTGCCATGGGGCTGGTGACATTTGGGGGCCTATGTGATGTCCCTGTAGGTTTTGATTCTGCACCGCCGTGTCAGATCTGTCTCTGTGCAGGAACAGCATGGAGTTACACCATGACACCTATCTACAGTTTCTGCTCAGCAAGCTGTGAGCTTCCACCCTGTCATCACTATGGCATGAATTGACTTTCTTTTTCACTTGGGTTGGTTTTGTTTCGGCACTCTCAGCCAGGAAGCTTTTTGCTGGAAGGGTGTCGGCTCATCCTCACCCTCCCACTTGATCCTGCCCATTTTGGGGTGGGCAGGTGGTCAGTGTGCAATTGCCACCATCACCCTCCCCGTCCTGGTGACAAGGATTTGGCTGTCCTTTATGGGGCTGGCTGTTGGGCATCACTCCAGCACCCTGTCCACGCTATTCCAGAGATATCAGATATGGGACTCACCTAGCTTTTTAGCAAGTTTGGCATCCTTCTTGGAGTCCACCATCCCGAAGCCGATGCTCCTGGGCTCCAGGACCTGAGCTGCCAGCTGTGGGAGGAACCAGAGAGCCCAACGTTAGCGGCGCTAACACCACAGGGTAGCTAAAGGGCATCATGCCCCGCTAGCATGGCACGACAGACACAAGTGACCCATATTCTGCTTTCGGGCAGCACCAATGGGTGGGATGCGTCACATGCTGCCTCCCCGCTGAGATAGTGCTGCCCAGAGGTCACAAGGGTTGGGTTTCTTCCCACTGTGTCGCAGCACCGAGTCTGCTGGCGATATCATGTGCTGCTAACTGCTGTTTGACACTCGGGCATTGGGAGAGGGCTCCCGGCCGAATCGGGGACACCAAAGCAGCAGGCACGGCTGGGAGAAAGACCTGTGCCACCGACACAAAGCAAAAGCTGCCCCCTCCCTTGTGCCTTGGTGGCCTCCTGGGAGGGAGTGTGACATGTGGGCACCACAGATATTTTAACTCTGGAAGTGCTCGGTGCCAGGCAGCAGTGGCTGCAAACTGGAGGGGATGCAGGGCACGGCAGCATCATGTTTCCTTTGTACGTGTGATGGGACGGCTAAAGCAGGCTCCCAGCAAAATAAAGCAGAGGAACTCCCGGCTTTGCAAAAGCGGTCCCTTCTCTTATGAAAGTCATGTCTCCTGTCCAGGCTTCAGTCACACCCTAGTTCCTAGTCCCCTCTTTTTCCTAAGGAAAGGACGTTAATCCCAGCCATGCTCGTGCTTGCCTCCTTGCAGCTTCAGAAATCACTTCCCCCTGTTCCCACCATTTTTGACGAAGGGGCCTTTTGAAGATATCAAGTTCCTGCCTGTTTTGTGAAAATAGATATGTGAGGAAAGGAGAGACGCTCTGCAAGTGCCCTGCGGTGCGAGCGGCCCCGGGTGAGACCCTGTGAATTCCAGATAGGCTCCATAGAGATGCAGTGACCCAGGGAAATGAGCCCCCTCACTCACCAGATGACTGACTTAACCCCACCACAAGCACACCAAAGACCCTACAAGGTGATAATGGTGCTCTGACACCACCAAGCAGCTGTAACAGCCCCTTCCTTCTCCCTCTCCTTCTCTGCTCCATGAATGCCTCTGATGCCGATGGTCTTCTTGCTGTCCCCCCTCCCAGCCCTGCCAGATGGGGGAGGAATGATGGCGATGAGGGGTCAGGGGCCTCCGGGACAGGAATTGCCCCTATTAGGGCACAGCTGCCTCCGCTCGACAGTGGAAGGCTGGAGAGGGACAGAAGAAAAGCCATGGCCAGAGGGATGGCGGGCTGATTTATGAGGAACGCCCTCCCCCAGGACCCATTTTGGCACCACAGCCCCGGCCTCAGAGCCGGTTTGAATGTCACCCAGCAGCACTGCCCCCACGGCCCCTTGGCTCCTCTGCTATAAATAACCTCCGCCTGCACCCGGCTGCTGCGAAAGTGAGTGGCGATTAAAGGCATCGGGGAGCAAAAGCGGTGGGGCAGACCCCTTGCCTGCACCCTGAGGTGTCGCAGGGCCAGCCAGCTCCCCATGCTGGCAGCACCCGGCCCTTCCCCGAAATTCTGGGGGAGACTGCAGGCACTCTGGGGATCAGGGCTCAGGCACCTTGCTTGGGCAAAGGGGAGTGATGGAGAACATGGTTGTCTTCTCCCTTCCACAAAATACATGTCCCCAGGCCTGTCCCGAAGCCCTCTAGAAGGATGTGTTCTCCACTAACCATCACAGCATCACTGCAGTCTTAATCCCCCTGCAGCTACTGGCCAGTTGTCTTTAGGGGGAAATGCCGCCATGTGAGGCAAAAGGGGTGCTCCGTGTTGTGCAGAGAACACACGGTCTCACCACTCTTTCCTCGCTCTCTGCCAGTGCTTTGAAAATAAGTTGAGGCTGCACATTCAGGGCTTGTGCTTACAGAGGATACTGCCTGAACAGGGCAGAGCGCTGGTCCGTATTTGCACATCCATTGGTAAGGCATCTGAGCCCTGATCTGACTCACCTGGCATCTCATCTCCTGGCTCAGGCCACAGCCGTCCACGTTAGAGCACCTGAGAAAAGCTGATACCCACTAACGCAGGGAGAGATGGGCACCTCTTGTGAGCTCCCTAGACATCTGCAAGCAGGTGGTGGTGGGAGAAGCTGTTTTCTGTTCCCCATTATGGGGATCTGCCTTTACTGGACAAAGGGATGGAGCCTGTAGGATCATCAGTTTTAGGGGACATTGTCAGCAAGTCCCCGCTTGTTGCCAGTCATGTAGAGCAGCAGGAGGTTCCTCAAAGTCAACGCTTGAGGCTCTGGCTGCACCTTGACCAGAGGTAAAACACAGAAAACCCAAGGGAAGAAGACTGTCCAGTCATGTCCAGTCCAGTCCATATTTAATCTGGCTACTTACTTACAGCTATGTTAGCCATGTGCCAGACAAAGCCAAAGCAGTTTAAGCCCAATAGTTCTTGACTCCTGCACACTGAAGGTGGTTAGGGTTTCTTGGGGATGTTTGAAGAAGCTCAGAAATGTGCCTCCATTGTGTGAGGTTGCAACACCTGCTACAGACAAGCAGTTGGGTGTGAGCGGGGACATTTGAGAGAGAGGAGGCATTGATTGGGAATAATGTATGTGAGCACGCAGCGTATGCAAAGTAGCTCTTTGGAGGGGTGCGGGTGCAGCCATGTAGCTGTGAGCATGGGAGCTCGCTGGGAAAGAGCAAACGCGTCTAGAAAATGTGGGTGATGGGATGAAAGCCTCTTTGTGTGAGATTGTGGGAGCGTGCACTTCGTTAGGGCTCGGGAGGCAAAAAAGGTCACGGTAATGCTGGAGGTGTGCCTGTCGGTGTGGCAGGGCTTGTGTGGCTGTGTCTAGCAAGACTGTCTCTAGGAGGTGTACGTACCATGGGTACGAGTGTTTGGAGACGTTCCTCTGAAAAGGCTTGTCCCCAGAGAAGATGTGCAACAGTGTGTGTATGTAGGAGAGCGCATGTGCACAGCATGCGCGTGCATCTGTGGGAACGGAGCCAAGAGCTACGTGGGCAGCCTGTCTCCTTCGCTGGGACTTTCATACTAATGAGATAATGAGGTGAGCGGTACAGCCTGTGCCCATCCGCAGAGCACTGAGGTCCTGCACCGGGGAAGTCTTCATGCAACACGAGACTCTCGGGAGCTTTTTCCACTGTGGCAGAGCCCGGAGGCGGGAGACCTTTGCAGGGTGTCAGTACCTATGGTGGCCTTTTCAAGTGCCAGCTATGCAGGGGCTGGACATTGCTCCTGCCTTTGCTTTCCCTGCTTTCCACTGCAGCAGGTGAGTCTGACCAGTGCTTAGGTGAGGACATGTTCCCACACCTATACTTGAACCCCATAAGGCAGCAAAATATAGAGTATGCCAGAGGCACAGCAGCTTGGGTAGTTGCCCCCTGCTCATTACAGTATCAAGCATTTATATATCCCCTTACAGTATTTTCTGATTCCATAATGCTAGTGGGATTTGAATGCAGATAATGTTTCTAATCTTGACAATCCTCTTGGCTCGGGACCTTGGGACAGAGGCGGCTGTAATGTAAGAACACAGCCCCTCCTCCTCCCCCTCCTCCTCCATTTAAATTCATATCGCTTGAAGTCTTGGCCAGCCAGAACCCTTGTCTTTGCGTCAGCCTCTATAGCGAGTAATTTAGCTTCAACAGCTGCATGGGGAGATGGAGGGGAGAAACTGCCCTGGAAGAACTGGACCTAACTGGTCATGCAGTCCCTGAGGTACAGCAGGAGCTTTGGGCAAGCAGAGCTGGCTTAGACTGTGAGCAAAGACCACAGTTACTTGTAAGCTCATACCCTGTGCACAGTTTGCAGCCTTCCTCCCATGTGCTTGAAGCCTTTGCAATGCACACTTTCTAGCCACAAGATCACAAGCTGTGTCCTGTGCAACCTTGGGAAAAGGAGATGCGAGTTTGGGAGCACTCCTCCTTTTTCCCACTTCCCTCAGCTAATAGCCATACTTCGATTTGGGTAAGCATGAGGCAGTGCATGGCTCTCTGGGATGTGTGAGAGGTGCCAGCCCAAAGTGAAGCTTGCGTACCACCAAGCAAGCAAGCAAGCACCACCTCATCTTGGATGGTGTCAACAGTTACAGGCAATCTGAATAACGGGGATGGAAAGAAACAACTCCCTGACAGAATATCTCACCTTCACACCTACTATACCCATCTAAACTTAGGTGTGACGCTGGGAAGCTTTTGGGAGATTTAAGAAGTCCCACAGGGTCACTCTGAAATCCTAGGTTATAGAGCAGCAGAAGTGTCACCAGTGTATAGGTGACAGGCTGCTCGGCCATGATCCTATTCCAGCTGCAAACAACAGTGATTGTGCCGAACCTTGCATTTGGTGTCAGTTTTGCTGCTAAATAGCAGACAAAATCCAGCAGAGAGGGTTACAAATGGGGGTGGGAGGGGTGGACGTCTCAGCGTGGTCAGTTTTTCATTGTGGAGTGACATGATGGCTTTGTGGCCTGGATTTTCTTCCCACTTCTCTAGCATCTGCCTGGAGCTCCCACAGACAGTAAGTTTCATCTTCCCCAGCCACTCAGGCTGGGAGGCAGGGCACTGGGGACATTTGGGTATCTGTGAGAGCCATCATGAGGAAACATCTCTTAAGCGTGGTGAGCTTTCTGTTTTCCTAGCTGACAGTGGTGGAAGAACAAAACTCAAGCAATGCACGGAGGAGAGCAACAGGAGATGATGAGGGAACATCCCTCAAGCAGTCTACACTTCTCTGCTGTTTCTCTCTTACTCTCTTTAAAGCTGCAGTTTATGGTGATGGTCAGAACCTGGTTGATGTAATGGTGATGATTTTATATCCCAAAATGTTAGGTTTTTATTTTCAGAAACAGCAGGAGGAGATGGCAAAAGTCTAGGATATTTCCCCAAAAGCTTTGAATCCTTATGCAGGACTCATGTCTTCACGCTACGGTTGGCTTCTCTGTTGTTCGAGCTGATGGGCGGTTTGTTGGAGAGCAGAGGGGGATACGTCTCCTTCCTAATGCTGTGCTGTCTCCTCTAGCATCCCCTTGCATACCCCACCAGCAACATTTTGGGTTCCTGCATAATTCAGGCTGGCGAATTACAGGTCCTGAAGTGTAGTGGTGGTCAAAGGGAAGGGGCGGAAGCCTGTTCAGCGGCTGCCGCTAGCAAAGCCACTCCTCTGGCAGCGGGACTGGGGAGAGTGTGTTTGTCCCACCTTCCTGCCCTTTTCCACCACCTGAGCTGCCCGGAGAGGCTGTTTATTGCTGAACCTGCCCTCCTAGGGGGTCGCTGCTCCTCAGACTAAAAGGCAAGTCCCCAAATATGGAACACCCAAAGGTCACTCCCGCGGAGGTGGCTTTCACAGGTAGCGCTCCAAGAACGCCGCCCCGGGGCTTTAATTGCCGCGCAGCCTCTCAGCCCGGTCAGACATACGATGTGCTCTTTGGCTGCCTCCCTAAAGGTTTCGCATAGTTAGGGCTGTATTTTTATCTGCACCGGGCATCCCTAATTTTAGCGAGCTGTAAGCCAAAGCGCAGCCTCCCCAGCCATGAGCTAACCGAGGCCAATGCCCGTGCCACCAAGCACCCACGGGTGCAGGGGCCACCTGCCGCTGCTCCCGGCCAGTCCTCGCTGGCACTGCATCACAGATGTTTTGCCGACTCAGCTGGGCAGCTTGCACGCCGAGGACAGCCCGGGGCGTGCGTGCGTGCGTACGTGTGCTGACCCACGTTGTGGGGTCTGGGACAGTGCCCAGGGGCCGCCCTGCTAAGCTCCCCTTCAACAAAACAGAGACCAGAGGTGCAATCTGGGGGCTGTCCTGGACAAAAGTGAGGCCATCGCTGCCTTGTTGTCTTTCTGGCCTCAGAGAGGCTGCTTTGAAACCGAGGGCTGGATGCTGCCGTGGAGCCCACGCAGGGCACAAGCTGGCTTCTTTCAGTAGGTGCTGGAGGAGGGAAGCATGCTTGATATTCAGCCCATTCACCTCCGCAGACCATTGCCCGTGTCATTCCTACGCCTCCAGCTCCCAGGAACAAGCCAGATTTCTCGAATTTCTGACTGAGTGGGTGTGAGCCAGCGCCTCTGAAACCCCGGAGAGTCCAGGATGCTGCAGGCGAGAGCTCCCACCCTGCATCCTCGGGAAGCGTCAGCAAGGGGGGGCCCTGAGGGAACAGAGGGGTCCTTGAGACAAGAAAGGCCTTTTACCCAAGGAGTGAGCAGAGAGAAATAAGAACTGAGGAAAGCTTTAAAAATACACAGCCCCCTTTGCGCAGGGTCTGAGGTGTCAGAGGTCTGCTAGCTGACGGCAGCCCGTCTCCTGCCAGGGCCGGACAGGGTTCCCAGAAAAAGGACGTATCATGTGCAGCAGCTGGCCTTCGCCAAAGCTGTGCCAGAGAGCGCGCAGGAATGAGCACCATCAGCACTGCTGAGGAGGGAGCGCTGGCCGTCCCCGGGGCACCGGGGAGGGGAGGAGCGACCGCCTGCGCTACGGCCACCCCCGGGAATTGAGTTCTTTGCCGTCGCTGCTCGCTCTATTTCCTCGGGCAAGGTTTTGTCTCACGTATGTAGGTAAATCCCAATGTGCAAAAGAGAAAAAAAAAAAAAAAAAAAGGAGAACTTGGACCTTGCTAAGTCACTTCTTTCCTAGGCCATGGATTCCTTGCCTGGGTGCCGGTTATTTAGGGACAGAGGCTGCAAAAGGACATCTTTGGTCATCAGACCCAGCACCGTGTCATTCAATCTCTGTCACAAACCAGTCAATGTCCATTTTAAACTTGTCGAACTGTTCTCCCCTTGACGTCTTCCTCCTCTGGTGATTAGGGACTTCCTAGTTTCCAGGCTTGTTTTATTCATAGCCCATTTGTCCTTAGGCTTTGCGCTGAAATAGCTCTTCTCCCTCTGGGGTGTTTAAAGAGAATTATCGTATCCCCTTTCCATCCTCCTCACAAATGAAGCTCAGGCATGAAGGAAGGGCAGTCACAGGCTTTAACCAGTTTAGTTTTAGATGAAGGGCACTGGCAGACCAAGCTCTGGAGTAAGGTCATGGCGGGGGAACACGGCATGGCCCACCATGCCCTGTCCGCCTGGCAGAGCAACAGCTGCCCCAGCCAGCGGGCAGGCTCCTGAGAAATGTCAAGGTCCGGGGCGGAGAACATGAAATGATAACTATAAACACCACACACGTCCACTGAGTAGGCGAATGTGAGTCCTTTTGAGGCCCCCCACTCAGGATGGGGCAAAGGCACCTCGTTATCCAAGAGTGAGACCCTGCCTCCCGGGAGCCAGCCCAGCAGGAAGGCACGGGAGACTCTCGCTGGCACATTTTTGGGAAGCTGACTAATGTGGCAGGATGGCCGAGACCTAAGAGGACGGGCCTTTCAATGTTTTTCCTCAATTGCATTTCTGAATGGAGGGGTGACAACGAAGGACTCTCCGTGCGACTTAAGGTCTTGCATAGCACCTACAGAGGTCGTCTGCTCTCCAGCTGGACAGTGAGAAGAGCTCCTCGCTCCGGGGCTGAGAAAGCCCACAAAGCCCAAGCAGGCTTGGCCTTGCGCTGTGTCAGCAAGCAAACCCAAGCCCACAGGGGTCTGACACGTCTCCAGGTGGCATTTGCATAAAAGTTGGTCTCTGGGTGAAACCAGCTTAATTTTCTTTAGATCCTGGGATTACAGCTCATCTCTGCTCTGAGAACTGCTGTCAGTACACCCCTCTCCAATCATACTTTAGCAGCTCAGAAAGGTGCCTTTCAAAGAGTGATATGGCACTGAAAGGGGGGGTCTTACGCTAGATGCTGCTCATGCAGCCAGTCCGAACTCACTGCTGGGAACTGACAGAGGGACTTCAAAGAATCTGGGCAATAACAGTTAAAGCAGCCTTGGAAATTGTTTCTGTCACTGTTATACAGAAAGATTGAAATCACATACTTGTTCCTGGATGTCAATGTGCCCATCTGCGAAACGGGGAGCTCTCTGTAACTTGTTTTTGTGACTGGCATGGCAGTGAGTGAAATGCTCCTAGGTGCTACTGCTAAAAATCAGTGCTCTTTCTCTGCTGGCTGTTGATGAATTGAGACCTACTTACACGGTTTCAAAGGGCAAAATAATCAGCGCACACTTTTTCCTTTTCTCTCCCTTCCGTCCTTATTTTTGCATTAACTTATCTATAGTGGAAGGCACTGCTTTAGTAGCCATGGAAACCAAACCACCTCTTTTATTACAGGTGTGTACAAGGCACTTGCACTGTAGGCTTCCGCACATGCCTATCCAGCCAGGTGTGCCTCGTCTCTCACCCTGAGGACTTGCTCCGTAGGGACCCAGAGACCTGGCAGTTTCTGTGGCACTCAGTGAACATGGCTTGCATAACGTGTCTGCCCAGCCCAGGAAATTGTGTTGAGGCGCTGTCTCATGGACATGCCCATTTTCAAAGAAAAAAGCTGAAATCTGAGTCTGTGAAACAGAGAAGGGTGCTTAAAGAAAGGGCTTGGTTTTATATTTCTATTTACATTTACACTCTACCTAGAGATGGAGATAAACTAGAATCTTGGCTCCTGGTTCCTACGAATTTCTGGGTTAAACTGCATGGACCTAAACTTGTAAACCTTCTTTCTGTGTTGCATCAGAAGTAGAGAAAGACTTTTTGCTATATATCACATGGCTCTGAACTCTCATGGGAGCCATCTGCTCTCAAGAGATTTCAAGACCATGTTGGTGGAACTACCACAAAACCAGCTGATCATGCATCAGTTTTTCCATCCTGAGCTGGAAGCTCATGAGAGGAGCCGCAGTAGTTTCAACACTTGAAAATAAATCCTTGCTCTCAAGTGAACTGGGAGGAGCTAGACCTTACACCCAGTTTAACCCTGGCCTTTTACTGGATTCAAAATCTCTCTCTCCCTCTCACACCACAGGTAGCTACCGGCTGTGGTTGGGCACTGGGAGGATCTCATGCAATGTAATCTCATGGACTCATATTCCCAGGTTCATGGGAGACATTTTCCCTTATGTTACAGAATTGGCCAATTACATTAAGGAGTTTCACTTTGTTCTGCCATTTATTGCTAGAGGCCAGGCTGATCCTAGACCTCATCTGGAAAGGGGAGTACCACATCCCTCTTCTCTTACCCCTAATCAGACTGGTTTGTGCTAGGGCAGTTCTCCATGAATTTTCAGCCCAAGGACACTGTTGCAATGAAAGGCCTAAAATATCTGGGCTTGACAAGCTTCTTGGTTTTTAAGGATATTACACATGCACAGAGACGACAAGGGAAGAATGACAGGGGAGCCAGGAATGAGCGAGTTTCGGAAGGGGAGAGGGTAACGGAGATGACGGTCTGCACTGCAGGCAGCCTGCTATGGTAGTGAGACAACCTCAGTTGCTGGAGAGAGCTTCGCAAGTGCAAAGGGAAAGCCCCTAACCCCACTGCTCATTACTCTTGTTCCATGATTCCTAGAGACAGGGTTGGCCCACTGGAAGGCAAAACTATCCCAGTATTTAGGAGAGTCAGAGATGAGAGGGAGAGGGAAGGAGGTCTGAGAAGTGGTGGTATGAGACAGGACAGAATATGGTAGGGGAGCTACAGAGGAGAAGAAAAGCAGCACAGATATTTCTCAGCTTCACTTCTTTGGTCTTTTCCTCTTTTGACCCTTCTTCGTTAAAGCCGAGACCTTTTAGGACAAGTAGTAGCTTTTTTTCTTACTTGTCTGTTAAATACTTATTGTGAAGCCTTGTGCCTGACTGTTTCATCTGCTTCTTCACTGTGCTCAGCTCACAGGGCACGCAGTGCTCTTGTAAACATCACCACAGAGTAGGAATAGCTACTGTTAGCTCTGGGACTGCCTGGTTCAACCTCTGCATTGCCCAGTATGGAGGCTTTTCTCTACTCAAGCTGCAGGTGCTTTTCAGTAGTCAGTGGTGCAGAGTGGAGTCGTAGGAGAAAGGCAAGCAAAGGAGAAGAGCCCTTTAACCTGAGCTGTGAAGCAGCCTGTGCTCATGCTGTCTCTGCCCTGGGTTTCTGTCTTATTACAGTCCTTACCTGATCCTTTTCCATCCTAGCCAGAAAGCAGTAGGCAGCTGCATCTCCAAACATTGCTTTGACTATTTTCGTGATAGACTAACCCAACAGCCCCCAGCTTTCCCACCCCAACCTGAGGGGCTGGCACTGCCGTCCTTGGAGCGATTGCCATGCACAAAGGATGGTCCAAAGAAGCTGCTGTTGATCCCAGAGGGGCTCAGTTGTCCCCAGACCCTGTCCTCACCAGGTAGCACCCAGCAGAGTAGGTGGCAGGAGCTGTCAGGACTGCTTCATGATGGTCTTCACCTTCATTCCCTTTCTAACCTGGAAAGGGACCCTGGGCTGCATGGGAATCTGGTGACAGTTCCCAGTACGCCTGGGTGTGGGCAGCCGAAGACCCCGTGTGCTGTCCCACTGTAATATCAGCTTAACAATGGCATCCTTTTTCTGGGGGTAGCTGGTGTCCACCCTGAGCTTCGACAGTGTCAGTCAGTCCTGCACGCTGGGCTTCTGGCCTGGGAAGGAAATTTTCCTGTCATATCACTTTCTTCTCAGCCTGCTGTTTGTAGTTACGTTTGGTAAAGTCCTTAAATGTGTGCTTAAATTTACTCATGCGCTGTCAGGTTTTCAGCTTGATTTCCTAAGGATATGAGACCCTTGTGATTCTCTTTTCTTGCCCCTGGGTCTGTCTGTCATCTGCCTCCCCTAATAATTTTTCTAGCTACTGGCCCTTTTTGGCCAATTTTTCCAGAGGCAGGGACCTCAGGCATAATAAAGTTATTGCAAGTTTCGTGAAAAGCAGGGACTTGGAAGGGAAGAGACTGGAGTGCCCTGGAAGAAGGAAATGTTGCCCTGTGAGCTCAACCCCTGTTTGACACCAAAGGACCCAGGTAAGAGAGAGCCTCACGGGCTCCTCACTCGTGGGAGAAGCCCCAGTCAGAGCTTGTTACTCACCACGAGCTATGTGTTTCAAGGAAACCATGCTTGTGGCCAAGGGACAATTTATTCCTGGGTCACAAGAGTTTGTCTACACTCAACTTGCCCTTCTTGGGTGCTTTGTAGCTGTGGTTTTTTTTCACGTGCTGAAGCCTAAACCATTGGTTGGATCTGGAGTCAAGAAGGAACTGGTTGGCACTGCTGGGACTTGTGCTTGCTTCAGCAACATGCCACCCCATCTGCTATACTACCTGGGCACATCCCAGAGATTGTCCTAGTAAATTTGCAGAAACCCCAGCACTGGATCTCTCCTGTTCTTTTCTTGGTGTCCAAGACATTTCTTCAGGTCTTTGGTCTTTGGAATTATGAATTTTTTATAAGGTGCATGTGGGAGAAACGGAAAGGGTGGACTCTTTGGGGGGTTTCTGGACTTAACATCCATTAAGCCCATTCCCTCCCATGTGCGCACACATTCGTGTTCATCAGGCAATAGGACGTAACAACCCTTAACCACCCAGCTCAGATCTTTGATTAGCGCCATGCCTGCCTGTGTTTTGGATGAAGGCTCCCTATTATTCCTAATGATGGAGATCAGTGCTGTTATATGGAAGACGGGCTAAGGACATTATGTTTTCCAGGCTGTGGACGCAGCACGTCTTGTGAGCTGGCGGGTAAATTCTCAGTACAGTAAGATGGAAAAACATGAGGTTCTCCAGAAAGGCATCTTACCACAGGCAACACGCTATGCCACGAACCCCCCAGGCTGGCCAGCAGGGAATAGCGAGGCCTGGAGTGTTTGCCCCTTAGATACCTTATTTCAGGCATTAAGGACCTTCAGCACTCAGAGCTCTGAACCCTCTACTGAAATTAGATACACAAAGCTTTCCTGAGTGAACTTTTCTCAGGTTTGGCTGGAAGGAGAGGCCCTGTCACTGCTCCTGTGCCTACCCAGCAGCTCACTACTCCGAGTATGTGCTCAAATTACGGGAGAGCTGGGTTCAGCCGCTGACTGCCTCCAGGGAGGCCGATCCCAGGCAGTTCATCTCCCTGGTGAATGGCTCCGCACCTCAGCCACGAAGCCGCTGCAGCCATTTCTTTCCCTCTCCCTGTCCCGGTCTCACAGCTGGATGAGCTCTGGCAGGGGAGATTGAGAGTGACCCCCTCCACGGCACAACACGTTACGGCTTGAGGTGAGGGAGGCGAATGCTGTCACAAGAGGGAGCAGATTAATATCTGGTTTGCCCACTCCTTTCACGAGCACTCCCAGGGTTGAGGTGTTAGTACAGAAATTGGGAGCACCAGCACCTTGCCGGGCTGTGTCCTATGCAGGATACTGTCTCTTGCCTTCTGAGACCTTCTCCCCATGTAATTCCCTCAGGTGACAGAGGCAAAGGAGTGCTCAGTCTGCAGATTGCTCTTGCGCTTGGGCTGTCAGATTGCTGCTGCTGCAGTTCCCAGTCCGGGGCAAAGCCGGGGGGCGGGGGGGGACAAGGGGTGTACTGTGAAACTTCAAGACATGCACTGAATCAGCACTGCAAGTGCTTGGGAGATTTTGAGGTCAAAGGCACAAGTGCGTGTTGCTGTGTGGCATGGTTAGCCCGTAGCTGAGCATTAGTGGACTGGAGCACTACCATTATGTAAAGTCTGCTGCAGATCTCAATCTCTTGCCCAAGGTCATATAAGAAGTCCATGGCAGAGAGGCAATTGGAAACCAAATCGCCACAGCCCTAAGCTAATGTACTCACTGCTGAATCAAATCCTGCAAAATAGAAGCTTTAAGCCAGATTGTATTGTAGCCATCGCACCCTTGATACGACTGATTGTTAACACGGGTATAGGTGTCAGGGGGACTAGAACTGATAGTACACAACAGATACCTGCTTCTGTCAGGTTTCTATAAATATGTATTTAGTAACTGCTTGCCATCTATCGAGCACGAAATAGCTATCCTATTAAATAACAATGCAATTATACTACCAACCATAAACATTTCAAGTGGAGTTCCAGCATTATTTTTTCTTTACTTTGCCAAATGTCATTTGATCGCTCACCTGGAGCAAGTGACTGTTTCTTGACAGGTGAGTAAAATCTGGTTAGTTTTTGAATCTTTCTTGTTGTCAGACTTGCTGATGAGGTCAGTAGACTTTGAACTTGGCATTGGACTTTTTCAGGTCCTAGCCCTCAGCAAGTATATTTTCTAATTCACATGTGCTATACTCCTAGGGGTGCAATGCATTTTCTCTCTGGATCCGATAAATAAAGCTTATGTGTTTCTTCTGCAATTCTCACTTTCTTTCCAAATGTGTCTTTCAGTTAAGAGGGAATATTTGTAAGCCCCTGGTAGGAAACAAGCACCTTGCTGCTGTATGATTCCCTAGATTACAGCTACACTACAAGAAAGAATGCTATGAATCTACTTTGTAATTTTTACTATGATTTATTTTACTGGGGATTAATTAATCATTCTTTCACCAAAGAATTAACAACACTCTTTTTCAACACAGAAGTGAATGGTCGCATTAACAAGCGGCTACAGACTGATTCCAAGCAGGCAACCAAGTGTCAGAAAAACAAAAAGGTATTTAATGCTGCACCAACGGGGAGCTTTTGAGATGGGGAGCTAGGACGCCTGTTTGCAGCACAGTTTGGTAAGGCTTCTTGGCTGATTGCTCCTAGTGCGATAGACAATGGGACTGAATCCAGAATGCAAGGGGGATACTGGCTTGCACAGAATGAGAAAGGTTCTAAAAATTTCAAGCTACGAACTCAGGTCTGTGCTGAGATTTGGGAAAGCTCAGCCGAGCTGAGTTCATGTTGCTGAGGTTTGCAAGGTTACTCGCTATTGCCTGGGTTTCTGACGCACGATCCAGAAAGACTATTTCCCAGCAAACAACTCAGAAGAGCACAAAAGAGGCTTTTTCCTGGGCTTTGCAGAACTCAGGGGCTAACTCAAATCCAAGTAAACAAACCCGAACTTTTGGGTGTTCAACCCCTCCCTGCACAAGACCCTTTGACTGTCCTGTCCCGTGGCTTCTCTCCACGGCTCCAAACAATGCTGTGGTATTGACCCCGGCTGGGACACGCAGCGGCGCTTACCTCCAGGACCATCTCTGTCATCTGGAACTGCTTCTGGGAGACCTTGTCAGAGCTCACGGGCTCGTGGAAGAGCAGGCAGAGCATGTCGTACTTCTTCAGGGCTTGCTTGTAGTTCTTCTCATTCAGGTCGATCACTCGGTCTTTCCCATCATAAGTGGGGAAGTTCAGTCCCTCTTCTGCCTTGCAGCAGAAAAGCAGGTAAAAACCTGCCAGGATCCAGCAAGTCGCCTTCATAGGGGAGCCCTTGGAGTGCAGCGGAGGGCGGGTAAATGTCCCCCTCCTTCTTAGTTTGGGAAGAGGGGGAGACCAAAGGCTCCAGCTGAAGTTCGAACCGAGTTTCTCTTTCTGCTGCCTTCCTAGTGACCAGCCCAAACTCTGCAAGGCTGGTGGGGAGCAGCAAACTCTGCTGTCCTGGGCTCACAACAAAGAGACAGACAGGAGAAGCTGTCAGGCCAAGCCCTGGATACCTTACATAGCTGTGTCCAGCTCCCGTGTCATTAGGAACTCCATTTTTAGGAAGCAGTTGTTTCAGGCTAAAAATAAACCCTGCAATGAATAAAAAGGACAGATATGACACCATTGAGGGACTTGCTGGCACTCTGCATCATCTGAGAGAGAGGGAGCGAGCGAGAGGGAGGGAGTGGAAGATGTCGATGCTGGGAATATGCAGGCAGGGTTTGTGAAGGGACAGACTTGACTTGTACAGAGAACCAAGGCACAGCCTGTCCTACTAGGGCTTAACAAAAATAGAAGGTATTTACTGCATTTTTAATAAGGGTATCTCTCTTTGTAACCCCTTGGGCATCACGGTGATTAGGCTCTGGATAACAGATCTCGGATTAAACAGTTTCAGAGACTCATCTGCACCGTTAGAGGAAAAGTCCTGTTTCCTCAGCAGCAAAGGAGGTGAGCGCTCCTGGGACTCCCTCCTCCTCCTCCTGCCTGGGGCATCGGCCGGAGCTGCCGGCTGACATACAAGCTCTTTTCTGAAGCACCTCCTCTGCTTGTGGGGTACCAGGAGAATTGCTGGCCCTTGGACCCGTCATCCCAAAGCAGAGGGCAGCTTACGTTGCAGCCTCCCATGCCCACAGCAGTTATTGGGCCCCATACATCGCTGGCGAGTGTTTAAAACCTTATCGCACCAAGGGGGATGAAGGGCAGGAGGCACGTGCCCAGGCCGGTGTCTTGGCACAGGAGGCAGGGCTCTTCTCAAGACAATGGACAGATGCCACCATTGCTGTTGGCCTCCCTTCCTGGGACCTGCCTGTTGGCCCGGAGAGGGTTTTTCCCACAACCCTGTTGCTTTTCCCAGCAAGCGGTCCCACATATTCCTTCCTCTTCATTTCCCAGGAACGCTGACCGGTTCCCCCTTTCCCGGGAGCTCAGCGCCGGCTGCCGCTTTGCTGCATCGCCTGCACCACGCTGCTGGGGGAGAACGGTTCGGTGGCACAGTCTTTCACCTCTTCCCCTCCTCTGATCGGGGTGTCACCGCTGCCCCATGACAGGCAGCGACAGGCAGGTGGAGGTAGGCCAGCTGGCCGCAAGCCAGCACCAGGGCTGACGCGGATCCACTGGAGAAGGCACGCCGAGGGGCTGGCAGAGAAGAGCTTGACAGGGGGCACAGGTCTCCCCCCTCGTCAAAGTGATGTGCAGACAAGTGGCCTTATCAGGCCTCCTCCTTGCATGTTACTCCATCTCAGCTTTGCTCCATCCGCACTGGGGAGGAGATGACGTCCCTCTTGGTACATGCAACTCTCGCCCCAACCAGCTGTTCCCATTCTATGGCTGTGATGATATTTCAATATTTGGGGCGAAAGGCAAGCATTACTTAGCACTAATACCCATCTCCTGGGTGACTTAGAAGCACACGTCCCCCTCAGCTTTCACTTCCAACCACAACAGCCCACGACATACTGACTGAATCTCTGTGGGCAGTAGTTTCCAAGTCTGTCTTATTTGCAGAGCCTCCTCTTAGTTTCTGCTCATGCCTTTTCAGAAGTCCAACGTTTGCCTGCAACTTGAAGTCCTAATGATGAAGCCTGAAGAATGTGGGTAGAAGCCAGAGCAAGACAGACTCAGAAATACACTCCCTAGTCAGGCACCCTTCAGGGGCAGTCATTTCTAGAGGGAGATGGGACAAGCCCATCTGATATGGCTTTTAGTGGGAGACGCAAGACTTGTGTCACAGTGGGTGGCAATGGCTGGCTAGGCTTTTGCTGAATGTTTAGGTTGTCAAACACGGAACTGAGCTTGTGGGATGACCAGGCATACATCAGGCTGGTTGGTTGCCTTTGAAGGACTCCATGGATCTGGGGTGCAGGATCAGGCTTCCGCTGGCATCAGAGTATGTTTTAAAGCAGGCACACATCAGATGGGACTGTAAAAATGAAACGTTCACAGCTACTTCAAAATTGGCTTCCCAGGCTCCTGCCCTCCTTTTATTCTTGTAGATCTCCAGCAATTGCTCCACTTTCATATCGCTCAAGCTATTTTTGAGGCTCTTTCTCTCTAGTCTGAATAACTTTTTAATCTGCCTAAAAATAGACACAATCCAATTTTCATTTTCTCCTCTTTTTGCTATCAAAAAAAGGAACAAAAAAGCTTTTTATTCACAGAAAGTGTTGCCTCGTTAGCCCCAGACACATCTATCTTATCTGCCTGTGGCATGAGTAGCAAAGATCTGTGACTGTTAGGCTTCACCTCTGCTCCGAAGGGAATTCCTCCAGCAGACCAACACTGGATGTCATGATCACCAGAGAGTCCATCTCCTTGTCTCTCCACTCAAAATCTCAGTGAGACTGTTAGTGCTAAATCCAGTGGACATTTTCTGTGGCATTTTAGCTCTAGCTGCATCTATCTGAAATTCAAGATACCTTGTTCACTAAGTCAGAAGTGGTTTAAATGTCTGTGTTCTTCCCGGGAGGCAGAATTTGTGTGTTTGACTTAGAAAGGGATGGACCCATGGAGACAGTCAGGACGAATTCCTCAAAATCTGAACAACTGCCTCAATCACCTGAACTTCTTAATTCTAATGAACTTTAGTCAAAGCAGATGTAACCCTGCCGATACAGATGTGAAATCCTGGATTCACATCTTTTGGGATGTTCAGAACAGCAGTACTTGAGTCTGATACAGAGCTGCTTTTTCCCCCGGGGGGCCTGTAGGGTGCCAGTAGCAGAGCTGGGACTGAAACAGACTCTCCCACACCCTGACAAAGGCCCTAAGTATTTTGTCTTTTTCTTCATCATCTCTCTGGGTCCCGATAGCAGCACACTAAAACGTGTCCATCTTGGCCCCAGGAGCAAATCTCCTCAGGAATTCAAAGCTGTCCATCCACGCTCAGATAATGGTTCAAATTAGGAATTTTGGGGCAGGCTTACGGTCAAGAGAAGGATGGTGTGTAGAGTTCATGGATTTGGGGAACCTGAGTTTTGCTGAAGGCCCATTTCTACAGGACACTGACAAAAGGTTTCTCTGTGTGCCAGATCCTCCCCCATGGGGTAGGAGCAATAGCAGCTTCCCATACGAGGGGAGGATAAGGGGGACAAAGAGCTTCTCTGTGGAATCTTGGATTTTACATTCATACATTTGCTACAAATACTTTATGTTATCCTTCTGTCCAAGGTCTTCCTGATCCCATTTAGCTGCCCGTGGTTGCAACGCATCTGTTTCTGTAACCAGTGCCATGCAAAGGAATGCTATGGTCAGCACTGTGTCGTGGGACGCTTGCCCCTAAGCTCAAATAGCTCATTCCTTGGCAAAACCGGCATCTGTTAGTCTCTGATAGAAGTTGACTGCAAGGCTCAACCTGCCAACTCTGACTCCTTACCCATTGACTCCTTCAGCCATTCTGCTACTGCATCTCTTAGCCCCGCCTCGAGAAACCAGTACGATACTTTTCCCTGGCTAACCATCCCAGAGCCATCCACCTGAAAGCTCTCTAAGAAATGAGGTGATGATAGGGCTCCATGCCCGCCCACCTGGTCAGGTGCCCACGTTGTTCAAACCACCTTCAGAATTGACCCCAAAGCTTCAGGCGAAGAAAGAGAGAATTAAGGGAAAAGCTTGCTGTGGCTTTATCCACTGTTCTAGGCCCTTTAGGTTACATTCATTGAGCAAAATCCTGGCTCCAGGGGGTTACGTTGCAAAACCAACCCTGACATGCATTGAAATAGGATTTTACTTGGTTTCTTTGATTTTTGTGAGGATAGGTAGCCAGTGACAGTAACACAAGTGCTCAAAACTGTACAATCTCAGCCCTTTACTTCAGGCTTGCAGAAGTGCAGGGTGGGGATGTAGGATAAATAAGCATCTCCTTCTTGTTGATTTTTTTTTCCTACTTGTATTATAAATTAGGGATATACACTTGCTGCTCCTTTCCCCTGGCTGCTGCAGCCGCATTCCACGCTGCCGTTCTCACCTTCATTGTCCTTTCTATCTCACATGGTAAAAGAGGTCCCCAGCCACCGCTGATCCAAATGCTTCGGTGAGCCTTTTTTCTAGGGCTTCAGGATTTAAGGTTCTGCTTTAGCTAATCTCTTTCCAAGCTTCTAAGACCTTGTATGTTTTGCAAGATAGGAGTATTCAGAAAATACGCCTTTTGCCACCAGCTAGCTAAGCAAGGTCACAGCTCATAATAATTTGTAGCGTACTCTGGTCATTAGGGTGGGAGCCTCAGAGATGCACTGAACCTTTGTAAGGAGACCAAGGGGACCACTATCATTTCGAGGAAAGCTCTGCAGTGCGAGAAAACCTAGTTGTCTCTCCCTTCCCTTCAGCCCTGAAAGGTAACAAGTCCTTCGTGGTGCTTTACATCATTGCCTGTACTCCAATGCAGTCGTGTCAGTGATGGCAAGTACAAGGCAGAGAAGTTGTATCATTTGCACTCCCTCCCTTTTTTTCCTGTTTTAAACTGCCAGAGGGCTTTGCAGCACCTGACGATGCTTTGTATATTTTGACTGAGGTGTCCTGAGACCTGCCGTGTGATAAGAAGATGCTATCAACCCTTCCGTTTTCTGACACACAGACACTGGTTTTGATGAGGAAAATAAAACACAGCACAGACAAAAGCACTTATACGAAATTATATAGAAGTTGTAAAGGAAGGGTCAACGAGATGATAACTCAAGGAGTCCTAACTCACTCTCAGCCATGTAGACATTTCAAAAAAGTCTTGCTGTTTTTAGACATCATGTCCCCCAGAGCAAAGTTGCTCTGTGCCACCTTACGGGGATCATTGCACCCCTCTGTCTTTGGGAGCTGGTCTGGCACCTGTGTCTTTTATACAGGTCAGAAAGTACTTTAGAAGATCAAAAACAGGACTGTCCCAGAAGGATTGGGACAGTTACCTCCTAATGGGTTTATAAACCCTACATGGCAAGAAAGGATTTAACGCAGACATCACTTGGGGCCAAATGGAAATGGGCCCGTTGTCATGTATGGAAATGGATGGGAAGGAGAGCAATAAAGTGAAAACGAAAAGCATAAGGAGAAATACTGGAAGCAGACAAGACTGCTTCTTCACGGAGAGGTCTGACAAGGGACATCTGAAGGCAACCTGCTGCGGTGGCTGGGGGACCCATTGGGTGGACTGGAAAAGGCTGCAGCTGCCTACCTGTCCCGGTGGGGCTGGGAGCTCTGCCCGCCTGTGGGAGCAGGGTACGACTTACCCACAGGCAACCCACCCTGGAAAGGGTGGAGGGGCTCCCCCGGGGGGCTTCCTGCAGGTAGCACTGGGATGCGAGGATTTTCTGCATTGTTTCTGTTGCTTGCACAGGAGCCACCAAACAGATGCTACCTCTAATACGCCCAGATAGTTTCAAAGAAAGAAGAGCTTAAAATTGGCATTATATGAATCCTAGCTGGGGCAACAGCTTTGCATCAGTGTTAGACATGTTAGAAGAAGCCTGGATCCTACTAATGAGTGGGCAGAGAGATGGTAAAAAAAAACCCTGACCTGAAAATGTTCCAGGAAAGACCATTACGTAAGCTGCAGGCCCCAGTCATATTTGGTAAGCGTGCAGGGCTACCCTTAGGTGTCCCATCGCTCCCTGTGCTTCTGCCTGCAAAAACTCCTCTCTCCTAGGATGGAGTAACTGGCACCCTGCCTAAAGAAGCCAGACCCAGGTTTATTCACTGAGCCTCTAACGGGAGCCCATGCCTGCAGTTTGCAGGACATTGCCTCTGCCGGGCCGGGCACAGGGGAGCTCTGTTTGTGGCTGTTTGGGTCGGATTGATTGATAGGCAGTGCCTTTTTGGAGCCACAGGAAGGCAGCCTTGTTTGGGCAAATCATTAGTATTTGGAAGAGACTTTTGAGCAAGTATCTGGCCTTCTGGCTCTATCTAACCTGAAAACGGGAGATGTGACTTAGCCATAGCCTGGTTAGCAAAATCTTCGCCTTGCCAGGAATTACAACGAGCCAGGGTCCTACAGACGTGCCCCAGAACTCTGCCGATCACATGCACAAAGCAACCCGAACAGAAACCTGGCCACGTTGCTGCCTGCCATGGCCTCCTGCCCACCTTCTCTTCTGCAGGACCTGGGAGCAAGGAGGGGTCTGACATGCATTTGGCGCTGGGGCTTTCAACCTTTTTTTGACGTACGAACTGCTAAAATGATTCTGGTGTCAGTGCAGATCCCTGCATAACAATTTTAAGCTGACTGATGAGAGGTCCTTTTTTTTCCCAGCTACCCCTAATGCACCCTACTTCAGAAAAACTCCAGTGCCACACGCTGAACAACTCTCCCCTAGGGCAAATCCCATGGCATGTCACTGCCACCCCGACCCATTCTATGCCACCTTCCTGTGCTGTGATGTCACCACTGATGTGTTAAAGCCGTTGCCCCTGAGACAGGGGCACAATCTAATCTCCCCCCCTGGGGGAAAGGTGCAGACGGGTGCTTCGGGAGGGACAGGAGGTGGCTGTGGGTAGGAGATGGACATTCGAGTTTTCCACTGCCACAGGCTTCCTGCAGAGCTTCAGAAAAATCCCTCCATGTGTCAGTTCTCCATCTGAACTGTGCCGGCTGGGTCCGGGGAACGTATGACTTTGCAAGACAAAGCATTGCAAGACAATGCAAGAAAGACATTGAGGTGCTGGAGCGTGTCCAGAGAAGGGCAACGAAGCTGGTGAAGGGTCTAGAGCACAAGTGCTGTGAGGAGCAGCTGAGGGAACTGGGGTTGTTTAGCCTGGAGAAAAGGAGGCTGAGGGGAGACCTTATCGCTCTCTACAACTACCTGAAACGAGGGTGTAGAGAGGTGGGGATCGGTCTCTTCTCCCAAGTAACAAGCCATAGGACAAGAGGAAATGCCCTCAAATTGCACCAGGGGAGGTTTAGATTGGGTATTCGGAAGAATTTCTTCACTGAATTGGGTTGTCAGGCACTGGAACAGGCTGCCCAGGGAAGTGGTGGAGTCACCATCCCTGGAGGTATTTAAAAGATGTGTAGATGTGGTGCTTAGGGACATGGTTTAGTGGTGGACTTGGCAGTGATAGGTTAACGGTTGGACTTGATGATCTTAAAGGTCTCTTCCAACCTAAACGATTCTATGATTCTAAGATGTTTAGACATTAGACTGATGGGGGTTAGTGCTTCAGGCAGGCAGGGAGCCTGGGCCAGGTCCGGGCTCCTAAAGATTTTGGCATGCTGGAGAGCTGGAGAAGGGGACACAACTGCTGCTGGCTGAATTTTCAGGAGAGCTGGTTCAGAGACCTGGCCAGGCATGTTTCCCTGGGAGATGCTGAGAGCTGAGCTCTGGGCGATCTCCGTGAAAACCTGGTGATCCAGAGCCAAGCCCTGAGCCGGTGTGAAAGCGTGGCCCAGTGCTGGTCCCCCGAGAGCTGGGGTGTGAATGGGTGCAGGCTGAGCTCTGGCCCAGGCACCCAGCAATTACTAATAATATAGTAATAATATAATTACTAATAATAAAGTAAAAGAAATAAACCACACGGTCTGACACAGTGCGTTCCCTTCTGGAAGCCCTTGGGGCACATACAGTCTGGCCATTTCCATCGGTCCCCTGCCTTTTTCTTGGAGGAGGTGGGGTCACTGGACTGCTGCCTAGCTTTGGCCACGATCGGTATGTCCGAGCGTATGCCCGTGTCTCTGCCTGCACCCACCCGTGCACGCATTAACCACCAGCGCTGCTGCCACCCAGCCCTCCGGGGCCAGGGTCTAAAACAAGGAACCTGCCCCAGGCAGGGTTGGGGTGGCTAGGTCTGGGGTGCCACTTGCACCTCGGGTTTCTCCTAGCCATGAGAGCACCGGTGTATTTAATAACATCTTGATGATTGGAGGGGTGTTTAATTTAGCGGCGTGGCGCCGGCTGCTGCTGACGGAGCTGTGCCCAGCAGATTTACACCTGTTGCACTGGAGTGGCAGCTCAGCAATCCTTCACTCCCGTCCTCCTGCGCTGCCCCTCAAAACCTTCCCCCTCCCCTGCCCGGACCGTGATGCCTGCCGGGGTGCAGCTGACAGGGCCGGGAAGCGCTGGGGTGAGCTCACTGTGCTACCGGGAGCCTCATTCCTTTCGGATGATGAGCCAGACAAGCTTAGCACGCTCCTTAATTTTGTAAGGAGACAGAAAGGATTTGCTGCTCTTGAATTTCTGCTCCGTTTGGCGTTCTTCTTCTCTAGCTGGACTTTGTACAGTCTGGGACAGCCCTGAATGTCTCTAAAAAGTCTGTTGGCACCCATCAGGCACGTGCCTTTCTAGGCTGAATAGCTTTCCAGGCAGTACCGACGTCTTATAGGCAGTCCTTTATGCATGCTCTGGACATGCCTTTTATTTTTTTTTAATGCCAGGCAATTTTTTAATTGAAATTCTTGTAGGTGAATAAGGCCTACTGGCAGCAAACCCACCATAGATATCGGTATGTAGCTGGGGTACAGTTACACAGCATTCCCAAGCATTCAGAAGTAATGACTCAAGTATCCCTTTCCGTCAGGTCATGAAGTCAGCCTAGAAACCAGGAGATCTGAGAAGTGTCTTACTTGTGATATTTTTCCCCAGCATGGCTGCTTCTGGGTGCCTGCGCTCAAGCTTTTACCTGCAGCCATGAAAGAGGGAAAAGCTTCTCTGTTAAAGCTTCTCTGTTTGAAAATGGAAGCTGAAATGCTTGAGTAATAGCATGAAACCTGCTGTCAAGAGCCACGGAAGGACCTGAAAATCACAAACTATATGATGATATGGTGGAAGTTAGCGAAAAGATGGAGAACTCGCCTCGCTCCTTAGGGATGGCTGAAGACTGCTGTTGCAGCTGACTGCGGGAAGAAGCATGTCTCTGCCTTACTGAAATGAGCTGGTACCCACAATTCAGAGTGGCTAGCAGCTTTTTGGCCGGAGGAAACATTTCACAGCTCCTTTTGAATCTCTTTGCACCTCTCCTCGGAAGTTGTCACCCATGCTTGAAGAGACACTGGCTTGTGTTGCTGAAGAGTCTCCTCATCCTGGGCCAGAGCACTTCTGAGCCTCACGAGCACAGCTCCTGCCTGGCCCGTTGGCTATGTCTGCTGTGGGAGGCTGGGAAGCGGAGGCTGAGGCTCCACCTGGTGAGGCTGAATGCTCAGAGGAGCCCTGCTAGAAGAAAGAGACCCCAGCAGCAGCCTCCTGCACCAGCCCTGTCCTGGGATACAAAAAAACCCCACGCAACACACCCAAAAACATGCAGCCAGCACTCTCCTGGAGAAAAGGCAGTAGCCGTGTGTCTCCAAGCCCAGGGCGAGCACAGGGAGCATGGCTTTGCTTTTCTTTCTAACCTGAGGTTTCTAGCTAAAAGCACCACCTGGCAGCACCCCCGAGCTGCAGCCTGGGCCGTGGCTTCCATAAAGGGCTGCTGGGTTCACTCGTATTTATAACGCTTGCCTCCGCCAGCTTGCAGAGGTCAGCTCTCCCCCGGGCACGGGGAGTCATTCCACAGGGTGTGCTCCTGTTTCCAGCCCTGCGTGCCAAGGGGCCTCCCACCCGCTGGCAGATGGGACCTGGGGATGGCCAGGTGGGGGGGCACAGCAGAACGGGTCCAGGAGAAGAAAGAGGACTGGGCAAAGGGGATGCGCAGGAGATACGGTGCCTGGTTTCTACTGTAAGCTCTGGGAGGTGTGTGGCTTTCTCTAGTGGTGCAGGGAAAGTGTGAGCCACTACATCCCCGTGGGAGACAGGTTATCTCCAGGTAGGTGAAGAGTTTTCTTCTTCAGGTGCATTTTAATTGGCACTGCGGGTAGGTAGGATCTCAAAAACTAGGGCATGGCTCCTGCACTGGATATGGCTCGGAGCCTTCTTCTCTAAAAGTTCATCAAAGATGACTTTGGACTTGTACAGCCACCAGCTGTACAACATGGTACACTCCAAGCAGAGTTTTAGCAAAGAGAAGATCAGACCACCAGATGCCAGCCTGTGGCCAACATTCATGGTTTGACATGGAGAGCAAACTACGACGTTGCTCTCAACAGGTCCCTTACTGAGTGCTGTGGCCCTAGTGAAGGCTGGAGATCCCGGAATGGGGGGTATTTTGGTGGGCAGGAGATACAAGCCAGCTTGGAGGACGTGACAGGTTTTAGGTAAGAAGTGAGGGTGGACATTGATGGTGTTCTTCGTCCTCTTCTGTCTCAGAGCACGTGTGTGGTGTCAGGACCCAGCGCTGCAAACTCGGCTCTTCCGCCTCTCGGGAGCCGCACGCCGCGGCTGTGAGTAGCATCCGCACGCGGAAGGCTGCAACTAAGCTCCTACAAAGCTCCCCAGATTAGCAGGTGTGGACATACAGGGCAGGGCTGGAGTAATTTGAGCTGGAGTCACTGTTAGTTAGTGCAGTTAGGCAAATGTCATATGTGAAAAGAGGAGCTAAAATCATCTAGCACAGCAGTTTGTGCTCTGTTCTTACCAGCCGGTAGCAAGAAACAAAGGTAGCTTTAAATGAGCAAATATAACGATTCTTCCTTGGTCAAGATCTTTTTCTTGTCTTTTTTTTTTCCTTTCCTTTTTTTCTGTGTGGTGGGGTTTTTTTTAATTATTTATATCAATTTCAATCTAGTACAGAGGGAAAGATTCCCAGCAGAATTACAGAGCTTTCCTTATGCTATCTGGGACATTTTGACAAAGATACAAACACCTGCCTTGCCATAAAGTGGCGTTTTCTGGACTTCTTGTATGACTATTTTGTCTGAGTTAAAGCCTGCAGATTTATGAACACAATAATCTTTTAAAAACCAGTTTCAGGCTTCAGTCATTTCTGGATCACTATTACATTTGCAAGTAGCAGATTTTCAGGGTTTAAACAGGCAATTAGCTATTTAAGGCTAGTCTTGCAAGAGGAGAAACTTATTTTTTTGTTGCTCCTACAGTTCGTTCCGATTACCGTTTGTCCAGATTAGACCCACCAAGCAGAGATCTAGGCGGCTAAATGAATCAGGACAGGGCCTGCTTCAATGATTCATTTAACATTTTTCAAATCTGCTCAAGACCCCGAGTACTTAAGACTTAAGTAAGTCCTCTTGACTTCCATGTGTTGTGAACATACACAGAAGTATGTGGCTGAACAGCATCGTTTATGGTGACAGCGTGAACCCAAATAGCTGCACATGCCAAAAAGGGGAAGACTACCTAAGAATCATCTCAGGCAGACCTTCAATGACATTAATTAAAGTGCTAATTGAAAAATATCCAGCCAAAATCCTCCAGTAACAGAAAGCACAGATCCTGTAGCACGAAGGACTCTACAAACATGTTTTAATTTGACAACTGTTCAGATAAAACAGTGAAAATATTTCTTTTGCCTTTCTTAATTGCAGTATTTTTATTTTTATCAAAAATTTCCTTCCTGTACTTAACCTGTGACTCAGCTGAGAGCTGGGAGACCACTGCTTGAGTATCAGGCCCTGAGCCCCCCCGTCCACTGGGAGCACTGTGAAGGAAACCCGGTGAGCCTGGTACCCAGGGACAGGGTGCAGGAGCGTGCGAACCTGCCCACGGTCCTCAGGCCCCGAGAAGCTTCACTGAAGTGAACTCTAGTGAGCCAAACACTATGACCAGCTGCTATCTGTAGCTACCCAGTGACAGTAGGTTGGCTTTTTTTGCCTGTAAATTACTGGACACAGGTGGGGAATTTATTAGCATAAGTAAAATCAGGAAGCAGCGCTCCATACGTCTCCCCGCTGATGCTGACATGCTGCGAGATGTTGACCTTCTCTGAAGTACTAGCCTGTATAGCCCTGAACCCAGTGAAAACACTTAGGCCTGTGCTTAATTTTGCATCCCATTAGGTCTGCCCTTGCGCTAGAAGTTAAGCATGTGGGTCACTGTTTTCCTGGATCAGAGCCCAACTCCTGAAGGTCCTTCAAGATTTAGCTAGATAGAGCTTGTCAAATGATACAGTGCAATTAATGTAACGGGATTTTTGCTCTCTTTTCTGTTAGAGGCTGATTTGTGATGGGTAGGC
Source organism: Phoenicopterus ruber ruber (assembly GCA_009819775.1). Classification (NCBI taxonomy): domain Eukaryota; kingdom Metazoa; phylum Chordata; class Aves; order Phoenicopteriformes; family Phoenicopteridae; genus Phoenicopterus; species Phoenicopterus ruber. The sequence goes on along the minus strand of CM020215.1, from coordinate 90,692,799 downwards.
TGGGTGGATCAGAAGTACAGATCCAGTCTTCAACAGCTTTTTGCAAAACCATCAGCTATATACACACCCCGATGATTTCTAATTAATGAAGTCTCTTCTGGGGTGACTTTTTGTAGCTGATCAAGGCTGCTCCTTCTCACAGTCCCAGTGCAGAGGTCTAGATTTGGACTCAAACTCTGGAGCTCAAAAGTGACTCTGCTTCAGTTGTCAGAAGACTGAGAGCAGCTCATCAGGGTCATCAGACTGAGCTGGTGGCTCTCGAGTCTCCTAGGTGGTGAGATATAGCCCCCTGTGTCACTTGCATGGTGCTGTGCCTGCCGCTGCAGGAGACAGGGACGGATCTCTCCATCTCCTCTGACACAGGCAAAGTAGGTGATGGGATGGCCTCATCCTCCGAGTGAGGCTGCTCCCTGCAGCTTGCTGTCCTTGACTTCTCTGCCCTTGGCCTGCTCCTAAAGTCACCCGTAGAGTTTTCTTCCTTAAACAGGAAAACAGCAAGCAAGTTATCTCTCACTTGCATTCGCAGAGCACCGAGGAGCCCGGGCCAGAGAGCAGACACCCGCGGCGCTAGGTGCTGCACGAGCACAGGACAGAGAGGGCTGCTGCCTTCCTCAGTTGCCACAGTAAATAGTGACGGACATGCGTGAGGACGCAGAAGTGGTGTTCCTGGGCAGCGTATGGCTCGACGCTGATTTCTCACGGGGCCAGGCAGACAAAGCCCTGCTTCGTGAAGGTGCCTGTCTAGTTTCACATTTCTGAGTGGACTACACCGCCTCAAACAAGGGCTGAGCTCGCGCTGCAGTTTGACGACGCGGGCAATAACCCAGCTTCTACCTCGGCCTGGCCACCTTTCCTGACCAAGCCCGCAGGCTTTATCGCATATTTTTGAGACCCTCACCTTTTCATCAGTTTTAGATAATTGCCCAACCAGTTCCAAAGTTACCGGGACACGCGTGCCGGGAGCTGTCGCCCGTGCAGCCGCACAAACACGCGTTCTCTCAGGAAATCGCCGCTGAACCAAGAGACGTCATCGAGCCGTTTTCTCCCTCCTTTCCGGCAGCGCCAGCCCCTTGACCCGCCGCTCCTGTGCCCCTCTGTGTCCCCGCACACCCCCCCCGCCCCCGCCTGCGGAGCATCCCCTGCCCGCCGCCGCGGGACACACACACCCCCCCCCGGCGCCGCCGCCGCAGGCCGCCAGGTGGCGCCGCCGCTCCGCGCGTGGGGCTGCCCGCTGCCCGCGCGCTGCCCGCTCCGCCCCGGCAGCCTCGCGTGCCTGCCCGGTGCCGCCGCCCCGCCGCGGGGCTCGGTGCGCCGTGGCTGGAAGGAGCAGCGGCGACGCGGCGCGGGGCGCGCCGCTTCCTCCCTCGCCTGCCTCGCCAGCCCGGAGCTGCCCGACCCCTAACGCCGTGCTGGCAGCCTTTCGTTGGGCTAAGCCACGGCCCGGGTCAGAGAACGGGTCCCGTTCAAGAAGGACCTTCTCTTCGTTTCGTTGCGTGATCTTTTAAACAGGACTTTTTCAGACGTCTGGGCTCCAGCGTGGGCCCCACGAACAGCGTTGGCGCAGGCGACGGAGCGGCTGCAACGCGAGAAGGAGTGGCTGAGAGTCAGAGGACCTTGGAGATGATCGCTAGTGTGAAATTCGGATCTTGGCTTTCCGTTTTTAACACCTAGGGTTTCCTCCGGCCCCAACAGTTGCAGAGGGCAGCTTGGAGTCATGATCCATGGCAGAGTTTGAAAGGTTCAGAAGCCAGAGTGTAAAAAAGTTCGCCCCCCCCCCCCCCCCAAAAAAAACCAACCCACACAACCAATCTATTTTTTTAAATTTAAATCTTGTGATTTAAAGATGATCATGTAACTTGGAGGGCTATGATTTGTGAACAGGTAGGGATGGGTCTAATGGGGTTTAAAGGTGTGATAAAGCCTTCTCCCAAGGTTGAATCCAGCAACGAGGCAGAGCCTTACCTTTCCCACGGCGGGATATTGCACACTCTCCCAGCACTGATGGAAACAAGGTTACTTGGCCAGTTGGACTTAGGTTTAGCCTAGTCTGCTGGGCCCACATTTCATGCCAACTCAGACAGCCTGTAGACAGAGAACCAGAGAAAGTCGGGGTCTTCAGGCAGCTCTCCGTGAGCGCTCGCAGGCGCAGATGGTGTTATTTCCCCCCGAGGGCCGCAGGGTGCCCGCAGCTATGCTGGTGCATGGCTGAGCAGGGCGCTCGGGATTTGCATGCACCCTTTGCACGCCAGGCGCCGGCTATTTGAATGACAATGGGGCGAGGGGCAGGTTAGGCGGAAAGATGTTTCTCTGTCTGCGTGGGCTGCTGCTGGCAGCTGCAGTCCAGCAGCCATCCTCGCCTCCCCTATCAATATCCTTTCCCCTGAGCTGGAAGGACGAAGGGATAATTTAGTCTTTATGCTAGTTTGGACTTTGCCTGATTACCAGCTGAGCCTGATTACACAGGCCTTGCCATCCCTTCTGGGAAATAGTCCAGACAGCACGGAGGGGCCGCTGCTCCTCCTGCCAGTGCTGCCACTGCCGAGCCCTCTTGTTTCATTTTGGATTGCAAGATGGGCTGCTTGTTCTCTCTACGGTCCTCCCTGTGCATCCACTATCTGAGACCAAAGGACCAAGTTTTTCATGAGTACCTACATCACGTTCACAAGCAAGGCTTGAACACACAGCCGTACAGGCGGCTGCTGGGGAGCTGAGCTCTTGTGACTACTGATGACATGGAGTTGGGACCTGGAGCAAGGAGCAGGGTGGAGCCCATCTTCATCTGGCCTTCCTTACCCACCCCAGTTTCCTCTTTCTTTCACAGCTTGGCACCTAAGCCTCAGTCTGTGCCAGTCTGTGTCAGAGCTACACTGAGTGCCTTGGTTTTCCCTGTAACTGGGAGCAAGAGTGAGCTGTCAGGTAGAAACTGGCGCAGGCAGCAAAGCTGAAGGTCCATTCAAGTTGAACATCCCAGCTTCAGCTATTTCAGAGACAACAGAGCGAGCGGCAGGCTGGGCACAGCTGAAGTACTGCATCCTGGCAGCAGCTAGCTCTTTCAGTCCAGCAGCCGGCCCATCCTCCCCCATCAACAGGGGATTGCCACACTTAGGAGCGCTTGGATCAGCCAGACACAAGATTCAGATCTCCATCCATATCAGCAGTTCTGCAGAGTTCAGATGAAGGGAAGTTTTGGCTTTGGACTTGTTCAATTTTCAAAGCTAATTAACATATGGTGTTTTACTTGCTGTCTCCAGCCCCTTCGTATCAGATGTGATCCAAGTTTAAACACTGTAGATGGATTAGGATGGTCATGGTGCCACATGCGTTTGGAGGGGAATTATGCAGGGAGATGGAGGGAAATAATGCAAACCTAGAGCCAGGACTGGTTTAAAAGCATCCTTGCACAGCTGAGATATTTCTGGAGCAGCCTCTGTTGCACAGAGGCGTTATCTCAACTTCTGAAGCTCAATGAAAACACTTGACCCTTGACTTGAACTGAGACCTCTGGCTATTGATCCCAGGAAAACTTAGGAGAGAGGGCAGTCGCATTCTGCCTGCAGCGGCTCTGGCTCCCGAATGGCTCCGCCTGTTTTTAGGAGCTGTCACATTGAACTCTCCCTCCAGCCTCTCCACATCATCTCCCCAGCCTGTAGGTGACTAGGGCTGTAGGAGAGTTAGTGTCCATCGTCTTTGGAGCTCCCTTTGAAATAGGTGTAGGCTACTATTATATCGCCTAGTAGTCTCTGTGCACCAGAGTACAAGCCCATCTCCTATAACCTTTTCTCGTAGATTATGTGCTCCAGGCCCCTCATCATCTCAGTTGATGCTTCCAAGTTTTTCGACATCCCTCTGGAACTGGAGGGCTCCAAACAGGACACAATACCTGCAGCCTCACCAGCACTGAGCAGATTGGGATAATAACTTCTCTTGATCTGCTGGCCACCTTTCTCCTAATGTAGTCCAGAATGTGGATGGCATTATTTGCAATAAGGGCACTCTGCTTGGCCTCCACGTGTAACCCCTTGGTCCTTTTCAGCTGGGTATAAACAGGTATATCTACACTGACAGATCATACAGGCCCAAGGAGCGCTCCTGGTGGCATTGGTGGCCCCCACACTGCTAGCTGGCATTTGGGATTTGGCCCCCTGAGCCCCACTGGTGGCAGTACCCTGGGTGCTTGTCCGTTTTCTGTTCAAAGCATCTGAAATTATATGAGAACTGGGGTACAGCAGGGCTCATCCAGCTGCTGACAGCTGCCGACCCAAGCAAGCGTCAAAGGATGGAGCTCAAGCAAGTGGTTGTCTGGTGGCACCAGGACACAGCCTGGCACGGGCTGATCTCCCCCGTGGCACTGCAAGCTCAGGTAGCACAGGGCTGTCCTGCGCTCCAAGGCACAGGTGGTCTGAAAGAGACTCTTTTGTACATGACGGAGCAAAACATCATACGCAATTTTGTGGCAACTTTATTGGACCAAAGAGCTGTCCTCCAGCATCCTGGTTCCAAGCTTGGCTAGTAGCAACTGTGTAGGGAAAAGGTATAGGTACCAGGAGTAGGATCGCTTTGTACTTATCGGGCTCACCTTTATAGCTTTGGGACATCTTGGAAATACCCACAGAGAGGACACACCAGAACAGAAGCAGGACGACTCACAGCCCAAGCTGTTTGCTGTCTTTGCAGCTGCACTGTGAGCTTCTTTTGATTGTACACAGGCACCGTTCCCCCCACAGGTAATTTAAAGGTGGAACATCTCCAAGATATTGAAATGCTCCATTTCAATATTTCATTTTCAAGCAGCTTGTCACTTAGGCATTTTTTTTTAAGGTGAAGCAAAATATTTTCATTGATCTGAAACTCATTTCTTTGCAAAGGGTTTTTGTTAGACGTGAAACTTCAAATTCCAGGCTGGTGGGGTGAAAGCAAAGGTTGAACAGGTAGAACTGCCTCTGCCAAAAAGACAGAGGAAAACTACGGAACCTCAATACTCTTAGACTTCGTCTGACCCTTGGTCACCTTCTGACTGTTAAGTTTTGATTTTCTGGATTGTTCAAGTTTTAAAATTTTTTCCCTTGTAAACAGGTTGTAACGATCTGGCTGAAAGCATTGCCATTCCTTGCTGGAAAGAGTGAAAGCTACTGAGCCATACCATGTTTGCCGAGCCCAAACTTCAAGTGTTTTGCTTCAGAAAGCTTGAGGGCCTGCGTTCCTTGGTTGACTGTCTGGGGTTTTAAGAGCAGGGTCTATTTTCTGTTCCCGGTGCCATGCAGATGTGCTAATAGGCAAAGCATCAGCCTAGTGATAACGATGTTGCTCTTACAGGCTGCTGAAAATGGCGGTTGGTGGTTTGCTCTCTTCTGCTAACCGTTGCCTGTCTAAAGTGCTGTGCAACTGAAGCTGATGTTTGTTGCTTGTGAGGTGCGGGCAGACCTTAGGGGCAATGTTGCTAACTGCAGGTATCGGTGCACTGCCGCCCTAGTCCTGGGCTGGGAGCACTGGGAGGTGTTCTGCAGAGTCAGACAGGGGTTTCTCCTGGACGTTGTTTTGTACCAAGTGATGTGTCCTGGCCCTGGCTCCTTTCGCTGTGCTGCTTGGACTGCCTGATGATCCGAGGAGGGCTGTGCTGCACCTGCTTGCTGCCGGTTTGGGCCCATCAAGGTTTATTAGCTGTGCTCTGCACCATGCTGAAGTGACGTGCTGCTTCAGGACACAAGCTGTGCTTCGGTTAATAAGAGCAGTTGGGCCTGAGGTGGCTTGCCATGGAGCTAGCACGAGGGCCTCCACCTTCATGGTATAGCTCACGTGCAAGCTGGACCCACCGCCCGCAGAGCCGCCTGTAAGCCTTTAGCTCACTCAGTGCAAGTTGGGTAGCAGGGGGGCTGCATTTGGGCTCTGCCCCTGCTGCTCTTATTTGTGGAAACTAGGCAACCATGCATGGAAAAAAGTCAGCAGAGGGTGCCTTGCCAGCGGCTCGTCTGCTGGCAATAACCTGAAGCGCACACGTCGGTGCGACGATGTTCAACCGAGGTGTGCGGCTATGGAAACCTGCCTCTGCATGTCCAGGGAGCACGTGAGAGCTCATGAGCAGAGGCACTAATGCTTCTCCACCTTGGCCCCCCTGTGATCTTTCTGCAAACAGCCCTGCGGGGAGAACCACTTCATTTTCTGGTCTGTGTTCCCTACGCTCACAATACCTGGGGAAAAAATGACAGCTCTCTTTTCTTGAGACTACATGTCAAATGCCCGGGGCTGTAATGAAATATAGATCTACCTGATGCTGGACATAATACACAGGTGTTTTCTTATACACTTGAGGGAAGAGCCTGCCATCTCCCCAGCTCACAGCAGCCTACTGCGGCTGGAGGAGAGCCACTCTCGAGCTTCGCTTACCTTGCTACCCGACAGCTAAATAAAGACATGATATTCGTTAGGGTATAGCGAGGCTCCTGGGGAAATACGATCAAATGCAAAGGTCAGTTGGGGGCTTTAGCCAAGGAGCTTGTTTGGGGAATTGGTTCCTGACTTGACTCGTGTTCGCCGGTGCTTGTTTCGGAGCTGCCAAGTGCCTGTCGTGCTTCTGACCTGGGGGGTCCTTGTTAGGCAGCTGCAGATACCTGGCACACCTGCCCTTCAGGCCTGACCCCGTTAGAGCTGGGGAATGCAGGTGAGCACAAACGGAGCCAGAGCTGACCTGGAGAGAAAGGAGGAGGTGGCGAGACCTGAGTTGCCTGAAAACCCTTCCCATGCTGCGGTGAAGGTCGCCTCTCGGGATGGGGAGCAGGAGAAGCTCTGTATCTGGAGGAGCTTGCCATGCTCAGGCAGAGACCCACTCTGCCGTGGCTCTAAGCATGGTGTGAGCCCGACGTGTGGCTGTGGTACAGCAGCTTAATGAGTTGCCATGTGCCAGGTGCGCTGCAGTAGCCGTCTATGCGTGCCCCACACCCATGATGTATGCGTGGTGTGCGGCGAGGTGCTGAGGAACCCACCTCACCTCCCTGTCTTCGCAAGCCAAGCTAGTTCAAGCGGGTTTGGGTTTGTCATGGGCTGTGAGCGGTCACCTCCGCTCAGCTGCTGCGGGGTGGCGAGCTGCCAGGCTGCAGAGCTTGGAGCTGCTTGTCCTTCTCCAAAGTGAGGAGTCAAGCTTTGCTGGAAGATGTTTCCCCACGTCCTGCCTATGCACAGGAGATCACTGAGGCCAACGACCATGCACAATTCAAAAAAAGCATCAAGTATTTGTTTAAATGGTGCTTCCAAATACTCTATCAGTAAATGTGGAAAACCATGCAAGAGCCATGATAGAAACAGAAGAACTCAGTTTTGAAGGGTCACAGCGTACACTGGCTGCAGAGTTTGTGAGGAGATGTTCTCAAAAGACAGGTAGCCCATCATGGCCGTCAGCAGGTTTTTGAGCACCTTTTCCAGAAGAAGCAGCCTTGGCCCTTGCCAAGAGGCTGGGCAGGATGAACCTCATCCCTCATCTGGCAGGTTCAGCCTGAAACCTCTTCACATAGCTCACGTCAGACCAAGACACAACAAATGCTCCCAGCTCAGGACTTAGGCTGATTTGATGACAATCTTTCTTTTAAAACAGCCTCAACACCACATCAGTTCAAGGTTATTTTTTAAATTGTGCAGCTGAATAAAAAGGAAATGACCTATGAGGGCTTTTGAGAAAAAAAAAAAAAATTTAATTAGTTGGTGAGGAGTCATCCTTGGTAAATGCCTAGTAGCTGGCTCGATGTGGGTCTTCTGTCTGCCTTTGTGTGCGGGTACATATGGTCTCAGTGGATGTGTATGGAGTGGAAGCAGTCCTGTTCTGTAGGTCCCCCGTGCTCAGGTTTGTGTTTGTGTACTGGGAGAGTTAATGAGAACAGACTGCCTTTCTTTCCCTTCGTTCCCCAATCCCATCTGTTCAAACAAAAGGCTGAAAGGGAGAGAGAGCCGAGACCCTGCTGGTCAAGAGGGGATGGATAATAACACATATCCTTGGGCTACATTTCAGCACATGCAACCCTTTCAAGCTGTGCTAAAGCTTTTATTCAGGCAAGAGAAAGAACAACCAATATAAAATAAGGGTTTTTTTCTTCTTCTTTTTAAAAAAGCTGCATCAGACCTGAAGGATGCTACATTCCGTTCCATCCCGCTAACGTTTTATAAAGCTAGATTATCAAAAAAGAGTCTAAAACAGCACTGATTATATATTTGTGTGCGTACAGACAGAGCACGGTATTGGGCTAGAGCGAGCGACATATGCAGAGGGGCCAGGGATGGCTTAGAAAGTCAATTTTCACTGTGTTTGCACATGGTAACAGTTCCAGATTCGTGTAATTAACTATACATCAAAAGGGTGTGAAGGAAGATATATTCCCTTCCACCTTGGGGATTTGATGGGTACTTTGCAATTCATGGTTAACCCCCCATTCACATATTTGTCATTATGGTCGTGCCAAACAACTCATCTGAAGATCAAAACAGCTTTCTCGGGGACTGTTACAGCGAAAGCAGCACGAGAGATGGCACCTCGAATCCCAAAGCGGGTACCGAGCGGCAGAGAGGGACGCAGCCCTGGATGGCGGCGCTGGTGCTCAGCCCTCTGCCAGCCATTCCAGGGACGTCGTAATGGTTTACGGGAGAAAAATGGTCTCAAATGCCATTAGTTTAATGCTTCATAATGTCGTTGTGTCTGTTTTAAATGCAATCACAGAGCTCAGGGGACACCCGGGATTACAATAAAAAGGAGGAAAAGAGCTTCCAGAAATGTAACGATGGAAGAGGAGGCAGGGGAATCTTTGGCGAGTGAAGAAATGAGATTCACTGATTCTTTTCCATTGAACAGGTAGCGCACGAGTAATCAGTGTAGGACTGTTAAAGGGGTATTCACTATAAGAACCGATTGCACCCAGGTTGCAATAAACACAGCAAAGTAATAAAGTCAGTCTTGGGGAGGAGAAGAGAGAGTTTTGCAAAACAGAAGATCTGGTCCTGGCCAAGATTTGCAGAAACGGTCATTTCAAGTGAGATTTCTAGTGCTGTGTTAGTGGCTCTGCCTTATTTTCAGAAGTGGTGCGCAGCAGATCCCGCCGAATGTGTCCATCATCCCCTACCAATCCAGCAAGTTTATTGACGTGCGTGCAGGTGCCTAACTCCAGGGTGCCTGACTCCCACTGCCTCAAAGAGAGGGAGCCAGCAAAAATGAAACAAATCAAAAACAGTGAACAAGCCGAAGCTGACCTGTTCACGCCAATAGAAATTCCAATAAATACATTAAAAAAGCTATGAGATAAGTGGCGGTGATGCTCATGTAAGCTTTAGAAATCTTTCTAAGTGTCTCACATCTCATTTCAATCACACAGGTGGAGCTGTTTCCTTATGGATGAAATCTTCCCTTGGTTGGCATCTCCTGCTCCAAGCGAGGCAGGTACATGCTCCTTCAGACAGGAGTTGTTCGGTTCCAGCAGTCATCAGTTATTCTTCTCCAGGGTGGGATTAAACAAGGTGTGGGGATCGTAGGACTGGCCAGCACTGCTCCTTTGTGCCCATTTCTTTTTTGAATCCCAGCAATCGGGAGCAACCTGCGCACAGATGCTGGGGGCTAATCTAATGTAGGAAATTTGCACGAGCAGCACATCCCCTCTCCTCTCTACACCTCTTCTCACAGGGGATCCATCTCATACGTAGAGTGCACACTCTGGCCACTCTCTTGTCTGTCATTCAAAAGCAGACCCCTTGAGCCTGGCCTAGCGGCGCAGTATTGATACATTAGCAGGACGTGCCTCTGCTGGATTCATCCATCAAGCAACTGCAAGAGGTGATTTCTAGGGATTAGTGCTCTGTTGGGTGTATGCAGAGGTTGAAAGGAGAAGGGATGGCGGTAGTAGCCGGTTTACTGAAAAGACGGAAAAATGAATGTGGCAGAAATAGGGCCCTTAGCATTGCAGATAGGTATAGATCCATAGGTGGTTGCTTTCAGCCCCTCTGTTTGCTTTCTGCAACAGCTATTTGTGGAAAACAAGAAAACACAGTTTTTGACAACGCTTTCTACAAGGCTGGTTGCATAATAAGAATCTGGTCCCAATGTCTTACAACCTAGCCAAATGTAACCCTTGAGGTTGAGATCCCCCGTGGTGGATATCTCCGGTGGTTTGGACTGGGGGAGCCGAGTTTAATCTGAAGCAGTTCAAAAGCAGTTTCTCCGAATGAGGCTAGAGAAAAAGAAACAGATGTATCAGTAGTTTAAAATTGACTCCCAGCGCCTTTCTTTGGGAAGATCTAAAGCTTCTGTGGAGCAGTGACTAGAAATTTGGCTTGAAAGGGCCTCCGCTGTGGGGGATATAACTTCTGTCATATCCTGAAAAAACGTCCCAGTTTGGCCAGGTTTTGAGCCTCCAAAGAAAAACAGAGTGAATCTCATTTGTGCTTGCCCAGTAGAGTTTTGCCGGAGTTTAACAGCCAAATGGTCTGCCCATCCTTGGCACGCATGACTACTGTGCGTGACCCATCCCTATGGAGCAAAGGAGTGTGCAGTCCTGAGCGGTGTTTTCCTTGCAATTCACTTAACCATGTAGGGCTGCTTTGGTGCTGGGTACAGTAAGAGATAGCGTGGAGTGTGGGTTATGGGAATACAGCTGAGAGGAGCACACAGGAAAGTTTCTTTTGCATTTCACCAATGGCCAAAAGTGTAGTCAGATAGACTGACAGCTTCAGGAGTCACTGAGCAAGGAGAAAAGTCAATGAAGTAGATACATTGGCTGTCTTTTAGTTGAAATAGATAAAATTCTTCCTTTAGTTCCTGATGTGAAACAAATAAACTAAAGGGAATATTTTTCACTGCAGGCCATCAGAGACGTTTTTTGTGATCCCCAAATATGTTACCTGAACGTGATGTATCAGCACGCTTCCGGCACAAGGCTTTAGAAAAACAGAGTGCACGTTGGCATGTGTTCAACACCCTTCCTGGGAAACATCCCTTCCTTCGACTGTCATTCTGGCTGTGTTTCACATCTTACTCCCCTCCCAGGAAAATAGTAGCAAGGCTGGTGGTATAAAGATACTTAGGTCTGCAGAGGTGATATTTTGATGTGGGGAAGAACACATGACTGGTGGCTTGGAGCAACTTTGGAAAAAGCTGAAGTTTCCAGATAAACAAGCAAAACTATATATTTCTTACGATGGCAATGATGTGCCTGAAAGAGAAGTTAACACAGCCAGGTAGGCAAGAAAAATATGTTCAAAGGGACACATCAAAGATATTCAGGAACAGAAAAAATCAAAGAGAAGAGCCAAAGGTGTTTCATGCTGGCATCAGAAGGCCAGTGGCATCAAGGAAGCTGATGAAGCTTGTCAAATATCTAGAGATAAGTAACAGAAATAGTAGGGTTACCGTGAGTGAAATAGTAAGATTACCATGAGTGAAATATGAACAGAAATATGGGTCTGTGTGAAACCACAAGGAGAAAAAACAGAGCAAGGGTTGAAAGGGTGGTCTGTATTGAGCACCAAGGGTATGACCTAGAGAAATCAAATTTGTAGACATTGAGGAAGATGCTGTTTATGCCAGGCCTGGACTTCAGCTGGGCCCCAGCACAGATATCTCCGCAGCAGATAATGGGCTCTGGGAACAGGAGGATGGCAGCAAGGTTACAGCACATTGAATGTGCCAGTCACCTTCCTGTTATCCCAACAGGAAGGCAGGCAAATATAACCATGAGATGCCCAAAGTGAGGAATCAGAGGCATTGGGCACCAACCGTGCCTAAGATCTATGGAAGCTGAAGTGAACAAGACTCTGAAGCAAAAACCCATCCCGTAAAGACTGCAGGCTCTGAAAAGGTATAAAGGACTGGTTCAAAAAACAGCTGTCAGCAATCAAGAGGATTCCATGTGCATGAAAGCAGTTTTTCTTGGATGCACTATAGCTGACACCAAAATGTCTGTAGTCCCCAATCTATTGGATTGGCTAGGGAAGTGCTTACTGAAGAAGGACACAGAGCCAGTTTTGGATGGATGCTCAGCACTGCTACAGTTCAAAGTGGTACCACAACAGCATGCGTTGTCACGTGGTCAATAGGAAACTGAAAACAAGAAAAATGCTGATAAAAATGCCGGGAATCAGAGTCCCTGGGGACTCCAACATACAAAAAGCCAAGACAAAACAAGTAATGTGTGATTCGGGGACCCAGGAGTTGCTATTATGCAACCTTATGATAGGAGGCAAAGTTGCAAATGGTGGGATTAGCCCTACCACAACAGAAGACCGTTATCAAATAGACTTGTCAGATAGATGCATACAGTGAAGACATAAGGAGCACCTTCTCTCAACACCAGTAAGACTGGAGTTGGAGCGAGGCAACTATCTTTTTTGGAAAGGCCTCCGACAAGGCCAGTAGAATCATGATGAGACAGTCGACATAACATGACCACAACACGTGGACTTACTGGTGCTTACCAGCCGTGCTGCTGCTCTCTCAAAAGAGACCTTGAGACACAATATACTCGGCATTGTTGGACCAGCTAATCCAGAGACTAAATGGATATTTCTACTTTTTGTAGATGTTTGTTCAAAGTTCTGTGCTGCAAGGATGTCAAGCAGGGGTCCTGTTATATGATGAACCATATCAGTAACTAGTTTTTGGGACAAGCAGGCAAGAACAGCTGTGGTGCAGCACGCATGGAGACTCACGACATACTGTACCATCCACCCCAGGAGTGGATAATGGTGACCTCCATCGGGATCCTTGCTCCTGAGTACTTGCTGAAGGGTGCAACCTTTTACTCTCACTCAGTAATTAGTGAGAATTTCTGCTCTCATAACACAGTGGCCAGCGATAAAGCAGAGGTTAACCCATAGCTCTGGATCAAAACAGCCTGGGATGTTGAACTGCTTGAAAGCTGGCTCCTAGTTTGATGATGGGTCTAATAACACCTTAACAAGTTGGCTGACTACGGATGAGCAAACAGGGTCCTGCTCAGCTCCCCTTCTCTGCTTCGGATGTCACTGCTAGAAACAGTGATTAGACCCCTGTGTGACTACTCTCAAACGGTAAGAGCCAGTTCTTGTTTCTCCAGAGGCACATGCCAGAGTAGCTCAGTCACCTCAGGGGACTGAACAAGCACCTGTGTTAGCCAAGGGTTTATATACCTCCCACGGTGGGATGGAGCTAGGTGGGACCGGTTGGCTTCAGAGACAAGGTGGGACTGGGCAGGCTGCGAATCATCCTGCTGGGTAGGTCAGGTCGTTACACTGCAGACAGAGCGTTTGCAACCTAAACACGTAAAGGGTGGAAAAGGGAAGCATATGTTGTCTCCCAGGAGGATGTGAGACATGGAGAAATACCAGACTGGCTGTGAGATTCAGAGATTCAGAGAAATGGCTTTGCTGGTGTCAGTCAAGCCAGAAGCTGCAACTCTTAGAGAAACTCAAGGAGCCACCATGCACAGTAAGAAGGAGTCAATCTGGTGTGGACAGTTATCCAAGAGTGACAGTGGTATAACTTTCACTTGACAGAAATTCCCCTGCTGAAGATGCTATTGTTTTGGATGCAATTATCTTTTACAAGGTTCTTTCAATCCACCTAATCATCTTTATCTTAATGTGCTTTTCCTTTCTACATTGTCACGTAAAATCTATTTCCTTTCAATTTACTTCAGATCTACCTGCATTCAGATTACTGCAACTTGGGCGCACCGTAATTAAATGCGGTTTGTCTGAGTAGAAAGGCAATGAATGCTATTATGGCTTGTTTATGCTAGCAAGCAATGCAGGTTTCTCTGTGCCATCCTGCTGGCGTGGCTTAACCCTACCCTAGAGAGGGTATTTTAGGCATATGGCATTTTAGGCCATATGCAAGCTTCACCATGCATTTAGTCCTTGGGCCGTCTTCTGAGATTGCTGATGAATGCCCCTTGGGTTTCAGATTCTGAGACTTCGAAATATTCATCCCACTAGGATCTGCCTCAATAGCTCATACTCTGCTGGGTCTCACCTGAACCTCTATTTCTGATGAAAATATTTAAGAAACTACTGACACCATCTGCGTGGTTAAAAAGGTTACAAAGGGGTTTTACCCTCCGGCTAAAATGCATCCTGGTGCTAGAATCCCTGTGTGACTGATGGGACTTGACGCTGGCCGTGGCCCCTCATAACACTATGTGCTCTGGGAGCCTGTGAAACTGTGCTCTGAATCCTGTTTCATGTAGTACTTTCACCTTTTGGATGCTACTGAGAAGCATGTTGTTTGGTAGCAAGAGTCCCAGATGTCTTGAAATGATACAGAGGAGGTATTATGAGTGTCTGTAGGTCAAGCATGCACTGTAAACCCACCACTGAGAGCTGCTTTAAGAGTGATTCAAGAAACGGTCAAGTGAGGTAAATTCACCTTTACAGAGTAAGGTTCAAATCTTGGATACTGTTACAGGGTGAATGGAGTAGGGAAGCCTTGCACTGATTTATTTTGTACATTGTCTGAAGCTACTTCATGGGTCAAGAAATCTGGTAGTTCCTTCTCAATAAATCCTTTGGCATTGATGAGCTTTGTGTGGGGAGCCCCAGACTGGGAGAGCCAGGGGGGCTGCTCTGCAGTTTTTTTAAGATACTTTCTTTGAAAGCCATGTTTTCTCTGATATAGGCTGAACTAGAGAGTGTAGACTTTGAGACAGTCATATGACTATGTACAGGAAAGTGATTTTTGCCTTTAAAGATCATTTCTGAATCTCTGTATCCTTTTTATGTTCTGTTTCCCCATCAAGAAATCAAGGATGAGCATCCCCAAACCACTTTTGGAGACTCTACACCTATCTGAGCAGCAAGACCTGGCTCATACTGGAGATGGCCTCTGGCCCCAAAATTTAGGCTGGTCTGTTTATACTGGGATTGTCTGAAGAACTGCATGTGGTGTCACCCCACAACTGTTTGTCTGTCTGAGACACCTTTGAGTACCTTAGAAGCCCCGATGGGATGAGCTAAGAAGATGATAGTTCAGGTACTCTCCTGTTCTCACTCCTTCTCTTTATGTCACCATTTTAACCTCCCCTTCCTTTTCCTCTTCCTTGTTTCTTTCTCCTTTCTGCAGTTTGAATCTAAAGTATGTCAAATTTCTGTAGGTTTTGAAGACCAGGATGGCTGAATCTAAACTCTCACGTCTTTCATCAGTCCTTTCTTCCTTTAAACACTTCCAGTTGTTATCTAGGGCTAATTGCTAGATTAGTTTTATTTAAGGTCTCCTGATCTTAGGTTTGCTTGGGGCAATTCAAGCAAGGTAAGAACTTGTGACCTTGACTAATAGGACCTACCTGTACAGAAGGTAGTCCTGTCCAAGTAAGGACTGAAAAAAATGTCAGGACAAGAAGGTTGGGGCCAAATTCACAGCAGGACCCCATCCTGCATTTGACCATCCTACTGTACCATGATCATCATCATTTCAGGATCCTTCTTAGGATTGTTACTCTGGTGACAATGCTAAGTAACTCCATTGAGATTAGTGGAACTACTGTAGATTTACCTTTATGTGTCTGACATCAGACTCCAACCCTTTGGCTTTCAGGAAAACCACATTTGTTTTGCTTATTGCCCCGGGGTACAAGTCCTCCTCCCTCCTAATCCAAAAGATCATATTTATCTTGTCACATTGGCCTACTGGAGACTTACTATACAGAGAGCTTTTGTGTCTCAGTCCAAAGAGACTGAGACTTGAAGGAAATGGGCATCAGTCAAAGATCCATTTCCTTCATATCATGAAGATGTACGTAAGAGCAGACTGAATATTCATCTAGCCCAACATCCCAGTTCAAACGGGTGCTAAACCCAGATGCCTGGGGAATATCACAGTAGTGGAGGTATATATGATACTTCCTGCTAGAAGTCTGCTGGCCTTCAACCATCTATGGCTTGAGGAGAGCCTGAGTTGGGAGCAGCTTCTACACATTTAAAAATCCTCAGAAGATTTGTCTTCCATGAGCTTCTGTCCTTGAACTTCTATAACATTTTTGCTTTCACAATATACTGAGGAAGGAGTTCCACAGCTTTACTGCACATGGTGTGATGAGACATCTCCTTTTATTTGTTTTGAACGTGGCACTCTCCAGTTTCATTTGATGCCTCCTGCGATCAAATTATATTGGAAGAGACAGGGAACAACTGATCCCTTTCCACCATCCCCTTCTTAACTAGGATATGACAGCCTTCTGCTAAACCACCGCTGACTCAGTCCTTTTCACTTAGTCGTTTCTTGTACAGAAGCTACTCCATGCTTTGGGCCATCCTTGCTGCCATTCTCAGATGCTTTTGCTCTTCTACTGAATTCTTACTGAAAGAGTGGAGGACCAGAGCTGCACATGGTATTCAGGATACAGACTTACTTTGGTTTCATGCAATGGCATAATGATGCTCTCTGTCTTGTTCTGTACCTGTTCTGTTCTCTCTACAATGATAACAATATCTAACATGTCATTTTCTTTTTCCAGCTGATGTTATCATGAAACAATATATCATAACTACAAGATCTTGCTTCTATGGTTGGCTCGGGACCTACCAGTTCTATGTGAAGTTAGAAATGTTCTTCCCTGTGTGCATCAGCTTATCACTTTATTTAGATTGAATTTCTTGTGCTATTTTATTAGCCTTGCACAGTCCTTCTGCAATTTTTCATGGTCAGTCCTTGTCTTTATTATCTGGAATAACAAAAGTCCCATACAGGTTTGTGGATCTATCCTATAGGGGTCCTTTCTGGGAAAGTCTTGAAGCCCATCTTAAATCTTGAGATTGCTTAAATGGGCAGAAGACCCTTGATGTTGGGAATATTGAGTCTGAGATGTGGAAAAGAGTTGTCTTTGAATGTTGTGTCTGCACACAGTCGAATTCTGCTCTCTCTTGCTCTGCTTTTCTTTTCTTTTCTTTTCTTTTCTTTTCTTTTCTTTTCTTTTCTTTTCTTTTCTTTTCTTTTCTTTTCTTTTCTTTGTGTTTATCTTGTCTGTGAGCCGGTGCTGAGCTCTAGCCCTGAGGTTTGCAAATCTTTCTGCCACTTCCACGCACAGAATAGTTTTGAGGAAGGAGAAAGACAGAGGACTTCTCTGGAGGATAGACGTTCTATGACAAACCCCTCGGGTTTTGGTCCTTGAAAAAATATTCTTGTGCCGGTCCATCCCTCTGGCCACAATTAAAGTTGTGGTGATCTCTCCTCGGTAGTCTTGAATGTCTAATTAATGACTCCTTCCAGTTCCCTCCCTGCCTGGCATGTGTCTGTTCCTGGATTGAACCCACTTCTAACGCGCTGAGCGAGCTGCTACCTCTGGCTCACTGGAGCATCTTCTTCCCCATCCTCCCATACTAGCAGCTCTACCCAGCTGCTCGTGTCCTTCCCTTTCCTCACACTTTCTGCTGCCATCTTTTCTCATGTTTATTGCCTGCCTTTTCAAGTGCTTTTTTTCTCATTGCTCCATCTGCATATGCCCCAGGTTCACTTGTACACCCCACCACCCTCATGCAAAATCCCTCATGTTATGCCCAGTCTCTGATTGATGTGGCCCCTTCATGTATTTGACCTGGCTTCTTCTGCCTTTCTCTCTTTCACCCTGCCCTGCTTTTGCTTTGATTTAAGCACTTCTAGTGGGACATTTTTTCATCTCTTCTCCCAGGTCTCCTCTGAATTCTCCTCAGAGCATCTCTTCTCTTCTCTTCTCTTCTCTTCTCTTCTCTTCTCTTCTCTTCTCTTCTCTTCTCTTCTCTGCTCATCTTCATGTTTCAGTGAGGAACAGCAGAACAACTGTCACCTGTTGCTTTCCAAGTGACTCTGTGCCCTGCCACTCCAAGAGTTATCATTGTACACATGCACACGTGTGTGTGTGTGTGTAGGACAGCTTAGGAGGAAAAGGCACTGCAAACAAGGCAGGGGGGTGGGTGTGGGTGTGTATTAAATTGCTAAGAATGGCTGAAGCAGCCGGGTAGGTGTGAGAAGAGCGTAACTTCTGTAACATCAGCTGCTCTCTCGGGCCGATTGGGTAAAAGTGTGCACGGATCAGAGAGGAAGCGAGCGACCAGCCCTGTCACTCCGCCCCTGAGCCGGAGCACCAGGCAGATCCCCGCGGGAGCAAGGACCGGCTGCGGTGGTGGAGGAGCAGGACCTCTGCGCAGTCGTGCAACTCTCGGGGACCTCGAAGGGCAGGGTGGCTGTGGGGAGGCCAGGAGGGGCGGCTGGAGGGAGGGCAGGCGAGGAGCTGCTTCCAGAGCTGGGCTGCGAGGAGCTGGTGGAGAGGGGTGGTGGGCAGAGGCGCCTGCTCTGGAGGGACAGAGGAGGGGGCATCAAAGCGCGCAGCAGGGAGCTGAGAGAAGAGCGGCGTTAGCTGGCCCCAACTTTGTGCCTGTGCTTGTGTGTCTGAAAGTGGACAGGGTCTGAGCTCTCTTTCATTTTAAGCCTGAGTTATTCCAGCCCAGTGACTCAATTTATTTCTGTCTCTGCTCCTGACATTTCTCTTTCAGGTGGCTGCTGCCTGGTTTTGGGTGGGGCTGTGGGCTGGGGTGACTCATGTTTTCAAGCTCTTATCGGCATCAGTATGATGTTCTGCTTTTCTTTTCTGTCATACGGCATCCCGCTCCCCTCCCCTTCTTCCCCTCCCTCCGCCGGCTCCCAGAGGAGGCGACAGACGGTCCTGTAATTTGGTTCCATTCGCTCGACTGGAGCAACACCTGCCCCCCTCTCTGGGGACGGGAGGGTCTCATCCCAAACCGTGTGAGGAGCCAAAGACGAATTTGAAGCCCACATGCAAATAAAGCCCAGGATAAAACAACACGGCCATTCTGGGCAGGAAAGGCAAAATCCGTCACCAGGGGAAGAGGCAGGAAAAACAAAATCGCCTCTGAAGAAATAAAGAAGAAGTGCCAGGAGATTGCCTTTTCCTTTTGGGTCGGTTGCTATTGTGGTTATTGATCTGTCCCACCCTGGAGAATAAACCGAGAGTACTGAAAAATAATGGCTGATATTAGAACACATTTATTCACCCTAAAAGGACTGGGTTAATTGGGTTACAGGATGGCTAGATGGATAGATACATGAATAGATAGATAGAATGTCGCTGGTATTTCTTCATGGCTATATAATGGAAAAGATCCATTTCTTTGTTGAATTTCATATACAGCGTCCTCTTCAGCTCCCCCCCCAATCTCTCTCTCTCTCATATGCGCACACACTCTTTGCTAGAAATACAGCAAAGAGATCAAATCACATCTAAGACCCTCAGAATTTCTCTGCTGTAAGTATCAGTTGTAATATCCTACCTGGCTCACCCCCTTTCTAACGCAAGCAATAAGGCACGACTTTGTGGCTGGTGAGTAGTGTGATCCTGAATACCATGCACTTTGCTGGTGAGTGACGGTCCGTGTCTAGAAACCCTTCCTTTTGTATACGCATGTCTAATAGCAGCATAAATGCAAATCTGTATTTTGGAATATTTTGTGCTCTAGCTCCTCTAATCTCTTAGGAAAGTATATGATACTCATAGAAACAGTCCCCCCTTGGCTGTACAGTCCCGTGGAAACCCGTACATTTATTTGTAGGAGTTGCTTTTGGCTTGCTGTCTGTCCTCATTCGCTATATCAGGACCAGGATCTGTTTCTAGAGTTCAGACGAATGCATTAGATGCCCTGTTTCCTAATGACAACTATGTGAATGCGTATTGCGCCCCATGTCCGGGTATGTTCATATAGGTCTGCAAACGTGTCATAATAGGTGTTAGCACCTTATGCTAAGGGTGTGCTGGATATCCCGTGTGCTGGATATCCCTTTTACCGGGATATTCTAGATCTATCCATTGGAAGTACTTCCTCTCTGTGAATACTGGAGGTTTCCATGCCATGTTTTATATATTGGATTGAGTCAGGCTTAAAGCACCTCTTTTAGCCTCAGCTAAAGGTCCAGAGGTAGTGGTCTGCCTTCTCTGTCTTTGAGTATGCTTTCTTTCATGGTTTGTAGGATGAGCTCCTCTTTAAATGTGAAAGAAAGGTATCTGAATGTAGCTTCAATCTTAGCTTTAGTCCCTAAAACACCAGGAAACATTAACTCTATGATTCTTCCCTGCGAATTGTTGGATTGGCCGCGCATGATGCACCCCATTCCTCCTATGACATTGTCATTCAAGGTCATTTGCTCCTGTATCACTGAGGGAACACAGACGTAGGCAAAGCAACTTTGATTATATAATTAGACTTTATTGCTATCTAACGCAGACTTGCAATGAGATGGAGTTAAAGTTGTTTACCCATTCTTCATAAATCCAGACTTTTGAGCATTTAGCCATGCAGCCTTTTTATTGCATTGGCCTTGTAGCTTGTACATACTACTCAGATCTTTCTCAAGAATAAAAAAAAAAGGGGTGGGACAGGGGAGCAAAACCTACATTTTGTTTTCAACAGTCATCGACTGCTAGATGAGAATGCGTTTCCTTCTCGATGCCAGCAGGAAAAATAGAAGTGGTTGGGCTGATGTCATGGTGGTGAAAGGTGGTGAGTGGATGGAAGTGAGACAGGGCTTGTAGGGAGAAGCAGTTTCTTCCATCAGATAAACCTTTGGAAGAAAAGGACACACCTTCAGCTCAAGTGCCCTGACCCTTCTGCAGGTTAAACTTGAGACTTGATCCTGTGGGCACCACCAAAAGCAAAGCCCTCTCTCTGAGTGCAAGCAGGCTCTCCGATGTCCCAGGGGATGGTAGGAATGGGATGACCCAGGGAATATTCTTACTTCCAAACCTGAGCTGTTCCCAGACGTCTCCACGCTACGCTGTCCTGTGCTCGCAACGCAGGGGGGTCACTGGCTCATCACTTGGGCACAGGGTGCCGTGGCTGGGGCCTCGAGACCCCACGCTAATAACCACTGCTGGGTCCGCAGCAAACTTCCCTGCAGGGACCTCGCTTGAGCATCTCTCAGCCCGTGACCTGGCGTGTTTGCAACGCCCCCAGAGGGGGGAGTGTGGTCAGGGGGGACACTGGGTTCGCACCTCCTTACCCCATACTCCGTGTGCTTGAATCAACTGCCAGTGACTGCAGACACCGTACTTTACAGTAAGGTAATGCAGAGCATGCTCTTCCCTAAAATGTGCCTTCCACATTTGAGAAGGAAATAATATGTTAATCTTTTTATTAACTAAGTCCTCCTGAATATTGGTAGCACAAAGGCTTGCTGGACGGCAGGATTTATAATATCGCTTGGGCAATTAGCATCAAACTTGACCCAGTGTCCAGATGTTGACAGAAGCTAAGAAACAAGCCTGTCCCAAAGAAAACCAGCTCCGAAGTTGGTGGAGTTATTTCAGCCCCGAAAGATACAGGATTTGAAAACTGTGCATCAAACTACCAAATCTGTGTGTGCTCCCTTGGGACGTGGGAAGCGTGCATTGGTAGAAAGCGGAATTAACAGCCTCTCTGACAGGTTTTCTGCATGGAGCTTTTCAGCTGGTCAAGCCCACACTTAATTAAACCACTGTGCAAAGTGTCAGCCATAAAAATGGGAAGGGGGGGGGAGGGTTTTATCTCTCCAGCAAGTAACAATGGGCAACGCAGCCGCCCAAGTCAATGGCGATATTCAAATTATAGGTAATATTAACCCCTTGTGGTAAACGAGAAAAGGATTTAATAAATGAGGTGGCACAGAGGTCTCACGTTACTCAGGTAATAACCTGTCTGTTATTGAGTCTGTATCTGTGACGTATTTGAAATGACAAGCTTTGGCAGTGAAGCCTTATATAAAGGAGCATGGTTGAGGTTGTAAAAAAGAAGGAAAGGGCCCAAGATTTTGACTTCGTTTCGGTAGAACTGGACCTGGCCAGAGAGGGATCAAAACTGAATTTAAACCAGAGAAAAGAAATCCAGTGCACTCGGGCAGGATGAAACGCGTACATTTGGGTTGCAAAGTCGGACGTGTGGAAGAGGGACGTGGCAGAACAGGTGCTCGCAAGCATGGGGTCTGATTTTAGAGCCCGAACTTTGAAACGTGGGACCAGATGCCGGTCGCGACCGGGAGAAAGCGAAAGTAAGGGTCCTGTGCCCCCACCGCGTCCGGGCGGCGCAGCCCGCTGAGAGCAGCTGGGGCAGGGGAGCTGTGGCGGAGGGGTGCAGGCTGAGTCTGCCGACGTAACCTGTTGAAGCTTTCCCACGCACGGCTTGAGAAGGCTTCGCGATCCTTATCCGTAAGGGCATCGCATCTCCGTCTTATAGAAAGACCAACAGGGAAAAATAATTAGGAAAAAACAGCTTTTATTTGATACTTTTATTTATATGCAAAACAGCTCACCATTCATGAGAGATATGAAAAACGCATCAGATAGAAACCAGATTTATCTATTTTCACTACAAAATATTGCATTATATAAAGCAACAGAGACACACAAAAAAACCCTGAAAAAGACTAAAATCTTTGGATAGCAGATGTGGTTTTTTCTTTTTCTCTTTCGTCCCTAAAATGCGCTTCTTGTTTTAAGAGATTCACAGCAAAGAACATGAAACATTTTCAGGTTATAGAATTTTTTTGGTTGTCACAAAGGAAAGCAGTCCTGGGTTTACTTTTCTTTCTTTTTTTTTTCTTTTTTTTTTTAGGAAAAATGTCCTTTCCTAAAAATATACCACACACATACACGCCCACGCTCACTCCCACACACATGCATGTATACACACACGCACATATACACCCACAAAGAAACTACTTCCCTTATAAACGATTTGCAAAGTACTTTTCAGACATAACTATAGATCAGAATAACAACAAGTTTTAAAAAAACTCTCCTAGTTAAGTGCTAGTGGTTGTCGATCCCACACAAAAAAAAAAAAAAAAGGAAAGAAAAAAAGGTCAAGAACAAATGCCTTGATATATAGAAAATATAAACAGGGAGGAAGGGGAGGTTTGTCATACACAAGTGCAATATAATTGGGGGGAAAAAATAAATTTTTAAAAAAGGAAAAGGAACACCGTATCGATCCCAACAAACACTCATAAAGTCAAACATAATATTCCACAGGAGAAAGTGTAAACACCCGACTATAGAAACCAATTGGCACAAAGTATCCAAAGTAAAATTGCCACCACTCTGAAAAATAAATAAATCTTGAAAAAAATAAATTGTCAACTCCTTCTACCATAAATAAAAAATAGTTATTTTTAACTGCACCCATGGGTCACACGTTTAAGGTCACAAGTAGATGTTTTTGGATATATATAAAGGGGCACTTGACAGCCTGAAGAAACAATCCGGTTTTACACTTCCCTTCGAGAAACGGGCTCTCCGCCGGCCACGCCGCGGCCGTGGGGGAGCACCCCCGGGGAGAGAGGGCGGGCTGCGGGGACACCCCCGCCCCGCCCGCCCCGGGCAAGGCGCTGCCCGCGGGGGGCCCCGCGGCCGGACCCGCGGCGGGGCGGGGGGGCCCCGGCGGCGCCGGGGAGGGGGGGGTCCCGGGGCTCCGGGGGTCCGTCGGGCGCTACACGTCCAGGACGTGGTTGAGATAGGAGATGTAGCAGATGGCGAGACGCAGGATCTCGATCTTGGAGAGCTTCTTGTCGGGGGGCAGGGTGGGCAGCAGCTTGCGCAGCTCGGCGAAGGCCAGGTTGAAGGCCTCCACGCGGATCCGCTCACGCGTGGCGTGGGCCGAGCGGTACTTGGCCGTGGCGCGTCGCCGCCGTCGCTTCTCCTCCCGGCTCAGCGGCGGCGGGTGCAGCCCGGGCCGCCCCCCGCCCCGGCCCTCCCCGCCGCCGCCGCCGCCGCCGCCGCCGCCGCCGCCTCGGCCCTCGCCGCCGCCGCCGCCGCCGCCCTCGGCGGGCTCCGGGTCGGAGACGCAGCAGCTGAGCGCCTGGGCGTCCGCGCCGCCCAGGGACTCCGGGTCGGAGGGCGCCGAGGAGGGGTGGTCGGAGTCGGCGGCTTGGTCCGGGCTAAGCATCATCTTGGAGGGGGCGGAGGAGCCTTCCCGGGACAGAGAAGCAGAGAGAGCGGGTCAGCGCCGCAGCCCCGGCACCGGAGGGGGGTGGGGGTAGAGGGGCAAGGCAGGGGGCAGGGACACGGGCAGGGACACGGGCAGGGACGGGGACATGTCGGCCCCCGCGCCCTGCCCCCGTCGCCGGTGGCCGGCGCAGCCCCGCTCGGCCCGGCCGGGGCGGCGAGAGAGCCGGGCCGGCAGCGGGCGGGCGGGTCGCTGCTCCTTCGGCCGCAGCCGTCGCTAGGGAGGGCGAGACCGGGGATAAACGGTGCCCCGTCATTTACCATCCCGTTCCTAGCGTCTGACTGCAGCTTGAAGCTGGAATATACTTCCTCCCATTATTCCCCGTGCTCGCTTGGGTGTAGGAACAGGCCCGGGAAGCAATGAAAGAATATATTTTTTTTTTTCAAACAAGGTAATATCCAGTGTCTGAATATTAAGTCGATTTTTTTTTTTTTTCCCCCAATCTTAATATCGTATTTCCACCCCTGCCAATCTCTGCTTAACCATTTCTCCTTCGGTAACGCTCTACGGGATCCGAGCTACAGACATGATGCTTTTAAACAGACAGCTCAAGGCTCCCCAAACGTAACAAGGCCAGTGGGGAAATTTATTTCCCCAATCAAAACGACGGGATCCCTTGTATCTGCTGGGCTCTCCTCCTGCTCTTTTCTTTTTTCTTTTTCTTCTTTTTTTTTTAATTTTTTTTTCCTTTCCCGCCGCTAATTGCGCGGAGAGCGATTCGCCAGCCATCAAACGGGGATGTTTGGAGCGTCTCCGTTTTTTAAGCGTGGGATTCAGAAAGAAACAAAACCCCGAAGCGGCGGCCGAACTTTTCCATTCCTTTAAATTTTCCCTCCTCTCCCCTCCCTGCGCGAAAAGGGGGGAGGGAAGGCTAAATAAATAAATAAATGCGGACGTGCCTTTCAAAAGAAAATTGAATCGTATCTTCCTGCGGCCTCACAGAGCACCATCTGTCACGCAGACAGCAACACAAACGCGAGCGCGTCCCTGGACATGCCGGCATGTCATAAAACAACACATCAGGCAACTAGTGAATAACCTTGGACGCAAATGGGGGTGCGCGTACGGCTGGGGTGTCGAGCCAGGTGGGGGGGACGAGCCCGAGGGAGGAGGGGGCATCGCGTCCTCCCTTCCCCCGAATTCAGGTTGCCGAGTGTTTCCACGTAAAGTTTCCAGGCAGAGTCCCCCTCGGGTCTCAGACCCGGTTGGGAAAAATAAATTAAAAGCGGTAATAATAATAATAATAGTAGTAATAGTAATAGTAATAATAATAATGATAATAATGAGACATTAAGCGACGGGCAGGAGGAATACTTCCCAGGCAGGGCTAGAGCCAAGCCTCCCCCCGCGCGGCGAGACGCGGGGCACGCGTGGCCGGGCGGCGGGGCTCCGCCGGGGCCGGGGCTCGGCGCTCCCCGGGGTGCGCAGGGGGAAAGGCCCGGGGAGGGGGAGCGGAGCGGAGCGGAGAGGAGAGGAGAGGAGGGCGCTTGCTTCCCCGGGAAAGGGCCGCCGCTTGCCGGGGCCATCGGAAACGCTTCCCCTGCTATTTTTTTTAATAAGGAGCGTTAATCAGGCCCACAAGGCAGGGGTAGGGAATAAACCCAGCCGGCGCGCGGGTCAGACATCAGCGATCTCTTGGGAAAAAAAAATGAATAGGAAAGGTTTAAAATCACCTTTCAGCTGAGATCCCAGCGAGGGGGCTTACGCGAAAGCACACTAACAGAGGGAGGGTTTGCAGGGCGCTTGTAGGGAAACGGGCAGTTACAGAGGTGGCTCCTGCAGAAAGTTGCTTAAAGGTTTCTCTACGGTGTGTGCTGAATTTTCCCGTTTCGTTTGGGTCTCTCCATACGGTGTTTTTTGGCGAGCTGAGCCGGAAAGAGGCTTTTTTTTTTTTTTTCCCCCCTTTCTATTTTTTTTTCCTTTCAGTAAGCCCATGCCCGTGCTACCTGGAAAAGGGATATATTGTTAAGGCTGCTTACCTCGGCGGAGTCGTTTGGACGGCCTCTCTCTCCAGGTCCCCTCGCCCCCTCGGCGATTCCTTTACAGTTCAAATGACCCTCCGGGAGCGGAGCATGGAAAAATTTAAAAAAAAAAAAAAAAAAATCAAAATCAAATCAAATGAATTACGAGCGGAAAAGTGTCCTGCTCGGATGGGGAAAGGCAGCTCTCATCCCTCGCCGCGGACTCCAGCGCTCCAGAGATGGGAGATGTTATCGCCGTGTTTGTTTGCGGAGTATAAATAACAACTTAAGTTACTTACGATGCATCAGGGGAGAAAAAGCGTTTCCCCCATCAAAGTCTGCCTCCGCCCGTTAATTCGGGCAGCGGTCTGCAACGCACCGGCAGCTGCTGCGAGTCGGTTTTGGGGCGGGGGGTGGGGGGGGGGTTCGCGCTGGAAAGTGCCGTCTCCCCCGCTCTTCTTCCTCCTCTTCCCCGATCGCGATAAATAACAAAAGGGATGCGGCGACAGCACCGGCCGGGATTATTCCCGCTCCCCCGCCCCCTCGGCCTCTCCTTCCCCGCGGCGGCCGGCGGAGCCGCCGCCCGCCCCCGCAGCCCGTCGCTCCCGGGCCGGGCCGGGCCGGGCCGGGCGCGGAGCCCGGGGCGCGGAGCCCGGCGCCCGCTGCGCGCTGCGCGGAGCCCGGCGCGGCGCTGCCGGCTTTGTTCCGCCGCGGCCCGGCGCGCAGGCACGCCGCGGGTCGGGGTAACAATGCGTCGCTCCCTCCTTTCTTCTCTGTTATTTTTTGGGGGGTGTAACGTGCGGGTTTGTTAATTCACCGGTCCGGCGGCGAGGGGCAGGAGGGGGAGACGCCGTCGGAAAATAAATGTTTGGTTTAGTTTTCCTTCTGGTCCTTCAAGAGCTGGCGAGGGGGGGGGAAAAAATGGATAAACGAAACCCCCATCCGTCCCTGAGCTTCCTAACTCCTCCTGCATCTCTCGAGTGAGAATAAAGAAAGAAATGCGAAGGCTGAAAAGAAAAACAAAACAAAACAAAATACACGAAAATCTCGGCGCGGGTTCGGAGCGGCTGCGAGAGATAACGTCGGTGCAGGAAAAGGTACGCTCACACGCACAAAAAGAAAGTGCAGTTCCTCCTCCCACCCCTCCCGGAGTGGCAAAGCAGCCAAGGAGGGGTGCGGAAGGTGGCAGGGGCGAGACAGACAGACAGACGGAGCGGAGATGGGTGCGGATGCGCTCCTGGTACCAAAGGGTTTAGCCTAGAGATGGTCGGAAGAGATAAAGGCTGGGAGAAAAGGGGACGGCATTTTTTCCCTCTTAAATTGATATTTAATGGGAAAGCCTATTGGACAGAAACCTGGACACGAGTCACTTAATTGGACTTGACATCTGTCACAGTGTGGGAGTTTTCACAGCCCAAATATTTTCAGCAGATCAGATTCTCGCTGAATCTGTGCCACAAATTATAACAGTCGAGAGCAGCCCATGATATAAACCCTAGCCTCTGGATATACAATCTCTAGCCACGCTCACTCCCACCGCCGTCACACCCCCCCCCCCCAAATATTGGATGCCCACTGATCTAGAAAAACACCGCTGGCATTTCACATGCAAGCTAATAAATAAGCTTTAAACATCTATTTGCATCATGTACAGCGAGCATGTGGAGAATCGTCAGACTGGTTTTTTAGAGCATTTATTTTGGCGGTCCCCATGCCCTGTCTCCCACTCAACCCCCAATCTCGGTGCATGGCAGGCACGGTCCTGCCAGAGCTGGGGGTGCAGAGAGGCCCCCCCACTCCCTCTGCCCCCCACCCTCCCCGCTCCGGCGCACAGACAATGAGGCGAGGGAGCCAGCCGCGGGTCTGTGGCTTTTCTGCTCACAAGGGGCTTGGATGGAGCCAGGCCCTTCGCACCAGGGCCAGGGGATGCCTGTGACCGAGGGGTCTCTTCTTGCTGCCACCTTGCCCCAACCCCCTCCCAGCTGGCAGCCCCTCCCCCGCTCTGATCCCCCTTTCCCCATCTCCCTCCCTGCAGATCCCATCAAATGGGGACCGTAGCCACTTTTCTCTGTGTAATCATCTTCCTCCCTGGGGACTTTTCTGCGCCAGGAGCCCGTGCTGGCAGGCTCCCTCTGGAGCCCCCCAAAAGGGGCAGCGGGAGGGGTGGGCGAGGTAGTGGTCTCCCGCACGGAGCAGAGCTGGTTCTGCTGCTCACCAGCAGCTCTGTGGGCGCTTGGCCTCGCCAGAGCCGCTTCTCTCCCCGGGTCCCACCGAGTAGGATGGGTGGGGGCAAGCTGGCAGGAAAACACTTGTGAGGGTCCCTGCGATTCATCCAGTAACATATGCAACAGGCTGGGAGATTTCCAAATGGGGAGAGGTTCTGCTCTTGATAGGATTTACAGGACCTTAACAAGAATGAGTAGCATGCCTGAATAATTTCGGGTTTTGTCACTTTTTTTGAAAGTGATAGATACTCTGGCAAAGAATACAATCTGGCCCACTCATAACAGAATGTCACCTGGCCCATTAGCAAAAGAAACGCCTGCAAGAGGATCCTCATAGACCTTTCTTCCAGGGAAATGTGGGAATTACCCTCCCTTCCCCTGCCCACAACAGGTCTCCACGGCAGCAAGAGGCTGTCACTTGTTTAGGTGCTCTGACTCCGCATACCAGCACTGGATTCATGGATAGCCAACACGGTCCCAGCAGGGCTTCTGGAGACGCTTGGCTAAGCAATCCTTGGCTGCCATGGGACATGCCTGTCAAAGACCCACCGTGGAAGGCAGAGCGTAGAAATACAGCGCAGCCTCTGGCTGGGAGAGTCTGAAACGCGTGTGCCCTCAGCCCCCCTCTCTGCCAGTCCTGACAAGGGGCTTCCTAGATCTGCAGAAAGCCTCCCGCCAAGCTTGAGGGGAGCGGGGAGGCGTTGCTGTGAGGTACCTGGTTTGCAAGGAAAGGGGGGGTTACATTGGTGCTTGCGGGTGTGTTTGAGCTCCTAGGCACAGGGACTCAGTAAATCCCTTTTCCACTGTGAAGAGAAGTAACCAAAATCTCAGCCACCCTGCCACGAAGATTCAGATACAAATCACTGAGGCTGTGGCTCATCCCATTCAGCTCAGCTCTTGGGTAACCTTCACGAGAGCTCTTTGGAGACCAGGATCTGAGCGGTTCAAGGTCACTGTGCTCCACGTTGCAAGACCCAAGGCTCCATTCCACCAAATGACCACCGCCCCACACTTCAAGGAGCAAGCTGTGAAGGAGCCCTTCTCCAGCTCGTACTCGTCTGTGGCTCAGGGCTGGTGGCTTTGGCTTGCAAGGTGTAAGTCTGAGGCCTCAGCCTACAGAAGCTGCAGGTGATGGAACAAGTAGCTGGCTAAGGCTGCCATAGATAACAGCCAGGAAGCTGCTAATTCATGCAAGCCACCCTGCTCTCTGCTGCTGCAGATGCTGTCATCACATGGCTTGCTTTTTATTTTTAATTTCCAGGAAGGGACCAAGCAGTTGCTTCTCAATGCCCTTCGGTTATGAGTGGACATTTCTGACACCCCATAAAGTGCTGTTTACTGCCACTGTGATCCGATTACCGCACTTCTCTGCTCCCACTCGTGTTAAATCTAGAGGTTCCCACCGTGCCCTGGGCATGCCAGGCCTGAGGCGTCTACCCAAAGAGCCCTGCTGGGAATCTGCAAATCTTCGCACATCAACTGTGAGAGCCAGGGTGTAGCTTCTGTATCTTTAGCCCTAAGAAGCCAGTCAGAAATGCTGGAGCTGACAGCCTGGCTCTTCTCTGAGCAGACAAAGCCCCAAAGCCCAGAAGCAGGGCCAGATTCTCCCAGCGGAGAGCTCTCCTGCCTCCCACTGCTCACACTTGGAGGAAAAGTCTGGTTTCCAGAGCCCAACATTTCTGGGGCTGACTGGCCCAGACGTGGAGGTCATCAGAAATGATCAGAAATTCTGGGGCAAAAATGCAGTTGATGGAAACTAAAACAGTTCCATATTGCCAAAGGAGGGATGACTAAAGCTCTTCCTCAAGCTCTCTGTATCTTTTTTGCTAGAATATAGCCTGACGCAAGTGGAGACCTGCATGTTGGGAATCCGTATGATCCCAATGGAAGTTGCATAGATGCAAGACCACTTTATGACTCGTATCCCCAAATACAGTCATGGCCAGTGTAAGTCTGGTTGGTCTCTTCACTAAGCAAGTACCTCAATGGCATCAAGACTAGCTGAAATTCCCAAATGGTATCAAAGGCGACCTCAATGGTATGAACAGCATTGGTTTGGCTTCTCTATAAAAGGTGAAACCACAGTCTCCGAGCTGCCCTGACAAAGAGAAAGTGAATAGGAAAAACTGAGGCATAACAAGGATCTCCAGTTTGTACAGTGGATGTCCAAGGGCGTTGTATGGCTGTGGCCTTACTGCAGACTAAATCCATGATAGCGAACCTTGAAGCACAAGTGGACAGACATCTCCTGGAGGAGAGTCTGGGATTACATTTTGCCATGCTGGAGTGCTGTAAGGGAGCCACAAGCATCTATTCTTCTTTACCTGGCTTGAGACATTGCTCCCAGGGCTGGAGGCATAGGAAAAGTGGAGCTGATTTCTTGTGGATTGTATTGTGGCTCACGCAACTCCCATCTCCTTCCCAGCAACCTCAGAAGTTTAATGAGAATGAAAGGTGGCCAGAGAAAGATTCAGAATAAAAAAAACCACACATCCCACCTTTGTAGGGACCATCTCACTGAAAAGCAAGAAGAAAATCACTCTGTTTTACTTCCAGGGCTTGCTGACAAGCCAATAAGACCTTATGACCCGGAACTGCTCACTAGATAAGACCTAGCATGGAACTAATATTAGTTAATTCATTAATGATAGCGAATAAAAGCTGCTCACTGCTATGAGACTTATAGCAAAGTGTCACAGGCCACCAAACAATATCAAGTGATAGGTGGTGCTGAATTTGTGACAGAGACTCACAACCCAGGATTTTTCAGGGGCCAGTGGGATGGGGCTTTGGAAAGGCAAGATTCAGAAGAGGATCGTCTTCAGGGTGTAGTCAGAAGAGGCAAGACTGAAAACAGCGCTGCCGTGTGATGGTATTTTATGGAAAGGGGGCACTTGCTTGTGTGAACGTCTCAGATTCATGTCACACGATCATTTGAAGGTAATGTCATTTGTGAGAATACCCCGGGTTGGCGTGTACCCACTGAAAGTCTGCAAGGGTGCAGCACTGACACCGTGGAGCAGCCATTTGCCCGAGGAGATGTCCTTCTGGCCTGGCAAAGCAGAAGAACGAAAGAACTCAGCCAGGCTCTCCAGCGCTGGGCCAGGCATTAGGAAAATCATTTTTCACTTGCAGCCTGAGCAAATCTCGCAGGGCTGCCATGGGGAGACATCAAACACGGGAACCCACAACGCCGCTTTTATGGCGTTGTTTGTCAGAGCAGAGCTGCGCTTCCATTGCCGACACGTCCTCTATCTGTCGAAAGGACAGCTTTCCAGGATGCTTGAGAACATCCATTCTCTTTTATAGCATACGCCATTCACGTTGCTGGCATATGCTGCCCATTGAAATAAATGGAGCTTGTCACTCTTGGATGTGTTCCTTGGAAATAAACGGTCAAACAAATTAGAACGCTGAGCCATGAAAATCCTTGTCCTTCTGAAAAATCTGTGCTGGATATAGCTCAGTGCCTCTGCTCGTGGTTTCCTTGGACGTTTGGGTGATATTTTTTGTTTTCCATCGGTCATGTTTGCTTTCTCTAGGCAGTGGGACTGAGGCTATTTTAATAACTGGTGGGGAGCTTTGAGGCTGCTGGCAGGAATGGCCTGCAACTGGGGAAAGTGAAAAAATAGCTTCCCTTCTGGGCCACGAACAGAGGGACCAGGGCCACCAGGTCTGGATGCGAGGCCATGCTGGCTGAGGTCTGCCAGCATTTGTGGGACCGGCAGGCCCCCTCAGCTGCTCCCTTGCAAACGTGAGTGCGACTGTCTCTGGGACTGGCCGCTATGTTTAAACCAGTAGTCTCCAGGCTAGCTAACGGCTGAAATCTATGGCTTTTGGACAAAACCCTGATTCTTTTTACCTAGTTACAGCCCTTGGCTCATGTCCCTTGGTTTCTGTTTTGGTTCCAGTCTTTTCCTTTGCCTGTTGAACTAGAGGAGCCGTGACATTAAGATCAAGCTCTAGCTGCTACTGTAAAGAGCCAGGTGCCACCATCGGGGTGTTCAGGACCCTTCACTGCCATATTGTCTTGACATCTCCAAAGATCATCCTTACAACGTTAATATTCACAGCTCTCTTGAGGGCAGGGTGTCTCGGGAGATGGAGGATGATGCGGAGTTTTTAAAGGCAGAAGGGACCACTGTGAGCATCTCTCTGCAGGTCGAAGGCCACAGGACTTCCCTATTCGCTTCCCATATGAATGAGCGTGCGTTTTTCAGAAATAATATTCGTGCTTGGTCTAAACATAGGTGGTGGTGGACGATTCACTATGATCCTTGATAAGTTACTCTACCGACCATTCCTCCCCACTGATACGGAAAAGAAGCATGCACACCTTCAGCATCCAGCTGTGGGATTGTGTTATATCTTGGCTCCCTGGATTAAGAGTTCTCTATTATCATATTGTCAAGTTCAGGTGGGGATTTTGTAAACAGGTGTATGCATGTGTGCTGTATAGCTGATATGCCTGCGTGCACCAGTTATTAGCTTGGACTTTCCGGTCATTCAGAGCCTAGGTACAGCTATTGCTGCTGCTCCGGTCAGACATCTGGAAATTTTGGACAAATGGGAAAATTCCACCTGGGCAAACATTTCAGGCAGAAATAGAAGACATGCCTCAGTAAAGCCAGATATCTGTCGGTCCTTCCTAGGTCAGTATTCATTAGTAGTGGCCATATCAATTCTGCAGCCTTCTTTTTGTTAAACTGAACAAGTTTGAATGCCTTGTCATCATGCAGAAGAGACTAAGCTTGCTTTACTTTTAAGGTCGTTCTGGTCTAGGATATTCCCCATTCTTCCTGTCCATAACCCTAGCCCAGAAATGAGATGCTTAGCATGCCAAGCTCTGAATATAGAACAAGAAATACATACCATGCTGTTCAGTGTGTCTGTAAGATCCTGGGTGCTCCTGGGACAGGCGTATTAGAAATCATATCACACTAAAATCACAGAAAACACATGTAAGACCCCAAGAATGGCCACAGTGAATTAGACCAAAGATATGTTGTTTTCAGCAGTACCAAAAGAGGATGCCTGGGAAACCTGTGAGAATAACACAAATCTACAGTGATACTGCCCCCAGATATTCTCCTGAGATCCAGTTGATTGCAGTTTAATGCGCTGGATGAACTTTTCTTCTATGAATTTGTCAAGTTGCTTTTTGAATTCATGTAGACTTTCAGCACCCATAATTTCCCATGGCAAGGAGCTGTCTGTGAGCCATGCAATTTAAGTAAATGCATAAAGAGATGCTTGTAAACATGTTTGCAAATAAATTAGCCAAGTTTGCTGTATTACTGTGGCTTCTACTGCTGATGAAGACATGAAGAGTAGTGTTGAGTATGTGGGCAGTAGTGCCTTATGTTTTCAATGAATGCATTTGGCTGAAAGCATTAATAGTGGGTGGATTATAGCCAGTTAGGGAAAAGAGGAGGAATCTCCTACTGCCTGAGTAGGGGGAAGTTAGCAAGACCAAGGCCTGGCTCCTTGAAAGCAGCTGATCACCTTAAATTGACCTGCGCCCGGGTCTGCAAATACGACCATTCATGCACATGCACACACATTTGTTACAGAGCTCGGAGCCATGGGAAGTGGCTGTGTGGAGCAGGCACTAAAGCAGTTAACAAAACAAGCCAGAAACAGAGATGTGAAGGGTAACCTTTGCGACGCGCTAACAAGTCACACACACAAACGACTAGTGAATGGTTTGTGAATTAAGCAGGACAAATAGGAGGAACTTGGTGATTTTTATACATGCCTGGTGTACTAAATAGGGTGTGTGGGCTTATGCGGCTCCCAAGCACACACGGCTGGGGTGCAGCAGTTAGCGAATTGAGGGGGAGGCAGACACAGTGTGCTTTGCCACCGAGGACCTTACCTGTGCACGTGTGTGCAACTGCTGGCTGCCAGGGTGAGGAAAGAAAAAGTGGATGTCAAGTCTAGCTGGCAGCCAATGCATCTGTCTTCTGTCTTTCACTCCCCCACAGTCGAGGTGGAACTTGGCTATTTTTAAATCTGATGTCTGTGTGTGCAGCCATGGGGAATGCTCTTTCTTGTGAAAAAGAAAAAAAAAAAAAAGAAGGATATTTTGAAGCCACCTGCATTCCGTAAGCAGATATTTCTCCCTCCATTGATGCCACACACCCCAGCCCCCAAGTCTCTTTTCTTCACTTGGAAGAAGTAGAACTTGTAAAACAAAACCCGGTGATCATGACTGGACAGCTTAGGCCAGCTGACCAGGGAAGAAAAGCCCTGCCATGCGATACGCGCAGTGCAAGGACTGCCTCACTGGAGGATCCGGGTGCCCTTGCCCAGTTCAGTGTCCTTTCCCCAGCCATGGCCGGTATCGGGCGTCTCACAGGTGGGTGCACCGAGCCCTCTGGAAGATGCTGATGCAAATGTCTAGTGTTGCAACCTGAAAATAGGATATGCCCATACGAAACAGAGTTCAAAGGTTAAGAGCATGTCTGTAGGAGTGACGCAATGGGCACCTGGCAACCAGGCAGTCATAGATATCATTTTAAGGTTTACCTCATACTGCAAGTGGCCTATGGCACCTAGGTAAGCGCTCTTTAGGAGCAGTTTAATCAGACAGGCTGGTGGAAGAGCAGCTACTCACTAGCCTGAAGACACCTGAGTTGCTCTGTTGTGCCATGTGAAAGGGCTGTCTTGCCCCGTACTGACACTGGTTTGTAACAGAGGCTTAGAGGAGGAGGATGAGAACAAGGTGAGTAACATCACCAGGCATAGTCTCCTGTCTTCTAGCAAACTGTTACTTGGTTATTTCCTGGGGCCAGAAGTGGTTTGGGGGGTTTAACAATCCCTGAAGGATTTGTTTTCCATTAATCTGTTCAATCTTTTTTTTTTTTTTTAATCATATACACGCTCCCTTTTGTTTGTTTTGAACATGCTGCATTTCATTTGCCTTCTACTTCTTGATTTTTAGGAACAATGAACAACCATTCTCTGTTCTTCTCTTCCATGCGTTAGCTTTTCCACTCTTCCTGCTTTTGTAGACCTCTATCGTATTTTTCTCCCCAGCAGTCTCTTTTCCAGCCACAGAATTCCCAAGTCTATGTAGTTACTTGCTACTTTATCTATGTAGTAACTTGCATGGGAGCAGCTGCATACCTTTGTCCATCTTTGTTGCCCTTCCTTTACTGCGACAAGTTCTGCTATGTCATTTGGGGTGGGGAGGGGACCAGAATGTACTCTTCAAGATGTGAACGCATCATAGATTCATACAGTGACATAACGATGCTTTCAGTTATGTCACATATGCCCTTTCTTTCCACGCTTGCCACAGTCGGCTCCCAAAGTGGCTGCTTGTTCAACCTTCCTTCCCAATAGTTTTATGCCTGGATGGGAGGTCCAGAGGTGTCTGGGGGTGATACTGGATGAAGAGGAAGGCAGGACTTCCTGAGTCTAAGTCCAGACCTACAACTGAGACAGAAAGTGGTCTAAACCAAACAATTTCACCTCTCCATGCCTCAGCTCCATCCCCAAGAAAGGGGGAGCTTCCCAGCCTAACACAGAA
This sequence comes from Phoenicopterus ruber ruber, assembly GCA_009819775.1. NCBI lineage: Eukaryota > Metazoa > Chordata > Aves > Phoenicopteriformes > Phoenicopteridae > Phoenicopterus > Phoenicopterus ruber. The sequence continues at coordinate 90,657,121 of CM020215.1, read as the reverse complement.
GAAACATTGTGAAGCGAGGTGAGTGTGTCTGAGATCCCCGGATGGATGCTGCCGGGAAAGGGAAGGCCAGTGTTAATTAGGGTCAGCCCTAATTATGTTCACACAACGTTGTAACACTCTTCCTCGCAGCCCTCCCTGTATTCTCCCTCCCTTGTAAACAGGGACTCTAACTGATTAATAGTGAAAAAGCATAATGAAAATTCAAACAACTTTAATGCCTGGAACGAGCAGCAAGGGCATCGCTGGCATGCAGAACATTTGAGGGCGCAGACTGACCAACTTCTGTCCACTTGTATAGTCTGGGCCAGCTGCAACCGGCTTTACACGGGCTCCTGTGAGTTGTATGGTTACTCCTGGCAAAGGAGGTAAATTGATCTACAACCTGCACCCTTCCCTGAGATTGTCCATTACAATCAGGGCAGCTGTCCCATAATGACAGGGCCTGGAGGTTGCTTCCTTACCCTGAAATATGTGACAGGATTGCAAAGGAGAGCCAAGCCCAGCTCTTTGTCCAGCAGCATGGAGCACTCCCATGATCTCCTTGTCAGCTGGTGCCTCAGGCTGCTGCTGGGCTGAAATGGCTGGTCTGTTTGTATGTCTCCAAGAAGTCACTCAGGCCTAACAAATCATTTTTCCTAACAAAATATTTCCAGGGGCTACAATCAGGTGTCTAAAAAGCCATTCCCTTCCCATAGAGGTTCACGCCATATCCTAAGCTCCATCTCTGTGTAGGCTTTAACCTCTGTGCTTCAGCAGCTGCTTCTCCCTCAATCTCCAGACATCTGGCTCTCTAGTCCTGAGCATATGGAAGATGATGTTGGGTCTTTTGCATTCTCAGTCATCTCCATTGACCACCTTCCTCCATCCCACTGAGGCTATGTAGCATTGCCCTCCTGGTTTTTGAGATCCTCTTTGCAGTTAAACCAACTGGTGTCACAAACTGCTGGACATTCCTCTCCTTCTGTTCCCATAATTTTGACCTCTGTCTCCTGCTGTAGGCTCTAGAGTTGGTTTTGCATCCTCTTCTTGAACGTGTTTCCTCATATCTTTCTCAATATGAAGTCTGTCAGTTGCCCATAGTTATCATTCCTGCCTGCACCCCCTATTTCCTCCTTTGTTTCCCCATGCTGTTATTTGTTACTGTTCATCATAAATGATTCTGAAACCCCTCAGGTGGTCCTTTGTTTGAAGGGAAGAAGACTTACCAAGAAGACTGGCTGGTCAGGGCTCAGTTCAAGTTGACAACACAGTCTCCCTGAAGGATAAAATAACCTCTATTATCTTTTCAAGATTTCCTCATGAACTCAGACCATTCCTATTTGTATCTAGGACAATGTCTGATGTTTATAGGAACTCTACCAAAGCCTCCTAGGGCAATAACTCCTTTTATTTACATATATATATATGGATACATACGCTTTCAGATAGACACATTTGTAAGGCTGTTTCTTTAGATTCCTCTCAGGCTCCAGTTTTTCTGATTGTCTTCTCAAGAAAACTCCACTTTAGGGCTACATTTAAAGAAGAGGGGAAAACGCAGAAAAAATACATGCCTATGAAATCGCATGTTATAATTCACATTCTCATTTATTCCTCCTTCTGTTGCCTATGTGTTCATTTCTGCAGGGTTAGGATAAGCCCTATATCTCTTTGGGGAGTCTGGAGTTCTTCTGGAGTCATGATTATGTAAAATTACAGCATTCCCTTAAAAAAGTGCTTCTAGCCCTCCTGGGTTTCAGATGAATTTGAAAATATGCCTGGAGGGTGTTAGATGCAGAGAAGTCTGAATGTGTACGTGGTGTTCTGAGGTCAAAACTCTATGAGATATGAACTATCTTGCATCATTTTGATGGGGTCTAATTTCATTGTGCACAGTTACTCACAAGAGTTTTAATAAGACTAGAGGTCGGAGCAGGATCCCGTAAAGCACTTAAAAGCCTATATGGCTTAGCAAGTGTATCCATTTCCAGGTGGTGAAGAGTGCTTGATGTTGAAGGCTGAGGGGGAGAAGTTGTTTCCATTTCTGCGGATTGTAGTTAAATGTTCAACTCCGCGTAGCTCCACTTCAACTGCCTTTCTTATCCTTGTCAGGGCTGCGCTCGTTGTCCCAAGGAACTCTTGTTGAATGACTACAGTATAATACTACCTGTTCACAGAGAAGACTTCTACCCATTGATCTCAAAGTGTTTTTAAAAGGTGAATAGCTTCATTGGTCTTGCTTTACGGGCAAGGAAAGATGGGAGTATGCGTGAATTATAGGCACAGAAGAAATCTGGTAGAGGACAGATGGGAACACGATCCAATACTCCCTCCACCAAGGCTTGGATATCAGGAGATTGTATCCAGGAGGAGAACAGGCCCCTGCCTACCTCCATGAGCTGGCTTAGGACAGAGCAGTAACTACTGGTGCTCTGCTAAACCAAACGAGACCATACTCCCGGGTCTGCCGATGCTGTCATTCACTGGCCCCAGTGTTTGGGGAACGTTCCCAAGGGAACTCATCCACAGACTGGTGGTAGTCGTAGTCTCTGTAGGGACATTTATGCAGCAAAGCATCCCCAAGTCCTCAGCTCCACAAAATCAACCCTCTGAGCTGGTTTTAGACTGCAATGACTCTACCTTACTATTGGCCATAGTTTGTTTGTATTCAGGGTCTAGGTTTAAAGAAAAAAAGTTGTATGTTAGGCCATCTTGAAGTCCTCTTCTCGTTTTCTCACATACGGTCTCTCCTCTGCTCACTTTCTCCGTAGTCTCTTAAAATGAGGACTGAGTTGTGAGTTGCCCCCCTGTGCGTACTGGGTATGATCTTCCTGACAACTGCTGCTCTGCGGTATTGAGCAGAAGATAATGCAGTTTGATTCACCGCTCACTTAGGGTTGACAGATGAGCTGGCAAGTCTTTTTGTGGCAGTTTAGGCTACTTTCATATCCAGCTGTCTGCCTCGTCCATCAGCCACAAGTTATTGCCCCTGTGACAGAAAGTCTCAGCAGCTCCAGTTCATCATCTGGTGTCTCAGTGCTTTTAAGCTAATGCACCAGACTCCACCACGGCAGAGCCACGGGAGGACACACATTCCCATCTGCCAAAACTGCAAAGGGAGTAATGGGAGGAGGATCACCAGGAAGTTCTTAAACTACTGCTGCGGGGTTCGTCAAAGCTCATCTGTCAGAGCACTTGGGTGAATCAAGTTACTGGTAATTGGGATCAGTGTCATTGCTCTGTGCCTGAGCAGACTCCAGCTCGCAGGGTATGGAGACTTCAGCCCAGCCCTGGGTCTTTAGAGCCTTAGGTCCTACAAGGAAAAGTCTCTGCTTTCTTGATGGATTCAAGATTTCACGCCCATATCCATATTTTAAATGCTATGGTTGGAAAATGAGTACGCTTTTCATTCATAGCTTGTCATCTCAAGGAAAATTACATGATGGGCTGCAGGAGGAAGGAAATTATGGGCTGCAGCTAATAAATGGCCATTTACCAGGGCTGCAAAGACTTAAGAGATGGAGGGTCTCCCAAGGCTGCAGTTTCACAAGCAACATTAACATCTCTGCAAGGAGCTTGACAAGTGTATTCAGGCTTTTTATGCAAGTCCTTCAAGAGAAAAGAGATCTTCCTGTCTGTGGGATGGGGGAGCATGGGGAGCTACCTGGGGAGAAGAGGAAGATGAAAGGCTACTGATTGAGTCAGGCAAGACTTGTTTTTCTCCCTTCTTGGAAAGTTTGGAGGGACAATACCCTAAGGACTGCGAGCACAGCCTTGCTCTGGAAACGTGGGTTTCCAAAGAGCTCAGCTTTGCTCACGGCCCCTCCGCGGGAAAGCCGGAGGCGGGCATGCACCCACTGCAAGCGTCAAGTGCAGGCACCAACACGGCAGCTGGCTCCGGCCCTTCTTACAGCTGCTCAGGCATCTCCCCCGTGGCATCTCCAGCAAAACCCAGAGCCCTCCTGGAGCCTCAGCAGAGGCTGAGACTTTGCCGTGGTGCAGACGTTGGTGCTGTCCTCCTCCTCACTAGCTGGACTGCTCTTCCAGCAGCCGGGAAAAGCAATCATTGGCAAAAGTAATGAGATGGCGTCGGGCGCGCTATGTAAATACTGTGTGGGCTGCTTTCATAATCCCACACCATGAGCCACGTTTCCATGAGAGAGGCAGTCTGGCCCCCTTGGATAATCTTAATCGTTTCTGACATGAAGGCTGCTTCTCCTATTTCATGACTTATTTCCCCAGTATCATTTAAATGTATTAAAACACTGTTAGCGTAGAAAGTAGGCATCATGTTAGCATAATATCTAATCAGAACTAGCCTGCCTGTCCCCGCAGGGTTTATTTATTTATTTATTTTGTGTCTGTTTGTGCTGTTTTCTTGTTAGATTGGAGAGCCCTTCCTTGACATACTCATTTGTTCTGCTGTGTAATAGAATAGGATCCTTCGGAGCTGCTGACATCTGCTTTATTCTTGAGATCTGCAACTCTCAGCCCACAAAGCAACAATGATAATAATAATAGCAATAATAATAATCATAGCGCTAGGAAGCCTGAGAAGTGAAGTTAAGCATGAAGAGGAGAAGACAAAAAATAGAAGAGGAAAAAAATGGACTGGCAAAGAGTGTTTCGATCACTGTGAGTGTATTTTTATTGGCCCTGATTCTCCACTCATTTACCCATGCTTTATGATTGCACTGCCCTGTGGACTGCAATTAATTTCCTCGTGACTTGTAATATTGCAAGGGAGAGGGGATCAGGCACCATGGTGTATGTGATCAGGACACTTGTTCACAGGTATATTCAGCTCTGATCTCGCTCAAGTACATTGCTTTGATTCCTCAACGGCATTGCAGTATTGATTTTGAAGGGAATTAGTTTCTTCAGTGCTTCTGAAGATCTGGCCAGTGTGATTTCTCAGGGACTTATTCGGCCTCCTCCCCCACAACTTTATCCTCACATGTCACAGCTGAAATAATTGGCATTGCACTATATCAAACTGGCGGGATGCAGTCCTGAAGGCTGGGGGGAATCAAATCCAGAGCAAGCCTTGACAAAAAGCTGCACGAGGAAGAGAGTTGTTGGGCTAAGCGCTGTCTGAAAGAGGCCTGGAAGCCATGAACACCCACTATGGGTCATCTTTGAATCCTGCTCTGTTGAGATAAAACAGGGCTTTGTACTAACTAAGGGCAAGGAGAGGTGACAGTGTACTGGAAGGAGGGAAAAGGTGGGAAAAGGTAGGAAAAGGAAGGAAAGAAGAAAGGAGTAGGGAAAAAGAGGAAGGAGAAGATTTAAAAAAAAAAAAAAAAGGAAAACAGGAAAAAGAGCTCCTAGCAGTAAGATCAGGTCATGTTGAGCTTCAAGCACCCTTGAGGGGGGGAACTTATATGACTGTGTTAATCTAACTGGCTGTCATACCATCCCCCAATGTAAATTGTTCACACTTAGGAATTCTGCATGGTCTTTGACTTGAGATGGAAATAAAACTTGGGACTCGTGGTATTGAAAAGTAAGGATCTAAAGATGAGTTTCATAGCTGGTCTCAATGATTGTGGCCAGTCAACAGGCAAACGGACCTAGAAGGGCTTGAAATTAGTGAGTTTGGCCCATCCTGAGCAGCTGGGAGTAAGTGGCCCTCTTGCTCTTTAGCCTAAGGCCTTCTGTCATTAAACCAGGATGGCTGAGCAAGGACAGAGACCTGGTAAAACTCTAACTAGTTTCATTAACAAAGACACAAAACCACCCAGACCCAGAAGCAAAACTCAGGCCCCAGTGTTTGTTGTCCTCCCCCTTTCAGAAGGACAGCCTGGGCTGAAGACTCTTGCTCATCATGGATTTCCCAAGCCCTGCTTCTTCTGGCCCAGAGCTTGGGTGTCCTCAGAGCCCCCAGTTCACACTATTACTATTATCAGTGTTGTTATTTCTTTAACCGGACATAGGCATAAGTGACATTTTACAAATGTTGGTAGGGTCACCCTTCTGCTGAGTCCCTTACATATAGCATGCAGGCATGGGGCAATACAAAATAGAAAAGGGGCTCATGAAAACTAGAGATGGAAAAGATTTATGAGGTCCCATCTGTTCCCCTTTTCTCCTGGCATATGCTTATAAACTAAAGTACCTTTACTAGTGGTTTGCCTAGTTTTAAATACTCTAGCCAGCAGGACTTCCATGTCCCATGGGAGGCTTTTCCATCAAACAGCGCCTCTCACACTCTCAAAACCCAGCATAGCAGACAGGTGCCTCATGAGACCTTCTCCAACACCCCACCCTGTGTCAGACCTGAAGAGGGCATGCATGTTCGAAAGCTTGTCTGATTTGTTACTACTTGAGCTGTATCAGCCCAATAAAAGGCTGTGGCATCACTCAGATGCTCAGAAGCATTTCAGTACTGTTTCATCCGACTACGGGTGACTATTTTGTTTCAGGGAGTGCTAGCAGGAGTGATTTTCCCAGGAAGCTAATGGATTCTTACACCTGTCATTAGTAACACTTGTGCCACCACGCTATGTGGGCCACCAGGGTCCTCCACTGGCATCAGGCTGTGCCCACCACTCGCTCATGGTGATTCAGGCCTGTGTGCCTGGCTACCCACTCGTTGGCAACCTCTATCTTTAAGACTCCAGTTCAGATTTTCTTACTGCTGTATCATGTATGCTTTCTTGTTTTGTTCCTTACTGCACCCCCCACAATACTTTCCTTGTACTTGTGAATAATTGCAGGCTGTGCTGTGCCTTGGTCATTGCCTAGCCAAGCTGGGTACTCTTCCCACACATACTCTTTCCTCAAAATAAAACCCTCTTGCCCCAATCTAGGGTTATCAGTGCTACTGCTCTTCAGTTTCTCCCGTATAGTTTGTTCTTGTCTCTACGGAAATCAGGTATTTACACTGAGTTCAGTAGGTGAAAAAGGCCATTTTGGAGATCTTTAAATTGATTCTCTCCTTGTCGTGCTTTGTGAGCTGATGCCTTTGAATTTGAGAGCCTGAGGTTGAAGTAGGACAAGAGGAAATGGCCTTAAGTTGTGCCAGGGGAGGTTTAGATTGGATATTCGGAAACATTTCTTCACCGAAAGGGTTGTCAGGCACTGGAACAGGCTGCCCAGGGAGGTGGTTGAGTCACCATCCCTGGAGGTATTTAAAAGACGTGTAGATGTGGTGCTTAGGGACATGGTTTAGTGGTGGACTTGGCAGTGATAGGTTAACAGTTGGACTCGATGATCTTAAAGGTCTCTTCCAACCTAAATGATTCTATGATTCTGTGAAGTAAGAATATTTTTCTTGCCTTTTTGGTTAAATGAGACTTGGAAAAGCTTCATTATTTGAAGCAGGAGTGGCTCTTGGCACAGAGGAGGCTGGAATGGTCACAGTCTCTTGGGATAGCTGGGCTAAGTGTGCAAGTGGAAAATGAGATGCAGGATGAGGAGGCAGAGTTGTGGGAAAACATTGAGTTTAGCTGAAAACAGAAAAAGAAAAAAAAAGTGGAGAGTACGTTCCCTCGACTGAAGGGAAGGGAAGCCTTATGGCTCACAGATTGGCTGGTAGGACTCTTGGAAATGAGGACAGGTGATAACAGGCTGTACAGAAGTACTTTCTTGTGAGAGAAATCTGCCACCTCTCCCAGTTAAGCCAGTGGGAAAAGAACTATTACCTAAAGAGTAAGAACAGTGAGCTCTGCTTGATGAGGGTCCATCATGGGTGTCATTTCAAGAGGAACCCCACGAGCACTGTTGATTACCTATGCAAGCACAGCGGCTTGTATTCTTATACCTGAGTGAATAAAATTAATCTCTCAGATCCTAACATCTAAATAAAAATGTCATTTATTTTCCACAGCAGCTAAGGTTAGAGGGTTTATGGGTGTCCAGGAGCTCTGAAGATGAGGCCATATTTGTTTCAGTGCCTCTTTATTTTTGGGAACTTAACTATGATCACTCAAATCGAAATGTTCTGCGCTCTGTTCCTAAGGACATGGTCACGTAATCCACAGCAATTAAGCCAAAACAGAGAAATCAGCCACTCAGAATTTGTCACAGACACCAAACATGCCAGTTTTCTTGTACTCCTGTGTTACATCGTTATGGGATATTGATTTCTATTATTGTGTATTTCAGAAAATTCCCTGGGTAACGCTACGGTGATTTGCTCCGAACTGGGGATCTCAGTCATCTTTTGGCAGGCAGGCGAAAGAAACACAGCTTGCTTGTTAAGCAAAACCCTGTCAGCCCAACAGTCCAAATTCAGCCCAGTTCCTGTTCCTCTTGCAGTCTCTCTGAGGTGGAATTGAGCCCATATTTGTATTTGTTTACCAATCAGGTGGGATTTAGAATCATTTGCTTAAAAATACCGTATCACATGCTGCCACCTCTCAACATGGTAGCCTGGTGACAAAACACTGCAGCAATAATGTTGCCCTCCAGCCCTGAGAATAATGAATACCCAGTTCTGCTGGGGGATAGATGCATTAGTAATTAGCAAATGTTTGAAAATGCTTCCACCCTGCCAACCTATACCCAACTTGATGCCAACTTAAAAAAAAAATATCCTTCTCACTAGGGCATACATCTATCCTTGCTGCTAGCGAGGTGCCCTGAAGCATCTCTTACTGTGCGATCAATGTTAGTAAAGCCGTGGTGCCTCTCTCAAGCTGCGTCAAGGGAAAGGCTGTGGAGACCAGGGAAGTTTGGTGTGAGCCCCTGGTGAACTCTTAACAGAACCAGAACCATCAATTCTGTCATCCCTCTATGAAGCCAGAAATTACTTAGGAGATTTTGGGCCTGTCCTCCCAGAAAAAAAAAGTCACAGGAGCTGGACATGAGTACTGAAGTTGCTTAAACCACCAAACACTCATCAACCTCTTCCCTCTGCAAGAGAACGGGAATACAAGCGCCTCAAGACAGGCTGGGTCAGTGCCATGCATTTCTGGATGACATGGACCACATCCTTTATTTCCCCATTACCCATCTACTAGGAAAATACAGAGAGGAAAATCTGACCCACAGAACAACTTGCTCTTGATTTCAAGGGAGCAATATTTTATCCCCAGACTGAGAAGTGGACTGGGACACTAATGTTTTAGGAGGGTTTTTTTGTCCTGTGTAATACAGATCATAGAACATTCCTTGTCTCTTTCTGCTTTTAATCTAGTACGCTACTTAATAAAACAAATTTTATCTGAAACAGTACCGTTTTTTAGACATGACACTGCTCTAATGGTCCCGGAACTCAGCTCTTTCTGGATGCCTGATCCGTTTCCCATTCATTTCAAGAATCACACATGATAGCTAGACTCTCAGCCTTCTTAGAACAATTTCATCCCTCGGTTAGTGACACTAATCCAGCGTCGCTGGCTTGCTTACACTCAGAGAAGGGCAGGACTCTTTCCTGATGAAGGACTAAGGTTGAGTGGGATAACCAGAGTGGTCAGCTGGATTACATGAGACTTGATCAGACTGCTGTGAGATGACTTGTCATGCTACCTTTTCATTTTTCTTCATTGCAAATCAAGAGTAACTTTTTGGCTGCAGAAATATTCCATGTGACTTTTCAGGGGGGTAGCTGACAATAGAAGACGACTTTGTGCCTTCATCTTCCTTGAAGGTATCTAGGAAAAAATGCTTTCATGGATGCAGTTCACCATCAGCAACCTCTTCTCGACTTCCTGATTCATTTCTATGCTTATTTGAAGATAGGTAAATGAAGCTTTCTTTTAATAGGAGTGATTCAGAGAAGAAATCAGGAAAATTGACAATTCTGAAAATAAGGATCTGGGCTGTAGGCCATCCTGGGGATCTGAATTCGCTAATGTTCACGGTTAGTGTTCTTCACTCAAGTTTGGATTGCTCTCTCAACTAGGGTAAATGTCAATCTAAGAAGCAAACTTAGATATCAGTATAGGTAATATCCTGGTTTGAACGTTTCAGGAAACCCCAGGAAAGGAAGAACATGCATATGACTAATCTCTATGCAGCATGAATACAGATCTGGTCCTCCTCACCCACTCCTTAAAGTGGAGGTGAGTTAGCACCTTCTTGAGAGCTGGTCTCAAAGAAGCCCCACTTCAGACAATCATCAGCCCCCTGCCCTCCACACCCCGCCCAACAACAGGCAGGTACCATCTTCAGGAGAAGACGATCCTCATTTCCCCATTTAAACAAGATATGGTTAACTTTAGCGAATATGCGCTGTCAGGTACTGCATTTTCAAGGTGTCCACTGTTCCTGAGAGCAATTTTCAAACTCACCTGAGTCAACATGTTTTGAACATGAACCATTTTCTTCATCTGGTAATGTCCCCACAGTGAAGGTATCATCCACACGGTGCCCTTCATTCTTGACAGCATCCTGGGAAGGTATCCCTAGGGACCAGCTCCTGTCTGCTGAGATGTGATTGCATGTGTGTCTGTAAAAGGATGATGGTAAGGAAAAAGATGAGTTATTTAGCAACAGTCTTGGTGCCACTGACACACCTGGAGTGGGATTTGTCTCAGTTTTAATTTCTTATATCCCCACTTCATCTGAGATAGTTCCTCCTGACTCCCTTTACACTCACTGGAGAAAAGGAGACACTACGATGGTGCAACTCATCTAGCCTATTTTAGACATTTGTGGTAGGGTGAGGTGAAGTACCCACCAGAAGGACCTGTTTCTCCCCATTAAAGGGAGCGCAGACTGATGAACGCAGATGGAGACGCTCAGCACTGATCGCATAAATCCCAGCCCTGGCTTCCAGAAGAGGCCCATGCGGTCACATACATAGGTCTGGCCTTCCCCTCAGCTGAGCTTCTGCTCCTTGCACCCTCGCTTCTCCACGCTGGGCCTGCTCATTTTCAAATCAGTTCATATTAAAAAAGCATTTCCACTTCTTCTCCAACTGACAGCAGCAGAAAAACGGACCCCAGGACCCTTGCTGTGGGACTTCAGAGAGGCTCTAACCTGCTTCGTTTTGGTATCTCCCCACAGAGTGATGGCCGAAGCCCCCATTTTTTTCCCAGTTGCTGTTGGGACCTCAGTCCAATCATTTGTCCTACAACTCCAAGATCCCTTTATGATTGATTTGGTTATTTGGCCACAGGAGCCTCCAGCAGGCGGAGGGACCCAGCTGTTTTAAGTGTTGTACTTTTAGATAGGAGTTCCTGCCGTGCAGGATTCCAGGCGGTTTTACTCCTGACGGTCACCTCCAGCCTCGTGAGAGTGTGTCTGGCCAGACAGCCCGTGGGTCCCCCAGAGGGGAGGTGCAGGTGAGGCGGCTCCTCTGGCTCCATCCCTCACAGTGCTGAGATCCCAAATGGGGTGACCAGGGTGTAGCAGCGGTTCTCTTGGTGGCACGGAGCTAGTGCAGGAGCTCTCAGATTATACCCGCTCTGGCCTCGGCAGGGTGGAGAGCTCTGAGACTTGGTTTGGCCTCACCAGTTGTAGGGGGGGATTAGCTGTTGCAGGGGCAGAAGTGCGCAAAGGCGCATTTACCGCACTTCCGCGGGCTGTCCCTTGGATTTGACCTGGTATTTTTATACTTTTCTCCTCTTCCCTGATCTTTTTCTCTCAGCCTCACTCTCCACCCTCAAAGCAAGCCAGATTCGCAGGCAGCGTAAATGATCGCTGCTCCACCCAAACAGGTCCCCCAGAAATCACACCAGCTACGGACCCGCTCCCGTCTCTCCCTCTTTCCTTTCTCTCCCCCGATCTCTTTGCTTCTTTGTCTCCCCTCTCCCCACCTTTTCTTTCTTTGTCCTTTTTTTTTTTTCCCCCTTTCCCTCATGATCTCTCTCCGCCTGCGTCTCTCAGTCCCTCTCTCCCGCTTGCTCTCTCTGGAGACAGGTCTAGTGGCCTGGTTGCCATCTGCTGCCTGTTTTTTTTTTATTTTTGTGAGTGCGTGCACGTATGCGCGCGTGCGGGTGCACGTGGGGTTTTTTTTATGAGGTTGAGATCAGATGGCATCTAATCGATCGTCATGGTCTCCATGGTTACCCGGGTGACAGAGTAGTTGGGAGAGACACATACTCCAGCCTGGGGCTGTCAGACCATTCCTGAGAGAAATAATAAAAAAAGAAAGAAAGAAAGAAGGAAAGAAAGAAAAAAAAAAAAAATCAAACCTCTTCCATCACATTTTACGCATTTACATCTTCCTCAGATCTAGGAAAATGTAGCCCGTGCTTCTGTTTTACACTGTTACCCCTTGACTTGGCTCCAGGAGGAACAAAGCAGACTGGTTTTCCTCTCTGCGCGGCGCAGGCACAAAGGTGAAGCACATCTTTGGGAAAGCAGGAGAAGCTCCCCTTTCCCCTTTTGCTTCTCAGAAAGGTTTGATTTTTTACTTTTTTGTGTTTTGTTTTGGGTTTTTTTTCCCCCTGCTCACTGTTGTAACCATAATGATTATTTTTATTCTTCTAAATTGGATGGTTAGTCTCTTGAATTGGCTAAAGGCAATGATATCCTCCGGGAAAAGAACTGCAATCTATTAGTATGAGCAGCATCTTTTTCTCCCCGGCCTCAGCCCCTAATACTAGAACGTCTTTAGCCCTCATTGTGACAGATCAATCAATCTGTCTATGATTCCTGCTTGGAAGCAAGTGGAGTGTGATGCTAAGGATGAATTATGGAATTAGGTGAGTTTTTCGTCTTTAAAAGCAGATTGAGTTGGGCAAGGCAACATCTCCGACTGTGGCAATTCGTGTATCAGGAGCACGGGAACTGAAACTGCGCAGTGCAGGATACCATCCTGCATGAATCGGGGGAGGAGGAGGAGGCTGCATTTCAGGCAATATCATTGCGGCAGCCCCCCCAGTAATCCAAGAATTTCACAAGGTTTGCCTACAGCGCACCACCCAGGTACACAGAGCCCTGCGTGATTCCCTGCCAGCCATATCCTGGCTGGGCAAACACGAATTAGTCTTTGGTTTGACCTCAGCATGGCCCCCAAAAGGCAATCAGGCTACATCTTCTGGCTGCAGCCACAGCGTTAGTGCTCATCAAAGCTCGCCCGTTGCGGTGCTGTGGCTGGTGCTGCCCTGGCCACGTTCCTGCTCATGGTAGCACACAGGGCTTCGGAAATGTCAAGTGTAAACACAGGCCAAGGGAGCTAATAGCACCAATGCACACGGCTGCGATGGGCTGAGAGGCTGGTGACCCAGCAGAGCTCTCTAAGGACCTAGAAGTGCTGCTAACTGTGAAATGCATCAGATCAGAGCATCCCTGGACGAGTAGAGATCTCATGGAGCTGCACAGGGTTTGAGAGCTGGATGTGCCTTCACATGTCTTTTCTCTTCCCCAATTCTGAATTAAACTGATTTTCAGTTGTAGCCTGCGGTCTTGCTTTGCTCTTTTGCCTTCCTAGTAGAAGCAGAAGGTGCCTAAATTGGGTTGCTCAGTTCAGGCTGCAAATATGCACTGAGGGTGGGATTACATTGTCTAAATAGTGTCATTGCAGATGACATCCTATCCACCCTACACGCACTGCCCCAAAAAGGCACAGGTCATCCACTACCCATATGTATGATCTGCCAGATCCCTTTGCATGCCACAGGAGTTTAAAAGACCGCTAGATATTCACGCAGCTGAACCCAAACCTGACTCTTGGAGCAAAACGTCAGCCTGAACTGGTGCACATATCCAGGAGGCGCAAGGATTTGGCCACTTCCACCCCCTGCGAGGAAGGGTGAGGCTGGATGTGAGATGGTGAAGCAGGAAATGTGATGGGGCAGGAGGAGGCAGGGTGGCGTGTAAGGGACTCTCCTCACCTTTGGGCAGGGGACCAGCCTGCGGGGGAGTCTGTTTCAGCTCACAGCAGCTCAGAGCTCTCCACTAGCTGGCTGCTTTAGGCTCTGAGAGAAGCAAGGGATTGTGAAGACGGGCTTTGTAGCCATATCAGGCACTTCTTCCTCCTATAGGGACAGCAAACAGAGCTTTTGGTGTGGAAGGATGTGCTGTTTGTGCCACAAAAGTCCGCTTCTCAGTCTTTGAAAAATATTTCACGCAACCTCCCTCCGCCCCAGTAAAAGCTGTCTATTTCCTCATTTGTAGGTGGCCAGGGGTGATGTTTCAGTGTATCCTACTTTAAAAAAAATTCCGTGATCCCGCCTATTTGAATTCTGATTTTGCTCCCTCCCAGCAGTGTAACACCCCTGTTTCTAACCAGCAGGGTGGGAAATCCTCTGCTCTTCCATATTCCCTCATGTTAAATACCGTGGGCCTCCTAGATTTTCATACTGTACAAACACAAACTAATTAAAGTCATACAAATACATCCCAGGCAGAGAATGAGAATCTGTTCACTTGAGGGACGACCACTGGCTTCCACGTCCCAGGGAAAGCTCCCTCACAGTTTACATTGTTCTTTTTGCAAGGGATAATTTACGGTAAAGCCGATTTCACTGAAACAGCAGACGTGCGCACGGAGGGAAAAAAAAAAAAATGTAAACACAACAGCATCTTTGTGAATGCAGCAAGGTGCTGGTGCCTGCCTCTGCGTGCTCCATAATATATTAATACACACTGGCTGGCCAATCCCACTGGAGCATTCAATCATGCCATATTATAATAGAATTTAATGGACTTGACAGCTAAGACCTAGTTGCTGGAGACATGCGAAAGACCTTTGCAATGAGGATCTACAATTAATAAAGGAAAGGGCCATAGATTTTTGGAGAACCTCATAAAAAAGTAAAATATCGACATTGATCACGGCATGCGAGGATATTAGACACGTAAATCTAGCTATTGCCTTTATTTATTTATTTGCACATCTTTAATATTATAGGCACAGGTTTCCCCGAGGCCAAAATGCAATTTCTCTTTCCATTTCTCAGCAGGAGCTTTTCATCTCCCTATTCACCAGGTTTTGAATTGCACATTTAATAAGCGATAAAGAATTCCTGTCTCTTTTCCTTGAGCTTTTAGCCCACAGTTTTCCCCTCTCCTCTGTTTTGTGATGGAAACAACGATCCCCTTTACCTGGCAGTGGGTTCCTCGGGGATGAGGGGGCGGTGCAAGAGGGGATCTGGATCCACAGGGAGTGTCTGGACATCAGTGTCTGCTGATGTGCTTTGTGTGCCAGGATGCGCTGGGGAAGGCAAAGAGTGCGTGGGACCAGCATAAAAGGAGGGAGAAAGGGCCTACAGCACTGTAAACCAACTTCCCCCAGTCCCCTTCCCCAGAGGTTTTTGGTACGAGGAACAGCTTATGGTTTCACTGCCTTCATCCCACTGTCCAAGGAGAGAAGTCTTTGGCCTTCGTGGAATATTTGTAGTGATTTTAAAGAACTGATCCTGCAGGTAAACTGCATCCACGTCCATCCTCTGCCCTGACGGAGGAGGCAAAAAACTCGTCACCTTGCAGCTGGGAGCATTGCTGGGCTCCAATAGTCTCAAATCTCTCTGGATTTCCCTGGCTGTGCGCAGTTAGCACTCTCCTGAATCAGGGCTGCTCTTTGGCCCCTGGCCTCGGAGGAGTTCAGAACCAGACTTCCCAAAGTATTCAGGTGTGAATTGGTACCCGGTGGGTTATTTAGAAACACCTAGGCTCCTCGCTGCCCGTGGGTGCTGCAGCACTTAGGCACCTGATGCTTGCTGTCCCTGCACCTGTAAATGCCCACGTAGCGCTGAAAAGCTGCCCTCACACACTAAAAGGGTTGATCTCCTTCTGACTTCAGTTTTACACTGCTGCAAGCCCGTTCATCTCACTGGGCTTCCTCTTAACTTACATCGGCGGACCGCAAGGTCAGGATCAGACCCCAGTGAGCCCAAGCTCCTGGTAATGTAAAGGTCTGGCTTCCCGCTGCGTGGCCTCAGGAGCTGGAGCTTGTGGCTTTCAGCTCACGTCAAAGCCATTTAGAGCAGACAGGAAAAAATCTGAGGGGCCAAATCCATCCCTGGTTTAAGACTGTAGAGACTGATGGGGTTATAAAAGGGCTGACTTTGGCTTCACGTTTAGAAATGAAAAGCAACTGAATGGGTATCCTGTAAGCAGGTGAGGTACAACAGTAAAAAAGGGACCGAATAATTAGATATTTCAGTTTTAAGACCAGCTGCAGTAGGTTACTTTCTTGTCAGGTAAATCAACCTTGTTTTTCTTTCACTTACCTATGTACCGACACGTTTCCCCCAGATAGGTGACATCTTGTTTGGAACAAAAGAGACCATTTGTCCATATCACAGCAATGGTGACGGCACAGTGTCATCTCATGCTCTCCTCCAGTAAATTGAGTTTGTCAGTGCTCAGCCACACAGCTGAGTGGAGTGCTGCGTGATACCTCACCTCTCCTGGGAGACAGAAGTTGGCATAAGCCATATCGTAATGGGATCCAGAAACAAAGAAGCGTGAATGAAGTGCTAATTGCATTCATAAAGACATTAACAAAGGAATTAAAATGGCAGAAGCTTCCTTTCCCCCTCAAGATTCATATAAACAACCAAAAATATATTAATAATCGCTGAGGTTTACACTATTTTGAAGAGATTATACAAAGACATGACATCAGGGCTTGGAAAGACCATTTCAATGGCCTCTTTTCTGGGCTTCTGTATCAGAGATGAGACACTTTACTGCTTCTGTTTATCCAAACTTGCTCTTTTCCTTCTGTCTTTTCTCCTATCCCTGTGCTTCCTTCAAAGAACAAGAAGATTGGTCCTCATCTTCCCCTGAAACTTTTGACATGTGGTAAAAATAAGGAAGCCATATTAAAAATCGCATTTTTTTCCTTAAAAAAAAAAAGAAACAAAATGACCCCAGAAGTTTGGATAATGACACAATGGAAATTTCCTGTATAAAACAGCCTGAAACATCCTGCCTGATTTTTTTCATCTCATTCAGTTCTGCCTACCTTGCCATGGAAAAAGAAAAAAAAGACATGCTTTCTGTTTTTTCCTCAGTCGGTTTCTACACGATTTCATCCTTCCATTACCAAACTCTAGCGCTGTGCTGTTATTTGTATTGCTAATACTGAGAGAAAATATTTCCCTGTTAAAAATCTCTCCTATCAATGGGGTCTTTCTTCCCCCACGGGAATATTGCTACCAGTCTTAAGCTTAGAAAGAACTTGTTCCATAGACGCTAAATTTTGAGGCTACTTTAACTTGCTCGTATCAGCAAAATGGTAGCTCTTTGCTTTTTAGACTGCTTGGCTGTATTTATCGCACCTCCCCGTCTCTTGCACTCGCCTTCTTTCTGCCTGCTGATGTGGGTGTCGTGCTAGCGACAGCTACAGCTAAAGCCAGCTAAACATTTTTGTTCCGTTCGCCAACTTTCAGTCACTCATAACTTTCAGAAATGTTCGTTCCGGGGACTGCAACCTGCCCATTCCTCGTGACCACTCAAAGGTGGATTTATCTGGGAGAGACGAGCCCAAGCCATTCAGCAGTTCTGTAGAAGGAGATATTTCTATCAGTCACCTCGGTGACTAGGGGGACGAGGCTGGGAGGTGGCAGGAAGGCATCCCTCGGGGAGAAGAGGACCCTTAACCGACGTGGGGCGATTGCCAGCCTCCTGTCCCCTGGCTTGCTCCATCCCCAGGCTGCGGCTCAGGACTCTGTGGGTGCCAGGATCGGTGTTTCCAGCTCTGCAGGCAGAAGACAGGGAGATGGGATGTGCCACAAGTACCTGAAGGGATGCGGCTCAGATCTTCATGCATGTGGGAGGTGTGTGGGAGCATGGGGATGGGGTCCAGGATGGGGGTTGTGACAGGAGGGTGGGGAAGGCGTGGACCAAGGGGGAATGGTTGTGTAAGGTGGGACAGGGTAGGCTGAGAGGGGCACAATCCCTCCAGCACCATCAGGAAGAGGGTCTTCTCCAAGTGATGTTGGGACAGGAGCAAACAAGGGAAGCCTTACCCAGAAACATTCTGAAAGAAGGAAGAGAAGACAGCAAAGCCCTTTGTACTGTATGGAGTGTGGAGGGAGAGACTACACACCCACCTAATCCACCAGCCCCTCTGAAAGAGCTGAAACGCCCAGGGAAGCGTCCTTGGTTCGAGAGCACACCTCAGCTCTTTCCATGAAAGCCAGATTTGGGTTCATTAGGACGATAAGGAATGTCAGATCTCATGCACTCACAACAGCAGGGCAATCAGTATTAAAAAACCCTATTCCCGAAGTGGATTCAAAGCCTGTAGACCTTCCCACACTAACGTGACATCTCCCAGTCCTCACTTTCCCGTCTTTACTCCCAGGCACATCTCAAGATCTTCCGGACATGCACCCACAGCCCATCCTTTCCCCTTTTTGCCCCTGCTCTGTCCCCCACAATGTCCTGCAAGCACCTCAGTGTGACCCCCATCCCTGGCGCTCCCCTGGCACTACTGCACTGCCCCGAGAGCTCCTGAGGCTGGGAGCTAAAAGCATCGTGGAAGGAGTGATGAAAAGAGACAGAGCTGGGAGGAAGAATGAGCAACGCTCCTGCATTAAACGCAAAAACTAAAATTAAAGCAGTTTTCCACGCTACAGACAGCTATGGGAAAACTGGCTACCAGTTAGCAGCAGTGGGATTTTTCAGGGGATGTTGGGAGCGAGCATGGGGCTCAGCTATCCTTCTCATATCGGTATCCCCAGCTCAGGAAGGAAACATGCCCTGGCTGTCACTTAAGTGCAGGTGAATGAAGAGCAAGGGCAGCCTCAGCCCGGGTCTTGTTTCTGAATAAATGAAATGTGTATCTTCCACGTGGTCAGCTGGGAGGGAGAAGCCTATCTCAGGAGTGATGGCAGGTGCTGCTGAGCTATTTCCATTTTCCAGCTCTGCAACCTCAGGAACCTCTTTAATCCAAACCACTTGCTAAGCTCCATTCACTGGCACTGAAGATCAACCAGTGTTTTTGGATTCATTTGTAAGGCTGTCTTTAATTTTTTGAAGTATCTTGCTGGCGGATTTTTGGTCCCACCTGTGACTCAAGAAGAGATTTGCAAATCTCATTCTCACTTTTTCAGTCATTTAAAGGGACACATCACGCCAAGAATTTAGGCTCTGCTTTTAATGGAAGGAACATGGGGGTAAAGGGATATGAAAAGAAAACCAGGAGGTACAGAAATGCTTTGGCGGATTTGTTAGAAATGAAAACATTCTTTATTTGATTTCTGCGATCCCTGGGGCAGTGAGGGGAACCCATATGCAATTGCATTGAAGTAATGTATGAGAATCAGAGAGCGAATTTGACAAGAAGCTTCTCCAAACTCACCTAGAAGCTCAACGAAGTGCAAAATGTAAACCTAGCAGAGTAAAGAGTGGCGTAGCTCAGGGGCAGGATTTCAGTTACTGTGGTTTAAGGCATTAGTAACAGGAATAGAGCTAGGAAAATCACAGAAGATAGATACACCCCAGCGCGATTTTACTTGGGGCTTATGTTCCACAGCTATTGATAGATGTCAAAGGTAGATGCTTATTTTTTAGTCAGTCATACTTTTAGTCAATCGCGCAATTTTTTAGCCAATACGTGCTTCACAAGCACCTATGCACACATGCACACACAGGCGCACGTGCGCGACTACTGGTCCAAGTGCTTTCTGGTGTCTAGCTTGCTGAAATGCTTTCAATTAGGGTTTGGAAAAGGTTGACTCAGTCAGCCTACGCGACACTTGCCAAAGACAAAATTAGTTTTAGTCACTGCTGTTTTTCTTCCAAAAAACCAAAGCCCCACTCTCCCTTTCTCTCTTTCCCTTATATTAAGTGGAGAGTATTTCTCAGATAGGTGTTTAGCTGATTTTTAATGTCATGGAAACTTCATCTGCAAATTCGTTAGAAACTCTTTAGTAAAGCAGCCTAGTAAAACAGATGATTAATATTGGTAAGCTCCTCATTTGCATATTAATTAGTCTCTGTACTCAACTAATTAAAACAGGGCTGCCTGTTTGTAGACTTTCTGAATTCCAGATTGTTGCTATTGCTCCCATGTAAGTGCATTTAGCACAGCTAAGGCAGGCCATTGATATTACAAACCAGCCACTCCAAGCAGCGGTAGCCACATTTTAGGGCATTTGAGGCTATAAGGGAGGTACTTTCAGCATTTTCCTTGAAAAAACAAGACTGGTGCTTGAAATGGCAGAATGGAATGATTAAGCAGTGCTCCTGCTTCCCTGTGATGCTCTCGGGGAGCAGGACAACTGCAGAAACCAGTCAAATCCAAGGCCAGAGGTAGAAGAACATTGCAGGGCACACACGAGCCCAGGCTGAGCTGCCCTTAAGCCTTGTGGTACTTGCTTTTGTCCAGAGATGCAGCCTAAAAACAAAGCTCAGCCTGATGACTCGAGAGATGAAAATTCAAGGTTAATTCTGACCTGTGCTGCTCTGGCAGAGCTCTGTTCAGCCTTCCCAGGCTGGGGGTGGAACTGGGACTTGGAGTCCCCTGCACGCAAGCCAGAGTTGCACTCGTAAGGCCACCTCATGGCCCCCCATGCTCTGCAGAGATGTCACGGAGGCCAGGCACTGGCTGAACTTTCATAGGTAAAAAGAGCTGCACTTCCCCTAGCCCTCATTTCCCTGCCAGCACTGGCTGGGTAGATGGATTACAAAGAAACTCCTCTGTTGATTCCTTGCCTTCGAGCTTTAGCACTCAAAATGCCGCCCTCCCATCACCCACAAAGACCTCCTCAATCGCAGAGCCAGCCAGCGCCAGCCTCTCCGACAGCATCCTGCCTCCTCCTCCCTTTGCCTGGCTGAGGACGCACCATTGCCCCCTCTTCCACCCCGGCAGCCCCCTCATGTGCTTCTCAGCCAACGCACCTGTTGGTGGCCGTGACTCTCCTCTGTCCTCCTACCAGCCCTTCTAGCTCCTCCTGCTGTTCTTGTTTCTGGACCTGCTCCTTGGCTCTTTTTCCTTCTCCTTCCCCTCCCCACGCACCTGTTTTTTGTTCCTCCCAGCTGTTAGCATTCCCCACTTTGCCATCCCCGCAGCAGTGCAAGATTCCTGTAGAAATTCAGGAACTGAGGATAAAACACCCTAGGCTGAGAGGCGCTTTATGAATGTATATTTACTGCTGGAAAATATTTTGCATGGCAGTGACAAGTATGTTTTCTCAAACTGTCTGTGCACAGAGAGTTTTTCCTCACCCTAGCTGCCAATAGCAGTTTGACAGGTTTTATTATACTCCATTATTCACAACAAGCCAGGTCGCTGTGCCATATGCTGTCCAGTCCTGCTAAAGCTAACCATGTGCCCATGTTGGCTGCAAACCAAGGCTGGTTAAAACCTGCTCCTTTTTTGCATGCTATTTGTTTTGAAAGATTTGGAGACAGGGGCTTCAGGTCAGGCGTTCAAGTGTGTCTTAACACACGGCTTTGCTCACCCTCAGCAGCCCAAAAGCCAATTCAATTGGAAAATCAGGGGTCCTGGTACGGTTTGGACCTGAGGTTCTTCTAGAAACCTGCCCAGTCCTGGGGCTGATGCAGTTTGAGGCAGGAGGAGAACCTTAAATCTCTCTGGGGCCCCTGGCAGTGAATTCAACCTGGAGTACAGCTTTTGAGAAGATTTCATGCACTGCTTAGTAGGACACACAGCAAGGAACAGTGCAATGTTTCTAAGACTAAACCTCTGCCTCACTGGCAATTGCAGCTACAGCAGTTGTTGTACCTGCATGTGGCTAGACAGAATTCCCAAGGCATCCTCCAAACTCTAGCCTCCTCCAAGCCTGTGCTCGCTGCTCCATGGCCCATGCAGCTTGCTATCACCTCCCTTTTAAATGCTTTTGTTGCTCTGCTTTGTTTGAATGTTTGCTGACTTGCCATACCCTGTGGTTACCAGTGCACAGCCCCGTCTAGAAAGAACATTTATTACTGCCTTTCAAGTTTGCCAGACTTTGAATCCCTCTCTTACCCATTGTTTGCACTGTTGCTCTTCTCAGGGGCACAATTTCCTTCCTCTTGTTGCTTCCACCTTGCTGATCCTTCTTGCTGCTCCTATGTCAAGCAAGCTGATGGCAGAGGCTACTTATAAGTGCTCCCATTTCTGGACATGGCTCTTGTTTCTTTGGGTGCGCTGTCTGCTGCTTCTCTTCCATTGCCTTTGGTTGGTGTTTACCCCTCTGTCCTGAGACTACAGCTACCTCAGCACTTACCTCTCACTATAGCTCAAATTGTTGCCTGCCGCACACCCCTTGTGTGACTACTTGATAGCTGAAGCAGACCTGCTCCTGAGCAGAGTCTCAGACTCTTTTGCTGCAGTGCTGGCCTGCCTATCTTGACAGCCCTTTCAACAGTTCTGCATCCCACACGTCATTCCTGCCATGGGTTGCAAGAGACTACTTTTCAGGTGAAGAAGTGTTGCTCTTCTGGCCGCTGAGTCTTTACACTGGGCAATTCTGTTATGCGGGGAGGTTGTCCTGTGATGGTCTGGCTTGGCATGCATGCTTTTCTACTCCCTTTGCTTTTGTCATCTGTTGCTTGGCTGCCTTCACTACTGACTCTACCTTCCCAAAGATTGCTATGTTCAAAAGGGACAGCATCTGGAGCAGAGGTTCCCAATTAGTGCTAATTAGTCATGTCTTGCAGTGCCTTTTAATCCATTGTGTGAGTAAGGTGGGTCTGGTATGCCAGTCCTTGCAAAACTCACTGTCAACCTCCTGATCACAGTCCTCTCTCGAGTAACTTTTCATGACCCTGGCACTGAACAGTGAACAGCCCCTCTGGCCCTTTCTAGAGATGGTTTGGGATTTTTAAGTCTACACAGAGTCTCTTTCTGTTACTAGTTTTTACACTCTTCACTCAGTTCACACATCTCACGAGCATGGCCATCCTGGATCAGATGAAATGTACTCCAAGCCCAGTGTCCTTCTTCCAGCAGTGGCCAGCAGCAGCTGGCTAGGGAAGAATGTAAAAACCAAGACAAACAGAGAGAGACCACTTCCAGCGTCACTAGTTTAGGGATCTCTTAAATAAAAGTACCAGAAAGCGTAGCATTTCAAGTTTGATTCCTTCCACGTGATTTCCTTTCAAAAGTCTTTTTGCAACTCACTGGCTATTGTCATGCTGCTTCACTGGTTATGTCTACGTACTTTCGGGAAATGAGCAAAAACCTTGGGCCATCTACGAATCCCAGGGGCCCTTGTGGTGTGTGGCACTGTAAGGACCAAATAGAGGTCTTATCTGCCCAACCCCGTCCATGTGGTACCACTGTGATGGTACATATGAACCATGGTGGCAGCCTCAGGCTGGAAACAGTGTGTCTCCCATTGCCCACACTGAAGGCAGATGCTGCTTAGGTGTGTGCTGATGACATGAGGTAAGTTTGATTTTAAGTGTATATCCAGATTTGCACTTGAAATACAGTAGACGTACCCACAGTGTGTGGCCCGATTCAGGGGCTTGTACACTTCTCAGTGGTGTAGGCAGAATCTATTCGTCTCTTCTAGTATGTTCCTGGATTCCCATCACATCCTTAATGTACCTCAGTTTCTAAGGGTCCAGTCATTCATGGAAATTACCATTTTAATGCTGCTTATGGTCATGAACTCTAGGCATGTCTGTGGCAGACTGTATACTCCATTTTCACTATACGACCAGGGCTTGTCTTGCCATGGACTTTTCCTCTTCATGTTGGCATAAAAAGTCTATAGGTGTGGATCTGTTCTTGGCTGTTTGCTGGCTTGACAGTCAAGGCCAGCAGAACTCTGTACTTCAGTAGTCTCACAGGTGGCACAAAGGGGTCAATATCTAACTTTATCTTAGCCTCGCAGGGCTTTCACCTTCTTGAAATATTTTGCTACAGTGATGGATAAGATTTGCAGTAACCTCTTCATCCTTACATGTGGTGAGGATGTTCTGGCATTCCACCATGATTCTATATCATAAACTAAGCAATAGCATCTCTTGTTTCCTGAGGTTTTCAAACTGAAAGTTTGAAATACTCACTCCTTGAAAAGGGTGCTTCTGTGTGCTATTAGGACCCTGAGGGCACCAATAAACTTTAATTGCGCTGCCCAGCCCTTATTAGGCTCTCCACCAACACACCCTCTGTCCATAGGCCCAAGGACTCTATATAAGCTCAGGCGCCTAGATCTATCCTGAGCTGTGTCCTTGGTGTACCTCTGTCTTGTCCTCCCTTACTGGCTGGTTTTCAAGGCTCGATGCCAGACCTGTGTTGTAAGCAGCTTTGTTCCAAGTCCTGGCTCTGACCCTGTCTCCTGCTGCTCCTGCTTGGGCTCCCTGACCTGACCCATGGCTTCACCTTGTCTGGGACCGTCACTGCTCTGCCCTGCTCAGGTACTGTGGGACTGTCTGCGTTGGTGAAGGCGCTGCCCTGCCTGGGCTGAGGTCCCCCTCAGCTCCCTGCCTGCCCTCCCTTGCAGACTAGCCCTTATTATGCTGCTCCTGGGCAGGTGTCATGTTGGTGCTGTCAGGTAAGTCCTGCCTGGTCAACTACATGGCAATAAGAGGCAGGCAACTTTCTGGTTCTTGTTGGGAGAAATGGCTGAATGTTGCTGTGATAGACCCAGAGAGGCAAGAAAGTAATTGTGCCTATAACCTTCAGGGAGATGTTGGCACCCAGATAACCTTGCTTTAGTACACTGCACTCATCAACACTGAAATTCTTCCCACTGTTGTGGTTTTGCTCCTGACTTTTCTGAGGCATGGTTGTGGCTTCCTTTGAATCCTTCCTGACAGCAGGATGTGTTTAACTGTTTCAAGCATATAATAGGTTGCCGTTTCTTGTACAGAATAATGCATTTCCTACTATGAATTGCGTTTGCCCTGCACTGGCCAATGCATATCATCAGTACACGGATGTATTTCTCCCAGCTCATTTTCCTGCTTATCATTTTTGTTAATATTACACGGCAGCTGGGTCTGCAGTCCAGCAGAAATCAAATTGGTCATTGATCTCAGAGCAGAGTTACTACGGTGGTAGCTGAATGGCTAGCAGTCTTCAGAGATGTGCCTAGCATGTGTGGATCTCCCTGGCTGTGTTGTCATGCTACAGATATCATCTTTGCTGGAAGTCTGCGTCATGTACCTTACCATCCATTACACAGCTGTGCTTTCCTTCTGCAGAAGATACCCCACTGGGAGGTGAAATGCTGCTGTTTCTCCAACATCTTCCACACCTGTTCATGACCTGTATGTTATCTTCCTTGTCTCTTGAATTGTTTCTGTGGGGTGTGCGCTGGACTATGATTTATTAGTTGGCTTTCCTGCTTCATGAAAACTGTTAGCTCTGGCAAATATACTTGTTCTACTGGAGCAGCCATTGTTTTGCTGTTGTCTTTGGTTTGGTTCAGCTGCCCTTGCTACTCTTTCCCTAGGCCTGGGTCCGTGTCTCTGGACAAACTGGACTTCCTCAGTTCAGAGGTGGGATCACTTGCAGGGATCTTTAGTGAGTCTCAATGCTGGTTTTGTTGTTGTTGTTGCTCTAAGTATATGTTTCTTCTTCTGCGTACGTTTCTTCTGTGTTATATGTTTGTATAAGCACCAACACATTGTAACTTCCCCAAAAGCAGCTCTCTGAACTCTCATTTCCCCGGGGTCACTGTACTCACCAAATACCTTGCAGGCTTCCCTATATCATGTGAGTGTGGGGGTGTTTGCCCACAAGTGTATCTCACTCACTACTTAACCTTTTCCTCCAGTGAGATGTGAAAGGGGTGGCTTTAACTTCTGTGTCCGTGTGCCCCTTGACGAATGGTGTTAGCACCAAAGCAGAAACACTGTCTTGCAGGCTTGGGCGCGTGGTTTTGAGACTGGAAATAGAGTATCCCCACACCATTTCTGCAAGTTACTTTCTTTCCGTGTAGTCTCGTTCTTGCTGTGGATCTCGCAGGACGGCAGGCAGTCGCCCTCTTCCATATTGCCACATGCTCACTGGGTAAGAACCAGAAAGGGCTCCATCTATTAAAAAAAGTCTCCTCAGGGATGAAGATGTCTTTTTACAATGACATGGCAGCCAGCATTAAAATACACATGTGTAGATTGACTTACCAGTTCCCCCAATATTTCTCTCCCACTCCGATACAGACTGCTACATCAGAAAATATGCCTTTTGCTGGATCCTCAAAATCACTGCAAATGAGGTCCAAGGAACTGTAAGCCTCGAGCCCCAAAACAATAGATGGGTAGGTTTCAAAGGCTGGAGTCTCCACTTTGTTTACTAGTTACTTTGTTAGTGCCAAGCAGATGTGTGTGCAAATCCCTCCTGTTGGAGGCAACGTCTTTGATCCCTGATAGCTAAACTATTAATCTGTGAAAGGAGTCAACAGCCCAGGTCTGATAACAAATGATCGTTACCCCTTCCTTCCTCACTCTCTGGGTCCTCTCTGAGATGAACCGATGGCTTTGGTACATTACTTGACAGAAATAAGATGTCGGTAGCTTCTTGAAGATGTCCTAGGCTACAGAAACTGAAATCCTCAGTATCTGTCCCTCCAAGACAGGCCCTGAGGATGAATGCTGCAGCACACTTTTGTAACAGGATCTGAAGATGAACTTGCTGATTAACCGACCATAGAAACGTGCCCTGAAACCTACTGATTCCTGACTTTCATCTGACCATAAATGCTGTTCCTCTGGCCCAGCCCTGGGAAGCAGCCTGTGAGAAGCGGTGTGATTGACTTTCCCTGCCTACCCGTGTGACATGGTGCACTTGCACGAGCGGCACCACTGAAAGCTAACAAGGGATTCTCTGCATGTGGCACCTCTTCTAGGCCAGAAAGAAAGAAATGTCTGTTGTGGCTAGTGTGACTCCAGAGTGGCAATTTGGACTCGGGGACTATACCTCTGTCCTGCTTTGACAAGCAACATTACAGGGTGTACGATCCGAAGAGCTAGATGAGTCTCACATATAGGTCAGTGCCTCTGTTTAGACGTTCAACACACTTCTTCCAACCGCCTGGCAAAAGGAACGTGTTTATAAATGATTTTGACAATTCAAATGCTGTGTGTTAATACTCTGATCAAAATGCTGAGAATTTTCAGGTCAGGGCGCATCTGTTCATCTCGGCGATCTTGTTAAGGGGTAAACCCTTATAGGCTGGGAGACACTGAGGAAACGTTGCAGGATTTCTCCATTTGGCAGGATCCTTTTCCAGTATTAACTAGTGCTGGGTCTTCACCACAGAAAGACTCCTGTCAGGGTCTTGAACACTGAACAGAGACCTCAGCAGATCAGTGTTAAACCAAATGGGACCTAAAAGGCCAGAAGTGGCTCCACACTCTTTCCCAGCATCAGCACTGACGAACGGCCAAAGCCAACAACCATTCATCAACACGACGAAACGAATGCAAGGAGTTTAGGCAATGCTAAAAGAAGGAGCAGAGTCATGGGGCCAATATCTGCAGAGCTACTGTTGCTCATGTGAGGTTTGGGTTAGTTCCCTGCCTGTGCTACCAATGCATTAGATAAATCTGGGCACTTCTGAGGCTAATGGGGGGTTTCCTATTGTCTGCCAGGAGCTTGGCTTTAAACTGTCATCGCCTCTTCCCTACTTAGGAAATAAGGATAGTTCTGCTCACTAGGGAAGCTCGTTTTGGGCTGGCGCTGCCTAGGATGTAACAAAAAGCTAGATCTCCCCGCCTGGGCGCAATGTGTCTTGCCTATCAAGAAACGTCCCTGGGAATAAACACTTTTGGTGAGTTGATATCCTTCATTCCTAACAAAGCAGGACAATTTGCATTACAAGTCAGTTGTTTTAGAAGACAATGGGTGAAATCTGGAGCTTGAGGCTTGCCTTTCACTCAGTCTGTTTTCTGTGGGAATATTGCCAGCCAAAGAACTGACTGAAGACAGCATAAGACGCACTAGTACTAACAGTGCATTTCCACAGTGCTATTTGTCCAAAGACTTCAGAGTATATTTATTAACTAAGGTAAAGCCCAGGGAAATCAGTTGAAATCTCTGCATTGACCTTAAGTAGCTTTTGGATCAGTGCCAAAATAAGGAAATATGCAGCTTCTTGAAAATCCTGGCATGTAGGCAAGAATAATCTATTTCCTTTTGCGGGGGTGGGGAGGACGGAAGCACAGAGGTGAAGTGGCTTGTCTGGTGTCGCTTGGATAATCTGAGAGTCACACTAGGTAAATAGATATGTTTGGGAAGTACTGACCCTGGGGTGAGGATGTTCAGTTGATGTGGAATGGGCTAAACTTCAAAGTGCAAATTCAAATCACTTCAAGAAACTTTTCAATTTAAAAAGAATCCCAAAGCCTCATACAGATTTGGTACAGCATGAATTAAGGACCAACTTCTTTTAATTGAATCCCAAAAGCTCCCTTGACTCTTCTCTCTTCCATTTCTGCCTTCCCCATCCTTTGGTGTCTGTGTAGCTGTTACGTATTATTTACAGATAATTGGAAATGGAATATAAACTCATTCAATGAGCCCAACTGGAACTCCAAAGAAATCAGCAATTAATGAGTGTACACTTAAAACAATCTTGCTTAGAGGTAACAAGGATGGATGGATGGAGTGGCCAGAGGTACATTCTGGTGCAAGGGGTGAAAATACCTTAAAGTATCCAAACTCTGACCCCAGCTTTTCCTGGCTTAGTGAAAAGCCTTTATCTCCCAACCCAAAACCTAGCAACTGACTTCATCAGGTGCAGCAGTTTCTGCATAGAACTGACCTAGCTCTGATCACAGCTCTCAAAATCGACTTTCAAATAGCTGAAAATCTAGATCCTCACCTGAATTATGGAGTGTGGTTCCTCTTTTTGTATGTGAAATATCTTAATCAGTGGTCAAGATGGGCTAGAACATACCAGAGGGCTCTGCACAGACTACTAAAATCACAGCAAGTTTTGAAGATGTTCAGCTCTACCTCCAGTAATTTCTGCTGCACCCTTACAGCTTCTGGGAAAGGGAATGCATCATCCATGCTGGCTAATGGCTATTTCTTCTCTCCTCCCCATGGTCAAATCTTTGCTTGCAAGTCTAGCAGCGCATCCCGGACAAAAAAAAAGTCTCCATTTCCATTTTGACTTTTTCCCTTTCAGTCTACATAGACATATATGCATTTTTTTTCACTTTCTACTTCTTTCTTTATCAGCAAATATTAAACTATAGAAAAGTTTGGGTTGCAGTCTATATGGCACATATGATAAAGGTGTTTTAAGTGGCACTGTGGACTAATCGCTTCCCAACTACTCCTAAGGAGCAAAGGCAGTTCTGCCTGTATTCTTAGCAAATCTTTCCTTGCTTCTATTGGCAATGCTTCTGTTTTGGCAGCAACCTGTCAAGTTTAGAGCTGGCAACCACAGTTTTTTTCGCATTCTCAGATGAAACGTAGGCAACATGTTTTCTACGAAAACACCCTTCCTACTCTTCGTTAGTGCTTCCAACATTATTGTTCCTCATACAGAAAGCAAACATTGGTGGCTTTTCCCTCTCCCACCACTGTAACTTGAACTGAACAGGGCTGAACTGACATGGAGTTTTTGACTAGGCAAAAATGTCCAGTGAAGAAGTAACAAGCAAAGTCCCTCTCAGCAAGCCCAGAATGGCTGAGTCTGTTATATGAGTGGATGTCAAGGCTAAGAGTTGTAAGTTGGTTTTGAATGAGCTGGTAGGTCCACACTGTGCCATGCAGAGATACTTGATTCAGGGTACTGGAAATGCTATGGTGTGTTAGCATCGCTGCACCATGCTCTGTTCACACCCTATGCGTCTTTCAGCTCCACAAACCGATCCTTAGAAACACATTACACAGGAAGCAAGTCAAGTCCAAGAAGCTGGGTTTCTTTTTGCACTCAGTATAAAAAAGGCAGCATGCATCTGAGGCATCAATTGGATCAAGATTCTCTTTGAACAATGAGTCTGTCCCTACAATCCCTGTTTTAAACCCTTCTGGCTTCCTGTGCATCTCAAATTATTTAAAATCCAAATCCCTGTAGAGACCTTATTTTATCCTCCTAGATGTCCGTTGTCCTACTGTCTGCCATTATTGGGAGTCTTCTAATGTTGGCCCCCCTCCTGCAAGAAGGGTGCTAGCCCAGAGCATGTTATGCTCTGGGCCTTCCTCATCAAATATCGTATCTTTTTCTCTGTTCACTACATTCTCTCACTTTGCAACAAGACCGGGGATAGTGGCAGTCTGCTTCACAGCTACATGCGGAAAAAGACTTCTTAACATCTTCCAGCACTGTTGCTGACTCCCTGTGCATCTCATAAAGCTTACAAGATCAGTTTAGCTCATGGCCTCCATTTCCCAAAGCCTCCTACATCAATTTCTGAATTCTTGCTCCACTCTGCCCCTTAGGAGATCTGGCAATCTAGGGTGGGATTCAGTTCCAAATACTCACACATGTGGATCTTAAACTGTGAGGCAGTGAGGAAGTTAATCTCTGCTGAGAAGCTTTGGAGCCCTTTCTCTTGCCCACCCTGGGGTTAGGATGGATATCCCAGTCCCACTGAAGAGTAACGCAGCTGTTCACACTTGTGCTTTCTTTATCCCTCCTAACGGAGCCGCTGCCCCCTTGACACAACTCACTTCAGTGACTGCAATCATTAAAGGCGTTGGAAATAGGGTCTGAGACTTATGCAAACTCCTGCCTCAGGTGTCATGACCAATGAACTGATCAAAAATGCCAACTCCTCTTAGAATGCTATCCCTGAATTTATACCCTATGGCAGATCTGTCACACAGTAGCCAAACATGTTAATACAGCTGAAGCCTTTAGGTGCACTTGTACCTTCAAAACTCAGTGGAGTTGCTGTCATCCTCCAACTGTTCACTGGCCTAGATGAAATTAGTTAGAAGTCTAAATGCAGCTGCTAATAAAGATACTGTCTTTCCGCCTCAGAAAAAGCACCAGCTCCCTTTGCTACCAGATGTCCTCTCTGGCAGTTCGAGTCAATGAGGAGCTAAGTGATGAAGAATGAACTTGGTCTCCAAGAGGAGGCCTCAGGCCCCGAGTGACAGTGGTGGGAACAGCAGAAGGGAAGTTCTCTATTGCTGCTGCCTGCTGGGGCTTGGAGTTGATGTCAGCTCCTACTAATGTTTCTTGTCACCAGAATCCAGTAGAGCTGCTTGTGTGAACTGTCTCCTGCTCAGGAAACTTCTTCCCTTGGCTCTACACAGGTCTCCTGGAGAGAGGTCTGGGGGGTGGATGGGCAGAGCGATCCCAGGAAGAACAGCAGGGTCTGGGGCCAGCTGACAAGTACAGCTTGTGGATGCCCAGACTTTTGAGGGGAGGAATGTGTACCCTACCTTCTCTGCTTACAAATATTAGTGGAATTAAGATCTCTCTTTCCTTTATCATACAAATCCAGAAAGACTAGAAATTTGGTGGCCTCTTGCTGAATGTATTTTAAATTCTTCTGGAATGTATTGTACAAGAAAAGCATACATTTTTGATGTGGAGACATCCTTCTCCTTTTGGAGGACAAGGGTGACTCTCTGATTGCAGCATCATCCAGATTTTCTAAAAAAGTCTTTGAATTTGCTGCACAAGACTTGGATTCCACCATTTCAGTTTTCTAGAACGCTTTCTCCCATTCAGCCTAAGCTAACTCAAGACAAATTTCCTTCTGTGCTATAGTCCAGAGGTTTAAATAGGTATAAAAACACTGCATGCTAGAGAGCTCTAGGAATTCAACTATGTGATTTAGACTTGGAATGGCCACATTCTCTCTCTCTCTGCTCCTTTTCTGGGTTTTGCCATCACAAACAAATTTTGCAGCTATTCTGTACCTGTTATGGCAATGTAATACTTCCCAGCGTTGTGGGAAATGATAGAAAATGGGACTATTGTGGCCAAGTGATCAATATGCTGGTAAGCTTGGTACTTAGCATTGCCATGCTGAGTAAGTCAATCTTCTATAAGCTGCTTCTTTCACCTCTGGTAGAAAAATGTTCTGTGGCTTTTGTTGTATATTACAGCTCCATGCTTGCATAGCATGGTACAGCGATGGGCACAGTGACTGATAGTAATAGCAATACAGAACTAGATCTTTTCAAGTCTGAACGGCAAATTCGCGTATCTTTTGCCAGAAACATCTGATGAGACTGCCTTCCTTCATATTCTGACAAAGATTAATCCAGGCCACAGCATTCAAACCCAGATTTCAGACATGCCAGCTCGGTCATATTTAAACAGCGTATTTAAGCAGCAAGAAGTGAAAGTTGTCATGATGCCCTGTGCGACTCCTGCTTCGGGAGACGCTCCAAGAGGACTGATGCTTGAATACCGCTGCGTGTAAGCAGCCTGCCACCGACACTCGTGTGGCCGCAGGACTAATTTGCAGCGATTCCGTAAAACGCACGGTGAATTGGAGCTCCTTCTTGCTCCCCGCCGCATCTTCGGGGACGAACTCCAGCACCTGCAGAGAATGCGGCGGGTGAGGGAGAAACCCCGCCACGGCGCTACGGGGAGATCTACACCCGCCACGCTCCCCCCGACCGCCGCAAGGCCGGGGCCGGCCGCAAGCAACCGGCCCCGCCGGCCCCGCCGCCCGCGCGCACAGACCGGCCCCGGCCCCGCGGGCGCGGCAGCGCTCGGGCGCCCCCTGCTGGCCGCGGCCGGCGCCGCGGGCGCTCTTTGTTCCCAGCGCGGCGGGAACCACGCACGGCTGTTTGTTTATTTATGTTTGGTTTTTTTTTTTTCCCCCCACGTCCTGAAAAAGCGATTTAGGCGTCTTCCTCGGTTCCTCTGTGCGGCGCCTTTGCTGGTGGAAGGACTCCACCCTCCCGCGTTTGTTTCCTCTGCGTCGGGCAAGCGTTGGGGCTGGGAGGGAGCCTCACCCCACCTCAGCGGGGCACGCTTTGCTTGCCTCCCAACCCATTCTTTTTCCAGAAGTGTAAACCGCTGAGGATGCTGAGCAGGAACATCAGAAACTGTGCCCTGTACAAAAAAGGGCACTAATCCTGCCCAGCTGAGTTGCAAAGCCTTATTCTTGGGCCTATCTTAGGAATTACTTCAACGGTTACGCTCAACTGTGGTGTCTAGGTGATTTAAGCTTGTGTTAAATCTGGTTCTAACTGCGTAGTAAAAAAGAGGTGAGACTGAAGTGCGTTAAATCCAGAAGTTCCTTCCCACACTCACCAAACGGCTACTAATATTCAGACTATGAGCAGTGGGACAGCCAGCCTTGGTACAGCTCTGACCTTCTCCAAAATTCAGACGTAGCTGTGTTGTTTCTTTGTACAGCCAGCTGATGAATGTTTTGACCCCAGCTGGGTGTCCATCCCATTACAGTGGTTTGCAGGTTGTCCTGAGGGAAGGTCCCAGCTGAGACCTCCAGGCTTGCTGAGGTCCTTAGCACGTAGGCAGCCAAGCACCTTTCCCGCTGTCAGGGCACTGTAATACCAGGTATCGCACCGCCTGCACTTTCACATCCAGGATGCGTAACATCCCCTGCCATCGCCTCTGCTGGAGCAACCCCATATAGTCCAAATCCACCCCATTTGAAAGCCTTCCTCAGGACCTCTTTCTACCTCAGCGCCTGTGGAAATCTGCCAGCACATATTAGCTGTAACGGGCGGTTCAGTGCCAGCGTATTTATCTCATTTGTATTGTGCCATTTACCTCAGTGGTAAAACCTATTGTCTCCATGTTTTCTGCATCCACCTAACTTGTGTATTCATCTGGTTTCACATTACTGCCTCCCTGTTTCACTGTCCCTCGTTGCCCTCATTGACTCGTGTCTTGCACCAGACTAAATTTCTGAGGCAACGATCGACTCGTGAAAATAAAAACTAGTATCGTGGATGGCTGAGAGATTCTTCTGACTGTGGGTGTCCAGGAGCTGCAGGGCAAAGCCAGCTGTTTCTCTGGGATGCTGTGCTGGGTAAGGGGTTTGGTGTCTGTCTTTTACCCCCCATATCAACTGGAATGTCTGAACACAAGGATAACTTGAAACCTCCTCTTTCCTTGGGTAACGGGAAGCACCTGAAATTCTCATTTTCCACTGCCTAGCTGCACAAGCTTCAGAAGTGTTCTTTGCTGCAAAACACTGATTGTGGGCACTGTCTCTTCCTGGTATTATTGAGTGAAGGTCTTCCCTTGCAGGCATCTTTTGTAGATGCTCCTGCAGGATCCCAAGATCACTTTGAGAACTACAGCTCGTTGGAGAAACAAAGTCCACAAGACCTTTGTGCCTTGGGCACTCCCCCAAGTTGCATACCTGTTTGCTGGAGAAAAGCCCTACAGAAAACCTCTCCGTGGCATCCTGATTATTGACATAATGAGTATCCCTGACCTTCCACGTCTAGAGCTAAAAATGCAGAATCCCATCACCCATGGACACTTTCTTTTTTTTGTCCAGAAGCCTAAGGTACATCTACACAGCTCAGTCGATCATACTTCGGATAGCCCTGAGCTAGTGCCAGCCAGAGCCTGGCAGTCCACATAGCACAGTTGGTGCAAACCCATCAGGTCAGACAAGTAGGGCCTCATGAGACTTTCCGTGTCGCTGCCACAGTGCTCTTAGGTCTCCAAACTTCTGCTAATTTTGACTGTGAGCTTCTGCCTGACACTCAGGAGCACCTGTCTAATGTCTGGCTGTCTTTACGCCTTCATTCCTGAGGGGTTTTCCTAAGTTATCTCACTTCTTCTGTGAAGGCAGGACAGGACCAAAAGCCTTATTTTGCAGTTTGGAGTTGCTGTTGAAGGACAAGTTACTCCTGTGATAACCTGCAGTAGTGGTGATTAAGAAATTTAATGGGGGCCAGACATACTGAGCAGAGTACTAGTACCACACTACATGGCATGCCTGGGGTACGAACAGCTGCTGAAATCCATGTGGTTGTCCTTGTTAAGGGCGTTTTGCGTTTTGAGGGCATTGTGAGGAAGCTACCACATGCCCTGTCTGCCTCCAAATCCAGAGTGCTGTTGCTTCTGCCAGACAAACCATCTGTAAGTACTTCCATCTATTTCTGTGGGATCTTCGGCAGTCTCCAGAGAGAGAGAGAGAGAGAGAGACAGCCCAAACAAGTCTTCCGTATGCTGGTGATAAGGTAGAGAATGAAGTGTATAAATGTCAAGATTATGAGCACTACTCCAGCCAAATGATGACTGCTTGGAATGAAAAGAGCCTACAAAGAGCACATGGGTTCTTTCAAAGGCAGTGTGGCACAACTGTTCAAGAGAACCATTTGGAGACAGGAGCACTCACTTTTATGCTCAACGCTGTTATCTCTGTCTCAGTCACTGCTGGGACACCACAATGGCCAATCCTGCCTCTTAGGACTGCATTGGTTTTTTCTAATGTCTATGTTTTTAGTATGTTTAAGGACCAAAGTGTGGTTTATAAACTCTTTTGCTCAGCCTGAAACCCCTGAAGGTTCTAGTGGTGAAACCAGAGCTCCCACCACAGGGTGGACACTGCAGGTAATGTCCAAGTGATGGGAAACTGAGCGGGATCAGGACAGGAGTTACAGATGCTGTTGGCCAAGAAGGGTGTTGGACGCAGTTGTGCACCTTGGGATGTGACCAGGAGAGACATCTCGAGAGCAACTATCCACTGTCAGAGATACGTGATGTGTGAGGAAGCTCAGATCTCTCTGGAACCTGAACTGGAGACGGACAACTCTCCACCTAGCAAGGGACAGGGAGTCAGCTTGTAACATCATTCACAGTACAGCCAGAAATTCAGCATCCCCAAGCCTCATGTAAAATTGAAAAGTGCCTCCAAAGGAGTTGTTTGTTGCTTTGTTTGCAAAAAGTGCAAACGGCACATCAGAGAAGCAAAAATGCCTCAGTGGATTGTTTGGCTGAACACTTAGTCAGGGTATATTGTAATGAGCCATATGCTAGCTTCGCACAGTATTGTGGGGTAAGCCAGCTGCAACGTGCAGCTGATTAGTCTGGTTGGAAAAATCTTCATTTTCCATAAGAGGAGGCCAGCAAAGGCAAGCATTCTGGCAGGTACCATCAACCCCTCTGGCTGCTGCTGTGGATCAGATGAAGCTAAGAGAGCAAGAGAACCTCTGCTTTATTTTCATCCTAAAGGAGGGACCCACCTTTAGCCCTAGGCTTGTTTAATAGTAACTGGTTTTATGAACCATAACCCTTCTATATTCTTATGGAAGAGGTTTCCACCACCTCTTCCCGCAGCTGCCGTTCTCATTGCCTCAGTCAGAGCCCAGTCATTCACCGTTCAGCTCAGCTGATGTGGTGGAAACCTGCTGTGAGCTGAGGGGATGGAGGTCAGGAGGGGATGGGAACCTGAAGCGTGAGAACACAAAAGTGGCTGTGCAGCAAGAGAGCAAATGTCCTTTCTGCCCCAAATCCCATCTCTTGCTGTGGCCAAAAGCTGATGCCTAGGCAAGAGTATAAGAAGAGAGGGTAAGTATTTCCTCCAGATATCAGCTTTGAACAATTTGTGTCTCAGGGACGTTCTGGAGCCAGAGGTGTTTCCTCTTTGCATTTGAGAAACCTCAGTGGACTTTCCTTCCATGTAATTGTCCAGCCTTCACTTGAACCCAGTTGATCTTCTGGCACTCACAGCGTCCTGGGCTCAGGAGTTTCACAGCTTACTCACAACGTTCACTGATGGACGAGCTGAAACGTCCTCCATCGGGAGCAGACCTTCTTTAGATCTCATCTGTGCTAAATGCTGAATCAACGATCTGTGTGGCCACCCTTTGAATGGGTGAGAAATCCCCACCTAGAAGGTGGGAACATCAATAGTTCTTTTAAGTTCTTTTTTCAAACTATTATTGGTTGTGTTTCCAAAGCAAAATTAACAGCCCTGTCAGAAACTACTACAAATGAATACAACAAATCCGTAAACACATTGCCAATGAAACAGAATGAGTTTATAGCTCTAAGAAATCTCATTTAACTTTTTTTTTTTTTTAAGAGAGAAACTTAGCTTAGGGTTATCCCTTTGCATTTACATAGATCTAATGCTTTGAATGCTCTGGGTCATCATTATATACAGACAGAAAGGGGCTGAACATATATGAAACAATTACTTCAGAAAGGCTGAAAAAGAAGCCACGTGGATATCTCAGTTTTGCGGTGCCCACGTGAATTTGACATGTAAGCATCTGAAGTGCAACAAAACCATGAAGCAGTAGTAGCGGGGGGGGGGTTGGGAGCAGTGTGGGAAAACCTAGGGGATACCATATTTATGGCTGAGTAAGAAGCCTGAATCACTCTCATTAAAAGAAAAATTCCCCACAGACAGGATTGTTAAGGCTATTCTTATTTGACATGGTTATTAATGAGGAGGAGGAGGGAGCAAATTGCACATTAATGAACTTCACAGACAATAATACTCTAGGAAGATCTGAGGGCTTCAGTGAGGAGAGATCATTGGCCAAGTGGAGTGCAGCGCTATCATTATGTTGACAGAATGCTGAAGCCTCTGAACATGGCATCCAGTCCTTTCCAGAACCACTGGCCTCACAGGGCAGACACCTCTCATTGTCACTGAAAATCAAGAAGATGAAAAGCCTGTTTTCCTCTAAATTCACTGTATGGTCATTGCAGAACGTGACATGAGGTGACCTGCATGTTTGGGGTTTAGGGTGACAGGTATTTTACTTCACCCAGCCCACTCTTCCTCTCCTCCCCTTACGCTCCACCTGGGTTCCTTGCTTCGTACCTCTGGTCAGTGTCCCACAGGTATACTCTTTGAACCCACTCCTGCCAAGTCCCGTCCTTCAGGCTGACCCTGAAACAACACCCTTCTGCCAACACTCAGGTCTTACTGCAAAAATTGAAAAGCCAATCCCTGCTAAAATCAGGCATTTTTGGTGGTGTGACCAAAGCCTGTAAGGTTTAGAATGAAGTGGGCATACAAGAGGCTCAGTCATAGCTGGGACATGCAAACTACAAACGGTTGAGGTTGGAAGTGGCCTCTGGAGATCACCTAGTCCACCCCCTCTGCTCAAGCAGGGGCAGCTAGAGCAGGTTGTCCAGGACCATGTTCAGTTGGGTGTTGAATATCTCCACAGAGGGATACTCCATAAGCTGTCTAGGCAACCTGTTCCAGTGTCTGACCACCCTCACAGTAATAAATAAATAAAATTATTGTATTCAGATTGAGTTTCATGGGTTTTTAATTTGTGCCCGTTGCCTCTTGTCCTGTTGGTAGGCACCACTGAGAAGAGCCTGGCCTCCTCCTCTTCATTCCCTCCCATCATGTATTTACACAGATTGGGAAGTTCTTCCCTGAGCCCTCTCTGCCCCAGGCTGAACAGTCCCAGCTCTCTCAGCCTCTCCTCACAAGATAGATGCTCCAGTCCCTTCATCATCTTCACGGTCCTTCGCTGGACTCTGTTTGGGAACCACCCGCACAAGAGGAGACAGCTGCCCGACAGCTGTTTTCCCCAGGCGCAGGGCACTGCTGCATGGTACAGGCGTGCCTAAAGCCAACCCGGTGACTTTGGTAGGGTTGGGACGGGAGGCTGCGGGAGTCAGAGGCGTTGCCTCCGCAGCGCCGTGGCAGGAAGGCAGCACCCCACGGAGGCCAACACAGCAGAGAGCTGCCAGCTCCAACTGCTGCCCAAGCGGCAGGCAGAGCCTGTCGCTTGGGTGGCTGTAAGGACGGAGGGAACGTGGGAAGGAAAACTCCCAGGCAGGGGCGCTTGAGGTCCCAAGCGAGAGGGGGGAGAGGAGAAGTGCCTGGGGGCTGAGGGCAGCACAGCGATTTGGGAGGCAGCACCCTTCTGAGGGGGAGCCAGCGCCATCACCTTCCCCTAACCCTGCTCACCTTGACCCCGGAGTCGAGGTGGGGCTGAGAGTTCCTGGCAAAGGCAACAGCCCTCCCTGGCGCTGGGCAAGCTGGGATGGCGCTGCGGTTGCCACAGAGTGGGGCTGAGCTGACCGGGAGGGCGGGAAGGGTGCAGGGGAGAGGAGGGTAGAGCATTCTGAGCACCGGGACACCTCCTCTGCATCTCAGCCGAGTAATAAAACGAGCCGAGGGCGGTTGGGTGAACACCAGAAAGGTCCTGACATTTCAGAAATCCTTTGCTGTTTTGCCTTTAATCAATCTGTACTAAGCCTCAAATATGAAAAGAAGTGCTTAGGGCAAAGGTGAATTTCATATTAAGAGTAAATTGCTTCGGTGCTTGTCAATTTGCCAAGATTTTTACAGCAAGGAAATGGTATTATTTCCCAGGCTCTTGGCATGGTCCTAAAGGTCACATCTCACGACACAACTCTCTTCCTTTTTCTCCAGCTGTTGTTCATACAATAAAAGCCACAACCCTAAAGATGTTGCTGCTGCTTTTTGGTACCACCAGGTAAAAAAGTCTCAATAATCTAAGTTGTTTCATGTTCTTGGAGCTTTACTGTAAAGGTGGAATGAAAATGGACTGTGAAAAGCCCATCGCCACTTAGTATGAATATTATTATCTCACAGATGTATTTATCTCCCTTCCCACTCAGTAGAGTTCACATTCCTCCACACACCAGCCCCATTACTTCTAAGTGAGAACTTCCACCACGCGTTCACAGTGAAGGCTCTCCAAATAAATGGCAAATACTTTTCATAAAACACATGACAAGCATTACAGTTTTATGAAGACAGCTGTAAAAGAGAGAGGCGTGTCCTCACTAGGCATTAAATCACGAACAGCAAGATGTGGGTAGGTCCAGAACTGAACTCTAGTGGCACCTACATAATAGTCTCGCACCAAAATTGTTTTTTTCAACTACCAGCAGGTATGCTATGAAGTATAATTACAGAACATTCCACAGGTGAGGTATGTCAGCATTTAGGGGCCCTGCGTGAATTTACAGAGCTTAAGCAGCGTGCGCTATGTGGGTACAGCTTCCCAGACACAGGGCTTTTCAATGAAGGTGCAAACCCACTGGGCGCAGACTGTAACTTAGCTGTGCTCTTATGAAGAAACTGGATCAGAGCTAAGCTGCTGCACGTAGAACGTCATAAAAAAAACCCGGAACCACCTCGCTAGCATGGACCCAGAGCAGCCTTCTTGCCAAGCCCACGGGGTCAGCCTTGGTCTAACCAGTGGTCCAGGGGTAACGCCTCTTTCACTCTCCCCTTCCAAACAACTATGACCAGAGCTGCTCCACCTCGTGAGGAACAGCCCCCCTCCCCCCCCCCTCCGCCTAGTACCCATCTCCCCAGTGCTACGCCCGCTCGCTCTAAGCAATGCAGCCGCCCAAGGCACCTCCGCGCTGCCTCCCAGACACCCCTCACACACCCCTCGCAAACTCCCTCAGCCCTCTCCCACACCCCTTCACACCCCACCTCACGCACCCCTCACAGACCTCTCACACCCCTCCTCAGACCCCTCACACCCCCCCTCACACCCCCCCTCACGCACCCCTCACAGACCTCTCACACCCCTCACACACCCCCTCAGACCTCTCACACCCCCCCTCACACCCCACCTCACGCACCCCTCACAGACCTCTCACACCCCTCACACACCCCCTCAGACCCCTCACACCCCCCCTCACAGACTTCTCACACCCCTCACAAACCCCCTCAGACCCCTCGCAGTCCTCTCACAAACCCACTCACGCACCCCTCGCAATGCCGTCACACCTCCCCTCCCGCACCCCCCCGCAGACCCCTCACACACCTTTCCCAATCCCCTCTCCCAATCCCCCCTCGCAGACCCCTCGCAGACCCCTCACACGCCCCTGCCTCCCGCCTCTCCCCCCGCCTCTCCGCCCGGCCAATGGCAGCCAGAGGAGCGCGCGAGCCTCCCTTCCCCCCTCCCACCCCCATTTAAATCAGGAACGTGCGCGTGCGCTAACGCTCGTAACGGCAATACGGCGGCCGTTACGTTTCTGCTTCGCTGGCGGGGGCCGGGGAAGGAAGGAAGGAGGGAGGGAGGGAGGGAGGGAGGGAGGCTGCGCGTGCGTCCCTGGGCGGGCCGCTTCCCGGCTGCTCTCCCCGGCGCCTGCGCATGAGCGCCGCCTCGCGCCTCCCGCCCTTTCCTCCTCCTCCTCCTCCTCCGCGAGGGCCCGGCAGTTGCTCCGCGCCCCGCCCCGCCCAGGGCCGGGGATGCGCTGCTCGGCGGCCGCTCGTAGGAGCTGCGCGGCGGGCGGGGAGCGGGATGGAGGTGGAGGAGGCGTTCCCGCTGGTGGGGCAGATGGGGCCCTACCAGGTGTATCTGTGCGTCCTGCTGGCCGTGCTCCTCCAGGTGAGAGGCCGCCTCCCCTCCCGCCCTTTTCCCAAAGGTGGGGTGCAGCGCCCTGGCTCGCGTGGGAGCGCCCGTGGGGGGAGGCAGTGCCAGGAGGAGGATGCCCCTACCCGCACAGTGTGGGTGCTGTGGGCAGTTGCCCTCTCAAGTGGTTGGGTGGATGTGCCTGTGGTGAGTGCTGCCTGGTGTGAAGGTTGGTGTGGGAGGTCTTCTGCTGAGGGCTGCCGGTGGCAGTAACTGGTCTTCTGCTCTGGATTTAGCCTCCAGCAGTTTGCTGTGCTCCTGAGGCAAAGGTGACCTCTGTCCAAAGGCAGAGTGAACTTCTGCAGAGTGAATTTGGGGCAAATGGCTGATGCTATCTGTGCTGCGTTGCCTGAGGGGTTATGCCTTGTGTTACATGGTGAGCAAATTTGGAGCATGCATTTTGTCAGGTGAAGGCCTGGTTGAAGTGGAAATTAAACTGAGATTTCCATGAGCCGAACTGGAAGACAGCAACTTCTGTCAGAGACTGCTGAGAAACCCACACAAGCTAGAGTTAATGGCCTAGGCTAGTGATTTCTAGGTGGCATGTGGCTTGTTTGAGGTGGAAATGTTTGAAAAGCTACAGGTAGTCACTGATACTTCTGTGTGTAGAAGCTTTTGTCTAATCAGCTAATAGGCTATGATTGCTCATGGTGCTTTGATTTGCCTTGACTTAACTCTTAGATTGTAGAGGGAGTGTCTCTGCATTAGGTATTTGGACAAGGCTCTACATTTTGGGTCGTCAGGTTTGTATTCTGTGAGATACAAAACTGGAACGCTCAAGTTTTGTGGTAAAAATGGAGTCCAAAGTAACAGTGGAGTGCTACAATATCATTCAGAGACTGCATGACCAAGTGATGTGCTCTGCAACCAGGTTTGTCATCTTTACTTCCTGCTTTGCTTTGTCTTTGTGCCTATTCCCATGGGGATGGGGAGGGCACGTGAGAATAATGTGTGCACCTTCACAGTCAGGCCTAGGCATAAGGTATACTTTGAATTTGACAGAATTTTGGTTTACGCCATGTTAACTCTTCAAAAACTTAATTGTACTGAATTTAGCTAGGCTGACAAATGCTGGGTTACTTCCACTGTGGAAACTTACCAGCTGCAGGAGGGAAGAGGGAATTTAAGTGTCCTCCTGTCTCTGCTGACTGGTATTTTGTGGTAATCAAAAACTTTTAGTCATGAACTGTGAGACTGACATGAAGGGGGCTCACAGAAGTATTAAGAAGCTTTATAAGATGACCAAAGAAAACTCAGATGCCCAGCCCGGTCAGTTGGGAACTCTGTGCTTGATTGCAAAGCTATGATGATGAACAGCAAAAGCTTTGTAGGTTTCTGTTTCCTTGTACTTTCTTTTTTTTTTTTTTTTTTTTACTGGTTTAGCTGATTAATCCTTTCAAATTAGACATTGCATAGAGCTTGTTCTACTGGCTGACTGGGTAGAAAATTTGTATGTTTACTGAAGATCAGGGATTAAGGAAGCAATAGTTACTTTTTCTTCCAGTGCTGGTCATGTTCTGGAACGAACCGCAACCGTGATGAGTGCTCTGTATCCCCAGAGTTTTAAGTAGTATGGGTCAGCTGTTCTGTAATGCTTTTGTTTGCTTGTTTTCTTTTTAATGGATTAACTTGCATTTCTCATGGGAGAAGTAAACAAATATCTTACAAATCCCAGAACTAATTCAGAATAACTAAAGAAAAAAAGGTAGCAGGCTTGTGTTTTTTTCTTCTCATGTAATCTTTAATTCTTGAACTTTACCAATGAGGATCATCTCCTGACTGGTATGTTTTCTTTGCTTCAGATCATGCGTGTGCAGGAGTTTGTAAGGGATTTAAATGTGAAGCTTGTTGTCTTTCAGTCCGTGAATAGATTTGGGCTTATACAACTGGTTCCTGCTTGGGTGGTTGATTTGTTTTCTGTATTCCTTTATTGGTGCCAAGTTACATAATGTGGTGTCACTGCGATGTGCAAGAGCAAGACTGAAAGTAGGTTCCATGACTGGTGTTAGCCTTTTGTCTGGCTTATTGTCAGTTAGTCTTTGGAAGATGGACGCAAAGGTAAGTGTAATGTACCTGGTGTGTGTGACATAGGTTTAGGTAATCATGGGCTCCTTTAGTGCATTAGATGCAGCATCTGGCTGCAGAATGAGAACTTCTGCTAGTCTATATCACTGGTTCTGCCATGGACTGATTATTCCAATTTATTGCTTGTTTCCCTGTCCCTTCCCACATGCTCCCTCGGTTGGCTTGTTTTTTTCACGTTGGCCTATTGGTATAAAAAATATTTCTACGTTCTTATCTTTAAGAATACCACAAGGGAGAAAACTATTTGTCGTTGCTGTGTTAAGTCCCTTCATCTCTGATGCTAATATACTGAGCTTAAACTCTCTGCTTTCCCTGCCCCGTAAGATTCCCAGCAGATGTTCTTGCTTTCCTTGTAGGCTTTTGTGCTTTTTCATCTCTGCCATGTTTCTGATCTCTCAAGTTTCATACTTTACAGGTATTTTCCCTCATTTTAGTGTTTTTCTTCTCATATAAATTTCTACAGTAAACTACTTCTACCATGTAGCCTTACTGATATGTCCATGTGTCTGGTCTCTGAATTCTAGTTACAAACATAGTTTAGCTCACAGAACTTAATTTGAGGCAAGTTGTACCAAACACTTATGTCTGTATGGATGAGACTTTCCACATGATAGTCAATTTTCGTGTGGCCTTGAGTGAACTGGTACTTGACCTGTGGGATGAGCTTACTGACACTCTGGCAAAAAACATCCAAGTTGCTTATAGTTAGAAAAAAGTTTTTGTGTGTCATCAGTGTAAAACTAGATTAAATGTAAGTCTTGTGGGCTGCTTCTTTCATCTTTGCAGGGTACTTGATTTCACTTCTTCACTGATCTGTATTATTCCTCTGCTGTCTGCTGCTGTTATTCATTAACTTGTTGAGCTGTTGTTAAGGTATGCCTGGCTTATTCACTACCAATTTAATAGGACTTCGGAAGATTTTTAGGAATGTTCTGT
This sequence comes from Phoenicopterus ruber ruber, assembly GCA_009819775.1. Taxonomy (NCBI): domain Eukaryota; kingdom Metazoa; phylum Chordata; class Aves; order Phoenicopteriformes; family Phoenicopteridae; genus Phoenicopterus; species Phoenicopterus ruber. The sequence continues at coordinate 90,613,131 of CM020215.1, read as the reverse complement.
AGCAGGGGTTGCTAACTTTACATTAGCGGTCATCACTCCATTATAGAGAAACATTTTTTCCCAAAATCTATGGAATTACCCAAAGACTGAATTTATCTGAAGAATGTGGGTATAGACTAATGATGTGAATTTGAGGCTGGATTAGTCTTGCATTTCCAGTGTATCTTTGAAAGTGAGGGAGGAATAAAGGGAGCTGATAACTCCTAAAATCTTAGGATTTTATTTTGAACTAAAAGTAATTGCTTGACACCTATTGATTACTAGAAAGGTGCTCATTACCTTTTGAGGAAATTATATTGAATCACAGAAGGGTAGGGGTTGGAAGGGACCTCTGGAGATCATCTAGTCCAACCCCCCTGCCAGAGCAGGGTCACCCAGAGCAGGCTGCACAGGACTGTGTCCAGGTGGGTTTTGAATATCTCCAGAGAAGGAGACTCCACAACCTCCCTGGGCAGCCTGTGCCAGGGCTGTGTCATTGCTTCTATTGAAGCATTATTAAAGAATGGTGTCTTTTGGTGTTTGTTTAGTGTGTGTAGCAACATTAGACAAAATATCACAATTTGATCAGATGCTTCAAAGCATACAAGCATATTTAAAAAAAAAAAAAAGTTTCTTGGTCTCTTGTGACTCAACATACATGGTTAAAGGAGGTTTGCCTTTGCCAGTGAACCTGAGCTACAGGATTGCCCAAGTCCAAACTGAACCTGCAGAAATGTGAGAATGGAAGTGTGTTCCTACTATATCTCTATTGAAAGGCTTTTTAAAACATGTTGGAGTTCAAAAAGGAGGTCTTGTCTGCACTAACTATCCCTACTAACTGAAGGGAAGATGGAAAAACAGTTACGATAGTAACATCAAGTTCCTTGAATAATAGTTTGTTTTATGGCAAAGGCATTCTTGACGCAGTGCAGCCGTAATGAGTGGTACTGCTAACATCTCTGCTGTTGGCAGCAAGATCATCTATGATTTCTATCATTAGAATACCCCAATGCAGAAGGCAGCTCTTTAATCAGCCCATTTGCACAAATGTTTTGAGGGAAAGGAGATTCTGGGACACGTGGCTCAGGTAAGGCAGTCTCATCCCAAATCTTTAGAAATAATTCAAAAGGAGTAGTGTCTGTCTTCAGACAGGATACAGATGTGTTCCCATACATAGCTTTGTTTAACTCTGTTTCTTGACATTTATTATTTGCCCTCTGCACGCATTCTACCTCTTTAATGGCATGAGACATCACATAGTTGTAATGAAGTACTTTGCCAGTGAGTCTTCTTTTCATACGTTTGCTTGAGTCTAAGCTGTTCTTTGAACTAGCCAGAATTGATCATAAATTGGACAGCTTACTCTCAGTCCTTGATGAGGTGTACTGTTAGGACTTTACCTGAATAGAAAATGCAAAACAAATCTGAAATGTAATGGACAATTTAAAATGAAGGGAAAAGATGGATATTACATGAATTGCATTACAATTGCTAGCGTAGGGTGCTGAAGGTGTTCCAGGGGCTTCATGACAGGTATGCTGTCTACCCAAAGTTATTTGCACTGTAACTTGTAGTTGAACTATGTTTATCTGTAAGGCATACAAACAAGGTGACAGATAGAAAAAGGATTTCCAGAATTGCTGTGTAACTTTCGTTCACTTTGATTACCTTGCTATTTGGCTTTTTTCTTTATGTCTATGGGAGAAGTAAGAGTTTTAAGTCCCTCTGATTCCCAAGAAAGTAGTTGCAGAATGTGGGTCAAACATGTGCAGCCACTTACATGGAGGGATGGTTTCAAATGTGGCATGAATACAAACATAAAAAGTAGGGGCCCGCATTTTTGTTTCTTGAGGTAAGCTTCTTATTCCCACATCTTTTCATGCATTGTATCTTACTCAGAACATGCTTATGCTAAAGGATGGTGTTGCTTTCCTTGTAGAAGTGATGAAGACTCTTAGAGTAGTTGCATTGCTGAATATAATTCCTTGTTCTGGTATAGCTTATTCGTGCTTGGAAAGAAAAATAAACTAGGCAGGCATAAGTATGTAAACTAATCACACTGAAAGGTACGCTGGTACTTATTTAGCTAAGAGTACTTCTACCTGAAGGTTGGTGGAACTTTCATGTGAAGACCAATCCTACCACTTGCTCCAGTTGGGGGGGGGGATCTTTTAAGGAAAAAAAGGTAGTTCTTTGGTCACATGTTACACTTCGTTTCATGTATAATGATTTAGATGGTAACCAAGACTCCTTAGTCCTTTAGTGGCCTTATGTAAATAAAACATAGCTGCCAGAAGAATTGGAAATATAGTCAAGACCCAGTGTGGTCTATCTTTCTGTAATTACTTCTTTCAGATCCTTAACTGTTCCTTAAAAGAAACAATCACTTATCTTTTCTGATAGTATAGTTATAACCTTAAAAACATGAATGCAGTTGATGCAGACATTGACCTATATTCTGCAGAAAGCCTGAAATAAGTGCTGAGTTGTGACATGCTTCATTAGCAGTGGGGTCCTTAGCTCTTGGATATAACACAGAAGTCTAAATTCTAATAACTACTTCCTTACTGATTAATTTTAAATAACTAACTTGCTATTGTTTTTTCCAAAAATAATCTTAAATGGAGGGGAGCCACGAATACCTTTTCAGCTGCCTACATCTCCATCTTCCCTCAAAATTATGTTGTGTCTTAATCCAAACCAGTGCATCATCCTTACAGCTAATCTTTAAATTTATGCTTGTATGGTCAGAGCAAGCTTGAGGTATAGAAGAAACACGAGCTGTAGCTTTGAGACCTTCCCTTCTTTAGCTGCATCTGAACTGCAAAGCATATGTAATTGAGCTCATATTTAGGTGGTTCTACGTGTTATTCACAATTGCTGGATCTCCTTGCTCTTCTGATGATCACTACATTTGCTCTGACACTGAAACCATATGTTCTGTGTGTATGTATCCATGTAAACACAGTTTCTGTGCAGTTCAGTCCTAAAGATGCCTGTTCAGTGTGCTGCTGTGAAGACCTTAACAGAGTTATTGCTGATGGGCGTAGCAAGAAGCATGAGTTTTGGGAGAAGCACAGAGAAGTAGACATTCTGAAGGCCTGGCAACAGAGGGAAGGAAGCAGATTATTCTGCCTATTTAAAAACAAAACAAACTACACCCCCCCCCCCCCCCCCCCCCCAAAAAAAAACCCACAACCAAACCCACAAAACAACAAATCAACCTTTTTAAAAAAGTTAAGGCTACATGCTGTGTCAAGAGTGAAGCTGTTAGAAGGAACTTGCTCTGGGGCTGTTTAGCTGTGGCTGAATGCCTTGCTTTTGCAAAGTCTTTTTAACAACTGGGAGGGGAAGGTGCCTGGGGAGCCACTGTGTCAATGGTGATTGGCATCTTTATATGGAGTGTGGGTAAAACATAGGGAGATGTTTTCAGGTTATTAACATTAAAGTTATTGTTACATAGAATATTTTGTGCAATGGGATGGTATTTGGATTCAGTGAGAGCTGAAGCAATCCCATCTTCTGCTATTAATCAAGATGGCTTTCAGTCTGGCAAACTCTGAAACAATCAATCTAGCTAGTCTGTCCTCATAGCACCCTCAGAAGATGAGCCTGGGAGTTAACAGGCGTAATTCCACAGACTATGGATTAAAAATATTTGTATTATGACACACTATCTCCTTTTCCTTCTTCCCTACCCACGTGTACACACAGTCTCTAACTTCCCGTATTTTGTAGGCAATAAATTACCTGTATTTTTCCACTAGCAAGCCACATCATCAGGGCTCTCCTGACTGACACTTCCTCCATTTTAGAGACTGATTTTCTTTTCTCTCACGTGGCAGAACTGGTACATGTGTAATTGAACTCAGAATAATTGTTTCCAACTAGCACATGATTGTTGCTCTTTATTTCTGGCCCAAGTAAAGTTTTGTGTTCTCAAATACTTTTTTTTTAAACTGGAGTAGTTAATATAACTACTTCTATTTATAGGTAATGTAGTGCTTTGTGTGCATTGTTTGCATTAAGTAAAACCTCTGCTTGCTTTTTGCAAGTACCAGTCCAGTGGGACTGGAGTCCCTCTGGAGCAATAGCATCTGTTTTCTAGGTCTTGTCTGTTTACAATGTGATCTCTGACTAAGTTTGGGACTTAACCTGCTTAAACATTGTATTTGTGTTCACCTGGTCATTTTTCTAATCCTGGTGGGCTTGGGGGGAAAGGATGTTAAGAATTTGCCTCGGAAGGCACAATGAAGCTTTTGAGATCCTTGAGTAAGGAAAGCTGAGAAGAGTTGCATGTATAGCTTAGTCCAGCTTTCTGTTTGTGGTATGTTCTTCAGTTACTGGTGTTTTAAAAATATATATAGAAAGATCAGTGCTCTTCAGTCTCTTTAAATTTGCAGACCCCCTACAGACTTCCCACTGAAGATGTTAAATCCTTGTACAGTAAATTTAAGACTGCTGACAGCTTTGTGTTTCTTAATTCTTTTTCACAGAACTTCTTTTAAAAGTAATTCAGGGACTTCTCAGCCCTGTTGGCTATAAAGTTGAAAATCACTGGTTTAGCAAGTTCTACCACAAAATTGGAGAAAATAGTTCTTTCAGTTCTGGAGCATCATATTGCTCTGAAATAGCAGTAAACCCAAGACTTTTTTTTAATTTAAAAAAAACCACAAACAAAACACAAGTAGATCCAGTTGCTTATCCTCAGGCAAGTCCTTAAAACAAATAAATGAGTGAAAGCAGCTTACACAAATTTCAGCCATAACTTTTAGTCTAGATACTTAAATAGCAGAAACTTCTGAAGTAATCAGCGTATGCTTTTGTTGCATTTTTTTACCAAGTTAAATGCTTCAGTCATTTGGTAGTGAGGAACTCCAGGCACAGCCAAGAATGTGCTCTGCTCATAGTCTTAGCAGAACTCCCTCTGTGAGACCAAGATGCTCACCCAATATTCTCTGGCAGTGTCCCAAACCAGTGTGCTAAGGTGAGAACTTTGATCTCTTACAATACTGGCTGGGACTCAGATGTGTTCATAGCCAAAGCAAGCTGGAAGATACGGAAAGAAAGAGGGACAAAGATGAAATGCTGACAAAAGAATAATTATGCTTGTGGAAGCAGGGCTAAACTCTGCCTGATACTTGTCAGTCCACAATTCATACTTTTTTTTTTTTTACCAGCAGTTGCTGATTTTTTTCTTTCGTGTTATCCTACAGTGCCGTTAAGATGGTTCAGTCCTGGGCTGGTTTGTATCCTGTTCATAACCTGGTATAGGAACTTCTGGCAGTTGTTTGCTTTGTTCTCCTATAAGTACTTCTTTACATAAGAAGAGTAGTGGCACTTCTGACGTGGTATTGATGGAACTGTATAGCTGGCGTTCAGCTGAGGAGTCTTGTCACTTGATTGCATGTTAATGTAATTTAACTTTCTTGAATATTTTTGTTCAAGCAGAGGTGGTGTTTATAGTGCTTTTTATAATTTTGGTTCTTTAGTGACTTGGTTTTCTAAATTACCAGTGTGTGAGCATTTTTAGCAAAGATGACCTGGAAGTTTACATGTAGATATTTTAGTAAGGCACTTAAGCTTTCTTGCTGCCTTTTGTTTTTAAAGGCAGAAAAATAATACTTCAAACTTCGTTATTCCTGTTCAGAGGCCTGTCAAGCTATGAAGTGAGGGTGACTTTATTTCCCTTGCTCAAGGTGATCCAGTTGTAGCAGTTGCAAGTCCTGTCCCACCTCTCTGAGATGCAGTATATGAGTCCATGCTAGATAAGTATGTTTGCCTTTCTGAAGTGTTGTTGCATGTAGTCCAGCATACTACAAAAATGCAGATGTTTTAGCGTACACTTCCTGAAGCAGTTCTGGACTCATGTTTTCAGTCCACCAGCATGCAGTCAGCTGCTGTGCTAACTGTTTAAACATATAATAAAACTTCTGTTAATTTCTGTCAGTGAACTTTATGCCTTGGAGGGCAAGGCTGGCAAGTTTTTTCAGGATGGTGTACTTTGTAATGTGCCAGAAGTATTGTAGCACTTGCTTCTCTGTTCTAGGTCTCTAGCAAATTCCCAATCTCCTTAGTATCATGTGCATTGCCTGTACCTCCTATGTTATTTTGAAGAAAAAAAAAATGTATTTATGGTAATTTTTAATGTTTCTGTGGCAGGTAGCACACTAGGTGTTAATTTATTCAAGAGACTGGTGTACCACAGTAGAGGAATCATATTGAGCTCTTTTCAATCCTGTAAGTTGTTTCATCTGTTCTGGAGCAAGCCTTATAGATAATTGTCTTGCAAGATTTTGCTTCAGTACAAGACTGACAGCTGACTTCTTAACAGCAAACTCTTTATCTGTATCTACAGTACTGTGGAGAAATCCAGCTTGCAGGAAGTAATAGCAACCTGTCTCTTGATGGTAAGTTTTCTTCTTTGTGTATTCTGGTGTTTGGGAGAATAGGGTGGTGGAAGAGGTAGAAGAATCTAATGCTATTGGCACAACTTAAGTATGCATATTCAGAGTTAAATTCACTCATGATCCTGTTGTGTAAAGAATATTGGTTTGTTCTTGAAGGACCCTTTGTGAAACGGTTTTGACTTTCCTTTGTGACCCTCTGCCTTCCACCCTCTGTTTTGCTCTCCAGTTATAAGCAGACTCTGACATACCCTCTGTCTTGGGTTCATTGACAATAACTGGGAAATCTCAAATGTGTCAATTTGCCTAGAACTACTGGATCTCTAGGATGGCACTAGTGAAAAAAGTGCAGAGCTGAAAGTACTTCACTGAATTTTGCCAGTAAAGATCACTTCTGCATGTTGGCAGAAAAAGGGTAGATTCATTTTCTTGTGACGGACTGCAAAGTAATTATTAAAGCAACTTGAGCTGAGGAGTTGAGAGCCTAAGTGTGCGTCCTGCAGTCCTATCGCCAATGCTATAACCGATTTTGTCATCATTAGATAGGCAGGAGTACGGGTACAAGGGGTGCTCAGTGTTCCCGTGGCCCTGTCAGGCAAAGCTTTGTACACAGGAGCTGGCTGCTATCTGGACTGTCTTTGCAGAAAGCTTGTACAATGAAGTTATTTGCTCTTGAGACTCGGATGCTTGCCTGTGCTGACGGGAGGTAAAGCAGGCCTTGTCTGTGCACGCGCTGTGTGGTGGCAGCAGCCACCTGACTAATCGGCACATGTGCTGGCCGGCCAGTCTCAGCAGAAGGAGCACCAAACCTCTGCCGCTGCTGTTGCCCGCCAAAATGATACTGAGCATGAAAAAGAGTTGAGATGCGCGTGTTTGGAATGGAGAAGAAGGGGAAGCTAAGGTTTCCACAAACCTGTAGGAAACGAGGCTCTGAGGGTCGTGGTTTGCCATACAGTGTTAGATTTCAATGTAGATGTTGAAGAATTTCTAGAATAAAGTTACGTATGGGTTTGGACAGACTTTGGACTTTTTTCTGTGGATTCTAGCAGCCTATGTTTTAAGGTTGAAAAACTCTAAATTAGGTAGGTTTTCTCATTTTATCTACAGAAACCCTAAGTTCTTTCAAAATGTGTATCAACTACATCATTGCAAAGGTGGTAATCAACAGTGGTTACATTATTCATGGGGAATATTTCCTATCAGAGTGGGGCTGGGGTTGTTAAGTGTCTGAGAGATTACATCTTGTTCTTCTGCACATGGTGATTCTTTGCTTTGTCACTACAACGTAGCCTTTCCTTCTGTCTTGTGGTGTTCTCTCTTACTGTGCTATCATGAGGGGAAAGATTATTTGGTAGAAGAGCATGTTGTCAGCAGCAGATAATTTTGTGGCAGAAAGATATTTTAGGGCTTTTCTACATAAAAGAGTTATTGAGGGGAAAAAAATCGTGCAAATTTAAAGGCAAATCACCCTTTTGAAATAACTCGGAGCGGATGAGATTATCAGACTTGCAAAAATAAGGCAGCCTTCCGGCTTTTCAGCTGCTTGTCGTGGGATCAGGAGAAATTATTCTAATCCTAAAATGTAACCATCTCTTCGTTGTAGGCTTCTACCAGAGCAAGGTCATTCATTGTTCTCCCTTAATTTCTGTCTTTCCTCAAGGTGCAGTGTTAATGTTTCTGTATTTGAAAGGTCAGAAGTTAGTGGCTTACTCATTATTTTGTTTGGCAGAAAATGCTTCAGCTGATACTTGTCTAGAATGACCAGGCTGGCTGTGAATTGCTAATGAGCTGATTCAAAAGGTTGAAAGCACTTCTTGGTAGAATTTAAGTCTTGCTTTTGTTTTTCATTTGTGGTTCATAATGGGTAAATTATGAGGTCTAAAAGAGTTTAAATTATTTTTGTGTGTGTATTTTCATTATACACAAATAAAACTATTTAAGTTTTTCCTCTCCCTGCCTTGCTAGTTTTATTAGATATTCTACATTTTTCTTGGAAGTAATTTATTGTGAAAATGAACACCAAGAAAGCCGGTCAAGACATCCCAGGCATTTCTATTAATATTAATTTTAAAATGTTAGCTTTAAGTTAATTTCAAAACTTGTTAATGAAATAGCTATAAATAGCTAAGTAAAATTCCTTCTACTTAGCAGAGAAAGTGAAAGTTTACAGGTTATTAAGATGTTGCCTTTTAATAAATCTCCTTACACTATGGACTTCTAATCTAGACAATTATAAAATTTTAACCTACAGAGAATGTAAACAAACAGGGGAAACTTAAACTGAACTAACAAAACTCACAGCATTTCAGCATCAGTGACTGAGCTGCTGCCTCCTCCCCCTGTGCTTGGTATTCATCTTGATTAATACAGATCAGTGCAGGGAGTTCGGTGTGGAACTGTTAACATCCATGTAGAGCCAATTAAAATGTTTTATGAAGAGAAAATATACATTAAATTAGATAAATTTAACTTGACTTATACTGTATGGGTTATACAACAAATGAAAAGCTTTGCCATGGTGCGTGTAATGTAGCCATTTTATGCCTTAAAGTTGTTATATAATATTTCTATTCTAATTTGATAGCATTTTATATTGATCACCAGTCTATACAACTATGTTATTGCTAAGTGCAAGCATTTAGAATTCCTAAGGGGGGAACCTCCAGATTCATTAACAGAAACTCCTGCCTTTTATTTGAGTGTTAAAATCTGTATTCTGAATTTCTTTAAGTTTGGAGTGTTCTTCATCACGTTTAAGACCATTTCTGCTCTTCAGAAGTGTAAATGAATTTTGGGGGATGTTTTGTAGTATTTTGTTTTGGTTTTGCAATGAAATGAAGAGGGTTTATCATACCTGTCATCCAAAGTACAAGGTGGATGATCACTAGGAAACCAGTCTTGTGACAGCAGTGACTCCAGTGAACTTGAATATAGAACAATACTGTTTGATCACATCAAAATACATCTTTATACACTTTTCAGATTCAATAGATTAATTGAAAGTATTTCTATCTTTGTTATATCCTTGCTTGCTGCAGCCACTAGGATGCTTAAGGCTGATTTTTTTTATTAGAAAAGTATCTGTAGTGTTTCTTTGTGTGCCTGCAATCGCTTATTTTTTGATTTAGTTTTCTGTAGCTGGGGTGGGTTTCACCTAGAGCAAAAATGAAAAGTGTTATGCTTGCTTACTCTAAACCAAAAGCCTTGAGGATTTCATTTCCCGAACTACTTCAAAAATGTTTGTTATTTCACAAGACAAAAGCAAGGATGTTATCACTTAGTCCTGACACATAATTGTCTGAGTGAGTCAGAGTACATGGATGCACCACAGATCATCACCTGTTATTCTTATTTCTCAGTAATTTCAAACTGTTCTTGAGTACCGTATCCATACATCCCTAGCAACATGGCCACTCAGCTTTTTAACACCTCTTTCCCTATGTAATCTTAGTCATTGCCTTCTTTCACAGAAGAGGTCTTTTCATCGTAGTCTATCTAGAAGTTGTTCTTTAGCTTAAATAATAACATAGTTAAGAGATTGTGGTTTTTCTTCCAAATTCCTTTTGATATTCAATAATTTTATATTAAAAATGGAAAGAGAATTATTTTTTTTAAAATACTTATTTACTCCTGCCACTGCAGTAGCATTTTATCATGTGGAATGCAAAAAGGAGCTGATGAAAGAAAATGCTTTGAGGTAATAACTTGGGGATGTCTGTGTTAATTTAGCAGTAATTCTCATTTAGATCTGGGTGTAACTCTGACAGCTTAGCTGTTGTACAGAACAGAATAGGATTTACCTGGTGATGCTTGCATCAGAGTTCCTCAGACTTTTTTGTTCCTATCTATGGTCCTCCCAGTTTTGAGAATTATTTGTGTAGCAGCCTTCTGAGAGAACATATTTCCTGCAGGTACATTCTTCCCAAAAACATACGGAGGAGATGCTGGGAGCAGAGCAAGGACTGTATTCAAGAGGTGTCTGAAGCTGGATTTGAGGAATGGAGTGGCATGGCTGAGGTTTTTTTATGGAGGAAATAGGCAGGAGAAGCAACAGGATCTTTTTTTTGGTCAGGAGCTACTGTGCTGAGTTACTGTTCCTCAGTGAGGGCCTGAGACAAGAGGCAGTTTTATTTAGAGAGTGGGGGGTCTTTGTGTTGTTACCAGCAACTGCTTTTATCTCGGACAACTTTATCATCTATCTTCTGTTGCGGAACTTGTGACATTTCTATGTTCAAACAGGTCTAAAAACACTGGGTTTTAAGATGGAGTTTCAATGTAGACTGTTAAAGCAGTGGCCTGTGAATGTTGTTCTGAGCAAGCAGCAGTGACCCAGCTCTAGATCAGGCTTGAAAGATCTCGGTTTCCAGCAGGTTGGTTTATTCTTTCCTAAACAAAGCCAGCTGTTAATCACTGTATTTAGACTTCGTGTGTATAAATGTGTAGATATATAAAATGCATATGTACATTCACATGTGTGCCTCTATCTTTTTTAAGAGTAAAACAGATAAACAGAAGATTAAAAAATAGGAAAGAATTAATTTTGGTAAAACTAGGAAAGATTAGATATGAAACAGTGAGGAGGAGATCTGTTCCAAATATCAAATTAGAGGAATGGACAACACAGGTGCAGGGAGAGGATATAGTAGAGTAATATACTTGCATTAAAGAATAGTTTTATTTTGTCTCCTTAGTACTACTAACAACTTTTCATGCATCCAGGACGTGTACTTGCGATGTGTGGGAGCTGGGGGGCTCTGACTGAGGGAAGGATGTGCGGAAGGGAACTTCTTTTCTTTCAAATAATCAACAGACAAAAAGTGCAAGAACTACCATGTTGAAGTTGTGGTTCTCTAGTGTGTGATATTTTGGTAGATGGGGGCTGTACATGGCATCTTGTAGTGGTAGAAGGCAAATATAGGAATATTTTTTTAATGCTGATTTGATCCAGCTGCAGAGGAAACATTGCTTGGATGTATGTTTAGCATCTTCGATGTTGTGTCTTTCATGCCAGCTCTATGTGGCCACTGAAGCCATCCTCATCGCATTGGTGGGCGCAACTCCTCCCTACCACTGGGATCTCCAAGAGCTCTTAGCTAATCAGAGCCATAGCAACCAGTCAGCAAGTGAGCAGAGAGCTTTTGGGGAATGGCTTCTGACCGCCAATGGCAGTGAGGTGTATGAGCACGTACACTTCAGCAGCAGCTTCACATCGATAGTCTCTGAGGTAAGTCTGAAATGTGTTTCACTGCCTCGTGTGTGAGTGTTAGATCTTATTGGGTCAGTTGCAGGGGGCTGGTTGTACTACTTCTTTCTCCTGTACTAATGTATGTTTTGATTAGCAAATGAAACAGGTGCTACCTCCAGGTAGAGAGCAGGTAAGCTATTCATCTCTTTACTGGCAACAAAAACTAGCTTTATTTTGCTATGCAGATCTTGACTAAAGTTCTGCTCCAAAACTTCACACCTTTTCCATGGGGAAGTTATATATTGGATCTTGTAGCCTGGTTCCACAATTGAGCTGGAATCATGTCATTCATTGTACTAATGTGCTCAAAATCCTTTATGGACCCTGAGCTCTTTCTGACCATCTCTTATGATTCCCTTGCTAAGGTCAAATGCCTGTACTGCATCCATCCTGCAGTTAGCAAGCAGTGGAGGGACTGGAGAGGAAGTGACTTCTGCGGTCTTTGCAACTCCAGATATGAGGGAAGGCATGGGCAGTGGGGAGTCAGGTGGACAAAGCAACTCCCTCCATTCTATCCCAAAACAAGCTTTAGCTGTATTGGTGTGGCCTCTGTGTCTTGTGTCTTCTGTCGTGGACTAACTGCAGTCCCTGCAGAAATGATTGCAGACTCTGCGCTGATGCGTGCAACACCTGCCCTTCCTGGGGCCTTCAGTATCTGTTAGTGTCAAATTGTTCTATGCAAGAGCCCTATCTGAGTGCATCAGTTACAAGACCTGAATTTAGAGCTATACAGTTGAGTCAAGTGTAGTACCACTTGATGAATTTATGGCTATTGTCCAGAGGCATTAATGGTATCTGAATTAGTCCTGTAAAGTGCTTAACTTTATTGGTTATGAGCATATTAATAAAAACTGCAAGCTTTGGAATAGTACCAAGCAGTTGTGTACAACAGGCATTTCTGCTTGTTCTGGTAATAAAGAGCATATAAGTACGTTTATGCCACTATTTAAATTGAATTCCTAATGGACGGTGGATTTTTTTAAGCATTATCTGAAGCTCAGTAAGGTTTTCAAACTTTGGGCTCTTTCTTCTTTTGCTTTTTAATTTATCCAAGAATCTTTTATTCTCTTAAACTTGACAAGTTAGACACGTTTGTAGAGCCTAGCAGTGGTTTAGGGCATAAATTTTAGAGATTCTTATGCATTTTAGTTGCAGAGGTGAGAAATGCAGGTAAAGAACAACGTTTACTTGAAAAATAAGAAATTAAAAAAAATCTCAAGGCAACTTGTGTAGATTCTGCTTTGAAGTTCTTTAACATGCTTTTCAGTAAAGGCCCATGTGTATAAAATCTTGTTGTTTCCTACTGTTAAAATACCATTTTTTTTTCAAAATTTGTTAGCTGAATGTGTGGTATATTTGGAAGTTATGTACTAAATACAAATATTTTAGTGATATCACACTTATTTTGGGGAATATCTGTCACTATCTAATTTCATTACTGATGTGTAAAGAAGCTATTTATACTTTTGAGGAGGACGTTTTTCATGTTTATCTTGTGGCACCACTTACATGACCACTTACATTTGCAGCGTGACCGCTGCAAATTTACACTGAAAAATATTCTGATGTAAAAAACTTTATTTATGAATATCGGATATATGTATATTTAACATGCTTTATGTAGAAGAGAAAAGCCTTGAGCCCTTTAAAGGGCTTTTTAGCTGTTGAGATTAATTTGCAGAACAAATTTTGCTTCACAACCAAATTATCTTTTAATCTCTGAATGATTCAGAAAGCATCTAATGTCACTGAGTTTCAGTGTTGCCAGCTTTTTAAATTTTTATACCAATATTAGGGCATGATTCTTGTAGCTCTTATAAAACCAACTGACCATGTTATTTCAAGATAAAATTAATCTCGTATGCTATTATTATACAAATGTATTTTTATGGGAATTGTTTTTAAATTCTAGAGAAGCTTCAAAAGCTGATTTGTGGTCACATGGACCACAAAATTGAATTTTGTCAGTCTTGACGCTTTATGGGCACATTACCTACTGTATCAGTAAACACCTCACCATTAAAGTGACAATTCAAAATGAAGCATATACTGAGAGGAAGCAAGTTATTTTCTTGCAGCTTGTGAATGGTTTTGTTTTGTTAGCTCCCTAATCTTGGTGAGGTTTAATTGCATGGCTCTGTTCTCATGGTGAGGTAGTTTATAACTGAGCTTTGAAATAATACAAGCTTGCTAGAAAGGATATCTAATGGGGTTTTGGTAGAAGAAGAGAAGATTATGAGAAGATTAGAGTGTTATTGCAGGGATAATGACATAATCACCGGCTTAGCAGCACAGGGAGAAAAGTTGGGTGTCACTAAGAGGAAACATTATCTCAAGATGCAAGAGGAGTAGAAAGAAAAGAACACAGAATGTGGAGTTTTTAGAATACAAAAGGAAATAACTTCTAAACAGTGAGAGCATGGCATACTTTCATTCTACAATTTTGTGGGAGAAAGAATTTCCTGTCAGGTTCAACCCGAGACATTAAGTCTGTAAAAATCAAACATACAAAGATCAGGTTTGTATTTGGAATTGAGAAGAATTGGAAATGACACAAAGTAGACTGTAAAAAAGATGAGTATTTGCAATACCAGAAAACCTGTCTAATGCTACCAAAGTGTTTCTCAGTGACAAGACAGTTCATAAGGAGGAGTGTATGCAGGATTATCTTTGGACAGAAACCACAATTTTTATTTTTGTATAGTATGCCTACACACTGCAATGACATATGTTAAGAGATAGGACTGAGGCTAAGCTAATAGATTTATGTGAGGAAAGACAATAAGAGAATGGGAGAAGGCACAAAAATGAGAATATTCTATGAGGGATCTGTCCTTGATTTCGGAATCAAAGACTGCATGTGATTTGAGGGAACTGTGCAATTGGTTTAGTACCACCTGGTAAGTCTGGGAGACAGCAGTTGTGTTTTGGTGACTATCTAATGACTGACTGAATGTGATGCTTAGATTTATGCAAAGTTTGATCTTCCTTAAAGTATGTGTCATCCCCCTCCAACTATTAGCTGTTGGTGAACTGCTTGGATTCCAGTTAATTCTCCTTTTTTTTCCCCCTTCCATCCAGTGGTTTTTAATTGGCAACACATCGTACAAAGTCAGTGCTGCCAGTTCTTTCTACTTCAGTGGTGTGTTTGTTGGAGCAATTTCCTTTGGCCAGCTCTCGGATCGCTTCGGGAGGAAGAAAGTCTATCTGACAGGTAACAACTGCCACCTAAGCAAATGAGTGAAGTGGAGGTGTTGTGTCTCTGAAGATCAGTGACAAGAGCCCAGCTTCTGCTGAGAGCTAGATACACAGCAGTGAATAATGTGCTGTGACTTTATTTTTTCTTGTCCGTTCAGTATACTTCAGGAATATAAGTAGGGGCAAGAAATTAATATTTGACTGTTCAATCAAGCTGTCCTGGATTTAGGAATCATACCATAAGGGTTTACACTCATGCATGTCATGCTCATGGGATCTCCACAGGTTGCAATTAATATTTCTAGTAATTTTTTCGCAATGTTCTTGCATGTATAGTCTGCTATGAATTTGTTGCACCTTTTATCTCCTGTCTGCATGATTTAATTTTTATCTATTTGTGATCCTCATTGTGTTTTAAAGCTAAAGCTTTTTTTACTGTCCTCAGATCAAACAACATTTGGAACTTCATATTTTGTATGTGTGCTTAAAGTTGTGTGTCAATGGATGAGCATGTAGAATTAAAAAAAATGGATTATTTTTTTAGAGGAACAACCTCGCTCAAAGCAGATAAAGGTGGGCCTGCTATGCAGTGCAAACTCCCCATGTACTGTCCCCTGGTAACATTTCTCTTCTCTAGTTTGTATGGACTATTTTCTGAGAATGTGGGGTAATACTTGGTCATATATTTAATCTGTGACTTCTGTAAGGGGATAAATATCAAGCCATCTCAACTGGAGCCAGACAGTAGTTCTGATTATGTGAAAAAACTGTCTGCCGTCAACTGAATTTGAAGGTTTAGTACTGCAAATTATGTATAAGAAACCACTCCTTTTGTGCCCCTCCTTTTATGATATTGACTTTAGGTACTTAAATTTCCACCCAAACCTGTGGCATGTAGCAGTGTGTTGTAGTTGTTGACTGTGATTGCTTAGGACAGATGCCACTAAACATCAAGTAAAGATACTGATAAATGCTTCTGTTTTTCTTTAGGTACTCCTCTGAAATGAAACCTTTTGCCTTGTTTTCCAGGTTTTGCCCTAGACATCTTGTTTGCCATTGCAAATGGATTCTCACCCTCATATGAATTCTTTGCCATCTCTCGCTTCTTGGTAGGGATGATGAATGGTGGGATGTCACTGGTGGCCTTTGTTCTACTGAATGAGTGTGTGGGTACTGCCTACTGGGCATTAGCAGGTAAAGTTTGAGTGTCAGTGTCTTTATTGCCAGAATTTATAGATTTTGGTCTCACGCTTCAGGCACACCAAAGCTAACACCATAGCTGTTGTGAATTTGACTCTGAGGATCTGCGTGACCACAGTCTTTGAGCCCTGCTTGGTTTAATATGAACCTTAGACAAGCACAGTAGATGACTTGGGGCAATTCAGATTTCTGCATCACTCAGGTTGACAAAGGGTCAGTTGAAACATCCCCTGTGAATGTTACACACCTAAATACTCATCCAAGGTTTGTGATAGCTGAACCTCTTTCTGTTAGAATTTTGGACTCTGCTAAACAGAGCTTAGTGTTTGTATGCTAAATACCAATTCCTTCATTCCTGGCAGTTCTCAAAAAGAAATCAAAAATGTTTTTATATAATGGGACAACTATTGTTTATATGGAAAAAAAATGTTGTTCCATGTGGTAAGCTTAGAAAAAAAGATACAGACACCCTTAACTGTCTTGGTTGGTAGTGTTGAAGCTGTCCTTCAGATATGTGTATAAATTGTACCATTACAGCTCTGGGGCCTCACTTACTCAGTCTGTGACAAGTACCAAAGAAGTACTATGCTGAGACTTTTAAAACAGGATATGTTACAAATCATGAGAGCTACAAATCAATACTGTATATTTCTAATGGCTTGTAGTATTTTTTTACACATAAAGCTGAAACATACTTATATTTGGAATTACAATACTTAATTGTTTATGGGGCTTTGGGTGAGGAGGATGTAGAATGGTGCTTTTTGGACTTGTATTGATCTTTGCAATTAGATGCAATACTTCTGCCCTGCATGGGTGAAAGACAATCGTCTTTGGTTAAATAGCTGTGGTTTTGCCTCTGTTGCTGAGTCAATTTTTCTTAATGAAGTGTTAGTTTCTGTCTGATACCATGTATTGAGAGTTAACAATGTTCCTTAAACGAGTGATAATGTTTTCTTTTTGTTTTTAATTGTATATTAGGATCTATTGGTGGCTTGTTCTTTGCTGTGGGAATTGCCCAGTATGCTTTATTAGGCTATTTCATTCGTTCCTGGAGGACTCTGGCTGTTGTGGTTAACCTGGAAGGAACAGTCGTCTTTCTTCTCTCTCTGTAAGTTATTTTTCAAACTGAGTTTCATCAAGAAAGATGTCAAAAATAAGAAAAAACCCCCCACACACCAAAAACAAACAAACAAAAAAACCCAACCAACAAATCAATCAACTAAGTCAAGGTGCTTTTCTAGGATGGTATGAAATGGCGTAACTAAGGTATTTCTCTGAACCTCTACCACTCCATGTTCTGTGCTTTCTTTAAATAGCAGTGCTGCAGTATTTGAAAATGTAAGCATACGTTGTATTGTATATGCGTTATTACTGTAGATGGGAACAGTCTCTAGAGTGGTGTAGAAGCATATCTTATTCTTTAACTGGTATATGTAGATGATCTAACCTGTTGTCTGGTACACTACAAGACTCTACATATGCATGTTAAAAGATACAGAAATGTTTCTGCAGTTACTACAGAGAAGGAATAGCATCAAAATTGATTGCACATACAGTCTTAAAGGTGACATGCAAAATTAAAAATAGGCAGCTTGCTTCTATATGTCAAATGTGATTAGGAAAGAACAGGAAGAAGGCTTCTTTATTAAGATAGTAGGGGGTTTGTGTTTGTGGACTGCAGCACTGAAAGCTATATGATGCAGTGTGCTCTTCTTTTCTTCCATACTTCCTGACAACAAAATCTCAGCAACTGAAAGAAGAAAATAACTTTAGCTGCTGTTTAAACTTAAGGCTTTTTTCCTTCCAACATCTATTTA
The DNA here is from genome assembly GCA_009819775.1 of Phoenicopterus ruber ruber. Lineage (NCBI taxonomy): Eukaryota > Metazoa > Chordata > Aves > Phoenicopteriformes > Phoenicopteridae > Phoenicopterus > Phoenicopterus ruber. The sequence continues at coordinate 90,595,282 of CM020215.1, read as the reverse complement.
ACTTCAGGAACTAACTTTTTGAAAAAAGCTTTTTGCTAAAGAGTCAATACACCCTTTCAAAGGAACCATCAGAACTCAAGTAAAGGTCTTAGAGGCTGTTCATGAGGTGAAAAGCAGAGATGACTCTTCTGATATTTCAAAACGTAAAGTGGTGTTTGGGGCCTTTGGAAAATTTCTAACTTTCAGATCGATATGTACAATTTAAAGTGCTTTATGCTTGGGACTTCAGAGCTGTGCTTAGAGGCCTATCTTACTGTAATAAAGAATTTTTTTTTATTTCAAATTTCACACTGCCTCCCTCCCACATAGCATTTTCTGCACAGAGTAATTTTTAAGCAATCAGATTTTTTTATCATGGGGAAGAAAATCTGTTCCTTTCTAAGCTCTTTTGTTTTCTAAAACCATAGAATCACTTTCCTTTAAATTTAAAGGAAAGATGTCACTTCTGATTAGAGGCAAAAATCTTACAGCTTCTGGCCAAAGACTAAAGTTTTAAATTAGTTTGGGGAATCTGAAAGTAATAGAAGATTTGTTTTGTAGGCTGTGTTGGAGTCAGAGACCTATCAAGTGAACAGTGCACATGGGGAGCAAGAGCATGACCTTTGCGCAGCCTCTGCCTTTCCTGTCTACAGGAGAGAATTTAGGAAAAAGTTGGAAAATGAGGAACAGAAGACAACTAGTTAGTGTTACAAAAACATCCTGTAGTTACTTGTAGTAATGTGATGCCCCCTTAATTCTGAATTCTCCTAAGAGAGTCCTAATGATATGTAATTTGTAGTATTGTGTGTGTATATGTATGTGTGTATATATATATTCAACGTAATTTCTTGATATCTAAATTAAATATGACTTATGTTCCCTTTCCTTTCAACATGCTTTGTCTCTGTTTCAATAAGTGAATTCTATACCTGAAGGGTGGTTTGAAAAATTTTGTTATACTGAAATGTATTTCAGTCGTATTTCCATAGACAAGTTCAGCCTTACAGAGAAGCCCTAAAGCGTCTGTGTATGTATGCATGTTTCAGATTCATTCCAGAGTCCCCTCGCTGGCTCTATTCACAAGGCCGGCTGAATGAAGCAGAAGACGCCCTCTACCTCATTGCAAAGAGGAACCGCAAGCAGAAGTGCACTTTTTCATTAAAACTCCCAGCAGAGAGGAGCTCCAGAGAGGCCGGCAGCTTCTTGGATCTGTTCCGATACAAGATTCTCTTGGGACGCACCTTGATCATGATGTTTACCTGGTACTTGAAATATTTTGTAGGCCCAGCTGTGCTACTGTTGCCTCATTAAGTCTTTGAGAGAACATGTTGCTGAGAATTGGCTTATCTTGCAGATAGTACTTAGTCTTAGCCTGTATTATTAGGGATACTGTACCTAAAAAGGATCCTTGTACTATAGTATTTCCTTAGTGCATTTCTAACATGAAGCCATTTTTACAATTTAGTTTTGAGGTGTTTTATCTTTGCGTTTCTGTCATGCTTTTTGAGTCTCAAAATAGTTGAGAACTATCTCTTCCTTTCTGACCCTCAAAGGCGGCTGAGATTAGTCATGCTGTCCTCCTCTTTGGCTCAGTGCTATGTGTCAGTACTTTCAGTCATGTAGATTATTCTTCGTTTTGTGTGTAAAGAGCTCATTAGCAGGTGGGTGGCCTACCTTGTCTAATGAGCGTTTATTTTCTTAACAGAAAGTGCTGCCAGTGCTAGCAGTTGCTGTAGTAAGAAGCAGGAACCCAGAATGGGAACAGGGAGCAGGAACTACCTCTAGTCACTAGCAGTAATTTAACTTTCCAAAAATACTTATTTTGTTTCAGATAGCTCTGCTAGACCTGAGGTCTTTTGCTGCCACTTTGAAATAAACCTGATGTATGACATGGTTTTCAAGTCCTCTGGCATTACTGTTCATACAGTTGCTTTTATAATGCATATATTTGGGGAAGATGTATTGATTAAGAAAAAACTAAATGGCATTATTTTGTCAGCAGACAACACAGAGCTATTTTCCTGTTGCTTTTCCAAATGCTTACTGCAAAATAGTTGATTTTTCTCTTCCTTAAATGAGGATTGCTGATTTCCTGCAGATGAATTTGTGACCTGTTCCTTTCCTCTCTGTAAAGATGACAGCCAGTCAAGGTTACAAAAGAAAAGTAAAAAATTGGACTAGGGTGTAGAAATTAAAAGAAGGCAGAAGTGTCAGCTGAACTGAGAAAGGGTTTACATGCAATTGGAAAAATATGGACTAAAGTGAAACCTGATAAAAACAAAGGACAAAGACGACATTTCTCAAGTCAAATATAAACATGGTAATATTTTAACTTTATTCTGGTTTATGCACATTCTTCTCAGGTGTAGTCTTAAGTTTAACTGAGTAGTAAGTCAGGAATTGGGTCTGTGCAGAGACAAAATGGTTTCTTTACCTAGAAAGCATCATATACTTGCAGAGAAATATTTTAGACCTATCTTCTGAAACGCTAAATATAGTTTATAGTGTATTGTGCCAGACTAGTACTTTGATTTGGCAGGCAAAGCACTAGCTTTGATTTTACTCTTTTTCTGTCTTTTGCAGGTTTGTGTGCAGCTTGGTTTACTATGGTCTTACCCTTAATGTGGGTGACTTAGGTGGAAGTATTTATGCTAATTTAGCCCTTTCAGGGTTGATAGAAATCCCAGCATACCCAATCTGTATTTACTTGATTAACCAAAAATGGTAAGTATGAAATTTATTAGCCCATTCAGGGTTTTGTTTTGTTTTATTTTTTCTCAAAGATTTCCTGTCTATTGCATCTCCTAGCTTGTATCTGTGGTGTGGGGCTTCCTGCTTCAGTGTTACCACTTCATTATATTCTCCTGGGAAATGCATTTTTATTTGAAAGTGCTATTGATATACCTTTATTTTAAATAACAATAGTTTAACTTGTTCTCAGTAGCTCACTTATTATTGAGCCATCTAAGTTTGGCTCGGAGGCGTGGCAGATCTCATCCATCAGTCGAACCTAGCTGTGCTGACTCCATGTTAACACAAGATGGCATTCTTCCCACCTCTGTCTTCTAATCCCCATTCTCACTGTTATGTCAAAGCTATTGCAACTGAACTCAACTGAAGCTATCCTGTGGCTTCGTGTAATAGCTGCTGCGTGCACTAGTATGTGAGCAGAGCTGTTGATTCAGATATTTAGCCTTTTCCTGAGCCATGATACTCTGGACAATGTGTTTCACTTTTTGTAGAATTCACCTTGCAATCTCTTCTCTACATGTCTCCTGAGGAGATTTAGAAATGTGCACGCGCAGTGGGAAGCAAATTAAAATCCTAGAAATTGTCAGCCACTGCATAAAGACTTATTGATGTTCATTTTGTTAAGAGTGCAGTAGAAGCTTGTTTAAAAACAGTGTGAGAGGAAGTGTTTGTGAGAGATGGCATTCAGAATTTCCAACTGTAAATAAAGAGGCAGCGTGAATTTAGAGGACACATTGCTCTGCAAACTACAGATCTAATGCAGAATAAAGCTTTGTTATCCTTGCCCATCAGGTTTGGTCGGAAGCGAACACTGAGTGCATTTCTGTTCCTGGGAGGATTGGCTTGTCTTATTGTCATGTTTCTTCCTAAAAAGAAAGGTAAATATTTCCTTTTCTTTCTGGAGTACATGATGAGAAGTTGTAAACACAGCATCTTACAGCCTAAGAATTTGATGGTTGCCAGTAGATTAGGCTCATACCACATGCGAGTCTCAATTTTTGAAGCCAGAGAAGCTAACTTGCAAAAAGGATAAGGAGCAACCTTCCTAAGACCTTAGGGAAAGCTTGTTAGAAAGGCTTGGATTTGAACGTTTGTCTCTGGATTCTGGCCTTTACTTCTGATCACATCAGTCACTCCTTTCCAGTGTTTCTGACTTAATCCCAAAGGATGATATTTCTTGGGATATCTCCATTGGCCAAATGATAGGTCAGTGTAAGTAATGCCCATGCAACTTGTATGTATCTTGCTAACCGAAAGACCAATGTCAAAAGATCTTAAGAAATGAATCTTGGGGCAAGTTTCCATCTTTTCCTCGCTCTCTGTAATGTTCAAGACTGGTGTGATTATGGCATTAGTAATATGGCCACATAACTTACAGTTCAGAGAGCATTCTGAAAATCTTCTGAAGCAAGGGGTCTTTAAGAAATGTGAAATGAAATGTCTTTTTTATAAAGACACACTAATGTTCATTTCTTCATTTTCAGATGTTTTTCAAAATGGTAGAAACAAAATTGCACAGTGAGCAATTTTTCCTCTGAAAACTAGGTACATAAGTTCATCTCTGCTTGTAAGATTTGTGCATGTGTAACGCCTGTCATAAGGAGAGAAAATGCTTCAAACACTTGAAGCATGATTCAAGAAGATTAAACATTTATGATGAGAGTATGCATAAGTTGCTCTAGATGGCAATGAATCTAATAGGTGAAACTTTTTTAAAGAGGTGCAACTGAAGTTTCCAGAAGTATTCCAGATGCTAGAGACCAGACACTCGGAAATACTCTGGTTAGGCTGGTACCAGTCATGAAGTAGTGTTTGCATATCAGTCCAAGTATAATGTGAAAAGAGGGACGTTTTCAGAGGATAGAACTGTGAGACCCCAGAAAATCAGCTGTGTGCTGAACTGCCACAGACAGCCAGGAGCAAAGTACCTTAGGAAGCAAAATGGCTAACTGGCCAGAAGCAAGAACCTGTCTCTACTGAGCATGATTTGTTCAAAGCAGTAATGGCTTATGCTGTAGCCTTCCTTGGTAGGCATTTAATGTGTGTTCTGATGTGCCTGGTATAAGCAAATAAGCACTGGCCATTCTGACAAAACTGAGCTGGATGGGATATTTGGTATAGTTCTCTACAGCACCTTCCTGTCTTGTTTTCCTTCCAAAGTGATAATGTTAGAAGTGTGTTATACTATGGAATTGATACTGAATAGGGCTCTTGTTACTAAAAAAACTTGCTCACTTTTGAAAAATGTATCCGTTATTCTTTTCAACTTACTACCAGACTAGTTTAGTATTTTGTTAGTGGTAGACTCAGAAAATGTTGAGTTTTAGTTTCAGCTTTTACTATGTTTATAGGATTTTTATTTTACATTTCTAAAATTTGATGTTCTAATAGAGCCTTAATGCAGGATTTTAATGCGTTAAAGATGTCACTTACTGTAACACTGAGGGCAAGGAAAGGAAAACACAGGTTTTTTTTCTGGTATTGAGCAATAGTTCCATTCTGTAGTCTCTAGGACTATTAAGTCATTTATCCCACTCTTTTTCTATTGGATTATAGTTAATAGAACAGAAACAATTTTGGGCTAGTAGCAAGTCTGCCATGAATTTAAAATCCATTTTTCAGTTATTTTCTCCATGTGTTACATGGAGAGTTTTCCACTTTGTACAAATTTGATTGCACAGATGAAGGTAATAAATCTGTAGACACAGAATATAAATTATGTTGGATGATTTCTGCCATTGCTGCCTAAAAGAAGGCTCCTTGGATTCTCTTGAGTTTTGAGAGTGCTCCTGAAGGTACAGATCACCTCTGACAAATACTGTCATTTAATAGGAAAACGTTTTGCTGTCATAGCAGATTCTTGGGTAGATTCCTTCTTGCTCCATACTGTTGTGTGATTGAAATGATTATGGAGATGTATTTGAGTGCTCAAAAGCCTTACAAGGGTTGCATTTTCTCTATCAGATACTGGAGTGTTTGCAGTGGTGAATAGTCGCTCTCTGTCTTTGCTGGGGAAACTGACAATCAGTGCTGCATTTAATGTTGTCTACATCTACACATCAGAACTTTATCCCACAGTGATCAGGTAACACAAGTTAATTTTAAGATCTTCATTTTTCTGGTTCTCTTACCTGATCACCTTTTACTTCTCTTACTTTTTTCTGTTAACTATAGTTTTTCATTTGAAATTTTCAGTTACATATAATTATCTGTAGTTTTATATGCTAAATTTCTTCCTTTATCCTCTTTTCATTTCCTCTTCCCTCAAATTTGCAGTGTTCTCTTCAGACTAACCATATTCTTTATATGTATATATATTATATATATATATTTATACTCTTTTGGATATTAGGAAAAATTTCTTCACTGAAAGGGTTATTGGGCATTGGAACAGGCTGCCCAGGGAAGTAGTGAGGTATTTAAAAGACATGTAGATGTGGCACTTAGGGACATGGTTTAGAGGTGGACTTGGCATTGATACGTTAACAGTTGGACTTGATCTCAAAGGTCTCTTCCAACCTAAATAATTCTGTGAATCCCTTACAATAAAATAGTCCTTTGGCTACTTGGTATGCTCACAGCCCTCTCTCCACTAATGAGGATAACAATAGTATTGCTGATAATTCTTTAATGAGTAATATCTGTAACTTTTTCAGTGTTGTATAAACCAGACAACTCTATTAAACATTCATACAGGCTTAACCAGCAACACTGAAGATGACTGGTCAGTAAGATTTGTAAAAGTAACTTGATGTTTCACAGGCCATATGTAAGCAACAGTAAGGTTTCACTCACTAGAGGCTGAAGTACCCCGTGCTTGTGCTGACAGAGCAGACCAAAGCATCTATCATATGAGTGCAATTTTTAGTAGATACTTTAACCAGGTATTATTGTTGATGATCAGCCACCAGTGAAACTATACTGTGTTTTTTTTTCATGGGTAGGCAAATCTGCTGATAAATAGGATTTGGATAAAGGAATTTAGCCAAAGTTTCAGGCAGAGACAAGATGCATTAACTGAAATTGCACTTTTTTCTCTATATATGTGTATGTATGTTAGAATTCTGAACGTGCAGGGGATTTTTGCTTCTCTCTAAGCACAAAGCATATCTTAATTCCTGTCTTGGGATGCTTTCAGTTACATTTGACTTCTCTTTGCCAGTTAATGTGGTCAGAGTCATGACTGAGATTTTTTTTTCCCCTTGCTCAATGGCACTTTTGAGAAGTCATAACTTTTCCTATGCAAATGTCACTGATTAATGATTTTTGTTTTCTTCTTAGGAATGTTGGAATGGGTGCCTGCTCCATGTTTTCTCGTGTTGGTGGAATCATTGCTCCTTTCGTCCCTTCATTGGTTTGTCTGAACTTCTCACTGTTATGTATACTTTTGTTTTGTGGCTCTGTATCAGAGCCTTACAGAGGTGGGAATATTTTGGATAAATTATGTATATAAACTAAGATATGTAAATTGCATGTCTCAACAGTATCGTGGTAGGCCAAAGGCATTGTAATATAATCTGTGTGACTAGACAAAACCTCAAGATTTAGTTCAGAAGGTGTTTTAGCCTTGTAAGAATTTTGGGACTTAGCTAGTGGACTTCAGCAATATAGTAATTTCAGAATACCAAGGTGGTGATACCCAATTTTAAACCCTAAGAGAGCAATAGCAAAAAACCCCACATAGTTAAAAGATCTACTGTATCAAGATAAAGCATATGGGCTCAATAACTAATATTTCTGAGAATAAATTAGTTTTACCATCAGTGCACTTCATTCAATATCTGTGGATTATAATTATCAGCAAAGTGGTTTATCTTTGAATGAATGAAGATGATATGGAGACCTGATATACTGGCAAGGCTTTTGAGTGCAAACTTCACAGCAGTCTGTCAAGGCAAAGAAAAATTCTGAACAACGAAACATGGGGGTGATACCGTTATTTTCCTCAATGTTCATAGTCTTATGTGTATGCAGGTAAAAGAGTGTGCCGGTTTTTCACACAAGCTGCTTGCTGAGGTCAAGTGACAATTCCTTTAATGTGACAGATTTCATCTGGAATAACTTTTCTCTCTGCCATTTGCCATCTTGTTATGTCAGGCAGAGGGCTAGCAAAAGGGCAGATGAGCAGAATGAAACATTGGGTAGGTGAAAGTGTGAGCACCTCCAGGGTACAACAGACAAAGCCAAGACTGGTGCAGGTCTCCCAGGTAGATTTAATAGGCAGCTTTTATGTAGCAGTAGGGGCATCCGTTATGTTGTATCTAGCAGAGATTTGGCACTGCAGGACACACATCTTGGATTATCATGTTTGAAGGGTTTCCCTGAAAGTGAAAATAGCTCTGTTTGAATAACAAATAAACGTTGATTTGAGGAGAGATTTAAGTATTTGTGGTTTGGAATTTCTTCAACTATTTTAATGCATTTTCAGTATCTTTTATCTGGAGATCTTATAAAAAGGGTGGGAAAGGGAAAAGTTAATTGCTGAGATAAGAGATGAAATGTTGCTCTTGTATTTGATCATAGCCTGTGATCTCTCAGTTTAGATTTAGATTAGATTCTCAATTTAGAATTGTTCTTTACAAAGTGATGTTTTGAAACAAACAGCTAAACTCTTGCCTTTTTTAAATGAGCCTGCTTTACTGGTCATCTGAAAGTGAATGTACACATTTTGGAGCTATATTGTAGATGACTCATATTTTTGCACACACCTTTCCCCAGTGTAGTTTTGTTTGTAACAAGCCATGTGAAAACAGGGACAGGCATCAAAGGAGGAATATAAACATCGCTTAGGCTGTCAGGGGTGATGACAGGAAGGCCAAAGCTCAGTTGAAGCTAAAACTAGCAAGGAGCATGAATAGCGATTCCATCAGCTAAAGGAAATTTAGAGAAAATGTTTAGCCTGTTGTTGAATGGGATGGACATCCTATTGGTGGATGAGGTGGAGTAAGCTGAATACTTAACACTTTCACTTTAGTCTTCATAGGCAAAGCCCGACCCTAAGACTCCGTGCATATCAGCACAGTTAAGGAAACAGAGGGCCAGCAAACAGTGGAGGAGCAATAGGTTCAAGAACACTTAAAGCTGAAAGCTTTTCATTCCATAGGATTCCCTAAGAGGTGGTGAAAGAGCTGGCTGTGATAGCGAGGCAAGTGTCCATCATCTGTGATAAACCATTGCTGTAGAGAAAGGTCACTGATAACTGTGGGGGGAAAAGCTAATGCTATAAGTGTCTTTAAGATCAGAAAGTTGATCCAGAGAGTTACAGGCTGAGCAGCTTAAACTCAGTTTCTGGGAAGATCATGGGACATGACCTCTCAGAGTTTGTTTCTGAGCATGTGAAGGCCAAGAAGGTAATCGGGATCAGTGAACATGGATTTACTAAGGACAGTTCATTCTCAGCCAGTTTGATTTGATAGTCATCATTTTTATCACAGAAGGTAATATGGATGAGGAAAGGGAGGAGAGCAGGAAAGGCTTCTGTAAGGTTTTTGACACTCTCCCACAGTATTCTTGTTTGTAAGCTGAGGAAGTGTCCTAGATAAAAGCAATATTAGATTTGAATGTGGCATGGACCACTAGGCTCAAAGTGATAGTGACAGGCTCAGTATTTTGTGGCTGGTAACAAGTGGAAGATAAGACAGAATACATCCCCCTCATATTTTTAGAGGGTGCAAAATGAGGAGTGATTGACACACCAAATGGTAGATCTTGAGTCCAGTGGGACCTTTTAGGCCTACAGAAATCCCATGAAGACCAACAAGAAGAATAAATTCTGTTTCTGGTGTGGACTAATTACATGGTCAGTACAGGCAGGGAACCAACTGGCTGAGTAGCAGTCTTGCTGGAAGAGACCTGGGTATGACAATGAATGACAAGTTAAAAGGGAGCTAGCAGTGTCCTCTCATCACAAACAGGCAAACTTCACACTGAGCTACATGCGACCCAATTCAGTATGTGGCCTACAGATTAAGTTCACACCCAGTTCTCGAGGGATGTTGAAAAATCTGGGGAGGGTCCAGTGGAGGGTAACTAAGATGTTCAGGGGCCTAGAGCACACGGCTTCAGATGAAAGCTTGAGGGAATATTGCACCTTTGATCTTCCCAGCAGCGTGGAACAGTTCTGCAGGGGTCAATGGCCACAAGTTTTTGGCTGGGGGGTTAGATAGGAAATTTGGAAAATACTCTTTTTGAGAGGCTTAATGCAGCCCTGGAACAGTCTACTCGGAGGGGAGAATCTCCATCCTTGGAGTTTTTTCAATACTTGGTTACACAAAGCTATGATTGACTTGGTCTAGTGTTGGCTGTAGTTGTGCTTAGAATAGCCTAAGATGACCTCAAGAGATCTCTTCTGACCAGCATGTCTGTGATTCTCTGATATATCTTCCCTACTACAAAGTGATGTTGCATTTGTTAAAAAGTACATATGTTATGGACAAGAATTGAGTATAAATTCAGCAGGCATTTCTTTTAAAGTCAATCCCAAAATCTGTGTGCATCTAATAGTATTGTTAAGATACAATTGACAATATTGGTTAAAAAAACAGTAGGATTGGCAACTTTTATGCTAAATATGAACACAAACACTTGCCAGATAGAATGGTTGTAAAGGTTAAGTGCTTTAATATGCAGTATGAACTAGAGGGAATCAATCTCAACCTAACTCTCTGTTCTTTTTTCCAGAAATCTGTACAGTGGTCTCTGCCTTACATTGTGTTTGGAGCAACTGGTCTTTTGTCTGGGCTCTTAAGTTTATTGTTGCCAGAAACCTTAAACAGCCCTTTGCTGGAAACTATTTCAGACCTGCAGGTATGCTCGTACTGGAGGCTGGGTGATGAAGCCATGTCATTGCAAGCCCTGGATGGCTCACAGGTATATTCATTTTTTTTTCCTAGTACTCTTCTGTTGTGTTTATTTCAGCTGTCAGCTTGAACATGCCACTCTAAATAGATTAGGATAGTGATTCTTGGCCTGTGGAGGATAGGCCCCAAGGAGATACAGAGGATAGTTTAGTAACTGTACCATCATGTCTGAAATGCTGTCTGGAAGTGCAGGCTGAAACATAGCAGGTTAATTCATCCCTTCAAGGCCAAAAGCTTACAGTCCTTTCCTTTGGCATAAAGGACTCGGTGGTGTCTGTGCCTCTCTAATCTCTGAGACAGATTGCTGCAGCATGCTTCATGCAAAGCTGGCCATTGAAGTTTCAGAAGCCTTAGATGTTAAAGAAAACAAAAGCGTGTTTGTGAAGGGCTGTTCTCAAAGGCAGCACACTATACTTCTGCCCTGACCTGCACTGGCTGTTCTGCAGTGTTAGGTCTATCCTAGAGAGTCTTTAAATAGGTTAAAGCTAGACTAACCTCTGAGATGTGTCCTGCTGTTGATTCTGGGAAATGAGATTCATTGAAAACATTGGAACTACAAAACTCCCAGGCATAAGCATAAATAAAATTGGCAGCAGGATGTTTTTCAGTGAGGTTTCCTTGAATGTTGGTTTTTCATATCACTTTATACTTCATTTTGTCAAACTTCTGGACACCTCTTGAGGTGTGTACATCTTCCAGTCATGTGGAGGTTTTCTTAAATGGCTGCTCCTCTGTGAATAGAGTGGGATTAGAGAGAAGTACTAGAAAGCTGGAAGTGGGTGTTTAAATTTGGGTAAAGTTTTAATGTTTAAATCCTGGTCTCAAAATTTTAAGTATTGATGGACTAATAAAAATTAAGTGGTCAGAAGACTTGAAGGGCAACTCATAACAAAATATTAGTTGTCCCATTAGGCTGAGATGACAGGATCCTTATAACACCTTTTACTTCCATTTGATTTTTGGTCAAGCAGTCTGAGACTCACAGGTAGTCATAAAATTATTGTCACAGAAATTGGGAGGCAGAGTAACATTTATTTCTAGAATGAGAACAGTTGCTTCCTTTCAAAGGCTTCAACATGTTGCCTTGTTTACCAATTTTAGCCGTAATAATTCTTGACAGGACAGCACAGTTTAGTGACAAAAGCACCCTTGAAAGCTTGAAAGAGCCAGCCCTGTAACAATTAATTTTATACTTTAGCTAATTTACATGCACATTTTATAAACATTTTTAACCATACTGGTTAATGTGTTATGGCACCACATTCTTGCTGGCTACACAAATCCATCATATACATTTACATCAAGTTTACACCAGCTGTTATTTTGGTAATTACATCGTTATTACATCTTAACTGTGCAGATGGCTTACTAACAAAAAACAACTCTAGCAAACAGTGCAGGTGATACAACTTAGAGGGGGGAAGTCACATTTTTATTTTCCTTTCTAACCAAGTAAGGTCCGTATTGCCCTTTGGGGTGACAAGTATTGTCTGTCTGTCAGTATTTGCACAACTTGGTTCACTTATGTTAAGCAGTCTTCTCAGGTTTAAATCTTCCCTGCTTGCACTTCTGCAGGCTTCTTAAAAATCCCAACCTGTGGAACAGGATCCACAAAAAAGGGAGAAAGAAAAAAGAGAACATTCTTCAGGAACACTCTCCTAGATAGATTAGAATTATTGAATCCAAATGAAAAAAGTCGTTGGTTCAGGCCTGAAGTAATCCTGTAACTTCAGTGAAGTTATATCTGGAATGTCTGACACATTAGGGATTTATTTTAAAGCTCACAAAGAAAGCGCTGATAAAGTGGAAAGCTGTTAAACATTAACCCTATTTGACAAGGCCATGGAGAGGTCTTATGAAGCTGCTGAAAGAAAGATGTAGAATTTATTTGGCATACCCTGAATTTCCCCTGTGGAATCCATTGTCCTTTTGTACCACTTTCAGGATAACATGCATTCTTGTTGCCCAGAATGGAGGTTTTGTCCCTGTTAGCATACATGAATGTGATATTCAAGTTGGACAGCATCCAGTGATAGCCTGACTTGCTTCAAATAATTTTAGAAATCCAGAAAAAAGTATAACATGATTCCCTTTATATCTTCTGACAGGTCTTAGTGCTCAAACTGTTTGAAATTCCTTTGCAGTTAACGCACATTGCTGTAGCAAAACTCCTCTGAAGACAGATCTAAAGCTACAGATTTTGCTTGCATGGTACTGTCAGTCAGGAACATGATTTCCATTTCTCTATTTTTCACCCGCTTTCTCGCCCTTCTTTGCATATAACTAGGCAGGCAGAAGTCTTAGGGTAGGTGCAAGCATACTGGAAAAAATTCCTAAATACTCAAACTAGATGGAGTTTATACTAATATTTTTAACTGGAATAATTTGTATCAGTTCCATGGAAAAATGCTACACTGAATAAAAATCAATTGGCTGTAATAGCTGATTTTAGTTTGGGTATATGATATAAATTAGGTTGTTAAAAGGACTCTGGCTGGACTAGGTATGCCTATAATAGGGAGTCTACTTTCTGAACATATGAAGTGGAAATGTTTTTTCCCTTTTCCATAACACCTTTAGTTAGTATTGCAGGGGGATCTTTTTAACTAAACTTGCATAGGAAAATGCCCGTGCTTCACATGGAGAAGCAATAATTCAGGATGGAGAAGCTTTTACCTAATCAAGTAATCTGTGTGTTCTGAGCCTCTATTTCCAGTAGCTTACCACAGAGTAGGGACCTTAGACTTAAATTAAGAAAGCTGAGTAGATTATCACTTCAGAACCATTCTAGCCAATCTCTCTCCTGCATGTATTCTCTAGTGTACTGATGGAGCAGAGAAAGTCCATCTACTACAAGCCCATCTCTTCTAAAGAGATTTTGAAGAACCAAGGACACCAAGAAATCTTAATTCACATAATGTCTTTTTCAAAGTTTTAATACAGTGATTTGACCTATCTTTTCATACTTTTTCTCTACTAGCATTCCAACAGAGGTGTAATGGTTCATGCTAATATATTTTGAGATTGATTTAGTGGCTTCTGCACTAACCAATGACTTCATTTTTGTTTCTAGTCTGGAGACAAAGACAGTTCTGCAGGGAGTGGAAGTGAAGATGAGGAGTTTTATGATGCTGATGAAGAGACTCATATGATCAAGTAATGAAAAGAAGAAACACTGGCCTATTTTATGCCTTTTCTTACTTGTCCAGTCAGTCCAGCTGTAAGAGGAGTACTGGGGACCTCGCCTGTCAGGGAATGTAATTGGGCAAATGCCTGTGGTTTTCCTGACTAGGACAGGGGTTTGAGTACTGTTCAGACTAATTATACCACTGATGCTCTCCATACAAGACAGCTGTTCAAATTCTTGTGGTTCAGAATGACAGTACACGGACCACATTTGAAACCAGGTGACACAGCAGGAGTGGGATCATGTATTTCTGAAGCCTAGGAAATTACCTAGGCTTAGACAGATTTGGTCAGATCAACCGTGCACACGTTTGCATTTTATTTTCAAGGTGGTTGATTTTGATTTGGTATAAATTGGTAAACTGGAAAACATCCACTTTTTTCTGTAGAGTGAAAGTGATCACAGAATGTGCTCTGTGCTACTCCAATGGGAACAAATTCCTGAAATTGTATGTTAAGATGGCTTCTGCATATTGAATAGGGGAGAGGCTACTATGAACATAAGGTTTCTCTGCACACACACCTGTATAGAGTTACAGGGTGCAGCTGGTTAGTCATGAGCTGTGCATTAACTCAGTGATAATGGAGGGCCAGGAGGAAGGACTACAGAAAAGAGCAACCACAAAGCCTGCAGACATAAAGGACAGTACTGATTTTTTTTTTCCTTCTTTTCATCCACCAAGCATTTTCTTGGGATATCTTATGCATACGTCTGCCACGTGTTCCCCACATCTCAGCACTGCTGTTTATAGCTTTGCCTACTTTTACCTTGTCCTCACTTTGCCATAAATATTGGAGCTCAGCAACTTCTCTGTGCAGTGAAATAATTCTGTGAAGGATATAATTTCATGGGTGGGACATAGGTGAGGTATTTATCACATGCTGTGTGTGTTAGGTCCACAAAAATGAGCTATATATTCTATCTGTGTCTTTATTTCTGGAAGAAACTTAACTCTGAAGTGGTAAGAGGAACTATGGGTTGCTGTTACATTTTGGCAATTATTTCCAGGAAGCTGCTAGTATTTATTTAAAATTCTTGTATGTAGATAAAGTTCTCATTTTTGAAAAAGGGCAGACCTCTGAGACAGCATTTGGTTACTTGACATTGTTTCTTAACCAGGTCCTTGCTCAAGCAAACTTTCTGTAAGTGCTTCATTAGAGGTATATGGAATCTTGAAATATGAAACATGAACATTTGAAATGTTCCAACTACAAGATGAGGCCTTACAGGGATTCTGTTTTCTTGATTACATTGTCATCTTCATCCCCTAACCTGTGGCTTTCTATTTATTAGGGTTGATTTCTGTAAAATGTTTGTTAGTCTTTATACTTGGAGTTCCCAGTGAAGTGCAACACCAGTAGCAGCAAGTATATTGTCAGGGTCGCTAGCCATTTTTGTGGATGTTAGACTAAACTGTATTAAAAAAGAAAAAATTGAAAAGCTGACTGCTGCATATTTTCTGGTTAAACTGGGAAGCTCCTTTACTCTGCAAGGAAGTGAAAGTAAACAGCATCTGAAGTTTGCGGCTAGCTGCTTGAACTTTGTTCACTGGGAACTGAATGCTGAGCAAAGTGCAACTACCCTGGTTGGTGTGGAGGGCAGCCCAGAGACTGCAGATTCATGCATGCAGTACTCCCACTTGGCCTCAGCTTGATCCAGGCATTGATTGTGAGCAAAGTTGGGAACTTCAGTCCCTATGGACAATGTGTCAGTATTGTTGTGACTTTTGCCTATGTTATGAGCTTTGCTAGAAAAGCATGCTGCCAAGACCCAACAGGTTTTTTAGGTGTTTGCTGCCTCTGTCCCTCTTTGGACGGTAGGTGGAGTAAGTCACCTGAGAGGCAAACTGGAACTGTTAGCCTTCCTCCCTCCATAGTTTTACCGGCATTATCTGCTACTGGCAACCCTGGTCATGCCATGGGACACCTCAACATAATTTTCATTAGAACAGTAGGATGCTGTAATGGTTCAGGTGGAGGAGATTACTCTCTGGCAGACCTGAGCTGGATTTTGTGACAGTCCTCAACTTATAATTAAACTTACCTCTCCATTCATGCACTTCTACATCATAAGTATACGTTTGTAAAATTGCAAAAACAAGAGTGAAGAAAACATCAGCAATTTTTTTCCATAAAAGTTGCTGCTATTTTTTATCCTTAAATCTGTCGTGTTTGCACCTTTGGAATTTTAAAGTGCAGCATCTTTTTGTGTCAACTATAGGAACTCTCTATTGCTACTTTCCCTGGCCAGTTAATTCAGAAGCTTTATAGGAGAGAATCCCTTCAGAAGGAGCTCAGCAATGTAGTATCAGGCTTCTTACAATTGTTTGCTCTCCCCCTTTGTGTTCTGAAGTCCACATCTGTTAGGTACATTCAGTTTCTTTTTAGAGAGGTTTGTTTTATAAGAACTGGCCTTCTGGTGGAGAAACCTGTAGGATCACTCTTTTCTTACCCATAGAGTGTAATGCTTTATAATATTGAGATACTTGTGCTATATGTAGCATTCACTGGGGAGAGATGCTGCACAGTGTTTTATACCCTATGTGGTCAGCATTTTCTGTATCTAGATGGAGCATTATTGCTAAGCAGAAGTTCTTCAGTTGAACAGTGCCTGCTGTTATGGGTCTCGCAACCATGTTATTTGAAAGCCCAAGTCAGAAGGTCAGAGAGAACTTGTGACTTTGAAATTATATATAAGCAGTCTGTGTAGGCCCAATTAGTAAATTTGTGTTTGGGCAGTAAGTTTGCCCTGCGGAGCTACTGGAGAGCAGAGGCTGATACAGCACTAGCGATATCACAGTTTATGACATTGTAATGCTAAGAGTCCAAGACCCAATATCCTTGCTATAGTTGAGTGAAGTACGACAACCTTACCCCACATTTTTTGCTTGAGTAGCTTTGTATACTAAGCAGCTGTTAGCTGTGTCTTTGTGTTGTACAGGCACTAGGATACCTGCCCCCAAGATGGGAATTCCTTTGGTTTTGTAGTGCTCATTTTTTTTCAACCAGCTCACTTAGAGGGACTATACTAGAGATGAGAAGCTTTCCCATGGTGCTGATTAGTCAGATCTTAGTACTGTCTCAGGTGAGGTATGTTTGGGATTCTGCTATCTGGGGACCTCACAAGTGATGCTTGAATATAGCTAGGAGTGAAGAAGAGTGACAGGTCATGTGAGACAGCATGGAGGAGAACTAGCTGGAGGGAGTCAAAAGAACGGAGGATTCAACAGAAACACTTTAGGGCAAGGGTAACTGAAAACACAAGATAATAGCCATTGGGTGGAAACACCCTTCTTGCTGCTTGTGTTGACTTGAAGTTTCTCCTTTCAGAGCTAGCATTGGTTCCAGGATGTTCTATTGGGGACACCAGTTTCATCATTTCCTTTTTAATGTCAACTTTGTTCAGTTCTACTACTTTAGTGATGAAGCATTTCTTTTGATCAGTATAAAATGTGGCACACTTCAGTTTTTCTTTTGGACTCAGCTTTTCTATGAAATGGCATGTTGCTAAAATCATTAAAATTTCTAAAGCCCTCTTTTGGAGAATGCTGTAGAATTGGTCATCGCTTTATTTGCCAGCTTCCCTTTAGAAAGATAGGAAGATTAGAGTTATTTGGTGTGTTTTTGTCACATAACTTCTGAAGTGGTACTTCAGGATTTTACTACCTGGCTATTTTTGATAGGCTGAAGAGAATAGTATAGGGAAGTGATTTGACAAGTTTATTTTTTTCAGCTGCTTCCCCTGAAAACAAAGCTAGTGCTCTTCATTTAGGGATTGGGAAAGTGCTGTTTGGAGGCTCCCTGACATGCTAGAAACTTAGAAGCTCTGTGTTAAAGGAGGGCCACAGGTGACTCGGTGTTCAGGTCAGGGTGCTGAGTGAAGAACATGTCCACATCTCTCCAGAGACACCTGATTAACATGGAGCAGGCTGTAGTTAGTTGCCACCTTTGTTGCAGTCAAGGCTTTAAGGATTGCAGCCACGTGCTCCTCTCCTCCCAGTGCACCATCCATGCCAGGGTTTCTGGACTGTGTAGATGTACTGAGGTTAGCAGAATATCCTTTGCAGAACCATGGGTAATGCAGTTGAGCTGTAGGTTTTCCAGCCTATTTCACCTAAGCATATAAAAGCAGTTCGCAAGAGAATGTTTTTGTTGTACTGAGGAAAAGGGGAAAGTGAGGAACAAACTTACTTTTCCTAGAGTGTGTTAATGAAAACATTTGAGCTAAAACTCTTGTTCCCAAGTCTTCTGCATAACCATTGAATGCAGACTTGGTTAGTATTTTGTTTTAGCTGAAGGATGGTGTGCTATGTATACCTTTTCTCACCCTGTTAGAGCTTTTTTGATTATGCTCTTTGACACAGCTGAATCTAGGCATCTGTGCATGCAAGTTGTGAGCCTTGCAGTAAATACATCAGAAAAGCCCAAGAGTGGTGCTGTCATTTGATGGTGGAAGTTAGTCTGGCCTGACACACAATGCCTGTGTCAGAAATGTCTATATGCAGCTGTTTACCAAATGGGAGACTTAGAGTATAGTTATATTCTGAGTCTCATTGCTTGTATCTTACTACAAGAGGTATTAAGTGGAAGAAAGATACCTACGTAAGAAAACCTCTGACAGATCTAAATGTAGAATTGGAGGGTGAACAAATTTATACAGAATTTTTCCATGCTATGTATTTTTAATGCCTTGTCCAGTTTATGGTAGCCTTCAGATTTTCCAGATGCTACTGTTATTTAAGCCTAATAGAGCTGGGTAAAACTTTCACCCTGACAGTCTGAATTTACTGAACTCTTTCATCTTATTTTTGGTACTACTTGTTGTTTCTGTCATTCTGAAAAAAGCTCCAGTATTGCCTAATGGGGAGCAGATTTTTCTGTTCTAATTTGAAGTGCCTGTTTTATGAAAGTCATCTTTAATTTCCTCAGCTGACTTGATATGGGACTGTGTGTAAAGTAACATCATAGAATTGGATTATATAAGTGCCAAAGGCAGTTTTTGCTGGAAAGCAATGGTCCAAAACTAGTTCTAGCTGCATTCATTTGGAATTCTTCTATGCAACCTGCTAAAACTGGTATTTACAAGCATCTCCGGAGCTTTAGGAGACAGTTACCTTTGTTTGCTTGTCTTTCATTGGTCAGTTCACTTAAGTAGCTTTTGTTTCTGAGAAACCAAAGAAATTAAATAAAGGATTTAAGATAAAGCATAGGTTTTGTAGAACATGCAGAATTCATACCATGTAGCCATTACAGAGAAATCTGCAGAGCCTGTTTGCTTCTGCGTTGCAAATGTCAAAGCTTACTCTAAGACTGATAAAACCTGATTAAAAACTGCACATCGGAATTTGTTAGTTCATTCATCAGCCTTACAAATTAGCATTACTAATAACAGCTTGCCTGGAGCTTCATAGGATCTAGCAGATTTCTATAAAATACAAAGTCTCTTTGAGGCATTGCTAAATAATAATGTCTAGAGTTTAAGTCCCTATTACAACTAAAATTCACTGCAAGTCAGCCCTATCGTGGCTGCTTGTTTGCCAGTAAATAGGCAGGTGGCTAAAAGTTTGTGCAGCAAGAGCTGGCTGCCCCCAGAAGAATGATTTAAAAGAAATAATCTGCTTTCTCCAGTGTGTATGCAGAATGAAGCAGGACCATGGGGTGTCAGGGTCCTCTCATATACAGCAAGCTTATGGAATGGAGTATGTTTTAATAAGTACTTGCCCACTCTCATTTACAAAAGGTTTGTAGAGGAAACAGGTCTTTAGCATGCATGTTACTGCTTCCCACCAACACATCTGAGGTGCTCATATTATACCTACTTTATCAGGAGGCAGGAAAAAAGTATGGCAATAAGAAAACCTTTGCTAATATTGAAAGTTATATTTAAAGATGTCCCATGAGAGGTGTCTGGCACATCTATGTTCAAACAAAATGTTTTTAAATGATGGAAACTTGATGGGGAGACAGGCATTTCTGATGTTACTTTGTAGAAAAAAAAAATCAGTTGCAGACACTGAAAATTGTTATAGAGCAGACAACTGCTGGGTGACTTGTAATAAAAGAATTTATTGTGGTTGCTGTGATTTCAAGTATGCCTCTAAAAGACTGGTTTTGAGTATTTGATCCTTGTCACTCCCCAAAGCCTAACCCAAATTTTATTTTATTCTTGTTACAATTTGAGTAAGTCATGTAGAAATTGGAAGTATATTTTTCATATGGGTACTTTTATTGCACTACCTTTCCTTCCTGAATCTAATAATACTTTGATTTTTAAGCTACCTCTTTATGTTGAGCTTTTTTGTCAATGTTGTATTTAATTGATTTTTTAAGAAACTAGAAAATATTTCCTCTTTTTATTTATGTGGGAATCCATGACTTAAAGACTACAAGTCCTTCTTCTGTTTAAAGTTTTTCTTAAAGGCCTTTTAGTTAAAAGAATTAAGCTTTTGAAGGAACAGAATAATTATACACTTAGAACATGGGTTCTCCTGTGTGTATGGTTTGCTTTAGAAGGGCCAGAAAGCCCTTAATTTTATACTAACCTCAGTTGAGGACATGACTTTTTGGGGGCAATAAAAAGTTTTGAGTTTGGGAGTTTTAATCAATTTAATTTATTGTGAATTAAAGAGCTTTTCGTTACTGGTTTTGGTATTGAAAGAAAAAAAAAAAAAAACACTTAAGGAAAACACCACTGTTTTCTTCCAGACACTACTTTTCCTTCTCCCCCCCCCATGCCATCCCCCACCCCACGGTGGTTTCCAGTTCCTTGGCTGCATGTTATGCTCAGTCCCTTCAGCAAGGCAACAGGCAGCACAGGAGACGGGGATCAGTCTGTTGTGCTTGCTGTTCTTTCACTGCTCCTTGTTTCTTACTCAGCTGCTATTGTGTGGGTTTCTTCACAAGCCACAGTCCCTTTAGAGTTGTAGCTCCCTCTGAGTCTACTCTCAGCCTCTGCTCAGGCTATGATTTTCCTTTGGCATTTATCCTCCTCAGCTGTCTCTCCTTTCTGTTCCTCTTGTGCTGGCATAGTCTTACCCTTTTTTACTCCTACTGCTATAGCACTGTAATCTTTTTCTTGGCATTTACTGCCCTTTCTTAAACATGCTTTTGCAGAAGTGCCAGAAGCTCCTCTGACTCTGTTGGAGTGCAGTGGGTCAGTGCCCACTGTGCCCAAGAGGCAAGGGGCACTAACTGAAACACAGGAGGATCCATCTGAACATAGGGAAGCACTTTTTTTACTGTGAGGGTGACCGAGCACTGGCACGGGTTGCCTGGGGAGGTTGTGGAGTCTCTGTGTGGAGATATTTAGAAGCTATCTGGACATAGTCCTAGGCAGCCTGCTTTAGTAGATGGCCCTGCTTGATCAGGGGTGTTAGACCAGGTGACGTCCAGAGGTCCCTTCCAACCTCAGCCATTCTGTGATTTTTGTGCTGCCTGTTGCTGAGCTGGCTGGGACCAGCACAGGGCAGTCCCTGGCCTCTTCCCACACAAGACACCCTGCAGCCCCCTCACTACCAAAACCCTGACAGTTATGCTCAATAAATGACTGTACAGGGTTTTCTTGCAAATCAAGTCCTTACAGTTTGGGCTGACAGTTTTTTGTGACTGGTAGTTGGTACTGTATTCCCTTTCTATGTTACTGTTGTCTTAGGTCAAGTAAATGAAACTCCTAAGGATATAATCAGACATTTATAGCCAAGTTCGGTGTCTGGTTACATTTGCATCCCTGCTGATTTCAGAAGGCAGAACTTAGATCTCCACTTGACCAGAGGAGCAGCCAAAGGGGTAAACTACTTTCTGCTCAACTCTTCATCATGAAAACAAATCTTTGTATAGTCTCCATATCCTGTAGACTTTGTGTTGTTTCCTCATGCCAGTTTAATTTGAACCAACAGTTAAAAGTCCTTGCCAGTTGAGAGTTGAGTAACAGGAAAGTGGGAATAGGGGGGAATAGATTCACTGCTTCAAACAAAAATCAAGTTGTATATAGCTGGTGTGTGTATTTTTAAATATTAATTTGGATTACTTGAGTACTGTTATGAGCCTTCCCACGTTAAAATGAGGACCGACACATTTCAGGAGTACTTTCTCTTCTCTAACTGTATTAGTGTGCTGTTAACTCAGAGTTGTACTGCTGAAAAGTCTGTTTTTAGAATACTTGATCTGAGAAGTCACAACTAAAGACAGCATAAGCTTTTCCACAATAGACCTTTTATGGTGGTGTATTCATATGTTCTGTGAACAGCTGTTGGAACCATCTTTTTAAGATGTTCTCTGCCATAGGTGAGGGGCCATAACAAATGTTGAAATATTCAGAATAATTGCACTTACCTATTCTGTTTTCTTAATGTATTTCCTATGCATACTGCCTTACCTGTATGTACCGTACTTCACTGGAGGTACAAAAGGTAAATGTCAGGTTCTTAATTTATAAAATGTAAATTACTTTTAAAAATAATTGTCTAATACTACATATTTTCCAGTGATATCTGTCTTCTAAGAGAAGGTGATGGTGGTGTAAGCCCAGGTGGATTTAGTCAAAAGTTCATATTGTGGTCTTTACATTCTCACTTAATTTCTGAATGATTTTGATCATTTTAAATATATTTTTTTCTTTTAAGATTTTCATAGAGGCTAACCTATGTTAGTAAGCTAACTTTTAGGTGATTTGTAACAGCTCTGATACTGCCTCTGGCTCATACAGTTCATATAATGTCTTTAACTTATTTTGTGCCTTTTATTCCCCTGACACAAAATCTCTCAATAAAAACAAGCTCTTTTGCAACACTGCAAACCTGATTTTTTTACTTGCTTGACCCTTTGTTTTGTTTTCTGGAGGGGGCTGAAGCTCTCATAATAGAATGGATATTTATAACAGACTCTGCAGAAGAAAATTGACAAGGTGGAAAGCAGGTCATTTTGGAATGGCAGTGCTACAAAGCGCCTGGGAAACTGGGACTGTCAGTACTAATCAATACATTCCACCATATCTATCACAAATCATTTCTAACAAAAACTGGCACCAGTGGAATGTGAGAATCAATTTACTACTGGCTTCAGTTGTGCTGATTGATGTTGAAAGACTGGAAACACTTTGGGGGGTTTAGCATAGCAAAATGTCTGTGGTGGTGTTACTAACATTTTTACTGGGGGAGTTCCCACAAATGCTAGTTGGCACTTAACACCCCTTCTTTAAAGTGCTGTGCAAATGCACAAAACCATAGTCCCTGTCCTCAGGGCTTCTGCCTAAACATCTTGGCAGGGAATGTCAGAATTTGAACATTTGTCTTCATTACCTGGAAATGAGGTGATAAGTAGCTTGACCGAATTTCCTGTCCCCTGTGTAGTGACAAAGAAAATACTGTCTGAATCTTAAAAAAAAAAGTGACTGTGGGAAATAGGGATCAGTGCTCTATTTTAAACTGCTGGGTACCACAGCTTTCATACCTCTGTATATGCTTCAAAGAAAAAAAAAAATATAAAGATTCTCCTTGAATAGCTAGTCCTTTGAGCAGATGCCAAAGCACTTCATCTATCAGTATTTTAAAGTGTACATACTAAAGATGACAGGTGGTCTACATGACAGGTAATATTACCAGACCTTGTGTTATGTTGTGTTTTACTCTTCCCCAACATGGAGCTAAGACCAATAATCTAGCCAGACTCCCCTGTTCACGCTTCCTGGGCACAGACCACTGCAAAAGCTGTCCTTTGCTCTTTTATTGCTTATTGCAAAAGAAAAATGCAACCATCTTAAGTACCTTTTCTGGTTAATGTGTCTCATGCCTTCTAGACTCTCCTGAAGCTTTAAACAAGGTATTTTGAAGTCTTTGGAACTTCAAGTGTTTTCATGAGCAGCCTTTCTAGAATGAGTAATTAGAACATATGAAGCATACACGAGCATCCAAAATCACTTGTGTTGTTCATCCCTTGATCTACAGTTGCCAGACAAAGGCCATCTTTTGGTCTTGTTATTTCTGATTCTTGTGAGCCTTACTTTTATTTCTGGTACTTGAGATACTTAGGATTTTACTTTAGTTTTCACTTTTGCTGCTGTTTCACCATGAGGTGGTGATTGAAGGCCCAGTTTTTCAGATGTGTCTAGTTAGGTGCTCAGCATAGTCCCACCCATAGCCATCCAAATTTGTTGTTCCCTTCTCTCTAATATATTTCAGCTACATGCTGCAGGGGACTACTGGCCTGAAAGACTTCATTGGTTGTCATCTACATGAAGATAAGGAGTGAGCAGCCACTGGGTATGGCAGTATGATCTGCCATACGCAAGGGCTGATTTACATTGACGCACCTTTCTTTTGAAACTGTGTTAACTTGGGCTGCTCTTAAAAGCAGCTTTGCTTGCCTGTGCTTTGTCTGGGAACTGGCTGTGTCTTGCTGTAACTGGAGCCTGTTTGACTACCAAGCCATTGCGTTGTACTCTTTGTTGGGCCAAGATAAGGGAAAATGGGGTGAGAGACCAAGAATGGGGGAAGGGGCCACAAATTACATATGGGAAGGACTGTGGTTCACATGGCTGCGAGATTTTTTTAAATTTTTTTTTAGTCAGTGTAGCTCTAACCTTTACTGACAGCAGAAGCATCACAATAAAGCAATTTTTCACAGTGACAAGAGGAAGACGCTTCTGGAAGTCATCAAATGGGAGGTGTGGAACTAAAGAACCATCCCTTGAAAGCAGGTACATTTTGAGAAACGTGCTTATCCCCTGCCAATAACAGCCAGTACTGGTGTTGAGATAGCAGTAGTAAGTGTTGCCTACCAGCTGCCAAGCAACAATCGGGCAAAATTACTCAGTTCTTCCAAACCGCACCAGGCTCACATTTAACTAAAGTTACCTTACTTCTACTGGACTCAGACTATTTCCAAGCAGTGCACTTCTGGGAGAGACTCAACTCTGCCTTTTCCAGCGTTGTCATTTTGCATCTTGTTGGTTATACAGCAACAAGACAAATACTTGTGGTCAAATTCTCTGTGTCTTGGTGAATAAAGGTCTCTAATCCTGATCTCTTACTTATTTAAGAGCACCTTCAATGAACAATCCTTGCTGCAGGGAGGAGGGGAGAACCTCAACTTATTGACCAAACTTGGTAACACCTGGTAATATAATGTCATACTTGGAAAAGTGGTTCTTGGGTGACTTATTATTGCCATTTCTTTTTCTAGTAAAGATGACAAAGATGCAACTGATCAGATTTACCTCCATCTTGGGGAGGGAGGAGGTAATATGCACCAGAAAAATTGTAGCATTCTGTTTGATCTCATTTTCCCTTCCACACTTCTGCTACTGAAAGGTAGCTAAGATATGACAATCCTGCAATCTGTTCTGCAGCTAAAAGTAGACAATTTTGTTCATTTCTCTGCACTTTGTATAATCCATGCAGTAGCTTGGCAAAACTACAATGGGGAATGTTGTGAGGACTCATTGAAGGGAAGGCTGACTGATCCATGCAGATGGGATTACTTGGAAGTTTGCAAGTTCAGAAAGAAAAATCTAGTTCAGCTTTATTTTGGTTTAGCTATGGTTTGAGCCATGGACCAGACCCCAAAGCTGGAGTGCTCTAATGTGGAGAGGTGGGTTTTTTTGGGTCGTGTTTTTTTTTTTTTTTAGGATTGTTGTTAGCTCTCGGATGCTGCATCTTGCAGTATGAGACTCCTGATCTCTAACCTGTCTCCCAGCTGCTGTGCTTACCAGCCATGCCAGGACAAGGTGATGCCTTTGCTAATGTCAGGGTGGAGCTGTCTGCTGGGTGCGCTTAACGTAAGCAGAGAAACAAGCATAAGCAGCATGCAGGCGCTTTGTGCAAGTAAAAACCACTGATAAAGGAAGTTGTTCAGTGTAGGGTAGTTCCTCTCTTGATCAACTGCTGCTTCTTCCAAGAGCTCCTGCAAAGCTTTGTCACCTCCCAAAGCTATTAGTAGCACCTGGATTTGGTAGAAATCCTCTACCTCGTTTTGGATGGTGGGTGCACCAAATAGTAGAGACTACCTCTGCACAAGTCCTAGCAATTGACTGACAGTTTCTCCCTCTTCCTCAAATATGAGCTGCTATCTTCCAAACTCTAGGCTCAAGTAAGAGTAGAAGCTGTTAGAGGAAGTATTCTGTCTACAGTTACATCAAGGAGCCAAACGCGGCTAAGTGCAGAGCTCCCTTGTGTGACAGGAGGGCAGTGGGGGCTCCATCCTTCAGCATGCCTGTGCTGCCCTTTGTGAAGATCTGCCCTGCCAGCTTGAGCCTGCAATGCTGCATTTTTTTTTTTTTTTTTACGGTGCTGGTTTCCTGCTCTGCCGTCACCCTTGTTTTTCTGTAATAGTGGAAGTGGCTACTTGTACTTCACATGCTATTTTTTTCCCTCCGATTTTAAACCTGCATCAAGGCACCTCACCAGCTGTGTTGCATATCCTGACCCATGGATATGTTAGCAGTGGGTACCAAATACCCACCCTGCTGTATATCAGTTCTTAAATAGCAGCGGAAGTCTTGTGCTTGCAGAGGCCCTATTCTGTTTGGCTCAAGCTCTCTTTCTGATTTGTTTGATATTCACTTTGAAATGTTTGATTAACACCTTCTTAAAGGAAGTGGAGAAAAATCCTTTCAAGCCTCTGGAAGCCCTGTCAATGCGTGCACTACCAATGCAGTGATTAGGACAGAACCTTTGAATACTACAGCTGAAATGGGCACCGGCTCTGGGTAAGTCACTTTTTCTCACCAAAGTTTGTTGCTTTCTTGAACCCTCTGCCCCCACTCCTGTCTATAAAATGGAGGTAGCGTGAGTTCACCAGATCACGGGTTATGTTCAATTAGTGTTTATAATGATGATGCTGGGCATGGTGTATCTCTCTTGGCATGAAGATGTCATAGAGAAACTGAAAATTCCTAGGAAATTTATTTTTAATGCTTTGATCGTTGCATGGTACCTAGGCAGGGTGAGCTTTTGGGATGGCATGGCTTTCAGAAACAGTATATACAAGGGCAGGAGAAAGCTGTGCTTGCACAGTGGCCTTTTCTCAGGGATATTAGGTTGTTTGAATTGAGGGTCCATTATCTTCTCTAAAATTTTGAATTACAGCTGTGGCCATTTGGTCTCTTTCTCTGCTAGCCTTTGGTTTGTTCGAGAGCAGTGAATGGAGTAGAAGTGCACTCAGATGAGAGCTTTGTTGTCTCTGATAGCAGGAACGGGACTGAATGACCTTGTACTCCTATGAACGCTGTTGTGCTTCCTCTTCCCTTCTGACCCAAACTCAGCATGGTGGAGAAGCAGTCCTGCCCTCTCCTACCAGACGACTGGTAGCTTTATTCACCTTATTTCCCCTCCTAAATATGCACACACCCACCACGCACACACGAACACATGCACCCCTGCCCACCCTCCACTCCCTCCATGAAAGCCCAAGGAGCAAAGAGAAGGCTTGCTCCTTCATACACTAGCCTGTCCAAACAACTTGTTCTGCATATTCCCAGTGCTTTTATTCTGGGATTGTTTCTCCTCCCCCACTCCTGCTTTCAGTGCCCCAATCTGAACTTAACTAGTTCTAGCCCTAAATATCTACCCCGTGTCCTATCAGTGCCTGGAGCAGATGCAGCACAAATGATTGACCCTCTCCCTTTGGCAGTTTGGCTTTGACTGCACAAAACAGCCAATAAAGTGGAAAAGGCTGGGCAGCTGATTACGAGGATTAGCTTGAAGCTGTATAGTTTTATGGTCAAAGATAGAGGAGGAAGTGTTTGCTTGAAGAATGCAATTGCATTCCTCCTTCTTTCTCCTGCTGCCCGCTCTTGATGATAACAAGTTTTTAGAAGATGCCGACTAAAAGAATAGCATACGTATTTGCCAGACACAGCTTGGACTGGAGGCTGTTAGCTCATTTTCCAGTGACTGAAGCTGGAGTGTGTAGCAATGCAGGTCATGATCTGATCTGTCTAGAAATTCTCTGAAAAGACTTGACTGAAGCCTCTGTTGAGATTCTCTCTCAGACAAGGCTGGGTTCTCACTAGTTTGTGTGCGGAATCTCTTGATCTGCTTTGTGGTACCTATATCATACTTCTAAGAAAGAGCGCCTCTTTTCCCACTTCTGCTGGTGCTCTCATTCTTGTCTGTATAGTAATTATTCCCTCATGGCAATTGTTTCCCTCAGGGCCCTCGCACTATAGAGTCTCAATTCTCTCCTCCCCTCCTTTCTTCTCACCCAAAGCATGCAGTTGTCTGGACCTTTCCCTGTGCTTTTCTTGAGACACTTCTACGGGTGTACTGACAAAATCTTCCTTTACCCTGATTGCTTCTTCAGCTTCCCCTTTCTGTCCTCTCCTCAACGCCATGTTAGCCTCGGAACACGGTGCAGTGTCCAAGTTCATATATCCTAGGGATTGCCTATTAGTTGTAAGTTCGATATCTGTTATCTGTGTGTGAGGTGGCACAAGCTAAGAAGTTTGATCAGACAGCTTTCACAGTAGATCGGCCATACCACTAACCAAGATCGTATAAAACCACAGTTGTTTTAATGTGGTTCAGGCTCTTGCAGAATGTGGTTGTCCAGCCCTCTTCACTCTGGTTTTACTTTGTTTGTGGGGTTGGGGGGGGCACATTTGGTTTTTTTGGTTTGTTTGTTTGTTTTTTTTAATCTCACTCCCCTCCCATACAAATATATCTCCCAGCACTCAGAAGTAGCTCCCAAGGACCAGGCTCTTTGGGTCTAGAGACCCTTCTCAACTGCTTGCTGAAACTGACCCATTTGTTCTGCAATAATTATATTTTCATCAAGAGAAAGCAATAGATCTTATGGGTATGTAGCTGTCGTTGGCCTGTGAGATGAGACCTACTTTCTAGTTCTGGCTCCAATGAACACTTGTACGTTTTTTACCAGTCAGTCACTGGATGAAGCACATAAACAGGGATGCCAGTCTGAGTTTTCTCTCTCCCAAGTGAGTTTGTGTTGGAGTGACTATTCTCATTTAGCACTGGTGATTTATTCAATTTGCTTCAAACTGCTATAGACTCAAGCAATAAATTCTGAATCGGGTCAGTCTGAACACAACAGCAAAGTATAAAAATAATACCAGCTAACATTGTGCTTTGGAGGGCAGCCATGGAAAAAATACCAGCTCCTGGAAATGCTGTGGTCCAGTCTGATTCAGCTCCTCATATAGATGGAGCATCATTGCACGCATGTTCTTTGTTTTGGCTCTTGTAAATCACGGCTGTGGTCTGTCTGTCCCAGAGTTATCGTGCCTCTAGATTTAAAGTCCTTTTCTTGACAACTGGAAAAAATCAGTCTACCAAGAGCTGAGCAAACCTATGCTGAGATCAAAAATGAGGCAGCTTTTTCTCACCTGCCAAGACTTCCAGTGCTAAATGTTTTTTCCAGTTGCACTGTGCTCTGCCAAACATCATGTTTTCTCCAGATGCTGTTCTTCTGACCATGTGTTTAAATCAGTGAGAGCTTCTTGGTATTGAGTATTTCCTTTTTGGCATTCAGGCCATTTACCTAGGCATATAAATAAAAGTGCTGGAAGGCTCCTGTTTTGATGAATGTTGGCCACAGATAGTTTTTCAAGATGGTGAGATGTCCTGATTGAAACAATAGATCAGTGGTTGTAGTTTAGTGATGGATAAAACATAGTGATATGGAAAAAAAATATCCTTTGCAGATGCTTGGAAAAGGTCTAATGAAATGTTTTATGTTTAAATCATGATGCACTGAACTTGTACTCTTTCAGTGAACTTCCAGAGGACAATACATGGATTTAGAACTCAAAATGCAGTTTTCCTGCTCAACATCTCAGTCAGCTCTCCTGGGAGCCTCAGAGTTGATGCAGCCAGGGCTCCCAGGTTTCTGTCCCCCTGCCACCCTCTGAGCTGACCATTATGAACTTGGAAATTTCCAGACTCTCTGAACAGCTCACCGCACTGGGTGCCAGTGATCTTGGCAATACTAGAAGCCCTGCTATATGATTTGTGTTTGCTACCCAGAAGCTTGCTTCTTAACAACAGCTGGAAAACTGACTGGATTCTTGTGAATTAGCTAGTTGAAGCTGGTCAGTGGTGGGCAGCAGCACCATAATCTCAGCATTTTTCAGAATTTCCTGCATCCTCAGCTAGTGATAATGGAGTGATCACTTTCTTTGGCAATGCTATGCTGCAGCCTGAAAAGATTCAGATTGTAAATAATTTTGGATTTCCAAACTCTTCCCAGGTTGAGGGAACTTGTTTCTAGCAAAAGCTATCTGCCTTTTTCTGACATGGCTGGTCTGGCCGCAACTGGAAAAAAGATATCACGCTTGATAAACCACTGGACGTGATCCAATGCTATGCTTAGTTTGGAAAGGACATAAACCTTTAACTTACTTGATATGAAGTGCAGGCCCAAGGCTAATGTGAGAACGTGTGGCAGTGAGAACAAGCAGCGTAGGCATTTGGAGCATTTTTGAGCCTGCCAAGTATTGATCGGTGAGGGGTGGCAATGAGTGGAGAAGCATTTCAATTTGGCATCCATATGTGATTCTGATGCTGTCACAGTGAATTAGGAGCACTTTCTTTTCCCTGTAGTCCATCCCAGGCTTTTTTCATTGAAGCATCCCCTTTGCCCGTATCTACTCGTTAAAAGACGAAGTGAAAAAAAAAAAAAAAAAAAGAATAAATTCGCAGAACTTGTGCCCCCAAAAAAGCCTGATTATGTTATGCTAGTATCCTCTGAATGGAGACTCTGAACAGTACTGAACCATCACTGCTAGAGAGACTGTTACAGCATAAATGTTATAGGGCATTCAAGCTACAATTACTCATTTTGTACAGTCACTTACTCCACTAATGGGGAGAAATGGGGCAACAGTTTAAGAAGGCAAGAGAACTGTCAGAGATTATTAAATCTACTGGATGATTTGTTTTGGTAGTCTCTCTTGACCCAAGTATATGCTTCAGCTAATGCAACAGACTTAATGCCTCTGGTAATGAGAGCAAGAAGTGATGGGTCGTCATTAGCAACTGCAAATTAAGAGTTGTATTTCATCTGGAAGGCAGCATCTTCAACTGGGCTTATTTGTTGCCATTGCAGATCATCTGTGAGTCACAAGTGGTACATTGGACTGACTCATTTGTATGATTTAGTAGAGGCTTTTTAATACATGCTTACTGTTCCGTATGAGTAGTTTTTCCAAATAGTTGCCAAACAGAAAATGCCACAATATTGGACTCCCCATACAGTTAATACTACTGCTTTTATTTACATGATGTTGGTGATTTTTTTTTATTGTTGTACAGTTCAAATGATTTTTCAATTGTAGCTTTGAAATATATTTGTCATATCTATGAAACTGAAGAGTGAAGAAAGGAAAGCCAGGCAAGCACGGAAAGCATCAGTAACTGGCAGCTTCAGAAGGTACAAGAGCCAATCTAATACCATTCAAGGTATATATTCACAGAATACTTTTATGTGGGTTTCACAGATCCACAATCATATTCAGTTCTGGATATTGCCAAATACATGAATGAAGATGATATATCATAGATTCAGTATTTTTTCAGATACTAGGAAATCCCTAAATCCTCTTCAAAGAATACCGATAAGCAAATGAAGACACGAGTACAAAGGAAATTAGCCACAAACTCAACTTCATTACAAGGTGCTATGAGATGGGCACTGAAATAAAACAAATGGGGGGATGTAATATAGCTGAATCATTTTGGATGAACTTATGCAGATCAGCAGGCAGGGAACTATGACTTGAGAAGACCAAGATATTGAAGTGTGGCTTGAAAATGCTTGAGAACAGCTGGATAAATCAATGGATGCTCATCAAGCAGAATTCGAGGGACTGTCTGTGGTCAGCTACCTATGTAAGTGATGCTGATAACCTCCTGAGGGACACAAACGAGGCAAGGAAGATTGCAAGTGCCCTCAGCAAGAACTGAGGGTGAGCCTCCCTCAGAAATATGCCCAGACCCCAATGGGGGCTTAAGACTCTTTCAAAAATCAAGAGAAAAGAAAGGGATTCAGAGGTGTCAAAGTTAGCCATTCTCAGTGCGGATGGGAATCTCCTTAGAAACAAGTATACTTGGGGAATTTACTTCGTTAAATTAAGAAATCTCAAAAGCTCTTTACAGAGCTCAGGTCCGTGATACCTGATGGATTGTGAGCTAACTAGAACTGAAGAGGCCTTTTCTGTTTTCATCTTCGTGTCGTTGCCTGGCTTCAGTTGTGAGCTTTTCCTATCCATTCAGTCCGTGGCTGGCTCGGCCGTCAGGCTGACACTCGTGAGAGCTGGATGGGAACACATGGCACTGGCTGATACTCTGTGAAGACACATTTCTGTGGCAGTCCATGGCCTCCCCTGCTCAGGAAGTGTTTGCAGTGCATAAGCTGCTCAAAAAGCAACAGTTAGCAAACATTCCCCTTCAAGGAACAAAATATGCCTCGTCCTGGAGAAAGGAGGAGAGTCTAAGTGACAAGAGCCCTTTTATGTTTCTTGAAGAGTGAGGAACAAGAAATAGCCTTTCTTCACTCCCTCTTGCTGGTGAGCCTGGGGCATTAAGTTGTTGTAGGTTCAGAGGAAATGTTTTCTCATGAGATTGTGTTTATTAGCCTTTGGAGCTTGGGTCCGTCTCGGGTTTTCTCCGTCTGTAATCTTACTTGCCTATACAAGCACTGTCAGGATAGATGCTCCCTGAGAAGGACCAACCTGGAGCATGGGTTTGCTGTAGTTTTGGTGGTTAATTGAAGAAAAAAAAAAAAAGGCAAACTAGAAATCCTGAGCTTTGAATGGGATGAGCTGCAAAAGCCATGACTGCTGGCTGAAGAATGATGAAGGTTTCACTGCAACACCACTGCATCAGTTCAGCAGATCTCACTGGAGGAGCCTGGATTCTTCCCGCTTTGAGTCTATGTCCTCTTTTATCTCTGCAGGTGTTTCTCTCTGCATTCCCCTTTCTCTTTCTCCCTTCTGATGCAGGTTTTTCCCACCGTAATATTCCCTCCTCGCACATGGCCGTCTGTCTCTACTTTTCTCCTGCGTTCTGTGCTGTACGGTCCTCATGTAACAAAAGAAAGTCCTTGTGATGTCTGTTTTCCTCAGTGAGCTCAAGACTGGCTGCTGTCTCCCATACCACCATGCTGCTTTTCCCTTTACACAAGGGCCTATTGCTACTCTGTCCTGTACTGTATTTTGCTGTTAGTGTAAGGGCCTTTATTGGTTGCAGTATTTTCTGTCAGTCAAATAGCACTCTTCTCATCCTACAAGTAGCATGATAAAATCCATCAGCACTCAGTGCAAGTTGTCCATCTGCTATGATCTGCATCCAATTCTTGTAACTGCTGCTCCTCTTTCTTTCTTTAGATTCATTGAAGTCCAAGGAAATTACGAAGCAGCAAATTCTTACTGCTGGAGCAAGGCAGTTTTGGAGTTGAGAAAAAACTGTGTTTGATGTTACATTTGATACTGGATTTCTTGCGGCTTTTTCCTCAGCCATCTCCCCTTGTACCTCCTTAACAGCGATGGTAAGGGAGAGTTATTTATTCTCTTCAGATGGCAGGAGCAGGCAGGAACTGTTGCTCAGATCCTTGGACTTCAGCATAAACTTGGACTTGAACTTAAACATGCTTGAACATAAAACAAAAAGACAGTCCTTGTCCAAGACTGGGCATAAATGCCACCTTCCCTCACTATGAGGAGGGGGACCCGGGGGACATCTAGACCCTCTTGGAGAAGTGCTTCCCAATACAAAAAAGGTTGTAAACATAAGGTGTGTTATTATATACAAGAAAAATGGCCAAACCCATGTTCATCAGTCTGCCAGCACCTGTGACTCTGGACAGCTGTCATGAGGAGAGACCTTATAGGTGCAAGAAAGTGAGACCTTTAATCTCCCCTTCCTTCCTAATACACATCTGAGGTTCTGGGTATTAAAGTAATGTATGGTAGTGTTAAGGAAGTTGTCTCCTCTATGTACAGCTAGCTGCCTGAGGCAGGGGGTTAATGTTTTAGGGACACATTTGTAACGGAATCTGACCATTTAAAAGGCTCATTCTCCCTTCCACACTCTGCTTGGACTTAATCCCATCCAACCTGCCCCTACAAGTCCTTCCTAACTTAGTGTTCCACTTGCCTTCTTTCAGATCCTGCCTTTTGTCTGGCTTCCCCAGCAGAGCTCACATACACTGAAAGATAGCCAGTAAGTCTTGAAGTGAGCAAGGATGAGGTATGGTTCCCTAAAAATTGAGAGGCTCATCTTTTTCAGTGCCCAACTCCCATGGAAGCTGGTTTGGGAAGTAAATGGCTACATGTCTTTGTGAAGGAGTCTCCAAGTCCCTCAGCAAAAAGACAAAGGCAGATGCCTGGGAGGCACAGAGAAAGGTTTGATTTTTAGATTCTGGGGAATCAGATGTCCTGCAGGTATTGGTACTCCATTAATGTACTTAATATTTGACTGTTAATAAGGAACATCATGAAGGATAACTAACAACAACAGTGCCTGCCCTGAGGTAGCACCCAGTGCCTACCCAAGTGCTGCCTTTTGCCATCTGCTGTAGACGTAATAAATCAGTCAAGGGATGTCAAGGTTCAGTTTCCAGGGGGAAATAATGATTTTACTCAAAAGTGGAGTGTGCCTTCCTTAATAAGGGACACTTAGCAGCATGGGATCTCATCTCTATACTCTGTCACTCCCTTCCATGTGCTGATGTACCCTTTTCTAAAAGCCACCAACCCGCACTGGATCAATGAGGCCTGATCAATTGTTTTTCCCTCTGAATTATCCATATGGGGTTGTTAGCTGAGCTGCTAGCAGAAAACGAGAGACAGCTTTCTGTCTGTTTACTGTAAAGTAAGCAAAGCAAACTACAGGAGGGGACAGGCTGCAGGATATTTACTGTCAATACAGCTGGAGAGAGAGAGGAAATATAAGGAGAGGGGAGGAGAGGGGAGCAGAGGCTGCAGACTGCAACCCAAATGAATGATCTGAGTGTAAAAATACCCATGCAGTTTCAGACGGAAAGTGAGTGGATTGAAGTCAACAACGGATAGCTGAGAGCGTTTAACAAATGGTTTAGTGAAGGGCTAGTGAAGCAGGGAAGTACTTGTGGCACACAGAATAATAATGCTGTGCACGAGCATGCTGAATCTGCAGTGCAATCTGAAAGGCACTTCCAGATCTGCCCTGAGACAGAGCAGTAGCTGGGATATTTGTCTGTGTGCCTGCGTGCGAGACCCACCATTTAAAAGTAATAAGATGAATAATAATGATTGAACTTAGAAAATAATAATTGGAGCTAGTCTTCCAAAGCAGCTGGATGTCACCATTGTAACTCAGACCCAGGAAAAAAAAATAATCAAAAATAGACATACTTCCTTGCTTCTCTCTCCTCTTCTTCATCCACAGAGGAATTGGGTGACCTGAGCTTCACAGGGCAAGAAGGCTCTGAGCAGCTCCCTTTGAGTGTCCCTCTACTTCCAGAGGCAGGCGAACGAGTGAAGAGTGAATTCACACTTTAGAGAGCAGCGAAGAGCATCTTGCCATGAAACCATTCACAGATGAAGATGTAGAAATCTACATCCAGAGCAAGGTAAGGCTTTATCTGTCCAGATTTTCTGTCTCCCACACTAGGTGT
Source organism: Phoenicopterus ruber ruber (assembly GCA_009819775.1). NCBI lineage: Eukaryota > Metazoa > Chordata > Aves > Phoenicopteriformes > Phoenicopteridae > Phoenicopterus > Phoenicopterus ruber. The sequence goes on along the minus strand of CM020215.1, from coordinate 90,559,898 downwards.
TGATTCTGAAGGGTGCCAAACTTGACAGTTAGTTGCTTGCCTGCTGTCTTCATTTCTGAGACAAGACTGGGTGAAGTTTCATGAGAACTGTATTTCTAATGAGATTTCTAGGTTTCTGTTGCAGAATGTTATCAGGGATCTCAGCTGGTAGCCTAATTTTTCAAGGTGCTTGTCCTCTTCTTCAAATGTCCTGAATTTTTGCTCCCAATCTGGAATTCCAGATGTAAGACTAGCTGTAATTGCTAGCATTTAATCTAAGGAAAGGTCATTGCCTCTCTCCTTGTCCAGTGGTCTTGGCTTGACAGAAACAAGACCGAAACCGCACCAGGGGTTGCCTCTAAGAAAGATGCGTGTAGGAACTAGAGAGAGAGAGATTGTTAGAATTCACCCATTGGTCTGTCATGTCAGCTAAGGATACTTCTCTGCATACCATGATTAAAATAACATGCCTCATTAGCACATGCAGGCTCGAACCGCGTTTTCTATTTTATGAGATATTCCAGCACTCAATTTTTTTTCCCATTATGAAATGAAGTAAAACAGAATAAAATCATCAATGAAACAATGCTGTTTAATGAAAGTAACTCTAAGTGAGCCATAACATTTTTTAAAGCTGACACATTTCATCACAGTAATTAGCTAGTTCCTATTTTATAGTCTGCTTTCCCCAACAAAATGCAAGTCACCAAAGTGAAAAATCATTTCAAAATGGAAAACTGTAAGGCTTTCTTTTCTGTAAAGGATGAAACATTCTAGCACCATGAAGGGGCTTGTAAGAAAGGTTTGTTTTCTCTGTGGAAATGTTTTGGTGACAAGCAGGTGTATTTCTGTGAGAACTTTCATTTTCAGCCATGCAGTGTTGTGCACCGGAAAAATCACTCCATGAGAATCTGTTCAGTGAGCTATAATAGTGAACACTTCTCCGAAGATTTATAAAGTGGAGCTACAAAGGAGGGAACAGAGGGAAGCCATGCACAGGAAGATGCTCATATGACTGCCACAAGTACAAGGAACAGAAGCAGAGTGTAGTTAAGCGAGGCTCATAGTTGCCAATATTTTAGGTTCTATTGAAAGTCTGTTTTCTAGCAGCCTTCCATGGCTGGATTCCTAGTTTCTGCCTGCTCCTGAGTCTCCTGTCCAAGTGAGGCTGCCTAACCTTCAGGCAGCCCCAGTTCTGCTTGTCAAATGCTGCCTGGTTTTGAAAATAGGTCAACCGCTTGGTGCAACAAATCTCTATGATACCAAAGTTTTCCTCCTTAAGCCACTCAGCAAAGGAAAAACACAAGTGCATGTGGAGCGGATGTGACTGGGTAAATAGGAACAAACCCGAATGTTCTTAACAATCCCCAGTAAATCCCAATCGTGCTTCCTTCCTCCATAATAAACCCTTACTTGACCTTGTTGTTCTGGTTTTGTGCATTTGTTTTGCCATGATTTCCAAAGTTAAGACCTGGTAAGGGGAGTGCCCATAGGTGGTAGAAGTGGCTGTCCGACAAAGAGCTTCTTCTGTCTCTTCTCCCAACATCTCCGTGCTGGTGCTAAAGACATCTTAGATAAATGCCTTGTCTCTTCAGAAGCTATGTTCACTCACTCATGTTCTGTCTTCTGATTTTTATGCCTTCCCTTCCGAAGGAAGGTTGTATCTTCCAATAGCATGATTAGGGAGCTAATTGTGGTTAGCAACAGTTAGCACCATCTGTCACATGCCCTTTGTTCTTTTATCCCTGCCCCGGTGATGAGGATTACATGCAGAAAGAGGTGCTTAGTGATACCTCCCTTAACAGGTTTCTTGAGAGTCTATACTGTCTTAAAGATTTCATAACTGCTGTAGCCTAGCCAGTAGGTGATGAAGGCACAGTTAAATGAGGCCAGGCTGGGTTGGATGGATTCCCCCAGGATGGTGGAGATGGCAGAAAGTGTTTCTAGCAGGTGCTCCTTAGAGAGAATGTAGTACAAGCAATGCATACAGGGGCACTCTTAGACCTCCGTTTGAGCTGACCCGCAGTGATTGTATACTTTCAACAGAAAAAGTCTGGGGTTTGTGTCTAAAAGCTCTTATAGGTGGACAACTTTCTCTGCCACTTGTACCATTTGCTTGTTGAAGAAACCATTAGGTGTCTTGTTGAGCAAGTCAAGCTTATTGGACTGTTCTAAGGAGTTCTTCTGGATGAGCAAAAACATGGTGGAGAAAGTAGCTATAGCTACAGATGGAGAAGTGCCATAAATGAAAGCTGAGATGAGGAGGTGAAAATGAACATAGGCTAAAATTTTTCAGTATAAATTTTCTTAAAAAAAAGTACATGTAAGCCAGCTAAAACTGGTCTCAGAACAAAGATGAATTGGAATGAGGAGGGTGAATTACTAGGGAAATTAAAGGGTATTACATAAACATAAGGAACTCTGTGTTGTTAACATAGCAAAGAACCAGGATGTCAAGGGTAGATGAGAGCCCAGTGAAGAATATGACACTGTTGTCTGATGTATTTTCGACTTGGAAAAACTATTCAGGCTAAGTAAAAATACCGTTAACTTTGTTGGCTGGGGGGAGGTATTCAAACCCTGCTCATCTTCAAGTTCAGTGTTAGTCAATTGCTCTTCATCGGCTAATTGATCTTAGGCAAGCACTAGTCCTTTTTAGTCCATTGTATGGTCCATTGGTGTGAAGAAATGCAGGTATTTGTCACCTCCCAGGGCTTGGTGACATTTCAACACACTTGAGTGTTTTGTCTGACAGTTCAGCATTTGACATAAAGGTGTCCAAATGGACTTTTAATGAAGTGCTTGTCAGTAGTATTTTCTAAAAGGGAGGAGAGTGTTGTTTAGATGCTGAAGCAGATGCTACGCAAGCAGGAGGACACAGGAGTTTTAGAATAGAATCAGAAAATGCTTTGGGTTGGAGGCAGGGACATCTTTCACTAGATCAGATTGCTCAAAGCCCCATCCAATCTGACTTTGAACACTTCCAGGGATAGGGCGTCCATAATTTCTCTGGGCAACCTGTTCCAGTGTCTCACCACCCTCATTGTAAAAAAAGTCTTCCTTATGCTTTTGCTTCCTTTTGCTTTGGTCTTTGCTAGTAACAAAAGACTGTAGCAATTATGTTTGACTGTGGCTATTATGCTTGAGCATTCACTTTAGCCAAGCTATTAATGATCTAAACACTCTTGTTGCGTGCCTGCAAATAGACCAACTGGCATTTTAGTTCTAGCTTCACGTGGGTTTTCATTTTCTGATCTAGTCCTTTCAAAGCTCTCATCTGTCTCTGAATTTTGTTCTTGCCTCCAAACAATGAGATTTAGTAGAATATGATGAGGAAAAAGAAAAAACAAGAAGAAACGAAAGCAAGAATTTCAGCCAAATGAGATAAAGCATTAGTATGCAAAAAAGTACAGTAAATGGTCTTCGTATCTCACCCTGCACAGATAATTCTGGATGAATAAGTAATGAGGAATATTTTCATGAACGTCATTAACAGTAGCTGAATCTCCTCCTCACTTTGGTAAATGTGTAAGGATCTTTGGGAAGTATTTAAATGTCCTTTACTAACATGGTTCTTCCATGTTCCTCCTGTTGAATCTTCTTGTTCAGATTTTGACCATCCCCTTATGCTCTATTCATTTTTAGTAGTATGTGAAGGTTCAGGTTCATCTGTATTTTTCTGAGTTGTCCATATTTCATCTCAGTCCTTCCAAAACTCAGACCTTCCATTGAAATAATTTTGAATAAATAATTATGCTAATACTGCTTGAATTGAAGGACTATCCATCAAGTCACACACATACCTGGTCCCCAATGGGACTACCTGTGAAAAGATACCTTCTTACCATCTAGGAATGGACTCTCATCTGTACTTCAGATACGAAGACAGTATGGATACTTTCAACATATTATGTAGGCATCTAAATGCTAATGCACAGGGTATCTGTAATTCTCGAAGTCTTGTCAGATCTTCCAATGAAACATCCTGGCTCTGAGAATGGTGAATATATGCAGGGAAATCCTGGGTATCCTGCATCAAAATGGGTAAAGAATGAGACTGTAGCTGGTTGATAGCAAATTTATCCATGAAATGAACTCCTTCCCCTCCATCCAGTGGCATTGGCATGGAAATACCAATTAATGCTCGAAGGTCTTGAGTATTGGCTCTTCGGTGTTCTCGAGCAAGAGCTCTGCTTCATGGAAAGTTGGTTGTAACATACAGGGAACGGTGAGTTTTATTCCCAGAGCAGCACAGGCACAAATGTTTCCGTATGCTTTAAGTCAATTGTCTGTTTTCCACTGGAGACAAAGACTGCCGTTCCCTGTAATATGAAGTGTCTTTCTTGGAACTGACAGGTGGAACGGCGACATTATCTGGTTTCCAAAGCAGTGGAGGAGGTGCAGAAAATCATCCAGCAACTGACTGCGGAAATCAGCTATAAGGCCACGCGATTCCAGGCTATCTCCAACTCTGGCATTCACAATGAGAATATCAAGGTATGAACAAGAGCTCTAGTATACTCTCTGGCAGCTTGTAGGTAGTCAGTATGTCATTCCTCCATTGTACAAGTGTCTGTATGGACAGGTACGTCACCCAAAACGCCACAGATGATGCGCTGACACTTCACTGTGGAAGTTCTAGTGACTTACTGGGCCATAGGGACTTACTTATGGACATCTTACAACCAGAGGAGCATCAGAGAGGGCTGGGTAAATCAGGCAGAGCCTCTTTTTACAGCTGCTGCTTTTACAAAGAGAATCTGTTGCCAGAGCTGTCAATCTGCAAGCAGAAGCCAAAGCTCTTTGGGAGGCAGAAAGAAAAACTTATACAGCAGTAACATAAGAAGAAAAAAATGCTCATGCCTTCATGAGCTATGACTCATATTTTTCACAGGTGGAAAACCTGTCAACTCACTAAGAAAAGAAAAAAAATATCAAAAATCCTTCTTCTGCTATGAACATTATAAAGCTCCTTCAGAAAAATATGGGGTTTGGTCACAGATTAGAACTTCTTTTTTACTGGGAAGAAATATTCTTATTGGTAGAAGTTCAATGCCTCCTCATTTTAGACCATCAAATACCAAAATAAGAACGTTCTATCCCAGCTATGACAGGAGAAGACTGATTATTTCCTGTGACTACTTAACACAAGAATAACTAGTGTAAGGATATAAGAAACAATCATAGCAATGGCAGCTTCAGATGAAATGATATTTTTTATCTGAAGTAGTTTACATACTCTAGCTATGTCAACCCTTACACTAAAATGCAGCCAGTTACAGATCAAAACTGTAAAAGCATGAGGCAATTTTTGCAGCTGTCTAGAATTGAAAGGGGAGAACTCTGTGTGTATCAAGCTGCTGAAAGGATATGGAGGTTGAGGCAGAATATAATTATCCAGCCTGAAATGTGGCTATTGCTCTGGGGACAAAAACATTCAGATTTATATCTTTTTTGGAATTTCACGTATCCTAGGGCATGTGGCCTTGCCAGTAGGAATGACCACAGTGACGTAAAACGGTGCCGCATCCTGGCCACATGTTCCTTAGTACCATAGTCTGCCATCCACCTCTCATGCTGGAACAAACCTGCTTGGCTAATGAAGTCTGACAAGACCAGGGTCAGGGTAAAATTGCCGTTCTGGAGACCAAAGCAGAACAAAACCAAGGCAATCTATTCTGAGCAGTAATTTGGTATTACGGTAGGCTGATCTGAACAACCTCTGCTTAAATGGAATACCTAAAATTTATTTTCTTAAAATGAAGCAGGTTTGTTATTCATACTTAACTGAACCTAGTGCTATAAATCTGTGGTAGTCACACTAGGAGGGCCTGGGTAACTGTGCTGTAGGTATGGGGCAGAAAAGAATGGGTTAATAGGAATTTTGTTTTGGCTATTCTGCTTCCAAAAAATAGAATCTCTAACATTGCTGCTGACATAACTCAACAGAGAGGAGACCTGTGTCAAGGGAAAGCCAATGTATTAACTATTCTGTGCTTAATTTTGCAACATCTTTTTTCCTGTCAATCAAATTTACAGGAACTTTTCAGAACTTTCAACTTCTGATTAAAAGGACTTAATTTAACACAGTGAAGGGTCTAGATTTGTTGAGAAGCTACAAGCCTTCTACTAAATATGCAGGGCTGGGTGGGGAATATAGAAGAAAAGTCTTTAGAAATTCAATGTTTTCTGTAACCCAGGGGGCAAAAAGTCATAATCTTTAATAAAAAACTTGAAATGAAATTCAGATGGAAAAAATGGAATATTTTCTTTTAAAAAGTTTTAAGTGTTTGGTTTTAGTTGTGGCCCACCATTTTTGCAGCTGTCAACTGTGCAGGGCTGATGCAAAGGCTGTGGGGGCTTTAGTAAGGCGTAACAAGCAGGTTAGCATCCAGAGTAATTACTAGTACAAGCACTGCCCAACGGCATTGCCAAATGTTTAATTCTGTAATTACTGGGGGGACGGGCACAGATTTTCCTTTAACAAATAGGCTCGAAGGAAGCTTGCAGCTTTGCTCTGTGAATGAATGACCTGGCACGTGCTTTCTCTCTGTTCTGTGTACTTCTCGTTTTCCTTTCTGCTTCTCTCAGGATCAGCCAGCTTTACTGGCCAAGTGGTCAGCTATGCTTCGGGGGAAGCGCCCATTCCACCCATCCATCCAGGTACAAAGCCTTCCTGCCGCCTGGTGCCTGCCAGTCCATGCTCCTGCTTCCTCCTCACCCACCCTCTTCTCCAGACAGCTTCACTCACCTAACCGATCCTCCCGTGACTATTTCATCCTTTCCGCCAGACACTTGCTTTTTTTGCTCAAAGCATAAATATTTTATTTCTAACCTAATGCTTCTGCCTCCCTGGGATATTCTGGCCAGGATCACAAGAATGAGGCTGTATTTAATTTGCCCAGCTTACTACAGGCAGGTTTTTAATGCAGAAGAATTGGCCATAAGTTACACACCCCAGAATTTGAGGCTCTTGTTCAAGCCTGTGACTTGCTGGGGCCTGTGGTCTGCATATGGCATGTAGACCATCGTGTGACAGAGCATAGGTGTGGGACTGGGATTTGTATAGGCCAAGAGGACACCAGCTGCCCGGCTTTACAGTGCCAAGCCCCAGGTGGAGGAGCCTTGTGACTTGTATTTGAAGGCACTCACATAACACCTGCAGCTCTTGCATTTAAAATCTGTTGGGTGCCAGTGCGTATAAGTCAGCGTCTTGGTATAGGAAGGAATAGTTGTTATCTGCAAATGTGGCTGAGGCAGTGAGATGAGCAGTAACTGCATGACAGCCATTGTATTTTTTCCTTATGGAGCCTAGCACTTCATTCCTGAGCTACTCCCACAGGATTTCTCAGCCCTACCAAATCTGACTTGTGCAGATCAGCTTGGTCTGCATTGTCATCCTTCCAGTATCCTCCTGCCTTTAGGTGATTTATATTTGACAAAAGAAGGGCTTTCTGGTGTTTCGTTGGCCATTTCTGTGCTTCTTGCTGGCCACTTTTTGTATTTCAAATCTCTTGCCAGGGGGCAGAGAAGACGCCTGCCCCATGGTCCCCAAGCGAGGCAGACCTAGGGAGGGCAGCTGGGGTCAGCCGAGAGTCCGGATCGTCAGGCACGTCTGTGCTGATAAGACAGGTCTGAAGTCAAGCCAGGAGCACTCATCAGGGTCAGGATCAGGCCCAATGACAGTAACCAGGGTCAGATAAAGTCTATTGACTGCCAGGCCAAGTGCATAGTGGCCAGGTAGGTCTGAGGTCAGGCTGGGAAGGCAGGTGTGCAGGTAGGACAACAAGGTCTATGGCCAGGTGCAGGCATAGCTGTCACACGGCTGGAGACCAGCGCTCCTACGCTGAGCTGAAATGGGGGTCCCGGGCCCGTGGGCAGAAGGTGTGGGTGGAAGCCCCAGAAAGGCTGCTCAGGGACATCAAAGCCTGTTAGTGCCCTCAGGACCCTAGCACCTCTGCAGTAATATTTTAAATCAGCTGAGCTACCAGGAAGGCCACCAGAATGTTTTGGATTACTACAGAAGAGTGACAAGGGCATTTCGTTCACCTCGAGGTAACCACCTTGCAGCAACAGCTGTCACTTCACATCCTGCTCGTGCAGCAGCTTCACCTTATTAATCCCAATGTAAGTTAGGCTTGGTAGCAAGTGGAGCTGAAAAGCTTCTGAGTCAACACGGTAAAAGCCTGAAGGAGTTTGAACACCCTCTCTGAATACCTGGAGCCACGATCACCAAATGCTTCCGAACTAGTGCTTGGAGATGTCTGGCTATGCCCTGGGCCAGTATGAGGTTTCATGGTATTTGTGTCACCTTATTTACTCTTTGCAAATACTGGTTCAGCACTGGTTTTCTTAGAAAATGGTCATTCCCACAGTGAGGCCAATTAATTGGCTTGCAAACACGCCTATTTGAGGGTTTTTCCATCGGTTACTGTTTCCATCCATACGCTGTTTCTGGCTTCCTCTCAGCAGGAGATGCAGGTTCATACAGTACAGCTGGCCAAGACCTGGGTTTATTTCTGAGTGCCACTGCCTGTGTAGGCTCAGGCATGTCACTTGCCTCATGTCTCTGTCTCTTAAAGGACAGTCATGCAGAGTGAAACGCTTGTAAAATGAATGGGCCATAGCCTTATTTTACTAATGTCTGTAGTGGACTTTGAAAGAGATCAGAAAAGTGCACTTTTTGCCATAGTTATTACTACTATTGAACACTAGGCTTATCTCCAGTAACAATTCTGAGGTAATAACTTGCACTATTTTGTTTCCCTTTGCTGGATCTCAAAACGTGCTCTCTGATGTTTTCCTGCTCCTTGGAAGCTCCTAGTTATTACAACTCATGCAATTGCAAACTAGAAATAACAAGGAATGGGGGAAACCACAGCAGGTGTGGTGGCAAATCAGCCAGTGCAATCTTGTCTTCTATGGGCCATGGCTGTCACATCAGACTCCTTCTAAGACAATTTCCTTTTAGTCTGTGTACCTCCGAAGTAACCTTCAGACAGGCATGGAAAAGGTCCTGGCTGTAATCAATTGCTCCCATCATACCATGGCTTTTCCTTCTCTCCAAAGCCCCCAGTTTTACCTACGACTTCCTTAACCCTCTTTTCCTTGCTCCAGGCTCATGGATCTGCCCTCGTCTGCTCTCTCAATCTCTCTGCACTCTCCTAGGTCTTAGCACCCAGCCAATTCCTCATCACAGTCCCTCTGCGCGGCCTGACCGGGTACAGGGAATGCCAGGTACGGCACTGGCGTTACTACACCGTGCATGGAGCCAAGCTCCTCTCCTCTGTGCGGCACCCTGAGGAACTGCATCAATGGCTAGAGGTGGAGCAGTTCTCAAAAAGCCTTCAGCACTGGCATGAAACGGATGTGAACATCGAAGGTGATCTGGTTCCAGCCAAAGTCCTTATCATCTTCCGGGAGCTGGTGGAAAAGTCGATTATCTCCTGTAACCTCTCCAGTGAGTTTAGTGGGGACAGGTAAAAGGGGAACTGGCTGTCTTCTGCAGCTAGTAGAGGGGAAATCATCACACACACAAAGTGGTTGGTTGGTTGACATGATCAGAAGTTAAAAAACAACAATCCCCCCTCCAAAATCAGGCAACCTTTAGCCAATTTCAGTGATGCCTGTAGACCTGCATTGAGGACAGAATTAAGTAGTTCTTGGCCTCTTCATACCCAAGATGTTGCTCCTTTCTTAGGAATTTGGGTAGGGTCTCCAGCAACATCACCCTCACAGTTCAGCCAAGATGCAACACAGATTTTCAGAACATTTAGGAATTTGTTCAGGAAAAATCTTTTTGCTACTACAGCAGCCGTAATATATCTAGACTAGCAAGGAAGATAATATAGGAAAATTGGATACAGGGAAGGTGCATAAGTCAGAGGGGAAAGTGCTTGAAGGTGTTTATAGGGCAGATAATGCTCTACGGAAACCTTAGCTGCCGATAGCTTTCCAGCATGGGGTGGTGGGAACTAAGAAGAAGGACTTCTACTTAAGCAAAGTCTGTTGGCCAAGTACTCTTCTCCCCAGCACCCAGGCCACTCCAGTCCTATTCAGCAGAACTCAACTCAGGAATTTTGCTTTGAATAGTGGCACTGATCCTTCTGTGAGCAATCCAAAGTGCCTGTTTATTTCCTGTGGCTATTTATACTGGAAGTGCTGATCACTGACATAATGCAATCAGTGGTGCATGCAACATGCCTTCGTAGCTGCAACATCTGTAGGAAGATGCTGCCTGAACAGCGATCCTCATGCTTAATTCTTAGCATCCTAGAGGCATGTTATAAACTTCAGCTAATGAACACTTGGCTTGATCCAAGCTAAATAGTCTACGTCCATCTTTTCACATTAAGATACTGTTACATGATCAAATCCAGACTGTGATACCTCTTCTCATAGCGTATTTCCAGGATGACTTTACTCAGCAGCAGCCTGATATGGGTCCTCTGTATTCCAGAGAAATAGGAGCCATTTCCACTCATCTGATTGCACTCTGAATTTTAGTCATGGGAGAAAATGTGGTAAAGTCAAGCTCAGCTAGATCATTGCATTCTTCCAGGAGATATTTGTTATTATAGAAATGGAAAGGTTGATGGGAATGAAATTTCACCATTGGGGCCCACAAAAAAACCCAGATGGAATAAGCTTGCAACTGAGGCTTTACTTATATGAAAGTCATTGTGTTGAAGTGAAAACCTGCCATTGTGTCTAGCAGCAGTACATCAAGTTGTTGAGCGAGGAGAGGTACTTCCAAGGGACCCAGGGAGTGACGTTTGGGCTGATGATTCTGACGCCTTTTTTGTAAGGCCAGCTGGGAGGAGATTGACACAGAGGAGATGAGCTAAGATGAAGTCAGGAGGAGTAATTACCATTTTTGTTTGTTTCTGTGAAGAATGAACTTCCTTCATCCCACAGTACAACTAAAGTTACAGAAAAAATTCCCTCATTTCATTGCTTCCCTGTTTTTGAATTCTTTGAGCACCAGCAAAACCAGTTTTTGAGGTGTCTCACTCTTCATTAGTGGAAAAATAGGTATCACGATTGCAATGCTTTTGGAAATACTGTGAATGTATTTACATGCTGACACAGTGGTTGCTCTAATGCTTTTCAGCTGCTAGGGATACCCGCTGAGGGCTTGGGAGCAGTATAGTTCCTGTTTTGGTTCCAGACTTGGCTCGGCAGGGAAATAACATGCAGATTTTACTGAGGGTTATAAAGTTCTGGTTGGGATGGACTCCACTATTTGCAAGGTAATTAACCCCTGCACTTTCTGGAGGAGATGCTAAATTACCATTGGGAGTAGGCAGATATTCCCTCTGTGAGGGTAGATGATGTTCATCATTGTCCCTTCAAGTCTGTTGTGTGGGCTCCATAGCCCATGCCAGACAAAATGAGGGGGGTTAACACGCTACTATTTAACCTGCTTATGGCAATCTGCTCCCTCTTTTATTTCAGTAGGTTAGAGCATGATCACGCAATTGGCTGAAATGGCAAAGTTGAAGGGACAGTGATCCTGCCAGAGTGGCGGGGAAAGCTGGGGACAGAAGCTTCTTCCATGAACACAGTTGGACCAACAGGAAACATCTCATTGAGTCCATTAGTTGCAGCTTTCATTCTTTTCTGCTCTCTTAGAGCATGTTGTTCCTGGAGATGAGCCACTCTTCTTTCCCTGAGGAAACTTCTTTCCTCCAAATCACCACGGAAGTAACTCTTTTTGACAGTCAGCAGTCCCAGTGAGGCAAGCAGTTAGCCCTTTTTGTATGACTGCTCTGCACAACAGGCCATAAATTCTGGTATTGTCTTCTGTGCAAATGCATCTCCAGAAACAAAACTTACGGATACCCCACAAAACATTCTGAATGACTAGCAAGGGTAAGTCGTTTGGTCTGATCGCAGGTTCTCTGAAGGAATAAGGAGATCTTTAGATATGAAGTGTTCATCTGGTCTCCTCTAATCTGCAGTGATCTCCTTGTTGTACTTACCATTAGAAATGTTAGGTTGCACCAGTTGTCTATCTGTATTTTTAAGAAGCTGGTCGTAGGATTTAAGAGGACCCGCAGAGAAAAACAAAAGCATGGTAATTGAGTGTAAAATTGAGAACTTAGTTGTTCCTTCATCATCTTCCTGTTCTCATTTCCCAGGGTAGATTAAGACAGAACAATAGAACTGCAAGGCCCTAGACAGACCTTTGCTTGGCTTGTGGAAAAGGACCTTTTCCTCTTTATTATCTTTTCTTGCTGTTCCTTCACAGGTAAAGTGACAGTGCTGGAGAGCTTCAGCTCAGTGGTCCGGGTAGCTGTGGAGACGTCAGAATCCCAGGTCGAGGTGGAGCTGGTCCCTGCTGTGGAGATTCCAACTTGCTGGCCTGAGAAAGCCCGGTGGCCTCGTTGCCTTAAGCGTTGGCCTTCCCAGGAGAAAGTGCAGTGCATCAAGGTGAACAGTGTAAAAAGTACTATTAACTCTGTGCTGGAATTTACCTCACAGGTGTCTGACAGTGGTTTCCCAACAGAAGGACTGCATGGCAGGCAACAGCATGGTTGGAAGGTGTATTCTGTAGAGAAGCAATATTTCAAAGTATTCTATCAGATTTTATTGGGATTTCTCCTCCCCTTACAGTGGTGAATTCTATGGAAGAAAAACAGTTAACTGTTTATTGCATGAGTCTCTCGCACACAGCTCTGCCTGTGTAGCTCAGTGCTGATGTGCATCATCCTTGCTGTTCTGCTCTGCCTCGGGTAAGCCTTCTGCAAATGGGCTGCTATCTTGCAGTTTTCCCTCCAGCCTAATCCCATCTTTCCCTACAAAGCTCATGGCTGGATTCTGGCACTCCAGCTCAGCCCCAGCTGCCATGTTCCTGCAGGTCCAGTTACGCCTTCCAGTCCTGCTCCCCTCTCATGCACGACCTGCTGCTCCATGGCAAAGCGCCTGCAGAGCTGTGCCTCTGCTTTAGTAGCACTGCTGGTACTGCACCTGGTGGCTCTAGAGCTGGATCTCCTGGCAGTAATTGATGTCAGCACATGAGGAAACAAAACAAATTGCACAGTCATTTGACTAGGAATTAGGATGGGAGCGTGACCCATGTTTGCTGCCTCTGCTAACCCTGTTTAGAATACACTTTGAGAGATGGCACATATCCTTTTTGTAACATCTCTCTGCAATGCTCAGAGAAGTTTGCCTCTGATCTGGTGTCACACTTCCCCTTTTGTCCACAGTCACTTGGTTTCGACCTTTTGGCCCGCTCCAATTATCACTGGCAGCTGTGCTTCTCCCGTGCTGAGCATATACTCATGGAAGGACTTGATGAAGATGGTGGTTGTCGCATGAAGTGCTTCAGGGTCATGAGGCAGATGAAGGAAGATGTCTGGTGCGCTGGAAATAAGCCTGTCATCACAGCTTATCACCTTCAGGTACGCATCACCATGATACCAAGATATGGTCTCAGTATCTGTTGGAGGGGCTTCCATCTAGTAATGTCAAAATATCATAGCGTAAATCACTGTAGCGTCTATGTAACTTCTACAGTAACCAGCAAAACTGCAGTACCATTTCATTGCTTTACAGTGGCAAGAAATTCAGTAAATATATGTTCCAAACTTCAACAAGAAGCTAAAGCCTGTAGGAACATTATGATTGCAGCACCATAAATAATGTCAGAGTTAAGGCCCCTGCTCTGTTTTGACTTCACATAGGCATTGTAATACTGTCTTTAATTGCACGGTTACATCCTGCTTTTTGACTGTCCCAGCCATCCATATCCATCGATCTGTCTGGAGGAAAATTGTGCATTTGTCTTTGTGTACGTGCACCAAACAAAATTCTCTTAGGTGAGCATTATTTCATGAATGAGGTGCAAACTGACAGTTCTGGAGTTGTTTCACCTGGGGTAGGAAGGGAAGAAAGAGGTAAAGGGGTGGTATCATCCTCCCTGCACATACTTCAGGGTTCAAGATGGCTTCAAACAACATTTGTGAAGAAGAGACAGAAGGCACTGCTATGACCGTGTCCCCACACCTGACAGCTGCAGACACTGATGGACCATGGGCAGCACCATTTACCAGACAGTAGAGCAATCCTGTTTTCTGGGCCTCCATCCTCCTGGAGCTGCCAGGGAGAGGCTGCTCTTCTTCCACCTTGAAGCCTCAAGTCACCAGGCTTCCACAGTAGTAACTGATCTTTTGGTGTCCAAAACAAGATGCAAGGCCAAGATTTCTCCTAAAGAAAAGGTTGCAACCATCAAATGCTATGATAGTCATGGGGCCAATCTAAGTCAAGATAGAGTCAAAAAAGAGTTGACGAGGCTGCTTATAGCTTAGCATAACGCAAGACTTCTTGGTGCCTGTAAGAAGAACCTGATGGAAAAACTGTCATAGGTAGGAGAAAGTGGAAAACCATTTAACCATTAGTAACGATCTCTTTCTCTGGCTGAAGGAGAAGAGGTGCAGGAAGTGCTGTTGCATGGACTCTTGATCAAAATAAAAAGCTCTTTAGAAGCTCTTCAGTTCTTTACTGTAACTGTGCTTCAGGCTTTTACTGCAAGAGAGGATTGGTTTACCAGACAGAAAGAATGCTTCAATGTTACTTACATTAAAAAAAAAACCAACAAAAAGAACAAAAAAAAAACCAGAGAGAAACAGTCAGTGGATAAACCAGCAGTTGAGCAGAGGCTTAGTGTTAGGTTTCTTCACGTTGTCAGGTTTCCCCTGTCAGAGGTATCCAACAATTATTATTAAACAAGACTCCACATGAAAAAGGCCCTCTATGACAGAGAAAATCCTTCCCCCAGAAGTTGTGAAAGCCTTAGAGGACCGAGTAAGTGTATTCATTATGCTTACCTCCATAGGAATGAAGTCCAAAAGACCTAGGTACGTTTTGAAATCCAACTCTATGCCTCCAGTAGAGAGCTGGCAGCTAGGGATGGTTCAGTAAATGCTGGGGATAGATCACCTGTTTGTCACCTGGCTGGAAGAGCAGCGCTATTTTCCTTGCCTCCAGAAACATCATTGCAACTGCTGCCCATGGATCTTGCTGAAGTAGTTTGTGTGATGAAAGGTAACTGCTCTGCAAGTCTCCAAGGAGTAGCTCTTGCAGAGTTACAGCTTGAACTCTTCACTACATCTTTTGATCTCTGGCAACATTAAAAAAAAGTCTTGCAGCTGTGAACAAAAAATTGTTCACAATTGAAAAGCTGTCTGAGAAGAAATTTGTCAGCAATACAACTATTGCAAGGCCTAGTGGAGGGAAAAACCAAACCAGGCAATCCAGAAGAGTGTGTCTTATTTGTCTTATTTTGATGAAATTCTACTTCTGAAGAAACAGAGGGGTTGAAGACTGTAGTTCGGCCACGTGTCACAGCATCTGTGGGTCTCTTTTTGGATCGCTGAATCTGCAAAATAAAATTGGGATTCAGAGGACAGTAAGGAACTTAGCAGAATTATTGAACCCAAGATGGGTGACTTTGTACATTTAAAACCTGATTTCAGGTTGACCAAGGCAGTCAGTATGGCTTTTTTGGTACAGTAAGTGTAAGTACCTTGAGAAAATTCTTCTCAGTCATAGGAAAGTCTGAAAAATGCAACATGGGCAAGCGTAAAAACAATACTATAAGAGCAATGATCATATGCGTGTTGTTATTTTAACTATGGATTTCTTGAATGCGAAATCACATAAAATAAACTTGGGGGAATAGAACATAGCACATGCTGTAAGTATCACGTGTCAGAAAAAAACAGGCTGCACTTGACCAGAAAGCAAGCTCTGCACCTGCAACAGTTGCTTGTTGGGATGCAGATCTGTGCACATCTTCAGCACAAATACTACTGAAGCTAACAAATAATTACGTTAATCTGATTATTCTTCTCTCCCTCCTTGCACCTACTGGCTTCTGCACTTGTATAATAGGCCATTTTCTACAGCCTAAACTGCCTGGCATTTCTACAGAGGCTCCTGCTGGAGGGTGGCAAATAGGCTAAGATTATTTTAGCAAGACCATTTTCCTTGGGCTCCTGGCCCAGCCAATGGAGAGGGACTCCTCTGGGGAGAGATCCTAACCAGGCACATCAGAGTTGCCCTGCCTGATCCCCAGAGGAGGCTTTAGTTCTGATCCCTCCGACGCAGAAATGTTAACACAGGGAGATAGCAGTGCGAGTCTCTCTGATTTCCAAGGCTGTCAGCCATTTACCAGCACTAAAACTGCCTTAGTAAGCTGTGTGAGCCCTCGACAGAACCTCTAACACCTCTTCTCTTCCATCTGCTTCTTGCAGACAGTGCTATTCTGGACGTGTGAAAAATACCCACGCACCAAGGATTGGCGCTGCTTCCCCGAAGCCTTTCTGAGGCTGGTGCAGAAGCTGCACAAGTGTGTAAGCCAGCACTTCCTCAAGCATTACTTTGTCAAGAACACCAATCTGCTCAAATACGCCAACACCAGTGACCTGGACCTGGTGGCCAGCAAGCTCACAGTCTTCTTGGAGAATCCCGTCTTCTGCCTGGACTAAGGCAGGAAAAGGCCTCCTCACCCAAACCCTGAGCCGATCCCTCGCCTCCTCTCCCCACCTGCGGTTGTTCTTCGTGTCCTTCCAGTAGATGTTGCAGCTGGCTTTGTAAGAGAGTTGGCACATGCAGCGTGAAAGAGAAGTGTCAAGCTGGCAGCAGTGGGCGGTGAAAACTGATGGGAGGTATCGCTTGATGCCCAGCTGATCTAATTTACTTTCAACAGTGACAGCCTGCCTGGAAGCTACAGCCGGTGAAACCCCACTTTCTGTGTCAGAGCAGGCAACTGCCTTGTTCTCTGTCTCTAGTCTTGTGGCACCTAAGCAGAAAGACGCTGCAAAGAAGTCTCGCTCTGCTGCCTACCGGCTGTGTAACCTAGCACATGTATTGTTGCTGCCTCCCCCTTTCTCACAAGGACGGCGGGTTTAATTCCCTGCTTACCTCACAGGCCAGCTCTGCAGAAGAGCAGAGGAACATTTCTGAAGTGTACTGAAGCTGGAAGCTTTCTCAGAGGCGCTTCGATACCTCCATCTCCAATTAAACGGGATCCTGCTCCAGTACGAAGATAACCATGCTGCTAGTGTTGAGTAGTTCAAGGGAAGCAAGAGGAGGAATGGTGGTTTTTGCCTCATCCTTGTTTCTCTCCTCCACTTCCATTTTTCTTCCAGTTGCTTCAAATATGCTTTCTTCATGTTTGCCTTTGCCAGTTGTGGTTAGTGCCATACAACCAGGGGGCTTTGCCAGAGCAGATTTCACTCCCACCCCTGGCTCCATCCAGCAGGCTGGAGGAGGAGCAGGTCTTTCCCTAGTTGTTAGCACGCACGTATTTTTGGGTGGTGTACATAAGAAGAATATTTTTCAAAGGCTGTTAGCTCTAAAATCCCCAGTACTTTTAATATTATGGATGTTTAAAAAGAAAATCAGTTTTAGTGTTTCAAAAGAACAGTGTTCTAGAATGAGTATAAAGAATGTTGGGTTTAATGTTATTAAATCACTGAAACTAAACAAAAGTGGGCTTTTTTTTTCCCTTACACCTGCGCAGAAAAGTAAATAAGTATCTTCTTTGCCAAGGGAGGTGGCAGAGAGAGGATTTGCAGCCCATACTCCAGGGAGCTGCTGCAGTGGGTGGCCTGCAAGATGACCATCCGTGGCAGAGCATCTCCCCCTTGTGTCAAATTGTGGTCTAACCGTGCATCTCTAGCACTGCCTCTGCTTTCTGGCTTGATTTTGTACGTGGGAGTATGTTCACAAGTCCATGGGGCCTGATGGGATTCACCCCAAAGTACTGAAGGAGCTAGCAGATGTTACAGCAGGACCCCTCTTGATCATCTACCAAACGTCTTGGGAGTCTGAGGTCGTTCCTGCTGACGGGAAGCTAGCCAGCATTATTCCAATCTACAAGAAGGGCATGAGGGAAGAACCCAGGGAACTACAGACCTGCTAGTCTAACCTCAGTTCCTGGAAAAATTATGGAGAAGATGATACTGTGTACTACTGAAAGGCATTTAAAGAATAATGCAGTCATCAGGCACAGTCAGCATGGGTTCACAAAGGGAAAGTCCTGTTTAACTAATTCGATGTCCTTCTGTGACAACGTCACCTACCTAGTGGATGAAGGGAAGGCGGTGGATGTAATTTTTCTGGATTTTAGTAAGGCTTTTGGGACTGCCCCTCACAGCATCCTGCTGGACAAGTTGTCCAACTGTGGGATGCGCAGGTTCACATTGTGCTGGGTGAAGAACTGGCTGAAGGGCAGAGCTCAAAGGGTTGTAGTGAATGGGGCTACGTCTGGCTGGCGACCAGTCACCAGCCATGTTCCTCAGGGCTCAATTCTAGGGCCAGTTCTGTTCAACATATTTATCAATGATCTGGATGCAGGAGTTGAATGCACCATGAGCAAGTTTGCTGATGATGCCAAACTTGGAGGTGCTGTTGACGCTCTTGAGAGACAAGATGCCTTGCAGAGGGATCTAGATAGACTGGAGCATTGCGCAATGACTAACGGGATGAAATTTAACAAGTCCGAATGCCAGATTCTGCACCTGGGACGGGGTAACGCCAGGCACAAGTATAAACTGGGAGAGGAGCAGCTGGAGAGCAGCCGCGCAGAAAGGGATCTGGGGGTGCTGGTCGGCAGCAGGCTCAATGGGAGCCAGCAGTGTGTCCTGGCAGCCAAGAGGGCAAACCGCATCCCGGGGTGCATCAAACACCCCATAACCAGCCGGTCAAGAGGTGATTGTCCCGCTGTACTCAGCGTTGGTGCGGCCTCACCTCGAGTGCTGTGTGCAGCTCTGGGCCCCACAGTTTAAGGAGGATGTGAAGGTCCTTGAATATGCAACAAAGCTGGTGAAGGGGCTGGAAGGCACGTCCTCCGAGGGGTGGCTGAGGACTTTGGGCTTGTCTGGTTTGGAGAGAAGGAGGCTGAGGGGCGACCTCATCGCTCTCTGCAGCTTCCTGAGGAGGGGAAGTGGAGAGGGAGGTCCTGAGCTCTTCTTCCTGGTATCCAGTGATGGGACATGTGGGAATGGTTCATAGCTGCACCAAGGGAGGCTTAGACTGGAAGCATTTCTTTACTGAGAGGGTTGTCAGACACTGGAACAGGCTTCCTAGAGAGGTGGTTGGTACCCCAAGCCTGTCAGTGTTTAAGAGGCATTTGGACAATGCCCTTAATAACGTGCTTTAACTTTTGGTCAGCCCTGAAGTGGTCAGGCAGTTGGACTAGATGATCGTTGTAGGTCCCTTCCGACTGAAAGAGTCTATTCTATTTGCTTCCTTACCCATCACCCAAGGATAGGAGGAGGCTTTCTTATACAGTTAATTCTTTAGCAGAGAAGATATGAGTCAGGCAGGATCCCAACTTTGTGGTCGTTCTTGCACTGGTCTCCTGCATCAGATCCCACTGTGTGCAAACCTGACCTTACCATGAAACCAGCACCCTCTTTGCTCAGGACCTGGGAATACCCTCCAAGTCACCTTACCACACGGGTAACCACGTTGTATGGACCTGTTTTGAACTGGCAACTTCTCTTGATAAACCTTTGTTCTCCAGGCTCGTTATTAAATGGGGCACAAGTGGCAGTTTCGTAATGACGCCACCCCCCCGTTAAAGTGTGGCTTTCCTGTGTCTGGCAAGCAGAGCTATTTTGGTAAAGAGCAGAGAGATGCCAATCTGCTGAGCAGAGTCAGGCAGCTGTGACTATGAAGTAATGTCTCCTGTTTTGTCTTGTGGTTGAAGGGCTAGCTTCTGAAGTTGGAGGAGGGCAAAAGCAGTTTGAAAGGACAGTGAAAAATGTTCAAGGCTCTTAATCCCAAGTTTGACATTTTAGGGACCTGACGCATGATCCGTTTGGGATTTAGTTGTGGCTGTTGAAGAATTTATCTCCCTTTGTAGCTGGGGGAAACGTGTTTCAGTGGTGGTATCTTAACTTAGCTGCAGCTGTGTATCAGAGTCCTCCACTGCTGCAGTTCACAGCCTGCTATAAAGTGAAATCGTGGGCATGCATCATGTGCTGCAGAGCCACGAGGTGGAAGGTACTGCCGCTCTGCCAGGGCGGCAGCCTCTCACAGCCAGGAATGAACCAGCAAAGCCAGTAAGTAAGCACAGAATGATGGACTCCTGCTTTGAGCCAAGTCTGATCAATTTCTTCTCTCTTTTTCTTGTTGATACACAGGCCAATGCATCAGCTAGCATATGCTGCTGCAGGAAATCGTGACCATATAAAACTAAAGATCTGCCCTGGAAGGTACGTTGCTACTAACCACAAAGGCACAGGAACCATCCCCAGCTTTTTCTCCAGAACAGCAAGACGTGACACAGCTGGCCACTAGCAAAGGGTGAGGGAAAAGGCTTTGAAGGAAGAACTTACATGTTCATTGAAGTGGTTGAATACAAGAAATTATTCCATCTCAGAGATAGGTGGGGGGTATACTACAAACTATCTTATATGATCTAGTGCAGGTTGGGGGCGGGGGTGGTTGTGAGGCAGTGTTTTGTGGTGGTGGGAGAGTGGTACAGGAGGTCGTTGATAAAAAACTTTGCCAAATGTACTTGTGGCATTTCTTACCACAGTAAACTTTCTGCAAATAGCTTTTCACTTACACATACAGCCTGACTGCAGTATCATACCCTTATCCCAAGGTTTTCCTCCAAAAAAGGATATCACGTTGTGTTTTGGCTACAGAATAAGTTTTACATTTCATATTTTTAATTTTTCTTTAAAAAAAAGTGAGCATCTTGACAAATACAGACTTTCTTGAAGTATGTTAAATTTAATCAAAAGCTCTCTCTTTGTTCAGAGCATCTGGAAGGAATTGACCATTCATTCTCCCTCTCTTTTAAATTGCTTTCATGAGTATTTGCTCTATCAGGGAAGGAAGGAGAATGCTTGACTTTCATAATTTCTTTATGGTTGGCTGTGACTTTTTACTTACCTCTCAGTTTTGCTTTCTCTCCTTAACTGAATTATTGTCTTTAAAACAAGAAGGGGCAAACAGTGGCCAAAAGGGAACTGTCTTGCTTGAATGTGAAGCACAGCACTCAAGAACGACATTCCCAAAGCATTTGCATAAGCAAAAGAGGGAGAAATTAAAACGCGTCTTTGTGATGAGACACAGGGTGCAATGAGGGTTTACAGAAATCTTCTGTTCAGGAGACATGAAGCAGCAGCTATGCGAGAATTTCAGCTGACTCACGGCTGAGCTCTTGGCCACCGTTGCCTTGGCACAAGGTGATGGGACTCAGGCTGAGTGCTAACTGAGGGTGTTTTTGAAGGTACCCTCGGCTTGTTGCTAGCTGCTGGCTGGGCAGGAGAGGTGTGCGTGATCCTCGCTGTCCTGTCATGTGCTGGAGCCTTAATCGGGACTAGGGATGCTTTCTGAGAAGGCTCATGGTGGGTGCTAAGGGCCTCCTTACAGCTACAGGGCATTCTGAGCCCTCACCACAGACACCATTGTTCCATCGATCAGAAACTTCAATTTGAAATGTGTTCCTCTGTTACCGTATAAACCCCTACAAAACTCCTGATGGTCTAGTACTTTTACACTGTCTGCCTTTAAGTCACTAGAGGGCAATGTCTCTCAAACACACACACTGATCCAGGATCTCATTTGCTCTTAAAAATCAGCATCTTGTTAGTTAGCATTGAACTGAGACAAATGAACTTGATTAATTTAATGCTAAATTCTATTGCCAAAAGGAGAGAAAGAAAGAGACCATGTGAGAGCTTTCTAATAAATAGCAAGACTTGGGTAAAAAGTCTCTAAACTCTGGGAACCACTCCAAGAGCCAGATTATGGATTTATTGCTTTCTGCAGCAAAAGATGGGCTTGCAGTAATTACCAACAGCCTTGTTTTGGGGAGAGCACTGTCAAGCAAAGTACAAGCAGGGTTCTGGGAAGGAGGGAACTTGTGGGAATAGCCACCACTCTGCTCCATCAGAGCACGTGTCCTGCCCTCTCTCCACGGGGTTGGGCCATGGGCCCAGTAAGAAGGGAACGTGACTGTGAATCCCACATGTGCCTACCTCCCAAGCACCTCTGTCTCCCTCTTTTTCTCCTTCTACCTGCCCCCCCTTCTTTCCTCCCCCACCTGAGATATTTTTCTCTGAAGAGGTTTTCTGATGCCACCCCTTTGGCTCTGGTGGGAATGGTCATTTCTGAGTGCACATCATCTCTTCGTTACATCACAGGACCCAGGTGTACACAGAGGCCATTACAGACCATCTACCCACCTCTTATGCTCCATCTTTAGTTTGGAGTGACGAAGTTGGAGCACCTTGCAAACTACGTTCCCAGTGGGAGCAACCTGGCCCCTCTGAGCAAAACTGGGTCATGGACAGTGATAGATGAGATAACAGGCTAAATCTGCCTTCACACTAAATGTTTCGCTCCCTACCAATGCTAGGACTGGTGACTTTAAGGGTAGACATTATAGTAGTAATATTTCCCCCTAGGACGCTCATCCGAGGCCCTTGCAACGTCACATGAGGCAGTGACACACCGCCAATGTTCAAAACATGGTGAGATCCCACTTGCCCTATCAGGCCAACCTCTGCCCCATGTGTGTGCAATTCCCTGGCATCGCCATAGGACGTGTGTGGTGCCCTTGATCTCTTTGGGGTCTGATTTCTCTGGTTGGAGGCAGATGTGCAGTTTCAAAGAAAATTAAAAAGCTCCAGGTAGCAAATGTATTTTAGCCTTTGTGTTGCAGCACGAAGAAATGGAGAACGCTTTTCTCATGACACGGGTATTTGTCAGTTCTGCTCCAAGCAACGACTTGGGTCTGAAAGAAAGGACAGGACTAGAGGCTGGTTTTGAAAGCGTCTCCTGGATGGGTGATGAGGAATGCACAGATGCTACAAGAGCAGGCCTGTGGAGAGTGCAGAATGTATTTTCCACAGGAAAGATTCTCTAATTTACCCTTAGCATCCTCACAAATAGAAATTACAAGGAAATGCATCAAGGAAAGAATTAATCAAATTGAAAGGCTTTGTAGTAATTAGAAAAAAGAATGGCATCTTCTCAGGCTCCCCTGGGTGGTGGTAACAACCGTGGTTTGTGCAACTCGAAGTTTTCTGGATTAAAAAGCTAAATATCTTCTTGTTTCCTTTCTTAGAGAAGCCACTCTTGGAAACAGGCAGCTACACAGGCCAACAGCTCAGAGAAACATGCATCGAGCCTCCTTCAGCCTGGCAGGGCACCACTTTACATGCGGGGTGGTCCAGAGCCTGATGCCAAGCTGTGGCCCGGTTGCATCTGGCCTATCATTTTTTGCTGTTGCCTTGGAGAAGATGGGTACCATTTTTTATCCAGCAACCCAAACAGCTGAACGCCTTCTGCCACAACTGCAGGCAGCCTTAGACCCATCTGCTTCTGCACGGCATCCCAGCAGCAAAGGCCAGGTCATAGCCTCTTCCAATGCCGATACTGTCACTGACACGGTTGGGGGGCCTGAGGGTCAAGGTTGCATGCACTATAACTCAAGGGGGCTAGGCAACACTTTCCAGGGAAGGAGTTTTATTAATTCAAGAGAGCTTATGAAAGTCTGGTTCCAAGCTAATAATGAACGAAAAAAAACCCACACAGCTCGGGGGAAATGAAAAAAAAACCTTCGCAAAAAGAATTTTTAAGGAAATGAACATCAAGCCGTGAATTCCTGTGATCCTCTTTTAAAAGGGTAATGACACAGGGCTGGGAGGGACCTCATCAGCCACCGAACCCATCCACTGCTCTTTCTGGTCCTTTCCCCGAAATGAGCCAAGAGCTGTTTCAAAGGTAGGTAGACACTTTGCCATCCTGCTCCTCAGGCAGGCAGACTGCTTTGGACCCACACAGATCATTAGGAGCTTTTGTTGAACTTTCAGCCTGAGTCTGTTCACAGCCAGCGTTGTCTGGTTTGTACCAATACACAGGCTCAAGCTGCTATTCTCCCTCCGTAGGGTTTGCTGTCCGTGCAGCCATCACATGAGTAATCATAAGCTCCCTTGGCTTTAGCTGAGCATGACTAGATATGCCAGACTCTCGTGGTCTCTTTTTCTCTCATAAAACCTCTGTTCCGGTCCTGCTTTGCACCTTTTCCAAGTGTAATTCATCTGAGCTTGGATAACCAGGGTGGTTTGCAGCGTTCCAGATGGGGTCTCATCAGTATCTCCCGTAACGGCATGTCACATAGATAGTACTAATCCATGCAGCACATCCCATGAGCTGAAGAGGAAAGAACACCCAAGGGTCAAGTTCCCTTAAAAAATAACTGCAACTTCAAAGGAGGAGCGACTATCGTCAATGATTTCCTTTCACAAACCAGCTTAGGCTGGTTGAAAGGCTTGCCATGGTCCAGTTGTCTTGGAAGAGAACCGAATTCCCAAGGCTGGGAGCCAACAGATTCATCATCTCCGTGAGACCCGAGCTCAGGCCAGAATCAATGAGTCTATTTCAGCGTGTTCCTCTCTGCCCTTCCCAGTCAACAGCTTTCTTTGGGCTATGTTTCTCCCCCACTTCTTCCCCTCGAGTCAGTGGTAGACACCATCCCTCCTTGTAACACAAATCCGGCTTTTTACCACTAAGCTGAAGAGTTTGGCCATTTTCTAGCTGTGTCATTAAAATACTATAGACTGGAGAGGCAACAGATCAGTGACCAGAGCTAATAGCAGCAAAAAGGATTAAATGAACAATAGGTCTTGAGCATAATTTATGAATGCCATTAGCTGCTGAGAGGGAATTACGTTATGGCTGCAGTTCTGAGGGGGAAGGGTGGGTCTTATCTAGGCAGGAAGGAAAAAAAATGTGTCTGATATTGCATTTGGATTAACAAACAATGATATCGATTCGCCATGTGATATGTCTCAGGCTCTTATGGTTAGATCAGATGTAATAACATCTGAACAAAGACAAACTGCATTTTCTGTATTTTGCGTTCAGACCCCCATGGCCAGCAAACATTGTGTTGGTATCTCAGGGCTGCCGGTCACACAGCATCCACCAACCCTGCCTGGTAAAGCACAGTTCTCCATCAAAACTCTTGCAGAAAGGCAGATTTTTCTCCCTTTCCCAGGTACAGTGGTCTCTAAGAGGCACAACATTAGTTGCACGAGCATTTCTTTGCCGCCTGTGCACCATGTCCCGGGGATGGGACTGAGCAAGCAGTGCCTTTGTTTGCAGTATCTCCTCCGCCTTTCATTTGATAGACAACATGGTATCTCATTAAACTGCTTAGCTTGGCAGCTGGGGCCATTTGTTATAGTGTGATATGAAGGATCATAATCAGATTAAACCTCAGGATCATATTGTGGAGGGAGAGATTAGACTGGAGAATAAAGAGAAAGTTTAATTTTGTGTGACAGCGCAGAGTTGCCTCTACTTGGGGCGGCGAGGGCGGTAGAAAGCAATTGCGGAGGCTTGAGCTGGGGAGGATTTATTTCACTGGCTCCCTGCTCAGTTTTGAGCAGAAGAGTTTTAGCACCCACTTTGAAATACAGGGCAGCTCTGCAGCCACCAGCCCCTCACAGGGTTGATTCACTCTGCTTTGCTTCCCAAATGAGGGCTTGAATAGAGAGCTCACGTGGGGAAGGAAAACCCAGGGGGTGTCAATGATGCCAGAAGCCAAAGCCGCGTGTGCGCTGAAGCACAGTGCTTCTGGGAGGGGGATGCCCTTGGCGCTAGTCACTTAATTCTCATTATCTCTGTGCTGGAGGCCCAGGTCCTTGAGCTGAACTGCTGTTCCCCAGCTCCTTCCCACTCCAGTGCATTTAGCACAGCATCCTATGAGTCCTCCAGCAGTCTGGGGACAGGAGACACACTCCAAAAGTCGGCAGGAGCCCCACAGTGTGAATAGACAGCTAGGAGGTCTTCTGTGAGCTCCTCTGAGCCGATTTGCCTAGTATTAAAAGTAGCAATAAGAGGAAAGTTGGCAGGTTGGGAAAGGCAGCATGCAGATGAATTTCTGGCATCTGTGCCACCAGAGAGAAATGTGACCACGGGTCAGAGCAGCTCTGGTCTCTGTCTGGAGCCCATTTAACAGGCAGGTCTCGTGGAGAGACCCCAGCTACCACCAACTTCAGAAACAAACTCAGACCTCTCTCCGTGGGCATTGCAATGGGCAGTAGGTATCCCAAACGCTGACAGAAGGATTTTTTAAAAATGTTGGCTGCCATAGGGCAGCTTGGGAATCTCTGTCCTGTTTTTTCCCCTTAGTCAATGGACAGTTAAAGCCAAAGAGGGGGAAAAATCTGTAAAGAGAACTCCTTTGGCTCAGGGGAGCCCCAGGTTCAGAGCAGCATGCACTCACATAATGATTTGCACGTCCCGTCGTCACTAGTGAAAACAGTGGGAACACATAAATATACTCACTTTTCAAAAATGGTGGCTAGGCTGAGTCCTATCCCAAATGATGTAAACAGCCGTCAAAAAAGTGGAGACAAAAATGGCTATATAAATTTTTTAAAACTGTACCTAAGACCATTGTAAGCTCTGTTCCCGCACTCCCTCTGTTACTTGTCCTGGAGATACACTTAATGAATAATATATTCTCTCATCAGCCTGATCTTTTGCTCAGATATTGTACCCTCTTCCTTCTCCTTTGTCTGCTCTCCATTCCCTAAAGACTAAGTACTTCAGGGCAGGAGCCTGGCATAGAAAAATCTTCAGTTTCATTGTTCTTCCTGAAACGTAACACAATGCAAACCCCTAGCAAAACCTCAGAGTAACGGAGGAGATCCTGATCTAAACAGATGGAAAGCCACCAGAGCCTTTCCAGCCACCCAAGACGACTTCTGGGGTGACGAGGAGGCACATGGGGGGGGACCAGATGGACAAGAAACTTGCACCCCGCTCCGCGTGAGTGCTACAGCCATGCAGATCGCTAACAACGTCTCCTGGTTTGGGATGACAAAGTGCCAGCGCGCAGGGGATGGCAATGCCAGATGCTCAGTATATGGCTTTGAGGAACTCATATCCAACATTAATAACCAAAAAAAGACAGCAACAGACTGTCTTCCCCTCCTGGTGCCTGACAGAAACTGAGAAAGGGCACCCGCACAACGGGAAAGCATAAATCTAGCCGTGACACTCTTTAACCTCGCAGCAGGATGGGAGGATGCTCACTGCTCCCTCTGGGCCAGCTGAAGTCCTGGGCTGCCACTGGGACCTCTGCACAGCATGTTGACTTTGGACAAGTTCCTGGCCCCATGAGGAGCCGGGGAAGCTTGCTCTGGAGGCAGAGCCCTTTGGCAGCGCTTGGAGGCTTTTCTGCTCAGCCCGCAGCAATGGTGGGAGTGGAGCAGGGGCAGAAATCCTGCTCCAGCTGGCCGAGCCCACCTTGGGTGCAGCGGTGGTCTCAGCCAGTGCTGCACAGGGGTGAAAGCAGGTATGTGCCCTCAGGAGCTCCTCCCTCTGTAGCACCACACACTCCCGAAAGCATCCCTGCTGATTAAAGACGTTGCTCTCAGCAAAGGCATCTCAGGTCTTGCTGAAGGTTTTAATAAGTGATGATGATCGTATGCAATATGGATATGATATCACAGAATCACAGAATGGCAGGGGTTGGAAGGGACCTCTGCAGACCATCTAGTCCAACCCCCCTGCCAGAGCAGGGTCACCCAGAGCAGGCTGCACAGGACTGCGTCCAGGCGGGTTTTGAGTATCTCCAGAGAAGGAGACTCCACAACCTCCCTGGGCAGCCTGTTCCAGGGCTCTGTCCAGGCTTCCTCTCTTACCTCCAGGGTCTGGGATTCCTGGGGGCCAGCCTTAGCAGTAAAGACTGAAGCAAAGAAGGCATTCAGTAACTCTGCCTTCTCTGTACCCTTTGTCACCAGGGCGCCCACCTCATTCAGTAGAGGGCCCACTTTTTCCCCTAGTCTTCCGTTTGCTACCGATGTATTTGAAGAAGCCCTTCTTATTGTCCTTGACATCCCTTGCCAGATTAAATTCCAGGTGGACCTTAGCTTTCCTCGTTCCAGGTGGGCCTTACCTTTCCTCGTTGCATCCCTGCATACCCTGACAGTGTTCCTGTATTCCTCCCAAGTGGCCTGTCCCTTTTTCCACATTGCATGGACTTCCTTCTTCCATTTGAGTTTAGCCAGTAGTTCCTTGCTCATCCATGCAGGTCTCCTCCCTCCCTTACCCAATTTCTTACTCCTGGGGATGCACTGCTCTTGAGCTTGGAGGAAGTGATGCTTGAATATTGACCAGCTTTCTTGGGCCCCCCTACCTTCTAGAGCCCTAACCCACGGGATTCCTCCAAGCAGGTCCTTGAAGAGAGCAAAGTTAGCTCTCCTAAAGTCCAGGGTTGTAATCCTGCTTAGTGTTCTGCTTCCTCCACGCAGGATCCTGAACTCCACAATCTGGTGGTCACTGCAGCCAAGGCTGACCCCAGCCTTCACATCCCCAACCAGACCTTCCTCGTTAGTTAGTATGAGGTCCAGCAGCACCCCTCTCCTCGTTGGCTCCTCCACCACCTGCATGAGAAAATTGTCATCTATGTTCTGCAGGAACCTCCTGGACTGTGCGTGCCTAGCTGTGTTGTCCCTCCAACAGATACCGGGGCGGTTGAAGTCCCCCATGAGAACCAGGGCCTGTGATCGTGAGGCTGCTTTCAGCTGCCTGTAGGAGGCCTCATTGGCTTCCTCTTCCTGATCGGGTGGCCTGTAGTACACACCCACAATAGTGTCACCCATGTTAGCCTATCCCTTAATCCTTACCCATAAGCTCTCAACCTGTTCTTCGTCCTCCCCTAGGCAGAGCTTGATACACTCCAGTTGCTCTCTCACATAGAGAGCAACTCCACCACCTCGCCTTGCTGGCCTGTCCTTCCTAAAAAGTACATACCCATCCATGACAGCACTCCAGTCATGCGAGCTGTCCCACCACGTCTCTGTCATTGCTACGAGATCATGGCCCTGAGAGCGCACACAGATCTCTATTTCTTCCTCTTTATTCCCCATGCTACCTGTGTTGGTGTTCAGGCATTTCAGAGAGGTAGTTGAGTTTGCAGGTCTCCCTGGAGGGGTGCAGGAGGATCCATCATAGCCATACACACCCTTAGGGTGGTTGGCCTTCTGGTTCTCTTCTTGGGAGGCAGCTAAGGAACATTTGTCACTGCTCAGATTTGCCTGGCTTACTGCCCAGGTGGGTGCGCTGGCACGAGCATCGCCACTTTGGACCCCTCCACCCGAGTCCTTCAGTTTAAAGCCCACCTCACCAAGCTGGCCAGCCTGCCGCCAAAGATTCCCCTGCCCCTCTTAGACAGGTGGATCCCATCCCTCCCTAACAGGTTATAGTCGCCAAAGAACGTCCCCTTCTCATAAAAGCCAAAACCCTCACGTTGGCACCAGGCATGAAACCAGGAGTTGATATGCATTATGCGCCTATTTCTGGTCGCCCACTCTCTTCGCCCTGGTAAAATATACACTATACATTACATAGTGTACCAATCCAGCCAGACGTAGGCTGTATTTTCCTCCAGCACTCTCTATAAGTACGCGGGCACCATGCATTGGGGGCAGAGCCCAAGCTCTCTCTGCCTGTGCACCCAGCTGGAACCGAAGGCGGCTGCCCCCGCCAGCAGGGTGCAAAGCACACTGCTGAGAGGAGGACACTGACCCCATCAAACGTTGTCCTCCTGTTGCCCTGGTGACTTTGTCAGATAAGGTAGCCTGCGCCCAGGAGCTGTCTGTTCTTGTATTAAAGGCTCTTAAAGGCAGTGATCCTGCTACAGCCCCCACGTACAGAGGCCCTGGTCTTTATTATGCCTCTTGGAGCTGCTGCAACACAAGAACTTATTTGAAAATGGATTCAGTTAGGTTCCACCAGGCACTGCACCCTGAGAAAGGGCAACCCGAGGCACAGCGGTGAGACATCAGAGGTGGTAAAGTCAAACCCCATGATACACACAGACCTGGGGCCTACAAAAAGGGGACAGCAGCACCTAAAAATATGGGTACCAACCTTCTGGCAAATAAATTACTTCAGGAGTTGTTAAGAAGACTCCAAAACAAGAGCAAAGACCTGAGATGATCCCTGCTCTGCCTGCTGCGTGTGCAACAGCCACGTGGCAAGCCGGACTGACGGAGGTCGGGATGTGAAGGGGGTCGGGAGGTGAGGGCAGTTGGGATGAGAAGGGGGTCGGGATGTGAAGGAGGTTGGGACGTGGAGGTGGCAGCAACCTCATCAGGCAGCCTGGGCAAAGCCCTTAATGTGATCACAGCATGGAGAAGCCGTAGCAGCTGTTTGCTTTCATTTGCCAGGATTTAACAAGAGTGGAGTTTTTCCACGCAAAGTGGAGGACCACATCCGTGTTTGTGTTACAGTATTTAACTTTCCTCTTTTACTTAGGAAACCACAGCAAAGGCCACTCTTGGTGTTCTCAAATTGAATCTCTTTGAGCCTTCAGCCTACAATCAAAACAACAAAACAGAAAACAATGCTTCAACGAATAGTCACTGTTTACATCCAAAATATATGTAATTTACGAAAAACACGCTAGCATCCAAACCCAGTGTCTGCTCACTGAGCTCTGCATAGCAAATGGTTAGTGAACAGGAGGGCACCGGGGTCCGTGTTTCTGAACAAGAAATATCTCGAAAAACAAACAGAAATGTTGGCAATACTTAGTAGTTAAAATACAGCCTAAAGCAGTCTGGGAGAGCCCCAATACATTTCTGTTTTACCCTGTGTCACGGGCACTGCAGGCAGAGCTCTTTGAGAGGCTGGCTGGGTACCCACAAACTCGCTGTACTAAGCCTACACTGAAATTTCGCACAAAGCTCAGAGGCGTGAACAGGCGCATCCGTTTCTCGGTTCACAGAGAGACTGATCTGGTCTGTGACGAATAATAAAGGAAAACTATAATATGTGCCAAATTCTGTGGCTTAATAGACAGAAGCACTAATGTCTGCCCAGCAAGAGTCTTGTAATGCTGATAGCAGAGCTATGGGGGAACAATGTAATGGTTCTTACAGTGGACAACTGTTCAATCTAAATATCACTCTATAAGAGGCTGTAATTCAAACTTAGCTTTTATTGATTTTTATTCAGTGGTCTGCTCTTATGAGCTGGAAAAGCCCTATAACAAAACCCTGGTCAAATGAAATGCAGGTGCTGGAGTCTCATTTGAAACACTTGTGATGTAAGGCACATGGTACTGCTTTGAAAGAAGATGACCATTAAAATCACCTCGTGTCCCTCTTTTTCTTCCTTCCATTTCCCTTCAATTTGTCACCAGAACATCCCCCAAAGCATCCTTAGACCCTCTCCTCTTCCCAGCCTGGGCAAGACATGAACGCACTGTAAGCATCAGCCCATCTCCAAGAGCCTGCAAAGACTGGGTAAGACTTGAACTGGATTCAGCAGGACTTTTAAGGTGAGGGAGCTGTAGCTTCTCCTTCCAAGCACAGCCATTTGGCACAGGTAGTACTGTGCATCATTTTGGGAGGGAGGGGGGAGGGAGGTGTGACTGCTGTGTTGCATATTCTAGGCTTCTCCTTACTTGTATCGGTGCTTGGGGTGAAAGGATGGCCAGTGGCTTGTCCAAGGTGATGCAGCAGAGGGTGGGAGGCAGACCTGGACCCAGCTCTCCCGGACCTCTGGCCTGACTCCTTAGTGTGTGCTGAGCTGAGAAAGTCATCTGTGACTGTACAGCTGCTCCTTTGTGCAGAAAAGCTGCTGCTGCTAGTGAGGCTGTGTTGTTTTTCCTCTGTTGTTATTTGATATTCTTAATGGTATGGTTTCCTTTCTGTTTGTTTGTTTGTTTGTTTGTTTAAATCCTTCTTGCTGATTAAAGAGCCATCTCTTGTCAAATTGCAGTGCTCTGTCTGCACCACTTCTTGTGCCTTGGATGTAAATAGCTTTCATTAGTTTCAATAGTTTCTGGCTGTAAATGCAAGATTGTCATGAGGAGAGCTTTATATATACTGCTGCCCTGGCCTCTGTTTAAAAGGCAGTCCTGCAGCAGGGCAGGTGTGACTAGAAAGATGGTATTTCTCAGGCTGACCAGAAATAGCAGTATTTGCAGTAATTCTGTTTCTCTAGCCTGGGCAGGAAGCTATACGAGTATCTGGACCGCTGTCGCTATCTGCCCAGAAACACAGGGGCAGCATGTGAATGGATGCTATCGCACTTACCTGCTGCGGGAAGGCAATACTTCTCTGCCCCCCTTCTGCGACCTGATCCGGCCGGCTCAGGTGAGAGCCCTGCCGTGGGCTGCCTGTGTCTCAGCCCCACAAAAACACTGGGGGCCTAATGTTATGTTTGGGGGCAGTTTTTGCACTGCAGCTGCATCTCCAAGTGGAGGGGGACCTCCCTGTACTTATTTCTCCCCCATCAGGGGCAGGGCATCGCTCTGGCCCTGCTGCTGGGTGCTCTGGTGCCTGTCAGGGTGACAGTGGGTGTGCAGCTCCTGCAGTTTGAGCTCGGCCTTCCAGGAAGAGCCCTCCCTGCTCACCGCTGAAAAGCTCTCCCTGAGCTTGGGGTCTGGTGTGTACGAGCTGGGGAGGGGGCAGGTAGGTCACCCCTCTGATGCCCTACAGCCTCCGTGTGCCCTCCAGAGTGCCGCAGTGCAATCCCCCCACCCCTTCCCCTTGGAGAGCCGTGAGCATTGGGGAGAAGGGGGTGGTGGGGCTCCAGGTTACCTCGGTTTTGTTCTCCCTTGCCCCTCATGTCGCTTTGGGGGTGGGGAAGAAGGTGCCGTCAAGGGTCCCGCTCCATTTGCTCTCGCGTGTGCACACATGTACCCTTATCTGCTGCCAGCAGCCCCTGGCTCCCCAAACCTTGCGCCCATGGTCCTTGTACAAGCTGTTCCTTAGGCTACAGACATGCAACGTGTTGCTGGAGGGAGGCTGGGATGGAGGGGAACCAGGATCACGGGAGAAGCTTTCTGGTGCCTTAATACTGAGAAGTTTGGGTTGGTGTTTTGTTTTTTTTTTTGAAAGAGAGGCGTAGGTGGGGCGCAGGGGGGGCTGCTGGCGGGCTCTCGCAGCGGGGAGGCGTGTGAGGATGCTCGGAGGGATGCAGAGGGAGCCCTCTCCCCCGCCCCGGGGCAGCCTGCAGCCGGGGCCGTCGGCCGGCGGGAGAGCGGCGGCCGCTGGGGTGCGCTGCAGCCCCGCCACCCGCCCCTCCGGGCGCCCGCCCCGGGGCTGCGGCGGCGAGGTCCCGCCGCATCTCCCCTCCCCGCATCTGGGAGCCATCCGGATGGCCGAGGGCTGTTTGAAAATAGCAGTCCGTGCGCGCGTAAAGCTCCTTCTTTCCCCCCGTAACTTCCTTCTTTCCCCCCAAACCTGATGATGCGGGGAACGCGGTCCCCTGGAAAGCGTGCCGTTAGGAATAAGCTCCGCTTGTGGGGAGTGGCAGAGGGCCCGGGGGAAGGTAGAGTTGACCCTCTGTCCTGCTACCTGTGCTTTTAGCAGAGGGCTCCTAGATTTTGGGGTAATCCAGCACCGGAGCCATACCTGCCAGGGCTGTCCAAAGTAAAACCTGCCCTCCCTGGGCAGAAGCCACAGCTGAGCACGTCTGCACCCCTGGCCTGAATTTGCCCTCAGTCAGGTAATGCAGAGCATTGCTTCAGACTTGGGCAGCTCCGCAAAACCCCTCCTGAAAAGCTTCTTAGGCATTTTAATTTCATCCAAAGGTGCACGTTTTTTTTTCCCGTACCTGCTCTGATCTAAGTCAAAAATTTCCTCTGCGTTAGCTCTGCCAGCAGGAACGAGCAGGTTCTCCCTGGGCAGCAAACCCGCCCATTGCCCTGTACCCGCTCCGTTGCCCCGCGCCCCTCCTCAGCCCCAGTTTGGGCCAAGAACATCATGTACCTGCTGGTGGGTGGTGCACGTCAGCGCCTCCACTGCACTGTTACGTTCCTCAAGCCAACACCAAAAGTTGTCCTTTTTATTTTCTTTTTTTTTTTTCTTCCCCTTTTAAATGAGTGTGCTAGATTTATTGGGCAATGGAAAATTTCCATTCCAAGTGACTCAAGTTACGCTGGAAACTGAAATACTTAAATATTTCTCAGCAGCCTTTTACACAGCTCCCTCTTGTTCCTTCTCTCTGGAAGAGCTTTTAAACCCACAGATGAGCTGGGGGGGGTGGGGGGGGGTGGTGTCGTGTGTGTGTGTGCTTATTGCCCCCCGTTTTCCCCAGACTGAGGTGCAGGCTCCTGGTTGCTGAGCACTGCAGCCCCCCTCGCTCGGAGCGAGGCGTCCTCAGCCAGCGCAGGATCCAGATGCAGCCAGGCACTTTGGATGCAATCGCTAGTCCTAACGCCAGACTTTCGGCTGGTGGATGAGGCTTGCTAGCGCTGTGATGGCGGCGTGTGCCTCCTTAACGGCAGCGCTGTGCGCTGGTAATCAGATCCACTGGGTCCAAATTCCTTCCCACCCACCCAGATACCAGCTCACGAGGCAGCTGGTGCTGCGCCAGCCCGCAGGAAACTCCACGCGTGAGGGTAACCGGTGTCAGGGGAACCTTGCGTTACTTAGCACAGTGCTTCTGCCCTCCCGCTCTGATTTGGGGCACCCCTGATCCCACGTAGTAGCCTGACAAATTTGGGGTGATGCTGCGTGGAAACTGTAGGCAGTAGCTTGGTATCTGCTTTGAGCCTCATCCATCTCAAAGAGCTTGTCTATAAATGGAGTTATTTCAGAGTAGGGGGAAAACACATCTTTACTCCCCACATGGTGTTACTTAGGCGGAGTAATTAACATGCAAATGCTACTTGTATCCAAATTAATTGCTGAGCAAGGGCATGCCCTGTGTCAGCAAGTAAGCCCAACCCTGGGTGACGTGACTTTTGAAGGCAGCGCTCCCTGGGACAGGCAGCTGGGGCACAAAGAGCAGCGGGCTGTTGGTGTCACTCCCTGCTGGCACTCGGCACGGCTTGGCTCAGCCCTGGGGACGGCGCCTGGGCTGCTGCTCCCCTGTAGCGTGCCCCGTCAGCAATCCCCCTCCCTGCCATCAGCCCCAAAACCTGCAGCAGCCCCTGGGTGCAGCTGGGAAGGGGTGACCCCGGCAGCGATACCTCTCCTCCTGCACCCCCTTGCAGCACAGCAGCCAGCCCTGCCCGGTGTGCAAGGTAACGGGCTGTGGGAAATACGATGTCAGGGGGACCGGGTCGCTGGAGGTGCCCCCCGCTCAAAGGAGTCGCAGTAAAAAGCATGCCCCCCCCGCTGCGGCTGGCAGGGAGACGGGTCCCACTCATGAGCGTGCTGGTGGGCCCCTGGTACACACATCTCCTGTCCCATGAGGCAGACATGTCCCCATGTCACAGAGGACGAGGGTGGCCCCGTTGCAGCCAGCGGGGTGAGGACAGTCTGCGCAGCGCCGGCAGCAGAACCAGCTGCGGGGGGCCCAAAGCGTTTGGCCTTGTGCTGGTGTGACCAAATGACTCACGTCACCCTCGTTTTCTGAAGAATAACAGGCGTCGGCAAGCCAGGGTGAGGCTGAGTCATTCTGGCCAGAGCAGGTGTATGTAAAGCGCAAGGGGCCATCTCGGATCTGTTCGCAGCGGGAGCGCTGCCGTAGTCAAATCTGCGTGGCCGTGGGCCGGGTGGGAGCGGGAGCAGGGGCTGGAGCCGCGCCACAGCGGTAACAGCATCGGATCAGCGTGCTGCCTGTTGCGGCGCGGCTGGAGACTTGGCTCTGAACGAGAGGTTAAAATAATCCCTCCCTCCCCTTCGGGGGGGGATTGGATTTCCACTACGAGAAATGTCAGCTTGGATGGGAGATGACTGACTGAAGTGCTGCTTTGCCGCAGTTCTGCGGGGTGACAGAGAGCGCGAGTTGTGCCTATTTTTCCCCCCCTTCCTGGCTCTACCACCATGCATGCTATTTGCTGTCTTCCCTTCAGTCTGCACCCAAACCACCTTCTACATCCCACTGGGGTTTTGCCTGTGTTACCTACAGGGAAACTTTTAAATCTAGGTAGTTCCCCTCTTGATACTGACAATTTTTCAAAAAAAAGGACCCTTTTCAATTTGTACTGTTTTGTACATCAAACCTGTATCAACAATCACAATTATGTGAAAACCGCAGAAGTGATTTACATATTAAATTACTTCTCAAAGCCCTAAAGATAAGATGAGAGACCTTGCTCTTCATCTTAAATGTCATTGAAACCTCAAGATTCCTGCTCAGGTGGCTGCACTGGGCAGCACTGACAAGCACTCACAGTAGTTACTCCAGTAAAGCTCCAGAGCTTGGAGCCATGTAATTATGAAAAACACCACATTTTCATTTAAAAATAATAATAATTAGAAAAAAAGCCTACAAACCTCACATTTCTGAAACTAAGCAGCAAATAAAAACCCTAGAGATTCCTTTAAAAAAAAAACCCTTGGTTTTTTTTAGCCATCTTCATGACACTTGGAGACTCACATATGCTTTTTTAATTACCCCCCCCCCCCAAAGCAGAGGAGCTGGCAATAAAAAGGCAGCCATTAATGCACCCATCCAGTGCTTCTGAAAATACAACCTATGGCAACATAGCTGAGATGGATGGTGGTGCCGGGCTGGCTGTGTACATAGCCAGGGAGGAGTCTTCTATATTTAAAAGGCTAATATGGTGGTTAGAGCAGAAAATAAGACAAGTGAGTCTGTTAATTAGGAATAGAAAGCCTCAGTGCCTGCAGTTCTGGTACACATCATGCTTTCCTCCAGCCCTTGGCTTCCTCTCGGCCCTGGTTATTGCATCTTTCTTGCTCATCTTGTATTTGATTACGAGGTCTTTGAGCAAAGGCTTTCTTGTCCCAGCGCAGCAGGGCGGTCGTCTCTAACACCCTTTCCTACTCTCCGGGTCCCTAAAAGTGTTACTTGGTGATCCCCGTAGTAAGTGGCAATAGCTCTCACAACTGCTCGATGTTAGGCGAGATGCCTTTGACCTTGGAGTGCCATTTAATAGCAAAGGATCACCTGGTGACAGTGTCAGCAACCAGAAGATGACGTTTCTTTGAGGTATCAGCTTTCAAAATTTTCCTGTACCCAGTGTCGTAGCGATGTTCTGCTTGAGCAGCCTTAAAAAAGCCAAAATATTTGACCTTCAAGATTTCAAAATCAATGAATTTTGTAACTTGTGGCTCCATGTGGGACTAAAGGAGTCATACCAAAATGTGGGAGAGCAAGCACTGCTGTGTTGGTTTTGGCCTGGTATTCGAAGCAGGAAGTGCCCGAGGTCTCAGGAAGCCAGTTTCCACAAATCCAGCTTAATATTGGCAAATTCAGGAGGCTTGGAAACGACAGCCAGCTCTTACATGACCTCCATCACGTGGAAGCGGGAGGGTAGGAAGAAGTCTGGTTCCAGGGTATTTGAGGGTTTCCTTATTGCTGAGAAATAGCCCAAGTATTACAGAACAAACGCTGCACACATCTGTCCCAGCCGGTCAGAGGTGATAAGCCTCGGGCTCTGCGTGTGGTACCTGCTTTGACCTCTGCTGCGTGCGAGTCTTGCAAGCACCGTGCAAGGTGATGGTGTTTCCCCATGCCCCCGTGTCAGGTATCGCTGGTTGGCCTTACCTGGTGCTCAGAAAGGCTCTTCCTTTGTAGGCGAGTAAGGCCTGTTTCCCTGCTCTGGTGAGACAGGGAAAGGCTGTTTCGGGCTCATCCAGCAAAAGCAAAGGCTGGATTGTGGATATTCTCGGAGAACAGGGTAGGAGTGGGTATCTCCCCATCACATGCTCACTGTAATGCTCCCAAAGGCTGCAATGGACTACCAAAACCAGTAATTCCCTGGGGCAATGATGGTCTGTACCACACTCACTCCGGCTGCTTTGTGTTCCTCCACAGCTGAGAAACCATCCTGCAGCCATCAGGTGGTTTTCCATCAGAGGTCCTTTACACTTAATGCCAGCCATCTGTAAAGCTCTCTGCTCCACCTGCAGCCTTAAGATACCTCTTCTCCTTAATAGTTCAGTGCCTTTAGATATGCACAGTAGAGACTTGGCTCCTTTCAGCGGGGACTTTGCCTCCCAAGCAGCAGGCAGAGGTCTCTCGGTGTGGTAGTGCTGCCCTTTCCCTCTGGGACGGGCTTGCCTCAGCAGATACCGGAGGCAGAAATGCAGCTTTCCCCTCGGCGCTGGAGAGCCGCCATCCCCACCTGAACCTCCCTGAAAAAGCCAGTTTTAGCAAAGTCGTAGCCCTCCAGATTAGCTCTCCTGCTGCGATTGCTGGTGGAATCCAATGTGGGGCATCCCGGCGGCTTCCCAACAACAGCCGATGTGGGGCTGCCTCATCAGCGTGGGGCTGGTGGGATGGCCCCACACCCCCTGGCAGCTTCCTATGGCTGGTGGTGCTGAGCTGATTTCTCGTCTGTGGTTCCCTCTGTCCCACGACTGCTCCCGGCTGTGCCAGCGCCTGGAGTGAAAGAGCCTGTTGTTCCCCGCGGGGGCTATAGTCTCGCCAGGTATATCATGTCCTCATTAAGGGAGGGCTGCTTATCTCCTAACCTGCGATGGAGATTGCAGTGTGCCCTTGGTTATGTCTCCGCCCAACTGTACAAAGCAGCCGAGGCCGGAGTTTGGACGCGGAGAGCGCGGGAGTGCACACGCTCACGTGCTCCTTCCCCGCAGCTGGCCATGAGCTGGGTGACCTGCACGCCCCCCGCACCAGACTTCTGCCCTGAAACACAGTCATCTAAGGAAATTTAATTAGATAGCAAGAAATGAGCGGAAGGCGCGGGGAGTTGAATGGCTGGTTAAGGGAGGGAAAAGTAGTGAGATTTGTTTAGCCTTCCTCTGCGGACAGTGAAGATGCCCCCTCTCGCTGCTGCACCTGAGAGCACTTGCAGCTGCAGGCATCCCTCTCTTGAACTTCAGCCTTGGCCACACCGATTTTTTTTTTTTAATGTCTCTTAAATTAACTGCCAGTTACATGTGAGGAAAGGCCAGAAATAAGCTGAAAATTCAAGTTCCCCACCAGCTGATGTGCCCGGTGTGAGCAGGAGCCTGGGACAGGGCTCCTTGCCACCAGTGGGAGGGGAGCCATGCACCGCTGCCAAGCCCTCTGTGTGGCTTCGCTGCTTTTACTGAATCCCCGTGAGCATCAGGAGTGCTGCAGGCGCTGGGGGGGTGAACAAACCACGCTTAAATTAGAATGTCAGCCAAAGGAAAAAGGCCAAACCTCCGTGCCGGTGGGCCTCGCAGGCTGGCCTGCAGGTGGGTACCCCTGCACCTCGAGGTACCCGAGCAGAGGAGCTGGCTGCTCCCACTGGCCCCAGCCACGGGGGACAAGGGACACCTGGAAAGCCATGCAGGGAGGTGGGTGGCCGGCGTGCACCGGGTCTGGGTCCGGCACCTCCAGGTCTGAGCAGCGCCTGGCAGCACGACCCCTCTGCCAGGCATCGCAGCCGGTCTCGCCAGCCCTTCTGCCCGCCCCATGTGCGGCTGCGTTTGTGGCTTCTGCTGCAGTAGTTTTCCATCGGAGAACGTGTGTGAGGCTCGGTATTTTCCAGAAAGCAAAACAGAAACATTGACATCTTCCAGGAACCCCCTAGTCATCAGCTGGTACAGCTGACTCATTTTTATCTTTTGATGGCTGCGCCTGCCTCTATGCCTCTTCCTCTCTCCACCCCTGCATCTCACCTTGGCGCAGCCGCTGCCTTGCTTCCCTGCACACGTGAACGCCACCAGCGTTGCCACCACCCCAGGGTGTCTCTGACCACTTGTGTGGCATGTGCCATGCAGGAGGCGAGAGCCAGCCTGCTCCATCCCCCCTCCCAGCTACATTTCCAGAAACCTTGCACGTCTCTCCTCCCCCAGGTTTCTCTCCTGGCCTCTCTGCTGCTTCTGATTTGGCCCATCAGGGTCAACTCTCCAAGCTGCCAACAGCTCCCCTGCCTTTTGCTAGAGCTTTCAGATGCTTAATTCCTCCCTGCCTTCACTGCAGCGTCCTCCCTTCTTGTCCTCCTGCGTGCCCCACCGCACCCGCAGGCAAGGCAAGGAAGCCCCCCGCTGTGGGTGGCAATTCAGCTGGCGCGCGGTGTGGTGGCCAGCATCATCGTGTGGGGGACAAAGTTTTAGCCAAGGCTCTGCGGAGGTCCTTACAAGCTAGATCGTGCAGTCCCAGCTGCCGTTTCTCCATGAGGCGAGGGATGTAATATTACTTCTATTTCAAATGGCCTTAATTGCTCACCCCCCATTTTTCTGAAATTGGAATAATTTTGCCTTGCGTCTGCCTTTTCCAACGCCCTGCAACGCTCCCCTTTCGGCTGAGCTCTAGTGTGCATCTGTGCCCCCCAGCCTCCGTTAGCCCCAGAGAGGTGGCAGCCTTGGGACACCCTTGCCCTGTCTTGACTCGGAGGGTGAACGAGAGCTGCGGCGCTTCTCCAGCTTGGTGTGCAGCTCCATGGGTACCCAGTTGTTATCTTAATGAGCAGGCTTATCTCAGGATCTTTTCCATGAGAGCAGTGCATAGGCAGCAAGAAAGCAAGCTGTCCCCTAGGCCTTTTCCAGTAGTCCTTTCGCTTCCCTTCGTGTTCCCCCTCCTCCTCCTAATCCCTCTATCTCAGATCTCAGCCAGTGTGATTCCAGCTGACTTGGGTGCACGTGTCTGTCCTGTTTACCACGATAAAAAGAGCCAGTGGAGGGAGATGTACAAACGCAAGCGGAGATGCAGGCAGATGCGGGGAGAGGCACACGAGCATAACCGAGCAGAAAAATACGGATGCACGTAGATGTGCATGTAGCCGCTAGGCAACCTGAGCAATTATAAAGAGCAAGACACACGCTGGGGCTAAAGGAGACGTGCAAACGTGGGTGCGCATGCAGGCAGGCACGCGGGGACAGGACATCTGCAAATGCCTGGGAAGAGACAGACAGACGTAGCCAGGCAGAGAAATACCAGGCAGGTAAAGCGGCCAAGGACGGGCAGAGGCGTGTGGCGAGGGGAAGCGGCAGGAGCCGCTGGGCAGGGCAGGCGCGCAGGCGTGTGCCACGGCCCCTTTTCCCGAGGGAAGGGGTGCGCGGCGAGACAAGTCCAGCCTCCTCCCTCCTCGCTGGCCGGATCCAGAGCGTAGACAGCAGCTGCTTTCAGTGCCGGGACCCACCCAGAGCAGTCGTGCTCCTTTATAGACAGTTTCCTGCCCTTGGCTGCCTTACAAAACCTCGCAGCAAAAACTACGGTGAAAGAAGTTCTTTGAATGTTGAATGCTGACCTGCACAAGCCCAAACCCAACGGCCCAGAAATGTGCGCTTATTAATGCCTCCTTGCATAACGAGGAGAGAAAGTAAAATCCTTACTCAGTCGGGAAATTTTGAGGGTGTCTCCTGGCTGGAGTACTTGCTAGGGAGCTCCAGCCTCTTGCTATAGACTTGACCCATCTAATCCTTTTCCTCTTGGCTCCTTGATCTCCCTGACCTGCCTCCCCTCCCTCCCCCGAGGAGGAGAACGATAAAGTCCCAGTCTCCAACAAGAAGGTTTATGGAGCCCCCTTGTAACAGGAGCTCCAGACCTCATGAGAGCTGCGCATAGGCCCACCGGGAGGTGCCCTGCCCAGAGCTCGCCTCAGCACACCTCCTCCTCTTGCTGCTCTGGCACTGCAGATGGGAAAACAAATCCCCGTCACTCGCTCCGAGCCACCAGGATCTGCTCGTGGTCACTTCCTGGAGACACTGGCTTTATTCCTCGGACCAGTGGACGGCTTTTGGCATGGGAGCCAAAATCAGTGAATGGAAACATCCTCCCTGCAAGCTGCAGTGACATCCTGCTATTGTTGGCATCCCTTGGCAGGTTTGTTCAGCTGCTTTGTACCCGTTGACATCTCTGGGCTTTCATCAGTGCGTCGGTATCGCCATGAGGCACACGGGCTTCCTGACCTAGTGCCCAAGGAAAGCCCTCTTCTCCTGTTTACGGTCGGGATGTGAAAGTAAAGGAAGTTGAAATGCTACTCAGGAATCCACTCCGGGCTTTAATCACTGCTGTCGCTGCTAGAAGACGTGGGGAATGTTGAAAAATAATCACCGTGCTGTGTAATAGGATGCAGATGTTCAGGTTGTGATCTATCCAGACACCGTGACCTCCTGGCTACTGGAAGACAAGCCCTAATTAAAACTCCGGAGCTGAAAAAAATTGCTCCCACAAGCCTCCAAGAAATTGGGAAGAGCTTTGTGTGTGATTAGTAGATGCATAGTGGCTCTGGCCAGGACTTTGGCTGGGGCAGGACAGATCTCTCTGTCGACAGCACAAGGAGAGCCATGGTGGCCTCTCCTTGTTGTGGCATCGCTGCCTGGTGCTGGGGTTCACCCCCAGTCTCAGCCATAAACATGCACTGATGCTATTTAGGGGATATGGGGGAATCTGTTCGAATACTGTTGGGGCATCCCAGGCTGGAAATGAAGGGGTGGAGGTGACATTCCCGCAGTGGCAGCTCCTTTCTCCCCCATGCCGTCCACCTCCGGGCACAGCATGGGGCAGCCCGGGTTACCCCACGGCTGGAGCTGTTTTGGAAAGGGCCCTGGCAAGATGAGAAAATCAAAATTATGAGAGTCTTGCAAGCTGCAGAGTATTAAGGTACATACGCATAGGCGTACGCGCACACCTCCCTGTGGAGGGGAGTGGGTTCCTTTCCGCACGTGTTTGTCCCGTGCTGCTCTTTCCCACGCTGGAGCCAGCTGTCTGGA
The DNA here is from genome assembly GCA_009819775.1 of Phoenicopterus ruber ruber. NCBI lineage: Eukaryota > Metazoa > Chordata > Aves > Phoenicopteriformes > Phoenicopteridae > Phoenicopterus > Phoenicopterus ruber. Next base: position 90,517,344 of record CM020215.1, on the reverse strand, counting down.
AGTCGCCAGGGCGGCGTTGGGAAGAGCAGAGGAGGAAACTGCCTTCTCTTACAGACCGTTGCGGTCCTGCCCTGCCCCTGGGAGGCAAAGTCGTGCAGACCTCCTTCAGCCGCCGCAGCGACCCTTTCCCGCAGCCACGAGAGCTGGGGTCGGGAGAGGAGTTCGGAGCGGCACCTCCGCAGCCGGTCGTGCTGTCTCGCCTGTCCTCCTTCTCCCCTCTCCTCCAGCCCTCGGCACTCCCGGCGGCGTCTGCGCCAGCCGCGGTGAGCAGGTAGGCAGGGAGGGCAGCGCTGCTCTCCGAGGAGGCAGAGACATGGGGGATCAGGACTCCCTTCGGCATCTTCCTGCAGTACTTGAGCCTCACTGAAGCTCCCAGTAACAACTGGTGCACCAGCCGAGCAGGACAGACGCTCTCCCCTCCCCACACACATCCTCGGCGCAGACAGCTATGGCGAATCCAAAAATAGCAGAGTTAGATAAATACAGAGAAAAGAGTTTACAAATTTCCGAGAGGGCAACAAACAGCAGTGCTCGCTAAGGAGGGGAACTTTTTTTAACCAAAGGCTGCTTCTTTCTGCAGATTCTTTCCCCGCGTAAAATAATTTACTTTTAATGCAAAATGACCTGGAACTTGAAGGCTGTTTGACTGACAGAAAATGATGCTGGGGGCTGCATTGCAGCAGAGAGGAAATTTGTGGCAAATACATGCCTGAAAGACAGAGAACAGTCTAAGCCTCGAGTTTTCTTTCTTGCAGCTCCATTGCTTTCCGCCTGCTGAAAGCCCGAGTGAGTAGCTATTTAGGAAGTGTATAGGAAAAGAAATACGTGATCTAACTGCAGCAGGGAACTGAGATGCCTGCTTTTCCTCCCAGCTCTGCTGAAAGCTTCCTGTGTGAGCTGGATAAATTGCCTTGCTTTGACGTACCTGCGTGGATACAGATCACGGTACCAACTTCAGTGGAGTCAGTGAGGCACTTCACCTGCCATTAAAAGTCAGCAGCACCTGCCAAACCTTCACACATTGCAAATAAACTATTTTTAAATCAGTATTTTTGGTCATATCCGATCCTCGTGCCGTACTTGACGAGGATGAGGGAAACGCACGGCCGTACGTTGCCTGCTCGGGACGCACCATCCTCTGCCGGTGCTCCCAGAAGGCGCAGGGGTGCAGCACAGGTTGGGGGAGAGGGACTGGACCCCGTCCTTGTTTTACTGACAAATAGGCACTGGGTGCTTGCAAACACCCCCACGGAGGAGCCGAAACTCCTTCCCAAGGTCCTGCGCTTTCAGTGGCGGGAGCACTGGGACGGCCGGCTGCTGCACCGTGTACGGGGCAGCCCCGGGGACGCTCTCCCGGCTGAGCCGCGGCTCGGCTTTCAAACCAGACCGGGCGCGCTGGGTGTACCGGAGACCCTGCTGGTGCCCCTTTCTGAAAGGAGCATTGTTATTCCACGGAAATGACCTTTGGAGTCCAAATGTCTTTATTTAAAATGAAACAAAACCAACCCTAACCGCTCTTTAAGTAAAAACAAATTAGCTGTTATTGCTGCACAGCTCTAAATACACCGTGGTAATCTTCCACGCTTCTCCCTCTGACAAGTCAGTCAATACACGGTACTGCCTTAACTCATCACTACTGCCGCTCCCACACAGGTGAGACTGGCAGGGAAAGCAGCAGGTCTCCTCCCTCGCCTCGTATTTGTTTTCCCCTCAGAAAAAAGATCTTAAAATGACCAGAAGAGGAGGAACACAGTTGTGTTGGTTTCGAACTGTTGAGCAGGAAGCAAAAACCACTGCAAGTCTGAAGTATATTATTTGATATTTTAGAAAAACCCACTGCTGTCTCACTAGGGCTATCCTCTTTCTTCTTTTCCTGCCAAGAGTTGCTGACTTTTTTCAAGCATCTCCCTTTGCTGTCACTCCTGCGGAAGGTCATGGGAGCTCTGCTTCATCCACCTCTTGGCTGGGCAGTGAAAATGAACCATAAAAAGCAAATCTGGAAATCAGCTGGTCTGGCTGCGCTGCTTCTTCACTTTCTTTTTAAAGTATCATCTAACTCTTTGCTTGGACCTTTATGTCTAGAGAGCACAAAGAGTTTCCCAGCCAAGCTTTGCGGTAGCAAAAATGATTTGTGCTCCTGTTCCTTCTCTGCCTCCCTCCCGTCGTACAGCCCTGGCCAAACACGGTTTGTGTTAAAAGTTTGTGACCCTTGTGCGGTATTTTTTGAGCCTTTCCAAGCCAAACCCAGAGACTTTGTTTCCAAACAAACTTGAATTTTCCATTGGGGGCTGGATAATCGCAGTGCAGAGGAGGACGCTAAAACCAGAGCTTGTGCTCTGGAGTCGCGTATGTCTGTAGGATCCCTCATGCGGGAAAATCCTAAAAGCCTGCTGAAGGGCGCGTTGCCGGCTGCGAGAGGGGGGCGGTCAAGCAACCTGCTTGCCTTGAGGACGTTGGTATTTGAGCGGCTATTTTGGGAGGCAGGAGAGGGCTGCTCAGGGCAGCCAGGAGAGGAGGGCTGACCTGGGGAGGGGGCTCTGGCGTGGCCGCGCAGCCGCAGCGGCAAGCACAAAGTGCCACTGGACACCTCGTCTCGGCGCTGGAGGGCAAAGCCCCCCGCACCTCGGAGGAAATCTGCGTGGGTACTGCCAGCGCCTGCCCTCGGGGCTTTTGGCCCCCTGGGGGTGCAAGTTGAAGGGGGGCTGTGCAGAGGGGCACGGAGCGGGCGGCACGTTTCTGCACCAGCCCCTGCGCGAGCCTGCATCCACGGCAGAAGGAGACTTCCTAGCCCAGGCAGACACGCTGTCTCCTCTCTCTAATTGCAGCCTTGCCCAGGGCTCGCGCGTCCCAGAGCGGGAGCTGGCTCCTTCCCCTCCATCACATTGTCTCTTCCCACAGCCCGGCTCCCACGGGGCTCACAGCTTTTCCTCTTCGGCTCCCAGCCCGGCTCTGTCTCACCCCTTGCATCTCAGCGCTGTCTCGTCTCCTTTCCCCCTCCTCTTCATTTGTATTTTCCTTTTTTTAGCCCCCACTCTAGTGTCCTCCCTTACACCGTCTTTTGCACAGAAGTCCAAAAAGCAGTGGGGCTGCACAGGAGAGATGCAAAGGCGGGCTGCCCACTCTGGAGGCTTGCCTCCATCCCCTTCACCTTGTCATCTGTGCTGCTGGGCCACAGAGGTCCCAACCGTGTCTGCCTGGTGGGGATGAGAGGCGCCTTGTGCAGCCTCAGCGCCCGGCCAGACAATAGCGGCACTGTGCTGGAGAAAGCGGCTCTGTCCGGCTGCCGCCGCGCTCCGCATCCGCCGAGCACATGGGAGGGGAAGGGTGTCCCTCTGCTCCCCTGCTGGCTGGGCAAAATCAGGGAGAAGATGGAGGGTTCAAAGCCCAAGACTGGTATCACTCTGCTCCCCCCTGCACTGCAAAGGCTGGTGCCGCTTTGCAGGGACTAGGGTGGCTCTGTGTTCGCCAGGCACTGGCTGGGTCGGAGCGTGGACCTTCATTCTGCTACAGACTCACCAGGAAACCTCGGGCAGGTCCCCTGGGCCACGCTGGTGCTTCGTGATCCCTGCAAGGCGTTGAGGCTGCCTGGGCCAGCTGTGCAGCTGGGTCCCTGCAGCTCCGCACCCAAGGTACAGGCAAGGGAGCCTGGGCATGGAGCCCCACTGGTGTGCCCCAGCCCCGGACCGGCACCACGCACAGGGCCATGAGATACACCAGCTCGGGGGTCTCTGAGGCAGCCCCGTGCTGCGCGGGGCGGAGGGACCCACAGACTCTCCCTGTGTCCTTTGCCCAGGTGGCAGTGGAGGGGACAGCAGCACGGCTCCACTTCACGGGGGCCATCAGACAGATCTTCTCCAGATCCTGGCTGCGCGTCTGACATCACTTCTGGGCTGGTATAAAAGGTGGCTTTCACAGCCCTCTCTTCATCCATTAGCACCTCACAAAGCAATGAGTTACCGTAAAGGAGTGATTGCAGCATCAAAATAATATTGATGCCACTTGCAAAGCTGCGGTTGCACCCAACGCCCCTGAAGAGGGCAGGAGGAGGGAGGCTCCCGCTGCAAGCCCAGGAGGAGAGCTGCTAGTTGCAGCGTGATGGTGAGCTGGGTGGGCAGTAGGGGCTGGCTGCTTTGCTCCGTGGCCTTGCAGCAGCCCTGGGAGGGACAGGAATCAGGAGTGATGTGGGGCCTTGCCCGCATGTAGGTGTTCCCAGCTGTGTGCCTCACCTAGAGAAAGAAAAGGCAGCTCTTTCCAGGCTCGCTGGTGCGTTGCCTGCCATCGTCACGCAGAAGAAATCACAACTTGCTTCCTCCTGGGCTGTCCCTGACGTGTAGTTTGTGCTGAGGCTGAGGCAACTTTGGAAAGAGACTTTCCCATCAGAGCTATAAACTCCCTTCGAACCTTGACTCAGAAAACACTCAGATTTCCGTTCCTTCCCCTAAGGTTCCCACCGTAAAAAATGTCTGCAGAGCTTGCTGCTTTGCAGCTCGGGACTGTAACACAGTACGGGCATTTTAGACTCGCAAGGGTCAGTGCCGCACTTCTGTTAAGCTGGGGCCCTTCCTAAGCGCTGGCCCTCTTGCTCTGGCTTGGCCAGGGAAGCAGCAGGTTGGTTTGCTGGAGTCTGGGAGAAGATACGCTGCTTGGTTATTGCAGGGCAGCTCAAGATCCGGCAGATGGCTGACCTGTAGGTGCAGGTTTATTATTGTAGGCTTGTTTTCGAGCGTCGCTGTGTGCCCACTTGTTTAGCGTGTGACGGTGATGGTCTGATGATGGCTGAATCACTGATATTGATCTCCCACATCTTCCTCTTTCCTTCCCACCTCCTGAAAGCCACTGCAAGCGTCCTTTGGAGAAGGAGAAAACACAAAGGGCTCCACAAGCCCACAGCAAGGAAGGAAGGGCCTGTTTGGGTTTCCCTGCATGCCCCAACTCCTTCCATGCACATGTGTGCACACGCATGCCGTGGACACCATCCCTATTAAAAAGCCTCCTCTGCAAGCTTTCTTTTAGCTCTTAGAGAAAGAGAACATCTCCTTCACTTCAATCCATGCATTGAATTGAAACTTTTGTCTTCCTGCTTCTGCCCTGCAGGGACTAGAAGACCAGGCTGGGAGTTAGGGACTAAGAGGAAGCGGGGGGGGGGCCCGAGTGTCCCAACCCATCCATGGGGGCTGTGGTGGAGCCAACCCCTTGCAGCCACAGGCGCGCAGGGAAGCTCGCTCATGCAGGGCGAGCACGGCTCATACTGGGACATCCCGGGGCCAGTCCTCATCAAAACGGGTCCAAATCCAGCTGGCTTCCCAGCAGCAGAGCTAGGAAGGGCCTGAGCAACCGTCAGGCTGCTAGCCAGTCACTTTGTGACAGCACGACGCCTGCAAAGCCGGGTTCCTCAGCTCCAGCAAGCCCTCTGTCTGGGACAAAAGCCCCAAAACAATGGCCCGGCTTCCCAGCGGCCGGTGGCCCAAAGGATGCCGCGTGCTGAGGCAGTCAAGCACGCAAGGATTAATGACAGCTAGAGGAAGCCGCTCTCCGGCCGCACCGCCGTGGGACTTGGCAATACAATAGCCAGAAGGAGCACATGGGCTCCTCGGCTTTTTCTCAGGGCCTAGGTAAATAATCCCCTTCCACAGGAGCCATATGGATTCCCATAAAGCTGAATAGCAAAAGCAGTTCCCAGGCTTGTGGGTAATAATCATTGTTTCCCAGGCCACGTAATTATTATTTTGACTGTCAGAAACCTGGGAGAGAGAGCGTAGACACAATATTTTCCCAATCAGCTCATGGAGAGCAATTTAATTCCACTTAAAAGGAGCCAGCTGTGAAACAGTAAGCACACCCTGACCCTCAGGAGAGGAGCACGGCTGGTGCCCGTGCCCGCTGCAGCCCCTGCAGACCCGCTGCCCCCTGCACTAGAGAGGACTTGGGGGGTAACGGCACGTGACGGAAACCACATCTCTAGATCTCATGAATTTGTCTCCGGGTCTGGGATGCCACAAAAATGCTTTGGAAATTGCTGCAGGGCAGAGCAAAGCGAGGAGGGAGGAAGGAATGTGCTCAACCCGGCAGGGGAAAGCACGGCAGCTTCTGTGCAAGGGCTAGGAAGAAGCAGGGTGCAGGGCTTTCTGCAGCCAAGGCCCTAATATTTTGCATAGCTCATGGAGGAGAAAGCAGCTGATGGGCGTTCATTTGCAGGCAAGCTGGCAGCGTGGGAAGCTGGGTCTCTCCTGGCAGCTACGTGGAGTGGGCAGCTCGGGGGCTTTGAGCAGGGAGAAAAGGAGGACAGGAATCCCAGCAGCTCCGACATGGGTAGATGGTGCAGAGCACCGGTTAGATCACGCTGCTTGGTTACCAGCAAATTAATTTGCATGGCTGGAGAAAAACGATGCTGTGGGCAAAATCCTGCCTTTACAGGTCAGAGCAATTCCTCCGGCAGCAGGGGTGGGACCAGCCTCAGACTTCAGCCATGAGGAGACGGGGCGGCTCAAGCCCATACAGTCCCACCGCACAGCTGCGCACATGCCGGCGAGCCCGTGCAAAGAAACAGGACGCATGCCCTGCTGCTCACACGTGCCAGAGCCGGCCTGCTGCAGCCAGACCCTGCCCTTGGGAGCAGCGGGGCTCCGGCTGGCGGAGGAGCTGGCTCCGTGGCACGGCACGGCATGGCACACTTGCCAGGGCAATGCATGGTGAGGTTTGCAGGCTGCACATTGCCCGGCACCTTCCCCGCTCTGCCTGAGGGGCCTCCTGCGTTTGCACACTCCCCCAGCTGGGCTGGCACCGGGAGAGGGAAGGCATGATACAATTCGGTGAACTCGTGGCTGACTTGACAACTTCGGACACCAAAGAGCGATGCTTGAAACACGTGCAGGGTGAAGAGCACCTGTGCGGGTCTCCTGTCTGCTGGCTTTTCAGACTCACAGAATCATAGAATAGTTTGGGTTGGAAGGGACCTTTAAAGGTCATCTAGTCCAACCCCCCTGCAATGAGCAGGGACATCTTCAAGTAGATCAGGTTGCTCAGAGCCCCATCCAGCCTGGCCTTGAATGTTTGGGGATGGGGCATCTACCACCTCTCTGGGCAACCTGTTCCAGTGTTTTACCACCCTCATTGTAAAAAATTTCTTCCTTATATCTACTCTGAATCTCCCCTCCTTTAGTTTAAAACCTTTACTGCTTGTCCTATCACTACAGGCCCTACTAAAAAGCCTGTCCCCATCTTTCGTACAAGCCCCCTTTAAGTATTGAAAGGCCACCATAAGGTCTCACCGGAGCCTTCTCTTCTCCAGGCTGAACAAGCCCAACTCTCTCAGCCTGTCTTCATAGGAGAGGTGCTCCAGCCCTCTGATCATTTTTGTGGCCTCCTCTGGACCCGCTCCAGCAGGTCCATGTCTTTCCTGTGTTGGGGGCTCCAGAGCTGGACGCAGTACTCCAGGTGGGGTCTCACCAGAGTGGAGTAGAGGGGCAGAATCCCCTCCCTCGACCTGCTGGCCACGCTGCTTTTGATGCAGCCCAGGATAGGATTGGCCTTCTGGGCTGTGAGTGCACATTGTCGGCTCACGTCCAGCTTTTCATCCACCACTACCCCCAAGTCCTTCTCCGCAGGGGTGTGCTCAAACAGGCTGCTCTCTGACTTAGACAGGTCTGGCTTGCCCCATTTTACCGGCAGTGCCGTCACCTTGTTATCCAGATCTGTCCATGCTTCATGGCACAGATGGTCCATCTCCTCTCTCTCAGGCTGCTTGGGAGACGCGCGGGTGTTCGCCTGGGCAATCGGAGCCTCCCACCTGTATCTCCTTTCACATCCCCCTGCCAAAAGGTTTTCACCTCCTGAATATTGCGTAACCGCTTTTCAGTGCCAGCACCAATTTTGGCTGCTCAGGTTACAGGAGGATTGCAAGAGCCGTTTGAAATGAAGGAGCAGCATTTAAAGGGGCATGGCTGCAGCTCCAGAGGGTCTGCTTGTAGCAGCGCAGCTGCAAAATCTGCCGGCTAAATGCAAAGACTCGTGTGTGCTGGGCTTGCAGACGAATCCGCGTTCTTGGAGAGTTAAAGCAAGATCAGGAAAGGCTACTTTTAGCAGGTTTGAGGTGCAGGCAACCGAGGCGGTGACTTGCCTGAGGTTACACACAGCAGCAGAGTGTAAACACAGCCTCCTCCCCAGCATTGGGACTGGTGTGCTTTTGGCTGCAGTCCAGTTTCAAGGCAGTTCGTGGTGACTGTTGTTCTCAGAGCCATGCTATGGAGGGAAGAAATGTTGGCTTTTCTACTTCCAGGTCTGAGTAAAGGGTTCTCCAGCTTCCAGACTTTTCTTGCAAGCAAGCACACGATTGCTCTGAGGCTTCTGAGAGCTGTGATTCCCTCAGCCCCTGCAGCTCTGCCAGAGAAGGGGGAGCCAAGTTCAGGGGTCTGCCTTCTGCCCATTGCCAGGACAGTAACATTGCCAGTCAAATGCAGAAAAATAAATGCCTTTTCCCTGGATCCAGTTCTAGGGCAGATCAGTCGTCATGGGTCCTGTGGGTAAGATTCTGGCTCAAAAGGGAATCTTCTCCAAATAGACCTTCTCTGGGGACTTCCCTGGCATCATGTCCTCTGCAAACTTTTCTCTGCGGACCGTGATACTGTCATGGAAATGGGCAGTTGAAGTTGCTGGATTGTTGGAATGGAGCACGGATAACCCATGTGCTGTAGCTGTCCTGCTGCACGGGGATGGAGGGAGGCAGGTGATGCGGGAGACCTGCCGGTAGGGAAGGGCAAAGCAGGTTGCCTGATGGACATGTCGCATCCCTGAGCCCCACGCTACATGTGTAGCCCTCGGGAAGGTAGGGCACAGCTCAGGCGGTGGCAAAGCAACCCTTCCCCGTGCGTGCTCCTTTGCAGGACAAGACTTGTCTGGACCACTCACTCCTTGGCCATTCAGCTGAGCCGGCCAGAAGAGGGGCCACGTCGGACCAGTTGGCAAGGGCCAGGTTTCTTTAGGGGAGGTAGACGCCAATGACATTCAGCTTCTGCCAAAGACAGTTTGGAGGTGGTGCTGCAGGAGACGGGCACCTTCTATACGGTTTGAGCTTTGAGCAATGGGCTTGTCGATGTTTCACAAAGACGCCCTGCCCCTCTGAGGAGCCAGAAGCTGCTCCCAGCAACACAGACGACAATAACATTCCTGTTGCCTTCAATTGCTGTCGTATTTGAGCCATTGTATCTGTTGACAATACACTGTGGGGAGAGCTGAGACGCTTCCAAAAATGTCTCTTCAGAGCCAGCCTGCGAGTGATATAATTCTTTGGTACTCTGTTGAGGCACGAGTGCAAACATCAGCTCAGCACCCTGAGAGGCAGCGGTGGTGGGATGTTGGAGAGAAAGCGATTCCGGGGGAGATCAAAGACAGAAGGTGGTGTGCGTGGAAGGATGGAGACTATAACGCAGACCTTCTTGCTTTCCTTTGACACTGCTCCCCTCCTGTAGTACTTATGGTGAAAAAACCTGTTTATATTTTGTTTCTGTTCTGTTTCTCTCTTTGGGCTCGATAGGAAAAAAAAGCAGCGGATGCAATGGAAAAATGAAGTGAGAACAGCAATGCTCCTGGGTCACCCTCTTTTTCCTTTCCACTGCGTTTGCCAAGCACAATCCATTTCGGTCTCTGCTAACAATGCTCCGTGCCGCACTACAGCGTGCTCCAGCCTCCCAGGGCATGAGCTGAAACAGAAACTCCTGGCAGCCCCCGGGGAAATGCAGCAGCGAGGAACTCACCACGAGGCTTCTACCCTGAGTCCAAAGCTGTGGGCTGTCTCCACCACGAGATATGCATGTCAGGGTACTTGGTGAGGGTTGCAAATGGCCTAGGAAGACACCACGTCCAGCATCTGAGCGAACGGCCAGCTACGTCTCTGAGTGCGTGAGAAATGGCGTGGCAGTTATGATGAGGTTGTTGATGAGCCCCAGGGGGGTTATAGACCAGTCTGTCGTTGTTAATCAAAAAGATATTTTTTTTTTTCCCTCCGCCTATCCACAGTCCTCTCGTCTCTGAACTGCTTGCTTTTTGGTCTGTCCTGAAGAAGAGCTTCAATGTACAAATTGCTTCCTGGGAGCATAAAGCAAGGTAGAGCCCTAGGCAATATCACGTTCAGATGCCTGATCCCTTGCATTCAGTTTTAAAGAGCTTAAATCTGAACTCTCTTCAACAAAGTGACCTTTGGCCTGTGGTCTGCAGACCCCTTATTTCTGAAAAGTCCGTGAAAGGTTAATTAAGGAGAGCAAGCCTTTTGCTGGCCAGTTTAAATTCACTGTATGGGGCCTGTGTCTTCAAAGGGAGAAAATCTTGTGAAGATCTGTAATCAGAAAGGTTGAAAGCCACCGGTCCAAGAAACTGGATGCACATATGGGAGAGATGGCTGTGCTGGCTGTGGTGTATTTTTTTGTTCCCAAAGGAGAAGTTTTGCCTACTTTTAGAAAGCACTGCAGGACCTGGTTCCTCTCACAGTCCTCCCTTAAGCATTGGCTATGGAGTAAATGGAGGTTGTTTTCCTTCCCTGAATATCTATCTTCTTCCTAAATAACCATGGGTGAGTCTGTTGGGGTTTTTTTATGGAAGAAACACAAACCAGTAGGGATCTTACAAAGCTTTTAATAGCTGCATTTGGTCCCTGGGTACTATAAGGACTGGTGAAATCACTGAACACAGAATAGGAAAGGACCTTGGGATCTGCTAACCCATCCTCCTCTCCAAGGCAGGATTAACTAAACCTAGCCCATGCCTGACAGATTTTTTTTGACATGCCTCTAACAGCCCTCCAGTCCTCCAGCCTACTCAGGAAGTGATTCACTCACCTTGTTATTTAGAGATGGTTCGTGGTATTGACCTAGATCTTCTCACTGTGTTTTAGGCACGTGAGTTTGACTTTTCCCCAGGGGGAAAAGAGAACGAGTTATTCCCTTCCCTTCTGCAGTGACCTTTCACATGTTTGAAGCCTATTACTGCGGCTCCTCTCAGTCTCCTGTGCGTTGAACAAAAACACAAACCAAGCTTTCTAGACCTCCCATCGCAGTCTGGGGGCTGTGATGGAAAAACAGCTGGCAACCCTTTGTGCAATTCTTCCACTGCCCGTGATGGTGATGATACAGAGGGAGTGGATAAAACTAGGATAGGTTGAATGCCACCCATGCTCTGTACTCACAGAGCTCAGCTGAGAGCAATTCACGTGCATCAAGATGCCTTTTTCCCAACCATCCAAAAGCCTGAAGCTATGATTCTGCAAAACTCCCCTCATCCTCGTGAGTCACAGGATAAAGGAGCTGCTGGATTTGGACTCTGTTACCTGGTCTGTACCCTCTACTGATATGAACCCTGTGATCTCTTCTGCTCTGACTCTTACCTCTTACACCACTGAGCTTCCAGGAAGGCTTGGACTGAGACCCAAACACCCGCTCTGCGTGGGCAAGTTCAGACATAGGTTTTTGCAAGCAGGTCTTTGCTTCACCCATGGACAATTTTCATCTGGATGGTTTGCCTCCAGCCCCATCTGTTGTTGCGGCCTCACACATACAGCTCGTGGCTTGTTCTTGCCTCCTACTCCTTGGCCTGCCAAAGTCCCATCCCTGTTGCAAATACCATAGCCCTGAAGCAGCCAGGTACAGTGCTCCCCATCATGTTACAGGAAAACTGATCCTTTTCATCCACAGAGAACTAAAACTGCATTTAACTATTTTCTGAGTCAGCGCCACTCTCAAAGCTAATGACATGTCAGGATTTGGTCCAAGGTTTCAGCAAGGCTGTGATATGGTAAACCTAGGCTGATCCTTTCTACGTAGGTGAGGCCAAACTTTGTTTACCACAGGACATTGCTCCATATCTAACCTATTGCATGGACACACTTTCTATCTCTAGTGTTATTGTCTAACCTTCCCACACTTAAGACTCAGTGTCACCCCATCGATATTGCAGTGGGGTGCAATACTGTCTCACCGTATTCAGCAAGATACAGCAAGACAAAATCATGTTTGCAGGCAACATTTCAACAACACTCCTTAGCCAGGCTGAAGCATGGGGCATGTCTAAGGTGTTTGGCAGACTAAGTGCAGAGAGCTTCATTTTGGCATGCTGACAGGACCTTACACTGTCTTCCTGTCCTCCAAAGGTTTCCCCTTAGCTGCAGTACAGCATCATGGCATCACTTCTGCGATCACACAGACAAACCTAATGTCGTGCCTTGTGATTCTCCTGCAGCCAGGACCTGTATCATCTACACCTGCTTGTACTTGTATCATCCTCTTCATGCATTCAGAAAGAAGAGCCTCTCACCCAGCAACAGTGTGGTAATGAAATGGTAGGTTGGGTCATATGGGTGACCTGGGAAATGCCCAGCTATAGGGTTACCTCTGCCAGGTGTTCCTTGCCTCTACCAGAAAAGATTTAGCCGGTGCAGCTAGATATGGCATCCATGCTAGCATGAAAGTGCTACTGCTGGGGAGGTTCTGCCTGTAGAAGGCTTTGGAGCTTTGGTCAGCCTCACAGCTCTCTGCTCAAGTTGCATGGAAAAGACACATCCTTGAAACCATAAATGATCACGTATTACTTCTATTGAGGGCACAACTGGGAGTCCCTGCCCTGAGATGAGAGCTTTCCAGTGGAGATCTGTGCAAATGGTCATGCTCTGTGCAAACTGCTGTACCAGTCGGCTTTCTAGCTGGGCTCCGAATGAGTCACGTCTCTACTGCGGAGATGCAGTTGCAAATACAAACTCTCCTGATGCATACAGACCAAACACTGCTTGTCTTTTTGGGTTCCCTGCTCCAAATAATGATTTTTGAAGTCCCTGGCAGAATTTATTCTGAATTCATATTCTGAAAGGGCAGAAACTGTTCGTGCATTTCTTTATTCCAGAAAAGCCTTTTGATGGCAACCTACCCTTTAACATGCTGCTACTGTTCAGAGGGTTTCTTACACTGAAAGCCAGGTCTGATGCTTGCTTAGCTGCTCTGAGCAGTGTGAAAATGTTGTACTATGTGGTTGTCAGAAAACCATGATGAGGCTTGCCCACTTGGGAAATTTTACTGACTTATAACTTCTTTGACTGTATGAATTATGCGGGCGTAGCTAAACAGATGATAGATATGACCACATATTATATGTCATTCCTTAGCTAACAATACCGTGCAAAGAACATGTTGTGGGCAATACCCTGTTTTGATGTCTCTGGTCTGCGTAGACGGCGGCTTCCTCAGACTGCAATCAATTCCCAAGATTGCACAAAGGTTATGGACTGCCTCCAAGCTTCTGGTTAGGGACCACTGTTGTGTGTAGGGGTATAGTAATAGCTAAACTATATAATTACTTCTGATCACATTCACATAAGGGACTTTAGGACCAGGCCTTTGCTACATCTGCTATCAGTTAAGGCTGTGAAGAAGCGTGATCTTTTGCTTACTGAGCTGTGTCAGCATGTCCCTGCTGTCTTGTACACGGAGGGGTTGAAATAAACTACAACTGGTAGTTAGCATAAAGCCCTGCGTGTTTTGCTGTACAATATAGCAGTGAACTACCTTGAGAAGGAGTTTCTTAATATCTTGCAAGAGAGAATGGCCAGCCGAGAGAGTTTTGCAGCCAGCAGCCTGCAATCAACCTGCACAAAGAAAGCATAAGGGGTTTGTGCTCTAAAGGGCAGCAGAGGCAGGTCCCAAAGCAACCGAGTCCTGCAAAGTCCAAACAGGGCTCAGATCCATGCAGCGAGCTGTTCGATAGCAAAGCCTGCCCCTAACAACTCTCCGCGTCCTGCCTGGTCCTCCCAGCCCATGGCCGCCTCGCCAGCTGACGGGGGAAGTGGGCTCCCAGCAAAGACAAGCGAGATACCCCTCCTCCACGCCGCTCAGTCCCAGGTCACTTCGCCTGACCAGCTCCATCTGGACACCGTCGTCTCCAGAGATGGGCAAGGCACAAACACAACAAAAGCAGAAATGCAAGACTTTTTTTTTTTTTTTTTTTGGCTACAAGGAACAAGTAGCCTCCAGTCTTTTACAATCCCTTGTGCGAGAGGGCTGATTAGGACAGGGCAAAGCTGGGAGGCTGAGTGCCCCGAGTGTAACCGAGATCCGTGTTATGTTAACGAGGAGCTTTGCTACCCACGGCGCCATTTGTTACGCCGCTGTTTGGCCAGGCTCCTGCGGCTCAGCCGGTCACGCAACAACCTCTCGCTCTCATTAATGCCAGATTGGGTTCCCCCCGCCACTCTCCCGCTGCTTTTAATCATGTGGCCACCGGCCAAGGACTGCTGGGGAAAACCCTACCCCTTAAGTTGGGTGTCAGCTGATCCTAACTAAACCATAGAGCTCTCGGGATGGGGGGGGCATAAAGGAAAACAGCAGAAATGGGGACAATTCATGGGAGAAAAAGGATGAAGGTTAGAGGGTTAATAGTGCAAGAACAGGGACCCAGGAGGGGACACAGAGCAGAGCCCTACCATTTGTGCCCACCTCTCCCTGTGAGCATCCAAAGTGTGGGGAGAGAAATAGTCACTGTGGTCCCCCCTCTTCATCCTCCTCCTCCTGGGGCTGCATGTGGTCAGCCTGACCAGGGCCAAGAGGAGGCTGCCAAGGTCTCGTGACACAGTGGGGCCACAGGTGGGGAGGGTGCGAGTAGAAAGGTGGGGAGAAAAACACTTAGGCCTTGCTGGGAGAGGGGCTGGGACATGCCAGGTGCACGTGTGCCAGGGTCTCTCTCATGCTGCAGAAGGGATTTGTGGCCAGGGACCCCATAAACCATGCTGTGACCATGCCTGTGCCTGCTGCTTCTGCGGGGTGTGGAGTTGGCTCATGGAGCTAGCAGTCCTGCTGGTGTCCTTCAGCATCTTTTGAGGATAAGGGCTGACTCCATCCAGGGGCTGGGAAAAGGAAGCGAGTGGAGTCCAACCACTTGTGGTCCAGAAAGGCTCTGATTTGGATGACACCTGCCAGGACTGTCCCCTGGAGCACAAGGGTCTCTCTGCCATCTCCACACAAGAGGTGGAGGATACACAGTGGGCACTCACCAAGGACATCCCCCCTCTGCCCCTTGCTGGTTGCAGGAGACCTGGTTGCTCTGAGGTGTTCACTCTGGGCTGGAGAGGAATCAGGGGCAGAGGCAGGCCTGGGCAGAGTGTGGAGCTGGTGTCCCCGGGGATGGCACAGAGCACAGGCAAAGGGACCCCCCTGATGTGGGCAGGGAAGGTTGCTGTGTAGGTGACCAGACAGTCTCCACGTGCACCAGGTCTTCTGGGTGAGGAGGAACGCTCTTCAGCACGTGCCATGAGCAGCACCTACAAGCCCAGCTCTTGGTACGAGCCCCCTCGCCTCGCTGCGCAGAGAGACAGGGGGTCCCTGGCGATTCAGAAGGTCCAGCCTGGCAAGGCCAGCCCAGAGGCACTTGCTGTAGTGGGGTACTGCTGTAGCACTGGTACTGCGGTGGTATTTTTAGGGGAAATGACACTTGTGTTCTCAGGCACACAGACACAAGGTCAGTCTGACCTTGGTACTCCTTCCTATTCCCCAGCCCCAGGCAGCTCCCCACACAGGCCCTCTGAATTGCTCATCAGCCTCCTAAGTGTCCCTAGCAATCCCCGCTGTCTGCACACAGGGGCTCGGGAGGGACACAGGCCACCCGAACAAAAGTAAGTGTGGTGGGTTGACCTTGGATGGCTGCCAGATGCCCACCCAGCTGCTGTCTCACTCCCCTCGCTTCAACAGGACAGGGGGAGAAAATAAGATGAAAAAAACCCCCTCGTGGTCAAGATAAGCAAGTTTAACACGAAAAGCAAAAGCTGTACATGGAAGCAAAGCAAAAAGAGGAATTCATTCACTACTTCCCATCAGCAGGCAGATGTCCAGCCACGTCCTGGGAAGCAGGACCTCAGTACGCATAGTGGTTGCTTGGGAAGATAAACGCCATAATCACAAATGTCCCCCCCCCCCCCCTTCTCCTTTCCCGTAGCTTTTATTGCTGAGCACGACATCATATGGTATAGAATATCCCTTCGTTCAGTTTGGGTCAGCTGTGCCAGCTGTGTCCCCTCCCAACCTCTTGCCCACCCCCAGCCTACTTACTTGTGGGCTGCAGGGAAGAGAGACACAAAGCCTTGACACTACGCAAACACTGTTCAGCAGTAGCCAAAACACGGATGAGTTATCAACACTGGTTTAGCCACAAATGCAAAGCACCATATGGGCTGCTGTGAAAACAGTTGATTTCCTAACTCCAACCCGGACAGACCCAGTACAGACAGTAGGCATGTCTCGTCTCTTTGTACACACACTTGCAATCGTTCACTTTTTTGTTGGCACACTTGCCATCTCACTTGGACCTGGGTCTCCTCTCCAGTGATACCCATTTCTTAAATGCCATCGTGTCAGCTCCATCATATATGCAATGAACCATTCTCTGATGAGAGAGAACCCCAGGAGTGCTCCCACTCAGAGATGCCCGTTTCCCTCATGCATGCTACCACGAACACCTGCAAATGAGCCATTACACACATTTGTGCTCATACACACCCATTTGTTCCTACCACAAATGCAGCTCGAACACGAATCTGAACCTCGACGCTGGCAAGCTACTTAGCAACCTGAACTCTTTAACACAAACTAGACTGACTGCACTGGTGAGCAGCACTTACAATAAAAATCACGTTAGCTTCCCTTCTGGCTTCCCATCCAGACAATGTGGCAGCCTGAGAGTCATGTTAGGTCAAGAGATGTAGAAGTCTGAACTAGCTGCAGCTGCCTCGAACAGCTCTGGAAGGATCTTTGTCTTTGTTCAGTTTTGATCCTGCTTTAATAGGCAAGAGTAACTGGTTTAAAGCAGCACACAGAGTCCCTGGGAAACTCACTGCCAGAGCAGACGCTTGGCTTTGTCCATTGCCTGGGCACGTCACGCAGAATGGAGACTTTGTGTTTGCTTTTAGAAGATAACTAATTCATATAGGAGGTTCATGAATATTCAGCTTGTGCTTAGGGTTGGGGAGAACAATCCCTAAAACAAAGAGGCAAATTCTTTCACCCTTCATTTGGGGGAATGCAGTTCTCAGCCTACGGGCTGCAAGTAGCCTGCGGTCCTTGTCTGTCACAGTAGGATCCATTAATGACCCGTGTTTTTCCAAGCCTGAGCATGCATCGCTTGTGAAAAATGGATGCAGTCAGCGAGGGCTTGGAGTTAATGTTTCTGGATGAAGGAGAGTTTGGAGGTGAGTCCAAGGGCGTAAGGAGCCAGGCTGAAGTCAGTCAATCTAGCTGTTGTAGCCTCCCTGGCCTTGTCCCCTTTCTGTGGCTGTACCTGTCCTGGGAGGCTGTAGTAGAGAAGTCTCCCAGCAGTGTGGACATGGCTCTTTCTGCATAGCTACTGTAGCTGTTCCTCTGTGCAATGAAAAACAAACGGGGAAGACTCTGTCTTCACCAAAGAGGTTTGTCAGTAGCATGCTATTCCCAAAGTTGTATATGGCTTCCTCCCCCATTTTCCTTGCACTGCACACATTTTAGAGCTTAGACACACTGTCAAGGTATTGATGGTAACAAACTAATAATAAATAATGATTGTACCTTGTTTGTCTATGTTCAATGACCCTGCACGTGTTGTGAACTCAGATATGCCTTCCCAGGCAACATGCAGCTGATGAGCAGGAGTTTGCTGTGCCATAGCGACCTGGGTACATATCTAGGCTCTTGTATACATCTCCATATAAAGCAGTTGTTGACATTGTTTGCAGGAATTACCAAGTGAAATACCCTTTCCTTGTAAAAGTGAAATAATCTTTCCTGGTCAAAGTGCTCTTTTGCAGCGTAACTGTACCTACACTTGGGTTGTTACTGCTCTGACAAAGTGCTGTCTGCCCCTCTCTTCCCAGCCCCCTTCCAAAATGATTACACTGGTTAACACTTTTAAGTACAGCCTTGTTTTCCTTGTCTTCACCCTCACAGGAACTCTCCAGGCTCCTGTGACTGTTCAGTATTGTCCAACCAAAGCAGCAGAACAAGTTGGGTGACCATTGTGTGACTGATCACCACGCTGCAGCGGGGAAGGCAAACAGTCGGGGCTGGAGCTGGGTGAAGTGGGTGCTGCTTGCACCACATGAAGGCGGTATTATTTTTAGGGATCTCTGGTCTGGTCCCAAAACTCTGCTCCAGCAATGGCAGATGAAGATGGTTGTGAAATGTGTTCATCGGTTCATCTCCTGGGTGTGCAAGGCACCTGCCCAGAGATGCGTGTGCTGGGAAGGAGGTTCTGTGTGACCTCTCCTCTCTGCTATATTTTCCCACTTGCCAGGAAATGTGTGCAACACCAGCTCCCATCTCCAGGCCCTCCTCCATACTTCCACCCGTTGCCTTTCTTTTGCGAGGGTGTCTGTGTGCTCCTTTCTCCCCTTCCCTCTTTTACCTCAGGATCTCCACTTTCTCCTTCTGCTCATCTCCAGCTTTTCCATCTCGCCCCACACTGCAACTTTCCATTCCCCCTGCCTTCCTCCAGTCCTCTCGTCCCCCTCCATCATCATTCCTCTTTTTGTTTTCCCAGGAGAGGGGTCGTTCAGGCTGTCCACCTGCTGACCGAGGAGGAGGAACAGGGATGAAGGAGAAACACGGTTGGTGGGCAGCAGGACCTGGTGCAGCATCGCCCCGAGTGGTGATGGAGAGGGCTGTCACACCATTATTGTGTTGGCAAGGCAAAGGTGGGAGAGAGGAGGCAGGGGATGGGGGGCAAGGGACTTGAAACTTCAGCTGCCCCTTTGTCTTTTCACCTCCTCCGGTTTATCTGGTGCCCTGTGGAATTTGTGATCCTCCCCCCTGCAAAGGGCTGTTGTATTTCAACTCACAGAGTGCCTTCCAGCTGAGTGATAGACCTCACATCGTTCAACCAGCTAGCCTGCCCTTTAACAACCTCGCAGGGCGTAATGAGCAATAACAAACTTTCTCCCAGCAGCAGATTTGGGAAGACTGATTATTTCTGTTTTACCAGTAGGGAAACAGTGTCGATCCACTCCAAGTCTCTGTGGCGGAGCTGAGCAATGGATACAGCCCACGATTTCTCATACATTACTCTGAGGCTGCTGACAATCCCTTGTCCTTTCTCCCTCTCCATGCTCATCTGGATATTTGCCCGACTTAGGGAGAATAAGGACATTAACTCTTGCCATTTGAAGAGGCAGAGAACAGGAAAAGCAGAGGAGAACAGGAGTAAGTCCAGCAGAAGTCAGGTGGAAAAATCCCATCTCGGCGGCAGGAGTTGTCATCTAGGTACTGCTTTTCAGGTAACCCAGGTGAAGGACCTTAGGAGTGTCAACCTTATCTGTTCCTTCACTCATTGCTATAACGTGTTTTGAAGGGGACAAGAGGCATGGTTTGAGAGGACATAGCCCCTGCAACTTGCAATTGGAAAGCCACAGCTTCCAGAGCAGTTCTGCCAGCAATGGTTTTTACAAATAGAGCAGCCCCTCAGTGAAGTCCCGACACCAGCAAGCACGAGGGGCAGCCCCCCACCCCAGCACCCTGTGTCAGATCACTGATCAGGGACCACCTTCCCCTCTTCTCCAGGCAAGGTCATGCGTGGGATGGGCCTCGGCAGTGCCAGGACAGCCCTGACAGCAGACTTCTGAGCACTCTGCCTTTCTCTGATTAACAGGACACAGCTGAGAGGCTGGAATCGGAGATAAGCCCCGGCACTGGCACAGGGAGTATGTCTCCTACCAGCCCTGTAGCACTGTGGGAGAGGCAGATGAATGCAGAGATGTGGATTTCACAGCCCCTGTGCAAGGTTTGAGGCCTCCCCAGCTCCGGAGGAGGGAGGTGAGCCCTGAGCACCCAGGGACGTGGCAGGCTGACCAGAAGCCCTCTGAGGGCATGGGTAGGTGCTGATGCAGCCATCTGCATTGCTGGGTGAAGCACCAGGTGCCCCAGCTCCTGGGGCAGGTGCAGGGCTGCAAGGTAACACATGCTGCCGGTGGCTCCGTTCCCTCGCCAGCTCAGCTAGGGGTGGAAGGACACAGACCTCAGGCAAGCACGGCGCCTGCCAGGTATGGCTTTCTCTGAGCATTACTAGCTGCCTGTTTTGCCTGGGGACCTAGGGTGGCTTTGCTGCGCTGGTACAAAATGCAGCTGCACCAGTTCCGCTGTGTGCTCCCTTGAGAGCAGCAGGGCATTACCCTGCAACTGTCCCTTTCCCTACGTACACAGCAGCCTGAGGGCCTATCAGTCCACCCTTCCTCTCTGTCTAGGCACGTACAGTGCCTTCTGGCCGTAGCAGGCAGCTGTAAGAGCGTTAACTCCTTCCTGCCCATCCCAAGAGGGAAACGCACAGATGGAGTCATGCCAGGCAGAGCTCTCATGCAGCCGAGACTCAGGCTGTTGGCTTGACAGGAGCGGCCTCCTCTGCGTATCACTCCAACTGGCACTCCAGTTGTGTCAGTCTTCCTCCTGGATGCTACGTTTCAGAGATCAAGCTGATACCTGTGAGATTCAGCTCTCTTGCCGTTGCTTTCCTACATGTGGTCACTCAGATTCTCAGAGACAGGGGCACGTAAGCTGCAAACCTGTTGGGTTTGCATTTATTTTGCTTTTTATATTCATAAAGGCCTGTTCTTCAATAATCTCCAGTAGTGCTGGACTGATATCCTCTCAGTGGGATTTGCAACAGGATAGCTGATGGACTGCATGTTTCTGGGATCGATTTCAGCTTGCCTTCCTCGTGGCTCTGCCACAGCTTCTCTGGTTACCACATGTAGATGTGCTGAAACCCAGATCAGTAACGCACACCGTGCCTTCTGCTGCCTGCGCCTGCGGGAGAGTGAGAAGGAAAGCCACCTGCGAAGGCTCCTCCACCTCTGCCCCCACAGAGGAGTCGTGCAGGCCTCGGTGCTAAGACCTGCAACTCAATCCGTGGGCACGACCTTTTTGGTAAATCAAGCTGAGTGTCCCAAGTTTCTAATTCTCCTACATTATTAATGTTTTGTTCAGGAATTAATGTGGGTCGGGCTCTGCTTATGGGCCTGTGCACTCATTTCAAGTGTAAGCTTATCCAGAGTTTGGAGATGGATAGAGGTGGGATTTTGGTTCAGTCTTTTTAAAAAAGACCCTATGAAGTTATGATTCAGGGACAAGTATCCTCAAAGACAGGTGGGACCCATGTTTCAGTCTTGTTTCTATTCCCTTGCCAGGGATATTGTTCACTTAGGACCATGGGGAATTTTATGTTGGGGTCAGAATTCAGACTAAATTCATGTTATATCACATTCAGGACTTGGAGAGGTGAGCAAAACCTTTAAGAGAAAGCAGCAAGCTGAGTAGAGGGCTCAGAAAACATGACCTCTGAGGAACATGTGATAGAGTCTGGCATGTTTTCCTCCAGACACAACAACTGGGGAGAGACCAGAAAACCTGCCCTTTTGTAAAAGTTGCGATGCATTATTCTCCGTGTCCATGAAGGCAAGGCAGGCCTGGCTTGATTTACAATAAGGATGATTTATGGTAGGCATTGGGGAAATATTTTCAAGTTTTTAAGGGTTGCTAGTCCTCCAGTAAGTACCCACAGCCTCTGCCGCTGGGCTACCACCCATCAGTTCTTAAAAGTCTCCGCAGTTCAGGCAGGGTGGGGTATCCTTGATCCTGTCTCAGAGCAACAAGTGGGTTAGATCAGCATGAGCTAATCGGTGAGACAATCGGGTACGGCCCGCAGCCTTTTTCCTTGGAAGAAGGCGGCTTTTGGGGCATGCATTCAGTCAGCATCCTTTCATTCAGCTGTGTGGGGCTGGGTGACGAGAGCCAGAGAACTCCCTGCTGTACCATTGTAGGAGAAAGCGTGGGGGCACCTTGTGTACAAGTGCATGGCCCAGTGGGGAACTACAGTTTTCCATTTAGGATGTAGCTGGAGTTTCCTAGGCTCCGTGGTGAATCCTCACCAATTAGTACATGGTGTTTTAGGCTTAAGTATGGCTAGAAGCAGGGCAATGCCTGTGCAGTGAAGCTTACAGCTTGATCTTCTTCATGGTTCAGCTCTAAATCCTACCTTTTGGATCAAACTTTTCTTTCTCTTTCAGATTTAGGGTAGAAATCTAGTCTCACAGCCAGACTGGTGTAAAGGTCTAGTAAGAGTAACACCTCAGCTACACAGTGCTAAGCACAGAATTAGGTGCAGTACTTGGATTACCTTTTTTATTACACTACAATCTTCCTTCAAGGCATTCTCTTTTATAGTGGCAATGACCCAGTTTCATACTCAGTAACTTGGGTAGACTGACAGTGAGGAGCTTGGCTTTCCTGCCCTAACCACATCAAACAAACAAACAAACAAACAAAAAATCCTGCATCAACAGAGGCACAAGCACTACTTGCCAGCAGGAACCAGAGGTGTAACCTGCACCCACTTGCATGGCTGTTTTCCACCTCAGCCTTCTCTGACCATTACATTTGCTAATGGCATTGCATCTGCAAGAGACCTTTTGCAATCTACTGCACTGTTGCCGAGTAGAGGAAATGAGGCTCCGCATGGCACAACAGGAGAGGGGAAATTTAAAAAGTTAACAGCACGAGGTGGAGCACCAGTTATGCCCAGGTCCCTCTGCAGTCCTGAAGACCTTCAGGTGAAGAAGGGGAGCTGACATCCTTCCGCTGTGCTCCAGCTTGCCACAGCTGCCTCATGGCACCTTGCCTGGAGTCCCCATCTCTGATCACACACCGGTCCTTGTGGAGCTGTGATTTTTTTTTTTCCTCGCGATCTTATAAACTGATTTCAGGATTGCTGGATGGCCACGGATCATGAAGGCACCCGTGTTTTGCTGTGAAGGACTCTGGAAGTGCTGCTAGAATCTAGCTGACCCACGATACTCTGCTGCCTGTGTTGGCAACACGGACAAAAAGTATTTCAAAAACTCAAATGCAGAGCAGACTCCCTCTTTGGAAGAGCAATAAACAAGTCTCCCTTCCTCTTTTACCCAAACAATCATTTTTTTTTTCTTTTTTTTCCTCCTACTTCTCAGGGGGTTATGCCCTTTCATCACCCTGTCTGTTCTCTCTTGCCTGGGAGAGGCAGAAAACCCAACATGACAGATCCATCTTTCTTAGGGTGGAAGCTATCCCCAAAGCCTCAGCATATTCATGAAATCCAATACCTCAGAGAACCACCCACCTCACTCATGCTAAAACCATTTCTTGAAAGATCGCATGAAACAGTCTGTTACGCAACTCTCAGAACATCAAATAACCCCCTTATTTATAGTATATACACTTACAACAATAAACCTCCCTTTTGAACTGCATTGGCCAATATAGATTTAAAAGGCTTTTTTCCTTTTAATCAACATCTCAATTTGTTGTTTAAGCATTCAGTGCTTTGGCTTGAGAGGAGCTGGTCTCGTGACTTCCCGTAGGACTAGTTGATTAGGTTTGCAACACCTTCTGTTTCCTCTGCTGTGGTTCTCCGGGAGAAGATGGTACCGCTCCAATTTAGTAATGCCAGCCTCTTGCTCAATACGCTCAGCTTGCATCAGGAAGCCTATGTTTTGAGTTTGGAAGTACACCTGGGAAATGTTGCCCCAAAAATGAAGGAAGAGGAAAAAGGATATTTCTTCAAGCTGTTAAGCGAGGTTAAAAAAATATGTGTAAAATTTGAGAGGCCCTTTCCGCAATAGCTCCAGCCTGCAAAGGCCAGCAGCAAAGCATCAACCGCTTGCAAGCAGCCCCCTCCGTGCCCACCGCAGCTCCTTTGGTCAGTCAGGTGAAATAACGTGTTTCTGCCAGTGCCCTGGGCACTAAGTCAGGCCCCAGAAGACACGTATTTCTCTGAGCTCCAAGCTAGCGGCCTTGGCCGAGGGCAGCTGTCCCTTGGCCAGATGAAGTCCCTCCGTGATGGCCAAGAGAGCCAGGCTCGCTTAGGCCGGGTGGCAGGTCCTGGCCGGGCACGGCACCTGAGCCAGCCTGGTCCTGCTGGATCAGCGGCACCCTGAGCCCATCCAAGGGCCTCTGCAGCCGATCAGCTTGGGGTGCACGGAGCCAGGAGGGGAGCCCTCTACCCCACTCCCCGGTCCTGCTGGCCGGCACGGCGGTTTTGGCTTCTGCATCACCCAGCTTGTTCCAGACCCCTGTTATTTCAGCTATAGGACAGACGATCCCCTCCACTTCTTCCCCAGTCTTTTCCATCTCTTTATTGCCAGTAACTTCCTCAGGGCAAGGAAATACTTTCTTTTACGTGTTGGTACAACACTTAGGGAATGATTTGCATGCTTTTATGGGTGGAGCGTGCCCTTGCCTGGAGATGCAGGAAAAGAGGATTGCATGGGCGTGACGTGCATTAGCTCTTCAGAACATACCTCGGGGAGGCTGTCTGGTGAGTTTGGCAATGCCCTTGGAGAGGCTTGTGTGCGCTCTGTGAGGGTAATAAGCTGCAAAGAATGAAGACAAGGCTGGTGGTGTTTGTTACTGCTGTCTTCCTACTCATCGGGGCATAAATAACAGAGGAAGCTCCCACTGTTTATGTAGGAACTGGAAGCAAGGCACAGCTTTCTTACTTGTCCATTGGGATACACTGGAGGTGCCTCAGGCTGTTTTCCTCACTACCTCTTTGCAATATATATATTTATACATACTTACTTCAGCGAGGTCTTATTCTTAAAATTTCCAGGTGTAAGTATTCCAGAAGAGCTCTCCCAGCAAACCTTCCTCGTGGGAGTACTGCTTTTGCTTTCACAAGAGAGTTCTGTTGGTTTAGCTGATTTTGATAAGTGAAACAAAAATTACTATATATTGGCAAAAAGACTTATAAGTGGATTCAACAGCATTTGCACTAAGGTTTTTGCCATTATGGAAATTTCAACTTCTCTGCCAAAAAAAAGGGCAGGGGGAAAAAAAGATGTTCTTTAACAATATTGCTATTCTGGCACAAAAAAAAAGACTTTTACAGACCTGCCTTAAAATTAATCTTCCCAGGTATTCACTCAACTCATGATGACCCTCTTCCCACTAAACACTTTCAATGTAACTAGAGACCAGGCTTGAAAAAAGCTAGCGCATCCAGCAGTCCTTCTGAACACTAATGCACAGGAACAAGATCTGAACTCTGACACTGAGCCCTCAAACCAAAATAACATCCTCAGGCTCTTTAGAACTGGGAAAATTCAGCTCTGGTGTTTTTTGCTTTTATCTGCAACAGAGGAATCTGCTGGATTTGAGCATTAGATCAGAACATCTTGAGGCTTAAGGGTGGATCTCAATTATGCAGCTCAGGTCTATCACTAACCATAATGGGCTCTCTGCATTGTTTCTTGAGGACATGCCCATGCAGACAATAGCTATGTGCTGGCAAGCCGAGGTCTAAATGTATCTAAACACTATATAATCATAAAAAACCCACCCCACACTGCAGGACAGGGAGCTGGGTTGCTGTACTGCATGTACTTAGCAGATACCTGTGCACTATACAGAGCAATGTCATTGGAGGAGCGAAGCATGTTCTCCTGGGACATGCTATTCCTCAGAGCTGCTCCCCTGGTCTACCATCTCCACTGTAATTGCCTCTTGGAGCGCTAGATGTTAATGCTATGGCCCCAGGGAACGCTGCTTTTTCAGCAGCCTGCGGGAAAGAACAAAGAGGGCGCTGGGAGCAAAGCACATCGGTAGGCACCTCGCTCTTCATTGGGGAAAAAAACAAGCTACAAGTCAGCAGATTTGCCACAATTTCAAGCACTGCTAAAATGTCATTGCAGTCCTGGTACAAGTATATACTGCATGAAAGTAAAGCTGCACTTGCCCAAAAGCAGCCAGAAAGACATTGAAAAGAACCCTTAGCTCCTGGTGAAGAGCTGGTATCCAGCTAAGCAGGGGCTGGGCTTTTAGGTTAGCCTGGAACTGGGATCCCAAGCAGAACATGGGCCGATTTTGGCTCTGCCATGAACTTTCCAAGAAGCTCAGGCAAGACCAGTTTTGGTGCAATTCACTGCCCCTAACTATAGCTTATTCAAAAGCTTAGGTCTGTGAACAGGGCCAAAGTTAGTGGAGAAACATGGGGACTTCCAGAGTGACTCACCTTACTCTAGGTTTGGTGGCGGATCTCGGTAGAACGAATAGCTCTTTGGAGAGGTGCTCCAGTGAGTAGGGAAACAACATGAATCCTACCCTTGCCCCTCTGTGCTGTGTTTCTTTCTGCCTCCTGTACAATGTAGATAATGGCACGATGAGGCTCTTTTAGTGTGGGACTACACTTGGAGATACTGTTTGCTGGCTGGGTAAATCCACGCGTGGCTAATGCAGTGCATCAAAGCGGCTATGAGAGCACGAGCGAGTGCTCAGAAGCGTGTACCACGCGCACCTCTTGTTACTTATGGCAAATGGACAGCATCCTCCCCTCAGCAGGCATTGCCTTGGGCAGCCAAGGGAACTGATGCATTATAAATCCATGTGATCTTCCTCAGCA
Source organism: Phoenicopterus ruber ruber (assembly GCA_009819775.1). Classification (NCBI taxonomy): domain Eukaryota; kingdom Metazoa; phylum Chordata; class Aves; order Phoenicopteriformes; family Phoenicopteridae; genus Phoenicopterus; species Phoenicopterus ruber. Next base: position 90,490,935 of record CM020215.1, on the reverse strand, counting down.
ATAACTTGTTCCTATGTGCGTGGTCCGTGCTCCTGTCGGCTGCCAGCTCGTACTTCAGACTTCTGCTAATTTGCTTAAACCCAGAACCACTTTTTCGTAATCTGGGTGTAATCCCTCAGACAGAGCCTATCACAGCCTCTGGCCGATGTGAACTCTTTTATCTAGGGCAGCCAGAAGCGCTGCCCAAGAGTGTGATGGCTGCGTGACAGTCTGCCTGATACAATGGGGTAGAGATGGGCAGCCCCCGGTTGGGAAGAAAGGACCTGCCACCCTGTTCCCCTCAGCAGCACAGAGGGACTGCCAAGGTGCCTTGCTGGTACAGGGGAGCTCCTGGAGCAGCCCGAAAGTTGCGACTCAGAAGCACATCTGGACAGATAACTCGGAGCAGCCTTTTGGCCGTCTCGGAGCAGGGCTGTAAATCCCCTCGGCCTGCAGAGCCCCAGGGTCAGAGAGGGTGGAAGAAGAAACGGAGCAGCATCCTCCGCAGAGCTTCTCCTCGGTGGCTGGCTCTGCCCTGCCAAGGACCCTGTGACTTGCATGCCTGGAGGAGACGCTGCGGGTCCTTCCTTGCTTTGATGCTGAGCCACCGCTGCTCTGCACTAACTTTTGGAAAGACGATGAGCTCCCTGCTGCTCTGCTCTGCAGTCAGACTGTGGCTACGCTCAGCACACGGTCGCACAGGGGTGCTAAGCTGACCAGACGCGTGTCCAGATGCGCTCCAGTGGGTATGTCGTATGCCCGTGCCCATTCAAACCCTTTCTTTGCAATGCACACTGAAGCTGATTAAAGTACAAGAGCCTTCGTGTCCTCTGGTCTTCACACAGGGTAAGCAGCAGTACAGACAACACTTGCTAGATCTTTACTCTAATTTTCCCAGGTCTGATGAACTTCATCCACAGTGACGGTGAAACTGCAGGTTTATGCAGGTTCTGAAACTGTAGGTGAACTACATCTTGTCCTTCCCGTCGCAGTAAGTAGCCATCCCCAGCTTACTTAAAAAATGAAGCAAACACATATGCATGCATTTGTGTGAAACTCTGCTGGAAAAAAGTCTCTGGGCTAGCACTTGTCCCTGTGGACAACAAAAATCCCAAGTAACGCCAGTGACAGAGAAGGGGTTAGGCTGTGCTCTTGTGAGAAAGGACAGAATGGATTTCTAAATATTTGCTTTTAAAGAGATGCCATACCTCTCCACCATGCAGAGGAACCCATCTCAAGATCTCAGTTATGTCTAGTTGAGGCTGCTTTTTAGGCTCTCTTGTTTGGGTTCTGAACACGTGGACACAAAATTTTTAAAACGACATTTTTGTAGAAGACAGCAACCTTGTCAACTATGCCTGTCACCTGAGTTCTCTCTCTCACTCATCAATTCTCTTCTTGTAATTAATTTCCTTACTTTTTTCCATTGGGTAATATTACAGAGTGTTGATAAGCAGCTCTTTTCTTTTGCCCCAGAACAGTGCAAACAGGTAGGTTTTAAAATCCTCGAAGAGAAAGATGTTCTGCAACCAGAACTCGTTACTGAATCAAAATTGTGTTGCAGATAAGGAGGACTTATAAACTTGAAGCAAAAATCTATAGCTGGTCAGCACTTTGCTTGCTCATGCTATTTGAGTTGCTCTGGGCAGTAAACACTCCGGAAATACAACACATCCTTGGGCTATAGCCCATCTGCATAGAATAATTTTGCTGCTGAATGTGCATTTCTTACTAAGGCTAACTGCTCATCTCAAGGCTATAATGATACTGATGCGCTCACGCCATGAACTACAACCCACTCTTCTGGCAGTTCTCTTGTTTTATTTCCTCGCCACAAGAGCTGGAATGAATTGTACTTGTTGGTGAAGATAATTTTTGCTGGCTTTCTGTCTCAGGCAGTGGAGGATTTTATGGAGCTATCTTGTCTGTTTCAAAACCTTTTTTTGATCATCCTTTTTCCCAGCAGTTACATTGTCCTGAAATAGCCCCGTATATAAACACCAATCATGCGTATGTGCTTCACGTTTCCCAGCGTACAGGACTCCCTCTACAAACATAGTTTAGGAGAACTACTGTGAGCCTGCACCTTCTGGCCACCAGGCTGGCTGCCTGTAGCTGGTATAGATGACATCCTTGCTCTTTCCTAGACTTCTTGTGCATCTCGGCTAAGGAGACAAGCAATTTCTCTGCACATAAACTGCAGGAATCAGGAGTACTTCTGAGCGTCAGGGATTTGAACCATACTCAGACTGTCCCAAATCCAGACTGGGGTGAGATTGGGATGTTTCCTAGCCCCTTCTCCTCCTCTGTCACTTCCACAGAACGTCAAGGGCATCTTACTTGAGGCCCTACCTCTGTGCCTTAGGGAGAGAAGAACATTTCCTTACTATTTCTAGGTGGGCAGAATGCTTTTCTGAGCAGCTGTGAAGCACTTGGCCATTATAATCTATGGGACCCATATAGGAACTATACTTGGTTACCAGCAAACCTGAGGGCTCCTGGCTCCCATGCTGTGATGGCAAAGCGAGTTCACAGCAATGCTGCCTTGTGCTGGCACTGCTGTTTGTGCGGACCTCATGTGAGAGCAGATCCCCCCCCAAAAAAAACTCCAAGGAAAAGAACAGTGGTGGATGCTTTCTGCATGTTTGTTTCAAGTGGGATCACTTCTCCAATCCGTTTCACAGCGTTTGACCGCAGCACTTGCGCCAACACAGCTGCTGGGAGAGATGCGAAGTGCCAGGTGATTATGGCAATGAGGCAAAGCTTTTGCCCTGCTAGCGCTGACGGATGTTTTGGGACATCCAGGCACAGCCCCAGACTCCGGAATGATGAGATTACCTTCCCTCTTTCTTAGTGAGACATCCTTTGAATGTACCTGGGAGACAGGCCCATTTTAATTTTGGTTTCCTCCTTACCACGCACTGCTTGTTAGACAATTACATAGGGGCACTATTAAAATGTCTGCTCTGTAGCACTTGCCTTATCACAATATCTGGTTTTGTAGCTTTTTGCAAAATTCTTCATAGGGACTGGATTATCCCAAAAGTGAATCTGCACAATGACTGACACCACTTCAGAGCCCAATATTTTCAATGTTTCCTCTATAAGCCTGAGGCTGTATAGAAGAATTTCTCTGGTTCAGGGGAAAAAAAATAAATAAATCAGTGCCACTTCTAACCAACAACTAGTTCCTTCCCAAAGCTCAAGCGCTCCCATGCCAGTCTGATAACTACCAGCTGAAAAATGCATCTGGTGGGAGACCCAGAGTGAGAGTCTGGGCCTTGAGAACAGGGTCCTAATCCACAACCTATTACTGTGCAGAGCACTTGCCAAGAGAGCCCACACAGTGAGGTAAGGTTGCACCATGCTCTCTCCTTCCTTGAATAAAAAGTGCCTGCTCTAATGAGAAGCAAGTCCCTGATTCAGCAAAGCACTTAAGTGTTTTGATGAACCAGGGCCAGACTGAACATCTTGTGCAGAACTCAGTTGTCTAGCGAACAATATCAAATATTTTATTGATGGATGCAGACTTAAATGAAAATTAAAGACATGGCTATTTAAGGCTGTAGGTGCCCAAACCCATATTGTTCATTTTTTATTGTATTAAAGTAATCATTTGTACGGGAACAGAAGTAGCCACCTCCAGAAAATCCATCCCTGTCATGCTGGGAAGAATATTCTCAGTCCTCCCCCAGCGCCCTGTCAATTTGTTGGCTTAGGTAGCTTGCTTAGAGACTCAGCACATTCAGGCTATTTCAGATCAACAACTTTCAGCCATATCCTCTCTTTTCCTACCAGGAATGCCCAGCTTTAGTACCCCTATTGGCTGCGTACGGTATGGGGAAGTGAGGCACGGCCTCCTGTAGGCCAGATCAGGTATCAGAAGGTATGACCGACGTGGTGGAGCACCACTAGACGGGTCTTAAGATCCTGCCGACACCCTTACTTGGCCATCGGTCAACAGGCAGGGTGCCGAGCTCCGTGCCGACCTCGGCCTCGGAGGCTGCCGCCAGCGAGGGTCCCCGTCAGCCTGCTCCCCTCTCTGGCACCTCCAGCCGTCCTGCTAAAAGGGGGCTCTTGAACCCAGAGAGCATTAATCTCGGAAAACGAAGCGTTATGGCAGGTGAAGGTAAACCTCCGTCTGTTAAAGCTGGCTCCCTGTCATTCGTCATGCGGCGTTTCACCTTGAAACGCTGGAGGTAGCAGCGCCTTGTACCTGGAGGCTGCACCACAGCGCACGCAGACCCGTGGAACGAGCAGAGGTTGGACTTTGGCACATCCCGACCTCGGGGTGTTTCTCTTTGGAAGTGTCGTATTTTTCTAACGCAATTTTAAAATGGAAAGTTATCAATATCTTTTATACGTTTGAAAACATATCTGTAGCATAGTAAAATGCCAAACGGAGCTTACTTGTTTCTAATATAGTGACACATACTTTATTCTCTCTCCTTGGCCACCCTCGAGCAACAATCTTCAACTCCCTTTTACTTATCAATAAATCACTTGCCCTCTCAGATAGGTAAAAAAACAGTGGAAGTATGGATTAAAAAAAAAGAAATCTGGCATTTTTCACCAGCTTCTATATATTTACATGCAGTCACCTCCCTGCCACGGAATACAGGCAGCTGCAAATGGGGGCAAGAGAAAAAAAAAAGAAAAAAAGAGTACATGCAGACATTTTTGGGCCAACCCTATGCTCTTTGAGATATATTTCCATACAGCCACTAGCGCTCAAACGGTTTGCAGAGAAGGCGTAAGTTACATGGCACTCAGTTTATCTGCTCTGGAATGGCAAAGTGCACACACAGATATACACTGTGGTTCCAGGGAGTCTAGGGATTTCAAAGCTGCTTTATCTCCCAGATAACTCACTGGCAAAGCAGGGTGAATTAAAAACAGTGCCGTTTTAACTAAAAATGGAATGACAGATTATGATTATGGCCTTTAAAAAAGAAGTGTCACTTAAATGCATGTACAGCTTTGTCCAGAGCAAGAGTTTAACACTTTTTATTTTTTTTGATGTGTGGATTCCTAAACGTTTTCCTGGAGAAGCGCAAATCCTCGAAGAGTGTATTTGAATCTATTGGCAACGGCATTGCTTTTCTTGCTCTCACGGCATCCCCCCCCCCCAAGTAGTCTTTGGGGATTTGCAAACCAGTAGTAAAAATCTGTCTCCTAGCAGTCGGACAGGAACCACGCTCTCCTAAATCCCACACGTTGATCTGATTTACTGCATGACTCTAGCAAGCCTCCGCCTCCTCTCCGCTAAAACACAAAAACCCCACAGTTTTTAAAAGTTCTCAGGCTGAGGCACTTTGAGCTTACTCTTGAGAAAGGCTGAGCAGCCCAAGTTCCCACCTACAGAAGCACCAAGCGCCCAGGAATTTTGTTCAGGCATAGCACGGAGGCACTGGAAATGACAGGAATGCTGCATATTTCCGCCCTTCGCCTCTGCAGCCCGCGACACCATCGCTCTGAAGGGAGGTAACACCATTCACGTGCAATGGCAAAGGCCGGAGCCCTAATTTTCACAGGGCCTTTGAGGAGCCTTTGTCATGTTTTTGCAACAGTATTTGAATGACTTGGAAGGCTTCAGAAAAATGCAAAATACTGTCAAAAATGCAAAATGTTTGTATCCCTCAGCCAGGGGGAGGAAAAAAGTGCAGGAAGAAGTTTAGCCAAGCCTAACCGGGTATAGTGGATCTTGATCTTTGCTCACTCCATAGTTAGATATTGTTTTCCTCCTCTCATTTAATGGACTCACTGCCTTATCTCTTAAAGTGATCTCATTAAAGGCAGGGGGTGTGAGACCTGTAATTACAGAGGGAAGGTCGATAGAAATACAGTTACACACAATCACTTTGTCTTCTCTGGGTCCCCTCTTAAGGGAATTACCCTTCAAAAAGCACAAATCCCTTTTGACCGCCTTTCTGAACCGCACTGATAGAGACCTCATGGTGGAGCACATCTCACTTTATCTGCACTGCTGCCTCTTTTGATGCCTGCTTTAGTCTGCTGTAGGTAACCCCAACCTCTGGAGACTCTTGAGATAAGGTACAAGTGGATAGGGGAAAATAGCTTACTTGGGCCCAGCTCCATTCCTTCTCCCCCCCCCCCGAGTAAGCGGGAACCTGTGCTGTGAAGGGCACTGTACTGTCCACAGGCAAACTGCCCCAAGGTGTGGATATTAATTGCCGCTGAAGAAGCGGCTGTGGTTTTCAACCAAAGCATGGCTCTTGTTGTAACACATGCAAAATGCTGGTGGACGTGGGAGATGTCACAGAAAGAAAAAAAGAAAAAAGGTGGGAGATGACATTCTTTCCTGTTCCAGGTAGTATCCACTGCTGGAATCTACCATTCCAGTTTTCCCAGGAAATGCAGCCCTCGGCTGTGGCAGCTGCAAAGGGAAGATTCGCTTCTCTGTGTCAATCTACATGCAGTCTGTTACTGGAAGCAGCAATATGCCTGGGCAGAAGCTGTCGTATCTAGCAGCAAGAGCAAAGGGCTTTCAGACCCTTGGACTCTTAACTAGAACCTGCTAAAGCTTTTCCACGTGTCTGCCTTCCTTCTCTGTGACTCCGTTTTCCCATCCCTAAAATGGCCATAATAAAACTCCCTGCTGTAAAGCGCACTCAGCTTCTCAGAGTAAAAAACGCTGCAGAAGGGCCATGAGATGTACACAGCAGCAGGCATTCACATAATGCCCTGCACTGTTTACCTAAGGCCCACGCTTCTCCTTTCATCGCGTCCAGTGCTACCTGCCCCTGGAATTCGACTGCTGTTCAGCAGCCCACAACTGCATCACAAAGTGAGCGGTCCGAAGGGAAAAACGATGGATTGCTACAAATGTGCAAAATAACGATTCATGATTACTCCCGGGATGGGGACACACAAGCCAAAGAGCAAGAATTTTCAGGTATTAAAACCTGATTTGGATCTGACCCACTGGCAGGAGTGAAGTTCCCTGTATGTTATCTCTGCTTCTCTCAGTCGCCCTGCCAAGATATCAAAAAGAGTTTGTAATTGCTTGTAGATACTGCAAACAGAGCTCTCCTGATTTTTCTTAAGCTAATCTCTCTGATACCTATTACGGGAGGAGAACATAAGTACTCTACCCTCCCTGCCTGGTTTGACATAATAAAATTTCCTTTGACCCGTATGGATTTGCTCTCTGTTTAAATCACTGCCAGTAACAGAACTGAAATGCGTTTTTCTCCTGAAAGAGACACTAGGTCTGAGTTTACAGCACCACAGTTGCATGCTACAGTTTCATGTCGTGAAGAAATGGCTGTGCATCGACTATCCCAAGGCAAAAGATGGATCAAATTGATAGTGTGCCAAATCGACTACACTGGTTAGATGGCACTTCAAGGGGCAGTATGGCTCAGAAGTTGTCTGGAGGTCTTCTTTTAGAGTCCTGTTGATGATGCATCACCACCACGTTGAAAGAAACCCAAGTTTGGTACAGCAGATTGCTCTTAGGGATTAAAATGCTGTTAAGGAGTGGAAATGAAATGAATGGGTGATTTCAGGCTTTGAAATTTCTGCCCAGTTCCTAATACCTAACCCCTTCTCCCCGCCCGCTGGCAAGAGCCAAGCCTTTCATAGGAAGCCTTAAAAGAAAACCTCAAAGGTGAGTAATGAGAGGTAAGTGAGCATACTGCCTGGGGGTCAAGACAGTGCAGCTTGGGAGGGAAGGCGGCTGCTCAGGTGCCATGTATTTTCTAGGTAAACCGAAAGCTTCAGTCTCCAAGTCTGTCAACACAGTGCCAGATCTAATAAAGACCATCAGAGGCACAAAATGGAGCTTATGCAGAAGACTAAAAAAGTGTCTCTGAAATGATGGCCTGCCGTCTAAAATTGCATCTGAGCTCAGTGCTGGTTTTTACTTTAAAGTTCACTATGTTCAGTCCCAGTAAGCGCCTCAGTACCGAGCGGGTCAAGCCATTTGTAAGTCCAGCTGGAATCCCAAAGATGGAGTGTCCCGCATGTCCACAAGCACCAGATCCATTGGAAGCTCTAAAAGCAGGTCTAGGGCACAATGACAGGACCAAGCTCCACCAACTGTGTGGTGCCTCCACCACCTTTTAAAAGACCATGATAGTTGTAGTGGCATCCCTTCCCCTCACATACATGGGTCTGTGGGCAAACAGCTTGATGAGCAAGCTCGCATCCAGGATGTTTAAGGCCTGAATTCAGTTCTCTTCTGCAGAGGGGAGTTTCAAGCCCTGCTTACCAGGGAAGTGCCACAACTATGTTCCTCCTCCACAAGAACGTTCTCAGCACACCCCCAACTACTTTTTGGGGCCCTTGGCAGGTGAAGCCTCCCAGGGGGAAGAGGCTACTGAAACACTTTCTCATTTCCAAGCTCATACAGGGTCCTGGAGGTTCTTCTGCGAAAAAGAGCAGGAGCCAATTTTCTTTGCCAGAGCATCTATACAGAAGTAAAAAGCAAAGTGATCAAACACGCAGTCACACCTTCTCCGTCCGTCTTTCCCAGATTTTTGAAGCGTAAGGGAAGGCTGATGGTCCCCTAGCCAGGCTCCCTGAGCAGCAAAGGGCACGGAAAGACGCCCTGTAACTCTCCACTGAGCCCTTGATCACCAAGCGCAGCGACCGCCTTGCTTTAAAGCAGTTTCTGGCAAGTATACACACATCTCCCAGCGTACGGAGCGAGCTTTAGCGTCGAAGGGTGCCGTGCCACCCGCGCCTGCCCCTCGCAGCTCGCCAATGCAGCCCCCCGCGCAGCGGCACAGGCTCAGGTTTGGGTGGAAAGGCCCCTCCGGAGGTCTCGTGCCCCTCCCCGAGGGGCGGCAGCGCCGGCAAGACCTGCGGGAAACCCAAGGGGCACTCCGGGACTTCAGGCGGCCGCGACGGCGGGGCGAGCTCCCGCCGTGACCGTGGGCGGCGGTCACGAGGGATAAATCGCCAGACCCTCAGGTGGGCAGCGGCAGGGGGGGGGAGGCGCGGCGCCCCGCCTGCCGTGTTGGCGGCGCGGCTGGGGCCCGGCGCCCCCCAGCGGCCTCGTCCCGGGGAGGGCGGGCGGGCAGAGCTTTCCCCGTCGCGGAAGGAACCCCCGCGCCCCGACCCGCCTTCCCCCCACGCCGGCGAGGCGCGGCTGGGGCAGCCGAGGTGAGCCCCAAGGTGCACCCGTGGCCGGGCCCGCGGGCACCGCTCCCGCTTCCCACCCCCCGCCTCCCCCCGCTGCCGTCCCCGCCTGCCTGCCTCCTCGGAGGGGCGGTGCGGGTTAAGCGGGGCGGGGCGGGGCGGTGTAGCGAGGGCTCTTATGCGGCGGGAAGCCGGCGGCCCTCGGAGCTGCGGGCGGCTGCGGTGACAGAGAGGAGCGACCCGGGCGGGGGCAGAAGGGGGGGGCGAGGCGAAGGAGAGTGAGCCGCGGAGGAAGGCGAAGGAGGAGGAGGAAGAGGAAGGCGAGCGGCGGCCGGGGCGCTGCTATTGTTCCGCACCTGCCGCCGGCCGGGACACGTGGCGCCGCTGAGCCCCGCTCCTCGCCCGCAGCCGCCTGACCCGCACGCAGCCGCCCGGCACCATGGGCAAGGGGGTGAGCGGCGGGGCCGGCGCGGGCGGGCTGGGGCGGAGCGCGTGGCCGGGAAGTGGGCGTGCGGCCGGGAGTGGGAAATTCAAGGAGCCGGGCCGCGGCCGGTCCCGCTTCCCCTACAGGCGGTTCGCGCGGTCGGGGCGGGCCGGGCTCCGCTTTGTCTGTGCCCGGGCGGGGGGGGGGAGCGGCGGCGGCGGCGCCGTCGTGTGTTGAGGGCGGTGGGGCCGGGCCGGGGCGGGCGGCTAACGGCCGTTGGACGGTGACGCCGGTGCCGCCTGCCGCCGAGCAACGTGCCCTGGCGGCCGCCCGCCGCCGGGAGAGGAAGTCACGGGGGACGGGAGACACACGCGGCGGGGCGAGGCGCCCCCGGGCCCGGCCGCAGACGTGGCCGCGGAGGGGGCCCTGTGCTGGTGAGGCCGGGCGGAGGGGGGTGGGGGTGGGGGGGGGGGAGGTAGCCCAAACCCCGCCGCCTTCCCCTTGACGCCGAGTCCCCCCGAAAAGGGGCCTCCCGCCCCCGGGCGTGTGGGGCCCGCAGCCCCCGGGGCTGGTGTTATCTGATGCCCTTTTGGAGCTGAGCTGCGGAGCGTGGCTGCTCCCCCGTCTCGTAAGAGTACTTTAGACTTCTTGAGAAACGCGGGCCCGGGGGGGGGTGGGGGGGTAAGGGGAGTTGTCAGGATTATTAGGGATTATTAGGGCTAATTTGCCTATTGGCAGCGGTGAGGGTGTGATAGGAGTGGGTGGCAGGAAGGAGGTGGTCACCCCTGCCTCTATCCGGTCTATCTTCTTGGGGTGATAAAAGCCTTCCAGAAGGCCCTGCAGCGGTTTCTGCCCTGTACTGGCATTGTTTCTACCTTACAGCCCACAAGGAGGGAGAAATCCTTAGTTCAGATCATATCTTTCAGCTGAAGAAAAAGTGTCTTGAAAACAGGAGTGAAGACTTTTTGAAGTTGGGTGTTGTGGTCAAATGCCCATGCGTGGAGCAGAAACACCTCTTGGGTTGCTCTGACTTTATTTTATGTTGAAAAAGTAAAGACCAGTTTCTGGGTTTTATTGTTTGGATGTTTGTTTTTTTCCCTTCAAATACTTCCCTGTGTATCTTGTACAGTTGGAGGTGTGTAGACTTTTGTTTACTATTGCTTCAGACTCATTCCTGGAAAATTCCCAAATTTTTCCCCTTCTTGAGGAGAGCGTGACCGCGCAGGGCCTTGAGACGCAGAGGTGGTAGCGTTGTCCCTGCCTGCAGGTGTTCTGTGCTTCCCAAGCGCTGTTCAAACATTGACTTGACTTAGCATTGTCCTCATCGTGCGGTACAGCGGTGGCAATGTTGACATAACTGCATGAATAGTAGGGGAGCTGCAAGAACATGGCTGAACGGACAGTTACTCAGAAAAAGGGGTTGAGGAGTGCGTGGGGTGGGTTTCAGGATATTTTGTGTGTGTGTGAGTTTTTTTTCCTCAGTGAAGTCCTTTTGTTGCTTGACAGCCCGATGTGATGTTTTTCAGCATGCTGGGCAACAGGCAGTGTGCACAATAAGAGATCATCTGAGAGATAAAACATTGAGGGAGGATTTGGTGGTGTTGCAGTCTTCTGGATGCTTTAAATCATCAAAGCAGCCTTAGAGTTGTGTGTGTATGTATGACTGCAGTGCAATAAGGCTTCAGGGGCCTAGGCCGCCTCGACTGGACTAATGGGAGGTACAAACACTCTGATACAGAAGGCTGTTGGCTGTCTCATTTCCATTTCAGATTTTGTAGGTTGTGTGGATAATAAAGCAATTGGCCTGGAACTGAAGCGCCAACATGAGGAATAATTCAACAGCATATGGCTGTCTCAGGCTTTCTGGTAGCAAGTCACGAGATTTGTTTGTTTAGCAGTGAGAATGCATGCGAGTAATTTGGGACCACCTGAAAAATGGGGATGTGAGAGAGCAAGGCTGTGTGGTTGCAACACTGAACAGCATGTGTCTGCCCCACGTTAGGGTGCCCCAAAAGGAAGCCTCTTTCCCATGGGAGCATGGGATGGAAAAGAAAGCATGAGCGTAAGCGTGAGGAGAGAACAAGTTCCTTGTCTCTGTGGCTGTGAGGAGAAGCCGAGTGGAGTGTCTGTTTTACTTTAAATGGTAACAGGACAAGGGAACGGCCGTGAGCTGCCTGGGTATGTTGTTCAGCCGAAAAAGCAGATTATCCAAGGGGGCGTGTATAGGGAGGAAAGCAGACAGAGTTTCATTTCTGTTCAGAGCTGCCTGGAAGCTGTCTGCAGACAGCAGCGTGCTTCACTCGGTCTCCCTTGCTGCACAGGCATAGTGCACAGTCGTTTAGTGGGTGCTTTGAGTTGCTTCTGGAGGTCAGTGCTGATGCCTGAACCCCAGTTAAGGGTTTTTTTCCTGTCAGAAACTGGGAAGGCTTATTGCACAATGGACCAACTGAGAGGAAATTATGCAGATCAAAGCACTCCTTATCTGGTGCAATTAAGAAATCTTAATATATTACTCTCGCCCATTTTTTTCATTTCCACTTTTATTACAATGGCTAGAGGATATTCCTTTTACCAAAGAAAACCCTGGGCCTAGTCAACGCACGTTTTTGCAAAAGCCGTGTAACAGGATGAAGGGTCTCCGACAAGTGGTCTGTACCTGTGGGCTGCAATTCCACAACCCAGTAGGTTCCTGACCTGCTGAAAACTGCAGAAGGTGGTGCTTCAGCCAGGCCTTTTCAAGGGGTAGCTGAAGTTACCAGTGCCTCTAGGGGTGAGCTGTGTCTAGTCCACTGATCTTCATGTGTTTAACAACTACTAGAGATGTCTGAATTGACAGTAAAGATGCACTAACATTCCAGGCAAAGAGGTGTGGGAGATGACACTCTGTAGTTGGCACAGCACCGAAAAATGAGGAAGGGCTCTGCAGCGGTGGCATTTGGAAAGCCAGCTCTGCACTTGGGTCTTCAAGCAGCTCCACAAGAAGTAGAGATGTTGGTCCTAATATCCAGAGGAGACTTAAAGTGTGTGGGTGGTCCTGTTTTGACCCTGATGATGAAAACCCGTGTGCAAGGTTTAGATCCCTTGTTGTGGGAAGAGAGCTTGTTCTTCCATAATTTGGGAAGCAGCAGTCTACTCACAATAAGCAATTACTAGCTGTTGAGTAAAAACTGCTCTGTACTGTCCTAGATGCTGAGAGCCTGTTCAACTGATGCAGTTGTTTAGGCTTTTGATTAAAGATAGGAGATTGAACACAGCTCTTGGGAGGGAGTAAGAAGGATCCAGAGACGGCATTCACATCCCTTGCTAAGATTACGTAGGGTCATGAAGCGGTGTTTCTAGTCCAATATGCATAGTCCATATGACTCATCTGGTTAATATATTTACTGAAGACTGTCTCATGAGGCAGCAGGACAGTCAGTTTTCTGTTTTCTCTGCACAGTTGATTATAATGACATAAGCACTAGAACAGACCAGGCCTCCAGAGACTGCGTAATTTATTTTGGCTTTTACTTGACATTTCTTGTTGGATTAGGTGATGTTAGAATAGGGTACTTCTGAGCTTGTCTGCTGATTTGCACCCCTCCCTTTTCCTGGTCAATCATGGCTTGTGTTGAGAACATCATCCATGAATGGCTCAATTAGTCCAGAGCGGAAAAGCATAAGCTCTATCTGAAAGACAATAGGATTTTCTGGGGGCTGTATAAAACTTCTTACACTGGTGTGCACAAATGTTGTGCTTAAGCCAATGGAAAAAAAAAAAAATCTTGGGGGGGGGGGAAGCTGTGTTGTTTTTTCTGTGACAGTTTTGATGAGTCAGAGTTCCTAGGCTAAGTCAAGTAACGGGTGACATTTCTGATGAGACAGACCTTCCTTTGTGTTCAGGCCATGTGATTAATTCTCGATAAGATGTGGATCTGGGGTACTGTAGGCTGCCTTCTCATTGTACAGCAGGAAAAGGAGGGGGGAACAGGGAAATCCTACGGCGCTGAGGAGCGGGATGAGCCCCTTGTCCCCCCGCAGCTGAGCCAGCACAAGCTTTTGTTGAACAGATTGGGTTCATCTTGCCAGAAGAGAGGCAATGGCCCTGAAGGCACAGAGCAGGGGCAGGACTTTGATCTATGTGTCAAGTTCAGATTTGAATGATGGAGCAGGAAGTTCAGACTCTGCATGAAATGATCCTATAGCAAGAGCTGAAACCGATGCTACTGACTTACCTTTTCTGTAAGGGTGGGATGCGGTACTAAAGCAACAGAAGGCAAGGTATTGTGCTTTGTTGTTTTCTTTTTAAATGGAGGAACTCTGAGCTCCTCAGTTGGATGGACTCTATTCAAATATTTGGGTGCTTAAAGAAACCAGTAACTCTATCCGATTTTTGTCCTGAGTGCAGCTGATCGCTGGGTGTTTTGTTCAGTTTTTTTAATCACATCATGCTTGAACAAGGGCAATGAGCCTTTTCATGTTTGCCCACTTGTAGGTCGTCTCTGCAGCTGAAAGAGGTAAACACTCTTATGTTCCTGGGCTGTTCACCGCTGCTCCCAATAAGCTGAATAACTGTACTTCTCACAGAAGTTTCAAAGAACCAGGAGGTTTTTAGATCACCTGCAATAGCTTGCCAAGCTTTTCTGGGGGAAGGGGTGAAGCTGAAGGTGATGGACTGCTAGTCAAGGCACCAGCTCCTTCACCTTCGTTAGAAATCATTTCTTGCCTCGAGCAGTAATGAAGAAGCATCTGTTTTGTGCAGGACTGTGTTTGGACTTGTCTGGTAGAGCTCTAGCAGAAATCAAAGTTATTTCCTTTGGAGGCTGAAGGAGAGAGATGCTTCATGGTGACTTTTTGTGAATTACCCTGTGGCAAATTCTTGTGATGCTGGAATGCGAAGACTGTGCTGGTTTAAGTTCTGTGGCTTTCGCTTTTTTAAGAAGTGAAATGGGAGTTCAGGTGCAGGGAAGAGAATGTCAGGAATGTTGACAGTCTGTAGTTCTGTCTCCTTTTCCTGGATGAGAGGAGGCAAACAGCTCGGCTTCGCTCCACTTACTAAAAACTGTTCCCATTGAACAGCTCTGTAGCTGCATGCAAGGATATAGGGGATGCAAAGCCTGCCTTTACTGGACAGAGCAAGAGAGGGCTTCTGTGCATGTGAAATGTATGACTATGGCTGCAGAGTGGTGTGCACAGAGCTTTCTCAGAACAATAAAAGTTCTTGTCTAGATGTAACTGATGGGTTCTTTTCTAAAAGTCATGGGTTGGGGGTTTTTTTTCCCTTTTTTCCGTGTAGTTTCACTTTTGGTTTTGGTTTCTACTTCTCTTGGAGAGAGAGAGTACATAATAAAAATTTCCTGCGCTTGCTGCTCAACAGGACAGTTCTTGGATCCTAACAACAGTTTCTGTGTCCAGATCACTCTTGGGAATCCAGTTTGTGATTCGAGATGCTCATGCAAAGATCAAGCAAGGCAATGCCTTTGAAACGTTTTCTTAATCTTGTTAACGGTTTGACTCTGGTGCCACTAACTGCTGTTTCATCTCAAAATACTTCTTGGGGATCTTATTGGGTGAACGTCTCGTCGCATAAAACTTGGCAGGGATGTAATAGGTCCCACGCAGAAGGAAGGGGAGGGAAAAACCGCTATTGGAGGCTTGTGAGAGTCTGGAAATGTATGGAGTACTTAATGAAGGAACTGCACTGCGAGGCTGTACTGCTGCCTGGTTTTGGTACCTTACAGGGTGCCCAGACTTCTTGCAGTTTGGGATTATTTCTGCCTGTAACTCTACTGTACTTTTTTTTTGTCTTTTAAGTGATGTTTATATGCACTACCTCGTGATTTGTTTGTCCTTAGAGGCTTGTTTACCCCATCATGACAAGATCTAAATCTGCACGATTTCATGCAGAATTAACCATAACAAAAGTGAATGAAAAGCCATCTGAATAAAGAGGCTTTAAGCCAATCATCTGCTCTGTGAAATGTAAGCAGGACTGAGCACAGATTGAGCCTGCGAAAGTGTACTACTGCTTTGTATACCATTCTCGCTGGTCAAACTGCCATAAATTGAAAGCAGATTTCTGTTGTGTAACCAGCTAGCTAGAGTGCCAAACTGAGAATGAAAGTGTTGGAACTTATCCCCCAGATCTGACCAGTCAGAGATACCACCTCTTATTTATCTTCAGTTGATAGGCTGCTCTCGTCAGAGGATGTGGAAGACTGAGGAGGGGGAGGAGGAGTTAATGCCTTGAAGGGAACATACGTATGCACTCAGGAATTGGTTTCTTCTGCTCTTCATCACTTTTTCAGCTTGAGCTGGGGCTCACACATCAAGACTGACAGAATAGCGTGTAGCTTGCTTTCCTCCTAGCTAGACTTGCACAATGTCTGGCTGTAATCTGTGTATCAGGGATGCTGTTGAGCAGACTTGTCTGCTCACTAGCTCACTTTTTTTTTATTTATTGAAGTGGCATAACTTTAATAAGCTGTCATCATTATGTCTGCCTGGCAGTCTCATGTTCATAGTTCATGTTTACTGCTGTAGAAGCTGACTCTAACATGTTTCTAACAGTACTATGTCTTCTCTTGCAGGCTGGAAGAGACAAATATGAGCCCACTGCTACATCAGAGCATGGCACAAAGAAGAAAAAGGGGAAGAAGGAGAGGGACATGGATGAGCTTAAAAAGGAAGTCTCAATGGTAAGAGTGTAGGGCACGGAAAGAGCAGCTTTAAGAACGTTCAGTACCCCCAAAGCCCTGTGCCTCATGTGACTAAAAGAGAAAAGAGCTGGTGTGCTGACAGCATGGTGTGACTGAAGGCACTGGTCTCCCTTCTCGTCCCCTCTGTCTCCAAGCCAAACACGCTGCAAGTGTTTCAGCATCAAGATGATCACACAGCAGGCCCTGAAAACATCACTTCTCAAAAGGCACTTGACACAGAACCCAAGTCTCTGCTTGCCTGGATTACCCGTAGCACATTGTAGCTGCATTTCCTCACCCGGGCAAGCGCTGTCTGGATAGTAGCATTGCAGGCTTTAGTGTGCTGTCATGTGAGTGAGACTGCTGTTTTTATTCCAGCTGAGGAGTTGAGTCTGCACAGCTCCATTTACTGCTCGCCTCTGCTCAGACTGACCTCAGTATTATTCCTTCTAATCATGTTTGAGGCTGTGGGGAGTGTCTCCCATCCCCATCTGTGAATGTTGGATGATGCTGTGGATTTGAGTCTGGGCTTTCGTATTTTTGGCCCCTCTGTTAGGGAGAGGGGATGCTAAAGCTTGCTCCATGATGAGATTTTGTGTTCAGTAGCAATGCTAACTTAAAGCATCTGCTCCCTCCAGTACAACTGTTTAAGTGAGGCACTGCTCTACACCAACAATATCCAATTGAAAAATAGCCTGGCTGTGAAAAGGAGCCTCTTTGGGGGAAGAAACACTGCTTAAGCTGACAGCATTACTTAATGTGTGAAATTACAGGGTTAATCTTCTGTACATTCCTACCTTCCTTCTCAAGTCCTTTCCTTTCCCCTCCTCCCTCACCCCTCTGAAAAAAACCCCACTGAGGCTTCACAGAATCTGTTGGGGGCATAAAGACTGTACTGAGATATAGTCAGAGTTTGTTTAAAAAGCTGTCATGTTGTACCCAAATAGTCACAAGAACGCTAAAGATGAGACCGCATTGAGTTGCAGAATGAGATTGAGATTCTCTTCACAGAGGAGATGAGCTAGAGTCTTGCTGTCTCACTGAACTGTTGCAGATAGGAAACCTGGGATGGGGGAGTGGAATTGCTGAGCTCTTGCTGATCAGCCTGCAGGGACTGTGATCTCTTCCCCCATCCCCAACCTTTTTTTGTCTTTCAGGATGACCACAAGCTGAGCCTTGATGAACTTCATCGTAAATATGGAACAGACTTGAGTCGGGTAGGTAGACTTTGTTTTCCCTTCCTCCTTGCCCTGATCTGAAAAGAAACAGTCTTGGCTCAGAGCACTTCACAAAGGGAGATCTGGGTGGTCTGGTTTTTTTCTTTTTTTGTTTAATCTCCTCTCCTCCAGTTAAGTTTCCCAGGCTTTGGGAGAACTGTTGAGCTCACAAATACTTCTCTTCATCCTCCCACTGTACAGCCTCACTGCAGTACTTTAGTGACTTTGTTAGAAACAAAGTCACTGTTATCTGGCTCTGAATTGTTCCAAGGTCAAGTTGATTCTTGGATTTTTTTTTTTTTTTCCCAAGGAGTATGTAATAAAGGCAAATGTTTGTTATATTGCAGATGTAGTCTAGTGAGCTAGCACATACCCAGAGACTTAATGATGGCTAGTAGCAGTTAAAATTTTACCCTTTTATAGTAAGAGGTGTGCAAATGCCCTAGTTAACCTCAAAGTCCAGTGCAGAAGCACTGCAGTGGTTTTGCACCTTTGCTCCTGTTTGCTTTGCTTAATGCATTTTTTGCATGATTGCATATAGTAACAAGTCTGCTCTTACTCTGTAACAGCACAGAGACTTGCATATTTCTGTCAAAGACCTTGGCCTCTGAAAGCTGAACTTCCTGGAAGGCCAGTCCAAAGTGTCATCATCTTTATGGCCCCCAGCTTTCACTTGTTCCATAATTTGATAGGATGGATTGCACTGAGCTGTTCCTCAGAGCTCAAAGTCTGCTGCTGTAGCCTTCTTGTCCTGCCCTTCTTCAGTGTTTGTAGCCCCATGGCCTGCAGGCTCCTCAAGTAGCATCCAACATCCTCTAGCTCCTCTTTTGGCATTCAGCTTTCACATCCTGCACTTGTGTTGCAGAGCCATGGCAGCTGTGGAGGTCTCCATTACCTATTAGCATCTCCTTGTTGCTGCAGTAGAACTTGAATGAATTCAGAGCTACCTTCCCCAGTCAGTCTTGCCACAATGCCTATAAAAGGAACCTCTTTTCTAGGGTCTGACTTCTGCACGTGCAGCTGAGATTTTGGCTCGTGATGGCCCAAATTCCCTCACACCCCCACCCACCACTCCTGAATGGGTGAAGTTCTGTCGGCAGCTCTTCGGAGGATTCTCGCTCCTGTTGTGGATTGGTGCTATTCTATGTTTTCTGGCTTATGGCATACAAAGCGTGATGGAGGAGGAGCCCAACAACGATAATGTAAGTAAAAATGTCTGGTTTACCTCACAGGCAGGCTGAGCAGCCTGTTTGGCTCAAAGCAGATTAACTTCCTCCAAGCGTTCAGTCCAGAAGCTTTTCCCATAAGCACGGGAAATTCAGTGTGTAAGCTGAACATGTCTTGGAGTGCTTCCACATAATGAAATGAACAGCCGACTTCCTTCGTGTTGTGTTAACAACACTAGCTTGTGGATGGCCTTTGTGTACAAAATGTACAGAGACTGCAAGTACCTCCATGCTTTGTAATGGGGCGCTTAAATGCCAAGCAATTTATCTGGACAAACTGGAAACCTTTCAGGCAGATCGTCCTCTGACTCACTTTCTCTGCTCCCTGTAGCTGTACCTGGGTGTTGTGTTGGCAGCTGTGGTTATCATTACTGGCTGTTTCTCTTATTACCAAGAAGCGAAAAGTTCCAAGATCATGGAGTCCTTCAAGAACATGGTGCCTCAGGTATGGAATACCTCATTTCCTTGAGAGCTGCCAAGCTGTAGCTTGCTCAAGGTTGTTAACCGTTTTAAACATCAACTTCAATTGCAAAAGGCCTGGCTGTTAGTGTGGGTTACTAGCTCTTAATTTTGAGGGGTCTATGAGACTCCTTTGTCTTTATGCTCCAAGTAACTCTGCTAATAGGCCAGGGCACTTCCTGGCACCCTGTGAGTTCCACCAGCTTATTAACATTCATAGGACACTTTCTCAATAATCTGGGGAGTTCAGTAACTTGTGTGATAAGCACTAAAACTCAGATTCCTTCACAGGCAGTCTGTATCATACCTAACTATCTTACTGTCACCTTGGCAATAAGGAACTTTAATATCAAGAAAACAAAAATAGCTATTTTTCTTAAATAACATACATATCAGAGATAAACATCTTGGTACAAGTAGAAATCTCATAGAACCATAGCACAACTATTTTAAGATACTCAGATCTTTTGACCCCCTTCTTAAGAGTTGCTTTTGACATAGGTTGTTTCTTTACTGTCTTTCAGCAAGCTCTTGTAGTCAGAAATGGTGAGAAGATCAGCATAAATGCTGAAGGTGTTGTAGTTGGAGATCTAGTGGAGGTGAAAGGAGGAGACAGAATTCCAGCCGACCTTCGGATCATATCTGCACATGGTTGCAAGGTACAGCACTGACAGACTGTCTGAAAACTTCATTATGAAGGATGATGAATTAGTCTGGTTTCAAAGAATGTCTTCTGTGCTGTGAATGGGTGGTGGAGTGGAAGGCGGGGGAGGTGCCTAGTGTTTTATTTGCTTTCATTGCTGAAGACATCTGCCTGCTTGTGTGTGACAAAGTACTCTTCCATGTAGGTGGATAACTCCTCACTTACTGGTGAATCAGAGCCTCAGACCAGGTCTCCAGACTTCTCTAATGAGAACCCGCTGGAGACCAGGAACATTGCCTTCTTTTCCACCAACTGTGTGGAAGGTACGTGACTCTCCTACTTCTCTGAAGTATTAACAATGCTAGGGATTGAACTGCATCGGTAAGCAATGCAAACGCTGTGTGAGTTTAGTGTATTAGTTGGTAGCCTACTCCTACCATGCAAGAGCAGGCTAGAAGTTCCCAGCAAAGGCTTTGCCCCATTCCAACTGCAATATTGTACAATGGGCAAAGACGACTCTACAGCACTACCGTTTTTTCTTTCTTGCTCGTCGTAGAGGAGCAGCTATGTGGTGCATATTCATGCATGACTGCCTTATTACAGCAGCGTTAAAGTGCAGATAACATAACGTGAACCAAGTTGGTTAGGCAGAGCTATGAGAAATAATACAGCTGCTGCAGAAAGCAGGAATTTCAAACATCTCTAGCAGAACTTCCTGTTGCAGCTCAGAGTATGGTGGTTGGTACTGTTTGTGCTGAAGCCCAGAGCATCTTTTCCATACCCACAGGGTTTGTAACTCTTCAGTGGTGGTGGTGAATTCTGCCTGACTCCTGTTGTCCTCTCCTGACAGATTCTGAGCAGCAAACTGCCCCCTGCTCTTTCCTGCTCCCCCAAAAGCCAACCCTGCAGTACTGAGGGATATTCTTGATCTTTCTCAAGAGCCTTGGGGAGAGAAAATGGGCCTCCCCTTACAGGAGGGAAGAGGACACTGTCTACTTCTTGAAGATGGCTTCCCCTAATTCCCTATGCCATTGGCACTTGATTCCCTGGGGTAGAAGGGAGAGGGCATACATCTTAGCCAGTCACATGGGAATCCTGTGCAGCACTTAGCAGCATGAGAAATAAATAGAGCTAGAGAGTAAAAAAAGCTGCAGTGGGAGACTTTGGCCATTGGAATGCCTACCCGCGTTATCTTGGGCAAAGCTTGCTAAACTCTAGGACAGGCTGAACAAACTCAGTGTGTTTTGGGAAGGGTTTTTGTTTTCTAAACCCTGTCTCTCTTCTAGGCACTGCCCGTGGCATTGTCATTAGCACTGGGGATCGCACTGTGATGGGCCGTATTGCCAGTCTGGCGTCTGGACTGGAAGGGGGGAAAACTCCAATTGCCATGGAGATCGAGCACTTTATCCACCTCATCACTGGAGTGGCTGTGTTCCTGGGTGTCACTTTCTTCATCCTTTCACTCATCCTTGAGTACACGTGGCTGGAGGCTGTAATCTTCCTCATTGGGATCATTGTTGCCAACGTCCCTGAGGGGCTGCTTGCAACGGTCACGGTGAGTGAAGTTGGAAAAAAAGATTGAATGGGTTGCATATGTGGTTCTTGGAGTGCTTCATGCTCGGTATGCATTCACAAAGGTAAACATTAAAGTAATGGAAGGTACCCTGTGGTGAGTGTGTAGGGCTAGGCTTTATAAATTCAGTGTATTCAGACTAGTTGCCCAAATCAATGTCAAGTTCTGTAGCCGTTTTTCTAACAAAGATGGGTCCCTAAGCTAGACCTGCACAGAGGCTTGGCATCGTAGAACTGACGTGAGCAAGACTAGGAGTTCTGGACTTGTCTTGCCTTTTTTCTGTGGCAAGAAGGGGCCTTCCTGTTACAACTGCTCAGGGTTTCTACACCCACATGCACACCAGCCCCTCCAGCCCTGAAGGGCTGGCAGAGCATCCAGCAAGCTTCACTCTCGTCCCAGCTTTTGATCTGGGACGTGGCAGAGATTCTTGTAAGTTTGTTTTCTCAAAGAGATGGTGGGAATATCTGGATGTGGTCAGTGTGAAGAGAGGGGTGGTGGACAGGCTAGAGGCTTCCATGCAGCCTTAGGAAGCAGAGCAACAACTGAGCCAGGGAATGAACAGTTGGGAACTGGAACCAGATAAAGCCTCTGGCGAGAAAGGGTAGCTGGGGCTGCTCACTTCCTACAGCAGTAAGTTGCAGCCCTATCACCAGAGCTATTTTGGACCTTGTCATGTGTGGCCTGCCTTCACCTATTTTGAGAGTTCCTATGATTAGGGAACTGCAACTTTAACTAAAATGTTAGTGCAGGCCACATTATTTACTTCCTAATACACTGAGAAGCAGGAGACTGAAGCCTTGGGAGTCCTTTTCTGGAGGTTTTGTGATGAAGAAATTGTTGTTTAAACTTAGCAGCTGAGCCTAGACGTTGCTGTTTATCTTGCACTGGCAGGGTGAGCGTGGAGTTAGGGAATCGCTCCAGGGCGTGTAAGTTGGTTGTCATTCCATGCCCACAGTGAGTTGGGTAGCAGCATATTAGTGCAGAAGCGCATCTAACGCGCCGTCTTCTTCCTTGTCTCCAGGTATGCCTGACACTAACAGCCAAGCGTATGGCTCGTAAGAACTGCTTGGTGAAGAACCTGGAGGCCGTGGAAACCCTGGGCTCCACATCCACTATCTGTTCTGACAAAACAGGCACTCTGACACAGAATCGCATGACGGTCGCGCACATGTGGTTTGACAATCAGATTCATGAGGCTGATACTACAGAGAACCAGAGTGGTAAGACCATCTCTTTGTGCTTGAGGCATTTAATTAAAAAATGCCTTTTTCTGGGACTTCTGTACACCTGTGTTTCTAAAAACCTGTGTTTCTAGCTCTCCAGTCCAAGTGAAGTTCACAGTTCAAGGACTTCGAACATGATCTACAGTGAGCATTAAAAGACTTGGGGTGAAACATAGAAAGCTCTGCACTGTACTGCAGTTCTGTTTAATCTGTAAACTCCATATAGGCTGCTTTTGCTCAGAACTACTCCATTGGAATTTGAGCCTCTTGAATGTTCAGCCCCTTACGTCTGTCCTGTATGTAGAAATATTTGCTGTTCTGTACTTCAAAGTACCTGACTATTTTTGCCAAAATGTATCTGATGAAATTGCTCCATCTTAAGTCTGCTGAAAGTGTGGACAGCAGAGATATTGACCCTGATAATAAATTACTTGAGACTGGACATAGACGGAAATTTCCCATGTTGAACTAGATGGCTGCCCTTGAACAGGGGTTTTCCCAGAACATCCTGGTTGTGTTTGCAGAGCAGTAGCAATAAATGAAGTGACTGTAAGACTTCATTCAGCAGGGAGTTTCTTCTAGATATTGGTAAGAATCTGAAATCTCAGTGTGCTGTGCAATTGAGAGAGGTACTTGTCTCTCCAGAACTGTTTAGTACTACCACATTCAGGAGTTTCCTAGCTGTCATCTGCCTTGCGAAATGTTGTGCTTGCAACACATTATTAGCATAAACCTTTTCCAGTGGTGCTGCTGCACCCTGTTCCCCATCCCCAACCACTCCAAAACATTGTGCTTGTCTGAACCACTTTAAAAAGCTGCTTTACTGTTCTTGGTCTTTAACACTAGTGCAAAGTAACAAGCTATAAATAAAGTGTTATTTGGAAGCACTAAGTTTTGGCCTGGCAATGGTTGGCTTGACTGCAGTAGAAATAAACCTAGAAGATTTCACTTCATGGGAAGTACATTAGCTTATCAGTTAACTGATAAGTCTGTTCAATTCATCTCCCTTGAAGCCAGCTGAAGAGCCAGCAGGGGAGAAGCAGTATCTCTCTTTATTTAAGCATTGTTCCTTTGGGAGCTATTTCATCCAGTTCCTGGGTGATGGATAAAGTGAGACAACCTGGAGGTGGGACCCAACATCCCTTACTCAAGCCCCTCTGAAAGAATGTTATCCATCCGGAATTTCTTGGCTTTGTCAGCCTGGCCTCTCCTGCTGCTGGATGCAGCTGTTACTGGAATCTTGAAAGCAGAGGTGTTTTCTTGCACTGTTGCTATTTCACCCTCGGGTCTTAAAATAATCAGCTGCTCATCAAGTACCTGGGAAGGGAGGAGGATTGAAAGAGTTGTAGTGTGCCAACAGGCTCTAAGTGTTTCCCCTTTCTGAGGTAGAGGCTTCTTGCTCTTAAACCTGTGGGATTTTACGCTTATGTGATTTTTGGGGCAGGGCCTTTTTGACATTCTTACCCTGCTTTCAGGTGCTTCCTTTGACAAGAGCTCAGCTACTTGGAGTGCTTTGTCCAGAGTTGCAGGTCTCTGCAACCGTGCTGTGTTTCAGGCCAACCAGGAAAATGTACCAATTCTTAAGGTAAGTTCCTAAAAGAAACATTTCTCCTGTTCCCCACCACTGCCCTCCCATAATGGCAGTGAGATTTACGTCATGTGAGTCACAGGGAACTGCAAAGTAGAGGTATCTGCTACTCTTAATCTTTTCTGCAGTTTAACACTCTTATAGGAGATGTGCTGTGGGCAGAGGAGATGGGACTGAGAAGACACTTCCCACAACAGACTCCCTGCCATCCACTAGCATCTACAGTCTGTTTGGGAGGTCAGATACTTCAGACAGGGCTAGGAAAGACCAGAAAGCTTTCCTAGGCATTTTCCAATGTCTGGCTGTTCCAAGAATCGCTATCTCTGGCATTTGTACAATTAAAAGCTACAAACACACCATTCTGGGAGCTGGGAGAAGTAGACACTGGGGGAGCAGCAGTTGTGGGACTGTTTGTCTTTCGCCAGTCTGTTCTCACAGGCAAGTCTTGGCTTTTTAAGCTTTTGCTGGTTCAGCACTGATACAAATGCCAACATAACATCAATTCAGATTCCTGCTTCTGAACTGTGACCCAGCCAGGGCTGAAATTAACTGTACAGTGCTTATAATCTGTCAAATATTAGTCATGTTGCTTAGTACACTTCTTCCCAAGGGTGTTCTGATACTGTGGTAATAGAAATGATGGAACACATTATTTGTCCCTAGCACTCTCTGACTGTAACTTCAGGTCATGTTTTTTAGACCTAAGATAAAGAGCTGGAGTTCTTCCCATCTAAGGAAGACTTGGGAGGGGAGAGTTTTGAGAAGTCTTTAGATGCCAAAAAGCAGTATGAAAATGAAAAAAAAAAAATTCTCATGGACAAAGGGGTCAGAAGGGCAAGAAATAGTTGGTTTAAATTTCAGCAGAAGAAACTAAGCAGGCCATTGAGCATACACAGATCTCCAGGGCTGAGAACCCCCATCTACAGTCTCTACTGGTGATCTCCTTATGGGGGAGGAGGCACAGACAGATTAAGTCTCTGCCAGAGGCTGGATAAGGTGATCTTACATTGGGGTGGGAGAGCGCATGCAAGTGGTTCTGTGTGCATGTCATCACTCTTCATCTTGCATTTGCTGTTTTTCATGGCAGGCAGCTTACAGCAGTTGTTCTCAAAGTTTACCCTCCAGCCTCTCTTCCTCTGACTGCACCTGGTTATCTGACTTTCTCTGCCCTTTAAAAGGGCTTCTTGACTTTTGCACCAGAAGACTGCTGCTCTCTCAGGCTGGGAGGCCTGGCATTCTGAAATGCAGTATTTGTCAGTGCTAGATAATAGAATTACTTATTCTTTGCTGCTGTCGTATCATGTTATGTAGAAGCTGGGACTGGGCTGAGAGGAAGACACCTTTTTTTTGAAATGTCTGATATTCTGCAGCAAGTCTTCTGGGATGTATGCTTTGATGGTTTTCTGTTTCTTCTCTTTCTTCAGAGAGCAGTGGCAGGAGATGCCTCTGAGTCTGCACTTCTGAAATGCATTGAATTGTGCTGTGGTTCTGTCAAGGAGATGAGAGAAAGGTATCCCAAAGTGGTGGAAATACCATTTAACTCTACCAACAAGTACCAGGTAAGCATGCGTCCTCTTGAGGGAGAGCCCCTGTGTGAACCACTTCTGTAAATTTGCACACAGTGTGCCTCAAAACTTGTTTTGGCACTAAAATCTTGTCTAGCCATTACTTACTTGTAGACTGCTCAAGACTATAAATTTAAGTTAACGAACCATACTTAGTTACACTGTGTAAGCGCTTCTGGAGCTGCCTTGACACTAAGGTGTCAGCTGCTGAGAAAAGACCAGACGTGCTTCCCACCTGTGCAGCAGTAGTGCAGGGAAAATGGAAGAACTCAAATCTGGGAATAGGAATGAACTGCTGGGAAATGACCCCAACAGGTGGAACTTGGATCCAAAAAAGGGCCACTGCAACAGCTATGGTTGTATGTTAATGTTAAAGAATACATAGTAATTCTTTAGTTTGTGAACCTCTTCAAAGTCTGGGTAAATGAAAACTAGAGCAGAATATCACAAACTGTCTTGAGCTACTGTAGTCACAAAATGCTGAGTGATGGTGATTACTTGTGACCTTCACAGTACATGTCTACAAAACGGTTTCACTTCTTCCACCCTAGCTGTCTATCCACAAAAATGCAACTCCATCAGAATCCCGTTACTTGCTGGTGATGAAGGGAGCTCCAGAGAGGATCTTGGATCGCTGCAGCACCATTCTTATTCATGGCAAAGAGCAACAGCTGGATGAGGAAATGAAAGATGCTTTTCAGAATGCCTACCTGGAGTTGGGAGGCCTTGGGGAGAGAGTGTTAGGTAAGGAAAAGCAGCCTTAGTAAATTGGAAAAGATTTGTCCCTCATGCTCCTGTGCAGAGTCCCCACAGATTAAGTGGAGGGTTGTACTCTGTCCCTGCAGTGTAACCATAGTATTGAGTCAAGGTCACTTCAGCAATTCATATAGGAACAGTCCTGCATTTAGCCTTTAATCTAAAAGGCAGCCTGGAGCGTCTTGTCTTGCCCAGCGGCTCAGTCGCCTAGATCAAAATGAAGCAAAGCATTTGGGACCTTCAGTCTCCATGGGGGCCACGTGGTATTAGATTTGCTCCGCTGCATGTGAACCAAGCTGTGGCTGAGCACCTAGCAACAGCTAGCGGTTATCAGAATATGAGCATGACTCCTGTCTCAATAGCCCTGGCTAAACCTCTGGCGCTGCCCTGTAATTCTTGCATAGCTGTTTGCAGAAGCAATAAGCATTCGCTCTCTCTGCCTCTGATATGTAGGAACAGAGTAAACACGGGTTTGATGTGTTACAGGATTCTGTCACTTGGCTCTGCCCGATGATCAGTTCCCTGAAGGCTTCCAGTTTGATACAGATGACGTGAACTTCCCTGTAGAGAAACTCTGCTTTGTAGGACTGATGTCTATGATTGACCCTCCTCGTGCTGCTGTGCCAGATGCTGTTGGCAAATGCAGAAGCGCTGGGATCAAGGTAGTTAATTCCTAGGTTGAAAATTGCCTCTCTACCTGTGGATATAAAGGACTTCCCTTACTCTCTGTGTTGCTGTAATGTGAGTGAATGAAGTATTGATCAGCATTTAACTAGTACTACTTCAGACTTCATTTGAGTTAAATACAAATGACTGTATGTTAATGGACTGAAAAATGAGTTAGACTCCACAAACTGCTAGGGCACTGGCAGGCACTGATGTCGTGGTGTCCCAAAGCATGCGATTTGACTCAGGTGTGTTCTGCATGTCCCACAGTACAGACTGAGATGAGAGAGCGAAGCACAGCCTTTCACAACCACCCCAGGCAACGCTACAGGCTTGGGGGGGAGTGGCTGGAAAGCTGCCTGGCGGAAAAGGACCTGGGGGTGTTGGTTGATGGCCGGCTGAATAGGAGCCAGCAGTGTGCCCAGGTGGCCAAGAAGGCCAACGGAATCCTGGCCTGTATCAGAAATAGTGTGGCCAGCAGGAGTAGGGAAGTGATCGTCCCCCGTACTCGGCCCTGGTGAGGCCGCACCTCGAGTACTGTGTTCAGTTTTGGGCCCCTCACTACAAGACAGACATTGAGGTGCTGGAGCGTGTCCAGAGAAGGGCAACGAAGCTGGTGAAGGGTCTAGAACACAAGTCCTATGAGGAGCAGCTGAGGGAACTGGGGTTGTTTAGTCTGGAGAGAAGGAGGCTGAGGGGAGACCTTATTGCTCTCTACAACTACCTGAAAGGAGGTTGTAGAGAGATGGGGGTCGGACTCTTCTCCCTAGTAATGGACAACAGAACAAGAGGAAATGGCCTCAAGTTGTGCCAGGGGAGGTTTAGATTGGACATTCGTAAAAATTTCTTCACCGAAAGGGTTGTCAGGCATTGGAACAGGCTGCCCAGGGAGGTGGTGGAGTCCCCATCTCTGGGGGTATTCAAAAGACATTTGGATGAGGCCCTAAGGGATATGATTTAGTGGGGGATTTGGTAGTGATAGGTTAATGGTTGGACCTGATGATCTCGGAGGTCTCTTCCAACCAAAACAATTCTATGATTCTATGAAACAGAACTGAATCTGACTCAGGGTTAACAGTTTTCTTTGTCTTCCATTCACGTCAATCCCTTGCGTACCGGTAACAGGTTGCTGCCTGTACCTCAGGCTTGCTCTGTGCCAGGGCTCGCTGGTAGAACAAAAGCCACGTGGCCTTTTCAGTCTCAAGGGACCCTGCCTTTTGGGCAGTGTTGCTCTGCAGTGCAGGCAAGGCTTTCACGGCAGTCTGTTTTGCGTTTCAGGTTATCATGGTTACTGGAGACCATCCGATCACAGCCAAAGCCATTGCCAAGGGTGTCGGTATCATCTCTGAGGGCAATGAAACAGTAGAAGATATTGCTGCTCGACTCAACATTCCTGTCAGCCAGGTCAACCCTAGGTACTGACTGGTGGGGAAGGCCAGAGCTGTTCAAAGAATTGAGCATTTGCCCCTCTCCTTGCCTTGGATAATCCCTCAGCATCTCTCCCTAGACAAGAAAAGCTTGGCATCTGCTTAGCTCAGCGTGTTGTGGCTCTTCAATGTGTATCGTGAATTATGTGAAGAATGCACAAGGCTGTCTTGAATGTGCACGTCTCTTGTGCGTGGGAAGTAGTTAGGAGTAAGCCCTATACAGAAAACTCGGGCAGTTTCTTCCGTCCTTTCTCTGCCCTGTAGCTGCCTGTCCTGATGGTCTGCCCCCACACTGAGGGAAAGAAACAGCCATCTGGGTGTGGAGTCTCCTGGGGACTAACTTTTCCCCCTTGAGCTGAGCATTTGCCCTGCGTGGTTCATGTCACTGCACAAGCACCATGTGCTGGCCCAATGTAGCAGGCAGGAAAAAGTATCTAAAGTGTCATGGGGGAGGGAAGTGGCTGTTTGGGGACTGTTTTGAGCAGTGCTGCTGTAGAACCTGAAACCAGGTACTCCTGTGATTCCAGATCTTTAAAGAGAGGCTAGGTCTAGTTTTGCCCCCAAACATACACTTAGTCAAGCTTATTTAGTAAGATAACTTACAGGTTCGTGGGAAAACTCTGGTAAAAAGAAAATGCCTAGTTTGTCAGTCACAATCCAGACTGAATGGGCTACCAAAATTAAACTCTGTTTAACTGGCTGAAAAGCCACCTATAAACTTGATCACTCAAAGCCCAGTTCTGTCCCTCTTGCTCTTGAACTCTCTTTTGGGTCTGACTGCAGGTGGGCAAAGGGAGCAGGACTTGGGCTGGGTAGAGGAATTGACACTAGTCAGTAGCTACACAAGCAGAATAAATGTGAAAACGGAATTCCTCTTAGGGGTTAATGTTTGCCTTCATAGCCTAGTGCAGAGCTGAGGCATCCTCAGAAAATGTGCTTTGGCATAAGTGGGCTGTTTGCAGAATGGCTGGGCTGTCTGCATTGCTTAGCTTGACCCAGCCTGTGTTTGGGCTGGAGGGTAGCCATGTAACTTATGAACTGTGAATAGAGACACCCTGTGGAATGAATTGCTTGGGGAAGACAAGTATTGTGGCTGAATTCTTTTTTTTTTTTTTTTTTTTTTGAGGGTAACTTTACAATCTAGCAATGCAGGCTGGGGATCACTGGGCTGTGTGAGTGAGCAGGTCAGCAGCTGGCTGTAAGGGTGGGGAAGGAATTTCCCTGTCTAAACTGGGTGATGTCATGAGCTGCATGGATAGTCTCCTAGACCTATAAGGGATGGTATGTGGGGTTAGAGAGGTGATATTTCGCTGGAGCATGCAGGGTACCAAACCAGTCTAAATATAACATTGCATGCTTTTGTTGCTGAAGAGTGTAAAATAGTCTGAACTGGCATAGCGTGAGCGCGCTCTGTGAAGAGCTGCATGTAGATCATCGGTCTGTTGCAAAAAGGATTGCCTGCAGAAGACCACAGCATCTCTTGTGATGTTGGAAGCTAACTGCCTGAGCCAGGGGTACCTTTCTTGCAGAGAGACCAACAGCTGTGGAAACAACTAGTCTTTGCCTTGATGCATTTTTAAGAAGACATAGAATTGGTCTGCTCATGGGGCTTTTTGTCTGTTGCTTGATGCTCTCTCTTGTCTTTTTCTTTGTGTTCCCCATCTACATTTAAACTAGGAGCATCAAACTTCTGTGCAGAGGCTGCCTGGATTGGTATTTAGTCACAGTGGGAGCTGGTCTTTCCCTAGAGCACTGAAGAGCCATAGCGTTATGGGGCAAATGCAACTAATGAGAAACTAACTTGTGAAGTAAAACATCATATTGTCTCTTGATTACAGGGATGCCAAAGCTTGTGTTGTTCATGGCTCAGATTTGAAGGACATGACTAGTGAGCAACTAGATGACATCCTGATTCATCATACAGAAATTGTCTTTGCCAGGACATCTCCTCAGCAGAAGCTTATAATTGTGGAAGGCTGTCAGCGACAGGTAAAGAGAGGGAGTCCAAGGATTTCGTATTGGAGAAGTCCTCAGGCATATATATAAAAAAACTTCCAACCAGTGCTGCCTTCTGATGTGGCAGGGCTTAGTCTTCTCAGTGCTCTTGGGTAAAGGGCCAGGCTAGATCTCAACCTGTCAGCAGCCTTCAGCTGCTGATGTCAGGCCACTCTACAATACATAAATATAAGGGTCTTGCAGGAAAACATCTTCAGTTTGTACTGAGGCTTTCTTCTGATCCTAGGATGTTTGTTAACACACTTAATTCCTAAATGCTCTAGAGGTGCTTGGGAGAGGAGGATTCAACATGTTTATATGTTGTCCAACATCTCCTTTGGAGAGAGCAGCATGGTTCTCTGATAAGCCTGATCAGAATGGGGAAAGGAGTGAGAGGAGGACAAGGAGAAACTGAGGTCTCTTTGCAGCAAAGTGAAATAGTTTTTTATGGTTCATCTCCTGAAAGACAGGAGAAAGCTTTTCTGCCCAAAACGTCTTATATGATGATTTCAGTCTTTCTATCCCTCTCTTTGTGACTAGGGTGCCATTGTAGCAGTCACAGGTGACGGTGTGAATGATTCCCCAGCCCTGAAAAAGGCTGACATCGGTGTTGCTATGGGTATTGCTGGCTCAGATGTCTCCAAGCAGGCAGCTGACATGATTCTGCTGGATGATAACTTTGCCTCCATTGTCACTGGGGTTGAAGAAGGTGAGTTTAACTTGTACGCAGTGGTGGCGAAGTGGCATGCTTCAGCAATGTTACTTACCGATTCCCTTTGAAACAGGGTTGTCTGGAGGGCTCTCCTTTATTTGAGCTTGTCTCCATGACAAGTGTTTTCAAGGAGGGCGGCACTTTCCTCCCTTCAAAGTCCCTTTCTGTGGGACCAGCACAACCCCTTGGGATGGGTAACAGTAGGAAGCAGCTGAGTAACAAAAGCTACTTTGTCCTTTTGCCTAACACTGACCCTACAGTCATCCTTGCCAGCTGAGTCTTGACACGTTTTCCTCCCTGATGGAGCAATAGCTCTCAAACAGGAGCAGAACAGAGGAGGGTACCTCCAGGGGCTCTTGATCTTCAGAAACCAGGGATTAGTATCCTACTGCTGTATGCAGTGAACCCTGCTTGCTGTGACCAAAGATATTGCTCGGTATAGGTGATGCTATGCATGGAGGACACAGTCTCACCCTTGCATGCAAGAGAACTCTTCAATTTGCTGCACTAGTGTTTTGCCTTTCGGTGTTACCACTGAAGCTGCCTATGAGTTACTTGGCTGCCTTCTGCTGATAAGTGAGAGTTATGTTGTTCTCTCTTCCTTGCCCCAGGGCGTCTGATCTTTGATAACCTGAAGAAGTCTATTGCTTACACCTTGACCAGTAACATTCCTGAAATCACACCGTTCCTGATCTTCATCATTGCGAACATACCCCTTCCACTGGGAACAGTCACCATCCTCTGCATTGACTTGGGCACTGACATGGTGAATGTCTTTCTTTTTTTTTTTGTCTCAAGAAGAAATGTGGATGGTGTTAGGTCCTCTAAAGAAAGGATAGGTGGAAGGAAAATGCTTAAATAGTTTTCCCTAGTGTTCCGATTTAAAATAAGTGACCATTTGATACTCCCATAATCCGCACTCCCTTGACTTCTGGCTCTCCGAGTCTGAGGATCCTTCAGTTCCATGTAAGGACAAACTGGGGATGGGGAGGGGAGGTAGGATCCTTCCCAAATACTACAGATAGGGCTTTTGGAGTGCCATTTTCTCAGGCTGAAAACGTGGGGAAGGCTGTATAAGTGGAAAATTGAACTGGTTCTAACAGTGGTCTTACCACCTCCAAAGGTCCCTGCTATCTCCCTGGCATATGAGCAAGCAGAGAGTGACATCATGAAGAGGCAGCCCAGAAATCCCAAAACAGACAAGCTGGTGAATGAACGGCTGATCAGCATGGCCTATGGGCAGATTGGTAAGCTGCTCTGTTTTCTCTGGCACTGATTTGAACTCAATGGTAGCAGGGATTATACACCATCCTGAGTCAGTGACTGTTCTGCTTATTTTGGTAGGGTTGAGGTTTGGGATGTGTAAACCAGAACCTCAAGCTGTTAGGAGCTTGCCATGATTCTACCCCCATGGCACATAGCGGTGGCTTGTGCAGCTTGATCCATTGAATCGCTTTCACAGTAATTTTGTTTAATTGCATAGCGCTGTAAAGGAACTGGCTGACAACCAGCTCTCCTCTGGTTCAGACTTGTTCAGCAAGAACATAGATCCCATTGTTAGTTTAATTAGAAGTAAAGGATTCTCTCCAGCATATCCCTAAACACACAGTATTAGGAGCCTTGATTAAAGGCAGCTACAGAGATGTGCCCAGTTCACAGGACGGGAGCTTATGCTTAATTGCAGCAGACCTTGGGAACCTTCTTCACTGTATTTTGCAACGGTTGGGAGTGGGCAAGGCTTAATGAGAATACAAAGGGAGTTTTATCTTGTGTCCTTGAGTACCATGCCATCACAGCACAGGGCAGAACAGAAGTAACTCTGTACAAAGTTGGGAGCAGAGGCCACTCAGTAAAAGGGTTGCAGCTGAGTTTGATGTTAGTGTGAACTATTTCTGTAGCTGCTGCTTGGGAGACTGAGCCCCACAAGGAGTAATTTTTTTAGGTGGTTGGGGTCTCCTGCGAACTGCTCTCTGTTATAATTGTACTGCACAGTAGCTTCATTAGTTTTATAATCTTCTCTTATGTGTGTAGGTATGATCCAGGCCCTTGGAGGTTTCTTCACCTATTTTGTAATCATGGCAGAGAATGGGTTCTGGCCTTCTGGCTTGCTAGGGATCAGAGTTCAGTGGGATGACCGATGGGTTAACGATGTGGAAGACAGCTATGGGCAGCAATGGGTAAGTTTTGAGGCACAGCCTAGAGGCTGCCAGCCAGAATACTAATGCCTGCTGAACTTGGTGTGAGCACCAGAGAGCAAAGGCAGCATGTCTAAACAAATGCTCTCTGCTTTGTCTGCTTCCTAGACCTACGAACAGAGGAAAATAGTGGAGTTCACTTGCCATACAGCCTTCTTTGTCAGCATTGTGATTGTGCAGTGGGCAGACTTGATCATTTGTAAGACCCGAAGAAACTCCGTCTTCCAGCAGGGGATGAAGTAAGTCAGGCTGTCCATGGAGGATTTAGAATTGGACTCCGTGTATTCTCCAGCACATGCCATTCTAGTTCTTTGTCCCAGCAGTGTCTGGGCATCTTGGCCTAAGTCTTGAACAGTCTGGTGCCTTGGTAGTGGATAAAAGAGGGACTGGGTGCTCGCTCTCCTGTAGTACCTACTATGGTCATCAGGCTGAGACAAAGTGAAATGCTGACTTCGGCTGGCATTGTCTGTGGGAGCCAGCCCACCTCAAAGGACAGTGACATACTCCAGCACATGGCCTTGTGCAGCAGCAGAGCAGCTGATGTCTCAAGAGATCTGGTGGCATGAACCCCAGCCTCCTTCTGAATTTGTGATGAAAGCAATTGCTGGTTGACTTAGTTGTGAACTGGAATATCTCTGTCTAGAGACATAAAAGACCCTTGTGACAACCGTGCCATCAGCTTGGATGGCTTGATAGTCATCACCTGATGGACTTCTGGGCTAGACCAGCATGTCTTGTTTCCATTCATTATCATGTGGCAACTAGATGTGTTTTTAGGATATCGTCTGTGAAAGTACTGTATCCCTGACTGCTTTCCTGTTTCTACTAGGAACAAGATCTTAATATTTGGTCTCTTTGAGGAGACTGCTCTGGCTGCCTTCCTCTCCTACTGCCCTGGGATGGATGTTGCTCTAAGGATGTACCCTCTCAAGTAAGTTGCATCATGTTTTTTGTGCAGCAGGCTCTACCACACAACAATAGTGCTTGGGTGGGGAGATGGATAAAAGTAGTTGTGAGCTTGTGGGGCATGAAACCTAGTCTTAACCCAGAAGAGCTCAGGCTAGAAGGGGGCAAGTGATCCTTTGCTGTAGTGTGGCACACTGGGTGTTTACTTTGCTTTACTGCGTGTGGGAATGCTTATGGGGAGCCTGCAGTTCAGTGCCCCAATAAAAATTAGCAACACAACTTCAGTTGTACCAGTGTGCTATAGTGCAGCTGCTCTTGTACTTACTTGCATGGGATATTTTTACGGGTAGGGGACTGCACCTCCACAGAAAGCCAGTTGAATTGCCATAAAACATAGGCCAGGTTATCACCAGTTATTTAGTAAAAATGAATCACATCTTGTGCCTTTTTCTACCTTCCAAAGAAATCGCACAAGTGTAAAGTCTTTTGAAAGATGCTACGTAGGTGCATGTGACCAGTTGGTGCATAGTAACTTTCCTAACGGTTGGGAGGTTGCCAACATCTTAAGCATTGCCCAACAGCATTGCAACACTTCATGGTAGGGTTTAGTCTCAAACTTCGAACAGGTCTCTGGCTTAAGTGCTATGAAACTTTAATGGCAAAAAAAATCCCGGTACATCTTGCGTTCCATTCAGAAGTGTTGTCTGGAGTTCGGTGCTGAAGTGTGAGCATTTCCTAACAAGCAAGCTAGCATCTGCCAAATGCCTGCAGCAGCTAGATGTTAGCACGTGTAAATCATAAGGGAAACCAATACAGTTCAAGTGAGCAAGGCTGTGGGCACAAAGGTTATGTGTACTTAGAGGAAATATTGCTGGATTAATAGGTGGGGAGGTGCTGGTACAGAGATGAACAAAGGTGCTATGACACACCTTGTGTTGGAATTAATATCCAAAAGTGGATTAACCTATTGCTGCAGAAAACTTGGTGGTAATTCTTGGCTTGGAGGATTCTCAGCTGAACCACAGCCTTGTGGAGCTGGCGTACTGGCAAGCTGGGACGTGCCACCCTTCCTGTGCTCTTTTGTACCATCAAGTCAGACCTCTGCTAGGTGAAGAGCATCTCCGCTGCCTGTGTTCTCACTGTCTTGTCTCCCAAACAGGCCGACCTGGTGGTTTTGCGCTTTCCCATACTCCCTCCTCATATTCCTGTATGATGAAGTCAGAAAGCTCATGATCAGACGCAACCCTGGTGGTAAGAATATGTTGTTAATCTGTGTGTTTTCTTCCCCACCTCTTCATGCTGCTGAGCTCTGCAGAAGCTCTGACAATGCTCAGGGACCCCCAGTGCCAAGCACTATGCAGGCGTGTATTTTGCTGTGTTTTCCTTCCTCAACATTAATAGTGCAGTTAGTTCAAATTAGGGACTTTCTCTGTCCCTCTCCCTGCATTCTCCTGCAGTGTATGAAAGTACCAACGCACTGAAGTAGATGGAAAAGACTGATTAATGCTTGGGTAGTTCTAGAAAGCTGGAACAGGGCCCGAAAGCTGCAGCACATCAACAATTTGGCAAGATTTTTCCATTGTGACGGGTCACTTACTAGCTCGAGTGCTACAGTGCAAGTTTTCAGAGCCTAAAAGGAGCTCTCATGAACCTCATACTTGGTCTGCCTTAAGACTAACTCTGCTTTCTCCCTCTTTTTCCTTTTAGGTTGGGTGGAAAAAGAGACCTACTACTAAAAAGCGCCTGTAAAACATTCCACGCACAGCCCATGCCACCTCTCCACCATCTCCCCTGTGTGCGTACTTCATCTTTGCAAGTGCAGAACTGTGCCTGGGCAGGAGTGAGCTGAAACTAAAGGAAACATGAAGAAACATGGACTGGAGGAGAAAGCAAGGGGGAGGTTGGGTGGGGTGAATATCCAACCCTCAGTCCATGGGGATGAGAGTTTGAGTAGTTTTATGTGCCTTTTTGTTTTTGTAAAAGGAAAATGAAGATTTTATATGTGGATTTTTACAAATAAAGATGGATTATAAGAGGATGCCCCCACATGGTCTTAGGCGGATGTTTTTCTCAAGGCAAAAACTGGTTCAAGGCAACCTCCTCTCCCCACTTAGGGTGTGATGGTGACAGCATGGGTTAGCCCCTGGCTTCCTGTTTTTTGTAGCAGGGAAGCAGAGCTGCTTGACCCAGAGACAACAACATATGCAGTTTTTAAAAGCCCTGGTGCATCCCTCTCTGCAGCTCAGTGCCTAATGTGACAAACTGCTTGCAAGCACTTGTATTTCAAAGCCTAAAGCTCAGAAGGCTTGCTGGCCTCTGACTATGTATCTTGGCTGCTTTCTGCAAATGTAGCATTGAGTGGAAAGAAGAGCTGGTGGCCTGATGTCTGCTCTGGCCTGCTTTAAGGGGCTGTGACTTGCTTGCTGGGTTCAGAAAGGGAACAGGCTTCCACTGAATGTCACTTGGATCCAAGCAGCCTTGTTCTTAAAATTCTGACACTGCTTTTCCTGCTTGCTTTGCCCAGCAAGGGATAGTGTTTCCTAGTGTCCTGTTCCAGCTTGGCACTTGCCCCATCCTGGTGCTGGCTCGTGCCTGCAGTGGAGTGAGGGCAGAGGCTGATTGCAGGTACAGGATCCTACATCTTCCGTTTTTGAGGAAGGCACCGCTGTTGTCTGGGCTCCAAGTTGGCTCTGTGGGCTGAAGTGGGTCATGCTGCTTCCTTCTGAATATCTAGCCCTTTTCTGTATGTTTTGATTTACTCCTTAATGCTTGTATGGTTCACTTCTGAGAACTCAGTGGGAGAGCTGGCCTTCTGCATGTGGACAGTCACCATGAAGTCCTGGCTTCATGCTGCTAGTTGCTGTGCTAAAGCCACCTGGAGATGCTTCAGGCCCTTGGTCCTATTCCTGAACTGCTGATACGTGTCTGCTTCTGCAAAGGATCACTCTAAACCATAGCACTGAAAGGATCTGCAGTTAAAACTCCATGTTGTCATTCTTCCTTTCTCATTACTTTTTTTTTAAGGTGTTATTTTAAAGCCAGATCACTTCTCTCACATACTGAACAATATAAACTCAAATAGCAAAGAGAGTACTAGGGAGAGGAAAAAATGAGTGGCTGAGGGTGGCAACTATTTTAACTTGTCTTGGACACTCTAATGTGGAACCCCCAGTTGGAGACCATTAAAAGAAAAAAAAAAAAGTCTCCTAATTGTTGGAGTCTGCCCATGCTAACAGCTAAATTCATGGAACTGAGTTTGAGGTGCTCCTGGCTGGGAAGGGGAGATGAGGAGTTGCACTAAGGGCGGGAGGAAGAAGGTGGGATGAATTTTACTGCATCTGATGATGACAGAGCAGCGATACAGAAATGACACTTGTTCCACCCAGGCATGACACTTGCTTGAACTTTTTGATTAGTGCCTGAGATTTCCTCAGAGTCTCGCTGCAATGAAGTTGCCAAATCAGCCTTGCTTGTCTGATGCAGGCAAAAAACCCAGGAACCTGTTCTCCCTGCCCCTTGGCATTTCAGCTTTAAACAGCCTTAGCAGTGCTTTAACATCCTTGCCTGGATAAGGGACTGAGGGAGCTGTGACTGGGGCAAACCGGGCCCTGATGCTTGGGGAAGGGAGCAGGTAACCAGGGCTGGGGGGGGCTGGGTGGTGATGGCAACACAAGATGTTTTATATTGGCCATAGATGTTGGTCGATATTTACAAGCTAAGCAGTACCTAGTAATTAAAGACTAGAATTATTGAACAGCACCAAAGGTGGAGTACAAGGTTTGGGCTAAAAAAGTTACAGGTTTTTATAAGTGACCTGTACGTGCTCCTCATACTGCTTTGGAGAGCTGGTCCTTGGGAGGTCATGAAACTGTGTGAACAAGGACGGGCAAAACTCTTCCTGTCACAACGCAGAAGTGGAATGGCTATTTGAACACAAGTTCATTTCAGCAGTCTTCCCAGTGCTGGGACCGCCGTTGTAACAGCCTTTGCTCTGTTCCACTCACATTTATAAAGACAGCATCAGCTTCACAGGACGGCTCAACCGCTGCCAGGCTGCAGGCAGAGGTATATCACTGCTCTGCGCTGAGCAGAGCAGCATCACGTCTGCAAGGCTCACACTCGCCTGGCCTCCATGGTTTTCTGCTTCATGCCACTGGGATGTTGAAGCCCATGGTGCCAGGTTCTTACAGCATTTAGAAAGGCTTCCTGACCAGGACCAGGATCAGTTTAGACAAAGAATGAAGAGTGTGATGGTGATTTCACATCATGGATGGTGGATCTCCGGGCTTTTGGCCATCTGATGCCTAAATAGCGTTGCTCCTGAAGAAGAGTGTGCT
The DNA here is from genome assembly GCA_009819775.1 of Phoenicopterus ruber ruber. Classification (NCBI taxonomy): domain Eukaryota; kingdom Metazoa; phylum Chordata; class Aves; order Phoenicopteriformes; family Phoenicopteridae; genus Phoenicopterus; species Phoenicopterus ruber. The sequence continues at coordinate 90,452,259 of CM020215.1, read as the reverse complement.
GGCTTTGTTCACACACTGGGTCCATGCTGGTTCCCTTCAGCCTGGCCGCAGAGGGACTGAGGCTCAGGCCCACATTTGTGGGGCCCTTGGTACATGATGTTGAAGCTACTGTGGATGGGACTGGTCAGGCCAGAGCCCGGTGCCAGCTAGAGCGGCAGGCACAGACTATCAGCTAGACTTATGGTCATGAGGGTGATGAGCCCGGGCTGCACCACAGGGGACTGGGCACAGCTTGGAGAGCACCGAGGCGCTGTGCTTGCTGCTGGCTTGCAATCCAGATGCAGAGAGCAAGAACAGCGAGTCAGCAAAGGCATCCAGGGCCCTTTGGGCCTTCAGGCCTGCAGGGGTGGGAGCGCAGTGCTGTGGCTGCACCGTCCAAACCGCTTGGCCCATGGTCATGGCTGAACCAAGCCGCTCTCCGCCTCTATGGCTGCTGCTGGGGCTTGGAGCACCAGAGGACGCAATGTCAGGTGGCCTCTGCCAGGGCAGAGCACAGCATGGTCTCCCAGCCGGAGAGTATTTCCACTTTGTTTGGTCACCCCACGCAAAGGTGAGCAAGTGGGTGGTGAGTCGGGGCTTTGACTCAGTGGCCCATGATGGAGGGGCTCAGCACCCGCCTCCGGGTGTCTTCAGGGGTGATGGTGGCACCCAGTCACCACCCTCCCGTGTGCCCCTGACAAAGCTGCTGCGTGCCCCTCGCACCTGCAGGATGAGGCATCGCCTGCAAAGCCTGGCTCAAGCCTCGCAACCCACCTGCTTTTTTTTTGGGGGGGGGGAAACCAGCTTGGCCACCCCACAGCATGCAGAGGCACGGGGCCGGCCACCATCTATGGCAGTGGCACACTCTACCTTTGACGGCAGAAGGGAGGCGAAAAAGCCCAACTGGAAACCGCCTGAGTTTGCTGCTTTGGTGCCAGGTGTGGAGGTTTAATCGCTGCCCTGCGGGCTTGGCAGCCAGGCCAAGCATGAGCAGCAGGCGCCTTGCACAAACAGTACGGGGGAAAAGCTGGAGCTGCTTCGCTACGCTGACCTTGGCTTCAGCAAGAGGCTCCTTCCCCAGCCCGGATGAGTTAGGCTTGAAAGGCAGCCCTTTTTGCAAGAGGTTGTGTGCGTGCAGACACCCTCCCTGCCCCCCACCGATGCACGGGCAGGTCCACAAAGCCATGGAGGGTCCCTGCTGGGTCCCTCTGCAGCCCCCGGCAGGGAGGGGAGGCAGGGCTGAGTCATGGGCTGCGGGATGGCCGGGACGGCTGGGAGTGAGCTGGTGCAAGGACAGTTTTGAATAACAGGAAGGTCACGTCTGCCATGATTAAACAACACCAGACCTTGAGTGTCTGTCACCACTCGTCTGGGCGTCATCGCGCCGCCGGCGTTATTCTGGCTGTGATTTTGTCGCCTTGCTGGGGAGAGCGTGTGCAAGTTGCCCTGAAGGCAGCCCCGGTTTTGTTCTGCCCCTTTTCGTGCAACTTACCGGCTCTGAATAAGGGTCTGGGCTCCCTTTTGTTTCCTACTCAGGACCTGGGAGCTTTCTGAGACACTCTACGTGTTGTCTCCTCTGAGACACTTGTGGGATGAGCATTGCAGTGGTTTTCTAGAGGAATGAAGGCTTTTTTGGGGACTGGTTTGGAAACTGCCTCTTGTGTGGCATGCCAAAGGGGTCAGACCCATCCTTGACCTTGCAAGCGCAAAGGCATTAGACCAAACATCTGCTTGGCAAGCCTTGAGCTCGGGATGTCCAAAGTGGTGGAACAGCCATTGCTGGCATGTCCCATGGCTACGTCACAGCCCCCACGAGAAGCACTTTAGGCACGGGTCTGGCAGGAGGGACATTTACAGCAGCTTCCCCTTAGCGCAATGGGCTCTTGCCACACAGCTGACCTCATCCTCCTGACTCTTTTTCCACCCTCAGAGGGTGGGATGTGCTTCTGGTGGCAATAGCGCCTCCTTTCATCTAAAGTGACAAGGAAGACTTTGCATGAGATGCCCGTGACTCACTCACCCCCTCCCTGCCAGCAACGGGACCTGAAATAGCAACAGCCGCTGAGCAGATGGGCACAGCAGGGCTCCCAGAAGACAAAGTTCACAGGGGACAGAGGGACAGCAGAGGCGTGTGCCCGACCCACGCATCTCCTTGGCTCGACGTGGGGCCCTGAGGCAGAAGGATGAGGGCAGGGCTTGGGGCCAGCCAGGATTTGGGAGCCTCAGCAGACCCCTACAGACCAGTTACCTCACTTAGTGCCAGGCTCTCGCCAAGGTGTTGTGGTTTTTTTTTTTCCCTGGTAATCCTTTGTTTTCACGAGACTCATCAATTAGCGAGAAGAAAGGCACTAGTCCCTCCCAGGGACCTGCTCCCCAGCACCATTCCTCAAGGGATAAAGCACTTTTCCACCAGACCTGACAACAGTCAGCTCTGAGCCCCTCCACAGCTGTCTCTCTCCCCTGACTCCATGGCCTGAAAACAGGGGGAGAGCAAAACACCCCCCTCTGAGCTATTAGGCCTCTGAACCAGCTGATTAGACAAAACACAAAGCAGATTAATCCCAATTAGGTGGAAATGTATAAACAAACATACCCAGTAAAGCCTTTTGGATAGGCTCCCCAGGAGCCTGGCTTTGAACACACCTCCCAGGGACCTCCCCTAGCTCCCGCTCACAGCTTCATACTCCCTCAGCACCCAAACAGTACTGATGCTTGGGGCCCCTTCCGTGCTCTCCCGTAGCTCCCTGCTGCAGACTTGCTCAGACCCTACTTGCACTTGCTCCAAACGTTGCTGTCTTCCTCTCTGCTCCTCATCACCTCCAGCCTCCACAGCCCTCCTCCCTCTCTCTCCCCCTTACTCCACATGTCACCCCAAGAGCCTCTGGACCCCTGGGCTTTGCTGATGAGGAGCACAGCGGAGAGTCCGTACCTATGGGAAGTTTTACTTCCCTCCCTGTCCTTCTCATCACACTCATCTTTCCTCCCATGAGATCATCTGTGTCCCTGCTTCTTTCATCTGACTTCCCAAACACGGTAACATCTTCACCTGCATGAACCTTTGAGCCCTCTGACTCTTCAGAAGTCTGGAAAGCAAATACGGCCAGTTTGCCCGGCTCTGGTAACAGCAGCAATGGGATCTTGCATTTCTATGCTTCCTTTCACTTTAAAAGGCCCCAAATTTCCTGCGCAGTACACAAAAAATTCCCTCTGCCTCCAGGAGGCTTGTGCTGCTGTCAGGCAAACGGCCAGTTCAAACAGCCTAGAGGGGAGATCTGATCGGGAGGGAGATACTGAAAAACTTCTCCAGAGAAATGCCACGGGAACTTTCCTACTATAGCTGGAAAAAAGGAGCACGAGACTCCGTTCCTCGTGCCTGGGAAAGTTGGTTTCACCCCCCCAGAGGCTTGCCCAGCCGGCACCCCCACGTCCAGCGCGCTTGCCAAACTGGATCCACGATGAGCAGAAACAAGCCAGAAAGTGAGGGATGGTTTGAAAACCATCACCCATGAGGAACGGGAAACCTCTCCAGATGCAGAGCAGCTCAGCTCCTCCCCGTACTGCTGCGGAGAGGAGGTTAAATAGCCAGCAGGAAAAATACACAGTAATTTTTTAAATGTTAAAGGAAAAAAAAAAAAAAAAAAGGATTCCTGACAGTGTGTCACATGCGTGGACTGGGACCCACAGCTGACTGGAATCAGGGTTAAAAATAGCCATCTGCGCTAACGGGCTCAGAGCGGCCTTTGGTGAATGAGTCCCAAGGTGAATTATGAAATCTAACACGCGTTCTCTCCCTAACAAGTGTGGTTTCTATTGAGGGTTATTTACTTTGGTCTTCATACCTGCCGGACATAGGATACTACTCTCAGTTTTCACAACTAAACAGATCTGGGCCTGATGGGGAGACGGCCAAGAAGTAGACAGAATTGCTCTTATGGAGGGTGCAGCTCCACACGACTTCTCCTCAGCAGCAGCACCAGCCAAAGGACCTTCTGGTTGTGGACCCTTGCCCAGACAAACTGACCCAGCTAAGTTGTGATGCCACTTGGTGAACGTGGCTTTCAAATAACCCCCCTGAAACTCTTCATTCGTACAACACCTACCCGTTTATCCATACATACATTTGGTGATATATATTAGGTGGTGAGGATTTGATTTTTTATGTCGAATCGGTGCCCACCTGCGCTACCCATCCCTATAAATCTGATCTGGCTGAGGCCCGGCAACAGGGCTGCGTTTCTGTGGAACGAGGCAGAGCACCGCAAGGCGCTCGCGATGGCTTCGGCCCACGTGCGGGAGGACAGGCAGCACCTGATCCAGAAAAAAAAAAGACCAGCACAGGCATGAGGCCTGGCTATACAAGAATTATTGTCTCAAAAAAATTCACAAAAGATTTTGAACCGACAAGTTTATACTCATCTGCCCTGTGTATGGCATGGCTGGGTAGTGTTTGATCTGATGTCAGGAGCCCTACAGTCAGGTTCACCACATCGTCAAGCTGCAACCTGAAATGGCTGGGAAGAGCCTCCCCGCAGCTCGGTGCTGTCCCAGTGCCCAAAGCTGCGCCCGCGGTTAGAGGAGAGGGGGAAGAGGCTGAGCAGGCAGTTGGACTTTCTTTTCCCTGGTTAGGCTATTTTCCCCTGTTGTTTTCACTTGTAACTACAGCTAATCATCCAGGCACTTTTTTCCTGGGTTTTTTTTGTTGTTGTTGTTGTTCCCTTTAAAAAATACTTTCTAAAACCAAATTAGCGCAACAGCCAGTCTGAAACGTGGTTGTCCCCAGCCGCCTCTTTCTCACATGTGCTCGCCCACACGCTCTTACTTCGCTGCTTTCCCAGTTTTTTTAGGAGGCAATTCATCCCCAGAGAGCTTAAAATAGAAATGAAGAGAGTTTTTCCTTGGAGAGTAGAATATTTTTGAGTAACCTTCTTTCTCCTCCTCAGTGACAAATTACCATCTTGGATGAATTGCTCCCAAAGCAACCCCTCGCAGACTTTGAGCAAAGTCTTCTCATTACGGTAGACCAGGGGTCAGGGATGGCTTAGCTGCACTGCTGGCATCCAGCGCAAGCTGGTGGAAACAGTGTGATCACCTGGAAATATGAAGGTATGATAGGAAAGAAAAATTAATACCGGGATGAGCACCCTCAGGATCTGCTGGGGAAAATCTATTTTGGTCACAGACAGAGCAGTCAAGGCACGATCCTCACCACCTCCTCTGGAAGCATCCTGACAGCTACAGCTTGCCTGAGCCTTCCTCTTTTTTGTTCTGGATTTCAGTGTATTTTTGTAATCAGCTGTCTGAACTCATCAACATCTTTAAACCCCCATGTGTCATTACTGGCACCAAGGAACTTGCACTGGTGTCAGCAGAGTCCCTTTTCATGCCCTCGTGACGTAGCTGGTTTCACGTTATCAATGAGGTCGTGTGAAATCCCCAAATAGTTACCGAATTTGGAAGAAGCGCTAAGCATCTCTTCCTCCTCTCTGTGCCTCATCCTCGAGTTAGCCCCTTACGTGAAGCTCTCCACTCACACTGCTGCATGCACATGGTTGCTGGATCTTCAGCCAACACACGTGAACCCGCCTCCCCAAAACACACACACACGTGGTATGTGACAACCATGCTATAAGAGGACTTTTCTGTTCATATTATCCCTAAGGATTGCCCTCTTTCACTCACATCAGTGGAATATTAACACTTGAACACTCAGGCAAGATCTAGTTGTTTAAATACACGACCACAAATGTCTTACAGCTACAGCTGTATAAATACAGCTCATAAATGCTCTTTTGCCTGACCACCTTTCAGGCCTGAATAGGCTTGTCCCAGTATCTAGGGAGAGCACAGCGATGATACCGCTCCCAGGGTATCAGCGGGGCTTGACCCTCAGCAGCGGAGCATCCCAGCCATGCCCTAAAGGCGAGCAGAGAGCTGGCTCTGGATACCCTCCAGCAGCAGCCTGGGAAGGGTGCAGCAGCCCCCAGGGACAGGGCTTGCACCCTCTGCTCGGAAACGTGGGGAGAGGCAGGTATTTTGGTTTCATGGAAACTAACTGAATTGCCAGCAGCCCCAGGGAGCTGCGTAGGATGTGCCTTGTGGGGCCATAAGTATGTGATGGCTCACAAGGGATGGGGGGAAGCAAAGCCTCCCAAGCCAGGTTTGAGAAAGGCACCCTGCTAGAGTCAAGCTTGAGGAAGGACGCACAGAAAAGCCTTTTCTTTCACAGCCTCACTCATACCAAGCCTCGAGCAGGAAAAGGGAGATCAGTCCTTCTCTGAATTTCGGGCCAACATCTGTGATCCAACCCTATCAATGCTTGTCCCACCTTGCTGAGGGACAAAAGTGTCCTCAGAGGCCGTGTGTTGTGTTACTGTTAGACAAACAGCTCTTCACACGTCTGTGGGATGAGTCTCTGCACTCACTGAGGTGAGGACACAACCCTCCAGTCCCCCAGAGGTGAGGAGGGAGTTGCATGCTCCTGGGAGGGCACAGGCAGAGGGGTACCTGTGATGGCAGGGGATGTGGCACAGGCAGAGGGGTACATGTGGTGGAAGGGGATGTGGCACAGGCAGAGGGGTACCTGTGGTGGAAGGGGATGTGGCACAGGCAGAGCGGTACGTTTGATGGAAGGGGATGTGTCACGGGCAGGAGAACAAAGTTCCCTTGAGCCCCTCAGCAGCTGCGTAAGCGAGTGCGTGGCGTGTCCCACCTTGGGCCTCTGGTTCTCCTTGAAGATGTTCCTCTTCCTGGTGCCTGTTCATGACACCTGGTGGGACATCTCCAGTGCACCCTGGACAGTTGTAGTGTAGGCTGAGGCTGTTCAGCACCCCACTGCTCCTATCTCCTTTTTCGTCAAAAAAAAAGTGAGAAAGGGGATTTTTGCTTTCCTTTATTGTAAAGCACTTGAGAGCGGACAGCTTTTGCTATAAATGGCAGCTTTTTGCTGCTCTGTGGGGAAAAGTATGTCACCCTTGGCCTAGGAGAGCAGAGCTAGCCAAATTAGAGGTATTCCTCTGTACTCACATTGTTCCCAGCTCCCTAAATCTCCCATCGCCAGCCAAGGTTGTGCATTGGAGAACACAGGATGGGAGGTGAGATGTAGGAGGAGACGGGGTTCTTAGGAGAGGATCAAATCTCAAAACATCATATTTGCACTCATTAGGAGGCAGTAAAGAAGCTAGGCAGGCAAGACAATCAGAGATAAGGGCGAGCAACACGCTGTTCCCAGCCCAGTGTCCTGCCTGCTGGTAAAAGTGGGGGTGCAGCCCAATGCATTCTTGACATTTTGTTCTCCCAGCTGATGCCAGCTCAGTTCTTATCAGATATCTCCACGGCCAATGATTTTTCACAGTGGATAACACTGCCGAACTACATAGGAAAAAATCATAAACCTCTGTCCTAGGCAGCTAGGCAGAATGTTCTCTTCTTGGCTTTCATATGGGGGTATTTGTGGCTTTACCTTTTCCACCCTTCTTCACTTAACCTCTTTCCTGCCCTGCACATTTATGGTTCTGACCCACCCTGAGTTGCATGAAGATGAGGAACATCAGGCTGGATCCTTCCTCCACCCTCCTGGTCCAGTTTGACCTCCTCTTCCCCAAACAACCCAAACTCACCCCCACTTTTCTTTAAGATCTAACACACTCCTTGATCGTTCCCTGCTGGTCAAGCCAACCTTAAATTGCAGGGCCAGCGCATCCAGCGCGCAGGCTCGGAGCTGGGGCAGGAGGGCACAGCCAGAGCAGGGCTGCCGTCGGGCACCGGCGCGGCAGCGGGGAGAGGCGGTGCCTTTCTCCAGACCCCCCGACTCTCCATGGCAGGAGAACGCTCCCGTCTGCCCTTCCCGCTGAGGAAAGCCATGCCCGTGCTCAGGGATGCTCCCAGCTTTATAGTCTCCACAAGGATTCTGCATCTGCGGTCTTGGCAGTGCCAGCCAAGGTGGAGGTGCGCCAGCTGCCCCCCACCATTTCAGGCTTAACGTGGGGATCGCCTTGCAGCCAACGGAGCCGCCTCTGACAGGAATCTGACCTTGCACACGCTGGCCTGACCTCCCAGCAGAAGTGGCACCTGAAGTTCCCTCCCGAGCGGATTTTGGCCAAATCTCAAGGATGCTTTTCTGCTGCTCTTCCTTTATGCTGAACTACATGAAACTGGGCGTGGTGTCACCGCGCCGTGCGAGAGAGACACCCTCCTTGTTCTGCTCTGTGTCCAACTCTCTGCTAAAGCAATATTTGGGGAGCTCAGTAATGTGTGCCAAAGCCAGGGGAGCCAGGGATGCAATCCAATTGCTTCCCTTTAGGTTCTGTTCTCTGGGATAAGAAAGCTTTCCATAAGTGATCACACCCTGGTGATAACGGGTAACACATGATGGTACTGTTAACGCAAGCGAGGTGCTGCTTTGCCCTCCACCCGTGCGTATGACAATTTGAGGCTTTTTCAGGACTCCCTGGGATGGGTCCTCACAGATTAGGCAACAAGGAGCATGTTAGTTTTGGCCAGACAGTGTTGGCTTTGACCTACCCTGAGCTGCTCTGCCCTTGGCTATGCGCCCCAGGGGCTCCCCTTTTGCAGCGCCCTCACCCCGGAGCACTGAGCATGGCCCTCTGGGGCTGTCGGTAGTCCCGGGGCTGCTCAGGGCCTCAGGCTCTTTGCAAGAGACCTGCCTTTTTCTGTGCGGCACAACTCACACTGCAGCTTGCCTGAACCACCAGGGCTGTATCTGGCAGGTACCCTGTCCAGTCCCACAGCTTCCTTTATGGATTAAAATGGGAGAACAACAGCAAGAGTTCATTAGTGTGGGGGCATCACTGTAAACAGCCAGAACAACCCACCTGGCGAGCAATGCCTGAGAGCTGCTGCAGCACCCACTGCCGTTGCTCAGACTTGCAGGGTTCCTCCAGGACATTAGCCACTGCCACCAGGAGCAGACGTGTTCCTCGGCTGGGTGTTTCATAGACCCTGCGGGACTCAGGGGTCTCGTTCTGCTGTAGCACTTTCTTGCTCCCGAACTTCAGATCCTGGGGGGGTGGTTGTTTCATCTTCCTTGTCTCTTTGTACTGCTTCAAATCCCCCGTGTCTTGGGCAGCAGGGTCTTTCTCTTCAGGTTTCTGCTGAAGGTGATGTCAGCAGGCAGAAACTCACTCTTCATTAGGTGCTCTATTGTAACATATATATAATAACTTGTATAATATGTATACTGTATGTACATTGCCTGTGAGTGTGTGTATACAGATATATACATGTATACACAGTATATGGGTATATATACATGTATACATAGACATACATATATCTCTGTAATCTGTGTCCATACACATGCGACGCTATACTTGCACATTACTAGTTGCTCTGCAGCGCTTTGCAATGGAAGTGTTCTTGAAGCTGTGATAGCAGGGTATCAGGGAGATGAGCTCCGTGGCAAGTTTCTGAGCCAGTTTAGGCCCTTCTTTGGGTCTTTTTCAAAATAAGCAGGATTATTTTCCGTTTTGTCCATTCCTCCATTGTGTTGACAATGATAGGCCTCAGCAGCCACCAGTCTGAATCTCTTCCGTGCAGACTGCTCTACCACAGACCCACTGAACTGTAGCCAGTCTCACACATTATCATATTACAGCATCAGATATCAGCTATATCCAGCCATGTTCATATTTTCGTGGCTTGCATGGCTTGCCTCGGGCCCGCAGGTCTGTGTGCAGTCATCCTTGACCCGCACACCTCGCTCTGCAGGTCCTAACTCCCTTTCTTGTGGTGCTGTGGATTCCCAGCTCTACAAACAGTTTGAGGACCCTATTCACCCAGCCGTAGCCATGCTTTTGGAGGGGATGAGCTGTGTTGCTTGGCACAGCCAGGGTTAGTTCTGGCTCTCCAGCAGTCCTTCTTGTTTTCGGTTCCAGCCATGGGCTGGTCTCCTCTAAGGGAGTTGGCTATGCTCCTCTTTTCCTTTCTCCTCCCCTAAAACTATCAAACCTATCAAGCACATCAGAGCCAGCCAGTGTAAGAACTAGGACTATTGCTCGAGGCCTTTTCATTTCCTCGCACCTTGTGCAGGCACAGAATGAAACAGTCTTTGACCTTCCTTAACTGCTTCCCATGGCCCCAGAGCTCCAGTGGAGCTTTAAGTGTTCTACCCTTCTGCTCTGATGTTTTCTGTGTATGTCTGGCACTGTGTGATCATGAGAGATTACTCAATAATTCAGGTATTAATTTGCAGGACAGGTGCCTGCCTATGGTCAATAAGGAAGTGCCTTTCTGTTTATTACATGCAAACTCTGCCCCTTCTCTGTCCCAAGAAATGCTTCCCAGCACCTATAACTGATGGAAACCCTTCAATACAAAAGCCTGGAAGACACAGGACTGCCTGTTCCCAGCTCCTTGCAGTAGCAGGACTAGATCCGCCAGATGAAATCCTGGGGGACCAAATCACATCCCCACAATTCTTCCCTACCTGACCAGAGCAAAGATTTTTTCCTGGCTTAGGTCTGGACACTGGGTTACTCTTGAATGCATGAACAAGATGCACCAGGGAGATCCTTGAGAGGTTTCCCAGCTGAACACATACCAGCTGATCTCTCTATCTGTGGCCAATCTCTAGCACTTCAGCCAGAACCGTCCTGATTTTACAGGAATATTTAGCAACAGGGAGCAGTTAAGCAAGTGGCTTGCAGAGAGACAAAATCTGGCCAGACCGCATGCCTTCCTGCTGACCATGCAGACAGTGAGCACATCTGTGATGGAGAAGGAAACTTCAGCGAGTGCTCTTTGCACCTGGATCACAGCTCAAGAGAAAAGGGAAGCTGTAGCTCAGCAGCTGCTTCTGGGCACCAAGTGTGCACTGCTACAGGTGCCACAAGCTGCGAGGACACTGGCAGTCAGATCACCCTGCGACCTGTCCCCTCTCTGCCTCACCCCACCAGCTGCATAGGGCCCCGCGAGTGCCCGGTGGGACCCGCGTGGTCAGGACTGCCTTTTTCAGCAGATGGGGGAAGGCACCCTTTCGTTGAGGGCAGGTGGGTGGCGAGGGCAGGGACAGCTCAGCTGGGCCAGCTGCTGCACGTGGAGCTCCTGGCTGGCTCTTGTTCCAGGGGTTATCTAACGACAACACAAGGTCATCAGCCAGCAGCCAAGCTACGTCGCTGGAGACCCATTCAATGTCCGTATGTTCAGCATCCAACGTCACAGCCTTGCTTCCTTGCCTGTGTTCCCTGCCCAGAGACCAGCCCCCACCAGGGACCGGCTGTGGCCTCTCTCCCAACCCCAGAGGAAACTTACTGGCAGACACTGGTCCAGTGTCTACCCAAGACCCCGGCAAAGGTAGCCTGAAAGAGCAAGGTGCACTGTCCCACTCATTTGGGTGGACACGATGCCGCTGGTGCACAGCGATGCTGATTTCAGTGGTTAACATTGTTCGCTTCTCTGAGGGCTGTGTTGGCAAAAACATTTGATCTCCCTAGCAATATAAACGCACAGCTGCTTCCTCCAAAATAGGAGGTAAATGGAAGCAAGAGGAGTGAAAGTGTGTGTGCGTTTGTGGTGCTCGTGCTACAGAGAAAGAGAGAGGAAATGAGTCTTAGTGCAAAACAGAGGAAGTGGGAGAAAAACAACACAAAGCAAACGCTGCATCCATTGAACGGGACTTGAATTGGTATCTTGGCTGCTGTTTGGCTAACTTATGGTATCACTAAATCCCATTCTCCTCGCAGGGAAAGAAACCCTGCAACTGTGCATTGTCAGCGTGACGGAAGAAACAACGGCAGCTGATGCTGGTTGGGTCAGTATTACTCTCGGTCTCACAGATTGGCCTTTGTTCCCGGAGCGATGACAAAGGGCTCCCTTCTTTCCTTTACCTCCCTCAAGTTGTTCATAGGCGTGTTGGAACAGTGCATGTTTTAAGACTGTATCGGCTATGGGTGGCATGCCTTGGCCAGCTCCCATCAGGACCTCCGCCACCCCTGCCCCTTGGGAGGTGTTCCTCTCGTGCACCGGTGCCCTCCGTGGAGGGCATAGGCAAAGGCTCAAATCCTCATCACTTGGTGGAGCTGCATGCTCCCAGCAGCACGTTGGTACTAAGCACGACCACAGGCAGATCACAAGCCCTGAGATGATAGACCCCAGGATGCTAGGAGTATGCATGGTGTTCCTCTCATGTTCTGGTTCATCTCTCTGGTTACCCTCAGTGCCTCCTAAACTTGTTGCTTGGCACTCTGCTCTCACGCCTCTCCTGGCACATAAGTGCAAGGGAAAGGGAGGTGATGCTCGTGAGTCTTAGCCGGCGTTCATTGGGATGACCTCTGCACAGAAGAAAAGACTTCAGAAGCTTTTGCCACTGCCTGAGAAGGGGCAAGTTACCACTGCTGGTGTAATCCCAGCCTGTGGTGCATGCTTTTCCAAGAAGAGGTAGCCTCTCAGCTGGTGATCTTTGGCAAGCGGCTGTGCCCAGCATCTGACAGAGGGAGAGAGTCTGCAGGGCACTGTGGTGGGTGGCAGAGCTCTTCCAGACAAGGCCCTCGGCTAGAAGACACATTTCCCACGTTCAGCCGTCCCCCTCTGACTGGTAGCCCCTCTGCCACCCCACTGCCAGGCAGTGAAGGTCTCCCCTCCTGGCATCTGTGTGTTGTAAATGGAGAGCACGCACAGTGGGGCAATACCTGAAGACCTGAGACTGCACCTGTAAGGTCATTTGATGTGATCCCAGTATTGCCAGTCTGCGCACTCTGCACGGCTCTACTCTGAGCTATCAGAGTGGCAGGATTATTCCAGCTACATCTCTAGTGCCCTTTAACTCGGCAGCATAAGGATTTCGCCTTCATTACATTTCTCATGTTGTTGGTACAGAGGGATGAACCTGCACAGAGACACATGGAGACACAAAATAAGGCCCATGCCCTGATGCACACAGGTCCTAACATACAAGAAGACACATTTGGAGGCATATACACAGAGACTCACTTGTAAAATAAGGATCTTGCATGGACAAGCAGAACACTACATGGAGATAACAAGAGACAGGTAGGTATCTTCTAGTGCTCCACAAGAAATCCTAAGTGTCATTGTTCCCCCAGGGAATCTGCCAAAAGCAGCATAGTACATTAGATTTGAAGTTGATGTTTCAGGGTCTCCCTTTCAGAAAACAGGGAAATAATTTTTTAACCTTTGAGAGCAGCAAACAGCAGTGTATGGAGGAGCCAACACAGGTGCCACAGCTACAGTTTTGATGCGTGAAAAGACCTCAGCAGGAACATCGCATGCTGGCCACCACGTCTGCGCACAGGTCACACCACTGGGAGATGCCTGCTGTCAAGCAATTCCAAATCTATCTTTGGAAGTTGCGTCTCCAGGTCACATTTGTACAGGATAGCACAACTACAAGGAGTGGTCTTCCTTGACCAAAAGATGAACACTTCTGAATGGAAGTTAAACAGGTGGAGCTGACCACATCAGTCGGTCAAAACAAGGGGCTCATGACTAATGTTCTCCTCCTGTCTCCTTAGGCTTCCTTGGGAGCTAATTTTTCCTCTTTGCGCTGTGTCTGATGTGGCAACATGACTCACGTGAAACCTAGCAGGCACTGGTGCACGTATATGAGGACAGACCTGCCTCTGTCCTGAGGCCTCCACAGGCAGCCCAGGAACACAGCTCAGACTCTCCTCTGGAATTTGGGTCCTGGATCATTGGTTTTTTAGAGTAGGGATGGGCCAGATGACTCCACATATATGTAGGGTAAGTAAGTTCAGGAGAAAAATGAAACGGGAAGATAAAAGATGCTTTGTGGTGCAAGACATCTTGCTTAACCCATATGTCTTTATTTCCCTTACCTTGTGGGCTACTGTCCAGAGCCCCATGAAGAGCTGTGGTAACGTGTCCACTTGTATCAGAGAGTGCACAATGGTAAAGGCTGTGCCAAATATGCGCATTTTGGGGAGGTCAGCAAAGAAGTTTCTTCTTTATGCTAATAGCAGCCACCCATGCACCCAGATCCCAGGAGCAATGAGATCAGGGACTGTACTTCATAGCTCATGTGAAGCTGAGCAAAAACACATGCCCTTGAATCTATGACATTTGGGGGACTGACCTTCTGCAGCAGGAATTACGAGTTACCTACAGCATGGTTTAGCTAACGTTTCCCACAACAGAGCAGGGGGAAGGGTTTAAGCTTGTTTGAGACTGGTCAAGGGAGAGAGAGAGTTAGTCTCCAGAGCTGGTTTTATGGCACACATCTGAAAACAGTTTACGTGTGGCTAGAAGGAAGCCTCTATGTTATTGTGGTTAAAATGGCCTCTTAGTATCTAGCCTCTATTTTAAGTAGGTGATGCATATATGTTCTCATGCCAGTACTCTTCAGTCTTTTGGCTGAAATAGCAGTTCTCTTTCACTGGGATTTACCCATCTGATGTATTAATAGGCAGCAATCATATGGCCTCTTAACATTCCTTTTGCTAGGCTAAAAAAAGCAAAGACCGTCTAGACTCCTACCATCACCTCTCTCTTTTTCCCCAGGTCACTCTAGTGCCATTCTTTGCACTTGTTACAGCTTTCTCTCTCCTTTTCCAGCTCTTCTGGAAGGTACTTTTCTTCTCCTCAGTACTGGCAATGCCTCCTTGTTTTGTCTCTTCAGCTAACATTTACATTTTTTCTCCAAGGTCATCAGTGAAGATATGAAATTAACTGGTGCCAAAACCAGTCCCGAAGGAATTTCATTAGCAATTGCCTACTACTTTATGTTTCAGGGTCTCTTCATTAAGCAATATGTTACCCACTTCTCAGTTCAAGTGTGAATCCCCGCGCTCCCTTACTTTCACAACTTCCCAACCGCCCTCTGTGAAACCTAGATACTTTCATATACCACATAACTGATGTTTAAAAAATTATCTATTCTCCCCCCAAGCATAAAAATAACAAAAAATACTCTACCTTTCATACAGCCACGTTGAATTTTGTTCCATTGTCTGTGCACTTCAATATCTTTAATTATTCCTACTTTGTTCTAGGATAAAAAGAAAAGTTATTCTAAGCCCTCGAGTCTGTACGTAACCACATCCCTTTTTTGTTCCTTAATTAAATTTAGGCAAAATTGTTGATACTCTGCAACTGTGTGGTCCCTATCCAACCTTCAGTTGAACAGGTTGATTGAACATCAATGCTATTGGATTTACTACTTGATGTGTCTCCAGGAACCTTCTGATCTGAATAAACCTTGCGAGTTTTGCCTTGACTTCTGATGGGATTGTTTCTATTTCCAGACACTTTAGCCATCAACACATAATCCCCTTCTTTTACACCATCTTTTCTACAAAATGAGGCAAAACTTTTGGTTTCTGAGGCATACCTTGATCTTAGCCGTACTGCGCAGAGGTCTGGTCTCTTGCCTTGTTCTTTTTACCTTTACAAAGAACTTCTTTCAGCAGCTCTGCCAGGTCTATCTCACCTTGATTTCTGCCGACTGACGTGTCTTTTTCCCTAACCTTTGTGACCTCTGCAATGTAGATTTCTTTGCTGACCACTCCCATCTTTCACTGAGGAAATTTTTTCACCAGAGCGCCATATTTTCTATATGCTCTCTCTCCACTCTCTTGTTCAGGAAAGCAAGTTAGTTTTTGCCATGCTGAGTCAGAATGCCTTCCACATACAAGTACTTGAGACTTTTAACTCAAATTTCTTCATCACTTCAGTCCCATCACTTCTCTGACCATTCCTGTTTTGAGGCTCAGAAATCTTAGCTGTGGCCCCATGATATTTACTCTTCCGCTTAATTTAACCAGAATCAGTCTGTGCATAGTCAAGGTTAAAAGTTATCTTCTGCCGCATTGCTCTGTAATGTCTCACTGGTTACCAAGACCAGGTCAAACACAACGGCAGCTCTGATTAGTTTGCTGCCACTTTAGTGAATAAATATGTCAGCCAGTGCATGCAGGAATACCTGGGCCCAGTCTATGCTAGTAGCAATTTTTCTCCACGTAAGAAGTTAAAATCTGTAATAATGACAATCCCTGGTACTGTATATCTTTCTGAAAACATTAGAGACCATCAATATCCTGATGCAACCTTGGATAACTGCAGCAGAACTACATCTGTCGTTCCTCAAGGTAATTTGAACCCAAACAGATTCTGTTTTATCACCTGTGCTGCTGCTTATTTCTTCACACTCGACAATATGATGCACAGGCAATACTACCACACACCCCACTTTTCTTTGCTCTTCTAAGCAGCACAAATCTTCCAGTCTCAGTGGTCCAGCCATGCCAGCTGTCCGTCCTGCCTTCGAAAGCCATGGCATACGCAGTTTCATACCCTAGTTCTGCATATTGCTTGTAAGCTCCTTATCTTAGCATTCAGGCACTTCCATTGTTTCTCCCAGTTTCCCATATATACTGGCTATATAATCTTGGATGGAGTATCAGTTTCCTGCTCAAATTAGTATTACACTCCCGCTCTCATACGTTCCTTTAGTCATCACTGTATCTTAATATCCACACTCTTCCTTCAACTACACATCAAAAGCCAGCATGGAAACCACACAAGTCCCAACTAAAAAGCCCCCACAAAATCCCGAGTCCTCCTCCCCATGTCTTAGTCTAAAGCCTGTCTCGGCCGTCTCACTCCCAGCAGGCTGCGCTCCTCCGCATCCACACTCAAGCTGCCAAGCAGAGCCCTCTTTCTGTGGATGCCTTCAAAGAGACGACACATTGCTGGCAGCAGTTCCCAAGGTATATCTGTAATGTCTGGGCCATGGATTTACCCTTCTTCAAGTGCCTTGAGCGGTATCTGCAGTCATCCGTCTTCCATTTCAGTGGGAATCTAGCTCCCTCATTTGTCTCAACATGAAGGGAATCAGTGGATTATTCTCTCTTCCCGTCAGGCTCCTTTTCAGTTCCAGATCCCCTTTGTAACAAGGTGATGATTTGACTTAAAGCATTCCCACGCACATAGATCTGTCTTTCCTGGTGCTCCTGGGGGTCTCCAGCTTCATTTTGTCCCTTTCCCTTGCCCTTTGCAGCTCCTCCTGCAGCCTCTCCTCCTTTGCAGGTTCCTAGACTTATGCTTCCCTGGCCTCTGACCTTGAGCCATACACATCTCCTCTTTTCATTCTCTGCTGGGTTTAGTTTTTTCCTTTCTCCTTGTTGCTTTTCCTCTCCATTCCCAGTCCACAAGCTTTTTCTTGAACTTTTCTTGAATGCAGCAGCAGGGAAGAATTTGCTAACGTGCCTAATAAGCTCTGCTCTGATGTTTGCTCAGAAGATATGGTAGGGATGACCTGAGTGCATCCCTCTCTATACTGAAAACTTGAACTCCCAAAAAGGGCTGTGAGATTTCATCAGCAGAGAAGCTGTAGTCCTAATTTAACCTTACGCAGATCCTGGCTCTGAAGTGGCCTGCTGACTTAAAGCAGCAAGGGCAGGCTGCAGCAGCACAAGGCCGGAACATACAACAGCCTTTATGTCAAGCTAGCAATTCCCGTTAGAAGTTTGAGTTGAGAATCTCATTTCCCCAGGAGGTAGGCAGCTACTAATACTCTCGTTGTACATCACAGTGACAGACAGAGGTTAAGTAACTCGCTTGTAGTTATTGACAGAAGCCATCTATAGACACTGCTGCTGCCTGCCCCTCGGCACTGGGTGAGAGCTGCCAGGGTGGGGGACTCGGGTGATGTGCCTCTGTTGCAGGTATCTCTACCTGACGGTGTTGCCTAGAATCCCTGGCCCTGAACAATTAACTCAAATGGAGGCAGAAATGATGGAGACATCTTCAGCACCCCGGTCCAAATGTCATACCTCCCGCTCCCTTCTGCTAACACCTGAACCACAGTCCTTTCCCACAGCTCTCCTGCCTCTTTCGCTTGGGTACCGCACTGTTCAGCACAGCACCGCTGGGTAGCATCACTCAGGTGGAGTACGTGTGTTTCCTCCATTAGGTTTCCATCCCTGGTGAGGTTGTGCTGTCCAGGGAGAGTATCATGATGCTCCCACTTGCTGGGCTGAGGAGCAAACTGCCGCGGCACAGCAAAGGATGGCAGCAGTGTCACGGGACCAGCTCCCCTCGCCTCCTGTCAGCCTTGCTCAAGGTCACGCCGCGTGGTAGCAACAGGAATAGAGCTCGTGAATGCCACCTCCTTATCCCACTTGTCCCAGGGCCAGGCCCTGCTGGGAAAAAAGCAATATCCGTCCAAGTGTGGCAGCAATGCCTGGGTGTTGTTGTGAAGCTCAAGAACAGGTTAACACTCGTGCTGAAACCCCCGCCACACACACAATAGGCAGGGAGAGGTGCCAGCTCTGGAGGCTGGAGGCCTGGGGACATGTTGTGCTGGAAACGCTGGGGCCTCATCCAGCTGCACCAGCACTCCCTTGCCCGTGGGACTGCGAGTTCCTCCCCGGGAAAGCAGCAACGCCCAGCTGACTGCGCTCCAGCCCCGGCAGGAAAACACCAATTTATGGACAATGCCCAGGCGAGGTGATTAAGCAGCCCATTCAGCAATGCACTGGCCAACGCGTGAGCTGTGTGTGCACTGCGGAGCACACCTGCACTCCGGCCTGTATTTTGTGCTTCTTTTTTGCAAAGGTCTGCACGTTAGGGATGCTTTCCCCCAGAGAGAAAAGGGAGTAGCAGGGCATTTTCCCCCCACCTGCCAGGCAGCTTCAGCTCTGCCCCACAGGCATCCTGGAGGAGATTGGGTGGTTGTTTACCCTCACCGAGACAGCTATCATCAAACCTGTTAGCATGGACCCCCAAGAGCTTGAAGGATTTGGGCACCCAACCACTAGGGAGTCAAATGTACTGCTTTGACTTCGCTGGAAAAGGTTATGCATCACAGGCTACTGCCAGCTAATGAGAAATGGGTCTGGACAATTAATCAATACACAATCTCCTTCGCTAATCATATTGATGGAAGATGAGCTCCATCCCCGAGGAAGGGCAAAGGCCATCGAGCTAAGCCATTTAGCGGCATTTATTTATATCCTTGGTGGTTCAATAATTTGAGTCTTGCCTGATAGCATCAGGCCCCCAAGGGCTAGGCAATATTGTCCAGCTGGAAAAAAAAACCACAACAGGTATTACTTAAGAGAAAAATAGCCTTTTAACGAAAGTGAACACTTTTAAAGGCAAATGCATTCCTTTCCTCTAAATTTTCAACCACACACAGGTGCGCACAAAGAATTTCTGAAATATTCTATGCAAATGGTCAAAAAGTGTCATTTTCTAAGGGGAATACTCAAAAAAACATTGGCAAGGTCTCAGGGCATATATTACTCTCAGTTGCACCAGGATGCCCTGCTCTAGAAGTCTACCCATGAAGCATTAAAAGAGCATTTGTGCCTCATTCATTCATCCTAAAACCATGCCTTTCCTCCAGCAGGCACAAACTGCTTTGTAAGAAACCTGACCCTGTAGGTAAGGTGAGTTCACGCTTGTGTAATTAAAGCCTATGTTGAAACACATACGCACCAAGGGACAAAGATGATGTCATGGCACAGCTGTTTCTGCAACACAGCTGGTTTCCTGGCTACCTGATACAAATCCTGCTCTTGCTGAGCTGCGGCGAAGCCGGTGGTAAAACTGTCAATTGGTAGTTGCAGATTTGTCCCTGCCTGTTGTGTGCGGTGCTTAGGCTGTCCCAGCAAAAGCTAGCAGAGCCCTTCCGTTGCGCTCTCCGCCAGACTACGTAACCTGCGGAGAAAGGCACTCGTGCTCGCAAAGAAGCTGTTTACTTACACAGCTGCCTGCTGGGACTTATTTACAGAGTACTACTGAGAGCCACCAAATCTGCTTGTATAGCTCTGGAGACGGTTCAAATCGTCTGTTCTCAGACCAGTGATTAATGCTGTGTGGAGAGAAGTTAGGACTGAGGATAAAACCGAGCTTTCAAAACAAGAGCCTCTGATCTCAGGCTGAACAAACGTTTCCCCTTGCCTGTGTCAGCTAGTTTGATTTCCAATAAAAGGTCAGATTGCTTTGGAAACCACAGCCACACCAGTGAATTACCTTCCTACTAGCCAGAAAGAGCTCCCTCAAGCAGCCTGTCCTGCTCTCTCCGTCAGGTTGCAGGCAGAGCTCCCTCTGCAAGCAGTTAGGGCAAAGTAAGCTTAGAGGTAAGTCTCCCAGCTCAGACCTTGGCAGGACCAAGACTACACTTTTCAGAGTCCCACCTCCTCATTAACCTTTACTTATAAACAGCCATAGGGCCAACGTGTGCTCAGAAGATGCACCTGATCCTGCCAGCAGCAGATCCGAACACAAAGGCATCAACGCAACAGCTAAACCCGCCCTTTGAAAGGCCTACAGAGCCAGAGCAGGATTTTCTCACAGTTTGAAAGCATCTCTGGACAGGAAAGACTTAATTGCATTGGCAATGATGTGCTCCATGCAAACAGGGTCTGTGGCAGCAACACACAGAGCACTGCGATAGCAATAGCCCAAGGCACAGTGTCTGGACAGTACGGTCCTCCGTAAGACAGGACCGGCCTCCCCCGGTGCCCTGTCCCCCATACGCAGCATATATGAAACGTGGTGGATGATTATTAACAGCTCTCAAACTCTGCGGCTTTTAGTCTACACATACAGAAAATGCATGCAAGTATAGACATATGTATGTGCATGCACACACCATTGTTCGTGTACTCATGCTGTGGAAAGCCCATCCAACCCGCAGTCGTTGCCTCGGGTTACTGCCAATAACTGACGGGATCTTGCTGAAAAGTGCTCCAAGCCTGCCTGCGCACAGGTTTAACTTTGTACTAGCCTTTCCCAGCTGAGTCCACAGAGAACGCCGCTATTGTGAGGGCCAGAGCCTTTCTGCCATGCCAGCACACGCAAAGGCTGACGTTTCATAAGCTGCCTGCCATCAGGAGGACAAAGTCCCGTTGAGTGGGCATTGGCTCTGCCTTCCCTCGCAGATAGCAAGGGATCAGCTGAACGCAAGTTTGGCAGCCTCCCGGGGCATGGCACAAGGGTGGCCAAGCATGTGCGGCAGAGTCATTATCAGTGCCCTGTTCCTAACGAAGTGAAGACACTCACTTTCATCTCAAACTAATATTTGTCCCTGCTCTTTCCAAGCAGAGGAAGAAAAGAGGCACACTGTGCCAGATCCCCTGCTGTGATATGTATCCCCTGCTGTGATATGTATCTCCTAATCTGTTGCTTGTATGGATACAGGGAGGCTACAGGCACAAGAAAACACTTTAACATCTGAATTCAGGAATAACATCCAGTCAAGGTGTAAAGTAGAAACAATAAATAAAGGCTCTTTGGGAAGAAGGGGAGACAAAATGACTAATTCCGTGTGTTTTCCCATCACAACGGCTAAGGAAGCTAAGGTTTGCAAGGGGCAAGTGAAGAAGGTTTGTCCATTCCCCTTTAGGAGAAAGGCGGCGCTGGCTGCCCAGAGCCGGTATCTAGAGCCCTAGTATCTCCTCAGTCACCTTTAACACCAGAGGCAGGAAAGATGAAGCTCTAGGACCTCTCTCAGCATTTTAGTCCTCGTTTAGGGCACAGACCAGTCAGCCTCACAAGTTAGCCAACGTCCTGAGCACCTGAAGGGACTTCTTTCTGCTGAGAGTAATCCTAATTCTGCATGACATTTATGTATTTTCTTTGTCACTTGCCTCCGTCCATGAACCAGATTCACTTGCATTTCTAAGTAAACAAAATCCATCTGTAAACAGTGACTTATGGCTAAGCTAAGCCTAAGTGATATGGCATGTACTGGAGACAACCTGCTCCTGCTGGGACGCTGAATATTTTACGCAGAGCTGTCCTGGGAAACTGCTCTCGTGACTATTGGCCATGAAGTAGTGGACATGATGAGAGTCCACAAAACACTGAGTTGCAAGGTCCTGGTCCTAGGCAGGCAAGACAGGCCTGTTACAGAGGGGTGTCTGTTCCTCTGCAAGGGTTAGATTGAGACAAGCAGGGAGGCAGGAGGAGAGGGGAGAGGTGGAGCTCAGGGCGTCACTGAGAACCAGTCCAGAATGACCTGAGAGCAACCAGCCCGCCCTTGTATCCTCAGGCAGCTGAACTCTCAAGAAACCCCAGTGGGGAAGGCACCAGAGGGGACTTTGCCATGTGTACTTGCAGCTTTCTGCGTCAGACGATTTTGGAAACAGGACCAACATTTGTTTAACACATTTTGCAGTTACCTCCTGCCCAGAGATGGTTGGTCACACACAGCCTCTGAGCTGCTCAGAGAGAGACAGAGAGGAAAAAGAAAGGAAAGCCCCCTTATGGTTCATGCCAGCAGTAAACATATGGAAGTGAAAAGCATGTGGACTACAGACATCGAGAAGCAGGGTACAGTGACTCAGCCACGTGTCTCGTGCACCTATGTCTCCCCTGAACTGGAGCTATTTCTCATCCATCCAACACAGAGCACGGGCAAGGAGATGGGCTTTGTCCCACCTCCCTGTGGAGATGTGCCCTTGCTTGCTTCACTGAGGAACAAACCAGTGCAGGGACCCTGAAGCAGGTCAGCCTTTCAGCTGTGCCTTTTATTCACATCCAGGATTTTCCCAGTCTTTGCAGATATGGGCCCCTTCATACAATCTCCCCGTGATGTTGTCTGGAGAAGGGGATGGGGGAGCAGAGTGAAGGAGAGTCGGTGATAAAAAGGACAACACAGCCTGGAGTGCCAAGTGTCAACCCCTTTTCTCACCAGCTTTCCGTTCCTTTAGCAGCCTGCTGAGCATTCTTTGCAGGTTACTACAGACCCCTCACACAGCATCTGCATGCACATTTCTTGACTCCTCCGTCTACTCGACACTTCTTTTGCATCCAGGGGACGACCAGGGTCACTGCAGTCCTTTCACAGGGTGTCAGTGAAGCAAGAGGGAAAGAGCCAAGGTAAGCTCTTGAAGAAAAGCAAGAGCCACCACAAACATGCCTGACTGGGCCTAGCAGGAGCAACCGTGTGCTTGTGTTGTCCCTTTAAACAACACTCAGAGAAGTAATATAAGCCAGTGGCTGGCTCCCAGGAGCCAGGAGTCCTGGCTCCGATAACCAGCCTTGCCAGTCACCTTGCTTTTTGGCTTTGCCTAGGCCACAGGACCTCTGTGTTTCTGTTTCCCTGCTACTACAGCATGTGGCAATGGGGAGGGACTCCATCCACAAGACGTCTGCCCTCTTTGAGAAGGGCAGCAAAGGACCAACTCAGCTTGGCACCAGCCAGTGAAGACAGGGAGAACGTAACGCCTGTGTCACATACAGAGGCTGCCTGCAAAGTGCTTGGAGCACAGATCCTCAGGAATTAAATCCCCAGGGAAATAGCCAGTGTTGCCCATCTGTTTCCTCCCAGCCACCCTGCAGTGCTCTGCCTCCACAGGGCCGCTCTGACGGGTGGTGAAAGGCAGAGGCTCAGGCATCTGTCTCCACACAGTACCTGAACACCACATTATGGACGTGAACCAAACATCTAAGCAACGCCTGAGTCCCCTGACTTGATTCACCCCACTGCCAGCAGCTCAGCTGCCTACCCCTCAGCCAGGGCCCTCCTGCAGCCTGGGGGCACGCCAGAGCTCTGCAGGGGTCTCAGCCCATGCACCCTTCCTGCCACAGCACATGCCCTTCCCGGACCTCCCACCCCTGCCAGGTTTAGCAGCCACAGAGGAGAGAACCTTCCCCCCTGTGTAAGAGAAGGGGCTTCAGAAAGGCTTCGCAGCAGAGAAACCAGACTGGCTCTCTGCTATCCCTTCCCAGAGCTAAGGTGACCAGCTATTTCGGCAAAGGGGACCCCTTCCTGGGTGGCTGGCATCTGTGGATCTTGCCCGTAAGCCTTCGGTTTTTCCTGTGTGTCAGTCAAGTGAAACTAGTCACAGGTGGATTTTAAAGTACTGGATGCTATCTCACCATCTCTGTCCCAGAGTCTGTCTCCTCATTTGTGCTGCTGCTTGACAGCCTGCACCTCGACCAGGAGTTAATATTTTATCTAGAGGTCCGGGGAAGCACGGTGGAAATTGTGCTAGCCTTGAAATGCCAAAGGTAACTTTAAAGTATTTTCTTCTGGACTCTGAAATGCTGCTAGTAGAAATGTATTCTCTGATAAGGAAATGGCTCTGGACCCAGGCTAACAGCTGGGGTGATTATTCATGGAAATCAGTGCCACGAGTTTTTCTATCACTTTCATCTATCTTTCCCAAACCCCACCTTTATGGAGACCAAGTGCATCACTCTTCTAGCTCCAGGGAGGTGAAGTGAGAGCAGCTCTCCAGCAGAGGAAAATGTGCTCATCCTAAAAAGGTTTCTTTGTTCTCATTGCACAGGATCGTTTTTCTACCGTGCAGTAGATTTATGTGAGGGACAGCAGTGGCACAGGGAATAATGACTCCATTTTGTTTAATAATTAACTCACGCGGTCGCCTGGTGCCACACGTTCCAGCAGACACTGCAAGGCAGTCAGGCTGTGCCGACTGGAGAGCTAAGCTCAAGGTGTGCAGTAGGGAAGAACCGATTCCTCCTTCTTCTGCTCACTGATGTTGTGCCCTGACCTGCCGGTGCTTGAGTCTTCCTACCTGCAGTGCACCATCCCAACAGCTCTTTGAACGGTGCAGACTCTGCACGATTTGAGTATTTTACAGAAACAGCTGATGCGGCGGTGTATTAGTTGGATGGGGGGTGTATAACAACTATTTCAAAGACCAAAGCCAAACTATGTAGCAACAGTAAGAAAGGAAGCCAAGAGAAATTCATCTCATTGAGTTCTCCAGCTGCCATCAAGAAGCTCTGTCTTGCAACCCGTCACTGCTTGGTTTGCAAATGGCCAGGAACAATTTGCAGCGCAGATACAGGTTTCAAGAGAATTTGCTGGAAATGTTTCGCCAAACTTTTCCCAAATTTTAATGCTGGTTCCTCACAATCAAATCATTTCTGGGGAAGAGCTGCTTTCAAAGAACTTGTCAGCTTGAAATATTGCTGAGGGGATCCCTTTTCTAAGTATCATAATATTTAGACATTTTTTAAAGCAAAAAAAAAGTTTCACCACAGATTTACAATACTTAGTTGTTAAAAAACAGAAGGCTAAGTATATTTAAATGGTTCTAAAAAACCCCATTTTAAGGCTACTGAAATAAAATACTTCAAAAGAGCTTTTTTTCCCCTAGCAAAATATCAATTCCTTGAAAAGTTAGAGATTTTAACTTTTTCTCCCAATTCAAGATAGAACTTTTTCCACAATACCTCAAACCTTTGGGAGAAGGGGAATCTACTTCCCAATCAGCTTGGCTTTTAGAGAAGCAGAAAACAATAAAGCAGAAAGGAATTTGGCTGGGAAAAAAAAAATAAATCTCAACCAGAATCCTTTCCTTGAGTGAAAATGACCCTAGGGTTACCAGCGACACTTGCAGCCAAGGCTGAGGCAGCTGTAGTTTTAGCAGCACTTCCCTTCGTGAACAAACGCCTGAGATGCCAGCAAGTCCACGCTGCCTGGAACCTGAACTTTGTTCCTATATCTCTGTCTATTTTAAGGCATATCCTGTACGCGGTCCTTTCAGCTCCTCACAGTCAGGAATGTGGCTCCTCCTGGAAATCGTCTGCTCAAGGAGACAGCTGGGCTTTCACTGAGGGCTGAATCTGCACCCTGCAATGCAGCCCCTCCCGGGGGGGTTAGGATGCCCTGAGCAGCGCTGTCGGGGGGAGCACCTCCTCGCAGCAGGTTTCCAGGGTTTCATAACCTCAGCACTCAGGGCAGACCAGTGAATGTGGAAGGGACTTTGGTTTACACAATTCCCACTTATTCCCAGTCCTCAGGCATCAAAGTACACCTCGGATACACCCTGACACCCACATCCTCCCTACCTGCCCCACACGAGTTTCCTTTCTGGGCCTTCTCCGTCCCCTGCACTCGTCAGGCTGTGAGTCCTGCTGATAACTTGTGCCAGGTGACGGCTGCTCCATGTCCCGTGGAGGCTGCCAGCCAAGCTTTGCTGCCCTGCTAGTCCAACAGCCTAAAATGACCTTCAAGAAACTAGCTGCAAGGTGAAAGTATACAAGCAGATTGAAGCTGGTTATTCAGCATCCAGGGATTAGAGCAAACGAGAGAAAACAAACCTGGTTTGATTCTCTTCTGCAAGATGTCACTGTCTAAAAGTCAGATCTACGAGCCCCAAAGCAGAAGCTAAGAAGAGCCAAGGGCCAAGGTAACCCAAACTCAGGGGACTAGAGGATTCCTGGCTGGGCTATCAGGGGAGAGGATGAGAGCCAGTGAGAAGTGAGAGAATATTATTCCAGACCATGTCTAACTGGGTACTGACGTGTGGATCCCAATCAGTGCCCTGTCTTCTCTCCTACAGTCAGTCCCGGGCAAATTCTGTATCATGGCATCATCCTTGATTGAAAGTGGGAGAGACAACAGCCCAACCCAGGAACAAACTTTGGTAATGGGCAAGTTTCAGAAGAGATCCTTCAAAATCCTCCCCCAATTGAATGTCCTAGTAATGTTCTAGTGGTTCCTGAGAGCCCTAATGCAGATTTTACCTGCCCTGTGACCGCTGAATCGTACTATGTTCTTTTACTTACCCCCTGAGTGCTTCCAGAGCAGACTGGCTGGGGGGATGCACAACAGCACATCTGGACCCCAAAATGATCAGGTGGTTGTTTAAGTCCTTCAGAGGAGGGGTGAGTGATCTGGGAAGAGGAAGGTGGGGAGGATCTCAACAGATCTCAGCTCCCTGCTTTTTGTGTGGCACCACCACATGCCGCCTGCAATGCCTAGTCTGTAAAGGTGGTGCCCCAGTTCAGGGGGTAATGAGGATTTATGGCTAAAATTCTCCCTCTTCAGTCCTTGAACAAGCAAATGGTGGCTCCACATTTCCTCCCAGGCCCATCAAGCTCAATTATGTGTGACTAACTCTTTCATTGACCAAAGCCCAACCACTTCCCTCACGTGACCTTACATAACTGCTCATCTATTTCGTTAATGAATGGAGCTTGAGAAAATTTCCATTGCCGAAGGCCCTTAGGGGAAAATGCGTGAGTGCCGTCTCCACCTTTTGTGTGCCGATGTGGGATTTTCCTATGGATTAACTGAGTACAGTGGAATTATTTTTTGGTTGCTGTCATTGGTGCCTGAAATGGTAAGCTAACAGATGGGTGCCAAAGAGATGGGAAAAAAACCCCCAACAAGTCTCTGCCTGAGCCAGAGGAAACAAGAGACTCCCTCTGCCAGGGGGAGCGGCAGGGACGTCACGGCTGTGGCCAGGGACTGCACCTATTCCCAGGCAAAAGCTGCTGTGTTTGCTCAGCCCCATGCAGAGCCAAAGTACCTCCCAGCCTCTCTTCTCTCCCTGCCACAGACCCAGCAGCTGCTGGTGTTCTGGGGGCCAGACCCGGTTCTGGGGCTGGCAAGTGTCTCTGTCTGCCCTGCCACAGTCAGGACGGAGCAGCCAGGAGGACAGTCCCCACGGACAGGGCTGTTGGGGGTGCTCCGTAAGCTCAATTACTTCCTCCATGCACTCTTCAGCTTTTTCTCTGCTCGCAGGGAAGAAGTCAGTGCCCCAGAGCAGCTGCAGGAGCCCAGTCCGTTCTTCTTCCTCCGAACGCAGTGTAAATCCTCAACTCTCAGTCTGATGCTAGGCAGCAGTGGAGGGGTGTGATAGGTGGTACCTGTTGGCTATATCGGCATGTCAAAGGCACACACACCAGCATTGACAGCAGGTGGGAGCTGGAGGGAAGATGGGGATATCCCAGTGTTTCTAAAAACCCATACTGATACTTCAGATATTCCCATTTTAACCACTTTACTGTGGTGCTGCCTAAGATAGAAATTACTTTTACCATAAAAGTCCTTGTGCTGGTAGAAGGCTGGGGAGGGGGGAGCTCTACCTCTCCCAACGTAATGATGTCATGCAAAGGCGTCTGCAAGTGTTAGAGACACATGATTTTCAGAAACGCGATTCATGCTGTTCTCTGAGGATGTACTTTGGAACTGAGGTATCTGTTGGGTGTGCAATGTGGGCTCCCCATGGCGTGAGCTACAAATCTCATGGCCATAGAATTTGAGAATGCTGCTGAAGTTAACAGGATAGCTAGGTTGAACTGGGCACCACTGGACTACCATGAAGGGTGGAAGTGGCAGCACTGAAATACTGGAGGATGCTCCTTTCTCTTTCAATTCATGGGGAGAAAATGCAAATGCAGCCCTAGCCTCTGTAATGCCTGGTCCATGTGCAATGATGAGTAAATATTTAACTGCACGGGGAACATTCCCTTCCAGAGATCGAAACTGTCAAGTTAATCAGTTCTAGACTATATTCAAGTCATGGGTGTCAAGAGGACAATACAAGTTCAAAACCTTGAGGATGTTCAAAGTCTTCTACTACGCCTGGGCAGTTGCCATATCTCCCCTGGGATGCTAAAAAGGAGGATCTTTTCACCTGCTGAGAAAGCAGGATGATTAACTCACTCAAGGAGCTGCCTCACGGAGAGGGGGAAGGGCTGGAGATGTGGCAAACGGGGAGTTTGAACATCCTCCTGTTGCATCTGGATGGTGGTTCAGAAGCCTGGGAGCAGAGGCTGCAGCAGCAGCTGGGCTGGGCTGGGAAAGGCAGGTCTGGAGATGTTTCCTGGCCTGGCAGCACATTGGATGTTCACCTGCAGGGCTGATGACAGAAGTTGTCACTGGTAGTAGTTCTCAGGCTTTGGAAGATGCTCAGTTTCTGCCAGACCCTCCTCTTACACAACAACGTTTCCAGTTATTCTTTTACCCCAGTATAGTTAATATGCCCTCATCTGTCTCTCCCTCACAAAGCCAGTCTTTTCCCTGCAGAGATTATGCAGTGGAGAGAAGGTTGCTAGTACAGAGCTCTATAATGAGACAAGCTCCTCCAGACGTGATGTAGCTTGTATTTGCTTACAATGTCTGTAGGGCTGGCACTACAGCCCTGGAGGCTTTGGACAGAGACCTAGGCATCAGCGTACTTTCTCTCACCCGCACCGCTGGCTGACCAGCTGATGGGCTGGGGTCTTGGCTGCTCACTTTGCAGCCTAGCTCCAATTTTCCCTGGTGCTTCGGTGTAGAGATGCCTCTCTGTGGAGAATAAAAACACTCCAAGAATATGTTTATTACTAGACTCACCTCTTCTCTGGTGTCTCCCCCAGAAAACCTCCTGAGGTTCAATGTAAATGTTTCCAGTCCCCTGCACCAAACATTATTCTTTTCTCTAGAGTCCATTTTGCTTGAAAGGGCATCATCTAAAGTTGGGAGGAGAAAGGAGGGAAGTGATGCAGTGTCTAAGTCCATTTGGATGACTGAGCATCTCCTAAGTGCTTCAGCCGAAGCACTCAACATTTACTGTTTGGGTTACTTTTTTTGTTAACAGTCGAAGAATCAAATATTTTACCATGCAATTGAAACCTTTGTGTATTATCCAAAGCTCAACTCCTCCTAGAAGAATGACAAATCAGAAGCTGTAATAGTAAACTGAATTCTGGCTACAAAATAAAAAAGCAAAAGTCTGTGTTGCTATTTTTCACTTTGGATTTAAATCTTCTGGACTGAACAACCCTCGCCAGGCACTGTGAAATTTTTTTTCCTAAAATAAGATGACAGGGGTCAGGGGCTCAAGCTAAGCTGATTAGCGCAGCTAAAGCCATATCACATTGCCACAGTGGAGTCATATGATTGATCACTGGGGTAAATATTTAGGAAGCTTCCCAGGGAAGGGGAGTAGATGGGACGGAGCCTAGCAGCCAGGGAAAACTGGCATTTGGGGTGTAGCTAAGGGAGGGTCTGATACCATTCGCCTGGTGTAATGCAGATGAAAAAAAGCAGGGGTAGGTTTGCTTTGAGCTACATCTCCCATCGGCTTCCCCTCTCGACACGTGTTCTGCACCACTCACCCCGGACTCCGGATCACCTTCGCTCCAAGGCAGCGTTTTCGGCAGGCAGGACAGGGGGATGTCAAGGCAGCCCGTGTCACTCTGCAACCACATGCCACTGTCCCGTGCCGGCACCGGTCAGCCCTGCTCCCCTCTCCCGGGAGCTCGGGACAGCACGGCGCCTGCTGCAGGAGGGCAGCATGCTCATCAGCGGGTCAAATGGGCTCTCCATGGGCTTTGACTTTCCTGCAGGCACCATGGGACCCTCCGTGAAGGGCAGGCAGGCCGGGAAGTTTTGCAGGGGCCCTGAGCAGGCCCCAAACCCTGCCGGCGTGGGAGTGGCGTGGGGAGGGAGCAGTACCCGCCATGATCCCTGACTCTTGCCTCTGTCACCGCGCTTCCTCCTGGGGGAATAAAGGTGGAGAGGAAACAAGCTGTGCTAAAGTAAATGCTCATTTGTGTGAAGTCCTATGGGTGCAGGGGTGCCGGTGGCCCCATTCCCCCTTTCCCACTGGGCCCCAGAGACCCCACTGAGGCGCCATCTTGGCACCAAGAGGAGCACCCCAAGACGGCACCTGCTCTGAGATGGCACCTGTTGGCAGGCCCAGGAGGGGGAAGGAGAGCCCAGTCCTCCTCCACTGCCCTATGGTTTGGCTGGGGTCAGAGAGGCCTCTGGCCCCCCCTTTCACCCATAAAAGATGGGGCAACAACCCAGGCTTGAACCCAGCCCTTGGTAAGCATGGCCAGGGCCCGGCTCGGCCAGCGATCCGCTCGCCATGAGGTGCCCAGAGCCACGATGTGTAGAGTTTCCTGAGCCTCCTCCATCCCGGCAAATCCCGGGCACCCGAAAGGCACATGAGTGAAGGCAAGGCCGAAGGATTTAAGAGGATAAACATGAAGGCAAGGAGGCTGTGAGCAATGGAAAGCGAGCACACAGCCTTCCTGGAGAACCTGTATTATTAAACAGGTGCGAGTGCCAGCTGCCCTGGGAGGGGGCAGCTTTCCACACACGCAGCACTTTTACAAACCATTCCCCCTGTCAAACTCAGTGGTTAAAAAAGAAGCCACCAGGAGTTAACCTTCTCCTTTAACCACACTTTTACCAGCTCTCATTTCTTCACTATTTGCCTTTCCTGCCCTATTGCAGACGGAGGTCGTTTGCCAGAAAATAAGACAAAGGCTCGTTGCTGCCAGAATCTGTCCTCCAGCAACAAGGAATAGCAGTAAGTGGGCAAGTAGGGACATACAGAGCTGCACAGAGAGCAGAAGAGAATAGCTCCTATTATTTTGGTAAGTCGCTGTTGACTTTGAGGCAGGACTCTCAGGGAAAGGTAACAGCTGGTGTTAGACAAATGATACAGCTAGAAAAAACAGAGGAGCTTTTAGACACACAAATCCTTCTTCCGAGCTGAAGCAAAAGGCTGTAAACGTCAGCCTAAGCACAGACTGGAAAAGTTTCCTCTGAGTCTCTGTCTTCTTTCTTCAGGGAAAAATGAGGCTTCATGGGGAAAGAACTTGCCCCTTAGCATGCAGCAAAACAGAGGCATGACTGGATCCCTGATCCATGCTCTCTTGTGATGAGATGGTGCTTCCCCACCTGTAGAACCGTTACTGTTGCGGAGTCCATCAAACAAAACCTGTTATGGTGCTGCAGTAACACCCTTAGTGCTTGTGAGGCACCGTTAGATGCTTTGCCACACTGCCTCACTTCACACAAGCAGTTTGCAAGTGCAGCTCAGACCCAGCCTTGTAATGTTGAGCTGTGATTTACACTGACTCCAGAGATTTCACCTCATGCAATTGCTCCAACTCAGTCTTCACTGCAAGCATTCCTGGTACTTTACAAAAAAAGGAGCTGTTTGCAGGCCCTGGGGAAAGGTACCAGGGTTGAGCAGAGCTCAGGAACTGCATCAGCACTAAAAGAAGCAGGCGAGTTAGAGAAGGCACAGCATGAAGACACTGTTGAGCTGCGACTTGATGACGGCCAGTGAAGCAAACTATGCTCTGTCAGGTTACAGGGCCAAGCAGCAGTAGTATATTGATTAATGATAATGTCACAGTCGCCAGAGGACCTGTCTCAGATGCAGCAGACAGTTCACATTGCGTTCTGGGATCCGTATGTCTGCTTTAGGCCAGCACTCTCGATTTGAACTGCAGCGCCATTTGTCCGCGGGCAGACGCCTTGGCTTCAATATTGCACACTGGGATTTGCACAGGAGACGGTATTCGAGTATAATCACATTGAATGTCACAGGAGAAACCCAGCCTATAGGCGGCAAACTCTGTCCCCGTGCCTGGTGCTCAGCTATGCAATTTCCTATTGCGTGGTGTGGACATTTTCTGACTCGCTGTTTCAGGCCTGCCTCACCCTCTGCTTTCCCCGTGTTATGAAACTCTAGAGATGCTTCCCCAGCAACAACGCTATTTTGTTAGGGAGAGAAAAACCTAGGACTGATCAACCCTGCTATCAACAAGCAGGTGTCTCAGATAGCAACAAAAGAACCAGCATCAATAATGGAGAGGGTAGAGAGAGACAGAGATGCAATGAAGTGGAGAGAGGGAAGCCAATCAACTTAATGAAATAAGGTGCAAGGTTAGTGAAGGGCTATTTATAGACTGCAACTGGTTCAGCCCTGTGCACTTAGAGGCTGGTTCAAACTGGCTCCTTAACAGCAGTAATAATCATTACAGAAAAGAAAGAGAAAAAAAGTGAAAGCTTGGAAAATTCACTGCCGGAGGTAAAGCTTTAGAGCCAGGGCTGGCTGGAGTCAGAAGTAACTGCATTACCGAGAGATTGAAAGGTTAATAGGAAACCAGCTGACACTGAAAGGGAACAATTAGAGAGGTTAAGGGGCTTAATATTAGATTAATGGTTGCCTGGAGGAGCAAAAGCAGAGATTTCAGGAAAATGGGAGAATGGTCCTCAGAAGGCTGTTTTTTCATGGACGGAGAGCCCCAGGTCTGCTCCTGCCTCTCCCTAGATAAATTGGAAGAAGGTAGCTCTGCCATTCCTTGCCAGTCTTGCTCAGTCTCCTGTTTCCATCTCTTTTCCTCGCCTACCATCTGCTTGTCTCTTGAACTCCCTTTGGGTTTGCTCTCCCCCCTTAAGTGCTCTCTGTGTGGTCTTGTCTTAGTGTCTTCCTTGTGTTCCTCCTCCATCCTCCCACTGTCTCCTTAAAGGTCATAATAATAAAATGATGCTTAGCATTCCCATCGCCCTTTCATTCCTCTTCAGCGTGCTGCTCTCCAGAGGCAGGGGTGGTGGGGATGGACACTTTTATCCACATTACGCGTAACTGGGAGTCAAAGCTTCAAAGAGGGGGAAAAAAAAAAAAAAAGAGTTGACAAAGATCAGATGACAGGTCTGCTCCCCAGCAAATTCTCCCCAACTAGATGGACAATACTGACACTGGCAAGGTCCCTGACTACCAGCAGACATTTTAAAAGGCTTTTTAGCAGGAAGATGTTGGACATACTGCAGAGAGTACTGATTTAGCAAGATGATAGGAACTTATGGCATGGATCAATGGCATCTCCAAACCCAAAAGGGGGCCTGAAGATACTAAAGAGGACATGTTCAGCACAAGGAACACAGTCCTACTAGATGAAGGGCCATACACACATACTGTTGCTGTGTGGTAGGCTGAGCACTGAACGGACAGAAGGTTAAAACATGCCTCTTACAGGAAGACAACAAAGAAAGGAGGGTGTTCTGTAGCTCAGAGATGCTGGATGTTCTCCTGAAACCTTGTGCTGCAGAGGGAAGGAGATAAGCTGTTCTCCCTTCCCCCACAGTATGGGATGAGTAGCAAAGGATTTGGGATGGACTCACTGCATCTGTACAGTGCAGACTCCCCAGTCAAAACCTGACCTGGCCCATTTCCCCAAGGTCACTGTGGTTGCTGACATACTCAGTCCCCTGAGAGTCCCTGTACCTCGGTGCTAGGAGAGCCTTGTCACAGAGCACCACCAGCTGCTGCTTGGGACAACGCTAGGAGCATTGGACTGCTCCCTGCACCACCCTGAGGGACTCCTGAGACCCAGGGAGAAATTCTCCCCTCCTGCACCACCCGCGGCTGCTGCGTTCAAGGATCTTTCCAAACGCACGTGCTCCTCCCACGGGACAAGGAGAATTTTCACTGAGTGCCTGGCCCTTGGCAGCTGCTTGTGGACTCAAACAAGCGCAAGCTGGCTGGATCCATCCGTATCTTATACTGCTTCCCACAGCACAGCCTCCCCTCTAAAAATCTCCCCGTCAAGATTAGAAAGCAATGCACTCAGCACTTCCTTCTAGGGCTGTGAAAACCAGGCTGGGACTCCAACACTGTGCAGGCACCTGACAGAAAAGTTTCCCCACTTGTGATAATGACAGTGAATGTCCCAGCCTAGATGACTTGCGGCCATTTGAGGCATATTACCTCCAAAACTCTTGAAATGCGGTGCTCTGGCTTAATGCAACCTATGGAGGTCACCCATGGGTTCCCAAGGGGAAAAGACCAAGGAGGCTCTGGCTGGCATCTAGAAGGCAACTCAAGGTGTTTTCTTCTCATATCCATGGCAGCTGAGCACTGACTTCTTACCAGCTGGAACACTGCTGATATTGATAGAAAGATGGCTAGAGAAGCATTCACTGGACGTATTATTCCTCAGGTCTCTCTTCCATGCAGCCACATCTGTTTAAAAGCAACGAGCCTGAAGGGACTGGCGCTCCCTCCCCGCCTTTCCATCCTATATAGGAGGGTTTCCCAGGTCTAACACAAACCTCCCCCTGCCCCTGGAGCTGCACCTCTGCTTCAAAAGATCTGATATCCTCCCAGTGCTGACCTCTGCCAGAGCCCGGGGGTACCCATCACCTCCAGCCCACGGTGCCCCAGAGTTAAAAGCACATTTCAGCTAAGGATCTCCAAGTGCTGTACAAACAGCCATTAATCCTCGAGCCACCCCTAGGAGCCGGGCCTGTAATTATTTAGCTCGCCATTTATCTCTGGAACTCACTGTGCCCGTTCCCTCAGCCTGGGGACGAAGGAAGGTAAAACAATACCCACCATTTCGTAACAAATTGCAAATTAAATCGACTCCAGCTCAGCCGTTCAGGGAAACGTTACTTTTTCCATAATCACCCCCTGCAGGCAAGAGCCTGAGAAAATGTAGCAACAGCTATTCTTTAACAGTTAGGTAAACTTTGACACAAAATCTAAGTAACAAGCTCCGAGTGAGACAGCCAACAAGTGGCGGAAGATTTCCGAGAACAGAAATCAGGAATCCTACCTCTTGGTTTCTTGTTTTATCAACTGAATTGTCTTTCCTCCACCCTCCCTCCGTAAAGATGACTGTCAAAGGAAAAGAAATGCCGCTTATGTCCTTTGTGTGCCCTTGTAATAGATTAAGGAGCCTGTAGGATTGCAGTCCAAGGGAAGAAGATTAAGTGTTTTTCCACTTGTTTTCGTACATTAGAAATGCAGGCCTTCGGGAGCCTACAAGTCTCCAGTCTGTCTAGCCTAGATCATGACAAAACCAGGAACAAATGAAAGACAAGAGAGTAAGAACGGGGCAAAGGAGAGGAGAGGGGAGGGGAAATCAAGTCAAACTCACAAAGTGCTGTTTGCGAGCAACAACTGCATAAACACGGTAACACAATGACGCACAAAATATCGGTAAGAAATGATGTGCTGTTTAAGAGTTAACTCTCCCGCAGCTCTATCCGGGGTGTGAAGACCCACAGAGGTCAAACTCTGAGTACCTCAGGAGATCTGCACGGGAAGAAGAAAAGGAAAACAAAAAGGATCCTCATACCTTTTTCTTCTTCTCAAACAGAAGCTGTAAGCGGCATGAGATCTCAAATAAGACAGACCCAGCCTACAGGAACGGGAAGGACTGGGCAACAAAAGCAGAGCAGTGGCTGTCCTTTTTATGCCTCTTGTGTTGGCCAGGTTCACGCAGCGGAATCCCTGGAGAGGAGATGCTGAAGGGAAGGAGCGCGGGGATGGGTGGGGTAAACCAACAATGCAAAAGGCAATTACAAAGCGAAGCGGAGGTGAAGAAAGCAGCAGAAGGACAGGGCTGGAGCAAATGTCAGCACACAGAGGAAATTGTCCCTCTTCAGTCCACAGAGCAGAAAGATCACGCAAATGGTTTCCAGCTGACAAAGCTGTCCCTTTTACAGTCTTTCTCTGCCCTCTTCCTACAGCTCCCTCCCCTACCTGTTCCAGGGAGGCAGCAGGACCCCCACTCTGGTCTAAGCCCACAAGGCAGTAAAGAAAAATTTCAGTCAGTTCCAGCTGTACCTGTTTAAACTACGTCTGTGGCTGGGAGATTTAATTACAGCTAGTCTGCAATATGCAGGCTTTGCACCGCTTTAATAATCTGGGATCAAAACCTGTACGACCAGAGGGTGGAGGGAAGGGCGGGAGGGGTTTGTAGCTGCATTGAAAGAAGCGCACTGGAGCAGGTCGTGGCTGGATGTGGCTGAGGGGTACACAAACGGTGTTTGCACAAGGGCACCTGGTTGCAAGTCACCGGCCACTCTGAGCGCTAAAATCCAATTCAGTAAGCAAAAGCCTTTCCTTAGGAAATGTGTTTTCCCAGTTCTTTGAAATCCACTCAGGTAGCTCTTCCAGAAACCTCCAAGCACAGAGCATTAAATAATAATCTGCTAAAATTACCTCCCTCCTGACCAACCACCTGCCAGTAACACTTCATTGCTACACCTAGGTGTACTAAAACCCAGGAGAAGCCCAAGAACGGCCCGCAGTAACCAAGCGCCAATCTTGTGGAAACCTCTTCCCCGTGTCAGGAAGCAGGTAAACACACTCACTGCCCAGCTCACAGCCCCCTCGGGCCACGCCTGGGCTTTTCAGGCCGAACCGGTGCCTTGGGCTATAGCCACGTCGTTCCCCCCCCGTGAAAGGGAGCTGGAAGGGACTGCGAGGAGCGCGTCCCAAACAGACGCCGCAGCAGCCGAGCAATTGCTGGTGCTAGAGCGGTGCCTGCTGGCCGCGCATATCAGAAGCACCTGAAAATCTTTCCACAGAGGGTGAACTTGCAGTCAAGTTCAGGAAAACATTTCTAGGGAAGAGCTGCGTGTCCAGCTCCACCGTGTTTCTGCCGGAGAGCTGGCATCCAAGTTCCCGCCCGCTGCAAACAAGATGTCCCAGTTTTGTGAATCAGTCCGGTATTTATTTCTATTGGACCTCCAGCCCCACACTGTCTCTCATCTTTCTTTACTCTTTAAGGTTTTATGATTTTTTAAGCCAATCCTAAGGTAACAGGTGACTTTATTACTTTGGTATAACTGACGCAGTTTCGATAATGCAACTCCCTGTGAAAGTTCAGATTCTGGACGGTGTCATCCCAGCAAGCTCCTTAACCTGTCTAATGTTGGATGCTAAGAACATAAGCACCTCAAATCACTGAGAGCTTTTGAAAGGTCTGACATTTTATGTACCTCTTACATATAGAAACATGCTCAAAATGCCAATAACGCTGCTGGCATGCAAACTGGGTGGAACGGGTGCCAAAACCGCTGTCCTTTTACTTTCCTTATGATGTGCTGGGAGAGAGAAATGACGCTATGGGTGAAACAGATCTCATCACAGAGGCAGTGTCTTGAATGTTCACAAAATGATGAATACAAAAAGGATGAAATCCCAAAGAAATAATCTTCAGAGATACAGTGTAGCACTTCTATGCCACCTCCACAGATGTATAACAATACTGGACTTTGTCCTCAGCCCAAGGATCTGGAGAAAATTTAGATATGAACAAAAGAAAAAAGGTAGGGTATCATGTAGTTCCTGAATTTACAGTATGAAAAAAAATAGAGTTCTATCAGAAAACTGGGATTATGTCCCCCTAAGCCTATAACTTTTCTAGGTAACAACACACACCTATCCATACACACACACACACATTCCCCTACTCTGAAAGCAGGAGTTTAAAATGGATAAGACTGGTAACGGCAAAGGGACGCATCCATCTTCATGGGTCTTCCAGGGGCTGAAACTGTACAGCAAACTCTCTCTTGGACGCTCACAGACCCATGTTTTCTCGCTGATGGCAGGTGGTGCCATGTTAGGCAGCCTCAGCTAGAGACTTCCCATTATTCATGTGTTGGCTATTTTGCCAGACTCGAGCTGTCAGGCTGACATTTTACATCCTCAGCATAAACAGGGCAGATGTAGGTGGGAGGTGGGCAGGCAGACAAAAACAACGTAAGGCTGTTAAATGCCTTTCTGAAGAACTGGATGTTATCTGTAGTGCTGTTTGAACTCCCCCAAGCTCTACGTAAACCAAAACATTCAGTTGAATACATATTTAAGGTAGGCACTGGCCAAATGTCTGTGCGGGGCCAGCAGCTGCACAGATTTTAACCATCCTACTGTTTCAGGAGAAGAAAGCACCCCTCTCCCCACATCTGCTCCAGCACAATTCAGTGGAGACTGCTACAGCTAGGGAGAATGGACCCCAAACAGTTCACAGCCCCACACAAGCACTGGTCTGCTAGCAATTAATGTAGTAACTTAACCCCTTTCTACTCTAAAAGCTCCAGTGCACTAAGAGGCTAATAATTTACCTCTTCAGCATACTCCCCTCCCCTGTACGAGCAGTGCACAATACACAGACGCACACACGTTCATGCACGTATACAGAACATAAACATCTGCACACACATGAAGCACAAGATTTCCAGACATCATTGGTCTTTACTTAACAGGTCGAAGCACGAGCTTGTACAGCTCATTTATAAACAACTTTTCTCCTGAATGCACTGTTTCTCTTTCTAGCAGAAGGGGAGGACAAGAGAACGGGGAACCCCATCTTCTCTGCTGCCTAAACACATGGAGCTTCACTCAAACAGAACTCATACATGGATTGCCATGCTAAAGCTGTGTGTGCATTCCCTGTTTCCCCATGTGTGCAACAAAAGATCTTGCTAGTAGCTGCAACTGAAGGCGAACGGAGCTCTACCTTAACCATATGAAGGCCCCAAGACTACGCAAGCATGCAGGAAAGCCAAGAATTAAGTCATGTATGCTCCCTAATCAGTGAACACATCTGACAGACTTGGTCATAATTTCACTGTGTGTTATAATTTATTTGGCTCCAGAAATAGAGAATTGAAAAACAACCAGATAATAAATATTAATATGGAGCACGTTACTTATGATGGCAATGTTTCAATTCACCATATACTTGTTACCACTGTGATACCATAGTGATTAGAGAAAGCATATCAAATGAGTTCTGGTTGACATACTGCAGAGTTGAATCAGAGGACTTTCATATTTAACCACTGCTGTTGAGCAAAACTCATGATTCAGAGCCGTGACGGAGCCAAAGAACAGTAAACAGTCTGGCTGCATTCCAGGCACTGACATATTTGGGGATCATATAACAGTGGTCCCAAATTTGGTATTATTTCCCGTGACCTTTTTCCCTGCTAGATTGGCCACAGGAACCAACCAGGTCCATACCCACTGGAAGCCAGCAAAACTTTTCTCAGGACGCTGACACGCTTCAGAGCAGATGTAATTTAGCAACTGTGCAAGGACATTGAGCAATAAAACTCTGCATGGAACCCGCTCCACTTCTCAGTGGTACAATTATGCTGCCCTGGCAAAATTTTTCTCCTCCTGCTGTTGAGGGGGAAGAGAAAAGCAGTGGGAATGGGAAGTAGAAGGGTTCCCAGAACCCAGCACACAAGCAGAGGACACCAGCAGCCTACATGTAATGGGAAATGTGATCCACAGCATCCCTGGCTCACAACATCTTTTTACAGAGAACAAGTCCCCCACCCCCATGGGCTGGCCCTCAGCCATAAAGGCCTTCAACCTCAAAGTCCCACAGCCAGTTTCTTACAGTTTTCGTCTTCTCAAATCCAAACTTTGGCCCATCCTGTCTGCTGGCCTTGCATTACCCTAAATCATGATCCTGCTGCCGAGATCATTTCCCCCAAGGGCCCTCTTTCTGATGTTCTAAGGATAATAAAAAACATCGCGTGTCTTCGCCAATTTCTAATTCCTCTAGACAAAAAAAAAATTATTGGCCCTTGAAAACATCTGCAACAAACCATCCCACAGGGTAAGCCACCTCCACACTCACCAAATGCCCTTTGAGTAAGTGGGCAGCAACCTGCCTCCTACAGCTCTCAATGCAAAACAGCTAATCCATAGGGGATTCATCTTCAGGAGCCCTTTTCTCGCCCCCCAGATCAATGGCCTTCCCTAGAAACCCTCCCTCTCCACACAGCAGAGGGAACCTGGGAAAACCCCCACTCACCGCCGGGTCCTGCGCCAGGGCAAGTCCTGCCTCAGCAGAGCAACACCACCGGGACACACGCTGGCACCTAAAGCTTCTCGCCTCTTTTTCAAATGTTGTCTCCCTGCGACAATCCTCTGGCTTGAGTGACAGGCACTATCACCACCAAGGACCTTCCTTGATTTGTTTACTTAAATTTGTTATTTAGGTTAGCTCAACATTCACTTAAAACTGAGAACTCGCAACTGGAAGTGAAACCTCTGAATACGTTAATTCTCAACCAGAACTAGCAGGGAAATGATGATATCAATGGAAAGGCATGGCTCGTCCATTGCCAGGACTGCAAGGCACCGCCTATTGCAGCATAAGGCAAGTATTTCAAGAAATGTTTCTGGGATGAATTTACCCTTGGAGCCCTGAAAAACCACTCTGTTTTGCAGTATTGTACACAGAATTTCTGGACCTTATTTGCACTTACCTCCACCTACCATTCATCGCTCATTTCCCCTCTGTTTCATCTTCCTGGTCCAACTCTCCACTCTCTTTTCCCCCCATCTCCTCCAGGGACCAAGCAAGGATCAAAAATGTATACTCAAAAAGCACTGAACCCCCCAATGAAGAGGAATGGCAAACAACCACAACTGGATATGATAGAAGAGGAAAACACAGTCTAAATGGGAAAGAAACTTGAGATTTGTAAGGCTAGGAATGAATTTTTCTAAGTAGAGAGATAGTTCGTCTCTCTAACTACCTGGAAAAAAATGACAAGTTTTGGGACTCACAGGCCCATCCCCAGATATCCAACAGGGATGAAGCAGAAGCTGCATTTATACCCAAGTTTTATATTTGGGTCATATAAAACTTGACAAAGTAGAAACTTAGATACGTCCTTGGGCATAGGATAGACTGATTTCTCCCATGACTGCGCTAGTTCAGCCACAGGGGCCCACGTGGTGCCCCATGATCAACTCTACTCACCACCTTTTAAGGAGAAAAGTCCCCTTGAGGTCAACCCTAAAGCAAAGCTCCTCAGAATTTTGTTCACATGCTCATTAGGGTCCATAGAAATGTTTCATGTCCTTGTACCTACGCCACAGTTCAAACTGCACCCAGAGACAGTGGGAGCGCACAAGCTCAACTCCCCTTCCCTGCTTTGGGTGTCAGTAAATTAACCTGCTACTGCCTGAAGAGCATTGTCTTCCAGCGGCACCGTGCCGCATAGGGTGCGCATCACCTCCTTTGCAGTCTGCCAGGTGTTATCAGCCCCTGCTTTTAAAGCGTAGATACAAGTCTGCTCAAAAGACAACGGTGCCACCTGTTGGTGTTCCTGCTCTCCCTCGCTTTTGCTGCTCCTGGAAGCCAGTCCTCACAACTCTGCCTGTGGAGCTCAATATGAAGTTGGCTCTCGGGCACCAATGAAGGCTCTTTCAACTGCTTTCTCACTGTAATCTATTAGAGAGTGTTCCCAACAGTTGCACAGCCAATGATAAAGAGAGGACGGTGTAACTTTTCAACCAGCACAGAGAGATCCAGGACAGGGTGTTTGCAAGCAGCTGAAAGCTAACCTGTGCACGTCAGCACAACACAAAGCTGCCTTGACAACTGTGGTTTGAGTTTGATGCCCAAAATCCCTAAAAACAGTTCTACACCAGCACTCGAGCGCTGATCTCATTTATTCTGGGATCAATGAGGAGCAACGTCTCCTGCAGGCACTGCTTCCGTAGGTTAAAGCTAGTATAAAGAAAAGGAGAGTCAGGACCACGGAATCAACTGGGATGTCTTGTGAGCACAAGTACTTAGCAGCAGCTTCTACTCACCGTTAGGTTTTGTTATTAGCAATAATCAGGTCTCAACATCAGCACGAGCTGGGTCTCCGGGGTGGCAGAGGGCAGGCTTGCTTCCTGGAATACAGTCAGCATTTCCTGGACTCAAGTCATGAACCAGAAGTAACTGTGTGCATCTCGAGCGAGCTTCTGCTCTTTGCTATTGAAAACCGCCTAATTTGTATGCACTGCAAGATAAGCCTGGACACAAATTTTTCACAGAAAAAAAATGTTTATTCTTCTTTAGTTATTGCCCAGGAGACATTTGGAGAGAGTGACGTGGGGAATGGCACTGCAAATGCTGTCACCAAAACCAGCAGCAAGTCAGGTCAATTTATTCTCCCAAATGACTGGCTTCACATCCCTATGAGAAAAAAAAAAATCTACCCGTCGTAAAAACCAAAGAAACAACAATACCAATGAAAAAAGCCCTGAGCTCCACTCTTGCTTTGAAAACTGCGAACTCTATACTTCTACCAGTGGGTAGAAGTTTCTCGTGCACAGCAGACACTGTGCACAGTGAGTGGGTGAAAGCAGGCAGCGAGACACTGTAGAGCCCGCAGTTCTTGGTCTTATGTCAGCTTGCCATGTAAGTGGAGTTTTCTACTTCTACTAAACCTCCAAAATTTCAGGAATTACGCTGAAGTCTTCTGGCAACTGTGGTTAATTAACCACAACTGCTTACTATTTTTGAAGGCTGTTGCTTTTTGCTTTGGAAACAAAGTCAACGATAACGGATATCAAGGAATTTTCAAAACCACAGCCTATGTGAGACTTTTGCATGCTGTTTAGTATTAAGTTACACAGGATGAATGCAGTGTATTAGATGAACTGGTATAGTTTCTGCCAATTTCAGCCAGCTCCTCCAAACAACCATTTTTTTGACCACTATTTCTCATATTAGTAACAGAAAGCAAGCCTTTGTCCAAAGCAGGAAAACAAGCTACAGGTTTACCCTTACCACAATACACATGACAAAAGACATCTTTGTGTGGAAACTTGTTTAAAAGTTACTAAGAAGTAGACAGCATCATCCTGATAAACCCGTTGAAGGTGCAATGGAGAAGGACACTTGGCTTAGGAGCTGTGACTTGAATATAGATATAGATATATAAATAAATCACTTTGGGTTAAAAATAATTTTGGGGATCAGTTACTGACTTTTAAGGTTAAATAAAAAGTGTAGGTGTATATTACAAAAAGATATGGGAAAGTTTTTTACATCTTAATTTTTTTAAATAAATTATGAGCAAGTGTTTACAGACAGCAGTAGAGGTAAGACGGTCTAGCTCTAACAGTACATCCTGTTGAACACTCCTGCAGTGCAGCTGCAAAGAGCAGAAGAAATTGTGTGAGTGGAATTAAACATCTAAATGGTATGTGCAGCAATAAGGAAAGAACTCCACTTTTCTGTAGGGTCTGTACTTCCTGCAACAGGACAGGGCATGGGCATAAGTTACCTGTGGTCCTTCTCATACTGTTAGTAACTGTTAGTCAGGTCTCACTACCAGAAAAAGCACACAGGAGTAGCTTAAATGTCCAACAGAGCCGTCTAATGTAAAATCTTTGTCAACAGGCAAGGATGGGAAGGGAGTTCACAACCCGCAGTTAAGTAGTAGTAGACAGGGGTCCAAAGTAAAGGGTACAGGGTGACAGGAACAAAACAGACCTCAGAAGCAAAAAAAAAAGAAGAAAAAAAAAAATGGCAGGAGGAGGCATGAAGGTACATGCACAAATATATGCAGCATGGAAAGCAAGCAGAAAGAATTATAGTTCTCCATGAGTTCACAGAACTACAACACTGTTGGAATAACCGAGACATGGTGAGTCAGCTGGCATGACTGGAGCATGGCAGTGGATGTATAGAAGTTCTACAGGAAAGTCATGGAGGGAGGAGAAGAAGAGAGGCTGCTCTCTCTGTGAAAGAGTGGCTTGCATGCATGGAGCTCTGATACAGAGCAGGTGACAGGCCAGCTGAGGGCTTGTGGGTCAGGATCAGAGGAAAGGCCAGTAGGGATGACAGCATGGTTGGAGCATGCTACAGGCCACCAGATGAAGGTAAGGAACGAGGTAAAGGCTTCTCTGAACAGCTTGAGGAAGTCTCTGACTCAGAGCCTGGCACATATGGGAGAACTTCTGACATCTGCTGGGAAGGTAACGCAGCAATTCGAGCAGTCAGGAAGATTTCTGGGCAGCGTCAGGAACAACTTCTTCTCACCGGCTACCAGATCCACCAGCAAGGGCTGATGTGCAGCTGTATCTGCTGCTCACTAGCAGAGAAGGACTGGCTGGGGATGTGGTCACGAACGGCTGCCTTGGCTGTAGTGACCAAGCAACAGCTCCAGGTCCTGAGAGGAGTGAGGAAGGTAAGCAGCAGGGTACAGGCCCTGTGCTTTCAGAGAGCACATTTCCACTTAGTCGGGAAGATGGTAGGCAGGATCTCATGGGAGACAGCTCCAAAGAGCAAAGGAGCT
This sequence comes from Phoenicopterus ruber ruber, assembly GCA_009819775.1. Lineage (NCBI taxonomy): Eukaryota > Metazoa > Chordata > Aves > Phoenicopteriformes > Phoenicopteridae > Phoenicopterus > Phoenicopterus ruber. Next base: position 90,407,936 of record CM020215.1, on the reverse strand, counting down.
CAAGAGAGCTGTCAGGCCTTCAAGGAAGACTTTCTCCAATGAGACTTTCTCTCTCATGAGCACAGGCCATCCCCGTAGTCAGGAAAACAGGCAGGCAAATCAGAAGATCAGCTTGGCTAAGCAGGGAGCTCCTGACAGGGCTCCAGTGCAAAAATTGTTTGTACTAGATGTGGAGGCAGGGACAGGCTACAATGGAGGAATTTAGGAGCACTGCCCAGGCAGGTAAGGATGGTGTCAGGAAAGCCAAGGCTCAGCTATATTTAGACTTGCAAAGGACATCAAGGGCAACAACAAACAAGGGGAATAAACAAGAGGAGTTAGGAGCCCTGCACACGCCTGCAGGGCTATGATCTTATTGGCATCACAGAGACGTGGTGGGATGGCTCCTATGACTGGAGTGTTGGAATGGAAGGATACAGGCTCTTTAGGAAGGACAGGCAGAGGAGACGAGGAGGGGGTGTCACCCTCTATGTCAATAACCAACTGGAGTGAATGGAACTCCACCTGGGAATGGACGAGGAGCCGACCGAGAGCTTATGGGTCAGGATTAAAGGAAGGGCAGGGGCAGGCGACATTATAGTGGGGGTCTGCTACAGGCCACGCGACCAGGAAGACCAAGCAGATGAGGCCTTCTATAGACAGATAGGAGCAGCCTCATGTTCATAAGCCCTGGTCCTCATGGGGGACTTCAACCACCCCGATATCTGTTGGAGGGACAACACAGCAGGGCATATGCAATCCAGGAGGTTCCTGGAATGCGTTGATGATAACTTCCTTCTCCAAGTGACAGAGGAGCCAACGAGGAGAGGTGCTATGCTGGACCTTGTTCTCACCAACAAGGAGGGGCTGGTGGGGAACGTGCAGCTCAAGGGCAGCCTTGGCTGCAGTGACCATGAAATGGTGGAATTCAAGATCCTTAGGGCAGCAAGGAGGGCGCACAGCAAGCTCTCTACCTTGGACTTCAGGAGAGCAGACTTTGGCCTCTTCAGGGATCCGCTTGGTAGAGTACCATGGGATAAAGCCCTGGAGGGAAGAAGGGCCCAAGAAAGCTGGTTAATATTCAAAGATCACCTCCTCCAAGGTCAGGAGTGATGCATCCCAACAAAGAGGAAGTCAGGCAAAAATGCCAGGAGGCCTGCATGGATGAACAAGGAGCTCCTGGACAAACTCAAGCACAAAGGAGGCCTACAGAGGGTGGAAGCAAGGACAGGTAGCCTGGGAGGAATACAGAGAAATTGTCTGAGCAGCCAGGGAGCAGGTTAGGAAAGCTAAAGCCCTGATAGAATTAAATCTGGCCAGGGATGTCAAGGGCAACAAGAAAAGCTTCTATAGGTACATCGGTGACAAAGGAAGATTAGGGAAAATGTGGGCCCTCTCCAGAAGGAAACGTGAGATCTGGCTACCTGGGATATGGAGTGTTGGTGGAGAACGGAAGAGCAACTGATGTCATCTACCTGGACTTGTGCAAGGCATCCGACACTGTCCCGCACAACATCCTTGTCTCTAAACTGGAGAGACATGGATTTGACAGATGGACCACTTGATGGATAAGGAATTGGCTGGATGGTCGCACTCAAAGAGCTGCAGTCAAAAGCTTGATGTCCAGTTGGAGACCGGTGACGAGTGGCGTTCCTCAGGGTTTGGTATTGGGACCAGCACTGTTTAACATCTTTGTTGGTGACACGGACAGTGGGATTGAGCGCACCCTCAGCAAGTTTGCCGATGACACCAAGCTGTGTGGTGCGGTCGACATGCTGGAGGGAAGGGATGCCATCCAGAGGGACCTGGACAGACTTGAGAGGCGGGCCCGTGCAAACCTCATGAAGTTCAACAAGGCCAAGTGCAGGGTCCTGCACATGGGTTGGGGCAATCCCAAGCACAAATACAGGCTGGGCGGAGAATGGATTGAGAGCAGCCCTGAAAAAAAGGACTGGGGGGTGTTGGTTGATGAGAAGCTCAACATGACCCAGCAATGTGCACTCGCAGCCCAGAAAGCCAACCCGGGCTGCATCAAAAGAAGCGTGACCAGCAGGTCAAGGGAGGTGATTCTGCCCCTCTACTCTGCTCTGGTGAGACCCCACCTGGAGTACTGCATTCAGCTCTGGGGGCCCCAACACAAGAAGGACATGGACCTGTTGGAGTGAGTCCAGAGGAGGGCCACAAAGATGATGAGAGGGCTGGAGCACCTCTTCTATGAGGACAGGCTGCGAGAGTTGGGCTTGTTCAGCCTGGAGAAGAGAAGGCTCCAGGGAGACCTTCTAGCAGCCTTCCAGTCCCTAAAGGGAGCCTACAAGGAAGGTGGAGAGGGACTTTTGACAAGGGCATGTAGCGATAGGGCAAGGGGTAATGGCTTTAAACTGAAAGCGGGCAGATTTAGATGAGATCTAAGGAAGAAATTCTTCACTCTGAGGGTGGTAAGGCACTGGAACAGGTTGTCCAGAGTTTCCATCCCTGCAAGTGTTCAAGGCCAGGTTGGATGGGGCTTTGAGCAACTTGGTCTAGTGGAAGGTGTCCCTGCCCATGGCAGGGGGGTTGGAACTAGATGATCTTTAAGATCCCTTCCAACTCAGCCATTCTATGATTCTACAAAAAGCTGCATCTGCTGCTACGTTAACTGTAAAGGAATGAAGTTGAAAAATATGGGTCCATTCTTAAATTGGGGAGGTTATGTAACTTAAGGATATCAGACAGAGAAGGCTTGGTTACTTGATGTGTTCCTTGCCTCAGTGTTCATTCACAAGGTCTCACGGGCTCTGTGCTTAGTCTAAGGGCTCAAGAAAAACTACCAGAAATCAGGGATTACTTGAAAAACCTTGATTCACACCCGTCCATGGGACTTGATCAAATGTATTCAAGGGTGTTATGACAGCTGGCTGATGTCACTGCGAGTGCTATCACCTTTAATAGTCATGGACACTGGGGAAGTCCCTGACAACTAGAAAAAGGAAAAACATGCACTCATTTTTAATAAGTGCCAAAAGGTCAACCTGGGGATCTACAGGCTGGTCAGCACATACCAAGCTCAAAATCAACTGAAATGGCTTTCAGCTTTCACTAACAACCAGCATGCAGAAGTCATGAAACATGCTCCATAGCTTGATGTTTTGAAAACATTAATACATGTTATTCCTTTCTCTTTGATTCTTTTTGAGCTTCAGTGTACTTATGACCTCAGTTTTTAAGGTTTTTTTCCAGTCACAAGCAACCTAAAAACATACTATTATTCTTTAGAAATGGGTAGGTTGACATTTTCTTAGGATAATGCGAAGCAGAAGCTAAGACATAAAAAAGAACTGTACAAGTGCAAAAAATATCAAAAGTTCAAGAAAAATAGCAGCAGCTTTGTCCCAACGCAATAACAAATTGAAGATCATCAGTTTGCCAGTCTTCGGCCAACTCCGGGAGACAGCTGTCTTGAAGAATATTTGTCTGGAGCACTGAGTTCCTGCTGGAGAACCAAGACCAGCAAATGCAAACTTCCATCCATCTGGAACTGCTAAAGGATGACCTGTCTTTCTTCTGACTGTAAAAGGGTACTGATCCAAAATTGCATAGAAAGCTGATTAGTTTTTGATTTAGCCACATTCATGCAAATGGATATGAGGTTGTTAAACTCTAAATACCAATTATAAAAAAGGCCTTAGCTCTTACATTTTGTGTTAGTAGAGCACTGTTTGTTAAAATCGGATACAAAACAATACAAAAGATTTTATCCACGATTTGGCCTATATTCAGTGCATGCAGTGACACCAGAAAAGGAGGCTGTCCCTTCTGAGCAAAGAAAAACAGTCACTGGAAACAGCTCAGCTAGTCTTCAAAGAACTTCTTTATGGATGACTTCAGTGCTGGTGGAAAACCTCCTAAAGAAAAGACAGCAGCTCGTTCACCCTTGAATGCTTTTCTTCTGTTGTTGTTCGGTCCACAAAGCAATTCTTTGCTTATGATTTAACATCTGAAGCAAAAGAAAAAGAAAAGCACACAGGTAAATTATTATGCCTTCTCTTCTAGAAATTGAACTGGTTATACAAGAACACTGCAGGTTTTAAATACTACTAAAGTGTGAAGATGAATTAAGACATTGTCACGTGACCCAAAACAATCCAATTACAGCAGCTACCCGACCCATGGTATCCGATAGCCACTAGCCATTTTACCCACATTATCTGTTTATGGTTAGACATGTTCCTCTGCAACTGGAGCAGGTTAAGAACATTTAGCACTTACTGCCAGCCACCTGCTAAGCAGCCGGTACCTGCGAGGCTGTTCTGACTCCATGACTTTGGATCACGTAACTAGGCACTTAAGATACCACTTTTATGCAAAGGCTCAGGTCTATAATCTTAGTATCAGCTGTGCACCACACAGGCATGTGATGCTGCTGCTATTTCTTCCACACAGTAATGCCAGGTGCTTTTGGAGTTTTCTCTTTTGAGGATTGCAAATAGACCTCTTATTTGACAAGCAAGAAAACTGAAGGCAAAGGGAAGTTACAGTGCAGGAAGTTAGAATCCAGCAAGTTCAAGACCATGTGCCCAACCTAACTCACGGCATGCAACGTGCATCAACCTCTAACCAGGCTGATTTCCAATAAAGCATACACAAGGCCCACTTACACTGGTGTTTCCATTTTGGTGCACACAGAGCAACAGTATAAGTGGAACCAACTGGATGTGGCAAGGCACTGTCTCATTCAGTCCTTGCTCCTATTTTGATAGCACTACCCCTCCCTTCCGCTAGTCTCTAAATCAGCATCACTCCAACATAGGTGATGCCAGATAAGATGCCAGGAGACAGTCTAGGAGAGCAGCATATGGTGACATGTGGCACTCATCTCTGTTGACAGTGAGAAAAAGAAAGATGTCCCTAGTCTGGTTCTCACAAGGTTCCTGGATAGGCCTGAAGTATTTTTATGATTTGTATCCGTAAAACCCAAGCAGGTTTACTGCTTTACCTATGACTGACTTATGCCGGCTTGATGACAAGACTAAAGAATGTGATCAAGAAGCCAGTCTGGAGGGGGCTGCTCTTTGCGTGTGTCTACGCAGTGAGAGGGCCTGAATATGAAATTAGTGTTCTCCTCTCATTTTATAGCTATGTTGATAAGCATCAGGTTTCACACTCCCCACAGAACATGCAAAATGTTCTGTCCCCACAGCACTCACAAATAGCACCAAAGAAAGCACAGCTACGTCTGATGTCTTGACATGATGTAACAACATAACTATTTCAGATGCTAAGCCTTTAAGCATGACGTAGGAGCACAGTTTAACCAAGTAAGTAGCCCTTGCAAAGCAGCACGTCACGTAGGTCATGCATAATACACTGACTTACTTTATTTGGTCTCCGGTATTACTCCTTGGCAACTAACAGGATCTGACTCAGTTATTACAAGATACCACAGCTTCCTCTCCAGCTATACAGCCCTGTTTCAAGTCTGTTTCCTTGTTTCATGACTGTTTCATTGGCAGTTTCTTCTGCATCACAGAGTTGGGTTTCTTATACTCAGTCCTAACTACCTCCCACCCTTCAACTCATCCAAGTTTTCCCCACTTTTCAACTTTGTCTTCAGCAAATATCTGAATGTGATTGCTTGGCTGGTAATTCGAAGGAAGAATCAAGCCTGGCAGAACAGAAAACTGCAGCAGTAAGGTGCCACTAGCTTCCACATTCTGTGCATTTTGAGAATCTTTAAATCTTTAGAGATCAGTTGGGCAAACTGGACACCCAAAAATCCATGGGCCCTGGTGGGATGCACCTGCGTGTGCTGAGGGAGCTGGCAGAGGTCATTGCCAAGCCATTCTCCATCATCTTTGAAAAATCATGGAGAACGGGAGAGGTACCTGAGGACTGGAGGAAAGCCAGTGTCACCCCAGTCTTCAAGAAAGGCAAGAAGGAGGACTCGGGAAATTACAGGCCAGTCAGCCTCACCTCCATCCCTGGAAAGATGATGGAGCAACTCATTCTGGAGGCCATCTCCAAGCATGTAGAAGAAAAGAAGGTGATCAGGAGTAGTCAACATGGATTGACCAAGGGGAAGTCATGCTTGACCAATCTGATAGCCTTCTATGATGGCATGACTGGCTGGGTGCATGAGGGGAGAGCGGTGGATGTTGTCTGTATTTTTTTTTTCCAAACCCCCCTGATCTCCAGCACACACCTCCTTCAAGCCTGTATGCTCTGCTGGGTTATTTCCCCTCTCTCCTCCATACCCGACTCCACACTGTCCTCATGCTCCCTTCCAGACCCTGCAAAGGCCAAGCACAGACAGCACTCAGCACCCATGCTGCCACCCATAACTTCACATCAAGAAGCGTTAGGCAAAAGTCACAATGAACAAAGACCGCTCCGTAGCACAGGCACTTACCTCCCTCACTTGTGCCATGGTCATCCGCACACTTGGGCAGCAAGCTGCTGTTCTCCTCTGACATGTCTGAAGAGAGATCAGAAGACAACTACAGTCCCCTGCCTCGCTCAGCTTAAAGGTACTGGCCATTGCATAAGAGTGAGTTACTAGCTACAACTCAACACGTTGCCATCAGCTAACACCACAAAGCTAACACCCTTCCCCCAGGACAGCTCCCCACCACGGAACAGGCACTCGCCTCCCTCATCATGGTCATCTGCACATATGGACATCGGGGGGCTGTTCTGCTTGGTAGAAAGCTCTGAAAAGAGATCACAGGACAGCTACATCCCACTGCTTAACTTCACAGTGGTATCAGTCATTAGAGATGAGTCACCAGCTACAATTCATAAGAACTCTAATAATCATTCAGGTCTGCTCAGAGAGGGAATCCAGGAGGTCTATAACCCAACTCCCTCCTGAATGAAAGGTCAACCTTGATTTCCAGACAGGTTGCGCAGGAATTTCTCCAGTCAGGTCTTCAAAACCTCCAAAGGTAGAAACTCCATGACGACTCCATGCAGCCTGTCCTAGTGATTAGTCGTGCTTAGAAGGCAGAAATCCTTTTCTTATATCCACACAGAACCTCCCCTGCTTCAATTCAGGACCATCACCTTGATATCCTGCTATACACCTCAGCAAACAGCCTGGCTTGGTGGTCTTATCAATATCCTCAGAGGTATTGGCAGCTGCTGTTATGTACCCCAAAAGCCTGCTCTTCTCTGGGCTTGAACAGGCCCAGTTTCTTCAGCGTTTCCGCAGATGAATTGTGCTCCAGCCCCTGATCCCATTGGTGGCACTCTGCTGAACTTGCTCAAATTCATCAGCACTTTTCCAGCACTGGGTGGGTGGGCCACAAACTCGATGTAATACTCTACATGGCATCTAACAAGTGCCAAGTAATGGAAAATAACCACTTCCTTCAATGTACTGGCTTAAGCACTCCTCAAAACAGCCTAGGATGCTATCAGCTGCCTTTGCTGCCAGGATGCGCTGTTGACTCACAGTGTACTGTTGGTCCATCCAGGTGCAGGACCCTGCATTGCCCCTGCAGAATTTCATGAGGTTCACGCTGGCCTCTTCTCCTCCACCTCCCTCTGAACAACAATCCTGCCCTCATACTGATGGACTGCACTCCACGTTTTGCTGTCGTCTATAAACTCAATGACACTGTTTTCTCTCCCTTGCCCAGGTCACCAAAAACATAGACCTCTGCAGTGCTCCACTTGCCACCAGCATCCATGTGGAGTACAACCCACTAACCACTACCTGCACGCCTGACAATCTAGCAAGTTTTCTACCCACATAGACAGACATTCATCCAGACTAGGACATCTCAACTTAGGACTCCAATGATGCTGTGGGACATTGCATAAAAAGCCTTGCTAAAGTCAAGGTATATGACACCCGTTGTTCTCCCCTCATCCACAGATCTAGTCATTTCATCAAAAAAAGGTTGTCAAGTTGGTCAACTCTGATTTACGCTGCGTAAAACCATCCTGCTTACTTCCAGTCATCATCCTTCTCCTGTGACCAGAAGCATGTTCAGTTTGCAGTCCACCTCACTCTCTGCTCATCTAGTCTATACTTCATCAGCATCAGATACCACTAAATCAATCCCCTCTTCAGCAACAGGTCCACATTTTCCTCCTTTGTTCTTCTACAGATAACCTAGCAGCAGAAGCTGCTCTCATTGTCATGGTCATCCCATAGTGGTTTCATGCCACCCTGAGCCTTGGCTTTCCTGACACCATCCTCACCTGCCTGGGCAGTGCTCCTAAATTCCTCCATTGTAGCCTGTCCCCGCCTCCACATCTAGTACAAGCAATTTTTGCACTGGAGCCCTGTCAGGAGCTCCCTGCTTAGCCAAGCTGATCTTCTGATTCACCTGCCTGTTTTCCCGACTATGGGGATGGCCTGTGCTCATGCTTGGAGAAACTCCTCCTTGAAGGCCTGACAGCTCTCTTGAGCTCCTTTGCTCTTTGGAGCCGTCTCCCATGACATCCTGCCTACCATCTTCCCGAAAAAGTGGAAATGTGCTCTCTGAAAGCACAGGGCCTGTGCTCTGCTGCTTACCTTCCTCACTCCTCTCAGGACCTGGAGCTGTTGCTTGGTCACTACAGCCAAGGCAGCCGTTCGTGACCACATCCCCAGCCAGTCCTTCTCTGTTAGTGAGCAGCAGATACAGCTGCACATCAGCCCTTGCTGGTGGATCTGGTAGCCGGTGAGAAGAAGTTGTTCCTGACGCTGCCCAGAAATCTTCCTGACTGCTCGAATTGCTGCGTTACCTTCCCAGCAGATGTCAGCGAGATTAAAGACAGACACACATGGAGTACTGTCTTCCACCAGAGACAATGACGGACAGCCTGACTCCATTTCACAGAGGAGCAATCTCTCCAAGCCCAGACAGAAGCTGGCAAAGCTTCCCCTTGGTCACATCAACTTTTGCTCCTCACTTCAGTGGTTCATGTGCACATACTGGGGCACTGGAGGCCCCCTTGCAGGGATCTCCCAACAGGAAACATTAACCAGAAGACCAGAAGCCAGCACTTCAGCAGGGACTGCCACTTGACCAGCATTCTCATCTTCGTCTCACTGGGATATATTTGGTTTTGCCAAACCCCACTGATCTCCAGCACACACCTCCTTCAAGCCTGTATGCTCTGCTGGGGTTATTTCCAAGGGTGGTAAAAACGCAAGACTCACTCTGCCTTAGCGGAACATAAACCAGCTGCTCTTAACTCCAGCCTGAAAGCTGAGTAACTCTGTTCCTCAAACTCCCGCACAGAGGACAGGTATTCAGCATCCATGGCACAATCCCCACCACCACCACCATCGAGAAGCATTACACAGAAGTCGCTCTGAGCCTTCAGCTCTAAGGGATCCTGGCCAATTTGCCCACTGGGTCAATTAGCACTGACTGCTCCACAGAACAGGCACTTACCTTCCTGATTTGCATCATTGTTAACTGTCTGCTCGTCTTTCGGGGCACTGTCCTCTTTGTCCAAAGCTTTGTCTGAAAAGAGATTAGAGAAGAGCCACAGTCCCTCAGGAGCACACTCCATTGCTTCTTCTCCACGCCAGCATAGGTCATTGCTCTGTGCTGTCCAGAGCTCAGCAGCACACTACTAGCAGATACCAGCATCAGATATCAGCATCAGATACCACTAAATAAATCCCCTCTTCAGCAACAGGTCCACATTTTCCTCCTTTATTCTTCTACAGATAACCTAGCAGCAGAAGCTGCTCTCATTGCCATGGTCATCCCATAGTGGTTTCAAGCCACCCTGAGCCTACCAGCAGAAGCCCTATTTAGAATTGCTTTGTACACACATTTCAGAGAACATCATAGCCTTGCCTACTGTTTCCCCTCTGTACAGCAGGGATTTCATGCTACCTAGGTGCTGCAGGGTGTACTGCACAAAGGTGCGCTGATTGCCCAACGGTGCGCTGACTGCCCTTGCTGGTATAAACATAAAGTATTTTATTTTGTGCCTCTAGTGTCTGATCAGATAACCTTTGTCTATGAACCTGATTCTCTGGTGCCCTTCATTCTTCCATAAGACAGGCATAAATGATGCTTGACCAATCTGATAGCCTTCTATGATGGCATCACTGGCTGGGTGGATGAGGGGAGAGCGGTGGATGTTGTCTACCTGGACTTCAGCAAGGCTTTTGACACTGTCTCCCACAACATCCTCATAGGTAAGCTCAGGAAGTGTGGGCTAGACGAGTGGACAGTGAGGCGGATTGAGAACTGGCTGAATGGCAGAGCTCAGAGGGTGGTGGTCAGCGGCGCAGAGTCTAGGTGGAGGCCTGTGGATCATGGTGTTCCCCAGGGGACGGTACTGGGGCCAGTCTTGTTCAATTTATTCATCAATGACCTGGATGAAGGGACAGAGTGCACCCTCAGCAAGTTTGCCAACAATACAAAACTGGGAGGACTGGCTGACACACCAGAAGGCTGCGCTGCCATTCAGCGAGACCTGGACAGGATGGAGCATTGGGCAGAGAGGAACCTCAGGAGGTTCTACACGGGCAAGTGCAGAGTCCTGCACCTGGGGAGGAACAACCCCATGCACCGGTACAGGTTGGGGGTTGACCTCCTGGAAAGCAGCTCTGCGGAGAAGGACCTGGGAGTCCTGGTAGACAACAAATTCGCCATGAGCCAGCAATGTGCCCTTGCGGCCAGGAAGGCCAACAGCATCCTGGGGTGCATTAAGAAGAGTGTGGCCAGCAGGTCGAGGGATGTTATCCTCCCTCTCTACTCTGCCCTAGTGAGGCCCCATCTGGAGTCCTGCGTCCAGTTCTGGGCTCCCCAGTTCAAGAAAGACAAGGAACTGCTGGAGAGAGTCCAGCGGAGGGCTACGAAGATGATGAGGGGACTAGAGCATCTCTCCTATGGGGAAAGGCTGAGGGAGCTGGGGCTGTTCAGCCTGAGGAAGAGAAGACTGAGAGGGGACCTTATCAACGCTTATAAATATTCGAAGGGCGGGTGTCAAGAGGATGGGGCCAGACTGTTCTCAGTGGAGCCCAGGGACAGGACAAGGGGCAATGGGCACAAACTGGAACAGAGGAAGTTCCGCCTGAACATGAGGAAAAACTTCTGCACTGTGAGGGTGACAGAGCACGGGACCAGGCTGCCCAGGGAGGGTGTGGAGTCTCCTTCTCTGGAGATACACAAAACCCACCTGGACGCAGTCCTGTGCAGCCTGCTCTAGGTGACCCTGCTCTGGCAGGGGGGTTGGACTAGATGATCTCCAAGAGGTCCCTTCCAACCCCTACCCTTCTGTGATTCTGTGAAATAGATTATCTGCATCAGTGATCTCCAAAGTGGGATGTGTGCAAGGCAATCCATTGTGGTGTGGGAAGAAAATATTTTTGCACCATTAATAACATTAAAAAACTAAAATACTGTTTACTTCATCCTTATCTCATCCTGTTTTAATTTCTATTTCTGTGCATGTTTTATAATATATATAATACTTCAGTACAGTAGCACATGTATATCATTTATAAATAAATATACATAAATTGGGTGTGTATGTTCAAATTATTTTACTGATGGGGTGCATCATCAAAGAAGTTTGGAGACCACTGATCTACAACACAAAAAGCAGAAACCAGTATGAAACACCCATAGTTACACCATTTAACTAAGGGCTATATGACAGACAAAATAACATTTTTCCTTTTCTTTTCAGGAAAGGAAACTTGTTTTCAGTCAATCTGCAAACTTGATTTCTTACCAAACAAAAATGCTTTGATACACACTGGCTTACAGTACACATTTTCTAAAAGCCTTTTAAATTTTCTTTTTAAACATTTAAGTCAGATAAAAAATTTCAAAACAAGAAGTTTCTGGTGACTCAATTAATAAATTTGGAAACAAGACCTTTCATAGAATCACAGAATATCTCAAGTTGGAAGAGACCCATAAGGATCATTGAGTCCAACTCCCTGCTCCTCGCAGGACTACCTAAAACTAAACCATATGACTAAGAGTGTCGTCCAGACACTCCTTGAACTCTGACAGGCTTGGTGCCATGACCACTTCCTTGGGGACCCTGTTCCAGTGAGTGACCACCCTCTCAGTGAAGAACCTTTTCCTAATGTCCGGTTTGAACTTCCCCTGACGCAGCTTCATTCCATTTCCTTGTGTCCTATCGCTGGTCACCAGAAAGAGGAGATCAGCGCCTCCCCCTCCGCTGCCCCCCTTGAGGAAGTTGTAGACTGCCATGAGGTCACCCCTTTCATTTCACAAATAGCAAAACAATTGTTTCCATCCACTCCTTTCTTCCCTCACTCAGTTTATTTACTATAGCTGACCTAATTTGACATCCCTCCAAAACTTCATTTCTTCACAGATGTTTTATTTGTCAAATACTTTTTAACTAGCTATGTTCTATGTAGAACAGCCAGCCCTATCAAAGGCTTCAGCTCTGAGAAACCAGCTCATGCTCCCTACCCCAGGCTCGTTCCCAGTTAAACTATGGCTGTTCTACAGCATGCTCAAAGTGCAGCAAAGCTTTATGGTGTGAGAAAGCAACAGCTTCATGCAACACTTATTTCACACGCGCACCTCAGCCTGTCCTGCTATCACTGCAACAGCACTCCTCCCTACCCCGTTGCCCGTCTCCCGCCCTTCCTTCTCCCTTCGAATCCACTGCTGACCAGCATCCCATCCCCTCCAGTATGTCAGCCCAGTGCTTACCAAGGCTCTTTATGATCATAGAATCATAGAATCATAGAATTGTTCTGGTTGGAAGAGACCTCCAAGATCATCGGGTCCAACCATTAACCTATCACTACCAAGTCCCCCACTAAATCATATCCCTTAGGGCCTCATCTAAACGCCTTTTGAATACCCCCAGAGATGGGGACTCCACCACCTCCCTGGGCAGCCTGTTCCAATGCCTGACAACCCTTTCGGTAAAGAAGTTTTTACGAATGTCATATTTAACCTATTAGTCCAGCAGAAGACCACTCAGATTTTTCTGCTGGGTCAGTTTCCTGCTACACGAGGTAGGTAAACTGGCTCACAGAGGGGCGCAATGAACATCAGAGGTGGTCGAAAGACCACGACCTCCACTTTTAGTGACAGTAAGTGGCCAGATCGGCTCAAGCCATCCTACAAATTATAGTCTATGTGGAATAATTTTCACCCATCCACGGGGAAGACAGAGCTCCCTAGAGTCAGAGTAAAGCATGCTTGAACTACGGTAAGTTACAGCGAGTCTCTCAAACACAGTTAAGTTGATTGCCCTCATTAGATGGATTCAAAGTTCAGCAACGATCCTCAGTATCATCTTAATCTTTGATTTGCAGACGCACCAGCAATGAGAAAGTTTTATTACATATTTACCTACAGTTTTGCTTCTGAAAAATCTTACACAACTCCAGCAAAATTCTTACTAAGCTGGTCATGCACTTCAACTATATCCCTCAGGAACCGAGAAATTCATGATTATTGATGGCAGCTGATTTCACTTCTCCATGCTGCCATCGAATCTGCTAGGTTGGGGAAATTCTACCTCCACCACCTGGCTGTCACAAAGACCAAAGACTTTGAGATATAGTATTATGCTACCGCTTCAACTATTCTGCCTGGAACCTTCCTGTTTTAGAGATAGGAACTTTGGATTTTCTACACATAAGTGTTCAGCGGGATTTTCTGCAATGCTACCAGGTGCTTTGGAAACCAAACTTAAGAGTGTAGAAATTGTTCTCTTGGCGAGGGCTTGACCTTTTTGTGTTCTTTGCCAGATTTAGATGTCTCGATAAGACTTTTCACTATAAACTAAAAGTTTGGAGCTGAGATCATTGACCTACGATCTTTAATACTTCTTGGGAATCACAGTGTGAAACTAATTAGTAATGAGAGTGAACTCAGTTAGCATTCCATAGGCTTTCTCTACACTAGAAAAATTCTACAGAAACAGTATTCTGGTCTGAATGGATGATAGACCAATGTAAGCCCTTGCCTGTGCAGTTTATTAAAGGATAGCCCTTATATCCTTCTCGTATCAGATTTGGGATAGGACTAATCCGAGTTTTTATATTCTCCACGTTGATGTCCTCCAAGAAGCAGCTATGCAACCTCACAGATGCTCTGGTCTGTACACGTACCATAGAAAACAGATTGAGAGGGCAAAACATCTTTGGACATAGGTAAACGGAGGCCTGTTATGCCCCCAAAGCAAATGCAGCATACAGAACTGATGACTGAGTAAAGGTTCTAACCACTTCATGGAATATGAAACAATTGTTGACAAACATTGCGTCTTTGCAGCCTGAATGTCACTAATATCCATAAGATGTAGTGTTGATCAACTATCGTCCCGTGCAGAGTAATAATCAGTTTTCTCATTCCCTGTGTCAGTCCTCAGGCCCATTAGCTAACACCAGAAAGCTAACACCTTTCCCCCAAGACAGCTCCCCACCACAGAACAGGCCCACTGGTGTTATTTAGAAGAGCTTTCCCACCACATCCACGTAGGTACAAAAAACAACAAAAAACCACAAGAAAAACACAAATTAAGTAAACTGCATTCTTTGTGACCAAAGAAAACACAGCTGCACACCTAAGCAATAAAAAAACCCGTCAGTGTTACACAACAGCTCTGTACTTTGATATGATGTTCAACAGCATTCATACTTAACAAGGTAGAATTGCAGTTCAGGAATCTACTGACACAAAAACATACCGCCTTAGTGACACCTCGGCCACTATAAGCCTTCATCACTTGTTAAGGCATGGAATGAAGTAAAAGTGCAAGCATGAGCAAGAGGTGGGTTATTAATGAATGTTAGTAACATTTAATCCTACACTTTTAAACTGGCTAAATTGGCCAGTGTCCAAAATACTTCCATCAGAAACATATCACACACGCACCCCTTCCCTCCTAATAATGCTCACTCTGTTTTCTACTTGAGCAAAATGGGGTCAGGGTCATACATAGCCTGGCCCAATACTGCCACTCCAGCCTCTGTGACAGTCTGTGTACTCTCCCAAGACACGGGGAGCTTCACCCTCACATACCTTCTTTACCGCAGCTGGGAGAGTTGCTCAGCTGCTCCTGATTTCCACATTCTGCATCCTGGGCCACTGCTGCAAGGACCACAGGCAGTACTCGGACAATCCTGGAGCTCAAAACACTCCCCTTCCCCAGCCCAGGTAGATCAAGAGTAATCTGAGAGCTGGGCCATTTGTTTGGCATCAATAATAGCCCTGACCAACATCCCCCACCCCTATGGGGCCATCATACAACACCTCCCCTCTCTCCTCCATACCCGACTCCACACTGTCCTCATGCTCCCTTCCAGACCCTGCAAAGGCCAAGCACAGACAGCACTCAGCACCCATGCTGCCACCCATAACTTCACATCAAGAAGCGTTAGGCAAAAGTCACAATGAACAAAGACCGCTCCGTAGCACAGGCACTTACCTCCCTCACTTGTGCCATGGTCATCCGCACACTTGGGCAGCAAGCTGCTGTTCTCCTCTGACATGTCTGAAGAGAGATCAGAAGACAACTACAGTCCCCTGCCTCGCTCAGCTTAAAGGTACTGGCCATTGCATAAGAGTGAGTTACTAGCTACAACTCAACACGTTGCCATCAGCTAACACCACAAAGCTAACACCCTTCCCCCAGGACAGCTCCCCACCACGGAACAGGCACTCGCCTCCCTCATCATGGTCATCTGCACATATGGACATCGGGGGGCTGTTCTGCTTGGTAGAAAGCTCTGAAAAGAGATCACAGGACAGCTACATCCCACTGCTTAACTTCACAGTGGTATCAGTCATTAGAGATGAGTCACCAGCTACAATTCATAAGAACTCTAATAATCATTCAGGTCTGCTCAGAGAGGGAATCCAGGAGGTCTATAACCCAACTCCCTCCTGAATGAAAGGTCAACCTTGATTTCCAGACAGGTTGCGCAGGAATTTCTCCAGTCAGGTCTTCAAAACCTCCAAAGGTAGAAACTCCATGACGACTCCATGCAGCCTGTCCTAGTGATTAGTCGTGCTTAGAAGGCAGAAATCCTTTTCTTATATCCACACAGAACCTCCCCTGCTTCAATTCAGGACCATCACCTTGATATCCTGCTATACACCTCAGCAAACAGCCTGGCTTGGTGGTCTTATCAATATCCTCAGAGGTATTGGCAGCTGCTGTTATGTACCCCAAAAGCCTGCTCTTCTCTGGGCTTGAACAGGCCCAGTTTCTTCAGCATTTCCGCAGATGAATTGTGCTCCAGCCCCTGATCCCATTGGTGGCACTCTGCTGAACTTGCTCAAATTCATCAGCACTTTTCCAGCACTGGGTGGGTGGGCCACAAACTCGATGTAATACTCTACATGGCATCTAACAAGTGCCAAGTAATGGAAAATAACCACTTCCTTCAATGTACTGGCTTAAGCACTCCTCAAAACAGCCTAGGATGCTATCAGCTGCCTTTGCTGCCAGGATGCGCTGTTGACTCACAGTGTACTGTTGGTCCATCCAGGTGCAGGACCCTGCATTGCCCCTGCAGAATTTCATGAGGTTCACGCTGGCCTCTTCTCCTCCACCTCCCTCTGAACAACAATCCTGCCCTCATACTGATGGACTGCACTCCACATTTTGCTGTCGTCTATAAACTCAATGACACTGTTTTCTCTCCCTTGCCCAGGTCACCAAAAACATAGACCTCTGCAGTGCTCCACTTGCCACCAGCATCCATGTGGAGTACAACCCACTAACCACTACCTGCACGCCTGACAATCTAGCAAGTTTTCTACCCACATAGACAGACATTCATCCAGACTAGGACATCTCAACTTAGGACTCCAATGATGCTGTGGGACATTGCATAAAAAGCCTTGCTAAAGTCAAGGTATATGACACCCGTTGTTCTCCCCTCATCCACAGATCTAGTCATTTCATCAAAAAAAGGTTGTCAAGTTGGTCAACTCTGATTTACGCTGCGTAAAACCATCCTGCTTACTTCCAGTCATCATCCTTCTCCTGTGACCAGAAGCATGTTCAGTTTGCAGTCCACCTCACTCTCTGCTCATCTAGTCTATACTTCATCAGCATCAGATACCACTAAATCAATCCCCTCTTCAGCAACAGGTCCACATTTTCCTCCTTTGTTCTTCTACAGATAACCTAGCAGCAGAAGCTGCTCTCATTGTCATGGTCATCCCATAGTGGTTTCATGCCACCCTGAGCCTTGGCTTTCCTGACACCATCCTCACCTGCCTGGGCAGTGCTCCTAAATTCCTCCATTGTAGCCTGTCCCCGCCTCCACATCTAGTACAAGCAATTTTTGCACTGGAGCCCTGTCAGGAGCTCCCTGCTTAGCCAAGCTGATCTTCTGATTCACCTGCCTGTTTTCCCGACTATGGGGATGGCCTGTGCTCATGCTTGGAGAAACTCCTCCTTGAAGGCCTGACAGCTCTCTTGAGCTCCTTTGCTCTTTGGAGCCGTCTCCCATGACATCCTGCCTACCATCTTCCCGAAAAAGTGGAAATGTGCTCTCTGAAAGCACAGGGCCTGTGCTCTGCTGCTTACCTTCCTCACTCCTCTCAGGACCTGGAGCTGTTGCTTGGTCACTACAGCCAAGGCAGCCGTTCGTGACCACATCCCCAGCCAGTCCTTCTCTGTTAGTGAGCAGCAGATACAGCTGCACATCAGCCCTTGCTGGTGGATCTGGTAGCCGGTGAGAAGAAGTTGTTCCTGACGCTGCCAGAAATCTTCCTGACTGCTTGAATTGCTGCGTTACCTTCCCAGCAGATGTCAGCGAGATTAAAGACAGACACACATGGAGTACTGTCTTCCACCAGAGACAATGACGGACAGCCTGACTCCATTTCACAGAGGAGCAATCTCTCCAAGCCCAGACAGAAGCTGGCAAAGCTTCCCCTTGGTCACATCAACTTTTGCTCCTCACTTCAGTGGTTCATGTGCACATACTGGGGCACTGGAGGCCCCCTTGCAGGGATCTCCCAACAGGAAACATTAACCAGAAGACCAGAAGCCAGCACTTCAGCAGGGACTGCCACTTGACCAGCATTCTCATCTTCGTCTCACTGGGATATATTTGGTTTTGCCAAACCCCACTGATCTCCAGCACACACCTCCTTCAAGCCTGTATGCTCTGCTGGGGTTATTTCCAAGGGTGGTAAAAACGCAAGACTCACTCTGCCTTAGCGGAACATAAACCAGCTGCTCTTAACTCCAGCCTGAAAGCTGAGTAACTCTGTTCCTCAAACTCCCGCACAGAGGACAGGTATTCAGCATCCATGGCACAATCCCCACCACCACCACCATCGAGAAGCATTACACAGAAGTCGCTCTGAGCCTTCAGCTCTAAGGGATCCTGGCCAATTTGCCCACTGGGTCAATTAGCACTGACTGCTCCACAGAACAGGCACTTACCTTCCTGATTTACATCATTGTTAACTGTCTGCTCGTCTTTCGGGGCACTGTCCTCTTTGTCCAAAGCTTTGTCTGAAAAGAGATTAGAGAAGAGCCACAGTCCCTCAGGAGCACACTCCATTGCTTCTTCCCCACGCCAGCATAGGCCATTGCTCTGTGCTGTCCAGAGCTCAGCAGCACACCTTCTCCTCTGCAGTTGTTACGTACTGCTGTCCTACCAGCAGAAGCCCTATTTAGAATTGCTTTGTACACACATTTCAGAGAACATCATAGCCTTGCCTACTGTTTCCCCTCTGTACAGCAGGGATTTCATGCTACCTAGGTGCTGCAGGGTGTACTGCACAAAGGTGCACTGATTGCCCAATGGTGCGCTGACTGCCCTTGCTGGTATAAACATAAGTATTTTATTTTGTGCCTCTAGTGTCTGATCAGATAACCTTTGTCTATGAACCTGATTCTCTGGTGCCCTTCATTCTTCCATAAGACAGGCATAAATGATGCTTGACCAATCTGATAGCCTTCTACGATGGCATCACTGGCTGGGTGGATGAGGGGAGAGCGGTGGATGTTGTCTACCTGGACTTCAGCAAGGCTTTTGACACTGTCTCCCACAACATCCTCATAGGTAAGCTCAGGAAGTGTGGGCTAGACGAGTGGACAGTGAGGTGGATTGAGAACTGGCTGAATGGCAGAGCTCAGAGGGTGGTGGTCAGCGGCGCAGAGTCTAGGTGGAGGCCTGTGGATCATGGTGTTCCCCAGGGGACGGTACTGGGGCCAGTCTTGTTCAATTTATTCATCAATGACCTGGATGAAGGGACAGAGTGCACCCTCAGCAAGTTTGCCAACAATACAAAACTGGGAGGACTGGCTGACACACCAGAAGGCTGTGCTGCCATTCAGCGAGATCTGGACAGGATGGAGCATTGGGCAGAGAGGAACCTCAGGAGGTTCTACACGGGCAAGTGCAGAGTCCTGCACCTGGGGAGGAATAACCCCAGGCACTGGTACAGGTTGGGGGTTGACCTCCTGGAAAGCAGCTCTGCGGAGAAGGACCTGGGAGTCCTGGTAGACAACAAATTCACCATGAGCCAGCAATGTGCCCTTGCGGCCAGGAAGGCCAACGGCATCCTGGGGTGCATTAAGAAGAGTGTGGCCAGCAGGTCGAGGGATGTTATCCTCCCTCTCTACTCTGCCCTAGTGAGGCCCCATCTGGAGTCCTGCGTCCAGTTCTGGGCTCCCCAGTTCAAGAAAGACAAGGAACTGCTGGAGAGAGTCCAGCGGAGGGCTACGAAGATGATGAGGGGACTGGAGCATCTCTCCTATGGGGAAAGGCTGAGGGAGCTGGGGCTGTTCAGCCTGAGGAAGAGAAGACTGAGAGGGGACCTCATCAATGCTTATAAATATCTCAAGGGCGGGTGTCAAGAGGATGGGGCCAGACTGTTCTCAGTGGAGCCCAGGGACAGGACAAGGGGCAATGGGCACAAACTGGAACAGAGGAAGTTCCGCCTGAACATGAGGAAAAACTTCTGCACTGTGAGGGTGACAGAGCCCTGGCACAGGCTGCCCAGGGAGGGTGTGGAGTCTCCTTCTCTGGAGATATTCAAAACCCGCCTGGACGCAGTCCTGTGCAGCCTGCTCTAGGTGACCCTGCTCTGGCAGAGGGGTTGGACTAGATGATCTCCAAGAGGTCCCTTCCAACCCCTACCATTCTGTGATAAAATAAACCTCCTTCTCCTATACCCATGTCTGTGTATGTGGAAATAGTTGCACAAGTGATAAGATAATGAAAGGTCCAGTCCAATCCCACATATCCTAGAGTATAAAGCAAGCGGAAGATACTGCATCCAGAAATGGTGCTTCTCTAAGGAAAGAAGAGTGATATATCTACCAAATTAGCATTTTGTAAGCTTGTAAGCACCTCATCTCTAAATCGGCGTGTTGAGGCTCAGATCTATTTACCATCAATAGAGACAAAGCTTTGAAGCCGCAGCATTTCATTTTCTTAGGTCCTGGCTTGAGGGTTTCTTTTCAGCAGAAAGCAAAGATCACCTACCCATGATAACATTCTATAAAAATATCCTTGTACTCTTTTGCATGCAAATAAAATGTAGCACTAGACAAAAGGGTAATTTGCTTATTTACTATAAAAAGGGGCTCCCTCATACATGGTTAGTTCTTCTTTCCACAGTTGGTGATTCGCAAACATATCAGGGGCCATCATTCTTATGATATCAGGATGGAAGCTGAAGCCCAAGAAGGTATTTGCTCAGTGCTGTCTATCAGAGTCAAGGATCCGGGTCTTTTTGACTTCTCATCTAGTGATCTACCCACCAACATATACTGTTTCTAAGGCAACAGGTCTTTCTAGGCCAACAGGGGAATGGTAATCTCTACATTGAGAACATGCTAATAAGTTTTGGACTGCAAAAGGCCATGTGCAAAATTAATTCCTCCCTTCATGTTCCCCTGATTTAGGGCACTATCTCACTTGTTACCTGCTTCAGGATTTTCGTTCTTATAGTCAACATTTTGTGGAAATGTAGCTGCAAGAAAACAGAAATCCTTTTTAGAAATGAGTGTGGAGGTAGCACAGTAGTCTGCAAAATACGCAACTCAGCCTTAGACAGTTTCATTATAACACTTGTAGCAGATACTCGTGAGAACTAGTATGTTACTTTATTGAAGGACTCGTAATTAACTTCAACTTCCCTCCAGCAACCACGTAAGGTCCCAGACCATAACCAGCATTATCTATAGTTATGCCTGCAGCTTTACAAGGTCTTTCTGAAGTGGGTTTACTGAAGGTGATAAAGCTGCACAGATTTGCCATAAGAAGCCAGAGACAGCTGAGAAGAGAACCCACATCTCCTTTCTTTACTTCATCTATGTGTTGCACTAACACTGTGACTTTAAACCCTTTCCCTTTGCAGACCTTAAAGAATCTAATAGAAATATGGGCCATTCTAAAGCAAATCTAAGTGCAGTAGCAAAAGGGGTTTTGGGGGGTTTGGTGTTTTCTTTTTCCTCCCCGCATCCTTCTCCTTTTTTCACCTTCAAATCCATCAGTAGTCTCTAGACTTCAGTGATCTCAGAACCATGGGCTAGAACCACACCTTTAACAAATATATAAAAATACCAGAAGAAAAATGAAGTTCTTTATTCAAATATCCGGCTAAAAAGCTCATAAGACTTTGATGTGCTGGGGTGGGGGGGAAAGGGAGGGAAAAACCTCAAACAAACCCAACAACAAAAAAAAGCCAAAACCCTGCTTTCATAGAACTGCCTCCCTACCTGTGGCATCTTTTCCAGGCCCATCACCAAGGACTTCATTACGCTGTTTTAACCTCCAAACCCATAAAAATGTTAAGAAACTTCAGAAATTAAAGAACAACTTAAGAAATTAAATTAAACATACAGAAAATCTCTGCAAAGGTGACACAGTAGTCTGCAATCCAAGAAACAGCCTGCTCCAGCCTTGTGCTAACTCCAGCACCTCATGTAAGATACCAGATCAAGCATCCCACATGAAGCCATCATTAGTTCAACACCAGAACACTCCAACAGGGCACTGAGCTTGTATCTGATGGCAGGAGCTCTGGCCATTCCCCATTGAAACAGTATTTGGTCTGGTGACCTCCACAACAAAGTATTTTTTAAGTCTTCCCCTGCTCTCCCTAATCTGTTTGACTGTCTGATTTAGTTTGGTTCATAAGAACAGACCACAGTGGTCCTGGCAACAAGATGCCTACATGTTAAAGCTAGAACATAGTAGCCTTATTCACCCTTGTGAAAGGAGCACAGACTAAAGGAGCTGTCCCCTTCCCTAGCTGCTCACTGTATAGAGTGATTCCCACATCTCAACACACAGACTCACAAGTCAGAGAACTGAGCAATCTTGCTGCAAATTAAAGAAGTTAAAAAAAAAAAAAAAAAAAGATGGATTAGAATGGACAGCAGAAGCACAAGTGGAGATCTGGACAGGAAGACAGGAATGCAGACAACCCTGAGAATCTGTACTGCCTGCAGAAGGGCATCACGTAAAGAAATCATGGGTGGGCAGCAGACTGGTAACTAATGGAAAGACGTGAGAAGATCCTCCACTGTCTCCTTCCCTCATCTTGACTGTTATAATGAGAAGACAGGTCTGCAAAACGGAGTAAGAGTGAATCAAAAGGTGCTGCTAAGAGATTTTTTCCTGAAACAACCGAAAGGAGTTACAGAAAGAAAAGGAGACAATTGTAACTTGACCCACAGGATGTAAGCACGCACCAGAGTCATGCACCAAAAGCAAGGACCAGAGTTCTGCACGCTAGTCTAGCAACATGTCTGTCTTCACCAGTCTTGGATGGGTGTTCATGACCAAGGTAAACTAACAGCAAACTCCTGCCAGTCCGATTTGATAATACCTTCAATGGTCATCATTAAGTCCACTGCTACATGCACAGCATCAGCACCCACTTACTGGAACCATCAGCTTTCCAAGTCAAATTCAATGCACAGAGAAAAAGGCTAGCTGCCCAATTTCCAAGACAGGCCAGCAAGAAATTGCCATGAGGGACACAACTGGGAATGAGCAATGTATTATATTCATGCCTAGCCCTAAGCACTTGATAGGAATACTGAGTTTAGAAAAATAATCAACCAATTTCTGAAAGAAGTTTGTATCAATGGGACAGGCAGGTAAGATTAAAAGAGATGGAAGAAATATTAACCTCATTTCAGCACATAAACCAGCCCTAACCAAAGAGGTAAAGAGTAAGTTCTTCAACAGACAGATTGCCCTATAGCGTTCACTTTTCTGGCGCTCATCCTCCATTGTCAGAAGCAGAATTCACCTCCAAAGAGAGCTGCTGACCAGGCAAATCTCAGGCCACTCACTGTCAGTAATTCTGCCAGCCTCACTAATACATCCACTAAGTGCAAGTCCCTATGATTATCCAACATTGGACTTCAACCAAGACTTTGAGGCCACGTGTGCACATACTGAAAATCAACTCAAAAGCTCAGACCCTGCAAAAAAGGAAAGAGCAGATCAGACTCCTTGCTCCAGCCAACAGCAGATGTTTAGAAACGTCTATACCCCAATACAGGTTTCTTAATTCTGTCTGAGTTAGGCTGTTCTTGGCTGTCCACAGAGCGAAGTAGCTGAAGTTCTGCTATAATGAAATTTATTTATTTTAGGAAGTATGTATTAATGACCTGGAAAAAATAACTACACTCTGTAAAACAACTAAGGCCTGAAAGAAAACTTACTCCTTTACCTCTCCAATGAAAGACTACTGACACAGAGAAAAAAATTACAAGCCTAGACCAAATTAAAGCAATAGTCTGATTTCCATACATTTGTGATACTCTAGCTCTCTTACCTGAGTCATGCACTGGACTGTTCAGAGCATCTCCTCCTGGTGCAGCGTTAGTTCTACCTGCACCAAAACAAATAGAATACCTGGAGAATTACTCAGAAATAAAGTTTTGTGCATTTGGAAACTAGCTGACAGCTTCCATCCATTCCATACCCCCCCTTCCCCAAACCAAATTAAAAAAAAAAAAAAAATCACTGAGGACATACAACTGAATACTTGACTTAGGGAAAGAAGAGTGAAATATTGTTTTGGTGCAAAGACTGTTGATCTCAGTGAGAGATCAACAAAATGGGCCTCCTGCAACAAGAACAAATCAGAACACATCTAACCAAATCTAAAGCAGAGCTTAGCAATTCATGATTCTGAGTCTTATACTCAAATCAGTAAATCACATCTTCTGTTTGATTATACCTGTGCAGTGCTTATCCTACCGAGGTATAACAAGTTTATTTTCTAGCATGGTTAAACCTTCACTGTTTCAAGGGAAGGAGCTGAATTGTTTGGACTCTAACTGATGGCCAGTTATGAGTGACATTCTTCATGTGTTGATATCAAGCATAGCGTTGTTCAACATCACCAACATGGACAAGGGCACAGAAGGCACCCTCAGAACGTTTGCAGATGACATCAAACTGGGGAGAGTACAGGATATGCTGGAGGACAGTGCTGCCACTCAGAGGGACTTCAACAACCTGGAGGAATGTGCTGGCAGAAAAGATGTGATGTTCAAAGGCAAACGTAAAGTCCTGCACCTCTTGAAATCATCTCATGGAGCAGTACAGGCTGAGCTCTGCTCGGGTAGAAAACAGCTCTGCAGAAAAGGACCTAGAAGCCCTGGTGGATGACGAGTTGAACATTAGTCAGAAATGTGCCCTTGCAGCAGAAGCCTACCCGATACTGGGCTGTGTTAGCAGAAGTATAGCCAGCACATCGACAGAAATAATTCTTCCCCTCTATTCAGCGTTTGTGACACAACATGTGGAGTACTGTGTCTAGTTTTGAGCTCCCGATTCATGAAAAAACACTGACATTCTGAAGCTAGTCCAGCAAATGTCCACCAAGATGTTTAGGGGGCAGGAGCTGTGCAAGGAGGCGCTGAGAGAATTGGGTTTGTTCAGCCTGAAGAAAAAGAAGGCTAAGGGGATGGCTAATTGCAGTCTACAACTAACTTACAGAGAAAACAAAGGAAACTCCTCTTAGAAGTGCAGAACAAAAGGACAAGAGGCAATGGCTACAAGTTGCAAAAGGGAAATCCCTAACAGAAATAGGGAAAATATCCTTCCCCACAAGGGTGATTCAGCGCTGGAACACATGCTGAAAGAGACTGGGGAATTTCCATCCTTGGAAATACTCAAAATTTGACTGGACAAGGCCCTGAGCAACCTGGTCTAACTTTGAAGTTGGTCCTGCTTTGAGCAGCAAGTTGGATGAAACCTCCAGAGATCCCTTTCCAACTAGTTTATTTCATGATTCCATGTCAACAGAAACTAAATGGAGAATGATCAGGAAAGCATAAGGTCCACATGCAATATACATCTATGTATGCTCTGATCAGAGCCTCCCTCCCGAATATCATCAATCAGTCCTTCCCAGATAGGACATGCATCCCATGCTCTTCACCCTACAGCCACCCCCAAGCGGTGACCCCACCGGGAAGGCAACAGGAATTTTCCATGCAGAGCACCCTTAAGATAAAGCAATGTATTCCTGGTCAGGACTCTCTCAAACACAAAGAGAAGAGATGGTGTATGCCTCTTTTTTCAAGCCAGAATCCAATCTGATATATTAACCTAAAAAGGCGGCAGTAAGAGATAGACAGTGACAGCCTACAATTATAATTTCTGAATAAGCTGTCAGATTTACAAAAAATATACTCAAATTCAGTGTAGGGATGGATCAAGAAACAAATGTAGAACTCTAACATGATGGCAATACAGGCTGATAGGAGGCACAGAAGTCCGTATGTATCAGTTGAGCACATTGAGTTGTCAGATTAGACTCAGCATAAAGTATTCAACAGGCCCTGGTAAGAGCCTGTCCCGACAATAAATCTGATCTTGAGAGTAGCTTTTTGATGCTCTCAAAAAAGGCAGTGAAAGCACACTCAGATAGGAATGGGAGAGGCCATAGATACTTGGTAAGTAGAAACACAGAGTCTGAAGGAGAAATATGCAAATACAAACTACAGTGTTTCCCAGTACACAGAGCCCAGTGTCTGAGTGCAAGAAAGTTTAGTGTATTATTTCCTTCACATCTCTCAGCCTTTGCCTAAGTTGTACTTGATTCTACTACTGTATTTACAACACATCCCACGGTCAGAAACTTTCATACATTCTACAGAACATAGATCAGCATAATCTTGAAGCATGTTAAGCTCAATTAGGAAATGCTATACATACCTCTCCGGTATAGGAATGCTCCTATTGCTGCAACCAGAACTGGGAGAAAAGCCAAAATAAGACCAATTCTGCTTCTTTTGTGATGGCCATCTCCTTTAAAAAATAAAATAAATAATGACTGGTTAGTTAAAAAGCAACTGTGTGGTACACTACTTCAGTAGAAAGACAACCCTGACTATGTTTTATAGCTATTTGTTTTTAAAAAAGTAACCTCAAGAAGTTAATGCACCAGAGTCAGTTATTAGCAAAACCCTAAGCCAGCTCCAGCAAAGTTACATGGTAAGTACTTTAGTTCAGTGAAGGCACGTCACCGCTTGAACGGTGATGGCTATTCCCTTTTTTGGCCTATGAATGGCTGAGCCAGATCTCAGCCAAATGAAATTTCAGCAAATACCTTCTATTGGGTTTGCACGGCAAGGTTTTGGTAGCAGGAGGGCTACAGGGTGGCTTCTGTGAGAAGCTGCTAGAAGTTTCCCCCATGTCCAATAGAGCCAATGCCAGCCGGCTCCAAGATGGACCCGCCGCTGGCCAAAGCTGAGCCAACCAGTGACAGTGGTAGTGCCACTGGGATAACAGATTTAAGAAAGGGTAAAAATTGCTGCACAACAGCAGCTGGAAGAGAGGAGTGAGAATATGTGAGAGCAACAACTCTGCAGGCACCAAGGTCAGTGAAGAAGGAGGGGAAGGAGGTGCTCCAGGCGCCGGAGCAGAGATTCCCCTGCAGCCCTTGGGGAAGACCATGGTGAGGCAGGCTGTTCCCCTGCAGCCCATGGAGGTCCATGGTGGAGCAGATATCCACCTGCAGCCCGTGGAGGACCCCACACCAGAGCAGGTGGATGCCCAAAGGAGGCTGTGACCCCGGTGGGAAGCCCGCACTGGAGCAGACTCCTGGCAGGACCCGTGGAGAGAGAGAAGCCCACGTTGGAGCAGGTTTACTGGCAGGACTTGTGACCCCATGGGGGACCCAAACTGGAGCAATCTGTTCCTGAAGGCCTGCACCCCATGGAAAGGGCCCACACTGGAGCAGGGGAAGAGTGTGAGGAGTCCTCCCCCTGAGGAGGAATGAGCGGCAGAGACAACGTGTGATGAACTGACTGCAACCTCCATTCCCTGTCCCCCTGCACTGCTGGAGGGGGAAGAGGTAGAGAAAACTGGGAGTGAAGTTGAGCCTGGGAAGAAGGGAGGGGTGGGGGGGAAGATGTTTTAGATTTGTTCTTGTTTCTCATTATCCTACTCTGATTTTGACTGGCAATAAATTAAATTAATTTTCCCCAAGTCAAGTTTATTTTGCCTGTGATGGTAATTGCTGAGTCATCTCCCTGTCCTTATCTCAACCCACAAGGCTTTTGTCATATTTTCTCCCCCCATCCAGTTGAGGAGGGGAGTGGCAGAGCAGCTTGACGGGCACCTGGCAGCCAGCCAAGATCAACCCACCACATCTCATTTTAATAGGTCTCTAACACATAATTCCAGTGAAGGAGGAAGAATTCCATACTGGTAAACCATGAAAATTACTTTTGCACAAAAATGGGAAATTTTGTCAGTTAGGGACTTCCTTACACAGCCTACAAACCAGATGGTTTCAAATGTGTTCTCATCCTATGTTAAAAAAAAAAAAAAAAAAAAGCGGGCCTCAAAGCTGACCAGAAGCTCAGCTGAGGCTGTCCCAAAGCAATAAGCAACAGCAGGAAAACTCTCTTTTCTCCTTTTTATATCTGTCTGTGAAGGACAAAAAGAAATATGGTTATTGACTCATGCACACAGTAGATGAGAAATTATTTTATCTAATGGCTGCTAGATGACTCACTTGAAATGACCAACAGTTTCATCCCAGTTCATGGAAAGCAGTACAAAGAGCACAATAGTCATAGAATCATAGAATCATAGAATTGTTCTGGTTGGAAGAGACCTCCAAGATCATCGGGTCCAACCATTAACCTATCACTACCAAGTCCCCCACTAAATCATATCCCTTAGGGCCTCATCTAAATGCCTTTTGAATACCCCCAGAGATGGGGACTCCACCACCTCCCTGGGCAGCCTGTTCCAATGCCTGACAACCCTTTCGGTAAAGAAGTTTTTACGAATGTCCAATCTAAACCTCCCCTGGCGCAACTTGAGGCCATTTCCTCTTGTTTTGTTGTCTGTTACCAGGGAGAAGAGTCCGACCCCCATCTCTCTACAACCTCCTTTCAGGTAGTTGTAGAGAGCAATAAGGTCTCCCCTCAGCCTCCTTTTCTCCAGGCTAAACATCCCCAGTTCCCTCAGCCGCTCCTCATAGGACTTGTGTTCCAGACCCTTCACCAGCCTCGTTGCCCGTCTCTGGACACGCTCCAGCACCTCAATGTCTTTCTTGTAGTGAGGGGCCCAAAACTGAACACAGTACTCGAGGTGCGGCCTCACCAGGGCCGAGTACAGGGGGACAATCACCTCCCTACTCCTGCTGGCCACACTAGTTCTGATACAGGCCAGGATGCCGTTGGCCTTCTTGGCCACCTGGGCACACTGCTGGCTCATATTCAGCCGGCTATCAACCAACACCCCCAGGTCCTTTTCCACCGGGCAGCTTTCCAGCCACTCTCCCCCAAGCCTGTAGCGTTGCCTGGGGTTGTTGTGACCCAAGTGCAGGACCCGGCACTTGGCCTTGTTGAACCTCATACAATTGGCCTCGGCCCATCGATCCAGCCTGTCCAGGTCCCGCTGTAGCGCCTGCCTGCCCTCCAGCAGATCAACACTCCCTCCCAACTTGGTGTCATCTGCAAACTTACTGAGGGTGCACTCGATCCCCTCGTCCAGATCATTGATAAAGATATTGA
This sequence comes from Phoenicopterus ruber ruber, assembly GCA_009819775.1. Taxonomy (NCBI): domain Eukaryota; kingdom Metazoa; phylum Chordata; class Aves; order Phoenicopteriformes; family Phoenicopteridae; genus Phoenicopterus; species Phoenicopterus ruber. The sequence goes on along the minus strand of CM020215.1, from coordinate 90,379,025 downwards.
ACAGAACTGGCCCCAGTACTGAGCCCTGGGGAACACCACTTGTGACCGGCCTCATTAGTATTAATTACACAAGTTCAGAAGAGATCTTCTAAGTGTGTGTATCTCTCTATTATTACTCATTTCAAGTCACAAGTTGAAGGTTTTATTCTGTTGAGATCCCTACAGAAAGTATCTTTCCAGGGGGGGAATCAAACTGTAAACCTTAAACACACTTCCAGCAGACAAATGACTTCTGATGCTTTTTAATTTCAACTTCCTGAGAAGTCAGTAGAAATCTTACAGTTAAATTCCATGCTGCTTCCCAACCTAGCCTCTCAGACTTGCGTTTACAAGCTGACCCATTCATTACCTTTATTATCTGGAAAGCATTGAGCCAACGAGATTTCAGAGCCCTTTTCTGTTTGAGAGAATTTAATGATACACTCAGCTTTCTCGGAAGGACCAACATTCTTCTTAGGGATGCAAACTTCCTGGGTCCGATGAGGGATTGATATGCTACTGAACTTCCAAGTATAATCCAGAGGCTTCAGGAAATCTGCTGTACATTTTAACATAAGGTCATCACCACTGATGTTACAACTTATTTCAGGTTCTGGAGGGGGAACTAAAAGGAGAGAAAACATTCTGTATTACTTTGGTTATAAACTGCCTTGCATTTCAGCATGGGACAAGGGCTGGAGCAACAAAAGCAGCAGGAGAGTGCATAGATAAAAGTGTACGTGTAAGGGGGGCGTGTGTGTGCACATGTGTGTAAGAGAAATGTATTTCTAAAAATGGCCCTGTTTGTGGTTCTTCAGTGCCTAGTTTGAGGCTCCTCATGGTTCATTGTCAATAGAACTAATATACACACTGGTCAAATATATTTCCCAAAGACTACTAGTGAAGCTGCGTAGGTCTGCACAGGACGATGCCACAGATATTCAAGCACGTATAATATGCCTGCAGGAGCATCTTTAGTAGATACATATTGCCTGGGTTAATTTGGTCAGCTCGCTCAAAGAGTTTGGTTATCTACCTGAAAGTATACAGTGTGCCATCTACACACATTCTAGAAGTCATTCCAAGGTGAGTAATGATGGGCACACAAACTAGATGCCACCTTTGAAAACTTGTTTAAAGTGCCTAAGCAACTTAACAAGACAGCCAAAGAACAGCCCCCGTCTGTTTCTGTTTGCTTCCCTGACAAATAAACAATCCCCTTTCTAGCCTTCTTAAAGTGAATAAAGTGGTGCAAATTCTGTATGCAGTTCTTCCACTACTTACGTAACACATCAAGGCTGAAGGTTAAGACATAATTTTTTTTCAAAGAATCAAAGTAGTCTAACACATATGTGCCAGCGTCACTGTTTTCCAAGTTAAATATAGTCAAGCACCCAGTCTCCTTGTTAAGCAAGCCTCTGTTCTGGAGAGAAGTAAAATACGTTGTTTCGTTTTGCCCTTCCCATTCAGCCACTTTATCCTTGTTTTTCGTCCAAATAATTTCCATTATTTTTTTATCCGTTTTTACTGGAAAAGTAAAATTTTCTCCCAAGATGCCAAACACGTCCTCACAGCAGATGCGTTCTACAGGGGAAAAAAAGAAAAAAAAGTTACTTTAACAATTGTTTTATAAACCATTGCTTGACTAATGCTGTATGAACTATCAGATACATTCAAATTTAGGTTAGAAGCACATCACAATGTTGCTAAGTAAGGCATGTGTCAGTTAAGAATTACCCAAACCCAGCCTGTCTGCACAATCATGTGACAGGGACTGCAAAGGAATCCAATTTCATAGAATGGTTTGAATTGGAGGGGACCTTAAAGACCATCTAGTTCCAATCCCCCTGCCATGGGCAGGGACACCTTCCGCTAGACCAAGTTGCTCAAAGCCCCATCCAACCTGGCCTTGAACGCTTCCAGGGATGGAAACTCTGGACAACCTGTTCCAGTGCCTTACCACCCTCAGAGTGAAGAATTTCTTCCTTAGATCTCATCTAAATCTGCCCGCTTTCAGTTTAAAGCCATTACCCCTTGCCCTATCGCTACATGCCCTTGTCAAAAGTCCCTCTCCAGCTTCCTTGTAGGCTCCCTTTAGGGACTGGAAGGCTGCTAGAAGGTCTCCCTGGAGCCTTCTCTTCTCCAGGCTGAACAACCCCAACTCTCTCAGTCTGTCCTCCAGCCCTCTCATCATCTTTGTGGCCCTCCTCTGGACTCACTCCAACAGGTCCATGTCCTTCTTGTGTTGGGGCCCCCAGAGCTGAATGCAGTACTCCAGGTGGGGTCTCACCAGAGTGGAGTAGAGGGGCAGAATCACCTCGCTCAACCTGCTGGTCGTGCTTCTTTTGATGCAGTCCTGCATGAATATGGTTGGCTTTCTGAGCTGCGAGCACACATTGCTGGGTCATGTTGAGCTTCTCATCAACCGACACCCCTGAGTCCTTTTCCTCAGGGCTGCTCTCAATCCATTCTCTGCCCAGCCTGTATTTGTGCTTGGGATTGCCCCAACCCATGTGCAGGACCCTGCACTTGAACTTCATGAGGTTCACATAGGCCCACCTCTCAAGTCTGCCAAGGTCTCTCTGGATGGCATCCCTTCCCTTCAGCGTGTCGACCGCACCACACAGCTTGGTGTCATCAGCAAACTTGCTGAGGGTGCACTCAATCCCACTAAGTCGCCAACAAAGATGTTAAACAGTGCTGGTCCCAATACTGAGCCCTGAGGAACGCCACTCATCACTGGTCTCCACTTGGACATCGAGTCATTGACCGCAACTCTTGTGAGTGCAACCATCCAGCCAATTCCTTATCCATCAACTGGTCCACCCGTCAAATCCATGTCTCTCCAATTTAGAGACAAGGATGTCATGCAGGACAGTGTCAAATGCTTTGTCAAATTTCCACATTCTAGTCCCAGGTAGAATCATTGTCCTGATCTTCTTCCCTATCCTAAGCTCCTCTATCCTCAGTACTTTTCCTCTGTTCACTTGAATTAGGCCTCCTGCCCATGGTCTGGTGAAAAAGATGAAATGAAGAATTGTTGTCACCAGCAAAATCTATCTCAGCATCTTGTTGCAGAATGCCCAGACTGAAGCTCCTGCTGAGCAAATAAATCGCAATTTTTCCAGCATGAATATTCAGAGTTAGTAAAAAGCGCACTTCTGACACAAAATTGCGACTCGGTTCAAAGTGACTACTCTGAAATCATGGGGATACTAGGGATTTCCTCTGGAAACGTCACTTAAGCAAGTTTATTTCACAGCCAAGGTATGTGAAATAGTATCCCAACCTCTGAGATCTAGCAGAGCTGCAAGCAAGAAATGGGAGCTGTCTTTAACTGCTATCAGGGAGCTAACTTTAACTGCTATCAGTTTTGAATCAATCATATTCTGCTAAAAAAGGCCCAAACATTCAATATAAACAAACAAACACTAAAAAAAAAAGAAGGATAAGAGATTTCCCCTAGTTTTTATTAAAAACAGCTATATGTGCAAAAAAAAAAAAATCTACTGATCTAACAGATGAGACCAAATTCTAGTGTGGGGAAGGGATACTGTAAACCATTAGCATCTCTGTGTCCCTGCTTCAGTCTTCAGCAATCACCTCCTACTTCCAAATAGCTCTGAATGGCTCTAAAAAAAAAAAAAAAACAAACCACAAGTCTACTGCCATGGCAGACATGTATGTAAACATAGACAAAAACATGTCAATACTGAGTTCAAGTTACACTTGCATTAAGGACTCTATTCCGCTGCATGGTAGCTGGTAACTTTATATACTACTAAGTTGAAGGAAGGTCATGATTAAGATATAAATGAGGTCTCATATTAAGGCAAGATTCCCAATATGCACCATGGAAAAGTTCCCTTTAAACAGTAACTGTACATGATGAAAGAGAAATATTTCAGAAGCCTACTCCTCAAGCCAACTGCTCCCAAGTGACAGCTACTGTTTTGGGTTTGATTTTTTTTTTTTTTTTTTTTGATTCCTAAATGGCATCAAGTCAAGAACCCACCAATCCCTATATCATTCTGTGCTTCCCCTGCTTCTCCTGTCATCATTGTATGAAAACTTACTACTGCTCATAAATCAATGCGGATACTACAGCTTTATCACATCAAAACAAGAAGTCACTTCCCTTCACCGTATATGAGTCCAGAAAACAAAGTATAGCCCATCTTGCTCCACATCCTATCTCCTGTCCATATGAAAGCAGTCGGGAGGTCAGACAGGCCAGTCATTAAGAAGATTAGGGTCCCCATCAGCAAAGAACAATGCTCACCAGCACACTAAGTGTCCTGCTCTTTCACCTGGTGCCACACCATAGAAACAAAGACTTTCTCAGACAGGAGACTGAAGGCAAGCAATGGGAAACACACTTCTGTGTGCTTGGGTACAGAACTGCACACACAGAAGGTCTTCTCCATGCCTTACTTCTCATAGACTACTCAATTTGTTTGCAATTTACCCATGAAAGTACTCTTCTCATCCCATTACAGTTTCTACTTCTTGTCGTCTGCACTTATGCTGTGGCCTTTTCCAGGCACAGGAACTGGAAAAAGTAAACAGGGTAAAGAGGGCTCAGCTATCACTCCCACATCTCTTCAACACAACCCACCTGCCTTTCTTTGTCTTCTATCCTGTTCAGACAGATTTAAACATCTCACTTGCTCCCACTGCTCCAGTATGAGCATCTCTTTCCATCAATCTCAATTAACGATTTCTGGAAAAGAGAAGAACCCAGGAGCTCCAACATTTGTGTTTGGAAGCCACAAAGAGGCAGGATGCTGGGCAAGATGAAACACTGTTTTGATTTGATGAAGCTTAGAGTCTTGTTAGAGACTTTTGTTTCATAAAGACAATTTCTAGAAGGACAATTTCTAGGAGTGCGTTTTCCTCAAGAAGTCATCTCTCATTGCCTAGGGACCTATAGTATTCCTAGCATGGAGAAAAACTCCCTGCTCTACTCATTGTGAAATTCTACCTCTCAGCAACTTTGACTCACAGACACAACCAAGCTGTGGTGGTTTAACGTCAGCATGCATAAGCCAAGCCACAGTGGCTGTTGACAAGATCAAGGTAGCACGACTCTCTTCTGGGATGAAAGTAGCCATTTGCTGGGAACTAAGAACATGAGCAGGGACAGCCACTACTCCTCAGCCAACCCCTAATAAATTCCTAAACCTGTGTATCGATGCATGGAAACTCTTCCACATCTTTTTGCTCTCTTTCAGTTAGTCATAAGAGCTAGGCTGGAGTTATGAGGGTAAGATTGTTTCTTCTTCAAGCCCAGAAATAAGGCTCCCAGGAGCAAGACAGGGAAAAGGTTATCCTTTCAGGATAACAGTCATGTCCTCCTGTCTAAAACGAGGGATCAGACACTTTTACTTCCCTGCTTCACTACTCTAGTGAAAACGTGAAGAAATCATCCACTCAATGCGGTCAGCTTCCTTTTTTCAAGAAAATTATACATCATACAGAAATGTTGCATAAGGTCTCCACCATGTATGTTTGAGCTTCTAAAGAAAGCATGCGTCATCATATGTTTTCTACGTTTCCAAGGAACCCTTCCCCCTCTTTTCTACTTCATTTTATACGGAGACAGATTTCCCATTCCACAGGAGTTAATTTCTCTGCTGTGAGCAAAGAAGGAGAAGTAACAGCCAAACACTTCCTCATACACTCATTTTGGAAGGAAAGCTAGAAATAAGAACGATACTTCTCTGCTTTCTCTCTCTCCTTATTGTACCCTGTTATTCCAAGATAAAGTTCTCACAACAAAGTAGTCCTGCCCTAAGGCCTCCAGTAGCCTCTACAGAAACCATCAGACTACCTGCTCCTGTATTTCCTTCAACCCACTCCAAATTCTTTCTTATGCCATGTCTTTGTGTTCTATCCTTCCAAACAAATCACATAACGAAAGTGTTACTGACAAAGAGAAGCTAACACTGTGCAAGCAAAGCCTCTTCTGCAAACCCACAACCTCATCTCATCTACATCATCTCCTGTTCCCACTTCTCCAGCAGCCAGATACCTTTGCCTACGCAGCCTTCCCGTCCTGCCCAGGACTCAGAGCTATGGTCAAGCTGATGCCTACCATGCATCAGCTGAACCATGACAACAGCACGGGTGCACGGATTTGGCCTGCAGCGAACAGCCAGCTGTGAGTCTTAGCCTGGTTTGCAGTACACGAAAACATTTCAGATTTTCTCATGTTTGACAACCACTCAGCTAATGCACGTAACCTGGAACTCCATGCTGAGTCATTCCTCTGAATGCAGGGCTTGCATTGCAGCCTACTCAAGACAAGGCACAGTCCTTCACTCACAGTGTAACAGGTCACTCATACCTGTATGAGTGTGCTATACTCAAGTTTTAATATTCACTTGAATAATTCTGACTCTTTAAGCATTTAAGCAGGCTAAAAGTATCCACATGTTCTGTTCACACTGAGTAAGTGGAATTTAGTATTCCATTTATCAGCAATAAATGCTTCATTACTCTATTTGTCTACCTGATTTGATTTTCTTCACTACTTTTCTTGGAGCTGATGTAAGGCTTAGATATTCCAGAGAACTTCTGTAAGCTAATTCCCCTTTTATTTTTAATGCTATCATTATTATCTTTTTTGGTCTCAGGTACCTATTTAAAAAGCATATATGCATATATAAGTGTACAGGGTTTGCGTGGCAAGGTTTTGGTAGCAGGAGGGCTACAGAAGTGGCTTCTGTGAGAAGCTGCTAGAAGCCTCCCCCATGTCTGATAGAGCCAATGCCAGCCGGCTCCAAGATGGACCCACCACTGGCCAAGGCCGAGCCCATCAGTGACAGTGGTAGTGCCTCTGGGATAATGTATTTAAGAAGGGGGGAAAAAAAAAACCAAACCTGCTGCAGGACTATAGCAGTGGAGAGAGAAGTGAGAACATGTGAGAGCAATAACCCTGCAGACACCAAGGTCAGTGAAGAAGGAGGGGAAGGAGGTGCTCCAGGTGCCGGAGCAGAGATTCCCCTGCAGCCTGTGGAGAAGACCATGGTGAGGCAGGCTGTTCCCCTGCAGCCCGTGGAGGTCCACGGTGGAGCAGATACCCACCTGCAGCCCGTGGAGGACCCCACGCCAGAGCAGGTGGATGCCCAAAGGAGGCTGTGACCCCGTGGGAGCCTGCACTGGAGCAGGCTCCTGGCAGGACCCGTGGCCCCATGGAGGCAGAGGAGCCCAGGCTGGAGCAGGTTTGCTGGCAGGACTTGTGACCCCGCGGGGGACCCATGCTGGAGCAGTCCATGGAAGACTGTCTCCCGTGGGAGGGACCCCATGCCGGAGCGGGGGAAGAGTGTGAGGAGTCCTACCCCTGCAGAGGAAGGAGCAGCAGAGATGACGTGTGATGAGCTGACCACAACCCCCATTCCCTGTCCCCCTGCGTTGCTCAGGTGGAGGGGTGAAGAAATTGGGAGTGAAGTTGAGCCTGGGAAGAAAGGGGGGGCACAGTGTTTTTAAAATTTGGTTTTATTTCTCATTATCCTACTCTGACTTGATTGACAATAAATTAAACTAGTTTTTCTACAATTTGAGTCTGTTTTGCCCTTGATGGTACTTGGTGAGTCATCTCCCTGTCCTTATCTCGACCCATGAGCCTTTTGTTATATTTTCTCTCCCCTGTCCAGCTGAGAAGGAGAGTGACAGAGCAGCTTTGGGCACCTGGTGTCCAGCCGGGGTCAAACCACGACAATAAGGTCTATACAAGCAGCAGTTAGGCTCCCATATTACCATTAAGATGTTAATGTTCCACCTGCTGAAGATGGGTGGAAAAGTCCTTACTGATTAGCTTATAGCAAGGAACTGTTTGCCTCAGCAGTTGGGCTTTTTTAAATAGTAGATTTTTCTCCTATTTTTTTTAACTTCCCAACTACCCCTTTTTTAGCCTTTTTTTTTTTTTTTTTTAAATTGTGAATTCCCCCAGCAACTGTAAGCAGCAGAGTTACGTTCCCTCCTAACCCTCAGAACCACCAGTTGCAGAGAATCCTGAAATAAATGTTCAGTCCAGAATAACTGTCGTGGCTTAACCCCAGACGGTAACCGAAATACCACGCAGCCGCTCACTCACTCTTATTTTTGTGGCACCTTCTTGATTTGGGTGTTTTCTTTTTGCCAAAGCACTGCTTTAGGTCACTTCTAGGTAAGTTCTACTCGTTTCATACCAAACAAACATCAACAAAAATATTCCACCTCTAGCAAGTCTGCCTGTTCATATACCAGGATAAAGGTATGTGTACAGCGTCACCAGGGCCACACTAAAGGTAGCAGCAAGAAAAGAAGCTTCACAAAACTACTAGTATTTTAGCTAGCATAACATCTCTACCTTCAAGTGCTGTGGTACAGTGGCTAACACATTGGTTAAACTGCACTCGCACCTCTCATGCTCAGTTATGTTGCGCTCCATTAACAATAAGGGGAAATTTCTGATGTAACGGCCTAGATACACACAACATTATTAGCAAACTTCACCTACTCACAGCTCTCATCATCACCCTGGATTAAGTAGAGAGTTTTCACTTCTGCTAAGCAAACCATACGCAGTTTGTCATGCTGCTTCTTAGTACCCATCTAGCACAAACCTGAATTGACATCCATCATTCCTACCACTCTGATAGTAACGCAGCCTTACAACCCAAGGATTTTAGCTTTGTATAGTTCTTCTACCTCCCAAGCCTCAGTCCCCAGAAATTACCTGAGCAGCATTATGACTTTATTAATAATTATTCAGTCACAGTTATTCTGGTCATTGATTTAACCCATCTTATTATAAAGGACTATGGAAGCACAAGACATTTTCTAGCAGGCAAAGACAGACTGATCCCTGCCTTACAAGAATCTGTCTTACGTGCTGTTCTACAGCAGGGAAACTTCATCTATCCTGCAGAAGTCAAAGTCTGCTAACAGAGCAGTACCCCAGGGAATTCACCACACAGACAAGGGGTTACTGCAGGACCATGATTTCCAAATTTTCTTTTGCTGTGAGAGGCACTATGTGGGGCATGGGTGGGAAGAGAGCACATAAAACCATACTTCTGTGTTCTGTAGCATGACATGCTCTGCACATACAAACTTAAGATAACCTAATCACTTAACTCCAGCTTCAGAAGGGTTCATGTAGTAGACTGTTACTGCCTTTACTTTGAAGCAACCGAGATTCAGCTAGTTCTCCTGTCAAGAACATAACCAACGAGGCCCTTCTTCAGGTCATGCATAGGAGCAGGCTACAATGTGAGCACTCCTATTCTAAAAATCTTGTGTCCCCTGTCCCGGACAACTGATTAGTTCAGGGCAATTAAGCAAACATCTGAGCCAACTCAAGGAGGGTGGGTGGGTGTGGAGATCCCACTCTCCCTCCCCTCCACCTGCTTTTGCCCTCCTTTTTGCAGTCTCAGGGTCCTGCTCTGTTGGCATGCTCCCTGGACTGAGCCAACACCATTCATTAACTTTATAGAGGTTTTTTTGACAACTAACACAATGAGCTAAATCCAGTGAATGCCCAGGCCAACACATGGCAGCATGAGCGGAGGGAGGGAGAGGGAGGACTGGGAATCCCCACTTTTGGCAATGGTGAACTATTAGGGAGGATCACTGTGTCCTGTAGAATATTGATTATTTTCAACCTCTGGGCTTTGCTTAGGGACAGAGCTGACTTGCATTTAAGCCTACGCTGAACTGCTAGGAAAAAAAAAGCAGTTCAAATCCTCTGGCCACTTACTCCCAACATCTCGGTAGCACTTCCTATGCTGTACCAGCACAGCCTTCACATAGCTATATGATCAACAGGACTGAGAACATAATCTGTCTCAATAACTCTTTTCCTTCAACCAAGTTCATTTTCAGCCAGATCATCTTTGCAGTTCTGCTTATAAAGAACAGCACAAATGGATGGCATAGAGAGGAACTGTTCTTGTCCTGTGGCAACAGCAGTTTAAATGTACTCCAAATTACAACCTATGTCTCTTACAAACCCTGTATCACCCAGATAGCCTACAGCCACATCACACTGAACACGGCCGATATGGTCTCATGAGGCTGTAAACTGATAGGAGGACCATTAAAAAAAGACAAATCCACATACACGATCTTTTTTTTTTTTTTTTTTGACAAACACCTTTAACCACACTGTCAACTCTCAAGATCAAAGGAGTCTGTGCATGCGATCCAGAGATGGTCCTAGCTTTCTAAGGACTAAGACCATTAATCACATTAAGCCAAGAAACTACCAGTAACATTTTTCACTCTGTGTTCATCCTGTAGTGTTAAATATCAATGGCAAAAAATTTATTTGTTTCTTTTTGTTTTTAATATGATATAACAGCCACAGCTCCGGAGGCAAAGACATATCAAGAGTTTTTAAGCAGGGGCAGAGGATTTTTTTTTTTCTTCCTTTGTGAGAAATGAGAGAACCTCCTCTGTTTATTCAGGAAGATTCAAGAGTAAGGCAACAGGAAAACACAATCGGGTGTTGGCTTCATACAGATGATGACTGATTTTTCCGTTCATACTATTTAAAACTGTGTTTAACGTTTCTATTAGCAACCTACTGAACTAATGACATTCTACAAGCAACCTGAATTTGTTAGGAGTCCAGATTTGCCCCCATTCATCCCAATGCCTTGCAAGGTAGTTGCCATGACATCTTTCATGGAGCAGAAAGACACAGGAAAAAACACTGAGCAATCCTGGTATTTTTATGATCAATGAAAACGTAGCAAGGAGCATGTATTTCTGTGCATAAAGAAACAGAGGAAATTTTAAATGAAATAAAAACCAGCCCAATCTATCAAACTGACTAATGAGAAAGAAACAAAAAGCCACATTAAGGTAAGTTTGGTTTCTGTGTTGATCACTTTTAGAAGAAGGCAGAAAGAAAACATGAAAGTTGCTAACAAATATCTTTCTGTCAGCCCATGCTCAATATTTTATATGGTAACTTCTGCTCTGAGGTGAACCAAGTTTTCTCCCCGTAATTCAATTTTTATAAAAGAAGTTGAATTGGGAAATGAAGCATTAAGGAACCTAGCAAAACATGCGAGAACTAGAAGGCAGTAATACTGCTTAAAAATTAGTTGATGCTCAGAACACTGAAAGAGTTCCCTGGCTTTCAGATGAGCCTCACTACAGACGCAGAATAATTCTAGGTGCTCTAGTTCACTCATCTGGCTTACCTCCCTTATCCCCTCTGCTTTTGGGGTGAAGTCCTGACTCTGTTAAACTCACTAGAATTTTGGCTGCCATCTGCAGTGCAGGAGAACGTCCCCACCAGTGCAGCTGGCACCACAATCCTCCTGCTGGTCTGGTAGCCAACAATTTATTCACCTCATATAGGGAGAGTGCTAAGATCTCTCTGTGGGTTCCTTCAACAAACTGGGCCACAGATACTACATCGACTTTTTTCCCACCCACATACAATCTCCAGGATCCCAAAATTGAACACAGTTTTGGCTTGAATTTCCAATGACTGAAGGAGAGTGGTGTTAGTAGGTCTAAAATCAAAGTCCTTCATAGCCTCAATGTGACCTTTACACTTTAAGCATTGCATTTGCAAGTCTGAGGATTTATCAGGCAAAAACCTGACCTGGCAGGGTATTGTGAAAAGCAGTAATGCCTATGTGGCGAGTAGGGATTCTGAATATGCCGAAGCTACACTGCAGCTTCTGTGTATCACAGGTTCCCACAAGAGAATGAAGCAGCATGTCTTCAGGATGGATTATGCTATGTGCTTCTCTCTCCCCCTCATTTCCAGATGTTAAGCGACATGAGACTGGGATAGGTGCAGTGCTTTGAATTTGGGTGGAAAAGCAGGGAGGCTGGGAATGAAGGGATTCAGGAGGGGAAGGCTGATAGAGGATGGGGATCTACCAACAGCATCCTGTTTTTTACAACAGGTGTTTGCAAGGCTAGAAGCTTGCATGCCAAGTCAAACTACTACTGATTTACTTTATGCACTTGGACAGATCAGTCTGACTTTCAGGGTCTTGATTTTCTCATACAGAGATGATAGATTATTTTACCTTGATAAAATTAACATAAGAACATTTACACAGAGGCAACAACACACATAATAGCAATAATGCAAGCATACAAACAAAAAGATGGTGTAAAATCTTGCCGATTTAGTTTAGTAAACAACAGTAAAGAGTTTGTATTCCTGATGTCCTACCCTAATCAACCACTGCAGAATCAAAGTTTTATAGAGACGAAAAGACAACTTAGCTAGTTAATTTTTTCGTTAAAGGAAGATACTATGATACTTGCAGCCACAATTACCCTCTCCAATTGCCCAGTTACCATTGTCTCTCCTTTTCAAATGTATATTGTTTGGAACCTGGAATCTTGTTTCCTGGATAAGTCTACAGCACCTGGACTCAGATGCTCAGAGTAGCAGCGGCATGCCAACTTATGTAATGTAAGGTAACAAAGTGCCTTAACACACACAAAAAGTTACAAGAGGATACTCAATTAATCATGCATTACTAACACTCATTTAGAACTCTATGCAAAAGCACCGGAGGTGAGATGAAGAAATTGCATCTAAGGCTGAACATGGGCAGACTGACTCATGCAGGTATGCAGAGTCCTAGCTTCTCCACTGGTCCTCCACGCACACCTGGGCCTAATGTTCTCCTACAGTCTTGGCTGCAGAGCAGGATCTCACAATCTTAATTAAGCAAAACAAGCTGAAGACTTCTGGAATAGTACAGGAGAAAATCTCAGGGAGTTGTTCTGAACGCTCAGTAGCAGAAGCAGCTGCTTAAGGCCTTCAGGAAAAGCAAGAGGAAACTGTTCTTTTTTTAAAAAGGTATGCGATACGTCCTGTTTTAGGCACGTCCAGGAAACTCCCAAAGCAACAAAAAAAGTCACAAAGAAATCCCTTAGACTAGAGGAACGATAAGAACTACATAGAGCAAGCCATGCTGCTTGGCCAATCTAGCAATAGCAGCTACCTCTGATGACAATGAGAAGCTTTGTACATCTGACTTCAATTTCAAAGACGAGCAAGTTTGGTTTGTACTTCTCTTGTTCATAGCCCTATGCAAGGGCTATGGACATGAGGGCTGTGCTCCTCAGGGACACAGGTGGAATTCAGATTAAGAAGGCCTTTGTTTAGTATTTCACCAGAAGTTAATAGTAATAATTTACTTCTACCAAAAAAAAAAAAAAACCCACAAAACAAAACCATTGAGAACTTCGATGATTTTTCCTTGAGCATGAAGTAACACAGAATACAAAATAAACAGCATTTTCATATACAGGGATGACAAGAATATTCTTACAATAAAAGCTAGTTTCCTAAACTCCTTAACACCTCAGGAACCGGGGGCAAAGGTGCTTTGGGAGTATGAGGCTCCTCTCGAGCAGAGTGCTTAACTTCGCTTGCACAGGAAATTATCTCTATGTATGCAGATACCAAAAAAATCACACCCATTTCTCACAGTAACCTTCCCCTTTACACAAGTTTGAGACAAACAGAAGACACGTATTACCTGTGCCAAGAACGGGGTGGTGGGGGGGATCCTAAACATACTGATCAGTGATATTACGAAATTCTAGTGTTAAATGCAGGGGGAAGGCAGCTATTTGGTTCTGTGTACTACCATTCAGAAGGACAGAAAATAAACGGCCAGGGGCAGTCACCTTCATAGAATCATTTAGGTTGGAAGAGACCTTTAAGATCATTGAGTCCAACCATTAACCTATGACTACCAAGTCCACCACTAAACCATGTCCCGAAGCACCACATCTACACGTCTTTTAAATACCTCCAGGGATGGTGACTCAACCACCTCCCTGGGCAGCCTCTTCCAGTGCCCAACAATCCTTTCAGTGAAGAAATTTTTCCAAATATCCAATCTAAACCTCCCCTGGCGCAACTTGAGGCCATTTCCTCTTGTCCTATCACCTGTTACTAGGGTGAAGAGACCGACCCCCACCTCTCTACAACCTCCTTTCAGGTAGTTGTGGAGAGCAATAAGGTCTCCCCGCAGCCTCCTTTTCTCCAGGCTAAACAACCCCAGTTCCCTCAGCCGCTCCTCATAGGACTTGTGCTCTAGACCCTTCACCAGCTTTGTTACCCTTCTTTGGACACACTCCAGCACCTCAATGTCTGTCTTGGAGTGAGGGGCCCAAAACTGAACACAGTACTCGAGGTCCGGCCTCACCAGGGCCGAGTACAGGGGGACGATCACCTCCCTACTCCTGCTGGCCACACTATTTCTGATACAGGCCAGGATGCCGTTGGCCTTCTTGGCCACCTGGGCACACTGCTGGCTCATATTCAGCCGGCCGTCAACCAACACCCCCAGGTCCTTTTCTGCCAGGCAGCTTTCCAGCCACTCCCCCCCAAGCCTGTAGCGTTGCCTGGGGTTGTTGTGACCCAAGTGCAGGACCCGGCACTTGGCCTTGTTGAACCTCATGCCATTGGCCTCGGCCCATCGATCCAGCCTGTCCAGATCCTTCTGTAGGGCCTTCCTATCCTCAAGCAGATCAACACTCCCGCCCAACTTGGTGTCATCTGCAAACTTACTGAGGGTACATTCGATCCCCTCCTCCAGATCATTGATAAAGACGTTAAACAGAACTGGCCCCAATACTGAGCTCTGGGGAACACCACTTGTGACTGGCCACCAACCGGATTTAACTCCATTCACCACAACTCTTTGGGCCCGGCCATCCAGCCAGTTTTTTACCCAGCGCAGAGTACACCCATCCAAGCCATGAGCAGCCAGTTTCTCCAGGAGGATGCTGTGGGAAACTGTGTCAAAGGCTTTACTAAGGTCTAGGAAGACAACATCCACAGCCTTTCCCTCATCCACTAAGTGGGTCACCTTGTCATAGAAGGAGATCAGGTTGGTCAAGCAGGACCTGCCTTTCATAAACCCATGCTGACTGGACCCGATCGCCTGGTTGTCCTGTACATTCAAGATGGCACTCAAGATGATCTGCTCCATAACCTTCCCCAGCACTGAGGTCAGACTGACAGGCCTGTAGTTCCCCAGATACTCCTTCCGGCCCTTCTTGCAGATGGGCGTCGCATTTGCCAACCTCCAGTCAACTGGGACCTCCCCGGTTAGCCAGGACTGCTGATAAATGATGGAGAGTGGCTTGGTGAGCACTGCTGCCAGCTCCTTCAGTACCCTTGGGTGGATCCCATCCGGCCCCATAGGCTTATGTGTGTCTAGGTGGTGTAGCAGGTCACTGACCATTTCCTCTTGGATTACGGGGGCTTCATTCTGCTCCCCATCCCTGTCCTCTTGCTCAGGGGGCTGGGTGCCCAGAGAATAACTTCCCTTGCTGTTAAAGACTGAGGCAAAGAAGTCATTAAATACCTCAGCCTTTTCCTCATCCTTTGTCACTATGTTTCCCCCCACATCCAATAAAGGAGGGAGATTCTCCTTCGCCCTCCTTCTGTTGCTAATGTATTTATAGAATCACTTGTCTTTTACGGCAGTAGCCAGATTAAGTTCAAGTTGAGCTTTGGCCCTTCTACTTTTCTCCCTGCATAACCTCACGACATCATTGTAGTCCTCCTGAGTGGCATGCCCCTTCCTCCAAAGGTTATAGACACTCCTTTTTTTTTTTTTTTTTCCTCCTGAGTTCCAGCCAAAGCTCTCTGCTCAGCCAGGCCGGTCTTCCTCCCCACAGTCTCGTCTTTTGGCACATGGCGATGGCCTGCTCCTGTGCCTTTAAGAATTCCCTCTTGAAGAATATCCAGCCTTCCCAGGCTCCTTTGCCCTTCAGGACTGCCTCCCAAGGGACTCTGCCAACCAGGCTCCTAAACAGGCCAAAGTCTGCCCTCCGGAAGCCCAAGGTGGCAGTTCTGCTGACTCCCCTCCTTACTTCTCCGAGAATCAAAAACTCTATCATTTTGTGATCACTATGCCCAAGACTGCCTCCAACCATCACATCACCCACAAGTCCTTCTCTGTTCACAAACAACAGGTCCAGTGGGCGCCTTCCCTAGTTGGCTCCCTCACCAGCTGTGTCAGAAAGTTGTCTTCCACACACTCCAGGAACCTCCTGGACTGTTTCCTCTCTGCTGCATTGTATTTCCAGCAGACATCTGGCAAGTTGAAGTCCCCCACAAGAACAAGGGCTAGCAATTGTGGGACTTCTCCCAGCTGCTTGTAGAACACTTCATCTGCCTCCTCATCCTGGTTGGGTGGTCTATAACAGACTCCCACCGTCATATCTGCCTTGTTGGCCTTCCCCCTGATTCTTACCCATAGACACTCAACTCTCTCGTCACCATCCTCAAGCTCTAGGCACTCAAGACTCTCCCTAACATACAGGGCTACCCCACCATTTCTCCTTCCTTGCCTATCCCTTCTGAAGAGTTTGTAGCCATTCATTGCAGCGCTCCAGTTGTGCGAGTCATCCCACCACGTTTCTGTGATGGCAACTATATCATCGTTTTCCCCCTGCATAATGGCTTCCAGCTTCTCCTGTTTGTTGCCCATGCTGCCTGGATTCGTGTAGATGCACTTCAGCTGGGCTAATGATCCCACCACCTTTCTGGGGGGAGAAGCCCTAATTCCTACATGACCAATCTCAGGCATTTCTGTGGTTACTAACAGATCAATGACCCTTACGTCCTTGCTGCCATATGGATATCTATCTCCTACCTTGTATGAGACAGCAGACCAAAGGACCTCGCTAGCACGCCGTCCCTCATACATTGGCCTGCCACCCCCAGGCTTATCTCTAGCGAGCCTGGTTTTATCCCCTTCCCCCTTCAAATCTAGTTTAAAGCCCTTTCAATGAGCCCTGCTAACTCCTGTGCGAGGATCCTTTTCCCCCTTTGGGACAGGCGGACCCCGTCTGTCACCAGCAGGCCTGGTGTCATGTAAACCGACCCATGGTTGAAGAACCCAAAGTCCTGCCAGTGACACCAGGCTCGGAGCCAGATGTTGATCTGCTGGCTCTTCCTGTTTCTTCCCTCCTCGTTCCCCAAAACCAGAGGGATAGAGGAGAACACTACTTGTGCTCCTGGTCCCTTAACCAGTCATCCCAAGGCCCTGAAGTCTCTCTTGATTACCCTGGGACTTCTTATTGCCACTTTGTCGCTGCCCACCTGAAAAATCAACAAGGGATAGTAATCTGAGGGCTGTACTAGGTTAGGAAGCTTTCTCTTCACATCTTTGACCAAGGCCCCAGGGAGGCAGCAGACTTCCCTAAGGAATGTCTCCAGTCTGCATATCGGCCCTTCTGTTCCTTTCAGAAGGGAGTCTCCTATGACAACCACCTGTCTCTTTTTTCCCTTTATGGGGGCAGTGCTGATGCAGGACATAGGCCAACTTATCCTCAGCGGCACCTCCGAGCTAGCTGAACCATCGTCCTTGTCATTGCTCAGCTCCACTTGCAGAGCCTCGTACCTATTGTGCAAGGGCACCTGGGGGGGTGTGGTAGGTGCTGAGGAGATACGCCTGCCACACTTGCGAGGAACTAGTCACCATTGCCCCCTGTCCCTTACGTCCCTGTGTTCAGCCATGTGGTGAGAGGATAGGGACAGAGAATCCTCTGAGACATGCACCCTGGCTGCCTGTCACGCCTGTTTCAGGGAAGGTAGGGTGCGATTCCAATAGCCTATCTCTCTCTCTCGCACTCCCTGATACTTCTCAACCTGCTCACCTCCTCACGGAGCTCCGTCCTCCCACAGGCGTGCTCGCTGCTGCCATCCGATACCGGCATGAGCGCAGGGCAAACCCTGCAGCCTGACACCGGGGTGGCAGCACGTTCCCACCGCAGCTCAGTGTGGGAAGCTGCGACAGTCTTGGTAGGTGCAAGGCTGAGAGCAGCCATGGCTTTCTGCCAGGTGAACACCATTGCTCCCTGGTCGAGCTGGAGGAGCTTCAGCGCCCTCCCTACGCGAAATGCCGCGCAAACGGCCGCACCACACCCGAGACGCTGGCGTGGACAACTTTTTCGGTGGGATGACTCACACAACTGGAGCGCTGCAATGGATGGCTACGAACTCTTCAGAAGGGATAGGCAAGGAAGGAGAAATGGTGGGGTAGCCCTGTGTGTTAGGGAGAGTCTTGAGTGCCTAGAGCTTGAGGGTGGTGACGAGAGGGTTGAGTGCCTAAGGGCTTCTTTTAATACGGGGGGGGGGCTTGGCCGCCGCCGCTGCTCCGGCCCGGCCCAGCTCTCGTCAGCCGCTGCCGCGCGAGCTGCCGGCTCCTGGCGGGTCCCTCGGCTCCCCCTGCGGCTGCCCCGGTTCGGGAAGCCGCCCTGTGCACCGCGCTAGGGCGCTCCGCTGCGGGTCGTGCCGGCGCAGAGAGCCACAGGCGCGGAGCTCGGCGCGGGGCCCAGGCCAGGCTCCCCGCGATCAGCTGGGGACGGCCGGGGAGGCGGGTGGGGTGGGGTGGGCACCTCCCCAGGCTGGAACCCACCGCAGCTGCCAAACCCGAACCGCGGCTGCAAAGCCGCCGCCCTCGCCGCTCCCCCGCGCGGCACAATCCCCCCCGACCGCCTGGGGAGAGACGGTTAGAGGTGCCCCGCAGCGCTGCCGATAACGCTCCCTCCACCCCCACACCGGTGAGGGGAGGCGGGCGGGCGGGCAGGGAGGGGAAAAAGCGGAGGGCTCGCGAGGGGTCCCCGCCGCCCCCCTCACGACTTACCCAGGAGGGGCACAAAGAAGAGGAGCCACCACAGCGAAGCTGGCAGCCGCATCGCTGCTCGCTCGATCTGCGGCCAAACAAAAAGCGAAAGAGGAGAGCGATCGCCTTCCGCTTCCCGCCTCCCCATTTGCCGCGCCCTCAGGCGGGCCCGGCCCGTCCTTCCCGCCCGCCCCGCCCTCACCGGCCGGCGCGTCAGGCTTCTCTCCCCTCGCAGCAGGGCCCGGCGGCGGCAGGCCCACCCGTGGTACTGAGTAAGCCGGGTTCCTCTGGAAACTCCAGGCCCGCATTAAGAAAGGGGATTTCAGACTTTGCGGCCGCCTCTGGTGCCTTGGTGGGTTGCGGCTGCCAGAGAGGAGCTGGGGTGTGAGGTGACGCCATCGTGGGGGGTTTCTGGTTCATGGGGCGCACCTCCGGCAAGGGCCAGCGGCAGAAATTGTCGTGGTGCTCTTACAGCAGGGAAGTTTCAGCTCTGCTGATCGAAAAGCTGAATTTAAATCAATTTAATGTGGAGTGGGAGCCCCACAGGTTAGGGGGGGAACACATCTCAGCAGGTAACATGCAGCTCACCACCTCAGAAAATAATGGGTCATCTAAACCTAGTATGTGTCAAACCTGGTGTTCGACACCGATGCTCCCCAAAATGCCCACTGTTTTCTTTGGGGGACACCTGGCAATGGCTCCGTTTGAGGGGTGGGCTCGAAGCTAAGCCTGGCCGTGCTCACTCGTGTCAGCCAAGGCTGGGTTGGCCTCTGCGTGGGTGACCCTTCTGCCTGAGTGAAGGAAAAAAATAAAACCAACCCTCTCTGACTTCTAGGGGTTGCCTTCGACACCAGCTGCTCAGAAGCCCATTCACAAAACTGAAACAAACTTACATTCCCTTTCATGGGTGACTGGCCTCTTGACACAACAGAGTGTTTTTGAGGAAGAAAGGGGAAATACCACAACAGTTTGGGAAACATAAACACTCCACAGCTATTGAAAAATTGCTGCTCTGCCAAACACTCCAGCGGCAGCTGTGAGCCGGCTTTCCTCCCATGGCAGTGAGTTGCTGCGAGTGGATACTTCATCCTCCTTCACCTGCCTCCCAGTCGCGGTGCGTTATCCTGGATGAGAAGAATCCAGCTGCCGGCAGGTCCAGTTGCAGACCTTACAGCCTCAGAGCACACTCAGTTCCCAGGAGTTCGACTGCCTGTCCCGGGGGAGACCGGCACAGCACTAGTGCTGGGTGGGAAGGCTCTCACCGCAGGTTCAGCCCTTGGCTGGCTCTCTGCCAGTGCACTCGGCCCACACGCTCACTGCCGAGCAGCTGTGTCGGGCTATTCACCTCCGCTTGAAGTGACCTCAGCTCTGCTCTTCACACAACAGTGCCCATAGCAGTTCAGAAAAAGAAAAAATAAAATTGGCAACTGTGGAGGTCTCTAACCAGAGGACCTTCCAAAATCAACGCTGAAGATGTTCCAACACTGAGTGGGGTTCTTCCTTCCTTCTAGGAGTCGCTGTAAGCTCCCTTCCCTCATCACTGCAGGCTGCAGCATGAGCTAGAATGACACTGCACCTTGGGCTGAGCAATGCTGCCATTCAGCGAGACCTGGACAGGCTGAAGCGTTGGGTGGAGAGGAACCTCAGTAGGTTCAAAGTGGGCAAGTGCAGAGTCCTGCACCTGGGGAGGAATAACCCCATGCACCGGTACAGGTTAGGGGTTGACGTCCTGGAAAGCAGCTCTGCGGAGAAGGACCTGGGAGTCCTGGTAGACAACAAATTCACCATGAGCCAGCAATGTGCCCTTGCGGCCAGGAAGGCCAACGGCATCCTGGGGTGCATTAAGAAGAGTGTGGCCAGCAGGTCAAGGGACGTTATCCTCCCTCTCTACTCTGCCCTAGTGAGGCCCCATCTGGAGTCCTGCGTCCAGTTCTGGGCTCCCCAGTTCAAGACAGACAAGGAACTGCTGGAGAGAGTCCAGCGGAGGGCTACAAAGATGATGAGGGGACTGGAGCATCTCTCCTATGGGGAAAGGCTGAGGGAGCTGGGGCTGTTCAGCCTGAGGAAGAGAAGACTGAGAGGGGACCTTATCAACGCTTATAAATATTCGAAGGGCGGGTGTCAAGAGGATGGGGCCAGACTCTTCTCAGTGGTGCCCAGGGACAGGACAAGGGGGAACGGGCACAAACTGGAACAGAGGAAGTTCTGCCTGAACATGAGGAAAAACTTCTTCACTGTGAGGGTGACAGAGCACTGGCACAGGCTGCCCAGGGAGGGAGTGGAGTCTCTTTCTCTGGAGATATTCAAAACCCGCCTGGACGCAGTCCTGTGCAACCTGCTCTAGGTGACCCTGCTCTGGGTTGGACTAGATGATCTCCAGAGGTCCCTTCCAACCCCTACCCTTCTGTGATTCTGTGATTCTGTAATGCTGTCTCGTTCAGTTCTTACAAAATCAGAATAATACTGATCCATTCTCCATAGCTATGTTGGAATGACATGGCACGTAACTGGCTTGCAAATGGAGTCAGGCCCATCCCATAAATTCCTTTTCCTTAGTGACAGAAACCCACAACAAGCCTTTCTGTCCCTTTGTTCCCTTTTCCCCTCCATTCTCAATCTCTGTCAAGTGTCAAACAGAGCTTTCTACCCTGTAAAGGCTCCAAGTCACAGTGTTTACACCAGAAATGTAACGTGGTCGTCTTCCTGCCGTATCCCGGTGGCAGGAACAGCTGTTCTCTGCTGCTGACTAGTCCTCTTGTCAGGTAAAATGTCCTCCCAAGGTGTCAGAGACTTGGCTTGAACCTTGTTGCTGGGAGGATGCCTCCTCCCGCCTTGCACACTACAATTTTCCTGTAGGTTATGAGATCTTCGAGGTTAGCAGAGAGAAATCTGAAGCAGGGACTGACACTTTCATTTAGAAACAGATTATTTTAGGGTGGAAGGAACCACAGGAGGTCACCCACACGATGTGCTTCATGTCGTTTGAAAGTCTTTGCAACAGTGTTCCCATTGCCATTATAACCACTCCCATTGGGAAGTAAAATAATTGGCACCAACATTAAATTTCTGAACTAATATAACTGTAGTTACTGAGTAGTTAAGCTCACAAACAAAAAAAAAAAAAGAAAAGCCTTCTACCAAAATAGTTTTACTGGTAAAAGCATTTTAAGCACAGAGGAACTGAGTGGCTTTCGCTGTTTGCATAATGGACCACACCAGTGTGCTGATATAATAAAAAATTTCATGGAATTACTGAACCTGAGATTACAGAAAAAAAACTGCTCAGGAAACCACATTTTCAATTTCATGAAGACGTATTTTTTTTTAGCATACCAGGATGCTGATTAACAACTCTGCAAATACACATAGCAGTGCAAAATGAAATCAGATCTGCATATCTTGGCCGCAGGTTTGTTTTACTCTAAGGCTGTAATATCGGTGCCTGCCTTATATTACATGACATTTCAAAATTTCCATAGACCTTGGCAAAGAGTAACAGTTGCATCCTGCTACAAAGAGTAGAGCTTACTACCATAATTTTAAATAAAAAATGGAAAGAAATGTTCACTGGTTTTCTTTAGGTGCTCCAATTTGCTTTAGTCTAAGAAATTTGTCATTTTCACAATTACCCTGTTGCTCTGGAGGCTTGTTTTGAAATGTCACTGCTTATTGGTATGATTTCACAAGTTTATTTCCTTCTTTCTTCTTTGAGAGATTATCCAGATCAGTGGAATTTGTGAGTGTAATGAAGAAGGAGTGGCCCCGTTGCGGTCTACAGGCTTTTGTCTTACAACCTGTGAATCAACATGAGTCTAGTGCTGGGGTTGGAAAGATGAAGAGTGGGCTGGAAGCCAGGAGTTGGCTGTTTGTATTGCAGCTTTCAATCTTGGAAAATTGATTGGGTTGACAGACTCAATCACATATTTGAAGAGACGCTAAGAACCTACTTCTCTGACAATAAGCCAACTTGATCGTGGAGCCAAGTATTTCAGGATCAGAATGTATCTGTATCCATGTCGATGGGAGGATGCAGATGGGGCAGGGCTTCAGTAGCCCTCCAGGCCAGGCAGCTCGTGCTGCCTAACTTCCCTGTGAGAACTGCAGAAATTTCTCTCAGGAGTGACTTGGAAATAAGAAAGATCTCCTGCCTAAAACAGCCCCAAAGCCTTTGCTTGGAGCAAACTGGGGTAAGGAAATGACTGCTATTGCCAATAACTGTAAAGGAAAATAACGTTTCATGCTTTTGGAAGTGTATTTAGTCATCTTTCTGATCAGACTGAAGCAATTTCTTCATTTTGTTGTTCAAATAAAGCAGCTGTAGAATAGTGCCTAGACAGGGAACCCTCCTTCGCTCCGTACACTTCTTACCATTTAACACAGTCAAGGGCAAAGCTGCCTTGTTCTTCTGCAGGAAGGACCAACACACACCAATGAGACTTAGGAAACAGGTGTGCCCTTACCTGAAAGTCTAACGCAGCCAGTGAGATGGTACTGCCATCTCATGAATGTCATGTGATGGACTCCTAGACACACATTGGGACTGTGCACATCTGCTTGTCCATCTGTTTACACCAAAGCAGTAATTTTTTTTATTCAAAGATCTGTTTGAACTATTTGCATGCTTATGATACTGGTGCATTACTGAGATCATCCTTTTATTTCCTGTAGTATTTGAAATGCAGTCTCCAAAGGGAGAGTGTCCCTGCCCTAAGAAATGTACAGTCTGAGCGTATCACAGCAATATGGCCACTACATTTTAGCCTGTCTTTCCCCTCAATTTCAGAAGCAATCTGTTGCTTTGCCTTCTTTGGCAGTTACGGGAATCTGACCAAAAGCAGAAATAGAGGAAACAGACAGCAATGCAATAGGAAAAAACACAGAAACAAGGCTGGTATGAACCTTCCTGGCATGGACTTACTGTGAAGCCTTGTGACAAATCAGTGTCCCCAGTCAGAATTTGGCAGACAGGTCTAGGTGGCAAGGATAAAGCACTGTAACTCTGTCGCTTGTTGGGGCTGGTTTCACTAGCTGATTTCTGAAGTGAGAAGTTTGCCTTGAAGAAAGGGAGGTAGGGAGGAAAGGGGTGCCAGCATCTTTTTTAACCAAAAATCAGTGAAGCCCTCTGCTGACACAGACTTTGGCTAATGGTCAAACAAGAGCAGAGGTGACTGCCCCTACCTTTTTTTCCCAAAAGAGCACAGGCTGGTTTATCATTAACAGAGCCAAGCTGATCGAGCAACCTACCATGGCTGTTTTCCCCCCAGGCAATCCTTGTACTTGTTGTGGACTAACAGGAAGATGGCTGAGGATCCGAAAAGAAAGCCACTCATTGTTCTTGCTGTTCTCTTGCTGCTCGGCTCAGCACAAGCAGGTAAGAAAGACAAGAGTGCCTGGCAAGGGATTGAAGGTTTTACATAGAAGGATCTGAATTCAATTCTCCCTAAACAACCTGTGTGTCAAGAGGTCCTTGCTATAATCTAGTTAGATGCCAGGAGACAGGGTAGTGCAAGAATGGTCCTTTCTTCTCCCATGCTTTGTTTCAATCAGTCTCAGTGATTTAATTCCACTAACCTGATTGAAAAGAATAATCTGCGTTTGCCCTGAAGTGTAAGGAAGTGGAAAAGGGACCATTTGACCTCTGGCACTGGCTTCTCCTGCTTTGAAAGCTTAGCAAGTGTAATCTGCAGTAGCTGAGAGAAAATAAACAGATGCCGCACTTCCATTTCTTTCTTTAATTGTACTGTCAATGAAAACTGCTTTTGGGACCATCGCTACAGTCCCACATCACCTGCAGCTTCACAGCAGTACACCTCCCGCCTTACCTTTACTAACGATCCCCCTCCTCTTACGCCATTTCTGACATGCACCGTGCTTGCACTGAACCTGCCCTTGCTAGTTAAGCTGGCTCACGAGCTGTGGTTTTCCCGAATGGATCTCAGATGACATCTCTTTCTCTCTTGCCTTCAGTTCACAGGAAGACCAAAATAAACCACAGTAAGGGATAGTCACATCCCACAAGGGGGAATCTGAATGTTGAAACTCACTTCTTTGTGCTGACCCTTAGGCCATGTTCTGCCTAGCTAGTGCGAAGCCGTTAGGAAGCTGGTTGTTGGACTTTTTTTTTTTTTTTTTTTAAATTTTATTGTACGTGCAGATTCAAGGCTGTTTCGCTTCCTCCAGTCCAGAAAAGGGAAGGTGCATGCGTTGTCATTGCAGCAGGATGCAACTATGCCAGTTCATAAAGTAACACTTTTTAGGTCAGAAGGGATCGTTTAATCAATTATTTGGCTTCCTGCTCATCGCAGGTCAATAAATTTCACCCCATTAGACCTTCAGTAAATCCAACATCTTACCTTCAACAAGCCTTCCAAAATAGCAGCCAGTCCTCTGAAATGACAAAAGATGGAGAATCCAGTTCTTCTGTGGGTAACCTAGCTATACATACTGCTAGCCATACATACTGGTAAACTTCTCCGCTTGCTTTCTAGCCTAAATTTGCTCAGTTTTTTATTAGCTACAGGTTTGAGATTTTTTTTTTTTCTGTCTAGATCAAAGTGCCTTCCAAGAAGCTGCATTTTCCTTCCCATAAAGCATTTTCATCCAGTAAATGGATCAGGAAATTATCATTGACACATTTTATCATCAGCATTCTCGTATTTATTTCTGGATTGTTGACACAATTGTCAATTAGATGTGTACCTTCTACTAAGCCTACCAGAATTTGAATAGAAATATCTCCATTCAGTGGTGACTACCTGTTGGCAACCATTTTTTTAAAGATCTAAGAGCCAGCTCATAAATGTACTTAGTAGCTGCCGTGTGTGGCCAATTTGGGAAAAAAAAACCCAGCAGAATGTCATTCACATCTCAGTAAAACAACTCTCAGAAGTCAAAGCTACCATGACATCCACGGTTACCTTCCCCAACCAATGCTGGAATTCCATCAAAGGACAGAAACAACTTTATCAGATAAAGTTTCCGGAATAGGCTGATTTAAATTTATGTTCTATCTTTTTAATCTTTCTCAATAGAAGCGAGACCACCACCTTCATTTTCTTAATGAATTAGAATGAGCTTTTTTTGCCATTGCACAGATGCAGACTAAATATGCTATTCACTCCCTCTCGTTGCAGGGAATACAGACAGACTCTCTGGGCATCACTGCACTGACTTCCGGACAGCAAATTTCCTACGGGGCAGTAAACTTAAGGTCCAGTTTCTCCTGTTCACCTCCTTAAGCCCCAGCTGTGGGGAGCTGATTTTAGCTGACAATGGCATCAAGAACTCCAGCTTCAACAGCAGCCTGGAAACCAAGATCATAATCCATGGCTTCAGGTGAGAGAACGAAGAGCACTGTGACTAAGTTTTTACTGATAAACCCGGGCCATTCCGAAGCACTGGGTGGGGCTGGCACAGAAATCCCTGCTCGTGTGACCTTCTTAGTCTCCCCAGCAGGGTGGCTGCGTGCAAAACACCTGCTAAGAACAGAGCCTGGAGTGCTCAGCCCCAAATCGAACCTGGGAATTGTCTGGGAGACTATTGGTGGGCCAGGGCAAGGGGCATGGAAAATGCTGCTGACAACCCTCATTACAACACAACTTGAAGTCCTTTAGTTTGTGACCAGCTGCCTATTTTATATGTGTTTCACATTTTTTGGAGCCTAAAAAAAGTTAGGAAATTATCTTCCTTCCTTCCTTCCTTCCTTCCTTCCTTCCTTTCTTTCCTTTCTCTTCCTTCCTTCCTTCCTCCCTTCCTTCCTTCCTCCCTCCCCTTCTCTCTTTCTCTCCCTCACCTCCTTTACCTCTTTCCTTTTCTTTCCTTCTTTCAACCTTTCTATTTAAGAAGTCTTTTCTTCAGGATTCTTATCCCTTTAAATTTATCAACAGCTTGGATTAGTCAGCCATTTAGGAGCCCTGCCAGACACAGTATACTTCTATTCTTGAAATTGTAGGGGTTTGAGATGGGTTTTTTTAAGCTGTCACCATTCTGCAAGCTTATTTTACTGTGCCATTTTTCAGCCAGGTGTGACCATATAACACTATTTGTTTTGATGTGCAAAAGCCTGAATGGAAAGTGCATAGAAGACCAGGATGAAACCACAGAAGATGTTGCAGGGTCTTTTCAGAAAACCAGCTGTTGCCCTCATGTGACATACCACGCCCCCCACCAGGAGGTATTAGGGGAAGGGGGATAGGACACAGCCTCCTCAGTTTTCCTAGAATTTCTTTTTTAATTGTCTACAGATGAGGAAATGTAGGAGTGAAAGACTAGGTGATTTGACCAAGGACTTCCTGCCAGTTGGTGACAGAGCAGGATCCAGGTGTTCCTGGTCAGCTCACTTACTCCAGATGGGCTCTGTGGTGGCCAACTGAAGCACCACAGCAGGACTGAGATCTCAGCCTGAGCCTTGCACATGTTATCTCCTTCATTAAAATATCTGGTTCCTTTCTGGAAAGAGTTATTACACCACTGCAAAGAAATGCCAGGTGTAGGTGTCTGGCACCAGAAAAACTGTGCAGCACCAGCAACTGTCTGGCAGCCTCCTCTGAGACATGTGAAGCTCCAGCACCAGTGGACAACATATTGGCACATGCCCTACTTTGGAAGACACCTAACATACATGTTTTCTGATGACTCCACAGGGCTTTGGGTACCAAACCTTCCTGGATTGAAGGGCTTGTCCGTGCCATACTGCACACAAGCCAGGTGAACGTGATCGCAGTAGACTGGGTTTGTGGGTCTACAGGAGCCTATCCTTCTGCGGTGGAAAATGTCCCACAGCTGGCCCTCTCCATCTCACAATTCATCAGCAAGCTCCTGGTAAGCTACTGTGCATTTCCAAAGAAGGGGAGCATGGCCCGAGAATATCATTCATGCAAACAATCCAGAGAACTGCTCCCAACCTGCTGTCTCCAGGAGCTAGACGTGCAGGCTCGCTATTCCAGAGTGAGCGCTGTGTAGCAGTAAAGATTTCTTTTTTCCCTCTCTCTCAGTCCAGGCTTGAGCATGCCACTGTTTTTCTTCTTTCTCTTGAGTTTTGAGGTTTTCTGGAAAAAACATCCCAGTTGTCAGCTGCATCTCTAGCCTGGGACAAACCTGAAGGATGCCTTGGGTTTCCCCAGGTCCATGCTTCACTGGACAGTCGTCTTCTGCCTAGAAACTTTGTCCAGCGAGCTGGAGGGGGTGGGATTTGAGGCTATATTATATTTGCTTTGGGCTTTAAATATACTTCCCAGCAGCTGGAAATCCCCAGATATGTCTCAGTTTGTTCATGCACAGCACAGCTGAACAACACCTCTGCAATGAGGGTGATACATCTTTGTGTTAACCAGCTATGTGTAAACTCTCCGTGTAACGTTTGCACTGCAGACCCAGGCTGCACCGCACAGGAGTTCCTGGGTATGCACCACGTTGTGCACAGTCACACATTTCTGTCCAGAAATATGGCAGCCCTTGGAGCCGCTGTGTCATTAGAAGGATGGGGATGGGGGATGGGGTGGAGGGGGAGAGGACTGTCACCCCTCATTACTGATTAGGTCACACAGTGAACAAATGACTGAGCTGGACAGCGTCCCCACCACTCATTCCATGTCCGTGCTGAGCTCCAGAACAGCTACTTAAGGACTTTTTCTGTCCAGCCTCTCCTGCAACACTACACCACAGAAGACTATATTCTCTTTTCATAAGCCTCAGTACTGCTCCAGGATATGGCCTCATACATTTCAAAGTCAGGATTTTTCATCTTGCCCCCACGCTCTCGTGCACCATATGCTCTCCCATTGTATGGTACTGCATCATACAGACCAGCCGGCAGGCAGTTGAATTCCTGTGGATGGGGTCATCTCCCATCAGGTCTAAGTGGCTGTGCTTTACCTGGCAGTTCAGCCCATGGATAAATCCTTAATCTCTGAAAATATAATCTTAAAATACTAATCAGGATATTGGTACAGTGGTGGTATAAAAGTGAAAAAAAAATTTCCTCTGCTTTACTGAGAAAAAGATTATTCACACGGTGAACCTGTGTCACTCAGCTGAGAGGGAAATTCAGTCTGAAGCAAGCTGTGGAAAGAGAAGGCTATGTAGTTATGAACAGGAGCATCTGACTGACCTGGTTAGGGCTGGGTTTGCATCTGTGGACCTGAAGAAAGACTCTGAAAAACAGAAAGGGCAATATCCATCATTCCCAATCTATTTGGTTCTCCACCATACACCTCAAAAGCAATCCTATATTAGAAGAGTTACAGAGCTGCTGTGTGGGCTGGGACAGGGTATTTCACCTTTCTGCTACAAAAACATTAATTTTTATTATCATCAATCTGCAGGCCCTGGGAGTCTCAGGGACATCCATCCACATTATTGGGGTAAGCCTCGGCGCACATGTCGGGGGCCTGGTGGGGCACTTCCATGGCGGTCAGCTGGGACGGATAACAGGTATCATAAAACTGAGTCTTGGGTCCTCACCTGCTTTTCAAGGGAGAGAATGAAAGAGCAAGGAAGGGGAGTCATCCATAGTGTTCTTTCGATTGCATAAGGGCTCATTAGATCCAAGATTATGGGCTTCTTCCTAGCTTCAGAAGAGCCTGACAATGCCTTTCCAGCCATCAGTCCCCTCCACACCACCAAAAGAATGCAGGTATTTGCAAAAGGGTCCTTCCACCTCTGCTCCACTCTTGAAATTAGTGCCAGCTTTAACGAATACGAGGCCTCGTGACCAATGAAAACCCACAACACCCACATGCTTTGCTTCCGCTTTATGGCATGTATACATCTGTGGTTCTTAAAATTAAAGCCCACAATGCATGTCGTTGTGGGGGAGCAGCAAGAGTGAGCTACTCTGCAGGAAAATGTGAGCTGAGAGCCAAGGGGACAGCAAGGTAGGCAGGGGCAGTGGCCTCACTGACAAGGGACACAGTTCTACCGTATCTGGGCAAGAAGTGCAGAGCAGGTCCAGTGGCAGCAACCAGGGTCATCCACAGTCCAGTAATCACCAGGCAAGTCTGTAGTGATGAGGCAAGCGCAAGGTCGAGCCAGGAAGTCAAGTCAGCAAGATAAAAGCAGGACCAGCAAGACACAGGGCTAGGCATGGCATCCCTACAACACAGCTCAGGCAAGGACCAAAGGCAAGAGCCTGAGTCAATGTTGGGAGGCCCCAGATGAGGCTTCTTGCTGTTCTCTCCCATGAGTCAGATGTTTTCCCAGTAGACTGGTCTAAGGCCACCCAGTTGTACCAAATCAGAGCTGACCTTAAACACAGAGCCAGACTCCTGGGTGTGAGGAAGAGGTTGCAGTGGGGGAACTACAGAGAAAGATGGTTAGAGGCTGATCATGGCATTTAGAGCTTTTTGGTTCACTCAGGGCCTTGTCAGCCTTTAGGTATGGAGCACGAACAGAGTCACAGATTGATTTAGGTAAGAAGGGGCTTTGGAAGGTCTCTAGTCCATCCCCTCCCCACTCAAAGCAGGGCTGCCTTCTAAGTCAGATCAGATTGTCAAGGGTTTTGTCAAGTTCTGGGAATCCCCAGGGATGGAAATTCATTCTGATAGGAGGGAAAAATGCCACCAAGAAGGAACAGACATAAAGGCTCCAGCAGAGTGACCACAGCTCCCAGTCTGCCTCAGTCCATGCTGGTCTGTCTCACAGAGGTATCCTCAAGGAGGCTCCCACTGTACAGTCAGCAGGGCAGTCCGGAGAAATGCTGGTTCAGCCTTCACATCACAGCTATCCACACTGCATGAAATACAGGCATTTCTTAACAGGAGCTGAGTTTCATGCTGGGCCCTGTTTTAAGCTGTGAATCAAAGTTCACATTAGGAGGGACTTGGAGTAACCACTCCCCTGCACCAGGATTTTACGATCAGCAACATCTTCAGATGAGCAGAAGCAGACACTTTCGCAGGAAATCATGGTAATTAACTTCAGAGTCAGAGACTCTTCCCCTTTATGTTGTCTACATGTAAGAATAGCTCTGTACATTTATTTTTTCCATTAATTTTAACTCTGCTAGAAGACAACCCTTTTTCTACATTCCTGATTGTCCTGTGATTTCATAGGCACACTGGGCATTGCAGGTTCCAGTTCAGATTTAGGAGCCTGAAGACAGGTGGAATTAGACCCAAGATACGTCTAATGTCATCTCCTGCCTCCTCACACACATGCATACATGCACAGAGGAATGTGATCCCAGAGCCATAATTTGCTGAAGTGTTTTCAATCACCTGAAAAGAGCTGTGGAGCAAAACCAGAGTGAGTCTTGGAGATCAGAGCACAGACTTTATTTTTGTGAAGTGAGTTTCTTTAACCCATGCCTGTTCCTGTGGGTATTACCCTGTGCAGGAAAGCAAATGGTACAGGAACTGGAATGAACAGCCCATATCCAAAATTGCTGAAGAGCAATTTGTTTCAATACTTGCAGAGGAAATAAAAAGGCCTGAAAGAACTCAGTTGCATACAGTACAGCTTCAGTGAATAGTTTTCTTAGCTGCTGAGGAAGTACACCTCAATGGAGTTTATGCAGCTCGTGCTTGGAGGAGCTAGGCATAGAGAACAGAGGATAGAAACGTGCTTGCCTTGGAGCTGTGCTAGAATTGACTGCTGCTCATATGAGGTGTTTCTCCCTCCTCAGGCAGAACTTTTAGCTATACCAAATAACACTTTTCAGTATCTCTTAAAGCCTCTAACTAAAACTTGGTCTGTAGAAGTGGGTGGAGAACCCCTCAGCTTTTTGTATGTGTCAAGATTAAAGAACATGGAAGAAAAATTAAAGCAGTAAATTCTTCTGACCACTTGTCCCATTATTAGCTTTTATTTATGGAAAGAATAGGAAAGATCTTTTTTTTCCTTCTTTCCCTCCTTCCCTCCCCCCTCACAAATGCAGACATACCAGTTTGTGTATGGTTGATATTTGCCTTCTCCATAGAGAATCAATGGGACTGAGTTCAAGGCAGTGAAACTGGCCAGCTCTGAGGCTAAGTGGCATGCAGAGATGAGCTGCTTCTTAAGCTATTGTTGTTGCCTGGGGAGTGAGAAAAATCTTGTGAGATTACTTTTCTACGAAAAGTGAACAGGATAAATCTCACCCAGGACAAAAAAAAAATATCTTTAACCTGTTCCTTGGTATTGCCAAGGATAATTTTCTGTATTCCTTTGACTCCCCAGAAGTTGCTCTAGGAGCAAGTTTTAGGAAAAAAATGTAGATGGCTGCTTAAGGACTCAATTTTATTTGTGGGGAGAGGGCTCAGAAGCCTCTTTGTTTTAAGGATATTTGATAGTATCAAACCTTTGTAATGCTTGGATTGGTTAATGCCTGGATGCTGAATTCCTCACCTAACTGATGATCTTCAGTGACATTTCTCAGACTGTATTGCTAATATAGATGACAGTACAATTAGGGAAAATGTTATGAGTTTGATTCTCTTTCACCGAAAATCCGAAAGACACTCTGCACCCACTCTGTCAGAGCTATTTGAAGCTCAGTTATGGCTTTACAGCCTAGAAACTTGAGGTACAAAACTGCTAAAGGAGAGCGGAACAGTGGAGGACAAGGTAAGGAAGCTGTACTGGAAGTTAGCAGGGGCAGAAACCATTATGGAGCACAATCAGTGCGACCTGGGAATAATTTATCACTTCTGCCTAGCGACATTTTTAAAATTTTGGATAAAACAACTGGTCCAGAAATAAGAAAGAGAGGAGCTGAAGAGCACTTGATGTTGAGACATTTGATTTTGTTACAGGCCTGGACCCCGCAGGCCCTAAGTACACCAGAGCCAGCCCTGAGGAACGCCTGGATCCTGGGGATGCCCTCTTCGTGGAAGCCATTCATACTGATGCTGACAGTAAGTCAGCTTCCATCTTCTTCGGCCCGTGCTTCTGTTCCTCCTACCATCATTATTGCTAAGGCATCTGTAGGTCATTGTCCCTTTTTTGCCAGATTACCATGAGTTCAGGTTCACTCTGAGGAAGTTTCTCGATCAGATAGGCTTTAATGATGAATACATTGGCAGGTGATACCCCAGAGCATTTCAAGCAACAGACAGGTGGAGATTAGACAGAGGGCAATCTTCCAGCAAATATTTCTTCCTTAACCCTGCTACAGCAGAGTGAGTTTATGCAGAAACAGCTCAGCATGTCTTTTACCACCTGGAAGGAATTTACACGTCTAGTCTCACTTTGCTTTTTCCACCCTGACGTAAGAAAGGTGCCACTGCAAATGCCAGTGGAAAGTAACAGAGTCAAACCAACAGCTGGTGGAACAACAGAGTAACCTTTCTAAAGCACTTAGGGTCTACGTAGGCAGAACATGTGCTGAAGAATAATGAGGTGCCTTTGACTCACACCTCCTGCCTGGAGATCACGAAAATATCTACTGACATAGCTCTCAATCATGCCTTATAATCCCCCATTAAGGTTGTGGTCAATTTTGTTCTCCTTTACACAGAATCAAGAACCTGAGTCACAGAGGTGGTGATTAAGCCACAGTTCCCAGTCATTTTGATGGCAGGGCTTGGAGCACTCTCTGCTCCATGCAGCAAACCTGCACAATGCAGGCGTGTAGGAACAGGAAACCTGTCCTTGCTGTCTCCAGCTCTGGAGCTGGCTCCAGCACTACTAATTTTCAACCAGTCATTGGGGCCTGTCATACGCCATGTAGGGTAAAGCCTATAGAAGAGCCAAGTGTAAGAATGAAGTGGCATTTCACATCCTTTCAGATTTTGGGATCCGGATTCCTGTAGGCCACATCGATTATTTCGTCAATGGAGGCAAAGATCAGCCAGGATGCCCCCGATTCATCTCTGCAGGTGAGAACACTCTGTGGCCAAGCAAAGGGTTTTCATGGCCATTTAGCAGCCTGTGAAAATGCTGTTTGGCAACCAGCTCCTGCTACAGTCAGGGCAGACATCAAAGTGAGACAACATGTATTTGTAAAGACATATGGCAGCAGAGATTCATGGCCCACATCTCCTCTCAGCTGTACAACAAGCAGCTGAAATTAAAATGACATACAGGTCAAGCGTCTTGGCAGCACCACTGTCAAGAGACGTGATTTTGGTGACGCTTCTGTATGAGCCAAACCCCTAGCGTCAGTAGAGTTTGTATCAACAAAGAAAACGTTTTTGCTAGAAAGGCTCTTAGGTACTACTAGCAAAAGCTTCTTTTTGCTTTCATGCTGCAAGCTGTGTCTATACTTAGAGAGACAGCTTGTATGATTACTGCCCTTTCCTTCTAGAGAATAGGACTTTATGCAGTAAATAGTGTGGATAAATATTAAAATATGTTCTGGATGAGCCAGCTGCATTGAGGGTCAGGTTAAAGGGGACACCTACGGTACCTCACTTCCCATAACTGGGGTCCCAGTGCAGGTGAGAGTCAAAGCTATTGTACCCCCTTGCAGAGGGCTTGGGGCCTCATCAATGGTACACTGATGGAGACATGGCAGCCCTGTGGTCCCCCTCTTCTGAGGGACTCTGTTAGTCTGGGAGATACACTTCTAACTTCCTGCGTAACTTCTCTTGCAGTGGGATCTGGGCTTGTAGCCACAGAGATGCTCTGCAAAATGTTATTAATGGGAAGGGGATTGCTGCAGAATCAGTAAGAATGTTTCTTGACTCTCAGTTCCTTGGGAACATGCAAAAAGACTGAAGCCAACAGAAAGGCTCATGGCTGCTTTTCTCTGGATGCATTTTTTCTTGCAGGCTATAAATATCTGATCTGTGATCACATGAGGGCAGTACATCTCTATGTCAGTGCCTTGAAACATTCCTGTCCAATCGTGGCATTCCCCTGTGCAAGTCATCAAGATTTTTTAAACGGTCGTTGCCTGGACTGTGTTGACCCCTTCCTGTTCTCCTGTCCCAGAATAGGTACAGTATCAGCATGAGATCTTCCTGGAGCAGATGACAATACATTCCTGATGGGCGTCAGTACAGAGCACAGTACACTGTTCAGATTTCTCTCAGCAGGATTTGCTTTGGATCTCTTTGGGGGTAGCGAGAAGCTGTTTCATTTTCAGGCTTCTATAGAGAAGATCTAAAAGGTCATATATTGTCCCAGGCAGAACACCAAAATCTTGAACATTTCTGATCTTTAAATATTTCATAGGGCCCACAAATGAGTCAAAAGAGAGTCTCCAGAATCACCTGCCTAACAAGTGGGCAATTAGCTCAAAAAGTGTCTTGTTTAGAGAAGCAGCTGGAAATTTTAGCCCAAGCCTGACGTCCCATTCTGCTACAAACCACTCACTGTTGCTGTGTCACCTCCTTCTCATAAATTCCTGCCATGGCCACCCCAAAGATGAACTCCCTGGATGGGGAGAAGGTAATAGTTGCCTCTTTTAGGCTTCTGAAACTGGGCTGTGGCACGAGGAGAGGAAGTGCCCTCTGGTGCTATTTGCAGTCTGGTACCAGAGGAATATAAGGAGAGGCCTCTTTTGGTATAGGTGCTCTCAGATCAGCCACCCCTTCCCCATCTCACCAAGCCACACTGTCAGCTAGTTAGTGGTGCAGGCCTCAAGTTATGGTGGTCTTCTCACTTGACCAAGAAATTCAATTTCCCAGCACTTTGTGTTTGCATTGTCATCTACATCTGCACTAAGTGTCCTGACTTGGTAGTCTTTAGTCTTGCTCATTTTGCACATGTGCAACTGATGACATAGTTTGTTAGCAGAGGAACGAAAGAAAGCCACCAAGAGGTACTCTGATGATGATTACCTGGGGTAGCCAGAACAGGTTTTCTGAGGGAATGTTAACCTGTCAAACAGACACCATAAACCTGTACTTGCTCTGATTTGCACTGGTATAAAAAAGGATCTGTCCTCTGAGACAGTGGAGTTCGGCAGGGTGAGTGGAGGTGAATCAGAACCAATTATATTTCTGTTCTGGGTCATTCATGGCTTTCCCTGCACTGGCTTTATTTCCTCCTGCAGGCCTGCTGGAGCAGGCAGGTGTCAGCATGAGAAAACTGCCCAAGGAAGTGAAAGTTTATTTAATGACCAGTCCCTCTGCCCCATTCTGTGGTAAGTAGCATGAGAAAAAAATGAGTCAGAAGGGTGTTGACCGAATGAAGCAGATCCCCTGGGGAGGCCAAGAAGTTACAACCCACCATCCCCATCAGAATCACCTGCTGTGGCCCAGACGGTCTGAGACACACGGCTGAAGAGTAATAACCCTGCACATCTGCCCTATAAAGCCTTTTCCAACAGATTTATCAATGTGGGCACAGCCCTGGATTAACACAGCCACATGGCTTCAGGACTGAAGTAAAGGGTAGTGAAAACGCGTGTCTGTTTACACTGGACTATGCAGACCTCCCCACTGTGCCTGTCACAGCAGAGAGACTAGTTTCTTTCTTATGTCTGTTTAATCTTTCTGCTGGTGGGGACAGGGAATGAGTGCTAGACACCTTCTTTTGGCAGGGTTAGGTCCAACTGATAGTACCTGCCCTCACTCCCGTATAATTTGCCTCTTGCTCAGTCCATCACAGCCTGGTTGAGTTCCACTTACAGAAGAAAAGAAACACAGTCACCAGCATTGAGGTCACTTTCTGCAGCAACAGCACCAAGGACACAGCGAAGATCACCATGTGAGTGACAGTGCATGCTTCTGGCCTGTTTGTTCCCAGCTCCATGTGTAAGGATGTTTATCCTGGTCCAGGAAAGGCACAAAAATAGCGTATCTCCCTGAGTGCAGTCACTGCGTGATGAACCACAACCTTTCTTCTTGAATCCCTCCACGTTTAACTTAAATGCTGTCAAGAATCAGGCATGTGCTGCCATTACTCGGTAACCCTGGCTAGGTCCACCTCTTCCCTGAGCGCACAAAGCAGTAGGTATGCTCCAGAATCCCCAAATTTGCATACTTTTGTGTTGCTACGCTGGTTCCTTTTCTACACCATACCCTTGCCTCGTGCCAATTCAAACCACAATCACTGTCAGATAGTTATTAGCGCTACTCTGCCAGACAGAGATGGCTACAGCAAGACCCAATCCACCAGAGGTTCCAGACTGATGGACATGGTGGCTTAGACATTTGTCTTGATGCCCAATAGGATAGCAGTTGCAAAGAGGAGACAAGTGCATCTCTGCACAGTCAGAAACGTGTTCAGTAGCTTGTGGCCTCTGCAAGAATGCAGCAAAGCTCTCAGGCTCCCATTGTAGGGAAAAGTCCAGGGGCAGGGGACCAAGACCACATGTGTAGGCAGACAGATCTCTCTTGAAAGCACCACCCTCCTCGAAACCGTATCTGAATTAAAGGACCAGACTCAGACTCCTGTTTCACAGCCCTTGCCGCAGGGAGATCTCCCCACCACAGAGAAGTTCCCCAGAAGAAATCTTCCTCACGTCTTCCTACACCTTCCTGCCCACTGCTCTGGGCTGGGGACCGCAATGTAGACATGCAGCTAGCACGTGCTGCTGGCTGCCTCAGAAAGCAGGAAAACAGTCTGCTAAAGAGCCCCAGCCAGTTCTCCTAGGATCAGAGGGGTTCCAGCACTGGCTCCCACACAGTCCTTACTGCTAAGCCAAAACTTTGTGACCTGAAGCTACTTGTGCTGCTGCTTCAGTCCTGGGCACCAGGAGGTAGGGGTGAGAACCAGGGAAGGGGAAGCCACGCTCTAGGGTGCTCTCCAGTGTGACATAGCTGCTTGGTCACAGATTTCCAGCCAGGCACTGCAATTTGGAGTTTGTACTCTAGCCTGGTGGAGCTGAGTTGGTTCAACTCCTCCCCGGCTTGGAAGGCAAATCTGCCTTTTCCAAAGATGCAGGAGGGAGGAAATAGTAACACCCAGGTCACGTCAGGACCCGTGCAGCACTTCCTTCTGCAATTGCCAGACACAGGGTTTGACAGGAGTTAAGCAGGAGGCATGTGAGCACTGGAGGGAAAGGCTGCCTGGGGAAGAGAAACAGGCAGGCAATCCCGAGGGCTTTGCTGTACCCTCAAGTTTTAATGAGACAGTAGAGTTACAGCAGGGTAACCTATCCAGAGACACCCTTACCCTGGCAGAACAGCAGCTGAGTTTCATTTAAGTGCCTTCCTAAGAAGCACAAGGCCAAACTGAAAAATTTGCTTACAGCAATAAACCTACAGATTTAAGAGTGTACGTGAAGATATCCTTTTTAATTCACACTGCAGCAAAGAAACTTCCCTGCTCTAGGCAAAACTCAGCCCTCCAGTGCAGTCAAGCTCAGAGTGTTGAACAGGTATCTAAACATAGATTCTCACATCGCAGTTCAGACGCTGATTGATCACTGACTAATTTCAGGTGATCTGCCTTGCATATATGGCATCTTGCAGTTCCGTGGAAATGCACAGGGACTTGGGAGTGTTCAGTCAGTCTCATACCTTCAGCAAGTGACTCGCACAGTTATGTCTTGCCTCACACTGCCTTTCTCTCCCAAATATCAATTCTGATCTCGCTCCTTGGGATGCCATTACCTCACACACGTTGCTCAGAGTGCCTGAAGAGACATGTCCCCAAGCCCCACAGATGCAATGGGGCTGACAGAGTAAGGAGCCTTGTTACATGGCACACTTCCCAGCTGCATTGGCATCACACGAGATCATCCCCCATATCCAAGAAAACATAATTCTGAAGCCAGCCAAGAAGTTCTACATCCATCCAAAGGTTGTGTGGGGTTGGACCAAGTGTCAATCCCAGGAGTGACTTTCTTCAACCTGCTTAACCTTACCGTGTTCCTCTGTCCTAGGGCACGGCTGGATCCTGCCCACGGACAATATGCAGTGGAGAGATGGCCTCCGCTCTGTTTGTTTTCCATTTGCTGTCCATTATTCACCTTTATAACCACAATTTAATAATGTTTCCTATTTTTGGCAGCTTCAAGCCAGACACAGTCAGACACACAAAACCTCTAGCATCTACCACTGCAGTCTAAGGGAGAGACTGAATGTACTGGTTTAGGTTGGCCACTCTGGCCTAGGAGGACGCTGAATGCAGCTGTCAGCCTGCTCCCAGGAGCAACTTTGGTTAGCAGAACTGTAGGCTCTTACTGAGCTTTTGTCACCTCTACCCTTTCCCTACCATCATGTTTCTGATCAGGCAGTTGCCCAGGTGCTTCTGGGATTGCGCTGAGTCAGCTACACACGCATTCTTCATGCGGACAAGGAAATCTGTGATCTTCAGGCTCTTAGAGGCGCCAAGTAGCTCAAGCATAAGGCGGCCCATTGGAAGGACTCCACAGAAGGGAGGCGGCCCACCTACATAAAATGTCTGGGCAGCACGCCTTCGTACCACACGACTGATTGAGCTCTGATCATTGGCTGTTTACCCAATCTTTGGCATTTCTCAGTTCATGTTACCTGGGTAAGAGCGTAGGGACAGACAAATGTCCCTCTGTCCAAGCATCCCACCTTCAACATGGTCAAAAGCAAATGCCTAGAGAAGAATATAAAAAAAGGCAGTGTAAGCATGTAGCAATACTTCCCCAAATAGTTTTGCAGTGTCCAACTAATTACATATCAGGGACTTTCAGAGCCAAAGGTGAGATCTTTGTCCTTATTAGCTCCCAATGCTTTTGTCTTCCATGAACTTGGCCAGTCTCCCTCCCGTGACCTGTCATGTAAACTTTCTAGCATCCACAACATCCCACAGCAAGGATTTTAACAGCTTAAAAGGAATGGTACTCTGTGCAGTGTGCAATCTTTTTGAGCCTGCCACTTGTTGGCTTTCTTTGATGACCCCTAGTTCCTATACTGGAAGAAATGGTGAACAACCGATCCCTATCTGTGCCATTCATGATTTCATAGATGTTGACCTTACCCACCACTTCCCTCTCTGTAGCAATCTGGGCAGTGTTTCAATCTATATGCAACAGCAGGAAGAGTTGTAACTGTGTGATGGAAGGAAGGTTATTTATACAGGAATATTCCTAACTACAGAGATAAAACATGGAGAGACAGCTAATAAGACTCTCATGCAATGCCCTGTTTTGACAGGTGAGTCTTCTCACTCCATTTTATTATGGGAGGGCTTCACGATAGTACCCTAGGTTTCTCCAGTGTTTCAATACATCTGCATATAGCCTGCATCTGCAGGTTGATTGAATGTTCTCCCTCACATCTCGCACCCTGCCTTGCAGACCTAAGCACCAGGAGATGGGCAAACGGCTGCTGGCCCACAGAGTTCCCCTCTGCCAGATAAACAGCGTGACACTGAAGTATCTCCCCAAGAATCAATTTTGGAGGAAGGATGAGACATCCATTGTCGGCAAGTTCTGTGCAGCCCCGCTGCCTCTTGATAGCAAGTAAGTCACAGAAATATCTTACAGGGATTCACTGAGCCTATGGATGCAGCCTGTGGTTTGAAACAATGCATTGTCTCTCCCATTTAGATAAACATGTAAAGAGGTCTCTCCCATCCCCTCTGTGTACCTATGTAAATCATTTTCTACCTGAGAGTGAGAAAGAAAACTTCCAAGGTAGTTTTCTAGGGGTTTTCTATGGTTCTTCCCCCAGGATAAAAGTGGTGTGCCATGGAAGGAAAATGGCTGCAACTCACATCACCTTGAAGGTGCTTAAGTCACAAACGATGGCAAAAGCTTGTACTAACTAGAATGTGTTCCTTTTGTCCTTGCTTGCTCTCTCCATCTTCCCCCTGTCTACAGTGGGCCCCCACCTGAAACGTGACAGACGCACATTTTTCAGGATAAGACAACAGAAGACCAGTAATACATTTCTGCTTCTTAAACTGCACAGGTTTATAAAGCACTAAGGCTAGAGACAACCATTTGGCATTTTCTAGAACAGGCATTGTAGAGTATATGCCATAATTACCTTATCCAGAGTAGAAGCAGCCAAGTCCTTCTCATCCCGAGCGAGATAATGGTCTTCTCCATAATACAGTATTCTTGCCAGGAGTTTTGCAGATCCAGAGTTCTTGCAGGCAGGAAAAAGTAGCTGTGTCTATACTGACACATTAAATTCTGTCCACATTGCTTCTGAGTTGACTTTTATGCTGGCTCCAGGCTGAAGCAAGCTAGTGGGCCCTCCAAAGTGGGGAAACCCAGAAGCAGAAGAGAGACTGTGCTTACGTTCAAATTCTGTTCGTATGGGCAGTAAGGAGACTCAAGCAAAAGGCAGTAAAAATATATCCAGTAGGTCCAGATAGGAATAGATATTCCTATGCAAATACCAGGCACTCCTTTGAGTGTAAGGAAATTCCTTACTAGCATGCTTTGCAGAGAAAAGCACTCCGAAGTTGAGATGGGGCAGCCCACAAGAGGTGTCTCTTATGAATGGGACAGCATGGCATATTGCCTTAAAGGTGTGCTAACCTGCACCCGTGGAAGCACTGGATCTGGCTGTGATGCAGGTGGAAAGCTGTAGAGTTGCACAGGTTCACAACCACACTCTTATCACAAAACTGAGAGCACTCAGAGCAACAAAGGTGCTGCTAGGAGCGGGCGGTAGAAAGGTGAAGGACACAACCCCTCCAGCCAATTCATCCCAGCCAGGGCACAGCACCCTGTTCATCATACCCTTGCAAAGCAGCAGAAGGTCCACCAGCAGCTTGCTTGCCTGTGTGTTAGGATAGCAATCTCTGCCTGATAAAGCACAGCCTGACTTTTTCCTGTGCTCTTCCCGCAGCAGGACAATGTCATGCCTGCCCTGGAACCTCACTCTCCCCAGCAACACAGACATCTCCTATGAGCTGCCTGCTGCTTGTGCCTAGCACTGCCTTCAGAGCACGCAGGCATATCCAAAAGCAAAAAGGAGCCCTAAACCTATTGCTGCTCTCTGCTCACAGATGATACTTTCACCATAAAACTGGATGGGTTTTGTACTTCCTGCATTAGGGACAGGATGTCAAGGAAAAGAAGCGTGCGGCAGATCGGTGAACACGAGGTTGATTGGTTACATCAAGACCTCTCAGTTAAAAGACTGGATTGGGACTTTTATCTTATGGATTCTGTACCCAGCTCTGAAAGTGAGATGGGCAAGTCATTTAATCTCAAGGTTTGGATCTGTATGAAAGAAGAAGATAGTATCGCTCTTCCTATAACAGGACTATTTGGATGATTCATTTGTGTTTTATATTAAAGTGTCCTGAGAACTTCATATTAAAGGTGAGAAGTATTATTTTTCCTCATCAAGGGGAAACTGCGTGGTTCAGGTTTGGCACAGGAAGGAGTCATTCTTAGCCCGCTCTCGAATGGGAAACTCACTAGTCCTATCTACAAGACACTTTCAGAGTGAGACCTTATTGATTTCATGTTAGTGCTCCTGCTAAATAATCAGAATGAATCTCCTTCCCATGACAGGCCTGGAGCAGCTCTTCTGACTGTTGGCTTGTTCTCTTTGAAGCTCACATGAAGTGAAACAGACACCAGGAGCATGGCAGTGCTCTTGCATCCAACTTTGCACTGCTTTGAACAACTGCCCAGAGTAGAAGGTAATAGGAGGAGAATGGAGCATCGTAGCTACAGGGCCACCTAACACAAACTAGTCCCAGGAACTCAGCACAGCCTTTCAGACCTGGAAAAGTAGCCGAGATTTGGAAAGAATTGGAGAAAGATTACAATATGAGACACATATACATAGAAACAGCCCTCACCCATCCACACCTTTTCCACCACCTTGATGCATATGCAAATTAGAGAGGAGAAAGTCTTACATCACTTCTGCCCACAAACGACATCTTCTGTAGACTGTTTTCTCTGGTTCCCTGGACTGGCTTCACTGGGTGATAGAGAAGTGCACCAGGAACACCATGGTCGGGAGAGGGGGACATGCTGAAGGCATTTCTGCCACGAGGAAGTCTCAGTCATTTGGCATCAGCTGTCACTACTGCTCCACTAGACAGTGCCACTGCAGAGTTAGCTCCTGCTTTCAGCTCGTGTCCAAGCTTTTGGGCCCTGCCACGTGGCTGTTTGGAAGGCCAGCTAACAAACACCATCTCCAGCATACGCTCAGGAGAGGCTTAGAGCTGGGCTCTGACAACCTGACAGAGATCCGGCTTAGCTGGTGCCATGACTGAAGAGTTTCCAGGGAGCTTCCTGTTGAAGACTGGAATATAACCTCAGCAGGCACCTGTGAAGGGCAGGGTGTAATTCAGCCCAACCCCGTCCACTACTTCAGGGAGGCATATAAAGCACAACAGACAGAGTTTCACTGTGCATTTCGGTTCCTTTGCAAAAGGGACCCCAGCAGCTCTCATGTTAATTTGCTGGGGACATGACCTAGCTGTGAAGGCAATGAGGTCAGGCTGAAGCAAGAATGCAGCAACAGAGCATGGTGACAACCATTAGCAGGATGATCCCCAGGCCTGGGGCAGCCCCGTTCTCCTGCCCTGGGGTGACAGCAAAGGCGAGCAGCGCGAGGAGCTGTCTACGCCATGGATCCCACATACCCACCACTTCAGGGGCCTCTCCAGACCTCAGCAAGAGTGCCAGCTCCTGAGGGCGCAGATCTCACCCAGCTGAGACCTGTGAGACACGCCAAACCGGTCTCTGGGCCACAGCCACCGTGTGAGCAGCGCAAAGCAGGTAGGGCTGCCTCCGCCAGCCCCGGGGCTGACACAAAGCCAGCCCCACACGCAGAATGGCCGTGCCCCTGCGTGTCTGTGCCAAGAGGCACTGAAGAATGCCCTGTCCTGTTCACGCTGATGGAGGGACTGACGGTCTTCGCTCCTTCCCTGGATATCTGCCCTAGGGAGGCTCCTACCCTCACCACCCAGCTTGATTGCAGCAGGCTTTGTGGGACAGAGGATTCCTCCACCAGTACTGCCATCTCCGATTCTCTCACAGAGGAAATGGCTGGGGAAGCTCATCAGCCAAAGCCTGTTGCAGCTGAACTTGGAAGAGGCCTTCCATCTCCACACTATTTTCATCCAGAATATTGCACTTCTTCTTACCAGTGGCTGATCTCCCCACAGATGTTTTGTACTCGCTCATTTCTTCGCTTGGTGTGTGCACCCCAAGGTCATCACCCGTTGAGCACAAAACCAAAAGGGTTCAGGCTCTCCTTCTTGCCTACACCTGCCCCCAGTCCCAATTCCTCCCCTTTCTTATTCCAGATGAATCAACTCAAACAACTGACCTCTCACCAGAAGTCAGTAACTTCTTTAAGAAGTGGTGCTTGTCATAAATGAGAAATCCTAACCCCTGGAAAAGGAATTTCTGGTCTTACTACAGTGGATGCCTGGTGAGGTGCATGATATCAAAAGATCTCCATATCATGCTCTCCATTGCAAGCCCATTACCAAAGCCATCAGGCAGCCCACATTACAAGCCTATTACCAAAGCCATCAGGCAGCCCATTTTCCCCTGTCCTTTCCCCCACCCCGTGCCTTGAGGTCACCTCAAGTCTTTCAAACAGTGTTATCTCCCTCTCCAAATCCTCAAACACCAGTAGTTTCATCTCTGACTTTAATAGGAATCATTAAATCAAAGGGAACACAGATTCTGCGAGCAGGCTAGTATCGCTTGCAGCGATATTGGTGTACCTTGGTTTTGGAGCTGCCGACACACCTCAGAGAGGCAGGACTAGAAAACAAACTGGGGAAGCACACTGGGGCAGGCAGCTCTGGTGAACAACCATGGGGTGGGAGGTGCTGGAGTGTCACACTGCAGTCTCACGCGTGTGCTTCATGTGCTCCTGAGTGTACATGTCTGCAGGCAGACGTCTCAGTGCTTGCTAGAGAGTGTCTCTCTGGCCAGAAACCTGTGTGAGCATATGATCCCTTGGAGGGGCTTTGGGATCAAAACAGCCTGTTGTTCCCTAGAGTTCAGGGGTCTGAGTGGGAGCCAGAGGGGCTCGTCCTTTGCAGAGAGGGTGGGGGTAACTCCCGAGAAGGTTTCCAGAGGCTGCAAAAAGAAAGCAGTGGAGGGGGGAGGAAAATGAGAGAGGGGAGAGAGAGGAGTGGGGAGGAGAGAGAGAGAAAGAAAGAGAGCACTATTATCATCACAGGAATAATTCTTACTTCCAAACTTTTCCAAGATACACACTTCATGGAGCCCATCCTACCTGTCCTTCTCCCCTCCTCGCCTAAGTTAGCATGCAAAACTATGTAATTCTTCAACATGTGATAAATCAGAAAATGGGGTTACCCACCCATCCCGAGACAGCAAAAACAAGCCCCTCCAAAGCACCTTCTGTGACATCAGTGGAACAAAGCCCACAGCTCCTTTGATCTTGCTCTCAAAGCAGGCATAAAACAATTCCTACTAACTTAGATACCAAGCTACAGGCCATCAAGCATCCATCCATCCACCTCCCCCACCAAACAGAAAGCGAGCCCCAAGATGTAACTGTACAAAACCAAGTAGCAGCAGCTCCACATCTTGCA
Organism: Phoenicopterus ruber ruber; assembly: GCA_009819775.1. Lineage (NCBI taxonomy): Eukaryota > Metazoa > Chordata > Aves > Phoenicopteriformes > Phoenicopteridae > Phoenicopterus > Phoenicopterus ruber. The sequence goes on along the minus strand of CM020215.1, from coordinate 90,334,125 downwards.
AGCACTTGATAGCAACAAACTAGAGCAAATGCGGTATGAAAGGAGGAAAAAGCAGGTGGCTTTTGGTTGAATTTTCATGCAAGGAATAAAGCTTAGTCTACTATGGAGTTTTGAACAGAACCTTTGAACCTGCCTCTTTTAAACAGGCAGCCTGTAAGTTACTGAAATATCTCTCCTCCTCAGAGAGAGAACGCGCTCATCAGTAGGACATCATAGTCCGTCTTGCTTGTAAGCAGACTAGAAACTCTATCAGGGAACTAGATTATAAGAACAGTAGGCCAATATATGTCCCAGGAATATTTTGTTCTGCATGGTCTTTCATAGAATCATAGAATCCTTTAGGTTGGAAGAGACCTTTAACATCATCAAGTCCAACCGTTAACCTAACACTGCCAAGTCCACCACTAAACCATGTCCCTAAGCACCACATCTACACGTCTTTTAAATACCTCCAGGGATGGTGACTCAACCACCTCCCTGGGCAGCCTCTTCCAGTGCCCAACAATCCTTTCAGTGAAGAAATTTTTCCAAATATCCAATCTAAACCTCCCCTGGCGCAACTTGAGGCCATTTCCTCTTGTCCTGTCACCTGTTACTTGGGAGAAGAGACTGACCCCCACCTCACCACAAATCTCCTTTCAGGTAGTTGTAGAGAGCAATAAGGTCTCCCCTCAGCCTCCTTCTCTCCAGGCTAAACATCCCCAGTTCCCTCAGCCGCTCCTCACAGGACTTGTGCTCTAGACCCTTCACCAGCTTCGTTGCCCTTCTCTGGACACGCTCCAGCACCTCAATGTCTTTCTTGTAGTGAGGGGCCCAGAACTGAACACAGTACTCGAGGTCCGGCCTCACCAGGGCCGAATATAGGGGGACAACCACCTCCCTACTCCTGCTGGCCACACTAGTTCTGATACAGGCCAGGATGCCGTTGGCCTTCTTGGCCACCTGGGCACACTGCTGGCTCATATTCAGCCGGCTGTCGACCAACACCCCCAGGTCCTTTTCCGCCAGGCAGCTTTCCAGCCACTCCCCCCCAAGCCTGTAGCATTGCCTGGGGTTGTTGTGACCCAAGGGCAGGACCCGGCACTTGGCCTTGTTGAACCTCATGCCATTGGCCTCGGCCCATTGATTCACCCTGTCCAGATCCCACTGTAGTGCCTGCCTGCCCTCAAGCAGATCAACACTCCCGCCCAACCCGGTGTTGTCTGCAAACTTACTGATGCACTCGATCCCCTCATCCAGATCGTTGATAAAGATATTAAAGAGAACTGGCCCCAATACTGAGCTCTGGGGAACACCACTTGTGACCGGCCACCAACTGGATTTAACTCCATTCACCACAGCTCTTTGGGCCCGGCCATCCAGCCAGTTTTTTACCCAGCGCAGAGTACACCCATCCAAGCCATGAGCAGCCAGTTTCTCCAGGAGAAGGCTGTGGGAAACGGTGTCAAAGGCTTTACTAAAGTCCAGGTAGACAAGACCTTGGGCGTTCAAGAATTGCCTCCTGCACTGTGGCACAGCAAGGTGGCCATTGCAGTGACAGAAAATGAAAAGGAACGTGAGCCATAGAAGCACTTCAGCATAGGGAATTTGAACAGCTGGAAGGCCATTACCCAGGTTGGAAGTTGCTGGGGAAGGAGATGAGAGCACAGACCTGGGGAAAGCCCTAGGGGAGCTCTGACCTCTGGGACTGCGGCTATCACTTACTTCGAACAATGACACTGCAGGGAATATCCCTGTTTACTATGGATGTTTTCACCACTTCTAAGGGAAAAGTTATGAAAGTGCTTTCCCTGGGCCATGGCAGGCCTGCTCAGATCATCTGCTGAGCTGTGACAAGTGCCTGGCCACAAGGGAAAACTGCAGCCCCTCTGTGTCACTAATTTTTGTGGTTAGGCACTCAGGTTGCTGTGGAATACTGTCCCGATGTGACAATTGCTGTTGTGCTGCTGGGACGTGATGTGATTAGGATACCCAAGCGGTGAGCAGAGTAACACGGAAGCGCTCGTTCCACTCTTATGGATGCACTAAACAGAGTTTGTGTTCCCTAGTCTAAGTACCTTAGAAATTAAAATGCTATAATGACTATTGTCTCCAGACTGACAGACAAGGAAGATCATCCTCCTCTCCCACTGCTAATACCAGACTCTGAAACATTTGGGCTTTTATCACAGGTCTCTACTGCAAGTATCAGCACACCTTGATACTGCCTCATTCACAAGATCTAGAAAGACAAAAGCTTCCAGCTTCCAACGTGTTTTAAAAGGACTGTATGAAAGAAAATAGCTTTGTGCTATGTTGCACAAGCTTTCCCCAACACACACACACACAACTCTTGCGTGTATGATCACAGTATGGACTCATTACCAAAAATGGGTGGAAACGATTCAAAAAAGCTACGGTGTTCCCTGCCTCCTTCCCTTTTTAATTGCATTTGAAATTCTGATTTTATTGAGAATGATCAACTAGGAGAATTCTGCCAATGAGCTGAGAATGGATATCCTTCTGCTGAGAAGACAAAATACAAGCAAAGCATAGACAAAGTGACTTCATCACATCTACAACACTAACTGCATTCATTTTTGATTGCATGTATTCAACAGAAATGCCTGACGGTTAGGAGGATGGCTGTCTCATAAGTGATTCAGTGTTCCTGCCTCTCCAAGTAAGGACTGAAAAAGCTGCAAATTCATATCTCCAGCAGTCTACCAGCAAAACCAGCGACTTCACATTCCTAGGACTTCTAAGGTAGAAAACAAATGAGGATTTTTTTTTTCCTCTCTCTGCCTCCTTTCTTTTTTTTTATTTATTTAAACTAAGCAAAACTCTTGCTGACTTTTTATCCGATTCAAGAAAACGTGGATACACTTGTTCCCTTCCTGGCTAGTTTCTTCATATCCCAGATTTTAAGTGTGGAGGCATGGAAGCAGGACAGGAACAGGCACATGATTCAACTCAAAGTAGAGCTGTACAAAACAGCAAGATCTTCGAGTTCCACTGTTTTCAAAAACTAAGAATGGCAACTGGATGGAACAGCAAAAAAGGCCTCTTCCACCAGAGGCCTACTGCAAATAGCAAGTGCTGTCTGACCCAGCCAGCCTTTTTGTTTAGAGCACCAAGGAGGGGCGGTCCCCTTGCCGTCACATCAGTGAGGCTTGTGCACAAGCACTGCAGGGTAGGGCAGATTACTGCAGACCTGTCCGGGCTCGTGCCAGGAGTCAGTGTGTCCTGCTTCATGCTCCCTGCCAGTGAGCCCACAGCCCAAGCATTTGCAGCCCAGAAGTAGACCCAAGTGGGTGCAGGCAAGACCAGGGTGCGATGGTACACCACGTTCAAGGATGCCTGCTGGAAGATGATCTCCCCAGCTGCAGCCAAGCCCTGCAACTTCCTCCCTGCCACACAGACCCAACTGGGACACACGCAGTGGTGGATTCTAGGAGAGAAATCCCAGTCCCAGGCTTGGTGTCTGGCAGCTGGATGCCCGAAAGCAGCTATTATGGGGCGGCGGCAGGAATGCACATTTTGGGGTCTGCAGCTGGTGTGCAGCAGCTGGCATGCAGCAGCTGGCTAAAAGTAGCGCAGTGTGGAATTTCTTTCTTGGCCACTTGGATCTGAATTTCAAGCACGAGCCACCCTCCTGTCTATTTCTGTTTGCCTGCATTGCTCCTCTGCCCGAACATCCACCAGGCCCAGGAATTTTTCCCCTGCAGAGTAAGGAGTTGGTATTTTGGAAAAGAACATCTCATTCCCACTCACCGGAAAGCAGACTTTGGGGCGTGTTAAAACAATATTTAGCCTGTCAGTCCGCCCAGGGTGATTGGAGGCAAGAGCTATACGACACAGGGCAGTCTTTGCAATACCTTACTGATCTGACTGAGACAAAGCTCAGCAGAAACAAGGAGGACAGAGAAAATGCTGGGATGAGCTGTGGCGGGCAGGGGGAGGAAGGAGTCTGACCTTTCTCCCCCTGCCCAGACTGAGCACTTGCAGGGTGTACAGCAACTCCTCGCTATCAATCTGCTGTAAACCCTGGAGCTGTTTCTACCCCTGTCAGCATCTCCTGGGTTGCCTGCTCTCTCACCTGCAGACATCTCCCTCAGCTCAATACTGGAGTATCTCCAGGCACAGCTCTACCTCATGGCAAGCCAGGTCAAGCCCTGTGGGGTCTCTGGGCACTCATGTACCACCCGCCAGCCTGGACACCGTTTCAGTTTCTCTGCCTCTCCTGAGGGATGGAGAGAGGACAGGGCAGGGAAGAGCTTCCTACGGCCAGGTTATCAGTCCTTCCACCCCACAGTGCGGCTGGTGCCTGGAGTCAAGCCTCTGCCGTGCTGCTTTTTGTTAAAAAAAATCACACAGCTCGAGCCCACCTCCCGGGATTCCTTGGGGCAGCAAGCAAAAAAACGCTGCAGAGGAGCAAACCCACGGCAAACAAGGGCGAGAGGCTGGGTGCCGCCGCTCTGCCTGGGCAGTCGCATCGCGGGAAGGACTTGCTTCCGCAAGCGGGTACTTACGCGGGGGTCCCACACAGGGTGAGGCGTGCCTGTGCCAGGAGTGCCCTCACTTCATATACTCCCCTTCGCTCACATAGTCCATAAAAGACCCCGGCAACTCAGCAAAATCTTCCAAGACAAGACTGGTGGAGTCCTCACCCAGCAGGTCACTGTCAGGCCGAGATGCCCGGGGGCGCGGAGCCGGCGGCGGTGGTGGTGGTGGCTGCGGAGGGGGCTCGGAGGCGACAGCCTGGCCAGAGGCAGGTGGTGGCTCCTCGCAGTCCTCCGGCTCCCCCTCGGAGGAGGCTGGCCCAAGGACGTGGTAGAGGCTGGGCAAGCGGATGTCGAAGCGAAGGCCAAACTTGGCGAAGAGCTTCTCATTGAGGGAGTAAAGCTTCTCCGAGATGTCGTAGCCCAGGTAGGAGGAGAAGAGCCGGGCAATGTAGCGGTCCTTCCTCAGGAGGAGATACAGCTTCTTCCTTGGCCAGGTGATGAAGCTGCAGTCGGTCTCAGCTGTCAGCGTGACCTGTGGGGCAGGGAGGGAGCAGAGTAAACCCTACCACCCTGGTAGGGGTCACCCACCTTGGGGCTGCATGCTTCTCACCAGTGAAGGACCTTGGCCCCTTTGACGCCTGCTCTTCTTGGAGACAGCAGGGCTGGAGAGCCAGATCACCCAAGCCAAACCATCAGATAAATCCTTACCCACCTCTGCTTCCTCTCCCCAAGGAGCCAGAGACCAGGTTTTCCTATGCGATTAGCGGCATGCCCTTGCTTAATCTAGCCACACGACTAGCTACATTTCACCGTCTCGCACTCAGATGATGCTCCCTGTCGACACCAGAGCGACGTAGCTGAAATCAGTGGGGTGGCACAGATGGCCTCATCCCTCTACAGAAACGTTACGGAGGGAAGTGTTTCTGTGTGCCCAGCTGGCCCGAGTGGGTAGCCCTGCAGCAGGCTGCTGCCCTGTCCTGCCGCTGGGTCGCACACCCCCTGCTCCAAGAAGGCCCTGGGTATGGGAAGGGCCACCTGGAAGGCTTGCCTGGTCACCCTGTGCCAGAGGGACACCTTGTCTTGTCAGCTCTGACAGGCGCTGCAGGGCTGAACGGCCTTGAAGGATGCACGGCATAGCTCAGTGAGAGAGGAAATAAAAGGGGGTTACTGTGTTGGTGTGTAGGTAGGGAACTCACTCGAGGTTTTATTGGATTGATTTTAGAGAACATTTCGGTTTGCTTTGGGTTTTGCCAATGCGAACAGAGACATTTTTCCCCCTAGCTGTTAGACCAGACTATTAATAATAAAAAACATACAATACATGAGTGTATATTGTAATATATAAATTTAATAATAATAATAAAAGGTAAGAAACACAGGAAGGGTCAAACTGCCTTGGGCCAAAGAAGAACATCCGAGTGTAATGGAGACACCGGCATGTGAACAAGTGCCGGAGCCAAAATATCCCGGGGGCTCCCTTTCACTCTATATCCCGGGGTCTCCTTGGCCAGCCACCATGGCAGAGGGCCACTGGGAAGCTGAACACAGCTTGGCTGCATGTGTGTGTCCTTGGGTTTGATATTTAATGCCACTGCCATGCAAGCAGCTGCCTTATGAAAGCAATATAGGAGATAAAACCTGAGAACTTTCCCAGGCCAAGGCGAGTGAGAGGAAGGGTCACACGTAAATTTAAATGACCAGAATCTCATTTTCCCAACCAAGTTCTGGCACAGTGATCGAAAGTCTCTGTTTCTCATGAGGGATTAAGTGAGATGTAGTAAGAAAACCTGCCTCCTGACCAGGACAGCAGGACATATTTCACTCATGAATCCCTCCGACACAAGTGCTCTGGCATTGGCAGAGCCCATAGTTCAGCCTTCTGGGGGAAAGTGCCAGCCCTGAAACTCAACCCCTTCAGGCACTGGGAGCCAGCAGTTCTGTGGACAGAAGACGCAGCCAAAGCAGAAAGCTCAAGGAAACCGTCTCTCCTTGTAGACTGAGTCGCGCTTCTGCCATTTTTCAGTGGGCTGAGGATTGAAACTGCTCAAAATCCAGAGAGCCACAGGGAAAACTTGGGCAAGAAAAACCTTCCATGCCCTCCTCCAGTGAAGACCCAGAGTCAAACATGCACTTTTTTAACCAAATGATTGTGATGCTAGGAATAAGGTTGAGATATGCCACAGAGTGTTATTAACGACTCGGGTGAGAGGGACTTGTGGGTTAAACAGCTGCCAAAAGCAGCACATCACCATGGCTAAGCACAGCCATCAAGAGTAATGTCCTGCCAGGAACCCAGACTGGTCAAGTCTCTCCTGCTGAATGCTGGTCTCACACAGGCTGCCACTTCTCAGTAAGCAGATGTGGGTTTTAGGCGTTTCCAGCACATGGCTGCAGCCTTTCCCCAGCTAGGACTCTTCCTCCCCACCCTGGTGCCAGGCGCAGCCGACCACCCTGACCAGCCCTGTCTCACAGAGCAGGAGAGGGGCCAAGACTGTGGTGCTGGCAGGGCTGGTGCAGCCTGGCACCAGCTTCCTCCCGAGCTGTCTCATGCACCACAGATAAAGACACTCAGGAGGCCTGGGAACATTCAGTTCCACAGAAGTTAGCTCAGAAAACGCTGCAGATGTCTTTGCCGGTTGCATGCCATCCAGGCGGCCATTTCCCTGCCAGGAGCACTGGGCAGCTGCTGTTCTCTCTGCTCGACTCTTAGGCAAATACAGTCAAGGAGGTAGCAGCAATCTGCTGCTGGATTGAAGCCCTGCACAAAACACGAGATACCCCCGCCCCTAGCACAGCCATGCTGTTGTTGCCCTCTCTACCCCGTTATCTTGGCCCGACATACCTATTTCTGCTCACGAGCTGTAGCCCTGTTCCACAGTCACACAGTCAGCCATCTCCTGCAACTGTTCCTCTTGCAAGACCGTAATCACTGGTGATGGCATAGCTTTCAGGAGCGACCACCATGACCCTTTCACACACGGGCCAAATTCAGACCAGAGGAAAGCAGATTCGGAGAGCTGCCCTGCTTTAACCAAGTCTGAACGTGGCTGGCCTCATGAGAAAGCATCATCATTCCCTCATGACTGTCCCGCACTCCCAAGGGATTAGCAAAATCCCTCCTCCTATGCCCTGACATATTCTAGATTGACATCCTGGCAGGGATCAGCCTGTCCTGGGATGGGAGTTAAAGGCAGAGAGATACTGGCTTAAGTAATCTCCTCCAGAAGGAAAGCCAAACAAATACTGTGGGTGTTGACAGCAAGAGCAAAATCCTTTCAGTTGCAGCAAGTAAGAATTGGTCTGGCCTTTCAGCAAGGGATTCTTCTGCTCAGAAAGAACCATATTCGGGTGTGAACCATCCTTTCTGCTTCTCCACCCCAAACACATCACCATCAGAAACTTTTGTGAGGAACAGGATATTTATGGATTTACATCACTGCTGCATACGGCCACGGCTGCCACCCGGATGCTGGAACGATGCACCCTGCTAGCAGCGTGCAGGGCAAATACATCAATACAGGTACTAGGGAACGCTGTAATGGAAGAGAGCCAGCAATCTGATACCTCATCTCCCTGCTAAACTGGAAGGAGCACCACGCTCCACCCTCCCTGCTATCAGCCGATAGTAGGAGCATGCACTGAGGTCTTCAGAGGAAGGTAGGAAAAAAAAGGTAACACAGCTGATCGCACCATCCTGTGCTGGCTAAACCACAAGGAAGGGGAGGAAAGTATTCCCGGTTAGCTTTCAATGGTATAATGAGCCCCCTCCATCCCCTTCTCAGACATGCAAAAAGGAGCAAGGAGCGAGGCTGGGCTGCTGCGGGGCCGCGTGGGATTACCTGGAAAGTTCCTTCCTCAGAGGGTCGCAGCGACTCCCATTCTGGAGAGTCCAGGAACTGGTACGGAAAGACGTAGTGAAGGAATTGTCCGTCCTGGCTCACTCGGACCCTGCAGAGAGGACAGGTGAGGCGCACAGGCTTAGGCCACAAAATAGATGTCACATGAACCTGATCAGCTCACACAACGTGCCGGCAGCCAGTCCCATCAGGGAGGAAAGGACTTCTCATCTCACACGTGTCTCATACCCTCTCCGGGACAGCTGCAGATGCTCCAGTCTACGGGGCTGTCCCTCCTTTCTCTGTGTGAAACAATATTTGCTGCCACTTCCCCATATTCCATCTGTTTTCTGCTTCCTGCTACAAAGCCAGCCCTCACAGGTGCAATGCTTGGTCCTAAACCAGGACTTCTCAGCCTGCAAGACTGCTGCTGCTTTTCACGTACTTCTAAGCCAACCTGTGGCTCTTCGTACTTGCATCTTCTTCCTGTCCCCAGGGTTGCATGAGGGCATTCCCTGCCTCGATGCAGGGAAGCTGTTACACCCAGAACCCCCAAAAATCGCATTGGCCATCGTTCCTGACACATCACGCTCCGAGCTCATAGTTTGCTGCACATTACCATTCAATCTCTCTTGGTCTCCCAAGTATCCCTTTCCCCTCCTTTTGCTACGATTGCCTACCAATGCCAAGGTTGAACTTGCACCCAGCTCTGCTGTGAGAGCAGAGAAGGAGCGCTGCACAGGCCTGGGGCAATGGCAGCGCACTCTGGAGCCCTATGCGTAGCTCTGCACCACCAGATTTGGGGCCTCTTGCCTTCCTGTCGCCATGTTCCCCCGTTGTACGATGCACAAAGGCAATTCTTGCTTTCGGGAGTTACAAGGCTCAGTTCACTGTTGGCTTGCAGTCAGCTGGGAGTCCTACCTGGAAGGGTCAGGGGATCGCAAGGCAGGTTTCCTGATCCAGGCACGTTCTGCATTTCCAAGCCCCGCCTTGTTTTGCTATTGTTCAGTTTAAGAGGAGGCACCATAACAGTAGTAACGCTCTGCTGGGTCAGCAAGGACCTCACAAGGCAATAGAGCGGGTACAGCAAATGCAAATCCAATCCCATCTCCATAGAGCATCCTGTACCAGCCAAGATGCATCCTTCCCACTGCGAACGAGAGCAGAACAACTACCCCACCAGCACTGGCTTGCTGTCCGTTGCAGCGCTTTCATGCCCACAAAGCAGCACAGACTCTTCCCTGCTAACATTATTTGCAGATACAGTAAACTTCAGAGCAAGCTGCTCAGCACAGACATTTAGTAAGGGGAAAGACGCCTAATGGAAACACACGTACCCAATTTCCACCCAGTGCTTTACCATTCAGCACTGGTCAGTGGTCCCAGGATGCTCTTAATACATCCTAGAAAAGGGACAAACACCAAAAAAAAGAAGGACAGCCCTTCCTTACACACCCCCTCACCAGAGAGGATGGACCACCGCAGTAAAACACAAGCCCCAGGAGATGCCGGGTTTGTCTTCCCAAAGGAAAACCCTTGTGAGAGACACCTCGTACAGCTCAGCACTGCTCCCATTTACAGATCTCCTTCCTTTCCCACTCTCGCTTGACTTCAGTGCCAAGTGCCTGGCAGCAGCTGGGAAGCCAATATCATTACTATTTGTATGTATTTGGATTTTGCAGATCATTAAGAGATATGCTCATAAAGGCATGCCACAGGATCTCAGGTGAACAAATGCCAGTACTTCATTAGCGCAGTCCACTCAATAATCAAATCCCCAGTGTGACTGTCTAGAGGTCCCTGAGGTCCTCCTTGGTGGTCCAGAGGAAGGAACATCATGAATGCATGACGGCACAGGGAAAGAAAGAGGCCTGATGAGGCGGGATCCACCACAGGAGAGCGCTCTCTCTTTTGATGAAACGACCCTCAAAGTGGAAAATTTCAGACCCCTAAGGGATGAGGTGTTGGGAACAGGGGTGGAACCTCTCCCTGAACGCTGCTGGCCATGGGAGCAGGTGAACCGAGGACTCGGCGTACTCAGCGCACAGCCATTCACATCACAGAGGTGTGTCTGGTACCGCCAGAGACCACAGAGTCCAGACACACCGCCTTCCTGCCTTGAAGGCTCCTGCTCTCTCACGGCCGGTCTGCTCCCATCAGAAATAAGATCCCTTTAAAATGACAGAGAAAGAGGTAAGGATTCCCCAACAGTATCACAGGCAAGGCTGAGCCACTCACTTCATTGCACATAGCTTGATTCTGCAAACCGTTCCCTGAAATACTCTAATTTAGAAAACTAAAACAAAAACAACCCTCAAAAGCAAATTGTCCCCCTCCCCAACAAACAGATGCGTATCTCAAAGCCTTTTCAGAGGAAGGAAACAATCATCACCCCAGTTTCTACAGAGGGTGGAAATACAACAATAAGCCACAGCGCTTTGCTGTCAGACTTTGCTCAGAAACAGGAGAGTCTTTACCTGCCAGACAGCAGCAACGAGAGGCGGTCAATGGGCGTCTTGCCCTCCACCGCGTAATTCTGGTCTCTGACTAGCGACTGGACTTGCTCTTCACAGCACTTCACGATTTCTTTGTAGACTTCCAGAGGCACCTGCAAGGGCAGGTACATGGTCTTGTAGAGGAGGTCAAACTCTTCCGGGATGGTGTCTCTGCGGAGCCGGTAAGCCAGGTGAGCCAGCTGAAGCAAGCAGATGAGGACGAGCAGCATGTTCCAGACGAAGATATCCAGCCCGCAGGCGCTCAACCAGCCCCACAGAGCATAGCAGAAGTAGCCTGGGGCCAGGAGGCCAAAGATATAGAGGGACCCAAAGATGCCGCTTCCCCCCATGTAACCCAGGAGGACGATGCAGCTGGCCAGCTGGTAGGCTGCTCCCTCCATAATCTCCTTCCAGGCATCGCACACCGGAGGCTGGAGAACAGCCTGGTCCCAAGAGAGGCTGCTTGCGCTCATCCTTCCCCACTCCCCACCCTCCCTGCGCTCAAAACGAATTGTCATACACAAAGGGTGCCGCAGAGGTCTGAAACCAGAGCTGCAGGGTAGCTGTTCCTCCTCCTCCTCCTCCTCTTGAGCACCGGCTGGTCTCACAGCAGCGCGCTTCAGAGCGACATGTTAAAGTGCCGCCGAACGTTTTTGTGCCCGAAAAAATCCCCAAAAGGCTCGTTTCTCTTCCTCGCAGCTCACAAACCGGTGGCTGGCCTCCTCCTTAGGCACACCAGTGAGAAAAGGAGCTGGCAAATACGAGGCCAAAAGAGCTCAGTCAAAGAAAGTGTAGAGGCCATTAGCTGGAAAACTCACAGACGGGACAGAGATCTCGTTGCACTGCCTCTCTCGCCAGCCCTCCGGCACTGGAAATAGCGACTGTGAGAGAGCAGCGGAGGGAGCTGGTGTTGAACGTGGAATGTGTATCACTTGGCAGCGGAAAGGAGAGAGACCCCAAATGGATAACCATGTTTGGAATTGAAATCCAAGGAGCAAAAGCAGTGAGGAGAACAGAGAGCAGGCACGCACCCGCTACTTAACATAACTCAGGCGCCCAGATAAGCCCAGCGCAGCACCAGGAGGGGAAGGGAGAAGGAAAACAACCAGCTTATCGCAGCGAGCTCCAGCCACACGCAGGGCTCGGCACCGCTCTGCGCCCCTGCAAGGGAGTGACTTTCACCCAGCACAAAAAAGGAAAAAAGGTCACCCCCTGTTCCAGCTGTGGCTCGTAGCGATGGCAGGGACTTAGCAAAAGAAGAGAGGCTGGTTCTCGGGGAAACGCTTTCCAGGCGCTGCGGCACAGCCTCCCCTCGCGCCAGGCAGCTCCACCTCGTGGGGCGTTTCAGACCAAGGGGCACGAGGTAAAGCTCTGCATGGGCCGACGGCTGTGAGCGCAAGGGATAAAGCCGGAGTAAATGAGACATTGGGACCCAGCTTCATCTATCGCAGAGGGGATTATCCTGCATGAAAGTTTGGGAGTGTTTAACACGTGGAAGCGTGTTTTGCAGGGAAATCCTAGTTGAGGGAGGATTCTCCGACCCCACAGATAACAGGCTCTGTGGGGAAGCATCCTTGGGAAACGTCATCTCACATTTTCATTTTTTAATAGCTATTTGGACCCTCCCCGGACCTTCATTTAACACAAAGAGGAAAGCAAACACTTTCCACTCAGGCAACCTGGGACACAGGCACAAAAGGGACCCACTGAGCTCGGTCGTCCGTGGTCAGCTACGGAAAAGATGCGTAAGTGCAGTTTCTCCCCTGCTTCGAGTAACACGTTGTCAGTCATACAGGCAGGATCTGCCCCACTGTCAGGGAGCAGTTACATTTCAGGCATTGGCGCAACCCGCACGGTCAGTCAACAGTATGAAGTCAGCCTGCATGGGTCAGTGGAGTAGAGATAGGGTTTCAGGGGTGGTCGTGTTTCAGGCCGAGCTTGCAGCTGCCCTGCCTAACATGCCATTCCCATTGGCACCATTCATTTAAAGACACATTAATCGCCTCTTCTACTAATAGTGCTCTGGAATAATACTCTCTACTGGGCGAGGCTGAAGCAATGCTTTATGGCAACCTTACAGAATTCATCGTGGTCTTGGACAATACAACCTATACAACAATTAGCCCACGTGCAACAGGGAGCAGTAAGGCTCCTAAGAGCAGCAAAGGCTGTGCCATCCTGACAGGTTGCCACGCGGGAAGGAAACAAGACAAATTAAGCTTTGCACAGGGGGTGGGTGCGATCCACTCAGATGCTTTCTGTAAAGGGTGAAGTGAAACAGGGAACCTTGTCTCCAGTGGTCCCTTATTTAAGCGAAGAAATAAATCCTACCAACTGAAGCAGAACAAGGCTCAGCTGCAAGAGATACAGGGAAATGAAGAACTTCATTTCTCTTGACCTTCTCTGCAAAGAGGGAAGGATGATCTTATAGCCAAAGCACTACAGTAAAAATCTTGGGTGCCAAGTTCTGTTTTTCATACCATTGCCACATACTTGCTAGATGATCCCAACAACAACTTGTCTACCTTTAGGCCTCTGCAAAAAATCAGTATTATAAGGGGCCCTCTTTCCAAGGGGATTCCTCAATCCCCCATTTGATATAATGGGGAGTTGGGGTATCAAGATTGGGAACAGTTACATGAAAGATACTTTACATAAGATCTGTGAGACAAAACTGAACTGGTATGAATAGCAATGTCAAACTACATTAGAGGAAGCACTCTGAGAAGCAACATTGCAGTTTCTCCCACCTTTCTGTACTACCAAAAAACTTTTGCAGGAAACCCAAAGAAAGCGACCAAAAAGTTATTGATTTCCCTCCTCAGTTAGGTAAATTCCTGAGCTAGAAGATACTCTGGAACACAATGTTAACGACCTGCTAGGACAAAGAAGGTGCTTCCTCTGGCGTCTTCCAGACCACAGGCAGCGGCTGCCGGGGCCAGCGCGGCGGGCGAGGACGGCCATCGTGGCTTCCCTGCAGAAGGCAGGCAGGAAGCTTTAAACCTGCAGCAGTTACAGCACAGAGCTCTCGTTTGAAACTACACAACTTTTCTGCTGGGGCTGAACGTGACGTTGGAGAGAGAACGTTGGAGCCTTTTAAAAGGTAGATCTCTCAGCCCACGCTAGAGATTAATTCAGGTGGTTTCAGGCCCAGTTTTTTAAAAGGAAAATTTGTAAAATGGTTGAACCATCAAGGCTCAAATCTTCCTTTCTCCCTCAAGAGTACTGTGGCCATGCAGACTGTCTTCACAGCACTTTCAGTTTTCCACCCAGCAGGAGTTCAAAACGCTTTCTTAATTTTCCAAAAAGAAATTTTATTTTCATGCCCTGCCTTGAATTAAGATACATGCCTTCCGTCCAGGGGTGCTGGGGCTCGTCCGAGATGAGTGTACAAAAGCCAATACTGATTCAAGGGGAAAGTCACACAAGTATTAAAAGGGAGGTACTAAGGCCCAAACCAATTTGGAATCAAGAGAGCAAGTGCATAGAAAGCACCTGAGCAGCATTAAAACTATTCCCTGGAAGGTGGCACGTAGGCATTACAACAAAATGAGTCTGTGAAGAAGAAAAATAGACATGTCAAGCTTTTCAGCACTGAAATTGGCAGTGTGTAAACAGGTACTCCGCTGATTTCCCCACTTACAATGAATTCAACTAGTAGCGGTTAATATTGAGCCCCAAGCGATGATGCAATCCAGGTGCAGCCTGCACTATGTTTGGCACATAAATCCTCTGTCCTTGAGAGCAGCACCATACTGAGAGATTATCAGTCCCAAATCTCACAGCAGCTACACAGCTGGCTACCTGGCCCAACCTCAGGAAGTTCACAGGTTCACTACTGATCCCGTAAGCTGAAAACTCGTCCAATCAACTGTGTTGAGGACACTAAGACCTTGGTGGCTTAAAGCAGAGAGACGATAATCGGACATCTCCTTTTTGATTTATTATATAGTGCATCGCTGGCATCAGCCTGCAAAACCGTTACTTACGCACAAATAAACCCTGTAGCTCCAAAACATCCACCTGGTGTTTCAAGTCATATTCGATTTACAACTGTTGGGAGAGGCCTAAAGCGTGGTCCAGACAAGCTCACGGTGCATCGCAAAGGGACAAAGATGGCACGTCCCGTATTCAGTTGTGCCGCTGTGTAGGTTAGTCAAGTTTCTGGCCACTGCCACGTTTCGTGCCCTCGCAGGTACGCCAAACACCCTGTGCAGGGCAGTGTCGGCCACCAGCTCCATCGGTAAGTAGTAACACAGCGCCAGCAACTCCCACTCCCCAAATCAAGCCTTGAATCCACTCCAAGGAATTCTGCAGTAACAAATGAAGCTTCTCAGCAAGAAATGTGATTTGACTGCAAGGTTTTTCTGTGGTTGCTTTAAGTGTAGAGTTGTCCAGTATCCTTTCTGTACCTGTTGCACACAGGTATCGCGGCATCCCACTCACCGTCTTCCTTCCAAAAACTTTCTAAAATACCTACTGTGCTTTTACCTTCACGCAGGCCTAGATGTCCCATTTCTTAAGCTTCTAGAATTTGTGTGAAATTGTACGGGGACTCATTTTTTTATTTTCTTGACCTGATTTAAATAGCACTCCGTTCTTACTTGACCATTGCCATCCCCTGCCCTCCTCTTAACTCTGTGCCACCATTTCCACAGTTACACCCAGACATGCTACCAGAAAGCTAGTGCTCATCCACCTTTTAACATTCTCTTCAGTTCAAGCCCATTCATTCAACAATAAATGACCTCGTTCAAGTTTCTTACCTCAAGGCAACCATAAACGCCAAGAGGAGCACCAGGTCCTGCTCCCCGGCTAGCTACAGTGCTGCAGAAGTGCAGTGCTGCTTTTTGCCAGAACTACACCTGCGTCCCTTCTCTTAGGCTGGAAGCCAACACAGGCACAACTCTTATCTCAGGACACGAGAGCAGACAAGCGGCGTAAAGCTAAGTCTAACAGCCCGGCTAGTCCCCAGCAAGCATTTTAGCATACATTTCCTCAGACTCCAGGACCTTTGCAAAACATTCCCAGAAGCAGAGGCTAAACTCTCCTCACGCAACTTGTACTGTCTCTACCAAGATTCACGAGTGTCACATACTAAACGTTCACAGCCTATTCCTTGCTAGCTCAGAACACACAAGCCTCAGCAGGCAGAGAAATGATCATGACTGCACCCATCCCTCCACAGGATCAAAGCCAAGAGAACAATCAAGACAAAGCATAGATTTTATATCTTCAGCTTCTGAAAAGAAAACTCAGCAGGAGGAGAAGTAGTAATCAGCGATGCCGTCTTAAGCAAAGTCAACCCACCAAAGGAAGAACAACAGTGTTAGGGTTGCATGGAGACATAGTATGAAACCAATAAAGTCCCACATGTGTAACAAACTGCCAACTGCACATTTTTTTGCTCTAGATTGGAACCACCTTCCCACTGTCATGTCACACAGGTGAGAAAAAAGCCAGAAAACAAGAGCCCATGCACATCTAGCACAAGACCAACACAACAAAAACTGGGCATAAAAAAAGCAGTCCTCTGCTCCCCTTCCCTTGAAGAACTCCTAGCTCAAGAATTTGAGCTTGATAGGCAAAGTACTTCATTCTTCACTATAAAGAATGAAGCTCGAATCGTAGGGTAAAGCTGTTAGAATTCGTTCGACTTTTTTAGAACAGGGGAAAGCAAATCCAGTTTTGACTCTAAGGAAAGTTCATTTCGTAAGGCTGCAGTCATCTTTGTACAAATATAGTTGCAGCTACTGTCACAAACAGCACTACAAGCTTCAGCATGACTTTGCTGAAAGCAGTAACAGGGCAGTGTCACTAGCACGATTTCTCAATTTGCATCAGATGGAAAACCCACCAAAACCCACCATCTGTTCAACTACACCACCAGAGTAATCACTGTTCTCATTTCAATGAGTAAGCAGGCTTTTCTCATTTTCTCTATTCCTATCGCAGTGTTTTGAATGAGGAGGGCACTGTCATTTCTTTACTTAAAAGAAACAGAAGTCAGGAACACTGGTCATTGTCAGATTTTTATTAAGAGGAAAAAAATATATTTTCTATAGCAGCAGTCAAGAGCTAATAGTGGAAAAGCCATAGACGTGATGCACAGTCTATCATTAGAGATTCTTTATAAATAGATTCTTTGTTTACATTTGTTCTTTGAAGTAACTTGCAGAAATAATTTATTTTGCAGCTTTCCAGAACACAGTCACACCACAGACATCATCTAGAAGAGAGAGGAAAGACAGCTTCACGAAACATGGATTTCTACTGGATATTGAGGGACAGTTTAACAATGAACAAAAAAACCCCAGCAACTTCCCACAAAAACCAACCCCCACACTGCCCTACCATTAGAAATC
The DNA here is from genome assembly GCA_009819775.1 of Phoenicopterus ruber ruber. Lineage (NCBI taxonomy): Eukaryota > Metazoa > Chordata > Aves > Phoenicopteriformes > Phoenicopteridae > Phoenicopterus > Phoenicopterus ruber. The sequence goes on along the minus strand of CM020215.1, from coordinate 90,316,945 downwards.
TAGGTTGAAGTCTGGATCTATTAAAAGACAACAGAGGCGGAACTATACTGCTGAAGCGCTACTCACACAGGCTGTATGCTGCCATAAGGCTTCACCACCCTCACAAGGACAGCAGTCCTTGTGGATTGCAATGCGCATTACTTTGCCTGCATTACAGCAATGAGGATTACTTTGCCTTCCCTCTCACAAGGAAGAGACCTTTGCCATGATGAACAGTACTCTGGGCCTTCCAGTGGCACCAGCTGAGATGCCAGGTCACTTCAGAGGCAGAGGTCCTGAAGGCTATACTCACCACATTCACAGTCCTGCTCATCTCACTCAGATCTTGAAGCCCAGAGCTCTCATACACTCTTTGTGAGCTTCAATTAGGTGCCCACAATTTTCTTCCCCCTTCTCAATGATGCTGCAAAACAAAAAGATTTCCAAGGTTCAGCAACAAAATGTTAGCTTACTATTAGTCAAAGCCCCAGCACTGACAAGCTGTTGGGAACAATCAAAAAACCCTATTAGGCTCCAGAGATCTTTTTGCCCTTCCTGCCCAGAGTAGCGCTGTTTTGGAAAGTATAATACTATCTCAAAAAGGTGCCCAAGCCTGGACTGGTGCACTTAAAACTGATGAGATGCGTAACAGAATTTCCTATTAGCAGGCCAGTGCCTATTCAGGGCAAGTCCAGACTGGGATTTGTTATACAACACAAGGATGCCGTATCACCTCATCGAGCATGCTGATCTTGTCAGCAACCAGCTTCAAATCATTCAATACGAAAACAACAAAACTTCTCCAGTAAGAGACCAATACAGAATAGGTTGACCACTAAACGACGGTTTAGTCCAGCTTCAGTTGCTATTTAGGGAACCCGAAGCAAAAAACCCCTGTCCAGCTACTCTTAAAAAAAAGATTTACCACATATGGTAACTTTTGGCGTTACTCATCCATCCAAGTGTCTAATATATTCAAATAGTGGTAAGAGCCTACCATCATTGGTATATCATGTATACCACAAAAGCAGTTCAGACTTGCCCTTTGATTGACTTGCAGAGGGCTTCCTGTCCCCAGAGATGGGGATTCCACCATGCTGCAGAGCGCAGGTCACAGGTCTGATCAACCCTCATCTGCCACATTATCCTATTCTTGCTGCCAAAGGAAGAAACTACCAAATTGTGAATAACTAAAACATCTTATTTTCTTAATCATTTAAGTTTGATTACAATAAGTATGGACAGGTGTGCTGGCTGCCCAGGGCAACTCCATCTGACCCAGGACTTGCATCCTGCCACCCTTTTCTTAGAGGGCCTTGGACCCACCTTCACTCTACCACATAATAAGACACACACTCCTAACTTTGGCAAAAATACAGTGTTTAGTATTATGTCACCCACTGAACAACATCGGTACCACCTGTCAGGTAAAACAAGACAGTGTGGTTGCCAGACTAAAGTAATTTACTGTCATAGACAAAGGCACTCTATTTTGGGGGTGCATTTCATGCTATTTAACAGGTCTTATGATTGTGGCTAAGCCTATAATTACAAAGGCAGCTATAGAGATCATTGTCAAATTTTGCCCCTCTGTGAGAAATGTCATCCTCTGAGACCTAAAAAACAAAGTGTTTTGTTTTATGTAAGAGAGAACAGCATTTATAATCAATTAAACAGTAAACATGTTACTACCTCCTGGTACTTGATGCTTCACTCAGTTGACAGTAGTGAAGATATCTAAGCAGTATTAAAAGCTAATCTCTGAAACCTGTTTTAAACTAGGGATATCAGATATTAATCTCTTCATTTCTAATTTATCCTTTTAAGACATTTTCTTCTCCTCTTCCTCCTCCCTCTCCCTCCCCTCTTGGACGCTCCAGCACCCTCGGCCCGAGGTGGGCTCACAAAATCACCCCGGCAGGTTGGCAGGGGCAGAAAGTCCTAGAAGGTAGCAACGAGCGGGGCAGGGAGGGAAATCCACCGGGCCAGGCCGCACGCACAGGCCGCAGCAGCCCGAGGATGGGCCGAGCCTGCGAAGGGGAATACCCGAGCAGCAGCTGCCACCTGCCCCAGGGAGCTCGGGGCCACCAGAAGCCACCGCCCGCCCCCCCCCACGAGGCGGAAGCCGCCACCGGCGGCTGGGGCCCTCACCAGGCGTCCCGCGCTTTCTTGGTCTCGGGGCAGGCGCAGCAGGGCTTCAGCGGCTTCTTCTCTTCCCGCGCCTCCCCCGCGCCCTTGGTGTCGCAGCTGGCGGCAGCAACCGTCGACATGGCGGGCGGCTCCCCGGCAGCCACAGCCTGCGAGGGAGAACGGCCGTTAGCGGGCCCCCCGCGCGAGCCGGCCCCGCCCCGCCCCCGGCGCGCGCCGCCACCTGCCTGCCCGGCGCGAGAGCGGAGAGACACCGCCGCGCTCCTCCGCCACAACGCTCACGGCCTTGAGGGCTCTGTCGGTTCCGGGTAACCTTCCCCGCCACCAGCCCCTTCCCGGGCCGTCTGCGCTTGCGCAGGAGGCCCGCGGCATGATGGGAGATGTAGTTCGGAAACTCTCCTTCCGCCTGCCCCCCTTCCCGCGCCTGAGTCTCTTCCTCGTGGTGGGTGCGCATGCGCCGCCACTAGCCGCCCTGTCCCGGTCCCTCACGTGACGGGGCTGACCGTTATCCCAGCCCGAGGGTGGGCGGTTATAACGCAAACGGATACCCGCTCTGTAACAATCAATCAACGCGTCGAAAGAGACATTCTCCGGGAACACGCGATACTTGTCGAGGCAGAAAGAAAAGGGAAGGAGGCAGCGGGCGGGAGGGTGAAAAATGGCGTCAGCAGCTGAGGGGACCTGCCACCTGCCGCAGCTTAGCAAGAGCAGCAATTGGCAGAGAGGATTTCAGTTCTGCCGGAGCCAGGCTCCATGATCAGAAAGTTGTAGCCAGCTGCTTAAAGCCCTTTACTCTCACAAAAAAGAGACGGGAAGTAGAACTTAGCTCTTTTCCAGAAGTCCAAAGCTCCTCATTTTCATCACACGGGTAGATGAGGCTCCCCTATTTTCACCATCGAGGCATCTCTGTGGCACCCTGACGTGCAACTCCTTGAAATGCAGGCTCCTGAGGAGATGCCTATGCATTGCCATCCTACCTTTGAAATGGCGTCATGTAACACTCACTCACCTGATCAGCCACCATCCATGAATCTCAGCTCAGTAGCCTGTCCCCAGCTATCCCATTTGGCTGGGAAGGTTGTTCAGACTGACTTACGCCCAGGCAGCCTCCTCATTCAGCACGCACATGGTGTGAGGCCATGCAGCCAGGTGTGGTGAACTGGAAGATGCACAGGTTGCATATGTTGACCAGAATATGCTTTTCCCAAATCCACACAAACGTGCTGCAAGATGGAGCTGAGATTGAAACGCCTATCAAAAGCATGCATCAGCTCTCCAAAGCAGTGCCTTGTTAGTAGTTTTTTTAATCTATTAAGCATGTTTTCCTTTCAAATTAACTAGCTTTGGCTTTTCTTCCTAAAGCTTTATCTGCTGGCCACTATCTAAAGGCCTAGACAGAGTTGGTGATAGCAACATAAACTTTGAGGGAAAGCCTGTGGTAAAAAACCTCAAAGGGGGTTTACCCAGTTTGCAAGTGAACGGTATTCTTTATTTAACAACATCTTTTATTTTTAAAAGGTTTGAATGCAATTCATTTGGCCTGTAGAAACCAGGAAAAGACAAAACAAAACACATTTTATACTCTTGCTGGAGTCACAGAATACCAAGGGTAGAGCGTGGTTAAAATTTGTTCATTTTGGGAGAAGACTTCTTAGGGGTCTGCACAAAGGTATGGCCTGTGGAGACTAAACATCTCTGCAAGCAGCACTCCATTTTAACTCTGGCAGCTTTCCAAATAGGTTAAGGAAGAGCACTGCTATTTTGGCCATGCTGCCTGCATGGTAATAATTTGTAACAGAATCCCCCTGGAAGAAGGAATCACTTCTTGGTGGGATGAAGGGGCAGGGAAGGAGGAGAAGGAAGGAAATTGCCATTAACGCACAGTTAACACATTTTCATACTGGTTGCACCAATTTGGAGTACAGTGCAGAGGGGAGACCACAGCCTTTTCTCTTCTGACATTACATTGTGCGTAAGGATTGATTGTTAACCTGGTGCTTTTTGTTTTCCATTTGTCCTCTGCCTGCTGACAGTGGCAAAAGAATTATATTATAGAGTACGTGTCAGGATGAACAGATTCACCTACCAGTCAGAGAGGAATGGCTGAGGGCAGGCTACTGAGCTCGGTCTGCTGGAAAACTGCTGGGTCCAGTACCCAGGAAAGGAGATTCAGTGAAAATCTCAGAGCTTCTGAAAGATATAATGAAAAAAGACCCTCCCTCAATCTACTATGTCACTTGGCAGCCTGGTGCCACATGTGAGAGTACAAGGACTACAGACAGCGCTGGATGTTTACAGCTCTGGCTTTAGAGGAGTAATAGGAGAAATAGGGGGAGAGTCCCCACTTGCCGTGGGGTTCCAAATTATTTTTCCTGTACAGCCTTTTATCAGAATTAAAGAACATACAGCAGGGACTCCTGATTGTCAACATCACAGTACCACTGCAGTCTATGCCGTTGGCTTCTTGTATCTTCAGTTTCAGCCCACTAAAAGAATGGCTGTCCAAAAAAAGACGTACTTGTGTGTTAGAGAGACTCAAGCAGACAGACTTTTCAAGGAACCTCAAAAATACATTTGCATTCATTGTTACTCTTAGGCAGGGTAAGCCCCTATCAATGTCCGTTGAAAGTGGCAGTCTGGGGTAGTCCGGGGTTTTCCAGATTTCTTACACTTCTGATACACGATAGAAGGTAAATTTAGCTGTGGAAAGTCTGTGTGGTGAAACATAGCCGAAGGTATTTTGGTATTTCCCACGTAGTGCCTATTCTGGGAACCACTAGCTCCCTACCATGTTGAAAAAAAGGAAACCTGTTTAATATTGGTCTAGAGAAGTATTTTTGTCTTTGACTTAGTATAAACACGAGTGTCGTGGTTCAACCCCAAATGGTAACCCAATACCACGCAGCCGCTCGCTCACTCCCCCCCTACCCCCACCCCCGGTGGGGTGGGGAGGAGAATTGGGAAGAAAGGAAAACTCATGGGTTGAGATAAAAGCAGTTCACCAGGACAGCAAAGGAAAAATATGAAAACATATTAATAATTATGATAATAATAATATATATAAGGATAATAGAATATATAAAACAAATGATACACAATTTCTCACCACACAATGACCAATACAGCCCGTCCCAAGCAGCAGTCAGGGAGCAGGAGTATCCCCCCCCAGCTATCCCAGAACAGCAAGTTCCAGAGAGAGTAGGCGAGGGAACAAACAGCCAAACGAACGAAAAACAAAAAGGAAAAAATAGGGAAACAAAAAGCAACCTGAAGGGAAGCTTAGGGATTAAGGCACTCAGGGTGTAAAGGGCAGTGGCCCACCGGCCGACCCTCACTTATACCGGGCATGACATCTATGGTATGGAATACTCTCTTTGGCCAGTTTGGATCAACTGTTCTGGCTCTACCCCTCCCAAGTTTTTGCACCTGCACATTAGCAAAACCCAGGAAACTGCAAAATGTCCTCGGTCGTTTAGCAGCAACCAGCAACATCAGTGTACTGTCACCATTCTTCTCACACTAAATCCAAAACACAGGAGCTGCTGAAAACAAAACTAGCTCCATCCTGGCCTAAACCAGGACAATGAGACAGCCACTGCTCCAGCAGCCCTGTCAGCCATACGCTGTATTTGATTGTCACAGAAGTTGTCTATGTTTTTGGTCAACATTTAAATACAGACGGGGAAAAAAAAGGACTTCAAACCTCTGAGCAAGATGAGTTGTCAGGGCCCTGTTGCCTATTATATTAACTGCCCAGGTACAAGATAGAGTTTCTCTTTTTGATCAGAGTTGCAGACCTGCAACTACCAAATACTGTCAGTTCAGCAGTGTGACCCGAGAGAGAATCACTGCTGGGACAGAAGGACCTTTGCTCTGGTCTAGTACAATGGAAGAGACTCTAAGGTGATTAACTACATCCCCTCTAAGCTTCAAACTCTATCTTTAGGTGAAGGCAAGTGGTTCACTGGGCAAAAATCACTTCAAAGAGTGATGCACCAGTCCCTTTCCAGGCTGAAGAGGCAAATCCCCATGTTTCAGGACTACGGCGTGAATTCTGTATGCAGGGATGCTGTACCACAGGACTGAACCATCCCCTCCTGGGACATCACCACAGAAGGCTGTATGGAGAGAGTCTCCTTCCATACCGGCAAGCAAGTCCTTAAAGAAACAAGAGTAGAATCAAGATTACTTTTAAGGCATTTCTGTCTCTTTGAATGCCCTATGAGCTAGTACTGCAACAGACCATCCCTTGCCAGAAATTCAGCCAAATTTCAGAGCATCAGAGGCTGGAGGTGGAACGTAGTTTCCAAGATCGCAGCCACTTTCCACTTTAGAACCAGAACCGCTGTCTCTGACGTTGCAGGACTCGGCCCACAGTGTCCCAGAGATTCTGGGGTCTCATGCTGGGACCAGGACTCTGTGGCCTAGCCCTGCACAGTAAAGAAGATAGTGACCCTCCTACAACAAGCACAGCAGAAACTTTTGTCCCGATCAAAATCTGCAGCAAAACTAATATCAAGCATTGTCACCACTGCTTGCTTTTGGTAAGCGACCAGTGTTTTTATAGTACAGGTGAGACACTGTTTCTAGCGATGAATGACTTTTCCAGTGAAATCTGGATGTTTGTGCTGGGGGCGTGGGGGGAGACATCAGTGCTTGGTTTTTGTATAAACTTAAAGGATCTTAACATCTTTCTCATTTTTTTCTGCACATCTCTCCCCAGTTTGTGCTAAGATTATGACTATCATCACTTTCATGTTACGCCTCTTATTTTCACTGCCCGCTGAAAGCATATCCAAACATATTAGTAAAGATTATGAATTTGCCACGCATGCAACACTGCAAAAGCCAGATCAGCAAATTCAGTATACAATCTCCCTGGAAACATGCCAAAGAAGGAAACTGGCATTTTGTATCATGCCATAGAGTAACCTGCCTGTTCTACACATATTGAAATCAAGAACAACTGAGCCTTTGGACACGTGGCAGCTTTTCCACAATGCAGATGTGCAGCAGCAGCTGATGCTGGATGCGCATTTCAAGCACGGTAAGGCTTACTTCAGTGCATGCTGGGATGGCTGATCAGCTGCTCCCCTTTGTGGAGGCAACACCCATGAAAATCCAAGCATTCTGGAGTAGATCCCATTGCGCAGGCTGGTGGGAAGGAAAGGCCAGGTGTTTGCACTCAAATGGCTGCATGTGCTACCAACACAACAAAAGAGCATGGCCGAAGAAAACAAGTGTGTATTGTCTGACAGTCTTTACACTTAGTAGCTCAGAAAATCCTAACCTGTTTTTGGAACATAACATCACTAATCCTCCAAAAGACATGAATCTGCAAAGGTCTGTCTCTCTGCTGCAGTCAGACTCTCTGTTTTTAGCTAAAAATCAGAAAAAAGTAGCCCAGATTTAAAAGTCTTTAGGCATAAAGAAGATACACGCTAGTCAGCCAGGGGAAGTTTTCTATCTTCAGATTTTTTTTTCCCCTCCACTGCAGAGTTAACCAAGACAGCTGCCTATATAGTTCTTTCCAAAAAGGAAACCTCTTTCATGCTCACTTTTCATGACTTGAAAGAGTAAGACTTTCAAACTTCTGCATAACCCCTATATGAATTGTCAGAACTGATCAGAATGTGACTCTAAGCAATCAGTTGAGCCACTGTTAATATATAGCACCACACGCACGCATGGCTGATCTCCATTTAGTCACTCCACAAAAATCAAACACTGCCTACGGTCTGTGCTTACGCATTACAGGAAATCTTATTCAGAACCCAAGTCCACTTGCCTATGTATTGAAGAAAAATGCCTCGCTGTAGTTCCATAAAATACTCCATCATACAAACTTCTAACCTTGATCAGTTCTGCTTCAAACCAGGCAGTGTTTCTGAACAACTCCAATGAATGGTGTTAAGCTGTCAATGAACTGAGAAGCAGCAATACAGTAAGTCCACTTCTTTTCCACTGCACACATTCCAGTCGTCCTTTTTTCGCCCCTAAGTGTTGCTGCTGTTAACAATTTTATTCTGCTTGATGGCATGCCATTTTGATGTCTGTGTCGGTAGCAAATCTGGCTTGTTTGATCTATCCAAGTCTCTCTTGATCATGTATTATGAAATGTGATGCTCCACTATAGCAAATAGTTTAACATTCACAACAAACTGCGTGAGCTAACTGGAAGCCTGTAAGGAATCATTAGTATTTACAAATATACAAGTCGTTCCTTTTTTGAGATGTCACTGATGGCAGCTGCATACTTCTATGTACTCACATCCCAGCATCTCACTCCTTTTAAATATTGCATCAAGACATATGCTGTACAGTGCTGCAAGCTGCCTGTAAAGAGCCTGCAGCATCACGTATCTTCTGAATCCATTTACAATCCCCACAGCTGTTATTCGCAAATTTACAAAATAATGTAGAAAATTCAGTCACTCTTAAGCCATTTGTTTCACATCAGTGGTCAAGCTAGACTGACTTTCATCACTTAATTCTCTTGTACTTGTTTTCTTCTGCTTTTCTTATCGTTAATCCAGGAGAATAATTTCTAAGGGAGTCCAGTGAGCATTACTGGCACTTTCTGAAAGATTTTTAGAATTCTTATTCCCACCAAAAATCAATTGGACTTGACTATCAAGTGCTTAAGGGTCAGATTTTAAGAAGCATTAGGGCACCTCCATATGCAGGTGGAGGGATTCTCAAGAAAGCCTATTTACATTGACATCTTCCTAAATACATTATGTAGCTGGAGTACAATTATTTTTGAAAAAGTGACATGGGAACGCAAGTCATCTACATGGCAGAAAATTTCATCTAAACTTTCAGCTCAAGACCATATCCTGACTATTTTGCCCTGTTTTTCAATATGCTGTACAGTATGCTGTGCAGTATTTTCTCCAAGTAGTGAGTGTCTTGGGTTGGTGCTTACTCTGTGTTACAAACACTAAATTTTACTCAATGCATCCTGTCTGGACTGGCACATCATTAACTTCAACTACTCCAGTGCCTTATTTAAAACCCATAATGGATTCTTCCAGGTCTGATTCTCCTAGGTGCCCATCCAAAGACTTACTCAGGATCAAAGAGGGGACGTTTCCAGATCAACACACCAGATGCTGAGTTCCTATCGTGCTCTCACAGTTGATATGTCAAGACACCAGTGATGTGCTCTAGATCCTGTACTGTGTTCTGTTCAGCCTCCACCATTGGAGACTGGGAAGTGATGTGGGAAGGCCTCTGTGGGTGCAGGCAAAGACAGAGGGGAAAGACAGCGGAACTTTCAAGACTGAAGACAGCACACAGGCTTTGTTTTCTTACATGAGGGAAGTGATACCTGTGCATCCTTCCCCAGTCCTTGAAAGGGCTCTGTTCAGCCCCCACCCAATTCTAGTTTTTTTCTTCCCATGGCCTGAGTGTCCTGGCACTGCTGTCTCACCTTTTTATTTCTGGTAGGCCTCCCCTGGGCCCTGGGATGTGTGCTAGCCCTCAGCTGACCTCTGTCCAGTGGATTGCAATTAAAGAATAAGTAAATATTGTTTTTTGAAAGGTTTAATAGACAGGATTAAGATCATGTTGCACTAATTGTTCAAGAGGAAATAAGTGTGTAGCGTATGGAGGAGTTATACTGTATAATAATAACAAGCTGAAATGAGACTCCATAGCACTTCTCTCCAGCTATTTAATTTCTATGAAGAGAGTGGCTAAAATTGTCACAGAAAAATCAAGAGTCCCTGGTGCTCCCCCTTCAGATCAGGCAAGCACAAACATTCACGCCCTGGAAAAGTTTTGCAACTAGTTGTAAGCCAGACTTGACCAGGCACCTTGGCAAACAATAGGAGAAAGAGCGAGGAGAGCAGAAGTGCTGCAGAGGTCAGCAAAGTATTCAATTTCATAGTTTTTGACACATCAGATATATACATACTACGTCTCCCTTGTCTGCCGAACTGTTAAGCTACCCTTCGCTACTGCGGGCTTTAGTACAAACCATCCATCAAGCAGCCAGTAAAACTAGCTACTGAACTCCTGAGCTTTTGATTAGAGAGATCTCCTTGGCTCAAGGAGAGAACCTTCTCTCTACAGCCCTTGGCATTCTTTGGGAGTCACCACCCCTCTTAGTCAAGCCAGCCCCCTGTCGAGTCTGGGGGAGAGCAGAGTCGGGAAGCATGATGGATTGGCCAGGCCAGGAGGGTCGTTGCTGGTGACAGCACCCTCCACGCACCCCTGCAGGCTGAACAGGCACCAACAGTCAAGTGCTGGGGAGATCAGTACTTCAGCAGGGCCTCTCCTCAGGCTTGGCTGAGTAAAATAGGGCAATTCACACCGTCCCATCCAGACTATGAACAGGCTTCGAACGGTTTTTAGGATTGCCCTTTTAAAGAAAGAACTGTCCTCTCTCAACTTAGCATGGAGCTGACAGAAATGGGTATCACCAGAACCAGAAGTCAGTGGTGGCTGGAGCCCCTTCCACTCCCTGAAACAAGCTCCCATCCCTCCTCAAGCTCCTTCTAGTTACAGCTGCCTCTTGCCTGCCTTCCCTCCCTCCCTGCACTTGGAGTCCCTTTTCCCAGTCAGTGGGTCTTCTCTCTTCCCCCCAGCTCAATAGGCAGCTACCAGCAAATACAGTTGTTCATTTATTTACTTTTTAAATAGACAAACAGATAAGGCTGGAGCCAAACCATCATGAAAAGCAGATATGGAATCTGATCACAACCCAGCTATAAGCACATTTCTCATCCAGGTCTCCAGAAGCAAGAAGTAGTTGGATTGCTTTGAAGATACAAGCTCATTCCAACTTCTAAACCAGAAATATGGGATGAAATCCTGTCTGTTAAGTCCATGTAATATTCTCCTTCCATCAAATTGTTCCTCTGGTTGTTCTCTTACCTCTTGTGCTCTGACTAGGATGTAGCATCTCCTCTGCTGATTCAACCACTGATTGGGGCAGCAAGGAATGGGGAATCTAAGGTTTAATTTTGAAAAGAAATGTCTTAACACACTGGAACTTGAAAGCTGCAAGCTAACATGTTGGCATTGCCATTTATTCCTCTGAGTATTGCATGGGAGGAGTGAGAACACTAGGAATTCCCTAGTTCCCTAAGGAGTTCAATCCAAGATCCTTTTCCTACTGAGGTGAGACAACAACATTCCTGACTTCAGCCCAGCAAATCATCCAAATGTCATCCCTGTTCATTAAGAATCTCATCCAAAGCTCATCCAATCCAAGTGAAATTAAGTATATGAATGTCCTGAAGTATTGGTAAACTTGGGGTTTTGTCACAGATTGGACTTCTCTGAACCATGGGGTGAAAATGTCCTTAATTCCACCTTCCTTTTTTTTTTTTTTTTAAGTGCTAATCAAAACCATTACAGAAGTCTTTCAACAGGCTTTGAAGTGAATCCTTTAACTGTGATCACAAAGTACTACTACTTCATTTTCTTTGAACTTTGACTTTTTAGGCTATCCTCATCTGTAGATTGCTTTTAGTACAGAAAATGTGCCAACAGTTGTACTAAGAAAACAAAAGCAAGAGAGAACAGGTCTCCTATAAAGACTTTCATCTGTTTTTTCCGTTTCAGTAGTTGTATCTCACGATGCCTCTCTTAGCAGAGCTCTTAGTAAAAACAGCACAAAGAAACGAAAGACTTTGCCTTGGCGAAGCTCCATTTACCACAATCAGTACTCCGAGGCCATTTATACACAAGATGTCACAAGTTACAAGTGAGGTGTTCCACAATCGGTATAATGCCTTGCTATAGCCAAAAGCCAGCACAGAGACAAGGCCTTGATCCACAAAACATTGGATTTCACAGCATCTGTCTTCTCACATCTTTTTGAGACTTACTTCTGCTTCCTGCTGGGGATAGTGACCACGTCTTCCTCCTCCTCCTCTTTTCCTCACTCTCCATCATCTCTTCTGATGGACTGGGAGGAAGGCCCCCTTCTCCTGGATAAAAAAACCTAGCAACCACATTGACTGCAGCCTTGTGCTGCTGCTTTTCCGCTCCTGAATCACACATCTGGAAAGAGTTGTTTATTATACACAGTTAGTAAACCCTGTGGAGATGGGACAGGGAATGGAAATTAGGGCTTACCTTGGATGGGTCCAAGGGCCAAATTCATTTTATATCATTTCACATTTAATAGAAGTGCAGAACTGGCACCAGCCAGGTTAGAGCCTGTGATGGATCATACATGGAGAAACTGTGACATCCTGTGGCAAGAATAGGAAATGGCACTCTAACGGTTACTAATTTTAAATAGATGACTTTAGTTTTGGCATTTCCTGCCATCAAAGCCTCAACAGTGCTTTTAATGCTACAACTTTGTTGCCTGTAACTTAGAATTTTAATAATAACTAGAAAAAAGCCACCACGAAGCACCACATGCACCCAGCGCCACAACAGTGCTGGACAACTACTAACAGAGAGCAGAAGAGGACCGTCTACATAATTAAGCTAAAGCCAGATGGATGACATCTTGCCAGAGGTTTCACACATCCTCGTGGACTGCAGGGGAAAATTCACATTCAAGAAACCCAGTTCCCTCCCAGGCTTTGGAGGACAGAAGGAAGACAGAGCAGAGAGAGACTCATCATGTGTTTAGCTCAACTTCTTTGCCTTCCCCCCAATCCTACCTTCCCACACCCTTCCCCACTTTTTCAGCTCCTCATCTAGGTCTCCATTTTCTTGCCCAGGCCACTTCAGTTCCGCTTTACTGGCTGCTCACCCTGTCTCTCTCTCTCCCCACCCTGCACACCGGTTCTCTACCACCCCACTCTCCTACTAATTTTTCTTTGCTCAGCCAGCCAAGTTTCTCCTCTAAAACCACACTTTCACGTCTGTCCTGGTTTAGGCCAGGATGGAGCTAGTTTTGTCTTCAGCAGCTCCTGTGTTTTGGATTTAGTGTGAGAAGAATGGTGATAGTTGGTTGCTGCTAAACAATCAAAGACATTTTGCAGTTTCCCAGGTTTTACTAATGTGCAGGTGCAAAAACTTGGGAGGGGTAGAGCCAGAACAGTTGATCCAAACTGGCCAAAGAGAGTATTCCATACCATAGACGTCATGCCCAGTATAAGTGAGGGTCAGCCAGTGGGCCACTGCCCTTTAGACCCTTAGGGCCTTAATCCTTAAGCTTCCCTTCAGGTTGCTTTTTGTTTCCCTGTTTTTCCTTTTTTTTTGTTCATTCAGGCCTTTTTGTTCATTTGTTCGGCTGTTTGTTCCCTCGCCTGCTCTCTCTGGAACTTGCTGTTCTGGGATAGCTGGGGGGGAATACCCCTGCTCCCTGACCGCTGCTTGGGACGGGCTGTATCGGTCGTTGGGTGGTGAGAAATTGTGCATTGTTTGTTTTATATATTCTATTATCCTTATATATATTATTATTATCATTATTAATATGTTTTCATATTTTTCCTTTGCTGTCCTGGTGAACTGCTTTTATCTCAACCCATGAGTTTTCCTTTCTTCCCAATCCTCCTCCCCACCCCACCGGGGAGGGGGGGAGTGAGTGAGCGGCTGCGTGGTATTGGGTTACCATTTGGGGTTAAACCACGACAACATCCAATCCATCTTCTTTGTCCAGCTACTATTCTGCTCTCAACTAATGCTGAATCCCACCCTCTTGTCCAAATTTTCCACTTCTTTTTGATTTTACAGTTCAAACACATCAGCAAGTCATCACAGCATAACAAGTCCATCAACAGAAGAGCAGTAATTCATCTTGCAGCAAATTACACCGTCTTATCTCCAGGTTAATGTGAGGTAAAATGCATTTGGCTCAGCCTCTTCCACGGGCAGCTAAGCCAGTGCACTTTTTACCACAATTTTGCAACATGCTAAGCATTGGCGCAGAGTTAGTCCACTCACTCATTGGACAGTAACTCACAAAGGTGGACAGTTTCCTCATACATCTGAGCACCTTGTGTCCCCTCAGAGCCAAGTGGCTATTAAAAAAAAAAAATCATCAGATAGACAGCACCCCAGCTCAGCTACACAGTCTTGTTCTGGAAAAGCTATTACTGAAAAAAAGCCCAACCAACCCAAAAAACCATGCTACGGCCTGCAGCTCTGAGGAGAAAGCCCATCAGTCAAGTTCTTTGAAACCTGTAGCTAAGAAACAGGAATCTCTTTTGATATTGCTTACAGTTTAGTTGCCTTCAGCTCACTGTCACCAGAGCAACAAGATGCATCCTTGACATGGACAGACAGACCTGCCAGATAAGCTTTGAGTCCCTTTTCCAAAGTACTGGTCAGAGACAAGATTGCCAGAGTTTACTGCCTGGGATCAAACATTTTCCCAGAGCCTTTTGTGTTTTGGGATCTTTTTCTTTGGAAATGGCTGATCTGCATTTAAAAAAAAAAAGCCACTTCAGACCAAACCTCACCCCTTTGCCATTCCAGTGTATTCCATAGCACACACCAGCGTGCCAGGGGCCCTGGCCAGGTTTCACTCTGGCTGCAGGTCCACAGGAATATGAAGACTTCAGGCAAAGAATATTGAAGATAGTAATAATCAACACATCTTTCAACACTTGTAAGGCTGTTCACTGTCCACATCTGTAATTCACAGAGATTTCTCGGAAATGTTAGTTAAAAATAAGCCAATATTTCACACACATACACCCCCTAATCTAATCTAATCAAGCTCCATGAACCTGAACCTTGAGCTTTTTAGCTCAGGCACATATACCTGTCACCTCCGACAAGTGAGTACTAGTCTTAAGGCAGCTATGCAGTGACCTGAAAACTTTTCTCTTTTATTTTCTGACAGGTTAGTTTTCAGCCACATCAGTCTCCTGAGACAGTTCCCCACATAGTCTTTCAGCTGCCAACACCAACAGATCAGAGGCAGTGGGGCGAGGCAGCTCACGGTGAACAAAGAAGGTGGCAACATCTTACATTTAGTCCAATCTAATGCAGTTAAAGTTAATAGCAGGACTGCACGTTTTTGATCTTCCACAGCTTCACAGAGTACTCATCTGTTAGGCTATGCCCTGGCATTTTGTTGCACTCTGTCAAGAACTCATGTAACTGTTCCATTGCTCCTTCTCTACCTGGTTTCCATCTGGTTCCTTTCCTCATCAGAAAAACAGAAGTCCAGCTCACCTGTATCCAGTCATCTCTGAAAACCTTAACGTGGAAAAATGTGAGAAGGTGGAGCTGACAAAGAATAATTTTTTGGCCAACATACAGTTTACACGCCTCGTTACCTCAAGGCAGATGTCCAGCATGGAAAATTTCACCATGGAAATTATGAAGTTCTAATGAAATGAGATACAAAAAAGGAAAACTGAACTTGATCACGAGAAATGTTGGGCAACTCTATTAACAAGTGACCTTTGCTGCCTCTGTCAATAATTATAAGGTATCACTTTGTAAAGCTCTTTAGTAAATTGAGGGCCTTTACAGCCTGCTGGGTATCTTTAGGGCATGGATCAATCCATTGTGGAAAGTAGTATCAGCAACAAAGCTGTGACAGCATTTCTTAGTTCAGACCCACATCCACGTCTTCAGTTGACCCATTTTGATCAACTACCCTAAGAAAGAAGTTGTTGCTTCAAACAAGTGATGGGCCTTTAAGAAAGTAAACCAGCTTTCAAAGTTGAACTAAATGTCTACGTGTAAATCAGCAGAGCCAAGGAATTTGGAACCACAGTCCTAACGTTGCTCTCCTGTGATGAAGCACTGAGGGGCCAAAATTTTGTGATGTCAGACATGGCAAGCTGTGAATAATTCTTTGATATACACAGTTTCATACACAAAATAACTAACACGAGGGACCTGCTTCAAGATTACAGGCAGAGGAGATGGCCCATTTGCAATTCCGCTGCTTTTTATGTCCTGTTCCAAAGGTCTCAACAGCATTGCTTCCAAATCCCCTTGGGCTGACAAAAGCATTGGCCCTTCCTGTTCAACAGCATGAAGCAGCTTCCAACTTTGGTCCTCATAGCAGATGATGGCCTCCTCCTTGCAAAAACAGCAACGCATCTTACCAACAGTGTAATGTTTTTTTGTAATGCTTTGTGCGGGTCTCCCCAAATACTTTACAAATGCAAAAATACTTGCAGCCTCCCTGGAAAGTAGATACCAAGCCTATTTTCACCACTTTATGGCAGTAGAAGTCCTAAGCAGTAACAAGCAGAGCCAGGAATAAGAATAACCAGGCTTGAATCCAGTCCCCAACTGTAATTGCTAAACCGGTTTTCTTAAGCACAGGGGAACTGGAGAGCATCACATAAAGCAACTTGAGCAAGAGCTGTTGAAAAGCAAAAATACCCAGGCCCTGCCCCCCCAGTCGATCGTTCCCTGTCCTCCTCGAACTACAGACAAGCCCCCCTACGCCTGTTTCACTGCGCAACCCATGACACGGGCTCCCTGTGGCTCCCCACTCGGGAGAGAGCGGTCACCAGCGGGGAAGGGAGCGAAGCTGACCCCGGAGCTGCCCTGCCGCCCGGGGCCCAGAGGTGGCGGTGGGAAACGACGAAGGACTTGCAGACGTCCCCGTCTTCCACGCCACCTCAGCTTCCCACCCGCGCCACCGCCGCTATCCCGGAGGCGGGCGGCCCCGCCCGGGGCTCCCTCCCCGTCCCGCCTGCGATAGCACAAGATGGAGGCAGGCGGGCCTCGCCGCCTCACAGGCCTCAGGGCTCTCCGGAAAGCTGGACCCGCGGGGGAGAGGCAACCCCTGGCCAGGGGGGGTTGGAGGAAGCGGCAGCAACGTGCCGAGAACGGCGGGGGGAAAACCCGAGGGCCGGGACTATCCCCGGGGAAAGGCCCGAGAAACCACCGCCCTCCCCCCAGGGAAGGGGAGCGCCGCGGCCCCGCAAAACGCCCCACCCTCAGGGGCGTGGCATTCCCCGGCCCGGCCCCTGCTGCCCCGCCCCGCCCGCCGGCGGTCGCCATGGCAACGGCAGCCGGAGGCGCCCGGGCGGTGCCATGAGCCGCACGGTGACCGGCGCGGTGCGGGCCCCGCTCCTCGGGGACGGCTGCCGCGGCCAAATGGCTGCCGGCCGGACCTTGGACTGCCTCTACGGTACCGGGCCCGGCCGGGAGGGGCAACGTTCTCCCCGCGCCCCCTACCCCGCCTGCAGCCCCCGGGGCTGGGGGACCGATGCGGCCAGGCCCGACACTCTCCGCGGGGAGGGAGGCCGCGTCCGGCCGGGCCTGGGGCGGGGAGTTAGGTACTGGGTGGGGGAGGGGGTGGTGTGCGGGTCGTGAAGCGGCTGGGCTGCCCGAGCCGGCCTCCCGCCTCTCTCCGGGCCTCCTCTGCCTGCCGGCCGGCCGCCGTGCAAGACGAGGTGCACGGCTAGAGGTGGCCGAGGGGCTGTCACTGAGCGACCGGCAACTAGCTAGGCAGGGAAAGCAGGTTTGGAGCCGGGAAGGTGGGTGCCGCCCCAGCAGCAGGGCAGAGCCACGTAGCGTTAGGGTTGGCAGCAGTAACGGAGTTACCGGGAGCGAGGAGAGGCTTGGGACTAGGAAACATTTGCGAGCTGAAGGAAAGCCAACACTAGCTCTGTATCCCAGAGGGAAGCATCATGTACAGTATATTTCCACTGATTACCATTGCACCATACTTTCTTTTTTCTGTTTCATGTCTTCATTTTCTCTTTAAGTTGGCAGTGGTTCCAAAGAAAGTAGATTTTTCCTCAGTCACGTGCATGTTCCACAGAACAGTAGTACTTGGGCTCTGAGGCTCGTTTGTGTGATGGTGGAATTTCTTTGATATGGAGACATGTATTTCACTTTTTTTTTCTTTCCTAGTTTGTTTTATACTCTCTTATGGACAGACTTTTAAAGAGGGAAGTGGAGCCTGACAATTCGTGCTGATTTCTCAAATATGTAACTAGTTCCATTTGTTCACTTATATTTCAGACCCTCTGTACACACTGTCAAGTGAGAAGGACCATTCAAAGTCAAAGGTCCATGTTCAGCTTGTCCGTGATAAAGTGGTAGGTGTTGGCCAAAGATAGCTCACATGTACACCTTATATTTCTGTGTGTGTGCATACACGTGGGTAGAAACTCTATATCTCAGTTCTAAGCTGCTCCCTTAAAACAGCAAAATACAAAGCAAAGGAAGCAGTTTTATCTAAAACAAGACTTAACACAGGGAGTAACCATGATTGCTGGCCTAGGGTGACTCTGTAGCAGCAGCCTAGAAATGCTCAGTTTCATGTCTTGAGTAATTTCCTAAACTGTGTGGCGGTATTTTTAATAGAGTATCTCCAAATACTGTTAACAATAGCTTGTATATGTTATTAAGATCTAATAAAAGAACTGGACAGTTGTTGGGCTGTTGTTCAAGCAGAGCTGTTAAAATGTGTTATTTCACATGGTGCCTCCTCACTTACTTACCTTGGGATATGCTTACACTACAGCTCAAGGTAGCATACTTCATTTAAAATGAACTAGGTAGCAACCGCTAAGCAGCCTGTAAAGACTGCAAACCCATCCTGATCCTTCATACCACGTTAGTGCAATTTAACTTCCTAGCTAAGCCCTTAGCTCGTTCACCCATGCTTAGCTCCCTACTGCATTTGCTCCCCTGCTATCAGTATGCACCCTAGCTAGTTTAAAACCAGCTAGGGCATGTCTGTGGGAGTTGCAGTCATACCTTTAGACAGCAGTGATTGATGTCTGGACAGGCTGCATATAGGTAGAATGCCAAAGGAAAACAGACTTGGTACAACTGAACGATGAATTGGGCTTTAAACAAAGAATCTTCCTGAAGCGATGCACTTGACTGAGCCTGCAAGGCAGATATTCTGAACTCTGAAACTCCATTGCTGTACAGCAAGGAGAAGACCCCCGAGCAGCTTTCCAACAATGCAATCAAGAAACAATTTTTTTTTTTTTAATTTTATCTACATGAAAAAAATGTGTGTTTGTCTGCCTGGCTATAGAGACATACACATGGAGCTGGAAACATTGCCTGTCATCATAGAGATCCTTGCAACAATATGGCTGTGTTAACAGTTCAGGCCAGACAAAGTAAGCAGGCATACTGTCGCTAATGTTGTCACGTCATAGGTGTAATGTCGCGGATGGGTATGGTGACAGACTCTGACTTGCATAAAACATGTTTTAAGCGTATGAACCAGCAAGTGCATAATGTGCAATACAAAACAATGCGACTTTTAATTTTTAGTCTGTAGCATCATAAAATGGGGTGGACAGGGGTTGTAATAATACTAGTTTATAGGGTTTTCCAACCTCTTGAAAGTTGAATTCTCTTTCGAGAGAAATGAAACAAAAATGCAGTCTCATGCACAGCAAGCAGCTACTCATAGTAGGTTGCCTAGATCTTCATTATCTGACAGTCTCTTACGCTCTGGTGAGTTAGCGTACTTGAAATGTCACCACTACCCTATATGCACCTGAGTTAGCGCCCACTGAAATGAAAGGGGCGATTCACAATTCAAATCTGATTTCAGGCTTTATAGAAACTCAAGCCAATATGGCTACATCACTTACAGAGTTATGATTGCAAAGATTTATTAGCAACCATAAATTCTGAGATTTAAGGCATATCTACCCAGGGAAATTAGTTCTTAGAAGGAAGGGTGTGGATTTTTAATGTGATCATTTTTGTGTGCTAACTCCCATCGAGATATTTTTAACACATGCTAAAACTGTTACCAGTGTAAAATAATGTAACTTTACTCTGTAAGTGGAATATGTTACTTCATTTCTAGAGCACACAAAATAGGAGGGCGTTATATGGTGTAATGTGCTAGAAGTTCACATTACTGCACATTCACAGTTACTGCACACTAACTTCTTTATGTAACGAACCGTTAGACCCTTCGATTTTAAGTATAAGTTTAGACACTGGAAAACAGCCAGAAGACATATCTGTGCATCTGCTGCTAGTCTGGTATGCTCCACATCTTGAGAAGTACCATCTAACCAGCTGACATCATTAGCATATGTATGCCGCCTTCTTTCCCCATCCCAAATGTGCAGTCCTGTAAATTACAGCAAGCTGAAATTCTGATCTCTTGAATGCTTTTTGGAATGGCTAAATCACTGCCTCTCTTCTTTGTGTCCACACAAACATTAGGTAAAGGCACCCATGTTCAGAAGTATGTTCAGTAGCTTGATCCGTGTCCCAGGCTACAGTCTGTGCTTGGAGGGCAAAGATCCAGTGCTTCCATTTATTGACCGAAGATGGAGGGCTCAGCAGCGCCTGGAGGCTCTTCAGCAGCTTGCTGTGTAAGTGTTCTATGGTTGGATAATTTAAAACAAACATACAAACAAAACCAACAAAAACCCATGCACAATGAAGTGGAGATGACTGCAATTTGTTCCTACTTATATTTCCCTTGAAATTAAGAGATTGCAGCTGTTGTGGAGTATGGTTGCCCATCTGTTTCTTACAGGGTGGATGTTGCACATTCCTTCATCCCTGTGCTATCTGCTTTGCAGCGGTTGCCGGGAAAGAGAAGAGAGTTATTTCAATCTCTTATAGATCAGATAAGTTATGAAGACTTCAGTGACTCATGTGTGTTACTTTAGCAGTAGCTGTTTCCTTTTAGTCCCGTGCAGTTGCAGCTGGCTAGATTGCTTTTGCTGCTCATTCAAGGGTGTATGGGGCCTGAACCAGGGCACCACATTTTTAGTGCAGGGGTTTCTTAGTTGAACTTTCTCCTGGCGTCAAAATTTGGGCTTCTGATTCAACAAATATTTAAAAAAAACACGTTTATGTGTTTTGCCACACCATGCGTTTTATGGAGTCCTCTTGTAGCCGTATTCAAGACTGCAGGCGTCAGCCCAGGTAGTTGTTTTCAGGGGTTTTTGCTGCATTAACAAGCTAACTTTAGACCATGGGCTTTTCGTATGATGCGTGCTCTGCAGTTTCTGGTAATGGAGTTCTACCACATGCCAGACAGTAATCAAAGATGTTTAAGAGTGATACAGCAGATTCCACACCTGGTTTTGTTAATTTTCAAAAGCATATTCTTCTCATTTCTACAATAACATAAGAATTTTTGAGCCTTTTTTTTCTTCTTCTTGTTTTCAGCAGTTCAGACTGTCCCCAGCACATGGAAACCTCAGTGGCTTCTTATATTTTGCCTGTCATTCTGTAATAAGAACTTATTTGACACCTGAGCTACTTTAAAATTCATTTACATTTCAACAACACGTATATGCAAAATGTCTTGCAATTAACAAAAAATGAGAAATACATCCCCTGTGTTTCAACCTGCACTGATTGACAGTGTTGCTGATAGAGAAGATGATAGAATATTTCCCAGCTGTCTTCTCGGTAGTTGCATTGCCTCTGCAAGGTTACCAGGAATAAATGCTCATTTATTTCAGCAAAGTCAGCAAATATAAGTCAAGGACATGCAAGAGGCAGGATCTGTGGAATAAAAGGGGCTATTTCACTGGGTTCCCATTGTGCCTATAACTATACCATAATAGGATGAACAGCTTATGCTAATAAAGTTAGATCATAAGAATAAGTGCCCACCTGTGCTGAATGAAACACAAATCCATCTGGATGGAGCAACAGTCTGATATGTAGAGAGTCAGCTAGTGGAACTCGCTATCAGCTCAATTAACTCATTTGAATTACAAACACAACTTCACAATAATAGGTTGATTAGTGCTGAGCAAGTATCTCAGGTTACTGCGCTGCATCTCAAAACCTTCCCCTCTCTTTTGTTATGTGATATGACTGAAAGCACTGGGAAGAGATGACTTTAAACCTACCTTGTCAGTAAATTGTATGTCACGGGAGGTTAATGAAGCATCTCTCTATAGGCTTTGCTGTAGTGGGTAGCCATACTGTGGCTCCCCGAGTTCCACAGCGCAGCTCGCAGGGCTTAGATGAGGTCTTTGAAGACAACTGATCTCAGCATACAAGCCTCTGTTTTGATCCCAGCTGTCGAGCAATGTTATGTATTGTTCACTATATCTCTGTAAATATGCCTCTGTATTTAAAATTAGGCAGCAGCAACCAACTCCAGCACCCACAATCCCATACATCTGAGGTCAGGATTCTTACAAGTTGCCAAAAATGGTCTTATGAAAAACACGACCTTCAGGACTTGCCATATATATAGCTCTAGGAAATGACTTACCTTAATGGCATGACATGGGCTTTTTTTTTTTTTTTTTTTTAAAGAACTTCTGTTTCTTGTGTTTAACCACTTTGCAGGTCGAGTAGAGTAAGACTGGAGTATAAAGTGGTCGTGAAATCAAGTAGCAATCCTGATGCATAGCTTTTAAAGGACTCAATTCTACCCATTCTCTCACTGGCTGCCTTAATGAGGTCTACCTCATGGTCTTCCAAAGCCTTAAAATAAAGAAAACTCTTGAAGATATTATAGTGAAAAATTAAACAGTCTGCCTACTTTAAATTCAAAATGGGGAAAAAATGAAGAAGAAATGTTCTTGCAAAAGATATGCTTGTTCCAGCATAGGTTTTGAAACATTCACAAGGTCATCCTAATTTTTCTCCTCGATTGGTGAATTCAAATTGAAATTGCCAATTCTAAAATTTTCCACATTTGCTCAAAATCTCTTTTTTTGAAAGAAAGTGGTAGTCTTCCCCTTTGTTCCCTATACTCCTTTACACATATTTCCTGATATGGAAAGTTTTTCACTCTTAAGGAAATGAGCTTGCTCCCCCCACTCCCAATAGAAGTAGTTTGCTTTACAAGGTCAAATATTTACAAGTGGCCAATCCTTTTCATGACAAGCACATAAGAAAGTTTTATTAAAGGCAGCAGATGACCATTTCTTGCCCACACATAGTGGGGAATACACATGAAATGTCAAACTGTCGTGCTATGTATGTAAGTATGAAAAAAGCAAAATATAATTGCTTGTATAAGTATGGGGACTTTGTGGACTTGGTAGTGTGCATGTTTGATTGTGCAACCAGAGGAGAGAGAGAGAAGGGGAAAAAAAAAAAAAGGAAGCATAAGGAAAAAAGATCAGAACTGCTCTGAATGTACTTCTTCAATGATTGTAAGGAATCCTGTATTTTGGCTTTTAGAGCTCAACCTTCTCTTCAGATACCTCAAATTGTGTATGAAGATCCTGAAGTTAGTGGAAGGAATCGCTACAAATATTTTGCACGGTAAGGAGTGAACTGATTTGAAATAGAGTTCAGAAGCTTGCTTTTGTGGAGTTTAGAGCACCTAAATATATGCCAGAGCCTTTTTTTTTTTTTTGTCTTTTCCATTGGTTCTTTGATCACTGTTATAGAAAATCTAAATAGTAACCAAATCTTAAATCAGAAGGTCTTTTAAAATTCACACTATGCCAGAATTTCAGGTAATGAGTTACCATATAAGCAAATGTACCAGGCATTCTGTACTTAATAATTATTTGTAGAAAGCTTTGGGCTGTAGATACTGCTACACAAAGGAAGAAGATGCTCACAAAGCCATTGTGGTTCTCCAGATTCCTGGAAAGGTGCCTTCTTAAGAAGGAACCTTTTAACTCCCAGTTTCTGCCAGGAGCAGAAAGGGAGCAAAGGGAATCCTTGATTAACTTTTCATCAATGTCCTCTACTGCAGGACTGCTCCGCTCCTTCCAGAATGACACTGCAGGTCAGCAATGGACTCAAGATCTGAACCAACAGCTAACGCACAAACATTCTCAACTTAATCACGTATACTTTGAATTACTTTCACTATTATAGTCAGCAGCTATTGGCCAAAATGTCCACTTTAAATACAAAAAAATTGCCAAATTTAATAAATTGAAGTTCTTTATGGCTCCTTTAACAACAACAAAGAACGGACAAAGATGATGTTATCTTCTGCAATTTGAAATTAAGCTTTAAAGTCTCTCAAAGGCTAAGGGAAATTGATAGTGAACTGCAATATGCAAACTATAAGAATTCCTAAGAAGGAATTATTAATATGTCCTTGAGGCCATATCACTTTCAAGATACTTCATAAAATACTGCAGAAAAGGAAACAATCAAATTAGATAAATCCAAAACAGCTTACCTTACCAGCTGATTGTAGGAATTAATTTCAGGATTTCAAGAAGGTATTTAAAAAAACACTCTCAAAAGCTCAAAGTGAAACCAGTAAACTAATTAGTGAAACATACACAAAATGTTGTGAGCACACTCAAAACTAACTTCTTTTAATTGTTGTCTTGTTTTGCAATTCCACTTTCTGCTTTGACAGAAGAATAACACTCGCTCCTACTGGTGAAACTTTCTCTGTTGCTCCTTAGCTATGGAAGAATTAATATTTAGGCATAATTCTTAAACATGCAACTACAGAACCTGAGTTGTGGAAAATCAGTGTAACTCCACTGAAATTAGTGGATTGCAGTTTTTCTAAAGCGTAATGATCTTTTACGCTCGTGGTTGTTGTCTTACATCTGCATTCTCTCTTTTCAGACCTCTCATCCCTTCTCATAAGCTGCTTCCGCTAAATGTTGCTTATGCA
Source organism: Phoenicopterus ruber ruber (assembly GCA_009819775.1). Lineage (NCBI taxonomy): Eukaryota > Metazoa > Chordata > Aves > Phoenicopteriformes > Phoenicopteridae > Phoenicopterus > Phoenicopterus ruber. The sequence goes on along the minus strand of CM020215.1, from coordinate 90,292,398 downwards.
ATGGCAAAGTAAGTAGTGAGTTCTGGAACAATACTGTTGTAATGGGTCACATCTCACCAGAAGAAGAATGGTTAACTATTTAGCTGGTGACCAATATTTTTCATAATGAACCAACAGGAGAAACTTGTTAAGAGGTAAGGCTTTGTTCACCATTGAGAATTCCTGAGGAAACAGGTAACTAACTGTTTCAGAATTTGCTTGCAGTATGTAAGTAGTGCTTTGTGGGTAAAGGACATGTGCCTCAAGTGTGTTATGATTATGAGGCCTGAAACAGAAAGCCAAGTGTCTCTGAATCCTAGAAGAGATACCAATGCAAAAAAGGTTCTCCAATACAGCAATATTGTTGGAAAATTTTCTGATAATTTATTACAATCTCTGTGATAGTTGCAATACTGTTCAGTGGTGTAGAGCATCCCTGAGGTAGTCTAATGTGGTTTTCAGCGGGGAGCAAATTTTGAGGGGGCATAAGAAGATTCAGTTCCTAGTAGAGTCAATGGAAGTTGCACGTGCTTACATCAGAATTGGATTTTTCTTCTGGAATTGTTGGAAAGACAAACATATAAGCTAAATTGAGGCAGTCCTAGTTCATTTTACACTCAACCATTAGATACTTTTTGTGCCCATTAAAAGCAATGCTTTAGAATGGATACGTAGGGAAGATTTGCATGTAATAACTTGTGAGAGCTGAAACCAGAAGATTTCTGGATTGCTTACCTAAGGAGGGAGGTTTCAGAGGACTCAGTGTAGCCTCAGTCTTCTTTTGCTAAAGATAATGGAGTTAACATCAATGGGAGCAATGTTAAGATAAAACAAAACACTACCTTTGACTTAGTGTTGTGTTTCTGGTTTTGTTTTGTTTTTTTTAAATGAATGTGGCAAATGTTCTTACATCTTGCATCTCTTTTTAGGACAGAGCCCTATGTCCATTCAGCTACAAGAGACAGCAAGGTCTTTGGTCCCATGTTACGAACTTTGGGCACACAGACAGATTACAGGGATGGTGAAGCCCAGACGGATCCCTTTTCCCCTGAATATGTAGTTCCCAGTGGCTCAGTCCCTGAACTTCTGACACTTGCTACACTCACTTGGGGTGAGTTGTGAAATCAAGATAAATGGTAATAATCATGTCACCTCTTCAGCAGGAGGTTCTTTTTTTTTCAGTGTCAGGTTTCAAGTCCATTGCCAGCTTTGGCAGCCCTTTGTTGTCTTGCTTTGGGGCACATTATTTTATTTATTTCTAAAATAGGTATGATATTTTCCTACTTAGTAGTGCTGTTCTGGGGCATTTCATAAAGAGTTTTGAGATCATTCAATATTAAAAGGTCATATGTTTTACAAATACGAACCAAGAGCAGTTTTTCCATTTACCTACTGTTCTTCAGCTGTTCTGAGTTAGACATCAGTAAAAAAACAGTACAAACACTGCTGCCCCAGAATATACCTGTGATCCTCATCTCTGTGTCACACCTGCAATAGTGATGGACACTGGATGTGCCAAAAAAAGTGCTCATTCTCAGAAAGTGTCTTCTTGGAAAAGTTTTTCCTCCTTTGCAGCCTGGAGTAGAGTGAAGTGCTAGTGTTAATGTCCAGTAAGCTATAGGAAGTGCAGTTCCTACCATTCCTCATGCTGTAGAATTTTACTGGCCCTAGAAGTATTTACTTCTGGCTATTGACAGCTCTGCTTGTGTTTAACATATGGGCTTGTGCCCATCCAGCCCTCTAATACTTTATTGGTGGTGGTTACTCGCTGCGTTCACCATTCTTCTAAAGAGCTACTTCTTCTTGTCCCTGTAAGGTCGGGGGCTACCAGCAGGACTAGCCGAGGTGGAGATGATTGAACGTGCCCGGGAAAAACGTGCATGGGAAGCAACTCTTCCAGCAATGGACAGTGCCTCACACATCGCGAAGAGGAGAAAAATGATGGATGATATGGAGAGGAAGGAGTGGGCCTTTAGAGAACAGGAAATAGAAAAGTAGGAGTTCAATTATACTCTCTGTTAATTATTGGCTGAATAGAGAAGGAACAGGAAGGTTTAGGAGATTGGCTGAAGGGCACAAGCCTTTTATTTTTGTGAAAATCCTCTGAGTTTGGGAAGAGATATTTTTGTTAAATTTAATATAAGAGACTGCTACCACAATACTTTTCACCAGTGGTAAACTCACTTTTTAAAATGAAAGATTAAATATGAGATATGCAATATGAACTATGTATAAAGTAGTCAGTTGGTATGTAGGATTTGATGATGACAGCATTGTACAGAACACTGCAGAGTACAGTAGGTGATACCTGGCCTTTTCTTTCCTGTCAGGTTGCAGGAGGTTCGACTGGAAGTCTTAAAGAAGCTGCTGCAGAGGCGAGAAGAGAATCAGAATAAGCTGGATGCCAAGCGCTTGGATGACCACTGGCAAAATCATCAGAAGGCTAAAGAAGAGAAAATAAAAAAGATTCAACATGACTGTGCACTGAGTAAGTTTGAAAACCAGGGAGAGAGTAGTATGAGACTTAGTTTTCAGACAAACCATTTTTATTTCACAAGGTTGCAGTCTTTATTCAAGATGAAACAGGTTGCATCCACAATACAGATATGCGTGGCCAGCATTTGTTCTGGTCAAACAGGTCATGTTTTTATATTAACTAGCAAAAGCTCTTGTGAATTTTCAAAGATACGGCTTTTTTAGAACTATTTGTATGAAGAACCGTCTCACGTTTGTATTTCCTTTTCAGTGCTCAGAAAACTGATAGCTAAGAGGAAGAATGTGATGGGGAAGCTGGAGAGACGAGATATCATCAAAGAGTATACTGACTTTGCATCGCAAACATACGCTCCTTTGTCTAGAATTGGTTATTTCCCAGACAACCATTCTGAACGCTTTGTGGTAAAAAGCTTTTATCTTAACACCTTTGCAGGTAAGGCATTTTGAAAGACTTAGTTTGTATGAGATATATTCACTTAAAATATTAACAAAACTCAAATTTCTCTCCCACCGCTCCATTACTCAATCGCTGTTTGTATTTCTTAGGACTGTGTGAACTGGAAGCATCTCTCCCAGATTCTGTTACCCAGGTCAAGATTAAAGCTCCAAAACCTAAGCACACTACCACTAAGACTGGATTTATTAAAAGATCAGCAAGGCTAGAGGTGGAGCTGGCACAGGTTCACCAGGTATGGAGCTGCATCCAGCAGCATGTCAGTTCCTCTTAGATTTGAACTACTCAGAAATGCAATCGGGAAGACACATGTATAAGCTTTCTCCCAATTTCCTGTGAGGAATTCATGTTTTTGTGTAAGACAACTTCAAGGACAGAATGGATCAGACATTCAGACTGTTGTACGCATGACCAGTACTGTTCTGGAACTCAGTCTGTCAATACTCTTTCTCCCTAACGTCTGTGTTTCTGCTCCAACCCTATAGAAAACAAGCATAGCTGCTTCTGTTTCCCTACAGATCAGGTATTTGGATCAGAACCTATTAAATCAGTTAGAAATTCTCTCCTGCCATTTGCTCATTCTCATTTCTCCCTTGCTTTTATAAAGCACATGCGGCAAGCCTACTGGTTATGCTGTCGAACTACTAATAATTAAATAAACCAAATCTGGATTCATATTCTAAAAATTCTGTACGTTTTTAAAAATGTACATCTTAAGTGCGTATTGTAAAAACACCTGCAGCAAAGCATGATTAAAATGACCCCACTCATAAAATCAGATCAGAACAGTGGATGCACATCACTGTTGTTCCCTGACAACAGCATCTGATTTGCAAACATGCTAATAGTGTTTTGCATATCTTAATTTATCACAACTGTTCATGCAGATGAGGTGTCCATATATGCAATTAACCACTGAGGAAAGAAGTGCCTCATTTGCATCTACAATCACAATATTTGTAAATTACATGTACTTTTAAGTACGCTTCGTGTGATGCTGTTGAGGGTTACCTTTTTTTTGAAATCAGGCATATTCTTGGCTGGCTGCTGTATCTCTGAAAAATATTTTATTTCATTTGTAAAGCTTGGCAACTTTCACTTACGCTTTTTTTTAGTAACGAAATATTTCATAATTGGAAATTATGTGTATAGCTTTCTTGTTGTAGTGTAATTTAATAATACTCTCAACGTAGACAATAACTGTCTACTAATGAATTTTAAATTGAAATCTTGTTCTGAAAAATCAATCATATTATCTCAAATTTAAATTCCACTGGATCTTGTAAAAGATGAAACATTGCACTGATTATTATTCTGAAGGAAAATTTTCAAAGAAAATCTTGAGTGCTACAGAAAGTGTCCAAGAACGAAGGACGTTGATTCACTACAGGTTTAGAGAAGAAGACACAGCAGTATTGAAGGGTTTGGGGTTTGGGTGCTTTTTTGCATAAAATTCAAGTAGTGACTGTGTATAATCTGGATCATAACACAGTTCTCTTAGGCAGCAGAACACTAGCCCAAGCTTGCAGAGCTGAATTCCAATTACAGCAATTGTATTCTGTTTGTTCAAAATATTTCTTATGGTTTTAAAGACTACAGTGGAGTGTCTAAACTGTAGTCATGGAGAAGTAGTATGCCCTAATGCTGGCTGCTCACACGGTAACATCTCTTCAAAGAAAAAGTGGTGGCCAAAGGGAGATGGAATGCAGAACAAAAGCAGACAGTTCTGCATATTTTCTTTCTTAAATCAATGTAGATCACTTGGTCTACGTTGATTTATAACAACTGAGGGGCTAACATAACTAATACCCATGTCTCCACTGCAAAAAGGCAAAATGTATATTCTTTTAAAATCACAAAGCATTTCCTTTGCAGGCAAAGATGATAAATCCACTATGCAAAATTTAACTGCTGCTGTAGACACCAGACTGGTTGGTCCAGACAAGCAGAAAGTACTGACACTGTGAAACACCCAGACTGCCTCAGCCACCGTTAGACTTCAACAAACTTTCTGTTCAGAGCAACAAGAAATTACTGCCCTAATTAGCACTTGAGCTCTGTGGTGCTGTTACTGGTCACTTCTCCTATCAGAGGCTTTTGCTTCTGAGGTTTGGTGGTTATAGCGTGTTCTGGCTTAGCAAGGCCTCTCTTGACAGGTCCACCTTATAAGCTACTGGAGCTGTCAAGAAGAGGGCAGTAAAGGGTGCAGAGTACTTAAGTTAACAGAATTTGGCACTTGAGAGGGCAGCTGTCTGACCACTTGGCATAAGCAGTCCCAATCATGCCAACAACTTCCGTCACACAGAGTATGAAAGAGGTTTAAAGCAGGCAATTAGGGATCATCTTAGAAGGGCACTGTGTTGCTTTGCATTATTTCTATAGCTGGGCAGCTAGACCAGTTTTCTCTTCAAAAGCCTCTTTTTAGTGCTGTCCTAGCACACTTAATCTATAAATTTTCTCCCATAATCCTAGAAATAAAGCAGAACTCTAGAAAATTCAGAGAGTACACAGTGATCTAGCTCTAGAATGAGTTTCTTTCATTTTCCCTGGATAATCTGTGGAAGGAGGTGGCAAATAGAGGAAGAATGCTAGATTTTGGCCTCAGAAGGAAGAAGAAACTTCCTTTTAATAAAGGAAGTTTCCAAGGCTTGCTTCTCTGGCCAAACAAGTGGCAAGATGGACTAGTCCTCCACATTGTGTTCCTCTTGGTTTGCCATATTGAGAGTTTTCCTAAGCTTAAAGCTTTTAAGAAGGGATAAGCAATTATCCAAGGAACTACAAAAAGGATCTGTGTCCTCTTGAAAATAAGAACAGCTTCTTCCAGACTTGAAACTAAGCCAAAATAAGTCATTTTAGAAGCAGACTTTTTGAGTACCATCCTGAAACCTTTTGCAGGAGTATTATGTACACTCAGTATTCTTTGAATAATCCTCTAAAACAAGAGAACATGGCAGAAACAGGAGCGACCCAGGATTTACAGTAAGAACAATGATCTGTATCTTAAGCCAGATCTGTAAAAAGACAAGGAAAGCTAGTTCCAAGCCAGCGCAGATGACAGTGCTTTAAGGAATGTGAGCCATTATATAGACAGCCTTGTGTGAAAATCCAAGGCATTAAGGAGATGGCATACTGATATAGCTAATTACTATAGGAAAGAAATGCAACTAGGTAACTGAATACACCAAGGAATGGACGAGCTGCTAGAAGAAATGCCAGTGCAGAACAATGCGTGACTTTAGGCTGACCCTGTATGCTCTAGTGACTCAAGAGGGGTGAAGTGTCAGGTAGTTTCAAAAAGTGCTGGATCGAGATGGTGTCAGAACAAAGAATCTCTCACCTCCGCATTAAGAGCAACTCTCATCACGTCTGTTTTCCTTTATCCGCTTGCTGGAAGGAGGTGGAGAAGTAGGGGGGCCAAGAATGTCTCGGGAGAAAATCTCTGCCAACTTCAAAGCATAGGAAAACCTGTTCAAGCAGTTATTTCATCAAGAACAGATCTCCAACACAGTGCTAGCTGGCTCATGCTCAGACAAGCTCTAAGAGCTATTATGTCAGTCTTGATCAGCCAAGATGCAGCAGCCGTGCTGCATTGCAAAAGTAAAAAAGTAGGTAGTCAGTCCATCCTTGATGATCTCACCTTCTTCATTCGCAGGCAAAAAGGAAGAAAGAGAAACATGACTGTATACTCTGTGCTGTACATGAAAATAAAATATACCTAGTGTATTGTGAAAAGGAGAGGATCACAGAGAAGATAAGGAAGGAATCTAAAGAATTATTTCTTTGAACAGAGAGTTGTTTCTCAAGCCACTATCCTGTCAAGAGTTCTGCTTCTATCAGAAGCTAGGAAAGAAGCTAAAGTGTATGGCCGAAAGCATGGGTGCCATTTGCTGTTCACCGCATTTGCCAGGAAAAAGAAAACAAGATGAATTGGGTGGTCCTTCACTGTCCAATCCAACCAGGTTATACCATGACTCTGAACCTACTACCTGAAAAAAGTAATGTAGTCTGTCTCAGTAAAATTGGAGTGTGATATGTAGGCAGTAGCATTTGAAGTATGTTGTTCAGAAATTTAGCACTTTTTTCTTTTTTAAGAAAGTATTTTACAGTGTTTCTTGGGCCCTGGTCTCCCTATTTCAAAAAATGGTAACTTGTTAAGTCAGGCAGAACCAGTTAATGCAAAAAACATTTTTTCTTTTTCTTTTCTTACATTAAAGACTTAAAATAACTTAAAACCTCAGATTAGAGAAAGCAAATGGTACGCATTTTTGACTTAGCAAAGGTAGCAAAGCAGGCACTAGACTGTGCTGACATGAAAATGTAAAACCACTTCTGGGAACTGCAGTATTTCTGAAATCTACATTAATAAGAATTCCCTCTTGTCAGAAGTGCTCGTAGATTTTTCTGTCTTTAAAAGTTGTTATTCTGGTTGTATTTTGTTATTCTGGTTAGCAAGAAATGTTTTTGGAGGCTAAGGTTTTATTAGAAAAATTCTTATGAATGCAACATTGTACTAATAAACATAGGAGCCATTGTTTTCAGAAGAATCACAATTACAGCAGCTTTTTTCTTTCGATTTCCCCCCCATCATGCAAAACACCTTATAAATCATAGCAAGCACTGTTATACTCTTCATGCCAGAGGGCTCTAAGGTCATCAAATACAAGAAACAGTTCAGAAAATCTCTCAACATTTTTGAGCTGTAACCATTTCACGTGGTTTATAAGCAGTTTATAGGCTTTGATTCTTGCATTATTAACATGGTCCATTTCAGATGTTTTCAATAATAAAGCATTTTATCCCCTCCACCTAGAAATCTCTCTCCTTTTCTGGAGCCATTAATTATCCTGGCCTGGAAGGTCAGATCCAATATGAAAGAAGAGTCTCGTACAATGACCACTGGGGTTTCAAAACTTCATTTATTTTACAATTAATTTCTGTGCAAGTGCCATCAATTTCCTGTTACTGGAGAGAGAAATTCAGCACAGGATTTTTTTCTTACGTTTTTCTTTGGTTTCTCTCCCTAGTGAAATACTGTATTTGAACATTTGGAAAACTGGGAGAGAGAGAGAGAGAAAAGAAAAAGGCGCACTTTTCCTTGCTAGAATATGTCTGTTCTTTCAGTAATAAAGACTAGAGATCCAACCCATAGGATTATAGTTTTGAAGGAGCTTTAAATGTACATACTCTCTTCCCTTTTCTTTGCGAGCTGAAGTGTGATGTCCTACAGCAGGCAAGCATTGCCATGCAGTTGGAAATGATTATCTGAATATCTTGTTCTAAGTAGCTTGCGATGGGAAGTTGGCAGGACTTTGGCTCTCTAAACAGTTTGAAAATGTCTTCAAGGAGTTGAGGCCGTGGTGGCGTTTCCACTCCTAGCCTGCTTTGATTGACAAGGTTTACCATCTGCCACCAAACAGCTGCGAGCAAGATAAACCCCACTCTTAATGGACTTGCGGATTTTCTTAGTAGAAAGAAGTTCTCAGGCAAGTTAGTTTCCCTTTCCCCCTTAGTCCACTTGTACAATTGCTGTGGATGCCACTGGGCTGCTGGGCAGTTGCAGATGACCAGAGAAGAGTTTCAAAACATATTTTGCAAGGAAGGGGTCCTGGGTCATTTGGTTCAACCCTGTGCAGTAACAGCGTATCATACAAAGACATTTCACTGAGGAAGGGCCACAGAACAGTGACAATACACTCTGCAAGTGACTCCCTTCATAAAATCTCCTGGCCGCATAACATTTCTAACCCACAGTAACAAGCATTATACCTATAGTTAAAGGCAAAGAGTTATAACCATTCTCTAGTGATACGTAAACTGTAATTAAATTGTGATATTCCTACCCATTTTTCATGTTTTGAAAGAATCTTACCTCTGTCTTATAGGAAAACAATTAATGTTTTCGTCATTACATAAGGAAAGTAACACACACAACTGCCTCTGCTTGCATATGGGTCAGCGTTTAATTGGTTCAATGAGATTCCCATTTTAAAATGAAAAAAAAACCCTGAAATATGCTTTTATTTAAGAATGTATTAGAGATTAACTTCATAGCATTTTGGATTAACTTTAGTTGATTCACCCTATGCAATTGCTGATGATTTACTTGTAAATATAGTAAAATAACTCTCACTTCCTTCTTACATATTATTTAGAAGTTCCCAGCAGTATCTTCTGACCAACCAATAGCCTCATCTACTGACCACATCCAGTTTTTCAGTTGATGTGCAGTAAGAAATGGAATGCACAAGCCTGCAAAGTGCAAAATACTTTCAGCTCCCTGTAGTCAGTGAGATCAGCAACAGTCCGCATCTAGAGGACTGGCCTTATCGTGTTATTCTATCTAGCCCAGTTCTGATTAAATTCTATGTCTATTCCAGGCACTACTGGAGAAGAAGAATAAAGTCAAGGAGCCAAAGAAGCCCATCCATTTCCTTGAAAAAGTAGAAAAGCCTGTTCCTCGGCCACCCACTCCAGTCCTGGAAAAACCATCAATTGTAAGTGGGCTGGTTTTAGCACTTTTTTTTCTGTTGATCCCTGATTGTTTCCTACATGGTTGTTAAAGGAATGCCTAGAGAAGGAAAGAAGTGAGCTTTATCTTTTTTTTCTGTGTATTCATATTAGAATAGCCATCACTATTTCTTAAGACTCTCTTAATCTCTCTTTATTCTATAAGGATACTAGCAGCCAAAGAATTAAAAATCTTTTACAATATCTGTTGGCCAAATCCTTAACTAAACTTTATTTTATAAAGACGTAAGTTAGTAGACATGTTTATTCCCTTGTTCATGGGGAAAAAAAAGGCAGAATCATGTTATTATTCAGTGTCTTCCAACCTTCTGATCTGACAACACTATTGTAATCCAGCGGAGCAATTAAGTTTAGTCCCACTGAAGTCAGTGAGACTTTGGGTGCCTAGCACTGAGCATGCACTTCATTAATTTGCTGGAGTGAAGCTCTTGTCATCATGCAGGATACAGTCTTTGATGAGCATGCTCCAGTTCACAGAAAGTGATTCTTCTGCAGAGATTGAAATAGCAGTAATGATGTGTCATGGGGGATGTGATATGCTGTAGGAAAAAACAACTTCTTAAGGGAGCTGCAACTTCTTTTCCTTTCTTGAAGTAATGTACTTGAAGTGGTGGTTGCTCCAATGGATTGGATTGCTTTGTCTGCTTATTAACACCATTTTCATGATGTAGTAAGAATCAGACACAATTACCATTTAAACTTGTGAATTTAAGAGTTACACAACCATGAAAGTGATAGAGAGAAAGTCTTATTACATCATCCGTGCTGTCTTCCTTTGTGCAGTGTGATGTCCTATGTTTTATACAGTCTATTCTAAGATGACTGAAACAAGAATGTCTCCTTGGGAAGAGCTTTCCACAGCTTTACTAACTCCTACGTATTAGACATTGTATTGCAGTGGTAGATTTACACTATTTAGATTTACCAGTTTAGCAGATTTTTAAGTACTTCCAGGTAACATGGAAAGAAATCAGAAAGATTTATCCCCCAGTTATAGTCATTCTTGAGCCTGTTTACAGATTATAGTTTTTTGTAAAGAGTTCCAATACAATAGAATTCCACCTAAATGAATTCTGTCAACGTTTGCTTTATTTTCAAATATCTTTATGTGTGAACACATAAAAGAGTGGAGCTCTCCAGTGAAGCTCCATCTGTAAAATCAGGCCACTTAAGCCACTGAAGAGCAGCATTAAAATCTCCTGCCGTGCAGAATCCAAGTAAGGTTTCTCCTACCAGCTGGCTGCGAAGAGCACTGAAAGCACGGCTCTTCTCTGTTGTTAATGCTTCTCTTCTTGCTACACACAGATACAAATACCAACTGCTAAGTGCACCAGCATCTTCCCACTGGAGTTGAGGATCTCAAAAGGAAAGTATGCCAGAGTGACATGCTGGTGGCATGGACCACAAGAGAGATAAAAGAAAGTGGAGAGAACAGAGGCACTACTGCAGGCCTCCTCAACTCCTCTTCCCCAATCATTTCTTATGCGCTCACTAGCCACAACAAGCTCACAGCGCGCCTCAGAATTCCTTCACTGGTTTATCACTTTCTCCCAGCCCCCTCTAGTTTTCAGCCTGCTCGTAGATCCTTCTATATCCATAATTCCTTTTTTCTTTCTTTTCCTGCAGGGCATGATAGGCTTTCCATCTCCCCTCACTCTTTCCTGCTGGTCTGTAGCAGGCAGATGGAGAAGCTGATGATTACCCTTACTAAGGCATCATTTGCAGCACTGAACAATACGAGTACAGCAAATTGCATCCCCAAATCTTAGTTAAAGTCAAAGCAAGCAGTTTGGCTTACCTGTCCAGTATATGTGCCGTCTCCATTTCCAAAACTCTGTCCTGGAGAGGTTTCACACTGTAGCCAGGTGATGTGGTACAGTTTAGCTCTCTAACTGGACTGGAAATTCATCACCTCTTTCCAGAGAAAAAGAACATACCAAATCATAAGGCAGTCCTTTGGCTAGTTCTGCTTTGCTCCTCCTGGGTGGTGGTGTGGAAAGGCAGGAATACTTCCTTTTGCTTTTGGAAAACTTAATCTGCAACACCTAAGAAAAAACAGATACTAAGATTCAAGCCCACACCACTTCTCTCATCCCACGCTCTTCCCTGTTTTTCCAGCACTTCTAAAATACCACATTTCAATGCAGACCTCATAGGCTCTTTATTAAAAAAACTTCCTTGCAATTTTTAGATTTCTTTTTGTCTTTCCCAGGCACCCAATGGGCTTTTTCCTTCTGCTACTGTCAACTCCATACTAGAAGACCCCTCAGCAGGAAAAAGTGCTGCCAGTTGTGCTTCCTCTAGTTAAAACAAGCCTTTTTTGGTTTTTTCCTCCTATGGTCACGTTCCCTTTCCCACTACACACCATCATTCTTCCAAGTTGGTATCAGTCACACAACATTAGGCCAGTAAAGTTCTCAAAGAGACAAATCACAATATAACATAATTAATTTTACTTCCAAACTATCACTTTCTGAGTCTTAAATTTACTGAGTTACTCCGATAAAGGTCATCACTGGAATAAATATCAAAAGAAAAATTGTATATGTTCCCTTTTAATTTAATCCCTTTATTTGTGGTTAACAGCTCTCTAACACCTCCTTAAATAATAATTCTATCCCCTTAGTGTCTTGACCTGTTAAATTCATGTAGCTGATGCTCATTTTGTAAACTCAGTTTCAGTCAAGCTACAAATAGTACTTCTAATGCATACAATAATTTTCTCCATCAACATCTCCTTACCATTAGGTACTCCTCTCTAAAGGCCCTCTAAAATCTCAAATAGAATCTAATTATACAGCCTTTCTCTCTCATCTCTTGTAAAACATAGAAGTATGTATCATTCTGACTCACCTTCCTTTCCCTGGAAATTAGAAGAATGGTGTTCAGAAACAACTGAGAAAAAGCTGGATATGAGTTAGACTGTTTCATAGTTAGATGGATAATCTATAGAAATCTCAGTCTCCAAAGACATAATTAATTATTGTGTGGATATTTGTTGTGTTCCGGCAGGAGGAAGAGGAAACAGAACTGGCAGTGATCTGTCTGCAGAAGTTGCTCCGAGGCAGGGCTATTCAGAACATGGTATTCTGTGTCTCTTTGTTTATATCTCTCTTCAAAATGATGGGAATGATTGAAGATGTGTTTGCAATCTTTCTTCCACAGAACTAATCAAGGGTAATGGAGCTTCTGCAGCATATCCTCCTGTATGTTACCTGAAGTCCTTCAAGGCTGAAGTCTTTACTCTCCAGCCCAAATTTCTTAAAGGAACTACTAGGTTCCTACATGTCTGTGAATGTCTCTGTGTTCCTGCCATCCCCTACACTCAGCTGTTTAATTAGATGCTTCATAGCAGAATTACTCAAATGGCAAACTCTAGCCTAGATCTGGACCATAAGTACATTTTGCCTTGATTATGCCAAGATGCCAGGCATAAGAAACCTCCCACATCCCAGCAGGGCAGCTTGTATTTCATACCATCTTTCCAGTTTCCTGCTATGGTGAGCTAAACCTTAAATAAGGAGCAGTTGAAGCATACCACCATGATTTCCAGCAAGTACAGGACCCATAATTCTGCTTTCAGTGGAGTAGAAGTGGGTCTAGGTAAAAGTTAGAGTAGTCATGCCTCATGGGCTTCACATTAAGCAAGTCTGTCACTTTTAATCAGACCAGTCCAGAGGGTTTGTTTTCATGCCTGCTGCTTCTTTCTGGATCATTGATATTCTCTCTTGCACTAATTGTTTGTGAAGTGTTCCCATGTGGGACCCTGACCTGAGCTTTAGCAAACAATGCAATAGTGTGAAAGTGGCTTGAGGTGGAATATAGACTTCACAAGTCTTCTCCACTTCTGTGGTGATCTATGAGAAGGATGTTTGATGCCATTGCAGGACTGTTGACTTTCACACCATGAAATGTCCCATCACTTTTAGGAATCTCCTTCCAGCTACTACTGGATCAGAAATATCTGACTGAGTTGGACAATGGTGTGAGGGGGGTTGAGTTATCCTTTGTTGCTCTTGGAAGTCCTGTTGGAAGAGAGGGGGAATGAAAAGAAGACAATATCAGGCAAGGGGTGGGCCACAACCCCGTAACAGGGACAGCAGCAGTGTCAACAACCTCCCCACCAATTTATTGCTTTGAGCTGTTGCTGGTCTCCCTCAAAACAAAGGTCAGAGAACAGTAGATGTTGAAACAGGAGACATCTAACCTAGGACTGAGGAAAAGGAGCAATGCTCACACTGGGAAGCTTTGACGCTGAGGCTGGTATAACAGAATATCCAGAAGGATATTTCCCTTTTTACTTGACATTGGTGTTGCTGTTCTGCATTCCAGTGGTTTGAGTTCTGTGTGAAGCTAAACAGAATTAAAAAAAAAAAATTCTTTTACAATAAAGTAGCAGTGGATCTTCTATACTCCACAGCAGAAGGTCTCAACTTTCATCTTCCTTGCAGAAGGATTTAGGCAAGATTTACCTGACAGGGGTAGTGTTTGCCTAAATGTGGCCACAAATTTCTCACAGAGAACTAGGTCTTGGAAACAGCTGACCCTGCAACTTGGAGAAAAAGGGTGTGCTCTGCTGGCAAAACATGTTGATCTATATTCTCCATTTAATATGCTTGGTTGTTTAACTTTATTTTAAAGATGTTTGAAGGGAAGGAGAAGCGGCTGGAACTGATCCGAGAGCTGCGCACCACTCATGCACTCCAGGAGGATGGACAGCTGCTCTTGAAGGCAGAGGAGCAAATGACACTGGCCCTACAGAAACAGCATGACTTGCAAATGCACAAGGTTTGCCTGTAGAGATGGGAAGGCTCATTCACGACACTGTCCTGACTGGGCACTGTGTGCTTACAGTACCACCAATGCTCTCGCATTTAATTTCTTTATGTTTTCTATTATCCACAGCACAGAAAGCACTCTAAGTAACCCCCAAGTAACAAAAACCCCAAGCACAGGCCAAGCATTGAAAGCCTGAGGGGCTAAAATTGCTCTCACTGCTGGGGGAGCTCTGGGGAATCTCAGAACCAGACTGAGGCGCCTTGACCACAGCTGCTACCCAGGCTGCACTTGCTTTGTTTGCAGACAGAGCACTTATTTATATTTACAGGGCATTGAACAAACTGCAGTGTCAGATGAACCTCAGTTTTCCCACATTTCAATCCGTTTGACTGGTGCTGTGACCTGACATCACAATACATGCTTGTCACTCACATCTGTCAGATGTTTTACTGAATGTGTGTTACTACTCTGTCATTTCCCTGTTCCTTTTCTAGCTTGGCACCCTCTCAGGCTCCTCTTCAGGCATAAAACATCACAAAAGAAGCCAAAGCAGACTTACTTTGTAAATCTTGATGGGCTTGAGACTTCTAGGACCTTAGCAATGGTGTCACATTGTTGTACTTGCCACTGTTATGGAGAGCAGAAAAATTTGGGGCTCCATCCTCTGCCAAGGATCTAGTGAGCGCTGGAGATGCAAATTCCCATCCTATTTCCTTGCAGGGCCACAACCTTCCAGAGCAAAGTGAATCAAATGGCAGATGTTGGTCTGAAATGGATCATAAAGAAATTTTGTCCAGACTTGACTGCATCTCAGATATACAGTATCTATCTCCCACATTCCTGCAGATTTTCCTATAGTTTTTACTACTCTCCTGTTTTTTTCAGTGACCAGCTGTGAGGCAATTCTGCAGGTTCCAGATTATGATAAGAGCATCCGCTGGCCAGCTGGCCTGGCAGAGATGAAGCCAGACCACTGCTTCTGGGCAGCAACAAAATTTCCCCTCAGATCTCAGTAAAAATTGAACGGGGTGACTGTGTTTTACTGTTTTATCATTTCCAGATGCTCCCAAATACACAGGGAGCCCAGGTGTGGAATGCAGGAATACAGAATTTTTCTACTGAGGAATTAAGAGAAAATAAAAGCCTTAGGCATTAGGAACTTGAAATGCTCCTTCTCTTCTGGAAGCTCAGGTGAGAGTGAAGAAGAGAGCAGCAGTTCAGACACCACAATGACATACACAGAGAAGGAGAGAGAGCAAATGGTAAAGATGCTGACCTCTGATCTCAGAACTTCCTTTTGGGAGAGCCACTATATCCCCTTCTGCTGATGTCTATCATCTCCGTTACCCTTGCATTTTTATTTACTATGTCTCTGAATGTGCACAGTCCAAGGCTCAGGACATTTTGAATTTTGAAACTCTCTGGAATGCATGTGCAGGAGTTTTCTGCGTGTGTATGGCTATTTTAGAAAGTCACTGATATCTCACAGTTCTTTAGGTTTTGGTGGTCATATTTTTTTTCAGGTTTTTGACCTTTCCAATATAAAAAGAGGTATTTTTCAATAAATGCTTTCTGCAGAAAGAAGAGGAAAACTCCAGATAAAATGATCAAAGATGAGGGGTTGAAAATTTCCAACCTGGTATATAACAAGAGTCTAAGACAAGAATGTTTCTATGTTGTTTTCCTCCATTTCACACTGGTGCTTCCCAGCACCTGGATCAATAAAGAGAAAGCATGTTAGTTCCATGTTATCCCTCCCTGTGGGCTGCTGCAGTTACTGCATTGCCGTCCTCCATCTTAAACACCCATGGGCTAAGCACTGTCACTCCTAGATATGTGCAACACTGACAATGCCACTGCCTTTGAAACACTGCATGAGCAAATGGCATAACAGTATAAGAAAGCTGATTTATGACTACTTCTCTGTGATATTTCAGCTCCATTTCGAGTTTTACATTCAGGTCTACTCTGTTATCGCTTGTTTATTCCAACAGAGGCACAGCATCCCAGCCAGCTCCAGACGTTCCCTCCTGCCAAGGACTGTGGCTTCATAGCTGGAGATAATGAACTTACCATAGATCTTGCCCCTTTCCGAAGTGCAATCACACATACTCAACCCATAAAACGTGATGTGCTTGGAGCAAGGGGTGAATGGCGCAGTAACGCTGAACACCTGGGATCTAGTCTCAGCTCTGTCACAGACTCTCTCTGTGATTTTTCCATAACCTGGAATTTTGAGGTCTTGTTTGCACTTCTGCAAACTCAATATAATCACTGTTGATTTGAGTTTGTTAGCAGTTAGTAACTTGTACAGTTTTAGGTAATAATACCTAAAACCGTAGGGACTCATGGTTGCTTTATTACCTCAGCAAGTTATATCACTTTGGTTGCATCATGAATGTCTAACCAAAGATGTACCATTTCACTGAGGTGGCTTTGAACTGTAACAGACATTTTATATCCTTAGGAGAGGACAGAAATATGGCTGTACTCACAGTTTCCTAAACCTTTACTCAAGCTTCCTACTCATAAAGATTGAGGTTTACTTTCCAAATGCTAGAGAGAAGCTTCATTTGCAACTTTTGATCCTGTTTTTCTGTTCTGGTCCAGCTAAGCTTAGCACAGAAAGATGGAGTGTTGGCAGCTGAAGTCATTTCATTGCCATTTTTATACATCCCCTTTCTTGGTCTGGGCAGTGGAGCATTCCCCAGTAATAAGCAGATGGCCTCAGCAGCTATTCAGAATATACTCACAGCCATAAAAACGGTTCATAATAGCTGGAATACAGCGTGTCTAGTGCTTTATCTCCTCCCACCCACCCAAGCGTAGGGGCTGCTTGTCCTAGTGTAACAGTGTTGGGACTATTCCCGCACTGACTAGTTTTGCCACCTTCTTTATGCCATCAGAGCCTGTATACAGGAACATTACATTATGCAGAATCCAGGCCGGTGCATGTAAAACAAAAGTGCAAAACTCCTAGGGTTGTCCCATGGCTGGCCTGAGTGGATGTTGCAGAGCTGTTTCACATGCCTGTGGTAGTCCTGGGACTTCAAACAACATTCCTGGGGTTTGTAACACAATTCTTTGCATTTTTTTTAAAAAGCTGTCATCAGTGGAAAACCACTTGGCCAGGGAAGAAGGAAGGGTACTGGCGAACATGTTTGATTTCCTGTCCAAAGAGCTGGTGAGGCTGCAAGAAGAACGGAAGATCCATGCTTTTGTCATGCTGGCTGAGAGGCAGAGGCGGATGCGGGAAGCGGAGGAGAGCGGACACCGTCAGGTGGAAGAGAGGCAGCGTCAGGAAGAAGATGAGATTTTCAAACAGGCAAGAGAGGGAGACTGGTGAGACTGTGGGCGGTTTGTAGGAACTGCCTCCTTGTGGGAAGGTCCAGATGGAAGGGAGGTGCTTCAGCTCTGACTTCAGTGATGGCTAGTGAAATTGAGGGGGAAGGCTTAGTGAAGAGAGGGTGATTCCTTCCTAAAAGAGTCATGCCCACTAAATTAAGGATGATCTGAATACCCCTACAGACAGTCCTGTTAGGCATATCATGGATGGATGTAGGTTTCTAAATTTCCACAACAAACACCTATGGAGAACAGATGTACCTAGGTCATCTATAGGGATAATGCTTTGTCAGCAGTTGGTCTGTCCAGCAGAACTGTGAGGTGCTCTCCCAGGAAGGATGCCTTTAAGCAAGGTTTTGGAAAGATTTTGCCCCCAAAAGTGGACTGCAAATAACAAAGAGGTACAAAAATTAGTTTGAAGTAATGATAATGGATAACATAACCTTGAAATCCAGAAATATAAATCCTGAATTACTATATTCCATAACTATTCTATAGTCCTATTCCCTAGCTCTTGACTGCATGAAGCATATTTCTCCCAGTTGAGATAATGAGTGGGAGCCTAATGGACTAAACGAATAATTTTCACACTTTGTGGGAGGAGGTTAGTACCAAGAGAGTCTGGCATCATGTTTATTTTTCTTTTAATTTTAGCTTCTCCTCTTATCTTTTCTGCATCTCTGAGCGTGAAGCAAGGAGGGTCAAAGTGCCATAAGCTTATTGTCTTCAGACTAGCAGAAGGAAAAGACCCATTTCTAGAATCTCTGCTCTACAACCATTATAAGGAAACCAATAATTTTGTCTTGGTTTTATTCATGTTACTTTGACTGACTTGATGGAGCCTTTTCCTTCAGGATTTGCTTGAATGAAAGCTGATTAATTTACTGAAGTCCATACTGATGATTATTGTTTGGCAGTTATTGCTCAGGGGACCATGAAACTGAGGAAGCAACTGCCATTGCATTCACAGAAGTAACCTGCTGCAGCAGAATTGGATCTGCGGATAAGTTTTTCTTCTACCACTGGTTCTTTCCTGCACTTGTTTCTGTTCAATTAGTTCTCAGAAATAATTATTAGAAAATAACTTTTTACACACGTTACTCTTCCCAGAAAGCACCTCTGAACCCAAATCTCAGGCTGGCCTGCCTGAAGTTGAGTCTGGTGAAAATCTGTTCTTGCTTCTTTGGAAATCTGCTTCCACCACGGTCCTGGCACAGCAATAGGCAGAGGAGCAATATCTTGGTGTTTTGTTCCAGGTGGTGAAAGTGCACCAGAGCACTATTGACTCCTACTTGGAAGACATTATCCTGAGTAGCATGGAGAACACAGCTGAAGAACAGGCCCGGGAAGAGATTCAGAGAATGGCTGTAGAAATCAATGACATTGCTTACGAAATGGAAAGTCGGTACGTTATTAAACGGCACATTAGAGGCTGTTTACGGCACTTTAGCACCTGCCTGACCATCTGCATCTGTGGTTACATGTGTAATCTAAGACATAGGAAGGGCAGAGCAATACTGTTCATGATCACTTCATTAGTGTGGCTGCTGTATGGGAACCACACTATTACTACCTGGTACGCACATATAAATCCATCAGAGCCTTATTTCTATACAGCATGTGCCAGATTCCCTTTGCAAATCACTTGTGGGATCTGTGAATCACCCTTTTTAGGCTTCTCCACGCCAATGTGATGCTGTGACTGAGCATTAAGTGAATCTGGGAACAGCCTAAAGCAATACCCATTCATACTGGTCTTTTCATTTATTTACACTACTACAGAAAATCGGTTTGAAAGAGATGCTAAAAGATACAGCTCTACAGCAGTCTTTCATTCTGGGGTGGCTGTTCTTTAAGAAACTGCCAATTTCCATGGGGGTCAGTCATATTGATGGCTGCCTGACAAGGCACTTTGAGTAGAGTAAGTTGTTGAGAACACCACAGTCTTGTGTTTGGCTGGGGCATCGGCAGTGAATACTTTTTAGGACCTGCCAAACCTCCAGTTCAGTTTCTATGCTCTTTTTTTGGAATCGAGCCATAAAAATCCCAATGACACAGTGACTCTCCTATGGTACAGCAGCTGTGTATTTTGTAACTAGATGAATACAACCAGAATGTTGAAATCCTTGGGGAGAATGAAGCGTAGATAATGCATGCAGCCCCTGGGCCAATTGGGAACCCACCAAACACTGGCATGGAAAAGAGCACGGGGCCCAGCCAAATGCAGAGTCACAAAAGGGAAGAATTTAGCAAACTCAGCAATGGGCCAAAGACTAAATTGACAAAGACGCAAATCCTCAGAGGTATCTGCGTGTCTAACAGTTTGTCATCAGTGAGAACTGGGCTCCTAAATACCTTTGAGGATAAGGAGTCTAGGGGGATCTTCTCCCTGGAAATACTGCTTTCCAATGCAGTATTGAACACATTGGCAGTGCAGCGCAAAGGCGAATAGTCACACCGTCACCTATTTGTAGGATAAAGAGAGACCCAGCTGAAAATTACTGCCATGACAATACACTCCCTTGAAAACAGTGAGAATATTTACAAGGGAGTCTTGCGTTTGCAGAGGTGTTCTGGAAAGAAAAATAAAACTCTAATACCACTCTGCATGTGTTCTGTAGTCGAACTCGCCTACAGTCAGAAGAGATTGTAGCAGAGCTGGTTTATGATTTCCTGATTCCAGAAGCCGAGAAAATGTCTATCAGAGAAAAAGGTAAGGAGTACAGTAACTTTATTCTCTTCATGAACTGGTTCACCCTCCTCGCTCTAGCCCACCGAAAGGAAAGATGCTGTGCCAAGAGTTGTCTCAGTTGTCTGAGATTCCTCTTTTGCACTTTGCAGGTAGAAATTTAAGCCCTCTGACCCTTTTCCACCAATTTCTCATGAGCTTTAGTCTTTTAAAATGGTGGCCTGAATTCAGACCTGATGTACATTTGGTGTATCTGCAACAATAAAACTACATGAGAAGCAGCCCACTGCACCCTCAAAAACAAACGGAAAAGTCTGTAAGTGTCATGGCTGTGAATTACCTATTATATGGCAATTTCTAAAAACTGTAGAAGTCTTTAACAGGCAGATTACTTAAATACATGCCATATGTGGAAGGAAGATTATATGCTTTCCTATGCTTTCCCCCTCCTCCCCCCAATTGGTTGAGAGCTAGAAGCAAAGATAAGGTTTTAGGGTTGGCTGTAGTGGCATCATGTTTTAAGTAGATAATCTTGCAGTTGTAAAGGATGCTTCTGTTTAGCCAAAATGGAATAGTACCTGTCAAAATACAGAGGGGAAGGCCCTGGAAACCTGTGTATTACATCATTGAGTATCGTGAATAAATGGCTGTTCTTAACTAGGATGTTTCCACTGACCAACACACTCAGAAGACGGTTGACTAAACCAGTCACCCATAGAAAGTGGATATAACCCAAGAAAAGCAATTGTATCACAATAGAGTCTGAAGTGGTCCTTGTCGCAGCGTACTTCTCTGACTTGAGAACAAAGGCACTTACTTCATTGCTTTTTTTGTTGCTTTGTGAATGAAAACACAAACCCTGCAACACATTTTGTGGTCTCTGAATTGTGCAAACTTTTTTCTTCCTAGTTTGTGTATTTGCCACAACAACAGTATCTATTCAGCAGCTGGCAATTCTGCAGAAGCTTAAATCAGCTCCCTTCTCCTTAGCCCTGCTTCTGCAAGTCTACCAAAGGAGGTGATATTTTAGTCAATGAAGCCTGCAGCTCAGGCACTAACACACACAGGTTAGCCTGTCTCAGAAAGGAGAACAGACAGAGAAGACCTGGAGATCACCTTGGATTCTGGACATACAGAGGTACCAGCAAGGAAGAAAATATGTACTGGGCTTAAATGCAACAGCAGCTGATGAACAAAGCACCTCAGAAGCACTCCCAAGCAACAGAGGGAAAAAAATCTTCAAAATCTGTGATAGCGACAGTGGGTTTACCTGGAAAGCAGAGCTAGACCAGGCAAAAATTAAAGTGGATGCTGGAGGAAGAGCTAGAGCAATAGATGATAAAGTACAAGAGCTCCTTCAAACGTGATCGGGTGAAATTTGCCACAATATTCTTGTGACAGGAGACGTCAAATGTCAGGAAGAGACCTGGCTCATACTCTCTTCTGCTATTGCAGCATGGGGTGGAGGGGATTCCACACACTTAAGAGAGAGCTGAATTCTACCAAATGTACGCTCTGATGAACACACCCTGCCGTAATCCTCCTGCACAGTGATACCTTCAAGGAAGCAGAATCAGTAGCTATTCCATGTGAATCCAGAGGCAATAGTATCAAAGAATGGCATTAGCTCTCATGAGCACATCAGTGTATTGCGTTTCTGTGGCAGCTTTTAAAGCTTTCCCTGTAGTGAGCCAGATTATTCATTATGAAACTGTTTTAGCAACCTGGCCCATGCTTGAGCATACACCTTCCTTGAAACTAGCAGGAAGTGATCTGAGAGCACAGCTGTCTGCCTGCCAGAGGAGCACATCCATTTGTAGAACAAAGATTTGAGGGCCTGCAAGTTCAGTCTTTGCCTACACTTTAGCTTCCCCTTAAACATCTCTATTTTACTATTAACTAGTCTTTTCTTCTCCTATTTTTTTTTCTCCTCTTTTTGTTCCATTCCTATGCATAAAAGCAGGGCTAATCCAATACTGGCTCATCCTGAAACCCCTCTGCACCTCACTTCTGAACCCTTCCTCATTGGAAGTAGAAGTCAATGTGCTGATATGAAGAAACTCGCTTTTAAAAGGACAATCACTCACCAGTTTGAACCCACTTTCTTTTAGATGGTATTCACTGTGGATGGAGGAAGGGACTGCAGCAATACCAGGAGAGTATTCCTGGTGTAGCTGATGCAGTTCATGCATACACAATTGAAGCCAAAATGCCTTGGGTAGAGCAAGCTCTCCTGGGAATTGAGAGCTGGCTGGCGAAGGTCAGCTTTTCAAATGCGAGTGAGATCCAGTTGCATTCATTGTCAACAAAATGGATCTGGGAGATGGATAAACATAAACAGGATGGGTTAGTAACGTTGAGCGACTGCGTCAGTGACAGTGTGCAGAACCGTATGACAGCGTGCAAGACACCAGTGGTCCAGATTCACAGTTAAAGTACAGCTCAGCCTTACAACATAAACAGGCCAAAGCAACAAGGAAGTCTTGGACTTTTGCAGGGAAGTGACACGATGAGCGCCACAGCTTGTTCCTGCAACATTCCCCACACCCTCCTTACAAGCACGCAGTATTTCAGTCCCCATGATTGTTTACCAGCATCTTAAGTCTAGGGAGAGAAAGAGGGAACAAAGAATAGTGAAGAGCAACGAAAGAGAATTGTAGGGTGAATGATTTGGCTTGAGTAATTATTTCCCAAGAGGTGGGCTGGAAATATATGCACATGAGGTGATTGGATGAAAACTGTGAAACACAGTAAAAACCAATCCTGCAGTAGCAAAAGGGAGATGATAAGGTAGGTGAATTAAGGTGTCTGTACTGTCTCCAAGTCTTACTTTGAACTTAGTAAGAGTTTCTCAGCGCAGGCAAAATCCTAACACAGGAGAGGGCAGATTTCAGCTCCAGTCTTCCAGAGACCTGCTGCAATTAACAGACACTGAAGGAGAAGTTATTTTAAAGCCGGATAACATATCCTCGGCAATTATGCCCTAAGCTGGAAAGGAAAACACTTTGGCTGCACTTCCCACTGCGGGGGCTCGTCTTCAAAGTGAAATGCAAAGTTGGTTGCTGCTATTAGGTGGCAGTAGAACACTTTCAGCCAAAGTTAGAAGGGCGTGATTTCTTTTCCTGAGAGAGAGGCTTTTCCACAGCTGCAGGAAGGCTAAAAGCTGTCCCTCCCTTCTCCCCTACGGAGAACACTTTGCTGTACATTTCCAAGTAAAAACCTTACCTCTTTTTATGCACAGTGAGGCAGTCCCAAAGAAAACACATCTATGCTGCTCATCAGATCATCCACAGGGACACGGAGAGGGTAGTGGCTGCTCTGGCACTACATCGGGAGACATCTGCCAGCGAGATAAAAGGAGATCCTCCTGCTGGGACAGCTAGCGCTGCTTTGAGTGGGACAGCTGCTGGACCAAGTGCAGCTGACAGCACTTGCTCTGCCCCAGTTGCACACGAACTAGCTAAGCTTCTGTGCGAAGAAAGCCCAGGAGAGACAGCATTGAACCCTTCTGATGGATCAGACAAGGATCCCACAGCCTCCTAGAGACAGAAGATGAGTCAGGTGGGTTTCCCTACACCTCTGTGATTTGAGCTCGGAGCATGGTGAAGGAAAGGGAAGCACATTGTATTTACTTTTTTCAGGGCTCTGAAAAGCCTCTCCCTTGGGCTGTCCCTCCTGCTGCCTGCCAGCAATGTTGTCCTGGAACCACTCTGTATACATTTTGATGTGGCAGCCCCAGTCCAGGCTCCTCCACTCCCTCCTCAACTAGCTTTGGACCTCATTAGCTAATTTTCCTCTTCTAATGATTAAGAGAAGCTTGAATGAGAAAGCAGTGTTAGCATTCCTTGTTTGTTTTCCTGGCACAGACCAATAAAGATCTGCACCTGGGCTTTTGATGGTATTTTCTTGCATCAATAACATTACATGAAAAAATACTCCAGCAGTGGGAAATTTTGAGTTCAGACCATCCACAGAGTCTTCTCTCAAGCGTATCCCACTGATTTCCTTAGTGGAGTAAAGCAAAGAGTGGGTTCCTGCATTAGCACTGCTATTAATAAAGCGTTGAAGTTGAATGAAAATGGTCAGATCTTGCATCATCTTTTCACATAATTAGTCCTTGCGTAAAGAGAAGGTGCCTTTGACCTCAGCAGAGTGGTTCCTGCCAACCAGGCAGTGTCTGTCACGAATAACGAAGGCTAGGTGATAGCAGAATGACATGGCGGGGGCTGATGTAGCTCGTGCGAGCAACCCATTAGCCAGTGCTTATGGCTTTTCCAGAAATGTTACTCTTTGGGCTGACCTCTGGCTTTTTATCATCCCAACAGAGCACAATTCTGGAAAGAATCTTATTTTTCTTAGAACAGCGTTAGTCACTCTGGCTTTCCGGCTCCAGGGGACTATGCAGAAAGAAAGGAAGCCGGCTTTGCCTTGTTTGCAAGCATGGGGGTGCTCCAGCTCAGGCTGTCAGAAATCAGCAGGCTGCAGACAGGCGCAGCGCCTCTCATCAGACGGCTGTCAGGGACTTCCTCAGCTCTCCAGCACTCACCTCTCAAAATTCCTGAGGTCTGTGGGTTTAGCATCTGAAAGGTACATTTACACCGATACCAACATCAAACGCACCAGCTTTTGGAGGAGCAGGCACAGCCACACCACCACGCCCAAAATGCTTACTCATTGATGCTCTAGCTACAACTTATGCAACAAATAGCAGTATTAGCTCTCACTGCTAACGCGATAAGGGGCTGATCTCTGTGTCCTTCCACTATTTCTCTCCAACTGATAGCCCGTTCTTTGTGCTGGGTCTGTAAAGCCTCAGGTATGGTCCAACTAACTAATCCTGCACATAGCTCCGCTCCTTCAAAACACAAACCAGCAGCTGTTCAAAAATTCAGGCTCATTAGTGCATTCCTGGAAAAAATTTTGCGTCATGTTTCTGTTTTGTGGATTGGGCTGGGGAGGGGGGTGTGGCAGGGAGGGGAGAGAGAGAGGGGAGGAAAAAAGTCTGGATACCGCTGTATTCCACTGAGCTGTAAATGAGACTCGGAGAGAGGAAAATGAGAGCTGCACCAAGAAACAGTTGCGGGTCTCCAGGTCACTGCACCGGTGGCACCAGGAGACTGGTGGGGACAGGCAGCCTCTGCAAGTGCTGCAGAATCCGGCAGGAGTCAGAGATGGGTGCTGAGCTTTGGTTAGGACTCTGTGAGGATGATCACGTTAGGGTTTGGGGATTCAGGAAAATTCTTACAGCGTACATAGCTAGTCAGTGTAAGGGAAGGTAGCAAACGCAAAAACGTAGGAAGAAATACTCCCCACAGTGTGGGAGGAGAAGCTGTGCAGGGATCCGCTCTTTTGCCTCAGGCCACCTTGGACAAATTTAGCCTGGTTGAAAGAGAGGGGGATAACATGAATCACAAGATCCAATGTAATAAGAGAGACATGGAAAACTTGATGCAGCAGAAGAGTAGAACAGGAAGACCGATCCCGTGAGGCACTTACTGTATTTCTGAGACAGTATATCAAAATAAACAGTCTCCACGTGGCTCGTTGTACAATTTGACGTGGTTTTAAAAAGATAAGAAGTGTTCCAACAGGTGTGGGAACGGACGTAGGTTGCAGCGCTCTGGTCTTCTGCGGGGATACAGCCCTCCGCACGAGAGCGAGGGGGCAGGGGACTCCAGATGCTATGCACAGGCCGAGCTATAAATGTCTTGGCTTCTGTCATGATTTCAGGGACGCTGTCAGGGTAAAGCCATCTTTTCCACATGACATTGCCTAGCATGTAAACCGAAGGCCACAGCAGGATTCCTGCAGGAAACTCTGCTCTAGAAACTGCTTTCAATTGTCATATGCAGGGTGGGTTTTTTTTTCAAGCTTTGCAGAATGTGCTTTGAGAAAGAAAATGAGCACAGCGAGAGAGAATTGGGATCATAAATCAACAGCACAAGAATGCACCATTCCCTCTCCTAGCAGGAACCAGAACAATCCTGGGGAGGAGCCCGTACCCGAAACAAACACGGCAGATGCCTCCAGGGCCGCAGCAATACAGTGGAAACACTGGGGAAATTCTGCTTGTCCCGCTTTTCTTTCAGCAGCTGCCCACTGGGAGGGAGCCTGGCTGTGCCGCTCTGCCGGCTTCTGCATCCTGACAGGTGCGGGAGACAGGCTGAACCAAACGAGCCTCTGGGGTCACTGCGCTGTGGGAACGGTGAAAAATCGGTCTCTTTGCAGTAAATGAATGAATGCAGATTGTCTCAGGTCTTCCCCGCTGGTACGGCTCTTGCAGCGTGCAAGGAGCAAATCCTGTCGCGATAACTACAGTTCAGACCAGCAAAAAGGACTTCTGGTAGGACAACCTGAAGCCAACACACCCTTTTTGCAGGACACTTACTATATCTACATTTTGGGGATCATAAAACCACAACACACCCATGCTCTCCCGTCTCTCCTGCCTCCCCTGAAAGCAACATGACCATCACAAAAGCTGCTGCTGTAGGCCTGGCTGCAATGCTGTTAAAAGAGTTCCTGCCGCTTTCTGACCGCTGCCGTTTCCCTGCCTCTGCTCTCACAAGCGCACAGGACCTGCCTGCTGCTTTGTTGGGCTCCAGTCAGCCCCGACACAACTCGGGGGCGGGGTGGGGGGGGGGAATAGCCCTACAAGTCTGTTCCTCACATGCCAAAGGCTTTTAACAAGGTCCATCTGCACTGATACTAACCGCCTCCTCCCAGTCCTGTCTCCCTGCTTCCACCAAAATCCTGTTCGTGCAGCTTTTCCCGTGTTTTTTCCGACTGGTGAGTCAGTATCTTCTCAGCACCCACCAGCCCCCTCGCGTTAGTGCCCCCCAGAGTCGGGCCAGGGCTGGGAAGAGGAGCTGTTGTTTCATACGCGTGCCCTCCACCTCCACCCCGCCAGAGAATTGTTCTGAACGTCTGCCAAAACCTGCCAACTCCCCAAGACGGAACGTGTACACCTAGACCAGGAAATTCAGTGTGCCTGGGAGCCCTCCCGGGCGGTGAGACCCATAAGCACGGAGCAGCCTGGGTGGGATGCTCGTCTCCGGCCTTCCAAAACAGAGGGGCTGCAGATGAAATGGCACCCGGAGGTGATCCCTGCCCCATAGTCATTCCCAGGCTGTGCCAAGCAATCCTGTGGGAGAGCAGTAGGAGACCCTGCCTGAAAACCACGCCAGGGCCAATGTAACGACGCAAACGGTCGCATTTCAGTGCCCCGAAATGCTCTGCAGCGTTTCATTTACCAGGTGAACCCTGCAGAGCCCTGCCCTGCAGCGCGCGCGCAACCCGCGCCCCCGTCTCGCAAGCGTGGGCGAGGCGCTCCGAGGCCCGCGGGCCTCCCCTGCAGCAGCACCAGGGCTTTGATGCGGCTGGGTGGGCGCTCTGGAGCGGGGGGGCCCCCACCTCTCCTCGCTGCCCCTGCTGGGAGCCGAACTGGCAGGGAAGGCATCTCAGACACTGTTGGCACGCGAGAGAAAAGTCCCAGTGGGTTGATGGGGAGGGCGCACGCCGAAACGCAGGGAGGGGAGGCAGCTCTGCCCCTCTGCTCCCATCGTATCGTTCGTTCCCTCTCGTTCTTCCTTTTCTCCCACACGCTGCATCAACCCCACGCACCTCTTTCTCCGCCTCGTGGGGATGGAGTCCAGGCCCCTTCTCTTGGCCTGTTCCCACCTGCCAAAGCCCAGTCCTTCATGTAGCGCTCAGAAGGGATGTCCCGTTCCTGTTTCCTTCCTGGGCTGCTCACCTGCATCCATTTGGTGCTCAGGGCCAGAGCCCGGCCCGGCCAGCCCGGCTCAGCACATCAGCCCCAACAGACCTGAGAGCTGCGGCTGCCCCTGCAAACACTCACCATTGCCGCTGGCCACTAGTCCACGGCTGGTCGGACCTGGTGCACGGCCCAGCCCGTGCCCAGCCGCCTGACATTTATCACATCTTGTTCCCCCAACAGGGAGCTCTCATAGCGACCTGCACTCCTCGCCCGTCCTGGAGCTCCTCGGTCAGTGCTGGGCGCGGGGATGTTCGTCCTCTCCCTTGGGGTAGCGGCTGGAAGCGCGCGGTGCTACCTGCAATGCAAATTGCAGTGAGCTAATTGCAGCTGCGCAGCAAGGACCCGATGCTGTTGCTCTTGGTGACAACGTCAGCACTGAGCGTGAACAACACCAGTGCCCTGAATACAGATGCAGCAAGAAGCCTGAAATATTTAACCAGTGCCCTTACGTAGCCCCTAAACTGAGAGCACGCTAAACCTCCTCCTAAATACCCTTCTTGGCCAGCATCTTCTCACTCACCATTTTACTTCGCTAGCATTTCTTCCCTGTGAGGGTGACAGAGCCCTGGCACAGGCTGCCCAGGGAGGGTGTGGAGTCTCCTTCTCTGGAGATACTCAAAACCCACCTGGACGCAGTCCTATGCAGCCTGCTCTAGGTGACCCTGCTCTGGCAGGCAAGTTGGACTAGATGATCTCCAGGGGTCCCTTCCAACCCCTGCCGTTCTGCGATTCTGTGATTTGCAAAGCAGCAGCTCGCACCAGCATTATGGAGACTGAAAAGCTGCATTTGCTCCCCTCTCCTTAAGTTGCTGCAGGATTGATCCTGAGGATGAATCTCCCTTTTATTTACTGGCCAGTAATAGGCAGCTCTTCTCTTTAAAACCTCTTGCAAACACCGTGTTGGTTCCTAACCTACTGAAGCCTTTCTCCACCTGCCCACATAATTTTTCCGCCTCCAGCTAGCAAACCAATTTTTATTGCTGTGCAGGCCCCAACTTTGTCATCTCCAGCAGAACCAGCTTCCATTGGCCAACCTGTTCCTAGGCCTGCTGCCATGGAACAAAAATCTTGAAAGAGGAATGAGGTGTAACTGAGATGGTCCAAAGACTCCCCAGCTGGGTAGCCCCCTTCATTTCCCGAGGCTGCTAACAAACGACAGCATCCCAAATGATATCAATGATCTCCTTGAGCAAAAATGCCTTCAAACAACCCAGGTTTTGCCAGCAGTCACCATCCGCCTCCTGAGCACTCTTGCCTGGCAAAGGATTTGGTTACAGGAATGAGATGCAGAATGGAGGAGGAGGAGGAGGAGGAGACACCTGCCCTCACACTGCAGGAAACACGGGGTACCCGATGGGCTGGTGAGAGGAAGATAAATACATAGATACCTCTTGCTTCCTCTCAAGCTCACGTGCCGTTCCCACCGCGTGCCTGACCCGACCCGCTCCCTGCAGCCCCGGCCTCCCTCTGACAGGACCTGCCAGGCGTTCCTCTGTCGGCAGCCCACGTCTGGACCCCGCCGACGCTCACCCCGTGGAGGTGGCGTGAAGCACAGGGCGTTCGAACAGCAAGCTAAGATGGAGAGTCCTGTTCTAACTCTGGGATTCAACTAGTTTTTAAAAATTTTGCTTAGGGAAAAAAAACCAACCCAACCCCAACCCCTCCATCTCTCTATTTAGCAATCCACTACGTACCCAGACCCCGGGGCCCTGCCACCATACGCAGGGCCCGTGGCTCCTCTGCTTGGAAGGGGCTGTGCTCGGCCAGGCGGCTCTGCCTGGGGATGAGGTTTTGTTTGCCCACGGCCACATTTTCTCACTCTGTGGCAAGCGAGGGGGCTCTGCAGAGCGCCCTGGTCTCGGGCAGGCTGCCCTGCTGCAGCTCTCCTACCAGAGCACCCCGGTCACAGATGCTCTGCTGCAGCCACTCGCAAGCTTCCACAAGGGAGGAGGTTGGTTGTTCTCCACCTACCTTGTCCTGGAGCACCCAGCCTTGCCTCTGGAGAGCGCGAGCGGAGACGGGTGATGCAGAGAGCGGGGAAGCCCTGGAAGAGAAGGCTTAAACTCCACTTACCGCATGGGAGACTGACCCAGCTGAATGCAGGCTCTCGGGGGCAGTAGGATATACCAAGAAGAAAACATCTGTGCCAGGACATCAGGAGTTAGCTGGGCGTGCAACGAGATCCAGGACTGCATTCCTGCATCGACCAAAGGCACGTGTTTGCTGTGAAAGTCCAGCTCTCCCTTATGGCCCTGACCGCTGTCGCCTGCACTGTCTCCTGCGATGAGCACCAGCAGGAGTTTGTTTGGGGGGCCGGTTTCTGCTCCAAAGCCTCAGCAGTTGTGTGACATTCACGCCAAGACGTGAGCCTGGGTTTCCTGCCGTGCCCCGTGCGGTGTTGCTACCTGCACACCTTCCTTTCCCACCAGAGCTCAGCTTCGGCGGCAGGTCGGGTCTGACCCTGCAGCCTTTGGGCGCGACCGGTTTAGCAAAGCCAGCAAAGAGGGAGCAGCCCTGTCCTCGCCAGGAACACCCCCCCCAGGGCTAGCGAGGGAAGACAGGACCACGACCCGGCCAAGCCCTTCCCGGAGCCAAGGGAGGGAAGCGAGGTTCAAGACCAGCTAATGAGGTTGTGTAGCATCTGCTGGGCTCGCTGTCTCCAAGCAACTGGTCTCTGCGCTTCAGACACAAACCGCGGCGCTCCCGCTCTCCCCTCCGCATTTCGCGGCTTGCTTCCCTCCTCCTTTGTGGCTCGTGTTCTTCTCCCACAGAAAGAGAAAGCCACTCGGACCTTGCCACCAGCAGCCCAAAAGCTGCCACCTTCCAGGTAACAAATGGTGCCAGTAGCCTTGATGCCGACTTTTCATTCCAACCCAGATGGCTGGAAGTTTGGTCGATAAAGACAGAGCACGTCAGTGGAGCAGACTTTTGTACAGCATTCAGCTCGGTACCGCTTTGCATTTGGATTAGCATTTTAAATTATTCAAAGGCGTCGTGACCAACAAATAAGTGGATTTGAATCTGGTATTTGAAAGGTATTTTGACATGAGGAATGGTGACAGAACAACTGTTCCCTGGAAGGTCGTGCGGGAACTGGCTCTTGATGCTAAGGTGTTTCATTATTTCTTTTTAAACAGGGGTTGGGATGAAACTATAGAAGTCCCATTGATAATGGTTGCAGGGATTAGAATGGGAGGGAGTGATGGATAAACTGGACAACTGCAGCTTCCACGCAGAAGGGTGAATGCAGTCCTCAGGTAAGGAGACAGAGAGACACCAGACGTAAGATGCTCTCTATTGCCTTTATTTGACATTGGGGAGACCGTTGTAGGAAATCTCTGGCTGGTTTTGGTACCCGCTGCTTAAGAAGGGTGTTAAAAGCAATTGTAGAGGAGATACAATTGGAAAGATGAGAGAGACGCGAAGGAGCTGAAGATCCCCTTCCAGTCAGCTCAGCAAGAAGTTACGAAGTGACTGGGTCCTGGTCAAGGGGCTCTGGCGTTCGGAAGAGAGACCTGAGAGCGGAGCAGAGGGTTGCTGTGCAAAGGCAGCACAGAAGCAGAGCCCGCAGCTCGCCTTCGCGGTGAGAGAAGTTCAGAAGAGACAGGAGGCCCCAGCGCATGCACGTCTGTGTCTCTAGAAACGAAAAGTGCCCAAGGATGATTAACCACCACCCCAAATTACTGAGGATCATGATGAACTCCCCATCAGCGGCAAACTTTAAATCAATAAACTCACCTAGCGAGGTGCTGCAGTTCAGGCAGGGATGCTTTTGCAGATGCAACTGCCCACCCTTACTGCCAGGGCCGGAACGGTTGAGCAGAGCAGCCCTGGTCTCAGCACACGAGGCAGATGCAGCCCGAACCCCAGTGACGCTGCGGGACCGACGCAAGCGAAGGGACAGCCGCCGGTCACCTGCGCTGCTTCTGGCTGCAGAGAGCTGCCCGGCCCCATCGCCCGGGTACCCCAGCGCCTGCCAGAGGCTGAACAAGGCGGGACCTGTGTCCCCATCAGCGAGCCGGGGCGGGCTGGCACCTGCTTTGGGGGGCGCAGCTTCAGCACCCCGGTGGGGCGAGAACAGCCCCCGAACAGCCGAGTCTTGGGGAGCCAGCGCGTCGCAGCCGGCGGAGGGGGGTCAGAGGGAGCCTGTGGAGCCGTCAAGGGCATCAACCGTCCTGTCGCCGCTGGCTGCCCGGTCCGGGGAGCGGGGAACGCCTCGTGCTGCGGGAAGCGCCAGGCTTCACCCACTCCGTCCTTTATCAACACACCGACCCGTTTGGTACCAGCAGCCTCCTCTCCGGTCCCGGCTGAATTCGGGCACGGGCGGCCTTGCTACTAAACCGAGGTCTCTCCCATGCCCCGGTCCTGGGCACGGCCCGGACCACCCTTCGCGCCCTGCTCCCGCCTCTCCTGGAGCAGCCCCGGGGCAGAGGCTCCAGCCCGGAGCCCAGCAGAGGTTTCGGGGGGACGCCCGCAGCTCGCGGCACACGAACAAAGCGAGAGGAGGCTCTTTGCAATATAAATTTGTTTTTATTGAAGCAGCAGTCACATGACCTCGCATCTAGCCTTTAGGATAGCGACAGAATGGATTCGGCCAGGTCAGCCAGCCCAAAAAAGGATTTTTATTTTATTTTTTTTTTCTTTTTTCTTTTGCGCTAATAGACATGTCATGTTTAATACATACATTATCCAGTACCGGAAACCCAACTCAGAGATAGCTACGTGCTGATTTGCTGGAGGAACGGTCCACTGGACGTGGTCTCGACAAACTTTACAGATCACCACCAAATAACATTACTAATGGGATCAAATGATTTAAAAAAGAAAAAAAACAAACCCAAACAACCATGAGTGCAGGATTCAAAGCCAGCAGTTTACACAGGTTCTTAAGTTCGTATCTATAGGTGGACGGTAAAGGAAGATCGGTTGGTTTTAATTTGAAATATTTTATGTCCCAGGGTTCCTCTCTCCATCAAATCAAACGGTATCGCAGACAAGCTGGCATCTCTTGAAAAATAGCATGGAGTAACACAGCTCATTTAAGAAAACATGCTTATTTCTCGTGGTTTTTCTTTTAATTATTGTTACAAAGATTCACGTCCACCTATTCTTGCGGAGTGGAAAGAGGCATGAGGGCGAGGAACAAGGGGTGGGGAGGGGAGAGAGGAGGAGGAAAGAAAGGGACAAGGTTTTGAAATAAAGACCACACACTTGGTATTTTTTTTTTTAAATTTCATTTCCAGGCTAACCTACTTTTTATTTAATGCAAATTACAGTACCAGTTAACTATTTCCGAACCGAGTCACACAGAACAAAACGTATTTACAAGGGGAATGGGGCGGGGGGAAATAATAAAACATTAAGCATACTTTCCACAAAAAAAGTTTATATTTAAAATGAAAAAAAAAAAAAAAATCAGTCACAGAGGCATTCAAGTAGTAATAATGTTATACAGGTTTTGCTTTTCCTTTAAATCAAGACAGATTTGCACAAGTGTATGCAATAGTTTGTATACAACCCACAGTCCTTAATATATATATATATATTTTTAGATTTCTGTTTTTAAGATGGAAGTGGTCACGCTAATTGGTGTGTACAGGCCCAAGTGATCCATCAGCAACACATTAATGAACGCAAATTTTACAGGCAAGCAAATTATATATATATAAATATATTTTTTATATATATATATATATATATTAAAAATAAATTGAGAAAGACCAACACAAGGAAGCTACTTTTCTCGAGCTAACCCCTTAGGTACTGTTTTCCTTTCCCGTCGTTTTGCCGTTATTGCAGTGTTGCAAAACGAAGCCAACTACGACCAGAACCGGCTGAGAGCCCCGTGGGAATCAGCTGCCACCCCAGGGGTACCCGCTGGCAGTCTCCGAAAGGCAGCGCACGGACCGAATACCCTACTGTGCTTTTCCTCATCGGCTTTTCCTTTTTCTCCGCGGTGGCTGAGGTTCCTACTACAGGAGTACGAGTCCGACAGGCTGCTTGATTTCTGCTTTTGCAAGGACTGAAAACCGGGGGAAATCTTAAAGTTGCGAGTTGCAGGCACCTGCCATTACTTTAGGTAAAGCTTGGCTTCGAAATAAGGGGACAAAGTGTTTGGGGATCTTCTACCAGCCAATTTTCCTTTGCAGGTAATTTTTTTTTTTTTTCCCTAGCAAGGTAGATAAGTTTAATATTAAAGAACACCAGCGTATCGATGGGGTGTCCGTCGGGGGAGACGGACTGCGACCGAGTCCGGCTCAGAGACCCACGCCACGGCAGGGCTGACGTAAAGGACAGATCAAGACCAGACTGGGTTAAAAACAAGCCCGAAAGAGAGTAAAAGAAGAGAGGGACAGCTCTGAGCGGACTGTCGCCAACAGCGTGGCATCACTGACCTTCGTGTCACCAGAAAGAAAGTGCAGCCTCTGCTTCACTGGAATGAACACGAGATGCTTCGAAATAAAACAGCAACCTTTGGTTTGGTAAAGAGTTAAGTGTTTCCCCATTCAAGACAATCTTATGTGGAATACTAACAAGGTAGTAAAACACAAGCAAACTAGTTTTAGAAACAAGGCCTTCGTGCTGGGCACAAGAAATCAAGAGTCATGTTAAACTCATCATCTCAAGAAAACAGAAGTGACTTCGGGGAGGGGCGTTGGGGAAAAACAGGGAGAAGAAAGGGAACAGAAAGTCCCCCCAGCAGAAAAAAAAAAACCCACCGCGGCCTCCCACAGCGACGCCCCCCGCTCCTTCCGCGGCCGAAGGGCTCCAAGCGCAGCATCCCTGCGGGACGCGGGGGGTTTCCCTCCCCGGGGGGGTCCTTTCCGCTCGCCGGGCCCGGCCGCTGCCCCCGGCGCAGCCGCAGGGAGGGTGGAAAGGCCGAGCCCCCTGGAAGCTGCTGCCGCCCAGACGCTTCTGGGCACAGGCCTGGGGGGGGGCGGGGGGAGACGAGCAAAGTCTGAACGAGCTGCCAGGGCGAGTGTCCGAACGACAGCGGTCGCTGCTAGCGGGGGGGAGGAGAGGGCAGGGCGGGCAGCCTGGAGACATCCAGAACAACGCCACGGCTCCAATGACGCGAGTGACGGCGGAGACGGTTTCCTCTCGTTCCGCTACCGATCAGGGTATCACCAAAACCTTACAGCACTCGAAGAGTTAGAAAGCAGGGGCGGGGGAGCAAAGATGCGGGTTTGGAGGGGGGGGGGGAGACAT
Source organism: Phoenicopterus ruber ruber (assembly GCA_009819775.1). Lineage (NCBI taxonomy): Eukaryota > Metazoa > Chordata > Aves > Phoenicopteriformes > Phoenicopteridae > Phoenicopterus > Phoenicopterus ruber. Next base: position 90,257,142 of record CM020215.1, on the reverse strand, counting down.
CATTAATAAAGAGGCGGGGGGAAGGAAATAAAATTCAAAAAATCATGGAAGCGAAGGCACTCCAAACTATATAGATACACTATACATCGCTAGAGTTATTGTTACAATAATACAGGCCGGTACCTACTGTACAGAGTTAAAACTATATGGCTTTAAAAAGCTCGTCTACATTTTGTCTGATTATTAAACAGAATCACTGCCCTGAACGGTAACTTTTTGCTCATTAATAACAGTTCCTGGGTCCACATATTTACATACAAAACAATAAAACTCAAAATTCAAAAACAACCAAAAAAATAATAATGTACAAGCTTGAATTTGGTGAGGAGCTTTGTTTTTTGTTGTTGTTTTTTTTGTATTTTTTTTTTCTCTTATTTACAAAAAAGGTTATTCAAAGACCTGGATCTAACTTGTATAAAAGAGTGTGTGATCCTGCCATGATCCTTGCAAAAAGAAATAAAACCAGAGGGGCGCCCCCGACCCTCCCCCAGCCTAACACACACACAAGACACACACAGACGCCGGCACAGTCACAAAACCAGAGAGAAAAAGCTCTTAACTCCCCTCTGCCAGTCTTTAACGAAAAGATAAAATGAAAAGAAGAAGAAAAGCCACATTTCTGGCACAAGCAGCAATTTTTCTTCATTATTTTTATTACTTTTTTTTTTTTTTAAAGACTCGGTAATTTACTGCCTCCGACCGACAGCGTCTGTGGCCAATGCTTCAGCAGCCTCGCCTGTGCAGCCGATCCGTACCCTGCCGCTGCCCTACTTCGCGAGCCTCCTGCACCTATTTGGATCACTGGGTCAGCCGAGCCCCTTCACTTACCTTTCGGGACACTGACTAGCCGAGCTCTCGCGTGAGGGTGCTCTTCAGCCCTTTCTATTGAGTTGCACGTAAGGATTTGGAAAGCCTTCCGTTTCTAAACGTGGGTGTGCTTTCCTTCGCAGCCAGCCAGAATTTAAACGGCAGCTAAAAGCTTTAAAGCCTTTTCTTTTTTGTGAGCCCGACGGCAAATCGCCGAGGGGTATAACGTGAGGGTTTATCGGTTTCACGGTAGGTGGTCACTCACCTCTTGAAACTGCTCCTGCCTCCCCGAAAGCCCCTGTGTGTCAGGCGGGAGGCAGAGGGCAGGGCTTTTATCAGCTCCAGGGCTGCTAAGAGACAGGTTCCAAAAAAAAAATCCCACGTCAACAGCATAAAAGGTACAAGAGGAAACGCGCCGAGCTCACGAGCAAAAGCCCTGCCGCCCCCGCGGCGACCGAGCTTGCTGACGCCGCCACTGCCGGCCGCCCCCGAGGCCAAGCGAAGATCCGCGCGTTCCCGAAAAGCAACCGCTTGCCTTAGAGATCCGCAGGTCGAGTAACAGCTCGGTAAGCACCAAAGGCGACTACAGTTTCTCTGAAGGAGGGTAAGGCCCGAGCGGACACCAACCGCAAGCCTGCGACAAGATCAGGTCTCAAAGAAAAGTCTCGTTTCTACGCCGCGGCTGCGTCCGGCCGCTCACCTGACCCTTTCCCGAGGAATATTGCTTTGACTTCAGGAAGAGAGACGCGGATGCTCGCGCCACGCGCCGTCGCAGGGAGGAAACCCGGACCCTGAACAGATGGACTAGAACAAGCATTCACCTCACGCGTCAGTCAGGCTGTTTCGAGATCGTAGACAAAATAAAAAAAGCAGTATTGTATCTATGTATACATGTATATATTTATATAATATATATACACACACACACTCATATATAGCCAGCTTTCCTACAAGTCAGCAGGTACAAATTACTGTCGAGAGCACTCGGATGTGTATTTTATTAATATTCTACCAATGTAAAAACATAATGGCGACGTGGCAACACGCATCAATAAATAGAGATCAAAAAAAGCAAGAGGTTAAAAAAGATGAAATTAAATACAGATTCTAGCTGTGGATTTAAAATCAGAACTATCATAGAATGTGGCATCCTGCAAGTTAAAACTGCAGTTAAAAAAAAAATATTACAAAATAAACCAGTAGACTGTTACAGTTCACATTATAAACCCTGGTGTCCTTTTCCTGTACGCACCTTGGGAAAGGGAAGCCTGTTCAAATCGAGAGCCTGGGGGGTGTGGGGGAGAGAAAAAAAAAAAAAAACCCAAAAAACACCAAAACCAAAGCAGCTTTCACAGTGGCCACTTTCCAAAAGTCCCTTAACATCCCCAGCTGGGCCCCCGCCCCCTCCGAGCATTTTGTTCGTCCGCTCTTCTCTGCTGAAGATGGGAGCTGACCGGCCGCCTCCGCCGGCCGATTTGCCCTGCGCCGGCCCGCGACACGGGGGGCAGGGGCTCCGGCGGGGCGAAGGGGCTGCTTCAGTAAAGCTAACCGCTTGCGTTCGTGCATGTGTGTGTATTATATTATATATAACCCGCTCGGGTAAGGCTTTTCCCATAACGAAGCTGCAGGTTTCTTCATCGCTAGCACTGATTTTTAAAGTGAAAGGCTTCCACTAGCGGTTCACGCCTTAGACACACGGCAAACCCTCCCCCCCACCCCACGGCAACCTATTTTCCTACCACGTCGCCCGCTCCCCATACCGAGCCGGGGCAGTTCTTCAGACAACCTGGGATATGGATTCGCTGACAAGAAACGCTGAGCTCTGTTGAATGACCCCTGCTAAGCTCCCGACCAAATTCAAGCTGTGCACTACATCAAAGTCCGAAACTTCACTTAAAAAGAAAATAAAAGAAGAGGTTAAAAAAAAAAAGAACTTCAGCAGAGAATGAGGTTTGGGGTTTTTTTTGTTTTGTTTTGTTTTTTTCCTTCTTTCTGTTGTGGGAGGGGGCATGAGGCAAGAGTCCTGGTTCTGAAGTACACAACAGCAAACTTCCAACATGAAGAGATTGTCGAGGGGAGAGACATTGGTGTGTTGTATTGCTCCGCTTTCCCTCCTCCCCCCACCTAGTCCCCTGCCCCGGACACCCTGCAGAGTGAGAATACAATGAAACTGGTTTGTATTTATAGATATTTTACAAGGTTAAATAAGAACAACAATAATAATAATAAAAAATTGAACACTAAAATGAACAGGTTGGTTGGTTTGTTGGTTTTTTTTTTTTTTTTTCCTCTTTTTAATTTTCTTTCCAAATGTGACCAGTGTTGCTGAGCAAGACTCAAATTACTGGTGATTTTTCCTGTGCAGCTGGCTGCTTGGTACCGGTTCAGGTGGAGTTGGAGGCTGATGCTGTAGCTACACTATTGGTCTGAACTCGTTCTCCTGCGTTAACATCTGCAAACGACAGGCGAGAGGAAGGGAAGAGAGAAAAACAACCAGTATTACCTCCAAAATACAGACACATTTGGAACAATAGCTACGACATCCTCCGCACAGGGAAACCCACAACTCCCACCGAGGTGCCATTGGGTTGGATGCTCTCCCAACTTCAGGGGGTGCAGACGGAACAGTTCGGTCTGGGGAAAGGGTGGGAAGATGGTCTTTAAGCAGGACAAAGGCGACATGAGGGGCTGCGGGCCGGCACGCCAACACCCAGCTGGGCTCTAGCAGATATTGCAGGATGTAACGTTGCTCGCGCAGCGGTAAGTTGCCCACGTTACGTTCCAGTAACTCTAATGGCAAGACAAGGCACGCTAGCATCGCCAAAGCTAACGCATCAAGCGTCCGCGGCCACAACAAGGTTTCACTTTGGTGCTGAAGTTTCACATTGTTAGGCCTCCTTGTAACAAAGGCGTCTGTTAATTGTGTGAATGAGCGCAGACAATGAATGCGACGAGCCCGCTTCCCTGGCAGAAACAGCTTGTGTGTTAATGTGCAATTCATGCACTTGTTGCCTCAGAAAACGTCTTTCAAGTCTACTGCTTTATTCTGTGTTGCTCAACCAAAGTTGGATCTGCCACCCTCTGAACTGCTGAAGTAGATTAACATCAAGGCCTGAAGCAAGTAACGAGGTTTATGCAAGCGTACGACACTGTTAGAGGATCAAGCCTCTGCAGTAAATGGTCTCCAACACCTTCCCTTCTCTGGGAGGGACAGTCCTCCGCAGAGACACAAGTCGCAGGATCATGGGCACGTGTCAAGGTGCATTTCAAGAAAACACAGGGTTTGCAAAGAAATACCAAAAAGGAAATTCACTATGTTTTCATAGGCCACACGCATCAGGTATTTTCTCTAAAAAAAATTGTTCTTAGTATTAGTAGGGGAAAGAAAAAAAAAAAAATGTCCTGACTTCATCTGGAACCATCCTATGCAGTATCTAATTAGCACGGTCACAAAAAGGAAAGTGGATGAATGGTTAAACACATAAAATACTCAACATAATAAATACAGGATGGGAAAAAGATATTGAGGTTTCCTACAAGAGACCGTCGCGCATTTCTCCCACTTAATTTAAGTAAGGTTAACTGCAAAGCTATCAATACTGCAACAGGAAAAAAAAAATAGACTTATTATCTCAGTACAGAAGAGGGCACACTGGGCAAACACTGCATTTGAAAGACATGGGGAAAAGGTCTTATAAAAAGAAAGAATAGATTTACTGACCTCAGACTGAAGGAGTATGACTAGCATAAATAATAGACATGACAAAACACAACTGGTGGGCGGTGGGGGTGCAGTAATACTTCTCCAGCACAGAGGAGCTCGCGAGGCAACGCAGCCGGGCAATGCTCTACGGTCACCTGTTAACAAAACCCCTCTCCTCTCCTGCCACATTGACCTGCCCGTGGCTGGAAGTGCAGCCATGAGCAAAGGCAACGAAATGAATGAGAGTCTAGAGATGGGCAGCACTTGCTGAGTGACAAATTAAGTAACATACGCAGACAACGGCAACAAAAATAGCAAATCAAACAAACAGTAGCATCCAGGAATACAAGGGACAAGTGGGAAGAGAGGATGATGCCTATTTGAAAAGGAAATGCTGCAAGGAGCATGTGGGAAGGAAGGGAAATCCTCCCGTGGGCAGATGATGCCAGACAACTGCTCTGGGAGCTTCCCATTCCCTTTCCTCTCACCCCAAATTAACTGCAACCCCTCCCTCATGAAGGAATGACCACCACGATAAAAAAAGCTCATGCAGTTAAAGCACCAAGGCAGCATGTCGACAGTACCAATGTTATCTGGAAAGCTAGCCTTGCACGCAAGAGACACCCTCCTACGTGGAGAATTACCCTGAAGGAGCAATTCCCAAATCCCACATGCATGCAGACCAACGACGACCACGGAAATCAAAAGTGACCCAGCCAGACAGCTAATAGTTTCCACACTTTCAACTCTCACTGTGCCTGTTCTAGATTAATTTTCAGGTATGGATAAACTCCAGTTAATGCAACATCTGCCGTGCCTGATGCAAGCGGTCCAGCTGGAGTCTGTACTGTTGGCAGAGGATTTCTCTGTATGTGTACATTTGCTGAAATGAAACATGCCTTTTGATCTCCTAGTCCTGAAGACAGCAGAGGCTGAAATCGTTATCATTACATTGCTACTGAGCAGAGATAAAGAAAAAAGAGGAGGGGATGGAGCTACTTCATGTAACATATGTAGCATATACTCCTTTTCTATCATCACTCTAATGGGGGAGTTCCTGAGAAATATATATGCCACATGTTAAAAAGGAAATAAATCAGGTGACACAGCCCAAGACCATTTACATGGGGCTTTTCACAACAATACATAGAAGTCCACCCAGGCGGGGACAGAGCGCAGAGCCTGCTCAAGGCTGTACTGGCTCCAAACCTGCAAGAAAATGCAGTATTTTGACATTCCAGCTTGTTCTTTGACTCCGCATCGACAGGACGTATGGGGAACAAAGAGGGGCTTGTTCCAGCATCCCTTTGCGGAAGCGCCAGAAAAAGAGCACAACTGGAGTATGAGGGTCTCTGGACATTCACTTACTCTTCCTCACCATGAGGAATCAGTATTTGGGCGTAAGAGAAGAAAATCCAGGCCTTCAGCAGTGCTGCTAAAACAACTGCTTTACAAAGCAGTGGCCTGTGCCACCGTGGAAGCCCTGCTGGGGAGCGAAGCTAGGAGCTGATATGCAGGTTCTGGTACGGGACAGATGACTCCAGACGACTGCGGCTTGAGGTCAGGGCAGTCTTTTTGCCCTAAACTACCCACCCGACACCTCTGCCTGTGTGGGCAAAGAAACCACATTAGGGCTTAAGTGTCAGTCGCTTCCAAAACTTCTCCCAAACAGAGGGCAAAAGTATCTCTCAGCAATGTAAAGCACCTCCTCCAATTCAGCCTTTTCCTCTGAGGAATGCCTCAGCTTTCTTGGAGGGTACCGGGCACTCCTTAGGAACCTCCCGGAAAGGAAAGATGGGGCTACAGTTCAGAGAAAGACAGAGACGCCAACGCAGTCTGAGAAAGCCCATTAACACTAATGACAGCATTAGCTGGTTGGATTTGTAATGCTGGCAGGCTGGGCTGCTCATCTGCAAAGGTACAGAAACAAAACTACCACCAGGCTGGGAGTCCTCACAGGACAGCTGAGGAGACAAGTGGAAGGTGGAGAGAAGCCCGGTTTCCTATTGTGTCTGCCTATGGATGTAGAAATCCAGGGCTCAGAGCAAAACTGGTGAGCCTGAAACATGCAAGTTTTATTCCTGCACATGTCACAGATTCATCTCTGTGCTGAGCTTGCAGAAGCCTGAGCAAATTGCTTGCCCCTCTTCTCTTGGCTAAGGAATTAAAGTTTTCCAAAATTCCTTCAACGAGAACACCATAAATGTGCTAAATCTTATTTTATGGAGCACTGTGGTCTTTTTCAACTGCCACACATTGGCAGGTAACACCAGATCTAATCTGGTTTGTTGCTGAAAGTTGAGGCACACCATCACATTTGGGATTACACAGGATCAACGCAGCGGGATGCCTAAGACGATGACCCCAGCATCCCTGCTGGCACAACTCCCCTGCAGATGGCAATTATGTTCTTCCCATCTTAATGCTGACTAACAGGGAGGTAACTACTGCTGCTGGCTGATCCAGGAAGAAAAACATAGTCACACAAGCAGATAATGCTTTCTGTTTGGTGTGCATGCTCCCCTCTCAGATGCTGTGGCCACATGGCTACGAAACCATCCTCCTCCTCCTCCAGCTAGATCAAGTCAGCATCCACACAGATAAAGCTGCACTGGCATTTTTAATCAATGGCCAGCATAATTCACAGGAAGCTGGCACACCATTTCAAGCAGGGGTCAGTAACTCCCAACTTCCTTTTCCTCCACTTTCCTTCAGACATGCCACTAACGTCACAGAGAACTTCCCATAAACGTTTAGGTGAATTTACTAACACTGGTGCAGCAAGGCTTCATATGCCCACTGCAAAGCCAGGTTCCACTAGTACAGTGAGTCGAGCTTTACGCCTCAAGAGAATAGGAAATTTACAACAAATACATTTTTTTAACACTCAAAAATTATCTACAATAATTCCCCTGCATTTAAGATCATGATCCCAGGATTACTGTTGCATTGGGCTGTTGAAATCACCACTGTGAATCTATTAGTTAACAAAAATTACTTGTTTTGGATAACTTCTAAAAATGCCGATGTGTGTCATATTGGTTAGCACAAGAGCTAGTACTGCTGGCCTAATGAAACCTGCACTGTTAACATGGTATGTTGAAAAGCCAATCTTTCCATCTCAATACCACACCACTGCTAAGTCTCCTGGAAAACACTACTTTGCTAGACTTTGGACAAATAGATCTGATTTTTCCAGTTTTTCTCTAACTACGATCCTGCCTTGGTGCATGACAAAAAGCAGTGCTTTACACCTTACTAAAAAGTCGAGATTCTGACATGGCTGCATACCAACACGAGACCTATGAAAATGGAATAACTGTCTGCAAGCAGGCAACAAGAGCCCAGCTGGATTATCTACAGTGATGAACTAGTACACTGCATTTCCATGTATGTGCACCTGTGCCTCAAGCTTACAGAGCAGGCAACTACACTGGACATAACAACAGACACTTGAACCTCAGAATGAGTTCTGCTTGCTCGAGGGAGACAAGAGTTACACACTAATAATGTGGATTACAGTTACATATAACTTGCTTTGCCCTTTGAATTGCCTTGAGAGCTACATTTTGTATCACTGCCACTCAAAAAAGTAGTTTCTGGACTTGAACCGCTTAGTCACATGAGCAAACAGTTTGCAGAAAAGTCTCCTGCCTATCAGGATATGCCCCGGGTTAGGTGGGAGAGTTGCTCCCATGCTGCTTCAGCAGTTACTGAAGAACTAGAAATTTACTGCTCCAGGATGTGCAGGGGGTATAGGGAAAGAAGGGACCCATTCTATGAAAATCTCTTGCTAAGTGTAGCATTAGCATGCAAAGCACAACAGATTAACATAACCTCATATAGGACCTAATCCAAAAAATCACAACTCTGATGAAATTCCCACTGCCTGTTGTGAGAACCCCATGTGAGTAAGAAACTACAAACCAGCTGTGCTACAGAAACCCAAAGCTGCATGTTGCCCAATACTGAAATTAATTTCACAATTTCTTTCCAAGCTGCGAGGATATTTTTTGGGTTTTTGAACTATGAGTAAGAGGTCCTATCCCAACTCAGTGCACTGCTTGCAAACAGGAGGTTAAAAAATGGACATCAGTAAGGTGGGGTTGGTTTTGGTTTTTCTTTCAGTATACTTGACATTTAAGACACATTTAGGACTCAGTCTAATGCATTTCCCCCCCCCCAACATGAACTCTTGGAAAGTGCTGGGTGAAAACAGACTTCTTAACCCCATTAATTCCTCAAGACTTGTATCTTGGCAAAGAGAACTCCTTAAAAGGCATGAAAGGGACATTAAGTGAAACAGTATTTTTCAGAAGGGCTTAAAATAATTTTCCATGTTTGTATTTTGTAGTTTTTCAGTCACTTTTACTACTTTATCTGCTTTTTTTCTCACTCGTTGTTGAACAACAGATGCACATAAAAGGGAAACAGAGAACATGACTATTTGCAAAATACTGCCAAGTGTATGAAACAAACATACTAAATTTGAAAATAGCAATTCTGCTTTCTCCTAAATTCAGAGCACGTAGACTGTACGGGCTGTAGCTTTTATCTACCGCTACTACATTTTCAGAGAGAAGCCTCATCTCTCAAACCTGGGTGCATCTGTCTGTCTTGGAGTATGAAAATGCTTTCTATGCAGCACTGGCTGGACCAAGTGCATCAGATATCAGGTAACTGTCCGGCACATCAACCTGCAAAAGCTTTCCTGCACGTTTCAAGAATACCTTTTTAATTAGGACTTATCAGCTATCTTACTCTGAGCAAGCGCCCTGCACCTCAAAAGGGGGTCACAACCCTTGTCAAATGGGACTGACGTGCATGCAGGATACGTGTGGAAGCACACCCATTTTGCAGCCTGCCTTTGGCTGCCCAAGCCGGCTGCTGTGCTGACTCAGGGCTGACTCAGAGGAAGAGTGCCATGTACTGAATCACCTCTGCCACATCCTGCAGCACCTGGGATTTTCTCTGGGAGTCTCCCAACTGATGTTACCCAGCTTTCAAGCTTTCACTAGAAACAGAATACAATATGGAGTGGCTACAGGCCAACAGTGAGCTTTTAAAAGGTTTCTGACAGAAACTTGAGAGAGCGTGAGAGAGGTAAAAAAGAAATTCACTCAGTGCTGGCCAAAACCCAAAATCATCTGCCTCGTGCCTGAAGATGACACAAGTGAACTCAGTAAGAAGCAACTGCAACTACTTAGATGAGGCAGTGAGCACACAGACTGAACTCCCTAATCAGACTTTTAAGTGCTATCGCCTTTGGGGAAAAATCCTCTCCATCCACGCTCCATGGAGGCCACGTGTACTGGAGCTAGCCATTTCTTCTCTTCCTAGGCATCACACACTCATGCTCCAAGTCAGTATTAATTTCAGGCTGTCTGAGAGCTCAGAAATTAGGTGCAAACCAATCCACAAAGACTGCTAAAAAACAGGGGAGGTAATGATTGTTTTAACAGTGGAAGTCTGAGCGAGAAACCAACAAACTAAACAGTCGAACGTGGAGTCTAAGTGCCCTGGGTTAGGATTTGGGTTGGTGACCACAGCTAGCACCCAAATGACCACCTACCAAGAGCAAGTTTCAGGTGATGTTGGAACAAACCCTTCCTCCCCATTCACCCCAAGGGCCAAAGTGGCTCATGGACCACAGCAGAGGGAAGGTGCCTGGGCAGGGGGAGCGAGGGTGGGGAGGGAAGCAGGCGGGTGCATGTTCTCACCTGAGGCCGCTGTAGCGTTTGTAGGGGTTGAAGCAGCTGCTTGGTTCCGGGCATGAGCAGGGATGAGGATCGAAGCCAGAGATGGGTTACTTGACAGTTCTGGAGGGGAGGTGGAACAAACAGAGTTAGCTCATCGTTCACGAAGAGCCCTGCATGCAGGCTCAGCTCCTTGGGTTTCCCCCCCGTAACGGCAACCTTGGGTGAAACGCATGCCCTTACAGCCAAAGGTCGTGTTACATTTTCTTCTTTGCCGACCAGTGAGAGGAAACCGCAGCGATATTCGGCAAGGCAGTCTCCAGAGCAAGACTGCCAAAACTACAAGTAGTGGTGCAAAGGGAATGATTTCCTAGAGAAAGACAGTGGCTTGGGAGTTAGCAAAGAACCAGCCAAGCCTGTTCCTCATCAACAGTCTGATAACGCTGTTTCTTTCTGAGCACTGGAAGGATTCCCTTCACAAACCCACTTGCAATCAGTCTCAAGGAGAAGGCTGATAACAGTGGTGCTGCTTTGGGCACTGGTTCAGCAAGCAAGCAGCTGCCACAGTTGCTCCAAGAGCTTCAGGGATTCAGTTCTTTGGCTCACTCAAGCATCACTTTCTCAAGGACCCAGGAACCCAAGAACAATCTCTCAGAGCAGTCTCCTTGAGCGAGGCCAACAAGAGGTGACATCTCCTTTAAAAGCACAGGGAAAGGCAAAGGGAGTTGGTTTGCTGGGCAATTTAAATGGACAACAAAATGATGCAACCATTATTTCTGAAGACTTAACCAAGGAAAAAATAGTCATGTCTTTTAGGCTCCAAATCTAATATAGCTTCAATGTGTATCAGAATAAGAAACAGGCATCTTACAGCCACAACTGTGGGAGGATTAAGGGCAACACATTGCCAACAAATGACAATCTTCTGGCACCCTTTCAAGAGAATCTAGTGCCTCACAGAAGGTGGGACTGAGCTGAGACAAGACAGGTCCTGTTTGTTTCAGAAACAGGAGTGACTGACTGTCTCTTGAGAAAGCAACATCCAGTGAAAAGGATGTGAGCAGTCACCTCACGGAAGGAGACTGATGAATTTTGGAGCTCCAGGAGGTCACCTGGAGGAGAAATGAGAATAGACAGCTTTTTACATAAGACCTCCAGATATTTAGGGCTGTACAGAAACCAGTCCAAATCACACCATGGGTTCAGTAAGGTGGTTTTGTACACAGTCTTAAATTATTTGGGCTCTTTTTTAAGGGCCTATCGCTTTTTTTTAACACAAGCTTTAAAATTAGGACCTAAAGGGATCAGTAGTCTACTTGGTGATATTTTTTTTTTTCTCCATTAAGTTTCTTTACTGCTGGGAGGGCAAGATACAGAGGACTCTCATCTGCTTACAAGCCTCTTATTACTACACATTTTGAGACTGCACTTCAGCACGTATGAACACAAGCTCCAGTCTATACCCAAACAGAAATTGCTACATTACCTGCAACCCATCCAATCTATCCTGTAATACTCGATTTGGGTCTAAGCAGACCTAGCTAGCCCTTCTACAAAGCCTCAACACTCACAGCATTTATACAAATACTAATCCTCAAATTCATGTGGGAATAATTCAGAATTCATATATTCATAATATAATTCAGAATTCGTAAGTCTCTTTTAAATGGAAAAATAAACTGAAGAAGCATGAATCCTCAAGTGTCAAAGCACAGCATCAGCGATACACCTATACTTTAATACTAATTTGGGTATTAGCTGTTCTGTGCTAGAAGATGTTGCTCCTTTAGTATTTTTTCCAAAGCTATTTCTCAAATCTGTTATTACCGGGAATCTGCTGTTTACCTCGCTCTTTTAGAAGTTTCTATCATCCTTGCATTATTTTCTGCTCATCACTGGCAGCAATATGGGGCTATGACCCAAACAAAATCAGAGCTAAGACATCAATGACATTTGCTACCTTCTGGTACTAAGCAGTGCCTCAAGGATGCAGCTACAGACTGCCTAAATCGCTGTTGCCAAAGAACCAGCTGATCTGACAGAACACCACCCTTGCAACGGTACTTCGATCCCATTCTCGTTCCTCCCATGCGTTCATCTAATGCCATCAGAACACTTCCTTTTGCAGCACCAATTATGGCAAGTATACTGGGTTTTGATGTTTTTAAGGCAAGTGCAACTCTTTGTCTGACGCTACCTTAAAGAACTTGCATCGAGACTAGAAGACTGATCTTGTTCCCTTCTTCTCAAGCCCCAGGTTATCTTTCTTGGTATGAAGTTTCTTAAATTCAGCACGCTCTGAATGTCTTGACACTTCACTTAGAGGAGTAGGTCAATTCAGACAAGAAATAACCAAAGTAAATTGAACTCTTTTGGCTGAAGTTTAATAGCAGCTTTGCTTGAGAACTTGTTTGAACTTTTGTTCTGCCATATTTTTTGCAGCTATCCTGTCTGCAAGGACGAGACATGCCAATACCAAGGAAAAAGCTTGACCTGTGGTATCTGCAGTCTACAAAGCATTGAGAACCTCCGCTCTCAGTGATTTCCAACACAGTATTTGGACAAGCTGTTGAACTGTAGCCTGCTTATCTAAATCAAACGTGCAATTCAAGGTTGGGTTAATTACAACCAATGCTACTGCAAGAAGGTATTGTGATCAAGGCAATCCAAAGTTTTCAATACCATGATGTGAACAGAGTGGCTATCCCAATTCATTTATGAGAGCTAACTCCCATTCACATCAGCTGGGAGAACACCTTTGGCTTTCTCCTTATCAAATCATGTCATTTGCAGCCAGTTTATATCTCCAATAAGGAACAGGAATGAAAATGTCCAGTTTTACTAGAACACCAGATCATCTTCATTCCCCAAACACAACAAATTGCTTGGTGTTGGGAAATACTGCAGTGCTCTTTTTCAAGTATTGTTACGTTTGATATAGCAACACTTCCAGAATTCCGTGGATAAATTAGTCTTGTATCATGTTTGCTTTGTCACAATAACAAACTTCCCATGTACCTCAAGTTATTCCAGCAGTTTCTCCTCAACCTAGAAGAGTGCTGGAATCAGCACCAGTTTCATTGTCTTCCTTTCTTCCCCCCTTCCACATGCCCTGAGCAGAAATACTCTGTCTAAAAAAATCTAGATGGCACTCAAATGGTCACACTAATGATTTCTGGTCACATTGAAACAGTTTGGATAGAAATGAAGGAGGGGTTTTTTATTTTTTTATATATTATATATATAAAACCCTTTCTTTAAAGGTCATGAGCCAGGCTCATTAAAAAAAACCCCAAAAAACAAACCAAAAAAAACCACAAAACAAACCCCCAGCCGTTTAGCAAAAAAGTCATTGTCATCAAGAAGCATGATAACCATTCCTAAGTGCTGAATCACAGAAGAATTTTACAGTCTTTAATGGCCAACATGGAGTGACAGTAACATTTGTGACCCAGCACAATCACCAACACATTACAAGAAGTTTAGGAAATGGTAGTCATTTCACAGATTGTTTGAAAATTCAGCTTCTAAGAGAAAAATTGTTTCCTGTGGTTTCTGTCTTGCAGGTCTAACAGTCACTGAACTGAAGCTCTGTGGCTAGTGGAGAAACCTCCTTGGCCAAAATAATTTTTTCAAACTCCAAGGAGCATATAACATTGTTTCAATACTAAGAGAACCTTACAAGCAAGACATTAAGAATGACCAGATAAAGCTCTCAACAGAGCTCATCTCTACAATAAAGTAAGCACCTACATGCTCCACAACTACTGCTGGCAGCCAAACACCATGATCTTTATCTTCCATATACTCTCACTGCTTTTTTCCTAGACTACATCTGAGCAGCATCAGTGCACAAGATCAGCAGATTTGGTATGATGCTTAGGTTCTTTCTGAAAATCAATCCAATGCATTAATGGTCAGATTTATGTTGTTATTTCTAACAGTTCTGCCTTCAAGCCTTCTGGCAGCTACCTCCTACTTCATGGGTTTCAGGCAACTGGATATAGCCAAATAAAACACTTCTAAAATTTAGTATTGTCTGTTGAAAACAAATGCCATTCAGAACAAAAGGATTTCTTTCATTACTTTTTAAATTACCACAGATGACTTCACATGAGTCACAGGACGAGCAAAAACTTCTCATGTATCTTGAGGTCGTAATCAGGACTGCTGCTACACAAGACTCACTGCTGCACATTTATTAATTACAAAGGTCTTAAAATCACTACGCTAAGCAATGTATTTATTCATTTTAAAACACTCTGGTTATTTTTTTGAGTTTGGCTGGTCACCTGCAATAGAGCTTATTTGGAAATGCGTTGATGACCAGCCTCTGTCCTGCCTTCCCTTTTTAGATGGTAAAACTGGCACCTGCTGATGACAGAAACCTGCTTTTTTGAATCTTAAGGAACTCGCTTCACTGGAACGGATTTCTCTTTCCATTCCCATGAGTCACAGTGCAAGGGGAGAGCACATCAGCTCCTTAGGATGGCAAAAGAGGAGCTTCAAATCTGCTTGAGCATTAGTGTAGCTTACCCAGCAGTTCTCACACTGCCTGAGGGGAAACCAGGGACACATTCCCAATACATAAGTTTATTTTTCCCCTAAGGATTTTTAAAAAGACTCACTATAGAGCTTTCCAACCCTTTTAAAAATCCTTGTTTTCATGTAGCAGATAGGCTCAATCTTAACATCATTAAGAAACAAATAATAAGAAATGCTTTAAAAAAGAACAGGGGTGAAGCTGTATTAAGATACTGGGATCGAAACTATCTTAGCTACTGAAGATGGCCTTAGAGTGGGAAGAAAAGGCAATTCATGAGTACTTTTAACAAGGAAGGACCTGTAACATAACTACTAAATTCTTAACAACAGATGCAGGAATCAGCACAGAGGACAGTGACCTGGAAGCACACGCTGTTTTCTTGAACACTAAGGTGTTCATGCATTGGAAATGTTTTAGTGTATCTGATATATTTACCTTCTGCAATGCAGCCACTCAAAGCAAGTTAAAAGTTTATTTCCAGGAAGCTTAAAATACTACTTTGTACAGACACAAAGCTTGTTGACCCTCTCCTCTGCGCCTTTTTTTTTTTTTTTTTTAAGGGCTCCACATGCTGAAAGAGAGGGCTCTGTTTCACATTATGGCAGATGGGCAGTGCATGCACTAAAGATTTTGAAAAATTACTTTGATGCTAACTGATCCAAAGGTGTGTTAGACTTTCAACAGAAAATGCACACAGATCTATTCTTGCTCAAAGGGTGTGAATTGGCAGCTAATCACTTTTTTTTAAAAAAAAGTGCTGCAAAATTAATTACTAACATATTTGTATGCCATACTTCTCACATTCTCTGTCTTGGCAGGCAAAACTGTTCTAGGGGGGATATCAGTTTTATATTTCTGACTTCTGTGGAAAAAATACATGAATGGTTTTAAAATTTGATACCAGTCTGGCTTCAAATAAAAAAGTTAGTTGCCCATCATTTTTACAGTTTCTAAATGACTGAGTCCATGTAATGCCAGATGAACTGTATAGCACAAAATCCAGACACTAAAGCCTCTGTATTTATCTTGCATCCAGAACCAAAATGGGCAGCAACACTACAAACCTCCTTGCCAAACCTAATATGCATTACTCCTTGCTATGGTGTTTCAGGTATGAAGGAGCAGGATCATCAGGATCATCTCCAAAATGATAATCTAACCTCCACGGTCCACTGACTGTGATATGTCACACAAAAGCATCAGCTAGGTTGCAAACACTGAACTGCAAATGTAAGCCTTCTTGATGCAATCCGATAGTAACCACCGTCTGTCCCCTGCACTAAGTTTGAATCAAAGGCACCAGGCATCTGAAAATCCCATAACCCATTTCTCCAGGTCCCTTTCCTCTCTTTTTGAAAGGGACAGCTGGTTACGCAACCGCTTAATAACCTTAGTCCTGCTAAGAAATCTTTTACTTTAGAGAGAGTGACATCTGCATTACAGAGAACGTTTATCCCAGTGCTTCTTCGATCCTTCAACGCTCACAGGCTACCTTGAGTGGTGAAATTGAAGAGTGCAGGTTTATCTCGCCCATTTGGTAACTTGACATTTGGGTCCCGTAGTTCATCGAAGAAAGAGTGCGCACAGGCCTCCAGGGGAGTCAGGCGGGCAGTGGGGGTGTACTCCAACAGACGGCTACATAGCGCAATTGCTTCTGGTGGAGTGCGGGGCCGGAAGACCTAAAAAAAAAACCAAACAAGCAAGGAGAAACAGGTTGTCTGGATATGTTTCTTTTCTTTGCTGACCAGTAGCAAGTCAGAGCAATTAAACCTCTCATTGCCCAACAAGCTGGAACAAACTTGTGGTTTGTGCTAATCAAAGTCCTCCAGTAAGGATGGGAAAATCCAATTCCTGGGGTTGAGAAAGGGTTAATTGCAACGTCTTGCGCTAGAGTGAAGGTGCAATGCCAGCAAGAGACTTCATGAGAGCGCACTCAGAAAAACAACTTCAAGAATGAAGGGGAAACTCATTCAAAAATCATGACAAACACACACAGGTGCTACCAGCCATGCATATGGGGTGGAGTGAAGGTGGGGAGGAGGGTTCAAATGAGCAGGATTCACTGAATGTAAAAATTGAATAAGGCCCCACTACAGTTTTGGGTTGGTTTTTTTTTTTTTTGGCTAGTGAATGAAGTCCTACTAACATGGACTTTTGCAGGCAGGCCGATCAGATTGTTGCTATGGAGGCTGCTGTTCAACTTTGGAGAACAACAAGGAAAGCACGGGTGGGGTGCAGGAAACGTCTAGCTCTAATTTGCAAGTTACTCCTTCCATGACCTTATTCTGGCAAGTCATTCCCAGAAGTTTATTGGGATAACTCCTGCACATTTGGTATTTGTAAGGACAGCTGAAAGCTGCGTCAAGAGAACCAACTATTTTACTCTAACAGATTTTTACCTTGAGTAATTACAAAAAGGAGTTCTTCACTGCAGCTTTGTTTTAAACATCTAAGAACGGTTCTACCCACCGCTAATCACACCCCCATCCTCCTTTCTCATTACGTCAAAAGCAAAATATGAGTTAATCATGTACGTGCCCTGGATGGCCTCCTCAAGCACTTATCTCTCACTATGTTGTGGGTGATACACAGGCTGGGGAAAAGGGAGTGGGGCGGGCGCAAGTGTTAAGTTCCGATGCCAGCATTTTTGGTAAAAATTGAGCTAATCCAAAATGCTTTTGCACCAGTGCAGGTGAACCCAAGCCACACAGCACCGAGGAGAAAAAAAAAAAAAAAAAAGAAAAAACCCCAAACCAAAAACCAAAACAGTGCATGACATGCTAGTTAATCACAGATGAGGAACTTGCACAGGCACTCCTTAAGTAGGTTTTAAACCAAAGACATATGCTCTCATGAATAAGAATCAAACAAAAATGCTAAGTTCTCCAGGGACTGACATTTTATCCCCTTGGTGCCCAGCTGGCTCAGAAGCACACGGGTTTGCTGCAGTGCGTGCTGTACTACTAACTTGTGTGGCAGGGAATCCTGACTCGGGGAGTCAAAGAGCCAGGTATCGAAAGAGCAGAATTTATTTCTACTACCAGGTTATTGCAAAACAAACCAAAAAAGTTTTCGCACGAGGCCTATAATGACAAAAGGAAAGGCTTTAGCTTAACGCTGCCAGCAGAGAACTTCTGCTGACCACCGTGCCGTGAACGCAGAGTCACGCGGAGGGGCAGCAGAAGCTGCTCTGCGCCCACTGCCTGCAGAGCTCGGACTGCTGACCACAGTGCAAAGTGGATGCAAGTATCACTCCCAAGTCACAGCCTGACCAGAACAAAATCTAAGACTGTCTCCAATTAAGGGGGGGGAGGGGAAGAACCCCAAACTTTTTTTTTTTTTTTTACCCCACGATAAATAGCACAAACGAGTATGTCTTGAGGTAAATCCACAGAAGTGAAGTTGCTTGGTATTTAACATGAGGTAAAACTACTGATGTCTCCCTCATGCACCTTCTCACTGATGTTTTAACAGGCTTCATTTACCACAGCTTGATGCCAAAGTACTTCACTCTTAGCTGTGTTTTTCCCTCAGGACAGCTCACATATCAGCTACTATACAGATTTTAAAAAGAAAAAAAATCATTTTTTTCCTTAAGGCAAAGACGACAAGCCCTTATCTTGAGCAAATTAGTAGGCAGTCACAAACCTGCCACTGGTAAAGGGAGTACTCTTATTGTCCACTCTAAAACTCCTCATTTTCGAGTCAGTGAAACCTTAACATCTGTTTCCTAAACCCTGTAGAGAACTACTTAGCCTACCTTTGGATCAGAAATTAGTTACTTGGGGTAGGCAGTTCCCGAAGTCTGCCATAACTGCTTCAAACCAGGGAGGGAAAAAATAAGAAATAAATTAGAAGGCCTCACCCGGCCTCCCCTGCAACAAGTGGTGACTAACACATGAAGTGAGTGACAGGTCTGTGCCCATCCCATCTCTATCACCTTGTGTAACAACATTCGCCTGGCTGCTGCCTCAAGGATGCGGTTCGAACTCAAATATTCCACTTCTAGCATTTCTCTCCTTTTTTTCAAGGCTAGGCCTAGTAGTTTGAAAAAATGTTTAAGTACATACCCGTACTCCTGAGGTGAAATGTCCTGTTCCTGACGAGTCCTAAAGATGATAATGCAGTGAAATAATCCAAACAGGGGGAGTCAATCCAAAAGAGAATAGTCCAGCAAGGAAAAATATAGCCAATATTATAAGAAATCCATGGTGTGGGGGACATAGAAAATGTTTATACAATTAGAAACTTTAAACATCAGTCTCCATAGCAGCAAGTCCAACTTCACCACAGTGTATGCCAAAAAATCGATTGTGCAATGGTGAGGCATAGTATAGAAACATTTCTATATTAAATTTATGTTCCAATGCCAGTGCATTTACTAAAAAAATAAAAAAAATTGAAATCAAAACTCTAACTCGAACTAAAAGGGTAATTGAAATTCCCATCAAAGAATTTTCAGTCCTTGGTCCTGGATATAAATGTCCACAGACAATGGGGCCAGATTAGTTTGTCCCCAAAGGTGCATCCCACTTGTAAATCTGTCCCAGAGACACAATGTAAACTTTTGGGTTGTTTTGGTTTTTTTTTTTCCAAGAAAACCAAACCCCTAGCAATTTATAGATTTCTGCTGAAGAGAAAGTAAAAATCCGAGATCTGTACTTTGAATTTGGATGCTTTTAATTTGCGTGAGCTATGAGTGCCTCAGGCCGCCGCGGATTATTCTCCATTTTGGATTGACTTCCCCCGCCACTGGATTTTGTTTGCTGGCGTTATCTCTTTAGGATTCTTCAGGAACTGGACGTACCACCTCAGGAGTGCGGGTATGGACTGAATTTCTCTCTATTGTGGGTTTATTCCCCCTCATACCCGTCGCACCCGTTACTTAAGAAATTTTTTTTCCCCTCAATTTGTCCCCTCCCGCCTCCCTTTTGAATAACGCCCTAAGAAATAAAAGCAAAAACCCCTGCGGTCTTTTAGCTCTTCCCATTCAACACAGTTCCACCGGGAAAGCTGCCCAATTCGCCCACCGAGAACTACACGAGCGGCTGCCGCCCGCGGCAATGGCTACGCCAGCACTTCCATGCCACGGGGCGCCGACGCCAAGGCAATGCCGGGCCGGCGCTCCGTGGTGGGAAGGGGTGGGAGGACGGATGGCAGGACTCAGACGTGAAACCCCTCGCGCGTACGGCTCAGCAGGAGCGTAAGGTCTCTGTAGTTCTCAGTGAGGGAATCGATTTAGTAAATAATCCGCGGATTACTTTTAGTCTGCGGACTAAAATTTAGTGCACGGACTAAAATCCGGCCCATCGGAGCAAAGTCTGTCTCGGTCTAAAATACATCTGGGTGAAAGCAAAAGAAAAAAAAAATTAAAAAAAAGAAAGAAAAAAGGAGAAAGGAAAAAAAAAAGGAAAAAAGCTAAGTGCACAAAGTAAAGTGTTTGGGCAGACTAACATTTAGTATGCAGACTAAATATGGCCGGGCAAAAGGCACAGCAAGTCCACAAACGAAAAACAAAAATAAAACACTGACAGGAACTTTTAAAGCAATCAAATACTACCCCACCGGCGCAGCAATTCATTTTTCTAAAATGAAACAAGACCTTGTGTAAGGCTATTTGTCCACAGGAGGGACCGAAGGCTCAAGTTTTCATTTTAAAAAATGAACCTGTTTTGGAGATAAACAAATGCAAAAAAAAGGCTTTACATACAATATTCTTCAAGGAAAATTTGCACTTGCATAACTCAAAACCTCTTGTTTCTGCAAAGCAAATGAATTTCAGGCTGAGACCCAGGTCACTGTTTTTTCGTTTGGTTGGGTTTTTTTCTTTTTTTTTGGATGAGTTACAAAAATCTCTGAATGATCATGTCAAATGGAAATGCCGACTCATCCAAAACCACAGCTTTCGGTGCTTTTGGTTCCCCTCCCCCCTTCAGATCCCAGTAAATCTATACCTCACCAAAAAGCTGAGGGACCAGTGCAAGTTCTTTCTTTGTTCAGGCATGCTGGTGATGCTCAAATGCTGACAAACCGTAACAGCTAGACAGCAAGGCCAGACACACTCCTCTCTCCTTTCTAAGTTATGCTGCTATCAATGCAAATTTTTTTATGTTACTCTCCTTCATTTTTCTGGAACTACCACCTTCTTCAACATTTCAAAAACAATTGCCAGGCTTAAATGCCCCTGGTGCACTATGCAGCTCTCATCCCCAAGCGACTGCAATTTACGTGAAGTCTTTGTGCACTAGCAGAGCAGTCACATTTTATCTTACTAATTTCAAATAGTTGCTACCAGCGTAGCGGAGTTCACGCCCCTTCTGAATTTTATTTTATTTTTTTGCACGCATGGAAAGACAAAAGAAAAAGGATGGAAAGCACAGGATTCTCCTATTTCACTTCACTCACATCAGCATTCAGCTCTCAAATAAAACCACATGGGGCAAGAGCTAAGTATTGTTTTAACAGAACGGTTGCTCTGACTTTCAGTTCATTGACATTCTTCAAACAGACTTTCCATGCACAACACGAAGCTCCGTCGTCTTGGTCTAATTAAGCCCCAAAGCCAAAGCTTCACAATGTTACACCAAGGTGCTCTTCTAGCCAGTGTGTATTAAAAGACATGACTTCATGCCATCAACCACTGTGCGTTTCGCATGCAGATTGTGAATACTGGTCGCATGCTGTGCTCCCTAAGAGAGCAGAGGCTTATGAAAATGACATCTGTTGCTAACGCATCAAGTTTGTGACACTACGGTTAAAAATTTCCTCACCAGCTTCAGAGACTCGTACGTTTTGCCAAGAACCACCCACACCACCAATTCAGGCTGACAGTCTGTGCACATCTCCTTTCGGTTTGTAAGCACATTTTTGATGGCACATGAATGTTAGGTAAGAGAGAAAGCTCCTCCCTTCAACCAAAAGCTTGTACTGTTTACAAGAGATCGAAGTCATCGGATGTAGGACACGACCCTCAAATCAACTTTTTAAAAATGCAATCGCACAACATGATTACCATGACTTTACAACACAAAGCAATATTTCGGTCAGGCAAGTTTAACCTAATAAGCCTTATGCTAAACATGACACATTCATAAATACAAAAGGAGAGGGAAGAGACACATGCAAGACAGCAATGTTTGCACTGAGCTCCACCTGACACAAGGAAACCCAAGGCTGTGGCTGAAGCTCTGCCCTTGGGATCAGTCTTGTTCCAAAGGCCTGAGAATTTCAGAATGGGATTTCTGAAATACACCATTTGGCTATTCTGAAGTGCATACAACTCATGTGATACAAATGAAGGTTAAACAAGTCCACCAAAAAGGCACTGGTGTTGGGAGTTATTTTAAAATATATATATTAGCTCCCCAACTTTCTTCTCTGATTAAATCCCCCTACATTTTTTCCAAAAAGCAGCTCAGAAATAGTAAACGCCTTATTAGTCAAGAACCCCTGTCAGATGGCACTTATACAGATAGGGGTAAATGAAATAAAGACAGAAGGGTTAAGTGGCTTACAAATGAGCCAACACAGAACTGGGAACAGGACCAGGAACCTGTCTCCAAAGCTACTTCTTGTTGAGACCACACACTTGTTACTGGGCTCCTTCCATTGAGGACCCGGCAGAGACAGAACGAGCTAGCGTTTATTACTCAGTGCATGTGCTCTGCTTCCATCAAACTCTAAAGGAAAGCAACAAAGCTAAGCAGAACAAAACAGCTCCCCTTCTTCTCAGAGAGAACCCCCAAAAATCTACCTCTGGAAGCACTCTCAGCCTCAATGGGACAGCCGCTATGAACAGCTTAGACAGATGTGTTGCAATGCGACGGCTAAACACATAGTACGTTGCAGAAGACATGTTAAACTTAGCATTTTCATAGTTGCACTGATGCAAATCATGTCTTAATGTTACATTAGTGCTCTCTTATTTATTGTTAAGCAGTACTTTCTTTACTGCATACAAATTGGGCAGAGGCAGGGTAATTTACCACCCGACAAACCTGGCTTCTATTCTCATGCTTTAGATGGAGATAAGAGATTTACACTGTCAAAAATCATTGCTCCTACAAAAGGAGCTGGGAAACATGAACTTGCCAGAAAAACTTGTTTTTTTCTTTTAAGTTAGTCTCCAGCAGAGCTGTTTTCACTCTTCTCTTGGAAAGTCATTACACATCAAGTGAAAAACAGAACTGTACTCTTCAGAAAGAGGTCAGGGCACGGTTTCACAACAGGCACAAATCACCTCCAGTTCACACTGGAAAAGACAGTTCTGCCCTCCTCCTGGCCACGCAGGTGCGCCCTGTTCCCTTGTCCCAACACCTGCAGTTGGGGCTGAACGGTCAGCCAGGTAAGAAAGGTGATCCAAATCCTGAACATTCGTGTTATTCAAGAGGTTTTCGCTACTATACAAACAATAATGCAGAAGGGAGGCATCAGGAATATGCAGGTGGAGGACTGACCCCGCTCCTTGATGAACTTATGCCAATGATGAAACTGCACCCAAAGAAACATCTCATCTCTACTGTACCTTTGTAGCTCTACAAAAGATCAGACCCCAATCTCAGAAAGAAGAGTTTGCATTTTCAGCTTTAATTCAAATGCAAGTCCACTTACAAGATTTCTGACAAAAGAATTTTCACTTTCTTTTGTCATCAGTTATAATTAGAAGTGACAAAACGAGCTGTCTATTTATTCATTTTACTGTTTGGTATTCTTCCTCAATCTACAGTATGAGCAGTCACTTTGGAAGCATTACAAGCAAAACAATCTGCTTAAAAACCAGACAAGAACCAGGAGAGCAGGAGTAGGACAGGATAAAGACATGAAACTGATTCTGGAGGGTTGAAAAACACGCTCATGAGAGAGACCAGACTCTTTACGTCCCAGTCCCAGAGTGTGGGGAAGATGACAGGACTGTCTGCTACAAGCACAGAAAAATTCAACATTCAAGGTAAAGTGATTAGTATGGTAAAACATATACAAAGAATATACACACACAGAGGATACTCAGACTAAAATATTTGCCAAGTATTTTATAATATTAGCAGAAATTATGTCATTTTATAATATAGGCAGAAAAATGGATCCTAAAGTCAATATCCAAAGCTACTCTATAATACAACTAACTGTGGTTCTGCACAACTTCAAACTGCAGCCAGGAGTGGCCAATTGCTTTGGAGAAGTGCCAGAAGGAGCCTGAAGTTTCATCTTAGACAATGTTTTCCTCTGCTACAGTAATTTGGCTTGAAGACACAGACAGAAGAACACTCTGAACAGTGCAAATAATGAAAAAAAAAAAAAGCAGCGCTTATGAATTTGGGAGGGACCCTGGCCTAATCTTCCACGACTTTATTGTGATGGGAAAGTGCTGCAGAGAGAGGAAGTCCTCGTGTATTCGCCCACAAGAGTGCACTGCAGAAGGGCAGAGATAGATGCTCAAAACTAATCTAGATGTGACAATTTTTCTCTCTCCTACTGTTAAACAAATGACTCCTGTCTTTTTCCATCTTGACGCTGACTTGGAAATTATGATTCAGACACTAGCTAGCTATAGATTTAGGGATGGTGAATGAAGCCATTCTTTTGAGCGCACTCAAACTTATCTAACCAACTGCATATTTAAAAAGTGCTTGCATGTGTGAACAATCCCACAAGTATCTTCAGAACAGGAGAAACAAAGGCCACTAAACTACAGCACACTGAAGAGATGCACTGTCCATTTTAAAGAGCTCCCCGCAGTGGAAACTGCATCTGCATCTATACAATGAAGACAAAGCAGAGGTTATTGATTTGACTAAAGGAAACAGCCTTTGCCGATATAATCTGTCCTGTTGTTCTGCCATCATGAACCATAGGCATGCCTGTAGTTCAGTAGATAAATCAGTTCATTACACTGCCCATTACTGGCAAATATGTGGAAAGTATCCTTGGGTGAGGGGAAAAAAAAAAAAAATCCTAACTAGTCATCTTCCACACGCAGAAGAGGCCTAAACTGCGTAATTATATTACATTTACTACAATGTTACTTAAATGAGATTCTTTACTAGCTGGAGGCTGGGGGAAGCTGGGCCATCACAGATGGACATTTTTCATATTTCTGGAAATAATCACAGCACTGTCTTTGTTTTTCATAACCCAAAGGACTTGAGATCTGAAGGTAGCATCTGAGTAATGCTAGGATAAAGGCCAGCTGTAACGGGGCCACGGTAAGCAATGCCTATCTAACACAAGCTTATGTTGTGTTCAAAAGGGCTGAAAGCTTCAGAGAAAGCTAATCGCTAAAGCTGAACTTCCACAGCCCTGTGATGTACAATCTTGCACTTGATCTCAGATTTTCTTTTTGGCTTTCCAGTCACACAGTTATAAAGTATAGATGAAGCTTAAGTCAGAAGAAGAGAAACAAGCATAAAGATTAGTAGCAGAGATCAGACTGCACTTCCAAGAAGTAAGAAGGCTCAAGGAGTTGAGGTGGCTGAAAGACACAGATGGAAAATTCTGACCTAGTAAGAACAGCAGTAGCAAAGCCTCCAGAAAGGGTAGTAACTTTTATTTGATGAGCTGATACAGCTGGAAATAATGGACAGGTTTTCTGACCCAAGATAAACCTGAAGACATGATTGTGTCTCTAAAAGCCTGCCCATTTTTTCCAACTGTATCAGTCAGTCAAAAGATATTCCCAGCCCTGCAAAACCTTGCTTCTCTTATAACTTTATGCTAGTTACTTGCAGACGAAGGCAGACAAGCAGTAGCATGTACCTCCATGAATACAAACTGTTCTACACTAAGTGAAAACAAAGGGAGGTCTGGATGAAAAGAACAACTACATTACTAAATTAAACACTCTGGTGTTCTGAAGAGGAACACGCCCCTCCCCAGAACCAAAATGTCCCAGATTCTTCCTTTTGGAGCTGGGTTCATGGGGGTAGAGTGCCAGAGGGGAAGAAGAGAGAAGTCCTGTTTTGGAAGAACTGTTTGAAAGATTCCTGGAAAGTTCAGATTCTCTTTTCTTTTTGCTAGCCAGGGACACACTGAACTCCCATCATCATCTCCATCATGCACGTAACTGGTATAAAAACACGCACGTGCTTGGGCAACGCAAAACTATATTGGAGAGAAGAGAGAGAGGCCTCTGTACGTTTTATAATGAGAGATTCCAGCTCTTAAATTACAAAAGTACTTCAATCTCAAATCGTCAACAGATTGAAAAACCAGTCTGAGAATAGTTTGCACTGTAAACTCACATTATTGCTACAGCATAGAAAAATACTTTTTAGAGTGTTAGTTTGACTTCTCTCCTAATCCATGAAGAAAGACCCTTGTTAATTTGAGATGTCTTTCTTCATATTCCTACATCACATTGAATATCAATACTGTATTCGGATGATACCAATCCATTTCTACTGAAAAGTCTAGGACACATCTATGAAGGTAGACTTCAAATTTCCATAGAACTTGTGCTCCAAATTTCAATTTAAGCCTGAAATTGAATGAATCTGAGAAAAAAAAAAAAAAAAAATTTCCTTCATGGACTCATCCTTACTTGGTCTTAAAAAAAGTTCTCTGATTCTTCAAAAAAAAAAAAAACCAAACCCAGAACCTATTTCCTTCTGCTACAGCACGAGCCACCATTCTTCTTCACCTAGTAGGTAACAGCAAATGTAGCAGATAACATGACCACAGTGATACTGAGTAGGAAAATAACGTATCTGTGCCTGCCAGAAATACCTGGAGAGCAGACCAGAACCAGGTACATTCGACAGAAGTCTGCACCACAGAATTTCAGATGCAACCCATAGGTACTACAGCTTCCAAAGAAAATTCTTAATTGCCATCTACACACGCTTTTGCAAACCAAGAAAGTTCCCTGAAAACAAGAGCGAACCACGGACCTTACTTTTGTATAGATTATTGGTCTGGATACAACCAGTTCCAGACTGCATAGAAGAGGTTAAACATCTAGACAGTAGCTAAACATGCACCTTCACTGGACATCTCCACTGCGTGAAATTAACTCCAAGTAGGACCTACAAACCCATCAACTTTGAAAAATACCCATGTTGTATTAAACACCACAAAGCAACAAGGAGAATGGCCTTGTGTCAAAGAGCTTATAGCAGGGAGTGACTATATTCTCAGTAATTCTCTCTCAAACATGCTGAAAACTAGCTGCCTGGAAGTTCTTCCACGCAAAAAAAACCCCTTAACTTCTGTCTGCTGAGTCCTCTGGTCATAATTAGTCCACAAAAATAAGAGCCTTCTAACTACCATAATCTTCAGTAATTCTTTAGCTTAGATGGCAAAGGTTTGTGCTTTTGAGGCTGAAACTTAGAAGTTCAAGTCCTGCTGGCAACTACCTGTAGCACTCTAGTTACATACATAGTTATAACAAAAAATACATTTGCACTTTCACTTCTTCGGTCATTCCTTTTCTGCTCATTAGACAGTCAGAGTTCAGAAGCACTTTTTCTCCCACGCTTTTCAATTCTAAGATACAGAAGCTCCAAGAGGATGCACATGCCCACTGCCATGGCATCGGATGTTATACCAATACAGCTGGGTAAGGAAGACCAATTCTACATAATACTACCACTTAAATCTTTCACGGCTCAACATGCTCAAAATGTTGAAAGGAAAGGATCTTTAGAAGTAATACATTGAGAGGATGAGCATCATTACTAACACCATGCTGGATAATCCATTTTGTTAATTTAGCATTTGTATAATAAGAGAAGTACAGATGTCATAAATGAAATGTCATGTAACCCAATTGTAATAAACTGGTTTAAATGCTACTCTACACTCAGCTGATGTCAGGAAGATTTGCGTGCAGAATGACTCGAGAATGAGATGCTATGTTGCAAGCACAGCTCTCCAAAACTAACTGTGCCCTAATGGAGAATGCAGATTTGATCTTCTGGCAAGCTTCTCTCAATTCTTTATAATTGACTTAGTTTCACTTGTGATCCTTTAGAATGACCAAAAAATCATTCATATAAATAGAAGGAAGTCTCAAGGTTTTTACTGAAACTTCCGTTTGCCAAAAGATCTCTGTTGTGGTCCAGACCACCAAGTGCATGCAGATGATTCTTAAGACAATACAGACAGAAGATGAGTTGCATAGCTAGCTTAGATGCTTAACTCTGTGTCCTACAGTATATCTCTGCACTCCTACTCCATTGCAATGAATTTAACCCTCCCTAATCCAAACACCTTCACTGCAGGAATTCAGATGTGACCCTAATATTGAGTGCTATAAGGCTTTTGGACTTATTCTTGCAACTTTTACCATGATGCAATTCAAAACTGAAGAGACCACTCCCAGGGATTTCATTTGCCCTATTTTTTTCCCCTGTTAACATAAGGTATTAAAAAGCCTCGATGGATTTACTGACGTCTCATACTATTATAATCACACAACCAACACACAGAAAGAAACTGTGATATGGAAATGCAAACCAAGGAATAGTGGGGAAAAGGAGAATTAAAGTGGTGCATAACTCATTGGAGAATCTGTCACAAAAATAGTGACTCGCAGTACCTGGCCTGGCATGTACTTATCAGTTACATGGCCTGCTATCAATTAGCTCTAATTAGTTTAGCCAGAGTTCCTACCACCACAGAGTATTTGGTCCAAAAAAGTCTGACCTGGACACGTGCTCAGCTAGGAATGCAACCCTTCCACACATACACACTACTTTCTTAGCAGAAGAAAACCTGAGCCATTAAGATACGTTGAGAATATACTGAGACTGTATCAGACATTTCTCAAGCAGCAAAAAGAAAACGTTAACTACGCAGGCTTCAATTGCTTAAGACTCAATATTTAACTTATTCCACACCCAAGAGGCTAATTAAATGATTGTTATCCTGTTCCAAGTCAAATATTCATCATTCCTTGACATGGAGAAGGCAGCTTAATTGTGTGGCAATGTATTTGTTTCAATGCTAGCAATTTCCTCTTTGATCATGGAGGTTATAATATTGTCTGCATGTACTGCAATAGTGTCTCCTTGTGAAAGCTAGATAACAAGAAGTCTTAAGAATTAACTCCAAGAAAAAACAACCCTGCTCAAGAGCACACCTATAGGAGTACAAATATAATATTTATGAGAGAACCAGTTAAGAAAGTGACTGTCAGCCCTCATTGTCACATTATGTAATAGCATTACAAAAGTGTCACATGTATCATTGGAACACTTTCCCATTTTTAGGTGACTTTTGTGCATATCAATTTACAGCACGACAGGATTTAGATATATTGCAATCTGCTATAAACACACACACACACCATTGTTAAAAAACCCAACACCTGTAGGCAACCTCAAAAAACCCCAGACCAATAGATACTACAGTGCACTGCTTCAATACCTTCTTCTTATCTACATGAAAAGTTACTGGGTCCCCAGCTTAGTTAAAAGCACCCAGTTTAGACTGAAAACCACCAATCCGCTGAACAAACTGAACTCCTTTTACTTTTACTTTCAGCCCATGTGTCTTTATTATTCGGTTTGTATAGACTCACCTTAGTCCATGGATGTGCCTTAATCTGAGGGAATTTGAATTCAGTATAGTTTGGATTCATTTCTCTAATTTGCTCCCTTGTAGGCGTTCCCAGAACCTAGAAAGGAGAGAGGAAAAAAAAAAGGCAAATTGTTCAGATATGCTTTATATTCATACGGTAACGAAGAGTGCAGTATAACGTATCACATATTGAGACAACTTAACTGAAGTCAATCTGTGTAACTAGTAAGTTAATGTAGTGTTGAGTACAAAACAACAAAACTTTTGCAGAACCATTTAAGTTGGAAGGGACCTCCCTCTCCTGGGACCTTCTGATGCAACCCCCCTGCTCAAGCAGAGTCAGCTGGAACAGGTTGCCAAAGACCATGTTCAGCTAGGATTTTAGCACCTCCACAGAAGGAGACTTCACAACCTGTCTGGGCAACCTGCTCCAGTCTTTGACCATCCTCATAGTAAAAAAAAAAAAAAAAAAAAAAAAAAAATTTATTGAATTCAAATGAAGTTTCATGTGTTTTACTTTGTGCCGCTGCCTCTTGTCCAGTCCGCGGGCACCACTGAGAAGAGCCTGGCTGTCTCTTCTTCATTCCCTCCCACCAAGTATTTATACACATTGATGAGACCGCCCCCGAGCCTCTGCTGCTCCAGGCTGAACAGTCCCTGCTCTTGCAACCTCTGCTCATATGAGAGATGCTCCAGTCCCTTAATCATCTTTGTGGCCCTTGCTCCAACTTCAGTAGTCTCTTGCTGGCAATTCAGTTCACGCTCCAAGCACAGTGTCAAAAATTTAATTTTCTTCTATAGTTTTTCACAAAATTCTAGCATCTTTCTCAAACTTAGTGATATTTCAATGGGGAATAGAGTTTGCTCTAATCAGATTGTTATAAAACAGTACTGCCAAACACATTCTGGGATTGCAGCTCACTCTGCATGGCTGATTAAGTATCAGACCAGTAGCACAGACTGCATTTTACAAGTCATGAACATCAGCCCTCTGACAAGCTTAAAAGATCAGCCAGTTACTGCTGAGGGGAGTCAGACAGGTGTTGTGTCCCCACCAGCCTGTGTGGGTTTTGGTGGTGGTGGTGGCTCGCCACTTCAATATTTCCACATGGAAGATAAACTTAGTTTAAACCTAACCTGGAAGCATCTAAAATGCATACCACCCTGGATTGCTTTTACGAATTTATATTTCTCATTCCCAGAATCTGCACAATGTTCTTTATACATGCAAATTAGTAGTTGTATGAGAAATAACACACATCTCTTTTAGGGGTGGATAGATTTTGAAAGGATTCCGGAAATCCCTTCAGGGAATAAGCCAGACAATACAACATTACTGTTTCATATTCAGTTAGCACTAAGCGTAAGAGAGCCATTGCCTTCTACCTGTGTATAAAAACTGCAAAGCACATTGCAGGGTATTGTTCTGTTCTGCAGAGAGCAGCGAAGAGGGCAGAAGGCAGAGGAGTCGCTCCTTCACGCTGAGCTCAGGTTGATCTTCCTATAGGAACCCTGTAGCCACGCTGCTCTCACCCCGTGACAAATCTCTCACCATGCAAATTAGCATAATGTTATCACCTCATCTCATGAGACTGCACTGTCACCATCAGGAAACAAATGATCTACAACATGATGTCAGCACTTTACCTTACTGCTTGATAAAGAAATATTTGGTTACATATTCTGGTACCCAAGAACATTTTCATTCTGTCAGAGGAGTGGAAATTACACAAAGGCACTCTAAAGAGTCAGGTAAAGGAGTAAAAGAGCAAGTTACTTGCTGTTTAATTAAATTTGTGCAACAGAGAAACTATCATCAGGTATTATGAAAGGAACTTAGTATTTCTTTATTATTTAAAATGAGCTGTATGACACAAACTAAAATACCTACCCACAAAGCAGTATTTTAAATAAACAGCAGCGGAAATGAAACCCTGCAACTTGTTCAGGGTTTCTTGGAGTTGCTTCTTGGATAACAGATTTAAGTGACAAGTTGTACAAAACAAATGATCACATAACTCTTACCTTCCTATTGCTAACGAGGATTTAAATCCCACCTACTCTAAAAGCCAAGGGTTACCTTCACAGCTGACAGAAGATTTTTCTGTGCTTGTCTGAAAACACTGGTTTTGCTCAGACGGTAGAAAATAGAGTGTTTGCAGGATTCCTTGCATTTTGCTCAACTTTCAAAGAAAAAAAGGGTTGACAGGAAAACGAGCCCTTTCCTTGCTGGTTTTCTGTCTGGCTCCCCCATAGCACTGGCCACCCAGCTGCCAGCCTGCCAGGATGGCGCTGCTCTCAAAGCTTTCCAGTTCTAAAAGATGAGGAGATTTCACACCTGCAAATATTATTTTCATCCCAATTCAGGATAAAAGCCATTTTCAAAACCTTGGAAGTTTTTTTGATTAGTTAAATTAACTTCCTGAAAAATTATGGATAACTTGTATTGCTCTCCCACCATTTCTAAATGCTAAGTTTTCAGGCCTCCTTAGTATAAATAGGGCTTTTTTAAAAGCATGTTTACCTCTTTACCCTCCTCCTCCTCAAAAAAAAATTCCTTTAATAGCCTTCCTAAGAAGAGGCAAAGAGTAGATTTTTTTTTTTTTATGTGTGTATATATATAGCCAAAATTCAGCAAACTGGCTCACTTCCCAAGGCTGCTCAGAACGGGAGCCTATCAGTGAAAGTATCTTTAATATTTAAAGACTGCCTATAGCATCAGAGAGAATTCAGATTAGATAGGCAAGCCAAGGGCAATTTCATGGAAGGACCCCATGGACAATATCTATCCATACATTTCACTAAAAACACAGCTGTAACTTCAGATGATGGGAGGGAGCAACTCCTAAGCTCAAAGCACAGGCATTCAGGCATTTAAGCAACAGTGCTTAAGGTCTCATGAACACTTAGAAAAGAAGGTACAGAGGAGGGATAATGCCAGCTGAAAGAAGGGATGGCCTGACCTTTCAGTTACATAGCAGCCTTTGACACACAAAATAACTGTGCCAAAGGAAAAGTGACTTGTATTAGCCACTTGGTGTATTTACTATTTCTCTCTGGACTGTAAACCCAGATCGTGCTTTCAATTCATACTGAGTGCAGATTAAGGCCAAAAAAAAAAAGGGGGGTGGGGTGGCAGGGGTGGCGGCGAGGAAGGTAGACGGGAAGAACAATGGAAGTTTTAAAGACCGTCAAATTCAAATCACAGTCCGGAAGAAAAAATGGGAGATGAAAAAATTGGTAAGTTACAAAATTGTACTGGTACTTCACACATCTGGAAGAGGTCCAGGTAATTAATGGATACCTCGTGTCCCTGTCCCCTCTCCACCCCCCAACACTGTTTGCTACATAATTTTTAAATTGTACCTCACCAATTTACATTGAGTTTTCAGTATATTAGGAATATGTTCATGTAACATGAGTAACAGCAATCATTTCAGCTATCACAAAAATTGGGAAAACCTTTTCTTTTAAAAAAGTCATGTATGTGACTGCTCTTTCCTTTTGAAATGCAAAGAAGCAGCATAAATTACTTTGCAGATTTTTGGCAGAATTACTCCATGAAACAGCTGCTCTTGCTATACAAACTCTGAAAATACTATGGAGCAGATGTTCCTTGGAGAGAGGTTTCACAGAATCACAGAATGGTTGAGGTTGGAAGGGACCTCTGGAGGTCACCTGGTCCAACCCCCCTGCTCAAGCAGCACCGGCGACAGCTGTTTGCCCAAGACCATGTCCCAGACGGCTTCTGAGCATCTCCAAGGACGGAGACTCCACCTCTCTGGGCAACATGTTCCAGTGTTTGAATACCCTCACAGTAAAAACCATTTACTTCTGTTCAGATTGAATTTCACATGTTTTAATTTGTGCCCATTGCCCCTTGTCCTGTCACAGGATGCCAAAGAAAAGAGCCTGGCTCCCTCTTCTTTGCACCTTCCCTTCAGATATTTCTGTACACTGATAAGAGATCCCCCCTCATCTTGCAAAGGTCAGAGAGCTTTTAAGAAATACAGGGCCCAATACTGAATTATTCAGGTCCATGTAGATTAGCACATACAATTCTACTTCTTTGGGACAGTCTTATGAAAGGTGATATTGTCAAGGAAAAAGTTGTTGTGGTTTTTTTTAATGGGCACTTTTTTTTAAAAAAAAAAAAAAAAAGAGAGAACCAAACCGGAGTATGAGAGTAATAAAAATGTAGTTGTCTGATGGAATCAACTGTATCTGGAATGAAGACTAAACTTTTGAATGAATGAAGAGGGTCTACGTGAGACTACAAGGGATCTTCCTGCAAGTGAAGACAACAGGTCAACTAGTCTTGCTCTTCATTCCTGATTGTCATCATCATCTCTTAAATAAAAATAAACATTGTCTACTAAGATTAACTAAAGAATACACTTGTTCAGAAGACACACACTGCTCTGATTCTCTTAGGACAAAAATTGAACACTATAGGTTTCACAAGTATTTTCTGGAAAGTTTTTCCTTGACATTAATCTGTAATAGATGAAGTTCCCCAAGTAATTTTTATTCCAGGAACAGGTTCGTGAAGGTAGGGTAATGGTATGGATCTCAAGCAATTAAAGAAAAGCTACAGTCTCCCAATAATGTCATCCTTACCAAACAAGACGGGGAGATTTATGAACCTGGAATAAGCCCTGAATTTGATTACAAATAGCATAAAGATCTTCATTTTATGTTCTTGCAATTGAATTTTCATAGGAGAAAAAGACAGTTGATATTCAGCTCCAAAAGACATCTTAGTTACACCCCAGTACCAAAGACAGCTGCTGTCCACACCTGGCTTCACTGTGCAAAACCGCGCCAAGTTATTTATGACCAAACCCACACTGTTGCAACACCAGAGGAAGCGGAAACTGCAAGGGTCTCAACAAACCCCAGTGGAATAAAGGCCCTTTCCAACCACCATCGTTACTGCTAAACCTTTATCAAAATGTAAAAATCAGTTAAAAGCATAGGGACACCGAGGGTTCAGAAGCTCTGGCTGGTAATGACTGAACTAGAGAGGGGAGAAGGTGTTATTTAAATCAGAAACCTCTAGAAAGCCACGGTTACAGTGGTATAGTGACTTCCGCAGGAAAACCATGCAAGTTTACGAGGAAACGTGCTCCAGAAAGTCTGGGGTGTGTGGCTTACCAGATGGCATAATTAATATTTCTGCAAACATGTCTGCACCTCTTCAGAAAGTTGTGAGAGGTGTGCGAAATAGTTACTTAAAAAATTCACAGTGCAGGCATCTCAAGCAGTAAACATGGGTCAGCTTTGAAATAATACTTCAAGAGGTCTGTGGTAGAAAATAAACTTACCTATTTTATATACACTTTCTTTCAAAAACACACTCTTGTCAAACAAGATTAAAGCCAACTAAATATAGAGACTTCTATTCGCCAACACGAGAGCAGCTGTACATCAGGAATAGGAAGAAACCCATTGTCACCACTGACATGAATATAATTGCTCATCAACTTTTTCAACACTGCCTGCCTGCAAGCAAGCACTGGAAGCAATGAATTACATGAGGCACAGGAACAGCCAAGTTGTGATGTGGAGGAATATAGGAAAAAAAATGCCAGGTATCTTCCTTTAGCGGAGAGGAGAGAGGACCCACATGAAAGCCCGTGTCAGATGCAGGCAGGCCCTCAGCACAGACTGCATCCAATAAAGTGAAACACACTCTCCTACTGCTTATTCTCCCAGAAGAGACGGCTCCTCTCTCCCCATTAACTACTGCGACTGAATTTACTTTATTTCAAAAAGTGAGCCCAAAATAGTACCTTGACATTTGAGCATGAGCCATATATTATAATTGCAGTCTATACTTAGCATTCAGCTCAGTAAAACTGTCAGAGACCAAAAAGTTACACACGGATAGGATTCCTGATACTATTGAGCTTGTCTTTGAATACATTTTTTCCCCTTGCCTCATTCCTAACCCAGAGAACTATGGGAAGAAGATTTTATTATTTCTCTTAAATTACCATGAAATGCCAGTTTTGGCATAAGGAATAATGACGCAGTCCAGCAGGAACCAAAAAACCCCAAACAAACAAAAAACCCCCAAACACACACACCTCTCCCACACACACAACCCTTTCCTGTATTTTTCACAAGTTAGCTGATGCATCTCATATTCTAGATTGCAGCATATGGAAAAAACATTTCTGGTAAAGACAACGCAAGGCAGATTGGCAGATGCTGTCCTCCCCATGTCCCAGGGCTGCTCAGACAATTATTGCTGCTTCATTCTTCTGACAAGAGATGGGGGTTTTTTCCATTTTTCAGGGGAGCAGGGGGGAAGGTACTAAAAAGAACCTTTCAGAAGATAATTATTAGCTTGGAAACAAAACCATTACACTTTGAGATTCCCTTTTTGCAAGGGGAATAAAGAGTAACCACTGTCTGCGGGAACTGTAGTTGAAGATGTTTTAGTTTGGGGAGGGATATCCCAGCTAGTTTTCCCTTGATGGTTTCAGGGTGCTGTAGAGCTGGGGGGAGGCAGGGATCCCCCACCTCCCAAGCTTTCGCAGGGGGCATGGCAGTCGCACAGACACCGCTGCTGCATTGCAAACTACGCACACAAGGATTTATGCAGGCGTCTGCCCTGACTGTATCTCAGAAAAATCCCTCTTGTGGTCTGAAAGCTTTCTTTTGAGCTGTATTCAGCATTATCCCACTTGCACAGTGGATTTTAAATAGGGAAGTGACAACTGCAATTCTCCTGGGCTGCTGGAAGGAGGGGGGGTTTCATCCTTCCACTGGGGGCAGGACTGTATGACTGCTCTCTGAAGTGTAACACTTGCTCATATGTAATTTCTTTATGCAACCACTGATGAAACCTGTACTGCCACTGTGCCTGCTTCAGAAACTAAGCACATTTCTGATGGAGATGTCACTCGAAAGCCAGTAGGGGCATGAATTTTAATGAATATATCGGGTTACCCACTTGAGATATTCCCAGCGATGGGATAACGTAACATTTGGAATAGCTAGCAAGAGCTAAAAATAAGGAGGAAGAGTCACCATTCAAGATCAAGCTTTGGAAAAAGCACGGCACATAATTTCTCTCCTGTAATAGTGCAAGTATTCAAGAAGAATGTACTTGGGTTAAATTATTTCTTCAGATGGAGCTCCAACACAGTATTTCCCCATATCAAATATCATTTTTTCAGGGGTAAATGGTCAAAGATCTCCCTCTCCCAGCCAGATTGAGAACATCTGGAAAGACAGTCTTTAAAGAAATATAAAGAAGAGAAAAAGAAGCTAAAAAGGGGACCGTCTTTTGATTCACATGAACGTGATGCTGTGGTTCTAGAGGGGCACAGTTTTTCGGAGCAGTTGACAAATATGCAACAGGCCTTGAGAAACTACAGGTACAAATAGCTGGAGAAGATCTTGCAGGACTGCACAAAGTGAAAGAATGTGAAGACTGCTGAAAGTGAATCAGAATCTAACAAGAGCCAAAAATGCTTCTGATGCAGCACGGGACTGAGGAAGTTGGGCATGCAGCCTGCAGGAAGGACAAACGGTACTGGACTGACGTATCACAGTAATTCTATCTTCATAAAGACAGCTACCGAGGAGATGTCATCACGTGCTGCATGAGAAAGGAGGACTAGTTTAACATGATGTAAGAGACTGAGGGGCTGAAAGAATTAATGTCTCAAACATTTGGCAAAGAATGACCTTGAAGAAACTGAGAAGTTGAAAGAGTTACTGTCTCCAACACTGGAGGGCTTGGTGTGAAGGAATACCACACTAATGAGATAAGGTGCAGCTGGAAGGGAGGATCTTGCGGAGGCAGGATAGCGCTTTTCTGGGCCTTATCTTGAGTAATTGCTACAAGCCTGAGACAGCATCACCCCTGCATCTCTGATGGGGGGCGGGGGGGGGGGGGGGGGGGGGCAGCAGCACTGAAATCACTCCCCCCAATCAACCCCCCCAACCCCTCAAATCCCCCGACCCATTTTGAGAAGGTTCGAGAACAACAGACTATGCATGCGAAGTAATTAGCATATGCAGTGGGACTAGTCAATAAATAGCGCAACTCAGAGGGGCTGGGTGCGCGTGCCCACCATCCGACGGAACCGGACCAGAGACATCGCTGGAACCCAGGGTGGTGATCTTTCCTTTACCTCTATTTTTCCTCTGTCTCTATCTTTTAATTTAGCCCAAGGGTATACATGATATACTCCTTTAGACATAAACCGTTGACCAAGTCTGAGACTAGGACTGGACTCAGCCACACCTAGACTCCTCTCTGAGAAGGAGTTTAGAAAGCAAGGGGGTCCTTTCTGAACCTCATGACTCAACGGGAGGGCCTCCCTGACCACTGACCAGAGACCCCCGTTGGCTGGACCAATGCTGGACCCTGGACTGATGATTGATTTCTCTCTCTCTCTCTCTCTCTCCCCCCTTCTCTCTTCCTTTTTACTGAAAAGCGGGATTAGCAATTAGTGAACTTACTGTTATTCAATGATAACTTGTATGCCCAGATATTGAATGACAACTTGTACGCCCAGTTACTGAATGAATAAATTGGCACAGTAACCCGAGTCACTCGTCCCTCTTCTCTGTCACTATCTGTTTATGACCCATAGCGGGGTGCAGCGTCGCTGCGGGCAGGAAGTTGGGACATGACATTAAATCTGAATTGTGAACCTTAGCACCGTCTGTGCTCAATTCCAACAAAGTAGATCAGTGAACCTGAGTCACTCCTCCCTCTGCTCTGCCACTATTTGTTTATGAGCCATGGCTGGGGTGCAGCACCGCTGCGGGCAGAAAGTTGGGCCGTGACACATGATGGCATTTTGAAGTCATTCTCCAGTCTAATGCAAAAACTTCATACCCAGGTGTAGCATCCAATTGCTGTGTTGTGAAATGAACTCTGAATAATCAAAGCTGAGTAAGCAACTGAAGAGACAACCGAAAAATTTATCTTGACTTGAAAAATGCTACAAGAGCGATTGTGACTCTTAGTCATCCCGAATTGACAGGAACCATCAGAAAAGTCTCTAAGATGACCTCTCTTGCAGTGGAATCAAGTAAGTTTAAGGGATTAAAGCCAGATGCATTTCCAAACATGTACATAAATATTTTCTTACTATAGCCCATTTGGGGAGTTTAAAATACTCCATTTTCTCTGCCCCTAAGTTTCAGACATACAGTTCCAAGGAAGCTATCTGAAAAGCATGACTCCAAGATAGTCAAACAGCAGCTCACAAGTCCCAACTTGCAACCTTCTACAAAGTTCGTTGCCGTTCTACAACTGGCAGATCCCACAGCTCTGCTTCTCCTACAGCCAGCTAGCATTCAAATAAGTCTGTGGTACAATGAAAGCTTTAAATAGTAGTATTCTATGGCAGCAAATGGAAGAGGTGGATACAATCTGTAAAAATATTTTTAAAATGAATCCCATTCTAAATGAAATCTTGTAAAACGTTAGGTTGTACATGTTGTGCCCAAGACTTAACATTTCTGGTAATTTTTATGCTGCAGAATTGCATGTGTCTTCAACTGTATTGAGGCTGCAGAACCCAAGCTCACTCAATAAACGCAGGTTGCAGCTTTTATGCTAACCTTTCAAATCTAAGTTGAATTTAAGCATCATGCTGAGAGTGGAAAAGAGCAGAATGTTTCATGACTTCTTTGCAGATTTGAAAAACTAATCTGCCCAATTTGATTATTGGACACTTTTAAGGGATACATAGTAGATGGGACAGATCCCTGCCAACAGCTGGCAGAATGGAAAATTGAGAACCTCACTTTCTACTTTTTCCTCATTCTCAAAAGGTGAGGAAAAATGACTTGAAATTTGAGGTAAACGTGCTGTTCTCTCTCTCTCTCTCTCCTGCCACTATGAGAAATACTTGTCGGCGGGTATGCCATTACAAGGGAAGCACCTCACTGCCCAGTTCATGCACTTTCCTAGACAATTTCTCGTGGCTGTTGATTTTGAATGCAATATTCTCAATTATAACACTCTCCGTATTCTCACCTTAGCCTTCTGCCAGGGCTTTTCTGATTAGTTGATACAAAACTTCACAACACAAGATTTGGTAGACAAGGGCATGGAAGAACACTCCACTTCTGTAGTTTGCACTCATTTTCTCTTCCAGTGTTGCCTTGAGAACATATGCTGCCTCAGTTAACAAATATACGGGCAGAAAAATATTCACGGCACCCACCCATTCGGGCTCACATTTTCTACCATATTTCCTTAATGATCCTTTTTTCTGACTACTTATGTAAGATTTACAGCATTTGTTCTCTCAGACTTTCCTAAAACATACTGTCTCAGTACTGTAACTTTTTAATTGAAGAGACCAGGCTTACTATAACTTGAAGTTATCCCTACCTTTGTTTCACTTAATTTCTACACATAGGGGGCTATATATCTAATAGAAGATGAGAAAACCTCAACACAACACAGGTGTGGATGATCATTCAGTATCCCCCTTTCTACATTTAAAGAAACGATTCAGAAATTTGTTTCTGCAGAGGTGAAAATCATCATCTCAAGCTGTAATTTACTGAAGTTCAAGCCTTTACACCGGATACTCCTTAGGCTGTCGCGAAAAATAACATTAGTTTGCCAGTACTATGTATTCAGCTATGAACTGGTCAATAAAAGTTATCGCACCACTCATGGCAGTGTCATTTAAAGAAACCACAGATGGTACATAGGCTATCAGCAATTTTAAAGTACTCCTCTGCTTCAATACAACTTAACTCAAGTGTAAACAAAGCAGAATCATCACAATCAGAGCACATACGTGCTATAAAATTATTAGTTCACAGATGTTCGCTTCCAGTATTGCGGAACTGAAAACATCCAAATGATAACCGCTGCTAGCAAACTTTGAACCAAACCACAATCTCTGCTTGGCAAGCATGTCAATAACAAGAGGACATCTATTTCCTGGTTATTTTACTTCCACATTGTGAAAATCAAAGCAATGGTAAAGCAGAGCACTACGGTTTTGCTGATAAGGCCCCTCTACGCTCAGATTTCTCATCAAGCAACAGACGGACTTACAGGACTGTCACCGTGATATAAACAGTTTTATTTACAAAAAAACTCATCAGGTGTAGTTTCTCAGGATTGCAGACATTAATCAAGAAACAAAACTGGACTTTTGAAAATGTCCAAAGGCAAACGTCACAGGTTATTGCACAAACTCCTGAGGAACTCTGGCCATCTGAAGTGCTCACAGGGACCACTTCACATCTCACAAAAGCAGTGTAGCAGAAAGCAGTGCACTGCTCCACAACACTTCTCCAAAGGAAAAAATTGTCTCCTGTGCCATCATCAGCCCTACTTCTGACAGCAACTCTAGTTTTGCACTAGTGTTTCCCATGTAAATTGACCCAACTTGGATATGCTGAGCTTGAAATACACTGGGCAGAAAGGCAATAATAAGAAACCAAGAAAAGTCAAAGGAGAAGTAGGTGCAAGACAGAGCCTCCAGAGGAAAGCTGTTGACTGGAGGATTTCCAGCAGGACAGACAGAAACCCACTGTAATAGAAGCTAGGGTTACATGGTCAAAGGCTGGAGGAGACGTGGTGAGAGCCTAGAAAGGTCAAAGCACACCCCATTGAGACCATAGAGCAGGCCACAGCCCATGTTCTCCATGCAGGAGAATGACCACTTGGCGTTGGTTGGTGTCATATGCTCTGTTAGGACAGGGACAAAGACACCAGCAGCTCTTCTAGTGAGTAACACAGATGCAAGTAGGAAGTTCTACTCTTCCACCTATACATTTTGGTTTTGAGGGGGTTTTCACATATATGCCACACAAATATACATGCATCAAGGTAGCAGTTAAGTGGCAAAACAAAACCAAGGAGGAAATTCTCTTAATACAGTCCCCTTGTGGTGATGAAATCAATAAAGCCAAACAGCGTTTACACACATCTTATACTCTGTAATATTCCCATCTTATTAAGGGCATAGTGTAGATTCAGAGGAAAAATATACTGCTCTCTCTAGAAATCTTGCTTCCTTCATTGCAGAAGTTGAAGGAGGCGGGGAAACTAGGGAGCTGGGAAGTCGGACACAAATCTTTTAAACTATGAATTATTCTTCCATGCCTCTAATTTGAGAATCACAGAATATTCACAGCTTACCAAATGAAATCAATCAAGATGTGTTTGAACATAAGTGATATATAAATGTTATATATTCTTAAACATCAGGTCTTTTTCACTTGAAAAATAAGATTCTTCAGGTGGAAGGTATCTTTGCCCTACATTTCCTGATTCTCCATCTGCAAAAAGGAGTGCCCTTTCTCACCTTTTACCTCAAAGAGCTGAAAGGAAGGAAGAAGAGAAGAAGGCTACATATGTGGAGAATCTGGCA
Source organism: Phoenicopterus ruber ruber (assembly GCA_009819775.1). Lineage (NCBI taxonomy): Eukaryota > Metazoa > Chordata > Aves > Phoenicopteriformes > Phoenicopteridae > Phoenicopterus > Phoenicopterus ruber. Next base: position 90,215,493 of record CM020215.1, on the reverse strand, counting down.
CAAGGAAATTTAATAACACTGTTTTCAAAGCCAAGTACTAATTGCATGCAACAAAGGAAAAAGAGCCAGATTCTTAAAGAATGAAAATCACACATTAATAAATATTGGCTCCGTTTGTAAGCACTATTTCCAAGCACACTGAAAGTGCAATCCTTTAAGAGGGAAAACCCCTATATAATTAAAAGATGATATATCATTATGCATGACTGCAAGAGGGGCAAATAAAGATCATCAAGTTCTCAAAAAAGCACGAGATGTGTTTTCAAACATGGCTTACACGCAACACCCTGTACAATGGTGACAGAATATATATGTTTACAAGGTTATAACAATGCATGTTTTCATGCTGATTCCCAAGGAATAATGCAGTCAAAACCACACTTAAAATTCCATACCTTGATTATTTCCACCAACTGATCCACACCACTGTCACCTGGAAAGATTGGTTGTCCTAGTAACAGTTCAGCCAATACACAGCCTGCTGACCACACATCTAAAAAAGGGGAAAGAAGTGAAGGACAGGGAAAAGTATCAGTAAAAGGTACATATTAGGCCATTTGTATAAAAACCAGCAGTTTTAAGCTACTTACTTACTTCTTTGCTATGTTTAATACTGTATGTAACACAGCTAAAAATAAAAACCATTCCTCTCCTAAACGTTAATCTAGAAAACACAGATAGCTGGCATAAAGCAATGATGGGCAGCCAGTCTTAGAAGTCAAACCATGAGACAATGAGAGCTGGAAAATAATGTTAAACGTCATAATATATTGACATTAAAACTTATATATGTAGGGGAAAGACCTGAGAACATGTGCCATCTGAAAATTAAGAATTTTCCAAAACCTTGTGCTGTTTTTAAATCACATTGATTGTGAACTATGCATACGTATCATCTACCACAAGGGCTGATGTTTTTACTGTTTCTGAATGTTGAATAGACTCAATTTTTCATCCATATATACATACATACACACACACTAGCAGATGAACCAGTACTGCAAGTATTACTTGTATCCTGCAGTACATGATGATTAAGGGATCTGGGAGACAGCTCCTCTAACTCAGTGACATTAACACCTGATCTTTATCCCAATTCCATTTGCAAACTTGGTTGGACAACAGAACTGCAAGTCATAGATCAGGTCAACAGCATCCACAGAAGCCGCCATCAACTAATTTTCATACATATATCAAAAGCCATGAGTACTCACTAGCAGCTGCTACTCTACATGAAGAAAATTTTCATAATCTATTACAGATATATCTTCTTACATATAAAGAAGACAATTCAGTATCAGATACATTCTTAAGTTACTGTTGTAAGTATACTACAGAATACAGCATTTTATTTTTGAAGCATAGTTCATTTGAACAAAAAAAAACCTAACGAAGCAAATGCAGTAAACCTTGCATAGCAGATGTTTGTGAGAATTTGCTGTAACTGCACACCAAATACTGACGTTTAAGCTGCTCAACACACTAACAGTATTGCACCTAGATGCAAAGATAACTGATTCTCCAAAAAAATAGATTGGCTATAAGGTTTTCTAGGTCATCAATTGTTCAATGTATATCTGAAACCTTACACTAAAATCTAACCTCAAACAAGCAATCAGTAACAGAAGATTTGTAAAGCCTCCGATACTGTAATGGTCCAAAAGGGAAAAGAACAAAACCAGTCCCCCTCCACCCCTCTTTCTTTGAACTCTCGCCTAATTTACGAGCTAACCTGGTCCCGTGAAGTAACAGTAGCACCACTACAACTCAAAACCAAGAGAATTTACCTCCTGAGGCCTGTTGCAACCTGAGATAACCCATGCTACGACAGAGATCCTTATTCCCCTAGTGTATTTAAACTATGCCATTGGGAAGCAGGATACACACAACACTGTCACTTATGGCTAAAGGTCTGTGCAAGGAAAATATCTCTGACAGTTCTCTAAACAGACTATTATCGCTTTGTCACAACCACTAAGACACTGAAGCAAAAAATAATTAAAAAAACCTTTCAGAAAATCAAGATTGATAACAAAATAATCTGCAAGTTAGAACAGACTTTTCCTTCCCCCATTTCTAAACGAAAGAGAGGGGCTATGCAAAAATACTTCCCCCTCTTCTCAAGAAAGATATGGTTCAATTGTAACACACGGTAGACAAAAAGCACTGCTCATTACTGCAGCTTTCAAAATCATTCACCTCTAAATCAAACGGATGCATTTTTACGTAATGCCTTGGTACAAACATTGCATCAGGGTTTATCCTAAAAAGTAACTACTTACAATGCAAACAGCAACCAGAAATAATCTGAAGCTTGACTCTTGAATTTCAACAAGCAAACCAACCAGTTTGCACTTTTTGATCTTTTAGTCATATTTAATAAAAGCTGATATGGCCACCAAGGTGCTAAGTTCTCTTTTGGACAACAAATGAAGGAGGCATCACATAAAGAACATTTAATAGGATCCGACAGCTAAATAATGTCTCTTTCTGATAGCTCCTGCTGTTGGACCAACACATACAACAAAAAGATGATGAAAAGAATCACTTTTTATGTCATCTCATGAATACTGGGTTTATAGGAAATCACAAAACAGTTCAACAGTTAGTACAGATTTCTTCAGACGTATTGAAGAAACAGGTTGAATGTACTAAGCAGAGTACTGTAACTTAAAAATCTATTTAAAGGCACCTTAAAGGGTTTTGAAAAACTTGAGTCCTCCTATACACTGAGCATATAAAACAAGTAGCACCCCAAAGCTATAATCATTATTTACAGCTTCAATCCTTATTTTGCACTGAAAAAGAAACAACATATGGGAAGGAAAAGTATTTGATAGAATATACACAAACCCAAAGCTGACATGAGAGCAAGTCAGCATTCACAACTCATTTCCTTCTAAAATTCTGAAACTACACTAGTGTGATTCCCCCCCCGCCCCCCCCCAAATTACACTGCGGCTTTTAAAAACTGTTTTAAATAACCTTCTGGTCTGGCTGCTCCATGAAGTTGCTTTTGTACTGTTTTGTCCTTTCCCAGTCTCTCTAAATGCCTTTGCGCCCCACCAGCCAATTTCAGAGTCTGAAAGGCAGAATTCTTGAATCCATTGCCTAAGTTCTGTAAAACCAGTGGGGAGAGCGTGCATCAGGAGAGGAGGGCTCAGTCCCTGCAGGATGTGCTGGGCTTGCCCCCACCCCGCCAAACTGCAGCTGCAAACAAGTCGAAGGATGTGCTCAAGCAAGAAGGCCAAGCAGAAACAGCAGAGGGTACACAATAAAGCTGAGGGCATTGCAGGGGAAGAGAGGAGAAAAAGAAAGGACGTAGGTCACGAGGAAATAGCTGGGGAAGTCTGAGGAATACTTGCTGTATTTGTGCTGGGTTTAATCCATCAAACATGCAACAAATCCATTGGAAATCTATGTAGTTGTTCCTCGTGCAGTGAAAGCTTCCAAATCGGGTGATTTAATGCCTTGCTAAAAGTCTATTTAATTTTCCTTGCTAACACTTTAAACACGCGCTGAAATAAGCTACAGGCATTCCATAATCCCCAACTTTTTTCCAGGAGTGTAATTTCACCAACTTCCAAATTAGGACTTGGGCAATGTTCCCTGGGCAAGGAAGTGAACAAACTCTTGAAGCATCCTCAACGAAAGCCAGAGAGCGGAGGCTAACTTCAGCAGCTCCAAGCAGGGACAGCAACAAAACACTATTTACATAGGTGTTTATACAACTTTGGTGAGCAGTGTACAATACGGAAGAAACTGGGAAATTTCAGCTCTGCTGAAACTTGACGAAATTTATGCCATTGACTTTAACAGGACTAAAATTTGGCTCCAGGATAGTCTGCCTTTTTTTCCCCCCCTTTGAATCTGGCATTTTAAAATTTATCTTCCAAATTTGGATGGTAAGATTCTTCTCAAGTCTGAAGTAAACAATGTACTAAATTCTACATTTAAAGACACGTTACTTAAGAGAAGAGATAAGGTAGTTAATATTAGGTTTTGATAGCTCCTTAACAGACCCTTTTCTGCCTTAGCACAGTTACGGCTAACTATTATAGGTTAATAATCTTGCAGAGCAAGCCTGCGGTGTAACTACCCGCTCCCATGGGAGGAGAAGCGTTTTCTGAACTATTTCTTTTTAACATGTGCAATTTAACTAAGGCAAAACATGACTATCATTCACATGCTTTAAACTAGTTAATAAACAAGGTAAGAGAGAACCTTCACAGAAAACAAGAATCAAGTCAACAAATCATGCTTATGCCAATCTAGTTGGGACAATGTGAAATTTTAGGAGAAAATGCTGAAAGCTATTAATTTTAAGTAGAAGAAAGTAGGCAAGGCTACTTTCTTCACACCTTCAGTGAAATGTAGTCTAAACAATATGGACAGTAAATGTAACTGCCAGCCAAAAAGCAACCTTCAAATAAGCTTATTTCAGATAGCTTTCACACATTATAATAGTAGCTAATGCCGTATCTTTTGTAGACTGAAGAACACTTAGACAAATACCATTATCACATGAACTACCTGCACTAATTTAAGCACACAAAAATTCATACAGCCTCTTACACTACAAAACTTTTCTTAAACTAAGTTTCCTTTACTTTATTGATCTTCACACAGTTGTTAGGTGGGCATTAACTTGTCGAACAATATCATCTGTATAATTCCTTTGCTTTTGAATGCCATTCCAGTATCGGAGAAGGTAAGAAAAGGAAAAATTCTCTTTAATTCAGGAAGAGGCATCCAACAGGACAACCTGCAAAACACACTCCTTAGCTTTAATTCTACAATGGCCATTGTCTAGTTGTCTGTGACAGAATACCCTGCCCATGAATTTCATTTTTGTGATCTCAAACTCTGCCTTTCCAAGCTGAGAAGCTGGCCCTCTTCTTCATGGCTTGAGCACCATTCATTGTATTATGCTCCAGCTCCTCTAACTACTTATTTGGAGGACATGGGGGGGGGGGGGAAGTTGAGCCTGCTCTCATCCATTTAGTACAAATTAAGAACTTCCCTTTATCTGACATTTTATGCAGCACATTTACCTTTTATGTCGTGTCCCCCCCCCCCCCCCCCCCCCCCCCCCCCCCCCCCCCCCCCATCTATTCATCTCTGCCTCATTATCCCTTGATCTTGATAGACTTCCTCCATCTTGGAGGTGACTCAAAATTGCTGCTCTGGAAACTGTGGAAACAAACTAGCAGGGAAGAAACCAGGAGTCAGAAAAGCAGCCCTAGCACGTCAAAATCAACAGCTTCTAGTTGCCAAATGCCAGAGCCCAAAGTGCTTTTCATTACTGATTGTTTGGAACAATTTTGGGGATGTCAGAACAAGAGCAAAATTCTGGATTACAGGCACGTGTGCTATGTTGGTGCAAGTTTTGCATATCAAGCCACCACAGATCCACAGATTATGAAGAAAGAATAAGGCTGAAACCTGAAAATGCTTGGAAAGCCATGCTTGTTCCAGTATCTGGAACAAAAGCTAAATGCAGGTATCTCTATTCTGCAATGAAGAGATGAAACTACCATTACAGGTGATAAGAGTATTTCAGTAAATTAACGCACATGCTTATTTTCAGCATTGGAAGTTGCCATCTGAGACACAGAGGCAAATGCTTTTCACTGCTTGGCAACAGGTTTGGGACGCATCTCGTGATGGTTATTCCCCAAGAAACTCTGAGACAGCTCAACTACGCACGCCTCCAGGGGAGCTTCTGCTCCATACTGCTGAGGTGAAATACTCTCTCCTTCCGTCTTAGCGCTTGCTAGGAAAGTGAATAAATAACTTCATGATACTTATTTTTTGGACACCCCAAGAAAAGCCAGCAATACAGCCATGCAGATCAATCTTTCCCTGCCAATGGCTATAAATGTTCCCTCTGGAATGCTCTCAACTCCTGCCGGCACAGTGGTGGAGAAAACGTGCCGAGACCAGCAGACCCTTGTTATTCCAGAAGCACCACCAACGTTCTGCTGAGCCCTCCATTGCCCCATCACCTAACCTAATAAAAAAAAATGCATGTTATGGAGGTAAAGCTTAACTGCACGGCTTCTTTTTATACAAGAGGATCATGTGGCAACAGAAACATCTGCACCCACTCTTGCTCCAGCGCCTATGTTTCTCCCAGGATGTTGTAGGGGAATGTGGGCAGCCATCCCCATGGTTTTTCAGCAGGCAGCAGCACCCATATGACCAGCACAGCCAGCAGCATGCCAGCAACATACTCTGGGATGGTGTAACACACACAGACCTGCAAGGAAGCAGCTTCAGCCAAAACGCTGTCAAGGGATAGCTGAAGGGCTTGGTTCAAAAAAAGCAAACAAACAAAAACACCCCCAAAAAAACAAACACCCTCCTGCAAATCAGCTACAGGAACAAAAGTATGTGCCACCCTCAGCAAGCCTTAGCGACATGTACACACTTGCAGAATTCATAGTCAAAGTTGCATGAAGGCCCAAACTGTACAAGCTATGAAGGCACCCAAGTGACATGAATGCTTCTGCCGGACCACTGAAAAATTCCTTAAAGTTGTAACGCAGGCAGATGACAGAGCTAGTACAGGCCTGGATTTGTAGCTATTTGGCAACAGGGATTATTTAAAAACTTGAATAGGTCATTTCCCAGGTCATTATTTTAACAGTAGTCTCAGGTCTGCTGGATGACACACGCAGAGGCGTTAACTGCTGTAAATGTGTTTTGATGCTACTCTTACTATTGTATATATTTAAATACAGCATTAATGCAGTACTTGACAAAAGTGCAGCAAACACTACCCCTGGCTGTGAATTATTTTTAAAGGGACCTTCAGGGTTAGAACTTAAGTCATGCACTTTGATGAAATAATCAAGAACCTAGAAGTTAAAAGGCTGTTTACAGTTCTGTTGTGACATCCAGGGTGAAAAGACACATCCTGGAACCAGCTTTAGTTTGTGCTACATTGAAGAGCAAGTAATGTCGCAAGGACAAATTCATGTGTTAAAAGACAACCTAGGCGAAGCCAGACAGCCTAATGCAACTCCTGGTTACAGTGCTAAACAAGATGACTAACTACTGAAATGGTCATGATGCAGGCTGGCTGTACTGTCAGTCTTGGGTCACCATAGTGTCACTGCCTAGGCTTAAAAAGCACTTCTTGCTCAGAAATACTTCCAATAATTACTATATTGCAGTGGGTTACAATCATAAGCCCTGCAGTAACACTAGCAAACAACAAAAACCTTAGGAAAACAGCTGGATGCCTCGCAGATAATGTACAAAAAAGTTCTACTTAGTGCACTTTTTGGTTTCATATTCTTCACAGATTTTATTTTTAATGTAGTTTTAAGACAGTATGTTTAAACAGCAGAGTGAAGATCCCTTCTTACATGTAAGCTCAGTTTTTGTTAACACACACACAAGTGGATTCTTATATAGAGAAAAAGACTCTATGGCAGGAAAAGGCTGTTGTGCTAACAATTCAGAAGAAAACAAGAACTAGAAAACACAAGCATGTCCACATTAAAAAAAAAGTTTGCAATTCAGTATTACAATACTGAAGCATTTCACAGTTCGCTATACTTTGAGCTATGGATAAAGTACTGATAATTAAACGTTCCTTCCTCTCCCTCTAAGAAACCTATGTGTGCTTGTTGGTTGGTGTACAAATAATGCTGGTTGAGTTTGGATGAGCAATCCTATGTGAAATAGGGAAGAGTTCTCACTAAGCACCATTGCTGCCTATCTAGCAAGAACTAAGGAATATCCTGATACCACCACTGGAAACAGCAGCATCACAAAACTAAAACCCTAGAATTTCTAACATATTGCAGAACAATGGGAAACTGCAAAGTAAGTTTGTAAAAGCATTTTATTACTTCTCAGCTCCCAAATGCAAAGATTCTGTTGAGAAGGAAGTGGAGGGAGGAAAGGGTAGGAAGGAAGGAGTATTTGCTGAACTTCATTTTCAAGCTATTCTGTGCAATTTTCAGAGAAGGGGCTTGGGGGGACAGGTTTTTTTGGGGGGGGGGGACGGGACGAGAAAGTCTGAACAACGATTGAAATTCATGATGGTTTTGGCAAGTGGAAAATGGAATCCTCACTTTAGAATGCTATTTTTATTGTAACTATTTTAAAGTCCTGCAGATAAAAAAACAAAAATGGAAAGAGCAACTTTAAAAAGGGTCTGCAAAAAAGTGCAAGATTAAAGTCATTATACAGTTGGAGCAAGACACATTTCACAGGCTTATCTATAAAGCAGTCTCTTCTGGTAACACCTAAAATATTTGTTTTATGAAGTTATCCTCTGAAACAAGTTGTCTCAGTGCACTCTGATAATGCAGCTGAGCCAATCTATTAGCTCTCAGCTGGCAAAAAGATGTCAACCAGGATCAGCTGCCTTCCTCTCACTCACAAGCTCCCGCCACTTTGCTTTTACCTGGGCTCTGCTGCTTATCAGACTACACAGTAATGCTGATTCAACTCACTAATGTAGCAGAAAGTTAACCTAACCAAAAGTCTCTTTTCAATTGAAGCTGAATCAGCATATTAAACAGTAAATTGTGAGAGCTAGGGTACCCAGGGGCAAGAAAGAGTAGGGCTGGGGCTTCCACTTTTGGCAGCGGCCAACCATTAAATAAGTTCTGCCCTTTTATCTTTATTGTGCCATTACTTTCCCCAGACTTCTTACGGTTCTGCCTTTTTTCTACTGGGGAGATATGCAAGTGTTGCTACAATACATACTGAAGAATAAATAAAATAGCGAGAGCAGGTAAGTCTTCAGGAACGCTTCTTTTTTCAAAGAACTGCAGAGTTGAAACGAGCCAGCCAGTCATTGAGTTTAACACTAGTTAGAACATACTAACTTTAAACATACTTTAACTGGTTATAACCATATTCTGTCAAGACTCAATCGTGATCTCCAAATCCTTTTGAACATATTAAACCTTGCTTAAGTGACTCAAGTCCATAAACAAGGTAAAAGCTTAACACAATATTGGGGAACCTGAGAGCCAGATCTCACCTCTTTAGCACTACCACTCAGAAGGAGCCCAGGGAATATCTTAACTATAGCAAAAGTTAACAGAATAACTCAAATCAGAAAGACTGCTGTACACAATATATTAAAACTGTCAAAATAGTTTAAAGCCAATCATTAGGCCACATTTTCCCTCCCACTAAAAACTCTTTACTAAAAGCCAAGTAAATTACAGGATTATTTGTGTCTAAATCACAGCATTTCAGAAGCAGTAGTTGGTATTTCTACAGTCATTCTTTACAGTTATTTTAAGTCATCAAAATGCTTTTCTAGATTGAGATCTCATATCTACTTTTAAACTCAATGGCAAAATTACCTGGATTTTTTTGTTTGAAATCAGATTCCCTCCCATACAGTAAAAAAGCCCCTTTCCCAATGTAATTGACACTGAAATCTCGAAAGGCATAGAAATCACAGCAGCCATCTACAAAATGTGTATATTTCATTAAGAAGTGGTACCTGACCATGTATCAGAGATCTCTGGAAACCTTTACACTTAACTACAGAATAAAAACTCATGCAGTTGGTCTAGATTTCAGCAAATACACATACATACCTATACTGGAGGTATAATCGGTGGCTCCAAAGATCAACTCTGGTGCCCTGTAGTACCGAGAGCAGATGTATGAGACATTAGGTTCTCCACGAACCAGCTGTTTTGCACTGAAATGGAAACAAAATCATAATCTTTCAGTAATGAACAGTTTTACAATATTGCAGTGCAGACCAACATTAAGCTTTGGCACTCTTCACTGACCCCCAATTGCTAAATGCTAAGATACCATGTTCTTCTAAGCTGATGCAAGCCACAGACTCAATGATTTACCATGAAATCAGTCCAATTCATCAAGCAGCTGCCTTATGCTGGACACAGCAAAGGAAATTCTGACTACAATCTAGGTGATAAATAGGGTCGGATTTTTGGCTGGTAGTTGTCTTTTGCTAGGTACAAAGGTTAGTTTACAAAGAAAAAGAGGACAGAATACGGTTCAGTCAAACGTAGTTATGGTTCAAAAGTTCTGGATACTCACCAGAACTGAGAGTATTTTATTTATTTATTTATTTTAAAATTTCCATCAGAATATTCTGGCTTTTTGCTGCTTAAGGGAGTGTGGTACGAGGCAAAAGGGGTATGAGGAGACAAAGGAAAAAAAAAAAAAACACAAACAACTTTGCCATTGTAGTCACATGTTAACGGTCCACAACTAACATAAAGGCTTCAGGCAAGAGATCAGCCACAAAGGATCTAACCTGCAGTATTGCCCCAACCACTGCCTTTGGAAAAATCTAAGATAATAAAGGAACACGAGAGCACATTACTTTTGGAACATGAGTCTATGAACACATTCTAACTCCTTCTTAATTAATACCAAGTGTTAGACAGAAAGGAGCTGGAAGACAAAACTGCCCTTTCAGAAATATGACATTCAACTAAGTAGCACCAAACCCAGCAGAGTGGCAAGCCAGCCAAATCCAACGTCTGGCCTTCCAGACACTCCTCTCAGCCTTCAGGGAAGGAGGACTGCCACCACCCATTTTGCCTGTTTCAAAAAGTCTCAGGTTTTCTGTTTTCTATATAGAAACTACAATTAACAAATTCCCACCGTTAACACAGAGGAAGCACCACTTTTTTATGCATTGTTACTTTTGAGTTTCAGTGCGATTCTTATTTTGCTCTAACACTGGTGAGGTAGAGCTGAGGAAGAGATTCCCGAGCCACCAGGCATGACGATGCACTGCTTGAATAACCACCATCTGACATTCCCACTCACTATGGGCAAGCGAATTTAGCAACAGCAGCTTCCGTGACCTCTTGCACATATGCCCTAGACTATTTTAGCCTGCAAAGTTATAGCACAATCTAAAGACTGAACTTTCCTGGAGAGAAATGTGTCTCTTGTCTCAGTGTGGATTCCCAGAATTTCTGTATCAGTTCGAAGATGGAGGCTGGACTCTAAAGGTGATTCACTTGAACAGATACTGGAAATAAATGTGCCTTTGGAAACGAGGATACAGGCATCCACTATCTAAGAGCTTCAATTAGAAGTGTTGCCTCTGATCTTGAGCCTCTACAGTATTTGAAATATTAAGTAAATTGGTGTACATACAAGTAGACTAATAAAGTGTAACATTAGCCTTCTTAGGTTACTATACCACTGCACCTGTCCTCTCTTCCCCAAACACATTTCACCCTAATATTTGGTTGTATTTTTCCATGGCACAGTATTTTCCCCATGTGACATTGTATTTATTTTATTTTTCTAATGCCTGCATAAATAAGAGACTTGAATTTTAATTCCCTCCCTCTTGATATCCTTTTCCAGCTCTTTTTTCCCCCCTGCTCATATGAACTCATTTTAAGAGGAAAACAGAATATCAATAATTTCTCTTTCCAAACTACAAATGAAGACCTTCTGAGGTCTTCCTGACACAGAGGATTTCTTTGCAAAGTTGCACCCAGGTTCACTTTGAAGTAAGCTCTTTTCACCAGGTTTCAGGCCGCAGATGCGCTTACCTTCCAAAGTCGCAGAGTTTTAGAACAGCTGTATCAGGGTCCAGCAAGAGGTTCTGTGGTTTTATATCCCGGTGGCAGATCCCAAAGGAATGGATATAGGCTAAACTCCGGAACAGCTGATACATGTACAACTGGAACACAGAAACATTGCATAAGGCATGCTTTCCCAGTCAAAACAGGGTAAACAATTTAGCACAAACTCTTATTCGAAGAAAAACAAGATCACTCAAAAAAGACCATACCGAATGCATATTAGTGCTGTGAAGATGGGCAAGGTATTCACATACCTTCCCCACCTGCCCTTTGCCACATACCCAACACATGCAGTTCAAATTTGTCCATTTGTCCTTTCAAAAATGAGCACAATTCCAAAAAATAATTGTGCCAGCTTTCCAACATTTGTAAATAATAGTAGTCATAAAAAACATACACAAAATAAAGGTGTTTCAGTTTGCTTTCTCAATCAGTCTCTTCATAGAAATGAAGTATTCCAGGTTATTTAAAAAAATAAAAACCAAACTAAAAAACCGCTCCCCAAAACCCCAAAGAAAACCCTTTAGTTGATGAAGTTATTAACATGTTGCCCAAGGACTATGGTAGTGTCTCAGCCTGTCACTGGAGTGAATCTCCCAGTTTCTCTTGGTGAGGGGACAGACCCGTTTCAATTTCAAATCTCTGGGCAAAAAGAAAGGCAGATAAAAACAACTGTTCAGAATAATTTTATGCAAGGCACAGCAAACAAGTATGCTGAGGGAGAGTTTTCTCTACCCCGTTTCCAAGGCTGGCTAACCCCTTAGCAAGGGGGAATACAGAAAGGGGAGATGTTACGAAGCCAAGAGCTTCACAGGGCAAGATTACAGGGTAAGGAGAGGATGTCCAGCTGCTGGAGCTACACACTTTTGGCTATGGAGAATAAAGAGCTGCTGGATACAATTAGGGCTGTATAGCATAAACAGTCATAAAGGCATAGGAAGCCCTGTTTCAAGGTTGAGAACAGGCTGCCAGGTTATTTGTTATCTTTGTTGTGTCCCCCACAAGGCTCCATTTTAAAAAAAATCAAGGTACAGGCAGGACATTGTACCGGAGATGCATCTCCATGCTTTCCTTTTCTAAGCGCATTCTCCACAGTTCACCTTTAACGGTCTGTAAAACCGGGTGCAATTGCTAGATATTGATATCAGGTCATGTTTGCCTCACTTTCACCACTATCTTTGTCTTTACACTTTTTCTCTCCCTTGTTTTTTGTTGTTTGTTTGGCGGGGAAGGTAGGAGTGGGTGGAGAATCGCTTGAATTTTGGCTCTAGGTCTTTAGTTTTCATATTTGTTTCTGAAAACCACAACTCTGCAAAAGAAAAGCAAACAAACATGTTTTCTGAATTGCCTGTTCTAGACACGTTAAGTATGTATTGTGCAAGTGTATTGCAAAATAATACAAAAGATTGCTCTAACATGAGGAGTCAAGTCAACACATGCAGGATTTAGAAAGTACGCCTTTCATCCCCACACAGCAACCCCCAAATTTCCAAGAATTTCTTACAGCATGTTAGAAGTTACAAATAAAAATTAACACAAAGACTACTAGAAAAACTTCCTTGTAGGTCTTTAATAGTTTCTTTGCTACCCAGGGAAGAGCAGCTCTTTGCCCGTCTAAGTGTGAATCAGAAGTGAACAAATAGGCATGATCTGACCTTTGTGTAGCCAAGATGTCTGGAAAATTGCAAAAGCTTTAATGACATCAAGGTAACACGATCTTTTTAAATACAGGATTATGAGAAAGGCTTGCCTTGCCAGAAAAATAAGAACAGCCTTCCAGGCTACCTGGAACGGGAAGTCCCAAGCATCCAGCAAGATGAAAGAGTTGAAACAGAATTTTCTCTCAAAGTATAAGTAAGGACAATTTTTCCCAAGTCCCATAATGAAGGGCAATTAGGGCAAGAGTACTAACAAAAGATACATAAACAATTTATCAAAAGGTAAGCTAACAGATTTTGGGGAGCATATAACCTGAAGACACGCTGTTCCAACAGACCAGAGTGACCTTGCAGTATAAATTGTTACTGCTGAATGATAAAATTCTGTGCTTTCTTAAAAACAGGCACCAGTGCTGGCTATTGCGGAGACGTGCCATTTACAATTTATGCATATACAGTTATGGCACAACACTTTGTTATTGCAATAATTACTATTTGTAGTTTTCATCTTTGTAACTTTCATCTTCTTTCAATCAAATTAAAATTTTTTCTTAAGCCCACCCTCACCATTACACTTTTAAAGAGGAGTCTGGAGAAATCAATATGAATCAGGACTATTTGCTGCTAATTTCCATTTAATGTTACCTGGATGCCATGTTAACAAGTTAATGCCACGTGAAAACATGATCATTCACTAACATGTGGATTGTGGTCACCACAATATATGAAGTGGAACTATTGAGACCCAGATAGGTCGCGTGTTTGACCAAAAAAAAAAAAAAAAAAAAAGAAATTTTATTCATTTTAACCACTTTGTAAAAGACAACAAAAGATGCAGACAACTTAAGTGAGGTTTTGAGGTTACAATGTGCACACAAGCATTTTACCCCATGTAGCTCTTCAAGACAAGGGCCAATGAGCTCCAAGTGGGGACAAAAATATGCCTTTTATGCCCACAACAGAAGCACATGAACTCTTACTCATACGCCAGGAAAAGGGGAAGATAACAGATAAGAGAACATTATTCTTCCTGACATCCTCTTTCAGTTCCTGGCCTTTGTACTATTGCGTCTTCATCATCTCAGGAAACCGAAGCTGCTAATCTGGCTGGTGTCAGTCTCTATCTAAGCTGCTTCAAAAACAAAACACTCCCCCCTACACTCCTCGGTCTCCCCCACCCATTCCAAAATTTTTATAAAGCAAGAAATTCAGAGTGCTTGCTTTAAGCCTCCAGCCTCTATTCTTCCTTCACTGTAGCAAATAATCATGCTAATCTCTCCCCCCCCCCCCCCCCCCGATGTATGTGCTCCTAAAAATTTCAGAAAACTATGTCAAAAAAGAGATACCCACAGAGTCTATTCCTGTAATATCCTTCTTCATCTAACCACATCCATCAGTTACCTACCTTGACATAAATCATAGGGAGTGTCTGTTTGGCCCGACTATAATGTCTGGCAACTCTGTATACTGTTTCAGGAACATAGTCCAGCACCAAGTTGAGGTACACCTCATCTTTCTGAAAGAGAACAGAGAAGAAGAAAAAAAATAATCAGCAATAGATTTGAAGCATGAAGCTTCAAATTACAATTAAAGCATTCAGAGAAGTCAACAGGATAAGCAAGCTGTGGACATTTTAAATACACATCTTTAGCGGGAGTGTGAACTGCCGCCAAACTGTTTTTCCTTTAGGCTTTGCACTTGTGCACTAATAATCAAGTCAAACTTATGTTTAAGGTCACATTAATTAATATGATCTCCAACATAAGGCATTTTCTGATTATAAATGGGGACAAGGATATAATTGTTCTGCCCAGTCAATACTTTCATTAGGAGATATTTCAAGGTGACATCTGCATCATTATTTAAAGCAGTCTATTAACTCATTAGTCACTTACCCCCCAAAAGCCAAGAAGTGCAAATTTGAAAGTCCCAAACTCACCCCCCAACAGCTACACATCAAAAGGAGTTTAAAAACCCTACATCTTTTATAAATGTTACTTTGATCTTACTGAATTCCTAACTATTAAGGGATTAATAATACATATTAACCATTCGTAGACAGTAAGCAAGTGTTAACATTTGTAACCATTCTGTTTATTTGTATTTTGATGTCCCAGTTATCTCCAACTTAAACATATGAACTTATTCATGGCAAAACAGAACAAACCAAAAACAAAGACTCGAGTATCGCTTTTAACATCTAGGATCAGGCTAGAGGCCCGTGTGAACGTAACACAGAGAAACAACAAAAGTAGCTTTATAATAAGGTACTTTGTTACAGAATACATTAGCAAAGGAAAGAAGGAACAAAGAGGAATTAAATGACAAAGTACTATAATCATATAGTGCCTAATTGTGGAACTCAGAATTTTCAGCAGTAAAACAGGTCTTAAAAAGACTCCTGATATTTTAATGCAGTCTTCTGTGCAAATCCTATCAGGACTGTGGATATATTTAATGGTGGAGGGTGGGTATAATTAACTATATCAACCTGAAAAATTACTTTTGAAAGCTAGGTGAATTAACCAGAATTAATCTCTCCTGCGCTTGCTGTATTAACACAGCTAGATCTTTCTATAGAGAAAGACAATACATAAAGGCTTTACATGGATGGAAACAGCACAGAACTCCCAGGTCTTCAACTGGAGCCCCTCGTCAGCAGGTCCACTGGCTATGTATCTTAATACCAGAAAACAAACCCCATTTAGCTACAGCAATTTAATAATTTTACCGTGACTTAACGCATCACTTCAAGCAGAGTGTGGTGTGTTACTCTCAGTGCTCTGTTTTCTTTACCTGTCCCTGTCCTGCCTCAGCAAAGACCAGCAGTCTCCAATGAGTAAAGAAATGGTACATGGTAACACACATGGAAATACACACCATGAATACACCATATACAAAGAACTGCTGGTTTTGTGTGTTGTTAAAGACTCAGAATTCAAGATCTCTGTTCACCATTATTTGACAATAAACATTTGTATTTTCAGGACATTTTAATAGCTCTTACCAATACCTCCTAATAGGCCAAGACACCTTGCAAGGTCCTGCCTGCCTACGTCACTCTTCTCTACAAAAAGATGCTCTTTTTTAATATCATCGCTTAAAAGACAGTGGCAATAGCACCAGCATTAAGCAAATGCCAATGGCTCACTAACTTGTACCTGTTCTTATGGTACTTCTGCAACATAGACAAGGAGCAGCAGCCTCTGAAACTCTGCCTATGCTGGTGCCTCTCCCAGTGCCATCCCAGGAACTGGGTAACAACATGAAGGAATCTGGGGACCAGGCTGGAGAACAAACTTTTTGAATCGGATGAGGAGGGACAACTACCAGCAGTGTAGACGAAATACCAGACGGCTGTGGAACTCCACGGATGTGCAAATGTATACAAGAAAATGACGTATTTTAGCACTTTCCCTTCTGCAACAAGGGAAGGTCTTCTTTCCCTGACTCTCACTTCAAGCCAATAAAAATCCACCACCACCTTTTCTCAGGTCAGAGCTTTCCAGGTATTAATTATAAAATACAGAAAATAAATGTCCTGAAAAATCAAAGTTAACTTATGCCTGGGTAAGGCAACCTGCACACCAAGAGAGAAAACAGTCTCATGAATACAATTTTTTTTTGATTCAGTGTAGATACAACCTGATGAATATGTTGAATGCTTGCCTCTTGGAGGATGGGGAAAGTCTTATTGGTAACAAGTCACTGCACAGAGTATTCTGTTACAGAGGTTGATTACTTTCATTCAAGGATTCATGTTCCATGTATCAAAAAGATTTACATGAGAGATTAGAGAGACAGAAAAAAATGAGTAGAAATAGAATTATAGTGATTTCATTATCCTCATATAGTACAAGCAAAAGGAGACATGTAAGACAGTAATGCATATGATCATTAAACTCTGTCTACACTACTTCACAACAGTGAGTTTTGAGAATTACAGAACTCTATTTAGTTCATACCACCTTTGGTTCACTTTTCTCTCCTCCATTTTTATTTTATGTTCTGTTGGAAATGGGACTAATTCAATGGCATGACATAACACAAGCACAAAAAAAAAATCTCAAGGCACCTAAATCATAGAGATGGAGGTTTTGCACTCACCCACCAATGCTTATGAGTTTTGATCCTATTGACAGTACTTGAACAAACAACATGGATTTTGTGTGGCATTGCTCCTGTGTAAATGCATATCACACATTATCACCTGGAACACGAAGGCACATGAACACCTTTCCCCTAGCCAACAAACAAGTTTTGATGTACCATTTGATGCACCCAGAACTTTAATATGCAGCTACAAAGGCAAGGCTTATGGTGTTGGCTATATAAGTAGCTGCATATTCCTCTCCTACCACAAGCAACTGACACTTCAGAAGTGCTCTAAATGACTACTGTCATGAATTAAAGATGATTCACGTGTTCTGACCTATCTCCTCCTGATGTCACCTGGCGCAAATCTAATAAACACTCAGAATATGGTTTTCAAGAGCCCTCATCCTTCTCTGTGAGCATGAACTGGATGGAAATAACATTCAAGTTACCTGGATTCCCCTGAACAAGATTCAGGACAAGCTAGAAAGCAGTCATGGCCTGACAAGCTCTGAGGATGATGTAACCTGGTTTGCCTACCTCACGCATTCCTCCTAAACACATATTTTTCCAGTGACCCAGATATATTGCACATAGGAAAAAGGGTTAGCTCAAAGAGCTTGCCAAATGAGGGCAACTGCTTGAGGATCAAGCAGGAGGATCAAGGCTTATCTTTCCATTACAGGAAGCCTTTTTCAAACCTCACCACGTATTCCACACGACTTGTTTCCACACTGCTGTTTCAAAATTGCTGGGCTGGGAACAAACCAAGGTAACCTAACCGCCAGGAGCACCTCTGAAATGCCTCTACAGAGAACATGAAAGTCCAGGGGAGACTGCATCGTATAAACAACAGAAAGTAAATACAAGATGTCATTAAGTAACTCATTTCTCCTTACAGACCTTGGGATTGAATAGATTATTAGCTTTCCTCAGTAGGTCAAATGTTTATGTGCATCCATGTTCTCCTGTGCTTTCTGTTAAGGTTATGACCATGTACTCTTCAAAACAAAAAAAGGAGAGGGCATGAAGCCAGATCCTGAAATACAGGATCAATGTAATTCATTAGGATTTTGACTTCAGCAATGTGGCTCATGTACCTGCATTTGCCTCAAATGTTAGAAGATGCTTTTTGTCACTTGGCAGATAAATCCTCAGTTGACAAACACTGCTCCAAAATGGGCCACAGCAAAATAACCACCGCCTTGTCACTGAACTGCTCTGCTCCTCTCAAGAACCAATAATTCGGGCACCACTTCACTTTGGTTGGAAACACTTCATGTAAGTAAATACTAGTACAGACTATGCCATAATAAGAGGCATGAGAAAGACTAGGACACAAGAGCCAAAACATTCTAGCAACTTAATTTTTTTCTTTGTATCAGAAATTGGAGATAAAACAGGCTGCAAGTACAACTATTCTACCACATGAGCATTACACATTACACGGCTGAAGACCGAGCGAAATTGAAAACATTACCCTACTGATACAGGAAAGGCTGCATGGAGATCTCAAGCTCCGCTTGTAAACTCTTCTCTCCTTCAATCCACACAAGTAATCTGTTTTAAGCACCATCCAGTTGAGCTTAACTGTGGCCAATATAAAGCAACAGCTATTGAATTCAAAGATTCATTCTTCTGGATTGCTCCTTGCAGGGAAAGTACAAATATTCCTTCTCTATGACCCTCCCCCGCCTCAACAAACCCCAAATTAATCCTGAGTGGTTTCTATCAGCTTTCATTATTTTTTTTTTTCATGTATCACACACACTACATTTACAAAGTGCATGTATAAAACTGCAATCAACATTAGTCAGTCACAGTCCAACTATTTCTCCTATTTACCACCAACATGACAATACAAGCCAGGGAGGTCATACATGCCAAACACCAGACTGAGGGCAGAGGGAAAAAAAAAACCACTAAAAAAAAGAAGAATATGTCAGCATCTAGTAAGATGTTTCTTTAGAAGTTCTCCTGAACTGTCAGTCCTACCTGGAATCTAAGGAAAATTTCTCTATGCATCAAGTAATAGAATAAAAAGGTTAAGAAACTATTCTGGGTGCTCTTTCTTCTAGGGTGACTAAATTTACTGGTCAGTACTCGGAAAAAAGTGATGAACATGCTCATTTCAGTTTTCATCTCTTGGCAGATCAGTAACAGTGCGGTGGTGGTTCTGGTGTGGTTCGCAGGTGTTTTTTTTGCTTTTATACTTTTTTTTAATTTTAATTCCAGATCATTTAATTGAGCTAGTTTTCAGATGGACTCCACGTGATCAGCTGTATGAGTGAAACTGACAGGAGATGAACAATACAGGAGTTTCTTAAACTAACTTTGCATTTGGAGAAATAAACGTGGAACTGCACTCTGAAGAAACTTACCTGCCTATTCAAGCTAAAAGCACACAGATAAGCGATAAACCTAAAATTAAGGAATATGCCTCCAGAATGCTCTTCTCCTTATTGAAATTATCCCAAGGCATCCGTATTAGGGCTATACGAGGTAAATAAGCCAGTCAGTTTACTCAAGGGGATCATGCTTTCTTTACTGTATGACAGCACCCCACTGATGATGTTTCAGAGGTAGGTGCTACATACAGAGCTGTTACTGACAGGATGGCAGCTACGCAAGGGTTCTGTCAAAAAGCACTGAAGGATTTAACTTGGAGTTGGAAAGCAAGAAAAGGGATTTTAGCATTTCATGTGGATTACGCCTTCTTTCAGAGTGCATTATTTAAACATTAGAGTATCAGCATGAGGTAAGATATGCCCTTCACCCTGGCTTAGCCATCTAGATTTAGACAACATACAAAGTTCAAAGTCACACAATTTTTGCCCTAGATTCAAAAAAAAGGTTATTTTACTTTCTCTTAAAGCCACAACCAGCACACACTTCACACACCCTTATTATCAAGCACCATGAAAGACCCACCTTCCTTCTCTTATCTTGAAGGCTGACATAGTACGTTAAAGATACAAAGACTTCGGACTCGTTTTCAAAGACAAAGCAAGAATTTGCAGCCTTCCTACTCTAACTGCTGAGTAGCCACGATACACTGGAAAAAGTTGAAAATGCAAAAAATGTTGTAGCTGACCTTATTTGTATGAAGGAATGGTGACATCCAGTGGCCACATGTGCCTGTTTTTACTTGCAGTTTACAACCCCATCTATTTCAAAACAGAGCTGTGGCTGCCACCAAAGTAAAGGAACCGTAAGCCTAGAGGTATAGCTGCAGTTTCACACAGATAACTCCAGGGGGGTAAGAGCAGTTGAAGACTCAACTTCAGTGTTCAGAAAGATACCAATACTTTCTATCAGTACTGCAAATGTTGGGCAAAATACCTCCTTTCCTATTCCCTTACTGTTCATGACTGAGTTTGAGAACTGAGATCTGCCCCTACTTGTCAAAACTTATCAAATTGTTCTGTAATGCTCAATACTCTTCAACATAACACAGTCTGATGTAGGTAGGAACTGCCAACTGCGTCAGCTGTGATGGTAGCATAAGGGCAGAAGTCAAGCCTCCCAATATAATTCAGATTTAAGAACTTTCCTGTGTCTTGTTCCAAGACAGTTGGTTTGCATTATCTAGCTTTGATCACTGAAAGAATCTAGGTTCTTAGGTGATGCACTAAGCCTTTCCCCTTCATTAATAAAAAAGAAAGACATTTTCTGTCATAGCTTTCCCCTCTAAAGAGAGGGTATAGTAAAGAAGGAGGTCACTCATGAAGAGAATTTGGGAATCCCTGCCAATTCTTGTTTATTTTATGACCTGTGAAGTCCTTAA
Organism: Phoenicopterus ruber ruber; assembly: GCA_009819775.1. NCBI lineage: Eukaryota > Metazoa > Chordata > Aves > Phoenicopteriformes > Phoenicopteridae > Phoenicopterus > Phoenicopterus ruber. The sequence goes on along the minus strand of CM020215.1, from coordinate 90,194,380 downwards.
GCTTTTAGCTGTACTTCCAAGGAGAAATATTTCTATGAAGTTGGAAACAGCTGCCCAACATCTAAAAGGTGGGACTGATTTGTGATCTTTGACACAGGTGATCCATGGACCTTTGAACCACAGCTCCCAAGCAGAGACCGTGCCATAAGCTGGCAATAACTCTGTTGGAAGATGAAAATTAACAGATAATGTTGGGATCACTGGGCTGTCCTGCATACCTTACCATGAAAACAAAAAGCAGAGTCTTCGGAGATCCCCTGTTTTCTTGCCTGTACACTACCTTCCAGGCTCTGTAGAAATTTCTGAACTGGGATATATCCATGACAGCAAACTAGGCAGGATAATACAGAATAATGGTTCAAACTACACGCCTGCCTCAGGACAAACAATACAAGCTGCTTTCCTAATGGCCATCCAACATGGGAAGATGAGAGCAGTGGCTAGAGCTGGCAGAGGAATGACTTGAGAACAGAAGAGTGACTAACCAGGCATACTGGACAGTTCACTGGCCTAGAGAGAAATCATGGAGCTTCCCATTTCCACTGCACGCATCTACCACATTGAGGATCTAGCCACTGCTGCCTACTCCGCTCTTGCAAAGCCCTACCGCAGGCAGACAAAACTGCTATTTCTGTTAACACAACCTACCCAAAACTAGAGACTGCTTATAACTACAACTAAGGAAATTCCCAGCATGTTGCAAGCCCTGACAGCAGTAACTGATAACCATTATCTGATGACTGGTGCCCTTTTTGAAATGAGCTTGGCAGACCTCAGGCAAGGACTACAGATACCAACATCACAAAACTCCTCATAATTGGCATTAATTGCTCCTTTGTTGACAACACAGCAGATCTGCCAAGGATTAAATGGATTGTAGTGACTAAATTCATCTCTAGTGATGGCCCTTCAGCACATTACGAGGCTGGTTCAAAACATTCACATAGGCTCTGTCAATTCGAAATTGGGCTCAAGGCTCTGTTAATTGAACTTTTTGTGCAAGAATTTTTTTTTTTTTTTTTAAACAAGTTCCATTAAGAAACAAAATGGTTCAACTACAAGTACTCCATTTTAACAGGGAACAGAATGGATGGCCCTTATGTGAGGACTTATCTGAATACTCCCACAAGAAAGGATGGTGACGTTCATACCTCTTTGAAGGTGAAGGATATGTCTCTTCCTAACAGGGACATGAACCTGGAGAAACACCAACTGTTCAGCAAAGCCCAAACTTGCAAATCAGCCAGTTGCTCCCTTCTTCCAAATTTCTTCATTGCAGTTTAATACACTGTTGCCAAAGCGCACGTGAGAGAGTGCACAGCAGTTTATAGCACAGCTGATGCTGAGCTGCATCTATCTCCTGCACATTTATTTTAAACCTCAGTCTAAGTCTACGGGAGTAAATTTCCATCCTGAGTCTGCATGGACTTTTGGCTGAATGCCCTTACAGCTAAGGCTAAATAAGACTAGAAATCAATTAGAGCACGCAGAAGGGCCAGCTCAGACTCCAAAAAAGAATCAGCATATTGCCTATTTGCGACCTCTCTGTGCTTCCATATATGCTTTGACTCCTTTGAATACTAAGCCACCTTAAAGAGGAAAAAAACCAAGTTACATAACCAAAGATACAATTACTCAACAAAATCTGTATTTATTTTACTCTTAAACATGCAAAAACATCCACATGAGAAAACCTGACAGTTACGAAATACCACAAAGAAAGATCTAAACCAGAAATAAGGGGGGTGGGGTGGGGGCAGGAAGGAGATTAGGAACTCATTTCAGGTTTTACACAGCTGAATAATTTTATTCAGCAGCCACTGATTTAAGCAGTTAGGTCATGCTATAAAACATCGGGGAATACTTTCGGCAAAGGAGCCAGAGGGATTATCTGGTCCATGTCCGCCCTCCCTTGGAGCATGGCTCAAAAGGTTCTCAGCAGAATTAGGCTAAAAAGGACAGGCAGCAAGACCATCTCCACCTGCTTCAGTAAATCAACACTTACATTTATATATCACCCTAAATGCAAGGCAGTCCCTGAAATTAAGGAAAAGTACAAATATCAAACCAGAAATGTACACCTTCCTAATATGCTCTGATCTCCCAGTGGAAAACTGAGAGGCAAACCAAGCATCTTGTTCAAGACCTTATCCTAAGGCAGAATACCAAAACCACCAAACACAGCAGAGTTGGCTAGCCCTATAATCCTGCCCATTTTCTCCAAGGATTACCTAGAAAACCACAAATCACAGAAATATGGCATGAAAAAGACTTGCAACTACTTCCACCAAGGGAATCTTCCATACACAACTCAGCCCATTGCTTGGTTGTTCTTCCCTCCCTTCTGGTTCATTCTACCAGTTATAATTACATATTTTGGACTACTGGAAAGCACATTACAGCTACGAAAGTCAGTGCCCTGCTATCAGGTATCTCATACAGCCTCAGGAAAAAAAAAAAAAAAAAAAAAGAAATCAGAGTCTACTCTGGCAAATTCATTAAGGAAGAGTCTTTCGAAAGAACTGGGTTATCCAACAGGTCTGACAAACGTCTGTAAACTTACAAAAAGAAAGAACCAAGGAGGAAGTAGTTTATAGAAGCAACCTAAATGCCAAACCTGTCAACTGTCACATTAATATGTATTACGTGCTCTCTCTGAGCCCTCTTCAACTAGAAATCATTAGTCAAACATGATTAATACATAGTCAGTACTCAGAACTACTTTTATATACACACACATAAAGGTATAAATATATGTGTGTGCATGCATGTATGTGCATATATATACACACACATCCCTACATAGGGTATACTTATATACAGGCAATACAAATTCAAAGATGCTCAGCCAAGAGGGAGTCACACAGTCACAGAAAGCAAGGGAGAAGAAATCAGTCAAAGCTATGTTTGATGCAAAGATTTCCAGGCTGCTAAGGCTGGATTGCTTTTGGCAAAAGCAGGAAGGAAGTTTAAGCGAATGGGAGACATAAAAAAGAAGAGTTCATCACAAGGAAAAAGAAAAGATAGGCAGCTCAAACACTTCAACCAGTTCCACAGATAGCGAACAGAGCGCTCCAAATCTCTACAAACTAGCTACAACTTTGATGCAGCTAAGGAATAGTCGTACTAGTGAGTGCTATTTAGAATTGTTTTTCTATTTGATGCTATTTTCTGTTGTTTCCAGTTTTCTAATCAAGAATTAAAACCCCTGTTTTGCTAGAATAAAGCCAGTTTTAAGGTTGCCCAGTACCTAAAAATGCCGAGAGATTAAAATGAACTAAAGTGGCTATTAGGCACATAGCTTTCAAAGAGTGCCAGTCTGACTGGATTTGGAGAAATACTTTGAGGTACCTCTAAATCGAGGCAGATTTAAGCTTCTTGGATATTGGCCAAAAAAAAACAAAGAAAGAAAAGTCTCTGGGCTTAGAGACACTGGTGTCAAGCACCAGGGAAGAAGGGAAAAGTCCAAGGAACACTCCAGCTGGAACAAACAGGTGGAGTGATAGCAGTGGCATGAAAACCTTTATGCAAGAGAACGCTTTACATATAGGTATCAAAATTAAGTTCATTAATGAACTGTTTCATTAAAGTGATCAGCAGCATAATAGTTACCTCTGAAATTTTCTCATCACTGCTAGACTTGAGTTAATTAGCATAAACACAGATTAATGGCAGTGGACTGTTATGTTCCTCATGAAGACAGACAACAATTGCAAGCCCCACTCATCACTATGCTACTGTGTTTTCTGCTGTATGTTCCTTGGATTTTTACATTACTCTTCCCATTGGACTTGGCTTCAAGAATCACTTTATATAAAGCTCTGGGTACCTAGCATCTAAATCTGCGATTGCTTCCTACATGTCCTTCCTGGTTACTAGATGGAACCTTACATTTTTCTCCCTTTTCCTCTACTCTCCAAAGAGTCAGCTTGATTACAAGGGTAATAAGAAGGAAAAGATGTTATTGCTTCCAAAACTGACAAAAATACGAGAAGAAAGATTATTCTTCCTTCCCAGATGAGCTTCAGAACACCAACTCGCTGCTCCCTAGAGCTTTTCGCTGAACAGCAGCCAACCTCATCCACAGTTATCTTCACATGCTGCCACCTACATGGAAATACTTGCAAGCCAATTATGTATTGTTTTGTATTGAACTGCAGAGAGACCTTGCAACCTGACCTGCAACATGACGCTGCTGATGTTCTGCTGGGTGCACCTTTGCCCTAGGGACTGGTTCACATTTGTCCCATTTTGCAACAGGGTAGCAGTGGAAATCTCAAAGGCACAGAGCAGAGGCACGAAGAGCGAAGAGCAGACAGTAATGTGAAAGAAAACTTCTCACTGAAGCAATAAGATTTGCTGGTCATGGATAGAGACTGCATTTTTAAAAACAAACCTAGCGTTGCCAAGAATCAGCCACATGGAGTTGAAACAGCAAAGTGGAAAATCCAGTCTCAAGCTCAACATCAAGTTAAAGATTTCCAAAAGAGTTTTACCCAAGTTACTGTTACACAAAGGCTTCTGGAACAGTGTTCTGAGAAGTTTTAAGAAAGCCATTAGATAAAGCAGCTGTCTTCTGCTTGTCTCATGAAATTCTACTTCACTCTAGCCAAGTTACAAGCTGGCTAAAAAAGCAAACAAAAAACCCCCAAACCAAGCCCTCCTTCACAGTATTTCCCTTCTTGTACTCATGCTGCTCAAGGAATTTCTGGTTATATGGTAAATGAGCACAATGTAGTTTAAAAAACTACACTGCGCTACCAACAAAACAGCAACAGCCGTATAACACTGGAAATGCTTGCTATCACCAGACAAGGGGAAGGAAGGAAGGGGAAGGGCTAATCAAAAAAAAAAAAAAAAAATTAAATCACATTTCTCCTTGATTCCTGCGAAGTGGTTTTGCAAGCCTTCCATCGGCACAGGCAAGGCACAGGACCAGGCCCCTCCCAAGCACGTCTCAGAGAGGTAACGACAGAGCTCCTCCAGTTATTGCTCTGTGCACTGCACAAGGCTGCAGCAACCTGCCACCAACAACTTATCCTGGAGATGTCAGCTCCTTCTCTAGTTCCAAAGACCATGAAGTGGATAGGTTGCCTCTCCCATTCTATTGACCCTCTTTGTGACAATGGCAGTTAATAGCCTTCCAGAAGCTACCAGCTCTTGTATATAGTCCTTTACAGTATTGCGGACACGTGTACTGGCACCTGAAGATAACTAAGGATGTAATCTGCTTTAAAAAATAAAAAATTGTAACATTTATAGAAATTATTGTATTGTTTATTTATTTATATAAATTATTATATAAATTATTATAACTATATATAAAAAGATCAGAGGAAGTTCAGAAGGTCATCTAGCCCATTTCCCCACCTCACAGCTTACATTAACTCATTAACTCCCACATTGGGCCAGAAAGATTTTTTCACTTCATGGATGACCCTGCTTTAAGCATGAGGTTGGACCAGGTCCATTTCATCCTGAATTCTCCTATGATTTGTAAAATGCTGATACATATACAGACAAGGAAGCTGTTATAACTTCACATTAAAACAAAACCATGTAACCTCTTTTCAAAAAAAACCAAGGAACTTTTATACCTAGACTGGAAGAAAACATAAATGGCAGTGTCTGCTTGAGATTTATTAAATTCAGCTACTTGCTCCTTATTCTGGAGCATAAGCATTCTGACAAATGCTACAATCACGTGATCACACATTATTCTTTCCTCTGGGCTTTGAAACTCAGCCTGTATATGGAACAGACACACAAGGAAGGGGGACAGAAGCATGCAGAGACTGGGTCTGGGAAAAATCACGTAAGTGCTTTAAATCTAGAGTGCTTAACGCTGAATCCTAGAAAACATATTTGCACATATGGAAAGGTAGTGCTAGATCGTGCAAATGAAGCCCAGCTGTGCTCCACTACATTAAAAAAAGAGGCAGTGCACATCCAAATCTGTTACGCTATTGTTGTGCTATACTAATAACACTACTCCTCATGGACCACACACTGCCATACTGAAAAAGATCTGCTCCAACACGATCCACTGGGCACCACTATAGCATTTTCTCAATGTTATCATGTCTACTATCTTCACACCCCTGTCTGTAGAAATGCAAACAGTTCAGTTATACCCCTGATGGTTACCAGGAGGCATTGCTTTGTTTTTCATTCTTACCTTCTCTCCACTAGAGTAGAAGAAATAACGCAATCGGACAATGTTACAATGATCCAACTTCCTCATAATCTGGAGCTCTCGGTTCTGAAACAAGAGAAAAGCAAACAATTAGAAAAACTCTTTTCTCACAAAGAGTACTGTAATGAACACCTTAATATACAGATACAGGAGCTGACAAAACTAAGGAACCAAAGAACAACTAAAGTTGGAAAGAGGCAACAGCTTTCACACATTTATTATCTTTCTTCCCACTACTTTATCACTGAGAATATCGACATCTTTGAGTACATCTTCCCTCTAAAATAAAGGTCCACAAATCCATTACAAAATCCAAGAATTACCTACTTACATCACCAAAATTTCAGTGGTAAAAAGCAAGAAGACATTAACTTTCCATTTTTATTTTCTGATCTTACAATAATACAATATATCAGCCAGAATGGTTGGAAGTCTATCCCCCTTGAATACTGTAAAAATAATGTAAACAACGTAAAAGCAAACATAACATTTCCACCTACACACCTGCCCTCCTCCACACTGTAAAAGAGGTTTGTGATGAAGGATCATTTCCTGTACCATTCTCTTTGCAATACCAACAAAAAACCTGAAATTGAGTAGGCAACTCAGTTCCCACTTTTGTTCAACCAAGGTTTAACCAGGTTTAGTCAGACAGAATAACAGTGTTATTTTCCTAGCCTGAAAAAGCTGTTAAAATAAAATCCGTTCATTACATGCATGATAAGCTGGGGACTTTACTGCAATATCCATTGTAACTGAGCCCTAAACAAATGAGGGATCTTATAGTCTAACAGATAAAAGTGAGCGAAATGTTGAATTGCAGGTATGAATAAAAACAAGCAAGTAAAATTAGTACAGCTATGTTTGTTGTACTTCATTCCACAGCTGTTGCTACAATACTCCTTTCTCCTATGGTCACATTTACACATCACTGGTTTTTCTTCCTCAATTACTATACAATCCGCAGCTTCAAAAATAGAAGGTATTCCAATTTTTACTTGGATCATGGGATTGCTAATCATGCATCCTAACTAGCTAGGACCAATACACTAGAGTAATACACTGGTCATACTAGCATCATTAACTCTGGTCAACTTCAGGAATATTTGGGCAGAAAAATTCTTTAGCCACCACATATTTTCATAATTAAATGCACAAAGCTAACACCTACTTTGTGTGGTGCTGGTGTCAAAATAAGGATTTAACATTCTGTGTATCAGAGGGTCACATACGGTGCCTATCACTATGATTAAAGCTTAAGGAACTCTGCAAGAACCACTCAGAGCTTCTAATGTGAACATGGCTACAAACTCTGCTTTTAATACCTCTAAGCCATGTAGCCTTAAAAAAAGAGGTGTTAGATAGGATGCAGTATCATTAATCCTATCATCCCTGCCACCCGCTGACTGAAAAAATACTTCAGTATTAGCCAGCTCTTTACAAACACGAGTGACATCTCACACAATTATCAGTTGGCAACTATCCAGCTAGTAGTTAAGGAGAAAGCAACTCCTTCCCTGAGCCTGCCCGGCTTCTGAACAGATTAAAGCCTAAGTCTGTTAGGTGCACACCAAGACAGGCCTATTCTATCCTGAAGGATGAAGAGAGAAAGTAAGAGAAAGCAGGGAGAGACCTTTGAGACTTTCATGTATCTCCTGAAATCCCATGGAGTGAATTTGTGAAAGAGGGATACAGGTTTCATCACATAACCTCGTCAACACACCTCACATCTCACAGACAAAAGCGTTTTCCTGGTAGGAACAGGAGCTCAAGTGTTCCCCGCTTATTCATTCTTTACTCAATTTTGAGAGTCGTGGCTGGGGTTCCTGTGACACATGGCACAGTTCAGACTTCAGACCAACAGAAAGACCTCATCTTCTCGTCTTGTCCAAACCACATGCCACTGCTGGCTTAGTGGTGTCTCCCTGGTCCTTACAACCTGGGGTCGATTTCAACTAGTGAGTCGAAGTAGGCATGCTCTAGATCCCATCAGTCACTGAAAGACCAGTTATGACAGTTGTCTTTTACAGCACTTAACAGTGTTACTACAGGACTGAACCTAACACTGCAAGTTCCAGCACCTCAACCAGCAGTTCATAGTACAACTTAAGTAATTTCTTCCTCCCTTTCTCCTGCTAGCTGTGAGATGGGAATAATACCTTTTATCTCATGGAATTACTGGAAGAAACATGAATACACTAAGCGTCAATTTGCAAGTATTATTTTGGCAATATCTCTACTAGCTCCTTAAAATACCCATATATGCTCTAAATCAGGTTATCGCTTCATGTTTTTTAGCTAGTATGTATATGCTGATTGGATACACTGGGGAAAAAAAAAAATCAGCAGAAGTTATTCTATTGCTAGGCTGAAGTTATATTTATACTCTAGTATCTCGTCCTAGCACAAGCACAGTCTGTGCCCACTTTGATGCCTTCCACTCTGATCCATCTCCTTCGTCTCTCATCCTGACCATCTGCTGCAGCTGCACAAACAGTACTTGAAGAGGTGCTAATATCAGGGATAACTCATAAACCAGTTACACAGTAACCTATATCTTGCATCCTGTGACTAGACAGAAGAAAACAAATTTAAACTGTCATATTAGTGAAATAGTCACCTCAGCCATCTTAAAACCAAGCTGACTTCTAATCACCACTCCCTGGTGGACTTAAAACTGGAAATACTCGAACAGTTGCTGAGCTCAAATTGGATGTGGCTGGGGAACAGCTACTGATATTCATGTAACAGACTGATGCTTTAAAGAATTTATTTTTTCTCAGATGAATACTTCAAGTAGTCTCACTGTATCATGTATTTCCCTGTATACATCCTAAATAAATAACAGCCTTTTCACATTATAATGTGGGCTATTAATTACCAGTGCACAAATGCACTGGTGGGGGATCAGATTATAAGCAGGGAACCTTTAGTGAACAGTGACAGATGTCCTACACCGAGTACAAGAGAGAAAATGCATGTCTAAATATAATGCAAACTAAAACTATTTCAAAACATGCTGATGAGAAAGGCTAACAGTGCATGATCAAAATGCAGGGTGGATGAAAACATAAAGCTCATGCTTATCCTTAACTCATCATTTTTGTCTTCCAAGAGACATGGATGTAAAGTCAAAGACTCAAAAGAGGAAGTGATTCTCTTTCCCCTTCTCCCACCCATTCACATGAAGAGAAGGGTTTAGTTTTCTTACTGAATGAGAGTACCAGGCCTGGTAAGTACTGAATAAAGCAATACCCTTCAGCATCTGCCTCGCCACAAGAGAGGACCCAGCAGACTTTTGCTCGCACCAAAACACAGAGCTCCTGCAGCACATGTTCCTTCAAGAAGCAGCAAACCAACGGGACTATGAACAGATTACTCAGCAAATTTCTGTTGCAGTTTGATTTTCTTATCTAAAATACATTTCTTTATCCAGAAGGTAAGGGTCTGCTGACATACAACTCCAGAAGACTGCTTTACAACAAGTGCATTTGAGCCCTTCACACTAACTACTGAAAGCAAACCCAACACGAGAAAACCCTGTTCATCACTTCTGAAGACAACTTTCCTAGCCCAGACTGCCTGTATCTGCTCATTATATTGAAGAAATCTGTTTGCTCATGAAGGTTAAAGATTTGATTAAAAATTGCCAAGATAATATCAGATTTATAACTTCAAAGCACAGCCAATAAAGCTCATGCATGAAAACTCATGCCTTCTCTCCAAAGTTACAGCCCCAATTCCTCATAACTGTGCTAATGCTGCAGTTGATGTAACACCACGAAAGCAAGATCATTTCTGCCTCACTACTGTAATCTGCTATTACAGACTAGGATAACCATCGCCCCTCCCACACACACACTCCCTTCCCTCCCCATCCAGAGATTTCTAGAGCTATGCCAGTTTGCATTCACCACCTCTAACCTGGATCTTTGCCTTTTAGTTTTCTCTCCCCCCGCCCCCTTTTTTTACAACAGGCAATAAAATGACTGGATCATTAGAGGTGATGCCTTATGAACTTGCAACTTCCTGAACTGGACCAGAGCAAATGAAGGTAGAAGGTTTTGTACAGCTCATGTCAGCACAACATTATCAATACATACCCAATGAAGTGTAGGAATATTATCTGGATCCATTTCAGAAGAGAATTCCTAAGAGTTTCCCTAGCTAAAGGGCATGCTGGGTTTTGCTGGTGGTTTTTTTTTTTTCTTCTGAAATGTCTGTTTAAAGTCTCAACAAGGTTCTTTAAGGATTATGTTCAAAGCAGATGAAATGGAAGAAATTAGAAGGTTGTATTTTTTGCCTTGTGTCACACCAAGAATGTGACCTGGTTCTTGTGAAGAGGTAACATTGTGTACATCTTCTCCTTTTAAGAGAGGATATCTTTTTGATGGACATGCAGGGATAAGCTACCAATCTATTTCAACAAGCAACTTCAGCAGCAGTCTTCTTGCTTAGAACAAGTAAGGCCAGCAACTAAAGTTAGTTCTCATTTTTGCACTTTTTGAACTAATTTTTATTCTGCTAGGGGTAATACTTTCAAATGCTGAAGCTCAGTATCTCATGTTCTTCTATCAGGTTGGAAAAAAAGAAAATGGAGGCTAATTGTCACATGAACTCTGGCATTATATATGGATGGAAGCAGCACAGGTAGATCCAAATTTCTCAGTATACACAATCCTCCTCCTCTTGCATGTCATGTTTACAGTTTCCTCCTTTCTCCTGCTTCCATCATAATCTTCTCCATTCTACCACATTTCTTATTTTTCAGTAAAGGTTTTCCCACAGTGAAGAGCCAGAGCAGGGAGCCACGGGCAAAGCTGGGGAAGAAACTATTTTCCAGCAGGAGGCATGAAGGCAGTGATGAAGCAGCAGGGCTTGCTTTTTTTTTTTCCTTCCTGCTTCCTTCCGCTTGAACAGTCTGAATGACTAGTCACCTCTACTCACCTTCACCTGCTGCACTGCTGAGCCTGCCCAGCAAACAGGCTCAGGCTGAGACCCTGAGAGATTTAAAGCATTTTCACACAGCAGGAAGAAGCCTCTTCATCCTGACCATCTCCCACCCCAAGAAAAAGCCAGGACTCCCAAGCACATGGCAGTAGGCACACGCTGACAGAAGTCTTTCAATGTGAACCTAGCCAGCTATGCTCGATGCCTTGCAGAGACAGCTGCTTGCACAACATTTGAGCCATTCCTCCTAGGCTCAGCTTTGTAAAACGTACCAAGACAAAACACTCCAGACCACAGAAGAAGCCATCGTACTCACCATAAGCTGCCTGTGGTATAGAAATAACACCTGATAGGTTACCAAAGGGTAGTGGGATCACTAAGATCAGCATATTTTCACTAATATCATTACTAAAGCTCCAACCCTAGTGTGTCTGGTTTATCCTAAGCTTAGTGGGACAGACTGCAAAATAAAAGCTGTACCACATCTTCTCTAAAAATTCCTGAAGCTGCCTCACCCATTCCTCCAAAGGTGGATTTCAAACACCGTCAATTGCAAGGCTACCTTTAACACTGTCTTGCTGTCAGAAAAGGAATACAGAAATTATTCTATGGCTCACAGAACTAACTGCCTTTCACAGATATACGATAATTCAGGCATTTTCAGAATAAGGGCTAATTCCTACATTCTTCTGTATTTGCCCTAAGCTATCACTGAAATAAATCAGTGCTTAGAGGAAAAAAGTGCAAAAGGGGCTTAACTACAGAGTCCTGGGCTGGGAATCTGCCCATGCCAGTCATCAATAGCTAGCCACCCATGAAAAGTCCATTTTGTAGGCAAGCAATTTCAAGCAGAGATAAATGTCAACAGGGATCAGAGTTTTCCTCATTTACATTTGAGGCATGGATAAAGACAAAGCCCCAGTCTCCCTCTCCTGCCAGTCACGGCATATTTCCAACACTAGCAGATTTAAGTTGGGAAGGTCTCCATTTTTAGCACACCTGTTAGTCTCAAACTCATACAATCATGACCTTTAATCCAAAAAATACAGGACAACACCAACAAACTAATACTGTTTATTAAATATCTGTATTTGTGACATACCAAAAGCTGTAATGCCACAACAACCCCCACCCAGTTAGTGCTGGTCCATTGATGATTGTTAAATACTTGCAGCCCAGCAGACCTAACGCACAGGTCAGAAAGTCCAGATATCGTGTCCCGCTCCAAACTCTACCAATGTGTAACACATGCATGTCCATAGAAGCAGCTTTGAGGGTTAGCATTTGTAAAAGCACTTTGACTTCTATCATCCAAAAAAAGTCCTAGAGACATTGACACAATATTAATTAATATATTGTCAACATTCAGGGCTTCCCTAAGAAAAAAAACCAAACACAAACCACAAACGTGATAGTCATCAGCAGTTTGCAGTGCAAATGTAAAACTGCTGCTCTAAATACTCGCATCCCCACCCCTCCCTTGCACCTCTTCCTGCCTGCCATTCATAGGAATCCCAACCCTCATACAAGAGAAAACCCAAATACTAAGTGCCTATAAAATATGAGAATAATGAGTTCACATGCACTGTGCCACACAAGCAGGATAACTGCAGGAAGCTGATGCGGGGCCTAAGATACAGAATGCTTGGGCATGCGTTTCTGTGCAACCCAGTGAATTGCAGTTGCATCATGCTCTGTTTTACCACATAACTAAAAGCAACACAAAGGCTCCAAACCCAGCTTCATTTCACTACCAAGTTCCACCACACTGCCAAACTTTCCACTATTTGTCCTCATGTAAAAAATTTGATAATTAAGATCCTGAAGCAACAAATGATGGAGACACACAGCGGTATTGCACTGCAAAGTGTTTCTGAAACGCTGGTCTGAGAACACCCAGAAAGAGTCAGAGGTGCAAAACGTGTGCGTCAGCTGTATTCTAGCCAAAATTTATTACTGACCACAGCGACCTTCAGCCTTGGCATGGGTACAGATCAGGGCAAAAAGCATCAGCTCTGAATGCAGCAGCAGGCAGGACCTGCCTGAGGAGGCCAGTGGGCAGAACGTGCTGGGCTGGAGCTGGGGTCACGCCAGGGAAAGCCGAAGGCACAGGGTTCAGGCAAGCGTAGGTGGGGCCACCTGCGCACTCCCAACCTGCAAACGCATGATTTATTACAGCTTGACTGAAATTAAAGAGCAGACAGGGGCAGTAAGAGGAAAAAACGTGCTTGAAACTAAAGCTCTAGAATAATGAGTGAAGCAGAAAGTCACACAGCCACTGCAAATGTGGGCTAGACTTCATTAACCCCTTAAGAACTAGACAGAGTTGAACCCCAACCATGCAGTAATGAGCGAGCTGACAGAAAGGCATACTGGATGAAAATCAGAGATATCAACACACACCTTATTTCCACCCTGTTAATTCTTTTTATCGTATTACTGCCCCCAATAAACTCAAGCATTACATTCCTTCTTACAAAGAGACCACGTGCTTTGAACTTCCTAACTCTTCCCCTATGCCGTCAGCAATGGCAAGTGCCATATTATGTCATCTCCAGCCTGCTCTTGCCAGTACAGGACAGTCCCTAGACAGAAAACTTGAGCTTCATACAGCTATTACACATAGTTTCCTATAACTGGAGACAGAAATGGCTTAATTGTGTTCTAAAGAGAACATACAACAAGCCTCAACCCTCTGGGAGAACAGAAGAAAAATTCTGACCCTTCTTTCATTTCCTCCCTGTATCTCAGCAGTTAATTGAAGAGTGGAAGCCAAATTCTTCGTTAGCTTGTCGCTGCCTCTTTGAATGGAAGTGGAGTTTGAGAGCCCCTCAGAGACTTAATACCATCTCTAAATTCCTGCCAGCTCAGGAAGCTCAAGACTAAACTTGGAATGCAAATTGATTTCCAGCATCATGTCACTTCTACACTACAACCTGAAATTCACTTAATCATTTTCAAGTGGTTGTTTCAAATATTGTGACCTGATGAACAGCTCAGTTCTACATTTCAGTTCTAAAGCATCTACTGTGCTCTGCCAGCGGCAAGTCCAGATGCAGTAGGAATTACAGTGTACCCAAGATAAAAGTTAGAAAAACAGAATTAGGTCTGAAACTCAGAGAGATGGTTCAAGTCCATTATAACACTGAAATAAAGTGCAGGAAGGAGAATAATTGAAAGGAAAAGTATTTTCTAAAAGGCAGCCCTATTCAGAGATAATGGCCATTCTTCTTCAGAGGTAGCACAGAGGATCTCTGTTGAAAAACTCTTACAGTAAAAATCATTTTCCTGTCACAGAAACAGCAGACAGATTTTTCCTCATGTTTTGATTTTTAACTCTTCAAATAGGAAGAAGAAAGTAAGTATAAGTATGCCTATAAGATCAGTCCTCAGGGAGTCTGCAGCATCCATAGAAACTTACACCTGCAATCACAACCGGAACAGGTTGCAATTAATCTATTAATCAAATAAGTTCCAATCTCCCATGGGCATAAGACATTTGCTGGGTTACTAATCACTATGTTATTAAACATTAATGAAATGCTTTATTACTCTTGGCCTTCTCTTCTTACATATGATGCAGCAGATGTTTCATGCAGACAGATTTCAAAAGGACTTGCAAAACAAAAATAATTTCTCCTCATCCTCCAAAAAAATTTATTTATTTATTTAGGGAACAGGTAAGTGCTGCTTCTAATGTTTATTCTTCCTTTGTCTCAGGACTATTGCTACATGACATGAAGATGTCTAATGCTAGAAGTTATTCGGGTCTTTAATTTCAATCCAAATGAAAATTTCTGACTCCCTAAGACCTTAGAGGAAGCATCCAAATTAGAAGGACACAAGAAAGGGAAACGACAGGTGAAGACTGAGCAGGGAACAAAGAGGGAGTAGAACTGGCAAGTGGAATTAGCTGCCTACAGATGATTATTTGCCAAGCAGAATTAAATCTTTCAGACGTACAAGTCTAATAATGAGCTCCCAGATGACCAAGCTTTTAAAAGGTTAAGCATTCCCCACTGAATTCAGAGGGAGACTGGGCAGCTCCTCCTCTGGGGCTGGGGGAATGGGAGAAGAAGTTGGCTCAACTCCAGCAGTAAAGTTAAAATAGGGAGTTACACTCCTTAACGCAGATATACAATAAGCCCTTCTCCCCGAATTCCTGGCGGGTTCCCCACTCCCTGGTTTGATAAGTTTGTCATGAGCAAATATCAGCATTTATTAGTTACCGCTATAATTTAAAACTACCACATGTGAATATCAGGTCTGAGATAAGCCCAAGATAACAAATACCCTACCAAATTTCAGATGATAGCCACACGTGTATAAGAACGTTTCAACACTTGCTGTTCATAGTTTTATACATAAAAACAATTCAAGCTTCCCCAGATACATATCTTCATATTAAAAGGCAGCAGCACATTCTTCCGGTAGCTGCAAAATTATTTCACCAGTTGACCTTTGCTACATGCAAGAAATCTATCGTACACTTAAAAGGGAAAGCCAACTATGTCAAAGTACAAATCCACTATAAGCTACTAGAAGAGTCAGTGTTTGAGTTTGATAAAACATGTTATCAGTCTTCTTGCTTGAGGTTTTTTTCCTTAATCAGCACTAGCGCTTTTCTAACACTCTCCCATTTTTCAAGAAATCATTTCCTTAGGCTAAAGGGTGTCACAGCACTGAAATGAAAAGATTAGGAAGTGTTCACATTCACTTCTAGCCTAAATTGCCCCAAAAGAAAGAGTACAGAGAAGAAGAGTAAGTTTTAGTAACTATTTGCATAGCAAAGCACATTTTTTATAACAAGTTTTAAAAGCTGAGACACAGCACTATGGTTTGATTCACCACTTAGTCACACTAAAAATTAATAGGGATCCCCAAAAGAAAGGAGCAGAGAGAAATTATTTTGTATGTCAGGCAAGTACCATGAATTTAAAGTGGCATGTGTTAACCACATTTCAAAAGGCTACACTACCACCTCACAGGCCTCCAAGCTCAGTTTCCCAAGGGCCAGGTCCAGCTGGACCACCACAGGGCAGGGGCAACCTAACCCCTGTGAAGCTCAGCCCTTCTTCCCCCAGTATCTGCAAAGATCTGGGAATGTTATCGACCCAGTTGCTCCCTTTTCTGACTGGGATAAGACAGCTCTGACTTTAACCCTACCCCAGGGTAAGTGTCACAACCAATGTCTTAGGAATATGTTGCAATGAGAGTCAGCCTCCAGGCCTTGATTCATGAACAGCAGCAGCTAAAACTCCCAGGGCAGAAGTAGCCCTCCACACCCAGCTGCCCACCCCACCCTTCTCCTCCCAGGTGCTGCTGTCCCTGCAGCTAGGACACCTGGGTGGCTCATCAGACACCACCTGATTCACCAGCTTGCCACCCAAAGCACAGAGCTTACCAGGAATCGAGTTCAACACATACACTAGGTTGCAAGCTGTGTTGGTTCGAGAGCTGATCCACAGCTGCTTTGACGTTTTTGTTGCAGGGGCGGCCAGTGTGATAGCTACCCCATCTGCCACCATCTGCAAGTCCTTTCTCTCCAGCTCTTTCAAGTATCCACTCACTGGCCTCACTGTCAGATATCTGGGCACAACTACAGAGTTAATGCTATACCAGCAAGTTTTCAGAAAAGGAAAAACAAAAAGCTGAAGTTATAGCTGGGAACTTGGGCAGTAGTGACACTGCCACTGTAGGGGCAGCTTTGGGAGCATCCTGGCTTCCACCTTGCTTCCAGAATGAGAACTTGCACATAATCCTGTAGCAAGTAAACAGAAGGAGAACTGGTAAAACCAAGGGACTAAGGGAAAAAAGACAACTTGGTCATACCAATCGTCTTGGCACCACGTCACCCAATAGTTCAACAGCAGCCATCACCAGATGCTTCCAAGGAAGGCTCAAAAAAGCTTAGCTCCTAGTCATCTGGGACCCTAAAACCTGAAGACATGGAAGTTTAACCTCTCTTACTGAACCTGTAAACAATTTTCAAAAATGCATTTGTAAAACATAAGAGACTCAATGACTTTGTGACACTGTGTGCAAGTCAATCACATAAATTATGTCAGAAACAATTTCCTATGTCACCTGCCACCTTTTCAATGGACTACACATTCTTTTGTGTTTAACCTACAGTACTAGAAGACATTCTCATAAGGTTAAAACATCCACTGTTACTAGTAGTGCAAGTTGCAATACCTTTAACTGACCTTGCCATATAATTTCCACCACAACGTCTTATTTTGCATAGTTTAAAAAGGTCTCCCACTGCATATATCAAGCAGAACAGACATGCTGTGGGGATGAACTGGAGCTGAGTAGTGAAAGAAGATTTGATTTTAGGACCCTTGCCTCATTTGTTACGAAAGGGAAAAGCTCTGCAGTGGATAAAGTGAGGAACTGCAGAAACAGCAAGAATGCTCTTCTTTCATTCACAGCACTTTATAATGTTGTATTGTGAAAAATGGACTTGAATCTACCACTAGTACATAGAATAATCCACATTAGCGCGTTTATCCAGGAAGCCATTACATCTGTTTCACTCTGCCCAGCTCAGTATTCTGAAGTATTGAGCAATCAAATACACATGAGAGAGATCAGTAGGATCACTGATGTTCACACCTGTCAAAACCAAAATTGGCCTCTTCTGTCCTGTATCCACTACATAAACAGATGGGGAAAAAAATTCCTAATGTCTGCACTTTAGAAGTCACATCAGGAGATAAAATGTGAGATAACCAAGACAGACAGGGCACCTGTCCTGGCCCAAGGTATCTTGCAAACACCACCGGCAGTGAGATAAGATTGGCTTGTCCAGGCAAGCCAAGAGTCCCCTGCATGCTAGCCTATTTCTCACCAGTTGCCCTGTCTGTCCTCCCTGAGCGTGAAATCTTATTTGCACCAAATTCAAACTATGCACAATCAGGTAGAAAGCATGCACTTTTGACTAGATGGAAGAAGTTGTTAAGTATTTCTGCTCTGTGTTCAAAAAGCTAGATATATTCAGAGGTACGAGGAACATGGAAATTGGTGGCATCCAGCTGCCAAACAAGCTAGGGCCATTGTTACCCCCAGATTAAGTTTGTGAAGGACCCTGACTAAGCCCATGAAAAAGTCTAAGTGTCTCTGGAACACGTGGTAGCTTCTAGTGTAATCAAAAGCCTTTTGAGGACTGTTATACTACCTTCAAGATCACAATGCTCCACAAGGGAAGAACAGTCACTCCACAGGGAAGCAAGCCTTCACTGTCGTAGCAATGGTAAGGTGTACCATTGACAAAATTTACTCACAGAGAGGAGGACTTGAAAGACTAAACACAAAGTTTTTAAACCACCAATCTATTGCTACCTAAAGCAATCAAGATAATCACAAATAACAGTTTCCAGACCCGAATACAATAGTGTATCTCTATGCTAAAGCTTTTTTCCTCAAGACTTCAATTCTCTGCTTGATACATTCTCTTTCCTGCCCTGATATTGAAGGGTATGAAAACCAGCAATCCCTATCTCTTCCCATCATTTGCTTGGTTTTTGAGAAACATATGTTAGAACAATCAAGGCATTAACATTTAGATTAGTAACAGCAAAATTTAGTTCATTCCCCCTTGAAGCAAACAAGACCTACCTCTCACCTTTATCAAACATAGCAACATAGCACCCTGCATTGGACTAGAAGTTAGGGCCTACCTGGTTCTGCAGCACCTCTTAAAACTAGGGATTAGGCATTATTTAATACTTCCATAAGAAATCACAGCAAAGGCACTGAATTCAATTTGAATCCGCACCTCCCATGAGCTACCTGTCTATGGCAAGTCTTTACTGGATATAGAAAATGCTGTGCAGCTTTCCTAAGCAGTATAGCACCAAAGAGGATGCACACAAGTTTCAACGTTTTCCTAAAAATCAGCTGCCTTCAAAAGCAGCCTAAAACACCTAATTCAGCTAAAGTGACAACACCTGCACAAGACCATCTCTCATTATATTCTCCTCCTCAGCTCAGGAGTATTACAGCTTTATTCCACAACCAGAGATAATCAAGCAGGGCTTCTGCACAGGAAGGCAAACCCAGTGGGTCAAAGCACAGGGGAATCAAGATGGGTTCTAGGCTGTTTCTGAGAAGCTGAAATGTTTCCTGTGTTGGAGGGGAAAAAAAAAAATAAAAAAAAGGCTTAATGACAAGTGCTCTACTACCCATTTCCATACAGAATGCTTTCTATTGGCATTTTATGAGTCTGAAAAATTAAACTTGCTCCATAATGTTTTATGTATATTCGTCCTGAACATTTTAAAATACCATTCTGAACTACTTCTCTTCACATTGAAAAAAATTACAGAATTGACCCCCCCCCCAAATGACTACCATTGGAAACGTAACTGGTCTCAATATCCCTTTAGGGTTTTGTTTTACTATATTTCATGGACTATTTATAATTGTGTATTTTAGAAGTGGGGAAGCAAGATATGAAACCTGTTATCCCAATAAGCAACAATTTAATCCAGTTTTAAGCAACTGAAGGTATCTTGTACTTCACAAGTACTTTATGTCATGGGAACTGCAGTTGCTAAAAGCTGGTGCTCAAGAAAGAGTAAGCTATAAAAGTGTCTCTGGTTATCAGAAGTGAAGAGACCAAGAGAATGCCAGCAACTTCATCTCTCTAACAACCCAGAGTTAGTCTCTGCAGATCAAGATCAACAGTCACAGGAGCAAGGTTTGCAATATTGCTTTGCAGCCAGAGTAGACACAGCTTTTAGCAGGGAAGTTCTCAAGATAGCCCCTACTGATAGGAGCATTGAGCAGCAACATACTCACTGAAAATGCAAAAGAAATACTATCAGCTGCCTCTTATTTCCACAGGATTGTGCCTTCTGAGTTGAATTCATTTTGTCGCCCCACCCCTAAACAGTGAACAATGCTTTTCCACATTTTGTTGAATCAAGCTCTAAGCAAAGGGTGCTGAGACACTTCTGCATTCAAAATCCCAACAGCATGAAATAACGAAGTTACTTCCCGCTGAGGATGTGGTACTGCCTGCTTATGTAGGCAAGATAGTATCGCTCCCTACATATTCTAGCGTTTACTGCACACAAGGTTAGATGAAGACAGAGCCACCGTATCTTGAGTTATATTTGCATTCAGGAAAATGTAATTCAAATAAATTTTAAAGGTGAATCAGTCAAAACTTCCAACAGAGTTTAGCTGGACAGCTGAATATAACTCCCTTTGAAAGCACATGATCTACTCAAGAAGTCACCTACAGATTCACCACCCACAAGCAGATCCATGCAGACAAGCCAGTAGGACAGGATGCCACAGCTCGGTGCTCCACCAGGAAGGGACTTTCTACTACCACCTGCACACAGTGCTGTGCATTTGCGCTGGGTACAGGCTGTTCCCACTGGCAAGGCGGACTCTTTCTAAGAGATATTCATCAGGTTAGCTCCAAAACAAGAGTCCTTGCACTGTTTATCCTTCCTGCTAATTGATGGCCTTCGTGCTGCCACCAAAATTGCTCAATGAGTACACCGACTCTGTTATGCCTCCAACACTCCAGGCAACCCTCAACTTGCCCTAGTTTTCCTATGTCTCACACTACTTTCTTGTCCTACTAGATCTGTTAGCCCTATGTGAAAGTAGATAACCTTTATGCCTGTTATGCACACTTACAGAAGCAGAGTCACTTCCTATCAGGAAATCTATTATATTATCTGCAAACCATGTTTTTTTTCACCCTTTCCCAAGTTATGTTGACTTTTCAGAAAAAAAAAACAGAAGTATGCATTGTACCAAGTTCTTGACTATTTGCTCTGGCTCTTTAAATGCTACCTCCAATCACCTACTGTGGTTTCTAGCACACTGGGGAAAGAGCATTTCTATTTCAGTTGCTCTCATGCTGCTGCTTTTTGCAGGTATCTAAATGACAAGTGAATAGTGTTAATAACCTCAGTGTAACCAAGGAAGCCCCAGGTCTCACAGACAGGCGATTCTAGTACAGGTTACTGTGATGTTGCACTAACAGAGAATCTAACCTAGAAAGAATATAGCATTTTAACTACAGTATTTCTTATGTCATTGCCTCAACTAAAAATCATCAACTTTTACCACCTTCTAATTTTGTAACTTGGAAGTGCTCGCTATTTATGAAGTATGCCCAGCAGAGCACCACGAAGAAAAACAGCAAGTAGCCACCCTTATATTTAGGGGTTTCTCAGAAATCCGTGCTCACCTCAGAACTCCTGCTCTACATCCTGTTGCTCCCTGTCAGACTTCATCTGAAATGTGCTCACATAGTTGCTCAATGTCAGAAAGGAGAAAAAAAAAAAAAAAAAAAAAAAAAAGCAAGCATCTGTGTAAGACACTGAATTGAATCTTCCTACCGTTCCCTAGGAACTACGTTTTGGAGCAGCAAACTCCAAAGCACTCATTTCCACACTTGCACACTTACTATTAATTCCCACATTAGTCAGCAACACATCTTTTAAACTTTCCTCCATTATTTACCAGTAAAGCCAAACTTTTCCACTAAGGTGCCTTATTGGGTTCACAAAGGCAGCATGACCATCCACTATGAGCTTTCACTTTAAAAGGAAAGAAAAAAATCTTCCTCTGTACAGTTGCAGCAAGAGCAATGCGACTGGTAGACTGTGTGGCTGGGAGCTCAGGAAGAAGTCTGCATGCCCTGCCACAACAGCCAAATAGGTTGCACTGTCCCATTTCAGGGACTAAGTAGCCTGCAACAAATGATTTCATTTATAATCCATCAACATGCTTGGACTGTTACACTCATCTGGTATAAATGAGATGCCTGTTTTCCAGCCCAAAAACCTTGGTAGAACCTTTATGACTCATGTGTCTGGTGACATTAAACTAAGATGAATGCACAAGGGCCTGCAAACTCAGTCTGATAAGCAGATCCTTGGACAAATCTTCAAGTGAAGAACACAGAAGCAGACGGATCTTTAAGAGACATGAAGTCGGATATTCTGTCTTCATCCTCCTTCAATAAAATTTAGAGAGGAAAACAAGGAGAGAAATACACTCTAGCTCTCTGTGACAGAGTGCCTTTTGAATTAAAAAAATAATCAAAATTAGATCCAGCTGTTCTTTACATATGCATTGTTATGCTTCAATGACTCAGACTGGATGTTTGTATTTTGACTAGTTAGCTTAGGACTGAGCAGTCTAATCACTATGGCTGGGCTTTCAAAGGAACGTCACAAATGAAGAGGTGGAATAAGCACCTTTGTTAGGCCTGTAACAATTAGACTAAGCTTCAAATTTTAGAAGAACTACAGAATATAGATGTATATAGTCTGGGTATTTGCATCATGACACATACAGAAGCCTCGATTGCTAATACCAGTTCACTATACCAGGCACTACATAAACAAAAACCCACCCTGAAGAAAGCAGACTGCATTCTACTTAGTTAAACGTTCGTAACATGTATTTTAATAAACACCACACCTCACATCTCACCCTAAAAAAGCAGAATTAGATTTTGAGTGGGTCCCTTCCTTACTCGCTTCCAAAAAACAGTACAAATGCATGAGGAACTTTTTATTGATTTCACTATATATTTTAAAACAAGTATCAACACAATACCAAAGCATCAAGCACCGTAATTAGAATTTTCCTTAGTGGATTAAGTTTCTCATTATCTTTCCAGAAATATTTTTTATTTTGGGTTATTACATGATACAACTCTTACAAATCTCCTCAAAGAAAATCAGATTCAGTTTTACATCCTGCAGTAGATCATACAAGAGTCAAGGTCATCCAGCAAAACCTCACGGTCTCCATCATCCTGAGTCTTGGACACCATATGCTAAATTTCACTGCATACACAGATAGAAAATGTGAGGGAATGACCTAAGTGGGACATAAAGACAAAACAAGCTTTTCTCAAAGAGGTGCAGTGTAAAATAGTAGAAAAGTAATTCCTTGTATTGTGTAGGCTAAAAATAATTCTGTTTGTCACTCATGCCTCACCTTCTCAGTCGTCCCAGGGACCAGGAAGTATCCAAGTCACAGGAAAAAAAGGCAATGTTGCTAATTCTAGAATATGCCCGACAGTCTGAACTGCCTCTGTCTCTGCACTACAGATGTTTGACAAAACATTGAAAGCAGCTTCCTTTCATTATTTTCACGTCTTGTTACTGTTTTTCAGAGCAGCAATGGGCAGTGCATATTGCCTTTAGCAGCAAAGGAAACAATCATCAATTATATGGCTCTCAAAGCTTTGAAAACTTCCCAGAAGGAGCATGCCAATTGGTTCTACAATGTCAGGTCTACTCAAGAAAACAAAGTGGATATCAAAAATTATTCCCATTTCCCCATTTCTTTAAACCTTCCTCATTTTATTTGCTGAGTTACCCCTCTTCAAGGAGGAACCAGGAATAAAAAAGAACTAGCTCATTTACAAGGTTTTAAACAAAGCTGAAAGGGCTCAACTACATGACAGGGCCAAAGGGCACAGCACAGCTGTCTTGGTGACACATGAACGGCGAGGTTTGTGCCCTCTCTTTGCTTCAGGAAGCCTCCGCTGAGCAGCAGGTGGATCTCTTCTGTCCTTCCTGTCTCGCATTTCATCAGTTATCCCTTCTTTCCCCTCAAGTGTATAGTTACCACAGCAGAGTATTTTAATAAATAACAAATACTGAGTTCAAAAGGGACATGCAGTTTGCCACCACCTGATTTAGCAACCAAGTATTTTGAAGATAAAAATCTGTGTTCACTGGCAAAAATTGAAGCCAAATCATTTGATGAGACATTCCAATCATGCTCTAAGAAAGGCACGTTGCACCAAAGATAATTTAACCAAGTAAGAATGAAGTGAGAGCCACAGGCACATAATGTTGCTAGATGTAAAAAGTGTTTATGCTAAATCTTCCGTAGGCAGGCAATCTCATGCTGTGGGACTTCTAAAAGAGAATACACAATGGTACAACAAAAAGCCTTAAAGTAACTGCATGCACCAAACATCGAAGTAGTCTCAAAAGCACCATTTTTATCTCAACGAGCATCAGCTAATCTTCTATTTATACCCTACACAATACTTTCCTCCCTAACTGGGAGACAGGTGTAGAAGGTTCCCACTGGGACATCATTTCCACCCAACATCCGCTTTGATACCCAAGCTCTATACAGCAGCAGTGTTATCTAGCTCTTAAGAGCATTAGATGTGCCTACCCTCTGCCTATTCATCTTAGCTAGAACAGCAAGATGGAAAAAAAAAAAATATCTATCTTAGAATTTATGTACGACCTCATGCAGCAGTGTATCACTAAATCCCTAAGCTTCAGAAGGACTTCAGGAATTTTACTGTGACTTTTCTCTTTTTAAATGACCAAGTTCAGGTTGACTTCACAAAACAAAGAGCAGCCCTTGATTCTCCACTTCCAACGGGTCGTGCACATAGAAAGGCTACTCTATTGCCACACTAAGAGGGTACCAGTGGCAGCCATTAAATACTTTATTTTTGAATGAGAAAAGCAAAATCTGCTCCACGAGCCTGTAATCCGCCAATCTCAGAGATGCATATCCAATGTCAGGATATATTCTCAGGCAAGCAAAGATATACAGTCTTCATGGTAATGCTCCTGAAGGCTATCACAGATCTTTCCATAGAACACCACGTCCACACTTTTCACAACTGCTTTTGAACACCAGCACAGCACCCCAGAAAATGAAGAATGTTCAAGTTAGCTTTCACCTTGGTTACACAGACCTATGAATATGTGCCATGAACAAGGCTCCCTCTAAGCAGAAGGTGTGACCCAAAAGTAAAACTCTGATTTACAAATGTGAACAATAAAGGAGGTTATCCTTACTGCATGCAGAATTATTGGTTTTCTACGCCAGTCCTTCTCAGGCACTTAGGCAGCAAAGTTGAAAAGTCAGAGGAAAGGAAAGTGTCTTTTAAAAATGGAACTTAATGTGACCAAGACCAAGAATTCTGCATTATCTTCAACTGTACTCACACAGCTATAGTACGCTGTCAGGACATGGCAGTTACAGCTATTTATGTGCTTTAAACTACACATTTCCATACCTTAATGTGTTTAGAATTCTTTTGAACTGTAATGTTCACTCTGAATGTCATGATTTCAGAGTAGCATCCCTACAATGTTATTCTTTTTTAACCTCTGTCTCAAAGTGGTCTCCAGCTTCATTTAGGAATATGTATATATATGGGATATGTATTTATATACATTCCATGAATTATATATGTATTTCATGAACACCAGACATATGAACTCACTTCCTTTAGTGGATGTGAGAGACAACAGGGGAAAAAACCAAATCATTATTACAGCAGCTATACGAATTATCTGGACCAGTAGGGCAAAAGATTTTTTATAAATTTAACATATCTTAAAGTTCTTTTTGTTGGTCAGCAAATACACATAAGACAGATAGGTTTAATTTTAGTCTCAAGTTATGCACTAGACGTGGAGGAGAAGAGAGAAAGTTGACCACAAACAGCTATCTTATTTTAAAATTCTATCTTTGGTCCTGGTCTAGGAAGTACTACAGACAAAAACTCATGGAAATAGAAAAGCTCAAAATCCAAAATAAATGCAATACTCAAACTGCAGCATCTATCTACACAGATGCCTCATGCTAGCATCTGGGGGGGGCGGGGGCCTCAAGGGCTCTTTTGACCCCTCCCTTTTCAGAAAACGCATTCTTATAACAGGTATTTCCCTACTAACATGTGGGTTTCCACTACCCTGGACTTCAGGAGAGCAGACTTTGGCCTCTTCAGGGATCCGCTTGGTAGAGTACCATGGGATAAAGCCCTAGAGGGAAGAAGGGCCCAAGAAAGCTGGTTAATATTCAAGGATCACCTCCTCCAAGCTTGGGAGCGATGCATCCCAACAAAGAGGAAGTCGGGCAAAAAAAACAGGATGGGCAAAACATGGGCAAACAAGGAGCTCCTGGACAAACTCAAGCACAAAAAGGAAGCCTACAGAGGGTGGAAGCAAGGACAGGTAGCCTGGGAGGAATACAGAGAAATTGTCTGAGCAGCCAGGGAGCAGGTTAGGATAGCTAAAGCCCTGATAGAATTAAATCTGGCCAGGGATGTCAAGGGCAACAAGAAAAGCTTCTATAGGTACATTGGCAATAAAAGGAAGACTAGGGAAAATGTGGGCCCTCTCCAGAAGGAAATGGGAGGCCTGGTTACCCGGAATATGGAGAAGGCTGAGGTACTCAATGACTTTTTTGCCTAAGTCTTCGCCAGCAAGTACTCTAGCCACACTGCCCGAGTAGCAAAAGGCAAGGGCAGGGACTGGGAGAATGAAGAACCACCCACTGCAGGAGAAAATCAGGTTCAAGACCATCTAAGGAACCTGAAGGTGCACAAGTCCATGGGACCTGATGAAATGCATCTGCGGGTCCTGAGGGAACTGGCAGATGAAGTTGCTAAGCCACTACCCATCATATTTGAGAAGTCGTGGCAGTCCGGTGAAGTTCCCACTGACTGGAAAAGGGGAAACATAACGCCCATTTTTAAGAAGGGAAAAAAGGAAGACCTGGGGAACTACAGGCCAGTCAGTCTCACCTCTGTGCCCAGCAAGATCATGGAGCAGATCCTCCTGGAAACTATGCTAAGGCACACGGAAAATAAGGAGGTGATTGGTGACAGCCAACATGGCTTCACTAAGGGCAAATTGTGCCTGACAAATTTGGTGGCCTTCTACAACGGGGTTACAGCGTTGGTGGATAAGGGAAGGGCAACTTACATCATCTACCTGGACTTGTGCAAGGCATTTGACACTGTGCTGCATGGCATCCTTGTCTCTAAATTGGAGAGACGATGATTTGAAGAATGGACCTTCAACAAGGCCAAGTGCAAGGTCCTGCGCATGGGCCAAGCGCAAGGTCCTGCACAAATACAGGCTGGGCGGAGAATGGATTGAGAGCAGCCCTGAGGAGAACGACTTGGGGGTGTTGGTTGATGAGAAGCTCAACATGACCTGGCAACGTGTGCTCGCAGCCCAGAAAGCCAACCATATCCTGGGCTGTATCAAAAGAAGCGTGACCAGCAGGTTGAGGGAGGCGATTCTCCCCCTCTACTCTGCTCTCGTGAGACCCCACCTGGAGTACTACATTCAGCTCTGGAGCCCCCAACACAAGAAAGACATGGACCTGTTGGAGTGAGTCCAGAGGAGGCCACAAAGATGATGAGAGGGCTGGAGCACCTCTGCTATGGAGACAGGCTGAGAGAGTTGGGGTTGTTCAGCCTGGAGAAGAGAAGGCTCCGAGGAGACCTTCTAGCAGCCTTCCAGTCTCTAAAGGGAGCCTACAAGGAAGCTGGAGAGGGACTTTTGACAAGGGCATGTAGTGATAGGGCAAGGGGTAATGGCTCTAAACTGAAAGAGGGCAGATTTAGATGAGATCTAAGGAAGAAATTCTTCACTATGAGGCACTGGAACATGTTTCCCAGAGAACCTGTGGATGCCCCATCCCTGGAAGTGTTCAAGACCAGCTTGGATGGGGCTTTGAGCAAGCCAGTCTAGTGGAAGGTGTCCCTGCCCATGGCAGGGGGATTGGAACAAGATGATCTTTAAGGTCCCTTCCAAACCAAATCATTCTATGATTCCACATGGCAACATGTGGAAACACATTTCTACATGCACAGGCAGCCACGTCTGCAGATGAAGAGGACTTCTTCCTCTTCCCTAGGCCAAATGCAGCTGGATGACGCTGCATCCCTGGGCAGCAATTTTCAGTCCAATTTCCCAGCTAAAAAAGAAAACTGAAGTCAATGCCCTTAATACAAACTCCAATTCATCTCCACATGCCAAACTGAAGACCTATTTTGCATTAACACCTATTATGCATCCAATTCATTTGTCAGATTAGAAAACATCTGTAGAAACAGTCATAACGCAACTACAGATAATTTTATTATATAGACTTTAACATAATACAAAGTGAAGACAATGCTTCTTAGCCCTCTTAGATCCCTTCTAGGCCACAAAATTGCATCCATGGACATTTCAGCTGATAAAACAAGCAGTACCCTGCTTACTTCCAAAGACTGCAAACGCAAGGGTACAGATTTTGGGTTTGCTAGCAAAACTCAGTGTTTGCAAGAATTGGAAAATGGAATGAAATACAAGACTCTGAGTGAGAATTCAGATATCTACCCAGCCTCTTCAAGTGTGCTGTGAACAGATAGGCACTGCAACTGCAATTACAGCCAAATGACAGAATTGGCTCCGATAAGCTAGCTGTCAGGAGACAGACAGATCAAGTACTGCTATAAGAAATGCTATTATCTTGGTAAACATCTCTGATAATCTGGCTAAGATAAACTGGACCAGAGCTACAAATCTGGCCTCTGTACAAGAGTTAAAGCACAGACTTGAAGAAACTCTCTGGAACCGAACAAAGCCCTCCAGCTCTTTAGAAGATAGAAAAATATCCTGAACACATGCCCAGGCATCTCCCTTTCTGCAAATCGTATCTGATAGCCCCAGTCTTTAAGAGGGGCTGCACTCCCTCAGACAGGGAGAGGTAGGACTAGAGGGACAGTTTCGAAAAGGCTTTGAGTCAAGCTCAATTATCTTCCTTGTGCTAGTTTTACAAATGTTTGTAATATTTGCTAATGTCACTGGAAAATATTTTCAGTCTTCCTTCCCCACTTGTGATACAACCACAAGATATCACATTAAAGTAGTCAGGAGACAGATCTGTTGTTCCGCATGTACTTTGTAGCTATTTAACAATAAAATTAAGGCATCCTTTTAAAAGCGCCACCTCCATAATGGTCTTATGAACAGTGATTCACTATTCCTCAGATCTTCAAAGTAGCTAAGATGTGCAAGTCCTCAAGGACTTATAAGAAAGGTGCTTAAATGTTACTATTTCTCACTGTCATGTCTTTCCTTTGTGACTTTTTATCCCATGGGTGCTTCCAACTCAACTGGGAAGTCCTTGGAAATGAGATAGGGTAAATAAAAAAGACATTCTTTTGAGAGAAGGCCTTACAGATTAATGTTTGAATATTCAACAATCCTTAAATGGAGACATGAGAGAGCTCAGCTAGCTCACACAGGGAGATTAAATTAACAAAGAGTACAGTCTTTAGTTCAGTGCAAACCTGTGCAGATGACAAGAGGTCACAGAGAAAGATGACCATGAATACACCAGAGCAGGTCCAACCTCTACATTGTATTCAAGACTTAAAACGCTCACTTAAGATGAGGACAGTGTTCATTCTAAACCTCCGTGATTACCCCTTTCTAGAGAAGGAATTGGAAGTTAAGTACTTCACTCGGACACTGTGTTCTTGAAAGGGTCTACAGCTCAGGTACATACAGACGAAAGAAGTCAGAGTTCTATGTGGTATTTCAAGTTTCAGCAATAACAATGGCTTCTCTTCAACTATACATTTAACATTCTCATGGCAAAGCTACAATACATAAGAATAGGAGCCTGGAAGAAGGATTTGCTAAAACATTAAAAGGCAAGATGCTTATTGCATCCTGTCTGAACCTGGCAAAGGGAGACCAAACCTGTGCTGAAGAGACAGCGATATCTTTTCCCTTAAAGCTTTCCAACTGGGTTCTCCAACACATTTCAAGAGGTCAGGTGTCAAACCGCTGTTTGTTCGTCAGTCTACAGACATGACCATCTATAGCCCAAGCTTACAGACTGCAAAAAAGACTTGTTTTAACTCTTAATTCTATCATGCTACTAGGTACAACCCTCCTCAAAACAGATCAGCTACACAAACAGTGATCTTGGTAGACTGAAGCCCCCTGAAAATGCAGCCTTTTTCAATATAGTGCTACTATCTGCTGTATCTTAAATGGCCAAGGATAACCGAGAGCCAAGAACTAAGCCAGAAAGGGTCAGTCAAGAGTGAAACTAATTAAACATGATTTGAAGTCAGACTCTGACAGTGGTCTGTTAACCACTGAGACTCTGAGAGTAAAAGATATATCATTAGTCAACAGGATCACACTTTTTGGACATGCATGTTTACAGAATGACACCTTCAACCACAAACAGAGACACACAACCTATTAAAAAAACTGGGTCAACTTTAGATTGTTGAATGCTTTAAACAGAAAAGTCTCCTGAAAAGTTAACAGAACTTAAGAACCTAAACACCTAGTCATTTTTCAACAGGAATTCTTCCTTGTGGTTTTACATTTTTCATGTGAGCTGCTATGATCAAAGTTGCTGTAATTAAGTTAACACAAACAGCAGATACAGGCTACTTTGAAAAAGGATCTTTTTATACTTAGCAGCTTGATATATTTGAGGCAGGAACTGAAGGAAAGGTGTTGCTCTTTCAGAAGCATTTCAAACAGCTCACAAAAGTACACACACAGAGCAGAGAAAGAGAGAAACCAGAACCTCAGCATAGACCTATTTTTCCATCCTGCTGCTTTATTGGATTTTAAGGCTCAGTTTAACACTGAGATTTTACGTATTAAAAAAAAAAATCATGCAAATGGTCACAACATATATTCCTCACATAGCTAAAAATAGGGAAGAGCACTGCCTACTATTCAGTGGCCTCAGCTTTATCAATGCAGGGCTTCATGTTTATGGACCATCAGGGCCCTAGTCTGACATTCTCTCACACTCCAGAAGATCTGCCTATTTGAATAATTCAGGCAACTGAGCCATAGGCACACACAGTTGGAGTGCTAAACCTAGGCAGTCCCTGAATGATTTGACAGGCTGGATGGCATGAATGGTTCTTGTTACAGATTTTGGCTTTCTCTTGCTGCACACTTGAGGTCTATGTGAGCCATTAACAGGAAATGTGATGCCCAATCTAGATTGTATGAAAAGGTGCAGGATTATTAAGAACTCTCTTCATCATTTAGATGGCGACAGCCTAGCGCTAAAGCAGAAACATTAAGTACTGCAATTCAGATATGAAGAATTTAAGTATTTATTCTCAGTCAGCTGAGAAATATTTCTAGCAATTCATGCATTCATTCCAACAGGATTTCTTAAGAATGGGCATGGAATGACAGAAATAACAAAAACTAGACTAAGGATTTCCTATTTGTGATAACATACCTGCTTATTACTGCTTTTTGCAGAATTAGACAGCAACATGACTGACTCTTAATCTGAAGAATATTCCAATGAGCATGCCAACAAAAGCAGCACAAGAAAATTGATGCTACCAGTATTTTCAAGCGTCACAGTTAGGCTGTGTCAGTTAAGGGCCTGCACAGACACATGGATAAAAATAACTGAAACTTATTTATAATTTAACTGCACCTATCTTTATCAATGTTTTGCACGAGGACCTATTCTTACACATCTGTGGGACAGAAGCAGAAACACAGTATAGATCTATGAAAGCCAGGACATAGTCTTTAGGAAATTTTGCCATTTGAATGGATTTTGGCCCCAAATGTTTGTGAATAACTGTCTTACACCATTTTTTGAAGAGAAACATCTCTTCTATCCTTGTTAAACTTTTAACTGAAAAAATCCCAAAGAAAATACGACCCTCCATACTGACTAGAGACAAGTTCAATGGTCTCACAGATGAATGATAAACAGCATGTCGTTTGTGAACTATTCACCTAAGTATCATGTAATTGTCCAAAACTGCATTACATAAATTCCTCATGCTTAATATGGAGATCGAGCTTAATGAAGGCAGAAGAACTGCAAACCAAAATTAAGCATAAATCTCTATGGTTTATTTTATTGATTCCCCTCAGCCATTTGTCTCTACCCCTAGTGGACCAATACTATTGCTCTATGTTACATTGAACTCTAGACATACTCATTTTAAAACCCAGAGTGCTTCAGAGACCCTGTTTAAAACACAGCCATGCAGGAATTGCACTGCCAAGCTGAAGAAACACCGAACTGCAACAAGGGAGTAGAAAGAGGTAGGAGCACTGCAAACTATCATCACAGAAACTGTAATACTCAACTCTTCAGCAAAGATTTTACACTCACTTTGTTCTGGCATAGACCAATGCTGCTTCCACATCAGTGGAGGCTGCTGAGAAACTTGTCATAGTAATGGAAAAGGAAAAAAGAAAAAAAGACAGCCCCCCTCTGGCAATTCCACCTTTCAAGCTAGCTTTAAACCTGGATAAAAGTGTCTCAACTTCCTGATAGAGATCTAAAAATTGGCAACTGTGGTGCATTTTCCACATCTTCACAATAAACTCCCTCCACATTCACAAAATGCAGGAGTCTAGAAGTTGCACTCTCTTGGGACTTCCTAAAGTTTCTGAATCATACCCTTTAAGCTTCAAGACTTCCTGCTGGCTTTTCTAAGAGCGTTTTTTTAAGAGCTGAATCACAACAAAGGAATTATACTGCGTGTACCAAGATAAATCCATCAGGATATAGAGATAAGCAGGCACCAGCTTGAAGCATACAGCTGAAAATTTCACTGATGATCTATACTTCAGGAAGCAACTTCCACACACTACTTTTCTCTTGTTGCTTCTCTACCACTGGGACTAGTGCAGACAGGTGTTTTTAAAGTGCTCCCTCTCTTCCCTCAGAAGTTAATAAAGTTGATTTAAATCAAACAAGCGACTGCCACCTTTGGCTGTCTACGATATGATTTTCCTTATCATTGCCGAAGCAAGGATGTACATGAATAAGAGGTTAGAAGTAGCAGGTTTCTTAAGGAACTCCACTCACCAGGGCTTGGATCTGGACTCAGGCAGCCGTGCAGGGGTGGCAACCGCCCAGCTGAGCTGCACACCACAGCTCAGCCCTCTGAACAGAAGAGCTGGTCCGCTCCTATGCTGCAATCAAACTGTTCAGCCAACAGACATTCAAAGTTCCCTGCTCAACTGGTAAAGTATCTGGTCCAGCATTTACTACCCAGATCAGACGTTCCCAAAGAGTAGCATACCCTGAAGTAATCGTATGCTATTCTTGATATAAGATACATGTCTCTAGCTTCCAAATCTGTCCAGGCAAAGGCTTTCATCCAGCCTGCAGGAATTTACACCTCCTGCCAACAGAACATACACTTCCAGATCAGAATGTGAAAAGAAAGGGAGGACTAAACTGATGAATGACAGGAAAAACTATGGAGTTGAGACCAAAGGTAGATGATGTTGTGCAGCTGGGATATAAGTTTGGGATAAGAACATGACAAAAATGTGTAACTTGGGTACTACTGCAGATGTGACCCATGCAAATTATGAGGTTAAAAAAATGTTTTCAAATTAATGCTATCTGTCTGTAAATCTACACAAGCACTTACCATTAATGCCACCTAGTTTAGGGGTATTAAAGCCTCCAGGTACTGGATGTTCTCAGCTTATGTCACCATACATGGGCAATCTTACAGAATCATTTAGGTTGGAAGAGACCCTTAAGATCGAGTCCAACCGTTAACCTAACACTGCCAAGTCCACCACTAAACCATGTCCCTAAGTGGCACATCTGCACATCTTTTAAATACCTCCAGGGATGGTGACTCAACCACTTCCCCAGGCAGCCTGTTCCAGTGCTTGCTAACCCTTTCGGTGAAAAAATTTTTCCTAATATCCAATCTAAACCTCCTCTGGCACAACTTGAGGCCATTTCCTCTCATCCTGTCACTTGCTACTTGGGAAAAGAGATCGACATCTGCCTTGCTACAACCTCCTTTCAGGTAGTTGTAGAGAGCATTAGTTCAAAGTCCGAACTGGAAACACCCTGCTTAGCTTTTTTCCTTAAATAAAAAGAGGGCTAATACTCAAAAGATGTCATGTTTTTTCTAATCACCTAAAGAAACACTTGGAAATAAAAAGATGTATAGTCAGATAACAAAATGCCATTGAATCAACTACTGAAAGAAAAACAATCGAAGACCTACATTTTATTCTAGATGCCCCGTAAAGATTTATAAAAAAAATTTAAGACGTCACAAACTATTAGTATGTGACAGGCAGGAACTAAAATGCTCGGCCAAAATGCACAACTTCAAAGTCATGACACTAAAGAAATCAAAGATTTTGGTCCAAAGCACCAGTTGACATCCACCAAGCATGACATGGTAAGGGAAATGTCCTGGCCTTTCCCCTAAAACTATGCAATAGGAAGAGATCAAAAGGCTCTTTTAAGCATGACTAAGTTTAGAGCTTCTGTTATTTCCCCACCTCTTCCATTCTTCTAAAATAATCCACTCTTACATCATAATGCATGCTTCCCTAGTATGCCTTCAACACATAATACAGCCCAGAAAACTCAGATGCTAAGAACGTAAGAACTTTACACACCTTTCTCAATTAGAATTTAAACAATGCTGCATGATTACACTAATTTAAACTTATCTTTCCTTTTCCATTCTTCATTTAATATATCTGTGATATGCTGATGCCTGTGGTGATGACAGCATCAATTTCAAGACTCAAGAAAAAAGCATACACCAGTTCCTTCAAAACACTTAAGAAGAATGATTTTGCTACCAAAACAGGACACAGATTACAAACGTGACCAGTGAAGCTAGCTGTGCATGAAGTCTTACTAGAAAAATGAGAAAGCTGAGAATAGCCTTCAGAAGTATTTCTAAAACTAAGAGTAATCATCAAATTGTAAAAAAGAAGTTTCAAATTGCTGATTTTCCTTAAATATGCTTCAACTTCCTATTTGTAAGCTCAGAAGTTTTTGTATTTAGACCATGCCATCAAGATTATCTGTGGCACGTTCTCTATGTATTGTCCTTATGCTTCTATAGTCATGAAAGCTGTGGCCTTCAGATGCTAAAACACACACCACTGATTTCAGATGCTAAAATCAATGCCTTTGCTATCATTCTATATCTCATTCTAGAATGAGATAGAATGATAGAATATATATCATTCTAAACTATTGCACAAGTTTAGCTGCAGGCCACTTGACTATAAGGGAAAGGAGTCAAGTACACCCAGTACCAAGCAGAGGACTAACAGCAGTGATGACTTATTTGGTTTAAATATCACCAGATAAAAATACAGAGTTTTGGAAGGCTATTTGTTTAGAAGAAAGAATCACTAGTCTATTAAAACCACCAGAATAGATCACATTTATAAATCAGATAATGAAGTAACCGCCTTCAGTCCAAACTGCCCTAGGCTCAGTATTTGTTATCTTCTTGCTTGGCCTGGGGACTTTCCGAATTACTCAAATACAGCCTTCCACTTTGTAAGTGCAACAACCAAGAACAAAGCCCAAAGGCTTCTGTTCCTTCCAGCAGCTTAACTACTAATGACTGGAGAAGAGTTTATGCAAGAAAAAAGTAAGTATAAGACAAGCTTTCCCCTTGTTTCCCCAGTTCATTGTCTGAAAAATCTAGTCTGCAACCTGGAAACAGCACTACAACATCAAATCAGGATTTTTAGCTTCCTGTTTTGCACTAATCCAAATAATCACAACAACAGTGACTCAGTGATTTTCAAGTTAAACTATATCCCTTTATCATAAACCATCTGTTTAATCTTTAGTCTTGGAAATTTTTATGTGCATTTATGTGCTCCAATGAAAACAAATTAAGAAAAAAATCAAAACCATTGCCATCAAAGATGTAGAAAATGAGATAACATTCATGAAAAACACTCTGAACTTATGCTCACCTTAAATCTTTTATCCTGCAGGACTTTCTTAATGGCCACAAGCTCTCCTGAATCACAGAGTTTGGCTTGATACACAACACCAAAAGATCCATTTCCAATCACCTTGGTGTCTGTGTAGCTAACTTCCTGCGGTCGGTCCGGACCTTGTCCAGGAGTTGCCACTACTGTAGTCACTTTGCTGCCATCTTTGTCTCCTAGGAAGCAAGAGATACACAAATAATCAAGATACATGCGTAAACAAGATGACCAACAAGACTGAAACAGAAGAGAGTAAAGCAAACATTTAAATCAGCATGTGTATTTCAATATTGTAGAGAAAAATAAAAAACCCTGACAAAATGCAAAGATAACACTGAATGTATTTTTTTACTGAAATATATTAAATGGTGACAATTTCTCATTTAGATTATTGCTAACAAAAATATTCCCTTTCCAGGAGCAAATAGCTCAGCAATAAAATGTGATGCACGACCAATACAAGTACTTTTTTTCTACATCTGATTAACGTAAGTGGTATTAAACACGAGTGTTGTTTGTATTACCAAAATGAAGCATTTCCCCCTATTTTCCCGTAACTGAAGCAAGCAAACTGTCAGTATAGCCTGCAGAGCAGCACTCTGTCCTTTATAGGCATATATCTGGCAATAAAAACCAGAAACACTGACAAAGTTTGTTATCAACCTATCTACATGTAAAGCTTTGGCTTGCATGCATTAGGAAGCAAAACCTTTGTCAAAGTTGGCTGTGTGCACCTGAAGTGAAACCTAGGCTGCATTGTAGGGCGCAGTCCTGCTCCTCCCTTCTTCCATGCTCGGACTTCCTTGCAAAGAAGGGAGGCACTCACTGGGGCAGGGGAAGGAAGGGGGAGAAGGATGACGACAGGCACGCACTTAGCTTGCATCTTGACACGAACCAGAAGGCAGACAGGGACGTGCACTCAGGATGCAAGATCATGGTGGCTGCTGCACAGGTGAGTGTGCTTTGGTGCAGATGCAGCGGCTGTGGGTTTCAGCAGTCCGCAGCCAACCACACGTGCACTTTCCCAACCACTTTCCCATCAAAAGTCAAAGCCGCTATTTCCTACTCTTTGCACAACTGTTATCACCAGCAGTGCTTCCTCTTGTTCAAAGTCTGACTTTGTTTGTAATAGGACCAAAGTTTTAGGCATTTTGCAAGCAGACACTGGGCATTTACTGCCCTTCAATTACAATGGCTCAGGTTACAGAATCGAATCGGACTGCAAGAAGAAACAGAAGTCTGCTGTTCCACACCAGTCACTCTGCAACTCTACAGAAAATGCACTCAAGAGATGCCCATCACATCCGCTTATTAAGAAACCTTCCTTCCACAACTTCCCAAGGGAGTCTCTGCCAGTCCTTCGCTACTCATGCATTCAGAAAGATTTTTCTAACAGGTAGCTCAGATCACCTTTAGTGCAGTTTGAACGACTTGCTCCTTGTTCCATTCCCAAAAGGCACTGAAAATGTCACAGCTCCTCCCTGCCCTCTTTCCCCTCACTACCCCCCCTCAGATGTGAGGGGCTGTTGCAAAGGAAGTTACCATGATGGAGAAGTTATTTCTCTTTGGGCGACCTTGTCCCCTCGTTACTAGAAATCACTCGGGTACAGTGCCCAAAACTAGACCCTACAGAGGAAGCTTACCTCAGCTCTACCCAGCGTGCTGGTGACTTCTCGTGTCCGACTTACAACACACTTGTTTGTACAGCCCAGCACAATGTTTGCAGCTTGTGCAATGCTGCAACCTGGTTGACTCATGGTCAGTTTGTGTATCAAACTCTCCTCTGCAGAGCTGCTGCCTGTCCAATCCTCATCCACTTTCCACTTACACACCTGATTACTCTTATCAAAGCCTAATATTCTGCATTTGTCCCAACTGAACTGCATCCAAGGTTACTTAATGCTCTTTTGCCAGCTTCTCACATCCTTCAAGCGCAGAGTCACCACCAGAAAGAGATCCATTTCACGATGCTATGTGAAGTTTATCTAACAAATTTGTGAAAACCAGTGAATCCTGTGAAAGTGCTTAAAGACCGCATAAAACCATTAAATATCTCATCCTAATTTTATCTTGGACCTCTTGTTACGCTCAAACAAAATAACCAAACCATTTTGTATGCCTTTCAGGGGATTTACAGTATTCCATTGTTTTCCTGGGCTTTTCATGAGAAAATTAGTTTGAAAACTTCAGAGTTGAAATACACATATCTTATACTAATTCTTCTGTACCTGTAAGATCCAGAAGAAAAGTAAGTTGGCTTGGCATGATTTGCTCCTGAAAAATCCACATTAACTGTTACTCATCTCTTATGTTACCTTTTAGGGCCTTACAAATTGTTTGCTTTTATGCATCCAATGGCTCCATGAAACAAGTGAACAAATTAAAAATAAAGGTAGCACATTAGTGCAAAGGGTGCCAATTACTTGCCAAGCTATGCACAGCTTGCAAAATATTCACGAGAAGGTGAGATACAGATTTACACATTTGAAGAGAAAACAGAGAAACAACAACAAAAAAAAGAAAAATGGAAAGAGATGAATGTCTGCTCAGAGGGAAAGAGAGGAGCATAAATGGAAACAGACTAAAGCTGAATGGAAAATTCACCCTCCTCTGATATCTGTGAGAAAAAAATGGAAGGAAGCCAAGACAAGAATGTTAAACCCCTTTTTTTTGGTAAACAAGTTTAAAGTGTAATTCTTATAGCAGCCCTGCATTTTATTTGCCTGACTATTCTACGATTAGCATTCTAACTCAGTACATGTAAATAGGAGACATCTGCTTTACTGCAACAATCTTGTGATTTAAAAGGTAATCCCCTACTTCCCTGCTTTTTGGGGGGCTGCTTTTTTTTTTTGTGGCCTTGGTCACAAGGCCAGAGTATCGAGATTACTGTTAATGAGGTTTGTTCCCCACTTCCCCCAAAAATCAAGACTACTGAAGTCTTAGAGGTAGAAAACTTGTCCCTGGCAATACTGGTTGAGATTTGAAGTACTTGGTATCAAGAGATCTGCTCTAAGGACACTCTTCAGAGCTGCAATTCGGTTAGGGGTCTCCTTGACTGCAAAAGCAAACCCTGAATCTCAGGCCATGTCAGATGGTTCTTCCCAATGTGGTGCTGCAGGGACCTGACCAACTTTTCCAGAGCTCAAATGAGAAGCCAATCAGCTTTACACACTTTCCTTTAAGTCCATGGAAAAACAGTTCCTAACTAAACTTGTTAAAATCTTCAGTGCTTAAAGCTGTAAGCACTGACACTTTAATTAGCTACACCAAGAATTACTTTGTTTCTTTACCAGAATGTTACAGAGCATTAAGCCTCCTAGATGTTTCTCCTAGTTTCCTTCTTTCAGTAAACAATGGCTCTTGCAAACCTATCAACAAAAGACACCATAAGGACACCAAGCTTTCAAAAAAGAAGCCTGTTAGAGTTTCAGTTATATTCCACTGCAGAATAGTTGATGCTGAGGGACTGTAGGGGTAAAATTCACCTTGCACCTTTGACAGCTTTGATTTCCAAGAGTAAAACAGTTCACTGCTTTTCAAAGCAAACAAGTAATACGTTATTTGTATCACAGCAGCATCCAGGGGCCCGAAGCCTATTTTGCCACTCGTTGCACTACACAGATGTATGCACTGTTCAGAAGACCATATGCAGTCCAGAATGGTTATCTCAGGTTTTATTGTCTGGACAGCAGGAGTTTACTTTCCAGCCAAACAGCATATAAAGGAGTTCACTAAATAGCTGTGGGAAATACTGGTTTTAGCCTCAGCGTGACGAAAGATAGAGGAGAGGAAACACCCTTTTCCAGCAACCATCAGTATCTCCAGATTGAGACTCCTAACAGCAAACACCAAGAAGCATTATACCACAGCAAGTCGCAATGAGAAGGCTAGACACTTTTCATCTCATCCCTTTCACCTTATTTTGTTTTGGACTGTCAGACTTAGCGGCCCCAGTGGATAAGCAGGCATTGTCAAACACACAATACCCTTGACACCTTTGATTGCAGGTCCACAATAGAACTAGAACATTAAATTGAAAAACTAAGGAAGGAAGGAAAGACCAAACACCAAAATACTAAACAGCTCTTACAGCACAGCTCACATCAGAAGAGTCACTAGTATTTGTCCAGAAGCAGCTGCTTTCTGGGGCTGACAGCAATATGACCTGGCTTTACCGTAAGAAAAAAGCAGATTCATGTGACTGTACAACCATCATCTAGGCAAACCACCTTTATAACATCCAGGACAGAAGCACAAGTAAAAATAAATAGCTATCACTCTGTAATACACTTGCATTTGCACTTGGTACATTTCATGCAAATCCTTAAAGCATTTCCCCACACCATTTTGATGTTTAACATCCATGATGTGGTATTTGGGGGTGGTTTTTAATGAAGAGGTTATTCCAGAAGTCTGATGTGCAACTGAAAACAAAATCCAGACATTTTAATTCCCACATGCTCTGATCTTTCTAGCTCACTTTCCACCTTTAGCACATGATGACCATATGGGACAAATCACGAGCATCAGGTAAAGTCAGTGGGTTGAAAGCAAAGAGTATTTATCAGTTTGTGGGAAGAAAAGAACATACTCCACTTACAAGACTGCAGTTTATTAGAGCATCAGTGCAAGCTCTAATTCTATTTTCCAGCACCTTGGTATAACTTTAGAATGGCTCATGTCATCATTTTACCTAATGCCAACGGCCATCTACCCTTTCAAGTTGAGTACTAATACAATTTTGTACACTCAAAAAAGAGTTGAATATATTCAATTCTGTCTTTTGTTTATACAATTCACCAGCTAAACGAAAATGAATATGGATCAGTATTACTTTAATGAAATATTCGTATGGCTTGGGAACAAGAGGCATGCATCTCACAAAAAAAAAAATGGTGACAGATGTTTACCCAGGTGAGAGAAGTGATTCTGCTACTGGACAAGCATTTTGTCACATAAATACCCCACAGCTACAGATTCCTTCTGCTAGCTCAAAGCTGACCATTCCACAAGTGTACTGCACGTATACTTTTTGCCAGTGCCTAAACATAGCTATCAGTCAATAAAATTCACTTCAGCCCTCAGAGACCATAAAAGACATTCTTTGCTACTCATCAGAACTTCCCCCATGCCTTCTATTGAATGGGCCTGGAGAAAGTCCAAAATTATGTCTGCCCTACATCCCCTTCAGCTGTTTAGCTTCTGACTGAGCAATACAAACATACATTAATGCACATATAGTCAGAGATCTACAATTCTTTTTTCTTTTAACAGCATATACACCCTCTTCCTCCTCTTTTATATGTTTTGAAGTTGAAGAAACAATGAATTAGTAGGATGTTTACAGCTGCTTTCTTCCTACTTCAAATGCAACCTCAATCCTTTGCGCTGTCTACAAACTCCTCCTTTCTTCCTTCTTTTGACTTTACCTATCTCCTCTTGCTTCTCTCCTCCAATTGCTACACTCCTCCTCACTGCACACAGGTCCTCCAATTAGATGTTACTTAGATGGGTTTTAAGTCCTAAAAGAAAACCTCTCAGACCCACAACACACTCTCTACAATGTCTGAGGTCATGTAGTTGTCCCTCTCCACTTAATTCAAACATCTTCATTGATCTGTTTTAATTCTCAGTGCCACCTCCCTATTAAGATATGGCTCAATATTAAGTCAATATTGACTACTTCTCCCCTTCCCAAGTCTAAGGCTTCCCTACACTCTTTCATCTTAATTTGCTCAATGTTCAAGACAGTCAACAAGTCACTTCCACAGAAACCCTACGCTGCTGGATCTAGCCCCTGCCAATTTGAATAGGTTACAACCAGCAGCTGACACAAGTATAGAGAAATGAGTGGCCAGAAGGGGATGGAAGTCTATCAGAACTGCATTGGCTTTTTTCAGTCATTGATAATTGAGAAGGTCAAAAGATCTGAATAGTTTATGAAACAAATGTCTTAATAGAAAGCACAAGAAAAGTTATCTGCTAGGATCTGATGCCGACCATCAGATTAGGCTATGAAATAAAACACCTGGCTTCTTAGATATCTGTTCATGGCATGTGAAGGAAGGAGGTCATCAGCTGCTCTGAGAGTCTTCAGTGTGAGCAACATATGCTTGAGGCAATACGCTGTCAGCAGTAGAAATCACAGTGCTAGATGACATTTTTCTAATTATTTTCCCTACTACATTTTTTAAAAGGTTAATTTCACAAAAAGCTAATAATTATGAGCCAGTACAGGGGAGAAAGTATAAAAATGGTGTTTATAAACTGTTTTACTAGACAGCTTCCTTTCTTCATCAGTGAACTGCATAAACATTACCTAGTGGGAGACAGCAGAAGACAGAAATGAACTCTCAAGGACCAAATCAGAAAAAAATCAGGGAATCGAAGAAAGGAGTCTGAAAAATTACAACTTTTTGGTTTTTAAATTTACCGCAAACAAAAAGAGTCCTTGAAATTTCCAAAATAGCTCAGGTCAAACATTGAACAAAAACCTGTAAGAGTGCCAATCTCAATCAGAGAAGGCAGAAGCATTCAATAAACATATATATACACACACACTTGTTTTAGCACAGGAAATGTCATCTGACTTCTTGACTGTAACTGAATACCGCAGTAAAAGAACGGCCATCAGACATTACTTAAGATCAGAAGAATTTCACTATTTGTATCCAAGGATTTTAGAAGAGCTAGCTAAGATGTCTGAGAAGCGATGTTGATTTTTGAAAGGAATCAGAACACTCGCAGAGCTTCAAAGGTGGATAGGATGATCCATAAGTTTGACAACAATTCCAGAGTAAGGACCATATTAGCTACTTTTATTATTAACAAAGAAGCAGTAAGGTGGTTTATAGAGACTGGATTGTTGGACTCCATATTGTTAAAGAGATTACAAGCTCATTTGGAAAAGACACGGGGGGGAAGCATTGATGCGAAAGCACTGTGACTTCTACGGGGTTTCTGACTTGCTATCACATCCTACGTTAATGAAGAAACATGTATACAGAAAGAAACATGATTATTAATCAAATTATAATACACTAGCCCATAAGTTTCAATGTAACTATGATCTAATGAAATAGAGTCAGAGGCCCCAGTGGCATGAATTTTTGGCCTTAGACTTACTGCTTTTATCAATAACTTGAAAGAAAAGTTATGACGTTCTCAGGCACAAGATTTAGAGAGTTATGCACAGGGAAGAGAGCATTGAAAAAGCAGCTGGCCTCCCTTTGTAACCCAGGCACAAATAAGCGGAGGGATCCAGGACCCAAGGTGATAGGCCATACAACCAAACCAAGTAAAGCCACCGAAAGAGTGGAGTCATCAACTCTGACTTGCACGGCATCCTGGCATGGACAGAAGTGCCTACACACAACATTGCTACTGAGACCTAAAGCAATCCTTAGATGTATAAGCAGGGGAACATCAGCCAGGAAACAAAAAAAGTTCACTTTCCTATTTGGCACCTATGCAGCAGCTACTGGAATAGTGTGCTCACTCGTGATAGCTAAAATTCAGGAGTGATGACTCAAAACACTAGAGATTCAGAAAGAAGCCATAGATATCACAAGGCCAGAAAAATACTTTACTCTGAGTGAGACTTTAAGAGCTCAAACAATTTAAGTCAAAGAGAGAAAGCTGGAGGATTATATCTAAAAGCTACCCATTTAAGAAACAGACATTTCAGAGAGGGCTCTGATCCACAAGTGGAGAAGATATTGCACATAATGACTAGAAATAGAAATTGCAAAAGTTTGGGACAGAACTGTGAGTGGACAAAATTAATAAGGAAATTATTTTTTCTAAAACACTCTGAAAGTTAAGGTTATTTTTGCAACACAGATTTTTATTTTAGGTTGGAATCTTTTCTAAAGCATACAATATAGCTGAACCGCAACTGCTAGGCTTGAAATAAGAAAGCCTGCACAGGATGAACATAATGACTCTCTGGGTCTTAAGAAGGTCAGAAAGGTTCAATACCCAAAGAAACACATTTTTTTTCTACCCAGCACTAATGCAAAGGTGTCATAGCTCAGCATCAAATATGCTGCTTTCCACGACAGTCAAAATCTGCATTCATTTAAACAAAAACATAGTAAAGTGATAAATGATGAAAAGGTGATGCAGTCATTCTTTGGCTATATTGTTAACGATAGTCACCATTAATTACATGTCAATTCACTTCTGTTTGGTTCAATACAGAGACAAATAATCAGGACAAATTTCAGCAACAACTGCCAAGCCAAAGACCACTAAGGTAAAAGGCTTTTAAAATACTCTACCCCGAAATGAAAGTTGCCTTTGCCTCTAGCTAGACACAAAGGAAGGAAGGAAAAAAAGAAAATACTCATTCCATTTCCACCAAATGATAGTAATGCTTTTTATATGTCAATCAGTTTCAAAACCTTCCAGGAGGCAAAACCTGTAACCC
Source organism: Phoenicopterus ruber ruber (assembly GCA_009819775.1). Classification (NCBI taxonomy): domain Eukaryota; kingdom Metazoa; phylum Chordata; class Aves; order Phoenicopteriformes; family Phoenicopteridae; genus Phoenicopterus; species Phoenicopterus ruber. The sequence goes on along the minus strand of CM020215.1, from coordinate 90,150,216 downwards.
CCAGAAACTCTTAGTACCTCTACATTTTGCTCAACAGCTTCTAAAACGGCAATACAAATTCAAAGTATTAAGTGCTAAGTTTATACAGGAGACAACTGGAAAATGGAGTAAAAAGTAAACACTAGAGAGAAGTCAGTCACTGCTATTGTAAAACAAACTATATCTTTGCTACAAAATAAGTAGTAACAGCTCAGAAAGGCAACATAACTTTATCATAAAAATGAAATAGTGTGAAACTCAACTGACCTCTGTCTTCGTGCCTTTTTGAGGTCAGTATGTCACAAGGAAAGAGAAACTAAATATATTTCCAGGAAAGCGTGACAGGTAATGACGTGCCTCATATGCCACTATTCAATATAATAAACACATAAAATTACATCAAGATGCAGGGACATTTTTTTTTCCTATTATTTATCTGTTGGAAAAAAACCCTAAAACTTAACTAAAGAAACAGCATCTGGATTTACCACATCTCACTTCAGTCATTCCAAATGCCATTGGAGCTTTAAAGTCTCCCTTTAGAGGTGATCACAGTTTTTTGGAGGCGGCATTCAATACACTCTCTTTGAGAGCTTAATGCTAAAGACTGTAAACAAGCCTTTAAAAAATGAACAGGGTACCTGGCAGGTCCCAGAACATTCACATGATAGGCTTGTTAAAGTGTCCACTACAAGGCCACATGAAGCTCTAAGGCACTGACTTTCTACAGGTTTTTAGATCTTAACTAAGGAAGCCAAAGCAAGCACAACACAACATTGACGATGCAGTTGTGCTAGTCTACCCCAGCACAAGCTTGACTCCGAACAGTTTAAAACAAAACAAAACAAAAATACAAAAGGAAAAAGGATGGGAAGAGCCCTGTTGATCTAGCCCAGATGCCTATCACATTGGCCATCAGATGACCTCCCCCGGATCCCGCTGTGGCAGATGGGATTCCAACAGCCAGTTGCTTAAATCGGCCACCATGAAACCCCAGCAGGTCACCATCCCACTGGCTTATAAACCAAGCAGCTGAATCCAAAAGGAATGTTTATTTGCAGTGTCTGAAGAAAAGATTCATCTTACTAAAGCCTTCCTTCCTACCACGGCATAAGGTGGTGCCCACACCTTCCTGAGGCACATCTAAGGCTTGTGTTAACCATCTCTCTCAGTAACATAGCTAGCTTTGAGTACTCTTTCTGTCATGGCAAACAGACCAACACAGTAAATTTCTAAGCAAGAGAGCTTTCTCAAGCTGCACTTGACACTGAGGTGGGGGGAAAACCCTGCCCTATTATCTTCAGGAGCAGCATTAAAAGACATTTTTTTCTATGACTAAACAAAATATCCACCAGAACACTTATACTTAAATTTCTGCTTTGGAAAAAAATACAGAAACATACAATTAAGGTAATCTAAACACTGGCTGCCGGTGGGGTTTCATAAGCAGTCTCATGCTCGTTAACAAGTTATTTTTAGTAGGCACTCTTTCTGTTCTCCTCTCTCGCCACCCACCTCACACACACACACGCAGATGAACCCACCCCACAAAAGTTATTTAGCTATATAAATCAACTTTAAAGTTAGATAAGGTGACTCCACAGATTAGGAAACGAGTACTGAAGCGATCATAACAGCATTTGTTTTTATAATCTCAGGTCAAGTCATTCCTGCCCCAAAGACCTTACAGATTAAAGACAGCACAAGAGACAAGGACAGAAATAGGGAGTGAGCAGAACCAGTATGACAACATCATTTTAGCATGAGACTGTGGCCTCAACAGTATCCCCCTTTGCTATGTAGCTCTGAGTTAATTGCTAGCTAAGAAATTCAGCCTACAAGTACTAAGATTTCTCATTTGAAGTTTCCTTTAGTTGTTCCTCCCTCTTACATCATCAGGGAACATGATTTAGCAAACATTTGCCAAAGACAACTATAGCAGTTCAGCTGACACGTAATAACTTATAAAACCCCTGTAACTGAGCCCTGACAGGGCACTGGAGAACCCAAAATTACAAACAGATCGTATTTACCCACTTGTTCGTGCCATTCAACAGTTGATCCTCAACGAGTCTATCAGCATCTTCTAGCAAGGCTGGTATAGCGAATCCATCATTGGGCACCTACTGACATGCCTGCTTTAAGAGCGCTGTCAGAGACTCCAAATCTCCCTGCCCCTGAAGACTAACAAGTGATAAACACCACATTTGGGGAACTCCTAAAAGGCTTACAATCTTCCCATCAAAATATCTGGTATGACCTGTAAACTTTTCACTAGTCTCTTGTAAACCGCTTAAGTAGGAAGCTGTCTACTTGCTGAAGGCCTCCCTGGCTCAGTTTTAACTCCATTTGTTACAGTTTTTGAATCCAGCTAAATGTACGTATGTCACCTAGCCAAGTACACCTCTGATCCCTGAGAACAGAGATCATCACTGTTTTTTCCTTTTCTTTCTCTCTCTGCATCCACTAAGAGGTTTCTAATGCACAAGACCGAACCATTAAGCAAAACCCCCAGACTAGCCACCTGCAGTAGCTGCAAGCTGCCAAGACATCCCCCTACTACACACTTGCACGAACTAAGAACATTGTAATACATCGTAGAGGGAGTCGCCGTTCTTCTAGTGGGGTTTAAATAAGAAATCTTTTAATCGTGTTTGTTACAGCAGTGCTTAAGTATCAAGTGTGAATAGGACCCCACTGTGCTAGGCACAGCACCAGGAATAAGAGACAGCTCCTGCCCCGGCACGCCTGCAGCCCAGCCTGAAGAGCAGACAGACAGACCTCGGCTGAGACAGTACAGCCCACAGAGGAAACGGTATAATGGCCAGTTGTTTCAGGCAAGTGCCACAGTTACTTGAGAAGGAAGGAAGGAAGGAAGGAAGAAAAGACCTAAAAGGAAATAGGCTAAGAAGAAAAAAAAGTGAAGGTAAGGAACAGCAAAGAGACAGGGAAAAAACCCCCAAAATACCCCAAACCCCCCCAAAACCAAGAACAATATCAGAACCATACTAAAAAGAGAAAAAGTGGAGAGAAGCAGAAGCAAGAGCAGAGATTCAAGGAGAGAAGAGAATTTGGAGCAGGACTATTATCAGATTAACACTGGACAGAGTCCCCAGACGAGTTCTCCAAGCGCACGAAGTGCTTGCTGTCACCACCACTGCAGGCAGCCCTGGCCGTCAGAGCCTCGGGGCGGTTCTCTGTGGCCTCTGCAACCCCTGCCAGACTGTGGAGCTGTGGAGGAAGGAGTGGGGCAAGAAGCGTGTACTTTCACATCTGCTGGAGTCTCCTTGGCAGGGTCCCTTCTATTACACCACTGCAGTTATCTGCCACAGCATCCGATCCCTGTTGCAATGCTGCACCCTTGAACCTCATTTTTTTTTGTCTAAAAACACAGCCATTTCTGTATTTATCAGTAACATAAGTGGCCTTGAAAACCCAGGTGCAATGAACAGTAACACCAGCTTGAACCTGCGGAGTTTTCCTGGGAGGGCAGAGGACCAAGCTTTCCCCCCAGCCAGAGCCCTGAGTTCTGATACATTTTTCTACTCTCCAGGACATCAGAGGGCTCTACTTTTTGCTTTGCAACTTCTCCCTTCTGCAAAGTACCCCACAATTAGTTTTCTGCCCTGCTAGGACTTGATATGTTTTCTTACTGTCCAACTTTACTGAAAACAGGACAGGAATACAGCATGTGCTCATCACGCTACTCCCTGTAAGATCAGGAAACAGCATCACAGACCCAGAGTCCAACCCAGAGAGTGAATTGGACTCAGGGTGAAATCACACTGAGAAACAGATTGTCTGGAATCTGATGCAGCAGCCAAAATCCAAAGAGAAAAGATAGTTGAAGCTAGTTACAAAAAGGCATTCATTTGATGCCTATCTTTTAACACTAGAGGAGGAGTAAGAAAATTGCCAGCTGTTCAGAACCAACATCCACCTTGGGTGGGAAGTACGGGGCGGGGGGAAGTCAAAAAGTAAAGTGAGCAGTAGCTAATCTGAATCCCTATGTTGAACTGTGACCTGTGGTTGAATGCTACTCAGAGTGAAAGGGGCATTACAGCCATTTCTGTAGAGAGGAAAAACACAAATAAAATCAAATCAAGTTGTGCTGCACTGTCCTGTTCACACTGCAGAACGCAGACCAGCTCTAAGAGACTACACAGACTTTGCGTACATCCCAAGTTACTGCTTTAGATTATGCCACAGAACTGCACAGAAAGGGAACAAGTCAGTTTAGGTTAAAGATGGTTTTGAACTCAAGGAGAGCATTATCTCAATTAACATTAAGAAACTGCAGGCATGCCATCAATGCAATGCAGATATTCTCCATGGCAGGAATAGCTATCTTGAAGGAGCTCTTGTTACAGATGAGGCAGCATTTTAGAAGCTAGATGCATAAGCTTTTCATCATTGGCAAGTCTTGCTTTTTTTATTTATTTATTTTTAAAGTAATAAAAATAGTAGGGCAAGAGGAGCAAGAGAACTAAGTTTTGGACATCTCTAAAGCTATTTAAGGTAATCAGAGAAACTACACCTCATTTTCACATTATACATAATCTGATCAAAGTGGGGGCTACTGCCAAAAAGGCTGGTCTTATTTCTTACCTTCACGCTCCTGCCATGGCAAATCTAGCAATCTTGTAGCCTGAGGATGAGTCAGTTTAGCTTACTGATCTGACAAACTAATTCATCTCCAAAATAAAACAAGCCTCAAATCAGCAAGTTGAACCGCCTCATCTTGAGGACAGCCAGTTGTTAGATCTGACAAGGTGAAGAATGGAGAACAAGACTGTTCCTTACTGCCCATACACTTAGCGCGGCTTATCTGGGAGTAACATAAACCTACACCCTTTGACTCAAAGCCATGGCAGAGCTGCAGCCTGCAAAGGAGACTGCCTTCAGAAGGGCAGTGCTGGCCCTCCCATCCCTCCTTGTGCCCTGACACCGCTTTGTGCTGGTACCAGGTATCAAGTAGCTGCCATCAGAGGGTGAGCTGGATCAGAACTGCTTCTGGATGGACAGACTCCCTGTCCTGATTCACCCCCCAGCAACGCAAGCGCTCGGGCTGGCAGAGGAAGGAGAGAGAAGCAGGCAATAAAGCCAGAGCCATTCCTCATGATGACAGCCTGCGTCAAGGGCAGGCTGACGTAGTCACCAAACTGCAGGCTTGGGTGAACCAAGTTGATAGCACCTGGGCACCACGTCCCCTGCTTTCTCAAAGCAAAACACAAGCTCAGACTATCAAACTGAATAATATTTCAACTATGGTTAAAAAAAGTAGTGTTACATTACACCATCACAGGCATTTATTCTGGACAGTAACTATCCTGCCTTAAAAGGCATACTTTAGCTAATAGAAAGTATTATTTTCTCCTAAGGCTTCTTAAACCTATTAATAAGTTCATTTATTTTTCCTCTCTCAAACAATACACCTAACTTCAGTAAGACTTTTTTCCCCAGTGAAAGGACAATAATGTAATTCAAACTACAGAAGATGTTTCCAAGTATTTTATTGCAATATACAGATGTTACTAAAACAAAATCCTACACAATGGGAGTTAGTTTTCTCCACAAAGAAAAACATGAACAAAAGGAATATTTCTCCTCGTAAGAATGAGCCCAGACATCTGGGGATTCAATTCCCTTCTGCCAGCACATGAGCAGACTGAGGCTTTCAGGGACAACCTCTACACATATAGCTAAAATTCTCAAAAACTGTTCCTGTAACTGAGGACTGCTGGAACTTGAAATCCTAAAATAGAGACAGGTATCTGGAAACAGGGAGAGGAGAGCAGAACTGTTTTAGCAAAATTTACTCTCAATTATGCAGGCAAGAAGAAAAATAACTAGCAAAACCAGACCTTTCCCAAATTCTGCCAGTTTTCATGCCAGAGTATCACTTTTGAAGATATGATGAAGCAGAAAATAAGTGATACTAAGTAGAAGATAAGCCTGAAAACATGAGACCAAATTTTGAGAAATTAAACATTTATATATGTCTGCAAAAGTTGCATACCTATCCAGAAGTGGCGGTTTTTCAAGGGCTGCTGTTCCAAATCTATGCAGGTTTTGAAAGCACTCAAGGCTTTCCTGCCAGCAGTGCAGCAGGCTTTCTTAATTAGAAGCTTGATTGTCTTTGAGGGAAGAGAAAACAGACTGAAGTCTCAACACTGTTAGCTCTTCCTTCTTTTCTTACATATACCCTCATCCTAGGAATCTCAAGCAAGATAAGCCAGGCATTATGAAGCCAAGACTGTGGGTACATGCAGAAGATTTCCATTTCTAGAAAGAGATAATGGAGCCTATTATTTCTCTACTGCTGCTATGACTGGAGAACAATGGCAATGCTTTATCTTGGTCCAGGTAAGGAGGCTACTTTAACACAGTAATACAGACACCCATCTCAGAGGAGAGTAAAGAGAGAGGAGCAGTATAATGTTCTTCTGCAGACAAGGCTTTATTTACCTGGTTCAGAAGACAGTAACTAACAAACAAACAAAGCACTTTGAAGAATACAATTCCTTTATTATAAAGGCTCAGATAGAAGAAAGATACTCAAATATGATGTCTATCAAGATAAAGGAAGCACATAGAGAGCACACAAGTTTATCTATCCCCTTTTCCCATCTCTTACAGCAGCAAACAGTAAGCGTTTAAGGAAGAGTATAAAACAGGCCAAGCTTGCAGGGACAGCTATCCCAGCACACTCTCCCAGCCCCCAGCTATGGGTGCCTTGGGAACTTCCCAAGCCAGAGGCAGTATCTCTGGATTTTTCTTTCTGACTTTGCAAACCCAGCCCAAGATCTGAAGATACTACATGCAATAAGCCAAGCAACCATTTCTGAACAGGCATAAGGAGAAGTGACATCTCTAAAGCATATCAGTGTCAGGACTATCTAGTAGAAAACTAAAATTTTATCTCAACATCTACTGTAGCAAGCAGTGACAATCCTGTTCAAACTCCAGGATGGCCAAGGCATGTGCATAATAGGCAGCATCCATGTATTTTTTACTACACAAGATTGGTCTTCACCTTTCATCTTGGGATTGGACAGAAACAATATAATGTAAAATTGACTGATGTCTTTAAACAGACTAAATAAAATAAGATCAGAAACACTTAGCATGAGTTTGGGAACAGGAGAAGATCACAATAACATAAGATAAAGATCAAGTAGTGCTGACTTAGAGTTGAAAAGAAAGTAATTCTTGAAAAGGAACGTATAGAATATGCTTGAATGCTGGCATTTTAGCTGAGACAGGAAGTAAAGTCTTGAATAAAAGTTACTTTCCACAGTAGCAGCCACTCACCCACAAACCCACAGTGAAATTATATTAAGACATTACAGCTTGGCACTGTAGCAGAAATAATGAATGCATAAATCAAACTTATCACAGAAGGATTTTGGCAAAGGCAAGATGACACTCATCATCTTAAAAAGCTATGGCAAAAACTAACAAAAAAGCAGAAAAAAATGCTCATGTTTCAGTTTAAAGTTATTCCAAAACACACTTTTTTTTTTCCTTTAGTAAAAACATTCTTCTGAATAAACATGTTTTTCTAACAATCAAATCAGTAATTGTCCTTTATCTGCCAAGAAATGAACCTGGGATTCTGTTTTCCTTTACACTTGCATGTAAGAAAACATCTAATATTTCACTTTAGATCCTTGATAAATCAAACAGCTCTACAATTCAGTGTGCAATTAAAGAGAAAGCTCTTTTCCCAGTGTTTTCTTTGAAACAGTGACATGCAATTGAGTTGGTACGCAATTTTGGAATTAGTGATAATTTTTTCAAAAGACTTATTTCCTCTAAGATTACCCAAAAATATGATCTACTTTTTAATCCAATTATTGCCCCTGTAAGTTTGTCGCATCCGAAGAGTCTGACAGCTGATATGGCAGATATGAACTACTGAAAGTAATGCATACTGCCTGCATCACAAATGAAGAAACAAAGAAAAACCTTTAAATATTTTTATATGTATTGCTCAAAGGGGGTTAACATGTAGGTTCATCACAATTAGATGGTTGGGAAATATTCAAACTCGTCCCCTTTCCAACACCAAAGATTATGGCAATACTGATGTTACTCAAAGACGGGTCTTTTAGTTTAATGATTGATTGCCACCTATCCCAATGATGGATCTTCATCTACCTTTATTCTTAGCTCATTTGCCAAGGCAGCAGAATTATTCCTCAAAGTTAGAATCAGATGAAGAAATGGACAGGAGGCATCATACTTGTACAGGATGAATACAGATTGGTTTCCTCCGTAATTCCAAGTAGTGATGAAGGTCTCTTCATCACTAAAGAACCTAGACACAAAATTATGCCTCAAGAGTGGAAAGTCTGGGCATTGTATTACAGCACTAGAAGTCATATCCTGAGGAAAAAATGCTCTTGGTCATTACAAGGACCCATAGCCTTTAAGATTCAGAAGCAGAAAGTTGCTTATGGAACAAGAGAGCACTGTCAAATTAACTATACTGTCATTTCTTAAAACAGAGAAGTTCATTATTTCCTTGATATATTAAAACAGAAAGATCTACAGCTAAGATAAGAACATGCTACACAAATATAGGCTTTGCAAACTGACTGTGAACAAAAACATAGAGCATCTTAGGTCTTCACACTAATCTAAGAAACATCACAAGGTAAAACATCAGTCACCAGAACTAATAGGGTTAGCATTCACAGGTTTTCACACAATTAAAAAAAAGGCATCCTGAGAATAGCACTTCAGTGGTTTTAAATAGAAGAAATAAATTATGTATGCACTGGTTTTTAATATCGTAAGTTACTCCTTTCAATTTCACAATCCATCCTCCTACCATTTGCCCCATCAGATACAGAAATCCTCACAGAAGCCACACAGGACAGATCAGTGCAATATCATCTGCAAAATACACTCAGATTAAGAGAAAAGTCTGTAGCCATGTTCAACACAAAATATTAAATCAGACAATCCATCTTTCAAAAAAACCACCTTAAGCCAGTCCAATTGTGAGAAACAAAACACTTAACAGGATTTTGCCCTTATGACAAGAATTTTTTAATATACAGATGCTTGTAAGCTTCCAACAGCCAAGTTGAGGGTTTTACAGCCATCATTCCCATCTCCAGTGTGATGGCTCTGCTTCTGCACTAGAACATCCCTTGCAAGTATGTAGTCACATGCTGTCTGTTTCAATGTATTTCAGTTTTACAAGTACACATTCTTCTACTTTCCATTATTTCCGTTTTAGCATCAACAGGGACAATCTGAATGTAACATAAAGGTTTTTTCAAGCAGAACAGCAATTTGCTATCTTCCGTATTTCCTATCAGGATTCAATAATGACTTACTGTCACCAACACAAGTCTTTCTAGATCAAAGCAATGTTACAGGAGTTCAATATTCTATTACTACACCCTATGGCCAGAAGTCAACATTAACTGCATATTACATATTTGCACTAAAACAATGACACTGTACCAAAAAAGGCAGCAGTGAGCTTCATGCAAGTAAGATCACAATCATCACAGTAGCTACAACTGCAAAGTATTTTTGTATGAAAAATATGGCTAGGACTCTTAACTTACTGGTTTTACATACAGTTGATTGTGTAGTTGCACATTACTTTTCTCTGGTAGCTAAGTCAGATTAAGAAGTCTCCCACACACCGCGGCAGCTTATTCCTCTCCCTACTACCATAATTCATCACGCACTAAATCATGCTGATGAAACTGTTTGTGTGGCTATGCTATAAACATCAATGAAGTAATCTGGGAAGGAAACCAAGCTATGTTTTTTATTAAAAAACATACACTTACAAGTCTGGATCATCTCACTGATTGGGTTCACAGCACAGCTGTGGAAGAAACTAGTGTGCGGGACTGAACAGGTCAGGGTCAGGCAGGAAAATGAAACCAGCCTTCCCACTAGGAAAGCTAATGTAAATCCATACTCAAAAAAAAAAAAGTAGGCAGCAAAGGGTAAGGGGTTTGTCAGCCGTAACACGGGTAACTGCCACTATCAGAACAAACCTACCCTTAACACAAGTGCTAGGAGCAGATCTTTTCTTCTTTAAAAAAAAACCCCACAACACATTTATGCAGTATTAACTTAACAGAACTGTAAGTCATATACACATTTACATGAAGCCATGTGCCTAATTTGAGTCTAATATGGCATATAACATAGTATAGTTAAAGTCTGCAGGACTGCTCTAGTTATAATCGAGTTTTCACTTCACACTATCCAAACCTGTGCTTTTGGGCATACTGGGTCAGAAGAAGAAACTTCTCATCACTTGTAGGTTTCTTTCAAGTTCTTTGATAATTGGCCTGGTGGGCTCTCCAAAAAAAAAAAAAAAAAAGAAAGAAAAAAAAAAGAGTCCAGTGGGAATCTTAAGAGTTACAGACTGGTAGATGTGATTCCATCCATCGTAAGATTGCAGATACAAGGGCACAGAAAACAATCTGCTGGGATAAGTTGAACATGGCTTTGGCAAAGAGAAACCCTGCTGGCACTCCAAGCAAAAGGGATCCAAGGAAAACACATACTTGGACTTTCAAAAGGCCCAGGCTGCTTCTTTAACAGTCTATGGCAAGAAGTCAAGTTGCCTGGTTATAGAGGAAAGGTCCATTTATGGGCAGAAAGCTGGCTAAAGACTAGGAAGCAAGGGTAAGACGTAATAGTCAACTTTCCACTATGGAGGAGAGTCAATAGTGGAGTTGACCTGGCAGCATTGCTAGGACTCATTCTATTCAACGTCTTCGGTGACCTGGATAGAAGTGCACAGTGAAATTCTCCAAGTCTGCAGATAAAGCTCAGCTTTTTCAGGTCAGCCAGCTGCAATGGCAATGACTATGAACTCTGGAAGGACCTCACTAAACCAAGTAAGTAAAGTGTGGTAGATGAGCTTCAATGGAGACAGATCTAAGACAATACACAGAATCACAGAATGGTAGGGGTTGGAAGGGATCTCTGGAGATCATGTAGTCCAACCCCCCTGCTAGAGCAGGATCACCTAGAGCACATACATGGGAGGGTGGGGGGGTGGAACCTAGGTTGTGCTTCCATGCTGAATTTATAGCTGGAGTTTACAGTTCAAAAAAGTGATCTTGGAGTCATTGTTGACAGTCCTCTGAAATTACTGGCTCAGTGTGCAACATGTGCTGAAAATGCCATCCAGAAATTGGACATCAACAGGAAGGAACAGAGAACAAGGCAGAAAGTAATTTTGCTGCTATGTAAAGACTTAGTGCACTGCGATCTTAAGAACCAAGATGTGGAGATAAGAACGGCATACAAGCAGGGCAGAATAGAATTCAAAAAGGTATAGAAAAGGAGAATTAAAAAATTAAAGAGACAGCGCAGAGCCTTGAAGAAAAGACTGAAGAGGCCGGGGCTCTTCAATTTGGATACAAGATGATGAGGGGTGGGAAGGTGCAATATATTCAAAGCTTACAAAAACCTGACAGCAGTAGCTAAGATCAAGATTGCTGGCAAGGAACTTTGGGAATCTGTTACCTCAGCATCGTGAGCGGATACTAAAAGGGAACAGACAAGGATGTAGCCTTTAATACTGCCAGTCTGATGACTGGATGCTAGAACAGTAGGAGGATAGTGAGTCACAGAGTGGCCATGCTCACATGTTCTCCCTAAATAGCAATGTCACTGCCACTGTTAAGACCACATATTTGGCTACCTGAACTACTGACCTGATCCAGTATGGTATTCCTTACCTTTTAAATCAAAACTGGAGAGAAAAATGTTAATGTGAAATATTTCAAACTGACTTAATACTAGGAAAACTTCTTAAAATACAATTTAATGATCTAATTTCCATTATACTCTTACAAGGAGACCCACTTCGGAGAAAAAAAAAAGTACAGGTGCTAAGTTAGATGTGGTGAGGAGCTTGGCTTTTGGGATGAAGGAGAATGAACAGGAAGGAGAATGAACAGGAAGAAGACAAGCTTAGCTATCTCAATTATACATTACTCTGGGCACTTAGAATCAAGAAAAGCTTGCTTCCAAAACAGCTACCTGCCTCTGCGCCACAGGCTCCATCTCTGAAAGCTTCAATGTCAGTAAAGGCTGCCCAGGTTAGAAGTGGGCTGCCTGCCCCCCGCTGCTTGACCAACCATAGATACAGTTTCTTCATGTCATTTCAAGGGAATTCCACCCGGAGTAAAACACACCTTTAAAAGGCAACATCTATTTCTCCATGAAGGCCCATCTTCTTCAGGCAAATCTTAAATTAGGAGGGACAGAAAAACAAGCTTAAAACAACTGAGTCACTGTCCAGTATCTCAGCTGCAGAAGTTTCTTCAAAAGAAACAAGGCCACATTAAGCATTTGTACATGGCTGGTTTCAAATAGTAGCAAATACAGTAGTCTCACTGGTATTCCTCTCTGCCTTGGAAATGCCATGGAAGCAGGGAGGTAGTGGGGCTCTCATCCTAACTTTTGCTGCTGAACAGCTCTACAGCCTGCTCTTCTGACACAGACCTCTTGAGTACCTAAGACGCAAGTGGCTTATTTCCTTCCCATGTTTTCCTCAAAGCAGCCACGTGCTCTGCTTCACTGCTTCCTGCTCCTACCGCAGGGGACAGCGGAAGAGAAGCAGGCAGAGACAGGCTCTGAAAGCACTGGGACTGACACAATCCCTAGAGAAATATCTTAAGGTGCTGACAGATGTGCTTTATTACTGGGTCCTCCACAGCTAGGCAGAGCTGTCTCCTCCTTGGGCTGAGCTTGGAGGCAGCAGGGGTGTGCGTCTCAGTACAGGGCCAGTAATCCTGGGGAATACATCTTAATATTGCTTTGGTCTCTTGTTCCTTACAAGATGGTCTGGAAACAGCTTTCAATAATACGCGAGATCGTGATGGACAACTTGTAAGACAGGCCTAGAGCACACAACCTCTTCTTACCTTGAGACAGGAGCTGCATAGAATAAAACTCTTATCCAGTGCTCAGAGTCTGAATCACAGCTGAGGCAAAATGGTTCAGGAGCGCTGGACTGAGCTGAGACCTGGCAACACAAACAGACCCCAAACTGGTATCTGCTCCGATCAGCCATGCTGGACGTGAAAACAGCAGTGCATGTTGGACCAAGGGATCCAGTGCAATTCTTGCCTTAGGTCAGCACCCCGAGCCCCGCTGCAGATGGGGCTCGGTGACACCTTCCAGGGCCCTGGGAGGCTGTGGGGAGATCAAACCAGCCACCAGCAGAACCTGCTGCAAGACCATGCCCGCCCTCCCTCCATTTGCAGGCTGCGAGGAACCAGCATCCGCGGCAACAATAGAGGAACTGTAAGAAAAATTATTGGGGGCTTTTCCATGTCTTCAGATCTCGATGAAAGAAAATGACCCATTTAAGTGGCAACAAAGAGGAGAACCCAGTCTGAAGTACTATAACCACAAAGAACCACCTGAAGCATACTTGCGCACAACGGCACTTGATCAATCATGTATACAGCAGTGTGAATACCCTAAGCACTACAAAAGCACTAAAAAGACCAATGACTTCATCCCCACTTAAACACTTCAATTGTCATTTTAATCGGTTAAGAACACATCCACACAGCTTGCAATAAGCAGATATAAAAGCAACAAGTTTTGTTTTATTAACGAATTAAAATGAACTTAAGAAAAGTATTTTTTAAAACTATTAGTCAGTTTCTGCCCATGTATTTAAACTAAGGTATCTTAAAAGTCAACATTTCTCAAATATTGCACTACATATAACTAAGACAAACATACTTTTAAATGTCTTTGCTCAGCTTGTACTTGTGTTGGTGAAAAAAAAAAATCCCAAAAAACACCAAACCAAAAAAGTCAAGCTGACTCTATAAAAGAAAAATTGTAAATGACACTCCAGCAAAATTAAGATGCACTAAGTGTTATCGCTTTTTTTTTTGTTATGTCCCAATACTCTGCTGCAAAATTTAGATTTAAAAACTTTTTGGAAGAGTATTTCAAATCCAAGCATAAAGAGAACTTCAGCCATGTTAAGAGTCTCGCAGAGCAGGACACAGCCTTCCCATCTCCTTCACAAGGATGCAGATGGAATCGCCACGTTGCAGAAGAGAACGCTGAAAAGAATACACTGGTCAAAGTCCAATTTGTAGTCATTAAATGCATAGAATTTACATCTGTATCACTGATCACAATAAAAGCACCATGAAAAAAGTTATGCATTTTTGTTTGCTCTACAAGTTATGCAGTTCTTCACATTCATGGGCTGTTAAAACCTCAGTGTGTTGGTGGATGAGTGTTGAGGACAATGTTAAGACAATGTTTTTTGCAGTATATCCTAGTGATTTTAAGTGTATAACTCAGTATTACATTAGCACAGAATTTTCCATATACTAACACTAAATGCTGACTTGTTAATGCTTTACTACACCTGCTGCACATTTTTGTTCTTAAAATGTAAGCAATTTCCTGAAAATAATGTTTACAATATCACAATACTAAAGTCACTGAACTCCACCCCAGAGGCCACCTACATCTTATGCTTGCATTACTTCAGCTCTTGTTTTATTTTGTTTTGGTTTACTTATGCCTGACCACATACTCTTTAACAGTTTAACAGCATAACTTTTCTGATTACCGCCAACACTTAAATCAAGTACTTCTTCTAATAAATTGAGATGGACTATCAAAAATATTACAACTCCAAATGAAACAGTAGTCTGTTCTATGACATGAGGCACCAACAGTTGTCTTCCAGTTACTTGCCAGCAAACAGAAAACAGTAAGATAACCCATTTCTGCAGTATTTTTATCTTCACATATTGAACTTGAGGAACTAGGAAGGAAGGGTTACCATGGTGGTTTTAGTTGTGTGGGAGTCTATCTACAGAGTCCTTATTTTAGTAAAGTTTACCATATTGTTTGGGGAACTTTTGGAACTCGCAATTTGGGGGCTTTTCCGAAAAGAAATCAAAGCAACAAAAATAGAAAGGAAACCACTAAGAATTATTTATCATTGTATTGGGCAGAGACAACAGAACAGAACAGAGGTCCTGGAAGTAACACGAACACTGAGTTTCTGTCAATTAACTAACACAGCTAAAAAAAGGTGATAAAATCCCTCAAAGTTAAAAAGGCTACAAGCCATATGTTTATTACTACTACCTTGAATAGGCAGAATTCTTTTTATAGAGTCTGGAGTCACTTGATCACACAATAAATTCAGCTCTCCTTAAAAGCAACCCACATTTCTCATCTTATGCTTAAGCAGGAACCCTGGGGAATATGAAGAGGCATAACCCTAAAGACAAAAATTTCTTTCTCCTATCTCAAGCCAGAGGAGTGTCGTAATTCTGGGCAGTACTGTTTGTGAACAGTTGACAATTACAAAATTAGGTACAACAGGCAGTTTTTGTTTGTTTTAATGCAAAACATAGCCAACTAGATAGAGCTCAGCACATTTTGGTTTACTCAGAGGGCAAGCACAAGTTCAAATTCTTATAAAACTGCACTACATTCACTTCACAAATGTGGTGGAGTTACTGAACTTAAATTAAAATTAATTTTTCAAACACACTTGCAGTGTTCCAGACCAGTTACTTCCACCTGCAAGAACCTTATTTTACCTAGTTTCATGATATCTCTTCCCTAATTTGTATTCCCATATCCTTTCGCTGTTTACTCCTGTTGCCCCTTCAGATTTATTTCGCTCCTTTCAGCTCTTCTCCTGTCCTGCTTTTTCCTTGTCTGTGACTCAGAATTATGGTAGGAGCCTCTAGTTTGCCACCTTCAATTCCCTCAAATGGAAGGAGTATCTCCCCTCAAACCTAACCGTCTATTCTGACTTGTCTCAAGTAGTGAGTGACAAAGTCACTGGCATTACTTCAGCCTTCCTTGCAGCTATACAGCCTCCCCATGATTAAAAGCAAAGCTAAATTTGTGTACAAATCATCACTGTCCAGATATATGCACAACCAAATGTGGGTCTACATAGTGTTTATCCAGCAGCCGGGAAAGAAACGATCACAACTCATACTCCAGTACTTCTGCACACAGGTGTGCAAACAGCATGATCCTTTTCCTAGAAGAGTTACTGCACATCTAACCCACTTTACTGAAAATCCATCAAGCAATCACAAATAGCCTGTGGTGTGGGGACACCCATTACTCATTTTAGGCTTTAAGTTCCCCCAGAATTTAAATTCATCCCACCGAAAGGCTGGGGTATGGAAAAATCAGTTCTCAAATTGCAGAGCACTACAGAGGACAAATGAAAGGGTGGCTGAAGAGGCTCCAAGCATTGACAATCCCAAGTGGCTGAGCAACCCCTGATAATAAACAACTGCCTCACTTACACCCCAACCTGATAACAGCTCATCCAGGCCCCCTCGCCTGGTCTGGCACTCCTGAAACACAAGAGCCAGAGATAACAGACCATACTTGCAGTAACCTGTCTGATGCCAGGACTGGACAGAGGGCCACCAGCTAGCAAGCCAGAAACTGCTTTCATAAAGCTAATTATTAGCCTGCCATTACATTCAAATCCACGTCAACTCACTTAAAAGAGCTGGACTCCATTTTAGCCTCTGGCTACCTTTTAAAAGGTGCTTCCAACCCCAAAGGCAAACAACCTGACAGCCATCAACCCATTCATACTGGCGAGATTTGTGTCCTCTCCAGGTACATCACCCACTATGTCACTTTGGTACTTGCATGTGTTTACTGCTCAAGAGAACGCCTTTTTTTGCAACGTATTCTTCCTTCAGAGGTTGAGCAAGTGCTTGTAAAGTTTCCAGAACCCATAGGACACTTAAAAGCTCCTAATCCAAGTTTATGGAAGCAATTATAGCAGCTTTCAAATGTTGTTTTGGTTGCCTTCAGCATATATGCTTTTTGAAAGGATGGACTAGAAAGCATTGAGTAAACTATGTCTCTACATAAGACACAGAATGAAAGCAACTCAAAACATTTCTTATTCTTGTATAGCAAAACACGTTATCTTCTCCCAAAAGGGATACTAAATTCTAGAACTATTTACCTAAAGTACCTCTGTACTCATGCACTTTTTGCTTTGTCCTATAATTCACATAGCTGTTTAAAATGTCTTTTTAATACAGATGAGTTTTTAGAAAAAGACAGGCTCAAACACCACACTGTCATATCACAACTGCAGATCTCCTTTCCACTCATCACAGCATTCAACATCATGTAAAATATACAAACATGCATTTTACACACCTAAGAATATATCAGGAGAATGTATTTAAAACTATTTGGGTGGAAGTAGAAACTAGCACAGTGTGAGGGGAAAGCTCAGACCTGTGCCCAAGCAGTGCAGAGACCTCAATCAAATCAACTGATTTCATGCTGGAAGTTTTATGTAGGCAGCATCAAGAAGCTGCTACGAAACAGTATTACCCTGCATTGACAAACTGTCCACTCTCTAGCTACTCGCACGAAACAAACACTACTACTTACAGAAAACACTTAACTTTCATGCTTGCCTCTAAACTAAGACAGCTTCGCACTTTTTAATTGGATTCCCACATCTCCAAATGCCAATTTGGAACAGAGAAGCTGTTTACTTAGATGATGGCAAACAGCAGAACTGATTGTGCATAATTTTTGGAACTGCTTGTTTAATTTCAGAAATCAGCTTCTTTCAACTCATTTTTCCAAGCTGAGTGTAGTTACAAGAAACACTAGAACACTACTAGCACAGGCTGAAGAATATGAGCTTTAAGAAAGGTAGGCTTCCCAATTCCTCCCTTTAAGTGCAAGGTTCAGCCGATGAGGTGAACCCCTCACGTGCACACAATTACTCTAAATGCTAACTTACAACTGATCTCCACTAGGCTAGATGTCCACCTTGCAAGGGAAAAGCTGAAAAGCTGAAATGCCTATAAGCACCAAAACCACTTCCTCCGTAAAAATCACTACTCCCAAGAATTATTTGCACTGTTATAAAAAGAATTAACTTAATATTGCTGCAACAAAAGTCTATCAGATTTTAAAACACTGTTAATTTCACCTTTAAACTAGTCACAAGTATACACAAAATATGAACCATGTATTTTTCTCATGTCATATATACAGACAGCAGTATCTGACTAGGCATCATGTCTGTATTTAAGACAATCCCTAAATACAAAACCTGAGAAGTTTCTACGCTCAACAAGTCAATTGGTATACCAAATAGCTCTTCTTCCAAGAAAACTCCAGGTACAAGTAACCAGCTGCCAAGTACAGCTCCCCACATACCAGGGCTTGTCTGAAGCTTGTTCACCTATTCCATTATCTTAAAAAGCAATGGTCAGGCCAACAAAGATCTTTGGGTACTGCCAATATTTCTTTAGCAAGTACACCCATCTCCCATCCCCCTCCTCTCCTTATATTTGACACAATCTGCAATCCAAGCACAGGCTTCATAGGTACCTGCAACAAGCACCTCACCCTTTACAGCTTTTTGTTTGTCTGTTGGTGGAGGAGAGAGGAAAGGCAAGAGCATATCAAAAAAAAAAAAAGTGCCATTTGGCTGCATGAAGCCAAAGCCTTGTTGTTTTCAAGTCATAACTATACACTTTCACTTGCAAAAAAACAGTCTTTGCTGTCTTAGGTTTTTTCCAATTAACTAATCAGTAGGAAGGCAATAGTGAAAAACTGTTTCAGTAGTGTTTCCAGTCATTGTCACAATAAACCTCAGTTCTAAGCACAGAAAGTTTCAACCTACTCTCTCCACCTTATGAGGCCAGACATCTGCGCACAGACCTGCGTCTGAAAATCTGACTGCAGGTTTCCATCTAAGGAAGGAAACTGCTACTCAAGGAAGGATGTCTGCCAGCTGTCCAGGCCAAACACACGAGTGCCTTTAGTCTTTAACTATGTTGTTATGGGTGTGGTTAGAGAAGGCTGCTAAGGTGACCTAATACTTAATACTTTGCTGTCATCAAAAGGGACACTCCTTTCTGCCCCCCCCCCTCCCCGCCATAGAGTCTGTCCCATCCCTTGTCATCATAACTACAAAAATAAGCCAATTCAACTCACTACCCTGGCAGAAAACTGTTTACTCTTATGTTGAGTTAGCTTTCTGATGACTAAGCAAGTTCAACTGGCTCACTGTGTGATCATGTAAGCTCCAGTGAGACCACATACAGGAAGTAGTAGGAATAAGACCAGTAGTGGAACCCCATTTTGATAGCAACAAGACAATTTTGCTGAACTAACAGCTAAATGCGCTCTAAAGTTACGTTAAAAGAAATTATATTCAAGAGAAGCATCAAATTAAGAGCAGAACCTAGGACTTCCATGGAAAAAAATCAAGGCCTTGCCAAATACATGTGTATGTATGTATGCACAGACACTGTACAAGGGTATAAATATATCATATCTATATAAGAATATATAACATTTACTTCAAAGGGCTCAAAAACAGGTAAGGGCAATTCTTGACCTCACATACAAGTTACTGCTACTATTATTTGTTGTTCATGAAAAATCATTAAATAGAAAATAGGGAAGATGATTCAAAATCTGTTAAAGAATGTCATTGATTTAGAAGACTTGCTTTTAGCGACAAACTCAAATAAGCCCTGACCTGAGTACTTATGTTAGAAGAGTAACTTCTAGGCCTAAAATACACTGGAGGTCTGAACTCTGAGTAAAAAAACATTAAGGCAATACAGTCTTCTAAGAGGGCATCCACTTATTTGGTCAACACACTTCTGGAAAAAAAAAAAAAAAAAAAAGAAAGGCTGAGAAGAATAACCTGCTGGCTCTCTCCTGTCTTGTGAGCAACGTGCTGACAGAGAGAAGTAGCTAATTGTTTTGTTGTTGTAACTTATTTCATTATAATTCACCGATTCCTGGGATCTGGCTCATCAAAACTGACTTCATCGGAAGTTTCACATCAGGTGTTTTGTTACAGATATTACAACCAAAATTCATTAGTTCAAGTGATGAAAAACTGTCTTTATGTTAGGTGTGAGTATGACTCATCCTCAAGTCAAGATAGACACCATTTCTCATAATCTTTACTTGCAGTGGTAAACAAGTAGTGACAAAAATAGAAATTACAGCCTATGTATCACAAAACAGTGCCCTGAAAGAATGGCATCCCACACACTTTACAAATAGAAACAAGAAAGGAAACTTCATTAGTATCAACATAACCTGATGTGCAAGATGACAAGTCAACAAGGGAAAGCAGAGTAGCCACAGAAGCAGATAATACCTGAAAAGTGATACTGAATAAAGGAAAGAGTGTTACCCACCCTGAGAAAGAAAGAGGAACGTGTTTTGTGGAAAGCAGGTAGAGAACCACGAAGGAAAATTAAGAGAGTAAATGTGCCAAAAAGGAAAATGAAAGGATGCTTACAAAAGGAAAACGAGAAAAATAAAGTGCCACATCCTTTACTAGGGTTTTAAAGTAAATAAATTAAATTACTTCCAATCAACTGGTAAGAAAGGGTCATTTAGACAAGGAGTGGGTCTCATATGAAAATGGGAAGACAAAAAGTTCTATAATCTCATCTTTTGGGGAGCACTTTATTGATGGTTTTTGCATGCTTCAGTTCACAGCAATCACAATCCCAAAAAGCACTCTCCTGCCTCAAAAAAAAAAAAAAAAAACCATCATGTTTGGCAAGACTGAAAACATAGAACAGATGAAAGGGACTGAGTAGTCAGGCTTTGAGTTCAGATACTTTCTATTGGCAAATCTGAGTAGGCAGGACCTTTGGCTTGAAAGGAAATCACCCAAAACTTCTCAGAAGCACACTCAAAAGATTTCTTCCCTTCCATAAACAGATTAAAACTAACAAATGTGGGAGAGAGGAGGGGAGGAGACCAGAGACACAGAATATGAAGTAATTGTACTCAGCAGGGATTCAGGTGCAGGGGAAGGAAGAGGATGTTTAGTCAGTACCTTCCAGAAGTACGGAGATGAAGCTGCCCTACCTCTTCCTACCTAAATTACTTCAAACTTGTATAAAACAATGCATATTGGGTTACAGTGCCTCTGCACTTAATTAAAAAGACCAAAACCAAAAACTTTGTTACCATGTTTATATTATTTATAAACTATTTGCCAGCTACACGATGACCTTTAGAAAAGTAGACGTGTATATATTTTAAGCAACCCTCGGTGGCATGCTCTTGGCTGTACAGAGAAGTCCTATACAGCTATACATGTTGCAACCAATACCTCTACACTCAAGGGGAGGGAGGAATCGGAGCATGGCCCCAGAAAGAAGTATAGCCTGGGAGGTATTAGCAGTGCTAGTGTCCTTTTCTTGTCTAGGTAGGAGAGACTCCTTCCTCCCCCCACACTTGCTACCACTGAAACTAGGTCGTTACGTACAAAACACTTGTAATCCACTGCCACGCTTCCCTTTCCAAAGCCTTACGAAGGAACGATCTCAGGTGGACTGCGACTCTCTCCCTCAGAACATGGACACAGAAACAAGCCACTGTGTAGAAAATACATGATTGAATTTACTATGGAATAGTTAATGCGCTACAGCTCTCCATCTGCACAGTCACCCTAAGGTAGTTTCACTGTAGTTTATTTTCCTTGTACAGGTTCTATCAGAAAGTAGAGTTTCACTCAGTTGACCTGCAATGATTGTTCACGTGTCCATACCCTTGGGTCCCTATTACTGTAATACACAAGGGCTTCATAATCTATAACTGCCCTCAGAATATCTGGTAAGATAGGAAAATGCCATTAATCACATTTCTGAGCTGGGGCACTGCACAAAGCAGTATTTGCCTACATCAGACAGCAGTATTGACTGAACAGTAAAAACCCTACCATGGACACAATCACAAGGTTATAAAGGCATTTTCACATTGGTATAGCTATTTCCACGTGGAATAAGAATTGCATATGATAATATAAAGTTTCTCTATACTGGCACTACCTGACCACACCAGAGCTTTCAACAGAATAAGCACTGCTTCTGAAAAACTCAGAGCGAGCAGGAGGGCAGGCAGGCATACGCAGCTTGCTCAGAGTCTCAGGACAGTAGCAGGAGGAGGAGGCAACTCAACCAGACCTCCCAGCTCCCACATTTCCTTCACCTGCAAGACACTGCTGATGCTCTTCACCCTGTTCTTTTTACTCTGTTCCCTGCCAGCACTGACAGAACTGAAGCTTGCAGGAGCTCTGCAACCAAGCGCTTCTTTAGAGTTCAATTCACATGAGGCATCGTAACACAGGACTACTGTGACAAGCTGACTCTTGTCTTTCTACTATTAACAAAAAAGTGTCCCATGATTAAAGTAGAGCAAGACTAAAACTGGGATAGATCTGAGGACTGAACTGAAAGCCTCATATAGTGGACAAGTCTTTCTGGCTGATAGTTTCTTTAGGAGGTAATGCTCCATGATAGTTCATTAGGCAACACTTGCAAGGCACTCAGTGTAATGACAGGGTTTAAAATACGACTTGCAAATTGATATGTTGGGTAAAAAATTAAACTTTTGCCCGAAGGGACAAATTATAAGCAAAGTTCATCTCTACTTCCCTCTGGTTTGTATTCTTCTCCATTTCCTCTGTACATTCTCTATCTTGGCTACCACTGCTTTTAAACTGGTTCCTTCAGCTAATTAAGCTTACGTGGTCACTACTTTGCCTATCTGTGGTCGCTATTTTCCCCACTCCTCTTCACCATCAAAAGACCTGGACCTCATTGGCCGTTATCAGCCTAGTCTGAAAGAGCAGAAATCTGAGACATTTTGGATCCCCTGACAACCAGCAAACCAGATAACGCTCCCCCGGCTCTTTTACACTGGTTGGCAGCAGGAAGCCAACTGATCAGCATACATGCACCAGGCACCAGCAGAAGCATGGTCTGCTCCAGAAGAGCCAAAATCCATGCATCCTCTGCCTGCAAAAGGGGGAAGCCAAGGTCACTGAGTTACAGCATAAAAATAAATAAAATTGAACAAATCCTTAAGAAAGTAGGCATCATTAGTTCCACTGCTCAGAAGTCTGTGCCATATGTGTCCACAAACTTCTCAACCTTTGCTTTAAAGCATTCCAGGGCTCTGCTTCCACCTACATTTGACCTCATTTCTTTACCCACCCTGTCTCACCCAACCTGCTTTAAAATCTTGACAACACACCCTTAGGAAACCTGTAATAGCAAGAGCTGCATCTTTTGGAGTAAGGTCACTCTGTGTTTACACCTATCTATTTGTATGTGAAGTAGATACTTTATTTGTACTATGGATATTCAAACTGCAAACTGAATTATAACCACAACCCACATCTGCTTTTGTTACACCAGTGGGCATCTCTGCCACCAGTTATTACCTACACAGAATCTATGCATAAAAGGCCATAATAAAAGCGGTAATAGATAAAAATATTACAAAACCTTCTAAAGCTGTAAATAAGGCCCAAAAGTCTTATTAACAAGCAGAATATTGGTTCTGGAGGCCAAAAGTGCAAGGTAAATGTAATTCTAACTTGAGAATCTATTTCCAAACCATAGCCTGTAACATGGTATAGTAATCTTCACTTTTTAACAGGTTGTTGACAAAAATTTTTTAACAGCTTAAAGTAGACCCATCTACATTAACGTGGTAAGATACACAATAAATGCACCTCAATTGTATACCCTATGGAGAATTCAAAACTCAGCTGCCAAAGGCTGACTAATTTTCCTAATGCTACTGCCATCTAACTGGCTTCAACGGCAAAGCCACTAACCCACCAATGCTCATGTTTTTCTGGGAGAAGTACTTCAGAGATAGGCAGAGACCAACCTACACACAGCGTGGGAAATTAGCATTCACACACAATCTAGCTGAACACCACTAGACAGGAAACAGCTCTAAGTGAGAGAAGGAAATCTTTAGCAACAATCTCTAAGAAAAAAAAAAATCCATTTCTCCTAATCAAGAGGACAGCAAGCAGAACAAGTAATTTCCTAACCTTTACATTTAGTTTAGAACAGACTGCTGCTTTCAGCACACAAAAGCTAAGCCAACATGTTTTAAAGAGTTCAAGATCTACAGAACTGACAATTTGGTTTTCTATTTCTGTCTGCTTACCCTGCTGCTCCTGCCTGTAAACATTTTGTAGGAGGATGTGAAATTCAACAGAGAGGACTCTGAACTATGAATGACTCCACAGTGGTGCATTCTTAGAAGTGCGTGGTGGTGCCTATGAGCTCAGGCATGCTAACGTCACCAGTCAGGGTCAACTCAAGGCAGCCACAGCTCTACTTGGTTGCAGCTGAATGTCAGTTCATTAATATGAAAGTGCTCTTACCCTACCTCTAGTGGTAATTTGAAGACAGAAAGGGGGGGGGGGGGGGGGGGGGGTGGGGCAGAGAGGAAAAAAATATGTCAATGTTTTAGGGAAATTAGGTTAATAGGACACCCGGTAATACTTTCAATTATTTGCTAGTCTTTAACTTCTAGTAGAAACATGCACTGAACACTGACTTCTTATCTCATTAGGCCTAATCATTTCATTTATCATACTCATTTTGTCCAACTTGATGACTTGAAAACCTCTGTATACATTGCATAATTCACTCTGAATGCTTTCATTCTGGATTCCTCACTGGTGAGGCTCCTATGCAATAGGTATGACAGCCTGTCTACCTTAACACCATAACCAGCTACCTGGGCTAGTATAATATAATACAAAAATCATCCTAAGGGCTTATCTACACAGGGATGAGGAAATAGTAAATTAGATAAGTGATTGAAGTGAGACATGTTACACACAGGTGTTCTTACTTCAAATTAGGTATGCACAACTCACCTTTAATATACCTTGACCTGATCAACCAAGGTCAATGCAATTGCTTTATCTCCACAAGGAAAAGGTTGACTTTATAATCACAGTTAAAAGAACTTATCTTAATTGTTGAGCAGAACATTGTCTAAACATATCAGAACAACTACTCATTTCAATAAACACATTGTTGAAGAACTCATTGCTTCTTCAAATCAAAGTCTTAGCTGATTTCATCATTCAGCTATATCATATCTAAGACTTCTATCAGAAGAACCTAATGATATGGTGTGCCATGTATAGTAAGTGTCTGAGAAAAAGGATAGATGTAGGTTTCTCCATCACTATGATTTTCCATCAGCTAAAAGACAAACGTACAGGGCTGCCCGTCAGAGAACACAAACTGTAATAACAAGGGACTTGGAACCTCAACATCCCAAAAGGTGGTAAAATTGCATCTTCTGTTTTATAGAAGCACATGTGACCAGATAGAGGAAAAAAAAATAATATAAACCAAAAAAGGAAACAACATCTGCTCTTAAATAAAGATGTAGTTTTACCCAACATGTTGCAGTTTTAAGTCAAATAAGCCTTGTTTAATTAAATCAAGGGGAAAAAAGAAAAAAAAAAAAAAAAAGACCATCACGTAATCTTTTAATTCTAAATACAACCATTGTAACAACTTCAGTATGCCTTGGGGTTGGGATAAAACATATACACCCCACATCTCTGTTACACCATTTATATAAAACCAATATAAAAACGTACACCACATGGCATGAAAAGACAAAACATAGTACAAAACACAGTACAAAACACAGCATCTCAGAAAACCTTGCTATCTTTTGCTCATCAGAAACGTACATGCTCAGGCAGGGAAGCTGAAGACTCCAACATTCCCCATCTATAAAATGAAACCAAGCTAGAATACGTAAGCAGCTACCATGACACCACACGGTGATTTTACCACAACTCAGGCACAACACTGGATAGTGGTTCCCCCATCACCACAAGGCAAAAAATAATTAACCATGCAGAGGTTTACTGGAGCTGGAATCTCCCCAGTGTACAGAGCTCTGCCAAACACAGATCAATCCATCTAGTGACCCAAATTCAGGAACAACTGAACATCTCCAAGTCCAACCACTTTTCCTTTGCCTGTAGCAGGGCCTGACCAAGACAAAATAACATTGTCACTGCTGAAGTAAAGCACATTTATATGAAAAAAAATCAGGAGACCATAGCCTCTTCCAAAGAGAATACTTTCCACTACTTATGAATAAGATGTTTGCTGTCTACACAGCTTCCAACTTTTATAAATTCTACTTTCAGCCTCAACATATGTACTACCACAGTGAAGTAACACTAACTTCTGCCAAAAGAGAGCGCATTCCCACCAGCTCCATGGCAGCGAGCAATACATTCGACTCGTGTCATCTGAAGGCTTGCAGCTACCGTACAGCAACCCTAGAGATGAAAACTAAGTTTTGTGTTAAAGACTCATCATGCTATAGGACAACTCTTTGAAGAAAAGTTATGTATTTTACCTTATCTTGACCTCAGTCTTCCACATACACAGAACTAAATCACAAGACAGCAAGTCAACAAGGCAAAAACTTGAATGGAAATCAAGATTTTATCAACCATTAGATTTGGTATGCAGGTTGCCATACAGAGGCTCAAAGACAATTGTGCAATACTCTGACAACTCCAAAGGCAACGTCTTTAGAGCTGTTACCACAATGCAAGAAACAACTCTTAAAAAGCAATACATAGTTTCACAACTCTTTCCATAGTAGAAAATTAAGTGTGTCATTATTTCAATATTCCAAACATAACAGAAACTCACCATGTTTATTGCTGGAATAAAGCTGCCTAAGGACAAGCTAAATATACTGAAGATATTTTTAAAGTTTAGAGAAGCAACATTTGTTATTCCACACGTTTAAGTATATAGCCAAATTTTTACTGTTAAAGCAAGGATTCAACCACTCTGCTGTGTAAATAAACTAGTGTTGCCTCAACAAATTAACAGTGGCTCTCCCTAAGCACACTGCATGTTCTGAGAATTTCTAAGTGGATATTTTATACATACGAAAGCAAAAGAGTCCTCCAAGAGCCCTCAAAAAGCCTAATACCCCACATCAGCCAGAGATCCCAACTATCTTGGCTATTTAAGACAGTTTATAAAGTTCAGTTACACTTCTGTTCTTTGCTAGTTACACTGAAAGACCTGAAACCATTCACACCTTCAGAGCAGTAATTATGGCCATCATTTAGACATCAACATTTCAAACAAAGGTCTTTTTATAGGGAACTCTGCAGATAATTATTGACTGGTTTTCCCAGTAAATTAAAGTCTACCATGAAGGGGAATGCCAAGGACCAACACATAGCATCTGATGGCAATCCAACTGTACTTCCTTTGGGAAGAGACGAAAATGGGACCTTTCGAAAGCAGGCCTTTTTATTTAAGTACAGTATCAGCCTCACATTCAGAACAATGGATCGCAGCCACATTATATTTCAAGGAATTCTGTGTAGAAAAATATTATTTTTCTGCAAAAGAATAAATTCTGAGCCCTGGATCACAGCCAAAAATAACAACTGTAACTCGGGTGTGTACTGGGGAAAGTATGGAGGCAAAAACAGACGACTTTGAACACACACGGAGAAATATGAAAGCCAAGATCTGGAGGTAGAGGGACATACAGTCCCTGTGCTCTGTACTGCTTCCAACCAAGATAAAGCAGCTAGCTCTTATTGCAAATCAATCAAAAATAAAATGTTTATCTAATATTTTATGTTTTTAAATATCAACCAGTAATATTAGAGTTTATATTTCTTTAACTATGGTATTTTCACATAAAAATCAGATCGAGGGTCTGGTTTGTCAGCAAATAAAGGACAAAGCATATTTAAAGATTTAGGACAAAATAAATATTTCAGTTCCTAGAGTATAGATGAATATTTAATTTGAATTCACATGTTCAAGATAGACACAGGTAAACCGACCTGAATTCCTTTTTCTGGGCCCACCAGCAGGAAACATGCTAGCAGTTAGAGGAAACCAAGGAGAGCCATGGTTGGCCGCACACAAAATTCACATGCAACCTTTTACATCTTCGTTATAACTGTGGTTATTTTATGGCCTCACTACAAGGTGGAACATCACCCTCAAACATATGCAGCAACTTACACATCTCAGCACCTCAAGATTCCACCTGTAGGGTTGGTGAACTAACTCATACTCAAGTTCAAAACCAGATGGTTCTACATCAAAAAGGCTAAGTATTTTGGTTTCACAAACAAAAAAAATAGAAAACCACAACAAACAAAGAAGTCTTTAAGCCAGGGTTTAGAAGTTCAAGCCTGTTTACATCCGGTTATAAACTGTATGAATGTGACAGCACGGGAAGAGGCTGACACCTCATAGCCAGAAGACATGACTTGCCAGGCTTTCAAGAAGTTATTGCAGGGTTGTGCCAAGACTTGAGCACACTTCTAAACCCTGAAGTGACCAAGCTACCAAATACTGAGGAAGCTACTCCAAATGACCACGTGGTTACTTTGTAAATGCAATTAATTTCACTGTCCACTGCATTAAAGCTTCAAAATAACCAAGAGCAGCAGAAACACCCTCAAAGAGCGTATTAAACTGGTACTTCATTTTTAAGTATCACAATTTCATTTTATCTGCTACAAACAAAGTGCACGCACACTCTGGACTACTTGATAGGAACAAGAAAGCATGTTATTTTCACGGAACAGACACACATCTTCAGCAAGAGCTCAGCATGCTGAAGGTAGGTCTTCCCAATGCTGTTTATCTTGTAGCATCCTGTAGGATCAGGTAGTGTTGCTTGTTTCAGCAACAAGCAACACTATCACCAGACTGGTTAAGGCATAAAGCTCAACTGTCCAAGGACAATGCACTCCATGTTACTGAAGAAACATAACAGCAACCAAAAAAAAAAAAAATTCCCTGTAATGATTCCTTTAAAGCTGTACTTATCCATTTAAGAGATGTCAGTTGACAGGGGGGAACAACAAAAAACCAACACACACACACACGAGTTTAGCCAAAATGTTCAGTGCAGAAGAACCATGGCGGGAGACTCAACAGAGAGAGGAAGAGATACTTTAAGAAAAACTGGTACACCTCAACAGTACATTAAAAATAAATAAGCCATGATAAGCAGACACTTCCATGCACTTTCACTGAAGTCCAACAGGACTTGAAATAAATACAAGTTTAGAAAGTCATGATCCAAATAAAAGCTCATCAAGGCTACCTATGCTTGGAAACATAGCACAAACTGTATACTTGATTAGATTTAACTCCCTGCCAAAATGAAGGGGGTTTTGATCTTGTTTGGGCGTACATGATGCTGAACCTCCTCACTGCAGAAGCATTAGAAAACAAGTTTTCACAATCAAAACACATTCAACACTAATAATCTTACCTTGTCCAAGATTTTTGCCTAATGTCTTGAAATAAAAAGTTCTCAAGAAAAGGTTTTGCTCTTAGTAGGTCAGGGACTTGAGAACAGTAAGTGGAAATAGGTGTGGCATTCTGACCAAAACCAGTTTTGCTTTTTTTTTTTTTTAATAAGGTAATGAGAAAAGAGGTCAAGAAGATCAGAGAAAGAACTCTTCTATCCACACCTAAAACACAGTGGTTTTGCTAAAAGCAAAAAGAGGCACTTAAATTTATTATTAAAAAAAAAACACAAATGGAAGAGAAAACTGGATGGAGAGGTAAAAATGCACTTAAAATAGAACTCAAGTAAGTTTATCTAGTGGCTTTCATTCTAAGGCTTATGATTTTGTTAAGGATCTTCTGCAGAAAACCTGACAGGTACTTTCTCCCTATTAAAAAACAAACAAACAAAAAACACCACACAAAAAACTAAGCATGGCTTTGAAGTAGTTCTCCCACTTTCTCCTCCAATATATTGTATTTATTATACATAAATATTGTAAAACACTGAATTCAAATGTCCACATTGCCACACTGATGACTTACAGAAGATCATTCTAACAGTGGAACCCCATTCCTCTCAAGAACTCTACAGAAATTCAACTGTACCTTAAGTTTCAGAAGGTAAGGTACATCTACAGTATTTTCAAATCAACTGGGTTTTCACTACATCTTGACATGTAGTACTAGCTAGTACGTTCTCTCATGTCAGATGCTACATCCAACTCCCCTCTAAATGTCAAATAATCCAACTTCAAACCAGGCTGCACAAATGGCAACAGCTAAAACCAATTTAAACTTCAAGTGAGACACCATTTATTGTGTAATATTCATTCAGTCCCTGAGCTTGGATTACAACTAGAACATTGGTAGTTATGGACTTTAAAATGAGAAGGGGATTCCCCTAAATAGTCTGTGAGCATTCCTAATATGCTAGAGTTAACAACAAAAAAATACTAATGCCTCTTAAAGAATGGTAGAAAATATGGACAAACCAGACATTCAATACAGGATGGAGTTTCTTTTACTTCTTTTATCCTCATGGAAAACAATCAGGAAAAACATTGATGTTACCATATAGACAAAATGGTTTTTTGTACCAGTCTCAAATCTTAAACGAGAGAAACTGGAAAACAAGTCTGCTGGTATAGAAAGTTCCTAAACCCAATGCAAGTCAAGACAACTCAACATCTGATAAAGTTACATGGCTGTTCTAGTTACTACTAGCCACAAAAAAAATGTTCATACACGTTCATGAACAACTAAATTAGTATGTTTCTATTTATTCATTTTAGCTTTATTCCAGCCATTTTAGTGGTCTGGATGAAGGCACACAACTGTTCTTTAACAAGAATAACCAAGGCTTTCTCTTCAAGCCACAACAAAGGACGTCTCGATGTATGCCAGAACATCCCCCTCAGCATGGCTGAAGCTGTTTTTTTGTTGAGGGTTTGTTGGTGGTGTTTTAAAATCATGAAAGCCTCTCAGCTTTAACTTCTCATATATATCTTATAATAAGCAGAAAAATGAAAGGGATCCTTAGGTCCCCAAATCCAACTTCTTCCTACTGAAGGAAACTATATTGTATAGCCCTGAGTGTATACTCAATCAAGGTAAGTCTTTAAGATGCATGCCTTTTCTTGAGGAAAGCTATACTAAAAATCTCTTTTTCTTTGGGTGGGGAAAACAGAAAATATAGATTTTTTTAAAGACAGAAAATATATCCTTTTATAACTTCAGTGCCTTTGTTGTTACACAAGCATTGTACTTAAGGGAAGTAAAAGCAGTAATTAAACTAATGCTTGCTCACTCTGCCCTCAAAGTATTTACAGAGGAAAGAAAAATACAATCAACATCCTCTCTGACTATTTTGCTAAAGTTAAGACAAATATCATCAGTTTCACTTCCAGGTTCACCTCTCCCCTGATAATCCTGGCTTGTGCTTCAGACTGAATTCCCCTTTTGTGGAGCACAAGTGATCAGACAGGCACGCAGTACTACGAACGTGGCCTCAGCAGCAGCAACTACCACTCCACTCATTTCCCTGTCTCCACTGGAGTATACTCCCCAGAATCACTTACCACATTTACAGCTATATTGTTCAGATGTCCCAGTCATACAGACATCCTTGTGCAAAACCTTGTCCATGCACGTTTCCAAATGATAGGCTTTCAACGTATGAGCTCTCAATGTTATAGCATGCTATTTCTAAGACACCTGTATTCATGGCCACTGAAGTATTCCTGTATATTACTGTACTGTACTGTATATTAGCGAAAGTAAGAATTTGTCCCACATTAAAGACTGTTTAAGAACAGAAAAGGCAAGATGCACTGAAATAAGAAGAGTATAAATTTTACTGCTGTTACTCAGATTTTCTTGAATAACTTCAGACTTCATATTTTCTTCCCACTGGCAGGAGTTTGAAGGGTGGTACAATGAAGTATCTCCCCTTCACTCACAGCCAAGGCAACTGTTCTTCTCCCCTATAACCAAGCAGTGCTTTTGGGTACACCGCATGATTTAATTAGCATGCTTAATTAAAAACTTCCCAGCTGGATCCACTGATCTGCACATCAATTTTAGTCCAAATCTGGAGACTCAGTCCATTTGCATATGCTTCTACCACCACTCTGAAGAGCTCCGAAAGCCAGTATAAAAAAAGTTCTGAAACATTTAAAAAAAACATATTTAAGACATTAGTAGGATCTGAAACTTTAAATTATCATTGCTTTATTTTTTAATCCAAAGATGCATCACTGCCTTCTTTAAACCAGACCCATTTTCAAGTTTGCCATTCCGTTCACTCTTTTCTCTCAAAAAGATTTTTGTATTTGTAAAACATATTTGCATAAAACTGAAACCCACAAAAAAAACACCAAACTGAGTGTAATATCAGCTAAACTCTGTCATTACAAACAATAAACACAACCCTTCCCAGAGATAACTCCATTCAAGAGCTGTGGTTCCATGCGGTTTCAAGCACAAATACTGACTACAACAAAGGTAAAGGAGCAAAAAAGTGAGATGTGACCATTTAAACCAGAAGAGTCTTCATACATGAAGAGAAGTTATTAGTATTTTGACAAATATAGAAGGGAAGGAACAAGCAGTTCTCTCCATTTTTTTCTTCTCCATGAGAAAGTTACTTCAATAGTAAGAACTGCATTAACTTACAATTTCAGTTAGCGTACCAACTGTCTTATACTCATCTAATGCATCCTGAACTCAAAAACAAGCTCCGGGAAGAGATGGGATTTTTTTTGTTATTATTTATTTTAAAGCCTTGTCAATTTTCAGAAAACTCAATTAATCTGAATGATTCCAATAAGCAGAAAAGACCACTTGGTTAGGCTCTACCTTACTTCTTTCCTAGCAGCCATTTCTGATGCTAGGTTATTCTGTTGACTTCTTGTCACCATCACAGCATTGAAGCTGAAGAATGTCAACAGAAGCGCCCCAGTCTCTCACAGCTATCAACAGGGAAGACGAACAAGTTTTCCACGATACCTAAGTTGCAAACTCTTCCATCATTCGGATGATGACAGCTGCAGACAAAAAAAGAACGGTACACCCTGACAGTCTAAGCCATCTAAGAGATGGACTATTTTGTGCATGTCAAAGTCAGAGCAAACACTAAGCACAGCCTTAAGCAAAGCACTGCCTAGAAATGAAGTATGACAGTCTCCAACAAGAGCCTCTCTTGCAGCTAACAGTCTAATCCTTTCATCAGTCAAAGATTTAAAAAGGGAAAGAATAAAAGGCATTCCGGACTATTATTGTACCTTAGGAGGACTTTGACATAAAGCTTCAGGGTTATCATTTCTTCTCTCTCATTTGAGCAGATCAGAAGGGAAAAAATTTAATTTGACATCGAACTATTTTTGCATATTCAAAATCACTTGGAATATGGAAGCAAGGCATCAGACTTTTACAAAACCAAATTATAATTTCAAAAAGAAGTTATATTAACAGTAGTTCAGGATTCCAGCCTTCCAGAGTAACCTCATACGTACACTAAATAAGACTGCAGTTTTGAGAGGCACAGAAAAAAAATGATTTGTTTAGTTCTGCTCAAAGTTTCCACGCCAAATGGGAAACCATGTACCAGTACAGATGATCATTTTTGCCCTAAAGTATCTTTATAATTTCTCACATGAGAACTCTAGACTTAAGTTTCACACATCCCTCTTACTTCTATGTTAAAAAGCCAGGCATAAGTCAATTCAAATCCCTAAAAATTTTAAGGAATAAAGAAATGACAAAAGGCAACGCTTTGATTTTCAAGGTCCACATCAAATCTTTGACCTTTTATTTTATTAATGCTCTGGTTCAAAAGAATATATCTATCTACACTCCATAGATGTACAAGACTAAGAATTTATTTTCTTCCTTGGCTCGTTCTATGCAACTTCTGATTGCTACACACAATCTTCAGACACTTGCCTATTTATTAAACAAAAACTGAAGTGACTACTGTGAATAGACAGTTATGTATTAAGGGATGAATATACTTCATGCACTGGCACTATACACCAAAATAATTTACTTATACTGCAAGTTCTTTCGAGTACACACCCCCTATCATAAGCTTGGTACTTACACAGCTACTGCAATATGGGCTTGGTCTACGCTTGAAGCTCTGAACAGTTCTTCACTTGCGCTAGATTCTTTTGTGTTGAAGTAAGAACCACAGGATCAAAAACTGAAGGAAAGCATTGTTTTTCTCAAGACCCACATGAAGCAAGCACTAGAGATCCCCCACAGAAAGCCTGTGGTTCTCAACTACAGTATGGGACTACCAAACTAGAGCAAGCTTTCATCCGAACAGCACTCATGTCAAAAAACAAAATTCAGAGCCGATTTAAACCTGTAACTAAAAATACAGACTCCCCAACCATACTAAGCTTTTCCAAATACAGTACGTTTACCTAAACTCCAAGGCTAAGGAAGTTCTTTCAGATTAGATATAAGGAAGAAATTTTTTACGTTGAGGGTGGTAAAACACTGGAACAGGTTGCCCAGAGAGCTGGTGGATGCCCCATCCCTGGAAACATTCAAGGGCAGGCTGGATGGGGCTCTGAGCAACCTGATCTAGTCGAAGATGTCCCTGCTCATTGCAGGGGGGTTGGACTAGATGACCTTCAAAGATCCCTTTCAACGCAAACTATTCTATGATTCTTTCAAAATTAGAGCTACATGCCAAGGCTAGGACAAACCCTTGCATATGCTAAATTCTCAGACTGAAGCTAACCTAAGATAATCTATCTAGCCTTTAAGTGTTAAAGCTGTGGCCAGTTTCACAGATCCTCATCTTCACATCCACTAACTGCCAGTAGGACGAGGCTACTTCATCCCAAGGGGAGAAGGAACAGGATCAGCGTGCTATAACTGAACTGCATCCCAAGACCATGCAGAAATAACCAGAATGACAGAATGTAAGACCGTAATGGACCACAGGCTGTCTTAATTAAAACCTCTCCAAACTTCTATATATAAATTACCTGGCAAACTTCTTCATTTTTAAAACAGCCACTGCCGGGAATCTGACAGCCTTCCTAATCTATTCCAGTGCTCCCGTTGTTCTTAAAAGTTGACTCAATTAACTTAAAGTATGTTTGCTGCAGTTTAAGCCCACAACTTCTTTCATCTCCAGTGGAGAAGACAACAGCTTAGTCTCTTCTTTCCAACTATCTTTAACATATTTAGAGAATGTTACCAGAAGAAATCTGCCTTCAGTCTCCTCTAAAAGAAATCACCAAAAGCGCCTTCAGCTTTCCCTTAGAGCACATTTTCTAGATCTCTGATCACTCCCCTTTGCCTACAGACTATTATTCCCCCAGTACAATACCAAAACTAGGTGCTGCGCTTCAACTTCAGCTTATTAGCATGTTGAGAAGTGAGAAGGCTAACTTCATGTATTTTACATGACATTGCAAAACCAGCACCTGTTACCTGCACAGCCAACTCTTACTGAAGACTAATAGACTACATCTGCCCCTGCTGAATTTCATCCTACTTAGGTACCACTGCTTTGTCAAGACAGTTTTGAACACATGCTCTTTAGTCCTTGGAGCGCCTCTGAAGGGAATGCAATCCACAAGTCTAGAAAGTTTACTCAGATCAGCTGCAAAAAAAGTTACTACTACTCTTAAGAAAACTCTGCAGAACCCCCTTGTCCCATCCTTCCAGTTTGACCACAAGTGCTAACTAACTTCAAAGGAACATTTATTTTATAGTGGCTGCAGACCCTTCTTAGACAAACAAAGGCCTGAGTTTCTGCCAGGATATATAAAATAGTTAACAGTGTGAAAGTGAGCACAGATAATATAAAGACATTTCATTTGTAAGAACAGACATACTGAGTCAGATCAAGGCGTTGCCTAATGCACTTTCCTGTCTTCGAGAGCAGCCATAAGCAAACACCCAAAGAACAACACCATAGCAATTAACTGGAGGTATGCATATACGCCTTAAATTATATATACACACATGCCATATATTTTAAGCACATTCAGTAGCTTTACCTAACAACAAATTACATCTTTCTCCAGCACTGCATCTTGTTGCCCGTGTCCAACATCAGTTTACGGGAACAAAGAGCTCTCAGCTGCATAAAGCCAAAAAAATGAAAATGATGCTGAGACTGCATGACTGGAGGAAAAAATTAACAGTATTCCATAAAAGTACACATTTGAAGTTTTTAGTGGATTATGTGTTTTTAAACAAGCGCTTTCATGCCACACAGTTGACTCCATTTACCAGCACGTTCCATGGCTGATCTCCTTTTAAGAGGTTTCAGTTATGTGGTCTACATATCCTTTTCGTCAAAGAACAGCCATGGGGTGGGTCACTTTGTAAGAATCTGAAGAGTACTGTATTTTTAAAAGGGCAGTTTTGAATAACTTCTAGAGGATTTCAGCTATTTCTCTTTTAGTAGCACAACGGAATTTTTTTTTTTTTCTTAATACTATGCCACGATGAAGCAAAAAGTGATTCATTCGCTGCACCAGCCTACCTTCCTGCACTCTACAGAAGAAAATACACTCTTGAACTTTCAGTAGCAGCACTGACTCTCAAGTCAGATCATCCAACTTCCAATATGTCACTATAGTTCAGCTCCATTTTTCACACCATTTGAAGAGTTACACATTCTATAGTCTATCTCAGGACATCCAAAGAGATACATTTTACAAAGGAGAACGTTTCATATATAATTTACAAATCTGGTAGAATGCTAGTACTATTGTGTTAGCTCTTCGTATTTTCTTTTAAAAACGGGGGAAGGGTACTATGAGGTAGTGGTATATTTAATGTTTAATGACTTACTTTACACGCAAGCACAAAAACTAGTAACGAATATGGCAGAGATGATTCCACACACAGAATAATTCCATACAGTAGGGTTGAAGAAAGTGGTGAGAAACAACAGTGGTCAAATAATCACTACCTGACTCGCTGCATGTTTTTTTAAGTATGAGTGAGTTTCATATCAATACAGACAGAATGAGAAATCAAAGTAAAACAGCACAAGAGGTGCCCAGAGCAATTCAAGGGATGGCAACAAACAAATCTCCAGGAGTTCAGTAACATCTGCTCTCTTCAGTGTCAGATGAAAGCTCATTATTTCTCTTTATCTGCAGACAAATTCCCCACCCCTTTATTAACTATTTTTCCTGACAAAATCCTGGACGTTATCTGAATTTTTAGAAATACTTGCCTTTGTTCTCTACTATACTTAGAAATAATAGGTCTTTCAAATATACTACAGTCGTAAAAAATTACATCTATAGTCCCAAAGCAAAACTGTAATACCCTATGCACAGCAGTCTTCTAGAAAGTCTAGTCCTCAGCACCGACACTTTGTTCTCCTTACTGCATAAACATCCTGCATCAGCTCTACAATTTAATGGACTACCGATATACGTTTCATACACTTCTTCCTCATATTTCCCAGAAAAATATTTGGCATACTAGCACACCAGACAGACACGCCACTCCTACTAGTCTTTGTTCTTCCCCTGCCACAATTGCTTACTCCATTCACGCAGACTCAAGGCATACCTGCAAAGTACTAGGTGAGGGCTGCTCACCTCCACAGATGAATCCATACACCAGCAAAGCGCAGTGCACCACAACTTTGGGACTTCACTGGAAGCACCACAGTACACAAGAATGCTGGGAGAGGTGAAAGCGCCAGAGTACAGAAGCCACCGGACTGCACAGTAAATGTGAACAGTCAAAATAAGCAAGTTAAAACATACATGTTACCAGTCTTCCCAGACACTCAAACAAGAATGCCATGAGCAGCTTTGAATGTAAATATAAACTTTTATACTCATACATTAAGGTGCAAAATCAACCTACCCAAAATTTAGAACAAGAAAAGGCCACAGGTCTGCAGCATTTCTGTGACAGTATATGCTACATTAGCAGAAACCTAGCTGGAAATATCAACAGCACTGTCAAATACGCATGCTTTTTCCATATATTAGTCATAGCAACGCTACAGTAAGCATGGTTCAATGTAATGCTTGAATCACCTACTCAAAAAAAAAGTGACAGAGAGACTATAATTTCCTTAAAAAGTGACAGATGTACACCTACTACAGGTGTAGGTTTGGGGGTTTTAGTGTTTGGTTTTTTGCTTTTGCAATAATATCCTGAAAAATCCATGGGTATTGAATCCCAGCATTCAGTACAGATTGTTATATGTTCACTAAATAGTGCTGCAAATACTTGAAAAACTTAAGTGTGTCTCAAGCCTCCCCCTATACCAAAAACTTTTAAACTCTTTGAATGAAAATAAAGTCTTACTTTAAAGTCACAAAGTGACTACCTCCTTACTCGAAAACTAACCCCTTATAAGTTTGAAAAATACTGAATTTTATAGCCACATACACACAAAAATCTTGATAATTTATCAAAGTTAGAAATCCTATTTCCTACCTTACCAGTATGTTCTTTAAAAATTGACTTGCTGACAACCTAAATGCAAAATCTGCAACCAGGAGAGAAGTCTCCCATAGTCACAACACTCAAAGGGAAAAAGCCATTTAGAGTGATAGAAGACAGCACATTAGGGTGCAACACAGCTTCTTTCAGAGCTCCCTTAGCAGCATCAAAATTAAATATTAATGCTAGTGGGATAGGACCTTACTAAGTCACAGTCATCAAATGAGAAACAGGTTCACTATTTCTGACAAAACAATTATTTTTCAAGTATTAAAACATTACTCCCAAGTTTGGTCTGCAGAAATGTAATTAGTCAACCAGATTTGGCAGAACATTTTAAAGCAGTAAAGGCTTTAAAGCAGAAGCTCTAAAGTAAAGCCTTCACACATGGTCTAGGTTTAAATTCCAGATCTCAGAAACCTAGATCATCTCCTCCCCTCTATATCATATTTCTGACAATGCATATGTGTGTGTGTCTCTCTCTCTCTACACTCACAAAAACGTGTAAAAAGTAACAGAGTAGAAGGAGCCGCCAGAGGACAGTTTATCATGATTTGTTCTCATCTGGAATCTACTGATTTTGACCTGGCCTGCGAGGAACCCCTTACAATGCCCCCTACAAAGGCATATGTAGCTACTACATGTTCTAAAGTAACTCTAGAAGAAATTTACATTTTGTAACGATGCCACCACATAAGAATGAAAGTTAGGCTTTCACCAGACATTTTGAAATGCGGGCAGTGTCATTGTCTCAATATGAGTATTTCTGAAGTATCGTAATTATGAAAAGTTATGGACATAGCATAAACATCTCTGCACTACTCCCTTTTAGAGTTGGCCCACTATAATCAGAATTTACAGTCAATCATTAACTGCTCAAATGTTACCAGTGAAAAAATAATCTAGCGTATTATAAAAAAAAAATCCACAGGCTACTACATAAAGTCAAAGCATTGACACCACACAGAAAATATTGTTTGTTGCCTCATGAATATCTATACCTGTCTGTAAAATCCCACAGGCATTTCAAGTGTTCCACCTGGGAAAACAGCTGCCATTCTTTTGCTGTCACAGATCCCAGCAATGCCTTTGTCAGCTTCCATGGACACTGAAAGCCAGCAACCCCAGCCAAAGAGAAGCTTCAGTTCATGGAAGTTAAGCCTATCATGAAATAGAAGAGCCTTGCAGATTTGGTAGTATTCCTTACCCTACGAAGATCTTCTATTAAGCCAACTACTTTTCCAAAATACACTCAGATTAAATGACATTTAGAGAATTTGCTGGTGAACTTTATTACTCAGACATGTAAAGAGTCCAACAAACATGCTCAGCTGCCATCCCCACGTCACTTGCATAATAAAAATCTATACACAACCCCAAACTAACTCATGCCTACTGCGCTGCTCAAGGAACAGCAAGCTCAAAGCTGAGCTCAATCTAAAAACACCAGTACCTTCCCTTCTGGGAGTTGCAATCAGCTCTCCCTGCCCTCCTACTGACGAATATCACCTGAAGTTCAGGCCCAAAATTTCTGGAATAGTAAAGTTCTCCCACTCTGCACAAATGCTTTTGTCTCTAGTACATTCACTAGTTGATCCGCTAGAAAACAAAACCAGACAAACAGAAAAAACCACCTAGCTTTCCATGGGCCTTTAAAGCATTTCCCCAAGACTCAAATCAACTCTGCAGTCCGTTGTGGTTACTAAAACATGTAATCCAAAATTAACAATTTTTGTAAATCTATTTCAAAGTCTCTAAAACTGAAATTTGATTAGTAAGGTTTCTCTATTCTCTGAGGAATACAGAAAAAAAGAACCAAACATGGTAACTTGCAACTACTACACTGCATTGCACTATACATACCCATGGCTCCCAAGCCAGTACACACAATCATGAGTAAGATTGCAAGATTAGGAGTGAAACGGTCAACAGATACGATCTTCTCAAGGACAACATTATTTTCCGCTTCTTTAGGTTTCAATTGAGCAATTGTATATATAAAGAAAAACCATTCCAGAAGCCTTACATCTACTCACCTGCAAAAAGTATGCTCTGCCAGAAAGCTTTTATTCTCTCAGCAAGGCACAAAACATTCTTTCTGATGCTGATACTCAACCTCCCACAAATGTGGGGAAATTCATTTATGGCTATGAACTTCATTCACAGGGATACAGATCTGTGCCAAATGATTCATGTTTACTTGGCCAACAACCAAATATTCTGTTTATTTAGGCTGATGAATTTGTGTCCCCTTCCTCCCTCACGGAAACCCACTCATATAGGTCAATTCATTGTGTTACTTTTTTTTTTTTTATAGATACTTAAAAAAATTTAAGCACATGAGAGATGGGATACAAATAATAATATAGGTTCTACGTGACTGTTTGCAGCAGAGTGTGAATCAAGAAAACCAAACAGATTGGCGCTATTAACTGCGACTAAATAGTTTTTCCTATTTCTATGTTGCAAGAAAAATCAAATTCTTCTTTGCAGCCACAATCATATTTTAGTTTATCTTTCTGCAAAACATATTCTTGGCCTGTCTGAAAATTAGACAATTGCCTGCATTCCTGGCAAAAGATACTTCTTTGAACTACAGGGCTTGTAGCCGACAAGAATTATATTCCTACTAAAAAAGTCAAAACAGACGATGTTCTACAGTTGTGGCTGTAAGAAGTCTGCCTCGGTTGGAAAAATTCAGCTGCTGCTTCCCTTCTGGTTATAACTTCAGAGCCAACACCCAACCTCTCTCCTTCTAAGCACTCTGATCCAAAAGCCTGTGGCAACTTTTGCAGCTACACTCAAACACTTATCTTCATGCACGCACAGCAGCACAGTATTCTTAAGTCCCATACACCCTCTATGGCATTACTTACCCAGTGGTATCAATCAGGAACATCCTCCCTTTCTCTTCTGATCAGCAGGTCTCTTACTATGATCATCTACTGTCAGGCACTTGGACTACTAACAGGTTTCTTCAAATCCGCCCAACTGCCTGAAGAGACAGGTCGAGCAATGTAACTATACCACTACACATTCCTGTGATATATTATGTTTAAGAGATGCTTTCCAGGCTCAAAAATAAAATCAACAGAAGCTACCTAAACAAAGGAAAAATACTAGCAGCTATCTCTAAATAATTCAACTCAACCTTATCATAATACCAGCACAACAATCATTCACTACTTTCAACATGACTACATTGGTCATTAAAACCTACAAAGCAAGAGACACTCAGCCATATTCAGACCTATTACAAAGTTATGAAACTATACTTTTCTTAGCTGTAAGTTCTTACTTACAAGCAAGCTAAAGTGAATTCCCTATGGCAGGCACCAAGGCCCTCTGCAACCCCACAGCCCTATTCCTTCAGCTAAATTGACTTCACATTACTGATGCAAAAACCTAGCAAGTCATCAAGAAATTAATCACATGGAAGATACCTGGTAACTCACTTTCGCCCAGTTAATATCAACTAACTAGTCAAGTACATGTGCAGGAAGCACTGGTACTGATGCTAAGCTTATAGCCCCTCAGCTGATGAGGCTAAACCAGAAAATACTGGGTGTGCTGCTGTGAAGAAGTGGCAATACTCTTGGCAAGGACTGCTGCCATCCCTTCAGAAGGAGCTGTTGCTCCTTTTGTTTAAAAAAAAGCTTTGTTTAAAAAAAAGCCCTTGGTGCTTGACACTGACAAGCTATCTTACCATTTTCCTTTCTTCCATTATAAGACAGACTAGGTGAGAACACAAATTGCCTTAAATGCTTAGATCTACTTCCCGTCTGCAAGAGATAAAAGTACAGAATGAACTGCTTTGCTTTATTTCCTTTTCTGAACAACAGACAAGTCATCTGTGGGAAGAGCACCTAATGAAAAGATTCTTTGATAGCACTGATCATACAAGAAAAATCTCTGTCCACTTCTTTTACAGGCACATCAGTATGACTTCTGGGCATCCTCATGTTTGACAGTTCTCAGAGGGTGATAATAGAAATGCTTTCAGTAAGGTCTCCAACATGGATTTCTGTTGAAATCACCTCATCTCATCTCTCCTACTGCACAGACCAAACATCACACAGCAGCACTGTTAAAGGATGTAGGATTGAGTCGAACACGTGCTGTCTCATGGACTACACCTAGGTAACTGACCCTCTCTCTACAGCATGGTAAGGCGGTACCAATGGGGCTAGGAGGGATTCTGAAGATTCGGTGAAAGCAGTTCTTCTACCTACAGTGGTTATCCAAATCTAGTTTGCAAAAGCTTCAGGTAGAGCTTAATTTTAGGCTTCTACTTAATGAGATACAGCAGTGCTGACCAGGAACACTTCGTCTGAGCATGACTATGATGTTGAGGCCATTTCTCAGAGGTGTATCTTGATACCATGCCTCACATCTTTCTCACCTTAAAACCAGATTGCTGCAATGCACTCCATATATGGCTACACTTCAAATCAATTCAAAAATATAAAGTGGCATAGACCATCATGCCTCCAAATTTACGTCTTCCTCAATGGCAGCATGCAGCACTTTGGCGACAATCTCTATCAGATGAGAAGTGCCAAGGGGGTTCCTGGTTTTGCAGCTAAAGAGAGGGGGTTTGACCTGTACAGCACTCTATGGGTTTGAGTCTCTATGTCTGAGGGAGTATCTTTTCTTGCCACATTGTAAAAGCTGTAATTAGCATTTATTTTCAACATACATAAATTAAAGAGCATCTATTTGTGCAGCTTACTGAAGGAAGTGCTGACAAGACAAAATTTTGGATTTTATATGGACTTGGGTCAAAGAAAAATGAGAAGGGCTGTTTTGCGAGGCATTTAAACCTTCAATAAGCTCCTCTTCATAGCTGCTTGACTTTACAAGTTTTGTTCGTCTTTCAAGGCTGCACTGGGCTGATGCTCATTAAATTCAGAAAGCAGCCAAGTAATTCCACCAGCCATAGAGCTTCTGCAGGAGACAGCCACTTTAGCACTTCCCACACTTGCTATGGGTGACTAAAAGTCCTCAGAGTAAAGTTAAATCTTTTTAACAAAAACAAAAGGGAGAGAACTCCAGAAAAATGTTCAAGTCTATAGAAATTTCTGGAAACTCAAACATAACAGACCTTCCAATTTAAAATGCAAGTCAAGTCATTCAAAACAAAAAGACTCCAACAGCTTGAACCAAGAGGCTGCAAGTGTTCTCCAACCACCTTGGATATTATTAGCTAATGTGTTCAAATAACCAAGTGATTTAGCATTAATTCATTTCAGAAAATGCTAGAGCTGGTCACAGCAAAAAGCTTTAACTGCAGGCTTTCTGCAGACACAGATACCCTATAGGCTTTCAGAATCTTCTTCACATCCCTC
This sequence comes from Phoenicopterus ruber ruber, assembly GCA_009819775.1. Lineage (NCBI taxonomy): Eukaryota > Metazoa > Chordata > Aves > Phoenicopteriformes > Phoenicopteridae > Phoenicopterus > Phoenicopterus ruber. The sequence continues at coordinate 90,106,721 of CM020215.1, read as the reverse complement.
ATCCATCCAGTTCAAGAAAGAGCATGGGGTGAGGGAACAGCAATAGCCAATATCCCACAGATCTGTATCATTATGAAGGTCTGTGATGAGTAAACTGGACACCAACATTGGAAAAATCCTTTATGTTCTATCTAAAATAGCACTTAAAGATATAATACATCAAAATTAAAGCACTCTTGGGGCAGTAGAGGGAAACCCTTCAAGCTGTGGGGTGGTCTTCAGGGATATATGCCAAAGAACTACTACTTTTCTTCTCCTCCAAGGAAAAGATCAGAGTACATAAACCACCATTGCTTTACAATACCTACAAGGCCCTATCAAGTTAACAGAAGAAGTGATAGAACAACTTTCAGAACCAGGATGCATACAAGCAAGGAACATACTCCATAAGCCATATGGGTTTCCACAGCTGTGTAAACAGGTGAACAAGATGGTTAAAATATTGCTAAGAAATACAAAAGGTGAATCAAGTGATAACACAATACAGGATGACCTCCAGGAAGCGGTAGGGAAGAGGAAACATGCAGAACAGTGATGGAACAAGAAGAAAAGGTTCAGGATAGACCCCAATATGTCTTACAAGAAAAAACCAACGAAACCACCAACCCACAGAAATAAGACATGGGGGACAGAGCAGAATAATTAGTCAAATTATCATTTGACAGGTTCCATTGGCAGACCTCACTTTTTTATTAGTTATTTTTCTGCTCAACTACCCCTAATGACATTAATAAAGAGAAAATAGGTTGGCAGCGTTAGAATTAAGTACAGCAGACAGCTGTTTTATTCCTTTTCAGACTGCAAGGCATGACTTTGGGGCACTATGGCATGAGACACTTTTCACTGTAGTGCATGTGGTCATTAGTTGACCCTGTTAGTGCAATTTTTTTCAAGTTTAGGCACAAGGAAAGCTGTTCACCCAGCAGCAGTCAGAAAGCTGGACAGGGCTAGGATCAGCGACAGCCAGACACAATAAGGCTCAGCAGGCTTCTGGAAGGGAGTGATCTTCCTCTCTCCAGCAAGGAGAGCAGGATGGGCGGCTTCCCGTTTCAGAAACCAATTAGGCAGAAACTGCTATCAAAGCAATAGAGAGGGCCCTACCCTAACCGGGTTGAGAAACAGAAGGTGGCATTATCTCGATCATTTTGCCAGTTTCAACAGCCCCAGTCATTCCTTCTCGCTGAAGTTGCCCAGGGTGCTCTTTTCCAAGGCTCTTCCTACACACCTACCTGGACATCACACAGTATTAAACTAAACTGTCACCTAGGCACCACATGCTACCTAAAAACCAGTCACTTTTATGTCCTGGCTTGTGGAGTAGCTACTAACAGAGCAACAAACTCCCAGACTTTATTCCTTCATGAACCACTTTTTAAGGAGCCATTACACTAATGAAAGATGCATCGTGCTCAAATGCCAGCAGTAGTACCATGTGTGAACAGTACACAGCAATATAGGTTTACCAAGCTATTGTGCTTTTGGGAGATTATACAGTACAAAAAACAGTGAATCTAAGAAAAGAAAAACTTCAACAAAAACCAACTTCGGCACCACTGTAACATTCTTCCAGAGAGTGCAAAATGAATTATTACAAGATTGTCCTTTAGATTTTGCAACCAAGAGTATGTGTACAACATCAGAATTAGATAAAGCAAATAAAATTGCCTTCCTCACCCTCCAAGTTAACAAATTCTGCACAGCCAATTACAGAGCCACGACACTCGCACAGGGAGGAAAAAAAAAACCTCTTCATGGCAAGCGTTAGCCATGACATTATTTACTACAGACCAACAAGATAATTGGCTACCGTTACAATAAGCACTGCTGTCTACAAGGACTTGGTGTTACTTGAAACACTTATTTTCCAGAAGCTCAGGGAAGGGGGGGGAGGGGGAAATCAATTCCACAATCATTAGATGAAAATTCTCAAACTGCAAACTTTGAGACTTCTATTTTTATACAGATATTTTTGGTCATGTGTTGCATGACTACCCTTTATATTCCAGGATTATTTTTGTCCCATTTAGGAAACAATGTACCTCTGGAAGCAATGCAAGAACAACTAGGTGAAGAACAAAAGAAAGCTTCAAGCTCATACCTCTTCTACTATAACCAGCAGGTTGATAGTATCAGCAAGTGGAAAACTGGAAGCTCAGCTCCCTCCTGTTGAGGGACAGGCTCAACACAAGGAGCACATGCGCTTTTTTTTTTTTGGTACAGGGAAAGCCTACAAATCCAGCAATACAGACCTGCACAAAGAATAACCTGCTTGAGAATTACTTCAATGTAGAAATCCATATGGTGGGGTGGAAAGAATGGTGGAGTGATTTCAAAACCACCAAAATATAAACAGAGAAACAAAACATAGTCAGATTTCAGAAGGTACTCTTGACACTGGTATGGCTTGAAAGAGACACAAGAAGGCCACAGGGTTCCTACTCTTGCAGAGATGTTAAAACCCTTGTAACATCTATTACAGAGCAATGAAAGCAGCATGAATGAGAAGTCATCTTTCCCAAGAGCCAGAGGAGAAGCAGCTGTTGGTAATCTCCCATCCTTTCATTCAAGGCTCAGGCTTTCTTACCAACTTCTGAGAACAAAAGTCTCACAAATTAAGTCTAATAAATTACGCAGGGAAGAGATGAAAAATCCTTGCTCACTCTTTCTCCCCCATATACCTTGGAGAGAAAAGCAATCACTGTACAGTTCTAGTACTGCTCCTCCCAGGTAACACAAGGATCAGTGAGCCCTCCTCCACTACTTTATCAATGCTTTCCTCATCACTTGGATCCATCCTTCCTTGATAACCGTTGCAGGGCTCAGCCAGGAGCAGCAATAGCTGCAGAGACCAGACCAAGAGTGACTTCATCATTTAATTTCACCAGTACTCCAGGCTTACAAATAAAAGCAAAAAGGTTGACATCAAACAAGTCAGGTTTTGCTCCCCGATGACTCTGAAAAGACCTGCACCAAGACAGAGGCACTAAAGATGTCCAAGAGACTCAAAAGACACCAATTCATCAATTTTCACCTACCTCACAAGCACTCTTTTGTCCCAGCTTTCACTCAAAAGGGCTCAGAATGTAACTAAGTATCAGTCTGTAAATATATAGCAAAACGAAAGAGCCAAGCAAACTCTGTTCACCACACAAGTGATTTTTTTTTTTCCCCAAGCACTCAACACTGGTAATAGATAACTTGCTATATCATGCCATAAGATGCTAATAAAACTCACGAGAACCAGAAAAATATAACCCTTTTTGACACCCAGGAATTATTCTCTCTAACAAAGCAAAAAAAAAAAAAAAAAAGTTAATTTCTTGGACTGTCTTACATGGATGGATTAACTGAAATCATAAACTGCATTTCCCACAGAGTCCTTGTATGTGGTTCTCTTGCTTTGTTCTGACATTTTTTTCCAGACAGCAGAAGGACCAGGAGCACATGACTAGAGCGACTGTGGGGGTTATCACAAGTGCGTGTGCTTTATGCTACGGCCTTTGTTTCTCCCTCAGTGTTACACACTTGGGATTGAATCATATTTGCAAACTTGTTAGTCTGCATCAGTTACCACCCTCTTCACAGGCAAGCATCTGTCTAGTCTTTGACCTCAAATAAACGGGAAAGAAGCACCAATGACCTTTCAAGAATCAAGCTGTAGAGCTTGAATAAGACAAATTTAGTTGCTGAGCATGACAGGTCTAGGTCTTGCTTGGTTTAGACAGCCACCTGCAGAAATACTGATCAACAAGACCTGCTTCCTATTCCACACGCACATAAAGTAAATCAATAAATTAAAATGGAGTCACCTACGGTTTTTCTCCATACAAACCAAGAATCCTTAATACATGCTAATGCTGGACCTGATCAAACATACACTCTTATGCTGCTAATATGGGTTAACTGCACCCATGTTCTTTAAAGTGCTGCAGGCACGCTGATCATGCGGATACAAGGTAGACTACAGACCCCGAGCCAAATGCTCTCTTCAAGGCTTCAACCGCAGTGGAAGACATTTCGGTGCAGAAAAATGTCAGAATTTCTGTTCTGTCAAAAAGCTCACAATCTTATAGCGCTTTGGCATGAAACGCATAAAACGGCGCGATATATGCACGCATGCACACACAGAGCCATGTCAGGTGTGGCTGTACGCAAGTATCAAATAGATCAATTGAATGGTAATGCATATCAAGCATTCCAGTTCCCATAAAGATACCACCCTATATTTCCATAAGAAAAAGGAAAATATTTCAGAAAACTACACTATTAATATGAACCTGGAAGAACAATTTAGTTGTTTAATGTGAAGATATTCAAATCAGGAGTTAAGAAATTCCCTGTTATAAACATACAGCCAATCTTTAGCAACTCAGAACAGGGCCTTTTTCCATTTGTACTGTACATTTATTCAGATTTAATACATATTTTTAATTCACACAAACCAGCTAGCCCCACAAGCTAGAATACGAAGGATGGGCACATATTAAACACAGTTTCCAACATGCCTGTGCAGAATAAAGCACAGGCCTCATTCTTAAAAATATTCCTCTGATCAGAAAACTGGAAAAGGCATGCCGAGCTTGAAATAACTACTCCATAGGCTCACACGTCAAAATAACCATTTTCTTATCCCCTCTATTGAACATTTTACCAGAGCCTGGAAGATACTAGAGAGACACCTTTTGTAAGGCCCCCGCTCCCCCTCCTTTTTTTTTTTTTTTAATGGGCTGGACTAAAAGGTGCTCACACCCGATCTACGGGTGCATGGAAAAATCTTCCAAGCTCTCTCCTTCAGAGCCAGGAGTGCTTAAACACACATAATGAACGTGAATGTCACGGCCATACCTGTGTGCCCGCAATTCGTTTCCTCCTTTCGAGGGGGAAATAAAAAAGGAAATACAGGCTACGGAGCTCCCAATCCGTTTCACAAAGGGGAGAAAAAAAAGGGGGGCTTTTTAATTAGCCAGAGAGGCCGCTTACAACGCTGGCAGCGATCAGAAGCTAAGGAAGAGGGCGAACCAACCGGCGTTTTTTGTCCAGCAGGCCCCAAACGGAGCGGCGGCGTGCGCCTATTCAAGGTTAATGGGGGGGGGGGGGAAGGGGAGAGAAAGGGAGCTGCCTCAGCCGGGGCTGGGGCCGCTCGCTCGCTCGGCCCCCGGCCGGGCTCGCTCCCGCCCGCCGCCTTACCGCCTCGGCGAAGGGAGGGAACGGAGGGGAGGGGGGGGGAGCCCCGGCAGGGCCAGACAGACAGACAGACAGGGCGGCAGGATACTCACGGCTAACTTTCATGCTGCCGAAGGCCGAGGGCTGCTGCACCGGCTTGCAGCTCTCCGCGAAGGAGGTGGTCCTGGGCCGCCCGGACATGGTCTCCCGCTCCTGCTCTGCCCCGATCACCTCTCTCTTCCTGCCTTCCCCCTCCGCCTCGCCCCGGCGGCTCGGCGGGCCCGCCTGCCGCTCCCTCGCTCGCTCAGCTGGAGGAGACGGGCGGGACGCGCCACATGAAACGCCGGCCCCCCCCCTTCCCCCCCCCGGGGAAGCCCCCTCCCCTCTCGGTCTCTGTCGCGCTCTTCGCCCGGCTTTTTCTTTCTCCTCGTCCTCCTCAGGCCGCCCGTTTCTCACAAAACCATCCTTCCCAGCAGCGCCGGTGGGTCCGAGAGCCGCCTCCGCCCAGTCCGCAGCCCCCCCGGCGCCGCTCCCGCTCCTGCTCCCGGCCGCGAGCGAGGGGGGTTTGCTAGGCCTCGCTGCCCCCACCCTGGGCGCCAGTCACATGGGGCGGAGGCTCACGGCCCGGCTCCTCCGATCCCGTCGCTGGGTTTCTCTTTTTTCCTTTTCTTTTTTTTTTTTTCTTCTTTTTCTTCCTCCTCTTTCTTCCCCCTCCCCTCTCCTCTCCTTCCCCCTCGCCTCTGAGGGAGGCGGCAGGGAACGGGACTATTTTTTCCCTGGCGGAGGGATATCGGGGCTCCCGGATCCGCGGACAGGAGGTGATGCGCTCGCAAGGGGATCCGGCAGGGGCGGTGGGATCCGCGGCGGGCGGAGTAGGGGTGAAGCGGCCCGAGCGGCCTCGCTCGCTCGCTCACTAAGGCTTCTCAGTGCGGCGCTGAGGCTGCGGCTCCGGCGCGGCTCCTCATTGCGCCCGCAGGGGCAGCTGGCGGCGGCTCAGGCTGGGGAGGCTGCACTGCGGGCGGCGGGCGGCGGCGGCGGCGCAGGCCATGACGGCGGCGGCGGCTCCCCGGCTCCTCCTCAGCCGGCTTCAGAGCGCTGGCGGCGGCGGCTGTTGCTGCTGCTTCCCCGGGCGTCCAAGGCACATGGGACTCGCCCGCCCGGCTGAAGCCTCCTGCCGCTCCCTCCCGGCACCGGCTGCCTCCCGCCGGGCCCCCCTCCCCGTTTCTGCCGATCAGTCCCTTTGTCCCCGCTGCTGCCTCCGCTGCGTGCCGGGCTCCTGCTGCTGCGCTCTGTATGTGCGCCAAAGCCGCGCAGCCGCCTATGCCCGTCACCGCCCTACGCTGCGGAACGGCCCTAAGCACCTTCTGTGAATACCCAGCCGAAGAGCCCGACGCACTCGCTAGCCCCCAGCCCGAGGCCCTTACGGAAATATCCGAGCCTCCTCGGGACCAATCCCGAGGTCGTTACGGAAATGTCTGTAACGGGTCGTAACCAATCACGAAGTCGTCACGGGCGCAGCCGAGTCTCCCCGAAGCGAAACGGAGACCCAATCGGAAAACGCTGCCGCCGCCCTAGCAGCGCGGTCGGGGAGCCAATACGAAGGAGCCCTCTCTTCCGGCTATTGCCGGACCAACCCGAAGAGAGCCGAAGCGGGAGAGCCAATCAGGTGGCGCGCTGCGCCTGTCACACAGCCCTGGGACGGTTTCAAGCCGCAGCCCGAGGCGGAGAGCGGGCGCGGGCTGCGATTGGCTTCCCCGGCGGAGCGCTCCGATTGGCTCCCGGCGATGAGGCGGCCCGAAGACGCAATCCAGCTCTCCGCCACGGACCAATCCCCAAGCCCGGGGCCGCGGGCAGCGCCCGCTCCCGTTGGGGCACGGCCGCTCACCTTTATGACCTCACCGGGTGCGCAGGGCGGGGCCGGGAGTGGGGGAGGAGTGCGCATGCTCGGTGCGGCGCGAAGGGCGGGCCCGAGGGCACAGGGCGGTGGCCACCGCCCTGTGCCCTCGGGCCCGCCCTTCGTGCATGAGGGGAGGCAGCCACCACCCCTCAGGGCCTGCGTGCTCCGCGCAGGCGGCTCCAAGGCCTATCCAACCGTGAGGCAACGCTGCTTGGGCAGGGCAGAGCAGAGCAGAGAGAGTGGTGTGAAAGAAACCCTGCCCGAACACCCCAAAATAAAGGGGGTTTGTGCCTAAAGCCATCAGGGACTGAGATCCCGTGGGCCTGCCCTCAGTCCCTCGTCAAGCTGTGAAAGACAAAGACATTGGACCAGCCATTGCTACCGCATGCAGTGTCATCTGTAGGCCTTTGGTGTGGTTGGTGGGAAAACTGGGCCGCTGTGGGAAAGGGGTAGCGGTGTGGTGAGGTGGTGTGTTAAAAAAATACAATAACGGTATGCTGGAGGTCATGGAGGTGGCACGTGAAGAGATGGTAAACCTATTTTGCAGAAACTGGGCTGAGCGAATGGGAAAGCGGATCAAGACTCTTCGAAAGTTCTCCCGATTCAGCTGTTACCAAGCAAGACCTTCTTACAGGAAACACGGTTTGTATTAGAGCCGCTAAACTGGCCCTCATATCCATGTCTCGGTGCCACCATGAGTGGATTTCACTTGGCCCTGGCCAGAGTCCCAGGCAGTGTTCTGGAAGAGCCCGTACTTCTTCAGCGCTCTGAAGCATCCCCAGGGGCATTGGTTCCCAGCCCTGGCAAAGCAGGCGCTGGAGTACTGCTCCCTGTTGTGACCTCAGTAAAATTACTGGGCAGACCTCAGCAAAAATTGAGCACTGCTTGCTTATGCCATTAAAAAAAAAAAAAAGTGTTCTTGCCAGAATAGTTTATACCACAAACAAAATAACTTGGACTAGCAGAAGCACTTTTTGCCAGTGTTAAGAGTCTAACTAAGAGCTGTTGCTTTCTTTTCAAGGCATCAAAATAGTGCCAGATTTACTTTTTTTTTTTCAGTCCCCTTCTGAACGGCATTGCTATTTGAGCAAACAAAGACCTGGCCAAAGGCAGCTAAAATTTATCCTTTACAAGAGCTGTTTTCCAAAGCAGAAAACAAACCCAGTCTCTCAAAATGGTCCCGTTCAGCAGTTTGCTCGCCCCGGGGTGCTTGGTTTGCTGGAAACCTTTTTCCTGCTTGATAAATGATGAATGGTTTTACCTACTACAAAGGACGTGGGATTGTTTAAGGTTTGATTCATCATGAGCTACCTGTGCAGCTCTGTACAGCTGGAAACCTGACAGTTGAGAGTGGTGTGCCCTAACAAGGACTAAAAGAGACAGTCTGAAATACAGTACCGGAGTGGTACTGCAGCCACCCCAAAGCACCCTACTGTACTCATCGTTCCAGCCCCCCTCTGAGACACCACTGTCTCAAATGTTGCTGAAACACAGTCTCAATAAGCCTCCAACCACGAAAATGACATTTCCTCTCTGGTTTTGGTAGAGCTGTCAACCCCAGCCCTGACTAGTTGTCAATAATTAGGGCTACAGATTGGATTAGTTCTCTAAAGAGCGATCATTACATAAAAAGACAAAGTGGATATGCAGCTAGGCAGTGTCCAGCTCTCCTCCACCTGAAATGCACCACCAGACATTCCAGTCATGAGCTTGAAAATTTTTTTTTGGCCTTGAGCACCAAAATCCCAACACAAATTGCATTTTTTTATTTTCTGACAACGTTTTTTCCAAAGACTACATTAACAGGAGAACCGACTTAAGAGAGGCAGCCGAGCCTTGTTACTTGAAAAAGCTGGCAATCTGAAAAATAGCAGGTGGGGGAGGGTGAGCTCTTTGCTTTAGCATTTGTTGTTACTCATAATAGTAGTAAATAAAAATCAGACCAATGCATAATTTATACTGACAGTGTCCATTTGAAAAATGTCCCTTAAAGCTTTATAACGAGTCTACAACCTGATAATACAAATGGGAAATCAACTTCATTCACTTAGAGAGAACAAGGCTACCTCAGGAAAAAGCTTCATGCTTGTCCTCCTGTATATGGTATAGCCCTTCCCTAAAATCACCCAGTTTCCTCCTCAGTACCAAAACAATCCGTATCAAACCAAAACCTCTGGGTTACTGCTAATCTCACTTTTCTGAATAGCAAGGCTATCCATCCACTTGGGCAATGCACACTACAAAAATCCCAGCTGCTCTATTTCCTATTAGGCAATCCTGCCCACATTTCCAAGTAATAATTAACCAGCCAACTCTCCAAAGCCTGTCCATTCAAGTCGTAGCGTCTTCTCATCTACCAGGAAACCACACAAGTGTGCTTAAAGGAGGATTATTATGTATTTGAAGGGACAGGAAACTATAAAGCATCTCCAATTTCTGCTAGTCTTTTCATAGATTCTTTCCTTAGCTAAGACTACTCTCAGAAAAACCCTAAACACACGATAAGGGCATCTGTTAAGCTTTCATCCTCAGTTTCAAAAATGGACTGACAAAGTCATTTGGAAGAATCATGAGTGAGCTAGTTGCTTTTTTAGACTGAAAGATTCCCTTTTGACAACATGGCAAAGTTCGTATTTATTTTTGGCCCCTTGGCTGATGAAATGACCTCCCTTTAGAATCTGCAAATATAAATAGAATTGACGTTTTAATGATCGGTTTTCACAAGCAAGAATACTCCAGAGTCTCAGGCACTAATATTGTTCCAAATCTGGATGCAAGGGGCAGTTTTACAGCTGCTGTGTTTCTGTAATGTCCAAGTTCCCAGGGAGGCTGCCTGAAAATACAAAGCATCCGATAGAAATTACTGAAGTGTTATCTCTCTAAAATGCCATAAGGTGGCAGTGAATTGGAAAATTGGTACTATTTCTGGGTAGAACAAAGCTTTACAGAGCTCAGTAGCAAGGAGGGGGGAGGCTTTTTTTGTTTGTTTAGGGGTTTTCATTTGTCTGTTTACATTTCATATATCACCATAAACTTCAAATCCAATCATCTTAATCAGATGCTGAATAGATCTGCTCCAACATGCACCAGTAGACATGTTCCTACACAGGGAACTCCTGCTTTTTCTTTCTCCATTGCTTCCTTTTCAGGTGATCAGCAGGAAGATTTTCTGTTTGCTTACCTTGCGGCTCTTACTGGGTCATTCCACCAGAAGCCACGGTGAGAAGGCTACCTTTGCTAGCCTGATAAGGATGCAGTCGTTCAAGGCTGGTTTGAACTTTGTTACGCTAGTGAATCAAAACGATACTAATGGATCTACCAGTCTTGCATCTAATTCCTTAATATTGCCCAGGGAATTATCCGTGGAACAATTTAGTGAGATACTGTAATCACCTGTCTCTTGTTTGACTGGCATGGGCAAACTGAATGGTTATGGTTGAACTTTAACTTTTCTTTTTTTTTTTTTTTTTTTCCCAGTGGAAAATCAGAGATTGTAACAGTAACAAATTTACTGACTGCCCAGGCGTTAATGATTAGACAATAAATCCTGAAAAGTGGTTTTGATTTTTGTCCCAGAACAAAATCCAAAGGAATCTATGTTTAGAATGTACCAGTTGCATTTATTTTTCTGAGCAGGACAGAAGGTTTTAATCCTGAGAACCTGGCATTTTGCAATGATTTCCTGTCACAAAATATGTCATCACCGACAATTGCTTCAGAGAACAGATGATGTTTTGCTGATCTGGATGTGCGTGGGTGCACCTAGGCCTTGCAAGACTCCAGGTGATTCGCCAAAACTAACAGAGCCAAGTGGTCCGAACAGTTTAATGTAACAGGAGCTATGGACAACTTCCGTTTCCCAATTTTGCATCGCAGTTGAACAAGCAGAGACACTGAATACAGGTTCACGGCAACATTGCGACACAAGGAGAACATTAGTGACTCACTAAGCAGGCAAACACGTCCTTCTGTGAAAGTCCTCCCCGCTGATGTTCTTCTGCACAGGTTTAAGGTTGGTCTTATCCACGGGCTCTTGAAAGAGGCATCAGGTTTTCGACTGTGCCAGGAGAACGTCTTGTTCAGTTGGACAGTTTCCTTTGCTACAGCATTTGTCTGACCACACCTTCTTCATAAATAACCCTGGAGAACCAGCGTCCAGAGCCAGAGAAGCTCTGTCAGTTGGATGAGCCTTTGACAAGTCTTCCAGGCATTTGTTCTCTGGAAAGCAAAAATGATGCCCGTTTCCTCAGCAGTTTGAAAGGGTTCAAATCTACAAAATTTTGGGGCTTTTCAGTGTGTATCATCTCCCTCACCTTGACTGGTTCAGTCAAGCACCCCGAGACAGACATCCATTTGCTTTCTATTTGTATTTTCCAGTGCTGTCAGCAGGTCTGTCTGTTGCTGTAAAGGGGATACCAAAGAGCAGATGGGTCATTCTTACAGCAGGAAATTAAAATGACCCTGTTCCCCAGAGTTTACGGGGGCTCTCTGTACTGCAGTATTGGTGCAAGGGCCCATAAATGTCCCATGCTCACTGTTTCTCTGCCTCTCCAATCGACTTCCAAACTGGCTCTTGAAGAGACTTTCTAAATAAAAAGAGTTAAAGCCTGATCCCTGAGGCCTTCAGTCCGTTCAAGAAAATCTTGTAGGGCTAGGAAGCCTTAACTTGAGACATTAGGATTGAGTCCTAATCCTGTTTGGGATTAGGACTACTCTTTAGCTGGTCTTGGTAGACATATGGGAAAGGCGTGGGCAGGGGAGAAGACCCAGGCTGGGTTTCTAAGCCATCACAATGACCTAGAAGTTGTACAGGGAGTCAAGCACAACAGCCAACAAAGGAGATTTTTCTGCACTTCCTCCTTCAGACAGCTGGGGGATGTTGCACCAGGGTGATGAGGTTTACTGTGCCTTCTCACAAATGCAGGAAGAGGATTCGCTAGTTCCTAGTGAAATAGTTTTCAGAAAGAAAGCATTGCGTACGGTGCAAGGTGCCAACAGAAGGAGAAAGGGCTGTTGGGTACAGATGTCACGAAAGAAGCAAAGAAAGTAGTGACGCGCCGGATGAAGCCTGCCTGGGATGCTGTCCTCGCCACAAGGGCTCCCTGCAGAGCAAAATTACCATCCTTAACTGCAATGAAATGCTCATCCAGCTCTTGCTGTTGCAGCTGCTTTTACCCTGACTGAAAATAACTGCATGGGTATGGGTCTCCGCAGGACAGCCAGCTCCCTGGGGGAGAAAGGGGATGATAATGCTTGGTGGGTTAGAGCCATTCTTGATATCCACAAGGCAAACTGTGAGGAGTAGAATAGACTCATGTCTGCAGGGAGGAACGATTGCTCTGCAACATACAACGTATAGCAAAATGGTTGAATAGAGCTATGAAACCTTGGTCATTCTACGTACATCAGCCACAGTAGTGAACTTGCGCTGTTGTTGTGCGTCTTACCTGTGAACTGGGGGTCTTTAGTCTGCAGCTCGGAATTAAAGGTGGTGGTTCTCCTCAGAACCTGGGAGAAAATGCACAGTTAATTATGAAGTGGCCAAAAATGTAACAGTATTTTCATTTTGCTGATTGAGTTTTTGCCAAGCACTCTGATTGATTTAATGATCCCTTCCCTGTCCCTGGCTGCTGACTAATCACCATCGCACACTACTTCCTTCATCTTTGGCTTGCAAACGGTTACTAATTGTTGCTGCATCTTGCATTGTACATCTGGTGTTGACAGCTGTCGTGGCCCTGAGATGAAGAGACAGCTGTTTTTAAAAGGAGAGCTCTCTACCAAATCTCTAAAACATCTGGGAAAATGTGGCATTGAAACTGAGTTATCCAATATAAAAAATTAGCAAATATGTGGACAGGCTAGAGGGTCTGCAAACACAAAGCTTAAAAGTAGGCACAGGAATGACAACAGAAAAGACTCACTGCTGTGTCTTTAAAACACGAGTCCTGGGTGTTTCCCATTAAAAATGCCTGTTTCCCCTAATTCCCTGTTGACCGCTTGACATGGCAAAATCTTTTACGCTCTGCACAACAGAGCGCACCTCCTAATTTGATCAGACTAACAACCCATGTTGCTTTTGCTTCAGCCTATTAGATGTAATTCAAAAGCCTTTCTACAAGGCAGGATTCAGGATCAGGCAGCAAGATCTAACTAGCTGGACACAAGAAACCAGTAGCATGAAAACACCAAAAAGCCCTAGAAATCAATGGAAACAATTGCATTCCTTTAAAAAAAAAAAAAAAAAATCTTTTCCAGAATCTCATTTCCTCCTGAACATTTTGTGACCGGGATTGTTACAAGCAACCTATTTTTTTTCCCCTCCCTGTTTATTTTGTGTATTTAACAGCACTGAGCGTACAGTCCATTGTTTTGCTAATGGTCAGCAAAGCTTATCTCATGATCTCGCCCAGCCGCTATCGCTCACATGCTGTTCTGCAAGACTTGGATGAGTACTCGACTCAGACCCTGCAAGAGGCTGCAAGCCAGCAGCAAGAGCAAAGCTGAACTCAACAGGCAACAATGAGTAGGCACGTAAGGATGCAGAAAGGAAATGGGTGAGCTTAAACAAGGTTAGCGTGATTGGAGCAGCAGTCACTCCAAATGACCCCTAAGAAACAAGCCTAAAAGCAGAAAAAGCCTGGTAGGATTAACAACGCCTTTTTATAAAGGAGTCATTTCAGGACATCTGACTTAAAGGAAGTGCTACATTTATTTATTTTTAATTGGACTGGATTTAAGCCATATCAAACTGATGATGCCATTCTGAGTTCAAAGGGATATTCTTTTTGCCTCATAGCACAGGAGCAAGGGGACAATGCAATTAATGGGAAAGGCGGCACTTTCAAAAGCAGTAGAAGGAAGTATTTTTAAATTAAGCAGTTATTGCATATGTCAGGTATTTAAAGTAGGAGGTTTTTTTCTAGTCACTGAAAGGTGAGAGACTTCTCCAAGAGATTATTCTAGTTCTCAAGTGGGGTTGCTCTTAAACTTCACCTAGAGGAGCCTCTCTTTTATCCACACCTATGGAAGGACCCTAGAAATACATGCCTAGTAAGGGGGCCCTGGGATAAGAAGCATCCCACTAGGTGCATCCCATTAGGTGACAGGAAGATAGTTATATTTCTAACTGGACTCTGAAAGTCACTGGTGCAGTATATCATTGATGGGCAAATAGCTGGATAATACTGACCACTGAAGTAGGTAGTACTAAACTCCTTTTTCTTTTCATATGAAGCATGGTGTTTGAATTCAAATCACTATAGAGATGTATATATAGCCACCTGCTAAGTATGGAAAGGTTTATAAAACACTCTGAAACATCTTGACCTGACCACAATCAGGAACAAGATATTGGACTAGAAACCAGGGGCTGAGCTGTTTGATATCCAAGGATCATATCCTCCAAGCTCAAGAGTGGTTCATCCTGACAGGAAGAAAATCAAGCAAAGGTGGCAGGAGGTGTGCATGGATGAACAAGGAGCTCCTGACTAAAGTCTGACATAAAAAGGAAATGTATAAAAGGTGGAAGCAGAGTTAGGTGACCCAGGAGGAAGCCTTACTGGTAAGAGTGTCCTTCAGCAATCCCAGGCCCCTGAGTAGGGGCCCCAAAAGTGCTGAGGGAGCTGGCTAATGTCATTGCAAGGCCACTCTTTGAAAGGTCATGGCAATCAGGAGAGGTTCCTGAGACCTGGAAGAAAGCAAATGTCACTCCTATCTTCAAGAAGGGCAAGAAGGAGGATCTGGGAAACTGCAGTCCAGTCAGCCTCACCTCAATCCCTGAAAAGGCAATGGAGCAAGAAATCATGGAAACCATTTCCAGACACATGAAGAACAAGAAGGTGGTTGGGTGTAGTCAGCATGGATTTACAAAGGGGAAATCGGGCTTAACCAACCTGACAGCCTTCCACAGCCAGATGACTGGCTTGGTGAACAAGAGGAGAGCAGTGGATGTCTTTTGCCTTGACTTTAGTAAGGCTTTTGACACTGTCTCCCTAACATCCCCGTAGACAAGCTGACAAAGTATGGGTTAGATAAGTGGAGTGAAGTGGATCAAAAAATGGCCAAATGGCCAGACCCAGAGCACCGTGATCAGTGGCACAAAGTCCAGCTAGAGGCCAGTGACTAGTGGTATATCCTGTTACTAGGTCTTATACTGTTTAACATCTTCATTCGTGATCTGGATGATGGGGCAGAGTACACCCTTGGCAAATTTACAGATTATACAAAGCTGGGAGGAGCTCATACACCAGATGGTGTGCTGCCATCCAGAGCGACCTGGACAGGCTGGGGATTTGGGCAGAGAGGGATCTCGTGAAGTTCAACAAAGGGAAATGGAAAGTCCTGCACCTGGGGAGGAATAACCCCACACACCAGTACATGCTGGGGGCTCTGCAGAGAAGGACCTGAGAGGTTCTGGTGGACATCAAGCTGGCCACGAGCCAGGAGTGTGTCCTCGCAGCAAAGGCAGCCAGCAACATCCTGGGCTGCATTAGAAAAAGCATCGTCAGCAGGTCAAGAGAAGTGATCTTTCCCCTCTACTCAGCACTGGTGAGGCCACACCTGGAGTCGTGTGCCCTGTTCTGGGCTCCCCAGTACAAGACAGACATGGACTTACTGGAGAGAGTCCTACAAATGGCCACAAAGATGATTAAGGGACTGGAGCATCTCTCATGTGAGGGAAGACACAGAGCTGGGACTGTTCAGCCTAGAGAAGAGAAGGATCAGGGGGATCTCATCAATATGTATAAATACCTGGTGGGATGAAATGAAGAAGAGGGAGATGGGCTCTTCTCAGTGGTGCCCACTGACAGGACAAGAAGCAGTAGGCACTATTTAAAACACATGAAACTCCATCTGAACACAAGAAAACACTCTTTAATGTAGAGGTGCTCAAAGACTGGAGCAGATTGGCCAGAGAGGTTGTGGAGTCTCCATCCCTGGAAATATTCAAAACCTGACTGGACACGGTCCTAGGTAACCGGCTCCAGCTGACCCTCCTTGAGCAAGGGGGGTTGGACTAGATCTCCAGAGGTCCCTTCCGTCCTCCACGATCCTGTGATGATTCTGTGATCTGCTACAGCAGTTCCTGGTGTCCTGTATGCTGTCAGTTCTTATGTATTTCACTGATTTTTCCTTGAGGTAATTATAGACATTACTGGTGTAATTAGTTACACTGAATGCATATACCTCTGAGGATGAAGTGGTTATGGAGAAACCTGAACTTAATAAAATAGTCAGAGGAATTGTCCGCAAACAAAATACAGGAGCTGGGAATCATCATTCATGACTGTGAGGTTCTGTACATGTGCTTTCAGTGGAATAAGCAAGGTGTGGGGAGATGGAGGCTGACAGAGCGCACAGGGCAGGGTTGGATGAGAAGTGGGAGATGAGTGACTTACGACAGCCAGTGCTGAGCATGGCACATAAGAATTTCAGTTTTATTTCCCAGTCTATGACAACCAACAGAACATGGGCTGGGCTGTTTGGGGGGTGGTGGTAAAATTAAAGCCCTAACACTGTATCAAACAGGGCACCAATCAGGGACAATTAAATCAGAGGCAGTATTTTCAAGCTGAGCACCCAGAAAATGGAGAAAACACAATTAATGACCACCTGGGAAAAGTCTGATTTAAATGACCACCCAGGAACTCTGAAGCAGAGGCAGTTCTCCAGGGCAGCAGTCCACAAACTGAACCATGAGCCTGTCCTTTCTCCAGCCTGTCCTTTCTTCCCAGTCTCCTCCACAGCACGATCCTGGTATATTTTATGCACTGAGGCAGGGTCCCATTAAGAAAAAGTATGCAATCATGTCATTAACATCTGTCTCGCAAGAGAAGATTAGAGAAACATTTGTCAAGAACGGTCTAGGAATAATTGGTCCTGCTTTGGGGCAAAGAGATGGACTGGAGTTCCCAGATGGCTCCTTGAGGTCCCTTCCAGGCCTTTTTTCCACTAAGTCATACATGCCAAAATAGCCAAATTAAGTTTGCACAAATTGTTTTAATTCCGGCCTCCCCTAATTTCTGAATGCTTGATTTCAGAGCCTTTTTGGCACAGATGACAGTGTGCTGCTTTTTAAGATCCTGGTTGGTTTCTTTTAAAGCCAACTCAACCTAACAAGGATGCGATGATATGCACATCCAGAAGGTTCATCAACAACCTTGTAACAGATACACCACAGGGACATCTTCCAGGGACTGGCAGGGGCAACCCAGGTGAGTGTGCCCTCTCCAACTAATCAAGGTGAGGGTGGCAGTAGGAAGAGATTGCTGGCCAGCATCAGAGGCTTGCCTTTCAAATCCACGTGCTGGCAGCAGATGAGATGAGAGGCTCAGGACACCTGGGTTCCTTTCCAAACTCTGGAGAGCATCCTGTGCCACCAGGAGCTTTTTGCTTGTTTCCATCCATGTTCTCTCCAGTCCTGTTTTTTCCAGACTCTTGAAAACAAACAGCTCCATCACTACCTCCTCTGCCCCCTGCCCCACCATTGTCAGGTCAGGGTCTCTCCTTTCCCCCTTCCTGCCTTCAGTAATTGCATCCCACCTCAAGTCACACCCTTACGCTACCTCTGTCCCCCTTGCACTCCTAGTCACCTGGCTTGTCCCGCCATCACACCTTTTTCACCTCTGCTCTTTCCCCTACTCCCTTGCCTTATTTTTTGCCCAACAGCTGCTCCCAGACCTTGAATCCTTGGTGGTTTAATCCTTCTCTCTGTCCTCATTCCTACTCTTTGTTGATTCAGAAAATGAAGCTCCCCATCTTCCCTCCTCTGCCCCGCTCACACCATCTTTCCCTCTTCCACCACCTCCTCCCCCAGCTATTCCAGCCCCAGTCACAACAGTTTTTTCAACCAGGCTTACCACTTTCCTCCCATGACTGGCTTTCACAACTGCTTCTTCTGCCATGCTGCCTCATTGCCAGCATGGTGGTCATCACCTTTATGAGAGAAACCCCGCTCTCCTCTCAGCTCAGTGCACCATCCCACAATGCTAACTGCAATGACTCGCAGGTGGGGTGGGCTTGGCCACCACCTGTGGACAGCCCAGGTTCAGGGTGCTCTAAGGGAGATGGAGCATACTCAGCCAGGGTGGAGTTCCTGGGGATGATTTGGGGATGGCTTTTTGACCACTATATGCTAAGAAGCCTCCACAGATCTTTGTGGCCTGTGTTTTTTTGAAGTCATAAAGTGTGGTCCAGTTTGGTTGGGGTTTGTCAAGACCCATAGAACCTAGAGTTTCAATTCGTATGGTGTGAGGGAGATGAAGTGTCTCAGACAAAAAACTAACAAATAGACATGCTTGAAATGGGGAAAAATGCATTTTTGTTAGCCTTGTTCTTGGAAATGACCTGAATCACTTTCATTTTAACTTTCCAGAACACTCAGCATGAAAATTTTGGTATAATGCTTAAGCTTTAAGGAAATGATAAGCAAGTGAGTCCGAGATATTTTTTATGGGAAATGCTGTGCAGCCTTAATATGCAGGGGATATTATGCATCCCTATGCATAGGGATGCTAACTGTTAAGATAATGCAATCATAAAGTATTCCACTTTCTTTCACTTTTGTTTTTCTCCTTGCCATTCTCACCAATTATCAAAATCTGCTAATTGCTGCATACTCTGGGCCTCTAACATTTTACTCTTCATTGGAGACCTTTTTGCTGCAGGACAAACTCCTCATTATCTTGAACATCCTCTGAATTAATTGAGTCCATTGGTTACTGCAGAGTCATTAAAATAGCGGTATTAAACTGGAGACTTAAGTCATAGGTAGTGTTAAAGGAGCAATCTGCTTGAGCAGCTGAATTAGTCTGAGCACCATCCTTCCCAGCACAGTGTCATGGGCTTCTCTTACACTAATCACTTTGTTTTGCAAAGATGATATTCAGGTTTATTAAATGAATTGATGTTATCCTGGGCTTGGGCATGCTTGCCGAGTTGCTGAAAAATGCCACAAAGTTTATGTTACAGGTGGAAGTCACTGTGCTCTTTCCAATGGACACGGCCATCAGTAGGACAGCTATTGCTGCCTAAATGGCATGAGCAAATCAATGTCTTATACCTGTTTTGGTCAGCCCAGCATTTCCTTTATACTCTACAGGTAGGTTGCAAACTTGCAAAAACCAATGAGACGGTAGAAATTTCCCTGTAATGGAAGCGTGTCTCTCAACACTTCCAGGCGTGTTGCAGCAGAACAAAGCTGTGACCTATTCTTTCATCTGCCACCCTAAGGGCAGGAAGATCTTTAAAAGTCAATGTCTCATTTATGACTGTGCATTAGAACAGCCTAAACTGGTCACAGAGGGAAATTATTTTATAATAATCCTGTAAAAGGAGAGACAAAATCTTGCTTGCTCAGCTGTTAGCTGCACAGAGCTTGGCACCAATCTTGAAACCCAATGAATAGTGTTTGAAACGGTATTGTTCCTAGATATCCAGCTGTACCGGAAGGTAGGTGGTCAGCGTAAAACCTACCTTACCTCCCGCCGCTGCTGCAAGATTGATGCTGTCCGGATCAGGAGGAGGATAGTCCAGTTCTGCAAAATAAATAGGCCCCTGCTGTGTCCAGCATAGAGGCATTCTCTCTTCTTGTAGGACTGTGGCCCCCGCAGCCCAGGCTCTGATTGCGTAGCAGGGCACTCATTTTTCCCAGGGGAAGGCTGCAAGAGGATGTTTTTTATTTAAGTGCTTTACCAGATGTATCTCACATGCTAGTGGGGTTGTTTCTAATGCTGTCATTATCTAGAAAAATCTTCACTTAGTGGTAGAAATCTCTAACTTGCTTCAGCAGATGCTTGGATTGCTGATGAGGCACAGGGTTCTTGGCTCTTTCTAATCTATGATTGTCAAATTCCAATTATTCCGGACGATGGGGTGATCCTGAGAAACTGGAATGTTTCCCCTTTCTGTAAGGACACAAATATATGCGTGAACACGCACAGAAATATTATTTGATTCACTAAAACCAGCTGTTGTGAACAACAGAGCGGCTACTGATTACTCAACAGCAAAAACATTGGTCTCCACTGTTGATACCCCAGTTCGTTGCCTGAACTCCTTCGCTACCTTCCCCGGCCTCTCACTCACTTTTTCCAGAGGACATTTGGGATTCTCACTGAGGTCCAAGACTTGCTGGCTGAGGAAGTTAACCAGGGCCCAGCTGGGAGCATCAGCTCTCGTTTTCCTGTTCTCGATGGGTCAACCTGTCTCTCAGGCCTTCCTGCTGAAGCACCCAAAGCCTTTTTTTTGCAAACATATAGTGAAGAAGCCTTGATGCATCTCAGGGAGGTGGCCTTGTGTTCACTTGAATGACAGGTACCAGTGAGAGAGAAAAGAGACTATGTTTTTTCTCTCTGAGATGAGCACAACAGTCAGTAGAAGAGACGAAGAAGTAGAAGTAGAAGGCTCTTGACTCCTGAGTCTTCTTCTTGAATAAATTAGACCCCACGTTATCCTCAGGTACTCTTTGTTATTGGGTTTGTCTGCTTTAAAAGCTAAATTCAGATGCCCTCAAGCAGCTGTTGCTGAAGACGTTGGGAGCTGAGAGCTTTTTTCCATCAGAAGGTAGAATTTAGCCCAAAGGTGTGATACTGTGGCACAGCAGGTACCCGGTAATGCCAGGCTTCCAGGAGCGGGAGAGCCTGCCTCCCCCATTGACTGCAGCATGCTGATATCGGGTATTAGGAGAACTAGGAAAAAGACCTCGCCATCGGAGAGTTGTGAAGGATGGCTTGCAGAAGCAGGAGAGCACTAAATGTGGCTTTGTTACTGGTGTGAAAAAGGCTGTAATAGCAAGAAAATGAGCTGATACTTGCAAAAGCGTAATCCACCATCAAATGAAAGATTCACCTGTCAGAGGAAAGGAAGTCTTTATCCAGCACCTGTATTTGGGGGACTGTTAAAAAAAAAAAACAACCTAAAACCAGCTGCTTTCAAACAAGGGCTTGAATTTGCTGTAATCATGTACAGAGTATCCCACTGTTCATGGATCTGCCTAGTACTGCTGTAAATTCAAGGTGCGATTGCATCAGCTAATATTATTCCTGCAGTTCTCTTTGGTTTGAAATATCGCCCAACTCACTGGGGTTAGATATGAGGCGTAATTGCCTGGAAACCAGCACACAACTCCAGAAGGGCGCCCTGCTAGTTATATCCACCTTGTCCAGTAAAATGTCCATGCCATTCCTGTGTTGGATCGTGTCATTGGGACACTGCGCAGGGCGTACCTTCATTTTGCCTTCCTGCGGGCCTCTTGAGAGCTACCAGGGGCTTCCTAAGGAACTCAGGTCCTTATAGATTTCCTAAGCCATGGGAAGCTCCAAGAAGCGAAGGCTCTTCAGGGTTTCTGCACCTGCCAGGCACAGATGCACCTCTCAGCATTTGCAGGAGGTGTATTGGGAGGAACCATGAGAGATGAACAGGCCTTGTTCTGTGAGTATATTAAAATACGCCTGGTAAACCTAGCACCCAGTGGGTGCTGGGAACCCCATGTCCATTGCAGACTTGCAGAGAAAATGCCAGGTTCCTGCTGACCCACAGGAAATTTGCCTGCTTCTGGCCTGCCTTTCCGATGTCCTAACTGCCAATGAGTATTTCTTCTCATGCGCTTTTCAAAAGGTGAGCGTGATCCTGTTCTAGCATCTTGCCAAACTCTTTACAGACTCTTCTGCAGCTGGAGGCAGGGAGCAGTGTGTACAGCCATCCTCACGTTGCTGCAATGGGAGGAGTATGACCTGGTAGCGATGAAACCAGGGCTCTCCCTCGATGCCTTCCTGCAGACTGAAAGAGGGGCAGGTATGAGCTGCTAGAGGCAACTAAAAATAAACAGTCTCTTCTCCGAGTAGACCGGGGATCCTGGGAAGAAAAGACCACGTTCTTCATCGACATGTAAGACAGTAGGTTAGAGAACGAGAAGGGAGAACAGCTACTAACTAGAAGACAGCATTGGCATGAGAACAAGTATATAAAAATAGGCTGTGAAAAAATGTGGGCTGCAAATCAGAAACAAGTTTCGTTCTGTCAGAGTGAGGTTCTGGAACAACCTGCCAAGAAAATTCACGATGACTCTTAAGATGGACTGTGATAAATTAACAAGAGGGACTTTATGACTCAGTGCTTGTCATAGCTGGGGAATATGATGATGACTAGGAGATCCCTTCTAGCCCTGCATTCCTGTTGGTATGATAACAGAGGAATCTGTGTAGGGCGCAGTAAATGCTGAATCACTGAGTGTTTTATATAGCTGCCTGGCAGGACAAAGTCCCTCGCACCCATCCTGTCTGCAAGAACCTCCAGGACAAAAAAAAAAAAAAAATCCTTATGTAAATGATTGTGCTCTGGCAGTACAAAGCATAAAGCTACGGATGCCTGAGTTAGAAGAAAACCAGCTGTGCTACAGGCTTCTCTACACAGGGGAAAGGTGGTGGCATGGGCATAAAAGCAAGAGACCTCGCTGTAAACACTGAGGTACACGCTCTGAGGTGAACACGCTCCAGCAGCTTCGATACACAATTTTACTGTGGGAAGGAAACTCAGTGCTTGGAACCGTGTGGAGGTATCCCATGCACTTGCTCAGCCAGGTGCGTGCAGGGATCGTTTCCACAGGGTATGATCATATAACGTAGCGGAAAGGCCCTGCAATTAACATCAACTGCTAAAGCATCCACAGTTCTCCTGCTGCCCCAGGATCCACAACTCTTTTGATGGTGTTTTTTTCCCCCAAGGATGAGATCACTTTCTGCAGCACAAGGGCAGCAATCAGGATGCAGCTTACACTGATGCGTTCGATGCCTCACAACTGGACATCTACAGCTCTGCTGCCCTGGCTCCCAGAGCAGACCTTGGGGTAACAAGCAGCAGCTGCAGTTTCAGTAGTACATAGCTAGGGGTAGAGGCCAAGTAGAAGGCACCCATGAAAAACTGGGTAAGGTAAGAGACAGGCCTGGTTTCTGGGCTCAGGAGAGGAACATTGCTCAGGAGGAGAGCGCTTCTCCACAGCCCTCATGGCTGCTGGACTTGAGGAAGACTTTTCTGGAGCTTCTTCTGGACCTGTGAAGGGCATGTACAGATGTGGGTGCTCCCTCACCTCTTCAAAATCTGCAGCACAGGCTACTTGGAGACCTAGGGCCCCTGACTGCTGCTCCCCACTGTGCCACAGGAATGTCCCCACACAGATGTGGCACCACCGTACAGCCACTGTCTGTCTCCACGGGTCACACAGTCTGGTTACTCTGGGCCAAGGACACCCGTAGGTTTTCCCTCTTGCACTACTTTCGAATATTCATTATTTCTAATAACTGCCCCGGTATCAAAGCTCAGAGCAAGAGGTTCCCCACGGAGCCCAGCTGCTAACGCCAACACAAGGCACTGGGGAAACTTCCACACCAACAGTCAGCACTCTTCTCCCAGAGAGCCTGGCTTAATCCCCCTCTGCCGTAGCTAACAAAGCTCTTTTTTTTTTTCCCCTTTTATTTTTTTTTAAACCAGGCAGCTGAATCGCAATCGAGATCAATTTTGTTATTTCCTAAACAGTTGCAAACTGGCAGGGTAACAGAGGCAGACTGAGCGACGGCAGGCAGTTGCGGTACAAGAGCCTCAAGGCTTCCTGCCTTGCCGGCTGTTGCCAAGGCCCAGCAAGCAGGCATACAGAGACACGTCATGCCGGCTTGATATGACCCTTCCGAAACAGCCGTCGGCAAGGAAAGGGCACAGAGGTGCCGGTGCATCGCTGGGGTCAGGGGGAGCGGGCGGAGGCTGCAGAGCTTTTAAACGGAAGAGCAGCATCTGTAAACAGGCCCATGGGCAGGGAAAGGCTCCGCTCAGTGGAGCATCTCCTATCGCACTGTGCATAGCAGGGCTCAGGGATGTTGGCTGAGGTGGACTCGTCATCTCTTCCTGCGGTTTGCAGACAGCAGCAGGAGTCGCGGAGCTGGAGCCTGCAGAGGTGCACTGCTAGCAGGGGAAGGATGGCTGGGAAACATGGCTCAGGAAGCTAAAAACATTCAAAGGACCTCATCAGCCTTAACTGTTGTGGCTGTCCTGTGTGTCATTGGAAGAGGCAACCTCTCTGCTGGCACATGCTGCTTGGATAGGGACAGGGTGCTGGGATAAAGTGTACAGGATTGCCAAGGGCTGCTCTGTAGCTTCTGGGTTGCAGGAGTTTCTCACGTGCCCTGAAGTGCCATGAGCACATCTGTATGGATGATGAGTCCAGCACTCACCTGGGAGCAGGCAGGGGACCTTCTTCCAGCCACTTACCTTTCTCTCATTTCGATTTCTGTAAGTTCAAAGTTTCTGCCTTGACCTGCAAAGAGGTACAGCCTTTCCTAAGGGGAACAGATTTAGACAGTAGATACATTGGAGAAGGAATTGTTCACGTGGGATATTGATACTACAGGCCCCCTAGGTGAGGGACGGCTCTCCTTAGGCTGTATCCATCATCAGTGGCAAGAAAAATAGTTATAAATCAGGGCACTCCCAGTCCTGCTGCCACAAGCCACCTTCTCAGCTCTCCTGGTCTACCTGTCCGCCTTCACAGAACGTGCACCGCTGGCCCTACAGCTGCTCAGAAACCTTGGATTCAGGGCAAAGCCCTAATTAAGATGCTTTGAATGGCTTAATGGGGAGAGACAGGCTCCTCCAAAGACTGTTCAAAGAGCCATGGGGGAAGCAAATGCTGAATTCAGTGCCTAAGCCAGGTGCCTGAAGTTAAGCAGCACGAGACTCCTCTGTGTGCCCGTGCAATGCCTGATGCAAAGATCCCGTAAGAGTAATGGCAATGAAAGGCAGCCCACTGTCTTACTCTGTCCTTTCTTCTCATGTACAGGCAGCCCAATCCATCACACAGTGCTTTGATTCTTCCTCACCTGAATCAAATGCATATTCCTTGCTAGATACAGGGAGAGGCCAGAGTTGGGAGTCATCAAAAGCACCAGTGAGTTTTTATGTGCGCGCACACACATGCACGTATGAACTGCATCAGCCTTCTGTGCGTGTGTAGAAAGTAGAATCGTAGAATCATTTAGGTTGGAGAAGACCTTTAAGATCATCAAGTCCAACCATAAACCTAACACTGCCAAGTCCACCACTAAACCATGTCCCTAAGCACTACATCTCATCTACACATCTTTTAAATACCTCCAGGGATGGTGACTCAACCACTTCCCTGGGCAGCCTGTTCCGGTGCCTGATAACCCTTTCAGTGAAGAAATTTTTACGAATGTCCAATCTAAACCTCCCCTGGCACAACTTGAGGCCATTTCCTCTTGTCCTATCACCTGTTACTTGGGAGAAGAGACCAACTCCCACCTCTCTACAACCTCCTTTCAGGTAGTTGTAGAGAGCGATAAGGTCTCCCCTCAGCCTCCTTTTCTCCAGGCTAAACATCCCCAGTTCCTTCAGCTGCTCCTCACAGGACTTGTGCTCTAGACCCCTCACCAGCTTCGTTGCCCGTCTCTGGACACGCTCTAGCACCTCAATGTCTGTCTTGGAGTGAGGGGCCCAAAACTGAACACAGGATTCGAGGTGCGGCCTCACCAGGGCCGAGTACAGGGGGACGATCACTTCCCTACTCCTGCTGGCCGCACTATTTCTGATACAAGCCAGGATGCCATTGGCTTTCTTAGTAGGTGCATCCACATGACGTGCAGTTTTCACTTTGTGGCTGCTGGTCACCAGACAGAAAAGCAATTGCCCCAAATTGCAGCGATGAGTTTCCAAACAAACCATAGGTTCAAAGTTCTCTGGAGGATTTTTCTGCATTCGCTAGTGGATTTTAAGTTAATTTTTATATCAGCTGCTTCCAGGTGGCTTCATGGTTGATCATTTCCTATGACCGTGCCGCAATATTTCCTAGCCCCAGAGCAAAGTGCTACTCTAAACATGCTTTGGGCTGGGGAGAAATCAGCCCCAATGCGGTAAAGTGGCTTTGCCCCCTATTTAACAGGGTCCCTAGAGCCTCTCGGCCACCTCCCTGTCCCACTCGTTATCCCAGCGTGGGGCGCTTGAGGTTTGCTAGTGCACCCGGCGTGGCAGCAGCAGCCCCTGCTGCGAGCGCTGCAAAACTGCAGGCGGCTTTTCCCCAGCCCCGGGCGGGGAGGCGGTGGGGCAAGACCCACCCGAGCCCCACCGGCGGGACCCCCCCCGGGCTCCCCCGGCCGAGGGCAGCCAGAGGCCCCCGCCCGGGGCCGCGCAGCCCGGGGGTCTCCCCGCCGGCACCCCGGCTCCGCCGACGCGCCGAAAAAAGAATAAATGATGGTTACAAATAAAACGCCGTCCGCTGCGTGCTGGTGGGGTGCTCCTGCTCCCCTGGGGCCAGGCCATACCCCACTTTCTGGCTTTACGTGAGCTCCCTGCGGCTTCGGTGCAGCACAGGGTGGATTCAGATGATAAAACTTGCTTTTTTGGGGGTGCCCGAGAAAGTGGTGTGGAGAGGCACGCTGGAGCGTGTCTTTCTAAACCCCCCCTTCGCCCTGCCCCTACTCACCTCCTGCTTGTTCAGCATCCCTCCGCGCCAGCAAGGGCCGCGCCGGCAGCCTTCCCCTCTGCTGGGACCGCGGGAGACCTTCCACGCTCGCACCCTGTCTGGGCGTCTCTGTCCCCAGCCCCCGCTGCGGATTTGCCCCGCGGAGGTAGGGGACACTCAGTCAATGCATTTCACCCAGGCCAGAGCCGTAAGTGCTCAAGCAGCTGTGAAAGAAAAACTGGAGGAAACTGGTTTCTGTTAGCTAAAGGTGACCAAAAAAAATTGGGATCGCCCTCTGGGGTGTTTCTATTTTAGAAGTGAATCTTATGTTCCCCATAAGATTACTGGCTTTGGCGATTTGCTCTAGAAATAGAGATATCAGCTAGCCTGGAAAACCGCAGAGGCGATGGGGAGAAAAAGGCACCACCAGTGAAGCGACCCAGCCGTGAGGGATTTCGCCATTGTAAGGGATAACGGAGAGGGCAGCGCTAAGGCACATTGTTGAAAACTGGGTTGGGGATTCCTGTCAGCCACCCTTTTAACAAAGCCTTTATTCAGAGGGGTTTTTATGCACTGGGCGTCAGGTCTCAGCATCCCAAACCTCTCCTGTGGAGGCAAGGACAGGCTGAAATGCCTTGACAAATATCCCAACAAAAGCAGGCACACTGGATTTACTGTTCTTGATATTTCTAAGATAAAAATTAAACAGACCATGTTAATTTAAACAAACCTCATTCCAGACTACGTCATCCATACAAAGGCATACAGAAGGTCACAAGCCCCAGAAAAACAAGGCAAAAAAAGAAAAACCTTTTCAGATCCTCTTTTACGATTGCTGGCTTGTCTCTCCCTTCAGCTCTGACCCAAGTCGCACCCACAACTGTGCAACTGAACTACACAAAACACAAAGACACCTCCAGGGACATCACCTTTGGACTCCCCTTTTCTCATTCAGACACTCCCCCCCCCCCCCCAAAGTCTCCCGTGTGCACCCCACTCCGAGGTCCTTGCTTTGCCGAGGGAGCAGCGCGCCCCAGGCGAGCGGCAGCCTGCAAGCGCTCCTGGCGCCCGGCTGTCTCCCGTCTCCAGCTGGGTGTGATGCTCGTGGGAGGCTTGGCATCGGCAGCCTTGGGAAGGAGTCCTCTATATGTCTGTCTGTCTGTCTGTCTGCTGTGTGCAGGAAGCCATGCATGTTTCCGAGATGCGGTGCTGCTCCCCGCTGGTGTGAATCACCCAGCGCTCGCAGGGGAACCCCTCTGAGATGAAGAAGTTTGGGCTCTCGCAGGCCACTGAGCCCCATTCTTTCCCTGGCCGACATCAGGACGGACAGACAGACGTGGTATCTGCGGGGTGCAGGCAGCTGCCCAGAGCAGCCAGGACAAAACCACCGCCCCCTCCGCAAGTGCTGCCAACCACCTCTCAGACGAAGATGGTCTGCAGTCACTGCTGACCAGGCTGGGGCTGACACAGCAACCCGGAGCAGGGCAAGATTTATTCCCAACTCCCAGATGCCAGAGCAAGACGCGTCCCTCGGACGGAGATGTGGCTTTAGCACTGCTGAAAACACGCAGTGTTTCGGGGGCGGGGGGCACTTGCCTGTGGGGCAGGGGTGCTCGCAGTCACACAAAGGTGGGTTTCAGATCTTCTTTGAAATTCACCACGGGCTGAGGCCCACCGTGGTGCTCTGTCCGGTGGCCCGTGCAGCTGCTGGGCTCCGTGTCTGTGTCCGTGCTACTGCTGGCCAAGGAGCCACGCGGGCTCTGGAAGCAGACCTCACAGCAGGGCCGGTGGCAGCCGTGAAACATCTCCTCAGAGCTGCTGCTGCTGGAGTCAGAGTCCGGGTAATAGTACAGCGAGCGCAGGGAGGGCTCGATGGGTCCCCTCGGGGCGCCGTGCCGCCGTCGCTCCCGCGGGATGCACAGGGAAGGGCCTTGGGACTCTGGCCATCCTGGCCATCCCTCTGGCTGGAGGCAGACCTCCCCGGGGATGGCTGGAGGTGACGGTGCTGGTGGGTGAAGGAGCCCTTCAGCAGCCATCTCCCCTTCCCTCCTCAGGGAGATATGCGCCGACTCTTCATGGCCCCAGCCGCCCGCCTCCTTCACCCCGCGGCCGGCACGAGGGGACGTGTGCCCAGGGAAGTGGGTGGAGGCGGGGGGCAGCAGGATCCTCCGCCGTCGCCTCGCCAGGTAGGGGCTAAGGGGCGTGCGGATGCCCGGATAGCCCTCCCGGGTCCCCCATGTTCCTCCCTGCTCGCCTTGGGGGCCCTGGCTGCTGCGGGGGGTCCCCCCAGGTAAGGCCGGGCTGTAGGTTTTGCCATCTAGGCTCAACTCTTGCAAGATTTCCCGCAGCTTCTCACTGCTCACGTAGCTGACTTTGGGGGACGACTCCCAGGCCACGCCAGCTGAGATGTCCTGGCCCGGCAGCTGCTCTGGAGGCTGCCCCTGCCCCAACGGAGTCCCGCACTCCTGGGTGTCTTTCGGGCCACATTTGAGGCCATCTCCCATGTCAACAGGCAGCGTCCGAGAGCAAACGGGCTCTCCTGGCTGCATGTGCTCATGGGTCTCATGTTTCCAGAGCTCCTGAGCATCACTGCGAAGAGGTGGTGTACCCAGCAAGCGGGGAGGCTGCCACGCATCCCTCTCCGGATCCGGGGAGCGGCGGTCCTCCAGTGCATCCCCCTGCCGCCCCGCGCTCCGGGTGCAGGGAGCCGCCGGCGGCGCATGGGGGTTGCAGCCGCTCTCCGCAGACATCAGCCTCATCAGCTTCTCCTTGGCACTGCTCACTTGCTCCTGCAGGCTTTCAATCACGGCGTTTTTCTGTGTCAAACAAATATGCCTGTCAAGCGCAGGGCGGGCAGAAGGTACGTAAACACCGCCGATTTGGAAGCAGGCACTGCCAGAAAACGAATCGCCCCTCTCCACACAGAGAGGTGCTCTGATGCAGCGCGGTGGCAGCTTTGCAGGTTTGGTCTGCAAGAGCCACGCCAGCAGCATGTCTGACCTCATCCTCCCGTGGAGCCCCCCCCGAGCCCCCCAGCTGCGGGTGCAGGAAGGGGGGCACCGGTGCAAGCGGCTCTCTGAGCCGAGGTGCTCCTGCCCCTGAGCATGGGTGACAGAGCAGGAGGGTGGGGGCTTTCCTGAGACAGAGCATCTCCCATCTAAATTAACCATGTTTGACTGGGCTGTGGGAACCAGGCTCTCCTGCTCTCCCCCTCTAGATTATGCCTAAATTTTGACGCTTTGGGGTGCAGAGTGATGTGACAAAACAAAGCAGCTCTTCCCCTCTGGAGGGAAGAGGCCAGAGGGGGAGCATCAGTGCGGACCAGGGCGTAACGAAGGGCTTCCCACCCTGCAAAGCCTTCAGCCCACAAAAGGGAAGGGGAGAAGCCAGCACAGCCGAGGGGGTCCGGCAGAGCCCCGTACCTCGGTGAGCAGCCGCTTCATGGAGTTTTTCTCCCCTATCAGCTGGTAGAGCTGCTCCTCGCTGTACACCGAGCGGCAGCTCCTGCTCGGGCTGGTGAAATATTTTGCCATGTGGCTCACGGTTTGGCTTTCTTCTTCAAAGGCTTTCCACTGCTTGAGCTGGGGGGTAGAAGAGGGCGTTATCCGCGCAGCACGCACAGCCCCTGCCGACGCCGCAGGAGGCAGGCGCAGCTCCAGCGCGAAGGAGACAAAGGGACGGAGAGGGGGAGACAAAGGCAGGGTGTGACGGAGGAGCAGAGACGGGCAGCGAGAGACGGCTGGGCGAGGGGCTGCAGCGTCGCTTGGAGCCTCCCACCCATCTGAACCCTACCCTGTCCTTGCCTCCGGCTTTTGACGCAGAGAGAGTCGGTGCCTGCCTGCGCTGCAACCTCTAAGCATGCTGTAAAAGCCCCTTCCCCCTTCTCTCCGCTCCCCGACTCCGTGACAGACAAAGACAGTGCCACGCACGCCTCCTTATCCCCGAATCACCAGTAACAAGCTGAAAACCAGCAACGCTTAGTATCCGTTTTCTTGTCTCGTGTCTGCGTGGACGCCTTGCACAGCCCAACTCCAGCTGCTTATCGATCTCAGATGAGCAACAGAAGAGCAAGCCCATTAGGAAAAACAAGTTGATGAATTGAAAGACCCAAGTTAAATAAAATGTTCAAGGCCCCCAGGCTACAGCAGAAAAATGGTACAGGCAGAATGCAAGTACAGCTCGTCAGCTCCTCCACCCTCACCCCGAGACCTCACGCTTGGCAGAGCATCACCAGCAGGCTTGGTGCTTGTCAGAGGAGGTTTGGATCCTGCTCCCAAGGGCTGGTCATCTAGCGGGTTGGGACTCTACAGTTACACCACACTGACTGAGGTAGGAGGGGACCTCTGGAGATCACCTAGTCCCACCACCCTGCTCAAGCAAGGTCAGCTGGAGCAGGCTGCCCAGGACCATGTCCAGCTGAGTCCTGAATATCTCCAAGGACGGAGACCACACAACCTCTCTGGGCAACTTGTTCCAGTGTTTTACAACTTTCATAGCAAAAAAAACAACCTCTTTTTGATGTTTAAACAGAATTTCCTGTGTTTCAGTTTGAGCCCATTGTCCCCTGTCCTGTCAGTGGACACCACTGAGAAGACCCCGGCTCCCCCTTCCCTACTCCACCCCCATAGGTATTTATACACATTGGTGAGATCCCCCGAGCACTCCCTTGCACAGATCTGCTCTTTCTTCAGCTTCACCTCTTCCTCCCTTTCTCACCTCATTTCCTTGAGCCCAAACATCCCTCCAAACATAACACTGAGTAAACAACTGTTTCCTCTCCCTGTAACAATGGGAGCATTTTTCCCACTAACATCGTGGCCCGGCACACCAGGTTGCTCCTGGAGGACACGGGAAGCAGAAGAGCCTCGCCTCGCCACAAAAGGCTTCCTTCAGACATCTCCGCGTCCTCCCCCTCGTTTGCGGCACAGCCCGGCTTCCTCCTCCAAGAGTGCAGAGGAGGACGGCCTCCCCTGGGGACCCCTGGCAGCCACAAAGCCTCCGAGCTTGGCGAGGCCGTCTGGATGGCTGGAGCCTGGCTCCATCCCTGCTGCGGGCAGAAACCCTTGGTGGGAGCAGGCGCGTGGGGCATGAGGAGAGGACAACTGCATGAAGGACAGATCCCACCACCCACGCGGAGGAGGAGGAGGAGGAGGAGGAGGAGGAGGAGGGCAGCAGCCGCCTCGCCTCCGCACGTGCCCTCTGTGTGGCTGCCACCCGTGGCACGCTCTTGCAGGAGGGTTTCTGAGCAGCAGCTCTGCAACGCGCCAGCGCTCCTTGGAGACTCAGGGGACTCGCTTGGGGAAGCAGAGCCACCGGGGACTTGGAGGATGAGCTGTGCAGGTGAGCCCGGACATTTGGGGAAAGAAGCAGTGCTTTGGCCCACACAGCTGCTGTTGTTAAACTCCCAAAACGTGTCCATTTCCAGCCAGGTGGCGGGACAGAGGTGGCAGCGTACCTGTGGGACAAAGATGAAGCAGTTGATCGTAGTTGTACACACGAAGATGCCTCCAGAGGTAAAACCAAACAGCAAGTTGTGCCAAGCGCGGAAGAAACGGTGAACTAAGCAGACGGTGCCGGCAGCCAGGAAAACGAGGTTGACCCCGACGATGAGCGTCAAGGACTGGTTGACTGGCGGGGAGCTGACGTTGTCGGTTAGACCGGCCAAGTAGGTCCCATACAGCAGGAGGATACTCTGGAAGCAGAAAAAAGAGGTTTCCAGACTGTGGAAAATTACAGCCTGATGGTGTCAACTCCCACCTCATGCCGAGCCCGGCAAGCTCAGATACACTCAGTGCAATCCTAATTAACGCTCTTTGATCTATAATGCAGACCTTCAGCGTGCGGCGGTGACACCGCAGCAAACGCCCAGCACGCTGCTGCAGGTCCGACGTGGGGCTGGGGAGAGAGGGCAGGAGCGGAGGCGCTGGTGGGCCCTGGGGGTCCCGTCCGAGGGGCGCAGGGAGCCGAGGGTCAGGTCAGCAGGTGATGCTACGGAGCAGGGCACGGCCGGGAGAGGCGAGATGTGAAAACCTCCCCTTAGGCAGCCTGGAGCAGGAGCAGCAAAGAGAGACAGACACGAGACGGAGGTCCCTGCGGGGATGTGGCGGTGGGGTGCCGTCAAGGCACAACGACACACCTCTGAAGGAGCAGGACGGAGATTCAGAAGGACATTCAGAAGGAAAAAGCAAGGCAGAAGAAGTGGAGGTTTAGACTGGAGGGAAGAGGATGTACTTGGTACTTTTTAAATAGAAATCCAGGAAACTACCAGGTGCAATTCTTCTCTCTCCCTTCCCTTCATGTTTCCTGCCCGACTCTAGCAGCGGTGAAAGGGGCTGGAGAAGCTCTCTGTACACAGAGGCCCTCCCTCCCTCGGAGCAGGTCGGTTGTTTCAGAGCAGGCTTCCCCACCACGCTGCCCCTCGAGTGTCCCACGCGTGCATCTTGCCAGTGCGCTCAGGATTAAACTGCCTGGCAGGCCGAATCCCTCCTTCCCTAGGGCACGCTGGCAGGAACGCGACTCCTACATTATTCCTGTGCCACTCAGTAAGTGCAACTGTTGGCCTTTTACTGCGAGACATGAAATTGTTATTTGGGCATCAAGAAGTGCTTTGTGACCTGTGGTGCAGATGTTCTGTAGACCTTTCTGGACCACTCTATGCTGTGGCTGCTTGATGACCGCGATGGCCACTGCCAGGGTTAGGGTCTGAAGGGACACTCTTACAGGCAAGAGAGATTCAGGTCCATGGTCTTTGGTGGGACTCCCAACTTCAGAGCACCATGAATTCTTGGGGGGGGTGTGTAATAGTGAGACCAGCCTCACCGGGAACTAAGCTGATGCCTGACCCTGGTTCGTAGGATCTGCACTGGATCATAACCACGTTCACCACAGGGCACCTCCAAATACATGGCCCAAAGGCAAGCCAACTCCTAAGCTCCGAGCAAAGAAAAAACAGCACCAAAGTCCCATTTAAAATTTGTATAGTCTATCTGGGACACAGACAACAGCACTGCTGTCTGGTAAACTAGGACTTTCAGTAAACACAGGACTAAGTTGTTTGTTTGTTTGTTTGTTTGTTTTAGTCTTGAGCAGAGGACTTTGCTCCAAATTCCAGGCATGTCCTTGGCAAGTCGTTTCTGTTCATTGCTCTGTGCCAGTAAAACCAGGATAATACACTGAGCGGCTTCACAAAGGGCTGAGCACATTAATGCTGTGGAAGATAAGAAGTGCTACGTACACACAGAGATAGAGCCTACTCTTACATTAGTGTAAGTCCAGATTAACTCCAGAGAAACCACTAAAGAAACAAATCCATGACCCCCAATAGGTAGATAGGATCAGGTTCGGGTTCAACGCAATGCTAACAAAGAGTACCTGGGACTGGGAATGGGGATGTTTTATTCCAAAAAGCAGTTTGTAGAAAAAAAGCAAAAGCATTACCTGTCTAAACTCTAACACAAACTGCGGACAAAATCAGAGGTGGAGACACAGCACTGAAAGCCCAGGGAACACCTGCAATCCCTAGCACCAAAGGGCTTTTAAGGACAGGCTAGACTAATGTCTTTAAAAGGAAGTGTAGGGGGGAGAAGGACTTGGCCATGTCGTGAGGTCTCTTCCTGCTCTTTTTCCTACGATTTTGGGTAGATGGTCAATGAGTATTATATTACGGTGAGTCAGAAAGGAACTGCCTGTACTGCACGCAGAGATGGAGCCATTCCCAAAGAAAGGCTGTGATCTCACAAGCTTCATCAACATCAGCTTTCTGAAACGCGTCCAGCCTCCACCAAGCCAGAAACACATGAGACCACAGATAATTACAGCGATAATTATACCTACATAGTTACATCAGTATAACTAACTCTGCTGGAATAAGAACGGCCACGTGCAAAGCTACACCAGTGAAAGTGCACCTCAGTGGTATAATTAAGCTGATACACATCCTGTAAAGGTAGGCACCAAGCACTTGGCATCAGCACCTCCTTGATTTGGAGTCAGAGGACTCGGGGGCTGAGCTGCGGCGGATGGCCATCTGAGGCTTTATGGAGAAAAAGTGCTTTAGAAAACAGTAAGACACAAGTTTTAAGAAGGGAGACAGACGAGGCGTGGGGAGTTGCAGGGAGAGAACTAGAGAGACAGTATGTGCACGGTGTACGTAAGAGAGATGGTGAGGCAGGGAAAAAGTGGCTAACAGCTTTTATAAGGGAATGCAAGGAAACATCAAGATGAGAAGGACCGGAGATGGGAGGGCTTTCAAGATGAACAGGAGTAGCTGAAACCTGCAATAGGCATGTAGCTGGGGAGGGCAGCAAAACTACCAATGCTGCTAAACAGTTTAGGCTGTGGGACTGGGAGGAGGCGAGATACAACGCAAGAATCAACAAAGAGGTTACGTACCTTAAACCCTAAAATGAGAACGAGCCAAAGATCGGAATAAAGAGATGCACAGGACTGCACCCGGCTCACTGAGCAGGTCATGCCTTTCTCTGTCGCCTAGGAGGCAAGGGGAAGGCAGAAGTGAAGGCTGCTGCCCGGGAGCAGGCACAGACCGATGGGCAGACAGGTCTACGCGTTTGAGCAGGTCTCCTCTGTAAATTCCTAAAAGGAAAGGCCAAAGCTGGTGCTGCCAGGGGCAGAGGGTTGAAGTGAGAAAGATACTGGCACTCTGCTGCCAACAGGGCTGGTTAAACCTTTCTCTAAAGCATCTGCAGATGCCATGGACCTCTCCTGTGTCACCCAGGTGACCTGCACGGGCTGGTCAAGATCATCCACCAGACCCCACTGCTTGGCAAACCAAAGCCCTGCAACCAGCTATCCCTTGCCAGGCTTGGGTGCGCAGACCTGGAAATTTTGCAGCAGAACCTCATCTCTGTAATAGGCCAGACATAAACCCAACCCAGAGTGCCCAAAGGCTTTCTGGTTTGTTTTTGTTTCTATTTTTTCAAACAGCACCTCCAAACGCCTGACCACCCACCAACTTTGCCCACAGAGATCAGACAGGACACGGCGCAACGCTCCACCGCCCCTCCTCATCCCTTTACCCGCAGTGAGACGCTGAGGCTTCGGAAACACTGGACTGGATCAGAGAATACCCACGTCAAGAGCAACACGGCGTCTGCCAGCACCAACGCTGCCACCATCGCCAGCAACTGGAGGTCTTTGATAATCTGCAAACACGCAATAAGTAACCATTACCATGGGGGGCAAATAAGACACCAATAACCTCTGTCTCCCGGGTCTCTTTCTAGTTGTTTCTTCCATGGGACGTGTCCATCCTAATACCTCCCCCAGAGTGGAGTCCAGTGGCTCACCTACATCTGAGTTGGCCACAGGATCTCTGTCTCCAGCTCCCAAACTCTTGGAGACCTAATCGGGCTTGGGGCCAGGTATAAACCCTCCCCACCGCTGTGGCTAGCTGGTAAATGCTATGACAGAAAACAGCTCTTCCAAAACAAAAGTATCATCCCTTATGCCCACATCACAAGTGGAGACAAAAATGGTGAGGGGAAAAAAAAAAGCAGCTGGTAGGATTATTATTTTGCAAGTTTAACACAGATGCCAGTGCCCCAAGAATGGGAGTCCTTGCTGATACCCGGTTCCTCTGCAAACCCTCTCGTCTCACCTTTCCTCTGAGACCTACTTTTTTTGCTGTTGGAAAGTGGCCGCTGAAAGCTGTAAGTGCACTGTTATATGCATAAATTTATACAGGTGGTTCCCATTTCCCTCCCAGCTGCTGTATCCCCTTCCTTCGGTGCTGCAGAGGAATTCCCTCCCTCCCTCCCTCCCTTCAAGAGGAGATCAGATGCATCTGGGGGCAGCCCTACATCAGACGCCTTTGAGGATACCTGGTTTATTTGCATCCCACAAAACCAATCAGCCCAGACCTGGACACAAACACCAGCATATAGCATAATGAAGGCACATGGTGGATGTAAAATGAGAACAAGACTTCGCTCGCTGATGGGGCTGGGACTCTGCCGGGGAACAGGCAGCCTGGCAGGACACCCGCTTGCCTGTAGCGTGGAAAAGCTCCTGCCTCATTGTGCAGGAATAAACGAGGAGCCCGTGACCAGCTAGGTGTGAAAGCAGACCTGTGACTGCGGCACCCATCCCTGTTGTGCCCGTTTTATCTGATATCCTGCACCGGTTTGGGACTTGCTGGTGTTTGCCCCCCCTTGGGGAGTTTGCCCACCCCCAGGTGCTGTGTACTCACCACCCGCTTGTCCGGCACCCGCTGGGTGAACACCTTGTAGAGCCGCCAGCTTTTCCCCAGGACAGGGCCAAACACCAGGGAGGTCCCCACGCACAGCAGGCAGAGCCGCACCTGCCGGGGGGGCAGAGCGAGGGGGCTGAAGGGGCAGCCATGGGGTGTGCAGGGACACCCCGCGCCCTCCCACCCAGGGATGCGATAGAGATGGGCGGGGATGTGTCTATGGTCTTCTGGAGGGTCATATTGGATACTAGAAAGCTGACTGCAGGGCAAAATAAATTAAAAGGCGTGTATTCCTCTGCAGGCGTGCCTGCTGCCCGCCTTTTCCTCCTCACCCCAAGAGGCTCTCATCGGAGGAGCAGGCAGGGAGAGCCAGGCAGCCTGCAAGCAGCAGGGGCACGGAGGGGCTCGGCACCAATAAATCACTCGCTGGCACCTCCGTTAATTATCCTCAGCCCGGCAGCTGAGCAGGACGGCAGGGTGTGCTGTCTCCCATGTCCATGCCCTGTCCCCGCTCTGGCAGGGCAGCTGTCCTGGGTGAGGACACGGGAGTTCATCACACAGGTCAGTGTTTTGATGAAGATTTGCTTTGCAGCCAAAAAACTCACCTGCAGCCTCACAACACCTGTGCACGCGTGTACACGCACGTGTCTGCGTGTGTAGGCACCTGTCCCAGCAAACCCCTCCGCTCACCTGAATAAGCTTTTCTACCGAGTCTCCGGACGGCAGGCTCTGCTCCTGAATCCCAAAGAGGTAAGCACTAGCGTAAGTCAAGCCGCTGCCCAGCAGGGTGACAATGTTCAGATTGGGGCTGGACATCCTCACGATCCTCCAGGAAACAAAGCAGGGAAGGCGGTGACAGTTACTGAGCATCATGACCTGGCAGCACAGGGGCAAGGTCCCCTTACAGGGATGACGATGGCCATGAGGGATGCTGAGACAGTGCCCTGTCCCCCCGCCAGCTCCCACCTCTTCCAAAAGCTCAGCCATTGTTCCATGGTGCATACCCCATCCTCTCCCCTGTATTGCTGGAGTGCTTCACGGTCCTTAAAGTATTTGTTTTGCCCTACCCCGACACTCCTGTGGGACAGCAAGATCCCTTCTTCCCAAAATGGACAGGTACCAGGCTTGCCCCACAGCACCTCTACCCCCTGCACGTGTCTGCGGCACAGAAAAGCATCCCTGAAGCGGCTTCAGCCAGCATCTTTATGGACAAAACCGTGGCAAACCGTGGACTTTAGCGGCAAAGCAGACAGGGTCACCACAGCCGGGTGTCTCTGCCACCAGTGCCCACGCCAGGCACGCAAAGCTGCTCTGGCAGTGCCAGCACGTGCCACGGCCACACGTCCCCGCAGCAGCGCAGAGCCAGGGGGAGCGATGCCCCACGGTCACGCAGGTGGAACACAGCACAGCGCCCAGCTCAGCCCCCCGGGTTCAAGGCCAACATCTTCCTCCACAGTCCTCTGTTGTAAAGGGGCAGAGTGGAAAACCTCACTAACGCAGCCCGGGGTGACTATCCCCAGCAGTAAGGTTTTGGGTATAGCGGCTACAAATGCCTCCAGGAACAGGATCTTCCCGCTGCTCCTTCCTTTGAGGAGACACTTCCACCCTCAGCACAGTCTCGACTTCAGGAAGCTGCCAGCAGTGTTCAGGTTACAGCTTCCCCTCTGTAATTTCACCCCACCTCTCATAATCCTGTAACTGTATTCAGGGAGGGGAGAATCAACCCACCGATCTCTCCCGACCTGTCACCCTTCTCCAGGAAGCCCATCAAGTGAAAGCTGTAGCTCCTGCCATCCCCCCACGTAGCTCCGTCCCTCCGATCTGCTGCTAAGTCATTGCATTTCTCTACCCTTGAGCTCCTTCCTGGCTTGCTGCCTCACGGACGCAGCACCTGGGATTCAACCTGGCTCTCTCCCTCCCTGCCTTCCTCGCCATGCCTCAGCCCCTGGGGAAAGATATTCATCAGCTCACTCTCTCAGCTGCACGCTGAAAAAGGTCTCCTTTGCCCTCCCAGGTTCAGTAGGCAGACCAGTATTTATTTGCCGCAGTGCAAATAAATAACGCACATTCATCACAGCTTGCTCTGAGAACATCTTCAGGGGCCTAACTAATCTGGTAATCAATTAAGGTGGCCACCGAACTTAACACCACTCTGCTTCAGTAAATCAAGTGCTTCGGACCGGGATGCAGGTCATGCAGCTACTGGACCGCAGCAGGCATGGGGCTCGATAAACCCTTACGAGCAGGACCCTCCTGACTGCACGGTGGTTATAAGAAGCGTCAAGTTCCTTAACACAACCAGAGCACTGAAACCGCAGCAGCCCGGGCTGCACACAGATGCACATCTCTGTGCAAAACAACCGCACATGGAGCACAAAGGTTTTGCCAGGGGAAGCTTGGGAGAGGGATGTATCTTGGGGGGGGGGAGAAGTAGTTGAGAGACCAAGGGACCAATGAAGCTGAGGGGAAGGTGGCAAGGAGGCAGGTGAGACATCCAGAATTGCTGAGGAAGGCTAAGCGCAGGCTGAGACAGTTTGAGCTATGAGGAATCGCTGAGCCTTCTGCTTGGTTTATGCTGCATTCAGGGAAGCAGGACTTTTTACATCTTTTGTGCAGACTGAACAGCACCAAGGAAAGCCTGCACTTCGCCACCAGCTTCTCTCACCACTGGAGATCACGTTCCCCACCAAATATGGACAACCACCAAGGTCAAAAAAGGTTAGCAATATCTTCAAACTACGAGTGGCCGAACAGCAGGCAGGATATGTGCGCACTGCGGAGAGCATGATGGCTTTGCTGATGGAGCTATGCTGCTCAAAGTGATGCTCTCAAGACTGCGGAGTGGAGAACGAGACTAGCTCTCTTTCTGCTCACTCCTGTTGATGGTTTTATTGAATAGGATCTTCAGGATGAGACCATGCACTGCTGCCTGTGCCACACTGGAGGGCATCCCTGCTCTGTCTTGTCCACAGCTCCCTGCCTTGGGGAGGAAGGGAGCAGTCCAAGCAGGACTGTCTCCACCAGTGATCAACACTGGGTGTGATAGAGAAAGCTCCAATATCCCTGGCATTGCCCTTGCTTGTCCCGTACTGCTCCTTTAGGCTTGTACCCTCCTGACCTTAGCTGGTCATCAGCTCAGAGCCTGGTCCTGAAGGAGCCCAACCCCACTGCTCCAGCTCAGGGGAACTCACTGCAGAAGAGGGAAGCCCTCACCTGTTTTTCCTGAAGCGAATTGTGAAGACAAGAAAGAAGAGCGCTAGCAGGACTCCTCCAGTCAGGAACGTCCACACAACTCCCAGGAGAGCAGCAGAGAAGGACGGCGAGCTCTTCCCACTGCGGTCAGAAGACGTCTGCAGGATGCAAAAGGGGTGAGGAGGAAGAGGACGTTGCTGGGGCTCCCAACGAAGGAGGTCCCTACTCTGGCATGACCGCTCCCACGGGTGCTCCTGCTCAGCCAGAAGCCACATCTCCCAAACCCCTCCTCAGGAGCAGACACCCCGGCACCAGGCCAAGACCCGCAGGCAGGGCTAGTGAGATGTGTGTACACAGGACACGTACTCTGCCACTTGCTGAGCGCACAGGAGGAGAGGGCAGTCCAGGAGCCCTCTTCTTACAGCCAACTAGCCAAATACGTAACGAAGCCGTACAAGTGACTCATAAACCTCAGGCAGCCCTGGTTGTGGGAGAGGGGAAAATGGGTGACGGTTCCCCCCTGTCCTTCCCTGGAAAGAAACCTCTACAGACAGACCTCACGGTACCCCAGTTTGCAGTACACTTCTTTGGAAAGCTGGGTTGGGCACCCTTGGCCAGCCGTTCCCAACACGCAGCAGGTACCAACCAGCTGGCTGACGTGACTGGGAGCCAGCAGCGAAGCTGCCAGTCGGTGCAGAAAACACAGAAAAAAGGAGTGGGACAGCGTTTCTCAGACGCGTTACGCGGCGACGCACCGAGCTGGGCTCCACCCGTCTCCCCAGCTGGCTGGAAACTCACTTGGTCCTGGGTAGACATCAGCTGAGAACTGGCTTTTGAGGGACACTCCCAAAGCAAGTATGATGGCGGCACCTCTCTCCTTGCACACAAGCGACCTTATTGTTTTAAATCTACATTTAAAAATATTCTCTGCTATCTCCCTATTAACATAGGATGGATAAAATGATCCTACGTGAAACAAGAAACCTTTTTCCACTGTGGATCTAAAATACTCCAGCATTTTTAACAGGGTGTGCACGTGTGGGTTCGTTCACACATACCATATGTGCATGTTACTGACAAAACTTTTTTTTTTTCCTTAATATCCTTTCTCAGGTATTCCAGTTCACCCGCACGCAATTTCTACGGCAGAAGACTATTTTCCTGACAGCTGCCACTGCCCCAAACTCCCCATTCTTCCTTCAAAGTCTGAGCTGTTTCTGCTTCCAGCCTTGCTAGAAATAAATCTGCAGGGAGAAGTACGGCAGTTGTTTTGAGCTGATGCCTCGTCTCCCTCTTCCCCAGCCGGGCTCCATCTCCTCTGGACGAACAAAACCAAGGCACAACTTGGAGAATTAAAGCCAACATGAAACTCTTAAAACAAAATGTGTCACCACCACGCGAGCACGGCTGATCCGTGGGCTCCTGGCAGCTCACGTGCTGCTGCCGCGCTGGTGCGGAGCTGCTGCGTAAGGCAAACCCCTGGCTGGGGGAGAGACCCAGCCGAGAGCCGATGCTGCTGCTGCTGCTGCATTATTCCAGGATACAGCTGCACGCACAGCTCAGCCCCGCTTTGCAGCAGCGTGGAGGGATCCCTGGGGAGATGCTCATCTCTCTCCTGAAAACTGCTCCCCACCTCCTCTTCCCTCTCCCCATCCCCCAGGGGGTCTTCTGGCTCACCGGGAAACAAAGACCACAGCAGACGGTGGATATGGTCAGCCAGGTCAGTCCCCCTCACCTTACACCAGGACTCGCTGTGCAGAAACCCCATCCTTCGGCACAAATCAGGGCCATCTTCCCACCTGCCTGGAGCTCAGAGGGGCTGATGGGGCTGCTCGGGGCTGGTACAAGGCTGCAACGCCAGCCTGTTTCTGCACCCTGCCTGGTCAAGCCCGAGGGTAATACCTGGCTTCTGCCAGTAAGATGACCAGGGTGGATTCGGCATCCCAGGGCTCCCCCACTTCACTCCCAGCTGCACCCACCGGCAGCATCTTTCCACCTTTGGCTGCTGCCGAAAACATTACTGCACCCTCTTCCCAGCAAGCACCCAGGGATCAGAAACACCCCTGTGGTCTCCACCTTTCCTTTCCAAACACGCCCCCCGCCCGACTGCTGTTTCCCTGGATGTTGATGATACTTGAAGTTGATGGAGCGCTTCGTTTGCCGCTGAGCAGAGTAAATCTTGGCCCTAGCAGAGGGAATATTAATTGTAACGCAGCTGCCAGAGCCAGAGGAGCCAAGCAGCCTACGGTCTTCTAATTAAAGGCCCGTGGTCATGCAAGACGTGGTGGCGAGCCGAGCGGGCCAAGCCTCGCTGGTCCATCCGGCAGCCTCAAGTGAAGCCAGCTGCAACTAAGTGCACCCTGGTGTCATTTCTACTGGTTTAGCGGTGGGGGGAAAGGTACCATTTATTACAGATGATGACTTTTAATTAAATCCTGCTCTATTCATATTGGAAAAGCACTTTGAAGTTCCAGGGGATGGGAAAGGTCAAGGGCAGAGGAAGCCATCCCAGGCCACTCCTAAGCAGTTGTCACACCGGCCAACACATGGGAGGCCTGCTTGACACGACTCGGCTGTCGTGGCTGCTTCCTCACCTTCTGGCTAACTGCTGAGCGTCATCTAGACAGGGCTCGTCTTGGAGTCCACCCCAGGAGGTGACAGCACGTTGCCTCTGGCTGGACCGCGATTGCTTGGCAGCTGCGCCCCCCTCCCCATCCCTCCACCCAAATCCACTTCTGCGGAGCAAACCTCATGCCCCAGAGCGCTCCCCCGCCTCCGTACGTAC
The DNA here is from genome assembly GCA_009819775.1 of Phoenicopterus ruber ruber. Classification (NCBI taxonomy): domain Eukaryota; kingdom Metazoa; phylum Chordata; class Aves; order Phoenicopteriformes; family Phoenicopteridae; genus Phoenicopterus; species Phoenicopterus ruber. Next base: position 90,064,012 of record CM020215.1, on the reverse strand, counting down.
CACTGTGACGGTGCAGAGCTCCTGCAGCACCCGCTGCTGCTGCTCCTGGCTGCCAAAACTGGAGCTGCCGTCGCAGAGCTCAGAGCAGTTGAATCCCGGCTCCATAGCACATCCTCAGCCGTCATCCAGCCGTTCCTTCGCCCCTGCCGGAAGGACGAGGGTTGGCTTTCGCCAGCAAGAAGCAGCCTTTGGTGTACACCGCATCTCCCCCCGTCAGCAGGGTGTAGGGAAGGGGTCCGGCAGGGCAGGGCTGAGCTTACCCAAACTGATGCGGTGCACATCCAGAGCGAGGATGGGAAGCGCTCACCTCCCGGTGTCCCTCGGGGTGTCCTCTGCAGCGAGGCGAGTCAGCACGGGGCACGGGTCCCCGTGGAGCATGGTGGCATCCCGAGCCCTGCTACGCCACCCTGCAAACCAACACACGCTGGGGTCACGGCGGCCCCCGGCCCCTACACCCCATTGCGGAGCTGAAACCAGGTGCCGTGCCCGTCCACGCCGGAGCGTGGCATCCTGGCACCCCAAGCTTGCCGCAGCTTTCCTCTGCCAACGTGTTTTCCCGCACCGGTGCAATTTCAGGGCATATCTTTGCAGGTCCTCTCCTCGCGCCGGCAGCTGCTGCTGGTTTCCTGGCACGTTCCCTTCTTCCAGCAAAGAACCAGCAAGTGAAGACAACAACAAACAGCAGCAAGTGTTGCCATCGCTTAATGGGACCTACACCCAGGCCTGGGCGCGTAGGGGAGGAAGGCGCTTGAATTACACACGCACCAAAGTGTTTTGGCTGACTCGGCCCGAGCGGCAGCCTGGCTAGCTGAGGAGCGGGTTGTTTATTAAGGAGATTTAAAAGTCAGGCACCTCCGTGCGCCCCATCCCTCCCGGCGCTCTGGCTGCCAGGTATTGTCCCCGCCTGCTCCCGCTCCCCTTGCGCCACCTTTGCCTCTGTTCCCTCTTTCGTTTCTCTTTTTGGTGGGGATTTTAATAGGCCTCATTACCATTTTAGACATGAGGTCATACTTATCCTCAAGCATCCTTACTCAATTACCATTGTCACCAGTTTTAATTAGCTTCCAGCGCACGACCATAAGCAAGTCTCCTGTCGTTAGCAGCTAGGGAGGAAGCGCAATAGCTCACTCCCTATTTGCTCCTAACAACAGGTGGGAGGAAAAAAAATTATCCGTATCACGCTCCTCGGGGCTGCTCCGTGGCCGAGCACCCCCTGCACCCACACCCTGTGCCAGGCCAGTGCTCCGTCCTTCCCCACCGCTACTCCCGACACGTTGATCCCCTCTCCTCACAAGTCCTTTCTTTGCAGAACCTACAGTCATTATGTGAGCAAATAAAGAGTAAATTAAAATGAAGCATGGTCACCAGGACCTGGTCTGAAACTTGCTGTTCTTCGCGGGGGATAACCAGGATTCAAACACTAGAAAAGCTACAGGCATCGTTCTTGGCTCATGTAAACTAATTTTCAGCTTTAGAGAAGTTGCTTGCAAGTCCCAGCCCGAAAACATCAGGGTCAGCGGGCCAGTCGTCCCAAATTAGCAGAGCCACTTCTGAAGCAAGAACCGCAACTCCCCGCTGGCAGAAGCCCCGATGTACCGTGGGTCTGGACGCCCTCCTGCCCATGCCAGGCCTGCCCCCAGCGCGAGATCAGCTCACCGCATCCTACAAACACAGTATCACACGTTACCCAGACTCACGATTTTACACACATGATAGAGGTTTTTTTTTTCCAAGAGCACTGGTGCAAGCCAGCTCCATCAAGCCTGCCTCTCCCTCTAGCTCGTAGCAAACCGTGGTGGCTTTTCCTCCACAGCTGGACCACCCTCTGGAGGTTTCCATGCCCTTCATCCCTCAGGCTGAGCGATGGGACAAGGGGTACGGCTGCAGGAGATAACCAGCTGCTGCAGCAAACGCCAGGTATTGCAACAGCGGTAGAAGGGCAGTGGAGAGGAGGAGACAGGCTCCAGGCGAACAGTTCAGGGATGACCCTGGTAAATGAGACAGCGCATGGAGGGGCTGCGTGCAGTGCCTGGGGATGGGGACAGGAGAAGGATACTGAACTTCTGATGCCAAGAAGACCTGCAGGTGAGCACTGCCCAGCCTCCCAAAGGACTTGACTCCTCCCCATGCCCCCAGGTGTGTTTCAGGGCAAAGGGTCTCCCTGTAACCCCTATAACTCCCTATAACCCCCCAATGTCCGAGGGGGAAGCCCCCTGCCAGGTGGACCACTACCAAGGCCAGCGTGAGGCCAGCAGGCACCACCCTCCCGTGGCTCACAAATGGAGATGTTTCTACAAGGACCATCAGTTCAGCCCCCGTCCCCGCCGGGTGCCACCCCTTGGCTGGGGAGTAGGAGCCCCTTGAGGTCTCCCCAGCCCCCACCCCCTCGGAAACACTGTTCTGCAAATGGCTCCCGCGCAATGTTGATAACAAGCCGAGGCCAATTAGCGCTCATTAGTATGCAACAAAGCAAGCACTAGTGTTGCTGTTGCTGAAAGGCAACAGGCATTTCCAGCCCAGCTCCTGCCTCTTGTGAGAGCCAGCAGGAACGGTGCTCCACGGCCTGGAGAGCATCTGAGGGGGACCAGAGCTGTGGGGGGGTCACTGCCCTTCGGGGGGGGGGGGGGGCAATGGTTGGGAGGACAGATGGGAACACGAGTAAGAAAACACGTCCTTAACATGGGAGAGTCTCTTGAGGGCAGAGACTTGTGGCGGGGTTGGGGGTTTGTTTGTGGTTTGTTTTTTTTTTTTTAAGGCCAAAAAGCCCAGCAATTCTGGTGGATTACTTCAGGAGCAGAATCACAGAATGGTTTGGGTTGGAAGGGACCTTCAAAGATCATCAGTCCAACCCCCCCTGCCGTGGACAGGGACACCTTCCACTAGACCAGGTTGCTCAAAGCCCCATCCAGCCTGGCCTTGAACGCTTCCACAACTTCTCTGGGCAACCTGTTCCAGCGTCTCACCACCCTCATCATAAAAAATTTCTTCCTTATGTCCAACCCAAATCTACCCTCTTTCAGTTTAAAACTCACGTCTTGTCCTGTCACTACAGGCCTTGGTAAAAAGTTTTTCTCTGTCTTTCTTACAAGCCCCCTATATATATTGAAAGGCCACAGTAAGGTCTCCCTGAAGCTTTCTCTTCTCCAGGCTGAACAAGCCCAACTCTCTCGGCCTGTCCTCATAGGAGAGGCATTCCAGCTCTCTATCTTCATGGCCCTCCTCTGGACCTGCTCTAACAGGTCCATGTCTGTCTTGTGCTGAGGGCTCCAGAGCTGAACGCAGCACTCCAGGTGGGGTCTCACCAGAGCGGAGTAGAGGGGCAGAATCCCCTCCCTCGACCTGCTGGCCACGCTGCTTTTGATGCAGCCCAGGATACGGTTGGCCTTCTGGGCTGCGAGCGCACATTGCTGGCTCATGTCCAGCTTTTCATCCACCAGAACCCCCAAGTCCTTCTCGGCAGGGCTGCTCTCGATCCCTTCATCACCAAAAAGGAGCTAGTTCTCATTTTCCGTGCTTGTCATCCCAGAAGCATTAGGCTCCTGTTTGAGTAATTTCAGAAGAAAGGCTGAGAGCATTAACGCTTTCTTCTGCTCCTGTTCGCCTGAACATCATCGAGGGAAAAGAGAAGCCAGGGCTAGTGATGCTGGCTGTAAGGGGAATTGACTGTCATTTGATTATAAAACAACAGATGTGAGGGAACACCACGAGAGCAGTTTCTGACAGCCTGCACACCCCGTGGAAGCAGTCACAGCACCAGGTAAAGTAAAGCCCTTGCTCAGCCCGCTGGCTCCGCTTGCCTTGTTCTCCTCCCCTTGCTGCCCTCGGTCCCTGCAGCATTACATCCACCAGCTGGCTGGGTCACAGTGGCTAGTACTTGGCCATGGCTGAGCATCGGTCTGCGCGTGGACATGATCCAACACGCCTGAAGTTGATAGGAAATGAGTGACTGGACCACATGAATAAAATTAGCACCATCATCTTCTAATGTAAAAAGGAAGCACTGACTGTTAAAACCAATATTCGGATAAAAGCAATTTGTGGTCGTCTCAATGGTTGATCTTCAGGTCTGGAAAACCTGTTTCTCTAGATCCTTCAAGACCCAAGACTACTCATCCACCAATGCTGAGCAACTGTAGACTAATGCATAAATATCCTGCAAAAAAGATGCAGTTGATGACATCTAAATGCACATCTTGACTCTCTCAAAGTTTCTTCTTGCCTTCAAAGCCTTTTTTTGAAAAAAAGGGGGGGGGGGGGGGGAGCGGACTTGAAGAAGCTGAAAAATTGATGCAGCATATATGGGGCCAGAGCAGACAGAATGAACATTTCACCCCAACCAGTTCCTTCTGATCTATCGTTGAGAGACTTCTTCCCGAAGAACAAGGCGATGTCACAGCTCAGTGAATCAAAAGGTGGAAAACTGAAGACGTCAAATCACAGACAACAGAGCAACTGCATTCAGAAATGTGCCAGTTTTCACGAGCCCTGCAACCCTGTCTCATCATATCAGCCTCAACAGAGAAATGGTGCAGGTACATCTCTGCAAGGGAAGAGCAGAGCACACTTGGAGAAGCGCATCTGTTGGAAGAACCACTTGGGAAGATGGCTGTGTGGCCAGCTGCGACCCGCAGCTTTGCTGCATGCCAGGGAGACAGAGAAGAGCAACCGAGGGGAAGAAGAGATGTGCAGGGAGCAGAGCCATTCCTGCCACCGTGGGAGTGGAGCAGGAGGACCTCGACTCACTCGTGGTGGGACTGTGCTGCTGCCACCACTGCTGATGGGAGACAGAGGTCTGTCAGTGGGGACCAGCCCCAGCTAGGACAGGACACTGGGCCATGCACTTAAGATGGTCAGTCAACCAGGTAACTGTTCCAGCGAGATGAATGACACAAAATGGGATTTTGCAACTCAGAAAACGCTGGCGCTTCTGGAAAAGCTCATGCTTTTCCCTTCTGCCCTTCTTGTCCAACAAGATCCCTTCTTGTTTGACCTGAGAAACCTGCAATATTGCCAACCCCAAGGCGATCAAAAAAAAGCACAAGTTGACTTACTGCAACTCCCCCCCGCCCCCCGCAATGGAGCTATTTAAAAATCGTGAGTTAAAACATACAGCATATCTGAAGCTCATTTTCAATTTGCATTCAAAAATTCAGCACCTAAGTTTTCATACTTTCCCCTGCAAACACAAAAAGAAAGAAACCCAAGAAACTCTGCTTATCACATCATCCTAAAACCTGGGTTACAAAGCCTCAATCCCCGGGAACACCAGGGAGCTGCAAAGCTGTCACCCTACTTCTCAGGGACCATGCCACGCTCTTGCTCCACCCCGCTCTTGCCCCTGGGATTTCCAGAGCCACCTCCAGGCTTGGATATCTTCATCCCCGGCAGACGGACAGCTAGCTTACTGCACAGCCATGCGATGGGTCACATCACAGGGCCCAAATGGGGTCATCTTCCCACCCAGGCAGTGTCCCCGGCTATGCTCCCACTCTGTGACCCACACTCAGGGTATGGGTGACAACCACCAGGAGCTGCAGGACCTCGCTGCGTGCAAAGGCAGGAGATGCAGGACGAGGTGCTGCTATCTCCCGATGCGCAGGGAGCTCACCGGGTGGCTCTGAAACCTGAAATTTTGTGTTGGCTGAAGCTAGGTGCAATTTTCAAGCCTCCTACCCATTTTGGATAGCATCTCCCAAGATCATGAAGGCAATAGTTTCTGACTGCCGATCTTACTGATCACCTCAGTGCCGCGTGTCTGTCCACTGTAGGCCCCTCAGCTTGGGAGGACGGCACCAGGCCAGCACATTTAGCTCTTCATCTAATCTTTTAAACTTTTTAACTGCAGGTTAAATACCCACCTGGCTCTTTTCAGTTCTGTGGTTTATGTTTTGAATTTAAAGAAACCTCCACACAAAAAAAGTCATGACTTTCTTGAACCACCATGCGGTCCTGCAAGGAGCTGACTCACGCACCTCCCACTAGGGAGCTGATAAGGCTTTTAACTCTCTAACCTTAATTGCTATACAATGATAGGCATGTGAGAAATAGAATAGATTGGAGATGCTCAAAGGAAGGAAAACTGGGAGGGAATACCAAGAGACCAGAGGAGGGTGCCACAGATGAGACCAATGTGACCAGGGGAGGTGGGCCGAATCCCTGGAGCTGCTGCTGAGCAACTCTGTGTCACCCAAAGACCCGGAGCCCTCCCACATGTCCACCTGTAGCAGTGGCCAAGCAGCACATGGATGAAATGAGTGTAATCCTCCAGGTTTCTGCATCCCCAAAGCAGCTGGGAGCCCAGGGGTTGGGACCCCACCGCCCGTCGTGCCAAGCTCATTCCCGCTGGCACCGGGCAGCTCGGCAGGGCTCCCCGTGCAGTGCCCAGACACAGCGGGAAACAGCAGAAACCCCACGGAAAGCTCCTTCCCGCTGAATTTAAGTGGTGCCGTTGGTATCCCTAGGTGGAAGCCCATCTGTCTGTGGTGACTGAGAGAGGCAGCAGCATCTCTGCTGCAAGACGGCAGCCTCACCACTCGGGGCTAAGGCGGGCACGGCTCCCCCACCAGAAACGGGGCAGGGGACGTGCCCCAAGTACAGCTCTGAGAAGGTGGGGTGCTGCTCCTCGGCACTTCCCATGCCCAAGCCTCTGCCCCCCGGCTGGAGGTTGCGGTGTGTAACGCCCCAGCAGCTGCGCTGCATGAACAACAAGGCCACGCAGAGGCTTTTCACCACTTTGGGCAAAATCTTGGGTTTTCATTATTCCATAATGACTTCATCAATCATTCATTTATTAGTGGAAGACGACACCCGTAAGTGCTGTTCTGCCTCCATGGGGCAACCTTCCTGTTTGTCCCCAAGCCCTGGGCCAGGAGAGTCCCCATCCCAAGCGCTGGGTGCGTGGCGGATGACCCGAAAGTGGGGTGGCAAGGGCCGCCTCTCCAGAAGGACACGGCCATTTCCATGCTGAACCGCACCTTCATCACAAAGAGGCAGAAACAGCCGGGGCTGGTTGCAGGCCCAAACTGCACGGCCACCATGCCCCGTGGCCACAGAAACACGGCTCCTGCCCACCACACTGCCGGCCGCGCCCAAGGAGAAGAAATGTTGGAGGTGTGCAAAAATCTCCAAGCATCTGCTTTGCAATTTACCATCCCTGCATCCCTGGCAGTTGCTGTAGGGCAAGCAGCGAGCCTCCATCTGCGGGGCTGGTCAATCCTGGATCCCTGCCAGGGATCACTCCCGCATCCCTGCCCCAGGGAAGCTGGCACCTTGTCACAGGACAAGGATGCTGCAGGACACCCCGTTGCGGCTGTGTGACACTTGCGCTTGCCCACCGGGGACGCTGATTCAAGGCACTGTGACAGTGTCCTGGTGCAGCATCGACAGGTCTCAGTGCTCAGAGCCTGGGGTCCCTGCCCATCCACGTTGCCTCCGTTGCCTATATGGTCCTCTCCTGCTTCCATCCGTCCGTGGCCATGACCTCTTTCAAAAAGCTGCCTTTTCCCAGGCCATTCCTATCAAATACTGCTACTTTCTGCTTTGTGCATGTGCCCCAATACGCTGCTCTGCGGCACGGCTCAGCCCCGAGCACTGCTGCTGGCAGCTCCAGCATCCCGCGCACCCGTCAGCTCCCTCTGCCTTCGGGGTGTTTGCACCAGCCTGACGAACTGCAACATGCTAAACAGCTTTACGGGAAGGTGTAGCCTGCAATTTTTTCCCTCTTAACTGTACCATCTTTAGAGAGATGCCATGAATAAGAGGTAAAAAAGCCTGATGATTTAGTATTTTGATTTACCAAAGAGATCTACCTTGTGGTTGAGGTGTGTATGACTTAATTAAAAAGCAGAGGCTCACCCCCACCGAAGCTGTTCGCTGCTGAGCTATCAAACGCAGAGGAGGAAGAGGCCACAGAGGGAATATTTTCATAAAGTTACATTTCAGATCGAGCCTATGCCCTCAAGAGCTCTCCCTTTCCAAAGCTGGCAGAAAGCTCCAGCTGCTCCTTCATGCAATCAGACACCGGCCCCTCACGGCCTTCGCAGCACCAGCACACCTGTGTTTTCACAAGCAGGGCTAGGACGGCCAGGTTGCAAAGCCGGACAGCCGCAAGCATGGGGACAGCTGCTAACCCTAACAAGGTCGGCATCTTCTTTTTTTTTTTTTTTCTTTTAAATTTGGCAGGATTTTAGAAATCAAGTGACATATTGTGTCCTTGAAAGAGGAGGCAGAACAGAGTGCTGCAGCCCTCTTGCCTTGCCCCTGCTGACCCAGCAGCAGGGAATATTTCCCCCTAGGAGACAGTTGGACTCAAGGCTCTGGAAGCCAGAGATGTCCACGGCTCATCTAGCTCACCTCCTGGGTACCGCAGGCTGCCAAACTGCACTCAGTGGTCCCCTGCTCAGGCTTCTCGTCCCTTTGCTGGGCAAAGCAACCACCCCATCAGGGGACAGGGCCACATGAAGGTTTCCATGAGGTCTGCCAGCCAGGGCTCCCTGCAGACGACGGCGAGGCTTGCTCAGGGGTCGAGAGGTGCAGCTCCAGAACTGGAGGCATGACTGAATCTGGGTGGAAAGTGCTACTTGCAAACCATGCAAGCACAGGGGTCTGCAACAAGAGAGGCGCACGCAATGCCCCGGCACGAGGCGGGTGAGGCGATGTGGCAGATACATCAAGGATGCATAAGAAATGCCAGCTGCAACTCAACACTGACAGCTCGCGATTACCGGGGATCCGGTTTCCTTGGCCTCCTCTCTGCCGCTCTCACGCTGCAGAGCACCTGTGGGGCAGCGGAAAATCCAGGTCTGGGCGAAGGCTCCATGAGCCACCCTCCCTGAGACGTGCCCGAACTCCTGGCTGCTGTGTGATGCTCAACTCGGGCAGCCAAGAAGGAGCCAATGCGCTGGGTCCTGGAGCGCTTCCCGGGGGGCTCGACCGTGGATCCAGCACTGAAGGGGCACACAGGTCTCTCCCTCTCCCCCCAGCGGGCAGCTGCACTGCGGGGTTGGTTGCAACCTTTCTTCTCCCCAAATTAAACTCCGCAACGCGTGCAGCTTGCCCGGGTAGCAGCCGTTTCGTTAGAACAAACTAACCAGCGCTGCAACTTCACATCTTTGCATCCTGCAAGACGGCCCTTGCCTACCGCAGAGTGCCGGCAGGCGCCCGCTCCCGCAGCCTCCTGCTACGGCGCTGCCTGGAGCGTTCGGGACGGTATTTTCTAGAGAGCTACAGAACACCGGCACCAGTCCGCCACCATTTCGAGCTCAGGGGTGCACCCCGGGCACCGCCAAGCCAGCGAACGGCAAACGAGGAGCGCTCCATCCCCCAAATGCGCCCCCAAACCTGGCCTGCTCGCCACCACTGACCCCCTGCCGCGGAGCGCTCGGGGTGCTGCCACGTTTTCCCTCCGGCAACTGCCAGCCCAGCCCCACGGCCTCGCTGCTGTGGGGGTCTCGCAGGGCCGCACCCACGGCACCCCGCTTACCGCGCGGAAGGGGGCACGGAGAGCAAAACACCCCAAAGCAAAGAGCACCGGGGCAGAAAAGCAACTCGGGAGGTAAACGGCACCCCTCGTCTCAGCCCCCCCGCTCTGCTACCGGCGCGGCGGGGCTCCGCAGGACCGCCTGGAGCGGGGCAGCCCCATCCACCGCTGCCGGCCCCCCTCTCCCCACCCGCCGCCCCAGCGGAGCCCCCGACCCACCTGCGGGGACGGCACCCGGGCCGGGGTGCAAACCTGCGGGGCTGGCTGCAAGCGGCGCGGGCGGCTGCCTGCGCCCTCACCGGCCGGGCCGGGCGGGGCGGGGCTGGGCTGGGGCGGGGAGCAGCCCCCCGCCGCCGGGGGACGCGGAGCTCCGCGCCGGCTGCCGCCCCGCAGCGCCCCGGCTCGGCTCGGCCCGGCCCGGCCCGGCGGAGGCGGGCGGCGGGGAGGGGCCGGGCGGCCGCGCTCCTCCCGCCCGGGCGGCGGCTCCGGCCCCCTTTGCGTCTCACCCGGGACAAAACTTTTCAGCAGCGGGGAAAAACCCGGGGGCCGGGGTTGGACCCCGCTTCACGCCGGCGCCTTCTCCCCCAGGTTGTCATCGCGCCTGCTTCATACAACAGCAGTGTCACCCCCTCCCAAAAACACCCCCCGTGCCAGAGCCGGGGCGAGCGGGGACCCCACCGGCACAGCCCGCCCCCCCACCCCCCGCCTCCGGCCCCGTCTGACCTGACCCCGACGCCGCGTCCCGTTAGCCCCACGGTCCGTCCCGCTGCCCCACGGCTGTGCCCATCTCCTGTCCCTGCCCCACTGCTGCGGGTGGGGACGCGGCCCGGCTGGTAATAAGCCGTCTGGCTCGGGCGCTGCCTGCAGCTGAGGCAGCACAAAACCCCACGTCTGTGGCAAAACCGGCCGGAGAAGGTGAGTAAACGCGAGGGCAGCCAGCCTGCGCTACGCGACCTGCTTGTGCAGCCCCATGGCTAGTGGTAGCCAACGTGACTACTGCAATAGGTATGTCTGTGTGAACAACACTCAGCCTCGTGTGGGCAGACCCACCGCCTCTCTCAGCATCCCCGTGCCGCCAGTTTCCCTCTCCTGCCTCCCGTAGCCCTGACACCCTCATTAACTTCTTGCCCTCTCCCTGCATGACATCCATTCAATTTTACTGGATTTTCTTCCCCAGCTCTGAAAGCCAAAAGCTCTTCTCTCCTGCCAGCACCAAAGTTTCTCTCCCAGCCTGCAGCAAAGTGCCAGGCGCTACTGGAACGGGTTGTTTGCAGGAAGGCGTATGGCCGTGCAGGTTTTCTCTCTTCATACACGTCTGTTTACCTCATTATCTGACTCTGCCAGGCCTCGGCATGAATCGTGCTAATTTTTTCACTCCTGCCCATTCCCAAACCTGCAGAGCCGTGGACCAGACGCAGCCTTGGTCCGAACGGGAGCCGAGAGTTTTGCGCAGCCCTGTTAGGCATGCTGTGCCACGCGGCGCTGTCGTAAACACACGGACCCGTTAGCTCCCCAGCCCGGTAAAAGCATCCAGTTTGCAGCCACCGGTTCTGGCAGCAGCTCCCACCCCCTTTTACTAGATTTGACTGACGTCCCAGATGAGAAAGCGGGGAAGCTTGCGGTAGGACCGCTCCGCTCCCTTTTCCCATCCTCTTCCAAGGCAAAATGGAGGGATGTGCCCCCCCTTCTCCAGGGAGTCTAACACACTGCCCTCTGGAAAGCGTTTTCCAGCCTGGGCACCGCTGGGTGACGAAGGCGGATGTGTCGGGGGTCGCTCCTGGACCTGGAGCTGCTGGTGGGGCGGAGGGTCATGTCCGGAGCAGGTGAAGGAGCCAGGAGCCTTCTTACTGCCACATGCAAAGGAGAATGAAAGAGCCCCTTGGAAAGCCTGAGAGACCAAGGTCCAGCCCTGGTGGCCAGCAGTCTGAAAGCTGGGGGCCCTAACGTGGATTAAATCTGTATTTTGGCACTGGAAGCAGCACCTCGATTTGCAGAGGCACAGAGCATCTGCAGCTCACAGTGGCTGTGATGAAGGTCCCTCATATCTCAGTATCTCTGGAAATCCAATGTCTTTTAAAATATGCAGGCTCTTAGACTGGATTTACCAATCTGGTCTCCACCTCTGTAAAACCAGGATCATGAACGTCACAGCGGGGAGGGAGGGGAGAGGAGCGGGAACCCGACGGTTCACACAGAAACAGGAGCTAGGTGCCTTATTTCTGGTTCCTCCCAGTTCTAACAGAAAGCGCTTGTGTTGCCCCACTGACTCATGCTTATTACTAAGCTCCTCGCAAACAGCGATAACAAGGAATCGCCGCTTTGTGCACGCTTCGGTTTTGCTCCTGGGTTTAGCTCTCAAAAAAATCAAAGCTCTGGGGATATTGACATTTCCGCGACAACTGCTACAGATACGTACGTGCACGTGCGTCACCTCTTACTCCTCATCCAGCAGAAGCGGGACCGTGACCTCATGCCGGTGAGGTCTGCAGCCCTCCGAGGGCTGGGGCGTCCCTCTGGCTGTCACTTGGCGTTGTCAAACAATGCGCGGCTGCAGCCAGGATGTTACGGACTCCGGAAAAATGCCCGGGTGTTTTCTCTGGAGGCAGGAAAGCGTGTGCTACGCTACAGGTACACACCGAGGAAGGATTTGTGCTGCCGGGCAGGCAGGAACAGAGGCCTGGAGAGGCGTGGGTGAGGGCAGAAAGCTCATAGTTAAGGCGAGTTGTGTTATTACCTCTGCAGGGATGAGGCCCCTTTCATCCCAAAGGATCCTGCTGTGCCTAGAGAGCAGTCAGTAACCCCGTGTTGGGAACACATCATCCCACGCCCAGGCATAACTGGAGCCCAGCAGCAGCGTGGCTCAGCCCGAGGCTGGGTCCTAGCGTGCTGGCTTTGTCTTGGGACAGAGTTAATTTTCTTCACAGTAGCTGGTATGGGGCTGTGTTTTGGAGTTGTGCTGGAAACAGTATAGATAATACAGGGATGTTTTAGTTACTGCTGAGCAGAGCTTACACAGAGCCAAGGCCTCTTCTGCTTCTCACACCACCCCACCAGCGAGGAGGCTGGGGGTGCACAAGGAGTTGGGAGGGGACACAGCCGGAACAGCTGACCCCAACTGACCAAAGGGATATTCCATGCCATATGACGTCATGCTCAGCATATAAAGCTGGGGAAGAAGAAGGAAGGGGGGGGAACGTTTGGAGCAATGGCATTTGTCTTCCCAAGTCACTGTTATGTGTGACGGAGCCCTGCTTTCCTGGGGATGGCTGCACACCTGCCTGCCCATGGGAAGTGGAGAATGAATTCCTTGGTTTGATTTGCTTGCATGTGCGGCTTTTGCTTTACCTATTAAACTGTCTTTATCTCAACCCACGAGTTTTCTCACTTTTGCTTTTCCGATTCTCTCTCCCATCCCACCGGGCGTGAAATGAGCGAGCGGCTGCGTGGTGCTTAGTTGCTGGCTGGGGTTAAACCATGACAGTCCTTTTTGGCACCCAACGTGGGTTTGAGATAACGACAGATTTGATTGGATTGTGCTAGATCAAATTTATAGCTGTTATTGCTGTTTAGCTATTCATTTACAGGCTCCTGTGCTTGCTTGCCTTAGCGTCTGTTAGAGTCTAGTGCTCATTAGTGGCTGGTTTTTGCTTTCGCAGCTTGCTGTGCTGCTTATCACCTGACTCCGCTGTGCCTGGGAACATGTTGATAACAGCAATGGCGATGCACCTGTGCTGGCAGATGGCCAGGACATCGCTGCTCTTTCTGTGCTGCTGTACTGGACAGGCTGGAACTCCAGTGTGAACTCGAGTCAAAGGGACTGTGACCTGTGGATCAGTCCACGCAGGAATAGGACACCCGAAGCATCTGTGGCCGTGAATAAGTCCACACCAGAGCAGGCACATCTCAAAGCGTCTGAGGCCCTGGTTATGTCTGTGCCACAGCAGGTATACCTCTGAAGGGATTGTGGCCCAAGGAGAAGTTCACGCTGGAGAAGGTACAGCTTGAAGCATCTGTGGCTGTGGATAAGTCCATGCCGCAGCAGGTACACCTTGAAGCATCAGTGGCTGTGCATGAGGTCATGCTGGAGCACCTCAAAGTGTGTGGCCATGGATAAGCCCACGACAGAGCAGGTACACCCCTGGAAGGACTGCAGCCATGGGTAAGGCCATGTTGGCGCAGGTTTACTTCTGAAGGGACTGTGGCTGTGGGTAAGGCTACGCTGGAGCAGGTATATCTCTGAAGGTATTGTGGCCCATGGATTAGGCCACACTGGAACAGGTGCACCTCAAAGTGACTGTGGCTGTGGCTAAGTCTATGCCACAGCAGGTATACCCCTGGAGAGACTGTGGTGCGTAGATAAGTCTCCACTTGGAGCAGGTACACCCCTAAGGGACTGCAGTCTGTGGATAAGTCCAAGCTGGAGCAAGGGCAATGTTAGACCCTATGGTTTGGTCCAAAGGGACCAGGGGTGGAGATTGTAATGGAAATACCTTTAAATTGCTGTAACCCATGATTTGAGTGGCATGTTATAGGAATTATTATAGCAGAAAAGATGCCCGAGCCAGGCAGGGACACCTAGGAAGGGAAAGCAAAAACTGAACTCAGTTGAAATTGCCAGGGGAGGCAGGATGCGGTTTTCTCCAGCTGTTTTCCATGTCTCGGCTTGGCTCAGTCCCCGCTCTTTTTAAACATCTTGTTGAAAAGTTAGACTGCAGAGCTACCCAGAGGGGTTCAGTGTCCATCACAACACTGCCTGACAGAAAGGATAAACCACCTGCTCACACCTCTTCACTGCTCCTCAGGCTCTTCATCCCCAGCCCTTTGTTCATCCTGCACGGAGCTATTTATGCGTTATGCCTGCTGGATCCTTTTGGGAGTTGTGGCTGCCTGAGACACAGCACCTTCTTTCGGAGGTATGGCACATGTTGTTTACTCCAAGATGCATACAACTATTTTATATTTATTTCAAGTTTACTGTTGGAAAAAGTGGGCTTGGAGCTGATTTTTGTGGAATGAGACCCCCCAACTTGCCAGTCGTTAGCAGTAACACCTCTCTTCTGGGGTCTGGCAAATAGCAGGGTTTCAGCCCATTTACCACATCGGCGTTGTCCATCCTCAAGAGTTCACGTTCAACCAAAGTGTTGCACAGAGCAACATCAAAACCGGCCTCTATTTTAACGACGGCTTTTGGTCATCTGCTAAACTCTTTTTAAGCAACTCACTTTTCAGTCAAATTTCACTAAATTTGTCTAAGTTTTCTTCAGGATGAACTGTAATTTGTATTTTCTTCAGTTTGGGGAAAATTGGTCTCTTTGAAAATCCAAATTCATATATGACTACCTATGATTGTCCTGACTTTGTTCACATCATTGATTGCAATGAGTAGCTGGTAGCTCAGTGAGGAATTCTTCTTTACCCATCACCGTGAATCTGAAAGGGAGGCAGCGTGTGCTGGATGGATGCATCCTCTGCTGGGAAATTATCATCCAGCACACTTAGAAACTCTCATGAGACTTGACTGTGGCCTGCAGGCAATCTCCACAGATGTGTCCTAGAATTAAATTCTCTATGCAAATACAGTTTTCTTTTCACACATTGCAAATAAGCCTGGAGAGAGACATCCATCCTGGGCCTTGTTTGATGAGGTAGTCAGTTATACACACAGGCATGCAGAGAGTACTCCCTCTTGGGCTTTACTAATTAGCACGTTGATCTACATACAGTCTGCTCCGAGTTACCCCTCATTCTAAAACAGGTAATGTTGCCATTAGCATAAAGCACTACCCTTATCTCTTTCACTCGCTATCTCCTTTCTCAGCATGCGGTAGCCAGCAGTCGTAACATCTCCGTTAAAGAAAGCATCTGGCCACGCTTAGGCAATACCAGTTTTGTCCAATTCATTGTTAAAAGTGAAACTTTTTCACTTTTCCTTCTTATTGACAAAGTATCTTATTCTGGAATTCAAACAACTGATTATTTTCTTCTTTTCACATGCCCACTCAGTCCACGCTCCCTTGAATTTAAGTTGTTGAAGCTTTTGCACATTTGAAGATTCTCTTTGCAGGGTTCGTTGAAAACATCCCGCCTTTTCCAGCCCGTTTCCAGGCCGTGAGGCTGGGCGTTGGGCTTTGGACAGGCAGGCCATCTCGTAGCACCACTCCGTCCCCACGGACCAGGGCTGAGTGCCCCACACAACGCAGCCTCTCAGCAAACACCAGCCACTGCTTTGACCTCCAGGGTCTTCTATCCTCTCCTCCAGCTCCCAGGAACAGGACCTTTGAGATGACCACTTGGACTTTCTTCTACTTTTCTGAGGTTCCTGAAATCTTGATTAATCTCTTGCTATTCCCACACCATCCTGTTGGCTTTGTGACCCCTCCTAAATGGTCTCTTCTTAACTCCTCTTCATTGTCCTTAAGAGAAGCTGCCCATTATAATCGCTTGCCTTGTTAAGGCAACTGGGGACATGTGTGGGCCACTCCTGCAAATTGAGCCAAAGAGCCGCACTCAGGGAGGTTCCCACTGCTTGCTCCATTCCTCCCAAGACATCCTGGAAGACTGTCCATTCAGATGGTGAAATCTCTGCCAGGAGAAGTTAGGTGCAGCTGAGGACAGCAGTGTGGACCAGGTCACATTCCCTTTCAAGCCTATTTTCTGTGCTTCTGTGAACGGCTTTAGGATGACTTTGTAACTCACTCCTGCCACGGCAAATTATTAGGCCAGCTAGTGCCACTCCATCCAGGGCAAGGAAAAAAAAACCCCAAACAAACGCTTTCTGTGTAACACATGGTCCTCCATCTTCCCAGATTTGAAATAATCTCTCAGAAAGACGATCTTACAATCTTTGTATGGTTGATGTGGACCCCACTGTTGCTAGGTGGACAAGCCAAGATCTTGTCCAAGACAGGAATAAGAAAAAGTGGGGAGAACCAGAGGAATCCAAGGAAAGACTTTAAGAATACGGTGGAAGAAAAGCACCTACTAGTGGCATGAGACCCACATCCCCTTGTAAGCAAAAGCTATGGCACTTAGATCACATCTAGGGCAGGAACGTCAGCTCCAGCGTCGTTTCCGCCGTGCTTAGAACCGAAGCTCCCTCCCATCGGTGAAAACTGGTTTGCTAGCAACACCTTACTCATCCTGCCTGTCTCTTATGCAAAATATGGCTAATCCAAGATTCACCTGACAGGGGGTCAGGTCAGAAAGTCATGGAAGGCGTGGGCCCGAAACATGACCTCCTTCCAGCCACCACTTGGCTAGTTCCCTGTAAGAAAGGAGCTGGTGCTTGCTGCCGGTGGAAAGGCTGGTCACCTTCAACTCTCCCTGATCCTTTCTGCTCCACCCATTAAGCAGATCCATGGGGTGTTAAAAACTCTCTGTAAAGACTTTCTGCACCCCTGGATGGGGATCAGCCCGCCTGCAGACGGGGCAGGGGGGCTGGATCTGCCGCAAGAACAGGGCGGCTGGATGGAGCAAATCCTCTGTCGGTCTCTCGGATGTGGGAGAGAGGTTGCCAACCTTTTGTAAGTTGGTTTCCTGCTTTCTAATTATTATTTTGGGGGAATGGCATCTATGGTTATGAATGAGGTGGTGTGCCAAGGAAAAGGGACCCAGCGTAGGGTTTCTGAGAAAGCAGGAGACTGACCCTACGCCGCAACGCGTAGCCAGCGTGAGAGGGAATCGAGGGAGGCTGTGACCAAGCTTTCTGGTGGAGGAGGCACCAAGCATCTGTCTGGCTCTGGCAAACAAGGGTGTTCATACAGATTTGGTCCCAGGACTCCGAGACAAACGTTTGCCTCATCTTTGACGAGATCCTGTCCAACTAGTTAGGACCATTCCCATTTTTAGAGTGATATCCTAAGGGAATGAGGCTTATTCAGTGTACGCGTTTGCCTGTCCAGCGTCTCCTCTTCACCAACAATTTTTAAACCACCTGGCAAATTGCAACAAATTTAACAGCGAGCTGGGAGTCTCAAAGCTATTAAGTTTCTACAAGTTCCAGCAGCCGGACGGGGAGAGAGAAACCCGGTGAATCGTTCCCTCTCCCACTCCAGCGCGGGGAAGGAGCACGTGCACGGCTGTTGTTAGACATCAGCAAATCCCTCTCACAGGGATGGGATCAGGCAGAATCACACCTTGTGGCAAACCAGAGGCCCTGCTGGTGCGAAGAGCTGAGCTGCCCACAGAATGACATGTTTTCTTTACCTTCGTACAGAAAATGGGGAAAAAACCCCAAAGAACCAAGCAGTTTTCTGCTTGTTGTTTTTTCTACTTGTGTTTTCCATTGGAAACTTGGTTTTCATTGGTCTCCATTTTTGGTGGGTGAGTGACTAAGGTCCTCCAAGGTTAGACGGGTGCTTCAGTGAAAGACCATGCCTGGGTGCCACACTTCAGAAAAGACTGCAGAGGACTGAGCTCCCGAGGGACCAGCCGGGGTTTGCCCAAGCCCGAGTGCATGCTGACACAGGACACCAGGAGTTTAGCTAATTTTAGGCATGGGACTGGTCATGCCAGATGCAGTCAATAAGCCTGCCCGCTCTTTCCTTTCATACTGAGTCTCAGTGCAGGGTTTTTTATTAAAGGTTTAGCATGACCTGGAACGCAGGGGAAGTATTCAGCCGCTTTGATGCTAATCTGAACCACGAAACCTTTTAAGGTTCACTTAGTGCTGCCAGCAACACCCAACCCCAGCAGTGATTAGTGGTCTCCTGGGAGGTATCTCAGCCTCTTAGGATTTGACAGGGAAACAATAAAGTCTACAGTGGAGCCGAGTTTCATCTGTGCCCGTCTGCTAAATAACAGGTGGTAAATGATAGTTTCCTTCAACTGTAGCAGTTCGTGACTACTCATGAAGTCATATAATGATCTCACCTCAGTTATTCACCATGTTCTTTCTTCTACCTGGCACAGCGAAGATGTTTTTCTTTCTAACAATAGAGGATAAAAACAAAAACAAACCCCTTTCTATTAATGCAGATCTAACGCACATGCAGTGCACAACAGAAGCATCCCTTGTTTCTGGCTCTAGCTGCCACATCTAAAGCATTTTTCCTTGTAAGAGTTGAAAGACAGGCCACCACCTTCCTTTTAAGGTGGTCCCTTTTGTCACAGAAAGGACCTGGGACTTGGCTCCCTGGCTGCTAAGCACTCTGCTGCCAGGCAAGGACAGCACATCCCTGTTTCTGGATCCTCACAGTCAAGGAAAACCCTTGCCCGTGGTGGTCCTTAGAGAGAAAGACTTCAGTCTGAGCCTGAGGCCGACAACTGCGTGGAGCAGAGGGTGTTGGTGGGAGATGTTCATCACTCAATGTTTGTTCCTGAGGCTGGTGGGAGCATGTTGAATGAGGGGGTTCCCACATCCATCCTGAGTGGGCCATCCTGGAGCACAGACCAGCTGGCTGCGCCCATACCCATCTCCGTGGGGACGGCTAGAGGGTGCTGGGGGCCAGCGGTGCAAGAAGGTGTTTCTGGGCTCACTAGGAGGGAGAGGAGGAGGCAAGAAGAAGTAAGGACAGAAGGAAGAAAGGCCACCAACCACTTGCACAGGCGCTGTGGAAAAGCACGTCCATGCGAGTGGGGATCCTTGGCAGAGTGGACGTACGTGCTGGCTGCCAGAGAAAGGACTGCAACGTGAGGAACGGAAGGGAAAAGGAGTACGATGGGGTCATGGAAAAACCCTTATGCAAAAGAGAGAACAACGAGAGGAGAAAGGGGTGCTGCGTAGAGGCAAATGGGAGTAAAGATAGGCCAGTAAGGCTGAAAAGCTAAATCAATCTGCTAAATCAATGCCAGGCCTCAACTTTCACAAGGACAGCGCTGTTGACTTCAGCGACAAAGGCAGAATGGGTTATGAGAAGCAGGGTCAGGAAATGGAAGTTACCACCATCCAGTTTTGGTATCTGTAATATTAAGAATAATTTAGTAAACTTGAGTTCAAGGAAGGAACCGGGGCAAGCGGGAAGGTAAAAAGAGGACTAGTATCTCTGAAGGAACTGACACATGCCCCTGGTGGCAAATACCACTAAGAAATCTGCCAAGTCAGGAGAAGACCGGTACGTCCAAGGAGCAGCAAGTGCAGAGACTGTGAGTAGCATGGAGAGGGAAAGGTAGCTGAAGGGAGGGATGCTGTGGAGTTCCTCCATGCCCAGGGTATAATATTCATTTATGGCATCAACACAAGATGTTGGACAATGAACTTACATGGTGGGGAGGACAACCACATCCTGAAGAAAGAATAGGTTGAGCTTTAGGGCTTGAGTAACAGTGGCTGAATGATATTAAACACCACGGGTCTTAAGGTGCGTACTTTAAGGTAGGCCACAACGTTGTTGTAAGCCAGGAGTTCGTCAGCTGAAGGTAACAGAGAAAGTGGAGCAGGAACAGGAGGAGGAGCGATGACTGAGAAACAACAAGGCAAAGGCAAGCCTGGCATGCAAGGAAACAATTGTTTCTTACTCTTTGTAGAAGCTGGCACAAGCAGATTTTAAGAACAGAACTATTGTTTCAAATGCTGCTTTGCAGCAGGTTTCCGTGGATGTGCAACACCCGATTTAATAATCGCTTAAGTACATCTTATCCTTGATGGGCACTGATCTAAATATGCCCACATTTTACACCTCAAATACAAGTCATATGATAGGTTTTCCATGGTCTTTAAAGTTATTTTGAGTCAAGGACATGTACCTCAAAAATCACAGATCTCTAGTACAGAATTTTTAACTAAGCTTTGAAGCACTTCGATAAATAAGCTCACCGCTTTGTTGCCACTAAGAAACTCAAAGCAGCGGCTGCAGATTGCTTTACCCCAAACATTTAGAAACTGAAATGGGAAAATATTTTACAACCCACACCAGTTTTTGCTTGCTGTCATCTAAAAGCATTATAATCACAGACTTCATAGAGCGACGTGCACTAGCCCTGACATTGTGTACTCCTTGGTCTCTCTGAAGGTTTTGAAAGCTGTTCATCATGGGCTGCTTTAAAAATGAAAGAAACACTTTTTTTTTTTTTTTTTTTTTTTAAAAAAAAACACCCAAACACCAGAGTTTCAAGTTTGAAAAGGTTGTTTCTGTAAAAGGAAAGGGGAGGGGAGAGGAGAAGAGAAAGTCATTGCTGGAATGGTTGGGCTGCCATGTAGAATTCAACAGTCAGGTAGAAACCTCTCAGATCTGGGATGTTCAGGCATGTTATGAGGAGGAGAAAACATGGGCAACGGAGGGTTTTTTTATCACTCTAACCAGGAGTGCCAGCGTTGACATCTTCTCATAAAACACCAACTCAGCCTCTGCAATGGTTAGTTAAACCCAAGGGTGTACCAGGTTTCTGGGAAGTAGGCTTGGGAAAATACATTATCCTCGCAGCTGGAGCAGCAGCAAAAGCTGACTGGAACAGTCTTTTCAAACGCCATTTCAGCCTGTCTGTTGCCAGGCTATCACTCTGGACTTCAGGAATTAATGCACTGCCTGAACAAAGTTACCACAGACCCGTGCCCACCTCCTGTGGTTGCCGGGACCAGGACTACAGCTGTTACAGTTGTCGGGAGAGCCTTTGGAAGGATGGAAAGGTTTTCCATTGGTGACGAACCAGCCATCGTCTTAAGGATTTGCTGGGTCATGGTAACCACGAACCCCCTCATCATCCCGGATATTACTGGAGGATTCATCTGTCGGTGCATTAATATGATCAGTGTGAAATAACTATTTGTGAGGCATATTTCTATATTTCTAACTTGCTACATCCCTATCCATGGAAGAAGCAACGTCTGTTACCTTTACACATGATGAAGTGTCTTCTGCCTCTATCCATAGGCCCTGTATCACACCACCATTGCTATTTAAGTAATGTCAGACCAGGGCAGATATGCCTCCTTTTGTCATGTGAAAGTGTCATTAGGCTTCACTTTTGTCCCCAGAAAGCTGGGGACAACACTATGATGGTTTAAAAAAAAGCATCAGGTGAGACTTACCCTCACTAGACACTTGTGATGTATGGGATGGTATAGAAGGCGCATTCCATAAATTTGTTGAAGAGCTACAGCTTGTCTGAAGAGGGACTGGAGTTCAGAAAATCCCATTAAAGAGGATGTTCCCTCCTCACTCACCTGTTACAGAAGCCACCTTCAGACCCCGTGACAAATGGCACAGACCACCACCTTGTGTTGCACTTTTGCCAGGAGACCACCAAGGATGTTGGAAGGTGTTCTCTGTAGGGAGACCCTTGGTTCGGAAGCTGGTATTGGGTTTGAGGAATTACCCTGGGGTCTATGTTCCTTCAACCATAAGAGGACCCCCCCAAAAAACTTAGGTAACTGGTAGCATGACCCAGCAGTGACACTTTTGCCACCCGTTTTCAATACGCTTAGCAAAGGCAGTCACCTTGGAGGGGCAGATCCGCGACTGTGGGAGCAGAGCCCCTGTGACAACCCAGAGCAGAAGGATGCAGCTGCCGGAGACCTCTTCCTTCAAGAGAAATGACCTTTTGGATGCAAAAGCTTAACTGCATAATGGCAAAGACACCTGCCGTTTCCTAAGCCTAGGAGGCACCTCACACGAGCCTCTCCTGGTTTTGTGTGCACCGCTCAGCCAGGGCTGTGCCTCCCCCGGACCACGTATGGATATGCGCTTTTAACAGCCTCTCTAGCAGCCCAGCCAGCTCTCAGGAGAGCTTGTTTTTGGGACAGCCACCCACACCGTCAGCAGTAATTACAGTAACTCCCTCTTCCCTTGCACATTGCACATGCATTTTTCCATGCTGTTGATGGAAGACAAACCCCGCTAATCCCCTACTGTGAAAATGGCATTGCATAGGGGCATTTACATGCAACTGGTGCAGGTAAACAAGCACAAGCTCAGGCTCCTCCTTGCTGCAGGAACACGCCGGCCCTGGGAGACGCCCTGCCTGCCTTTGCCCTCTTTCCTGGGGGGAATTCACTAGCCACAATCCCCTGCTTGAAGTGGGGAACACAGGAGCAGGAATACACCCCCATCAGGGCTTTGCCAGCCACTATTAATGCAGGCCAAATTTATAGCCATAAACCAGAGCAGACATACTTTTAAACTCCACATGAATAGGGTAAGATGCCCACAGCCCTTTATCAAGAGATGGAGAAGCGAATGAGAGGCTTCTGGACATGCTCCACAGGAGTTTTCTGCCTCATGGCCCACAGTCTCGGAGACCTCAGAGTGCAGAGATGAAAACACCCGCTGCCGTGACAAGCCTGGAATATGCCAGTTGGCAGCATTCGATCGAGGAAGAATTTTGCCTCCTAAGGCCATACTTCTACCCTCCACACACACACCAAACAAAATTTGCTTTCCTAGAAGCACTACGAAGTGTTTCGAGGCAGGATGCTTGGAGGGCTGCGCTTGGGACCAGGGACAAGCCGTGGCCAGGAGCCCAAGCTTTCGGGGTGGGCTTTCCCTACAAACCATAGCGAAGGGTCATCTCTGAACAGGTTTTCAAAGTGCGAGGCAGCCAGATGGGGTTGCAAGTTGTGAAAGACCAACATAAAGTTTCAGACATTCCTGGACCGTTTCAAAACGTGTTTCTACGAGCCCAGTCACATGGGGTTTTTTGCAAGGTCTTTTATGATTATATCTCTCTGCAGAAGACTCATGGCTGCTTTAAAGAAAGAAAGAAAAACAAACAAAAAGATGCAATTTAACCCCAAATATCTGAAGAGAGTAACTAGGGAACCCAACTTTGGAAAACACACTGCAGTGTTTATTTGAAGATAAAAACCACTGCTGCAAACCACTCAGGTCTGATTTGGATTATAAAGGGTGTTTGGTTATATAAACGCAAGGGACCTTTTAAAGTCCTCCAGCAAGTCCCTTTCAGGAGCGCTACACGCAACAGAAAACAAAGCGCAGGGTTCAGCCAGTGGTTTCACCAGCCCCCTCCGCCTGCGGGGAGGTTTTACGAGCAGGGGGTTGAGTTCAGGGAGCCCCACGGACCCTCCAACCGAGAGCAGGGGAATACACGGGGAAACAAAGTACTGCCCTGAGCAGCTCGGAGGGATCCTCCGCCAGGGAGGTACGAGAGTTGCAGTGACCTTTTTACCTGAAGCAAAGGACGTTCTCCAAAGGCCAGACTTCTCCCACCTCCAAAAAAAATACCCAGCGTGTTTGAAGCAGAGGGCTATTGTTAAGGGAAATATAAGGTCCCTTACTTCTAGTGTCCAGCTCTGCGTCCACACTCCTCCCATTCCCATGATCTGCCAGCTTGGTAAAGGCCTGTTCAGTGTCATCCCTCTCACGAGCAGAATCCATTGAATCATCTACACCAACCACGTGGCTTTTGCTCCTGAGGAACAAGAGGGCAGCCCTCCCCAGAGTTACTAAAACAGCATTTGCAAAGCAAGGCTTTGGAGAGCAAGCCCATAACGTTGCCTGGCACAAAGGACAACATTTGCTCAATATTACACACGTTTGTTATAAAGTCACTTTTACTATGGATGCCAGGACCCCCAGTAATTATGGAAAAACTTTTTTTGACAATGGCATTTTCGTTTCCTATCCATTTTCAAAGCCCTAAGGCTGAAATTTACTCTTTCAGAGACAACCCCCCCACAAAACAATCCTGTGCCTTTCATACAGGTCCTTCCACCAGCAGTAGATGTTTGCGTCCTTGCTGATGTAAAGCGTGATGCGCCAACCTGCTGGGCTCCAGCTTGTGACCCCCCCACTCAAACCATCATGCAGCTGAAGGGTTTATTTGCCCTCCCAACTTACCAGTTCCCCAGTGTCCGTGTTGCAGCACAGGCAAGGACCTTGTAATACTCCTGGTCTTTCACGTTCCCTTACACAAGCAATGACGCGGCTTGGTGAGGTCATTCATTGCCAACACACCAGCAATGATCTTCTGAGATGTGTAAATGGCAGTCAGCCTCGCGGGGCTTTGACACTCTGGTCAGAGCGTAACATTTAGGATAAACGTGCAACTTGCTAGTCAGTACTGACTTCAGGTTCTGCTTTTTCCATGGAGTCGAGAAGGGCATTTGGGCAACACTCTGAAGATACACTAATCCTTTGCCAGCCTCTTTGCAAGCTTCGAGGTGCTTGCCAGGGAAGTCCTAGGTCGGGACAAAGAGAAGGGTCCTGAGTGTTCCCTGGGTGACCAGGCATTGAATCGACACCAGAAGAGTCACTGCACCCTCACCTCGCCACAGAAGGCCAGGTGGAAGCAGGACTCAGGCTCTGCCATGGATTACCTTCCCCTCTGTCCTAAAAGGGCCTTGGCTGCTGTTAAACCTCCTTGTCAAAACTCTCTGCTTTTTGCTGACTGGTGAGAGAGGAGACAGCAGCAAACTGTAGTACAAGAACACATACTCTCAGCCCTCCTCCGAGAAATCACCACAGAGCGGTGGCAATTGGAAAGGGAAGAGACGCTCAGACAGGGCACACCATCTCCAAACTGACTATGGGTTGCAGATGGCCCTGGCCTTCTTCAGTGCACCACTAAGACTAACTTTCTCCCAATAATTATTTTTAAATGGTTGGCAACTTCAACTCAAAGCTCAGTGCAGGGGAAAAGGTGATTCAGCTCACACGTAACTCGTGTTTCATTTACGCTCTTCTCATTGCATTAGTACTAAAAGCAGAGAAGAAAGCTTGAGAGCCAAGACTCGCTCCTCGAGATAAGAAGATGGGCAACTAGTGTCAGGAAGACGTTGGACATTTGGAGAGACTTCTGCACCACGAGGAGATTATAGCACCAGAGGCAGAGAGACTGTGGACTCCTCATCCATGGAGGTTTCTAAGACAGCCAGACAAACCCACAGCGACCTGAACTAGGGCTGGCGACAGTCGGACTTAAATGAAGAGGTTGGACTAGAGACCACCAGAGGTTCCTTTGAACCAGCACTTCTACGATTTTGTTTCTGAATATAAGAAAGGTATTAAGAAGGCACAGAAAATGGTATCTTTAAATTAGTTAACAAAAAGAGGCAAGAATATTCTCAGTCTGGTTATTACAGGCAAGGTCACTGCATTCCTTGCTATTTTATGTCATTTGAAATGGGGCTGCTGCATAATTTGAGAGGTTTTTCATTACATATGAAGTTGAACCATCTCTGAAATAGTTTCTGCTGAAGTTAATATCAAGTAATTCTTGTTTCACACTGTCCCATTTTCCAATGGACCACATTTCTGCACTGACAACTGGTAATTGCACTGCAGGATCTGAAACATTTTGGCAATAGATCACAAAAACTCTTCAGGATGTAGGAGGAAACATGGGATTACACAAGAAATGCGAACACATTAGCCGGTTAACATGATCAGAAAATTAAGATTCAAAGAGTCATTTACAGGTTTCGGGGTTAGCGTATTAAGAAGAGGGAAACAATTCAAGAATGTCAGAACTGTTGTTCCAGATTGCCTCTAAAACTCCACCGTGACACTGCCTTCTCTTGTTTGTATGTTTATCTTGCCCATTACTTTAAACCGCGGAGCAAATTTCTGAAACACTATACCAGAACTAAAACCGGGTCTGGTCTGTAACACTCTCTGGTCTGTCACAAGTGGGCCCCAAAAGCCACGAGTTTCAGCAGTCCCTTTGGAAGTCTCACCTACTCTTGGTTTTACACAGCACAGGTCAAATCTCATCTGTTCCCACACCACGTATAGCCCCATTTTTAATGTCTCCAATTCTGCAAGGGTTCTGCCTGCAGCAATACCAGAATCGAGATGCCGGCAAATAACGGACAGACAACGGTAGAAATAACATTTTTGGTTTAGTGTTTGCAATTTGTTTTACAGCTCATAATGAAATACTGTTAGAGATATTCTACATTCATACGTTTTTAGGAAAATACACTTTTAAAAACATAAGGCACTTTAAGACTTCCTAAAACAAACGCTCATGATAAAAATTCAACAAGAGGGCTGGATGAGAACCCTTTCTACCCTTAATGTTCAGGTCAGTAAAAGATCAATCCTCTAGTCAGGCAGGCAAATGAAATAATCAATAGAAAGGTTTCCAAGATAGAGTTACTGCTGTGTTAGTGTGCATTCTGAAGTAGTCTATTTGAAGTATCTTCAGTTGGGGAGGGAGGGCATGGTGTGAATAAGATGCATTAAAATAGTTCTTTGAACTGGGTAACAAAGACACATTGCAGGGATTAAGTTTCATTACTTTCATTGGATTAAATTCCTTCCATTCATTA
Source organism: Phoenicopterus ruber ruber (assembly GCA_009819775.1). Classification (NCBI taxonomy): domain Eukaryota; kingdom Metazoa; phylum Chordata; class Aves; order Phoenicopteriformes; family Phoenicopteridae; genus Phoenicopterus; species Phoenicopterus ruber. The sequence goes on along the minus strand of CM020215.1, from coordinate 90,037,367 downwards.
TTGCCAACAAGAGTAAAGAACAAAAAGGAGCTGGTTCTCCCCTCCCCCCCCCCCCCACTCCCATTATAATTCAACACAAGATTTCAAAGACTTAAAATGACCAGGACAGAAGCCCATGAAAAACTGCATCTGGCCACTTCAGAAGTACGCTTAAATATTCATTACCGACTTCCTCAAGTCTCACCTCTTATTAAAGAAAGAGAAACATAAAAGAATTGGCAACTGTGTAAGTTGCTTCCAGTCAAATTGATATTTTGCCTGTTTCTAACACGACCCCAGTGTTCACATTAAGTACCTGCATTCAGAAACGCACCAGCAGCTCCCCTTGGCAGAGAGATGGCGGGGCAGAGGATGAATGCGGGCAGGGCCTCGGGCTCCGCGGGGAAGAGAGAATGGGCAACTTTGCTTCACACACTTGTGTCTCGGCTTAAGAACAGTTTCAAAAGCCGGACGTGCTGGGCTGCTGTAGCAACAAGGGGACTGATACCAAAACACTGACTGAAGACTTCACTTGGGAGATGCATCTGTATGAACTGAAATCCACTCTTTAAAACCCACAAAGAGAGCAATAATGCTGGCAAAACCACTGTCTACTGCTCAGGGCCCCTGAGAAGGGGACGGTAGGAACCGTCCAACAGTGTACCTTCAAGTTTTGTCTTACCTATTTTATTGTCCTGTACATTTTCCAGTCTTTTGGGGCTAACAATTGCTGAAAATCTCAACTCCCGGGGGCTCAAGTATGTTAGGTACTACAGTACAAACCTGCATCCCTAGTCCTCTCAAATCCACCTCTAAGGAAAAAAAAAACACCAAACCACAAAAATAACCAACCAACCATTTGTTTTTCTTACAAGTCCTTGATTGTTTTAAATTCTGACTTACTTGAATTGCACTTTAAAGCCCAGCAACAAAAAGAAAACTTAGTAGCTATATTTAGGAATATATATAAATTTTTAAGAGACAAGATATTTTATTAAGTCTAAAAATGCATAGAGATATCAACTGCATAAGCTGTCAAGTTTTGACCTGGCTACAGTGAAGAAGCTGTGAAAACAGATTAGCCTATTAGCCCTATTAGAATTGGGGCAGAAATGGGATGCCTGTTCAGTTAGGAAAGAAAATGCAGTTAAGGATGGAGCTAAATTAGAATCAGCCACCACTGGTCTTGGCTCGTCACACACAGAGGTGCTACTGTGCAAACAGGAACCGTGGTGAAATCTAACTTTGTGAAGTGAAAAAATGCGTGACTTCAAGACAGCTGCTGCTAACGAGAAGAAAGGAAGGTGGTACCTCATGGCTCTGAGCTCAGAAGATCTTGAGATCTCAACTTGCGTGGCTCACTTTCACTGGCAGAAGAGCCAAGCTCTAGATCGCTCAGTTGCTCACTAGTGTTGTACTAGTAGCCAACTTAAAGTTGTGGCTCTGCAATCAGTTTACTGTCCTTTAGCACTGGTATGACGATATTCACTTGGGACAGGAAGAAGCATCCGAAAGAGGAGATGAAGAACAAAACACAGGCCACTCACTGATCCCAGTTTAACTAACAGCATGCAGTTAGTTTCTTTCAAAATCTGTAGGTTCTTCTTCCCAAAGCAAACCTCACAGAATTTGCTAAAGTGACATCCAGTTGCTTTGCATATTTGTGTCTTAAAAACATACTTAAAAAAAATTATTTGGAAAGGCACAGAGCACGTGCAATTTAGTTCCTTGTGGATCTGTGCGTGTTGGGAATCTTCAGACTAAGTTGCAATGATTGATAATGGATGAGGTGCTATTTTACAACCAGATCACTTCTTTCAAATTCCAGTTCTCTCCAAAGGCAACCAGGGAAATGAGCAGTGCTGTCAAGGAAATGCAAGGCAAGAAGTTCAACCTGCACATCGAGACAGACTGGAACATACAACGTTTCACAGACCTTGTTCTTCAGGTCACAGTAAAAGAAAAATTGTAGTCTAATAAAAAAAAATTAAAATCACTAAAGCTAGTTACAAAGACTAGAATTATCAAAGTGCTTTTATATATAAAGTGTCAAATATAATCAAACAGGACCATTAACACAGAGCTGCCGTAAGATACTCAAATAGGTACCTGTGTTTTCCGAATGCAGGAGAGGAGCACAGGTTTTTAATTTCCCCCATAGGGCCAAAGTGAGTTAAGAAAAGTTTTGTTTGTTCATTTAGCTTCTTAACACAACATATTTGCTCTGCTCATGCATTCGAAGGCACAGTTGGATTTGCTTTATCTGAAACTGCATCAAAAGGACTGTCTGCCATGAAATATTAATAAAGGGGCAGCTCTCACTGAGCAAAACACACAACAGCCCCATGAAGTAGATTTATAGATACCTGTCAATTCATAATATTAATTTTTTATAAGCTATTTCTTGATAGTTAAAAATTCTGAGCTATTTTCTGCAGCTTTCCTTTAAACATAGTTTAAGATAACTGAACGTGTTACTTGAACAATCCAACAGACTGCCAAAGCTATTATAACAAGAGCAAATGCAAACAAATAAATAAGGAAGAGGTTTGAAAACCACCTCGTGCAAGACGCTCACACAATGCGCCTTAGTCTCCCTACCGGCTTTTCCTCTCATGTTATGAATAAGAAGGGAAAAAAAAAAGTTCTCCATGACACTTATCTATCAGTACTTCCAATTTACTAAGCTGCTGCCTACTTTAAGTGGATGACCTTAAAGACGGAAAGGAACTCCCAACCAAGCACAGCAGAGCTAGCTGCAGCAGGGGGACGTGGCTGTTTAGAAACAAGAAATGTCAGTCAAGATCTTTCCTGCAATTCACAGATATAAAAGCAGATTTGCTCCAGTAAGCTGAGACTCAAAAACATGATACACAGCACCGCATCTGGTCCCTTGCACAGGCACGTACAGCCACAAGTGTAAAGTAATAACAACTCGTGTGTTTTCTGAAGGCACCATAAAGACAGCAGCACTCCAGGTGCAATGGGAAGAGGGAGAGGGAGGAAAAATATCGAATACAGTTAGGAGGAAACACTAAGAGCAGCTTGGCATAACAAGGGAGAAAAAAGGCGGCTCAGTTCTATGACGGCTGTAACATCTGTAACAGCACAGAGACCCTACGCCTCTAGGCAAAGGAAGAGTAACCAGAGTTTGGAAAAATCTACTCCTGAACAAAAAAAACCCCAACTCCCGTTTTTAGTGGATGTGTGTAAAATCTGTAACTGAAATCAAAGGAGACAGCAAGGAATCAAAATGCTATATAAAACATTGGGGTCCATACATACTCACATGGCATCATTAGCCTGTTTCTGATTTACCACAGTGTTAAAAGATCTGGACAGTCTCCTTTGCTCTGCAGGATGACTGAAGTCCAGTGAAGTGTCATATATTAAAACCCTTCTCAATCCGCCAGTGAGAACAAATCCCCCTCCCCAGCCCGTACGAGGGAGGAGGGGTGTCTCCCAGACAGCAGATGTTTCTAACAACCCCAGGCACCCTACAGGCAGTATGCCACCGAGTTAGTTCTCCTAAGCAGCACTGCACCAAGCAAGTCTAGGCTTGCTAAGATGTTCTGCCCCTTAAGGACAGTTTCTCATGAGCCCTTCAGGCCAGAGGCTCATGCTTTGCTGTTCCATTATTGCCTTTCAAATACGTTTTCCTTCCAGTCTTCCCTTCTTGCTCCCTGTTATCCGAGAAGGACTTTCTGCATCCTGCGTGCAGCGACGCTGGCTTCGTCCTCGGAGTCAGACTCGCTCTGGGAAGTAGAGCTCTGGGAGGCAGAGCTGCAGGGAGAGGAGCACTCTGGGGAGCACAGGTAGTGCATCAGCGGGAGGCGATACTTCCCGCAGAAGTCAACGAACTTGATTTGCCTGACGCAGCTGTCAAAGTAGACACCTGTAAGGGCAGAGAGGACAGTAACAACACATGAGACCCCGCGCGGACAAATGTGTAAGCTCTGCAATGTTGTTGCGTCTGGTGCAAGCGCCTCCAATTAGGGTTTCATTGACACAGCACCGGATGTAGAAGGACAAGGGATACTGGAGGAAGAGAAGGGACCAGGACACCTATGGAAACATGACATTTCTTTTCTTAGTTAAAAAAAAAAATCCTGTAAAACTGTATTTGGTAGGTGATTCACAACGGCATGCTCTACATGAGAAGACACAGGGCAGCTACACTTCCAAAGAATTCAGCAATTTCTTCTAACCATTAGGGAGATATCTCAGGCTGGGAATTTGCAAACTTCTTAAATGTCAAATTAATTCATCCACTCTATTTTCAATCTTGTAAAGCCTCTTCTACCAGCTAGCAAAAATGCGTTCACAAATAGACCTTCATAGCTCTACTTTTCTTCTGCTTGAGTGAAGTCACCATGCTGAGTTTGGATGCTACTTTCCATGGCAACAGTGTTGTTGTAACACACAACTACGTTCTCTTCCTGTCACAGCAAGTGATTTTAGACACTGACATTTTCAGAAGTTTCCAGCGGTGTTTTAAGTCCTAGCTGGTCTGAAGTAAGCTTTTCTCCTGCAGTGCTAGAGCAATGCTGCAGTACTATGCCAGTTCATAAGGAAAAGTGAAAAAGAGTAAAACCAATCCACTGTCATCCAAGCTGTGCGAAACTCTAAAAAAGGAAACGTTTCTTTCCCTTCCAACTCAAGTTCCAGCCCTTCCGTCTTTGCTTACGGAGCATGCTTTGATATTGTCCTGTAAGGAGATAAGATAACAGCTTGCATTATGACTGCAGGGTCGATACTAATTAATGATTTTTTTCCTTAATCTTCTGAAGGCTAAATGTGCAGATCATTTACTCTGGATAAAGATTAAGCATTAAGTCAAATTAAGCCCAAGCCTTCCAGGCTTTTCTATGAAGCCCTCTCCTTCCAGGAACTATATGCTAGTAGTCCCAAGCAAGAGCTAAACAAGTTGCTCTTGGTAACTGCCAAGCACCACAGCCTCTTTCCTCTTTTCCATCTAGAAATGAAGCTTGCTGTTCAGCAAGAATGCTTGCAAAAGTTGTCCATTACTTAGTCCGAGCTATTTCAGGGCAGATGGATTGGAAACTTCAGACCATAAAAGCATAGCGACGTGCTGGGATGAGCTGCAAAGACTCCAACAGAAACAGTCTTACGTTCCCATGCAAATACAGTAAACCAGCACTACAACTTTGAACATCATTCCTAAATGAACAAGGTTCCTTAAAGACAAGTTTGCAGGAGACCTGGAGCCAATAAAATACAGCTAGAATTTGGATGCAACAACACATCTAACCTTGAGCTACTAAAGTAACGGCAAGTCAGAGGGAAAGAAAACGCATCAGGTAAAAGCAGAAAGCAGCGCAGTGAAGGTGAACTTACCCCCGCATTTAGGATTGGGACAGTTGGTGGCCAAGCTCAGATACCGGACAAGATTCTCTGGGAGATCACTGGGAGCATAGGGAACATTGCGAGTTTTAATTGTGCGTCCAGCCAGTTCCTGAAGGCTTGGGGGATTGTAGGTCAGGTCACGGACAAACCGAACCACCAGTGGGTTCCCACGCAAGCTCAGCTCTTCCAGGTGAACCAGGTTAAGGATCTCTCGAGGAAGGTAAGTCAGCAGGTTATTGTGCAGGCTAAGGGAACGCAGGGAATGCAGCCTGAGGATGGAGACGGCAACCGAGTCATGTTGTGCTGGCAAAATCATTCCACAACTGCATTACACACAGACCTGATGACTCTCCCCTCTCCCACCAATTTCTTTTTCTTTGGCTTTTCTTCCTTTTAAAGCATAAATTCATGCTAAAGGAGATAGATACTGTTATTCCAGCACACACAATGCCCTAGAAAACGTGGCTCAGCTCCGGAATGTCTGTTAAAGAAACACAGTCTTAAATATACCGCTGTCCCTCTCAGTATTCCCCCCACACCCTCCCCCCAAAAAAGACAGCACAGAACAAAAGTATACAAACTGAGTGCTTTCAGGGGAGATAATGTTTCGTTGTACCCAGTGCGTGCATCGAGAACAGTTCCATGCAATACTTTGAATAAGTCATCTGCTTTCACTCATGCATTAAAGATGATTGCTGGCAGGCAGCCAACCCTGGAAAACCCCCTATTTTCATTGGTGTGGCTGCATCACCTTGCGCTGCAATACCACCGGATCTCAAAAGCTAAGCAAGGTCAGGCCAGGCTAACATCAGCACGGGTGACAAGCGTACAGCGTCCAGGGATGCTCTCAAACCAGGCCAAGTTACAAGACAACTGGACATTGTACATCAAGAATAATCCCACTGCATCATCAAATTCCAACTCAGAAAACTCTGTGCTGCCATTCAATTGCTTTTGGGGTTACAGCTACACACTGAATTCTCCACCTCCCATCTTAGGCTACCCGTACAGGGTTTGCAGTGTCCTCTTTCCCCCATTATGAAACAGATAAAGCAGTAACTTATCCTCTAGAGCTGTGCTGAAGGATTTAATGAGCACTAAAACATTCTGAGATCCTGAAGTAAGAAATGCCAAGGGAACACAGGGGATGGTACAACACAAAAGCATACACAAAAAGGCCTTGGGTGAAAGACAAAACAGACCAAGCATTCATGACTAAGAATATGGTAGCACAGCAGTTTACCTTTTCTGAGTTGCCCAGGTACTTCTCAGGGCTCCCTACACAAATCTATTAATTCATCTTAAAGTGTATACTTGGTGACCTTTTTTTCCATAACCCTTTGATTGAGATTTCCGTATTATATATTCATGGTCTGCCTGCAGTGCACCATGCTAAGGATGATCTTGTTCAAGTCTGGTCACATTAACAAACTGAAGGACAAATAGGTCCTCCCAGGTGCTTTTATCCACACATGCAGAAGAAAAAGTTCAAAGAGTTAATTACAGCTGGTGGCTGATGACGGTAAATACTCACTGTGCCAGCTGAGGTGGAATGCTCTGGATCTTGTTGTCACACAGAACTAGATAGCTTAGAGAAGGCAGGTTTGCCAGTTCAGGTGGAATTGAAGTAATGAAATTCCCTCCAAGGTATAGAAACTCTAAACTGAAAAAGAGAAGAGAAAACACTGCATTATTTCATTAAGGTCATTTCCAGTTTCATTTAACACTAGGTCTTCTCATCTCCTGCATTTCTTAAAGAAAACTTAGAGATGGCTATATATGAGATAATTTGCTGAGGGAAAAGAAAAAAAAAAAAAAAAGGCTGAGTTGCCCATCAAAATTACAACAGAGCTGCTGTCTCACAACAGATAATGTTGAGATTTACCTCCAGCCTCCTGCAGTGACCGTTACATCTGTAGGTAGGCACCAGACAACTACGTATTCCTACACCAGCCCCACACGCAAAGCTCCTGCTCCTATTTCCAAGGAAGAGCAGCCTGCACACACGGGGTCTGCAGCACTGACACGGCTCCTGCTGCAGCCAGTGGGAAATCTCAGTTTCAATAGGAGCAAAGCAAGAGAGCAGTGGCTCTCCCTGAAAATCTTGGCCCTGCACAAGTGCTAGTCGCTCTTTATGGTATCACTTGACTCCTTGGTGACTAACTGCAACCTTTCAGCAGAACTCAGAGGCATCCAGTCTCGCTTTGATAGAATTCACATACCAACACCACCACAGCTGCAACAGCACAGGGTGCATCGAAGTCACACAAGTACATGCATGCAATTTCTCAGATAGATTGCTTTCAGTATACTGAAGTCATGGAGCCCAAAGCTACCAAAAACATTAGCTGGGCTTAACTGCAGTTTGGGCTTAAATAAAAGAAAAAAAAAAAAAATCACTGGACGTCCTGTGAAAACTCAATGGATGGGAGGCAGGAATGAAGAGTGGCACTAGATTCCTTCTGCCAGGTGGAGCAGCCAGTATTTGCTGTGCTTCTCTGCCCTTCTAGGAAGAAAAAATTGGCAAGCACTTCTCTTTGACATAATAGCTTCAAGTCCCCATTTCACAGAGTCAAACAGTTTCCCTCCCCTGTTCTCAGATGTTGCCTGAAAGAGGAGCAAAGCCAGGTTCAGTTTGGGTATTTCTGGCTGGGAAGAGACACCATTGCTAATCACGGTCCAGACAACGCTTCTTCCCATGCCTGAAAAAGGTGGATCCCACGGTTCTGTCTGCAGGTGCCAGTTCAAGATCTGCAGTACATACTCAGGTTAGCTGCCTAACTACAGCGTACACTGGCCCCCTCTGATCCACCAAGCATTCCCCGCAGGTTGGGGAAAGAGAAGTCATCCAGGCTCCGTCAGCCTTTCTTTAAGAACAGCTTATAACCTCCTTGGAACAGGAGACACCTTCATCTCACCCCAGCAACAGAGAAAGGCTATGGATACAACTGGCAGAGAAACACATGACCAAACCACCCAAGGGACATGGTGGTCAACCCAGAGAAGGTCTGAACCCTGCAACTGTCCCACAGCATGTGTGGAGCACCAGAGAAGCTCCTCCCTGAGGCTTTCCCTGGGATGGAGCTGAAGAACGGTAGAAAGAGACTATTTTGTCCAGTTCTTGCAAGAAACTTGAACCCCGAAGATCCAGTGACAGCATCTGCTTGGGCTACAGAGGCCACTAACACAGCACAGAGGTCCACCTGCCCATCAGCAAAGAACAGAACAACAAAACCACCGCAACACACGAGGAGACGCTCATGGAACTTAACTTCCCCGGGATTTGCTTACCTTTTTGGAGTACGTCAGAGGAAAGCTAAATACCTGAGATTTGAAAAAGCGGGCGCAGAATTAAGCTATTTCTAAGCCTTAGATTTAAACTGAATTTGACTATATGAAAGGAAGTAACTATACTTGCTTCAGCTGAGAGATAAAGCAGGATAGCACATTTGGAGGTTATTCTGTACATGCAAGAAAGTACAAAGGAAAAAAAAAAAAAAAACCACACACCACCAAAACCCCACTGTTCAAAAGTCGCCTCTCTTCCACAGTAGATGAGGTGTGGGGTTAGGAGGAAGGTTGCTGCGCAGAGACCATGTCAAGGGGAGATTAATTTTAATTAAATTTTGATCCCCTAACAAAGGCCAGGCTTTTAACCAAAATTCCTCCTTCAACCTCCATTGTTTCCCAAGGTGGATTTAGGCTGCTTGGCTCTCATTAAGAACTTAACTGCTGACCATACAATTCCTAGGCATATTTTAACTCCATGCCATTGCTGGAGCCCACACTGAAAACTGTTGGGTAAGGGAAGTCTAGTAATGTGGATTTCAATGTTTAAACAAGGTTTAGATGTGTGCAAGTCTCCACTTCCTAGGAAAAGTGAATAATTAACTCTTTATCCTCTGTGTTTAAAGACAATAACGCCCATAAAGCCACATTGCGTAAAAACACATACTACCAGGGAAGGGGAAGAGGGGTGCAAAATATATAGTCAATAATGTTTTTGAAACTCATTTCAAGGTGCGAAATGCGCAAGGTTCAAGATCAGCTTATTGCACAAACTAAACGTGCAAAAACACTGCCTGCAAACTACTTCCAGCTTTCAAATCCATTATTGTTAAAGTCTGTGTAATGAGAACGCTCAGTTATACTAGCTAGGATATAAAACCCTAACATCAGGCTACAAACTGTCACTAACTAAAAATCCACTAAATAAGATAAGTCCTTCAATGGTAACAAAGGGCTTCTTAAAAATTGTTTTCTTTTTACCTATCTTCTGAATCACCTTTTAGAGGTCAGTAGACTAACTGGGCTCAGTCTAGCACAGCAAATTCAGAATTTCCAACATAAATTTAGGAGATTAGAGAGTAAATTTATAAAAAAAAAAGCACATGGAGGAGGTTTCGAAACTATAAAGAAACTTATTTTAAATACAGCAAAGATATTCTTATAGCTTCCACTGAAACACTGCTCAGTAGGCAAGAGAAATCCGTAACTCCCATCCCCCAAGTACCATTTGCTAGAAGGAAGGATCTAGCCTAGTCTTGGCTGAGCAAGATGGAAGAATTAATAACAGCCATTTCTGCATCAAATTAAAGTGTCAAGAATTGTTTGAGCAAAGCTAATCACGACGCGGGCCAGGGCTTTCAAGAGAGACAACCCTTTTGCAGTGAGCACTGACCCGCACCACTGGGGCCGCAGTTCGTTCCTAGCTCATCTACTCCTGGCCCGATTTTGGCGTCGTACTAAGCCCGTACCTAGAGGCCACGGCACCGCTGGCTCTCGAGCTGTCCTCCTCGGGGGGCAGTTTGCTGCTCGGTACGACGAGCAACAGCGCTGCTGAGCTCTGCCCTCCTCACAAAAGAGCCCCTCTAAGGAGGCGATCCACAACGCTTAGCGTAGTTTTTCACAGGAGGACCGTAACAGAGACAGGGCTGAGCTTCGTGAGTACTTCTAACTAACCTTTCACACTAAGGCCCAGTTTTTCTGACAATCATTAATCTGCATAGTCATTTGGACCAGCCAGCTAAGGTCTCATGCATCGCTGTGTACACAGAGGGAGAGCCGGAATTTTTCTGTACTTTTAAAAGTCAGTCCAGGAACTTAGAAAAGCCAGAGAGCAACCAGCCTCAAAGGAACATAAGCTCAGTTCCTATTTTTTAAGCTAGAATAAACGATGTACTTCCAACCTGCCACACGGGATCTGGCTGAACGAGTTTCAAGAGGAGGCAAACGCCAACAAAATCCATCTCAACAAAAACCGAACCCCCCCTCCCCATCTGACAGAGTAACTAATGGGGGCTGACACTTTCTCTCCCGCCTTTTAGCAATGTTTACAAATACACTAATAAAAGGCGAGAGCCCCCTTCAGCCTCATAGCCAGGCTCGCACAGCGCAGCCAGGACTAACTGCTGCCAAGGAGCAGCCGGCATGCCAACTCCATCGTGTTTCACTCCTCTCTAGCGGGGGATTTCACACCACCGGGCTGTAAGGTGGCTGTGTAAATCCTTGTACACACGGGAAGGGAGTCGGGAAATACTCAAAACAACTATGAATCGATTCAGGTGGTGGCAGCAAAGTTTAACACGCCAAGAGACTGTACGTTCTTGCTTGAGCATGTCCTTGAGGCTTGCAGGTCATCATATAGCACAAAACAAATCAAAAAGCCCCAAAACGCTCAGTAAGAAAGAAGAGCCCGCTCTGAGCGCTAGAGGTATTTTTGATACCCTATCAATTACCACGACACGTTCATAGTCATGTTTCAAGGGGAGAATGTCTTCTGGCATAGAAGATACTCAAATTTTCAATCCGCCCTGTTTCCCCACAGATGCTTCTTTGGATAAAATTTAACAGCTGACATCAAACAGACGCATCTAAATAGGTAATCTAAAAAAGAAACGACGAGCCTGAAATAGCTCCAGGTCTTTTTAAGATAAACTTTTTAGCAAGAAATTTCCAGGGCAGTTTTGAGGCTCACGCAAGGGAGGAATTTAAAAGCAGCCCACAATACACTCCTGTTAACCCTGTTCTACGATTTGCTGATTCCTGAGAGAACTGCATAGCCTTTGCTGACACGCAAATTTAAGATCAAACGGTCGTCTAAAAACTATTTGCAAAACGTTTGAAGAGGGGAAGAAAAAGGGAGGCAGCAAGCAGATTTCCTAATGCTGTATCTTTATCAAAGCTTCACTTGCTGTTTTTCCCACACTGTAACAGCCGTTCTTAAGTGTATGCTTGTCTAACATGCTTAATACTACCCACAAATAAAAGCAAATACTCTGGTTTTCATTGCATCTAAGCCTTCACACAAAACTTGGATGAATCCAGTTAGGCGTTTGAGGCCTTTGATCCCAGCCCTTGCACAACTGGGCTTGACTAGAGGAATCCAAGCAAGAAGGAAAGGAGCATGCATGGCAGACGCCTGGAAAGAGCCTGGCTCCTTTCCAAGCTCTTTCCGCCCGCTCCTGGTGCTCTACTGAGCGCGAGAGTATTAACGAGAAGAGTAAGACTAAACTCAAAATTCACATCAGGAGATTCAAGGTATTGACTGCATTTCGCTAAGCTCTTGAGAATTTTTCCCTTTATGGGACACTTGCAAGACATTTCCCCAAGTGTGCACACTGACGAGGGCAACCCATGCACCCTTAAGCCAAAAGCCGCAGCTGGACAGTGAAGATCAGAGCCGCACTTCACCAGACATGCCAAACGAATTTTGTCCAGAACGGGCACAAGTAGATGACCACATTTGTAGCTCACCAGCTATAATACACGATGCCCCTTAGCACATCCCCAGCTGGCTCAGCAGAGGAAGGACACGCACAACCAGTGCAGCGGTGGGATGTCGACGCAGATCACAGTTCAGGAGCTGCTGGGGGCTGTGAATCGAGTCTGAGAGAGAGTGACTGACTGTAACATCTCACACTGAAAACACAGCAAGGTCAATGTTGGAGGGACAACTACAGAAAAGATGACACTTACGTCTACCTATGCTAAGCTCATCTTTTATCTGGCAACAAACAGGAAAGCAATGCAAAGAGGGCTGCTCTCACTCATCTGGTGCATTTTCTACTCTAAATTCACAGCAACAGCCAATGTTGCAATTCAGGTCTTGCACCGTACTGACGCTGCTAGCTGACAGTGACTGGGGGTGGTGGGCATACAGAAGGAGCTGGCACAGCCTCAATGTGAATAAACAAAAGCCCTCAGCAGGGCCCACACTCACCTTTCTCAGAAACCTAAGAGGCTGTTGCAGGTCACCATAGACACTTATGGTGGAATAAGGAGAAAAGAGCATTGCATTTTCCTAATGGAAAACACAAAGCAAAGGCTATTCATCCTTGGTGCCGGCATGCTATGATCAGCATCATCCTGCTGCCATCACCAGAGCAATCATGATCATCCACTTATGAAGCCATGTGAAGGAAGCTTCAAGCACCAGGACATCTATAGGTGGTCCTTCTACAAGGGCCTAGGAGGTAACTGATAACCAAGTGAAAGGCACTCACTTTCCATGCAGGATCTTGCACTGCATACCAAGATTTGCGTGGGCAAGGATGGGGCAGATGGCTAAAGCTGGAAGGAGTAAGACAAGACAGCAGCAGGACTGGCTGTGGTTCTTAGCGCTGTTCATTAACTCGCCAAATCACTAGGAACATGCTGGGGAAAAGTCTTTGCACAAAATGCCTGACCCCAGCTTGCTGCAGAGTTGTGGATTTAGTATCTTCATGTGAGTAACACGTCTCTCATGCCAGGGCCTTTGTGTTTGTAGCTACCAGCATGTTCCTTCTCCTTTGGCAGATCAGACCCACCAGCTTTTTATTCTTTCAACTGCATCATGTAGACTCCTTATGTGGTGTATTCCTGGCCTTCACTAAAACTGATGCGCTACCCCTTCAAAACTACAACAGGAAACTGCATGGGGTACAGAGGACAGACGTGAGGCTTAGTTATCAAGAGTTTTTTTTTTTTTTTTAAATTTCATCAGAGCTCAGACATTCCCTGGAAACCTAAGAAGTATTTCTAGATCTCTGCAACGCTGCTCAGCTCTACAATCGGTGACCAGAGCAAACAGGAAGCTGTCAGGGTCACGGGAAGAAGAGAACTGCTGGCCTCAGGAACTCTAGTACCAGCAGGAGGAACGTGTCCGGTAAAAGTGCTGCCTGCATTCCTCTGTGGTCTCAGAGACCATGAGACAGGAGAAAAATTTCTTTTATGAGCAGCTGCATATGGAAAAAGGCTCAAAGTCTTGGCTTGCCAGCAGCAGCAAGATGGACACTTGCAGCCTGAGCTGTGAGGTTAACAGAAGCCCCAACACCTACATCAGGTCCCACCTCCTGGTCCAGAGTTCAGAAACGAAGTCCGTGCCTCCGTGTTGCCCTGCCACAACATCTGGCTCTGCTCTGTCCTTGCTCAGGCTCGTTTTACCCACTTCAACACTATGCACACTCACACTGCGGACACCTCTCTTGTTGGCAGGTGGGAGGAGGCTCTGGCAGCAGTTTCTCTCCAGTACGTATTTACTATCTTTTTGGCAAGGGTGTCAGGTCGCTGGCCATCTGGCTTCGACGAGCAGATCCACGATCTTCTCTGGAGGAATATTAGATTATAAAGTATTGTTTTCTCCCAGCTCTGGCAAGAAAGTGTGCTCTTCTCTTTTGTTACTTAAGCAGTCCCAGATACAGAAGAGTCACTGATGGCATAGCGGTAAAGAAGCCAACGCTCCTGGCGGAGCACAGATTTGCTATCTTGAGCTAAAGTTCAATTATATTATGGTGACACATTAGCAGAAGTTCAGTGAGTTAGCAGTGATCATGCGGGCGGCAGACAAGCTGGGTCTAGTCTAGTTTTTCTACCTGACACATCACTTTGTAACGATAAACACAGTTCAATAGCTTTGTCCGCATTTGCCCTCTCAGAATTGTCATGCTGGGGTTTGAGCATGACCAGCCCAAGAAAAGCCGCAGGACAGGGCAAACAGGACCCCTGCTTCAGGGCAGGCCAGAGGAACAAAGCAGAGTAACCATGCAGCAGTAGTTTGACAGCGGTGCAGCACGGAGCACAGCGCACAGCCCACTGAGGCATCACGTGCAGTGCTACGCAGCCTGCTAACTTCCAGGGGCCAGCAGCGTAACAAAAAGCAGGGCTGAGGTTTGTTTTCTTGGGGGAAAAAAAAAGGAAAGAGAGAGAGGGAGAAACCACAACCACAGATGAGAGAGCATGTAAGCAGCAGCAGGGAGCCTCTGCCTCAGCGGTGGGTGCAACAATCAGATCCTGACCACATCGTGGATGCTACCAGGCATGCTATGGAGGCAACGTGGATCATCTCCCACGCACAACTACCCTCCTCCATTGGCCTCCTCTCCCATGAAGCTGGTGCTGCTGTCCTCATTTCCTTCGTTATCCTTGAAGCAACTGCTCCTGAACAGAGAGGAAGGTGAGGTTCCTCCTCCTCATGACAGCCCCAACCCAGGACGCATCCCAACTCTGCCAAGAAGGGCATGGGCATTCTCTAGCACTCAAAACGCCTCATAGCACCTCTCAAACCTAGCTTAATCCAGAACTGCTCCAGATCCTCAAGAGGTACATGCTGTGCCATCTGGGCAAAAGCCACATACCCAATTGTATTATATTGCAACGGACAAAACCATTTCCCCCAGCACTCAAGCAGTTCTGGTACCTCCAACCTAGGACCGTGGGAGACAGCACCCCACGTACAACATCCCGTGCTTCCACTGGATGCAGCTCTGCTGAGTCATCGGGGCGAATCCAGCTATTTAGGGTCAAGGTTGCAGGAATCTGCATAAGAGAGGCTGCCTCCTGCAAGTACCTTGACAAAGAGCTGGGGTGAAGAAAGTTCAGACCCAAAGTCTTAGCACAGAGCCACACAGGGGCTAGTCTGAGGCTTGAGAAACAAGCAGAACACCAAGGTGCCTGCATGTGACATGCGAGTCAGAACACAGCCTCTGGCTTGCCCAGGAGGATGGCAGGCTTCAGAAATACCTATCCCTGGTCAATGTGGGCAGTCAATACCCAGTCTTACCTAAGATCTGTTCCCACCCCACCAATGGTCCCAACTGCCGTGATTCAGCTGCAGGTTTCCATGTCATCAGCCTGCAGCGGTTTGATCCAGCCCAGAGCCAGATGCACCACTGCACCTGAGCACAGCCTAAGGCTCTACACTTCAGAAGATCCGTCAGCTGATCTGTCAGACCTACATGAGCCAGATGGGTGGAGAGAACTACAACAAAAACCCAACCATACCAGCAAGCACCCTGATGAGACCGGAGCTGTATCAGCAGAAAGGCCCTATTGTTTGCATAAGCCACAACTAGATCTTTATTCTCCTGTGCAGTCCATCGTGCAGCCGTGAGCTGCATGAGACCAAGGGCTTTTATTTTGCTCTCGCCTGGAGATCCGTATTAAAGCAAAGCCACGGGGCGCCTTCTGCATGTCAACGCTCATACCAACCACACTGTCATTAGGAGAGCCTCCCCGGCACCAAGGCAGCCCAAGGACTAGGAAATCCTGAAAGAGTCGCCCATTCGGCGAGCGCAGCAGGCCCATCGTATGCCTGAAGAGTGGCTTTCGAGTTTCGTTAACTCGACGAAGGGGGACAGACACGTTAGCAGCAGCGGTGCTTAGAGACATCTGAGGCTGGACAAAACTCGCTCCCCGAGCGGGAGCAAGAGACGAGGCGTGCTGCCGGCGGCGCCCCGCTTCGCAGCGAGAAAATCCGGTTGGGTTCGCCTGGCAGCCGCCGGGGCTTTTCTTGTCCCCCCCGGGCAAAGGCCTGGCCCCGGAGGCGCGGGCGGCCCGTCCCGCCCGGCGCCCTGCCCTCACCTGCGGAGCTCCTGGATGTCGGGCGGGATGCCGTGGAGGCGGTTGCCGCCGAGGCTGAGGCTCTGCAGCCCGCGGAGCCCCAGCAGGGCGGGCGGCACCTCGGCGAAGCGGTTCCCGCTGAGGTTGAGGACGCGGAGGGAGCGGCCGAGCGGGGCCTGCTCCAGCCCCTTGGGCAGCGAGCCGGGCCCGCCCAGCCGGTTGTTCTTGGCCAGGAGCGTGTGGAGGCGCGGCAAGGCCAGCAGCTCCGCGCCCAGCTCCGCCAGCCCCGTCCCGCTCACGTCCAGCACCTCCAGCGCCGGGAACCACTGCGACAGCCCGGCGGGCAGCGGGCCCGACAGCCGCCGCGGCGACAGCACCAGCCGCCGCGCCTCCGCGCTGCGCCGCGCCGACAGCTCCGCCGCCAGCTCCGCCTCCGCCGCCACCGCCACCTCCTCGCCCTCCTCCTCCGCCGCCGGGCCGCGCCGCGGTGGCTCCGGCTCCGGCTCCGGCTCCGGCTCCGGCTCCGGCTCCAGCTCCAGCTCCAGCTCCGGGGCCGCGCCGCCGGCAGCCGCCGCCATCCCGCTCGCACCGACCAACGTCGCCGCGCGCCGCCGCCGCCGCCCTTGCGTCACCCCGGGGGCTCCCACGCCTCGCCCCGCCCTGCCCCGCCCCGGAATCTGAATAAGCCCCGCCGGCCCCCCGCGGCCCCATGCTCGATCCCGGGCGCGCCGCCCGTCGAGGTGACAGCGGCCCCCGCGGCCGGAGAGGGGCGAGCGCTCTTATGCAGGTTGCGGGGTGCCCGCGGGCTGGCGGCGGGGAGAGAGGGAGCTCCGCCGCGGCCCCGGAACGAGCATAGGAGGGAGGTGCGGAGGCGGGGCGGCGGGGGGCAGCGTCTGCGGAGAGGAGGCTGGCGCCCCCCCGCACCCGGCGGAGGAGGTTGCCGTTACTGCCCCCGTGGGACCGTTACTCGCCTCCCGGGTCACCGTTACAGCCCGCTCCCGGCGGGCCTGGCCAGCCGGGCTGCTGGAGAGCCGCCGGGTGCCCGCGGGGGGCCTGGAAATGGCACCTTGCTCCCTTGGAAGGGTTGTTACACCAGGGCCGCTGGAGTTGGGCAGTGCTAAAGCCCCGAGTCCCTCTGACTGAAAAGTGTAAAACGTAACCTTCCTCCCGTCCTTTTCGGTCACCCTCAGAGCCCCGGGGAAAGGCGCGCTCTGTTCCACCTGCGCCCAAGGCCTCGCCCTGTTGCGGCTGCGGGCGGCGGGGCCTGGCTGGTGGTGTCCCTGGCCTTGCAGTCGGCCCGTGTTTTGTCCAGGGTCTGCCTGCTTCGGTCCTCGCAGTCCCGCTGCTGGTGGGGCACCCAAACAGAGGTGCCTCCCCAGGAGTACCTGGGTGTATCTCCTTGCCCGGATGCGAACGGACAGCTTTAATCTCGAGCCGGGGCATCGGCAGGAGTTAATCCACAATGCCGAAGCCTGTCAGGCGGAGAGGCCTGCTGCAGGTTACAGGTTGATACGGAGCTGACCCTAGTTGTACTGTATACGGGTAGGCAAGTCAAGATTCGTGATTTCAATTCATCGGCCTTTGGACACAGTTTAACAGCGGTGTAATCAGTAATCGCCCATTTGAAGAAGCAGCAGCAATGCGTGATGACAATGAGAAGATTCACAGCCCAAGGGAACTTTTGCCCTGACAAAGTCTGCGCTTAAGATGCAGACTCGCTTCCTTGTGATGCACAGAGGAACCAAAAAGAAGGGAGCGGCAATCTCCCACCTGCTTAAAACACTTCATATACACAGAAATCTCTGTCATTTTAGAACAGAAGAAACACAAACAAACCACAGTTGGCTGGTACCAGCCAAGAGTTTAAAAACAATGCATGAAGCAGTAATGGTGCTGAGTTCAAAGGTATCCAGAATAGTGTGGATGAAACCCATGGTCCACTTGTCCTTCCTTTGGCGCTCCTATGAACTATGGATTTTACTACTGCAAATATTTTGAAGTGACAGCTCCTGCTCCCGAGAGCAGGGAGCTGTCAGGGCTGTGCCCAGCCTTTAAGAAAGAGCGTGCCATAGCAGGTGGGAATGAACAGGTCACCTTCCATGGGACTTGTTTTATTTGTTTTACATGTTTCACAGATGCAACCCCTGATGTGAACTCAGAGAGACCTGCGTAAGAGCAGACACTGTACCAGTATAGTTACTTCTTTCAGTATAGTTACTTCAATATAATTTTGCCCACTCTATAAAGGTTTTGCTTTTTCACCTGGGTCGGGATAGTTTGTGGGAGGGTTTATGTAAACACAAAAGTAAGGTCATCTGGATTTTGCTCTTGCCTCTGCAGTACTTTAAGCCCGTGTTCTCCCAAAATTGTGTCCTGTGAACTCATTCAGTTTTTTCAGGAACCAAGTCTTATATAGATCAGTTTGCTCCCATCTTCAGAATTAAAGTTAATAAATACCTTACAAATGCAGTTCAGAGTCTCGATCGACCACTTAAATAGCCTGTTTCTCAGTTTGAAGCTTAACAGTGCTGGAGAATTGTGAAGCGATTAAGTGCAGGTAGCTATAGTGCAGCAATTCACTAATACTCAGATGGGCTTAACTCCATAAAGAGGCCAGAGTTTTTGCCAGGCCTCTGCTAGCAGTGGGCAACAGGCTTTTTGCTCTTCCTCTCTCCCACCCCAAAATCATTTCGCTTCAGTAAGTATGCATGATGCACAAGGCGAAGTATTTATAGTGCCACCTAGCTACATTCGTGGCTGACACTTCCTTTCATTCCTTCTTAAAATCCTTTGCAGCTGAGCCAGTGAATGGGCACTGGCTTGTATGGCTTGTCAGAGCGCCCAGCTTGCCTTGCCCGACATGGCGGCCCGTCCCTCTGCCTTCCGTGCAGAACCACTTTGCAGCTGAGCAGTGAATGGGCACCGAATGCCACAGTTAAGCAGCAGCTGGTACATGCTAAAGAGGCCATTTAGTGTGAAAAGTGACATATTAGAGCCAATGTTGAATGGTGAGATGCTATCCTCCTGTTACACGACGCCATTAAAGGCCATTTCATCATTCAGTTCAGCAAAGGTGACGTGAGCCATTCAGCCCTGTTTTCATGAGGTCACATCAGAAAGAGAAGGGACCTCAGGAGGGTCACCAGCCTGTTCTCCCATCTTAGGGTAGGACCAGCTATACCTGGTCTATTCCTGATAGCTGTTACTCTAGGCTGTTCTTAAAATCCATACAGGGAGGAACTCTGTGAAATATCAAGGAAGCGTCTTCCAGTTCTTTGCTAACCTTGGCATTCAAAGCATTCCCCGATGTCTCATCGACATCTGCTTTGCTGCAACTGAAGCTAGTGTTCCATCCACCGCAGCGAGGTGGGCACGTTCATCTTGGTAGCAGTGTCCACCTGAAGACAAATGTTTAGAGCTTTCCTTCTTAGCTGTGCCTAAGGTTTCTGATCTGTCCTTGTAAGTCACGTTTTCAAGGCCTTTACTTATTATTTTTACTTGCCTCTGGGTTCTTTCCACCTAATCCATCTGTTTCATGAAAGGCACTGCCCAAACCTGAACGTACTCCAGCTGAGGCTCCCCCGATGCCACAGGGGATGGAGCGATTGCTCTGTACTTCACTGCATCGCTCTGTATTCTTCCCACTCTACAGTGGCTTGCCTTTCTGTCATCGGCAGCGCGACCCTCACACACGCACGCTTGCGATCGCATCGCAGACGGAGAGCTGCTACGTTTCCCTTTCCCAACGACGCAGGTGGAGCGCGTGCTGGGGGAGCGAACGTGGGATACGGAAAGGATTGTGGAGCAGTCTCATCATTAAGAGCGCGTGGCTGGGAGGCAGGAGCTGCGGCTGCAGGCTGCATCTCTGCTGCCGGCTCGCCCCGTGATCGCAACTTTCCGCTTCTCTCTGCTGTACCTCGGTTTCCCCAGCTATAAAACAGAGACAGCCGTGTCTCGCATTTGTCAAGCGCATTGAGATCTGTGTATAAATGTGCAAAAAGACAATTGATTTTTTTTTTTTTTTGGAAGAGGAAAATGAGGAATGCGACTTGTGAGAAATAAAACAAAACACATGCCATTTTTAAAATTTTGTTTCATTTATTTGGCAGTAATATCCAAACCCCCCTGCTTCAAAAAAATTACAAAATCAAGTAAAATAAGTGCACTAAGGAAACCTACAGAATACTGATAAATTTCACACACGTACAGGAGGGAATATAGAGGGAGGAGTAGGACTTTTTTGTTTGTTGCTTAAATTTGGCTTTTTTTGGGGGGGGGAAAAAAAAAAGCCTTCCCTGCCCCTTGCAGTCTGTACAGCAATTGTCCCAGAGGGCAATGGCTGGAATCCAGCATTCCTTCCCCAGCAGCCAAGTCACCCTGCAGCAGTTAGCGACCAACCAGCCCGCTGCGGGGTACAGCCCGGGCATCGCTCACCGAACGGCTGCCCTTCCCCTCGGCGCGGGGAGGCGAGATGTTTCGGTCCCCTTTGGGTACCGTAGCCCTTAGCACCGGCATCGCTGTCCCTTGGAGGGCACAAGGAGGAGGAGGCTCCAGAGGCGGCAGCCCTTTCCGGGAGGCACGTTGACTGCACTCCCACCGCGCTGCCCCAGGCTATCCTAGGAGATATGTTGTATGGCTTGTCAGAGCGCCCAGCTTGCCTTGCCCGAGATGGCGGCCCGTCCCTCTGCCTTCTGTGCAAGCGCAAGCTCTGTAAACCTCACCTGCCAGCACCCGCCTCTCCAGCTGTTCCCAGCAGCCATCCTCCTAGACCGCACATCCACAGGGAGGGGGCTAGAGAACGTATCGCATAATGCAGCCTACAGAAGCCCTTCAGCCGTGGATTAGCCTCCCCTTCCCGCTTCTCCCAGTTGGAGAGTTTCCTGACTGGAGAATAAGATGTTATCCCCGTCCAGGGAAAGCCTTTAAGGCAAGCTGTTGTGTTTTCTCTTAAGGCACTTTAATGATCCAGGCTGGAAGGAAGTGAGCTGGGAGGCACGAACTACCTTTCAGAGCAGGGTTGGAATAAAGCAAAATATTTATTAACAATGTTGCTGTGACTCCAGATCCAGCACATGAAGCTGTTTCGCTCATACTGTTGGGCAGGAGCGAGGGTATGTCTAATGGGTGCTCCTAATTCCACCAACCACTTCATCCAGTGCCACCAGAGCACAAACGATGACTCCGTCCCAGCATAGCATTGTCCACACTACCCTCCGCTCCTACGGACTCATTCCCCTCACCTTCACAGGTGACAGCTTCTCAAATCCAGACCCTCATGGGAAAAGAACCAGCCCCCCTCTCTATTTATTATGCCAAAACCTCTGAGCATGGCAGGGTAGATGATGATTCTTACTGGAAATGCGGCACTGTGCCAAAGTCAATGGAACTCCTCCGGGTTCACATCAGGAAAACAGCTCAAAGACCAGACAGCCTTTAACAAACCTGGCTCATGGGCAAGACCACAGGAGGGACCAAGCCTTCTTCTCTTCCTACACTTGCTAGGTACCAGCTCATTCTTCTTCTCCAAGGAAAACACTGTGCAAAAAGGGGAAGGTTGGGACAAAAGTCCTGCTGATCTTCACTCAAGCAGAATGTGCTTTTGCAGATGCAAGTGGAGTTTCGCTTGAGTAAGCACTAGGGACTGCAAGACACCTGGCAACAACTGCTGAGGTTGCTCACAAACAGGAAGATGGAAGTCACAAGCAGTCATCTCGACGCAGGGTATGTGCAACTGCTTGGGATGCACAGCAGGGGCACGAAGGGAACGTGGAAACAGGACGTTCAGGTGCGTGAGCGTATGGAGTACGGTTGACAACTGCAGGAGAAAATCAGCTGGGCTTGAGGCTACAGAGGTGACTGTCAACAAAACAGCACTTCATTTATATCTAGGACCAA
Organism: Phoenicopterus ruber ruber; assembly: GCA_009819775.1. Classification (NCBI taxonomy): domain Eukaryota; kingdom Metazoa; phylum Chordata; class Aves; order Phoenicopteriformes; family Phoenicopteridae; genus Phoenicopterus; species Phoenicopterus ruber. Next base: position 90,015,308 of record CM020215.1, on the reverse strand, counting down.
TGCTCTCAGAAATGGGTCGGACGAAAATGACCCAGGAAGGGATGTGAGGGTAGTCAAAGATGGTCTGATCAGAGACACTGTGAAATGCGTCAGTAATGAGGCTTCCAGCCCTGACTCCAAACCTAGACCTGGAATCAAAGAATAATGCTGGTGCCTCACCCCAGAGGGAGAAGGAAAGCCCAAGATGATGGCTAACAGCCCAGACTTCAACGTAGTTAAGCATTTTAAAATACCCTGCTAACGGGATTGCCTGGTCTTTCTGCCTCTAGACTACTTGGCAGTTCCCTCTGGGCAATATAGAGAGGCATGAGCACAGACTTTGAGCACGTGGTCAATGCTAGCTAAGGGAGCAAGAGCTAGAGAGAGCTGCAGCATCAACCTGTGCCTGGTGAAACTAATTACATCCAGCCCTGTCTCTTCTTCCCATGAGGACATCGCTATCCCCAGTTGAGAAATACCCTGTAGTGCAGGGCTCACAAGTTGCTCGTGGTGTTTGCGGTGGCTGAGTGCAGTGCGATACAAACTGTGCATGGGCATACAGCACTGTCAATAACAAAAACCCACAGGCTGGGTTTTCTTGAAAGATCTAGAGCTACGAAACATACAAAAGCTGAATTACTACCATAGGAAATAAAGTAATAAAAAAAACCCAAACAAAACAAAAGGGGGAGTCAGCGTGTGAATGTGATAAGAAAAAACATATGATAGCACCTCTAAGGAGGGGGCAGGGAGAGTAAGAGTGAGATGAGGTCAAAAGGAACCATGTTATGTTGGAGCCCACAATGTACTGGAGGAGCTGTTGGGTGCAGTCCGGTGGAAAGCAAGGAGGAATGTGCTGGACTCATGCCAGCAGCATGGCACCACGGCTTCCAGGTGTCACACCAGGCTGACCAGCTTTGAGGAGCTCGAACCGAAGGGGAGGGTAAGCAAGGCAAGGTCCTTGGCTAATGATGCCCTGCAGCACACGTGCTCAGCCACAAAACTGCCGGGCCTGCACTTCTGCAGCCAAGGCCGGTGCTGACAATGGTACCGATTGAAGACCCCCTTTTCTATCCAGCACTGACCTCCGTCCTTTCCCCAGATCTGGGGGAACAAGAAATCCCTGTTAGCCCTTGGAGGGAGCAGCTGTCTGCTCTGGGAAAGGGTCCCAGAGGCTGCTGTAAGTCCCTCCCAGCCTTCCAAGGCCCCAGCAACCAAGCTCCCTGAACAGGTGGGCTCTGCTCCCCTTTCCTGGCCCCATTCTCTGTGTATTACAAAACAAATAACCCATCGCTATACAATGTAAATATCTGTGACTGGGCAACTGTAGCAGACACTTGTGCATACTGAGATCAGCACTGGAGGACAGGGCGGCAGGTTGGGCCCATCCTCCTGGGCTCCTCCGGTGTGGAGGCCCCTTACATCTCCTTGGTGCTCATTCTCTTGGTCTTCTCGGCCGTCTCCTAGAGAGAGAGAGAGAGCACAAAAGTGAAGCTCTGCACTGACGCAGGAGCTGGCAGTGCCCTGAAGCCTTTGGTCTGTCCACAAGCAGTGCCAACACCGGCTTATACCTCAAAGCCTCACACCTGGTTTTGTCCCCCTTTATTGTGCTCCCCCTTCCACCAGAAGTCTCCAAGTGACAGAAGGAGAGGAAACACCTCTAGCCCAGAGAGACTTAGTGCAAGCAGACCTTCCCAGCCTCATGCTAACCTGATGCTTCTGCAGTTCCTGAACGTATCTAGCCAGCTCCTCCTCAGTCAAGTCTTGATCGGGTCGCTGCCTCTGAGCGGGCACCTTCTCATTCTTCCCTGCAAACAGAAACGGAGTTCAGCGTTATCACAAATGGGGGAATGCAGATTTCAGAGGCTGAACCACGCAGAACAAAAAGAGGCAGGTTGGCCACAGCACACCTCAAGCTTAGGGAGGCTTTGCTGGAGGAAGGTATGGGTTGGCTTCTCAGAAAGAGAATGGGCCTTATGTCTGCCTGGGACTTCAGAACCTGGGTATCCAGTCTGTCCCCGTCTCTCCCTCCCACATGATAAAAAATTAAACCACAAGGAAGAGGCTGCATATTATTTAAAAGAAGCACCTATAATTAGTTCAAGCATCTTGGCCTCTTGTAGGGAATAAATGGGAGCTCAGTGCTATCCAAGTACAGTGACTGATGCCTAATGAAGAGGTAATTTCGCTCAGCGGAGATGTGTCTTGCTGATGTATCTGATCTGATTCTTTGGTTTCATTATCCCTCGAACAATAGCCTCTAACCCCTCTGCTGCTCTGACATGGGCAGAAAGTCAAGGAATTGTTGTGCCATTGCATACTTCTGCAATGGATGCAGGCAACAAAGCAAGCAGCAAGACTGGGTGTTGCATAGCAACTTTGAAGGTTGTTTCTGGGGAGGCAGCAACAAGTCTCTCATCCGGTTGCTTAACCTCTGACACCTACCCACAGCTCCTCTGGCAGCTCTATTAGTATTACAGTTATCCTTTCTGAGGTGAGTTCCCGCTGCCACAGCCAAGTCTGGGCTGAGGTGATCCCGAAGCCTCTGCTGCAGAAGGCCAGATAAATGTCAAAGAAACTCTGTACGTATTTGTTGCTGTTCCCCTCTCTCCTACTCTGCCCAAGGTAGTGGCTATAGATCTGAACTAACATACTGCTGACAGCTCCCGCACAGCACTGAGAACGAAGCTCATGCAAAGGCCTGGTTTCTAGGGAAGAAGGCCAGAAAAATGCAGCGCAGTGCTGGGAGGGTGGACGTGGCTCCTTGAAAAGGACCTGTACGTTTCTCAAGGCAGGGGAAAGCTGGCTTTCCACTGGCCCCAGACCATCTGTGAGAAGCCAAATGGAGAGCTGTTGTTCACAACCCCACCACGACTTCTCACAACTGTTAACATGACTCTGAAAGTTTAAAAAGGGTCTTCCAGAGGAAGAACAGACAGACCAACAACGCTGCCTTAGCATGAACACCTCCCTTCATCTCCATCACCATTATTTTCTTCTACAGTTTTTATAGCAAGAATCTAAAGTGCTTTCTTGGCATTACTGGATGAAATCTCCTGTCTCCCCTCTGGGGCAAGACAGGACCCTAGCTCCTGTTGTACAGATACCGTAAACACAGATACAGTGAGGATACTGACACACATACAGGAAAGCTGACTTGCTCACACCTACACCTATGGTTGCAGACAGTGACCTATTTGGTCTGTGTATGCCCCAAGCCAGCTAGATGCATAGAATCATAGAATAGTTTGGGTTGGAAGGGACCTTTTAAAGGTCATCTAGTCCAACCCCCCTGCAATAAGCAGGGTCATCCTCAACTAGATCAGGGTGCCCAGAGCCCCGTCCAGCCTGACCTTGAATGTTTGGGGATAGGGCATCTACCACCTCTCTGGGCAACCTGTTCCAGTGCTTCACCACCCTCATGCAGAATAGCTCTGGTCTGGAAGATTTGGTGCTGAATTTTCAAGACACCAAATCCAAACTACAAACCCCACCAGCATTGCCCCCAAACCAGTTAAACACTTTCTGACCTCTAGAACAGAACCAGCTTGGGTTTGGCCAACATGGAGCATGGGAGGGTGATGCAGAAGCCACCCATAGAGAAGCTGAGGAAAAGCTGGAGAGAAGAAATAGAGGCAAAAATCCCTTTTGTACAAAACCAAATACAATAATTGTGTGGAGAGCATACAGACCCTCGCATGTCATTGCAGTGCACACCCAGTTCCCACAGGCACAGACGCAGCGGTTGCACTCCACCTGGGTCTCTGCTCCATCCTCATAGGTTTCATCTTCCAGGGCACACTCTAGAGAGGCACAAAAGAAGGGCAGTGGTTGTGCGAGCAGGCTAAAGACAACATACTTTGGAGATGCCTTGAGAGAGAAGAGGTACAAGGTTTTGGAGGAGGCCTTCCTTCCCCTAACCACCAAAAGTTTCATAATGACTAAAATATTAATGCTGAAATGAAATTCCTTTTGCTTCCTCAAAAGAACACATTTCAATTTCTCATTTCCAAATGAAATCTCAATATTGGATTTGTTTGAATTTCCTAATCTGTTATACATAGAAAAGAACCCCCAAAGTGAAAACTGTGGTTACTCTGAAACAATTCCTGTTCCAGGTGGGGAGAAGTTGGAGAAAATGGTTTGTGCATTTGCTGTTGCCCTGAGAAAGGAAGGAAAAAAAAAGTGATTTGTGATTTCTCATTTCAGCTCACATGTCTTCTCACAGCTCTACAGTAAATTTTAAGTCGAGGCCCCCAAAGCACTCAAGGGCCCATCTGGTGTTAAGTGAAAACCAGCTGATGACGTTTTCTGAGGGAGGTGCAGCATCCCTAGCTTCCCACTGAAACAGGCAACAGAGGGTTCAACTTAATATTCCCTAGGAAGCATAGCCTCTGTCTGCTCCTCGGTGCCACCGCAGCGGGATGTAAATCTGGCACCTTTGGACCAGCACCCCCTGAGGAGACAATTAGATGAATGGCTAGGCACGCCTGGTCAGCAGAACACTAAGCTGCTCTCACGTGAACTGCAGCATTAAGCAGGATTTGGAAGGATAGTGAACTTTGAGATGTTCATCAGGGAGGCTCTCTGTGTGAAAGACAGAGCATAGCAGGACTTTGGTCTGGTCTGACTTTCCTAAGTTATCCAGACATGAACTCCTCACATGATTTACCTCCGCACTGTTAAATACATGCCTTGACTTTCCAAGCATAACATATCCATTTGAACTACACCCTTGCTTCTAAAATCCAAACCTTTTTCATCACAAGAGCTGTGGGAGCTCTGGGACAGAAAAAGCAGTATTTTTGTCAACGCAGTGACAAGGAGTGCTGTCGGATGAGAGGCAGGCATATATCAATGTTATCTCTAGGAGTGGAGTTACAGCATCTGATGACTGGCCCAAAGCTGGTCTCTTTTCTTTCCTCCTTTCCCAGGACCCCTCTGGTTCCCCAATACAAGTAAGGAGTTCCTACTTTTCTCTGGTGGGTTGAAGGATGGGCTGAGGCACTTGAGAAATTCATTGAAGCTGAGCTTCCAGTCAGCATTTTCATCTGACAGCTCAATGAGGGCATCTACGCAGAGTCCCCTGAAAGAAAACACAGAGGCATGTTCTGCACAGGGCTGTACTAGGCTGGTCCCTGCTCTGCTGGCTTCAGAGTACAGATGAGTAAAACCAGTAATAACTACGAAGGCTCTGACATGCCTGGCAGAAGTGGTTTTTGTAAGGAAACCTCGTTGGATACAGACAAAAGAAAAATAGTCACATAATACTCCCTGTCTGGCGAAGGGATGGGAAGTGGGGGGGATATTCAGAACAGCAGGAGTAGGACCCTGTTGACATCTACCTGCTGTCACATGAGTAGAGATGCAAGCACAGCCTAAACACAAGCAGCCTGTTCTCCTCATTGCCTCACACACAGTGGCACACACACAGAAAAAGGGAAACCTCTCGAACTACATTTTCATGCGACACTTGCACTAGCGGTAACTGCAGGCTGCCTATGAGCTGTGTTGTCCTACCATCTTCCTTGCACTGGATGTAGCTATCAGGCAAAAGGTGAGTAAGGTCCACTGGAAAGCTAATTTATTAGGAAATAAAAAAAGAGAACACAAATTTTCTGTCACCCAACTCACCTTCTGGCTGCACACATACTCGATTTAAGGCAAAAGAGGGTTGGAATACATGCCTAACGTGAAAGATAGGGGTGGGACTGCTCCTTTTGGTGATATTCACACTAATTAAGTGAGAAGCCACTTCATACACAGTTATCTTTGTTAGTGCAAGCCCTAACTCATATTTTCCATGAGTGGATTTTCATGCCCCCTTCGACCACATCGGCCCCCCTGGCCCTCCTTCTGGCATCCTGTCCACTGCCCACCTGAGCAGCTTGTTGGTCTCCTGGTCCATGTAGGTGGTGATGTTGACAGCAGTCTCATTCTGCTCCACAAACTTCAGGAATTCAGTGGAGTCCAAGCGAGAATCACCATCGTCAAAGCTCTGTAGGGAAAGATGGGAACATGTGAGAGAGTCCAATTTATCAGTTCGGGGTATCCCTTCCATCTCTCTCTTCCATATGTACTTAGCATTTTTGAAGCTTTAGTGAAACAAGTTGCATCGTCTCTGTTTTGCGCAAAGAACAGAGGCTCAGAGAAAAGCAGCAACATATCCATACTAGCATCAGAACTGGGAGACGTGATCCTAGCCTTGTGCTCACTGATAAGCTACACTGCCGCTAATTCACCTCCTGCTGCTTGATTTATGGCTCTAACCCCATTTCTTCTCTTTGTTCCAGCCAGCTCTTAGCCTTCTTATATACCTCCTGCCTTAAAGACGACCAGTTGCATTCAAGGAGGCATCAGCTTTCTAATACGTGTAAATCCAAAGCTGTGCCTGGACTGTGACAGTGACAAAAGGGAAAAATCACAGGAAGCAATTTTCTGCTGATCCCAAAGGAGGAACAATTTAATGCAACAGCACAACGCCTCACCATGAACTTCTTAAGGTCCTGACAGGACTCCTGGCACTGAAGAGCAGGATTTTTAGGCTCAAAATCCTGACTGTACTCCCAAAGAAGTAATTGCATTTTGCCTTCCTGTTTGGAGATGTCATCTCACAGCGTTGGGCACTCAGCAGGAACTGCTGGGCCCCCTCAGAGACAGCTGCATTGCAGCGAGGGGAAAATGAATTCTGCACACAGACTGCTGCTGGCTAATTTTTGCTGTGTGGCTTGGGGCAGGTCACTGTATCTCCTCGTGCAGTGCTTTCAGGAATGCTGGAAGAGACACTGCCTGTTGTTACCTCTATGTGGTTCAGGAGAAACCTGCAGGGCTAGGAAAATTACTCTGCGCGCTGTAGCCTGCGAATAACTGCTCCACTAACATGTTTCAACTTCTACTAGGCTTTGAAGCCTCTCGTCCCGCTATTTCTTGTGAAAGTGGCTGCACTTCCCTTAATGACCCAGACTCAGTTAAGCTAGTTTTCTTGCTTTTCAATGCTACGGTCTGCATTTACATTTTCCCCCAGAGACCCTCCAAAACAGAGCAGCTTCCCACTATTGGCCTCACTCCTCTTGAAATAATGTCCTCCAAGATCAAGGCCTGCCTGATGTACAACCCACATCCCAGTGATCCGCACAAGTCAGGCTTCCAGGAGGGAAACAGCTTAATGTCACATCTACAAACCTCCCCATCAAGGAGAAAAGGGAAAAGCTCCATGTCATCTTTGTCTCCAGCGTTTATTACCTGCAGGGCAGGAGTCAAGCCATTCACAGGGCAGGTGTGCAGAGCCCCGCAGCTGGACATGGCAGAATTCCTTCAGCGACAGCGGAGCCTCATTGGTGAAACAAATTTGTGTGTTTGAACCCATTTAGTTTGCTTTGCTTGGATTTGTCCAAGTTGCTCCAAGTTCTGAATTCTGCTTTAAAAGTATTTCAAAGTTTTAAGGGTTGTTGATATGATGGATTACCACTTGACAGAGAAGGAAATTCCCCCTTTGGTTGAGAAAAGGTATGGCTTTGTGATGGAAAGTTTCACCCACTCGTGCCTGGGATCAGTGCTCCAGAAAAAGGGGAACATGAGGCTGCCTGCCTCTGAGCTGCAGCCACGGGATTTCACCAGCGCCCTGACAGGCGTGGGGCTGGTGGGGGTGACCGGGCTGTGCGGCGGCAGCGGAGCAAGCCTGTGGCTGCCTCATGCATTTCAGCAAAGCCCATGGCCTGGGGAAACTCTCTGCAAAGGCACCTGGGGACAGCACATTTGCAGGGGGAGGGACTGCGCAGCTCCCCTCCGCAGGACGCCACAGCTTTCGGGTGCTGGCAGGTGCTGTCGGGGGTGCCCGAGGCAGTGGGCCACAAGTGGGTTTCCACAGACGGAGCAGCATTAACGGCTACAAAGGCGAAGACGCTCTCTGGAGCGCAGGGACCAGCTCCTCTGTCTCACCAGGGGGTGCCATTGCCATGGCAAATTTGCTTGCAGCGCTAACTCCTGTCAGGCACCATTAATCTCTTGCTGTCAACAGCTTATGATTTAAACACTCTCCCCCTTTCCCCACCTGCTCCTCCAGCTCCATCCTGAATGCTTTGAAGTCTTTATCAGGAGCCGAGTGCGAGGGGGAGGGATGCAGCGGTGCATGTGGCAGGAGCATGGGAGAAGCCTGTGATCTGCTAGTTACAAAAGGGGGTGGGGATGGGCTGAGGGACAGACTGACAGAGAATAGGGAAGAGGAATGGGATTATTGCAGGGCCCAAGACTCAGGGGCGGTTCCTCTCTCTCTGCAGAGCACTAGGGAACTGCCAGCTCTTGGCCACAACTGGGCCATACTCCTTCCAAGCAAATATTCTGCTTGAAGCCCCCAAGTGTCCCTTATCCCCATCTCAACATGGCCTTGGGACTGTCTGGAACGAAGGATCAGCAGCCCCTGCCTCAGCTTCCCGCTCCTTCTACCTGCGTTTCCAGCACTTTCACCCACCTTTTCTCCTCTGGCCATCTTTTGTCCCCTGAGTTCAGTTCTCTCCCCTGCCACAGGCACACCTGGCTTGCCCTCCTGCTTTTCCCCGGGGCAGGTCAGATCCCCAGGGATGCTCCAGGTCTGGGCTGTCCCATAGCCATGTCAGTGGCTCCGTCAGCGGCTGCTGCAGGCAGCCCGTAACACATCACACTGTAGGACATACCAGGCCTCTCTGGCCCCCAGCCTGACAGGCCCATCACACACTGGAGCCTCTTGGGTGGGGATATGGCAGCTGCTTTGCAGTGACAGGGCAAGAAATGTTCTCCGGCCTCTGAGGCAGGCGCTGCTCTACTTGCCTTGAAATACTTGTCCAGGACTTCGCTGTAGTTGCTGCCCTTGGAAAACCAGCCATCTGGGATAATCTCAGCTTCCAGCCACTGGATGACACGGCGACGAAGCTCGTCCCTGTCTGACTGGTAGCAGACGACTGTCATGAGAGAATGTGTAGCGGGAGAAAAAGCAAGGATGAGAGAAATGAATCTGGCAGGGAGACCACAGACAGACGACTGGAAATGAAAACCAGCCAGCCAGCCCTGATGGCAGTTTGCAGGCCCCTCTGTCCTTGGAGAAGCGCCACGGCCAGATCAAAGCAGAGGTGCCATGTGCTGAACGGCAGATGGGCTGTGGGTGACACCATGTGGCAAGGCCAGACAACAACACTCCTGCTAAAGCCCTTCTGCCTTCCTGCCCCCAAAGCTTGTGGAATAGCAACCAGGAGCTGACTCATCTTGGCTTGAAGAATCTCCAGACTGAGGGATGAAGGCGACTGACTGGCCCTGGACATCGTCCTCAGGCTTCCCAATGCCGTACAGAACAGGCACTCAGCTGTTAACTCTCAAGTTTCAAAACCTCCATCCTCTGCAAGGGTGAAGACTAGACTGAGCAAGCCGCTGTCCCCAGACTTGAATTTTAGAGCCTGCTATCTCAGGAGATTTCGTTTCTTCAAAGTCCTGACTTGCCCACTCCAATTAGAAATGAGAGGGGGTCAAGTTGGGCTTGTTCGCAGTGCTCTCCACAGTCAGAGGTTTCTCTAGGTAGATATCACCTCGCACGCTAATACTGAACTATGTATTTAGAACCAAAACCGAAAGCCTAGATCTTCTGGCCTCTGTGAGTTGTCACACCCGCCCAGAGGTCAATGGAGCCAGAAGGGGAATCAGTGTGCATTTGTGCTGCTTACACACACTAAGGATCTCCTTCTGAATCCAGTGACTACAATCACAACTGGACAGACAGTTTCTGCATGTTTAATTGTGAACTTCCTTGAAACTGCTTTGAGGTGGTGGTCATGCCCAGAACATGGTCCTTTCCCTTAAGTTTGTACAAGGGTTTGCTCTCATCTGTCCTAGGAAGCTAAAGTTGACAATTATACAGGTCCGGCACTTAGAGGCCATGGATGGGAAAAGAGTCCCCTGATGAAGCACAGGCTATGGCCCCCAAATCCATAGTCTAAGTACACAAGGCAATGCATAAGGGGAGAGACCAGGCACAACGAATCAGAGAGACTTATTGGCTGATGGGAGAGGTGGTTCAGCTACACCTCCTGACTCCCCATACAATGCCCCATTCGTTACATAGCACTACGGCGCCCATCACCTAATCACTCCTGAAGCAAAGTCTCCTTTCAAAAGAGTGCTCTTGGAGTTGGGGACAACAGTTCCACGGTTATTGTGTCTTAGATGCCAAATGAACTATGCAAAAGAATATCTCTTCCCCCAGTCTGGGTGATGAACACAGCTTGTGTCCCTAGCAGTAAACTGGGTTTCATTGCACCTTGTACATGCTCAGAGTCCCTGAGACATCCCAGCACAGTGAAGAGCCCAGGAGATGTATGAGCTCTGAAAGGTTACCCAGGAGTAAAGAGCTGGGCAATCATATTTCAGCTGATTTACCAACTCAGACTGCAACAGCCAGTGCAGAGGTATCACTTTTACACAGAGCTGTTCAACTCCCCCAGCAGACCTTCCTCCCCACCTCTCTTCCCAAATACACACAGAGGCCCCAGCCATGCAAGGAGATGGCTTCTCACCTGGGCTTGCAGCTGGATTCTCAGACTTCTTCTCTGTTAATGGAAAGACAGAAGAGGATATTTCTAACACAACGTGAAGCAACACAAATCTCTCCCCACCCCGGGTGCCACTTGGGCAAGAGCAGAGGAACCCAGGAGCCTTTGGAAACATGAGGGCCACATGTATGATTAAGGGACTGGAACATGTGTCACCCGAGGGGAGGCTGAGGACCGTTTAGCCCGAAGAAGAGAAGGCTCAGGCGCGATATCATCAATGTTTATGAATCTGATGGGAGGAAATGAAGAAGATTGAGCCAGACTCTTGTCTGGCTCAGTGTCCAGTGACAGGGCAAGAGGCAACTGGCACATACTTAAACACAGGAAATTCCACTTGAACATAAGGAAACACTTTTTTACTGTGAGGCTGGTTGAATGCTGGAACAGATTGGGCAGAGAGGTTGTGGAGTCTCCATCCTCGGAGATACTCAAAACCCTGGTCTGGACACAGACCTGGGCAACCCGCGCTAGGTGACCCTGCTTGAGCAGGGAGGTTGGACTAGATGATCTCAGGAGAGGAGCTCCCTTCCTACCTCAATGATCCTGTGGTTCTGAGACATTTCTTAGCAACAGGCTACACGTGGTTCTGGCAGAGGTTTCGCTCAAGCAGCAAAAGAGGTCAAGCAGTTTGGGCCTGTGCTACTTCTCCCTTGTCACCTGTTCACTCTTGGAACAGCTCTTTTCACAGAGGTTCCTCTCATTCAGGAGAGATGGGCATGTACAAGGCTGGGACCCAAGGTGTGGGGGTGAGTTAAACAGCCCCACCGTTGAGGCAAAATCGTTGCTCCTGAAGTTCTTGAGGTCCCTCATGAACTTGGATGGTAGTATGGGCTTTGGGGGTTTATCCTGAGAGTCTGACCTTTCCTCAGCAGGTAGACTGAGAGACCTGCCTGGCTGAATCCACAAGCTCAGAGAGGCAGGCAGGAGCAAGAAGTTGCCCTGCTCTCCTGAGTGCCCCCCTCCCACCAACTCAGGGAGACAATAGCTCCAAGACTCCACCACAGCCAAGGTGCCAGGGCCCTGAGTGCACTAATGAGGGCCTTAATGGCCCTGCCAACCTCACCTAGGGCCTCCATCCACACTCTCTGCCCATGAGCCCATTTCAGCTGACGCCTCGTCCCCTAGTCCTTGCCTGGGATTATGTTGTAGGTATGCCTGTCACAGAATCACAGAATGGCAGGGGTTGGAAGGGACCCCTGGAGATCATCTAGTCCAACCCCCCCGCTAGAGCAGGTTCACCTAGAGCAGGTGTCCCCAGCTCTGTTGCAACCATTCCTGTACTTGCCATAGGTTCTGTCGATCTAGGCCCTGACCTGGTGACTGTCTTCCCACCTATATCTGACTGCTATAGACTGCATCACTATGGACTTGTCTGGCAATTACAGGCCTGTGCCTGACCCTGGTTACCATCACCAGACCTGATTCTGACTTGATTTCATGGCTTGACTTCAGGCCTACTTCATCACCACAAACTCGCCCGGTGATCTGGACCCTTGGTTGAACGTGGCTTCAGTTCCCAGGCTTGCCCGTTCAGCAACTGTGGGACAGGCTCCTGGCTGGCAAGACCTCTGCCTTGCCTTGTTACCACGCTTGGCTCCCGGCTCTCCCTCCCTTAGACAGTAGCCGGCCCTCATCACTCCCTGACACAGGGTTACCTTTACAGTGGCCGTCGTAATCCACCTGGATCTTGGAGCCAGTGAGGCAGGCATCACGGTGCAGCTCACAGTGGTTCAGGTACGTCTTGCCATTGCTACCGCACACAGGCCTCTTGTGAGGTTTGCATTGCTGTGAGAGAGCCAGAGAAGACAGTGTTTTACCTGCCTCTTTGGGACAGCTAGAGGGAAGCAGGCGAGTCCCAGCATCAGTCCGGCTCAACAGAAGCCCTTGGCACAGCCCCCTTGCCCCAAAAGGTGTTTGGAGCAGGCTGAACCCACCCACCACCACCCCAGAAGAACCTGCACAGAGAAGTCTGTGGGTGTGGGTTCAAAGGCTTCCCTTTATCCCAGCCTCCGTCACCACCACGACAGGAGCCTTCCTGAAAGCACAGCCCAGCAGAGAAATCAGTGCCCAGCATAAATACTGAGTGTAATCCCGCAACTGCTGCTCTGTGTGCCACGGACGTGCCTGCCCGGAGGTGTTTCTATGAATCTCTTCTGTGCACCTCTGCTTGCTCAGCTCTGTTGCATCTCTTCGTAGACTGTGCTTCACCTTTCTACAACCAAATGTAGAATAAGCTGTCAGCCACGAGGAAACAGCACAGCCTACAGCAGAGGGAGAGTTCACCAGTGCCACTGTTCAGGCTGTGGGCTTCTTTCTCGTGTCCCTTTCAGTCTGGCCAGGCCTACCCAGAGTGACAGGCTCTCTTCCTGCTAAGAGGGCATTTCAGTCTCCAGAGCCCAGGCTGGCTGCATCGGAGCTGCAGGCTCTGAGGGAAGTGGGAACAAAGAGCCTCATGCCCATTCCCAGGAGCCAGGCAGGAACGGTTTGAAAGCATGGGGGAGAGCAGAGTAGGGAGACGCTGTGTCTCTACAGCTGGGAAAGGCTCTTCTAATCATCTCCGACTCCCTGCTGGATAGAGCTATTCATCCTTACAGCACTCTGCTGCAATTATTTCCATTTTACAAAAGCTGATTTTTAGTAGGGTGCTTGTAACCTCCTCAAACAAGACGCCAGTGAGGGCAGGCTGTCTTGGAGCTCGCAGACCACTCCTTATAGTGCCCTCCAAAGCCAGCTGCATATCAATACCCTACTGGGCTTTCCCAACAAAAGACCTCCAGCCCAGTCTCCCGTAAAGACCCTAGGCGGTTGTGTGAGTAGCGCAGCTGCAAGCCCCAGACAATATCTACACTACAGGGCTCTTCCCCCACACCACACTGGGAAAGGCCCTGCTGTTTGAAGAGCCACTGTGAATTTGCAGCTGTTCCAAAAGAGCCGTAGCCTCATCCCATCACGGGATACTTCCAGCGACTGAAACCCAGCCGGGGGGTGATGGTGGTGACACCTGTCCCAGACACAGAGCTGCTCCTGTACCTCAATGCAGAGGCAGGTTGGCTCTCCCTTCTCGGTCACTGTACACTCCCGCCCAGCTCCGCAGAAAACATTGGCACAGATCTTGGATTTGCTCCTTGGCTCTTCCTGCAAGATATAAAGTAAGAGACACAAAATATGTCAAGTTACCCGGAACAGCAGCAACGCAGCTTTAAAAAAAATAACCCAATTTAACTTCTAGACTGGACCAAAGAGCACCAAGGTGGTAAGGCACAGATTACAGAACAAGAGAGACATGACTGCAATAGGTGGGACAGCTCAGACAATAACCAGGAGCAGACACAAGAGCCAGGGCTACAGTCCCAGCAATAGAGGGCTTCCTTGAGGTCATTCCCGGAAAATCATCTCGGAGAACTGGAGCGAATATGAGCAAGAAAAAATATAGCACGAATGGCAAGAATAATTTGCTCCTGTCAAGGACTGCTGTCTTCAAAATTTTTTTCCATGGAGGGTTGGGACCAGAAATGTCTTTTCTTGAGACATTTAAGAAGGTGGTGAACATAACCCTGGAGAAAGGTGTGATACCAAACAGGCAGAAGGAAAGCGCCATCAGACACCAGATAATGCCCCTGTCACAAAAAAACTTCACAAAACTACATGACCCATTATCTTGCCTCCACCGGTCAAGATTAAACACTTCAAAGGAAGAAACACTGTCATAGATAATTATACAGTAACCTTCTCACAGAGAAAATTTCTTCCTGGTCCCTGACAGCCAGCAGTTGACTCATGCCCTGCAGCACAATTTATACGCTTTACAGTTTTCTCCTAGCACATCCAAGTCATCACAAATATTCTTGTTGTTCACGTAACTGTCAAATCTTTTTTTTTTTCTTTTTTCTTTTTCCTTTGAGTCCCACTGCGTTCCCAAACTGGTGACACCTAGCAGGGAACATTTTCACAGGTTAATCATGTTTTCAATAAAACCAACATTTCCTTTTATCAGTTTAATGCCTCTTTTTTCTTAGACTTTTAAAAGAGAAGATGGTTCCAGGGGTTCAGACTTCAGAGACCCTAGTTTAATTCCCTGCTTTCTCATTAATTTCCTTTGTGACTCATTTCATCTACCATGTTCCACCTGGAAGTTAAGTATCTGGTTCAGGCTAGCCAACTGGCTTCCTCAACAGTTTTGTATCAGAGACAGAATATTGAACATAAAATAATCAGTGGGTTGGGTCAATCATATCTGTTGTGACTCTCCTCTCTAATTCACAAAGTTTTTTTACCTTCTCATCTAAGTACTATTCTTTACCTCTGCTGATTTGTGGTATCTTTGTACCTTCATCATATACTTTTGAAAGTAGGTGATCAAAAAGGAGCAGAATTTGCCTGAGGAACAAGCATTATTGATATGTACAATGACAAATGCTGAGCACGTTTTTTCTCCTGTTGCTTCTTCATCCTAATTTTCCTTTACTGAACAGCCCACAGTGACAGCCAGATCATTTTCTGAATGACCTGGCCCTGGTCTTCAGAATATTTTGTCTGCTGGCCTACTGCACAGTCATCAAGCCCAAGGAGGTCTTCTCAAACCACTGCAGGATTCCCTCCAGGTTTGCATAGCGACAAACACCTTTCCTACTCTCTGGCAAATGTTCCTATCTCACTGTTTATCCTGTAAAATAAAAATACAGTATTCAGACACACCAGTCTTAGCTCAGAAATGTACACCATGTCCCAGGCCTGCTCACCCCATGAAGACAGCCTGTAATCCTCCCTCTGCTCCTTCATCCTCCTTTCACGTATCGCTTCTGAGCTATGAAAGACACTCTGCCCCTTCTGCTGCATCCACCTCTCCTTAGCTGTCTTCTGGTGGGGGGCTGGGATAAATGATCTAGTCACTTCTGGGGTGGGATGGAGCAACGTGAGTGCTTCACTGCACAAAGCAACCTCACACAACTTAGGGCAGGAAAGGAAGAATAACTCATTTTGCAAAAAGCACAAAGAAAAAACACATTCTCCCAGGCTGGAGTCTGGCTAGAGCACTCACACACCTAAAATGCACTGTAGGCACCTCGGTGCTGATCTGTTTAAAGGATTTCAAACAATGTGCCCATCCCTTCACTGACCCAAAGACCAGAAAAAAACCCAAAACGAGCTAGACATGGCTTTGAACCGCCACCCACCAAGGTCTGTAATCCAGGTGCCTGGCAATAGATGGCAGTACTCTGCCTCTCCTTACCCATGGCCAGGCAGGACTGCCAGCAGCAAGCTCCCGGACGTGCCCACCGATGCCAAACCCGGCTCTTGCCTCCTGGGCTCAGACTTACGGCACTGCTACAACCGCAGCCGGCCTCAGCAGGTGTCCGCAGGGACCCAGCTCGAGTTGCAAGGCTCCTCTCCCCACGCCAGCTTGCTGGAAACAAGGCCCACGATGTGGCCGTCCTGGCCACAGCTCCCTCCCCGGTAGTGCTGGAGCCCAGGAGCCATCCCGCAGCTCTTCCACCGGGACCCGGGCCAGGGATGCTGGCAGGGTGACACCGTCAGAACAGCCTCTGAAGACAACCTGCCTCCTGCCAGGCTAGAAAGCCATGTTACTCTGATTTTTCTTATTAATCAAAGCAATATGGTTTGCTGGTTGCTTCTTCTTGTTGCTTTAAGCTGTCCTAGGCTGGCAGTGGGTTGGAGCTGGTTGCCACATCCCAGCACAGCTGCCTCCACCCCAGCGGTTTGCTAGAGAAAGAAAGGAATCAAGCCGCTCTGCCTGCCTGCCCTCTCACTCTGGCACAGGGTTTCTCAGACCCAGCTTGCTCATCCTCCCTCCCGGCAGCAGCAACTGCGGCAGGAGCTACCAGGCTGGGTGCTGGTTCCACCTTTAGTGAAAGCAGCTCTCAGCTTCCACCCCAGTTCCCTCAGCTCCCTGTGCCCCCCATCCTTGTAACGCTCACCCCACAAACCGTACTTTCTCCATCTACAACCTAGTAGATCCTTCTACTCTTATGTCCCCCCTCACAAAATCCCCGAGACCCTCACCTCCTTCCTTCACCAGACATCACCTCTCCTACCCTACATCTACCCCATCATGCACCTGCAACCTGACCCACTGCGGCTGCTTTGCCTGCAAGAGCCAGAAAACACTCTCCTCCGCCAGCCTGCACACAGATGAAGTTAGCAGTTGCCACCGCTACTGCTTGGTACAGCCACACGGCTCTGAGGTGGTTCACGGCATACCTCAGGGTGGGAGCTTTCTCTAGCAGCTCCCGGCTGCCTTCCTGGCAAATGCTCGAGTCCCCTGTGCGTAACTGGGAGCGTAACGGAGACAGCGGTGAACGAACAGACGAGTACGGTGGGGCTCTGTGAGCGAGGCTTTATGATCTTCACTCCTGATTCTCCAGCGACCTCCCAGATGCTACCAGCCAAACCAGTTTCTGGTGACAGATATTCTGATCTTACCTCGGACCTTGTCATGTTTGTTCTTTATAAAGCTCCATCTGCTGGAGTCATGTGAGTAAGCGGGGATGGCAGCTGCCACTTCCATATTAAAGAGTTCATCCTTGCACCTACCGTGTAAAAGCTTGAAAATGTGAAACTGCAAAAGTTTAAATGCCAGGCCACCAAAAAAAAAAAAAAAAAAAGACAGACTCTGCAGTGTATTATGTGTTTAAATGCCATCACCCTTAAATTAATTTCAGGATTTGGGGGCTGGAATCCCATTTTTTACACAGCTTCCTCCCTGCGAGCTGCCATTGCCTTTTCTGTCACTGTGGGCTTGGGAAGCGTCACTCGTCCCTGTGCGCAGCAGGCTCGGGCAGGCAGAAGGGAAAGGGCAGAGAGTTGTTCTTAATTGCTACGCGGTGGCATTTACACCGCAAGCCATGACAAGGCAGTTCCCCTCTTCTGCCTCAGGTGAGATGTCCAAGCTCTCTCCGTTTGGGCAATGGTTTTAATTATTCCTCTGCTGCCCAGAGAGCAAGAGGGAAGGTGTCAGAGCGGCGGGCACGAAGCCAGGGCAGAAGCACCTGGACTCCGAGCATCCACCATGGCACTGGGGCATCCCTGACTCTTCACCGCGCGGCCTCCGCAGGGGCACAACCTCCCCAGATGTCTTCTTGGGCAAAGACCATGGAGAAAGCTGTTCACCACGGCTCACAGGCCAGAAACCCAGGGTAGCCGGGCAGCAGCAGTCACATACGCATACCCCAGATTGCCTGCTGAATGGGGATGGGAACGCATGCCGCTTGCCGGGGGCTGGGAAGTGTAACCCCACGGACGAAGGGTTCTTGCATGTGAACAGGCAAGCGCCAAGCGGAAGACCTGAACTGACAGTGCAGCGAGCCACATGCACTGCTTCTGCCTCAGCCGTTGCTTCCCGGGGAGCAAGGAGGAAAAAGAGACATTTCCAAGGCACCGGTGCGAGAAAGCCGGCGGCGGCAGCGCCGGCGGTGAGGGATCACCATGGCAACTGGCAATGCGGGGCCTCAAGGTGGAGAGCTAAAATTAGGCAGTGAGAAGGGCCGTTTCTCATCTCTAGCAGCACCCGGCGCTGAGGAGTCGGACCCCCAAGGCAGCGTAAGCGCCAGCATTGGGAGCATTTCTGAGCCCCTGCCTGCGCCTGGATGTCTGGGACCGAGCATGGCTCGACGTGCCGACACACGGTGCCAGGCGCGGGTCCGCACGGGGTCCCAAGGTCCTGCAAGCGGCCATGCCTGCTCCGCGCTGGTGGGACTGCGTGAACACAGTGCGGCGTCTGCAGCAAGATACCTGAGTGACCGCACGCACAAAGGAAAAGCGGCATCGTGGCTCCTTGGCTTTGCAAGGGAGCCTGCTCGCTGCAGCTCTTCCTTGGCCGCTCCCTCCCCTGGCCCATGCTGAGCCACAACTGCCTGGTGTCACTCGGTGGAAATGAGGACTTTCCCAACCAGCCTGTGAAAGCCGAAACCATTAACAGTTCAGTGACAAAACACCTATGTAAGGAAGAACGAGTTTCCACCTGCAGAGATGAGCTGTGCAAGCAGCTGCACGTCCATGGTGCCCCATCGCCTGAAAGGAAGAGCAGCAGGGATTTCTGCCATTATGCATGCTCTGGGAAATGAGCAGGGAGACCACCCTGCTATGAGGTGGGGAATTAACGTGCTTGAAAACAACCCCTCAGATTGCTTTTTGCTTTCTGCACATCCTTCCACACAAAATCTCCTCTTGGAGATCTCAAAAGTCGTCTTCTCAGCAGCCCACGCTGCACTGGAGAAATACTACCTGCCATCCTGCTCCTACTGACACAAGTAAAAAGCTTTTCTGCTATCAGCAGCAACTGTAGGTCTTTCTCCTCTTTTGGCATCAGTTTGTGGAAATCCGTAAAACGACTTACCCCTCATATAATGCTCTGTGCTGTTTGCTGTAAAAATCAAGGCTTTGCGGTTTTGCCCTGCCTGATGTGCAAGGAAATCAAGGTGCTCTAGAGCTGTAGCAATGAAAGCTCCTCCGGGAAGCAATCCCATGTGTTACACAAACTTGGGTACTACACAGATAAGGCAAAACTAAAGGGCACCAAAATGCTGTCTGGGGTTGCAAGACTTGCACAGATTCTCACGCCTCGGGGAAGGCAGCAGCAAAAGCTGGGAGGAAGCTTTCAGATACAACCAGTACAATTCACAATAGACTCCCTCCATGCAGACAGGGAGAAACAAGCTTTGCAGCTATGTATTTCAGCCAGTCCTCCCTACGTCTTCCCGTCCACATCCCTTTTGCCCGTTCTCTGCCATGACTGACGCAGGAGTAGGGATATAAGGGGTCTCTGAATGCACCGACGTGCCACCTGTAAACGGCACTGCCTGCACAATTTCTAAACCAACTCAACATCCAGCCACGAAACCTAGTGCTTTGGTCAGCTGTTGTCTTGGCAATGTTTTATCCTCAGCGCAGAACGATTTGGAGACACAAAGCGCTAGGTCGATAATGCAGAAAGCTAAGATGAGAAGCCACATCTTCTGTCTTCAAAAGCTCCCTTCGCCCCTGTTGTGGGGCTGGGAGAGAAAAACGCTGCATTGTGCTCCAATATGCAAAAAGAGAGGGCTGGGCAGCAGAGCAGCTCAGGGGTGTCAGGAAAACTTAGCAACTCCTGTACAGTGATGGCACTGAGAAAGCATTTGGCTCGTGCATTTCACCCCATTACCCAAGTGCGCCTCTGGGCAAAACAGCTCTTTCAGCAGCGTGCCCTCCTGCAGAGGTCCAGGGAGAGCGGATCCCACGTTTGCCGGCGGGCGTGCACGGGTAGGCAGCCTGTCACCTCCGGCCATTTGTGCTGCTGGCTCTGGCAGCACGTTTCTCTTCTTGTTCTGGTTCTGACTAACAAGCAAAGCGCCCATCCCTCCCTGCAAACCTGACCTAATTCCTGCAGCAGCTCCCTGGATCCTCTAACACTCTGGTGTGACGGGGCGGAAATTTGGCGGCAGCAGCATAAACTAAGCAGATTAGCGTGAAACAAGCAGGCACCCCCGACGTTGGGTTTGCCATAAATAGATAGGGAGGGCGAACATTGCAATTTCTCTTCCTGAGGGCTATTGCCTCAGGACATCTGCAGACTCTGGAAGAAACTCTGAAAGAAACCCCACACAAATTACCTTTAAGTCTGACTTGGGAGGTTTGATTTTCAGTTGTCAAAGATAAGATGGAGATAAGTCTAGCATGTGAGGATTCAATGACGTCTGATTTCCAGTTCAACTCTCCAATAAAACCTACCTCCTGGGACATCATCATTATTAGGATGGCACAGTGGGCTGTGGAGTGATCCACATCCTCTACTCTGGAAGGAAACCTGCCATCAGAGATTGCTGAACCCACTAGTGCAGGGTCACCAGCTGCACCCTTCCTCAGGTCTGGTGTTATCCACTCCCAAAGTGGCACCCTCTGGAGCCACCCCCCCAGGAGCTCCCTCTCCCCCTGCCTGGCACATGGTACATGTCCTGCGGCTCAGACCAGCAAAGGTGTCAATGGGCAGCTCAGAAGGCTCGAAAACAGGCTGTCCCCAAGCTAGTTAGTTAAAAAGGAAAAGAAAAGATGCTTGTGAGGCAAAGTCCGGACCAGAGCTGGATACCCCAGGGCACTGCGACCAGACACATTTGACAGTGTCCCCAAAGCTAACAATATCCTATTTGAGGGGTGTCAGCATGAGATCTACGCTGGATGCAAAGGGGTCTAGCACCATTAAAACTTCAGGATTCCTCCTCCCCCAAATCCTAAAGCCGTCCTGCAAGCAGCAGAACTAATGAAGCCCAGTTTCCAACAGCTCTCTTTGCACGGCCTGTCTGTCAGCTAGTTACAGGGCAGCGTATGGACTCCTTCCTCAGGGGGAGTCTTTGCAGGCCCCTCTCATTAAGCTAGTCACCTAGAGTCACAAAACCAGCTGGATCCCATTATCTCGGAGGCCTCCACTGCTTTATCAGCTGTGGCGGAAACAGGCCGATAGATTCAAGACTCACTGGAGGCCAGAGACAGGCAGGCAGGCACAGACAGCCTGCTGACATAGCTTTGCTTCCTTAGGGAACCAGGCTGTAATTCCTTTGCAGAGCTCCATGAAACACCCCTCTGGCTCAGCCTCTCGTCTCAGTAGACTCAACAACACTGCTGCTTGCAGCCCTGGGGTCAGGTCCTCACCCCAGCCCCCCTGCCACAACTCCAGCCCCCCTTCAGTCTCCCCCACGCTGACCCTCGTGCTCCCTCCCCAATGTTTTCCTTGCATTGGAGGACAGACCCCATCTCTCCTCTGCTTTCATCCATCCCTTAGAGCTTCCACCGCTGAGGTATTTCAGCCAGCTGCAATCCAGGGCTGCGAGTAGCCATCTGGACATAGTGCCAGGAGCTGCTGCACTCCCTGCAGGACGCCTGCCACAGAGGAGCACGTGCCCCAATTCATCAATCCACCCACCCAGTCCACAGTCACCACCACCCGCTTCCCAAACCTTTCCCTGTACCTCTTCCTATTCTCAGCTGACATCCATGACTGGCTCGCTGTAAATACATCACAGAACAAGATGCAACCCCTTAACGGCTTTTGAATGCTCAATAGATGACTATTTAATGGCAGCTGACTTGTGCTAATGGGAAAGAAGCCAGAGCATACATTTCTGCCCATGCTGGAAATCAGGGCGTGTTCCTAGAAAACCTGGATGCAGAGACAAGCAGGCAAGAGAGGAAGGGACCTGCAACTCCCAGAGCTCAGAGGAGGTTCCCTCTCTGCAAAACCTGTACCTCACCCATTTCTGTGTCACCCTTCCTGCCTTGCTGGCTGCTCAGTCCCGTGATCTGTGAACCGGCGTCCATCATATCAGAGCGTTGAGGCTTTAGCTGACATCCCTGATGAGAGGGGCCCATTAGGTCAGTGACCTCTGCATGGGGCCGTGGAAAAACAACACTGCCCATGGCAGCCTGCTCGCGGGTATTTGTCTGTGGCTCTGTCAGGGAGATGAAGACGTCTGATGCTACTGCTGCTACAGAACAGACTGCCTTGGCAGTAGTGCCTTGCAGAGACTGGTGGGGTGGATAAAGAGCTCTACCTCCTCACAGACACCGGTGGGTATATGGCCCCTTGACAGGGGCACAGCCCTAACACACCAGCCACGGTTTTCTCATGTCCCACAGCAAGCAGGCAGAAGCTCGTGCCTGCAAGGAAAGGGAAGCAGGAATTGGGAAGGAGACGGCTTTTCTCCCCACAACCTAATCAAGGGGAGAAAGGCATCTGCCAAACAGCTGATTTCTCTTACAGCGTGATGCTGCTAACAGTTACGGAGCCAGGCACACCTCTCTCGGGGACTCCACTGTGTGAGGACTCTGTTTTCCCTTTTAAGCTAGAAGGAATGTCTGTGCTCGGGCCCTCACAACCTCATATTTTCCACCACAAGGCAATGACCGGTGAGGCCCCAGACGGGGAACAATGACATGAGAGTCTGGGGAAGAGGAAATCTCCACCACAAACAAGTCTGGAAAATGGCTGCTAGAAGGAAGGGAGCTCGCGTCTGCCAGCACTCTCCCTGCTGCAGCCTCGCTCTGCCGCTCACCCTAAAACCCCCTTTGCACTCACAGCCTTAAAAATGTAATGTCCCAAAACTGCACTCTGTCTAGCACTCTTCCCCCCACCCATCCCTGCAGCGCTTCTGGAAGAAGGGGCTGGATTCCCTCCTGCCCCATCACCCGGTGCAACTGCCAGCTCCTCCACAGCCACCAGGAACTTTCTTGCTCGTGCTGGCTCCCGGCAAGGCACGGAGGCAGGAGATCAGAGACTGATTTGTGTATGCCAAACCAGCTGGAGAGGCTTCAGCAGGGCAGAGTCAGTCCCCTGGGAGGAGAGGAGGTGCTGCTGCTGCACCGCTGTTCTCACGGTGAGGAATCCACCTAATCACTTCGTATTTGGATAAGAAAATAACCCCCACTCACAGGAAAGGATCTCAGTGCACATGAAAGGTCCTAAATGAAGTTATTCCCACAGGACCTGTGGGATGAGATTGGTATCATCCCCCTCATGTGACAGACTGAAAAAGAAAGGCCCAAGGGAGGGGATTTGCTCAAGAACGACCAGAAGGCAGCAGCTCAGCTCCCTTTGCTCCCTGGTCCACGGCCAGGACAACTTCGCAATCTGATACAGAAGTCATACTCCCTGTCGGGGCACGACCATCCTTCCCAGATCCCAAGTGCCCTGGGCCAGGCTTCATTTTGCTGTGGCTGGGCTTCTGGGAACCGCAATTCTCCATCCTGTTTTGTTTAAAACATGAAAATAAAAACAAGACCAGCATCGACTCCTGAATTTCAACGGGAGGGGCCGTTCTGTACACGGGTAGCACATGAGACAAGTCACAGCACCTCAGGAGTGGTCAGAGGAAGCCCTTGATGACAGGAGGGTGCTCAGGAGGAGGAGGATGAGAAGGAGTTCCTCCCTGGGGTAGTCAGGCAGAGGTGGAGCGCTGTCCCCAGCCTCCAGACCCGAGCAGCGGCTGTGGAGCACAGACTCCTCCTCGTTATTAAACACAGACCCCATCACCTCTCTCCCTCTCCAAGGAGGCTCAGTGGTAAAAGGAAGGTTTTACAAGGGAACAGCTGGCATGTTCCCAAGGGCACGCTCCTTTCCCTGCAGGACACAAGAAGTCCAAGTCCACGGAGCCCAGCACCAGAGCCCTGAGATCATCTGCCCCATTTTGGGGTGCACTCACTCAGCAGTATTCCCCCGGTACCCAATCTGATTCTGTTTGTGCCATATACAACCCCAAATGTTCCTTTTCAGCCCCTAAATCTGTGCTGACCCACAGCTCTTTCTGTGTCATGGCAGTCCCTCTTTTTCCATCCTTCATCCCCCTAATTTCTCACACTCAGAAACTCTGTAGATTTTACTGTTCCTGACAGTAAGTTTTGTTGCCTCTTTTTCCAGCCAGCTGGGATGATTTATTTCTGAATGGGATCCAAATGTGGCACATTTCTCAGCCATCACTTGGCTCCACTGGAGGGAAGGGAAGAGCGAACTGAGCAGTTGGAGGCAAGTTAGGATTTACAGCCCTATAGCATCTCCTCACCTCTTCCAGTAACTGGATACACAAGAGGAACGTGGAGCGCAGGAAACACTGAGGTTTACCAGCAGCCTGCAGCTTCTTGTGCAAGAGACCTCAGTAGTTTTCTTCCCATGACTAACGCAATGGATTTGATGATCCCTCTTCCCAGCTCTGCGCCTTGGTCCTTCTTTATCCACTTTCTACAGCACATTGCAAAAAAAAGCAATGGAAATTGTGGTGCGATTGGAGGGAAGCACTGAGTCAGCCTCAGTGGGGGAGGGAGCATGAGAACAGAATTGGACATAAACCAGTTTTGCACTTCCCATCTTTTAGCCTTGGTCAAGGACTTGCTCAGCTCCTCTTTAATGCAGAGCAGCTTCAGGGCTGCTCCACCCAATGGCTCTGCTGGACATGGCTCCGCAAGAGCGAATGCCCCAGAGGATGGTGCTCCTTGCCACAGTCATTCCTCTTCGTGGAAGCTTCTTTACCATGGGAAAAGTCATGAGATCCCCTTTACACAGCAGGAACGGTCAGGAAGGGTCAGAATAAGCCCCATTATTTGGCATTACTTTGTCTAGACAACTTTTCTTGGCCAGTGGTCTTGACAGAGCATCCCCTTCCTGAAACCATGCAGTCAGGAAAGGTTATCAGACTAATAGAAAAATCCAAAAATAGAAGGAGGGTAAAACAAACCTGCAAGAGGGGAAAAGTTTGGGAAGGCTGTGGAACTAACCTGGAGTCTGCTATCAGTGGTACATCTGCCAAAAAGGCACAGCTCCATCAAAGGTTAAACTGTGTCCCTGTAGCCAGAAGGACCTGAAGGCAAGTCTGCCAAAGCTTTGTCACATTTCAACCTTCAAAATGCAAACTAGGATCTCAGGAGGTGGGCAGATGCAAAGAAAGCTCTCTAGGTTCTTGTAACCTCAGCTTTTACTACTGAAGACCTGACAACTGGCAGAAGGGTGTGTGCGCCTACTCATTTGTGTTGGAAAGAGGAGAGGAAAAACACTGCTGTAAAAACTAAGTGAAAATCCTTGCTGCGAGAGGAACACGGGGGGGGCTGCACAAGCATACAAACTACAGGGAGAGATGTGCATGTGTTTTTCCCTGCTCTCAGAAACATCACATCAGCAACAAGTAAATCCCATTGAACTGCAAAGGCAGTTACCCTGCAGCCCCGCACCGGGACCACAGAGTAGCGGTGTTGGGCCATCCAGGACACAGTGGAAGGCGAAGTATGACCCGAGTTACGACCAGCTACTTCTTTTCAACTCCTGCTGCCCCTATTATCCCCCAGAAAGCCTCCAGCCCAGGCACCAGCACCTGAAAACGTCCCTGTGCAGAGCTAACACCATTTCACACCTATCCTGAAGGGACTTCCCTCTGCGATAGGGAAAGCGCTGTAAGTCTCTCCGACTCGCGCTTAATGGCTGACCTCTCTACTGAGACAGACAAGAGGAAGCTCGGATAAGGCGAGAAGGCCATGAGAAAATTGGTAGCATCACTATGAAATACGCTATAAAACCCAGTCACTATGGTAACTGCCACAGCTGGGAGGAAAGAAGAAAACTTCCAAAGTCCGAGGGTTTCCAGCCTTCCCATGGACGCCCCAAGGACGGGTATCGCCCCGGGCTATCGGTACCACAGCCACCCGCAGCCCTTTTGCCCCCGCACTGCTCCCTGCAGCTCATGCTGAACCCGCTCTCGCTCAAGATGCTCGGCCAAACACCGAGGCTTTTTCTCGGGCAAGCTGCTTGTGCTTACACCGGTGTGTCCTCATGGGTCTCCTGTCTCATTCCTGATTTAACCCAGCATAAACAGAAGGGGAACAGGAGATAAACTATGCTGTGTGGGCTATCGGTGAGGAAGACGGATGGTATTTCCCCGACCTGTTAGCTTACAATCTGTTGCTCTCACAATATACCTGTTACAACTATGTTTCCTCTCACAGCAGCAGAGCAGTATATAAAATGAATAACCTCTGCTGTGCTCATTAGATGTGGCACACCCCATAGCCACGCGTGCAGTCTCAGGGAAGCAGACTCAGTCACCCCCACTTCTCCCAGAGCAGAGCTCCCCTTATCGCCCCACGGCCTCTGTGCCATGCTGACAGCACAGACTCGCCAGCATTTGCAGCCCGAAGGCAATTCTGTGATTAAGAAACAAGAGAAGCGATTATTGATTTTCTGTAATTCCTAAATAAGGCTCCGTAACATTTTTGAGACGGAGAGCTAATTCACTAGAAAATGCAATTTGAGGTTGACCAAAACTATTTGGAAATTTGTGCCTAGTTTGGGGAATAGCTTTGATTCCAAAATGATTTCTAAGATGAACTATTTTCCCTTTTTTATTTTGAAATGTATTTCATGAAGTGTTGTATGTAAACCTGAAAGTCAAAGAGAACAAAATAAAAACATGTTTTGGTAAGCTTAGCAACTTTTCGTTTGGTCAGTCCTTTTTTTCTGTTGAGAATAAAAGAATTTCAGCTGACTTGAAATTAAATTTTTGGTTTGACTCTCTGATTCAGCTAGGGAATTAAAAAAAAAATTATTCCCATGGCTTTATTCCTAAAACATCGTTATTTTGTGTCTAAAGCAACCTATTCTTCTCATTCTTTCATCTCCTTCCATCTGGCTCTTCGTGACCATGTCTGGAAATAACAAAGAACTGTTGCAGACATCTTTCCCCCCCCCTCTCTGCAATCATGGAATTTTTTCCTGTCTAGTTGGGAAGACTGTTGATACTGACTCCCATGGCTTGACTTTGAAAAACAAACATACAGAAAAATAAAGTCGCAGATTTATTTGGTGGTTATGATAACCCAGCTAGATGTTGCTTCAGGGAAAGCATCCTCTCCTCTGAGTCACTCCGGTAAAGCAAACAGCACTGATTTAACGAGGCAGCTCCCAGTCCGAATCGAACCAGGGCTGCAAACACCCTTCTCCATCCCTGCTCTGGTCTCCTCTCGAACGCTCAGCCTCATCCCATCACTTTTTGTCCCTGAGGCCCCGAGGAGCCTGCGCCTGCCTCCTGGCTGAGACACGCAGGGAGCGCTGCAGTTCTCAGCAGAGGAGAATATCATTCCCCCTGTCGGCACCAGCCAAACCCAGCTGGCAAGCTAACAGGTATCAGGAGGTTTGCATGCAGAAGCTCAAATGGGAGGCTGATATCCACACTACAGAGCGGTACGGAGATGCTCAGGCTCGCCTTGAGAAGCAGAGAGTGCCCAGGACTCACGCAGAGACAACACGGCGCTGCCTGCGGCTGGGGAGCGGGTGCCTGGGTCCTCTTCCCAGCTCTCATTCCCTGCTGGGTGATTTCAACGAGACTTGCTATCATTGCCCATACACGCACCCAAAGGTGACTCAACTTGCAGAGACGTAAAGGACATGAGCACATCACTGCAGTCACTTAAAAACACGGCTTTTGAACTTCAGTAGCCTATCTGGCCCCAAACCACTAAGGGCAGGCAACCAGTGCCAGGCAGATGCAATGATGACAACCCAAGCGCTTGCCTGTCTCTCTTTTCTCACTGCTCTGGAGACAGCGACGAGGCGTTAGGGACTTGCTGTGAACTTCGGTCCTGCCCTGGGCTAGAAGGAGAGGCCTCCAAGCCCTGCTAGTGACTTTGAGGCTCTCCACACCTCCCACAGCCTGTGTTCCTAGAAGAAGGATCACTGAATCACCTCCAAAAGCACAAACTATTCTCTAATACTTCTTGAGCTTTTCCCAGGATGTTTTGCTTTCTGCCCTGTGGCCTGGCCGGGACGCATTTCGGAGATGAAAGGCCGTTAGCGCGCACAGACGCCGGCATCCTTACACATTCCTGGCTCGCAGGCTTTCCTCGAAGCAGCTGCGGGCACGCTGCCGGGGAGGAGGAGCTGCCTCCCAGCCCGGAGAGAGGGCTGCCACTCTGCCGGCTGGCAAACCCATGCTTGCCAGGAATGTTGCAAGGTCCCGGCACAAACCCCTCTGCTTTGGGGCCAGCAGCGACCCCCCAGGGCCCCCAACCAGCCCAGCAGAAAACAAGGCAGCTCCCCTGCTTCCCCCTAAGCACTACAACGGCCTTAAGGAGACACAGTGCAATATGTAGAGGGCATGATGCTATCAGCACGCAAACCTGCTTAATAACCACATGTATTTCTCATCTCTTTTGTCCCCACGGCTCCCAGAGCACGTCACAGACTGAGCACATGAAGCATCACTGCCCACCACTAGGAAATGCGTGCTATAGGGAGGAAACCCAAAGAGCACCTGAGGTCTCGGGCAGAAACTTCAGGATTTGTGCAACACCAGAGCGGCCAGCAGGAGCCTACAGGGCTGCAATGGAGACATCTGCGTGCACCCCATCTCCCCTGCCCAGCTCCAGCACAAGCCAAGCCAAATTCCCAACCCCAAACACTGGAGGGAAGCTCGCTCGCGGTCTCAGCGTGCAGCTCAGCCCCATCGCGGTGTTCAAGGGAGAGTCTGCCAGCGATCTGGCAGGATTTCAGCCCAACATACTGTCCCCACCAGTGGTTCCCACTTAAATTCTGGCACTGGTGCAGGAGCTCAGCCTCAACCCTCACAACCAGCAAGAGAAGGGGCCTCCCCGCACAACGGCCTCCCCTGCACCCCCCCAAACCCACCCCTTCCCTCTGGCAGGGCCAAGTTGGCACAGCTCAGGAGAGCCAAAGGCGGCTCTCGAGGATCACACCAGCCTGCGGCACAGGCTGCTGGCAGAGATAAGCTCAGAGCCTGGCTGGCGGCTGCAGCCCTCGCTCCCTCACACACCAAGACAAGGAATTATAAACACTTCCCCGTTAAAAAAAACCAACGCCACCAGAGAGTGTGGAAGAGAAACCACCAAACCAGCTAGACCCAAAGGGAAAAAAATCTCAGCCTCAGTGAAATGAGAGGTGAAACTCCCCCTGTCTTGGGGGGATCTTGATGCCCTCATTGCTCCGTGCCAGCAAACCAGAGGCACGCCAACAGAATCGGTGCAGGGACCGCTTAGAAAACCGTGGGACTCCCTTAGCTGGCCACTGTGCCTGCTTCTTTGTGCAAGGGAGCCCCTGTTGCCGGGGCTGACCTCTTCCTGTGGTGAACGCTCTGAAAAGCAATGTCCTTGCAGTTTGTGTGTATCGTACGGTTTGAGGCAAGTGCTCCCCTATTTCCCTCCGTTGTCATGACTCAGAGGTGGGCTGAATTAACGGCAGGCGCTTTCTCTGTGAGTGTATAAACTGCACCACTACCATACGCACACAAGACAGATTATAGCCAGTAAAGGAAGGCGGAGTAAAGAAGTGGCTCTTTTTGGGTGTCCTCTTTAGACGGGTCCATTTTCCCCATACCTCTCCAAGACAATTACCATTCCTGTTTCACACCACACGGGCAGTCAAACGGCCCCCTTCCACACCACCTCACAGAAACCGCAGTGCAAGGAAAGGTGGCTTTGTGTCACCCGCCTGATCACCAACGCAACTCATGGCTGCTATAGGAGCTGTGGCTGGCACAGCTCTGTCCCTGCATCTCAGCACTGCTGAGCCTCGGGTCCCCCGGCACCGTCCTGCCCACCCACAGCCTTGGCCTGGACGAGAGAGCCCCGAGCAGGAGCAGCAAAAGCACCATCCCAGAGGGGAAATTTGTTGCGTTCCCTTCACACCACCGCTGCGGCGTGGAGCTTTCAGCAAAGATGCTCCTGGTAATAAACTCAGTCCTCTGGAGTGTCTCTCTGCTACACAATCTTTCCTGCTGTCCACTGGCTGTTTAATTTCTCTCAAGCACCAGACCTTCTGTTTGTTAGCACTGACTTCCTCCAGCTGCTGGCAGCTCTCCTTGCTCCGTGTTGTCAAACTGAAGACTGCTTTTCGCCCTCTCTTCATTGATTTTTACTCCTGTGACTGTATTGGTGGAGCCTTCAGTTTTCTCAAGGGCATTTGGGCAGTCATGGTCTTTGTATTCGTTCTAATGCTTTGGAGTAAGAATTTGGCGTTTGGCTCTTCTGGTCAAAAGGAAACTTAAACTGGATCTCCCTTGTTTTTAGCAAAGATCACTTGCACATCACGCCCGCATTCTCTCAAAGGTGTTGGGAATAAAAGCTTTAATCTTGTTTGTTGTTCAGGAGTCTACCTGGAGACTGAGAAAAGATCTTCACAAGACCTGAGTGGCAGGACTCACTGGTGAAACACAAGCCACAGAGACAGGTCTGATCGTGTCCTGCCTCGCCGCCGAGCTCCAGCTCCCCACTCCCTGCCTGTCCAGATGACTTTCCTTGCCCATTTTCCCAACACACTGGTCTCACCGCCCTCCAGCAACACTCTCCATCCCAAAGGCCTGCCTTTGAGTGATACTGCAAAGCTCCCAATGGGATCACACACATGTAGGAATCACACAGGGCTGGGAGGCACCTCTTGAGTCACCAAGCCCACCTCCACGCTACCAGTGCCCCGCTCTGCGTACAACTCCATTTACAGGATACCAATCAAAGGATGTTATTTTTTGCCTGTCTCACACCCATTGAAAGCCTGGTCTCAAAACCCTCTTACAGTTATGAGCCTTCCTCTAATGTCAAGACTGACTGTATTCATGGCCAATTCATACCTATTTATTCATATTGCCATATGAATAAATTCTATGCTTTAACTTAACTTAAAGCATATGAATTCTATACTTTAACTTAAACAGCACATTTCCCTCCCTGGCATTTCATTCCCTCATCCTGCCCAGCATAAGGGAGGAAAATAGATAGCAATAACAGATGTCTGTCTTAATAAATAATGCTCTTTTATAAAAGTAATCTCTGTTTTGATTGTTATCAACAACACTTTGAAAGAAGTGACCCAAAAAGATCCAAAAATATTCCATTCCAGTGGAAATTTGGGGGATAGGCCAAATCAGGGGTGAAAATACGCAGTTTAACACCATTTTACAGCCAGAAGAGGGCAAAGAAAAGTTTCAAATCTGAATTTAATGTATTTGCTACAGTGCAAGCTTAGCCAAGATTATAATCAGGACAATAAGTTGTGACTGCCAAATTCCTGTTCCTTCCAGGGAAAAAGAATCCTCCGTACAACAAGACGTGCCACGCAAGATTAAGGATGGAGACAGAAAGTAGAAGGGATTTGCTTTTGATTGCATTAGCCTAGGAAGGAAGAGAACAACGGCTCCTAACATGAGGCAGCTTTAGTTGTGTTTCAGAGAGGGAGCAGCCCGCTCCAGAACCAAGTCCCTCACTGTTTTGGAGCCGATAGCCATTAGCCATGCTGTTATCTCAACAGGCAGCTGAAAGACAAAAGGTAGCGTTTTCCCCACATTGTAAACCCTCTCCAATAAACCAGGGCTACCTATCCTGCAATTAAAAACACCATGCTACAGACAACAATCGCCGCAGAGGCTTGGGATCTCTTCACATATCTAAGTGCCTGTGCCTCCACAGATGGAGCATGTGGAGAGCTCAGGAACAATTCCCGGGAGAGAGGGAGGAGGAGGAGGAGGGTAGGAATGCTGCCACAAACCAGCTCACATCTGGCTCGCCCACTTTGTAGCTTTAACTCCCACGGAAAGAAACAATTCTTTTTGTGCAGCCTTTTGCAACATCTCTTCAGCGGGACCACACGTCCATCCTCCTCCTCCTCGCTCCTCAAACGGCCCTTGTGACCCCGCTTCCAAGGCTGGTTAAGCGCAGGCGGGTTCAGATACCCACGCCAGCCCTTCGCCTCCCACAGTCCAGGAAGGCGTCCCGCGCTCCTCCCCAGCGTGGGGACCTGACCCAGAGGAGCTGGAGGCCTCCAGCTAATCCTCTGCCTCTGCTGGCACCTCCAACAGAAGGCAGCGGACCACACAGACTTAGTTGTCCTCTCCCCGATGAAGAATGATCCCTTCAGGAGAAACTTGAGGCTTGTTTTGGGAACGCAGGAGGGATGCAGAGGATGGAGCAGAGAGAAAGGGAGGGAGGGAGGCTGCATTGTTGTCTCTCCACTGCTGGCTGCTCTTCGGGTAAATAATGGACTTCTGTCTCCAGGGCTGCTAATCAGCTCTAAATGCCCTCAAAGAAAGCAAACAACAGCACAACAGGAAAGCCCAGAAATAAATCAATTTCATTATAAATTCATTTTGTTTTCATTCCATTTTTCTTGCTAGTAAAAAATTTAGGTTAAGCTATGCACTTTTCTTTTCCCAGCAATCTCTGCTAGCTGTTGGCTAATGCAACAGCAAGTCAAGCTTTTGACAGTATAATGGCTTTGTTATGAAAAAAATACAATTATATTCTTTCCCAAGACAAATTCTACAGTATTAAAACATTTGAGCAATGCAGCATTGTCCTTGAAGCTGTTGGTGAAGAATTTTACATGGAGAGATAGGAGGACAAGAAGAGCTTTCACGGGAGATGTATTTTACTGCATAGATCTCCACTGCTCAGAAAAACAGAAGAGATTTTGCAGCAGGGACACAACCCATATGCCAGATAACTGAGTTACGCAAGCTTTTGCCTCTAGACTACTTGCAGTTGTGTCACCAATAACTAGAAATTGTAACCGTCTGAAGACTCCTCCGTGGCATGCATCAAACTATGTCAATTCATCAGCGTCAGTTCACCTCCATACTAGTGTTTCTAACAAATTCATTAGCAATAGCTAAGACTACTAATCCAGGAGTAAGGAGAAAGAGTTTGGAGTACTAAATGGAGTGAATTCATAACAGGTATCACAGATATTTCAGTAATCCTCCATGTCTAGGCTAATCCCAGCAAAGCTGCTTGAAGTTCAGCTGATGACAGGAATACTCCCAGGCAGTGGGAGAAGCCACGAACGGCTGACTGAGAGCAATCCCCTCCTGAACACCACGCAAGAAAGGGAAAAATCAAGGGAACTGGGTGGTTCTGGGATGGGCACAGAGCGCCAAGGCTCATAGCCTGCACTTAGCCTGGGAAATTCAAGGTGGCCAGGCACTAGCAGGAAAATCCCAGGCACCTGAGCTCAAATGCCTGCGCTGTGAAAACGTGAGCAGGGCCGCTGGTGTGGTCTGCAAGTTCTCAGACATGGTTTAGGGGTTAGCACAGACCACTAGTAACCAAGGGGTAATTCACACGCAGCCACCCTAATTAGGAGATAAGACAGTTCAACAGCAGAGATATGGACCATTCTGTCTCACTTAGCCTCACAAACAGCCTCATACATGTTTAATTTATTAATGCAGACATTGACAAAGCCATAGCAGAATCTCAGCCGCAACCTGCGAGGAGTCAAGCACCACGACGGGAAATCTAGTAACAGCCAAGACAAAGGCATCGTTTTCCATGCGTCTGGTATTTGCAAGACATCCTTGTGGCTGGAGAAAAGCAAGGCACTCCGAGCTGTGTATCTGAAACAGCAGCTCTGATCCACCTCCAACTTCGCTTGGGTTTGTACTTCACAGCCTGACCTCCTCTGAAGGTCCTCAGAGGAACGGAGCAGTTGAGCTGGCTCGTTCACAGAAGTCAAGATGTCACCCCACGTTATGGGTGGAATAGGTAGCAACACAACACTTAAAAGCAGCCTGACACTTCCCCGTACAAAACCATCTTTTCTGTTGCTGAGAACTTTACCAGCACTGGACTGCTCAGGTTGAAATTTTCCACGCCAGGTGTTTGCCTCAGGCTGATTCTCCTTTTTGAAGTGTCAACAGAAAAAGGTCAGTGGTTTCTGAGAACGAGATTAAGTTGTTTTGTTCACGTTCAAGGAATTGTTATAGTAGTTGTGCTCAGAACGCAGAACAGTCCTCAGCACCTCTGCAAGAGCCTGAGTTTGGTGGGAGAGTCACCCTGGTGCCTCTTGCTGTGGGGACCTATCCACACCTCTCAAAGACTGCAGCAAGCACGTGTGAGTGCGTGTTCGTGGAAATCCCCAGCCCACATGCAGTCCGTGACCCTTCTAGGGTCTGATTACTTCTGAAACTTCAGTCCCTGCTAAGAACAATCCTTCCCCTCATGGCTCACAGATCCTGATTACGTTGCCCAAACACTAGCTGAGCATGATGACCAAACAAGCTCTCTTCTGGGACTGCAGGATTTCACAGGCAGCTGCTGCTTTGGGGTACAGCACGGAGCGACAAAATGAAAGGCAGGGGACTACATCTGGCTTGCAGGTCATCAGTTGTTAGAGCCAGCAGGGCTGATGCCAGAAGAAAACAGTAATTTAGGACAAATAGTACAAGGGTGGGGAACTGAATCAGCAGATGTTTTGCATAGAAGAGGCAGGCTCAGGACGTGACTGAGACTAGAGAGAAGAGGGCAAGGCAGGTAGGACATGACCATCCCCTGGAGCTAGAGCCCGACGTGGGACCTGGATCCTGCGGTAGCAGGTGCCAGGGTGTGTTTCATGTTCCCTCATCAAGCCAGTCATGTGGTGGGATCCAGCTCAGAGCCTGAATGAGCACCAGCAGCAGTCTGCATGTGCAGGTACTAGAAACCCTTTGCCTGTGAAGATGGCTGAGCTACTGCTGCTCCACTGATAAAACTGCTATCCATCTCAGTCACTTGGTAAGCAAGCGCTGTGGATCTAAGTGCCGTGCCAAGCTGGCCAGCAGCTCAAGCCTCATCTCTGACCTTCCACTGTTTATTGTTTTGTTTTGTTTTTTTTTTTCTTTTTCTTTATTTTGTCTCGAAAGAGAAGCATAGCCCTGTGCTCTCAGCGGTATGGAGTCAACGGTTGCCACCACGTCTCTAGACAGAGCATGAAGACCACTTGAGGTGATGGCTTCATCTGCTTGTTTTTGTCTGCAGTAGGGAAGATTTAGTAACAGCCTACCTTACAGAGGTTTGATGGTAGCTTAAGTAATTAACCAGCAAATGCTCTAATGGGCCGAGACAGATGATGCAGCAGACAGCAAAAGATAATTACAAATGCTCCGTACCACAGCGGCAAACAACGCTGAGGAATGCCAAACCAACCGCAGCCAGAGCTCAGCACCACTGGTCCCAGGTCTCTTCTTTCCCAACAGCAGAATAGCATCCCCCTATGGTACTCACTTCTAGAGGGGCCAGGGTCCTTCTGGGAAGCTGGGTCTTGCCAACGCAAGGCACTGCCTCCAAGTGCCATTTGCCCTGATCACACAAGCAGCAGCCACCCAAGCAGCACCTATCTCCCAGCAGAAATGAATTCTACATGGCAGCTGGAGCTGCAGCTCAGTGGATTTACGCCCTGGAGCTGGGGAACACAGGATGTGGGCATCCAAGGCACAACGAAGGTGGTGGAGCAAGATAAACGACAAGGCAGTGGCTCACACAGAAGTAAACGGTACCTGCACAGCAGCCATTCCTCCCTGAGCAGTGAAGGTGATTGTGCCAGACCTTGGGAAACGTCCCAGAAACCTGAAAGTTTATAGTGGCAGCAGAAGCCAAGATCTCTGCACAGACAACAGATCTCCAATTACCAAAGCCAGCTCAGTTGGCTTGAGGACAGGTTATTTCCATGGGGTTTTTTTGCTTGCTCATTTAATGATTACATTTTTTGTGTGTATCTGTCTTCCCATATAACAGCAAGAAACCAGACATCAGGAATTTTTGCTAGGCCTCCCTAATCAGAGGGAGTATCTGTGATGCAACTTGCAAACACAACCCTACCGACGCTTTCAACCACTGGGGTTCCCATGTACCGCTCCTCCTTGAATCGGAGGTGACCCCGCTGATCGTCTGAGGTTGGCTTCCCAGCCTCCTGGGAACTGTGCTACAGAAGACCGGTGTTCTCCTAGTTACCTTTTGTATCAACCCTTGCATGCCTCCCTCTAACCTCCTCCCCTGAAGAGAAAAATCATCCGATCTGCTCTGGTTCTTCTAATGGGGCAGAACATTTCTCCAAACAGCCTGACGTTCACAGATGCTGGAAACGCTTAGTGATACAGAAGGGAAACAAAAGCCTTCGGCCTCGCTGGAAACCCAGCCCGCAGCACCAGCCTAACAATGCCTGCAAATATCCTCTCTGATCTGGGGCGCCCAGCTCCGCAAAGAGCGGGCAGGAGCCACGCTCTCCCTTTGCTAGCAGCGCCGTAGAAATGGCTGAGTTAATGTTTCTCTACAAATCCCCTTGTTTGTGGAACTGTATAGACGCCACAGAGACATCTGTGGCAGGCTGAAACTTGGTGTTTTACATGCTTTATGTCAAAATCAAATCAAAGACAGAGGGAGCACACTGAGTTTGGACGTATTTTAAGTTAAACATGCATAAAATATTTGGCAAGTTTCCCCTCGCTTAATGCAGTATAAACAATTCTGGTATTCGACAGAGAAAATTTCCCCTTTAATGAATGTGGTAAGTAACTGAAAAGAAGGTCACACTATTTTTGCAGTTTCAATTAAGCACAGGACAGCCCCAGCTTCTGCTGCGCCATTAGCAAAGCCTGTGTGCAAAGTTAAACGGCTCTTTTGCAGCCGGGGCTGCACTGGGGAGGTGAGAGGAGATACTCCTGGGGGACGATAGGTTCTGCTGCAGCACGCGGTGAAGACAAGCGCATTTTTGACATTACTTTCAGAGGGGAAAAAATGAACTCCGATAGACATAAAACTGAGGCAGACTAAGGGTTTCAGAAGGCAGCCTCCGGCAAATCCAAGCGCAGCAGTTTAAGACATTAGCTTGCACAGCTGTCTGCCAGCCTTGGCTGTCCACCTTGTCGGCCAGCCAGAATTTATTGCTCCTCTAATAAAGTCAGCAGAAAGAAATACATGCTTGTGCCTCAGCCACTACAGTTCGCAGCCCAGTGTATTAGACTGAACTGCTGACGATCATTGGTTTTCAGTAAGATTGCAGACTTGCGGCTGTATATCCAAGAAGGGGGAGAGCAGACCAGAACAAAATGTCTCCCTAGCTGTGACCAGCTTAGAAGAGACTTGAAAGAAAATGAGCAAATAAAGGGGCTAAACAACTTATGAAAGATGTTTATTCTCCAGAAATTGCCGCAGCGCCTCTCTTCTGCATCCTTTGCTGTTGGCAAGACTGGCGTGGCTATCTACTGCTCGCTCCAGGGGGAAGGGAGCTGTAGGTGCAGAAGGTAAAGGTCTGCAGGAGTTATTGCTACTGCTTATGCTCCCGCTAGCCCAGAGCCCACTGTAAGAGTAGGAGCATCGTCCATCGCCTCCAGCTAGAACCAGGTATAACGAAGCTGAGAGCTCTCCTGACCCTAAAGCCTGCACTTCTGACACCACCCTCCCCTCTCTGGGGCTCGGCTCCAGGAACGACATCGCCTGAATGTATAAGCAGTCTCTTTTTACAATTCCTAATGTAAACAGACCCTCTTCTCCTATGCAGAGGAGAGATTTCAGTGGTAAAATGTTGTGTGTCAAAAGAAATTAAGATAGGAAACTCAGAAGGGACAACAGATTTTCTTTTTCAACAAAGATTTAAGAAAACCCAGGAAATTCACACCCCCAAAGCGTTTATTAAAACGTGTTCCTAGAGCTGGCTTTGACTCAAGCACACCAGGAAATCGGTGGTAGCCTTTTGAATACTGAGAACAAATTGCTTAAGTACATATCATTGTGTATGTGTAGGCATTATTCTCACGTACTGAATGTCACACTTGCCTTGCTGAACAAAGCTGTACTAGATGCTACCTGTACAAATGTGTAGGCTGTAGGAAATAAACATAACGCAATCTGTTTCACCCCACAAGATTTTAGAAGTAGTATGTGATATTATGACAATGTACTGAGCCACAATAAACAGATGTAGGGAGCTGCAGGCCACCTTGAGGTTTTGCAATTATTGAAAGTCTAATATCATGCAAGGAAAGGTTCAGTAACACAACACTGCACTCCAGTTTTTGAGTAAAATCTCTTGGTTTGTTTTTCAAAGAAAACAAACATTACTTTTCAGCTCCCCAATAATTTGGGTTAGCTCAGTTTGAAACAAAACCAACCAAACAAAAAACACCCCATAACCCCCACCACCCAAACAAGCCCCAAAAGCTCCTTATTGTAGGTCTAACAGCCCTCCTAGGATAAAACTTGCAAAGCTTGCCCCACTCTTCCCCTGCCAAACGCACACACCCTGTGAGGGTGTAGAGATTTCAGGTCAGATGCACACGTAAGATACCAGCTCTAGAAAGTGATCTCACTGAGCTGAAGGAATGGTATGCGTGTGCTCCTTTAGCCTATGGCAAAAGCAAGTGTCATGGTTTAACCCCAGCCAGCAACTAAACACCACGCAGCTGCTCACGCAGCTGCTCACTCACTCCCCCTCAGTGGGATGGGGGAGAGAATCAGAAGAGTAAAAGTAAGAAAACTCATGGATTGAGATAAAGACAGTTTAGTAAGTAAAGCAAAAGCCACGTGCACAAGCAAAGCAAAACAAGGAATTCATTCACTGCTTCCCATGGGCAGGCAGGTGTTCAGCCATCCCCAGGAAAGCAGGGCTCCGTCACACATAACAGTGACTTGGGAAGACAAAATACTATCACTCCGACCATCCCCCCCTTCCTTCTTCTTCCCCCAGCTTTATATGCTGAGCATGACATCATATGGCATGGAATATCCCTTTGGTCAGCTGGGGTCAGCTGTCCCGGCTGTGTCCCCTCCCAACTCCTTGTGCACCCCCAGCCTCCTCGCTGGTGGGGTGGGGTGAGAAGCAGAAGAGGCCTTGGCTCTGTGTAAGCGCTGCTCAGCAGTAACTAAAACATCCCTGTATTATCTATACTGTTTCCAGCACAACTCCAAAACACAGCCCCATACCAGCTACTATGAAGAAAATTAACCATATCCCAGCCAAAACCAGCACAGCAAGATAAGGTAAATAACCTTAGCCTGCAATGAAAGATTTACTGGAACCACAACATCTAACATCTTTATCACAGCCTATGCAAATCCAGCTGCTGGCTGTACGTCCCTTCTTGCGTTGTAAGTGCTCTCACTTATAAGACCCGAGCCATTTCAGTGTGCTAACTCAGAAGAAAACAGCCCTGACCAAAGAGAGACTACATATCTTACAGTGAACATGAATGTCTACTACATCTGTGCTGATGCCCCACTCATGGGGACTTGACACCGATTCTCACTTACCGTATGAACCACAAAACCCTTACCGATGCAAAATTACTTGCTCTTACGCTTGGTACCCTTACCCTTAACTCTGTGAAACTTTTACATAAACACAGCCTAGTCCCAGCAGTGATAATTGTTGTGGTTTAGCCCCAGCCGGAATCTGAGCACCACGCGGTTGCTCACTCGCCCCTCCCCTCCCAGTGGGATGGGGGAGAGAATCGGGAAGAAGAAAGGCAAAACTAGTGGTTTAACAACAACAACAGTTTAACCAGACAACAAGGAAAAGAAAACAAACAAACAAGAAACCCCAACAATACCAACAACAGAGTGTACTTAGTGGTGCTTGCTAGCGCAGGTCGCTCCGCCCAGAGCCCTACGCCCAGCCCGTTCCCGAGCAGTGATCCCACCCCTCTCGCGGTCTCCCTCTATATAGTGAGCATGACGGTTACATGGTATACAATACACCCCAGCCAGCTTCTGGCAAAAATTAACCCTGTCCCAGCTGCAACCAGGACAATCATTTATACAAGAAGCCTTTAATGTTGCAGTCAGCAACATCAAGTCCGGGGTGTAGATGAAAATCAAGTATCTACAAGGGACAGTGCTTGTGGCTGCTTGCTTCTCCCCTCTAGGAATGAATGCTCGCTCTACAGCAAAGGCATCCAAACTGGTTGTGAAGCAGTTCCTGACGTGTTGCAGCCTACTGCTTCACCCACCACAGCAAAGCTGACCCAAGTCCAGTTGTCAAGGCACGCTGTGCCATAAGCAATTCAGGACACGCTTTGTGACCTGCCCAGTCATCCCTGCTGCGTGACGGCAATTTCAGCCAAAAGGTAGAGCAGATGTCCATGGTCACAGAGCACTTCAGCTGCCCAAGTTTAATCCTCCAAGTCCTTTGTTATAGCAAAACACAACTGACTTTTGAGCCTCATATCCTCCAAAACACCAGGATGTCACCACAGCTCATACGGACCCTGTTCCTTCAGTCACATCCATGTCCCATTAAATACTGTAATTTCTTCCCCTTCTCATATGTCATCAAACACACTAAGCAACAGTCCATGAGACACATGCTTTACTTCTGCATGCTCCATGCATGGACTTCACTGTGTTTCTTCATCTTACCTGAGTTTTGTATCTTCATCTGAGCCAAGACATTGTAATTTCCCCCATTCCCTGTCGGAAACCATGCAACTGCAGAGAGATCAGACTACACTAAGACTGGGACAGCAGCCAGCAGTACGTGGTGTGCCTGGCTTTTAACAGCTAAATCCTATCGAAAATAATGATGCAAATATGGGCACTCCTCCCCAAGACATCCTAATGCTTTCAACAACCTCTTAGGAGCACCTAATGCTGCTGGATGGGATGGAGGCCGAAAGGAACAAATTTGGGACTCCTGGTACTTACTGTGTGAACACTGGCTGGCTCAATAAATAGCCCTAGCTCTGAAAGTAGAGATAGCTGTACACGTGTTCTTAAGCTGCTGTATCAGATAGCTGCTTCCTGAGGGCAGGCATGAACTGCACCGAATTATCACCTAAATGCAGTCATAAGATGGGAAGCTCTCCTTTAGGAATCTCATGCACTGATGTAGGACCAGGGGTACTACCAAAGCATCCACCTTGAAGTACTTGGGCCCAGACTCTTATCACCATTTAAGAGACGAACTCCCTTGTTCTCTATAAACCCTAGATATATGATCTGTCTTCAATGCCCTGGGTTTCAGCGGCTTTTCCAGTACCACATAGGAAGTCTGTGGGAAACAAAACTGGGCCTCACAATTCCTGCCAGTCCTCTGCCAACAACCGCAGTCGGTCCATGACAGTACCCTGCCCACACACTGCATGAGTATGAGCAAGGACACAAAGCCGCCCTCATGCAGAATGAAGCTGATGGATGCAGAAGCATCCATCCTTCAGCCGTGGTACCCTGTGTCCTTGAATGCATCACCTAGTGCTCTCCAGAGTCTGTCTCTGCAACAAATGAGTGCTTGACAAGTCCCCAGTCCCAGGAGGGGAAGCACCCCGTGGGCAGACGGCCCCTCGGGGAGGTGGCAATCGCCCCCTCACCGCTGTATGCCGCTGGAGGCCATGAAGGAGAGGCCTCGCCAGGCCCTGCCGCAGCCCCCACCAAGGGCTCTGGCAGCCTCTCGCTCTGCTGATCGCGGGGAAGCGCAGCAGGGATGGGCGAGCAATCCCTGGGCCGCGTCCAGCACAAGCTGCGGCACGGCTCCAGGCCACGCCGGCCGCACTCCTCGCCTCCCCTGCCAGACCCCAGCACCCGCCGGCCAGGCCCTGTCCTCAGAGCTGCCAAAACTGCCGAAACCTTCCCAAGCCCTTTCCCCTGAGCCCACCGCATTCCCCCCCTAGCAGGGTGGGCGCTGGAGGAGAAGCCGGCCTGGCCATGCTCCTATGTCCTGGTGACCCACGATGACTCCCACAGGTTTTGTATGAGGGGAACGATGGGGACAGACCACAGCTTCTCTGAGAAAGCACTAACACTCTCCTGCATCCAAAAAAAAAAAAAAGAGCAGCCAGCAAAGGGGCCTCTCTCGCAGGGGCTGCGGTCAGCGGCAGAGGACGGGACGGGGCAGAGAGGGAGGCACCTCCTTTCCCCTCCCTGCGCTCTGCTTTCCCATGTTTTCTCTCACGCCTGTGCAGAGACAAAAAATGAAAAGCTATATTCCCTCTCCTCCTCAACCACCGCAGTTTTCTGGGGGCAGAGTTCAGTTTTCAGCTGCATAGGGGCAGAGGAGGAAGAAGAGGGAGCAAAAAGAGAGAGCAGCATGGGAGGCACTCACCTTTCTCCGGGGCAGCTCACGGGCAGAGCGGCTCGCACTCGCTGCGAAACCGCTCCTTCAGATGCACGCTGCAAGGAAGTTTGACTACAAGTTTAAAAATCACAGCCTCGAGGAACACAAGGTTTTGTTGCCTCTTGCCAGACTTATTAAAAAACAGGTTTTGAGCTCGCGGCAGAACACAGGGCAAAAACATTGCCTCAGGAGAGGGAACTACCTCCTCTCACCTCCCATTACTGACCAAAAAAAAGAACTTCCAGCTAGCTTGCCCTCTGAAAAAGCATATAAGCTTTATTTGTTTGAATGCCTCTGCCACCCAGCTACGGCTGCCTTGGAGGAAGATGCCTTAAAGCTATGAAAGCACAAACCTCCAGCCTAGCCCTCTCAGTCTTCCCAAGGTGTGAACTGGAAGTGACCCGAGAACAAGAAATGCAGAGAACCTTCTACTTTCTCTGAGAGAAGAAAAAAACCCCCAGACATCCATATTTAAAGACAAAGTTGGAAATGGAAGAGAAACAAAAAAGGGGTATTTTAATAACCCCTGAATCTTCATTATGCAATTTTAGCACAGAAGCTTCCCAAGGTCCAAGTCAAGGTCCAGCCCAGTCTGTGACAAACTCTGTACAAAGACATCTCAGAAGAGAGTCCATGCCCCTGGGACAGCAAGCAAGATTAGCTCTTGGAAGAAATTTCTGTATTGTTATTTGGTTAGAAATGGATCGTTTGAGAAGGGTGAACAGCAAGAAATCTGGCTCTGCCTGCACCTCTCTAACTGTATCCAAAGCGGGTCAGACTCGTGGGTAATGGCTTGAGTTGTCTAGAGGGGGGGCAGCCTCCGTGCTCTTTGTGCCCCCCTCAATCCCAGGACAGACACCTGCATCTAAAACAAACCAAGTCACACCTAGAAATAGACTCAGCCTCCGATATCAGAGAGCTCTCCCTCCTGTCAAAGCCTAGTTCATCCACCAGTCTCTGCCGTGAGAAAAGTAATAGAAATCAGAGCAAGAGCAGTATGTGCTGGTGCTCACATGGGACTTCACAGCGCACAGAGACATGCTCACCTTTAACAGCTCCCGGGCCCCAGTTCTGCCAACCATCACCGTTTGGTTTAGACACTTTAAGTGTAGGCATGCAAGAGACCACGCGTTTCCTCGCTACTGCATTAGCGGACTACGTTAGCTGCTCTCCCCTCCCCGGGAGCCTGCGCGCTCAAACTGGCCCCCGAGCCCGTCACCCAAGGGGTCTGCAAAGGGCCCTGCAACGGCAGGGACGCCGTGCTCGGGGCAGCGGCTGGGGAGCGTACGAGCTCTAGTAGGGCTCAGCTGAAGCTGCCTGCCAGAGGACACGCTCCAGCTGGCCAAAGTGCTGCAATATGGCCCCGTGCCTACTACAGGGCATGAGCTGCGCTGAGCACGCACCCCCCGGCCCCCAGCCCGGTCAAATCTCACCTGTGCAGTCAAGAGAGTTGAGAAGCCTCTAAATATTGAGCTTTAACTTAAGCGTGTATTATAGGAAACTCAAAACCAAGGCTTTAGCTGATAACGACAGCAGCACATTTGCGTACTGGGGAAAAGACTCCTATTACGAAAAACTCACCAGCTACGCTTCCTGATGGTGTGTGCGTTCATGTATATGAACTCCCTAACATTAAATTACGGCTCATACTGTTTTTATCTTTCTTCTTTTTACAACTTATATTGCCCAAGGCTGTACGGATTCCCAGTAACAGCACATGGAGATGCCCTGTCATCACGTGGCGAGGGAACACTAACAGACTGGGAAAGGGGATGCAATGCATGGAGACCTGCTACTGAGCAAGGGATTAGGAGACATACCTTGCCAGGGGACAGCTTGAGGAGCTCAGACTGTTTAGTTTGCCAAAGACAAGACTGGGAGCGGTCCCTGTCGCAGACCACAGTTACAACGGTGGGGAATAGACAAATGGTACCAAAGGCCTCTTCTGTTTAGCAGATTAAAGACAAGATTCAGCATCCTGAGATCTAAACTAGACAAATGCAAGCCAGAAATGAGGTGTAACAGCATGTGGGTAATTAACCACTGCAGCAACATACCAAACGCAGTGGTATTCTCCATTTGTGGTAATTACTTAATCAAGACTAGATGTTTTTTAAGACACGCTTTAGAGTCCAGAGCAAATGGAATTAATAAAAAAGCTGGATATATGAGCTATATTATGCAAGAGGGCAGAAGAAAGCACAATAGCTCCTTCTGGCCTCACCATCTACTAATCTAAGGGGAAAATTGCCCCTTTTAGTGTCAGTGGAGTTGGTAGACAGCCATATTTTTAGTGACAAGACATGCTGATGTTTACATGAAATAGTAATAATAATACATTGTGTTTCACCCACACCTCTAATCTGAAATTCTCCAAGCTCTTTATTGTCACTGTGTCAGTAAGCCTGCCAACTCACTGCTGCTAAACTGGCGTTATCATCCTCCTTTCATCCAGCTTGAACTTTTTCAGAGCAGCTCATCATCTGCTTACCATTTACATGGGAAACAGTACACTGAAGCTACCTGTCATCTTGGGCACCTACTTTTAGGCCTCTTGGTGAGAAAACGTTCACGCGGGCACCTCACAGAAGGCCTCGGGGTGGGAAGCAGCTCAGCACACAAACTGCCCAGCAGTTGCCTACTCCGGATGCTCATCCCCAGTACATACTTTACAGCACTCAAAAACTCTGTATAATCTCCCTAGAAAAATTCTGGTAACAATGTACTTTTTAAGACTAGAAGTCATCAGTTAAAACATTAAAAAAAAGAAAAGAGAGAGAGATTGCTTCCTAGTTGTTTTAACAAACATCTTCATATACGACAGACAGACAAAAAAAGAGAGTAATTTCCATTAGTTACCATGACAACCAATGGAAATCGCTAACCCGTCTTCTCTCCCTTGTCAACCTTTGGCAGACCTGTCAGGGAAAGCAAGCAACTATGCCCCGTGTAAGATTCTCTACTTAACTAGAACACATAGCTCACAGGGCAATCTACATTGCCATAATGTCAAGTGCTCCCCTTACAGCACATCTCCAGTTTGTCTCCTCTGAGATACTTGCTGCTCCCCTCCGAGAGCAAACACACTCCAGAAACACTATCCCCACTGCGA
Organism: Phoenicopterus ruber ruber; assembly: GCA_009819775.1. Taxonomy (NCBI): domain Eukaryota; kingdom Metazoa; phylum Chordata; class Aves; order Phoenicopteriformes; family Phoenicopteridae; genus Phoenicopterus; species Phoenicopterus ruber. The sequence goes on along the minus strand of CM020215.1, from coordinate 89,970,325 downwards.
GACACCCCGGCTCTCCCACCTTATGCCCTTACTCTCTCTCTGGCTCCGTAAAAACTTCAACCACCTCTTCCTTCCCATCTGTGGGCCATCAGCTCACATCTTAAATGTGGCCCGTACAAGCCTTTTTTGAACATCTTTACTGCCTGGCAAGAAATTGCTCTATCACACAGTAATTCTAGTCCACAATTTATCTCCATTTGCCTTACTATTGTTATCGTTGTTGATAAGGATAATGACCCTCTGCAATGACTGCTGCACCTTCTACATGAGAGCTTTTAAATTTTTCTTAACAGGAATGCATTCAGCTTCACAAACCCTTCCGAGAGGCACAGCACCATCATTATCCTTATTTCACACCGCAGCTTAGAGGAATTAAGGTGCCTTGCCCAAAGCCTACATAGAAATCATGGCATGATGCTAAGAGTGAGAACAAATAGATCTGGAGAGAAGAGTTTGTTTGCATTTTCTTGATGCCTACAGGCTCTGAAGTTGTTTGAACCACATATGCTCAGAGTCCCCTTTAGTCCCTCCACCCTGCCAAAACCCCACAGCAAATAAACATAAACCTGAAAAAAAACCCCAAAAAACAACAGTTGTCTCTGTTTAATGCTGGTTTACTGTTGACCTTGCATCTGCAGCCAGGACGGCCTAACTCACCCCAGCGTCTGGACGTGTGCTGCTGCACTGCAGAAGAGCTTGGCAGTGATTTGTGAGGAGGTATTAACACCCAGCTGTTCTCCCGTCTCTTTCGGTTTTCACGTGCACAAAAGTCAGGAGTGGCCCAGGCACTCCACTGACACCGTGCGGTTTCAGGCTATTCATCAGCGAGATTCAACACTCACCCGGTAGGATCCGAAATCCCCAAATAATCCACATCGATTGCAAATTTTGCTGCATTCTCCTCCACTCCCCCATCCCAGGTCTGGGTTGCAGGAGTTACCGGCAAGTTACTCCGTAACAGGACTGAGTAAGGCGGCTCTGTGTGCACGTGTGTACATACGCACAAGGTGTAACAAACCATGTTTTGTGCCCCGTGATTAACCGTGCTTTGGCTCAGTTTCCTCCGCGACACCCTCCTGGGGGACTGCACGCAGCTCTGAGTGCCAAAGAGGGGAGGACAAGCCATGAAGTGCAAAGCTGAGCAACAACAAGCTGTTCTACAAGCTGCTTCCCCCAGATTCCTGTCTCGAGGCTGATCGCGTTTGGTGGCTACGAAGGTATGAACTGCAATCAAAGGGGAATACTCATAAAATGCTTCTCTGGTCTGTAGTAAAAGCTGATCTCACGCTGGAGCTTTTCCCTCAGGTAGGGCAGGAACTACTGTACCACAATGTCTATTTTTACAAAACTTAGACTGACATACTATCTTGTAGGAAATTAATATACTTCGCTAAACATGGCTGAAACTGGCTGTTGGGTTTAAAAGTTATTTGAGGGGGTTCAAAGGTACCAACAAACAGGGAATAAGATCACATAAAGCTCCATTTCTTTAGGCAGCCAGGGAAAAATGTTCTGCTTTGACAGGAGGAAGGGAGCTACAAGGAGATTAAAAGAGGTGGGCTAAGCACGGAGCTGAGAGGCCCCATAAACGGGCTACGTGTACAAGGTGGAGATCACTGCATGGGGGAGGCACTGACGATCATTGAACACGGAGGAGTAATTAGGACCGTTGGGACAGAATAAAAAGATTAATGGTCTACTTGCTCATGGAAGAGGACCATGAAGATAAACTTACTGACTTTGAGATAATCCAGAGCATGGTATCATTTTTCACAGAACAGGAAGGGGGCATCACTTATCGGGGATGTGTAAAACTGGATTTGACAAGACACTAATGGCTACGGTTTGTACAAGCAGCTACTAATCCCAGGGCACGTAGCGATACCTTGTAGAAGAAACAGTCTGTTTTTGTAAAGGGGGATGCTTTGAATGATCTCAAAAAGCATTATCACGTTTATCACTAGCCCCTCTGAAAAGCCTGGCGAAACACATGGGTTGCGGGGAACCATCCTGCAAGCGTGCGCACATTTTTCCCGCATACGCTTCTCAGGTGAACAAAGGATATGAGCGCTCCTGAAAGCCCTCCTTTCGGCTAGGCAGGGCTGGACACACCGCCCCATCCGTAGCTCGGCAGCCAACGTGACCAAGGAGGCACTGCGAGCAGCCACCGACGCGTGCCACCGGCCACGCTGCGGCCCCAGCCCTGCAGCGGGTCAAACACGGGAACGCTCCTTGCCAGGGACAGCACAGGCCACCTGCCCAGCCCTGGTGACGGGAAGGGCAACGTCCCGCTTGCTGAGCAAAGCTCAGCACATGAGCAAGCCCAGGCGCTGAGGCTCGCTCTTTAACTGCGGACTGGGTATAAACCAGGCAGTTAAAAAATAAAAAATAAAAAAAAAAGTACTCCCTCCTTACCCTTACACATCATCCGTCTGGGCCCCAGTACTGGGGACATGAGAAATGGAGCCTCTGTTTCAACCCGACTTCTCCGTCATCCATCCGCAGGGCAACTGGAGAAGGGGAACGCTGCCTGAAGAAGATTAGGCTGATGCTACTCATGTGGCATTCATCGTCTTGGGGCTGGAATACCCCAGAGCTTGCATCATGCCGAGCAAACACGCTGTCCTCAGACAGGAATACCGCAGGTTTTCTGCCAAGTTGAAGGCATTGCCTTCGACGTGAATGCTTGGTCCCCTGCCACCTTAATCTTCCAGACTCCTGGGTTTGAATGGGTGAGCTGCAGACCAGAGCTGGGTCACAACCTTTTCAGTTATCCCTGAGGAATTTTACTCACCCAGACAACAAAACGATCCAGACACAGCAAAAATTCCCCGAGGAAATCGCCTCCTCCTACATATAGGAAACGAGACAACAATTCCAATCCCTCATACTTAACCTTCCTCAAACATAAACAGGAAAAAGTGGCCGACATGCAGGAGGGAAAGAAAGTCCCAGAGCAGCAAGGAGTACATATGCAAAGAGTTACATCATGCAGAAGGAAAGCTCTTGGCTTCGGGCTACAATTACCAGCACTTCAATGGCAGGGGCCACTCTAGCACAGAGCAGGGGCACCCCCCAGGCACCATCCTCCAGATTGATTCATCGTTGGGAAAACGGCAGACTCCGCCATCAAAACCATCCCCGGATAGCACGACGCTGGAGGCCAACCTGGCACCTCACCAGCACCTGCTGAACGCTCCCTCTTCCGTCTGCCCCGGCAGATGGACAGAAACTCCCTGTTCTGCCCCTCTAACACTCAAGCCCCAAAACGCCTCACCTTGGCAGTGGCCAAGGGCAGCGTTTTTGATGGCCAGGAGGGTCACCCAGCCCATGGGCTCCTTGTGTTAGGACAAGGTTCACCAGTACATCTCCCCATCAGAGGCAGATACCTTTGCCAGCCCATCCCTGTCACCCCACTCTTGCTTCCCCCTCTTATTCAAGGTTTTAATGCCCTCTTCTCCCCTCCCCTGGCTTGGAAGGCTTGAGAAGACCATTTTAGGCTTGAGTCTTACTCCTGCCACAGCTACCTCCGCAGCAAGTCCTTCCACTACCTCCCTAGGTTTCCTCACAGATAAAGAAACAAAGAAGTTGTTTCTGGCTATAGATAATCCTTGAAGCTATCGCTATTTCTTGAAAACTTTTGTTGTGGGGAAAAGCTGATTGAACATGGAAAGCTCCACCAGCATCCATATTCCCAAAGCCTCTTGATCCTGTACTAGGACTGAGCTAGTAGCAGGGGTGGGATCAGGAGGAACATGTACTGGCTAGGGACAACCAACAGCGGGTGACAAATAGCCATCCAACCGGTCCTTCTGCTCTTCCAAGCCCAGCGCTATCCTGGTTTGGAGCATAAGGTGTGCAAATCCTCTTCTCCTACTAATGAAACCCAGCTGCTCTGACTTGGTGTTTTTATCTGGTTCTCTCTATTGTTCCCTCAAGCTGGTTTGTTGCTCTTTGCATTGCAGGGCCCTCTACAGAGATATGATAAAGATTAAAAAACCCCAAATTCATATGCTTATGGCTTTAGCGCTGTGTAACAGAGCTGCAGAATGAAATGAGGGAAGGATAAAGGAGAAGACACAATAAGAAAAGCTGGTTACTACAAGGTCCATTACGTAGTGTTAGAGTATTTAGAGAAAGTGGTCAGAGGTCCATCTCTGGGACAGCAGTTGACAGGGTACAGCCAAGGGAAACACTGTGCAGACAGCCACCCTGCAATGCTCAGAGATGAGCGAGGTGGGTTCTAACAAGTCTTTCCTCTCAACCTCCTGGTTTTCCTGGTGCATTGGGTATTTTCCTCAGAAGCACAGGAGAACTGGCACCCTCTCCCCAGTGAGACAAAAACCAGATCCCAGTCTTCAAGCAGTGTTTAGTTTCTTCTGCCAAAATATTTGCTTAGCTGTCAAACAATGGAAATGTGGGATCCACCTACAGCTGAGCTAATGAGATACAAAATCCCTCCCTGATCATCCACCCCAAACCCCTTGCTCTTTCCAAATGTGTTGGTCCAAGAGGAGCCTCCAAATTGTTTCCAGGTTATGGACCCCTTGACACGCTCCAAACAAGGTGTGAGTGTCTCAAGAAATTCCACATATGCAGACTGAAGCATGAGCTTGCTTTTCTTCATCATCACTCACAGGCCGCCTACATCTAATCCACTGTCCCAAGCAACCACAGGCCCAATGTCAAAATTATGAAGTACAGTGTAATGGGTGAGACAGCTAAGGTGTAGAGCAGGTAGTAAGATTTCATAGGAACTTACAGGAACTTCACTTCTGGGTAGCTGGTTTGCATAGCAGAGAAGGGACATAGTCACTCATTACTGCTGGCTGGTGTCTTCAGCCCAGATCAGAACTGGAGCACGCTTGAGAACAAGTAGTATGAAAATGCCATGCAGTCGCTGCTCGTGCTGCAGTTATCTGTGCTTTAATATAGCACTGAAGTCTCCAGGCCTGCTCCTCTGCCATTTGTTTATTTACTGCTGCAATGGCAAGGAATTGCAATCAGAGCCCCACAGCGCAAGAAGAAATAAGCCCCTGCTCTAACCAGCTCACATCTAACTTAGTACACTAGCTGAGGCAAAATCTACAACCTCTGGGAAAGTCGAGAGGTATACATCCCCACGTCTGCCACCCAGACGCAGGTCTGGAAAGAAGTACGCTTCACAGCGTCCCAGCAGCCTGCTCTTTTCTTTCGCTGAACTCGGAGACAATGCTGTGAGGGATGGTTATTCATATATTGGCTTAGGTATTGTAGTACAGCAGAAGCTGCCCCTCCCCGTGAAGATAGATGCAACCCAGCTAAATAAGGCATTTCTGGGAACCAATCTCATCCAGCTCACAGGATATGTGGCAAAAACACAGCCTGGTTAACAGGAGCCTCATGAGCCCGGAAAGACACATCTGGCTGAGATTTGTGACAAACTCTCTTCTGTACAAAGAGAAACGTTCCCCAGCTCATGTAACACCACACAAGAAAGATCAAAGGTGCCCCGGTGCCTCCTGATGGGTAAGCAGCTGTACCAATAACAGCAGCTGGAAAATGCAACAGGAGACTCAGCCAGTCCTTTCCTCCTGTGCTGGGAGCAGAGCTGCCTCCCAGGCAGCCCCAGCAGCAGCCCCCTGTTAATTACCGGCAAGGAATTTGCACCCTGGCAGATAAAGTCATTCACTCAGCTACAGCGAATTTGCACAAAGCAGCTCGGACCCGACAGCAGCTCCATCTGAGAAGCAGCATCAGGGTGCCACGTGCACCTACGTGCTACGCGACATCGCTTCCGCTTCAGAGCTTGCACCACGCACGCTGCTGCTTGGAGGTTACGGTCCCTTCAAAACAGCTGGGGAAGTTGTTCAGACACTTGTAGACGGGGCATTTGGCCAGCGACTTCAGCACAACACGAGGTGCCTCAGACAGAATTGCTTGGTTCATCCCCCAGACTGATCCCTGGGACCATCCGCAGCACAGCGGCTGCCCAACAGCAGAGCACGCGCCTTAAAAACTGGGCTTTGCACAGATGAGCCTTTGCTGTGCGCCCAGGATAGAATCACTTTTTCCCTGCCTCCCCATTTAAAATACACTTATTGCCTTGAGGCAAAACTCCAGCAATGCCTGGTCTGGCACTCAATGGCAGGATTTCAAGCAGGAAGATGCCTATCACTCCAAAACCAGCTCGAGGAGAAAAATGGATGTAATTTTTCCTTCCGCTGAAGACGTGCCTGCTAAACTAGACCTGGGAAGCTAGATTTATTACATTAGTGGGTTACATGTGACTGCTGGGTTTTATTGCACCAAGTCAGTGCATATTAGAAACAGCCTGAGTTACCTGCGTGATTGGCACCATGGCGTCTTTTCTTTCCACTGCCATGGATAAAGTATCAGTGAGATGAGGACTGAACTATCTACAAAGTCTGTATCACTAAATTTCAAAGGCAGATGGACCCTTCTTAAAATGATGGCTTCAAGGCCAAATACAGCTATGCAATTACACCAGGATCTCAACTTTCATTTATTCAGTTTAATTTACCAAGACAGCAGTTTTTAGTCTTCATCACATCACAAAAACGTGGGAAAAGTTTAACCAAAGCAAGCTGACGACGCTTTGTCGTGATTGTGTGAACAGCCCAATGGGAGGAAGTGCACCAGGCTTTACAAAGACCAGCTGAACTCCCAGCTCCATCGCCATCTCACCCAGGGCACACAAGCACTCCGCTGGCAAAAGGGGCGCAGGACTTGGAAGGGGTCGAGTGTTGCCCTCCCTACATGCAAAAGCAGTCAGGTCGGATTGAGAAGAAGCACTCAGGAGAGTTAAGCAAACAAAACTTAGCCGAAACCTTGGTGTTTTCTCCCCCCTTGACATCCCTTTTCGGCTTTTCCCGTGGAAAAATTACACTGAGGGAAAAGGAGGTGGGGTGAAAAAAATTAATCCCAGGGTTACAACAGATGTAGACACTGCAAACACTGCGCTATTAGAAAAGGTTATAAATCTGCCTCCAGATGCTTGTCATCGCCGTGTTGCTCGGGGGTATAGCCCCCTCAGATCTGTCAGTAGATCTCCTCACAATAGGAGGCCTCTAGCCCTCCTCCTCTAGCTCTTTTTAGCCAAAATGAGGCAAGTCTACATAACTGTTTCTAAAGGCTGGCTCATTTGGCCAGAAATGGGTTAAGGATAGTTCAAGGGAACACCTACAGGTCCCAGGGATTAATCTGAACGGCCAGAAAACCGGCAAGAAGCAGAGGGCAGGCCAGGGCAGTGACCTCTCCTCTTGGCAAGGCTGGATTGAGGAAAGGACTTCTGTCCGCAGCCCGCACCAATACACTCACGCTGGCGTAAACCTCTGCTAGCATCTAAAATTCATGGTGAAAATAACTTTCTTGATGATTCTGAATCAGGTTTAAGCCGAAATGAAAAAAGAAAAACCCTCACTCTTATTTTGAAATAAGTATCCTGGTACTTATACTTGAAGTAAGTACCCTGGTACCATAACGATGCTGGTATAATTACAGTGGTGCCACCAGTGGAAGTGGACCCGCACGCCACCCTTCAGACCTCACGGACAGAGTCAAACAGCGACTGGACTCCTCTCCAGTGTTAACTGGGTAACTTACTCCAGAAGGATATGAACAACTGATTAACTTTTAATACATTCATCAGACATTTCGAGCCTCTCCCTTTTCCTCTATCGCGATGGATGCTTCCCAAAAATCACTCCATCTGCTTCAGAAAGCCCCAGCTGAGAACATAAGCAACTTCACCTTCGTAGCATCCCTGTTAATACTAGCAACCGGCTGCCTCATTGAGACTCTGACCCAGGAAGAGAGATAAAAAGGGCTGTCTGAAGCTGGTGGCTGGCTTCCATCCGAGGAGTACAGTTCACCGTCTATTGCTCTTGTGACTATTACTGAACCCGGCCAAGAAAAGCTCCCAAGTTTTGGCACGTCTCAGATTTTCCAGTCTGCACAAAATCATGCCAGGAACATTTACTGAAGCAATTTCTTTCTTTCTTTCAAGACTCTAATTATGCACCTAACAATGTTGTAGAAATGAGTGCTGTACAAAAAAACCCAGTACAGTTCAGATATAGTTTTGCCGACAAAAGGATTAGAAGCTTAAGGCTCAGTGTTAATATTCCGAACATACTGAAAGGCACAAAGTGCAAACTGCAGCAGAAACAGAAGAAAGAGAGGTTATCACTTCCAAAATCTGGAAGAGGGAAAACCACACAGGAAAATACCATACTAATATTACTAAATGCCAGTGATGCAGGAGAGTGACAATAAGAAACATTTAGAAGGGGACAGCCGTCAAAGCCGCCTCTGAATTGCAAGCAGCTCACCTTCAAGCACAGCCCACTCCTTAGAAAACGAGAAGGTCTAGATATCCCAGAGGGTGGGGTACTACCTGTGAGTGAACTGATGTTCACCACTCGGCAGCTACCAGCAACAAGGAACCAAACTGAACCCCAAAAGAAAAGTTGTCCGAGGTGTCAATTTTCCCTGAAACCAGACCCAAACCTCAGTCATCACTCTCAAGTTTTGCTGAACTTAGCCTGGAATGGAACCAAAATGTTCACTGGTTTGACACCTGGACCATTACCCCTGAAAACAGTCAAATCATTCATTTACCCACTTAAGCATGAACTGGCCTTTAAAACCAAGTTTTGTACATGACGGCTGTACATTTTTCTTACTTTCAGTTTGCAGATGAGGCACAAAGACATGACACTACTTAAACTTGGGAAGCCAAGGTACTCCAAAGGCAAAAAGCAGGATTTAGCACATTGACCATAACATAATGTTAGTGGCACCGGTGAAATCAGAAATCAAGGGCCAAACCCATCTTGGCTATGTTTCTCTGGGTTACTGACTCTAAGAGGCTTTACTCAGACCAGTGCCATCACTATTTAGATGTTATTATCATTCATCTTACAGATGCACTACTGTCCACTTCCTTCCTACAAAGGTTTTGCTGTATATTGACCAGAACTGGTTAAGGTTTATTTAGGGTTCCTAAGAAAATGAATGAAACCGATCTGGCTTTTTCAGGACAGTGTTGGAGAGGTTGCGTGGAAATGCTGACTACATAAGTGTGTCACGCCTTGGGAAGAAAGTGTATTACAATATTATCATGTAAAGGCAGATGTGAAACGCTAGCCCATACTACAGCTCAGTCCTGCTCCCCTCGGTTTTCGCGATAGCCGCGACTAGAGCTATAGCTTGACAGCGACGGCTCGCAACCGCCCTGTCTCACGTCCGCTCCTCACGTGCCCCAGTGTTTGCATTGTTCGTCCCTTCAGCAGTTGCGGGAGTTCGCTGAAGAGCTTTGCTCACGGGGACAGAGCAACAGCGATGGGCTTCACCCTAAACCCCCCTCTTTGCCATAACCCGGGCAGCACGGTCCATGGGTGGGAGCCAGAAGAAGAGGGAACCGTTTGTAGGAACTCAAGACGTGTTTATGCATTTTTTTGTGCAGAGGCAAACTGTGATGCTCTAGGGTGGGGCTCGCCATCTGGGAGAAATATGTAGGGAGAAAAAAATGCAGGCGGGGAGGACGAGCCGCCCCCCACCCCCCGAGCGGGACCACTTCCCTCCGAAAGCAGGCTCGGCCTCCCTCCCCAGCCCAGCTTGAGTTCATTTTCCTCAAATCACTTCCACATTTCCCCGCCGTAATTATCAAATATTTTGTTTCTGACCTCACTTTTACGGAGGCCGCCGCAAGTGGGAATTCAGGCACCGTTTATTTTCTGTCAACAGAGCCGGGGGGGCTGCGAGTTGGGGGCTTTCAATGGTTTTCAATGTCATTGCAGTAAAAGAAGGGAAGAAAAAAGAGGGAGAGAAAGAAAGAGCGGGAGAGAGGGGAAGGGGGGCTGCCCAGAGGAGCCCAGCTCGGCGGCAGGCTGGGGGGGGGGGGAGGTGTCCGGCCCGGGCGGGGACGCAGCCCCCTCGCCCCCACGGAGGGGCCCGGCGGCCCCGCAACTTCCCTCCCGCCCCGGCCGCTACTTTCCCCGGTCCCGGCAGCTCCCCCTCCCCGCTCCGGGGTGCCGCCCGCGGCGCGGCGGCGCCGGCGAGGGGGCCGCGGTAGAAAACGCCAGCAGGAGACCCCGGCTCCCCCCCGCCCCGGCCCCCCGCCCCGCCGCCGGGGCCCCGCGCCTACCTCGGCTCGCAGGCGGGCGACGGCCAGCAGGGCGCAGAGCAGCGGGAGAGTTTTCCAGATCTGCAAGAGAGGAAGCGGGGGGGCGGTGAGCGCGGGCCGGGCCGGGCCGGGGCGAGCGGGGCCGGGGCCGGGCCGCCGCTGCCGCCAAACTTCCCGCCGGGCGACCCCGCTCACCATGCTGCGGGCGGCTGGCGGCACCGGCGGGGCAGGAGGAGTTGCTGAGGCGCCTTCCCCGGCTCCGGCTCGCAAGGGAAGGGAAGGGGAGGGCTCCCCCTCACCCCGACCCGCCAGCCCGCGGCTCCACCCCCGGCCCGACCCCCGCCGCCTACCCCCGCCCCGGGGCCGGCTCCTCCCCGGCCCGCCGTGAGGGGGCGGCCCCCTCCCGGACCCCGCCGCTCCTCGGCGGTGCCCCCGGCCCTCCCACAGCCGGCGGGACCCCGGCGCCCTCGGAAGGCGGCTGAAGGCTGAGGGGCGTCCAGGGGGACTCGTTGGGCCCGTGGCCGGGGGGCTCGGGTCCCCCGGCCCAGCGAGTGCCCGAGCGGGGGGTTGCCGCCCCGCACCGCCCGGCCTCACGCCGGAAGATGGGTCCGGGGAGGCCCCCCGAGCCCTGCTCTGGTGGGGGGGCAGCAGGAGGGGCAGCTGCCCGCCAGCCCGGCCGAGAGCACCCCTCCGAGGAGGTCGCAGCCGCCCCCCATGTTGTCACCGAAAGGGGAAACTGAGGCACGAGGTGGCTTCTCCGCAGGCGGGGTGCTCTAGAAACCCACTGCCCCCATGCTCCAGCCCTGAGGCCACGCTGGAATCCCGGCCACGGCTACAGGTGCCATTCGTGTCGGCATGCAGGGAGGTTTAAAAATAAGGGGTTAACCCTGTATGTGTTAGGATCCAAATGGTGCTGGCTGAGCAGAACAGGCAGCCAGGGTGTTGTGCCAGGCACGGGGGGGGGGGGGGGGGGGGCAAAATCCCACCTGAAATGCCTGGTGGTGCTCATTTGTGTATGAATACCTGTGATCCTCGTTTAATGTCTTCATCTCTGAATTTCAGAAGCCTCCGGTAGCTGGAAGGCAGGATCTGACAACGCAAAGAGACTCATTGCCCTGGGCACATACAGAAATCTCTGTTACAGCAAGCAACACCATGACACCAGTGGCAAGGGCTTTTCCTCAAGTTTTGAGGTTGGTTGTAACCAAAAATGACACCGCTGGCTTTGAAATACCATCTCACTCTGTAACCAACTGTGCCCATAAGCCATCTATCTTCTTGCCCTGCTTTATTCTGTGCCCTCAACGCAAGCAGGTGCCATGGGAGATGCTGGTGTGTGTCCCCTCATCATTCACCAAGACCAAAGATTATTCCAGCATCCTGCTGGAAGGAGAAAACTCTGGGGAAGAGTTATCCTAGATCAGCCCACATCTGGTCTGTTCACGGCAGCTGTGCCATTTTCCTATGCTTCCTCAGGCTCTGCTTCCTCACTCTGTTTTGTTTTTAGGGCACTGTTACTAATTTTGCAGTTATAAAGCATCCTCCCCAGCAAGTTCTGTTTCTGTCTGTGAGTGGTAGTAGCCTATAAATCTATCCTGAAGAGGTGTCTAATTATTTCACTGCTGATGCTGAGCGATGTGGTTTTCATTGTCTTTTTTTTTTTTTTCCCCAAACTCACCTTTCACAATGTACCTCTTTGTTTTGGAGTCATTGATTGCCTTGCCTCATGACACAGCGCAGGCAGAGTTATGGCTGAGCTCAGCTGGCCTCTAGTTTGCAGAAGCATCATAGGATCAGGCTCACCCTGAATCACCCTGATGCGAGTGCCACGATAAGAAAAAAATAAAAGTGGCAAACGATAAATACATTTTAAAAGATTCATCAATTTCTGGCCTCTTGACACCTGGCTCTGCGCAAGCAGTGCTACACAAGGAGGCTCTCTATTTCCAGAAGGTAAAAGTGACTCATACTACTCTCGGGACCAGAGCACTAGCAGGCATCTCCCAGCTCCCCTGTTCCCTCCCTGATACCATGGGCAGTCACCTCATGTAAGCACGATTAGCCACGGTGCTGGATTATGTAGGTCACCATGAGCATGTTTTTTTTCCTATGTAATCAAAGGACTGAATACAAAACACAAGGTAAAGGATTAAATCCTCCGTTCCGCGTTGGCATTCAGGTACACAAAAGCCTATTTCTTCAAGTTAGTTTTTATCATGTGGAAGTGGGCAGAGGTGAAAACCAAAAAGCATCTCTCTTGCAAGCATCGGAGAGCGTTACCACAGGAGGACAGGCACCCGTGAGGGGAGAGAGGCATTTGTCCAGCTATCCCCTTACATCAGATAAAACTTTTGTGTGCAGATGAGGCCTGAGTATTTCTGGTAGACTGGGGGGAACAGTCCTTAGACCTTTGCTGGAAAGATGACGACAGTGATATAGAGCCGGAGTTGTTTGTGGGAGCGTGGATGTCTGCCGTGTCAGGGAAGTTATCGAGGCAGGGAAAAGGTGTGTTATCTCTTCCGTCACAGGCAGCACAAAACAATCTCAGCATAGACACGAGAGCCTTAACGCTGTGTGCAAAGGCACACATTTTGTAACCAAATACACGAGGTCTGACAAGATGCTCACTTTTATTCCAAACTTTCATCATTTAAAACTGTAAACTGCAAAGGAGCATTTTGTACTATCTGAGTGCATAAGAAATAAATCTGCCGGGAATCTTTGCTCTTTTGTGATGGACCCATAAAAGGGAGCTTGAATCAGAAGCACTAGTATAAGGGGAAAGCAAATGCATTTACAGTTGTGGTTTCAAGCTGTGGCCATAATGGATATGGTAATTCATCATTGCTGGCTACACAAGCAAAGTAGTATCATAAAAACGCTTTCAGCTAAAAGCTTCATTATAAGGGTGAATGATGCTTGCCTCAAATTTTGAAGGTTGCAGTGTTCTGGTGGGCCAAAGAAATTGGGAATCATTGCTCTACAGGGAAGATGTTATTCTATTACATACATCAGTATTTCATTTCTGCTGACGCTTACTTTCCAGTCACTGGTACTTCTAAAACAAACATTTTGTTATACATATGGGAGCACAAGTTTTGAGATACACGCACACATACGCACAAGCGGCTACGCAACCGAAATTCAGTAACAAGCTGTTCCCTGAGAAGCAGAGCAAACGAAGCCTGGACTCATGCGAGGGTACATCTCATGGGTGGATACATTCTCCCGTGTTTAATAAAGTGCAGGCTCCAACTGAAGCTTTCTCCGTTCTTGGGGCACTGTCAACATCACTCCCCTGGACTCCCTGGTGTCTCATGAGGGCTACTCTGAAGCCACAGCCTCTCCCTTATTACAGCATATGCACACATATACACCCAAAGTGATTGTGTAAGCCTCATTTCCTAGGGAAACGAGGCTAAACACGTGCCAATAAATTACTTCTTAAGCCCTCACCCAGGCCTTGTGGCTATACCATGATATCACCCTCTCCACATTACCTCACTCCCATCCACCACCCACATCCTTCACGTCTCCTCCTTTCGCCCCTGCCAGACGAAACATCAACCCTAAGGGATGGGGTTGTGCTTGCAGCGTTGTGCTGAAGTCAGTGACCGCCCTGCCTGCACTGCATTTTAGGTGACAAATCAAGAAACCAAGTTGTTGGCAAGTGGCCTTTGTGACAGGGGAATAACCCATCCCGCTGAAGAGTAAGAAATTTGCAGCAGCATTATTTGGTGGAATTAGGAAGCAGGGTATTATTTTTGAATTGCAGGTGCGTAAGGTTGTAGCTGAGAAGGCTGAGCTCGTGCGGGACTGGAGGCACCTGCCTCGTCTTGAGTTACGTGAGCAGTGTCTCCTCATGGACCAGACCGCAGCTCTGCGCCGGTGCCCGAGGAAGGGCCAAGGGGCACTTTCCCAGCCAAAACAGGCCAGGACTGCGAGACGTGAGGGGGAAGCCTAGAGCGGGGTTACACATGCAAAGGCGCCGGCATCAGACCCAAATGAATGCTGGAACGACCATGAGGTTGGTGTGAGTCCCCAGGGCTGTCGCCCATGTATCATGCAGACACCTCGCTGCCTTGGGTGAGAACTCAGGCCTGCAGCAACCTTCATAGAATAGAATCACAGAACAGTTTGGGTTGGAAGGGACCTTTAAAGGTCATCTAGTCCAACCCCCCTGCAATGAGCAGGGACATCTTCAACTAGATCAGGTTGCCCAGAGCCCCATCCAGCCTGAACTTGAATGTTTCCAGGGATGGGGCATCTACCACCATCTTCTCCAGGTGTCCCCCTGGGGTGGCAGTGCCGACTTCACATCACCCCCAGAGCGTGCCGTGGCCTGACTCCCCCGAGGAGCTTTACCGGGACCTTGCTCTCAGCCTGTGAGCGGGGAGTAGTGGATTGGTAGGAGGGGACCCCCATGGTGAATGGTGTGTAGGTAAGGAAGCAGCTTCTTATCCTGAATTTTGGGAAGATGCTGGATGACTCCCATTATCCCAGCTTCCGAGCTGCAGCGCATCACCCAAACTATTAAGTTGAAATAGGATGGGCCTGTAACGTACGTACGCAGCCTGGTGAACTAACTCAGGTCTAAGGCTTCTCTGCTTCAGGGAGGGTAACTCAAGGAGATACTTTTCTAACCAAAATTCAAACTCAGGTAGAAGGTAAGTGTGGTTAACTGTGATGTGAAGATACACGACAGGCAGATAAGTTAAATCTCCTTTTTTTTACAGCGCAGTTATTTCTCACATCCACATCGCTTTCCTGTAGTTTGGTCACCATCCAGCCTGCACTTTGTTAAATACAGCTATTTTTTCCTATTCTTCTAGCTTTGCTTTTTGCTTCATTGCCTTGCTCTTGTAATTTTTTTTCTCACTGTGGTTTCCCCATTCCTTGCTCCTGCTCCAGCTGCAGCATTTATACTAATCATGATTGCTTAAAGCTCTATTTCAGACCTGATGTAGTAAAGTGCTGTACCTTCCCCTTTTTCCCCCCCGGCAGACGTCTTTATTTTGCAGGTTTTACTGGGGACATTGCTAACCAAAGGGCACACAAGTCTGGCACTAGCAGGCTATGTGGTTTGTATAAAATGCATTCTCTAATGATTAATGCATTTGATGGGCTTTTGGATATTCCATTAGCTAGAGCAGTAAAATGCCTAAATACCTTTGACAGCCTGGCCCTTAAACTTTACCCTTGGTATCCCTTACTCAAGGTGAGGTTTTCTAACCTAAGAAGACAAGCTCCCGAGGCGTCATTTCCTCACAGACTTCATCCAGCCCCAGCACCCAGGTGCGATAACCCAGGTAAGCCATGCCCACCAGGAGTGGGCACAGAACTGCACCCGTGTCCAGCCCGTGTAACCATATCCACTTTGCGTGTGCCACAGCCTGGCCAAGGGTAACTTGATGTTCACAGTGCCTTGTAGACTTGAACTACGGTCATGGTAGCAAGAAAATAAAATCTGTTTTCAAACCTCAGTGTGGAAACAGTCCCTCTATCCTGAATAGCATAACATGCTTCTGTCTCAGCATGATCCTCGTGCAAGTTCACTCCAGCTGCTGCCAGGCCATGATGCAGCACAGGTAAGTGAAATGCTCCTGCTTTTGACTCTGCTATTGCCCGTGCCCTTTGTAAAGAGGCTGAGGGCACGGGGCTCGTTCAGGCCTGGAGAAGAGACCCTGTTTGGAGCAGGAGGATAGACTAGAGACTTCCTGAGTTCCCTTCCAACCTGAATTATCCAATGAACTTGTTCGGTCCTATAAGTTTGCTGCAGCCTTCAAACTAAAAGCACTCTCACAAGAGAAGTCCTACCCAGCCAGAAACAGATCGGTACCATCCCCTGAAAGAGCCCCCTAGCCCATGGCCAAACAGCTCAGAGCTGACCAATCCATCACCTGTGCTCTGGGGATACAGTCCTGTCAGAATTACTGTGATTCCTTACTCACAGTGAACACGACTCACACACCGGGAGCAAGAGCTGGCATGAAGGAAACAGGGTTCCCAGGCAGTCCCATGGCCCCTACTGGCACCTACAAGGCCACCCTCCACCCTCATGTGGAATAAGAGCTATCCCAGCTGCCAGATGTGTGCCTCCACCATTGTGTAGATGCTGGTTGGTCATAGAGATTGGTTCATAGAGACTGCCTGGCACATCTACCCTGGTGCAGAGATGTGGCTTATCTGCTTAGACAAGCAAGAACCTTATTCCATCCAAATGAGGCAGTCACTAGCAAGACATCTGTACCCACAGCTATTTTGTGGGGTCCTAGCCTACATCCTACAGCCACAACTTGTTGGATTTGAGTCTGACCCCAGAAAGCTTCTCAGAGAGAGGTTTGATAATGTAACAGGCAACTGCAGGAGTCTGGCAAAATAAGCCTTGGGACTGGCATCAGGGTAAGGTGAGTTGTCCATCATACAGGCAGCCGAATGGGCCCGTATCATTCTTAAGATGGATTTCCTAGTGTATAACGCTACCTCACAAACCAGCATGCAGGTACGCACTGCCGTGGAGAGACACTTCAAGGCAGAGTCCCGACTTGCCTCCACACCTGCTAATGTCACATGCACTTCACATGCACGTGTGTTATGCATACTGTTAAATACGACATGATTCCCCCATAAGTGAGGAAACAATCACCACTGCTTTCCACTTCCTTCCCCATTATCTCCCTCATTTTGCAGACACATTCACTGAGAAGTTGCTAAGATTGCTTCTGGCAGAGCATAGAGTCAAACCCAGGGCTCTTCTGTGGCAGGATGAAATGTTAGCTACTTTGTCTTTCTGCATCATTGAGCTACAAAGATGTACTTGGCTCTGCCATGTTCCATGCAATGAGCCCAGGCACCCCATCCCCAACACACTGTTGCTGCAGAGTGAGCGGTTGTCCGCCACTGGCAAATCCCGATTCACACAATTAAGAGCACTTTCTCCATTAGCTGAAACAGTAGGGGGTTTGTGCTCATGAATGTAGCAGGAAATCAACCCAGGATGTCTTGAGCTCAGGCACAGGCCATTATAATCTATCAATTATATCGCAACAAAACACAAGTGTTCCACATGCCACTCACTTGTCTCACCTCTCAATCGCTGCTGTCACGCAGGGGCAAGCTTAACGTTTGAATGAAATATGCAGCAAAATTTCCCGGAGGTGTGCTAACGCCTGCCGTCCCGCTGTAAAGAAGCAGGCGCTCTCTCCTCACCAACCAAAGGTCATCACCTGTGGCTCGGCTGTGGGACCCACAGCTCTTGACTACCAAGCCAAGTGCCAGAAGAGCCAGAGGGCATTTCAAGGGGATGTATTGATTAGCCCCCTTCCCATGCTCTCTCAGCCATGCCCTTCTTCCTTCCTTGCAGCATTTGAACCCCCCTCAAGCACTGCTTGCAGCCGAAGCTGAAGAGTTGTTCCAGCGCTGGGCAGAGGAGGTGCTGTGGAAGAGCCCCTGGAGGAGGATGCTTCAGAGCGTGTTGAAAAAGCGTCTGCTGGTGGGAGCAGATTGGTCGGGGAAATCAGCTTCTTCAAACTAAGGAAGCTGGTGAGAAAGGTCTATCAGATCTCCCACAGCTGAGGGAACAGGGCTGGGTTGCATCTGGTTTAATATGAGCATCACAGGAGATCCAGCCCCTTTTTGGGAAGGAAGGGCAGAGCTAATGAGCCTGGTGAGATGTAGGGGGATTTCGTGTAGAGGCTTTTGTGTGCCTCAGCACCGTGCAATCCATCTATGACAGACGGGAGCTCAGAGACCTCTGAGGTGACTCTCTGCAGAGCAGCTCTGTCTAGGGATGTCTCCTAACCTGCATGATCTGTGCACAACTGCGTGATGATGGAAACTGAGTGCACCTCAAGATGCCACCGATCCATTCAAACAATTGCCACAGCAGATCCTGGCTCTCCTCACTGTTACAGGACTGTCAGAGTGCATCTCAAACTCACGTCCCATAGCTACCTACTCCTTACCCTTACATTATACATATACAAAAACCTCTCATGGACTGTGCAGGTCAGGTGTATGGTTCAGAGGACAGAAGCTCTTGCGTTCTATCCACACTCTGAATAATTTTGCTAGCTACTTCTCATCCTCCAAGGATGGGCAACCCGCTAGCATAGAACATGCTCAAACACACTTAGCTATTTGTGCCAGCCCTTGGCAGAGCCTGGGGTGCTTGCTAGAAGGCGTTCAGGAATTTCGCTGCCCAAAATGTGTTTGAGTTGTGTGAGTTGTGCCTGAGTCAGTGGGGGCTGTGTGTGGAACAGCAGCTCTGTGAGTCACCAGGGGTCTGTGAGTCCAGGAAGAGAGGTTGACACAGCCTTATTTAACTACAGACTGTTGCGATGTTCAGTACACAAATTCAGGATAGCTGTTCTGGTGGTCTGTATGAGAAGAAAGCTGGGGAGTTGGCAATGTAAGTTTGGACAGCTGATCTAGGACACAAACATTAGCTCAGGGACTCTTGTAAAATGAGAACCTGCGCTGTTAAGCAAGAAAATGTGCAATGTGTTAGTAAGTACAGCTCACCCTAGAGACGAGCTCTCAGTGGAAACCAAGGGGGTTTAGTTTTCCTCCATATAGACGTGCAATGCCTGTCTTCAACCAGAGCCATCATTCCCTAGGAGATGGTAAGCACCCTCAGCACCACCACAAAGGCTGCCACGGGCAGCTGCTGAGCACCTGCAAATCAGGCTGTTGCATTAGATTGTAAGTATAGACAAGGTGTCTGAGCTTAGATACCCATATTTGAACATGTTGGCCTTTAATTGCTGCAGCCAAGCTGCCCCAGTGGGTCAGGATTCATGCCAGACCTTTTACACGTGAGAAGAGGATAAATAGCCGTAAACAAAGCCAATCCAAAGGAAAAGGTCACTGCTTTCAACCTGTGTGAGAGAAAGCTTTTGGATTGGAAGTGCTAGTGACAGGAGGCAAAGTGGATAGAAGCTGTGATTGCAAACTGGACAAGTTGTCCCAGGAGACTGGAAACTGGAAGAGCGGGGCGGGCGAGCTCAGATGTCGTACTCACTGATCTGGGCCAGTGTAGTGCTGCAGAGACCACTGAACTACGTTAGATGGCAAGGCGAAGGAGGTGAGGGACACCTTTCTGGCAGAACAACAGACTGGAAGAGATGAGCAAAGCAAGCCATGAGCAAAACTGAAGGATGAAAGCACCATCAGAGGGCTTGGAAAGGGGGACAGGCAGGTTCCAGCTGAACGGCACAGATTCGGAGGGGCCTGCCCAGCACTGGGAGGCTGAGGGAGGGGTCAGATTCACGGTGGAAGTGTGGCATCTCCTTCTCAAGTCCCAGCTGCACAACCAATGCTCACGAGTTCATTGACTGTAACACTAGAGCACTCCCACCTTTAGAAATTGAGTCTGTTCACTGGATCTGAACCTTTGACTCCGTTTAAATGTCTATGTCCATGAGTTCCCACAGCAAGAGGTGCAGCCGTTTAGACATAGCTCTGGTAGAGCCCCAAATGCCAAATAAAACCTCTCCACTGAACCCAGACCTCCAGTATCTTTCACAAGCTTGCATCTATCTCCATTTAGCAAGGCATAAGGTCATCTGCTCCAGACAAAACACCTGGCTTGGCAGTTTTGGCTCCTGTGGGTACCTATCCCAGTTTCATGGGAGAAGCTCGACAGACAGGTGACGCGAGCAGGTCTGGATGGAGCCATGCTCTGTAAGTCTGTCCCCATGCAAAACTGTACATGATGTACACAAGATCTGGCCAGAAGCTCTGGGGTGGGGGTGTTAGAGCCTTCTCCCACCATCCCACTCCCCGGGAAACGCAAACCTGGCAATGGCCTGGCTCTGAGTTAGTGTCGAGCCTGGAAATGACAAATTAACATAAGCTGTGAATTTACATACTTTTCAGCCATTTATGGCCTTGTCTGAGCCTAAATAAAAGCCATAGTCCCTGGAAAATTCAGGCCCATTTGTCAGCGAGGCATTCCAGAGAAAACATCACGTGTTCGTTTCATGAAGTGAAATAAGATCTTTGTTCTGCATGCTTTCCTCCCCCCTGCCCCCTTTTTCTGAATGAGGCAGTTTTGTCCGGGGATTACAAGCCAATGTTCCAATCCCTCACAGACGTTTCCCATTATCAGAGCTGCCTCTTGTCCTCCAAATCATTTTCCACAAGACTCCTGTAACTTAGGCTGGGAAACGAAGCCAAGAGCTCAGAAGAAAGGACCCTGTTCCAGGCTGCTGACAAGACTGAAAAATGCTGCGCGGGGTGTTGCTGGGACCACCCAGCCTGCAGCATCCTCAGCAGGGGAGCGGCTGAAAAAGATGCTAGTGGTGGGAGGAGGCTCACTGTACTGTACAGCCATTTAAACAGCTTGGTAAATTAACTTTGATGAGGTATAGTCACACTGTGTGGAATTGTCTATAGAGACTGGTGGTAGACAACTGTGACTGATGATTAACTCCGCAGCGTACAGCAGAAAGGCCTTTGTGCTGCACCCTTGAGACCTACCCATATTTTGTGAGACCCCTCTGTCCGGGGGTCAAATTGCCCCTGCCGTAGAAAACTACCAAAGGGGGTTGGAGGAAGGGAAGGAAAACTCAGGTGAGGCTTTCTGTTTGGATTCTTCTTTCCCGCCCTCAAAGCTTCATCCTCTGCTGGGGGGAACCACATGTGTGGAGCTGGACCATCTACTTACTGCACAGACCCAAGCAACTCCCTCCCTGCAAACAGAAACCAGCTACTGGAATGTCATCAGGCTCCCCTCTGTAGACTCCCCGTCCCATCAAGCTCAGCTGCAGAGGAGGTCACCAAACCGTGAGGGCCTATCTGAAGAACCCACGAAGCCCCTTTGTGCATCCTTGCAAGATGGTCCTTGGAGTCTTCTGCTGAAGTTTCTCCAAACATCATGATCTCATCTGCCTTGAGAAGCAAAGTCTGCAATGCCTTATTTCATGTTTGCAAGAAAGTTAAAGAGCCACTAGATGAGAACCATCCAGAAATCAAATTATGTTCCCTACAGCACATACTTAGGGCCCCTTCCAGCCAACTCAGATCTAGGAACTGAAATAAAGCTACAGCAGAGATGTAAAACAGATACTCACAACCACATCTTATATTGCTGCAGGAAGGTTTGCCAGGACTCCTCTGTCAGCACCCTAACCAGGAAGGAGGGGGGTTCTGTTGCTCCATGAGCGAGGGCTGCCCTAGGACAAGGGAGGGCTGGGCAAAGGTATGCTATTCCCAGTGCTGTATTTTGCATTGTATCGGGCTATTCTGGGAAGCAAAAGGCATAGGCAGGCCTGGTGTCCAGGATCAGAGCTCATGACCCCTACCTTCTGGACCAGACCTCATTTCAGCTGGCTTGATGAGTTTGACTTATTCTCACTCACAAGCCCCATGATTTCAACAAAAGCGTTGGAAAATTCCTCGTCTCTCCCTTTTCGACACCCTAAGCCTAGCAGCATGTCTCACCAACTCCGGATGAATGCTCCAAGCACCTGGTTGGATGGTGAAAGATGGAGAGCAACTACTTCCTCAGCAGCTGTTTGCAGAGTTGAACTGACTGTCAAAGTGAAGGGGATGTGATCTGAGCACCTCTGCCAGGCTGGGCCTTGCTGGGGATTTGGGCAGTCCTGCAGAATCACAGAAACGCTGGCTTAGAAGGCATCTTGGTCGCCGTGTAGTTCAGCCTCCTACCTGAAGCAGGGCTATCTCCAACACGCATTTGGTTGACCATGCCTCTGTCTAGCCATCTTGAAAATCTCCGCAGATGGGGACTCTACCACCTCCCTGGGCACCTGTTGCAGTGCTGCACCTCTGTCCCAGTGAAGCCTTTGGTGTTTACCCGCCATCCCTAAACCTACCCTCACCCTTTCCTGTGTCCCCAGACGTGGCATTCCTCAACATCTGTAGGGGTCTCCATATGTGGGAGATCAGTGCAGTCATCTGAAACGGAGCTGTCGACTGCTCTGAGAAACCTCCTGGACCTGGACGGTTCTTGGCCACAGATGACCTGAGTCACTGCCGAAGACTCTGGCGCTACAGTTTGCTTGACATTGGGAATTAGCTTGAATTTAGGCTATGGCTCCAAATGAGGAGTTACATAATTTTGTATTCAGGCATTAACGGTGTAAACTTGCTACAAACCTAACAATAACCTAAAATCCTGACTGAAAACGCATAACGAACTACATTCTTTTCTACAAATTCCTCCACTTGCGTTTCTTTCATTAATAGTGGGTAAATAGGCATTTGACTGCACAGAGCCACCTCCTGCTCCTGTTCTCCTGCTCTGATCAGGCATAAGGTTGGTTAAAGGCCTCCTTTTTTTTTTTTTTTTTTTTTTTTTTTAGCATAGATACAGCAACAGTAGGAAAACCTGGCAAATTTAGCTAAGACTAATCGTGTACTGCTTCACCTAGATGATTCTCTCTCCCCTTCAGGGGTCACATCTTTCTTTTCTTGCAAACATTATACTGCAACGGTAAAGTAAACAAAATTAAAAACAACTTATAGTTACATTGTTCAGTCAGAGCAAAGATCAGACATTTTCCCCAAAGTAATGGTGATTTTTCCTTGGCTGCCAAGAAATGCTGCCCGAGTGAAATCTGTTCTGAACAGATGAGACACTCTGGGAAAGAGGTGATAGATGATTTGTCAGTTCACACATGTTTAAGGAGAGATATGGGATGCCCAAGGAGAGATATCAGCTATTGCAACCAAGAAGCAAGAACAGAGAATAGGGAAAAAAGGGGAAAACCAAAAGGAAATATTGATGTTTGAAAAAAAACATGACAGAACTGAGGCAGATAAACTGGGAGAATTCAGATCTGGAGGGATGCATCAGAGAGTGTGAAGACAGGACAGGTGGTAAAAGCCATGGAAAGGAAAGAATTAAAAGAAGTTTTATCTCTCCTTCAGCGGGAGGGCGATACCTAGTGAAGTAAGAGGGTGGTTAACAGAACTAGATCACACATGACCTACCTGCATGGGATCTTTTTCTTTTAAAAAAAATATCTGTTTCTTTACATTTCTATGTCTTAATCACTGGTTCGTGCACAAAAGCTCAGGGTTGGGGTCTTGCTGTCCTTTCAGGTTGCACAGTGCATATGCAGGAGAGCCACGCTGATATCCGCTGAGTACAGCCCTCGCAAAGCCGTTTGCAGAGGATCTTCCACGGCAGCTCCGAGCTAGGAACTGCCTCCCTCATTTCGGGAGGACACCTCTGACAACACGTTCCTGAGGCGGTACAAGGGCAGGGGGTTCACGGATGCTTTTGCTTCTGGGTGGAGGCTCAGCTTCTGTAAATCTCAGAAACGCCGGACTACGTGGATAGCAAGACAGCAGAGGGCACGCTGCAATCACTGCAGGTACGGGTTGGCTCGGGAGCAGCCTGTGGTTAGACCACACAGTAAGCGCGCACAGATGTCTCCTGATGTACCTGCCGTTCAGGGAAAAAGATGAGTGTGTCACCCAGAGGAGACAGACATCAGCCCGCAAAAAAGGGGAGGAAAGAGAAAGGGAAGTTTGGAGCGGGGGTGTTCTAGCTGAGGTGACAGCACACGGGCTGGCAGAGGCCATGTATGGAGCTCCTGAAGAGCAACTGATGTGAGAGGGTTACTTGGGGTTTCACTTCAATGCGAGGGACAATCTGAAATAACCTTCCATGTCCTGACAATTCAAAGCATTTCAACTTGGCAAGACCCTCATCTGTTCCATCTTCCAAAACAATAAAGTAAAAAACCCCCAAAACCAACATCAACAACAACAAACGTCCACACCGTGGTATCAGATGGATACCCACCAAGAGCAACAGTGGGGCTGGAGCCTTTACCAACGGGGAACGACGACCTCTTTAAATGGACCATCCGGAGGAGAGAATGCTGCCTGCGCACTGACAGCACGTCCCGCCGAGGCCGATGGGCAGCGGATGGGTGGCTGCTGCCCAGCCATTCCTGGTGACAGTGTGACCCAGCCCTATCTTCCTAGTCTGATTCCTTCATTCCTACCTTGCCCCGGTCCTTCCTGTACCCAGGGCTGGTTTCTCACCCCAGTCCTGTTTCCTCTCCGACCACTGCCCCCACTCCTCAGAATCTGCTTGCTTTCTCTGCTCAGCCCCCAAAGCACCAGCCTACCTCCAGCTTTGAGGTGCAGTCTCCCTCCTCTTCTCCCCGGCACTCCCCCAAATGTCTATCTCCTGCTCCCAGTCTCCCTCCTCCAGCTCCTTGTCCAGTCACCCACCCTTCCCAGTCTCTTTCCTCAGGCTCTCCACAGTCCCTCCAGCTCAGCTGCTTCTGGCTGTGTCTCCTCTCTCCCAGTCTGATCTCCTCCAGTAGTCCAGATCCTACCATTTCTGCCCTTCATATCCCTGGTCACCCTTTGCCACCCACAGTCACTGCCTTCTCCCTGTTTCAGCCCCAGGAGGCTTGTCCCAGTACAACTCCTTTTCTTCCCATCTGGTCCTCGCCACTCAATTCTGCATTGCAGGTAAATGCCCTTCCTTCTCCAAGTTGCTTGGCCAACTGGCAAAGGCATCATCAGAGCACAGAAAAAGCAGGGTCCCTGCCTCCAGCTGTGAGTCAAACCAGCAAACTCATCCAGCCAGTGAAGAGACTCATGCTGCCGCCTTCACCCAACCTATGAAGATCAGAGCTGGTACCCATGCACCCACCCAGGGTGCAGGAAGTGTGCAGGCCATCTCAGTGGCCTTCAACTGATGTGATGACATGGAGATACGGATATTGTATTCCTCCTCAGACATGGCTCCATTTTACCTTCTCGTGGTTGATTATCTTTCAAGCAAAAGTACTGCTCCGTAATGGGAACACCTCATTTTAGCGTTTGTGTATGGAAACACAACAAAGCAAAGCCTTCTTAAGACAACCAGCTTTGTATCCTTGGGAGAAGCAACAGATTATTATCTGCTGAGAAATGTACATCCTTGGGTCATTTCCTGATGGGAGATGGGAAAGGCTGTGAAACCGGGTGGCTGCAGTCTTGCGTTCCTAATGACGGTATTTAACATCAACTGACCTTCCTGACGGACAGGTAAGGTTGCACCAAAGCTTCCCATCATTTCACAGTCCTGTAGAGTGCAGAAAACACAAGCTAAAGCCATTTGTTTCTCATTCCACACTGCTGGCAAGGCTGATCTCAGTAAAATAAAGGCAGAAGGAAGGGGGCTAGAGCTGGGAAGGCTGAGTACAGCAGGAGGAAGAAAAAAAGTGGCTAAAGAGTTCAGCCAAGGCTGGGACAAGGGAAAGGAAGAGAAGGAGAAGGGAAAGGAAGAGAAGGAGAAGGGAAAGGAAGAGAAGGAGGGGACAGACATTTTTTGGGAACATCATGGACTCCATCTGAAAAAATAACTGCTAGTTCTCCACTGTAACAGCCTTTTGGAGCATTTTCTGCAAAAGAAAAAACATTCCAACAGGCACATTTTTTTCTTTCCTTAGAAATCTGACTGTTGGTAGAGCCAACAAGACAACCCCTCTCTTTCTTACAGCATATTACAAAACCCTGTTAGCTCCCAGCTGCCAAACATTCACCGTTTGTTTGTACTGAAATTTTCCATTCTTGCTCTCCGTCTCAGACATGTATTTCCTTTTAAGTTCTTACAGAAATAGCATCCTTGCTTTCTGAAAAGGGGCTTGGGAAAAGAATAGTTTTAACAGTGCAGACTTGTTTTTCCAACCATTCCAGAAAGGAGTAGAAATTCAGGCAGTTGAAGCAAGACCTTTAGATTGGAGAGAGGAGCCATCTCCTTAATCTTTTTTCTTTTGGATCCTGAGCTGGCCATGTCAGACCCCTCAGGAAACTGTGTTTGGATTTATCAGCACAAATACCAGTCTTTTGGGGCTACAGCTAACTGGTTGCTGTGGCTAACTGGTGGAAATAACCAGTAGACCCTGGCTGAAAACTGTGGATCCTGATTCCTTTGATTTTACAGAGGAGTTCACACTCCTAAATCTTGGCAGCCTGGCACATTCCTTAAGATAAAATGAAAAAGCTCCTCCCCCACCCTTTTGTGGCTTTCCTTTTTTCTTTCGATACTTGCAGTGTTGCAGCAAGACTATGAAATTTGGCAGGGTACATAAGTCAGGGAGAGAAAGACAACTTTTTTTTTTTTAAATGTGGTCTCATGAAAATCTGTTCAGATTTTGGGTTGAAGTACAAAATGTCACAAATTTCCATTTCCCATCTGTGACTGGCACAGCACAGCTTGTGGTTCTGGCCACTTGCCATAACTCCCTGACAGTTTTACTGCCATGTGCAAGTCCTGGCCCTGTGTCCCACTCTACCACTTTCCAGAGCGCCTTGGTCCAGCTGATCTATTGCCAGAAGAGAAGATGTAGCCAAATGTGATACAGGAAAACTCTTTGATGTCTGATGTCTAGGTGCATGTGTTTCTCCCCTACCAAAGTAAAGTGTTGGGTTACTAGAACATTGGCCCATAGTATCCGTGTAGCCAAGACGGAGAGGATTAGACTGGATGGATGGACTACAAAGTGGGTGAAAAACAGGTTGGACAGGTGAGTTTGAAGTGTAGAGGACAGCGTTTCAAAGTCTTATAGGAAGCAAGTTATGAGTAACATTCCTCAGGGGGTCAATACTGGGACCAATACCATTTAACATCCTCATCGACAGGAGGAAAAGGAGGCAGAGAACACCTTAAAGAGTACACAGGTGATAGCAAACTCGGAGAAGTGGTGGGTGTGCTGGAGAGCAGCACTGCCATTCAAGGGATTCAAGGTGGGATGGCTCCTATGACTGGAGTGTTGGAATGAAGGACACAGGCTCTTTAGGAAGAACAGGCAGGGGAGACAAGGAGGGGGTGTTGCCCTCTATGTCAATGACCAGCTGGAGTGAATGGAACTCCACCTGGGAATGGACGAGGAGCCGACCGAGAGCTTATGGGTCAGGATTAAAGGAAGGGCAGGGGCAGGCGACATTATAGTGGGGGTCTGCTACAGGCCACGCGACCAGGAAGACTGAGTGGATGAGGCCCTCTACAGACAGATAGGAGCAGCCTCATGTTTGCAAGCCCTGATCCTCATGGGGGACTTCAACCACCCCAGTATCTGTTGGAGGGACAACACAGCAGGGCATATGCAATCCAGGAGGTTCCTGGAATGCGTTGATGATAACTTCCTTCTCCAAGTGATAGAGGAGCCAACGAGGAGAGGTGCTATGCTGGACCTTGTTCTCACCAACAAGGAGGGGCTGGTGGGGAATGTGAAGCTCAAGAGCAGCCTTGGCTGCAGTGACCATGAAATGGTGGAGTTCAAGATCCTTAGGGCAGCGAGGAGGGCGCACAGCAAGCTCACTACCCTGGACTTCAGGAGAGCAGACTTTGGCCTCTTCAGGGATCCGCTTGGTAGAGTACCATGGGATAAAGCCCTGGAGGGAAGAGGGGCCCAAGAAAGCTGGTTAATATTCAAGGATCACCTCCTCCAAGGTCAGGAGTGATGCATCCCAACAAAGAGGAAGTCGGGCAAAAACGCCAGGAGGCCTGCATGGATGAACAAGGAGCTCCTGGACAAACTCAAGCACAAAAAGGAAGCCTGCAGAGGGTGGAAGCAAGGACAGGTAACCTGGGAGGAATACAGAGAAATTGTCCGAGCAGCCAGGGAGCAGGTTAGGAAAGCTAAAGCCCCGATAGAATTAAATCTGGCCAGGGATGTCAAGGGCAACAAGAAAAGCTTCTATAGGTACATTGGCGATAAAAGGAAGACTAGGGAAAATGTGGGCCCTCTCCAGAAGGAAATGGGAGGCCTGGTTACCCGGAATATGGAGAAGGCTGAGGTACTCAATGACTTTTTTGCCTAAGTCTTTGCCAGCAAGTACTCTAGCCACACTGTCCAAGTAGCAAAAGGCAAGGGCAGGGACTGGGGGAATGAAGAACCGCCCACTGCAGGAGAAAATCAGGTTCAAGACCATCTAAGGAACCTGAAAGTGCACAAGTCCATGGGACCTGATGAAATGCATCTGCAGGTCCTGAGGGAACTGGCAGATGAAGTTGCTAAGCCACTACCCATCATATTTGAGAAGTCGTGGCAGTGTGGTGAAGTTCCCACTGACTGGAAAAGGGGAAACATAACGCCCATTTTTAAGAAGGGAAAAAAGGAAGACCTGGGGAACTACAGGCCAGTCAGTCTCACCTCTGTGCCCGGCAAGATCATGGAGCAGATCCTCCTGGAAACTATGCTAAGGCACACGGAAAATAAGGAGGTGATTGGTGACAGCCAACATGGCTTCACTAAGGGCAAATTGTGCCTGACAAATTTGGTGGCCTTCTACAACGGGGTTACAGTATTGGTGGATAAGGGAAGAGCAACTGACGTCATCTACCTGGACTTGTGCAAGGCATTTGACATTGTCCCACATGACATTCTTATCTCTAAATTGGAGAGACATGGATTTGACGGGTGGACCACTTGGCAGACAATGAATTGGCTGGATGGTCGCACTCAAAGAGTTGCGGTCAATGGCTCGATGTCCAAGTGGAGACCAGTGGTGAGTGGTGTTCCTCAGGGGTTGGTATTGGGACCAGCACTGTTTAACATCTTTGTCAGCAACATAGACAGTGGGATCGAGCACACCCTCAGCAAGTTTGCCAATGACACCAAGCTGTGTGCTGCAGTTGACACGCTGGAGGGAAGGGATGCCATCCAAAGGGACCTGGACAGGCTTGAGAGGTGGGCCTGTGTGAACCTCATGAAGTTCAACAAGGCCAAGTGCAAGGTCCTGCACATGGGGCAGGGCCATCTCAAGCACAAATACAGGCTGGCCAGAGAATGGATGGAGAGCAGCCCTGAGGAGAAGGACTTTAGGGGTGTTGGTTGATGAGAAGCACAACATGACCCAGCAATGTGTGCTCACAGCCCAGAAAGCCAACCATATCCTGGGCTGCATCAAAAGAAGCGTGACCAGCAGGTCGAGGGAGGGGATTCTGCCCCTCTACTCCACTCTGGTGAGACCCCCACCTGGAGTACTGCATTCAGCTCTGGGGGCCCCAACACAAGAAGGACATGGATCTGTTGGAGTGAGTCCAGAGGAGGGCCATGAAGATGATGAGAGGGCTGGAGCACCTCTCCTATGAGGACAGGCTGAGAGAGTTGGGGTTGTTCAGCCCGGAGAAGAGAAGGCTCCGAGGAGACCTTATAGCAGCCTTCCAGTCCCTAAAGGTGGCCTACAAGGAAGCTGGAGAGAGACTTTTTACAAGGGCATGTAGTGATAGGACAAGGGGTAATGGCTTTAAACTGAAAGAGGGCAGATTTAGATTAGATAGAAGGAAGAAATTCTTCACTATGAGGGTGGTGAGGCACAGGAACATGTTCCCCAGAGAACCTGTGGATGCCCCATCCCTGGAAGTGTTCAAGACCAGCTTGGATGGGGCTTTGAGCAAGCCAGTCCAGTGGAAGGTGTCCCTGCCCATGGCAGGGGGGTTGGAACTAGATGATCTTTAAGGTCCCTTCCAACCCAAACCATTCTATGACTCTGTGATTCTATGACATAAGCTGAAGACGTGGGCTGGCAGAAACCTCATGAAGTTCAGCAATGACAAATGTGAAGTTTTGCACTGCTTGCAAAACCCCCATTCCCAGTGCAGGCTGGCTGCTGACTGTCTAGAAAAGACCTTTGCAGAAAAAGGCCTCAGGCTCCCAGAGGACGACGAGTTGAACAAGACTCAGAAGTGCACCTCAGCAGCCATGTAGGCCAAATGCATACTGGACTGCAGAAGCAAGAGAGCAAGTCAAGGGAAGGGATTATTTCGCTTTTTTCAACACTCATGAGGCCACATCTGGAGCAGTGTTTCCCGTTCTGGTCTTCCCAGGGCATGAGCGATATTGATACACTAAATGGATTCCACCAAGAAGATGAGGATCTGGATCACATAACGTATGAGAAGCTGAGGGACCTGGATTTGTTCATCCTGGAGAAGAGAAGGTTGTGGGGGGCCTACTTGCTGTCTTTGACAAAAGGGAGGGTTATGAGAGAGTCAGACTCTTCACAGAGTTTCAAGTTGAAAGGCTGAGAGGCAATAGACATGGGTTGCAGCAAAGGAATTTCCAACTAGATTTAACAAAAAAAAAATCCCAAAGGATTTTTTTGGCAGGGCAGAGTGGTTCAGCACTGGAATAGGTGCCTAGAGAAACTGGGGAATTTCCTCCCTTGGAGATTTTAGGACTCATCTGGCCCTGAGCAACCTTATCTAACTTTAGAATTAGCCCTTCTGGGAGTAGGGGGCTTGATTAGAGACCTCCAGAGGTGTCCTCCCACCCACGTTTTTCTCTGACTCTGAATATGTGCAACTGTAGGACCTCGCAAACAACAGGACTGAGATTTGCTTAAACAGCCAGCGTTTTATAGCTGAGGTTTGGCCAGGGTGGGAGACCAGCACATGGCTACAGTTGGGTAACCCGTAACTCAAAGCCACAAAACTTCACCCAGCTCCCATTGTCGTAAGCATTTAACTTGTTCTTGATTAAAGCACCTTGATTTGCAGAAAGCAAATACAGAGCATTCACTCCTTCTGCTGCTCGTTTGTGCTGCATCCCAGGCCAGTGCTGCACTGCATGGTCACCTGTCTGCTGTGAGCAGATTTGGTCACTGGGTCTCACAACTGTGCTTGCCAGAGGGAGCTGAACAGAGTCACCTCACGGTTTATAACCTGCGGTGGCAAGTGCATATTCCCAGACTCATTCCCCTTGCGTGACACCCATTCTGGGGATGTGGACCACCAACTCGGTCCCCTAGAACTAGTACCTGAGAAATTTGAGCCCTCTCAGTTAAGTAACCCCACTCTCTGGTAGCTCAGCCTGTAGATACCTGTCGGCTGAACCCTTCAAAGACAGTGCGGCAGGACTGAAAGCAGCACAAGTTTCACAAAGGCATTCCTTAATCTCACTAAACAGCTCACATTCCTCAATGTCCTAAAATGCTCAAATTACAGATCTTTGAAAACAACAAAAGCACCATGAGGTGCTGATATTTCTGGTGTCCCTGGCACTGCAGGATGGGCCAGAACCCACTTGCCTTTTGCAAATGCATGTTGGATGTGAAGTTGGTTAGCCCACCTTTAAAATAAGCTCTCTTTTCTCCTCCCCGCATGCTCAGGTTGGAGATCTAGATTGCACAGCCCTGCTGGCCATCTCCCTCCCTTTGCAAAATTGTTGCATTTCGGTTGAGATGGGCTGAAAATTAGATCACAGACGGAATCAACGCAAAACGCTGTCTGGTGTTCAAAGGGAAGATAAAACCCTTACTTCTGACACCTGTTGCAGATGAAGAGCCATTCTTGCTTCAGCACTTGTTTGTCCCCTCGTGGAGGTGTGGGAAATTTGGGAGCTTCATGTTGAGCTTTCAAAGAAACAGAAGAGTTGGCAAAGTTATTCTTTTGTCTTCTAGTCTTTGGTTCTAGCTGGGCCACATTTTCCATTTTTTGGTCTGAAATCACAGGCTTCTTCTTTGAATTAATGAATGTCAAAATTGCAGGACTCAGAGGCCGACACTTTTGATACCGTATCAAACACCCGAAGACTTGCATTGTCTTAGCTGCAACTGCCCTCAGCAAACAGTGATCAGCGTTGAATTAAGACGACATTTGAAGCCTCCCTCCCACCCCATGGCTCAGTTCGTCTCCGCACACACACATGTGCACACACAAGAGGAAACAGGATCCCAGAATCGCTGAGTCTCTCTTAAAACTTGCCTCCCCATCTTTACATCCCATCTACAAATGGAAAAAAGCTCAGAGCATGACATATGCTGCCATTTGATTCAAATAAAAGGCAGCTGGAGGAGGTAGTGGACAGAAAAGGAAGAGCTTGCCGTTGCATTTAAAGTCTACTGTGTCATTTCGTGAGCACATCCCTTGTGGTGTAAAATGGCCTCCCTGCTGGTGACAACGGTTCTAAGGCCAGCTCAGAAACTGTAGATGATAACAAGTATGAACGGCGCAACAACTCTGTGCATGTCTCCGTCGATAGCGGGCTGCCAGCTCCTCACGACCCCCCCACATTAATCACACAGACAGCACTTGACATCCCAGGGACTTCTCCTGAACCATCTCACCCCACTGTCCTCGTCTGAAGAGCCGCAGGCATCCTTGTATACTGACTGAACATTGCCTTCATCGGATTCACCACAGTGCTGGAAAATTTGCTAGCTAATGGCGTAGCTAAACAAAACCTACCTTCTAACAATAATTCGCGATAAGCAGGCTGTGGTATCATCTCTTCTACTGAGTCCATCAATTGCCAGGTGCTGCCAATAACACACAGCCATGATTCACCGCTTGCAGTACTGTTTCTGTTTGAGCAACAATCTCCAGTATTTCCTTCTACCCGTGCTTTCACACCATGTCAAAAAATTGTTTTCTTTTACTTTTTTTTATAAATCACTATAGCAAAATGCCCTTTACCCGTCTTTTTTTCAGGTCCTCTGTATCCATTTTGGTAGGAATCACTGTTTCTCCTTACCTTTCAGCCTTAGTCTTTTCTCTGCAGACAATGTTTTCCTCATTCCAAAAGTCTGCGATAGCCAAGGGAGCTTGTTATTCTTGTGCAGGTCACTCTGCTCTCTTTGCTTCTTTTTAAAATCCAGCACATCCCACACTCTGCTTCTCTTGCTGTTTCTGATAACTTATTTGTAGACACTGTTAAGTGTTGGACTATCACTATAGATCCCTTCCTCAAACTCTTCCTCTTCTTTTTCTCCTATTCTGTAAGAAATTTCAAGTAAGAAGATATGCTAGAAGAACTTGTCTTCCCCTGATTATTTTTACCCTTTCAATTTGAATCTTTCTAGTTTTAGAATTACAAGCTAATGACTCGGTGGTACAGGAGCATGAGGCTCGTGAAGAACATCTCCTAGGGGCTGTGAATAGCTTGCAATGTTAGCCTGTGGTCCAGTATGTGACAGAGAAAACTCTGACATCCAGACAATGGCAAACAAGTGCTTTTCTAGGAATATAGTTTTGCAGCATTGGCTTCAGTTCATCCATACGCTACCAGAGCTCCTACTTTAATTGTCTGATGTGGTATTTTCCTTGCTTTTGCTGATTTAGCCTGATTTCAAAGCAACTGCTTTGGAGGGCTTGTTCAAGGTTTCCTTGCCACTACCCCTTCATAGTCTTCCTCATTTATACCCTTCCCCAGTTCATAAGCTGTGCATTTATGCTGCTCATGAAATAAATCTCGATATGTATGTCAATATTCCTTGTGCAGTTGCTGACTTCTAGAGGGAAGTTGCGGTTCATTAGCTGCTTTCTTTATTTTGAATCAAATCTGATGCCTCCTCTTTCTGCAGCATGGACAAAATAATTCAGTTCCTCTGCGTGGATTTGCATTTTGCTGTGACTCAATTTTAGGCTGCACTCTCTGCTGCTTGTAGCTAATGCTATTAGGGTTTTTTGTCATGTTTTTCTCTGGGTCTGTCGTGCATAAGAATGTCATCAAGAGTGACTCCAGCTCTTCACTGGCTTTGTGTTATTTCATTAATCTTTTGGGGCATATCTCCAGGATAGGCAGTATTTCAAGAGGCAGCCACTTGAAATGCTGTCTTCTTAAAGTCATTAACATCCTGCTTTCTTGGCCCAGCCTGAACTGCTCGTGCCCAGATGGAGCATTTAGTACATGGAGTATATTTGCTGTAGAGAGCAGATAGGTGATCTCATCTTGGGTGTGTAAAGAGCAATGTTTTCTCTTATTGCTTTCTTTGTGTCTCAATAGTCTATGCAGCTGTAGATTATAATGGTGTTTCTCTCTTTCCCTGTGATTATTGTGCAAAATCATTCCAGTGCTTCCTCTACTCGCTCAGTCGTGTTTAGCGATGGCATAGTCTCTGCTCCCCCATCCTTTCTGAGTCTTGCCGGCGGTGGATGCCACAGTGCGTGTGCTGCTGGGTTCATAATTTTAGGTAGCTGTTGCTCTCTCGCAGGAGGGGGTTGTGCTGGCAAGGGAATCCTAAGGGACCCTGGGATGTCATCCTCAACGATTCCTGCTGATTCAATTCCTCTGCAGCAGAGGAGAAATCATCCATCATCCCCTGCCGCAGCACAGCTCCATTGTTGGACAATTGCCCCCGCCCCAGCCTGGCAGCTGCAATGAAACCATAGAAGGCAGCAGCAATGCCCAAAGTGGTGAGGCAAGCCTGAGGTTCATCGTGGAGTTGAGACCCCAAGACAGGGTCAGGGCTCCCATCAGCAGGGTACCAGCCTGGCGTGAACACGGCCGTGGTGCAGCTGAGGTGGGGGCCAAGCATGAGAGTCTTGACTTAAAAGCGGTTCCCGGGCTAAGGAGGGGGAAGCCCCCACAAGAGTGTCTCAGCAGAGCTATACAGGGCATCCTCCACAGAAGCTTCTTCCAGCTCCTTTTTTTCCCAGCAGCTCTGACCAGCCAGCTGGTCTGGAACTGCCAGCCAAAATCCTAGAAGGGTGAGAGTGCACTCAGGGCCCTAACAAACTGCTCATGAGATGTGTGTTTGCCACCCTGTCCCATGCCTTCAAAATCCGGGAAAGCGTTTCATTTTCTCTACTGCAAGGCAGACTTCAAGATTTTTTAATCAGATTTCAGGGACTGAAGGCTTTCGGTCCCAGGACTGGTTTGGCTGGCATTTCTACAGCACAGAACTTGAGCTATTTGACACTGATATATATCTGCATGAAGCACTGCATTTTCCTGCTGTGCCAAATGCAGGTCTCTGCATCCTGCCAGTCTCGCGGTGGTGCTCATGGGCTGTGCTTCTCCTTTACTCCATCCCAGGCTGGCGGGTGGCCTGTGCCCGCATGAGAAGATCCAGTGTCACCAGCGTGACTCCTAGGCCCTGTTACCAGAATTAGAGATGCCTCACCGCTTTTCTCCTGCTCTGTGCCATGTCAGGAAGAGTGCAATGTCACTGCTGCTGAATTGCTGTCCTCAGAGGTGCGCTGCAGTCACGTGTGTGGGGAAGGATGGGTACCTTTCCATCTGCTCGAACGACAAGCTCTCACCTGGACTCCTGAGAGCTAGGTCTGCTTGTTGCTTTGCGCAGTGCAATGCATCACATCGTCGTGCTGACGAACCTCTGCTGCACGCTTCGCTTCAAACGCTCGACGTAGCTCAGGCCCTCCGCTGCCTCCCTCCTCTCTCAGCAATGCCTATGGCACTCTGCAGTCCTTGGCTCTCTGTTTTATGAGGTACCACCACCCTGCGTTCTTCTTCTAGACACCTGTGCTCTCTGAGCCCTCTCTGTTCAAGTGCTAAATGGCTCTTCATCGCTAATTTTCTTTGTGCCCCTTTCTGGTTTGACCCTGCTAAGATCTTCTCCTTCAGCACACCGTTCCTGCCTGTCAAAGCAGAGTTTTCCTTACAGCCTCAACTATCCACTCACCACTGGGCTCATCCTACTCAGGGTTTTTTTTTTTTTCCTGGATAATTTGTGCAGAAACGTTTTCCTTCAGAGAGCTTCCATATGTGCACTGTTCCCCTCCAAACCCCTGGTCACACTCTGGTCCCCCCAAGACCTTGCTCTCACCCTCTGCCCTTGCAGACACCCCCTGTTTATGCTCTGCCCTCTCCAGGAGTGCCCATCCAAGCTCTCCTCTGCTCTAGCCTTGTTCACTCCATGGCAGGGAGCAGCAAGGGCAGCTGGGGAGGGGAGTCAGCAAGTCAGGGTCAGGATCAGGTCTGGGGGCAGTAGCATCCATTCCCCTCTGCATACCTCTGTTCCTACTTTGTTATGCTCCAGATGCCTTCTTTTGCTCTTTTCCCCCATCAGATCCCTCCATTTGTGCTTTACCCCCTTCCAGTCCCTTCCCTCTGAGCTCGCCTTGTCTCCCTTCTGTTTGCCCCTAGTTCCTCAGCAGTCCTCACCACTCACAAAGCGTTCAGCTCCAGCCCACCTCTTTTGCTGACTTTCCAGAAATTCCCTGTGCCCCTGCTCTGCTCCCCTCTGCTCCTTCCCCTCACCTCCTGCTCCCCTCTTGCACAATGCCTGCATTTCTGCCCACATTAAGGAAGGAGCCAACATCTTACCAACTAATACTCTGAGGATGCTTAACTGTGGGTTACCAGCAACCAGAGCCATCCTGCTCCTGCGCCTCTCCCCAGCATTGCATGGCTGGGCAGCCACCCAGACCAGCGCACTCACCCTGTGGACATTTTCCTGGGTTAATTTCCAGCTGAATAAGTGAACTGATCTGATTCACCCCCATAGCCTCTCATGCCAGGTCCATGGGGCGGGGGGAGGGTTAAGAGGTGACCAGAAGCCCCCAGGGGAGCAGAAGAGAAGTGTGACAGCCCCTTTTGTCAGCACTGCAGCATCAGGGTAGCTAAACAGGACCATGCACTGCACCCTGGGACAAATCGGTGACAATTTGGCTTCTTTTAGCAGCCCAGTGACTATCACAGGTCTTCTGCCTTGCAGGGAGAGGTTCAGACATCTTTCTTTCTGAGTAACACTATCAGGGGGCCAGCAAATGATGCAGTTTAGAGGTAATTATGCTCAAAAGCACAATCAGAAGAAAAAATGTGCCCTCTGGCTCCGCAGGCATTAAGTCCAGTGTCAGCAACAGTAAATATGGCCCCTGAGCCATAATACAAATAGTAAATAACAGCACCAATGAGGTCTGGTTTTCTTTTGTTAATCTGGGGAAACTCTGCTGAGACATTGCCTTGGTAGGGGTATAAAATGGGTATAAAGTAAGAGCAGAACGAAGCCCTAGGAGTATGGCTCCTACTTCATGTGGGAAAGGCTGTTCAAGAAGAACTCCCTGAAATGAGAGGAAAGTCATTGTATTGCTTGGCACCTGCCCAAAGTGATTTCATTTTCTGTTCAGGATTAAGATGTATTAATAGCCTGAGGGCAGCAGTTTCCTTGCCAAAAAATGCCTTTCTTCCCCCACCACCCCCCAGCTTGTTTTAAATATGAGGGCTTACAGGTCAGGAGTGAACACCCAGTGAGTATTACTTGAATTATCAAATGAAAGTGCAGGGATATCATTTTCTTTCGAGCAAACACTGAGTTAATTAAAATGTGCACTCTGAACCTGGCAAATTTCACATTATTCATGAGAAAGGTACGAGTCTGTCTATTGCAAAGGCAAACTAAAAATAACCAGAGATATAGCACCAGAACAGCAGCTGTTAAGACTAAGCCACACTAAAAGATTTTCTGGCAAAGCTCTATCTTTAGGAGTGTCATTTACCCTCAGCCCGCTCTCTGCTCCCGACCAATATAGCAAAACTGGCAAAAGCCTTTGTGTAAATGTGATTACGCTGGCCAGAAAATCCTTTTGGTGGGAGAGCTGTGCTCTCTTTGGGGAAACAGCATAACCTGTACGGGCCAAAGCACTCCTGCCGACTGACTTGTGCCCTGGGAGGGAGCAAGGCTGGTACAGCTAGGCAGAAGTGGCATTCAAGGGCTGCAGTGAGAAAAGTTTCCAGCACTCGGGGGCCCGGTCCAGCAGACAAGGGCTACCATGCTTCTGCCACCAGCTCATGGCCTCCCGTTCTTCCACTGAGAAGCTTTTTCCATAGCAGGGCTGTAACAGCAGGAGGTTCATCTACTATCATCACCTACATCTCTGTATCACCGTGAGTACCTGTGCAGGTCTCCCTTTGGGTCTCGACAGGGAATCGAGGACCCAGAGAGCCAGTATAAGGAGTGGGACTGGACAGACATGGGGCAAGAAACCTGGGGTGCCCAGTGCCACGAGAGCTGACGCTGAGCAAAAGTAGCAGCAATTTCCATGCCGACAGAGCCAAAGCAATTTTTCTTTAAGGTTTTGTGCAAAGGGCACTGCAAAAGGAGGGGGACAACAGTGCTTCTCTTGAATACCACATTAATGAAAGTCTGTACACAGACTGAAGAGATGACTTACCCTTTCTCCCCTTCCCAAACTCCTTTATATTGCTCTGCTCTTATAATCTGAGTTCGATTGATTTGTGTAGTGACATCCCAGTATGAAATTTGCCTTCTCTCCACTGCACCTGTCATTCTCCAGCAGATTCATCTGAAAACACAAAGTCACTTCAGTCATCCGAAAATCCCAGGCAAGATGTTTTCATTCCTACCTGTGTAAATTTGGGACAATCATCTCATGTGCTTCAATATATTCATTTGATATAGCTGAAGGAAGCCAAATAGCTAGCTGAAAAGTATGTGGGCTGTGAAGGTTGGCCTGCTTGCTGTACATACAAACCAATTCAAGAGCAAAGGCCTTTTTTTGTGAGATGACATCGTCTGCTTGCTTAAATTCAGCCCTCATCCCTAGCTTGGAGGAACTGGAGGAATCCTTATAAAAGATGCTTAGAGGGGACCCAGTAGGTGGAGGTGGGGTGTTCTTGCAGTAGGCTGTGGCTGAGGCATAGCAATCTTTGATGAAGTAATTTGTCTAGGTTTATGTTAAAGAATAAAACGTCTGCCCACCAGTAATTCTGGAAATGGTAGTTAGTTATTCCTAGTTAGGAAAACAGGCTGGCTTACCAACAGATACATTTCCCAATCCTCCATGCAGGTAGAGCAGAAGGGTAGAAATCTCCTGGCAGTACATGAAAACTGTCCGGAGGTGAGGCAGGATGGCCAGTGGCACACCGCGTCCGTCCCAGGGGCACTGCCGAAAGGCACTGGGGCTGTAGCAGCCACGGGGAGACAGGGGAACTCTTGCTGCACAGATCCTGCACTGCAGAGACCGGCTGGGGCTGCAGAAAGTATCTCTGACCTAGGGCTGAGTGTAAGAGTGCGGACAGGGGTTGACAGTGGCTCTTCACCAAGAATCAGGCAGGAGCCCTTCCTCGCCTTTCAGAACAGGAGCTCCAGGACAAGGCTTCTGCGATAGGGGCTGGGTAAAATACAGGTACTGCACAGCCTAGCTACACCATCCTGCTCTGCTGGGAAGCATCTGTTCATCCCCAAAGAGATATTCTCTTGCATCTGCCCTTGCCTCCACAAAGGAAACAGGATCGTGTGGGGAATTTGCTGCATCTGTTCTGCGCTGAATGAATAACAGAGGAGTTTTTGTCTCTTTTCTGAAGGCATCATCTGCAGTGGATGTCACTCTCACAGAAACCGTAAGACTTTAGTTGGACGAAGTGTGGGCATTAAGCAGAAAAAAGCATTTTTATTGTAAGGAAGGTTTCAAAAAAAAAGGGAAGATGAACCAACGTCCATCTACAAAATAAAAACAAGCATCTCAGGCAAAATATGACTAAGGGAGACATTTTATATCTCTAAATGCATCCAGAAGGAGAGGAATACAGGTTGTGCACTGAAATCCCAAAAGGCTCATACCAGGAGCAGATTGGTAGAGATATCCTTGTAAAATGAAAACAAAACAGCTTTTCAAGAGTTTGCTGAAATAACAGGCAGATAATAGCTGTCTTGGGGCACCCAGATTTTAACACCATGCTTAGCTTGATTGAGGAGGCATCTGGAGGTATGAATGGGCAGAGTGCCATCCTCCTATGGAGGACACCACATCTGATCCTGACAGCCTGGAACAGCTGGAGGCAGGAGAAGTAACATTGTGGTTGTAGCCACAACCTTGAAACTCATGGCAAAGCTATATGCATCTGTGTTTCTACTGCACAGGGGGAGACCAGACCACTGGACCATGCCATGGGCAGGATGTGAGAGGAGAAGCCAGTAATGCCTGCTGTAGGTGGCAAGGAGTCTTTGAAACACCTCATTTCATAGAAGACAGAGATAAAGGAAGCTCTGGTTATATGTCACCAATATCTCAGAAACCCAATTGAGAACAAGGATCCTGTTGGGCTGGATGCTGCCCAGAGGACATAACCCCTGCTATGGGTTTTTGCAGGGAGCAGAGAGCTGACCGTATCCACTCTGTGTCAAGGAAGCTGATGGCCAATGTGTCCATATGTCATGGAGGTGTAGCAATCCCACCCCACTTCTTGGCAGCTTTGTACCACTCATTGAGGTGGGACTCTCCCTTCAGCAGCCGTCCCAGAGCCTTTTGAGGGCTAATTTTGTGAAGCAATATCAGGCTGCCGTAGCTGGATTTGCTACTGAAAGCTCTGCGAAGAGCAGATGGGACCAGAACAAATGTCAGCTCTGCTCAACCAACAGTGAGTCCGAAAAAGACGGCGGCAGGAGAAAGAGACAGGCATCTTACAGCAGCAGCTCACCCCCGGCTCTCCTCCCGCCTGCCTTCCTACCGCAGCCAGAGACATCCGACTTCGGCGCTGGGGCTGGCACGCTACTGGCTACGGCACCTGCCTCTGCTCCTTGTCACCAGACTCTTCTCCAGGTCGCGCTACTTATTAAGGGTGTAAGCGCGCTGGGGCCAGTCAATAGCCAGAACATTTGCTACGCTTGAACCCTCTGCCATCCTTGCAGGCTTGCCCAGCTTAAGTTTTCTAGCTGGGCGAAGCAGAGTTGGTTTTCTTAACCCGATCTTCTCCATTTTCCCATTTTTTTCCTTTTTCTCATGGAGAGGCTCAGCAGCCCCTGTTGCCTTCGGGATGAACGTTAATCCTATAATCTCCTGCAGATTTTGTTTGTGTTGAAATGTCACCTGTGTAAACTTATCTCTGTTCAGGCCATGCAGAGTCTGGTTCACGGAGACTTGCGTCTGCACTGGGGAGGCCAAATGGGAAATGAAAAAGAAGTATCATCTTCCAAAAACCATCACAAAAGTTGGCAGCCTGGCACTACAGAGTGAAATGAGACTTGCTGAAAGCTGCTGCGTGGCAGGCAGACGAGTCTCCTGCGTTGGCCCCAGCGTTGCCCCTGTGTTGGTGAACAAAGGCCATCACCGTCCCTCCGTGTGTGGGAGTGTTGTGCCTCTGGCAGCAGCAGGACTACCTGGGAGCTGTTGTCCTCACCACTGCTCTAGCCAAGCGATGGCCCACTCCGTGTCTGGTTGCATCTATGTTATTAAATAAAATAGGATGAGAGGTCCAAGGGCTGAGGGGCATGGCATGAGTCATGTCGAGCCACCTAAATTCTCCACCAAACCAGGATGGCTGTGCCCAAACTCCTCTTGCCTGCTGATATGGTGTCCGGAGACCTAGAGATGCTGTCAAACACATGCAATATGTTATTCAGAGCCTTAAAAATGAATCCTGGGCTTTATCCCAGATCTGTCCAGGGGGCTCTGATGTGAACAGAAACTGAGATCAGTCTCAGGGTTAATCGGTTCATAAAGAAATAAATGGAAACTGTCCCTTCACAAGCTCTTACTCAAATGGCGTCCAGGCCTTTTCTAGGCTGGAGCTGGTTGGCATAGGCCAAAACATGGCCAGGGAGTAGGCTAACCATTAAGCCAAACAGATGTTTAGATTTACTAGCATAGACGAAGCCTCTGCTAACACAGCTGGCCAAACCTGGTGCACTTCTGTGGGGGCTCTGACTGAATGGTAGCCCAGTGCAATCAGCCAAGGGCAAACCATGCCCCTGAAAGCAGGCTGTAACAATAAACAGATTTTCTTCTTGCAACATATTTAAAAGAAAACTAACTCATCTTAAAAACTAAAATGTAGGGCTGTGTGCATGCCAGCCACACACCTTAGCACAGGGAAGGCATAATAAATATCCCTGGCTGTGATGCCATGAGATCTCCTGGAAGCCCAAAGCTCATTTCATTCATTCTTCTGCATGCAACAGAAAAACCGTACGCCAAGCGCTAGCTGCAAATTGAAGTGCCTTGGCTCCCTCCTGGACAAGGGAAATGTCGCAGCCTTGTGAACAAAGGGATTGTTTAAGACTGGGAGCAGACTGGCCCATTTGAAATAAGGAACAGCTCCAAAAACATTTCTTTTTTGCTTCACATTTTATCTTTTCCCTCCCAGTCGGTACAGGCTGTTGAAACAAAAGAAGTGCTTCTGTCATCCTGGGGAGCACCGCTCCTCTCAGGGGGGTGAAGAGCTGCTCATGCAGAGGCATAGGAGAGGCAGATCTTTTGCAGACTCCTTCAACAACCTCTGCTGATGCACTTCATCCCTCATCTCTGCTAAGCCCACCCCTCCAGTGCAGAGGCAGGTGCGAGGTGGGAGCACAGTGGTATTGCTGAGACTCACACCAGCAGAGCAGCCGCATCTTTTACCTTTCATCCAGCCAAGGAGTCTGGGAAACGGAGGCAGGTGGGGCTCTCTAGGCATCACATGCCTCTCATCATCATCCTGTCACACCGCAAAGGGAAGCCTTGGAAGAAGAGTTGCTTTACTCTTAGAGACAATCCTGCCTGCCTGTGTGGATGTGACAATCCAGCCAGACGGCTCCTGGCTCCCACGAGGTCCCTGCGCTGGAGCCGGCAC
The DNA here is from genome assembly GCA_009819775.1 of Phoenicopterus ruber ruber. Taxonomy (NCBI): domain Eukaryota; kingdom Metazoa; phylum Chordata; class Aves; order Phoenicopteriformes; family Phoenicopteridae; genus Phoenicopterus; species Phoenicopterus ruber. Next base: position 89,927,965 of record CM020215.1, on the reverse strand, counting down.
GAGGCGGAGAAGGGAAATGTTCAGGACGCAAGTGGCAGAGGAGCCAAGGTGGGTTCCTTTCCCCTCCTGGGGTCTGCCTGGTGGCTAATACTAAGCTCACATTCAAGCCTGATTGATGGGGACTTTCTGCTGCCAGCCCCTCTTGCAGAAGCCTGGGGGCATCCCCACCGCAGCATGGGGTGCAATGGGAATCAACGCCTGGGTGTGTGTGGCAGCCTGGCTTTGCTCTAAAAATAAACCTTCTTTAGTACATTTCTTTGTTACCTTCTTCTCCTCTGACCTCCTCCTGTTCTCTCTCTTTTTAGCTTTTTGCTAAAGAACACAATAAACTGAGAAAGCCCTTCTTTTTCTCCGACAGACCAAAGCCATTCCCTGCCATCTCCTCTCCCCTTGTCCCATCCCGTCCTGCACGTACCAGGCAGCAAGAGCTTGGCCGGACCCTGGCTACCTTGCCCTTGCAGGACATGACGTGCTTCAAATGCAGCTGGCTGCACTGCACACGTATCTGGCAAGAGAGAGGGGTGAGATGAGGCCAGGGGAGATGTGAAAGGCAGCAGCAGAGGCTGCGCAGGGCTTTGCAGACCACCGAGGACTGCTCTGGATGTCTAGCACTGTGCATATGAAAATACGCGCCTGAATTCAGGGTCTCATTGCTATAGTAACTGAGCCACGTAGTTTTGCTCCCCGCACGCCAGGAGATTGGTTAGTAGTATGCTGTTTCTCTATTACAGATCAGAAACCAAGCCATAGCAAGAGCAAACAATTTGCCAAGAACCACGAAGGGAATCAGGGCAAGGGACTGAACCTGATGTTTCCAGTCCAATCTTTGCCTTTTCACAGCTAAAGCAGGTGAAAATGGCCAGAAAGAAATGTGAAGTTTCTTTCAAAAGCTGCAGGTGTTCTTCGAGAGTGAGAAGATGACACAACATTGCAGCATCGGCTAAATAACATGGATTTAAACCTGCCTGAGATGAGGACTTTTGCATTTTGTTCTTGCCATTGGGGTGTGGGTAATGTGGACACAATGAAATACAGGAGCCCATAGGAGCCTATAGTCTATCGGACACTATAGGAAATACAGGAGTCTTCCTGGGAGGCCTGATATTGTTTACTAAGTCACCTTCTAATGCCTCATGTACAACAGTTTGCGCATGAGTGACTAGTCTGGCACTGTAAGGGGTGTTTTTGTGTGGCTGAAGCAGGCATTACAAGTAAATGAATTATAAGATATAAGAACCATCAGCCATGTTACCTCTCGGGCAGAAAAAAACTCCCAGCAGCAGGCTGCTGCCTGCGGTCCTCTACTGCATAGAAAATGAGCATCTTCTACAAAATCCTGTTTCCCCATCAGCTGCAAGGAGACACAGACTTTCCACATGTTTTGCTACTGCATCATTGCTACGATTCTATGGGGACCAGTGAACTGAGACAGTATTTTAATATCTAGTTATAAAAAATCCCTTTGCAAGTTGAAACTACAGAGGCCAGATGTGTATTTGGGTGGAAAAGGCTGGCTCTAAATCTATCACCAAATATATAAATAATCGAAGGGATTAATATACTGAGTGCGTGTGACAAAAATACAGTCCGCAAACAAGAAAAAAATCTATGCAAAACTGAAGAGTAGAATGGAAACTGAAAATACTCCTTTCTAGTAATTCAGAATCCTTAAAAATTGCTTCCAAATGGCAAGAATAGCTTTTGCTTCTTGTGCAAAAAGAGAAGGTGAAAGTCCTCTTCCAAACAGCAATTATTTTTTTTGTCCTTCTGGTTGCTTACATGATGAATTCTGAGTTTCCTACTTTTTCTTTTTCTTGAACTTTCTATGGGCAACAGAAAAATTAGCAGTATTATCACAAAGATAATACACTAGTGAGCACAAATTTCAATTGAGAAGTCATGTCTATTGCAATTAATTTGTTGAAATGGTTTTTGTTTGCTTTATGTTAAAGAAGTTTAGCTCAAATGGCAAACAAACAATTAGGGGAATAGATAAGTTTTCTAGCCTTTCAGTTCAGATCTGACAACATTCCTATTTCACTGCTGAAGCTTCGGCAAAACCTCTACAAAGTTAATAAAACTTCAGGCTTTGCATTCCCACTTGAAAGCAAAAATAAAGCAGAAAAAGTATTAAAACGACAAGCCAACAGTTTTAGGCTCTTAACACATTTTGTAAAGAAACAAAAAGCTCACGATTGTGCAGTCTGTTCCTGTTTGTGGGACACCTATGAAATAAATCTCAATCTATTATTTTATCATTTGAAACCAATCTTGCCAGGTCCACTGGGCTTAGCGAACTGAGCAGCCTGCTATGCATGGAGCTGGAGAAATTATTTCTGAGCTAATAGACTATTGCACTGGTGCCTGCCCTGGCAATTAATTTTAGGTGTGACTGACCATATAGTCTTCTCACACGAGCTGTTTTAATTATTTCAAAGATTGCTATACACATACTTGAGCTCTCCTGAGCTCTCCACAACAGAACATCCTAATAACCACCAAAATATAATATCCAAGGACAGACAGCTCCACTTGATGACACACCTTTGCAACCACAGTGATATGCAAACCTTTTTAGATAGCTACGAACATGTTCCATGTCCCTCCAGCATCAGTAAGAAGAGTTACACCAAGCACCAAGCCCTGGGCTTGCTTGAGTAGAAAATCGAAACCAAGGTACGGAGGTCTCATGTGATGAAAGCTGTCCTTGCTCTATTGCTCCATACTGCTGAAATGCTGAGCCAGAAAGCGGAAGATTGGGTAGAGTTTTCACTTGGAAAATTCTTTTAAAGTTAGCGGGTCTAGTGTATTCAACTACAGCTAGTGATAACGTACCGCTGTACTGATGAGGAAACAGATCCGGGGACCTGATGCTCAGGAATTTCTTTCCTCTCTCTATCTCTTCCTAACTCCACACACTGACTCCTGGCATGACGCTGCGTGGTCTGCACCCAACGGCCTGTGCAAAGAAAGATGCAGGAGGGGAGCCTTCAGCAGCTGAGATTTTGCAGCAGAAAGGGTGCTGCTGACCTCCTCTAGTCGCAAAGCTAATAGGGATGAGGAGTTATCAGGGTCTTTTTGGAGGCTCTGTGTGCCAAGGAGCAACAACGTCATTTCATTCAGGATTCAAGCAGTCTACAAACTGTGGATCCCCACACTTAGGTCACAGGATCATGTCAGCAGGAGTGGGTGCAACAGCAGTGGCTCCTGCCTGTGCTGTGCCGTGCTGTGCTGCATCTGTAGCGTGATGGAAGGGGATGGTCAGTTGCTCAAGCAACATTCAGATGCTGCGCTGAGGTAGCTCACGTATGTTTTTGCCACGTTCCTTTAGGTGAAAAGCAATTGTAAGAAACTCATTCTTTGGGGACTTGCAGTTCACACCCAAAGAAGCAAGTGAGGACAAAAGGAAAGCACCCAGGAAGGCATGAAGCCACGGCCCCATGCGGGATGGGTACCACCAATGCCAACAACAACGTGGCCACTGTGCAGAAGAAGATTGCTCTGGAAACATAAAGACATCATGCATAGGAAACAAAAGCTTCACAGTTTGATAAACAGCTCACACCCTAATCACAGGTGGTGTTACCAAAATCCATTCGGTCTGGGCTCTTCCTGCAAGCAGCAAAACTCTTCTGCTTGCTTTTTGCCTGCATCTGAATCCGAATCAACTTAATCTTTCAGCATGAACTATTAAAAGCTTCCTAACTGTGCTGTGTGACGGGCTTGTTATAAATCTCTGAGAGACAGAGCCGATATCAAAGCACTCAAATGCTGATAACCCTGGCTGCGTACTTAGGAGCTGCAACAGCTGCGCTGGGCAGCGGGGCTTGCTCTCAACGAGTCGCTGAAGGACTCCTCCGAAATCCGCCGTCCTGGCTGGATGATGGTGTGCCCAGGGCAGGCGAGCCTCTGGCTGCAGCAAGGAAACCCCGACCACAGCGGGGGAGCCCACCTCACACGGGAACCTCTTGAATTTCAAGGGCAGTACAAGCCTAACCAGAGGCCAAATATTTTGGCAAGGGTCAGGGTGTACAGATCCTGCCTTGGTGGCCTTGGACTGGAGATTTGGAAAGGGTTTAACCTTATTTCTCCCCTGTTCTGCCACCAGAGGGCACGGCTCCCTTCCCTGCCAGGGGAAGCATCAGTCAGCAAGGGCAGAGGGATAGTCTGCTGGAGAAGTTTGATGTCCTTTTTCCCCCACCTCCCCCTATACCTGCTTTTCAGCCTCTTGGCTGGACCTAAAGCCCTGTCTGAGAAGAAGAAAGTACCTGAGAACTTTTGCCGAGGCGAAAGGGAAGGCAGCCAGCTGTCACTTCGTGTGTCTTGGGAGAGCATCCAATATGGCTTGATCCTACGTGGACCCCATTTAGGAGCAGCTCTGCCAACATGCCGTGTCTCCTGCTTCAGCTCTGCCCCGTTTGCACCATGCCACAGGTTTGTGCAGCAACCAGAGCCCTGCCTTGGAGTCAATGATGTTTCCTGGCGCCACAGGACAAGCCGTGCAAGCCCGTACTGCCCTGTTTTCAACGTCGGGGACTGTCCCTTTCTGAGGCAAAGGAGAGATGCCACCCTATGGCTGAAAAGCCTTGTTACAGCAGGATGAAGAATAAAGAGAGTCCCAGGCAGCGGATTCCCCCCTTTGTCCCCCAGAGCTCTTGGAAATGGGCACTGGGCACCTTGCAGCTTATTTTCTGCTTGAAGTCATAACCCTCTGCCTCATCCCCCAGGACAAACACCTCGCCGTCAGGCAGAGACTGGGGCACAGGTAGGTGAGGCTTGCCGCAGCTCTTGACCTGTGGGAAGCAAGCTGGGTACGGAACCAGATGCTCACTCCTCCTTCACGGCCATTTCAGAACTGCGGCATGCAGGGCAGAGAGTAACAGGGCAGCGACCTCTTTCTGCAAAGACCTTCTAGTAAACAGCACATTTTATTTTATTTCTTCTTCAGCAGCCACTGCCAGCACAGTGTGACAACCAGTATATCCTCTGCTTTGAAGTGACAATAGAAATCCAACCCGAGCAACCACGGATTTGAACCATTTTCATCTTAGCCCTTTTTTGGACCGTAAATAAAATATAGGCTAAAATATAGGATGTTGGTAATGCCTTTGGGAAGTCAGAGCAAGGTGAGTTCAGGAAGACTGACAGTAAAACAAAGAAGAAACGCTGTGTGCATTGTAATTTGCACTAGCCTGAGGCTCAGTCCTACTGAGTTTACTCAGTTTACAGTGAGGCTTTCCAACAGCCATTGGGAAGCAAAAAATTCTAGCTTGCAGCAAAGCTGGCCACCTTTTCTCTAACAAATGCATTTCCAAACCAGCATGGGCTTTTTGATGCTGTATGAGGACTCAGGACTAATTTCCCAGATGTATTTCTCACTGATGAATGTTCATCCAAGATTTTATGCAAATGCATTTCAGGTTGTGAGGTGCTGGCAAATTGTTTGCTGTTCCTGATAAGACACATATGCATGGTCTCCAACAGTGGCACCGTCAGGTTTTTGGCTTGCTGATTAGAACAATGAAATTTTGTTTTTAAACATTAGAAGTCAGAAGAAACAAAAACTGAATTAGTGAAACTTTTTGGTTTAGTTTGATGAACTAAGATTTCATTTATCCTTAGTTACTACTAAGTTTGATCATGATGAATACAATTGCTCAGATGATACAAATATGTATGGAGTTATAAATAACTGTAATTTTCCATCTATATGAACAGAAGTCCACGCAAAATAGGCAAACATGATCTTACCAAAGCAGTCACTTAATAATAAGGAAGAAGAATAGTAAACATTATTTTCATTTTTTGCAGATACAATGGATATGAATTGGAATTTATCAATTCAGTGGTAAAAGCAAAAATAAAAGACACTCTAAGATACTGCTACGTCGAAGTGCCAGACATCAGAACCTGTTGTGCTGGAAAAGGTTAGGAGTCTGCAACCAGTGACTTAGGACATAAAATTTTCCCAAGCAACCAAGATTGTATTCCCATGCAAATTATCAGGCTACTAAAGATACCAGCTGATTGAAAGGATCCACTTTATATAAGCAGAAATGTATACAAAGCAGCATTTCATGAAGGCTCACTATCAGGTATCAGCAGGTCTTTTATGGGTGTCTTAAACATCTGTTTTCCTCCTCTCTCCCTGCCAAGCTGTCTCCCTACATGCACTGGATGCTTCCGAGGCTGTGGAGCTGCCAGGCAGCCAGCCCTGGAGACTCGGAAAGGGAAAGGCAATTATCACCAGCAAAGAGGAGCACATCACGACTGAGGGATGCCTTCCCAGGAGATTGGTGGACTTCCTCCCAAAGGGCGCACAAAATTTGGGCACTAAAATTGTGGGCTGCAGAAGCACTGCAAAAGCCCAAGGCAGGGCCCCGAGGACACGGTGGGCAGATGCCTACGGTGTGATACAGCCAATACTACTCCTCCATGTTCGACCTCCGGCCTGGGAGCTGTAGTCCCACCACCACAAACAGTAGCAATGAGAACGCATCATCATCATGGTAAAACCCCTGTGACGTGACCCATGATTTCTTTCGGTATCTCCTGCCCAACATGAGGCAACTAAAAACATTCGCTCTGTCCCCTTTTAAACCTATACCCTCCAGTTGCCAAAAGGCTTAGTCTTCTCTGCCAACGGCACAATATAGATGGTACTGAGGGACTTTGTTCTGGCAGAACTGCGGTCCCACCGCATTAATCTTGGATGAAAATGTCTGGTGCTATAAATGCCTCTATATGTATTTCCAAATATTAGACAACATGAGTAATCTGAAACATCCCTAGGCAAAACTTCTCAATTAGGAACTCAGAAAAAGCTGGGCTGTCTCCTGACCTTGTGCACTAAGGACGTAGATAACTCAGATGTCAAATTCTCTTTCCACCCAGAATTTTAGCCTGGGAGGATCTGCTCTAATGGTCCTTTTGCAGTGACCAGAGGGGATCCTTTACTGAGATTCCTATGGATAAATTTTTGCTTCAGCTCTTAGCCATTGGGCTATGCCTCCCTTGTGACAGTAGGGTCAAGCCTCAAGATGATTATGTAGCAACCATGACACTCCAGACGTACCCCTGGGTTCCTTGGAAAACCAAACATGCAATCTCCATTAAGAAGTTCCAGCATATGGGATGTGGTCTGCTTATAATTCCCCAAACCATCAACAGAAATGGATAAAAAATATTATTACCATTGTACAGGCAGGGAAACTGAAGTAGGCAGAGGCAGAGATTTCCCAAGGTCAGCAAGAGAGCCAAGAGCAAAATCAGGCCTCCACTGCTTGCTGTTAGACACAACCCACGGGGCTGCAGCTGGTAGTGGTGAAGGATAAATGAGCAGTCCCCACAAAGGAGATGGACAGCTATCAATCACTGTAAATGCTGATCAGTCACATTGGTTTAATGGGTAAGAATGACAGACATCTCCAAACCTGACTGTCCCACTGATAACGGCGATGGGGACCATGGGCTGGACTGCACATCACGGGCAAAGCCTATCGTGCAGGCTGATGGTAAATCCCTCATCATGTACAAAGCCTCCGGGCATTCCCCAGCAGGCAGCAGGGCTGCACAGCCCTGCCCTGTCGAGAGCTCTTCTGCCTCGAAGGAATGGTACAGAGCTCCTACTCACCCCTTCGCAGCATGGCGTGTTGTGCATGGGCCTCACAAAGCAGCCCTAAGAATGACTTTTGACCCCATCATCAGATGGCAAGGTGTTTCGACATTTAATAAACCACCAAGACTGGGGCCTGGCAGTGTATTTTCTTCTCTTTCCAGCCCTCCCGCGCATTGCATCTTTACAACAGGCGTTGGCTACTGGACCAAGCAGAGATAAATATTGCTCTTGTTCTTCTTCCTTTGTGCCTTTTTGCAGAGCCAATGCACCGGCTTGTCCTTTCTGGTGAAGAGTCCTTCACTGCACTCCCTTTGTCACCAACACCCATCAGAGCCCTCTGCCAGGGACCCCTCTGGATGGATCCCCAGAGCTCTGTCTCGGCTCAGCTTGAGATCTTATGTATTCAGTGTTGCCTACAGTGAAGAGAGGGCTCTGTGTAAGTAAGGTTCTTGTATTTTCATTTTTCCCCTACGTTGTTTTCTTTGGGAAAGTTAAACAGGGGCTGGAAAAGCTCTATTGCAACCTCAATATTATTTTCTGAACCAGATGCTTATTTTAACACCGTACACAGAAACAATAGGAAGTTCCTCTGGAAGCGACAGCACTGCAGCTTCTTTAAAGTCATTAGTATTTTGGCAGCAGCTATTTTCACCCACAGGGAGCAGCTCAGGGTTAAGAATGAAGGTGTAGGAGAAGCATTACTGATCACAGCTCCAGTCTGGTCAGTGCTTCTATTATAAACCTTTATTTTTTCCCTCTAGGAATTTTTCTTTGGGCTGAAACCCAGCATACTGGTCAGAATTACTATTGATCCTTATTACTTTTATTGCTGCAACCGAGATACATTTTGAAAACATATATTAAATTTTGAATTAGATCAGAGATGCCTTCCTTTTTGACCCCTCCCACTATTTTACTAGTTTGGGACTGCATTGCTCAAGCCCCCTTCCCCATTCAGCTGTGCATAATTGTGGACTACCTAATGGAAAAGCGTTCTAGAGCTTAATAAAGAACCATAGTTTTGCTACAAGATGTTTGATACCACCTATAGGAGTAGAGAGCTTGTTTTGACTCTCTTTTGGTCTCCGCAGGGCAGTGTGAACCCTTGTAGAAAAGATCTCCTTTTCTAGGAAACAGTTTTACCACGTCACTGCTATTCACCTCCTGCTTTCTGCAGAGCTTCACTGATTTCATCTCAGGAAAGGCACCTGAAGTTTCACATCAATAATAATCCTCTCGGAGCAGGACTCAAGCACCCTCCAGCAAACCTGGCCAGACTGCAGCACACCTACCAGAACAACATATGTAGAGTCTCGGGAGGCTTTGATCACTAGTGCAGAAAGGACCAACCTAAAGTCACTTTGTAAAGTGAAACACCCGTTATGGATAATTGTTAAGAAAATAAATAGGATTTTCTGTTTACCATTGCTTTTCTACAGTTCTAAAATTGAATCAGGGATGTTGTCAGGAGCCAGCATTTTCTGGATGCCTCATGCTAGTCTGCCTTTGCTACACTCAGGGACACACAATGCAGCAGGAATTGATTTGAGGAAGCATGGAGAGCTTTTGCTGAAAGGCGTTTTCTCATATTTTTATCATGATGATATTTCTGGGTTTGATTGAAAAAAATTATTCAAAATAACAAAACCTGAATTGTTTTCTTCTCCTTTATCTCTTTCACTTTTCCCTCTTGTTTACTCCTCTGTTTTCCTTAGCAAGTGGTATAAGGAGGAGAAAAGGAGGTGAAAAATAAACAAACAAAAATATTTTTTAATAGAAGGGAGAGAGGGTGCTTCTATTTCTGCCAAACAAACCAGAAATGTTGCATCAAAACCGAGAATCTGTGAAAGCGGTTGTTGGAGGAAATTTTGTCAGATTATTTTTATTGGTATTTTTATCACCATCATCATTAACCCACTATGCTTTCAGCACTACCTCTCACTGCTAGCAAAGACTAATGATCTCTTCAGAAGTCCTGGAGTCGATCCGAAGACCTCAATTCCTGAGACAAGGTCAGGCCATAAAAGCAGGAGGATGTCAAGCAGTGTCGCAAGGGCAATTCCAGTTGTGGAGCTGGTGATTCTCCTGTGTCTGGACTAATGACCACCTTTTCCTCATCACATCCTGGTCTTTCACTGCCACAGAGAGCAAACAACAAGCAACTCTCAAGCAAGAAAGTAATCCTTTGCCAGAAGAAGTCACCTCGAAATATCTATGCTCTGATCAACTGATGTTCTGTCCAAGGGAGATCTCACCCAATCTCTTGAGTTTTCCTTTCCTCCAAGAATAAGGTATCAGGCAAGGACAAGCCAATGCTAACAATATCATCGGCCCTAAACTGCTAGGGACATCCCTTTGCAGGAAGCTGGGCAGCATGCCATGCCCCAAGGTCTCCTCAGGGCCATAGGCAAAGGCCAATACCCTCTGTAGGAAACTGCTTAAACTCAGTACTCATCAAAGCTGTGGCTGTCTAGACTCTAGCACCAAGAAATACTTTTGCACCTTTGCTTCTGAACAAGGTCAAGATAATGCACTGAGTGACAGCTTCTCCCTCCAAGAGGTCCTGGGGAAGAGACCTCTCACCACAGTATCACATCTTGCAGTTGCATACCTGTGCATCATGCACAGGGCATCTGAAAAGTTTGTATGAGCAGTATGCTACATGATCAGCAAGTCAGAAGAATTTGTCCCAAATCTTTTCACAAATCTAGATGTAGCCGCTGGACAGGTTCACCCAATCTTTGATAAAGCTGGTGCCAGATGCAATATAGGTTCACTCAGACAAGATAGAAATGCTGGTATTTGGAAGAGGTTGTGCTGTGAGAAAATATGATAAAAGTCCATAAGCTCCCAACTGAAGCTATTTGCTTGACTACTATCAGAGGTGGGAGGGTACAGCCAGAGGTAAGTCTGCTCTGAGACTGCTCTGCAGGCCAGAAAGACCCTTTTCCATCATTGCCTGACAAAAAGGCAGCATTGCTGTCAGAAGCAGATCTCGCCCCTGTGACCTATCTGCAAAAACCATGTCTAAGAACAAGGAAACCAAAGCTTCATAATTTCTCTGATCTTAAAAAACACGCATGAGATTTTTAAGATTAGGGGCTCAGTTTTCCTGCTTTGTCAAGCTCTTTCTACAGTGAAGTAAAACAAGGAAGGGTAAAGGAGTCGATGTAGTCCCACAGGGCAAAACAAAGGGATGGGAAAAGGGGTCTTGCTCTGTGCTGGGGAGGAGTTAGACAACTGTAAAGAAAAAGCACTTTGACTTTGGTGACTGTTGTGCAGAGTGAGTGATTTATCATATTTCAAATTTTCATTTGGATTTGAGACAAACAGATTGTGGCATATTAGCTTCTCCCATGGGTATATCCCATACATTCTCTATCCTTGGTGGGAAGGACTATCCTGGAAAGAATTAGGCAGGTTGGGGGGTGAGACACTGCCCTTGTTCCTTCAGCTGATGGGATGTGTTCAGCCTCCAGGGAAATTATGGAGAAATGCAACCTCCCTATTAATAGGTCCAGCAGAAGAGGCATCCCAGCCAGCTGTGAAAGACTGATACAGACATAACAGCACTAGGCTTTGCAATTTCCCTTGGACTCATTCAGTTTGTGGCCATGTGCTGTGGGCAGCTCCGGTCACTGCAGTGACTGGTGGACCATGTCATGAGCAAGAGGGAGCTGCCTTCCTGGAGCAGCTTGCAGCAAGACCAACACAGCAACAGAAGGTGGGGATACCATGCCTGTGCCTGAGCAAAGACAAACTCACTCCTGACGGTACAATGACACATGAAGAAAGGAAGGATTAACCATGCAAGGCATTTGCACAGAGATGGATGGGTCCTTCTCCATAGCCTTCACCATGACACTGGTCTGCAAAACTAAAAGGCTGGTTGCAGAAACTGAGTTTGATCAACACTCATGTGCCGAGGAGAACCAGCAAGCAGTATGATGGCTGCTTGCACTTCCCTTGGCTTCAGGCCACAGGAAGACTCTAAAGTAAATGAAAGCAAGTAGGAAGAACATGAATGCCCCTGCTTCCAATGTGCTGTGTACAGGTTGCTTGACACAGAGAGCACAAGAGGAAACAGGGAGCAGAGTACCACAAGGTTGGCAGTTGCCATCTGCTAATCATTTTGCAAGTGGCTGCCACCACAACTGGATCTTCTTGTGAAGATGCTTGGAAGAAAGTGAGTAAGATATGGCCAGGAGAAAGCAGGGAGAAGACTGAGCAGCAAGTGAAGGAGACAGAGGAAGTCGAAGTAGGCTCAAGGAGTAAAGAGCCCCTCAGCAGCAGTGGGAGTGTGAGAAGAGAGGGTTGGGTAGGGCAAAAACGTCTGCAGATGCATGTAAGGGGATGCAGTGAGGGGCAGTATGAGAGCAGAGAAAGCACTGTGTCTAAAGGGCCCTGCAAAGATCACACCAGAGGCAGAAATCTTTCCTTTAGGGGTTGCAAACCACAATTACACTGGCTGGATTAGGGGGACATGCCACTGTAAACAGAAATGGTTTATCCAAAGAGCAAACCTCTTTGCTAAGAGGTTATCTAGAGAAGTATGGAGACATTAATTTAGGAGGCAATTTTTAACCTTGGCAGCTGCCTTACCCAGTCTCCCCAACAAGGCAGATGAAACCTGATGAATACAGGGTTCTGCAATGCTAAGGGATATTTCTTGTATAGTTAATGTTCCTGATTTATTCAATGATAACAAAAACCCAAGGAAAGCACTGCTCTGCCATTCTATCTCTATAAGTCAGAAGTTTAAGGTTTTAGTATTGCCATCTGTTTTTTTTTAAACATTGAAATACCCAGGCTGGACACTATATATCTTTCCCACTAGCTGGCATTCTGCAGCAACAGCCTCATTCGTATTCTGTCTTTTACTTGAGCTAAAAAAACCCACTCTGCATCGCCACAACTAAGTACTTCCCCACTGTGATACAGAGCTTGCCAAACAGTCACACTAAATTCAACATGTCCCTGCTAACATATTTTATTCATACTGATGGTCTGCTTCACAGTGTGTTCCCAAAGACTTGCTTTAAAATTTAAGCTCCAGACTTCTAACAAAATATATAAAACAAAATAAAGTGAGTCTACATTGCTGTACAATGGAGCTGCCTCTCCTTCGAGGCTGATCTATCACAGATTTCAGGCTGGGTTTTTTTCCCCACACAGGGCTTGAGTGTCTTCCTGTACAAAGGAGAAATCTGTGACTTCTTAAAGAGTTATTGTCTATAAAGTCCTGCTCCTTTTCCAGCTAAAAATGAATTTTGGGCTGTGGAGAAGTTTTGGACTGGATCATCCTACAAAGTGAGGCTTCCTCCACGATTGTGTTCATGAGTGGACCCCACCAGGACACGCAAAGTCCCTGACACCAAACCAACCCTTGGGGCACTGTATCTCTGTCTTGAGGAGCAGGAGTGGCCATATCTGTTGGGGATTAAAGTCTCACTGGCCCCTCTTGGTTGGATCTTTGCACAGTAGCCTTTTCCTCACACTCTGATTTTGTTTGTGAAAGGAAATCCAGCTAAACCCATGAGTTAACTTCAGGTAAGGCGTTGCAGAGAATCTGATGGCTTTGTGGGCCAGAGCCATTTTTTGTAGGGCTCTCCTTTGCTGTCCAACAAGTCCAGCGTTTCACCCGTGGGTCTGAGCAGAACTTACAGGAGCATCCTCCAGGTACAATAAAGGCTGTGCAACATTTGGCCCTGAGCTACACGAGCCATGACACTCTGTCACACATTGGATACTCCAGGGGCTGGGAAGTATCTGGGCTAAACCGGACTCTTTCCACAGACGACGGGGAAAGACAGGATCTCCAGGGGATGGCTCACAGCCTCTCAGACATGTTTTAGGGCAGGAGGACTCACCATGCGAAACTCCCTCCATCGTGTCAGAGAGATGCAGGCAGAGTTCACAGCGAGCACCGCTACTTTTCCGATACTCAAACTGAACAAGGCAGATCTATCCTTTCTTTTCTGGGCAGAGCAAAACACCTGGGGTGAAATGGGGAAAAAAAGAAATGTCAGCTGCTGGCGATCTGTGTCAGAAGCAGCAGGCCAGAAAAGATGCCTCCCCTTAGCCTGTGTGAGACATTTCCTGCAACACTTGAGTTTCCTCTCACTGACTCTTGTTAGCAACTGCTTTTTTAATTTTTACTGGCATCAATATGAGTCCACCCTTGGTGCCACGTACACTCCCTATGGTCATGAGGTGGAGCACTGCTCCATGAGCGACAGTGCGGTCCAGGGATGGCAAGACTGGGCTGCTCCACAGGGGAAGGCAAGCTGGGAGCCAAACAAGGTGATTGGGGCAGGTCCGGTGGCAATAACCATCATCAGCCACAGTCCAGTGATGTCCAGGCAAGGCCAAAGTGACAAGGAAGTTCTGAGGTCAAGCCGGGAACTCGAGACACTGCGGTCCAAGGCCAGACACAACACACACTTGACATAGCTCAGGCAAGAGCTAAGGCCAAGGGACTGAGCTTCAGCACTGCTCCTGGGCCAGCGGGTGATGGAGGGTCCAGAGGAGGCTGGTCAGGGCAATGACAGCTTGCTGGTGTACTCTGGTTCCTGACAGCCATCGTGAGGGGAAGCCTAGGAACAGCATTACCCCTTGGCTGGTTAAGCACTTCTAACACTTAGCCAGTAACAGGACTTACGCTCAGACGTTCAGCTTTCTAATTGCCACCATACTTTATTCTAAGACCTCTTCCTCTCCCAGTCTTCCACATTACTTGACTATTAATAGCCTCTCCTGCAAGGAGCTGGAAGCAGAGGGAGAGCTAAGAAAATTGTGTTACTAATTGCTACAATCGATGCCCTGCAAAGGAATGGAGAAGAGATGCTCACTGCCAGCTTCTCCCTCTCCCACCAGAGCCTCCCGGTCGGCACCAGCTCCCCAGCACAGGCAGCTTAGCCACAGCTATAATTCAGTGTGAATCAAAAATTTTATTTCGGCAGGAAAAGCTGAAACAGCAGAGGGCTTCTTGTCACTGTCTCTGGACAAGCCCAGGAGAGGCAGAAATGGTTTGTTTAATGCCATCTCTCATTACTCCTGGCACTTTATGACCCATTAAGTGTCCTAGTTTTGTAACTAACTCCTGCTGAGCTCAACATTTGATACACATTTATGGGTGGCCTGTTGGCTGTAATAACGATTGAGCTATTCATAATTCCCCTAACCATGTTAACTCCTTCTTTTGCGTGCCAGGCTTCCTTTAAACAACTGTAAGATAAAGATACTGGGGACTTCAGTTCTTAACACAGAATGAATTATATTTATCCGGACAATTTATAAACATAGCTATATGCTGCAATTAGATACACTTGTTCTGAGCCCAGATAAACTATGCTGTGTCCTAATACCTTTTACACTGCTCCCCTTTTGTATTTACTATGCTTTTTACCATGGATGTATCCATGCAGATGGATGCCTGATATCAATTCCCCTCAGAAGAAGGTCAGCAGCACACACATCAGTATTCATTCAACTTGTATGGAACGGGAACAGGAGCCAAATGACCCTTCTTGCCCATTACAGGTGGGAATTAGAAGTAAGGGACCTCTGTTCAGGAACCTTCTTGTGACATGGGTGATCTTGTCAGCTTCTCCCCTGTTTTCCAGCTTGCTTTCTTTGCAAAAGGTCAGTGAGAATTCAAAACAGAGCCCAGCAACACGTTGACTCAGCCTGACAACTGATGCAAACAGGGCAACCACAAGCACTCAGCACAAGTTTGACAGACACAAGTATTTTTCGAGATGACAGCACACTTAACCTGTCTCTTCTGAAAGCGTTATGCACGATCACCTTGGAGATAGGTAGACAGGTCCGTGATTTAGGTTAATTTTTCTTTCATTCACTTGAAGCACAGAGTCACTTAGCCTGGCCACTCTGAAAAGATGTGACTTTGTGTATACAGTCAAACAAATCCAGCCTGTGTATGTTTTGGAGCATGACTGAAAAGTCACCAACAAAATCACACAGGTCTAAACTGAAGGTCAGTATCTTGGGTTACTTTAAACTCAAGGTGGAAGTTATTTGCGGCTTGAACCAAAGAGTCTGTCATAGAAGTGTGCCTGATTTCAGACTAATTTGGATGAGAACGCTCTCAGAAATTCAGCAGTGTGTAGGACAGTATTCAAGATGGCTTTGTACTGGGTCTGGCTGGGATGGAGTTAACCTTCACAGCAGCCTGTACGGTGCTGTGCCTTGCATCTGTGGCTAAAATAGCATTGGTAACACACCAATGTTTTGGCTATTGCTGAGCAGTGCTTGCACAGCGTCAAGGCTTTCTCTCCAACACCCCACCGCCAACTTTAAAGGTCTGTAGTCTGGAGATGGGCAAGAAGTTGGGAGAGAAAATAACTGGGACGGCTGACCCAAACAACCAAAGGGATATCCTATACCATATGACGTCATGCTCAGAAATAAAAGCTGAGGGAAAGGAGGATGATGGGAGGACATTTGTGGTGATGTCATTTGTCTTCCCAAGCAACCGCTACGCATACTGAGGCCCTGCTTCCCAAAAAGTAGCTGGACATCTGCCTACTGATGGGATGTAGTGAATGAATTCCTCTTTTTCTTTGCTTCTGTATGCAGCTTTCGCTTTTCTTAATAATTGTACTTATCTCAACCCATGAGCTTTTCCATGTCATTTTCTCCCCCATTCCTTTGGAGGAAGAGGAGTGAGAAAGCAGCTGGGTAGGCGTCTGGCAGACAGTCAAGGTCAACCTTCCACAGGGTTCTGGACAAAGATTAATTTTCTTGACCAGTTCTTTCTGTTTTGGTTACTGCTGATCACAAAGAAAACAGATGATGTAAACTTCAAAGGCATTTTCATATGAGAATTGTCAATTTGATTCAATACTTCCAACTTCAAACATTCAATAATCGTCAGTCCTGATTAAAAAGAAGAAAAACACTTGCGGTCTTACCTTTTAAGTCGTGATGTTTGAGCCCATGAGGACGTGGTTTTATGACCAGCGTGTTCTAGTTCAAGCCTGTGTTGCCCTACTGAGAGTGGCCCCACCCTCACTAGGGCCTGTTTTATATTCCTGCTGCTTGTCTTAGGTCAACACTAGCAGTCAGGAGGAGAGTCAAACGAGCTTCATGATCTGGCTGGCAAAAACAGGGACAAGAAGGGTCTCGTTCATTCTCACAAAATGTTTTGTTTCAAAGGTGGTTTGCAGTGGCAGCCAGGCTGTGTTCAGAGTCTGCCATAGGGTGGCCCAGAAGGAGCAGATGACGCAGGAGGTTTGCACAGGAGTCCAGTTTGTCACCGCAGTATTTCTCACTGTGTGCAGCAGTTCCTGTCAGCAGGAAAAAAAAAAAAAACAGTCACTGATTTCAGTGAAGTGCTTTGACTGCAGTATTTCTGTCTTTGTCCTGCATTGCTTTATGCAAGATTTAGACACTTACTACTGGTGTCTTGGGCTTTTGTTGAAGGATGGTGTTTTAGAGACATGGCTGTTATGAAATGAAGAAAATGCACAAAATCACCTCTGGAGGAGTGAAAACAACAAATTGCAATGCACAGGCTTGAATGTCAGAGAATACGCTTCTCTAGAAGGGATTTAGTTATTTGCTTACCCCATGAAACAAGTGACATCTCTCAGAAAAGACTCCCGGTGGGGAACTTGATCCTTTGGGAAGGAGGATGAGTTAGTGATTAGAGATGAAATGCAAAGGTGTTTTCAGCAGAGCGGCTGGCTGCTCGATTTCCTAACACAGTACATTACATTGTTAATGGAAATGTAGCTTTGCACCTTCTGTTTTTCTCCCAGTAGAATTAATTTCAGCACCGTTTGCATGCCAAGCATGCACACTCGCAGCTGTGAGCTCCAGGGAGAGGGAGAAGGCACAGCTTGGACCTGCACAGATACGATCACAAAGAGTCTGCAACAGGGCTGCGAGCTGAACCCACTGCCTTTGCCAAGTGACTTCACCACAAGATCATCTTTGCTCCTGCCCACAGGAACTGTCCCACACCATTACAGACAGACCTCAGGAGCCAGCACATTGGGGCAAAAGCATCTGGCTATTTCAAAGTCCTTTGGGAGATCCGCAGGGACGGGAATTTTCTGTTCCACTCTGTAATGCAGCAATGAGAGGAAAAACACCCACCATTTCCCCCAGAGCAGCTATCCCTTCCCAGTACGCTAATCCAACCTGCACCTCTGTTCCTGCCAGGAATCTCTCTGTTTCAAGGCTGCATGTGTCATTTATTAAGAAATAAGAGAGAGAAGGGAGGAACAGCTTTTAAAGAAGCAGGCCGTGCACGGGCAGGGAAACGCAGGCTGCCAAGTATTTGGGAACCCTCAGAGATGAAAGTACCACAGGAGTGCCACATGGCAGTGCTGCTGGCATATGTACTGTGCTGCTAAAGTACCTCTCCACATGCTGGTTATGGAGAGAGACAGTCGTGGAGCTGCAGACACAGAGCCCGCTAAATCCCATGGTCAGGAAATGGGCAAGTAAAGGGAGTGAATTGTTCCATGCAGCAGGATCCACCGTTCCAAGCTGAAAGCCCTGGGAAACAAAGCAACGGGGCATGTAAGTACTTCCCTGGGAGCCGACTGCAAATGAAGCAGCTTGGTTTTCACTTGGATTTGCAGCCGCGTGTTTGTGAAGAAAATAAGGGTGGAAAAGCTGGAGAAACACCGGGCGAGAGTTTCTGAGAGGACTGCAGGCTTGTACTTGAGAGAGGGAAAAGCACCTCCTGCTGTGGGGGTGTGCTCAAGGTACACAAACTGGAGCAATATCCATCCAACTTGTAGTTCATCCCACCGGAAGCAAGTTGCAAAGCCCCAACTCCTAATTAGCTGCTCAGGCCAAAAGGGGGTTATCTATTTTCCAAGTGCTTAGGTAAAAGAAGAGTGAAATCGTAAGATGCGAGGCAGAGCTTCTGCTCTATTATTGCGGTGCCAAAGCACAGCATCTTAAATAAAGTCAGCAGTATTATTTTGTGTGTGCTTAGGAGCAAACTGTAATCCCTCTTCTGACATTACTCGAGTCTGTAGAGTTACCCCAGTGCAAATGAGGCCATAACTATATATACACAGCCATTAACTTACTTGGTTCCAATCAGCATAACTGCTATCATTGCTTTGCATTCCGCAAGAAGAAAAACCAGCAGAAAACTTGTTTACTGGCAAGTTTGTTTCCACAAAGACAACTTGCGTGTATTTTTTACATCTCTGGAGAACAAAGCTCTTAACACTGACAAGACAGAAACTTCCTCAAGTCAAAACCTTCGGGCCAGAGCCTGCTTTCTTCACCTCGTGTTCATCAGCGGAGGGTGATTTGTGAACCTGTCAATAGAAGTTTATCAGGGCAGTGAGTCACCACCACACGATAGTCCTGAAGGTTATCTGGCGGCTCGATCAACCAGCCCGGCCTTGGTTAAAGAATCGAAGAGATGATTTGAAGCTGAAAGTCAGTAACTGCGCGATTTTGCAACTTACAGCCCGCCTGCGATACGTCACTTATGCAATATGGAATATTTTGTTTAAACGTGCACGGCCTATGGCTGCGAAAGAGAGCGCAGCGATGGCCGCCCCCTTACACCCCCCCGGGCACGCAGCAAATCCCGCAGCACAGCATCCCTCGCACCGCAGCTCTGCCCCGGAGGGCCTTTTCTTTCCAGGGGGAAGGGGACAGGCCATTTAACCGGCTGGGACCGCCGCCAACAAGGGACCAGCCCTCCCTTGAGGTGACCCCCCCAGCCCCGAGCCACCGCGCCGGGGGACGCCGCCGCTCCCGCCGGTGGCGGTGCAGGCCGGGCCGGCCTCTGGCGGAGCTCGCGCGGGCCGGCAGGGGGCGCGGCGGCGGCGGGGGCGGGGCTCCTCCGGCGGCGCGAGGTCGGCACCGCCTCCCCCGCGCCTGCGCGTCGGCAGGGCGGCGCGGCGCCGGGTCTCCAAGATGGCGACGGGGCCGCCTCCCACCGCCTCCGAGGCGTACCGGCCCAACCGCTTCGTCTCGCTGCCGGCCGAGCTCGACCCCGGCACCTACGACGCGTCGCCGGAGAAGCGCCGTGCCGAGGCCGAGCGCTTGGCTATCCGCGCCCGGCTCAAGCGGCAGTACCAGCTGCAGCTCAACAACCCCAAACCACCGGCCATTATCGTGAGTGGGGAGGGGGGCACGGGCGCCGGGCCGGGCCGGGCCGGGGCGGGGGGGCACGGGGCTTGTCGGTCTCACCCGGCGTCCCGGAGCGGGGCCCGGGCCTGGGTCCGTGCGGGCGAGGCGCTGCCCTCCCCGTGACCTTGGCGCCCTTCCCGGCCTGGGCCGAGAGGCAGCCGGGGACTTCATAGGCCCCAGCCCAGCGATGGGGTAAACGGGGCCGTGCCAAGTTGAGTGGTCGTTGCAGGGCTCCTGGGGCCTCACTGTGTTTTTTCTTCCAACCCAGGAAGATCCTGCCTTGATCCGCTGGGCCTATGCTAGGACGCAGAACGTCTACCCTACTTTCCGCCCGACACCTAAGACGTCCTTTCTAGGAGCTCTTTTTGCAATAGGCCCTATCCTCTTCTGGATTGCTGTTTTCAAAACTGACAGGGTAAGTCAGTTGACAACACTGAACGTCAGTGAACACCAAATTGTAAAATGTAGGTCTGCCTGGAGGCTTAATTGGCGGGATCCTCTTGCACCTAAGAATGATTAATACCATTAAGGCAGTGAGGGAAGGAAGGCTGGTACTGAGCCTGCTATCTCAAAGCCTCATAACTGTTCGCAAAGTCCTGTTGTGCTAAGAGCCTTGTATTGTACCCTTGTGTGTAGCCAGTCACAGTTTCCCTGATCAGGATATTTTGCTATAATAAAGCTCTTCGTAGCACTGGTAATGTAAATTAGTTGTAAGAGAGTATTATTTTCAGCTGTTGACATGCAGTAACTGTGCTTTCTAAAATAAATAAATAGGGATGACAGACCTTGCAATGTCTCTCTGAATTGCTTGACCATTTCTCTAATCTCATGAAGCAAATGGGGAGGAGTACTTATGCTGATTGCATAATCTCAGCTGAATTTTTAATATTTTGGAAGGCTTATCTTGCTTCTGTTCTAACTCCTGAAATGTGGGTGTCGGAATCTGAGCAATGGTAGATCATTCTGAAGAAACTCGGCTATATACATACATAAGGAAATGCCAGGTGACTGGCAGACAGTGGCTGTTTTCACTAGTGAATTTGTGGCTATTGTAAAACACTTTTATTTCCCTCATGCACAAAAGTAGCATTTTTAGATCAAGTCATAACAGAGAAGCACGAACATCAATTAAAATTAATAGAATATTTGTAGGGAATGTTGTTTGCTAGGATGAATTGAAAATACAGGTTTTAGGAAACATGCTGAGCATACTGAGATAAATGTTTTTGAGACTTCAGCATCTCTGCAGTGTTTTGTTTTGTACGTGAAGCCACGCTTGGCCTTAGCCACCAAGTGTGGCTTAGCATATGAGTGCTTGAAAATAAACCTGTGCGAGTGAAATGTAGACATACTTGCCTGGGAGTATTTAAACTGAAGTCTTTTAATGTAGTCGCCAGGACAATTTGTTTTCCTTTATTACAATTCCTTTACTGATGTTTGGGGACTTTTCTTGGTTTTCTGGTAGTATATAAAGCACAATAGCTATTATATATACTCTTTTCTCTGAGGAGTGTTTGTTATGTGTCTGGGAAAGCAAGAGATAAATTGCTAATTCTTAAGCAAGTCTTCTGGTTTTATCCAGCAGAAGGAACCTGGGCAATATCTGCGGTGTCTGTGTACTGTAACAGTACCTGTCAGAAAGGTACATGACTGCAGAGCCGAGATACAAATGGGCTGAAAGTGAACACAGGCACATTTAGGCAAGTTATTAAGAAGTTTCTCCATAATTAGATCTCTAAACTGGATTATTCAGCCAGAAGGAGGAGGTAGAAACTAAATGTATAAATTAGCTGTGGCGCAACCAGTTTGGTGAAAAATGCATCACGGGAATTGGTCTCTGCTGGCCTGCAAGAGTGGCTAGATGTGCAGAGAGGTCAATCCGAGCACATCTTCTGTAGCTGGTAGGTGAAGCTAAATGCCTTGTTCTTTTTTTTCTTTTTAACCACAACAGCTGTTACCAGATTTTGTGCTTACAGAATCATTGAGGTTGGAAAATACCCTTAACATCATATGTGATGCTATCTTCCTGTAGTCCATGCTGAAATACTAGAACTGCTTTTCTCTTACCCCAGGCTGATTGAAACTTCTTCTCTAATAGGATAATGATGAATGTTCTCTTCCTTCCACAGGATCGTAAAGAGAAGCTTATCCAAGAAGGTAAATACAAGCGACCGTTCAGTGTATTTTAAGTTCCTGGAATTGCAGTGCTGTTCATGGGATATAAATAAAATAAGATGTATTGTGTGCTGATGTTTCTCCTTCGTAAGAATAAATCTTAATTGCTTCGTTGGTCATCTTGCATCTTTAACAATTACGGAAAGAGGAAAAATGCAGGATCTTTATATCTAACGCAGATAGATACAGAGAGGGTGTCCTGAACTCAACCAGTGTGTTCCTTTGGTCTACGTACAGAGGCTCCTTTTAAACCGTGGAAGTTGCTGCTGTCTGAGCAGCATGGGCTGAAGTTTAAAGTTAGTAGCAGGCTGAAATATTAAGCAAGTCCAAAGCAGTTTCCTGAGGAACTACTGCTTGTCTACTAGGTATTTCTTCCTGGCGTCAGTTTGGCTATGTAGTTTGCCCTAATCGGATAATGGGCAAGTTCTGTGATACATTTTTAATAACTTTAGGAGCCTGCCTGACTCCTCTCCATAAGTTGAGCTAATTTTTCTTTTCCCTAATAAAATACAAGCCTAAACCATGTATTTGCTTATTGCAATAAACTTCTGGATAAAATTACTGTACCAGACTTGGAAATAGCAAGCTGAACATTGTCATGCTATGTGTGACTAGCATTTCCACTAATTCTGTGATTCCTGTGAGTGGGAGACAAGAAGTAAAAAGATGAGAATTTTTGGTTTTGCTACTGATTCCCTTACAGTATAGGAGAATTCCATTTCACCCCTGCAAAGGGGCTGTGATTGAAAAAAAAAAAACCACCAAAAAATACCACCAAGTGTAATTGAACCTTGTGCCTGCAAAGATGCCTTCTCTGCTTATTCTTATAAGAACTCAAGTCTTTTCTGCCCAGGTCAACTGTTATAGGAGGCTCTGGAATTGTTAGTGTCAAAGTACTGAAATGTGAGTGCAAGGAAAAGATTTTTAATTCAGACTTGAATTTTCACATGGCCTGTAGGTGCCATCATGATCCAAACAAGCCTCATTCTTCAGACATTGTATGGGAGCAGTTTCTTCCCGACGTTGAGGTCAATGCCAAAAGCTCAGTTGGATGCAGAAGTTGAAAACTTTCTCTGCCTGCTGGGAAAGCGGCCTATGTGAAGGCAGCAAAAGCAGCGCTACCAAGTCCCTTTCCGGCAGGATTAGGGTGTAAATATGGGCCATTTGCAGTCCCCCTCCATCAGCGTGAGTTGAGCTTTTTCACAGATCACAGGATGGCTGAGGTTGGAAGGGAGCTCTGGATGTCGTCTGGTCCTACCCCCTGCTCAAGCAGGGCCACCTAGAGCAGGTTGCCCAGGACCATGTCCAGACGCCTTTTGAGTTTCTCCAAGAATGGAGACTCCACAACCTCTCCGGGCAACCTGTGCCAGTGCTTGGCCACCCTCACAGTAAAAATGTTTTTCCTGATTTTTTTTTTTTATTTAAATACTGTTTTTTGTTTAGTGTTTTTTTTTTAAAAAAACAAAGCTTTTCCTGTTGAGCTCTTCCCTTTCGTGTCTGGGTCACGAAATGTTCAGGCTGTGGGGAGTTTGGCACTAATGCTGTGTGCAGCAGCTGTGCAAGGCCGTGGCCTGCTTTTGCAATCCCATATTTGCTCACAGCAACCCTCTTGCACCTGTCTCTGCGGCTTCTGCTAGCTTAACTAAAGCAAACCCAGATTATTCTCTCTGCAGAACAGCTTCTGAAAGACTGTCACAAATGATATTACAAGATACGGCTGTGGGTCAGTGCAGAGAGGCATCAATGCATGGAGAAAGTGGTATTTAGGGAAAGAAATAATTGCTTGTCTGAGCATGCTAAATTAACTATCTTCCTGCTGCCACAAAGTAATTTGATCTCCCAGGACCCATTTCCTTGGCTAATTGGAACTTGAGTTGCCACACATGTAAATTCTCCCTTGCAGCTGTATTTGTTTCAGGCCAGCTGAGCAAATGGTTCGGGATGGGTTGTAGATGAGCGCAGTGCCTCCAGTCTTTTAGGCCAGCCTCGGGTTGAGGCTGGCGGCACCTGCCACAGCCCTTTCCTTCGCAGATGTATGCTACCTCCCTGCAGATTTGAGCGTGGTGCTTGGGGAAAGGCTGCCCTACTTTTCTCCCTCGTTATTTGCAGAACTCTCCAAGCTGTTTTCTTGCAAGGAATGAACGTGCTATGCTACTGGAGGTGGGGTTGGTGGTTTGAGGCAGCGGTGCTGGGTGTGTAGAGGAAGGAAAGGGGAGTTCCCCTTCAGGAATGTAGGGTGAAGACAGGAGAGTGCATGTGCCTCGTGGGATTTTACCCTTGACTGATGCATTACCACCCGTGTCTGCTTCAGTGATGAGTCTATAGGAAGAGAAACTCAAGCCTGCAGGTCACTGGATGATAATTTAGGTCCCAAACAGAAACCAACCTTTTCCCCTCTGCCTGTGAAACATTTAGACCTCATTTATCCCTGGATCAGGCTGATTAAATCAGCTTCTCTGGCAAATTGATTCTCCTGAATGTCCTTTTCTGAGCTGTCTATTTTAGAGTAAACATCTCCCTGTAGATTTTATAATGTAATACTTTGCTCAAAGCTGATGCTTTTTTTTTCCTCAAGGATTTGATGCAGATCCAAAACCAATGATGGATGTAACTGACTGAAGTGAGGTGTCACAGCTCTGCATTTCCTTCTCTTTTGGAAAATTGAGGATTGTTTCCCTTGGGAAACATAGATCCTGATGGCACCAAGCTTAGTAACTGTTGCATGTGGGTACGTGCTAAAGCGCAGGCCTGAGGTTTGGGGCACCTGGGCTGTGTTCCTGGTTCCCACCCTATTTGGGGCTTTGCTTTCTGCCTCCACCCTGTGGAACTCACCACCTGGGGGTGAGGCTTGCATACCCCAACGAATTTTGAGGTCCTCCATGATGTTGTCCGCACTTGAGCTTTCTTCCAGGTACCTTCCCAGGAACAAATGCCTGGACTGGCCGGTCAAGCCCTTTCACATTTACTATGCTGCAAATTAGCACTTAACTAGGGAGAGAATTTGTCAAGTGCTGACAAACAAGTCAATGTTGAAGGATGGCCAGAGTGTGGGGTTGGAAAGGAAACGTTCCCTTACTTAGCAGTTCTCCAACCTTTTGTAATTTGCAGTCTGCTTTTCTGTCAATCGGGTCGTTCCTTGGCAACCCTCCACAGATCCATAGGTTGAAGTGGCCTGCTCTAATAGGAGGCTTAGGTCTGGTAGCGCCTTCAGCTCTGTTTGTAAAGCTCTTCCCCTACAGGCAGCATAAAATGCTTTGTTGATGCCTGGCTTCTCCCTGTGAAAGACACACTGCATTGTATTTTCAGGAGGCCCTGTGAACGGGGGCTGGCTGTCACCTCATGTCCACACAAGATGGTACAGCATTCACACCAGCTACACATGGTGAGAGCCGCACAAGTAATTCAGCTTCAGTGTGTCACCAGGAAAGCTTTAATTGGATACTTGCAAGTTAAGAATAATACTGTTTTTTTACTGCATTTCCCAAGCTACATAAGGATGATCATTTTTGTGGCTCGGTGGCTGCTGGAAATGCCATTCTGTACTGGAACACTCTGCGTTGCCAGAGTCGACTGTGCCTCCGCATGTAGGTATGCTGGATTTCCCTGCCTTCACTCATGCATTGCAAGCAACAAATACTTCTCTTTACTTGCACTTAGGGTTGAAATGGCTTTTCAGAGGTTCCCAGCACTTGTAGTAGTTTTTATCTAGGCGGTTGGAGGTCTGCAGGCCCCATTTGGTGACGGCAAGACTGAGGGATGATTCGAACATGAAGGCCTGTTGGGAAGAGGGAAGGTAGGTTAGGGCAAGAGAGCGAGAGTTTAAATGCAGGCAAGGTGGCTCTGCTCTACCACAAACTGGAGTTGTATGCACGGTCCAGCACTGCCGAGTTCTGCCTCCAGCCCAATCAACCTGGGGGAGAAAGCTCTTCAGAGCTGGCATTGCAATGCTGGTATTAACCAGGTCTCAGGAGTGACTTTGGACGCCCTGCATGCCCAGGAAAGCCAGGTTGTTCCAAAAAGCTCTAGTTCAAGGTCTGTTGATGATCATCATTAGATTTTAGGGGGTGGAGAAAAGAGGACAGTCAGGGGTTTTGCTTCTTTGTCCATAGGCTAAGACAAAAATTGAATTAACCAGCATGAAAATTCCCAGCTTCCTGCTCAAGCAACAATTTATGTGGGCAGATGATTAAAGCTGCCTGGCATCGCAAGCTCCTGGGAGTTGAACGGTGCTGATCGGTAAGGGAGGTGAATGCTGCAGCAGTTTGGTCCAAGTACTTTTCCAACTTGCCAGCAAGAAGCGAGGTTCTTGTACTTTGAGAGTGGCACAGCGGCATTATGCCATGCTGTATCCAAAATCTTACTAGCTCCCTTGGCTCCTTACCATGGTTCCTTCTGCAACCCTCTCAGGCTCCAGCTTGGCTTTGCTCGCCTTCTCAAAACAGTCAGCATCCGGCCCGTGAGGAGTCATCATGCTGTGCAAGCTGGCCCCTCCGGGCTGGAAGCCTTCCTCCTTTGCTTCGTAGTGGCCTTTGATGAGCCCCATGAACTCACTCATGCAGTTCCCTGCAGGAGGCATAGAGAAGAGGTTGCAACGTGGTATGATCGGGAGGCATCACAGCTGGGCTGTGAGCTCCTTGAAACCCACGAGCTAAGCTGGGCCAGGCAGTGGACGTTCCTAAGCACGGTTATCACATGACAAGACATCGGGGTCCTACAGGCGATACTTGTAAAGCTGTACGGGTTTTATTCCACTCTTAATTACCTGGATTCAGAAACAGAGCTCCCTAATGAAGGTGTGTTGATGTTGGCAGATCTGTGCTTCTCCTACCACCTCGAGCTGTGTAAGTACTACACCTGCATACAGACTGCATAGTGTACCGTGATATTTACAGACTTGGATTAGAGATCTTAAAGCGCCGGAAAGGAAGTTCTGTATGATCATCCCTGTCTTACAGGCACAAAATGCCTGGCCAACAGTCTGGTGAGAGAGCCTAGTCTGTTGTCCCAGGTTATAAGCATGAAATCATTTTGTTCGATATTCTTCTACCACCTCCAGTGCAGCCAGATGCTTCAGTACCTCATGCTTTTGATTCATGCATTATCTACCTATTTCTCAAGAGCCACTGTATGCCCAAAGACAAAGAGCCGAATTCTGTCCTTGCCTGAGGAAGAATACTTTAAGTGGACCCTCTGAAACCAATGGAATAATATACCACTAACTTAGGTAGGGATGGCTATATCTAATCATTCAGTACTTGCTGAGTAATGCTCCCCGTAAGGGAAGTACTTAACAACTGCCGTCTCAAACTTTCAGCTTTAGTAGACCTGATGTGACTAAAGAATACGGCAACTTTCCGCTTAGCAGTCAGGTTTTGCAAAACCAGGACACGCTTCTGTAGCTATGTTATATATAGCCCTTTTTAACCACTAGTTCGGTCTTTGTTAAGTACAATCCAGGTCCAAAATGTTTAACAACAAAACTAATTTAGCTCAAAGCAGAGTTGGCCTATATATGTACGCAAACATTCATTAATCTTCATCCCAGGTTGTCAGTGTCTCATGTAAGACTGGATTGTTACGGGCTTTTCATTGAACCTGCTCTTGTACTGCGCTTGGCACGTTCAGCCCTCTGTACAGACCCTAAGAGCTGGATTGCTGATGCGTCTACAAGAGGACTCATAATATCGCTTAGGAAGAATGGGCAGGTGAGTAGGAAACCAGGCTGGGACTTAAGAGATGAGCTGAGTCCAGTTTCTTATTCGTTCGCAGATTTCCTACATGATCCCCAACAACTTAGATGTGCCTCCATTCCCAATCGGTAAAATAGCGTTGTCTTCTCCAAGCAGGATGTTGTGAAGTTAAAATCCCTTAGTGGCTGTTAGATGTTGGGTCCCACCATAATGAGAATCACACAAGTACTCTCTCAAATGCAGATGCAATATATGCCCATAGTATAAAAATTGCATCAGACATTTTTCAACCTGTGGTCCAAAGACCCTAGGAGAAATTCACAGCCTCCAAAGATGCAGAAAGGTGACCAAGAGAAGTCAGTATTTATGAGCTGCACAGCCACCTTTGTATGTGAGATTGTTACAGTGGGAATAGGGGGAATATTTTTGGACCACCATTGCTATATTTATACTTGGGGCAAAGCTAATGCAAGACAAAAACTGTGACTCTGAGTGCATCAAAATTCTCTGAACGCAGGCATTCCACTGCAGAAGAGGAGGCAACAGGGGATTGCTGGCAAACGAAATAGGCCTCTTGTAAAATACTTGGAGAGAGAAGAGTTCAGCAACACTGAACTTGTGCTGGTCCTATCGCAGAGTTGCTCTGTCCTGTTACGCCTCTCTTAATGGTGCAAGATTCTCATCACGGCACTAACTGACTGTTTCGATGTCTGCCTTGCCCACTCAAGCTCTGCCTCTCCGTGTCTGGGATAGAGTAGACAACCAGCCTGCCCATCATGAATTTAGTGCTCGAGCCTATGGCCAAGGTACTGTGGTCAAGTGAGTAGCTGTGGTAGCTGTCTGCGTGGGTACTCTTAGATCACAACGTGGACAAGAGAATGGGAGTTACTTCAGCTGTCTTTTACCACAGACGAAGCAAGGTTGAAAAACTTCATTTTTGTTAAGGCTCACAACGCGTCCGTGGAAAGTTAGCACAGCTCTGCCGATGAGCAGCAACTTAATCGTGGTTAACTGGCAGTATGTCTCACCTCTTAGGGTCTAATAGAAGTGACTTGGAACTATCGCAGCCGGTCAGGAGACATGTTTCCATGTCATGCTCATTATTGCGAATGAAAGCAGAATGACAGGGCAGGACTTTGCCTGTGGGATTTACTCAGATGGCTGCACAGCTGCCTACTGTGCTTGCAAGTGCCACTAACTCTGCCAGCCCCCAAGACGCTTGGAAATATGTCTAAGTAGCAGGAGGAGCTGGCTATTAAACTGTGGTTAGTAAGTGTGCAGAAAGCCTCTCAGCACTTCAAAGTGACCATAGTGTGACCTTGATACAGCCTCTGAGATGGGGCCTTTTAGCTGTCGACAGAAGGGGTGCAGGATGGGCAAGCTTTCCCCCTCAGTCTCACAGAGCAGGGTGCCTCATCCCCACCCTGGAAGGGCAGTCCCATGTGGGGAACTGGATTTCTAGCATCCATTCAATGCAATGTATGGCCATGCCCTGCTGAGACAAAACCAAAAAAACTGCCCAAAAGAAACCAGCTCTGGTGATGGCAACCAAATCCTCAAAACATCAACCAACAATCTGCCTGAGAAGGAGCCCAGTTCCTGATCTCTGGCTTCTTAAGTGCCAGAGGTACCTCCATCACTGTGCAGGTGGTGAAGAAGGGCTCAGGAGAGCCAATTCACTCCTTCGCTGTGACTCTGATCTCACCCTAGGAGCGGTCTTGGGCAGCTCTACATCCCTCTGTGCTTCTTTCCACCTGTGATATCATATTTTCCTTTCTCCTGTTCTTTATCTATGTATTCTAATGAGGTATTAAGCAATCCATGGCTGGATGACAGGACAATTTCTGACGCATTTGTGCAATGCCAAGTTCAATACGCACCCAGTCTCTGTGGGAGCCCCTTGAGTACAGACACATCCATCTATGCAGACAAAACCAGCCCATCACCTCTCAGTTTTCCTGAGATGCTCTAAATAGGAACATCTTTGGGTTTGTTCATTTTCCAGGGAGGACCGACTGACTCCAAGAAGCTGACTCTGACAGTGCCAAGGGCAACAAATCAGACTGCTGCTTCCCTGCGCGTGCTCTCGAGTAAATGGAGGCTTGTGTTTTTTTTTTTCCTACAGTCCTGTACTCAAGGACAACCAACAAAGAGCAGACGTACGGTGGTAGTATGGTGGCCGGAAGGTGTTGTTAGCTACCCCCCATCGCGGGGGGAATATGACAAAGTCAGCGAGTGCCACTCCAGGACGGGTCGACTTGGCTGTCAGGACAGTGAAGATAGAAGGATCCTGAAAAAAGCAAAGCAAAAAGCATGAAACAGAGCAGGGCTCAGAGCTGTCTGCTCAGGTCATCCAGCCGGTAAACCTGAATGATACAGCCTCTCCCTTGCCTAAACACTTTTACCACCTGCACCTGGTGGTGTGGATGAGATTTGTGACCCTGTGTGACAGCACCCAGCATCTCGATCCCATGCTGAACATGGGGGACAAGAGATGGGACTGGATGGTTCTTCCTTTCAGCAGCTTTGGAGAGCCTTCCCCGCTCCAGCCACGATGCCCTCGGAGCCGGTGGCGCAGATGCAGGGGAGAGACAGCCCTGCAAGACGGGGTACCGTAATTCCAGGAGCAGTCTCCAGCACTCCTCCTACCACGAAACCGTACCTCTTCCTTAGCTGGTTACAGAGGACAGGAACATCCTGCTGGAGGCATTTCGCCTCACAGCCCTGTTAGTTTACAAACAGGGAGAACAAATTGCGGAGAAATTGTGGCTTGCCTCAAGGATTTTTCAAGTGTCTAGTCCAGTAAAGTGATTTTCTGGGCTTTGATCCCAAACCCATCCTTCTCCTGGCAGGTTTTTCTGGAGTTTAAACAATACTTTCTGCTGGTTGTCTCACTAGAAATGCTCCATTCTCCTTGCACACCCACTTGCAGAAGCAGCGCCAAGAGATGGCATTGCTGCGGGCACCTCTCCCACTGGGCTGGCTTCCTTTTCAGAGGAGCTGCTCACATTAGTTTTGGCTTTAGTTATTTTCCGTAAGATCTAGAAATTATTACAATGATGAAAGCTGCCAGCTCTTCAAATGAATTTCAGTGCTGGGCTCAGAGGAACCAGGGGAAGGAGTCTGTGCAATTGCAAGAAATAAATCAAGGCAAGAATTTGAAGCAAAAGTCTTTTTGCTGAGTTGCACAGTGTGCGTTGGCTTCAGTATTCAGCCCTCCTCTAAAGTGCAGAAATTCTATGCTAAGCTGCACAAGCTGTTTAAGAAGCTGGTCAACCTCCAGTTATGTCTTTGTACTGTAAAGGAGGTTGTCTTTCTCTACAAGAGCTTGGTTTGGGCCCAGGGAAGGCAGTGCAGGAGATTTCACACTGTTTATTAGAGCACAACATATTTTTTAACAGGTGCTGAGCCCTTGGAGCTCAGAGTGGGTTTGGATGGTACGGTATCCACAAAGCATTGCTCTGCCTTGCCCAGCTCCAGAACTTACCGCGTGGTCAAAAGCAACAGAATTAATGACCATGAATTTTTCCAGATGGTATTTGTACGGTGTATAGTTCCCATGCCAGGCTACAACATTGAAGGGGGAGAAATCCTACCAAAGCAAAGAGACAGAGGGTTACCATACACAGCCTTCCAACTTGCTGCACATATGCAGGGCGCTGCTCTTTCCCAAATTAAAAATGGGTTTAGTGCTGGTGAGAGGTACATCAGCAGCCTGGAGCATGAAGCCCTTTAGGTACAGCCCAACATTGTGAGGATGTGGTTTTCCTCAGCATTTCCACTTGGTGAGCCTCAGCCCTCCCTATGGGGTTTGGTCTCTAAGGGCTTTCGAGTGCCCAGGCAGTGCTTGAACAAGGCCAGCTGCAACAATGGCTCTCTGGTAAGGAAACCTTGGCTTTTCACAGCAGCCCCAGCTCCTCTTTTCTACTTTGTCACTATAAATGTATGGAAATAGTGAGGCAAAGACCATCACTGAGTCTTTGGGCAGCCAAGTCTTCGCAAACACTCCTTTCCAGACTGAGGAGCCTCAGCTGGGAAGATGAATGACCCAACAAGGCAAGGGCTCTGTCCTGCTCCACTTTTAACTCATCAGGGCCTCCTGAGCCTACGTGCACGTTACTGAGTTGCACATCTGAGGCCATGCACCGGCAGTCGCTGTGCTTCAGTGTTACCTCTTCTCCCGGGGCATCCTCACCTGCTGGGCTGCAAACAGCTTGCCCTGGTACTTGCTGATCACCGTGTAGCCCCCTGGCACTTGGCGGTCCTCGTACCACGCAACAGGCACCAAGAAGTCACGCGGGTTGGCCAGGCCGTTGGCTCCTGCGAAAGAAAGAGAGATGCCAGAGCTCTTTGGGCAACCTGCTAGCAAAGCGAGAGGCTGATGCAGTTTCCTGGTTTTGTGGGTGCCCTTCTCCATTTTGAATGACCTTTCTGCTTCTCGGCCCACCACGAAACCTGAAATAGTCATGTGCTTCTTGTGCTCCTACAAGTAGGTAATTGTAATGCATCCTAGCATTTAAATCCATGCTCCCCTTATGTGACTAAGATAGGTCTCCCCTAGTTGACTTCTGAACAAGATTAGTACGTCATCCTCAATTAAAAGCATGTAACAACTAGGAATTAAGCAAAAAAATGAGGGTGAATTGCTCTCTGTTGCTGGACATCCTGCTGGTTGGACACTTACCCGTGCAAAAGTTACGAGGCATGTCATGAGGGGGCCAAATACATTTCTGGGTGCTTGCGAAAAGCGTAATAAAATAAGGGCTAGTGATACCTACAGACTCTTGGCATACTGAGGGTTGGTTAGTGTGCAGAGTGCATTTTCCAAGTGTAAAGCACCATATAGGTGCTGAAGTATTCTTCTTCTTCTCATTAGTATTATTGTTACAAAGTGTTTTTGAATATCTTGGATAAAAATGCAGACATTACTACCTGCTGCTAAGGTTTAACAGTCAGTGCTTTTCTCCAGCTGTCATTTTTTCAAGTGAAAAGTGAAGTTAGAATAAAAAGTAAGACTGAAATACAAAGGATCTTGGTCTCTGAGGAGAAGGTGGGTAGGTGGTGAGAAGAGGAGCTCTTATAATTACCACCTCCTGAAAAGGTTTACAGGCAAGTGCACTCATTTTCTTTTTCTCCAGAAAGTAAATGTTATAGTAGATTCCTGCCTTCTGGAGACCAAAAAACCCCACCCCAGTCCAACAGTGTCTGAAAAACTAGCTAATGGGAAAACCGGTTAAAAACAGACTGGGGCAACAATATCAATAATCAAGTGGAGCAGGCACAGGGCGAAAGAAGTGGGAGAAGGCAGGTACCCACAGCTGGCCGAAAGGAAAGCTGCTGAAAAGGAAAGCTGTAGACTCGATGCGGAAAGGGAGGTGCAGCGCACATCACGCGGGAGAGATGCTCAAGGGGGATCCCATTAAATAGCTGGAGATTGGGCTGGTTCCCCGCTGCAGGAACGACCGGCTTCAGTTTCGCTACAGCTATGAGATGTTTGCAAAGGCCCTCCGAACGCGGATGGGCCACGCCGAGCTTGTTACTGATTGGTAATGCACAGTCAGTTTACTTCAAGCATGGCCAGTCTTTCAGATCTCACTGAGAGCTATAAAACAAGCCCAGTCTGGGGGCAGGGGGAAAGGCAACCTAAAATGGAAACCAACCAACCCCAAAACACCGGTCTGAAAGTGGAGAACTATTGGTAGCAGTTTTGTAGTTATTTATTTTAGCCGTTACAAGGGAAGTTTCACTTCCCTTCCCTGAGACAATCTTAGTAGCAGTAACCAGGAGGGGTTTTTCCCAGCAAGAAACTTTTGGAGGCAAGTACTCCAGGGGTAAGGAAGGTGAAACAGCCCGAGCTGAGCACCTCCAGAAAGCTGGCTGGGAAATGACAGCGGGGACGGCGGGGCTTCAAATGCAGCGCACCCTCGCAATATCTTTGTCACGGCAGCAAGAGGCTGTGCCTTCACGATCTGCGACATCGCACAGACCAGGAGGCAGCTGGCAGAGAGGATCTGTGATTTATGAGAGCTAGACCTGTGCTCAGTGAAAGCAGATCCACCCCGGCAGCACAACACGGAGATGCGAATGTGTTGCTGATCCTAGTCCTGTGCTGCTCATTTTACTGATTTCTAGTTCTCCAAGGGGAACGGCTTCTGACATCAAGGCGCTCTAGGCTCTAGAGCTCTAAGGCGCCTCTGTTAACAGAGGTGGGGGGAAAAAACCCACTTGATTAAATCTAAAGTGGAGCTTCAAGAATATCTCTGAAATCTGCCTTTACTTTTACCGGGTAAATTCTCTCCTTATCACTCCAGTTTATGCCATATCTGTAAGTAAGCGGCTTCGGTGATGACTTTTGAGTTTCTTTTGGTAGGAACAGATTCAGAGCCAGCAGATGGGGACTCCCAAACCAGAAGGGAACAGAGAAAGTGGAAAAGGGGGTGGGAGAGAAATGGTCCCTTCAGTCCCGGGGGAAAATTGGGATGACTGAGCTGTCACATTTTTTGGGGGGGGTGCTTCCTCTGCTGGGGAATAACAGCAATGAGATGGAAAGTGTCTTTGGGAAGAAGCGTGTGCATGGGAGGATGTATTACATAGGAGATAAAAGGATGGATTGCGGCTTGTGATTCCTGGCTATCTCTATGAAATTCACTGTAGGTCTGATGGGAGATTGTTACCGATGGGTCCCAGATCAGGCAGCTCGAAGTGTGCCCCATACACCTCCAGGATGTAGCCTCTGGTCTCTCCAAACACCTCCACACTGAAACGCATTCCTTGCTGGAAAATAAAGGAAGATACTAGGATCCTCCCAGGACTTCCCTGACAAACCACGGACAGCTGAATGCAGGAGCGGGCTTGTTCCAACGTTGGGCTCTGAGCCACAGGCAAGGCGCAGTCAGCCCTTACCTGGATGACACAGATTTCATTGGGCTCCACTAGCATCTTCCCAAACTCGGTTGTGATGAGCAATTTCCCTTGCTGGGGCACTGTGGAAACAAAATGCAGGCAGAAGAGCTTAAGCAACATGGTGATTGCCACCTTCTCTGTGCCCCCAGAGCACCCAGTCTCCAAGGAAGAGCAATGGGCCCTTTCTGACCCTGCTTCGCAGCGGGACTGGGCTCCCTCTCCCATGCAGAGCCTTGCAGCGGAGCTGTCTGCACCGGAGGGAGAGCTTCCAGACCAGCCCCATGGCTCCCATGTCACAGCAGGTACCCGTGTGAGCCTAGGCCATCCATCACCTCGTCCTCCCTTAACATAGGGTTTGTGTCACAGTCCACATAAATGAGACTTGATATATTTGGGGCTATACCTGTCCATCTCATGATCTTCACGTAAAATGGTGCACGTACCCATCCTTGTCATGACTGAGGCATTGTGAGATGTCTGGGAATAGCTAATTCTCCCTGCTTCCTGAGGGTAGAAGTAATGCTTCACTAACGTCTGCATTGTTTTCCTTGACTGTCCTGCCTCGTGGAGAGCTCAGTTTTTGACTTGAAAAACTAGCAGATTTCCAAAACCTGCCCTGGCACTTTTACTTCACGGTAGCGAGGGAGGTGAGCAAGAACAATTTAATAGCTATTTGATGGGAGAAATGTTTCTGTTGGTGACCTCAAGGCATTTCTGTCCCTCAGTCAAGAAAGATACAAGTAAATACCAGGCTTCTGATACTGCTTAGAATATTTTTCGGCACGCGTGCACATTATGTGCCAACCTCAACACTCATCATGGCAGTCTGGTTGCCTGAGGCTGGTGGAGCGCAGGAGCTAAGCTGCCGTGCCAAATACTCTTGGACTGAAGCAACGAAGGCATCTAGCTGTAAGCTGTTCAGAAATCCTGAGGCTTATGTTTTCCAGAAAACCTCCGCCTGTGGTCTGCCTAATACCAGTCTGGGGAGCGCTGGGAAGCGATCCCTGAGCACCATGCCAAGGAAGCTGGGTCACTGCTCAAAACCAAAGTTGAGGTCTGGCGCAGACGGGCGCTCTCTGAGCTGCACGGGAGCGGTGCAACCCACCCGGCAGCCCAGCTGGTGCCAGACCACCAAATCTGGGTGGCATGAGGGTGAAGCCAATCCTCTCCTCCAAATCTTGGCTGTAGGGCCCCAGGCTCTGGAGGAACAACGAGGCAGGCAGGTGGCAACCCAGATAGACCCTCGCGGGGGAAAGGAAAAGCCAAAGCATCAACTCACCAATCAGGAAGTCGCCATCTGAATTATAAAGGCATCTAAAGAAAAGGGAGAACAGGAAGGTCAATGTGCCGTAAACCCCAGGCGCTTGCACGTGCCACGACCACAGCTGGGGAGTTTTGAGCTGGGAGACTGACGTGGCAGAGGTGTCCCCTTTGGCACCAGAGATGCTGCTGGTGGGTCAGTGAGTGCAATATACAGGCAGATGCAGAGGAGGCAGGGAGGTTTAATGTGCATGGCCTGGAAGTGGAATCTCCTCGGACCTCTGCCAGGTCCCTGCCTTTGTGGCCATGGGTGGTGCATCAGGCGTTGTAAACTGAGGAGCGAGGCTGACTTCCCCCATGAGCCGCTGCAGGGGGAAGCGATGCCCACCAGAGGCTGCATGCATGTAGATCTCCAAGGAACAGCTCCGGTCCCCGGGATGAGTGCACCTGGATCCAACACATCCCCTCTTGCTGCATCCCCATACCCAGCTCCCTCCTTCTCTTGGTGGCTCCCTGCCCACTCCCCCGGTGCTCAGCCTTGGAGCACAACCTGCTTCACAAACACCTGCCGTGGACACCATGAACACCTTCACCTGAGCACACAGGAACACAGGGACACACAGAGAGCACCGCTGGGACAGCTGTACTCAAGCACAGCGGCGACAGACATATACACACACAGGCAGCCAGCCCGGGGCAGCCCGAGCCTCCAGCGTAGCAGTCACTGACCTGTTGAGCATGGAGGTGTTGCAGACGAAAATATGGACAGCGATGCCATTGCGACCTCTGGGCTCCCCGGCGCCACACAAGGTGTGCAGCCCCTACGGGCAAACCCAAAGCACGGGGAGTGAGGGGCAGGCAGCAGGGTCCAGGGCAAACCCAAAGCACGGGGAGTGAGGGGCAGGCAGCAGGGTCCAGCCCCCTTTCCTCCCCTCATCCCACCCCCTCGCTGGGGCTCGCCCCCTCTCCCCGCTTCCCGTACCGCTACCAGCCTTTCCATGTATGGCCTTTTGCCAAATGTGTTGGCTTTTCTTTAACATATTAAGGGTTTCTTAAAGATCCATGTAAGCTGGTGTTTTCCAGCCCAGGGACTGGGGAGAGCTGGGGATTGAGGCTTTTTTTTTGAAGGGTTCCTTGAAAGGCAATGAAGAAAATCAAGTCCACTCTCAGTTGGTTGAAATCTGGGATCCTCTCCCCTCCCACGGATGATCTGCAAGCCCAGCGGTGTCAAAACCACTGCTGTCAGCCCAATGCTGAGCATCCCGCACGCCCCGCTACCCCCTAAGGGGGAGCAGAGGTGGAGGATGCCCGGATGCCCTGGCCCCCCGACTTACGCTCACAAAGTCCAGCTTATTCTGAGGGGCTTTCGGGATCTCGAAAGGTTTCCATCGCAGCTAGATTTCGGCAAACAAAAAGCAAGAAAGTGACGCCAGTGGTTAGAATGCAAACGGTGGCGATTCAAAAGAAAGCAGAACCCCAGCCCCCCCTGCTTCCCTGCCCTCTGCTAGCTGAGGTAGCTTTCTCTTTCCTCTTTGCCTTGCTGAATTTGGTTTACTCATTTCTTTTGATTTATGGAGCTTTTTTCCCTTTTTAATCATCATTTTGTAAAATAATTGGCAGGCTTGTGTAGTGCCAAGGTTAAAAAAAAAAAATCCTATTTAAAAGCTGTCTCTTCCTCTATTACTAACAACACTGTTGAGAGCAAAGAAATTCGGATGAGCCGGCTTTCCACAGCCAAATTGTCACAGTCCTGAGCTCCACTCCGCGCTGGATGATTCACTCCCTCCGTGACCCGAGCATAACACTCCTGTTTGCGCCACCTCATTTTCCCCACATCCGAAGCAGAAATATCTCTACCTGCGTGAGTGGGAGCTGTGAGCAGCACTAATTACTTCTCGCAGAGCCTGTCGAGATCCTCAGGCAGAAGGTGCCAGAGGAGTCCCAAGTATTTATTACCGCTAATATCATATTAAGGGTCTTTTTGCAGCTCTTGGGAGCAAGGTGCTGCAGCTGAGAGCCCCTCGCTGGGGGCGGGGGGACTCAGTGCAGACCAACCCAAACACCCCAAATTAGGAGTATATTAACGTGTCCAGCTGCCAGATATATCCCCTGCATCGATACGCTTGACCCCAGATGAAAGTGCCTGTGACTCTGGGCATCCACGAGAACATATTCTTGCTTTTAGCTACCTGACCTGGCATTTCTTGACATGTTTTAAGGCTGGTGCCCTGAGAAAACAAAGCTTATAGTACTCTGTGTCTGTGCCTGCCGCTCCCAAAAATTTGGAACTATGTGAAATTTCAGCTGGATTTGAAAGGGATACAAAGATATGAAATTCCCCCGAGCCTCATGGAAATTTTCCAAACCCAAACCAAAGGTGGGTGCCCAGGCGACTTGTCGGGCTCTCCTGGAGATCCGGCCTTGGGAGGAAACAGGCAACTGTGCCCAGCCAGTGCATCTGCCAGTAAAGCTAAGCGAAGCAGGGGCTCGTCGCTAATTAATCAGCTCGACCCCAGGCCTGGCCCCGCAGCTTGGCCCTCTCCGCTCTGCTCTCCGAAGTCATCTGCTTCCTGAGGGTATCCCACCACCATAGCCTCGCAGCAGCCCTGGGTCGCCTGGGTTGGATCCATCCCTCGTCCCTTCCTCCCCCCATCCTGTTCGCTGCCGGGCAGAGCCATGTTTTCCTCCCCGGGAGACCCGGGCGGCTCCGTGACGGTGCCTGCTCAGGGTCCCACTGCTCGGGTGCCGGGCGGAGGGGAAGAGGCTGCTGGAGAAGCTGCGTATTCTGGATGGAGACACCAACTGCACCCACCAGCAGATCAGATGTGACCCTTGCGAGGTATCAACACCTCATAGATGAGCCAGTAAGATAGTGCTGAACCTCAGGTTTCGCTTTCAGACTTCTTTACAGCATGTTTTCCTTTGGTTTCCAAGACAGCCTTCCAGACATGAACCAAAGCCAACGCAAAGCATGGTCAGAAGGTGCTCCTGAGCCTGCTGCCACCCCCAGCAGTGGGACCTTCCCTGGCTCCTGTTCATTTCATGGCAGCTGTGGAAGCCAGCGGTGGCATCTCAATGTGAACTGTTCCTCCAATGATTGTTTTAAGCCTTCAGGGTTGGGAATCGGGATCCAGTTGACAGAAACCATTGGGAAATACTGACAGAAAGGACACGTGGAGGGACAAAGAGAAAAGACCCTGAAGACCAGGGGAAGAGAGAGAGAGGGAGGGAGGGAGGGAGGGAGGGAGGGAAGGAGAACAGGCAAAAGAAGAGAAATAAATGTCAGGTATAAAGATGGTCTAAAGGGAAGCAAATTTTCTCACTGAGGAATATGGAAGATGACAGTAAGTCTACAGATGAAGTAATAAGTATAGTGGAGTTCCTGCATAACAGCTGAATTTTCACTTTCGTCTCTGTGGACACCTCCACAGCTGTCATTCCTGTGGGACAAGGAGAGTGGGAAATGTGATCC
Organism: Phoenicopterus ruber ruber; assembly: GCA_009819775.1. NCBI lineage: Eukaryota > Metazoa > Chordata > Aves > Phoenicopteriformes > Phoenicopteridae > Phoenicopterus > Phoenicopterus ruber. The sequence goes on along the minus strand of CM020215.1, from coordinate 89,888,709 downwards.
AGCCCGTTGGTTGCAACTGAAAATGGTGTCTGGCCCCCCTCCTCTGAAACGCTTGCAAACTGCTAAGCCACTGCCCAGCTCTGTGTGCCGTTCGTCTGGTGTTTCTCTGCTGCGTTTGGGTTTCACCGATGCAAGAAGAGAAGAACGAGCAGCCTGAGCCAGAAGAGAAGCCCAAGACAGCCAGCGGCTGCCAGCGCAGGTGCTTAAAACGGGGAAGCTTGTAGTGTTGTTTCCCTGCTGCATGATCTGTGAGCCTCCTGAGATACAGCACCTCTGTGCTTACTATTACTTTATAGGTTTTTCTCTCTCCAAGGTTTGTCCAATCACTTTTTGAACCCACCTGGATCCTCTGGCAAGAAGTTTCACATTTTATGCATTTATTCTTTTTTTAGCGTGACATTTGTTATCGGTATCCATTCTCTCCCTGCCTCTCAATCATAGCTTCCCTTGGTCATCTCTGTTGCAGGCTGGAGAGCTTTCTTCTGTTTCAGCATTTCTTGCACAGATGCCACCCCATATTTTTTCATCACCTTTTTCCCCTGTTCTGTTTTGTCCCCTGTGCCTTTTATAATTCTGCCATTGTCTTTGGGCAACATGAAAGGATATTTTTTCCCATTGACTTCAATGATCTTTGCATAAGGCGGCTCCATATGGCCATCCTTTTAGATGGATGACAATCGGGAAAGCTCCTTAAGTGAGCTGGGCGAAACACAAAGCACCGCAGGGAAGCATCGGTCTTGTCCAACAAACTGAACCTGGGCTCTGGCTCTGCTTCTGAGAGGATGAGAAGGAAAGCAGGAAGACGGCTCCCACTTACTGCTACGAAATAACCCCTCTGGGTTTGACGATGGCCACTGAAAGTGGTGAGAGACAGAGTGGGCAGGAGCTTCGTTGCTGTTCCCTTAGGTAAAAGATGTTCCACACGTAAACGGGTTGAGGTGCTTGAGAGCTGGGCATCTTGGAATTACCATAATCATAGATATAACCATAACGGTAGATGCAGGCTGCGAAAGGGCATCAGGGATAGATGAGGTGGTAACAGAAGTCACTGGAGCTTCACTTGGGAAGGAGCACCAAAGGGTCCTAAATACGAGTCTGTCACTGCTCCTTGGTCAGTGGCTGGAAAACATGTTCCAGCAGAACTGGGAAAGTATTTAGACAAATGGCGAGGCTGCTGGGAGGCTGGAAATTAGCTAATGATGATGCATCAAAGGGCAAAACCTGAGAGGAGTGAAAAACGATGACCATGAGACGATGTTGAGAGGAGAACGGCAGGAGGAGAGAGTCAGATTAGCAAAGCCAAATGTTCTGGGGCTGGAAGGGAAGAAATCATGATTAAAGATGATGGCAAGGCCGTAACAGAGGAAGACAAATGCCGTGTCTCTGCATGCCTCTCCAGAATGAAGCTTGATTTCCCATGAGGGCTGCAGAGAAACGGGCTGGCAGCCAGCAGCCTCTCCGAAAGCACAGGGAAGGAGGGGATGGATGGCAGAGACGCGCTGCTGCTCTGCCTGCCGGGCTGGGGCACGATGAGCCTTTGATGGGGGAAACTGAGGAGGAAGAGAGAGCAGCCTGAGAGGTGGCCAACAGGAGCCCCCAAGGGAGATGCTAGACAGCGCAGACCAAACCCCGTGACGCTGCGGCCGTGCTGGGAAGCAGCACAAGCATCCATCGAGGTGGGAAGCAACGAGCATCACATCAAGGGCTGTCCTTCCTTGGATGACCCATAGGCGAGGAACAACGGGTGGCAGTCAGGACCCAGCTCCTGTGCTGGCCAGACCCCCAGCTGCCTACGGCTCTCCTCAGAGCTCTTGCGGCTCAATGCCTTTGCGCCCCTGGTTAGCTTAATATTTGACTGTCCTCCTGGCAGGACCAGGGCTCTTTCCAGCACGGTTACCTGGTTGGGGTCAGGTGCAACTTCATCCCAGTTGTGTGTCAAGTGGCCCTCCTCGAGAGGTTTGAAGGGTTTGTGGCAGACTGAAGGTAGGATCCGGTACAGCCAGCTACAAAGAAGGAAAAGACCTGGGTTAGCCTGGGGAAGAGGTTAAACCCTCTGGGTGGCTGCCGGCTGATTGAGCTCCTAAAGGCATGAGTAACATTTACATTGGTGGCAACGGGACGAAAAGGTGTGTTAAATATCAAACAACAGCTCGCAGCCAGAGATTTCCAGAGAGACAGCATTTTATTACAGGCTCTAAATACAAATATATGCTGTTATATGTAGGTAAATGTCTATATGTGTGCTTACATATAATTACATATGTTTACATTCACACAGATATGTACGTATATGTATATAAAAAATAAAGATACAGCTTTATCTGTGACTGAAATACAGCAATCTCTGAGGTGAAAAAAAGCCTATTGAAACAAAGCTACAAAGCTTAGACAAGACAGGGACGAGCACGGTAACTGCAAGTGCAGCGGAGCTTTCAGGAGACAGAAGGTCACAGCCAGTATCTGAATTTGGGTGGATTACTGAAAGTAGCATCCTACGCCTGGCTGGCCGTGCTCGTAGGACCACCAGCGAGCCCACGCAGCCAAGACCAGAGTTTTAGGTGGGATGGTGCTTCCTACTGCCATAGGAAGTCCCCCATGCCTCCATCACTGCCTGGGACCGTCACTCTCCTTCCTCGCTGCCTGCTGTGCCCGTGGCTGCAGCCCCTGCCGCCCCTGCTGCTCCGGCAGCCACGGCCGGCATCCTCACGCCGTGCACAAGCGTGGCCAAGCCCGAAGCTGGGCTTTTAATCAGGTGGGGGAGCAGAGGTGATCAGGAAAGCCTGAGCTAGGCAGGGCTGCCAATGCCTTTGATGTGTTAACAGCGGTGGTTGCAGTTTGGGTGGGTGGGAGAGGGGAGGAGGGAGCTCTCCCTTGAGAGCTGGAAAATTTCCATCAAGGACATCTTCGTGCGGCAAACAATGATTCATCCCTTTCCCACGCACACCGCGAGCTGGCACCAGCCCAGAGAGCAGAGCTCTGCTAAGCAGCTCAGATGATGCATTTGCCTTCCATTTGGACGAACAACAGAAGGGACAGAAAAGCCGTAGTAGGAGAAGCAAAATGAGAAACCCATCTTCTGCAATCCAGTCGTGGCTGGAGCACGATGACCAGGACAGAGCTCCGGGATGTTTGCTGCCGGCTGGAACAAGGTGTCTCCAGCACTGCTGGGAACACGGGGTGGCAAGCAGTGTGCTGGGTGCCTGGTGCTCGTCTGAGCCCCTGGCCAGCCCCAAAATGGGTACAGCCCAGGCTAGCCCCTCACCGGCCCTGGCCAGCGTGCAGGAGTGTCCCTTAGGAGGAGGGAAGAGTCCTGCTCAGAGGCTTGGTTTTGACAGTGTCCCTCAGGTGCTTACCCCTGCCAGCTGCAGCGGTGACGTTTTCACAATAGCAGCAGGGCTGAGACCCCGAGGTTGTTTCGCACGGCACACAGACCCCTTGGGACCATCTGGCCCCCATGAACATTCCCTCTCCTTCCTCTCCTCGCTCAGAAAATCATCTTCTTCCCCATCCCGACACCCCCTTTCTCAGTATTTTCGCACCCCACTCGCCCCACCAAAGCCTTTCCTCCCCCTTTCCCGTGGTTTTCTGCCCTTGCCCCTCTCCCAGCACACAGCAGAGGTTTTTCACCCGCCTGGGCTCGCAGAAAGCACCGGTGGCACAGAGGCAGCCTCTCCATTGCTCCCCGCCGCTTGCCCCAAGCGCCCCACATCACCCGCCCGCTGCCGGGGGTCACGGTACCTTCGCTTATTCGTGGGCCGAGGACAGGTGAAGGCAGAGCCCGAGAGCTGTTCGGCGTACAGGCCGTACGGGCAGACTTGCGGGTTGTTCTGAATAGGGGGAGAAGGACAAATAAGGAGTGAGAAGCAGCGGCACAGGATTTAGCTCTGGAGCCCCTGGCAGAGCACTGCCATGGGGTGGACTGTGCTCCTGAGCCTGTTCATCAGCCCTGGCAGTCGTATCTTCTTGCTCCCGTGAGGCTGGATGCCCTCTGGGTACCAGCCAGACTCCAAAACCCACTCCCGCATGCAAGAGGCTGCAGAAGTGCCCTAAGGAGTTGGCACAGCCATCGAGGCAACACGCCCGCTGCTAGAGCAAGCTGTATGGGGCAGTGCTTGGCAGGGTCGGTGATAGGAGCGTTCAGGGAAAAGGAGGTTATTTCCAATGCTTACAGACTGCAAAGCAGACCACTATTAGGCACAAACCTTTTGGAGACCAAGTGTTCAGAAGGGCAGCTCCAGAGCGTCATGTCTGTCTGGCTTTCCAGAGGGCTGATAAAGGCTCGCAGCAGCTGCACCTTTGCTTCTTCCCTCCTACGCACCAAATGCCCCCTTTTCCTCCTGCCCTCTGCCCAGGGGAGGGATGCCCAGAGCAGGCATTTTGGTGGTGTGCTGCTTCCTCCTGCCAGTGATGTTTGCTGCCCGGGAGTGACCTGTGTGGGAGCCTTTGCTTCTCTGCAGGGCTTCTGCACAGTGACAGTCCTCCTTTGGAGTACAAAGGGGGCACTTTTTCCCCTTTGCAGAGCCGTGGGTATGACTAGCGCAGGTTTAGCAGCCCTTGTGAGTTCATAACTGAAGGACAGAGTCCTCCCTTTCAGAGAACAGAAACTAAACATTTTGATCTAAGTAGGCCAGCATCTATTTGTTTGAGATCAGCAAGAAGCAAAGGCATCCAAGAACTGCAGGAAATACCCCGGTGGGACAGTCATACGCCATTTGCTATCCCATCTCCCTCCTGCAAGGTCTAGTTTCGCATCCTGTCATCCTGCTGCGGCTGAGCAGATCAGCCATCCGTACGGTACCAAACACTGCCCTGACAGGTGGGCAGAAGGTAGAGGTAAAGCTCTCATAATGCACGTAGCTTCCAGCCCTCAAACTCTGTCTTGTCGGTACGGGTATGCAGTGAAGCAGGGGGATCAATAGCCCTTGTCATTTTTATCTTAGCCAGCACTACTGCAGATGCCAGTCTTATAAATACTGCAGAGGAGAAAGGATCCACCCCTGGGACTGGAGATTTTTTTGTCTAACTCCTTTTCAGATTTTTCTGTTAACTCTTTCGACACCGAGTCCAAACTCTGTCCAGATGAGGGTACCTCAGCCAGGAGCTGGAGGGGTCTTCTCGCCTGGGGAGCGGTGCTGCTCCGGGAAATCACGAGGAGCACACCCACCACAGCTCAACGCTGGAGCACTGCTTGTTCAGACCAGCAGTCACTGCTATCGATCCCCAGTTTTCAAGTGCCTCTTTCTTGCACCTTTTCTCCACACTTCTGCTATAGCCTGTCTCAGAAAGGAGACACTGCACCAGCTGAGCCATCAGTCTGACCCAGCACAGCAGCTTTTCTTTCTTGTGGGCACACCAGAGGCTGCGATACAGACCTAGGGGACATATATGCACATTTAATGTGCACTAGTGTTGTGTGTTACTACCCACACTGGCACGCAACGTATAAATATCATAACCGGGGAGGACCAGAAAACTCAGGAAAAGCAAAGGGTGAAGTTCCCTGTTTGACCTTAATTCTGCTGGCCTCTTTGCACAGAGGATGAAGAGGATCTGACTCGCACCAAAGGGTGCCACTGACTGAGCATAAAATGCTGTCATCCAAGTCCAAGGGATTACAGGACATCCAAGGGAGGGCATGGTCAGCCTCAAAACGTGTGCTGGTGTAAAGGAGACCAGCACAAAGCAGATGAGAGAGCTTTAATTCTTCAGGGTTTCGTTCTTGCCTCTGTGGACCGAGTGGCTAGCATCACATGGGTCACGATTCCTTTCCTTAAAACAGAACTATCCAACATAATTTATTTTAATCATCTAACATGTTCAGAAGTTACGTACTTTTAAGAATGAATCTGTCGGTTTATTACGACAGCCATTCATGTCCCCTCCCTACAGAGAAGCTGCTCTCCTGCCAAAGGCTTATATGCCAGCTTCATCGAACCCAATTCCTATAGAAATCCCGAAAGCTGCCTCTCCTGCCTGAGCATTATCTCCCTGCAAAGCTTCACACTTCTGCTCTGGTTTATTCCAGAGCCGATGGCTTCCTTCTCAGTGTGGCCAAGCCACTTTTACTGCAGACGCCTTTCAGAAAAAAACCTGCTGTTGAGCAGAGGTAATTCAGGCAAGTCTTAACCCCCAAGGTGAAACTTGGAAGCTCATGAGTAACTTAAAAATAGAAAGCATGAATGGCAATCTTTACTTCTGCTTCTTGCCAGCATCTTATTATTCCAGTCCTGCATAAAGAAGTCTCCTGGAGACTTTTGTGGTGGCAGAGAGAAAGGAAACATGTTAAGATGAAAAGAAGCCCAGGGAACAGGTGTTGACTCTATTCCGTGTTATTTTAATAAAGCACTTTAAAAAACTCAGTACCTGTCCCTCCGGTAAAGCTCCTGGGCAGCGTGGATCCTCAGAAACATGTTCATTTCCAAATCCTGACATGTACTGTAAAATAAACCACACAACTCGTCAGCATTTTGAAAACACAAGCAAAACCTCTCCAAACAACCCATCCATCGCTTCGCCATGCTTTTTTCCAGGCTCTTTGTATGCATTAAGACTTTCCCAAGCGACCTACTTGCATACTGCCATGGACCTCCTGAATTCACTTCATTAGCTAACCGCATGGTGGACTGGGAAGCACAGACGGGGTTTGCTCTTCTGCTAAATCTGCATGTACGTTTTGACCACATTCTGCACCATGAAGGTACTGGAGAAATAGGCCAAATATCACATATACAGTCAGACTCAAGAACAATGGGGTGATATATAAGGAGAAGAGCTATGCATCAACATTGTGGAGGTGTGCTAGCACCGTCCAAGTTAAACCTGACTTTGCTTGAATAGTGGGTGTTCCAACACCTGCAGACTGCCTTGTAAATTTGTACACCGAGTCATGGCCCTTGGATGCTCAGGGATTGAAACTGGGAGTCATTTGGCTGTCGAGTTCTTGCAATACATCCCCATGACCATCAAAAAAAGGTCAAGATGTAGTTGGGATGAGGGAGGAAAGGAAACTCTGCTGGGACTTACACTGTGTCACTGATTTGCCCTAAACAAGTATCGCCCAGTTGAGTGTGAACTGCCCACCACGGCAGTAAGCAAGAATTAAATCATTACCAGGAGATAATCTGGTTTTCTAGGGTGATGTATACCCGAGAGACCCATGGACTGAACAGACCTGCATGCCCTCCCATGCCTGCCCTGCCTTCAGCTGCTGTGGTCTGAGCATGGCGAAAAGCCACAGGACCCCAGAGGATGCGGCTCCCATCTTTGTGGCACTGAGAAAAGCCCCACGGTAAACCTGAGGCACACAAGGGAACCAGGTATAACAGAGACCTTAGCTTTGCACTGACAGAAATGTAAATACAGTCCCTTCAGATGCTGTAGAAACTCTGTTGAACTCTGCGTGAACGCAGAGGTGTTTTGGCAGCGATCAATGGTTCAGCTCCGTGGCCTGGGGAGGGAGTTAAATATTAATGCTCCCCTCTATCAACTGCAAGAGTAGCCGGGCTGCTTGTTTGCCTTCACACAGCGGCGCTGGGATGGCAAAACGCAGGAGTCCCAACCCTCGGCTGCCACGTGCATGCTTGCTGCGAGGGGGCGGCTGCGGCACTGCAACGCTGCTGCGCCCCAGCAGCTGCCCCGGGGCTCCAGCGGCAGGTGCAACCCCCCGGGAGGCAGAGGTCTGACACGAAGGTGGAGTGACACATCCCCTATACCTGGTTTATTATATTATTATAGTGCCTGGATTATTTCCCCCAGGGGTTCTCAGCTTTGTGCAATTTGCAACCCTCCTAGAAATTTCCCAGTGTAGCAGACACGCAGAGAGCAAACCTGAAATCTCCTGACAAACCACGTGCTTTCCTCCGGCGCCTTTCAGCGACCTGTAAGAAAAGTCCATTCCCAGGGGAGCCAGGCTGGCTGGAAGCCCTGCTTAGCCTGAACCTGAAAACAACTCAGTTTCCATCAGTTCAGGGAGGCTATTTCTCTCCTTCTTACAAACGAACGTACATCGCTAGGACTCTGCTCTCCACTGCGTTCTGCGAGAAGCGTATTGATATGCAAAGCAGCAGGTCACCTAAGCAGCCTTGGCAAATGTATTGTACTGGAGCATTTCTTTCTTTCTTTTTTTTTTTTCCCCTCCCTTCTTTTAGACGGAAATGCAGCAATATCTGATGGGACTGCAGCAGTTCCAGAATCAACCGAGACCTCCGCACTGCATCCTCCTCTACCAGCAATGTAAAGGTGGATGGAGCATTTGCCTGCGGGGCAGCCTTGATGAACAGGGGAGGAGAAGGGGAAGAGGAGGAGAAGAAGGGGGACATGCTTATTTTCTGGAGGCATAGCTAGCGGGGCCCAGCAGGCTCTGCCATTAGCACAGCAAGGAGAGGGTTAATGCAACATGCAGGCTGCTTTGCTGAGCATCACCTGCAAAATGCCCGACTAAGCCGGTGGAGAGCTGGGAGGGGATGGTTTGTGGTTCTTCGGTGGGTTTGGATATCTGGTAACCAGCGTGTGCTCCCTGGCAGCCCCCTGCCACGGTGCTGGGGCGAGGGGGAAGGAGGCACAGAGGTTTTGCTGTGAGAAATCCATCCCCTGTCCTTCAGGCTAAAAAGCCGATGACCCGCACAGCGAGCCTGCCCATCCACATCCCCAAAAGCCCCTTTGCTTCTGCTTGCCGGGATGGGGAAAGGAAAGAAAACCAACTCAGCAGCAAGCATCTCTCGCCAGCAGCTGCTCTGTGCCCACGTTGGTGCCGCACAGCACCTTGCCAGCCCCGAGCAGGCAGCTGGCTCCCGAGCACAGCAATGCAGGCAGCTTCCCACCGGGCTGGACGGAGAGCCGCTGCCTTCCTCGGCTGTGCATCACCGGGGGCTGCAGAGCTGCTGGTCATGGCCCAGCGAGGCAGGAGGCTGGGTGGTCCGGGCCAGGGGAGCTGAGTCGGGGAAGAGGCGGTGTTTGGGAGAGGGTAGCATCGCCCTGCTGCCCTGAGGGCGGGGGCAGAAGCTGCTGCATCATTGTTTGGTCAAATCAATTCTTCCTCGCCAAGAAAAAAAGAAATTAATCCTCAGGTAACTGCATTGAGGGCTGAAAAAAAGACATTGGCAGGACTGCAGCTGCGGGAGGGGAGACGTTGTCCTACTGGTGATTTATCACCCTGAGTGTGGCTCCAAGGCTTTGCCTGGATGTTCCGTGTGGCTTTTCTCATTCACTCATTTTATTTTGTCTTTCCCTGTGGCAGACCTCAGAGAGGCTTCTCTCCTCTCCATGCCCTTAGGGGTCAGTGTCAAACGCTATTTGGGCTGCCAAAAGTAGCTGCGCGACACCAGCTCCCCGCGTGCATCGGCGGCGGCGTGCTCCAGGGCTCTGGAGCACCGTGCAGGGGCCCTGCCGGTGCAGGTGGGTCAGCAGCAACGGCGCAAGGGCCACGCACACCACGGCCCTTCTCCCTGCCGACCCGCTGAGCCCACCTCCCGCCTCCCAGTTTGCGTCGCGCAGGGTGGCCCCGAGCCAGGAGAAATGACCCCTTTCTGCCCGCCCGCCCCCCGCACCGGAGCATCCTTCCTGGGCGAAAAAATCTGGACAGGTGGAAACCAGCCCTTCTTCTCCATAGCACCGCAATGGGTTTTTAGTCCAAAGTGACCTCCCTCTAGGTCCCTGCCTGGCCTCCACGGTTCCTAGCCACGTTGTGAGTAACTCCGGGTTGGGTAGGCTGATGGGAACTGTTTATTTTGGTAATTAGGCTGGTGGTTTCTCTGTAAAACAAAAAGTTCTCTGTGGTTCTTTGTTTTCACTTCTGCCTTTAATTACCGTTGTTGTTATTTTGTTGGAGATCCTGTACCGTTTTATGCAAACAGGATCTTAGGGATTCATCTGACTCCACTTTTTTTTTTTGTTTTGTCATTTTTCAGTAAAATGGGAAAGATAAAAGCCCAGCACAGCATAAAAAATTCAGCAAAGCTCATTGATTGGAATAACCGGGATGCAAAGCAGAGTGCTCGCAATGGGTGTCATGCTCTGACCTATAAACCATAACCTTTTGTTCACCGGATTAGACAGCAGGCGTGGGAAAAACACATTTGAAGTCTGAACACACAGACTGCAAAATAATTAAGGCCCTTCTTCAAACACTGCATAATACATTTCCCTATCAGCTCCTGCTGCAGGACACAGGAAAACAACATTCATCTCTAGACAAAGGGCATGGCACTTTGTATCAGCTCAGTCCAGTCAACACCGGCGCGTCTAACACAAACCCGCAGAAACAGGGACATGAGCATTTGGGGCAACAAGGAGAGCAGGTCTTTTACCCTCTGCGTGGGGCTCCACAGCCTCCTTGCGGTGTAAAACCAAAGCGCCCAAACCGGAGCTCTGCCCTGGTGCTGCCACGGTGCCACAGGGCCAATATCCCCAGCAGGAGCTGCCATCTCCCTGACGTCTCGCCGACCTTCTGCTCCAAAAGTGCTGGGGATGGTCCATGGCCTGACCCTTCCTGAAGGGACCTGCCCAGCTCCAGGGTGGGTCAGGGCACTCGGTAGAGGAGGGAAGAGAGGGACAGATGCCGGGAGGAGTGGAGAGGATGAGTGAAGCATCGGTTTTGGAGGAAAGACACCAAGAGAAGGCAGGGTGGGGAGAGGTGATGACGGGGTACGGCTGTATATGACGTCTCAGAGAGGAGGCACTGGCAGAGCAGCCTGTTCCCGTGGCCAGCTCTGGGCAGACCCGCACTCAACCTGCAGCCACAGTCACACTGGCCAACAAGGTGTTAGGGTCTGCTAGGAATGAGTCAAAGGTGGACGTGGAAGATGCTGTCACAGCCATGACAGAAACCAGTGCGCCACTCATCCAGAGTGGTACAGGGGCAAGGCCGCCCCGCTGCTGAAAGAGGATGGTGAGAGCTGGGGGGTGTCGGGGACAGGCAAGGAAGAGGCATGGCGAAATTTTACTGTATGAGGAGAAAGGACTCTTCAGAGACAAATAAGAAGACCTGTAAGACTGCTATATGTAAAATAATGAACATCGTAGAAGGTGGCGAAGGAGCACATGTATCTCAGACATATCCAGAGCTAGGAAAAGGCTTAGTAATGATGACAGCCCTGAAGCCTGGGGAGAAACATGATGGTCCTGCACAAGCTCGTGAGACCCACTGCACTCCTGGGGTGAGCCCTTGCTGCTCCTGCCTGCTGCAGCATTACTCACGCACCCCGATGGCCCTGGGGCGGCTGGCCCCCCCACAACAACAGCGAGGTGCTGGTGAGATTCAGGGTTGCGAGTCTCATGTTCCTACGTGTGAGCCATAAACCCACCGCAACCCGTCCTTCTCCCAGAACTGCCCTGTGCTCTGGCAAAAACGGTGGCAGGGAAAGCTCCTGCCGGCTGCCCCGCTGGGGCTCGGAGAGGAGGGCATGGCCGGAGCCCCGCTGTGCCGGCGTGCCCTGCGAGGGGTACTGAGAAACTGCCCCGGAATGGAGCTGCTGCTCCCCTGGGCTGCCGGGGACGATGGCAGCCAGGGTTGCAACATCTGGGCAGATGTCGCCAGACAGATTTCATAGGCTGAGGGGGAAACACCCTCCTGGCAGCCGGGGCAGGAGGAGGGGTGCGTGCGAAGGGCGGGGGAAGGACAAATCCTGTGATGAAGAGGTCCTGTGCTGGGGCAGCCTGACCAAGAAGGATTTCCAAAGGAGGAGAAGAGGGAAAGAAAAGCCTATTTATAGATGAAACACAGCAAAATCCTTTATCCCAAGAGAGAGCTTTAAAAATACACCTTGAAACATAAAAGAGGGGTACATTAAAATGAAACGGACGCCAAAAAATCGGTGTCAGCTGAGAAGGGGTGTCCGCAGCCAGCACTGAGGAGTTGTGGGTGCCCAACCTCTTACCTGCAAGCCCGTCATCCTCCTCCTGGTCCTCCTCCTCTCGGAGCAGACACAAAGCCCGAGCAGGTATCTGGCCGAAGCAGCCTGCCGAGCAAAGCCTGATAGCTGGTCGACCGAGCCGGGCTGATGGCAGGCTGACAGTGCTGGAAGTGAGAAAGTCCAAGGGAGTTTTCAACCTGTTTGCTCAGCCCAGTCTCTGTTTAACCAAACGCTGGCTCTTCTCCACAAAACCAACCCCAGGATTGATTTGAAGATAATAAACGAGGGGTGAGGGGGATTGGGTTCCCTCACCGCTCTTTTTCCTTCTTAGATGTTAAAAAAGGGGTTGTCGTTCCCACACATGGGGGAAAGAAAAGAACAACGTGTTTAAGAACAAAGAAAAGGCAATTTTGCAACTGCTTTATAAGCTTCTTTCATAAATTATACCGGTAGCGATTTTCACATACCACCCTCTAAATGTGTAACAAATATTTGTTCATTATGCTTCTGAGTCATGTTACATTGGGGATAGAAAGGATCACATCCCCATCCTGGTGAAGGTAGTGATATTTGTGAAACACCGTGTGGCAACGTTACACACCATTTTGGGGCCAAAAGTAGGGGAGGGTTTTGTATTCCTGTGATTAGAGCTAGTGAGGGGAACTTATAAATTCTGAAATACTAATATTTTTCAAGAAAGCTGTTGCTGAGGAAGGAATGGCAGCAAGCATTTAGCTACAGAATACTAATGAAAGTAGTTCTGCATTTCCAGAAGTTACAGAAAAAAAAAAAATCAATTGATTTTATTTGATTTTTTTTACTTTGAATTCTCATCTCTCCTCAAAAAAAAAAAAAAAAAAAAAGGCAGCAACAATATTTTTTTCCCTTTTTGTGACCTGCTCTGCTATACGTCCTGCCAGGAGGAAATCTCTAGGAGGCACACACTGAAACTCGAATGTGACCCTGGAGTTAATGTCTCCTCCTCTCGTAGAGCATCCTGGAAGCCTTCCCTCCCCAAAGCAGTCACCAGGTCGCGTGGCCCCCCCAGCAGCCAGCGAGTGCTCGGGCTGCAAGAGGGACAGGCCTTGATTGTTTGGTCTTCTCTAAAAACTGGCACCTCCTTGTATTACCCTGAGTAATACGTTAGAGCCACCGAGGGCTGCCACTTTTTAAGGTCTGGCAAAATAGGCTGGCTGCTACAAGGGAGAAGATGAGGGGTATGACGAGACAGTGGTTATGGGTGGAGGAGAGGGAGAGCTACTTTTTCCTTGGATGTCACCTCTGGTCTTAGGACCACAGGATCGTAAGATAATTCAGGTTGGAAAGGACTTCAGAAGGTCACTAGTCCAACCTTCAGCTCAAAGCAGGGTCAGCTCTGAGATCAGACCAGGCTGCTCAGGACTTTTTATCCATTCTTGTCTTGAAGACTTCCAAGGATGGAGACTGCACAGCCTCACCGGGCAGCTCGTTCCACTGCTTGTTTGCCCTCACGGTCAAAAAGCTTTTCCTTACATGCAGCTTGAACTTCCCTTGTTTCAGCTGATGGCAGTTGTCTCTCATCCTCCCACCATGCACCGCTGTGAAGAGCCAGGCTCCATCTTCTTGGTAATCTCTCCATAGGTATTGGAAGCTGCTGTCTGGTTCCCCCAAAGCTGTCTCTTCTCCAGGCTGAAGAAGCCCAGTCTCTCCCAGGATGTGGGCTCCAGCCCACAACCAGTATGGTTGGCCACTGCTGAACCTGCTGCAGGTGATCGGTCTTTCCTGTGTTGGGAGCTCTAAAACTGGACACAGGATCTCCACCTCCCCTACAACACTTGTCTCCCTAGAGCGGGAGCACCACAGCCCTGGCAGGCCGCAACACCTCACCTGCTTTGTTTCTTTGTTTGCTTATCTACACGGCCGAGACGTTTTGAGCCAGTTCTGTCATCATTTTTGCACACCGTTTCGCACATGACGAACACTGAGCAAACAGCCACAAAGCAAGCACAGATACAGCCCTGGAGACGTGGTGTGCTGGGGAACTACTTGGAAATGGAGACAGAGAGCTGCAGTTGAAGACCTCTCTGGAAAGTAGCAAGACATTTACTAGTGGCACTGGTTGGAGCTGATGCCTCACAACCAACAAGCAAGAGTGTTGCGGAGAGATGACCTACGAAAGCAAGTGTCCCATCCTTTCCTAAACTCTACTGGGACTTTCTGCCTGCTTGAGAGCCACCTTGACCCACCGCCTCCAACTCCCCCAGCTTAGGGACAGTTCAGGGGCTGAGCCGGGCTCCTCTGGTTTCATGACGCTAATGGTTTTATCGCATAGTCACCAGGAACAGACTCAGCTAACCTGGCTGTACGATATTAGGTAATGTTTTCTCTAAAACAGGTCAAAATTTAGCCCCATTACAATGTGGGTGGGCTGAGGACGAGTACAACTGGGAACTTCCATCGTTTTATTACAGCTGTACCTGAAAGTCTTGAACTGTAGACCTGGACTCCCTTGCGTTAGGCTCTAGAAGAATATAGACTGAGCAATCTCCAAGTTGTAAGTGTTCTTTAGGTCTCTGTTACTGCTTGCCACCTTCCCATTTGCCCAGGAAGGCTCCCTCCATACCCTGGCCTCTTCCAGCTTTGCCATAAAAAACTGCACTAGCAGTGAGGAATTCTCCAGCTCAAGGCAGAGACTGCGAATATGTTAGTTCACCCTGAGTGGTGATTCATCATTGCCAAAGAAATAAAGTACCCGGCACCTGCCACCTACCCTTGAGACTCCTTTCCTACCAGACAATATTTAAGAGTAAAGAGTTCATCTCACTTATTTTCTGACAGTGAAGAATTACACGTTTGACTACAGTTCTGCAAACCGAAGTTGCAAAGTTTCAGGGGTTTCCAAGATCCTCTTCTGCTGAGCCACGCAGCAGGAGAGATAACATCACATTGTAGCTTACATTCCCCTTTGAGAATCTACATTTCACCTTGCTCACGCCTCTTTATAGGCCCTGTTCTCTTGTTTTGTTCTTGTGGGACAGGTAAAAATAAAGGTGTTGCTTTTTAATTATGGGTAGACTTACTTCCTGCTTGTTCTTGTTTCCTAAGAAAGGACAAGGTATTATCACTTTACTCACTTGATGGCCATGTAAATGTTTTAAAGTTTACTAGGCTGCCAAACCTTGCTTTTCCGTTCCATACAGGGAAAAACATTATTTAATGAGATACTGTTGAACCGACACTTGATTTATTGACCTCCAAATTATATGAAGTATAGAAAAGAAGATTTCTTAACACTTCTGTGGTGTTTCTGACCTAGCCCATCCCATTTAAGAGGGAAATCATAAATCCATGCTGGCTACTCCCGATCATCTTCATGCCCTTCATGTGTCTGGAAATGTTTTCCAGGATTAGTTGCCTTGAAGTGATGGAGCATCCCTTGGAGGGATGGAGCATCCCTTCTCAGGGATGGAGGTGAGGCTGACTGGCCTATAATTCTGTGGACTTTCCTTTTTGCCCTTAAATGTGAATATTAAGTGGTGGCCAAACACTGGAATAGGTTGCCCAGAGAGGCTGTGTATTCTCCAGCTGTGAAAATATTCAAAACCCAACTGGACATTGTCCTGAGCAACCTGCTCCAGCTGACCCTGCTCGAGCAGGGGGTTGGACTAGATGATCTCCAGAGGTCACTTCCAACCTCAGTGATTCTGTGATTCTGTGATTTAGCTTAAACAACCCCTTTAGTTAGTTGCAGCAGCTCTTAAATATCGATCTTACAAAACATTAAGTATAGATGTACTTCATTAATATTTTAGCAACTGTCTTTGTTATCACATAAATACGATTCAGAAACACAATGAATTGTTATCACATAAGCACGATTCATAAACACAATGAATTAAGCGTGGAAGAATGAGCATTAAAAGCGTTCAGTGTCTTCTCAGCTATCTTTCTGGGTTTATGATGACATCTGTCCAGTGCATGGCTTTATGTGGCCTTTACTCCAAGGAGATTCCAGTTGAAATATGTAACAAGACCCAAACGAGATACGCAAAAAAAGCATAAGACATCAATGCAACTGTATTTGCTGCCACGTGATGTATATGCAATTGTATGATACCTGCATACCAGCAGCTTATTAGACATGAACTGTTTCTCACAGGCATCATGATGTCAGAGAGGCAGAATGAGAGAAAGTACCAAGGGGCTTGCTTGAAAATTTAACAGTCGGTGTTCAACATCTCAGTGGTGAATGAAAGATGAGAATGGAAAAAGCCTTTCAATTAGAAGATGAGGCAGCTTATGTTTGATCCAACAGACAAAGGGGACTCAAATACCTCGAATTCACAGCACGTGCATTAAAAAGCCTTTTGTTTCCTGCCGAATCACTTGCAAGCTCAGGTAGTGGGGCGCTGCATGGGTGAATGACCTGGGTCCCCGGGAGAAAAGGGAGGCAGAGACATAGGACAGTAGTCCCTTTGCTTCCTTATGCTCCCTATGCATTTTCCTATGCAACGTGTATTTCATGCCACGTGGCAGAGGCAAGGCTGTATATTCTTTCTTCCCTGTCCCTTTACCTTAATACTTGTCTATTAGGGTATACACTTTCCGGAGCAGGGCCGACACCTTCATAATTTTCTACTCAGTGCCTAGCACAGTGCTCCCCAGCATGGACTGTAGTCTGCCAGCGCTGCTATGATGAGTACCGTTACTGGATCACGGTTGTCCAGTCCCGAAAGTAAATCTCTTCTGTCCCGTGCGCAACACATGTAAGAGGCAACTGAGAGAGACAGATCCTTTCTGACGTGGCAGCAGACCTGCCGTTGCAATGGCTCACTGCTTTTCAGTGATGTGTGTTGTTCCTAAAAGGACCAACCTCTTCTCCTGCCTATCTTCATCCAGCTAAAATGCATTCATTGATGTACATATTTATTAATATATTCATTCACTCCTGTCTCCGTGACCTCAGCTTCCCCCACTTGCATTTATTCTCTGCTTGTTAACCCTTTACATGCTGCCAAAGGGGACAGGAGCTCTTTAGAGCAGCTGTCTCTGTCGATCTGCTAGTGTACTACTTAGTACCAGGGGATTTAATCTCTTTTTTGAAACTTTCCTCATCGTATGAGAAAATAAAGCAGTAATATTTATGCTTTTTTATCACTGCCAACAGCTTTGTGGCAAATAAAAGGGCTTTTTTTAATAACATGCACTTTTTTTTGTAGAGTGGCTCTTATGAAATACATCTTGTCATTTTTCTGGGACCCTTCAGCAGCAGATGCCAGACAGGTTAATTATTATCATTTATTTGTGCAGGAAAGGTCATAAAAGTTGTCTGCAGCAGAGAGCATACACTCCTTGTCGCTAAAAAGCAGATGCTGCATGAATAGAGGCTGGAGAAGCCACCTGCTCACCTTGCTGTGATGCTTCTGCCTCCAGGCTAGAAGAACCACTCCTAGCAGTCAGGAGAAGATTTAGTCACCTTGCCCTGTTCTGTCCTTCCCCACTCTGGTGCAACGGCTAAGGAAGGTGCTGATTCTGGACAGTCACTGAATTTTGTGCTCTGACCTTTTATTCGTCAAGGGTAGGACAGCCCATCAAGCCCACATAAGCCACAGCAGAACAAGCCTCGGGAAGAGAGGATGGCATCAGACAGCAAGATAAAAACTCTGAGCATAGCCCTAGCCTTCAAAGCTACTGGGTCTCCTTGTCCTTTAATAAATCTTTAACCCAAAGCCAGCAGCACGTTTCGACTTTGTAACTGTTAACTTTCAGGGCAAAGGGAACATAGATGTGCATGGGTTAATCACACACTATTTCACTCCATCCTGCTTCTCCTAGTCGAAAGAAATGACTGAACTTCGAGTTGGATTGCCCACACAGCCCCGACTTCCGATTAGTTGATCTAGTCAAGAAAGAGTGTGTGTTTTTATTTATGAGCTTGTCTTGTATGCGACATCTTTTTGAGAGAAGTCTGTGGTGGTACGCTGAGAAGGAATTTCCCTGTGCAATTTCAGTAGGTATGGAACCAGAGTTTCTACGCATTGATAAGCCCAAGGGGCACAACAAGCTGTATCTCAGTGATACAATGCCAAAGCAGGAAAAAGAAAACACATGTCTATACTTAGGAGTATTTGCAGCAGGGGGTGACTAAGCAGCTGAACTGCCAAAGCTAGATTTCACAGCCTCTTTGCTGCCACAGGTAACTCTGATCATCTAAACCAACTTCCTTACAAACATACTGGGGTACTTCTCCTCAAAGCTGTGCTAAAGCACGTCTTTCAGAAAGCTACTAATTCTACCCTGAAAAACCCCGAACAATGACAAATCTGCTTTCTTCCATTAACTGTTTCGGGCATCATCACTCTCACTGTTAGGGATCTACATCTAATTTCAAGATCCGTTTAGATTCAGGTTCTGCGAATCACGGTTTATTGCAGCTTTGCCTGCACAACTGGAAAGCTCTCACGCTGCTCATATACCCACAGTGATGAAGACTCTTCTTAACTTCGTCATCGGGTATTCTCACGTACTATAAAGAAACGTATTTTCCCCACTTGCTGATCGGATGTTAGACTAAACCCACAGTAGCACAAGTGGATAATACTAAGAACAATACTTTGGTTTGCAAAGCCAGTGTTTTAGCTACATTATCAGGCCCTCACTAGGTAGGAGAGCTTTGCAGTTGCTTAGACGTTTGAAATTAAAGAGGATTGGGGCTGATTTTGTTCTCCTTCCCCTCTCCCACCTGACACCTACCTGATGTTCTTTCCGAAAACACTGTATGTCTGAAGACCTAACGCCCAGTGCTGCAGCAAAGCACACCCTAAGGAAAGCTTTACCTCTGAGCACTTTCTGGTAACTTGCCAGCCAGTGACAGGTTCATCAATAATGATAACGGCTTTTTGTCAAAGAAAACTAGTGCACTAAGCCACAGACATGCTCAACCCTATAAAGGAATCAAAGTAACCAGCATCCTCGTAAGGAAAGTGAGACAGGGACATGACTTCTAATGGGAAGAGCTGGCTAACAAAAGAAATAGGATTAAGCTCCCTTTGCTGAAAAGCAAAAGCAGGTTTTCTATCAGTAAAGTCTGTCACCTCCTTATCAACTGAGAAACGAGGATTCAAGCACCGATTTTACTATACCTCACCGAAAAATCTATTGACTGCAGGCTACAACATAGCAGTTCATCTCTCGTTTGTGATAAATGGAGCATATTGCAGCTGCCTCTGCAAATATTATTATCAATAATGAAAATTTGTATTAAGGTTGCACCCAAAACCCCATTACTAGATAGGTTTCACATGCTTAAAGCCAGTGGCACCTTTGCTAAAGACCGCTGCAAGGAGCAGGCAATCCTGTTGCTATGAAAATAAAAATGTATTCTCAAGAATTTAAGGTTACTGTACACATGGGTTTCCTACTTTTCTGTCTGGAAATCAAGCGGGGCAGATTTGGGGGATTTTCCGTATTTAGGACATATTCATACTTCTGACTATGCCCTCAGTGATCAAACTGGTCATAAATCAACCAGAAAGCTCTGCCGATCCCCTTGGGAAGAGGGGAGGCTCATCGTTCATTTGCTATACATTTCACCTGGGTGTGCATGGGAAGTCTAACACATCTCAAATGTACCTGCATGAGCCATCTTCACCGACACCTCAGACTGACTGAGCATTAGGTACACAGCACCTGGGCATATATCTCTGCCTGGGAAATAACACGGAGAGATTGAGTAGCTCCAGTTTAAAGGAACTGGGAAAAAGTGCTTTGATGTGACATGCGTGTGCCTGTGGCAGACAACAGAGAGACAGACAGCAGGAGAGAGGCAGATGTAGGAAAACAGAGAGACAGACACGCAGAGAGACAGAGAGAGAAATCAAGTGGTACAGCAAGAGAGACAAAGCAGGGCAGAGAGAAACAGAGAGAAAAATGGGGGAAGAAAGGGGAAACCGGGAGGGGACACAAAGAGAAGGGTCTTTGTGACCCCCGGTGACACAGAGGAGTCAGACAGGTGGGACATGGGAAGTGGGGAGAGAAAGGGGGATAGCAATGGGCAGAAGGGGAGCTGGAGGGACAGAGAAAGGGGGGACATGTGTGGACAGAGGCAAGACAGAAGGGTCATAGAGGGCATGGGGGGTGGGCAGAGAAAAGAAAGGTGAAACACGTGGATGGAGGAGTGAACTGTGGCACAGAGAAAGTGTCTGGTGCCACAGCCCCAAAATTGGAGATGAACCTTTTCTGGGCAGCTGAAACAGGTGAGGTGCAAACACCAATGCAACTGACTCTGGCAGCTCATCTACTCCTGGTTCTGACGAGAACCTAGCACTTCCTTTAAAAATAAATGTAATGTCATCAACATACACAACTCCATTACACATCAGCTTGTCCTAAAAGGAAAAATTATACATAATTGTGGTTACCTGCTGAGATCTAAACAAATAAGGTACTTAATCTGGACTGGACACCTGTTTGTATTAAAATAGCCAAGATTCATGACACTACATTAACACAGATGTAAGTCAGTCACTACACTCAAGCCTGTGATCCAAAAAACAAACAGGGTTTGGTTAGCCAATGAATGTTTGGGAGAAAGATCAACACAGCTTTTTTTAGTGACAATTTAAAGCTGATCTTCAGACATTTTAAGATAGAAGTAAAGCAGAAGAATGGAAGGGTGCAGTGAGTAAGGGTAAAGTCAATGAAAAGGACCACCAGGATGGTCATTCCACGTTGCCCACTGGATCCTGACCATTTGATACACACCGTTGATATACACCATTTGATATACAGCAGGTGCAAGATATTCTTGCTTTATACACAACACCACTACAGGTACAAGCAAGGTACGGTGCTAAACTGGTGGCACTTGTGTACGGAGCCACTACCTCTAATTAAAATAAAGATGTACCTAATCCCACGCTACACCTAGTCAGCAGGCTAATGGTGCCTGCAACAGCTTCTGCCAATTCCCATGGTTTGTCTAATTTATTACTCTTGATCCGTTCTGCCTTTGCATTACAGTTAGGAAAACAGAAGCTACCACTCCAAACAAAAATAGTATGGAGCTATTTCAAGAGAACTGCAGTGTGCGTCAGTCACGTAAATGCAAAAACCACAAAACAGGGATAACTGCAAAACTCCAAGCATGGGAAACCCATAAAATTTCAGGATTATATTTAAACATAACTTGAATATGCTAATACCCTTAACTCAGCCCTGATGAAATACTAGAAGAAAAGTAGGTAAAAACACATAGAAAAACCCACACAGGTTCTATTCTGATCTGGGAACACAAACACTAAGGCACCATAATCCTGGTCTGCAACCATTTTTCAGGGCTACTGATGGAGAATAGGACTGAAATTTAGCTTTCACCCTTTAGAACTACAACCAAATGAGAGCTACCTAAAGGATTTCATTCAAGGATTTAGCATTAAAACTAATTATTGAAGTTAAAAATGATCTGTTTATGTAGGAGAGGGTTAAGGGTGGCGATGTCAGAATAAACATTGTGACAACACAAACAGCTTGGAACAACTCTGGTCCTCATTTTCTTCAAGTTAAACATCCAGACTAAAACAAAAACGGTAAACTCTAATTCCCAATGTGCTGAAAGCACTACAATTTGGTAAACAGATATACCAGAACATGCCTCCAGGGAGGTCTCCTTCACTTTGCAGATGGGACAGTGAGACTGACCATGAAGTAAGTTGTCAGCCAGGTCAGTTCAAGAGTGGACGGAGATATCCTGGGAGGAGTTTTACGGCTCACAGCTGGACGAGTAGGCCCAGACAGGCTTAGCCAAGCCTACAGCGGGAGCCAGAGCCTCAAGCAAACTTCTCTCTCAATCTGCTAACCTTCTATTTCTTGCCCACGTACTCTACTTTTCCTCAGTACTATTCCCTTTATCTTGTCTCCTTCCTATCACAACAGTATCTTTTTCTAATTTGCTTCTAAATCCTGATTGTTATAACCTTCAGTCCCACTGACTGGGACAGGGTTGACCTGCTGGAAAGCAGCTCTGCGGAGAAGGACCTGGGAGTCCTGGCAGACAACAAATTCGCCATGAGCCAGCAATGTGCCCTTGCGGCCAGGAAGGCCAATGGCATCCTGGGGTCCATCAAGAAGAGGGTGGCCAGCAGGTCGAGGGAGGTTATCCTCCTCCTCTACTCTGCCCTAGTGAGGCCCCATCTGGAGTACTGTGTCCAGTTCTGGGCTCCCCAGCTCAAGAAACATGAGGAACTGCTGGAGAGAGTCCAGTGGAGGGCTACGAAGATGATGAGGGGCCTGGAGCATCTCTCCTCTGGGGAAAGGCTGAGGGAGCTGGGGCTGTTCAGCCTGAGGAAGAGAAGACTGAGAGGGGACCTCATCAACGCTTATAAATATCTCAAGGGCGGGTGTCAAGAGGATGGGGCCAGACTCTTCTCAGTGGTGCCCAGCGACAGGACAAGGGGCAACAGGCCCAAACTGGAACACGGGAAGTTCCGCCTGAACATGAGGAAAAACTTCTTCACTGTGAGGGTGACAGAGCCCTGGCACAGGCTGCCCAGGGAGGGTGTGGAGTCTCCTTCTCTGGAGATACACAAAACCCACCTGGACGCAGTCCTGTGCAGCCTGCTCTAGGTGACCCTGCTCTGGCAGGGGGGTTGGACTAGATGGTCTCCAGAGGTCCCTTCCAACCCCTACCCTTCTGTGATTCTGTGATGCACAGGACCTATGCATTCTCTCCTCTTCTTAGAGCATGAACTGACCTTCAAAGGATTTCTCATATGAAGACTTTGTTTCTTCTTTGTGGAGCCCAAGGAGTGAAACATACAAATACAAATAAGCTGCAACTAGGCCTTAGGCCACCCTACAGCATGCTGAGCCATGTTCCTTTTTTCATTAATTGAAGGGGGCTACTTTGGAGACTTGCCTCCTCCACATCAAAGACCTGTGCCACCATTGCTTCATGCAGCATCTTAAACTAAATGGCCTCCCTCACTCTGCAACACTTCCAATTCTCCTAAAGAAGCCATAGGGTGAAGGAAGAAGTAGCCCTAGCTTACTTGTTCTGCTCTGCAGTTCCTTGGTAACCTGAGGGAGCCCAGATCTGGTTACCCTAAGACAGCACCTAACTTTGAGAAAATAATTCCAACTTTCATTGTCAAAGGAGCAGAGACATTAGTGCTGTCATGAGCTGCATAGCTAAGACATGGGTTATCTGCTATGAATAATTCAGTACCTTATTTTCCCTAGTCGTAAACTAAATGTAAACTAATAACCTATTTCACACAGGCATCTAAAAACTTACTGCACTCATGTTTGCAAATGCTCCAAGACCTTTCTGGAAATGGCCTAAGGAAAAGCAAAGTATCCATATTTTTAATAAGTTTGACTAGTGCACCTAGCTGTCGTTTTTGCACCTGATTAGTGGCAATAGGCAGTTTTCCATTTATTTCCAAGCAGCTGCTAGAGAAGAGCTGCAGGCAGATGTAATCTGGAGACTGCAGAACTCTGCTCGCTGTCAATTTTACATCAGCGTTTTACTTTCTTCTATCCCCATTTATTATTAATCTGTATTTATATCTAACTCCAGCTCTTAGTTAGCCTTTGCCAGAGGCTTAATCATTAGAGGTGACTGTGAGGAAGGAGGGGAAAGAAGAAACTGCCATAAATCAGGCTTTTACCACTCCGTATAATTCTGGGGAGGTGAGAAACCGTGCAAAGCTTGGGTTATTTAGGAAGACAACAGCTTGCACAGTAGATCAGACCAGGTCAAGCGTCCTGTATCCTTAGCACTAAATATGAAAAGGAAACATCCGTATCACAGGACTTCCCTTCTAATCATGCTCAGTTCCTACTTTTTACAGGGCTTTATATCCCTTATAAATTTCTATCCATTCTAATTCAGAGGATGTTCTTACATTTCATTTTTTCTGAATCCACTAAGCTCCAAGGCTCAGTAAGACCATGTGACATTTGTTCCAAATAATCATTGTATAAAAACATACTTTTTCCATCAGCTTTCAATACACTGCATTTTAATTTAATATTAAGAAACAAGATGACACTCAATTATGAAAAGATAAACAGGAGTATCTGATTCACTTTGTCCTCTCCAAAGTAAACAATTTTAATTTAAGCAGCAGAATTAACACCACTTGTTTTCTACTCACGATTTTCTTTTTAAGGCTTCAAGTCTTTTTCCATCTCTTGCCTATTTCTTTTATCCCTTTTGAATAGAGCTGAACAGTGTGTTCCAGGTGAGACAACACCATTCATTTAATGAAGGCATTCTATTATTTTCCAGACCATTCCTTATGCATCCTTACATTTTTCTCACTTGTTTTCTTCACTTTACTGTAAATGAGAAGCCCACTCAGTGTCATCTTTCCTTTAGAGGTAAGATGAATGTAATTCATTGCAAAGACTGTCCATAAGTTTTCCAAAATGGAGACAAAGATGTCACATATACGTGCTGTGTATGATAAAGTTTCCCACAGCAGTGTGAGAGGCATTTGATTTATTGCACACTTTCCCCAAATGTTCCCATATATCCAGACAGCCTGCAATCCTAAGAAACACTCTAAGCTTCAGATGAAATTTTTGGAAATTCTTCCCCAAGTCTTTTCCAGCAAAAGTAGCTTCAGCAGTCTACCCGGCCAAAGCATAATATCATTTTACTCTGCTTGACGTAAGCATTATTGTCTTTAAGCATCCAGTCGGGATGGGAATGTCTTTAGGAACTCGGAGGAGTCATCTTCCACTTCTTCAGCATTCAATCATAATGAAGGCTCTTCAGTGTTCCTCCTCCAAACCTTTTCCTTTCAGAGAAGCCAGGAATCTAGAGACAGGAAAGATAAGTCACCATGTCAGAATCAGCATGAGCTCCCTATAGCCCACATCTGAGAGCCTGTTACCAAGTCAACTGCAACAATGCCTTCGTCTTCCACGCCGTCTCCAGAATCAGGACTAAAATGCTTCAGCCTACTGCTAGAGGAGCACCATCAATTAAACAAGACGCAAAACTTAAGTATGGCTTATTTGTCCTATGGAGCTCCTTAAGGCTTTTTGGCAAGGGTTACAATGAAAGCCTTAATTTCTTGGGCAAATACTAAACCAGTTAATTACAGATTTCAAAGTCCGTATTTCCTTCCAGATTCAAATGCATACAAGAATTTCTCCTCCATTCATTTTTAAAACGATAAAATAGTATTAACAAGTCCTATTAAAGAGCTGTTGAGACTTTATGCCTTTTAACCTGAGACAGTAGCACTTCACTGGTAGTTGAAAGTACAGTTTCATAAATTGCTGAAAGCTTTAAGAAAACCATCGGGATAGAAATGGCTGCAACAATGCAAAGCTTTAGCACTCCTACTTTTGCAGCCTATCTGTGGACACTGCTTACACCATGACAATGAGTGCTTACAAAGAAAATCTACTTGAAACCACCAGAAGCTTCTCTGGCTTAAGGGTATTTCAAACAGATTTGCAATGCAATGCATTTCTGAATCCCCAAAAGAAAGAGATGCACTACTTTCTAATACTGTATAAGATGTCTGTCCTATTGGTGGCATCATACAACTATTTGATTACAGTCCAGAATAACTTTTAGATATCTAACTACATGCAAGCAGAAACAGCAGACTCAGTAAACACATCCTCCCCAAACAATTCCACACTCTCATAGCAAACATAGTGTATTAAAATGGAAGGGTGTCAACCAAGCACTACAAATCACGCCAGGAGAAGATGGGCATGTATGGATGGTATGGGATGAAAATGTAATTTACAATATAAAGTAGATATTGCTTAGATTACATACTTCATTGGTAAACTGAGAAAGCTATAGAGCTTACCCAAAATAAAAGTCCCCTAAAATCCCACAATTTAAATTTATAGTTAGGGTTTTCAGGCCCAGAACTCAAACAGATATGCAAGGTATTCATTCAGGAATTGGTTTGTTCATCTCTGAAAAGCAATAATCTCTAAGGAAAAAATCAGGCAGATTTTGCACAAAGGTTCATCTCATCAAAACTGCTTTTGGAATTCAAAAAGGAAAAATGCAATCATTATAACTAAAAAGTAACAGGAGACTATAGCTAAAACTTATCTGCTTTAGCATTTTTTATATCAAAGTCACTAATTAAGAGTAACAATTATTTATTTATCAGAGATCTGATTGAAGTCATAGCTACAAACAATTTGAAACTTATCATTCTTTTCATCCTGAAGAAGTCTATAATAGAAATACCTCAAAACACGAGTGATCGAAGAGACCTATTGTAGAAAACCCACAAACACATTCGTAAGATTTACATTAAGTAGATCATTTCAAATAATAACATTAAGAGATTATAATGAAATCTTCAGTTCCGATTTGGATTTTATCTCTTTAAATATGACTGTCCACTACTTCAGATTTGTTTTAAGCTTTTGAGCTGTTGTCAGTGAGGCAGATGAAAGTAGTCATCAGAAGGCTGTAATCTTTGACACTTGGCCATAAGGAATATAAAGTTAATCCCTGGCTAACCATTAAAAATGATCAAATAAGTAAAATAAAAATCTTACATCATGCATCAAAGACAACCAGCACACAAGCAGATTTCTGCATTAAGCTATTATCCCCATGAAAAGGAGACTTCCTTTCACTAGAATGTGGGGAGGAGGGAAAAGGAGAGGAAAAAAAGGCATCATGTAGAACTGAAACAGGAAAAAGCAAATTTATTTTTAAAAGGCATTAAAAAAGCGCTCAAAGTAAGCAAGCATTTTGTAATTTGTGACTATTTTTTCCCCACTCTCCCTAAGGGGCTTTCAGCACAGCTACATCTAACAATACATTCAATTGTATTTCAGGGGTGCTATTCATGGTAATTTGCAAGCACCTCACAGATATGAAAGTGGAACCTCACTACTCCCTGCATGGTAGACTGTGCATGGGAAGGCGGGGGGCACAAAACTTTGAAGTGGTCTGCCCAAACCAGGAGAGTCATTTTGCTAGTTCTTCATCAACTGTACTGAAAACAGTTAATTCGGCCATCTAGGAACGAATTACAAACTGGTACCACACTGCCATTTTCCTTGTGACTCCACTGGTTCTATGAAAACTACCTATACAAAACATAAAATGCTAGTCCCAGCTGTGCAAAAAAAAGCTTTTTCATTGACCTTCAGGACAGCATTTCCATCCTAAATCTGCAACCAAGCAACCTGAAGCTGACAGATCTGAAAGAGACCATATTTGCCCCTTTTGCCTCACTCTTGCAACTTCTACTATGTTAGCATACTTAATTATTTCACTGCCAATCACATTACAGACAAAACCTTCAGCTGACAAGTCAGCCATTTTTCTGTCTATCCAAAACAGCTGTGCTCCCACAGATTTAAAAACTCAATTACCAGCACAGATTATCATTTAAGTCACATGAAGCCTATGTTTTATAGAGGACTCTGTCAGCAGTTCACATTACATGGGGAGAAACAAAACAAAAAAGGAGGAAAACTGACAAACCTGATTGCCGTCTCTTAAGAAGTATCTCTTCTCTATGACCTGGGGAAAACAGAGAATGATCTTAGCTGGCACAGCATATGCATAACCTCAGATTCCAATCAATGCTTCACATGTGAGCACCAAAACTCACGGCTAACTGGGACAAGGTCTGAACCCATGTCCCCTGCTCCAGGCCTACTGCTTTAAGTGCAATGCTCTATTACAGATAGGAGTTGCCACCTCCAGCCATTCTGAGTGAAGCTGTGTTATGCTCAACTTCTACACACCTAATTTAGTTAGTTCTCTTTAGTAATGGAGGTGATGGTTTGGGGATGTCTCCTTACTGCATCAGAGTCAGTTATTCCCACCCCTCCCTGCAGGTGCAACATTTCTGAGCACTAGAAAAAGCTCATTCTGCAGGTCCACAACAACTCCAGTGGTTCTGAGTAGCCCCTGGGCATAGGTGATGCTTGAGAAGACGTAGCCTGACTCGCTCTCTGAGTATGATGCACAGTCTGTGCTGAAGGATACCTATGGAGTATACCAGTACTGTCAATCAAAGAATCAAAAAGTGATTTGTATCACCCTGTAAAATCTACACCCTCCTCCAAAGAAAATTCAGGCCAAATTTCCTCTAAAGCATGCTCTGATACATGAGGTGATCTGCTCCACTATGATCTCTTTGTCCAAGGGATGCTTAAACCAGAGCATTCCTTCTGTCATTTTCACAGTAGGCCTTGATGCTCTCTTGTGCAGGAATGGAGAGTAATATGCCAAATTTCTTAATTCCTAAAGTTTGCTTTAACCAGGAACAACAGAGCTAACCATAGTCTTGTACTCCCCTCACTGCTACCTTAGCACACTGCAACCCCTCTGGCCTGCCAAAGGACTCCAAAAGCATACGCAGAGTGTCTTCGCACATTTGTGAGTTCTTTTTCATTGCTCTATGCAGATCAAGAATCAAACCTTCAAGCAGATCAGCTGTTTTCTGGAGGTTTCCAAAAGCAGACCAATCTTTGGCCTCCTCACACCTGGCTTGAACCAACTCAAAAAGTGGAACGGAAAGGAGCAGCTAACTGTTGTTCCATGTTCAAATCACAGACAGTGTTCAATACATAGAACAATAAAACATAATTTAATTGACTTACCTTATCAAAAAACCTGCTTAGTTTGACAGCATTGGATGAACCCGCAGCCAGGTAACGAGGATTGGTGCAATCCTAGAACACACAAAAGACAACAACAAACCAAGCACAAGGAAATGAATGCAAGGAAGCCATACACATGGAAATCAACATACCCTTTCCTCTGACACATGCGCATGCAATCAGCTAGGGAAAACACTGTGTAGCTGCTGATTTCTGATCCAGTCATTTGAGAGAAAAGGCCAACTTCTGTTCTGTGAATCAACTGGAGAACTTAAAGTACCCCTATGTGCTCCATGTCTTCCTTCTGCCACCAGCTATACAGTCAGCTAATAATTTGTACAGGCTACACATGAGATTGCGCGTGCGTGTGCATGCATGTGTGTGTACAGACAAGCATTCACACAGCACATGTATATTTTTATACATATATATACATATTATATATACACATATATAAAGAAAGTGATCCTGATGTTTCATTCGAAGATAGTCTGTGTCAGAACTAAGAACAGGGAAGAGAAAACCTAACTCCCAACCACCAATTCTAAGCTTCGGTGACCTTATTTAACACCCCCTACACCTCCCTATAGTGAAACAAAGACGATCGTTTCATCAAGCAAGGGGGACAGCCAGTCAAAACATACATGACTCCAGCATTACTGAGAAAATCCCCAAAAGCCTGATTTTTGTAACAACATCTTCACTTGCTAAAAATCGGAATCACTCTCATATAAAAGAAAAACAACACTGGTGACAAGGATACTAACCAAATTTATCTCTTCAGCATTGAAATCCTCAGCCAAGAAAGCTGTTCTGGTCAAAACTTCATTCCGCTTAGTTTCTGGGATCTGATCCAGCTTAGTTCCTATTACCAGCAGTGGAATCTGGTTATCGGCAAACTGTTCACGGTCATAGTCACTGATGAGGGAAACAAATACAATTCTGAATGAAGCGATGGTCATGTAAGTGGGCACAGGGGCACCATCAGCTCCCCTGGCCCTTTCAAATAACAGTCATCTATTTATTAAGGGTCATTATTTATCTAAGTGAGAATGTGCTGTATCTGTAAGGAAGGGCTTCGGCATCTAAGTCACTACACGAGGATTGAAAGGAAGGAGAAAAGAAACCACAAGACTTGGATTTCTTTTCGGCATATATGAACCACAGAAGAAATGCTAACACAAGCAGGAAAGAAATAGAAATTTCAGTATTGTACCAAGTGTATGCAGTCACCAGAGACAGATCAGGGACCTGGCATTTCCGAACATCTAAAGTTCCTACATATATACACTTTTTAAGGAGGGACAATGAAATAAATTGCAACTGTGAAACACTACCCCTTTCCATCTTAGATCAAAGAGGGTGGCAACAACAATTCTGTGGTGGCAAGTTACTAATTCTTCTACATTCAAGTAAAGGTAGTCACTACAAGCTGAATTCCAACAAGCTTTGATTCAGATATGAACAATGACCAAAGACAGCCTTTATAAAATAAATAATACTGCAATTAAATGTCATCACAAATCCAAGCTCAAATCATTCCCCTCAGCTAGGATAATCACTTGTCTTTCATTTTTACCTGAATCGAGATTTCTAGAAAGTAATTTTACAACCAATGGCAACAACTTGACCAAGCAATTGCTGGTGGCTGACCATCTGTCCCTGACAGAAGTTAAGCTTTTGAAAATTAAAACAATCATGAAGAACCTGTATGTGGAAGAACTGGAGAAATTTGCAGTTTGTATAATGCAAGCCCTCTTTCCCTTCTCCCATGTTTCTACAGAACAGGCAGATAAACAATTGATATTCTTCCCACAAAAAGCTACCCCTTATTATTGCTTCCCTGCTCACATGTGAGTTTACCAATGATCTGAAAACCTCCTCAACTACATGTATAACAGGAGCACGGAGATACAGGAGGAAATACTTGACAAGATGTTGGAAAGCTAATTACGAACATGCTGTTTAAGCAGAGTTTTCTAAGGATTTTTTTAGCCACACTCCTGAAATAATTCCCCCACCGCCCAAACCAAAAAATAATTAAGTGAACTTCCTCAGTCTTGGTGCATTGAGGGAAAGCCTTTTGGAACAGAGACATGCCATCCCATGACACTTCCTGTACAAGGACTTTGCATGTCTCAGTACAGACACACAAGTCTTCAGGTATCAGGGACTGGACCCACTCTCACAGAGGCCTCGGATAAATGAAGGACACAGTAAACATCTTTTCCCTTAAAGCAAGGTCTCTGCCATACAGTTTAGGAATCTACTGGCAGAATGGTCTGATTGGCAGTGTAAAACAAAAAGAACAGCGATTTTCTTTGATTCCCCTCATTTTTTTCTTTCTTTCTTAAAAGTCTAGCCACATGTAATTTTGTGTGGACTTCAAGTAGCCTTAGGGATGAACAAAGACTTCCGTAACAGCTTGGAATTATTGTGTCTTAACCCTGCATGTATGTTTTTCACTCACCCGTTTGTCACAAGAACTCCTGTTGGAGCGACATCTCTGTTGAGTGCTTCCAAAGACCAGCGATACAAATTCTGGGATGATTTCTTGTTGGTTAAGTCATGCACTAAAATTATCCCTGAAGTGAAAGAGAAGGCAGCAAGATGCTATTTAATGATATATATTTTTTTCCTTATCTTACCAAAATGACATCTGCAGGTTCCCAGGTATCTGAGAATGAAGAAAGGGATCTATAACCGGTTCAGTTACAGTGAATGAGTAAAGCTGAAAATATCAGGATGCAACAGGTTTTTTAAAGCTGCTTATCAGGAGCTGGATAAGAGCTAAGAGAAAAATCTCATGAAAGGAGGAAACGAACAGCCACCTCAGGGTTTAATCTGCAAGACGTTTGCAGACATTCCCTGATTCTGCTCTGTCCAGTCCTAATGATACTGAAACTCTGTATTACTGCAGCAGAGAATTTAGCCTTTCTCTGTTTTGCCTAATTGGTAAACATAACTATCTTCCTGTCACACCATCTAAGAAGTCTAAAGGCTGTTTCTTTGTTTCAAAGAGTTTAGAGAGCACTATTGCTTTCCTGCATTTTCAAGAACTAATGCTACATACTTGGGGAGGTATCCAAAGGGGAAACAGACTCTGATAAACTTTCACAGTCCACCAAATGGCTGGTAGAAACATGAACTAATAAGATTTCATGTATTTATGACTAAGCTTCTAGCATTTTTCATTGCCGTGATCCTTCAAAATGTAAATTCTGAGACAGAAAAACAGCCAGCCAAACTTCCTAGCTGTGCTATTAACAGACACCCACTTCTGATAACCACAGTTCCTAACTCAATTACCAACTCCTGCTAGCAAATTTCTTCTATTTATTCACACCTTCTGCAACCTGTGGAATGTTCCCACTTCCTCCAAGCTTCAAACCATCATTAATTCAAGGACAAAATGGAATTATACTCCTTATCGTCATCAGGATTTGTTCTCACACTTCACAGCCTACAGGCGGAGAAAACTTATTAATTTAATCTTTCACCTTAACTCCCAAAGGTGCCACCAACTGTACACCCTATGAACAAACCACATTTCCACAAACATTCTCCACTACCCCCCACGACTGCACACAGACTCTCCTATGACAGTTCCGAGCATATCACAACCATAGCCCTATTTCAAAGCATTTATCTCAGTAACAGCATAAAAAGGCAACTCAACTGTGTGTCCACCCCCAGCATAAGGAGAAAAAGCCTGATAAAACATAACTTGGCCTACAGTAACAGATTCAGAGGCACTGCTGCATAATCTGCGGGAAACACTCTCCACCTCCAGACACTCTTCCTCAGTTATGTTTTTGATTGGTCAGTTGCCTTATCTGCTTCACCGAAAACCTTCACAGTCAGCTGCACCAGCAGAAAAAGACTGTGTCAACATCAAAAAAGGACAGGCAGGACCAATGACTATTCAAGGAAACGTTCCTCCCCCATTAAGGTCTGCAAGCCACAGCCTTACTGCCTAGTCGCTGTCCTAGACTATCACAGTCCGCACACCAGATGCGGGGACACCGAAGCAGAAGATCTGCGGTCAAACCAAAAGCAAACCGTACCTAACCTGGTCAACAACCAGGTCTCCCTTACAGCCTGCACAGATGCTGCCACAACCAAACATTAACTGTCTTTTCATCTCAGGTTTTTCAGACCACTGCAAGCCCAGAAAGCACAAGCAGTCAGGCAGAAGGAACGCATTCATCTTCTCTTCTTAAATCAGGTCAAACAGAGGCAATTTGTGAGACAAGCTCTAATGAAGGAATTAATCTAATGAAAGAAACCAGAGCCAAGGCTAACTACCAAAGTCAACGGTTTTCATATGCGAGCTGCGAGCTGCCTTTTGGGCAGTGGAGATAAATAACTCTATTTCAATAACATCATCAATTATAATTCAGACGCACAAGTTCAAGATTTCATCTCCTAATGGGCTGTTCTAGGGTATTTCCAAGTCTGACCCACACTCACTGGCATACTGTGGATTTGGTGTCAAAAAGAAATCCATTTTTTTCATACACCGAAGAGGCTTGCTTTGAGGGCACAACTCAACTCAAACCTTATTTACAGAGGTCTGGCTAACAATGTAAGCAAGAGGTACCTACGCACAGTTTTCCTCCTGGGAAAGGAGGAAGAAATAACTGGTTAAATAATGACAGACCAAAAATGTTTATTGTATGGCTAAACACATTATTGAAAGGCCCTCAAATGACTGGGAACAAGAAATGAGAATCAAACAGAACATTTGAGACAGATTTTCAGAAGCAGTTGTTAATCTGGTATACATCTGGTTTTAGTGAACTATCCTTGGATGCCAAAAAGTAACAACTGAAATACTGCATTATTATGTTTATAATCTCTTATTTGCTCTTCCTAGTGGTGCAGATGAACAACTAGGCCTTCAAGTTAGTATCTCAACAGAAGGCATAAAATACCACTTTCTATCTACAGAAAGTTGCAAGATTCAATTATTAAAAATAATTTGGCAAATTAAATGAGCAGAGGCAAGATAGTTATCAGCATATTGCAATTTTATGGGAGAACAGTTCAAATTTGCCAGGGTAGGATATAACTATTGAAGTTCATATAAATTCAAATAATTATTTCCCTGCTGTAGGTTTTGGAACCGAACAGACAAGAAAATATAAATCATATTTCTGCATGTATATCAGGCCTGGAAAGGTGAAGGCAACCTTTATGTCTGCAAGTGTAGCTGGAAGAGACATCACTGCAACTTCAAAGACTCCCTGTTGCACCAGCTGCACAAGACTGAAGTGAAAGGCTGATGAAGCTCATCTGCACAGGTTTGCCTCAAATAGCATTCCAGTTCAAAACTGAATTCATAAAATTCTGCCTACAAATGTTATCAGTTTTTTTCGTGTATAAATGTACTAAAATCAGAAAAGCGAACAATATAGCCTTCAGCCAGACTTGAAGGAATCCTGTCCCAGAACCAAGAAACAGCTTGTAACAGGAACAGTGACAAAATCCGATTTACGCTAAACAAACTTACCATTCAGCAAGTTGTAAAATACTGCTCGTGTGCTTTTCACACTAGTGGCACTACCCACTGAACCTCCAACATCCCACAGCTCAATGTAGTAGGTCTTCTCTTCTGGAGTCCCTTCTTTGTAGTCATGGATCTGATGAAAAATTCACATCATACATAACCACAGCACCAGCTCACAGGAGTTAATCCACACAACACTTACACATTCAGCTGAAAGGATTATGGTATTTGGATAGAAATGTGTAAATTCTCATGTTGACACCATTTCAAATCTCTCAAGTAGAAGAGAGATGGAATGAGTCAGGTAGTGGCCACTGGATACCACAGCTCTTATACAAGATGGAGCTTGGTGAGTCAGCAGGGAGCATCCTTTCCACCTCAGTATTAACAAACCTAATGCCTCATGATGTGCTTAGAAATAGCATGTTGCTAAAGCAGATGAAAAAGTAAGATCATGCCTTCTTAGTTGTTAAAACCCACATGGTAGTACTGCAAGAATATTAACACAGGTGACCACATCGGATTACAGCTGACCACATCTTTTTCCTCTCCAAACTCTCATTGACATCTCAACTGAATTACTCAATCAACAATTTTTGCCCCTGGACCTGCTAAGCAGTTTTGCTCCACAGTCAAACAGGACTGGCATGTTTCTTTCCCCAAATTTTGGAAATATATTCCTAACCTACAGCAATGCATTTCAAGGAGAATGCGGCAAAGACTGATGAAGGAAGAAAGCATTTATCACTATCCCATCCCATGAGGATCGTAGGTTGGGCCAAAAAACTGCTAGATAAATATCCTCATTCCAATGATAGTAGGTCCTGCAATGAACAGACAGGAAGAGAAGCAGCCCTATGGTCATGGTCAGTACCCTCAAATTAAACAAGCAAATTGTTTTTTCCCCAGTATGTTTGGCTGACAATTTAGCTGTGCATTAACTGTTTCTCAGGGAAGCGTCATTTAAATTCTGTACCTTCTGACTTAAATTGGCCTCTCCATGACTTGTAACACACCAGTGGCCACTGCAGTAAGGAGAGGCGCTACGAATGACAAGTATCTTGCTTGCTTTTGACAACCTTGTAAGGTCAAAACTCGCTCACACAAGCGCTTGGCTCACGTTTAATACTATTTGCTTCAAAAGATTATACGCTCAGCAAAACAAAATATCGAAGCACACCTCCTTCTGGGGCGGTAAGTAATGAAAAGAAAAAAAAATGTCAAGGCCGTTCTCTTCCCTTACGCTTTAAGCCAGGGCTACCAAGAGGCCGGGCACATCACCTACTCGAACATCCACCGAGCAGCCCACCGTCCAGGATGGGTTTCCCAACACCTGGTTTTGGCACAAGAGGTGAACGAGCGAAGACTTTCCGACACCTGCAAGTGCACACAGAGGACAAACCCTGGGAGATCACGCAAGGGCAGGTAAAAAATAACTAAACGCGATAGTCCAACCGCCGCTGCCCTTTTCCCAGTCTAACGGCCACCGGCCAGTGCCCAACAGCCGGGGCAAAGGGGGGAGGGAGGAAAGGAGCGAAGCCCCGTGGACCAGCGAGGGTGCCTGCACTGCCGGCCCGGCGGGAGGCGGGCAGGGCCCGCGGGCGGCGGAGCCCGGGGAGCGGGGGGCCCCGCCGTGCGGTTTCCAGTCAGGCTGCGGGAGGGGTGGGCGGAGGGGCCGGGCGAGGGAGCGCCGCGCCGCGCATGCGCCGCCCGGCACCTCCGGAGGGGGCCACCGCCCGGCTCCGCGGCGGTGGGGGGGGAGGGGGACGCCCCCCGCCCTCGCTGTGCGCGCGCGTATTGCGTGGGGGGGCGACGGGGGGGGAGGGACACTCACCGGAGTCGCCCAACACCAGCACCTTGACCCTGTCCAAAGCCGCCATCTTACTCTACCTAGCAACAACCCCGGAGACCACCGCCCTCTCCCGCGTCCGCCAATCGCGGCGCACGCTACTTCCGCTCCGCTCGGCCCATTGGCTGTCTGCTCGACTGCCGGCGTCGCTTTTACGCTTCATTGGTTTAACTCACGTGAGGGCGGGAACGCCGGGTGCTCTATGAGGACGCGATTGGATCGTTTTTTTGTCGCTCACCGCTCAGTCACTGAGTGGAATGCGTATCGGGTACGGGTGGGCGGTACCGCGCACGCGCGACACGCGGAGCGCCGTTGGGCAAGACGCCCGGCGCCCCACTGACGCCATAGGCGCGCGCGGCTCTGACGTGACCTCGCGGAGCCGCCGAAAGCGCCGCCCGGAGCGGGGAGAGCTGGAAGCGGCGGCAGGTCAGTGCCGGCCCTGGGGAGCGGCGGCCGTGCCCGCCCTGCGGCGTCAGAGGGGCCCCGCCGGGATCCCCCCGCCGGGCTGCACCCTCCCGCAGCCCGCGGCCGTCCCGGGCGGGGACTCACGCAGTGCCGCAAGGGGAAACGGCCGGGCGCCCCGTCCCCCGTCTCCGTCTCCCGGAGGCCCCGTCGCGGTGGGCGACAGGTACCCGCGGCCCGCGGAGGCCCCCGGCCCGGTGCTCCGTCTCTCCAGTTATTTTGGGTGCCGCTGACGGGCCGGGCAAGCCGGCACCGCCCGCGGGGGGTCCGTGCTCCCCGCACGTTGTCCGGCTGGGCCGCTGCCCTGGGCCCCTGATTCGCCTTTGGCTCCAAACCGCCATCTGCTTCTCCTCGTGTGCTCTTGATGGGGGTTTTCTTGGGTTTTTTTTGTTTTTTTTTTTTTCTTTAGGAGATACTGCTGAGCCCCTCAAGTCTCTTGTCCTACAGGAGCCTACGCAATCGGATGTTTAAAACTCAACACATGAAAGTGGGTAGGGAATAGGAAGCCGTGCAAATAGTATAAGGGGTTCTCTGCTTCACTTGGCTTTAAAGCATAGTCTGCTGCTATAGTCCAGGAAACTTGTGCAATTTGTAATTTGAAGGAAGCTGCAAGATTATGGGAATCTGAGGAGTAATTGACACTGTAACAAATCTAGGGTGCAGTGAAATGAGCTGGATGTATCGAGTCAACAGCCTGCTGCTGTCCAAAGGGACATCTTTAAGCTCATTCCTTTGCGCCATGTTTGGCCATCGGCTGAGCCCATATGGTGAAACCATTCAGTTCTCCAGGTCAGCAAGATATTTTCTTTTTGTGCATTAGTCTTCTTCTGGCTTCACGAGCTTGCTGGTTCCCTGAGAAGCAGATGAAAATCACATCTTATAATGACACTTAGCTGTTAAACGGGTCCAACTGTCAAACTTGTATCATTACAAGTGACTCAGAATGAATAAGGAAGATCAGCATTCTGAAAAGGGTGTTCAGCAGTGCACAGTTAAGGTACATTTTCATGAAATATAGGTGGTTTAATGCTTTTCAGCCATGAAAGGTGGAGTTTCTTCTTTTATGTCTTCCCCTCCACTGGCTTCCTCTCACATCTGCTGGTTCTGTTGCTCATCAGACTTTTCCACTAGTGGATTAAGCTATTGAAAAACCTAGTAGAAGGAAGAAAAAAACAAAAAGGTATTTTTCTGCCTTTTAGTGATGCAAATTGGTGCTCAGGAAGGTCTTGTGGGTGCCAGAGGTGGTGTGGGAGAGGATAGAACCATGTGCTTGGGAGAGGAGCAAATACCCTCTGGCAGCAATAAGGGATGATGGGAGGTTCATTCCTACCTTCCACTTCCTTTAAGATACTATTTGCAGCTCGCTTTCTCACAGGATGCTTTAGGGAATTCTAAACAAGAAACTACATGAATTAAAGCTAACCTGGTATCTTGGTATTTAGTTTGTCTCTTTCTGTATTGCTTAAATCTGCAGTATATACACTTGTTTAGTACACCCTGCTGCACTAAAACTTTTCTGAACCTAATACTTGCATAAATCTTTGTCTTACTGCTTTCTGGAATTCCTGAAAGTCAGATAATACCACTCACATCATCTATCATGATGAGAAGTGTGGTGTTCCAGGTCTCATTGAATCCAGGATATGAGAAACAATTACTGTTTTCTTCCTGTCAGAAACTTAACAAGGAATGCTGAGGTTAAGCCCACTGTATTTCAGTGTAATCATGACTTCTTAGGCTTGATGTTTGTAAGAAATGCTCTTACTTTTTTTCTTTTAAAAAAACCCCAAAACCTTGCAACTTCATTATGTGAGGGCCAATGCTGAGATGTCTCCAAAATAACAGATATTCTTCTCCTGGTATACATTCAAATCAGAGTGTAAATTGTAAGAGTTTCTGATGTCCATGGTTAAAATGTTCTAGTGGCTTCACATTACAATTGAGTCAATTTAACATCTTTGCCACCACGTGGGGAAAGCTCACCCTTGTACATCCCTAGCCATGCTTTCTTCTCTCTGTTTTGCATAGGCTCTAGTCTGGTAACATAAATGATTCAGTTCTTGAACTTTTCCCCTTTGCCCTTCCTCTAAAATACCCTACTTTTTTAGCATGTTAGTTTTTCACTTTTTATCAACTTGCCTATTCACGTAGCAAGGTGAATCAACTGTCAAAATTAGCACAGAATGGCGGGGGTTGTGGTTGAAGGCTGGGAAGGAAAAGAAAGATTTCTTTATGGGAGGAAGGGTATAATTTGACTTAAGCTGTAACAGGAAACTGTACCTTCGCTATTCTAGCCACTAAGTTTGGCCTTCCATAAATAGTGTACATTTTTTTTTCTGCAACTACAACTGTAGATAGTTTGTTAATGCTAATGTGCATTTGAAGTACTTGTGAATATTATATCTGTTTGTATACATGCATGTAAGTAGTCCTTTAATTTATTGACATCTTGCTATTGTTTAGGTCAGGTTTAGATTATGAATGTGATTGAGAATTACATCCTGAGCCTGCATTGTTCAATTTCTGCCTTGCATGGTCAGACCTTGTGGCCTTATCATGTGTGGTTCCATATACTTGTGAAATTAGGTGAAAATGTCCTAATTTCAGTCAGACCCTTCAGCCTTTCTGTGTGCAGCTGCGGCACAACTTTTCACCTTTAGTGAAGAAAACCTGTGACCTCTTGGTTTCAGTTTATGGAATGCCAACGAGAAGGTAGGATTTGAGTGAAAGCAGATTGTTCTTTTCTCCTTTAATACTTCAGGGCAAGTCTTGCAAGGAAAATACACGATTTCTCATCAAGATGTAGTGCAGGAGGAAGGTTGAGCAGCAGTGTTCCTGAAGTCTCCAGGGAATGGAATTCACTAAGCTTTTGATAAAATACCAGAAGACTTCGGGTTTGCAACTGATGTGGGATAAAGGCAGATCTGGATATTAGGGACATTTTGCACAGATCCTCCACTCACTGCAGAGAAAGGCAAAAAAAAAAAGCAGACTTGAAAATGGAAGATTGTGCCATTTTCTGGAAAGGACGAGTAGTGTCCGAGGTTACATTGTACAGACATTTAAAATCTTGATGGCGTGTTTTCCCACTGTAGTTCTGAAATTCATGCCTTCCCTCCATGTACTCAGGAAGATTCAGAATTTCTCCTCTCAGCTTAACCTCATCATCTTCTGGAAGACAGAATTTTAAATTTTATTAGAGTGAGAGACTACAAAACTAGGATCTGGTGTTTGCAAGTGGCTGCTGGAGTGAGATATGGTATACACTGGCTCCCGGAAGCCTGTTGTACTTGCCAAGTTTACAGGTGAGGGACTCTCTTCTTGCAATCTGATTTTGATTTTTCCTGATGAAACCGTGTCGGTGTAAGCAAGTAATTTTTTTTGCCTTTTTAAAATATCTTATGGCAGAAGCCTGCAGGAACATTTTCCAAACAAAACAGCAAAACCTAGTCTCAAAGATTTAGTGAAAAAGAGCACTAAAAATTTAAATTAGATGTGGGGAAAAATAGGAAGCGCCTTTCCAAGTGTTAACAGTATGTCTGATAGACCTAGGTTCCCAATCAACCCTGCAACTCCAAGTTTTCCTGCAAAAGAGATCTGGGATGTTACAAAAGGTTTGTATACCCAAATGAGTCTGAAGAGCAGTCTGCTTCGTTTTTCAAGATTCTGCTTTTAAAATGTGTACCTTGTCAAATATATGAACAGTGAGACTTCATGAAATTTTTTGAGGTAAGATTACCAGTGGAATTAATATAAGCCTCAAAGTTATATGTTAAAACAAGGTGATGTTCATTCGCAGTATTGTATAAAAGTTCAGGCTAATTCACTGGCTGACTGATGTTTTCATAACTTGTAGTTCTAGTTTCATCTACATTGTGGCTTCTAGGTATCACCTTTTTAGCACCTTTCGTCTTTTGTCTCAGCTTTAGTCAGGAAAAGCAGGAGGAAAACCAGATCCAACATCCTTAGCACAATTCCTGTTTGAGTTGGCAAAAGAATTCTTGAAATCTTCATATGTAGAGAAGAAGAGTTCAGTTGCTATGATGTTACATCAGGAAAGTCCTGATCAGTGAAGATGTTTACTCAGTTGAATTTCTGGCTTCTATATGGTCTTTGGTTCCATCATACTGAATAGTTTTTTGCGGTCACTTGCTCTTGTCTCGGTTTCCTTTCTGACATCTCTAGTTATGCTCAAGACCTATACCTCATGCATTTTACTCAACCTGATGTATGATCTCCATTTTGCAGATTGTACCCTGAGTTTCTTCACCCAGCAGATATGACTGTATTGTGTAACTGTAGGTCTTTCTTCCCAGTGTTGTCTTTTATAGCCACGTCAATATTTATTCTTACATTTAGAGCAATTTTTTTAAAAAACAAATGTGTATGTAGGATTACTGTCCTACTGTGATAACACAGACAGATCTATTTTCCTCCTATACCCATAATACTGAATTGTATTCACGTAATTACCCAGAACAATTCCCTAACAGCTGTCTCTTTTAATAAAGCCCATGTTTAAATTTTGAAATTTTTCTTTTGGGTGTTTCTGAATATCATCCTGTCCAGTGTGCTTTATTATTGGTGCTGTAGGTGCTTACTGCGTGGTGGTGTTATCTGGGCCATTGTTTTTCTTTTGTTTTTTTTTTCCCTGACAATGTCCCTTGATGTTCATACATTATTAAGGTCAGTACAGACATAATTATGAAACAGATGCACGTCCATTAAAACCTTATTAGGAGATGTTATCATATTTCTTTGCACACGTAATTAATTCAGGCTTGACTTACTGCTTTGATGGAAGGTGAAATCACCGCTCAAGGATGCGATGGTAAAGTCCCCTGCTTTTGAAATTTAAACTGATATTCTTGTGGCACTGGATTACAGCTTGTGAGCTGAATCACTGTCTGTCTTGCCTGGTGAAAGGCAGTAAGGATTTGCAGCTCATATGCTGTAGCCTGGGATTCTTCGTGGGCCAGATGTCAGCTTCTCCTAGAGAAACAATTTGTTAGACCCTGGCCTGGTGAGTTCTGGCAGTGGTATATGCTCGCTCTTGTTGCCATCATTCTGTGTCATGTAGCTTACACGAGAGCATGATTATCAAGAATGATGATGTAAAATATGTCCTTTATCCAACCATACAAATCTTGTTCGAGCCCATGCTTTTGATCAGTTTGGCATTAGGCATCAATGTAACATAAAAACTGTCATTTGCTGAATTTGTGTCCATGCTCATTTTTAGAGCTGTTAGTTGTGTTCAGCATTGTTGACCTTCACGTAGCCAAGCTTGACAAGGGTGTTCTTTGGTGGCTGTATTTCCTCTTCTTTTTTTTTTTTTTTTCTTTCCTTTCTTAAAGCTGGCACTTTAGTCAGTTGGTTGTCTCACCCAAAGGCTGTCTTCTGCAGGATTTAGAATTTAATCCATGTTAATCAACTTTTTGAAGTGGAGATTAATGGGAAAGAATGGATTGTGGTGTTTTCAGAATGCTTGTATTTCCATATATCCACGCCTGGAAGAAAACCAGTGTTACACTCAAGATGCCCACTATTACCTGAGGACATACAAGATTTGGACATCACTAAGAATCTCTAGTAGAGGAGAAGAAATAATTGTGTAAAAACTCCTGGTCCCACTAGATGGAAAAAAAATATTTTCTAGTGATTGACCCTAAGAAATATTATTAAATCTCTATTGCTGAAAACCAAGGGAAAAGTATATACTCTTAGAGGTGGTTTTATTTATTGGTCCCTTGTAGGTCTCGATTTAAGCTGTTTGAGTGCATTATTCAGGAAATTGTACTTTAAACCTGTTTTGAAAGTGACTGTGGAAGTCTGCAGCTGTCCTATCAATGAGATTTTTGCAGAGAAAATGCTTTCTATCAACTCTCAGATGAGGTATCCAGAGTGAGATGTGCTTATTTAAAAACACTTTTCTCCTTTTTTTTTTTTTTTTTTTTTTTTTTTTTTAAAAATGATGTTCTGAAGGTCACTGTGTCCACTGCAAGTTGCGTGACCAAGTTTTTCTGCAAGGAATTTTTAGGGGACAGTGAAATGCTGAGGAGAGATTTTTTGTTTGTTTGTTTTTGAGATCAGAACTTAAACCTTTTGACTTTTGAAATTTGTCTTTTTAAATCTCTTCTGGGGTGCCAGGTTTTATTTAAAATTGATCTTTACATTGATGTTATACTGTGCTTAAAATCTGAATAAGATCTAATCAATTTGAATAAATAAAGGCTTCTGGCCAGCTTCTGCACTGACATTGTTTTATAGTATCAGTATGTTGCTGACAGATTCAGTCAAAACCAAGATTTATCTTTAAGTGACTGAAAGACTGTAAAAATACCAACAGAATGAAATTGATTTTCAAGGACAGTGTCCTGTGATGGTATTCAGATTGGGTCTGACTTAGAGATTCAAAAATACTGCATGGCTAACTCATGATGGGGCATCCTTTATTGCTAACACTTCTACCTTTAATGCAAAGCTCTATAAAACTGTGTGAGGTAAATCATTATGTATCTGGCACTCAAAAGAAAGCTAACTGACTCTAGAAGTACTTGTTTCACAGCTAATTCATGCCGTGATAAACATAATTTAATTTCCTTGAAGGGAAGCTGGAGCTGGACATCCAAGCATTGTTTTCTGTAAGCTATTCTCAGCCTGCACACCAGGAGTCAACAGATGTTGTTCAGTTCATTTCAATTTGAGCACTATGAATACCATTTGTCCCTAAGTTAGAGCAAAAGAAAAGCTCAAGCAGGGAAACATTTTAAAAGAAAAGAACGAAGGTTTTTTTCTTACCCAAAAGGCAGAAAAGACAGGACAATCTTAATTTATTTACTGTTAAGCTCCACAATCCATAGCCTAATTGCTTTGCAGTTGCACTAGCCGTAACCCTTGAGAGCAACATAGCTCCTCAGTTGCAGAAGAGGGTAGGGGTTGGAGAGAAGTAAAGCTTCAATAGGTAATGTTGCTTAAAGTTTTTTGAGAGGGCAGATTTTTGATTACAGGTTTTTGAGCAGTCTTAGCTGATGGAAGTGAGTCATCAGCTGCTTGGTTACGTGTAGAGTTTGGTGATTTCAGGGGGATGTCTTAGTGTGGGGAGTATAGAAAAGTTCTGTACTGGCATTTGTCAAAAAGGATATTACAGGGTTTATGATAGCGATGAAGAAAATAGGGTACTCATCCAGATCCTTTTGTCTGCTGTCACTCTCCTCTTTCCTTTATTTGAGACTTGAATGCTGGGGAGGTACATATACAGTGTGTGAAACATCTAATGAAAGTGAAAATTGAGATTGGCAGAGTTTTTACTATTTGTGATACTAGTTCACAGGTAAAAATTGCTTAGCAGTGACGAACAAACAAATTAAGGTGTGGGGTTTTTCTTCAGTTGAAGGAACCTTTTGCTTAAGAAATGGTTATTCATATCCTAAACTAACATAGAAGTCTCATATTGAAAAAGGCTATTCAAAGTTTTTATTTGAAGTTAACTGGAAGTACAACCCCCTGAATGGGTATTTCAAAAGCACCTACTTCATGCTTATCTTGAACCTTTCATACATGGAAATCCAAGTGCATTATGAGCAGAGGGGAATTTTATTATTGACTACAGATGTATAGACTTGAAAGAGTGGAGGGAAAATGTGTAAAACCACCCTGTGAAATGACAGTAAGCCT
Source organism: Phoenicopterus ruber ruber (assembly GCA_009819775.1). NCBI lineage: Eukaryota > Metazoa > Chordata > Aves > Phoenicopteriformes > Phoenicopteridae > Phoenicopterus > Phoenicopterus ruber. Next base: position 89,844,761 of record CM020215.1, on the reverse strand, counting down.
TTGCTCTGTGCCTTACGGAGTTGCTTCCCTTTTTCTCTTCACTGGACAAAACTGGCTGCTTCAGAAGAGTCGCTGCTGTTAGTTGCCTGCTGGGGTTTGATTTTTGGCTATGTCTGTGGCAGAGGTGACAATATGAGGAATTTCTTGCATGATAGGATTCTATATATGATCCTGTGTATGTCACAGAAGCATGTAATTGTCATGACCATTTGTGCCATTTGATGTTAAGGTGAAGAAAAATGAAGTGAAAATGCAGTATTTCTTTAGAAATTACTGTCTTGACACATATAGCATGGTAAGTTGTGATATGTAGCTCAAAGGATACTTCATGGAATACTTTTTTCTTTTTAAATACATTGTCTCTTCATGTTCACTATGTCTCGGTTTTCACCTCATTTATTGTGCTGTATTATCCATGGGCTTCTAAGGCCTGAATGTGAGATCCTTTAAATGAAGGATCAGTCCTTTGAAAGGACCTATTTGCTCATCTAAGACAAAGGCTGAAGCAGTCTGTGATGTAGGAGTTGGTAGTGCTAACAGTTTTCATGCTGCAGATGGTTGACTAAGATCTATTTATCAAAAAATCACGAAAAAAGTCTATCTGTTCTCATTGTGCAGCTGAGAGCTTTTGTTTGAATGCATACCAGTCTGTACTAGCAAGCTGTCCTCATATACTATCTCTTCCCAGTGATGTCTGAGGAGTAGAAGCAGGCAGGGCTACTTACAGTGTGATCAAGTGACATCAACTGGGGCCATAAGACTACTCTACTCTTGGGCTGTCTTAGGAACTTGCTTGCTGTAGCCTTTCTCTGCTTCTGCCAAGCTACAAGTCTCAGCTGATCATGAAGCTGTCTACTGGAGCTCAGCTTCAAGACAGCTTTCTTATTCCAGCTCTGTTGGCTGTGACTGAATAGAAATTAAATCTACCGTTGGCTATGGTACCAGTTTCTTGTGCGCTTTTTTTAAGTTTTGCATCATTTTGTTTTGAATGAGAGGTACTATTTCCTAATTCTGCTTCTGTAGCATTGGCATTATTAACACCTAAGGAGACAGTACAGGGCTTGGGAAAGAGAAATGGAAAACACTCCATGCTTTTCTTAGCTCTAAGTGAGATAAATCAAAACTTCTGAAGTCAGAAGACTAGCTAAGAATCTATCTGCCTTTTTTCATTGCAGTATACATGAAGCTCTAGAACTGAACCTGCTATGACTGACCCAGACGTCCTCACTGAGGTCCCAGCAGCTCTCAAACGTCTTGCCAAATATGTGGTGCGTGGCTTTTATGGCATTGAACATGCTTTGGCTTTGGACATTCTCATCAGGAACCCCTGCGTGAAGGAAGAGGACATGTTAGAGCTCCTTAAGTTTGATAGGAAGCAGTTGCGGGCTGTCCTCAACACCCTGAAGGGTGACAAGTTCATCAAATGCAGGATGAGGGTAGAGACTGCTCCAGATGGCAAAACCACCCGTCATAACTACTACTTCATCAACTACCGCCTTCTAGTTAACGTGGTGAAGTACAAGTTGGACCACATGAGGAGGAGGATTGAGACGGATGAAAGAGACTCCACCAATCGCGCCTCTTTTAAATGCCCCATTTGCTTCAGCACTTTCACAGACTTGGAGGCCAACCAGCTGTTTGACCCCAGGACAGGTAAGAGTACAGGTAACAGAATGCTCTTGCTCCCTCCTTTGTCTGCAAGTGCTGGACTTGAAGAAAACAGAGTCTTAGGAAAATTCTCTTGAGTTCGACCAGAGCTAGAGGGCACTCTGTTTCTGCAGGTGGTAAATGTTTAAGCAAAATATAAAAGTAATGTCTACAGACTTACACAGTCTGTACAGGCAAATAGCAATGTTGGTAAAATGCTTGAGTGACAAGCAGTAGAGAAATGGAGGTCTTATTGCAATTGAATTCAAGGGTGAATAAGGCAGTCTGTTCTTGTTGGAAGCTGACGGTTTTTCAGTATAACCTGCTCTTGCCTGTAAACTGTATGACTGGTAGTTTGCAGAGAGGCTGTATGTATAGTTGACTATGGTATGCAAAAAATTTTTAATTTAGAGATGGTCATGCAAGGAGTGAGTTGTTACTGTTTAATTTTCTTCTAACCAGTTCATTATACTGCACAACTTTGTTTCCCCAGTGTAAAGCAGTGTCATGAAAGTTAAAAGAAATTAATTACAGACTTGTCTCTGGTTGGGAGTAAACAAGATTCTTTTTCAAGTGTGTGTCTCCGTCTCAGTGGAGGTGCATATCTGTCTCATGTATATGAAATAAGAATCTTTTCTGGGTGTCATTGTCTACAGGGGTAGTCCAAATACTTTGTGCTTCTGTGCCAGGGAAGAAACACCTGCACCTGATGAGATCCTATTTTGCTAGTCTAATCTGGGATTATTCTGGAGAGAAGGAAGGGAGCAGGGGTTGGGTCTGAGGCTTCCCCCTTCTCAATTAGTTCATTTTCAATTTTTCCTTTTGAATTCTTTGTCCTCATCTTAACTTTTCCACAAAAATAAAAGAGCAAAAGTCAGGAGAGCTGCCATTGGAGTGTGGTGCTTTGTGTCAATTATCATAATGTGAAACTGTAAAAAACCACTCTTTAGTGGTACTGAAGCTTTTAATCTAGGGTTACTGATGTCTAATCTGCTTTGGAGAAGGGCAAACACCCAACAAATGTTCAGCCTATCATTCTCCCTCTTTCCTGCCTGCAAAGGTCAAGAGTTGTGAAACTCCTTTTACTTGAACAACCATGAAAATTATGTTTAGTCCTAGAGAAGCAGAATCCACTAAGTCAAGTAACAGTCATTGCTGTAATCCAGCGCAGCTCTCTGAATAGAATTTGCTCCCTCATGGAGCACCAAAACCAGCAGTGCCAGCACAGATTTTCTGTACTCACCATTGAGTATAGAAACACTACACATGCTTTCTACAGTAATGATCATCTGTGGCAGCTACAGTTGTGGGTGTCTGGCTGAAGGGGAATAGTGCTTTTGCAGTTTGCTTCAATAAGGGGAGAGTAGACAACCTGTGCATAGAACAAACATGTCGGGGAGTGTGAGACACTCTCCCGAGGGGGTCAATCCTCCTGGCCTGTGTGGGCGGTGAGTTCCAAGAGCAAAGAACTGGATGTTGAGGAGATGCAGAAGACACTAATGCTGGGATTCGGCTTTGACAGCAAGGCCTGTGCTCCAGGAACTGATGAGGTACTGGCTGTCTCCACAATGCGAAATCATTCACTGGCACACGGAGTGTTTTGCAGTTTTGCTGATGGACGGAAAGATTGAGTGCTCTTTTCCCAGCAATTCCCAGCAGTTGGTTTCTGTCAGTATTAATGCAAATAACAAGATAGCCAGTTCACCTTCACTTACTTTCAATAAGAACATGCCTGTCTAGAATTTATGTATATTCTGTTTCTCCTTATACAACTTTTAAGTCAATGATAGCTTCATCTAGATAGTGCATGATAATACTGTTGTTTCTCAAGAGCTTTTACATGGAATACGAGTTTGGATAGGGCTCTCCAGTTACTGTCTAAGAAGGTCTCATACTGCCTCCAAACCATGAGATAGCTGCTTGTTTCCATTCTGGGTAAATAAGTGGACAATTTTGTTTGCTTTTTTAGTGAGAATGGCTGCTTTATATTGCAGTGGATTGTGTTGTCTGCATATGTTTCCTGCTCCTCTGGAATTCCATATTAGAAAAGAATTGAGACATCTTTGGGTCTTTCACAGAGGGAGCTCATGAGAACAAGGCACGTAGAGGAACAAGGTTTATTAGACAGTGACTAGCCATCCTTTTCCAAGGATGTCTTCTAGCCCTTATCAGTGCTATACATAAACCTCTCCCACTCATTGAAACTCATGGCAGTCCAACTGCTGAAGGGTAGCTGAAAGTCACATGAATTTCAGTCACGGTTGACCTGAGCTGCTCCTGGACTGCAGCCATGTTGATAAAATTTTGTGAATTAAAAGGCCTGCAGGGCCAAAGTCTGTTAGTCCATGGAGCAGGTAGAGCATGGAAGACATCCTTTGCACTAGCCTAGACCAAGCTGCACTTAAATTGGCGATCTGTTGTTAAAAGATATCCTGTTTCACTGTCTGCTTTTTGTCCTTGTCACTCGGAGATGGGGATGGTTTAGATGTCCTGTGTTTTTCTACTGCTTCACTTTCCTCTTCCCTAGTTACAACTCAAACGCAAACTCTGAGCAATTGTTGTAGAATGAAAGGGTTGGAAGAGGAGGTTATTGCTCTTGCCCTTATCAGTGATGGTGAGGAGGTTTCCAGAATCTCTCCGTGACTGTAGTCATTCTATTGCAATTTGTGAATTAAGAGTGCTTGTGAAGAGCCTGTCCATAAGTTGGATCTGTAGTGCTCTTTAATTTCTACCACAGCATCTGTGTCTGTCTCTCAGCTTTAGCAGAGGTCTGTTTCTTATAGGTTACCAGCTGTCAAATTGAGGCTTTTTTAGCTCTCTGCTTTACTCCATTTGTGAATAATTTTGAAATAAACTGGGGTGTTTATTTTTTTCATCAGAAGATGTGATTATTGGTGTTTTTGGAAGGTGGAAATGTGTCTGCTGAGAGAAAATAATTGATAGTAAGAAGGGTGTTTTTTCAGGGCATATAGGTATAGATGTGCTTTGGTTGCTGTTCATCCAATTAATTTGGAAAAAAAAATTTTGAACAGAGTAGCAATTTTGCCACTAAGGTAATTTTAAATGTAGATTTTAAATGGTATAAATGTTACTTTGAGAGTGGGATCTCACTGGTTTTAGAAGTATTATATGATTTTTCTCCCTCTCTTTTTCTGCCGTTAAACATCTCAACCCAAAAAAGCTCCAAAAACTTACTACTCTGTCAAAGGTTGAACAAGTATTGTCTGGTTCTTGTAGGAAGTTCAAGGACAGGAATCGTGTAATGTTAAAGAAACTGTCAGATGGTGAAAGTCAAGGTGACGAAGGGATCTTTTGAAAAGTGAAAAGAAACACATGTTGTGTTGGAGGAGTCACTTGGTTGTATGACCGGTGAGTGCCTGCTAGCTCTAAGTACGGCGTGCCCAGGTCATGAGTTTTAGCCCCATCTGTTCTAAATGAAGAGCTTGAGCAGATCTCCAGATACCACACTTTCTCCTTAGTGGCAGTTTTTACTGTTGCCTCCAAAGAAGCAGTATCAGTAACTTCTTCTTTTAGGGGCAAGCAGCTTGGACACAGCATGCTCTTATTTTGCAGAAGTTTGCTGTGGAAACTTGTAGCAAAGCTAAGAAGAACTTTCTGATTTCAGAGGTCGCAGATTTGCGGTTTGCCTATTGACCTGGCAGTGCCTTTGATGGGAATTGGTGCAGGCTGAGTTGTTACAGGCTGAGCGGACAGTTCTTACCCACTTTTGTGAGTGTTTTGAGATCTACAGAAAGAAAAAACACCAATGCTGTAGGAATGAAGTGTTACTTCTAGCCTTGTGTTTCAGATGGGATGACTGAGAAAGGAAAAAGATTGTAGTTTTCCTAGAAGAACCTAATATAAGCACTTAAAATACAGATCATTGCCTTTCACTTGCGCCGTCTGCTGTCTACCTGTGCTCTGATATTTCGTCACTCTTTGTTCTGCATGCTACCAATTGCGTGCGGCTGCTGTTGTGATGAAGCCTCATGCAGGTTGAAAGCTGCAGCCATTCCCTTAAACAAGGTCAGGGCTATCCCTTGAGGCAGGGATGTACAAGAAAGTTTAATTGAGTAGCAGTAAGAAAAGCCAGATGTTAAATGCATACTGTGAATAACACTGCTGAACTCTGTCTATTCCCAGACCTGGACTGACAGTGGACACTGACATAAGGGACACTGGGTTTTCAAGTGTTTCATCTAGAGATAGGATGTTACTTCATCAGGCTCTTACACAGACCTATGGGAAGAACTTTCTACTCTGTGCTTTTAAATGTAGAAACTACAGAAACTTGGTTTCTGTAGGCCAATTCCTGAAATTGCAGAGTAGTCTAAACAACTCAATACCATCTTGTGGATTGGATTTTTAAAATAAAATTCTTCGAGAATTCAATATGCACAGGTCTGTTCTGTGGTATGGGGGGAAGGACAGGAGGAGCTGCATTGTCTCACCCAGTAGAGGGAGCTGTCTTCTTTTCTCTATACATATGGGCTTGGGTCGATTAATTTATTGAATGTCACAAAACTGGAAATTATGGTCATGGATATGTGTTCTGTAGCATGATTAATTGGATCTGGTTGGGAAAAATCTCTCTGATGTATCCTGTTCTCATACCCTAATCATATTTGTACATCTAGTGTAGCGTTGGAGTTGACTGTCAAATTCAAGGTCAATTTGAAAGAAAGTATGTGACTAGAAACCGCAAAAGGGAGAGTGGGGTGGAAGTGAAGGAGTGACAGAAATGAGATCCCACAGTGCATCACACTGTCCGTTACTCAGCCCTGGATTTCCTTAGGTATTCTAAATACCAAACTATATCAGGATACACACCAGCGCAGCAGGTGAATATGATGTTAGACAGAAAAGGCTAGACAAAGTAGTTTTTCCTCTGTTCTCTTCTACCTTTGCGATATAATTTTTATCCAGTCTTGTGTTTCTTTCACTTCCGTTACTGTGAAGAAAAATCTTGATGTTAACAGTATATTGTAATCACAGTTGGTCTCTCTTACGTACATCTATACATTAAGCGTCCTCACCATAACATTCAGTTAGATAAGACATGAATAATAGTGGAAAGAAAAAGATGGACGATAAGTGGGTAACGTGAATCAGGAAGATGATGCTGTTGAGATGTTCTTAATTGCAGTTGTAATCACTGGAGTCTTTTGTTATTGGAAATTGTAGCAGCTAATTACTTGTCTCCTCTTTGCCCTCCCACAGTTTGCTCTTGGTTTGGTGAATGATTTTGGATATAGCTATCTTACTGTTCCTGAAGATACACTGTAATAGTAACATACTGTGTATCTGGATCCCTTTCTTATTCTGTGTGCTGATATGAAATTTAATTTGGGAAGAACAGATTGAAGGTGGCAATATCAGAAGGGAAGGGAAGACGACTCCTTGAATTTCATTTTAACCCCACTCGTTTTACTGTCAGCCTCTCACATGTCATTTGTGTACTTCATAACAGAATTGCACAAAACGTGTTCAGAGGCTGGTTTTCTGTACCTGTCACAAGGCACCTTATATCACATTCAGGGAGGCTGTATGCAGCTGAGCGTTTGTGTGGTTTGGGCCCTGTTACTGAGATTAGAAATTTGACTAGTCTTTGGGGGTTTTGTTTGTTTGTTTTTTCCCTTGGTCTTACCTGTTGACTTCTAGAACCTACTGCCTTTTCTTCTGAGTGCTCAGCTTCTCACTTCATCCCCAGTGAGCTATTCAGAACACATCTGTCTTCTCGTCTTGTTTTGAGTTTCCACTTCCTCGGGCAAGTTCTACACTAGCTTCAAATCTTCCTCATCTGATTCAAATTAATTTTGAGCCTGTCCTATCTATTTGGTTAATTTTTTCTTATGTTTCCCCTTCTCCCTGTTTTTTGCCTTGCCTTTTCTTACGGAGCTCTTGTGTCCATTTCTGGTACATCTCTTTTTGTGTTCTGTCCCATCCAGCCATTAGAAAAAAATAAATCACTTAGAGCTATTTGTTCTCTATATTCACAGTAGTAGTCAATCCTGTTTGATCTTTATGCTGTTGATTCTTGTCCTTTAGGTTCAATGAATTTCAGAACAGGCATTCTGGATAGCTTTATCTACCATGTACTGCCATGCATGTGCAATATGATATTACTACTACAACAATTTACAGCTTTTTACGAGCCAAAATCAGGACTTAAAATGTCTTTTTGTAAATTGGCATACCAGAAAATTCCCTTGAAAAAGAAAGGATTCAGAGCAATTCTATTTTGAACAACTTTAAATTCTGTGAAGATTTTTTTTTTATTGTTGTTAGCTTTCCAAGTGTATGTAGACCCATTAGTGTGATTTTTCTTGACTTTACAGGCACATTTTGTTTGTCTGTGCTGCCACTGAGAGTTTTTGGCAAACACCAACAGAAGGAAACTGCCCATGCTCTGCTTAGTTTCTCTGTTTCTATCCACATTTCTGGCAAAAGCTCCAAGAGTATTCCTGTCAGCTTTACTCTGCTTCAGCTTGATAAGGCCTGGAGCCCCAGGGAAGGGAAAACTGAGAAAAACATATCAGAATTAATGCATATTTTTCTAAAAGGAAGAATACTCTTTAGTATGACTTACAAGGGATATGTAGGTTACATCTGTAACTTGAACTCATCCCCTGTGGGTTGGACACCCTGTCTGAAAGATAACCATCTAGTCTAACCATGGATCTCTGAGCTTGGTGGAGAAATAGGTGAAGGTAGTGTTAGAGCCTGTGCTATGCAGAACATCAGGCTGGAGCATTATAAGTCACTGGAGTAACTCAGAAAAGCTGTTGCCCGTAGAGTGCTGGGTGGTCACTTCCCTGTATTCCACATTGACCTCTGGCTGGTGTGCTGTGTCTCTTAGATTAAAAAAAAAGTGTCTGATAAATGCATGCCCTGACTTACAGTACTGATACCTTTTTTTTTTTTGTCTACAAAGGACATTTTATTATTAGAAGTGCAGGAAATAATTGCCTTTCAAGTAAAGGTTATCACTTTAACTTTTCTCTTGGCTTTGCAAATTGAAATAGATAAAAGCAGGAAGATCTCTGTAAAATCTGTGAATATTACTAAGCCATTTGCTGTGATGAAAGCCTGACTGCAGCATTCCTATCTTTTACTCTAGTAACTTGCTGTTCTTTTGGAAGTGCGTCCTTAGTAATGCCATCTGCAAAGTGTGTCATCCTTTTAGGCGTGGGTACCTGTAAGTCAGATCAGGAACTCGTGTAGAATCCTGTTACTTGTGTTGCAGTCTCTCTGCTGTTGGATGCAATTTGAGGGTATAGTATGTTGGCTCAGTTGGTATTTTGGCATAGTCGTCTTGGTTGAAATTTTTTAAAAAAAAAAGTTCTTTAATTGCTAATGAGCTTCCTTTCGATATTCCCTCTGTCCAGTTGTATCTTTCTGTGCTCACTGTCTGGCTTAGTTTGTCCGCAGTAGGACAGAAGGAAGAACTCCGTCAGCTCAGAGCTACTGAGGTTGTGCATATGAGCTGGAGCAGAAATAGCTCTTACTGAGAAGAGGAAAGGATTCCTCTCTTCTTTTCTAATTTTATATTGAATACGTATTAAATCATCTGGCGCTTCTGAATGATCGATAATTTCATGTGTATCTTATACAGTCCATTTTTTGAATGTTTAATTTACCTTTTCAAGAGAAATGCCTTTGGATGCTCAAAAATTCTGTTACAGTTTTTTTAATTTAGTTGGGCTAAAAATGGTCTGCACACTGCGATGAATGAGCAACTCAATGTTCCTCTAGATAATATAAAGTGGTTCTGAAGGTGCTTCTTTTTTTTTTCCTTTTTAAGACATTAAATGCTAAATTGCTCCCCTTCTCTAATTGCAAACCCAGGTCAGCAGGAAGGGGAAACTGTAGCACGAAATGTAGATTAATGCTATTGTGAAATGCAAATTTGGTTGATATCTTTTGAATTTTCTGGAGTTTGCTACCTAAGCGGTGCCCAAGAAATAAATACATATAGGCAATTCCACATATATATTGCAGGCTGTGATCAAGTTGCTATTTCACAAGTGAGTTACAGCGCTGCTATGCCCTTAGAGCACCTTGCATGCCTCATTCTCCACTGATAACCTGCTGGGGCCCCCTGGCAGAGCTTATTAGCTTTTATCCTGTACAGTGCTCTAGAGAAATGTATTTTAAACTGCTGACTTGGCCCCTGGACTGTCTTTGTATAGCTGTACTTGGTCCTTGGCCAGAAAAGGCTGGTGTCTCTTTGTTTTTCAAGTGCGATCAGAGTAATACAGTATAGTTTGTTTTCTCCCAGAGAGCTACCAGGGTAGAAGTTAGAGGCCCAAGTGTGTCCATCGTGTACTGAAATACGTCTTCCAGCATGTGCTGCAGGTCAAGCATGGTGCTGATGTGTTGTCAGTGTTGCCTGACAGGTGGTGAGATGGCATAGTAATGCTATATAGTTATGGTGGTCAAAAATGGTAAGTAACAGTGCAATGTAATAGGCATCTGTATGAATCCTTCATGAGTTTATAAATAAATCTTACAAGATTGAGAAGTAGGTGGTAACAAGAGTTTTACCATTAAATGATTCATTATGTAGATTCGATCAGCTTTACTTCAACTATTCACAAGTTCTAGAGGGTGAAATGGAAAGGCAAAGTATCTATGGTCTTCTGGTATTTCTTAAAGAGGAAGTGTTTTACCTAAGGATTTTTTTTTTCCCCCCAGTTTTCTGCATGTGCCTCTCAGATGCACCAGAGAGGTGTCTGTCTTTCTGCTGTGTGAAGACACACAGCAGAAACTTCTTGCCCATCTTACCAATATGTTCTGAAGGAGTCTTTTGGGAGCCCTGAACAAAATGTGATTTAAACAAGTAGATGTAGAAGTCTTGTAAACATTACGAAGCTGTACATAAACTCTAGAAGACAAATGAAAGGTGCCCAGAACCGTTTGCTGAAGCCAGTTCCATGGTTAGAGGAGTTCTGACTTGCTTTGAGTGTTTGGACCTTTATAGTATTTTTTTGAGGATGAAAAGTAGGTCCTTTACAGACAGAAGTAGAAACTGTAACATCTTGAAAGGTAAGATGGTATACCTTACCTTGCAAGGTAAAGTGTTCCAAGTTCAGTTGCTTCTTGTTAAAGGCAGATACCTTCTCAGGCAGGCCTAATTTTCAGTATGGATAGTGAAGTAATCTTCTGTTCTTTGATCTTTTTTTTTCAATGCCTGAATTTGAGAATAACCTGACAAAAAGTGGTTGTGGCAGAAGAGTGAGATCTCTTACTCTTGAGGGATAGGAAGACAAGGGAAGAGAGTCTTTCTCTTGCCAGTCTGGTAAAGTGTGTTTAGGTTGGTGTGGGTTGTTGGTTTTGGGGGTGGGGTGTGCATTTATGTTTTGTGATTTTTTTTTTTTTTGGTGGGTTGGTTTGGGGTTTGTTGTTTGTTTGGGGTTTTTTTTGCATTTTGCTTTTCACGTTTTAAAGGCATGAATTCATTTGTTCATGTGTTGAAGAGAAGGTCAGAGTTGGTCCCTCTTGCCGCTTAATTCTGTACGCAAGAGGTGTACATTTGAACCTTGATCTGTGAGTTTGGACAAATATCCTTTTCCACTAATCTGTTACATTGTCTGAAAAATTAACAACTTCCCCTCTGTCAACATTCAAGCTGTTCTTTCTGTTACCATGTCAGTTCAGACTGGTTTCCCAGCTTACCAAGAAATATCAATTGTATGAGTGAGAAACATGGGGTTTCTATAGTGAGATGATCAATTGTGCTGCAGGGGCTGCAACAAGGATGGTTTCTGCTAGCCAGTTATCAAAATAGCCAAGTATTGTGGGGACAGAGTTGCTTGCAGGAGCATGCCAAGTGAAACTGCAGCAGGTGCCCTAATGGAAACGCTTGATAGCTGGCAGTAACGCCATCCCCCTACATGCCAGACATATACTTTTTGCAGTTGCCATCCACATGTGCTCTGCCAGCACACAAAATCCACTTCCTTTCATTTACAAGAATAAGAACTGTTTGTGCCCCTGCCAGATTCAATCTGGTTATTAAATGTGGTGGATGAGTTTGAGGTTACCAACAGCAATATCAAATTCAAAGCAATATTGAAGTTCATTTTAATAGAAAGTTGCTGGTTCCTTCTACCTTGTGTGACATTTTGGTACAAGAAATTCAACAGCTGGTTTTCCAAAAGAGTGGCCAACTGCTGTGAAGCTATATGCATGTCAGTGTTGTAGATAAAGGTAATGTCAGTATAGTATATGGAGAAACGTAGGCCCAGCATTTGGGAGACTTGTCCAGAGATTTCTGTGTGGATTACGAAGTTATGAGGAGACTTTGCCTCTGTTAGCCTTCTGTTGAACAAGAGATCTTGATCTTCCACTGTGTCTGAAGCTATTGCACATTTCAAAAAGGCTAGGTGTATGAATTGGAATATTGTCTCAGAAATATTCTTTCTGAACCTGGACACATGGCCTACGAGGCACCCAACTCAAGGGCTCTATACTTTGGTGGTTATACTTAAAGGTGGCCTGATAGGCGTGCCTGTGGCAAAGCAACTCTTGAAAAAAGATGGCAGGAGGAACACAAGTGTGAATTCTTCTAGATAGTCCTTCCTTGCCCACAGATTGTATGTTGGTTGTCATTGCTTTCTTTAATCTGAAGTGCAGACAGCCTGGTGTGTATCTAAAACTTCCACAACTGAAGTGGAGAACCAACAGTATGTGCTAGTGTTGAACAGATTTGTACTTAAAATATTTGAAGGGACAAAAATGTTCTACAAGCAATAGTGCTCCTTCTGTTTCTTGCTAACCATGTTTTCTGAGGCATACGTGCAATCGAGAATGCATGTAGGTAATATATTCATTACTTTTTTTTTCTTGACTCCCATTACAAAATAAAGCTAAAAATAAGATTTGTATTGTTAAGCATGCTGCTAATCAGCTGTCAGCTATGAACATTAAAATTTCTGTCTGAATTTGTTGAAAGTTTGATATTAGAATCTGTAAGTTCTTACTGATACTAACCTATCACTGTTGAATAGTGTAAAATTCTTAATTTCTGTTCCTAAAATAGAAAAAACCTCTGGACTCCACTTCCATCAATATAGAGTTGCTCATAAATATGTATTTTCACTGTATTTTTCAGTCTTGCTTTAACCATTCTAGTGATTCAATATAGCCCTCATCACTGACTTCAGAATATTTTGCAGCATAGAAGGTTTTATCTGGAGAATTTTGTCCTGTTGCACAAAACTTTTATCTTTCACTTTTGGAAGTAATTATCTTTCTCTCTGCATCATCCCCCACAACTGTGGGCTGAAACTGAACCAAAAGAATAAAACTCTGCTAGGAGTTTTCGTATTGACACTTACTTCCTCCCTGGGAGGGTCAGGTTCAGTATCTCCTTTTCTCCTGTCATATATTAGATTATTGGTCTATGTGCTTCTCACTTACTCTAATTGTACTCCTCTTTTTTAATTAAAATGCTATTCTCCTGCCCATGCCCTTCAAAAAGGGGCAGAGGAAAAATTTTTCTGTTAATAACACGAAAAGAAGCATTTGGGCTGATGTTTATTCTGTTAAGGTCTCAACAGGTAACAGAAATAGTTAATATTTGAAGAAACAAATTCTGTCGAGCCATATTGGCTATGCAGATAAGAGAATTAATGGGTTTTGCTGCTGGAGGATCAAGCTTTTTTGCCATCTAGAGGGAACAAGCTTTTTTGCTTGAAAAAATGTGAGATTGGGGAGGAGGAAAGAGGAAAATGAAAATGGAGAGATGAGGGGATCGCAAGTGCAAGACAGTACTCATTTTAGTAGATAAGTAAACAGTCCGCTGTTCACTGTTCCACCTAATGTGCTCTTCAGGGAGAGGCAACAAAATAGCAAGAGGCATGAAACCTACTTGGTGAAGATTTGCATTTCAAAAGGATTGGCAAGGCTTTTAATTCCCTCCACCAGGGATGGCCAGGAAAGGCATTTCGTCAGAACACAGCATCCTGTCTTCAATGATTAAAGGAAATCTGGGTGTAGGAAGGAAATAGGCATCTGCTGGCAGAACAGGAGAAAGCTCAATAATATAAAATCGCTCTGATAAAGCCAGTCTAAAATTGCATCATGGAAGAATTTTCCCTTTTTGCAGTCAAAAATTTTCTTTCTCCTGGGCTGTTTAATAGTTTTATTCTTATTCTCCTGCTTGTTCTTGGGGCCTTAACTGTGGCTAATACAAGTTCTTTGGTTGTGCTTACAGGTGGAGCTAAGGCAGGCTGTCTTTCCTGTATCGCCTTTGCTGTTAGTCTGAAATGGTATGATCCTGCTTACTGAGTTCAGGCTGAGAAAAATGGTTAAGCTACTCTGCTTCTGAAAACAATCTTATTGACAAGTAGATAAATGCATTTAGCAGTTTTACTGCACAACTTGAGTATATAAACTCTAATGTCTGTGATTATGGGAATACTTGAATACTGTAGTCTTAAGCTGCAAAGAGATTAGCAGCAACTTCTGAATGTAATTCACTGGAGTTGAGAGAAGAGAGACCTGCTTTTTAATTTCCATAATAATTGCACTGAGCTGGTAAAACTGATTAAAAAGGGGTTTGCTTGTCTACCCTCAAGCCTAAAAAGAAGCAGATGTAGGATCTTCCAGTGAGTGGAGGACAAGGATGTAACTTGACCATAAACGGCAAAGGATTAGGTGATTTGTGATGCTTCACTCAAGCTGAAATGGAGAGATGGCAGTCTCGGTGGTTCTCCCTGCTTTGTGAACAAGATCAGAGGAATATACGATTATTGTTGCAAACAGACCACATCAATTTTAAAAACAACCAATGAACCACATTTTTTTCAGATAAGAAGTCAGTAACAGTCGTAATTAAATTGGCTGATATGTATGTGTGTATAAAAATATTGACGTAAAAGCTTAAAAATGTCAGAGAAGCTGATGAAGGAAGAGGAGGTAATCCTCACTTGCTGTATTTAATGCTATATAAGCTAAAACTTTCAGAAGACTTTGGGTTGGTTCTGTGCTTGACTTGATCGTTTTTGGGATTTTAAAGTATTTACCTCGAGGAGACCTCTATGTGCTCAACACACAGTCGAACTGGTTACTATCTCCCAAATATTTTTATGTGATAACTGAGCATTGGGTGTCCAGATTGGAATGTTTTTGCTGAGGAATTAATTCCTCAGTCTGGCGTGTAGTCCTTCTTCTTGGCCAAGGGTCTTGCCACTGGTAAATACTTTGGAGTTTCATCTTAATCTGCCTGGAGCTGAAAGTTAATGATCCACAAAAGCAGTAACTTGTAAAGCAGACAGGAACTTGCTGCTTTCAAGCAATGAAGGCTACAGTGCTCCTCAGCAGTTTAATATTTGCTTCCAAAATGTAGTCCTAATCATCATCTGAATCTGTAGTATACATTCAGGAGTTTGAGTGTTAAGGATTTGCCGCCTTGTGCATTGTCAAGACTGCAGTGGTTACAGTCTTAATGCAGGGACAAACAGCTTCAGTTGTGGAACCAGAGAAGATGTGGCTGAGCCTGAGCTTGACCCACGCCCACATCAGCATGCAACTTTTGCATCCTCCTAAATGTTCCTTGGGTGACTCTGTCATTTAGATACCACAGCAGCAACTTGCAGGTTGACACACTGGGCGTGATCTCCGGAGATGCCCCTTCTACCACGTATTGGTATGGCTTTGACTTGCTACTTAGGTTCTCCATCTTCAAAATGGGAAATGTATAACACCTTTTCTTCACACTTGCTTGATTTGGCTGGTTAGACTGACAGCTTTAGAAGCAGAATTTTTCTTACCAAGTGTTTTTTGCAGGTCTCCAATTCCATGCAACTCTGAGCCTCTAGATCCGATGTGAATAGGACTGATGCCTCAGAAATAGCAATGAGTCTTTGCTAGTCTTCAGCACTGTTCCAAAATTCCACCTTTATAGTTTATATTTAACTAGAAGACAAAATTCTAAGCAAGTGTTTACAAATTTCTGAGGGTATTCTGTCTTTCTGTCTTCTCTTAGATTTAAAAAGACTTTATCTTTGGCAAAATGAATTGTTTTTACCCTGCTTCTCCCTCTTCAGAGTACAGGTGATGAGTTATATCACAAATTCAAGTTCATTGGTGCACTTGCTGCTCTTCCACCTGTAGAGGAAGGAGTAAGAGCTTGTTTCTCTTAACCCCTTTTTATTTGAATTTTAATTTATTAGCTCACTTATGTCAAATCTGGTAAAATACAAGTTAAATCTGTGCACAATGCATTTCTAACAGCAAGATGGCAATTTACCTTGGAGTTGTGCCAATTCTGCTTGCTCCGATGGAAGCATTTGTGGTACCAAGCATGAATGCGTACTTAAGGAGAGGGAAAGCAAAAGCAAGTAAACAGCACGGCGGGCCTTCTATTTGAAACTCCCTGTGAGAGCTGAGAGATTTGCAATTAATGTCCGTATGTTTGTTTATAATCAGTTTTGAAAGGAGCATTAAGACCCTGTAAGCTTCTGAACGCTGAGAGAGAGGAAATCGGTTTTGGAAATCTGTGTCTGAGAATTCATTTACGTAGTGCTGTTTTTCTTCTCAGATCACTGCCTGTATCAGAATTTGTGTGACAAAAAATTTCAAATATGCATTTGCAGATGTATTTTTTGAAGGCTATATGAAGTGACTTTCTTTAATGTAATGGTAGTGTTTGCTTGCAGGTATGCTATACAATTTCTCAGTGTCAAAACATTGATTCCTCAACTTGTGATGACTCTTCATTTAGGAACTGCTGTCAGCTGTGATGCAAAAGCCTTTAATATATTTTGTGATATGCTTTTTCTTTTTAGGTTATAGCAGTTAAAGCTTGGAATTGGTATCTTACTCAGAAGCTATCTTGTTCAAGAATATCCCTAGTGGTATAGTCTCAAGCATAGGTTTGGTCTTGTCTGTGTAGGTCCTTGTAAGTGCCCCAATATTGCAGTGTCTGAACAATGACATGACATACTGTTTTCATCCCTATTCTGCCAATCCTAAGGTGCCTTTATAAGGCTCACAACCGTCTTCTGTAGGCAGTATAGAAGGTAAAGTGCTGGTATGGGTGAATAATATAAAAAGTGTGATGCTTTGGACTTCAGTAATCGTCATGTTGTTGACTGCTGACGTATAAAGACAGTTTTTCATTCCAATTGTGTCTTCTACCAAGGATTTGCCACCCTTTCCAATTTTGTCCCATTAGTACATTGCAAATACATACACAATTCTACAATCAAAATCTTTAGTAGAAAGTATGAAATAGAAGTGAACCAGGATAGACCCTTGAAACACCCTCTAGGGCTGACAGTGAACCATGATTTTTTTCTAAAATTGTTGTTCTTCACCAGTTATGCAATCATTTTCTGATGAATTTATCTGGACTATGTTTCTGTAGTTTGCTGATGAGCATACAGAACAGTAGAATATCCTCCCTTCCCCCAATCAAAATGGATTGCTTCCTATTTTTCCCATTATCCTTTAGCTTCTCCAAAACTTAAGATTGGGCTCACTTTTTTTTTTTCTGTAATAACTCATATTCCTGCTCAGTTTCCTCCATATGAGTAAATTCTTTTCTGTGCTTTGACCTCCACCAATGTCCTTTGAGTGTGTTATGAAGTGTAATCCCTAATATAATGAGCTGTGAGTTTCAGCTCTCCGCCACCCTTCCCCAAATCCTGAATGCCAGTCACAGGGGCTTGCTGCTGTCATAGTTGTTTATCTCTGCATTAGCTCAAGGTAAAAGCTGTTCCTCAGTGGACTGCAAGAGAGTACTCTTCTTGGGAGCAGGAAGGAAGAGAAAGTCATCTGCAGCAGTCTCCACAGTGCGGTGCATGCAAAACATTCCATTGGGATGTATGAAGAAAATATTTTTTTATATCATTAATAAAATAAAAAACTTCTAAACCAGTTTTCCATCTTTATCTTATCCTATTTCTATTTTTAATGTATGTTTTATAATGTACATAATAGTACAGTAGTACATGTATATAATTTATAAGTAAATATCCTTATATTGAGAGTGTGTGCTCAAATTTTTTACTGATGGGGTGTGCAGTCAAAGAAGTTTGGAAACCAATGATCTGGAGCTTCAAATTTCTTCCCTTCCCTTCCAGAGATAACTTCCAGTCCCTTGCCCAGTGTCATGATCTTTGTCTTGGAGATTTTTTTTTTTAAATCCAGAGCATTATCATTTTGTTATTTAAGGGTTAAGTCAGACTCTGGATTTGTTTATAAATTTGAAAGGCAGTGTTTTGTGCTCTTTAGAAGACTTGCATGGATTTTAATAAAGTACCTTGATCTGTTGCTTGTTGCTTTTGTCAAAAATCTGAATGTTTCTTCTTGCTTCCACTGAAATCTTTTGTCTGGCTTTCCTTGACCCTGAAGTAAATCCTTTATAAGTCCTGGATACTTTGTTGTGAAATGGAGAGAGGTTTCTCTTGTATCTTTGACCTGTATTGCCGTGTTTTTGTGAATCTCTTTGGATGTGCATCACGCCGACAATGAACAGATTAAATGGGGGTGGTTGTGACTTCTAAACGATGAACTAGCTGAAACTAGCTGACAGGTAGTCCTTGGAGCACACAGAAGAGGATGCCACTAACTTTGTAGTGCTGTTCTTCATCTTGTGCCCAAGGAGAATTGAGAGTATTCTGGTTTGGGACTGCAGTGATAACAAGGGATTGCTTTTGTGCCTGCTTCCCGTTAAAAGCTCAGCTTTTCTTCATGCAGCAAGTGATCGGTGCAGGTGCCAGCAGAGTGAGGTTATGTGGTTTGGGGTTTTGTTTTTGTTTTTATTCTCTGTTCACCTCATTTAGTTGTAGCTCTAAGGCAAAACATCCCCTGGTCCCTGTGTGTTCAAATGGAACCAGAACAAATTGCTTCATTCCCCAGATTGCTGTGAATGAGGCAAAATTAATTTGAAAATAGTTAGGAAAGTCAGAGATTTTTGTTGAAAGGAAAGCTGATGCAAAAGTGTAGAGAGGATCTTGGATTGTGTAAATAAGGAAAGACCCTTGATCTGAGGGTGGAAGAGAAATTTTTGATGGAAACTCATTCTGTAAAAAAAATATATTTAATACAAGAATAGAGAAATACTCAGAATACTGTTTCTGTTAGATTTTTCAAAAATGTATACATTCCAGGAGGCAAGGCAGAGCCAAGAAGAAAATTTATTTACATTGTACTCCAGAAGTTACTGCAGTGATAGACATGAAAGATCTAAACAGAACAGTACTGGAGCTTTCTGGCTTTGATTGAAAAAGAGTGGATAACTGATACTCAAACATCAGTAAATTAGTAATATTAAGGTAGATTTGCAACTTTATTTCTTACTCTGTACATACACATCTGACACAATATGCAAATGCCCTTTCTTCTCAAAAGAAATGCAATATATTGTTTTTCTGCAAAATAGTTTACTGCTCTGTATGCTGTATCAGACCGTGTACACTTGCACTAAACTGTATTTTTATGTATAATATTAAAATATGCTGGCATTTATTGGCAGCAAAGTTAATTTATTAAAAAGATCTAGTAATTGTGTCAATAATGTTCTTCTCTAATGGCAATAACTAACAGTGTTACAGTGAGGTCTTGCGAAGTTACATACATATGTAAACATAAGTTGCATGGATATGTATATGATGTTTTCCTAATTGGAAATAGCTTGGTGACAAACCTAGGAAGAGACTCTTGAGTTCAGGCTTCCAAACTCTCACCCTCAGGGAAAACCTGAAAGACTGGGGTATTGTTATTTTCTTTCTCAAGTCACAGTCTGAAACTGTAAAACCTTTCATCTGCCTGTGCTGCAAAATATCAAATGTAGGGTGGCACTCTTCATTAGTTAATAGTGCTAAAATAAAAATAAAATGCAGCTCGGGAAACTAATGCTGATAACTTTTCTACTCTTTTCAAGATGTTGGAAGGAAGACAAAATTAGCCTCAACACTGGTTTTGTTTAAAAATATATTTGCAGAACCTTAGAAAATGTTCCAGTAATACAACTGGATAAATGGGAGAGAGACTCCTCCCAAACATGGCCATTGACACTAGACAAGGTATTCTTCTTCTCTACTATAAAGCATTTACAGACCAGACATGGACACCTGACACAGAAATGGTCTGTAACAGAGCTGCTTTCTCTCTGCTGCCAGTGCAGGGAGCCCTGTGGACTAGTAACCCCTATGTTCCTGCCTGGTTTTAAGTCTCTTAAGTCCAGTGGGAAGAGCCCTCTCTAGCTGTCACATCCAACTGTACGAATACCAGTTTCATTCTGTGACTCTGGAAGACCTATTAAACTGGCACATGTTAACATTAATCTCACATATGGTCTGGTATATGTTAAGCTTCTCTTTCGTATAGAGCAGTCCAATCCAGGAGAGACCTTGAACTGTCCTACAAAAAGAATAGGTTTTAGTTTTCATTAAGAAAACTATTCATTAAAAAACCCTTTTATTTATAAATATAAACTCTATCACTTGATCTGAAAATAGTTTCTATGCTAGTCATTATTATTCTACTGTGCTTTATTTTGATTTGTTAAAATCACTTATAGCAAACTGAGATCACAAATATCTTGGCTCAGATTCTGAATAGTGTGTTGAGTGTGAAGATGGCTTTTGGTAACGTTCTTCATCTGTAAATTTTTGCCTTCATCCCTGAAACTGCTTAGAAGTGCAAAGGATCAAGAATGTTACTGGCTTGGTTTTTTTTTAGTGGTGATCACTTAAATGAATTCAAGCTGGATTAAGGTCTCTTCCAGGCCACTTTCAAATCAGCAAGTTCACCCTATCCAGGGTCTCCCAAAGGGTGAGTGTGTGCCTTACAGCATACTTCGTAAGTCAGCATGCTAGGAGCAATAGAAAAGAATGTGAGGATCAAGAGTTTCTCATAGGAATCAATGTGCAATTTTATACTCTTCTTTCAGCCTGCATGTGTTGGAGACTGGGAAAACAGGACGAGAGCATCATGAGATGTTCAGTTCCAAGTCAGACATGAAATACTGTGTTAAAGTAGAAAACACTGCTCTGACTTTCACTTAAACAGGTTAGCAGATGGTCTGTGTCAGTCATATATGTAAGGCACTGGTACAAGTGTTTGCTGTGATCCCAGTAAGAAAGGCACTCAGGCTCTGTGAGGTATTGATTAAAATATCATTTATTGGAACTGACGAGAAGGAAAGGGAGAATGGATAATCTTATGTCCCTTCTGATACTGGGAATCCCATGTTGTGCAGCATTGGACAGACCTCCAGTCAGGGCACAGCACAATGTGCAGAACCCCATCCGTGGAGAGGTTTGCTGGCATGATGGTCTTCAGTGTTCTTACAGGAGTTTCTTAGAAGAAAATTCTATTAATAATTTCTGCTGTTGAGCAAAAGAAAGCTTGCATGAGAGCATGCTACTTCACTTTAAGATAAAGACGTGGCGGTGTATCGCTGGTGTGTGAGCTGCCTACAGAGTCCTCTGGTGTGATTAACCAGCCAAGTTTATCCTGCGGCCAGGGTATACGTGCAGGACAGGCCTGAAGGCCGAGTGCTGTATGCAGCACAGCATAGCACAGCACAGACCTGCAGCTACTCAGGCTAACTGTTCTGTGGATCACTGACTCTGTGCGCAGTAGCCTCCGGGTTAGGATCACTACAGTATGCAACCGTTCAGATGGGGCAGCCTGCATTGTTCCTTCCTGCAGCAAGGGAAAGGTATATCTCACAGCTCTCAAATGACTGCTGTGCTTGCCAAAGGGAAGTTGACCTGATCATTTGCAGTGATTCCAGTGTCTTCTAAAAGGGGCAGTTTTTCTGTCTGTGTGTACACTGTTGCATGGAGTTTGCATATTGAATCAGTTCTTTCTGGACACTATTTTCGTACCACCGATGGGTTAGTTTCAGTAAGGAGTACAGGGCTCCAGAGGTGGTGTGTAGTTTGATACCCTTCAATTACTGTGACCCTGGCTTACTGGCTTTCAGCATAAGCATAGTGGAAAAACATATCCTAAAATTGGCAATCTGTTGATTAAAACGTACAGAAGAAAGCCTAAAACAAGAGAGAAAGCATTTGTTTGTGAACCAGAATGATGATGCAGAATCAGATTTGCCAAGGAAAGCTGTTATTAGCAATCTTATTTATTAAACAGCCCTTAGTGGTGAGAGGGAAGTTCTGTTTGAATTTTTCTTACTTGGTTGTCAGTTTTTGTTGCAGCTTTAAAAATGTTATGTTTGTTTCTGCTTTGAAAAGTAGGTACGAAGTAGGGAAGGAGTATACAATAAAAGATACCTGCATTTCAGAGTATGCTGAAGGCTATTTTCAGATGCAGTGCAGGGCTAGAAGAGAGAGCCTATTATACTGTTCTGAAACAGGATAAATTTAACCTCCATGGCTAGCATATTTCAGTGCTGCTTATCCTCAATTTTCATTAATATCCTAACCTAAAGGTTTTTTACCCCAAATTAAAGCTGTGAGTAATCTTGTTTGTGTGTATGTGTGAAATTGAAGAACGGTTTGTCACCATTTTCATTACTGTATCATACCAAATATCCAAAATTTGCTGTTCCCTACCACCACCACCTTAAAACTAAGCAAGTCTGTCTTTTCAATTTTTTCCGTGATGAAACATGTGTTAAGCTGTGTCATTTTGTTCCTTTGAAATCATTACAGTCAGTCCCCACCTTCAAGTATGAGATCTGAAGCTGCACCCAGTTTATCAGCAGAGATATTCATAGGGCAGAATAAGGCACGACAACATACTATTGTCTCATGCTTTGCACAACATAGTTATTAATATACATAGCAGCCAGATTTTCTTTTACTTTTTTTTGCAGCACAACACTTGGTTCCTGGTTTTGTCCTCTGTTATAAACCTGAGTTTTTTGCAGTGAGCTGCTGAAACAATTCTCCCCTTCTGGGTGTCCCTGTGTGTTGTCGGCGCCCCCCCCGCCCCCACTTTTATTTTTAAACTCAAGTGTGGTATTTTCTACCTGTCTCTACTGAATTTCATAATACTTACTCCAAACATTTCTCCTTTTGGAATTGCAATCCTGTCTCCCAAAGGATTTGTAAGCCCTTCTGCCCTCCAAACTGTGAACTGTCTGCCAGTTACTAGAAAATATTAACTGTCATCAGGGTCTCACTTCATAGGACTATCCCAGCTGATACCAAATTATTGATACCTACTAGTTGAGAATATTTTTCATTTGTGCAACCTCCTTATTGTCAATTCACCTTTAGCCTTTCTTCCTCGTTCACTTACGAGGATGTTTTGCGGGACAGTCCAGCATCAGACTGCATGGCATCTAAGAGCTGTCACTTACAAAAGATTACCAGGAAGACAAAGCTAGGATCTGCACAGTGGTGCCTGGTGGGAGGACAAGAGGTGATGCGTATAAATCGAAATGAGAGGTTCCAACCTGATACAAGACCTTTTCACTGTGAGGATGGTCAAGCAAGTGCAGCAGGTTGCCCAGAGAGGTGGCGCAGTCTCCACCCTTGGAAGGTTTCAAGACATGACTGGATCAAGTCATGAGCAGGCAGGTCTGATAGCTGTGGTTTGAGCAGGAGGCTGGACTGGAGACCTACTTAAGGTCCTTTTATGTTTCTACTCTTTCTCAGATACCTCAGAGCTTCTCTTTTTGCCCTTTGTGTTTGTCCTTCTTAGATTTGACAATTCTTGTTCATATCCTGGAGTCTGCTTTCAGCAGTTCCCTATTTTCTGTCAGATCTTGCTGACAGTATATCAAAGATGTGTAGCTCATTTCACCAGCTGTACAAAGCTTTAGACTCCACCTGATTTCTTCCTAAGTCTCTATTACAATGTGACATCAGTTTCCAAATATGTCATTGTCCACCTGCAGTTTGCTGGTGACAGCGGCACTTCTCAGCAGTGGCATAGCCACAGTGACATTGTAATTGTCGCTTCCTGGACTGTACTACTGTACCTGAAAGTGAGCGTGAAGGCAGCGAGCAGGGCTGTGCAGTCGCAAAACGAACCTCCTCACTGCCCTGCGACTTCATCAAGCCTGTGCTCGTGCCCTTCCCGCGGCTCCCAGCTAGCTTCCTGTGCTGATGTAACATCTTGGTGCTCCTCTTCAAAGGAAGCTAATGAATCGAGTCCATGCTACACAAGGGGGATGTCATAGGTTGAGACTAACTGGCACAACAGCAGGACTCGCTTGGGGCAGTGTCTGTCTGTGAGCGTTGTATGGTTTTAACTTTCAGAGGTGAACTGATCAAAAAAGCTTTTATGTTGAAATTTTGCATGGTCCTCAGTAAATGCGGGGATGCATATCCCCATTAGTAAATGGTCAACATACATCACCTCCCCCTACTTCTCCTGCCACCTTGGACCATTTAACATTATCAAACTTGTCCAAAGAACTGAAAAACAGCAGGGCACTCCCTGGCTGCTGGAGGAGAACAGGCAGTCGCCTGCCTCTAGGGAGAAGCAGCAATTTTTCTTTCCTCTGATCCTGCATTTATCCATCTGTTTCCTATCCACCGTGATGCTCAGGGGCACGCAACTGGACGTCCCCCCTTCGACCCCTGCCACCACCTCACAGCATGACACTTCCAGGGGGAAGGGTGCTGTTCCTGCCACAGTCGCCACACTGGAGAGAGCGATGACTGGTTAAAAATAAATTTGGGAGCAGATGGCGAGGCAGATTATTGTTCATCCTAGGGCGATGATGATGATGTGCCAGCTAACTGCTGGTTGTCTATCAGAATTAATCAGGAGCTGTTGTGGCACGTGATCAGTGAAGCCACTGCTCCCCCTGGGAAAAGGGAGGAAAGAGGAGAGAAGCAGCTCTGTAAAATGAGTTATTGGAAAAGCACTTGTTTTTGAAGATAAGAGAAGTTTCTGATGGAGAAAAGGCTATATAAAAAGAAAAATAGGAATGCTTTTAGGGTTTTGTTTTGGTTTGGTTTAATGTACTCACACTCTTTTATATATCTGCAGGTATGCCTAGCTCCTAAAAAGCAGCTGGGAAAACTCGGTCACTTTCTTCTTCCTTTTGCCTCAGTGGAATTGTAGATCATCAGAAATAAAAACATTTAAGAGGTTTATAGGATCTTTACGAGCACTGCCTTATGGATAGTGTGAAACATTATCCGTGGATGTGCCTGGTTTGGATTTGTGGTCTGTGTCAGAGGAAAGGACTTGACGCTTGCTGTGCTCAAAACGCTTCACAAACATTAATTCTCTATACGCTCACAAAACAGACTAGGCGAAAGCTGACTCAACCCATTGAGCTGAAAGGCAGTATCAGAGGTACAACTCCAGAGTTTTGATGCTTTCATGATGTGAAGGGTAGTTTATCCGTGTTACCTTTGTTATTTTTTTTTTCTCTTTGACTAAAGAGGTTAATGAAATGGTAAGAGTTAGCAGATGTTTTGTTTGATCAAATTAAGAAATAAAACAGGAAGTAAGTTTTTGGTTATTGTTTTTGTAATGGAAATCAACAGTAAATTTTGATCACTTAGTCCACTTAGATAACCCGTCAGTCTATTTTGTTAACCTAGTAACATTTATTAAACTAAATTTTTTATTTTCGGTCTTCAGCTTCTATTGTCCAGGCTATCTGTCATGGCATCTCCTTTCAGTGTACATCCAGTCTGATGTCCAAAGATATATTTTGCTGGGCTGTAATTTATGGAAAACTTATGTTTTTGTTTCGGAAGACATTTCAGGTGATACACTAAATATTTTTTATCTAAGACTGTCTGGTCTGTACAGTCTACCTTAAATTGCACATTCTCCACAAACATACATTGTAAAATACAAAAGGTGGGATGAAATTTGCTGTTTCTTCACATTTTTTAACAGGTCTTCATTTATATTTTCTTTTTAAATGGTAGTGCTGGTTTAGGTTGTTAAAGAGGTATTTCCTATGCAAAATAATCTGAGGGCTCTGTATGTAACAGTGAGTGGAAGACAAGGCAAGGCTGGATTAAGCTTCTTCAGCTCTTGTTTTTCAGGTGATCTAATTTGAGATGTTAGCAGTAAGAAGAAATGAACTTAAAGCAGAAATAAGATAGAATGACATAAAGAGAGGTGGTCCCTCTGGATGCTCAAAATTTGCAGATGTCAAGGAGGCTTTTTATTGCTTTGTCTGGCATTACTGTAAGCTTCATCAATATCTCTCTAACAGCTCCATGAGTGAGATGGCAAATCACTAGTGGGTTATCTGCAACAGCAGTAATCTTTAGGTCAGAAACGCTGTTAAAACACTCCTGATACTAACAAGTCCTTTTCTCTTGCTGGTGTTGCAAATGATGAGACTGGAAATAAATTACTGGCTTATTTCTTGCTATGCATAGGTCAGGCTGAATTGGAAAACTAGTCTCGCTGGCTTTGTTTCTGATCAGTTCTCCTGTGTGCCACTGCAGGAGGGTCAGACTGTTAGTATTTTGCATCCCTAGTGTCTGAAATGTCCTGTCTTACTTTTTTTTTTAGTAAGTGAATTAATCTCGGGAAGCAGTTTATTTCATTGTCCTTGCCCTTCCAAACTGCTTCTTTTGGCATGCAAGTTATTGGAGTGAGAGGACAGTTTAAAGAAAGTTATGTGCACATGGGATGGCTTGCTCTTTAAATCTTTTTAAGTGGTTGGATTCTGGTAAGATGGGGATATGTACAAACCTTGCAGTGTGAAGGTGCCATTTGTGAGTGTTACTCATTTTTACCATGAAACTTGTGATGAGACACTGCAGTGCAGAAGGCAAAAATTGCCTTTAGCTGTAAAAGATATTTTTCCTCTAAAAAGAGCAATAATTGAAAACAGCACCTCCTTTCCAAGCAGGTAGCAGAGGTGAGAGTGCTGGGAACTTGGTCTTTGAAGGGTTGTTAGCAGAAATCTTGTTTTTTAACATGTGCCCATGGCACTTGCATCTGTGTCACTAGGCCATGCTGTCATTTGAGTCCCCCTCACCTCTGTAGGCCCATGTGGTTTCCATTGCACAAGACAAAAGAAAAGGGATAGGTAAGGTGGTTGTCATTTTCTGCAAAGGTAAGAGAGAAATCCCTCCCGTTGCTTCTTTCTCTGAGGCAGTGTGGGAGAGAGCTACCCAGACCTCAGTCCTGGATTCACAAGAGATCCAGCTCAGTATAATGGGCCAGGATTTGAGCGGCCTCATCAATTTCTTCTGCATGTTTCACCTAGTGCCCTGTTATTCCCCCTCTAATTTCTTTTTCCGACTTTTTTTGTAGGCCTAGTGTGTGTTAGCTTCCTTCCCTTTCGGCTCCAGGTTATCTCCTAGTATCTGTGCAATTCTGCCGCTTAGAAACTGCCAACTTTTTTCCTCTCCACGGCAATTCTGGCACCTTCCCACAGTCTGGAGCTCAGCTCAGTCCCAGGGAGCCTCTCGTTCCATTTGCTTTCTCTTTTCTACCTGATGAGAAAATGGGGTTCTTCCTGCCAGCCACTGCCTCAGCCACAAAGCGCTGCCCAAGCTGTCAGTGCTGCTCCCATCACTCTAATGGCTCCGCATGGACCGACAGGGAAGAAGGGCGGTCGGTCAGGCACTGAGTGCACCATCTTTGGAGGAAGCTTTGCCATCACACTTTTGACTTCTCTTCACTCCCTTCTGCCAGCTCTAGCCACAGCACTGAGCACCGGGTTATATACAGGGCGCCCTGCAGGTAGGATCTGGCTCAACTATAATCCTTTCCCAGCCATGAGAGGTGGCCCTTCATGCAGCATTACTTGGACTGGTTTGGGGTGTCTCATGTGGCATGCCCGGTTTTCACAACGAAGGGGGAAAAGATATTTCCTTTGAGAGTAAAGAAGAAAGAAGAACTTTTGCATGAAGGAGTTTTTAAAAGGCATAGCATTAAGGAGAAAAGAGAACAGGGGGTGGCATGACTATCCAGAAGAATTTCTAAAGGTACAAAAAAGAATACATGGATATTCCCATTTTCTTGATGGCAGGGAACAAGTGAGGCATCATGTGATAATATATGAGAAATATGAAAAGAATCAATAGATTTATAAAAATATTGTGTAAGGCAGCAGTTAAAACATGGGACTTCCAGGCAAAGGGTATGTCCACAAGTTTCAGAAGGGGATCTGTTACCTTTTGTATAGCTGAGAATACAAATTTGTTGAGTAGAAAATGCTATCTTGCATCATCCTTTGTATCCTAGCAAAAAGTGAATCTCAAAAAGTCAACTCGAGAGCAATTCTTGTTCTTACCACATACTATTGTATATTTTTGCCATGCTGGGGCACCTTTCAAAAACTGCAGGCTTGGAGCATGATCTCTTACACCAGTAAATAGCCAGTGAGTGTTGCCCATGAGCTATTCCAGACCTTCAGGAAGGAGGGTAACGTGACATCTGTTCTGATAATACACCATCTTTGTTCTTAAGTAACCAGCGTCTGAAAAGCCTGCTTTGTTTGTTGTGAAGGGCCTCCAAAGCCTCTTGGAAAACAAAAAGGGAAAACTAGACTGAAGAGCAGCTTGTCCTGTTGGTGTTGGCCCATCGTGTGATGCTGTTGAAAATAAGGCTGGAAACAATGTGCTGACTCGGAGCTCGCTGCCTTGCTTCCTCTTTCTTGCCATTGCCAACTGCTGCCATCCCAAGGCTCGCCACTGCTTGAAGCACTGGTATGGAAACGCATGCTTCTGACATTGGCCCTGTTAGCCTTTCAAATACTGCCTTGGGACGATGGTTTAAGGATTTTGTTCTTACTCTTTGTTCTTAAATAGATTTCTTGTGTGTACATGAGCAGATTTGCATGAAATGCAAAGTCTCAGCATCCACAGCATGTTCCCTTGGGTACCCTTCTTTTTAACTGGAGTTCATTATAATGAGGAGAAAATTCCTTTTTTTAATTTTTTTTATTAATCTGTATTGTTCTCTATTGGCAGCCCTAGTAGCTTTATGGAGGAAGTTCATGTGGTAGGGAATTTTTCTTGCTACACATTAACTCTGAGGAGAATTTGAAAGTAAAGGGTTTCACTTGTTGGCATTTCTGAGCCACCATCTATTGAATTTGAAGCCCCTTTTGACTACAAGTAGCACAGTAGGTGTGCCAGAGTTGTAAATCTCTCTCCTCAGGGAATCTCTTGTATGTTACTAAAGGGATTCAGTATTGACAGCGAACGTGGAAGAACAGATCTCTTCCAGAAAATCAGAAGTGCTGGTGTGATTTAACAAATGGATCTCAGGCATGGGAAGTATTTCATGTTTGCCATTGCCTGAAACAGGGGGGTCTGGGACAAGCCTCTGAAAACTTCTGTTTCTCTGTCCCTAAATGCTTGAGATTTTCAGTGAAGAAAAACTGTCCTTATGTATTTGAAGGTGTTTGCAAGGGTGTCTTATCTCAGCAATTCCTACTTTTATTGTTAACAGTAGGATTCATTTTGTGCTGAGAGGGTCCAGAACAACTGCTGGACACTATTCTTGGCCATCTGTAATAACATTCCAGTACCACCATTTTTCCAAATTATGCCTAGGATAATGTTACTGCCTGAGTAAAATCTGCTCTGCAGCTTAACAGAGGGACCTTCTGTTTCCAGGACTGCCAGTCCCTCAATTTTTATACATTTATACAGTGCTCTCAGGGAGAATAAATAATACATGAACATATGCACTGGCTAAGTGAAATTTCCTTCTGATTATAGTGAGACACTGGTTAATGGCAATTATAAAATATATTTCTTTCATCTTTTGGTAATCCTGCTATGCGTTTAAGAGTATGCCTTTATCTCTTTTTTTGTGGTTGTTGTTGTAAGTTGCCATCTTGTTTTATTTTTTAAACAAATTGTTTTGATCATTTTTCATATGTTGGTGAGTTGCAGTTTTGAACCCCTTGAACACGTTTCTGGCAGAATTACCTCATCTGAATCAGAAATAGTGCTACTGCATAAGTGCCCTTAAATGCTGTGTCTGCTACATCTATATTATAATAATAGAAGCTTTGAAAAGAAACTGATTGACATTAATCCCAAATGAAATGTTTACTCTCTGTTTAATACCTGGTGGGCAATTCAATACTCTGAATCTATATTAAAGAAGAAAAATGTTTAAGAGGCATTATTAAGGCTCAAAATCAGGTACTCAAAAGTCAGAGCTATGTCTTAGTGTTTATATATTATGAAATGGTGCTGAATTGTATGATCAAATGCTGGTTTTTGCACTTTCTGAATTCATAGAATAAACCTTTTTTGAAGGCTGATTTGGAGGGTAGAAGTATATGACTTCTTCCCAACCTGTTTTATACGTGGGCTAGATAGTTGAATGCTGTCCTGAGTACCTGGATTTTGTCCTCCTGCCTCTGCCATATACAGTCCCATTTCATATGGAACAGGTCAGTGAAAACAAGCCGTTTGCAGGTGAACGATCCTTGCTCATTCTCTAATTCATGGAAACCTGTCTTAAAACCTTATGGTCTGATATTGAGAAGTATCGATCTCATAGCTGTTGACTCAGTAGGATTTATGCTAGAATATGTACAGACCTGGGAGAAACTGGATCTAGATTTAGAATCATAGAATCGTTTAGGTTGGAGAAGACCCTTAAGATCATCAAGTCCAACCGTTAACCTAACACTGCCAAGTCCATGACTAAACCGTGTCCCTAAGCACAGCATCTACACGTCTTTTAAATACCTCCAGGGATGGTGACCCCACCACTTCCCTGGGCAGCCTGTTCCAGTGCCTGATAACCCTTTCAGTGAATAAATTTTTCCTAATATCCAATCTAAACCTCCCCTGGCGCAACTTGAGGCCATTTCCTCTTGTCCTGTCATCTGTTACTTGGGAGAAAAGACCGACCCCCCCCCGGCTCCATCCTCCTTTCAGGTAGTTGTAGAGAGCGATAAGGTCTCCCCTCAGCCTCCTTTTCTCCAGGCTAAACATCCCCAGTTCCCTCAGCCGCTCCTCGTAGGACTTGTGCTCTAGACCCTTCACCAGCTTCGTTGCCCTTCTCTGGACACGCTCCAGCACCTCAATGTCTGTCTTGTAGTGAGGGGCCCAGAACTGAACACAGTACTCGAGGTGTGGCCTCAGCAGGGCCGAGTACAGGGGGACGATCACTTCCCTACTCCTGCTGGCCACTCTGTTTCTGATACAAGCCAGGATGCTGTTGGCCTTCTTGGCCACCTGGTCTGGCTCATATTCAGCCGGCTGTCGACCAACACCCCCAGGTCCTTTTCCGCCAGGCAATTTTCCAGCCACTCTTCCTCAAGCATATAAAGTTAAAAGGAATTTTTTTTTCCTTCATTTTGGGGTCTTGATCCCATTTGTAAACAGTAGATAACACAACTTCCTTGGGAATTCAGATACTGCAGAAAAATTCATAAAGAGATTAAAATCTCTCTTCAGATAACAGTATTAGTTACATTATTTGTTCCTAGCCCCATTTCTAGCTGAACTGCTGTGCTTGACATTTTATAAATGTGCACTCCACACGCTTCCTCACTCATCTGAGGCAGAATTGGGATATAAAAGATGTTTTAGCAAATTTCAGTCTAGGATCTGGTAATAGGATGCGTCAGACAGCCTTTAGTATTGGTTGTTGCTGTCCTTCCTGCCCATAATCCAAATTGCACATACCTGGTAGTACCTCTTCAGGAAAGGAAGAGGGGGATAGAGGAGATGCTGTCCTTTCTTAGCCTGTTACGAAGACAGCTGTCAGTCTTGGGGACAGGATGCTGTATTTAGCAGTCCATGTTCAGGCCTTATCTGGCGAGTGTCACGATTTGGTTGCAGTGCCGTTGCAAGGGTGCTGTGTACTCGGCTTCAAACTACAGCCACTGCACTGACCATCTCCTTTGGGCAGCACCGTCCCACATACTTTTCAGTTCTCTGCTTTCAGATGTCACCCCCATGTTCTGCCTTTGCTCTGTCACTGTGTCCGACCAATGTTACTCATCTCAGTTGCAAAGTATTGTATATTCTCTGTAGTTAGAAATTTTAGAGCAAACCTTTTTAAACTGTTGGGATGAAGCCTGATGCATTTTGGGCTTCAGTGGCAAAGCTGAATGTTTTATTTCAGAAGTGGGGTTAGCAAATCTTCCCTAAATGCTGACATTTCCTACACATGATCCAGTGTTTGTTCTTGTACCATAAAAAGCTCTGACAACAGCATCTGCTCTCAACTACCGTAAACAGGACTAATAAAAACATATACTTTCTGTGTCATGTTTCAAGATAAAGAGTACTGCAGCCAGCCCTGGGCTGTGGAGCGTCCTCAAGAGCTTGAGATCCAGTGGACCATGAAACCTGTCTCAGAAAGATGAGATGTGGCATTACATTTTATGTAACACACCGTGCTCTCTAATGGGCTCTTTTAATGCATGTGTAGAAACACTGAATTACTTGCAAGAGAAAATGGTTCTGCTGTGGTGTTCAGGAGACAGATTTTATTGGTGGGTTTGTCTATTTTTTGCCTAAAACAACGGGGTTTTTGGAAGTCAAATGTGAATACAAATGTACTTGGGACTATAGGTCTCCAATACAGGGAGAAAAGAGAGATGGGGCCAGGGAAGGCTACCTGATAAAATCGAGAGGAGACTCATCTTTCCACAAGGCAGGAGCACGTTTCCCACTCAGACACACTGGGCTGCTTTCTCGTTGAGATGCTGAGGAGAGTTTAATGAGGTCTGAGAAGTCTGTTTAAGTCTGGGAGTCACTAAAGATCAACATCTACAGTCTAATCTGCGTTACCATTAATCCAGTTAACAATCAACTGTTTTAACAATTAGCTCTGTTACTAGTTCAAGTCCATTAAGGTCATTAAAACTCTCTTTGCTTCAATTTAACCCCTCAGGTTGTGTCTTCTAGTAGGTGAGTATCCTTATATCCTAATGTGGAGTATGTTATGGTAACTAATGATCCAGGTCTGTTGTAGCCACTCGACCTACTATTGGTGTCTTTAATAATTCAGGAGAGAAATGCCTTTAGGTGCTGTCGTAAACGGTCCTCTAAATCTTGAAAATCAATGAGAAATGAAAGGAAGTTAATTATCATTTGTACTGACAGCACTGCCTATTACTTAGGTTGCTAAGTATTTCCATTACATGAGCTTGTATCGGTTGCGGAGGGCGGTCGTAGGAATTGCTCTGTGTTTTTTGTTCTGTTCAGAACTTTGTCAAACACTTCCTTTATGCTGAGTTTTTCCCATCCTATGCATCCAACTAACTTTAAATTGCTTAGGACAATTTAATCAAAAAACAGTTTGGCTGTATTGAAGAATGGGCTGATGAGAAAAAGGAAGAGGAGACCGGAGAAATGTATATTCCTTTGCCTGTGTTATATTGTTCTGAATGACAGGTGGTGCTACGAAAAGATTTTCTATCTCTCTAGCTTGAAACAGGAAATTAATCTGATGACTAGGGCTCAAATTAGGAAGCAGAATTAGCTGATCAAAGAGCATGGGGCAGAGAGGCACAGGAGTGGGGAGAGGCTGAGATTGGAAGAAGCCCATGAAAAGAAGGATGGACAGAGAAGTCTGAGAAGTGGGAGAAGCTCGGGCTGAGAAAGCAGGACTACATAGACCAAGACTTGCTAGCAAGGAGAATAGGACCACCAGAGTGGCGAAAAGCCAGAAACTGGGATGGGAGCAGATGGGAAGAGCTGGGTAGGAAACCTCAGGCTTAGGGCTAGCAGGTAGGATAGCAGGTTCCCACAAAGCGCATCTCTTTCAAGAAGCTAGAGCAGGACCCAAGGCGTTTCCTTCTCATCCTCCCTTTGTCGCCAGGAAGCAAGCTGGCAAGGTATCCTACTCGCCCTGCAGCACTGGCAGGTTGTCATCTTCTCTTTGTTGTGTCAAATGGAGGAGGCCTGCGTGGAACTGAGGGCTCCAGGTCCGCAGATTAACCATATGGCTGTCGGCACAACGTCACATGGCAGGAGACATTTGTCTGGCTTCCTGTTGGTAGGAACCTAGGAAACGCCTGTCCTTTCCTCGGGGTCTTAATACTCTCTTTTTAACATCTGATGAAGCACTCAGGGTTAGGGAGTGCTGAAATTAAAGTTGCTTATGCATCCTGTAACTTTTTCTCTGCGACATAATTTTTTTTTTTCCCCACAAAGCATGTGCTTTGCTCAGTGACAGAGAGGAGCTGAGCGCATATAATGCACTTTTTGTCTGGCTTGCTGCAGAAGAAGGAAAAACATGCAGTGTGAGAGTCAGGGAATTACTTGAAGAAAATGGCTGTAGCAGCCACAGGAACATGATCTGATCCTCCAGGCCAGCTGAGTTTCTGTGTGGTGGTGGACTAGTCATTTTGAGCTAAACCTTTCAAAGGCTATCATTAGCTGTTGTACCTAACTCATTTGAGATGCCCCATTCTAGAGCCTGGAAGAAGATTAGTAAAAATACTGCATGTTCTTTTCTGAAACAGGAGTTTCAGAAAAGCATTTCTTAGGCATCTCAAATCAAGTACTGCTCAAATCAGCAGATACTTCTGAAATTGTGCCATCTGTGCCTTAGCTCACTCTCCATGTAATGGTAATAATGCTACTTCTAAAAGAAGGTTGTGGGAGATTTTGAAAATAAATTAGCTTAATGTTTTGTGACGCAGTCAAGAATAAAGACTTGGATGAGGATGAAGGCTGGAGGAATAAAAAGGAGCTGAAAGATTATAGTATAAAGTACAGTGTTATGCACCTAGCATCTAATGCAGATGTCTCCTATAAATGTGGAGTTCATCAGCTGGAAACTACAAAGGAGGAAGAAAGATCTGGGAGCATTGCTAGATCTTGTGATAATTGAGGCAGCACTTTCATAATCTGTTACACTGTGATCTTAAAAGGTCTCAATGGCTATCAGAGAAGCACTAATGCTGTTGGGCTTTTGGGAGAACTCATCTGGACACTTGTATATACTTTCAGCTTTATAGCAGAAAGATGAGAGCAAACTGGAGAAGGTGCCCAATGAGGCTGATAGCATGGTAGGAGGAATGGGTGCCCAGTTTTAATAGGCAAAGAAAAGTGTGTGGCTTATGGAGCCTTGCAAAATGAAGGTGGAGGGATGAGTAAGACAGCAGTTTGTAAATATACCTGAAGGATTAACAGCAAGATGGAAGCTAGCTGACCTGAGGTACAGTTTTTGGCACAACAGTAAATAGGTTTGAAATGAATGGGAATAAGTTCAGGTTGAAAATTAAATAGTTTGTAAGTATCAGAGTAGTGAGGTATCTCAAAGGACAGAGTGGAAGGAAGACACCTTGTTGGGCTGGAGAATGAGACTTGAACCCTTTGAGAAGGGTGCAAGCAGAACCTGGGCTCAGACTCAGGAGGCTGTAGCCAGTTAAATGTGTTACTTATAGCAGATGCAGCATGCACGCTTGGACATCATGCGTGCAATGCGCGTGGGCGGTTGACCTTTTCCTTCTCTCAAGTGAAATCAAGTCATTAGGAATTATCTCTATATATTCTGGCCCTATACTTCAGAGCTTGAGCTGCTTTAATCTTAGTATTCCTTGAGGAGCCAGATTATCAGCGTATCTGCCCTGGAGAGTCTGGGAGCAGATGAGATCTCTTTCAGATGGCTGGTTTTTAACGTGCAGCCAGAGAGGTCTGTTGAGTGCCTGAGCATGTGTGGAAAGGAGGGGATGTATGCGCTCTCCATTAGCATTTCTAAGATGCAGGGAAGCCTCATGTCTGTTTGCTCCAGGACATCCACTTGTCTTGGTTTATGCAGCATGCCTGAATGGAAAACTATCAGTTTGTAAGGGCTGAAGGAAGATATACATCGTCAGAGTGGGAACGTTGCCATTCTCAGCCTTTGGATGGCCTCCACTTCATGTTTGTCACATGCAATTCGTATCTGTAAGGAACATGTCACTGCTGATGTGATGTGCCATGTCATAAAAGCTCTGGTGACATTTTATGACCTCTTAAAGTCTAATGAAAGAGGTTTGCAACATATAAATGCCATCTGCCATGGCAAAGCAACTTCCCAGTTCTCTAATCACATATGCCTCTTGTGAAATACTGCATCACCTCGAAAAAAATGAGCATATTAATGGAGGAAGCTTGTCATGTCACTCATTCCCAGATTCTTTACATAATTCATCTATTAACTTTTTTTTTGCTTATTAAGAACCCTGAGGGGTGGAAGTTGCAGCAAATCCATGATAGCTTTAGGAGTTCTGTTTCATTAGAGCTGTATTTACTTTCTGATTTTTTGGTACTCTGAGTTGGAACCATTCTCCCTACGATCTTAATCTTTTGCAAATACTCGTGGGGTTCACAGATGGAAGCGTGAAAAGTCTGAGCTGTCTCAGGAACATGTAATAGGACTTTGAGGGGGGGGTGTAAAAAGAGGGGAGTTTTCCTCATTAACCTGTGTTTGTTCATTTAGTTCATTTTGGGAACTGAGATGTGCCAATTATTTTAAGTTGATTCAACTTGTTTGCCAATGTGTCACACCGATAGCCTCAGATGTCAGATAAGGAGACCAAACTTTGGCCTCAATTTTTGCTGGGCTGACGGCTAATATAATGTACAGTTTTTAAATCAGTAGGGGCAATTTTTACAGCCTGAAAAAATAAGCAGAGTGTTTCATACTTAGATGGGAGAGAAGAGCACTTTATCCACTTATCCTTTATTTTGCATACTGTTGTTGTTAGGTACTCTAGCTTTTACATGTAGATAAGACAAACTTTGTAAAGAGAGATTTTATTGCAGGAAATGTGTACGTATTACAGGCCACATATACAACACACACATTAATTTATGAGTAACGATGAGCAAAAGCTACTTCAGATGGTGCTGAGGTAGAAGACTGCATCTCTACAGACTGTGGTGTGAAGGAACAGATCTACCTCCTGTCATAAACTGTGCTTTTGTGTGTTTTTCAAGAAGCATGCAAGCATTGTCTAGCCCTCACAGCCATCAGTGAAGAAGTTAGGTCTGTTTTTATCGCTGTATTACAGGCAGAGAAGGAGGTACACTGAAAAATGAAGTGACAAGACTAGCAAATCTGTGTAAGCGGCAAAACAAGATACCAGAAGC
Organism: Phoenicopterus ruber ruber; assembly: GCA_009819775.1. Classification (NCBI taxonomy): domain Eukaryota; kingdom Metazoa; phylum Chordata; class Aves; order Phoenicopteriformes; family Phoenicopteridae; genus Phoenicopterus; species Phoenicopterus ruber. The sequence goes on along the minus strand of CM020215.1, from coordinate 89,808,174 downwards.
CCTGGCTTGCCAGCCTGTCTCATTACATCATGCCCGCGTGCCCTGGGCAAACCCCATTCTTTCGACTGTGTTTGTACATAGCATCGGTGATATAGCAGGCTTCAATACTGATTCTAATTCTGATTTTTAGTCATTAGCTTATCATTTCCCTGATATGACCTATCCTCGGGCTCCTTGTTGCTAAAAAGATCTTTTCCTTTCTTCATTGGGGTATTGAGAGATGATGCTAGGTGTGTATAGGTATCGCTGAACGGATAAATAAAAAAATCATACAGGGACAAGAGAAATCGAGAAGCCTGTGAGCATCACTCTGGATGCAAGCGTTCTGAGGAGGCAGTGGTCCATTCTCAGTCCAGCACTTGCAAGGATATGTCATTACGCCGTGCTGCTGCCCTTGTAGTGGACCATATGGTAAGGTCCTACTGTGCATGTACTGCCCCAAGGGTCCTACTTGCAGATGGATCGATGAAACTGAAAAGCCTGCTGTGCAGGAATTCAGTAGGGTTTTTGTAACTGCATTGCCATGCAACCATTTCAATTCCCTTTATGTTTGATATGTTTTTATAGATCCTGAAGAGGTCTGTAAAATGAGCTTATTCTTACTTGCCATTCATAGAATTCTTAATTTCGAGAAGTTAATATGGGGGTTAGGTGGGATAAGTTTTTGCATTTGCTGCTCTGCAGTAATGACTATTTTGCATGTTTTGGCCCTGAAACAGAAGGAGCAGCCATCTTTTTTGCATCAGTTGCAGAGTGAAAATGGTGATACTAGCAGTTACTGCAGAGTGGTTGGTGCAGTGTAAGACTACACCCTGCTTCATTGTGAAATTAGCCTATTCATGTGGCCAGGGAGATACCAGTGCAAGCACCTGAAATGGACGATATTTGAGCTCCTAAGAGTATATTGTGAGGCTTTTTCTCACAGCCCAGTCGTAGCTGACATATAAAATGTGCAGCAAGAAAGAAGGAGTGAGATTAGGAGATGTCTCAGTAGAGAGGTACTGCAGCTTATCTGGGCTTTTCAGAGCAAGAAACTGTATCCAACTGGGTTTCACTGGATGGCATCAAAATGGTTGCTTTGTAGTCTGCGTAAATAATAACCAGGTACACTGTGTGTGGGAAGGGATTGTTGGGGGAGAAAAGCTATTTAGCATCAAGCTAAGAAAACAGCAAAGCGCTGCTGTTTAAAAGGCTGTATAAAGAGCCAGGCCTGCTGCTTTCCTTCCAACGCTTAGCAACTTTTTTCGTTTTAGGAACTTTCCGCTGTACTTTCTGCGAGACTGAAGTGGAAGAAGATGAGTCGGCGATGCCCAAAAAGGATGCAAGGACACTCGTGGCAAGATTTAATGAGCAGATTGAGCCCATCTATGCACTGCTTCGTGAGACGGAAGACGTTAACTTAGCCTATGAAATCCTTGAGCCAGAACCCACAGAGATTCCTGCCCTGAAGCAGAGGTGGGAACGCACCTGGTCTTCTCTCACTGCGCTGCTTCCTTGTAGTGTGTTCATGTGCTCTGTGAGGCTTTCCCAAACCTTGTGCAGCCTCTGGCTGCATTGAGGACTTACTTGTTCAGCACCAACTATGCAAGCAACTGACAGATTCCCTGAGGAATGGGTGGTTTATAAGGAGACAAAGGGCCATAACCATTTTTTACTAAACAAGGCAGATGACTGTTCTTCTGGTCAGCCTTCTGCATGTAGTTTTCTGCAGGGTGGGGCACTCGAATTACTGCTGCTTGCTGTGCTGCAGCTGGTATGTTATCCAAGCCCTTGCCCCAGTATTTAAGAAATGCAAACTGCAGCCGTTTGGCAAAGCTCTAAAGGTACCATCTACCCTGTCTTCTTTCTCTCAAACCCTTATCTTTCATCTATTCCTTTTGCTTCTACCCAGCTTTTGAAACTAAGCTATCTGCATTCTACGCTTTGCGTTTCAAATCCACATATAACAACATTCTAGTTCAAAAACATTACTTGTAATAAGGGTGTTTTTTTCTTCTGATTTTCTCCTACTTGTTACACACCTCTCCTTTTCAGGAGGAGACCATGTTATAGTCAAAAACTCTTTAAAATGTTCCTACCCATGGGAAATGACACTTTCTTTCAGAACATTCCTAGCTGTACAAAAACAGATGATGTTTAAATAATGCAGAAAGATGTGGGGATCTGTCAGTTTTGTCAGCTGTGGTGAAATGTGATGCACTTCTCTATGTTTAAAAAAAATTAATTAAACACACAGGGCGGGGGGGGAATGTACCATGAGGGGAAGCATTCCCACAATGCCTTGGGGTGCTTGGCTTTAGTTAATGGGAGAGCAAGCAGGACACTTTTTTTTCTCTCAGGCTAACCTTGAGAGAGAATGTTCCTCGTATATTCATGCTAGACAGTTTCTAATTAATAAAATAAAAAATTCTTTGTCTATTCATAATCTTTTTCTAGCCAAGAAGGTAGCTAATTTTGCTCATCGTTCTGATAGAAAAACAGAAGCAATACAGAGAGGGGAAGAGATTTTTCCAAGGTCACTCAACGTGTCTTTGCTGATACTGGGAGTCTTTGAAGCCTTTAAGCCCAAGCTTGAATCACTAGACTTTGCTTTAAAAACCCTTTTGAGTAGTAGAACTGGGATAACCCCACCAAAAAGAGAGTCATTTCTCAGTCTTCCCCTTCTGTGCACAGGAAATTGTCACAGCAGAAGCCTGGTGCAGTCCCATGATTAAATAGCAGCACCCACTTACTTGACTCTTAAATACTTAAAAAACATTGTAAATGATTAATTACTCTGTGCAAGGAATGACAAAATAAATAGGCGGCTTTTTAAATGCTTACTTGAACACGACTTGCTTCAGCACATACAATGATTTAATTATTTATTAACTCTTATTAATTCAAAGCAGCTAATTGCATGAAAGCACTGCTGTGAGATTTTTTTTTTAAAAGTGCCAAACCCTGGGTTATTTATTCTCTCCGTTTTTATGGAGTCTTGAGTGTCTGAAATCATTGACAAAACTGACATTTTATGATTCTGAAACAAATAGAAAAGGTCACAAAGTGCCTGCATCTTCTCTTTGCACCAACACAGGCAACTTCATGTGTTTTCAGGAGAGTTACAGCTCTAAGCGACCACACTGACATTGCATAACTGTCATTCACCTGCTGTGGGAAACTGGGCAGATCTTTATTTATATCTTTCTAGGAGGCCGTTAATTTTCTTAATCTTGGCAGAGCATGAATTAGCCCCACAGGTTTCGAAATAAACCTGCTTTACCTAAGCCCTTCTCTGTGGTTTTCTAAAACAGATGGATTTTAATATCCTCTCCATTTTCTTATGTCAAAATAGCATGATTTTATGTAACAGAAGTCTTCACAGAATTAATTTTTTGTGGTCATGCTATCAAGGGCCATGGGTTGTCTGTTGTGAAGTTGAAGCTCTTAAGAGCAGCTAAGTGAAAAAGTGCTTTATTTCAAACACGGCACAAAAAGAGTTATCCCCATTATGCAAGACCTTTTCTTAATAGTCTGAGCAGGATAGAGATGAAAATTTCAAGTTGTTTCCCCATTGCACAGTGTGGTTTCTGTGGGCCATACCTCAGCCATGTCAAGGATTATTTATGTCTCCTTTAAAGGCAGCCAACCACTCATTATGGGATTTCCATCAGGGTAAAACAACCGATGGGTAACAGAGCAAATGTAGCCACATCTGGGCCACTGAGCTGCCACCATCTGAGCAGTTCCTGGTTGCAGGATGGCCATGCAAAGTCTAGACCAAGGTGGGGAAAAAGCGGATCTTGGATCTAAGAGAGAAATATTTAAGAGTGCACTCCCTTCATCTGCTCTGTGCTGCCTGTAATGCAGCTCACACATCCAGCCTTTTGCTGGTGCCTGATTCATGGTGTTGAATCCTGTACTTTGGAACAGGGTTGCTGAACAGTAAGATCCTTTCTTGCAGTAAGGAGTATTCCCCTGGTCACATAGTCTTGAGGGGTTGCCGACTCCTACCAACAGTGTCACTGAAGGTGCGGTTCCACAACCAAGGAAGTAAACCGAGACACATTTGCAAAGCTCACCAGGGTCCAAAAGTAGACAGAAAGTGTCTAAATGGTTCCACCTAAGTGTGGGACATTGCAGTAGATGGCTTGAAGTAATTAGTACTGTAGCTGTTCCTTAGAGGTGTTACTTTCATTTTTGAAATGTTCCTGACGTCATGGAATAAATGTTTTGCTGCTAAATGATACTGCGTAGGAAAAAAAGTCCATTTCAGGCACACTTACGGGGACCTCTGTGCAAAAGTATTATTAGGCAGCTCCTGGCACTACTGCGTGTTTAGCTGTCACGCTGCAGTCGTGGGGAGGGAGAGCTTGGGGGAGAGCTGCATTGTGTATCTTGTGAGGAAAGTGGATTACATAAAATCGTCAGGGAAACGCTAGTTAGAGATTTCTATTGTGTGGGAAGCAGAGTGGTGCTTTTCACAGAACACATGCCTGTCTTGGAGAGCTGAAAGGTACCAACACTTGAAATAACGCACTGGGAAGAAGGTCTCTGTGTGGTTCCTTAGTTTATGTAAGTGATACATGTGCATGAGTCTTCTGCCCCAAAATTCAAGGCTGCTGTGAAGCTCTCCTAGCGGGGCTGGCTGCAGGAGAGAACCGTTCAGTGTGTGGACACATGCTAACACGGATGCTGTGAAGTATTTTGCTAACAGACCCCAGCAAACTCACTATCAGGAGGCTGCGAGTAGCCCTCAATCCAGACTGTGGCTGAACACACCAATATTTTTTATCTGGGGAAGAGAGATGATAACCTATCTGCCTATTCTCCCCTCACTGTTTACCCCTAAAAATCCAGCAGAATTAGCTCATCAGGCAGTGGTTAAGTCCTTGCTGAATTAAAAAAAATGCATATTACTCAGGTCTTCTCCAACTGCAACCTTATTTTAAGCTTCTCTGTTGGAGGAAGCGTCGTTGGGTGGATAGCAGTGACTGAACCATGCTCACTGACAACTTCTGGCAGCTCAGCTGGCAGCAGAGCAGGGACACTGTGAGTATCCTTGATGGATTTGCTCTGGACAGGAGGAGGAGTCCAGGCAGGTCTGTTAGCTGTGCAAAGCTTTAGGTACCACTGGCTGTCAGATGACTGAAATTATATGGCTGAGACTGGGCACAGTCTGCAGTGGATCTCTTTCTCTAAGAAGATGAAATATGATTTTGAAGTAGAGGAACGGTCACGTTTGGCTTTCCCCACCCAGAGAGCAGCAAGTTTCCATTCAGCTGCTTTGCCTGATCAATGCATATGTAGCAGCACAGGCCAGAGGGAGTATTTTAGGCTCATTGCCATCACTGTGCAGAAAATACTCCATCTGATGTCCTCTTTCCACCAGATCCAAGCAGGAATGTTTCTTTTCTCCATCAGTCTCCTGAGCTAGAAGGGAGCCTGGAGGAAAACGTGCTGGCTGCAGCTCCTCCCAGAAAACAAAGGAGGGCTAGGCTTTGGCTGTCGTACCCTTCGCATCGGTCATCACCTTTCTTTCTCCAGCTTTTCCACAATGAAGACAGTTCTGTCTTGCCTCCTCCCACACACCATCACCACACAAAGCCCTTTGCCCAGCCCTAATCCTCTGATTTGAAGTTGCCTTCTCATTTTTCTTCTCCTCTACCTGGACTCCCCAGTCCTCCAAAGGCTGTAGATAGTACAGATCTCCTGTGTGACACAGGAGATGTGACTTACCATGGGCATTGTCACGCACAATTCAAGCAAGGGTTTGAACTGTGTTTTTCATGGTGTGAGTTAACTCTTTCACAAGTCTGATGATTAATAATGGTTCACAAATTTGAGCGTGCTGGGTCTCTGGGCCTGTCATCTGACTTGTTTAAACTTTAGTGCTTTTTTTTATGCAGTATATGGTTGCTGTGTGAAGGCCAAAAAGAGACTTTTCCAAATACCAGATTACTGTTTGACTGTGTTTTGCTGCTGTGGCTTTTATTTCAGGGTGTTCTGGGATTTTACGTTTGGTTTTACATGAGTGCATCAGCAGCCTTAGTGCTGTCTCTTCTTTTCAGTGTGTGCTATGGAAGTTGCCATGGCCTCATGTAGGGTTTCCCATTAGAGACCCCCAAGTTCCCCAAACTAGCAAGCTGGTGTAGAAATTCCTGGCACCATGTGTTAAAAATGAGAATGCAAGTTCTCGGTGCAGATCATGGGAGATAACTAATCATAGTTTAAGTGTCGCAATGCTGGCCAAGAAGGGGCTTGTTCTGAGTGTTCTGTTTTTATCTCTTTTTCTTTTATGTAGCAAGGAACGTGCAGCTGGTACTGGTTCAGGGGCAGCAGCTGGCCTTGCAGGTGCACACCATCGGGAAGCATGGACTACAAAAGGACCATCATATGAGGACTTGTATACCCAGAATGTTGTCATCAGCATGGAGGACCAGGAGGATCTTAATCGGTCTGCAAGTGAAGGAAAACCAGCCAGAGAGAGGCCAATTTGGCTACGGGAGAGCACGGTGCAGGGGGCTTATGACCCTGATGAAATCAAAGATGGTAAGAAAATTCACAGAGTACTGCTCTGCTTATGTGATGCTTTTAGAGTGCTGTCAAAAATATGTTACCCTGTGTGTGTACAGCTGCTGCTCCCAATACTCCAGATTTTGTCTGCTCCCCTCTGCTGTGCAAAGCACCTGTGTGTAGGTAGATGTAAAAAATCCTGATTTATTAGATCCAGGATTGAAATCTAGGTCAGTAAAGCTGAGTTGCCAACAAAATTGTTTGTGGGCTTCTAAAATGTTAATTATCTGTTATGTCTTCCACCTTGAGAGTTTATTGCTTTCAGTTTCATCTAGAAAGCTGCGTCCCTAATAGGTCACTGCTGAAAAATAACATTTATTAACATTCAGTGACTCTGAAACCTACCGAATCTACCAGCAGTGTTTCTGTGCTCTCAGCCGCCTTCTTGCCAATTGTTTTTCAAAATCTGTTTTATATGAAGAATATGTCAGAAATACAGCTTCTGGAAGTACAGTAGGAAGGTCTGTCACCATGGTAGGTGATTCTATTGCTTTCTTTTTGTTTCTCATTATCTTTGCTTTTATTTTCATTCATGTTGGGGTCAAGTTGTCCATAGACAATAGTCAAGATCTTGTAACCACTAGTAGAAACATTCTGCTTTGGTAAGTGTGCTATTATTTCAGCTTACACACTAAAAATAGGAAATAGAGACCTTTTATGATTTTTATGAGAGTGAATCAATAAATGCAATCTTCCAAGTCATTTGAGCATTCTAGACCGAAACTTTTGATGGCCTAGGAAAAGAAGATGGGAAAAGGGAACCTCATGTATGAGCATGAGACCCTGGAACCACTGCAATGCTCAGGAGAGGAGTGGAGTATATAGGTACAGCGGAAGTGAATAAAATGGATGTGAAATAATAGTCAGAAGACATGTAATGATCTTGTTTGCATGTAGCACCTTTCAAACATGCAGACCCCAAAACATTTTCCAAATAGATTAAACAAAGTGAGATGATTGAAACAACCTCCTCCTGCAGTCTCTAGGAGATGTTGTTACTCACCCGCCATGGTGAGTTCTCACCCCATTTTTCCGCTAGACATTCAATTCATCTATAGTTTTAAATTGGCTCCTTGAGATGACGTTTGGTGTACACAGCATAAATGTTTCTCAGATGCCACTGAAGGACATGGAGGGGGAGTGTATCTCCTTACAGCGTGATGGCATCACTGCTTAACCTCCACCACTACTGGAGATCGAAGAGGGGGCTTGCGGAAATAGTGTGAAATTGCCGTTGCAACACATTTCTATAGCTCTTGGGTGACATAAACAGGGAGGAAGAAAACTTGGAACTGTTGACAGAAAAGATTCACTGCTTGGATCTGACAGGAACAGTTCTTGCAAGCAAGAGACGGCCCCGCTCCTGAGCCACAAAGTCAGACTTTGTGGAGCTACCCCAGGCTGTTGTCGCTTCACAGCTCTCGATGTCATGAGCTACGATATTCTTTCATAGAGATGCTCTCCAATAGCCTCTTATGCTCTACAGTCACAAGCGATGAGCTGAGCCCAAGGCTGCCAACGCAACACCTTTATTCTTCCTTTCTTTCAAAAATGTTGCCAGTGCACTAATATTAGTAGTTGTAGCTGTCACCTGTTACTACAACTTTATTTACAATGAAAAAAAAGGTCCAGTGAAGTTAGGGGTGCATCTTTTCGCCTTTATCTTACCACAGGAAAGGAGTGACCACAAACTCCCCCGGCTTTTAGTGCTAAATGCAGAACTTACTTCCTTAGTTTACCTGTTTCTCAGCATTTTTTCATCCTGAGTTGAAAAAATTAACCAGTGCATTTTTGACCCTTGGGGGAAGGCTTGGGTGCCAACTGCCGGGATGTGGTGCTGAAACCATGAGGGTCCAGGTCTTGGAGAAGGCGACAAGTATGAATGTATGAAGGTAGAATGCTGTCATCTCAGCTCCAGCAGTTGTTCATAGGCAGTGTCTTTTGGTGCAAGACAGAAAGTTTGCCACGGGGAGTCTGTCCTACTTTTTACGCCTTATTTTTACATAAGGTTCTCTATATTTCATTTTTTCTTCTGGTTTTGGTTTGGTTTGGTTTTTTTCCATACTGCCTGTAGGTTTATTGGTGCTGGGTGGACTCACAGTCCTCTCAGCAAATGCCAGATTAGGAGAAGTTTTCTGCACAATGCCACTATTTGGACAGATTTTATCTTTTGACTCTGCGAACTGCTTACCCGAGCCATGTCAAACCCTCCCAGCTATTGTACAGCCAAGCTTATTGAAAAAGGACCGCAGGCCGTGTGTCTGTCAGCTCGGAAACTGCAGTCCCCTTCAAATAAGAGGTCCAGGTAGGGAGCTAGAGAGAGTGGCTGGGCTGTGTTTCAGCTTGAAGAGTGGGAGCTGTTTTAACGCAGCCTTCCATGCTGCGCTGTGCAGCTTGGCTGCAGGCTGTAAGCTGCATCTGCTTCACGAGATAGATCCTGCTCACTACCACCATGTTCCTGTAATGAGCTTTTCCTTTTCCTGCCTGGTAGTAGGTGCACCTCTGAGCTTACCAGACACAGCTACTTTGAATGTTGTTTTATAACACATGGTTTCCACATACTCCCTGGATGGAGTATGCAGAATCCCTGCCTAGATTCATCTGCTTCCCTGTCTTAATCCTTATAGATGGGGAGCTGGACAGGGCAGGGCCCAGTTTTGGTTCTGTGTTTATGGTCTGTGCCAGCAACACCCCATGGTCTTCGTCATCATGTCAAGTCCTCCAGGCTGTGGTCATACAACCTGGAAACAAAGGGACAAAAAGGAAATAAGCCTGTGCTTGTTCACCTGTGAAACAGCACTGAGATACTTGCTGCGTCTCTGACAGGTGTCATCGCTAGGTGCATAGTCTGGGCATCTGTATCTCAGACAAGTGTCATCATTAGGTGCATAGTCTGTGTATCTGGAAGCCCAGATTTTGGTCCCAAGGACTGCTTTCTGCTCCACAGTGAGGAAAGTGCATCAGCCCAGCTGAGGCGCGCCTGAGTTGGACACCTCCCTGGCGGGGGGGGTCCTTTTCCAGGTCCTGCCCATCATGCGTTTGTTGTCTTCTCTTGCGATGTGCTCCTGGCCGAGGCTCCCAGCTGGGAGCCACAGTGACTCCAGGCCTCCCAGCTCCAAGGAGATGTCAATACTTGCTCTGCTCTTATGAGAAAAAACATCTCTCTGTCTTTTAAGGGAGAGGAGGAGCTGGCATAGAGAAAGACTGTGACTTGGCCAAGCATGCTCAGTGGCAGTAATTAGTACGGGTCCAGAGAGCCTTCAGGGCCATCACCCAGATCTCTGTGAGGAAACAATCATTCCCTTGTGTCTCTTTGCAGGGGGCCGGGATCTGGATGCCTTCCAGGAGCGTGAGGAGGGCCGGGCAGCTCTGGATGACAACGAGGAGGTGATGCGTGCCCTGCTTATCCACGAGAAGAAGACACCTTCTGCGTCAACAGTCACCGTCGGAGGTGCCGCTCCTCTCTCCGGTGCCAACGCTAGTGACTCCGAGAGCGAGACAAGCGAGTCAGAGGAGGAATCCCCTCCCCGCCCTCCCGCCATGGCCACCACAACATATGGGCTGGAGGATGAGGAGGAGGATGAAGAGTTTGAGGTGGTGGCAGAGGACCCCACCGTGACGGTGGCTGGACGTCCGCACTCGTACAGCCAAGTGAGCCAGCGCCCTGAGCTGGTGGCCCAGATGACACCGGAAGAAAAAGAGGTTTACATAGCCATGGGGCGACGCATGTTTGAGGATATGTTTGATTAACTGCTTCCTGCCATGGCATTTTTTAAAAAGTGACTTTTTAAGCCAGAGACTCCCTAGTAAAACAGAAGACTGAAGTACATCTTTCCTTACCTGTGTGCAGGGACACTGGGGCTCAGGACTGCTAATCTCAGGCATCTTGCTCACCAGAGAGGGGGAGCAGGAAGGCTGCATGTGCCAAAACAGGTAGGGGAGGACAAGTCTCAGAAGTGAGGATGCTTGCAAGGTAAAAATCTGCTTCAGGGTGCCCCGCACAGGCACTGCTTTAATCCTCTCCAAGGCCCCAGCAGCTGCCTCCCCCTGATTGCTTTGGGTTGATTTTTGTTGCAGATCCTAGTGAAGTCCACATCCCTGCCCTCAGAGGACGTAAGGGCTCCGTAGTCTGATCAGAGTGCTCTGCAGAGGAAGGGTGTAAGTAACGTTACAGCTGCCTGTGCTCACTGAGGGGAGAGGACAGGGAAGCACCCGTTTGCTGATGGCAAGCTTCGGCAGGGCTTGTAGCTGACCTCCTGCCAGCAGCCACTGGCCACCGGAGTGGCTATTTCTAAGCAGGCCTGTAGGCAGCAACCTTTTCTTGCTCCCGTTTGCTCCTTACTAGGTCTCAGCACTTCAAGGTCAGGTGTAACTTTTCAGAGTGAAAGCCTTGGCAGGCACACACAGTCACTCTTTGTCAGCGTAACAAAAGCCTTCCATGGATCTGAGCTGTCAGAGCACTCTGGCTTATCAGGAGATACCTTAATTTTCCAGTATTGCTGCCTGTTGCTTCTTCCTAGCCCTCTCCAAACTCCAGTGTTGCAGATGGTTCGTAGCAGGCAGGGCCGCAGTCAGGCAGTGCCAGAGAAATAGCATAGCTAGTTTTTATTTGCAGTCACACCAGGGCTGTATCATTTTAAGAGGAATTATGCAATTTTGAATTCTGCTTTGGCACACTCTTTTACCATAGAAAAACATTTATCAGTGCCTACAGAGCAATATCATATTTCTTATGTTTTCCTCTTTCAATTGAAAATGTTTTTTAAAATTGTTGTGTTTTCCTATCCAGTACTACAATAAAACAAAGTGATAAAAGAATTTTGTGTTCCAGAGGGTAGGGGCAGTATTACGTGCTGTTCCATTTACATGGGCAGCATGAATTTGCTGTTCACTGAGACTGTAAATCTGTTTTATACTAACTATGCTTTCTATGTTCTGCTAACCTTGTAATGCCTCCTTTGTGGTTTTATTTTCAGCTTCTTGATATTTTGAATCCCCTCTTTTTTTTAAATTTGCTTTTAAGTCATTTTAAAGAGGAATAAATAAACAGAAACTTCTCCCCTTTGTCATCTTCCAATTTGTCATGTGCGTAGTTGGGAACGTTGTTTGCTTATCATTTTGATTTACTTGATTAAAGAAAAAAAGCAATTTGAGGCTCTCCTTTGAGGGAAGGACAATTTGAAATCCCACTGCACATTGTTTCTCCTCACCAGAGCTTCCTTGAATGCCTCCTGGAATCTCCTGCACTTCCAGGAAGGATGTTTCATTACACTGGTGCTGTGGGAGCCCCTTTTTGGTCAGCACTTCCATTCCTTTCCTCCTTCCTCAAGGGAAGCATGGGCTGATGGTGGAGGTCTCACAGACATCGTATTGCTAGTTAAAATGGTACTCTTGTGTAGACAGACTTCCAAAATCTGGTCTCAAGCTTCTAGATATCAAGCCACAGAGCTGGTAAGTCAGATTCAGTGATCAGCTACCAGAAGAAAAGTGCTGTAGCAATTCTGTCTAGATTTAATCTGGTTGAATTCAAGGTTAGCACTGCAGAAGAGCCAAAGAAACTGAGAACTAATCCTGAATACAGTACAACTAACTACTCATGCTCGTAACTCACCAGTAGTGGTGAGTGGTGGGTGTCAATCTCTTCTCCCAAGTAACAGGTGACAGGACAAGAGGAAATGGCCTCGAGTTGCGCCAGGGGAGGTTTAGATTGGATATTCGGAAAAATTTCTTCACTGAAAGGGTTGTCAAGCATTGGAACGGGCTGCCCAGGGAAGTGGTGGAGGCATCATCCCTGGAGGTATTTAAAAGACGTGTAGATGTGGCGCTTAGGGACATGGTTTAGTGGTGGACTTGGCAGTGATAGGTTAACGGTTGGACTCGATGATCTTAAGGGTCTCTTCCAACCTAAACGATTCCATGATTCTATGATTCTAACTGAGCTTTTAGCCTGCAAAATGAAGCTGTAGGTTTATTAAAGCTTAAGTGAAGAAATACTAGGTTTTACTATAAGAGCACTGATAACTGCATCTATATCCAGTATAATCATCTATAAAGTAGTGGTTTTACTTAAACACACTTAATTGTGGTTTGTACGGTGGTTGTAATTTTTGTCATTCAGCAAGGCACGTCCTGCACACGAGGGAATCAGCGGGGTGGTTTGTAGGGCATGCCTTCCGCCTCTCATCCACCACGTGCAGCCCTCAGGAGGACCAGTGAGGTCAAGATACACGAGCAGATGCCATCACTGTTTCCTGCCCCCTCTAACAGCTGCTGGCGCTCGGAAAGGATGGCTGCTCTGCTCTGTTCCAGCCGGTTAGGGCTGTTGTCGAAGGACAGCTCTACGCTGCTGCTGCCCTGTCAGGACAAGCACTGCTTGGATGAACAGGAGCACGTACAATCGATAGTGCCTTTTTTTTCTTTTGTTTCTGCGATTGAAGCAGGGCTCTGCACGCGTGCCAGAAGAGGAAGAACGGTCGCTGCTGCAAGCAAAGCCAGCCACCGCCAGCAGGTTGGTGCTAATGCGAGGGAGAAAGCCATCAATTCTGTGGAAGGCCCCAGCCATTTCCTCTGGCTGCGGGAGCACATGTGCTGCATTAACGCTAACCCAATAACACCGTGAGCGTGGTCGAGTGCTGAAGCCTTCCTTGGTGAATGCTCTGTCTAACCCCGTTCAAACCAGTTTCTGTGTCTGCTTTCAGCCTAAAGTACATTTTATCTGATAAGTGCGCTTGAGGCCAGGGCAACTGCACCTCAGGCTGGAAAGAAAAATGCGTTTCTTATGCCGCTCATACTCCTCTCCCCAAAGGTCAGAGGTGCCGGGTGCTTCTCCCAGCCGTGCGAGAGCTGCCTCTGTCCCTGCTCCCCATTGCTGGTCAGGGGAACCGCAGTAGAGTGACATCCTCCCTGGCCTAGCAGAGAGCAGGCCAGAGCAGATCAGGGAAGCTGCTGATGGAAGGGAAGATAGTTATCAACACTGGAAAATGGGAATGTTCTAATCTTTTCCACTAAGCTCCTGAAAATGGGCTTCCTCCATCAGAGAATCTCTGTCCATCTACCTCTTCTTTTCCTGTGTTGCTGCCTCCTTCTAGCAGACTCAGATTAAACAGACTGTTGCTCTGTGAGATTCGAGGGATTTGAAGATCCCCTGGAGGAAGGGCAGAAAAACAGCGTCACCTCCTCCCTGATGCCTGCGGTGCCAGGGCATTCTGCGGAGAAGTTTGACAGGGCCTGGGGTGCTTGGGTCTCTGTCTCCTGCTGCGCCCTGTAGGAGGAGAGAGAAAATTGTCTCAGGAATCAAATGCATGACAAAGCCTTCATGGAAATGGAAAGTTTAGGAGCAGATGGAAGGACGTGAGGCCTGACAGCAGTGGGGTAAGCCAGTGGGCTGTCCAGTCTGCTCTCCTGGGTGCGTTGCGGAGGAGAGGCAGCAGCAGCCCCGTTCCTCTGCCCTGCTATGTGTCAGCATAAACAAGTGAGACTGTGGGCTTGGTCCCTTGGAGGAAGGGGGCGTCACGCAGTGCTGGTATTGCTGTATGCTGTTAAAGCCCTGGGCAAGGTAACGGTGTCCCTGGCTGGTTCACAGGAGGCTTTGGAGTATTGATCTAAGCATGGACAGCCAAGGATCCCTAAGCATCACAGTACACTCCAGTTCAAAGTGTATTGACCGTGAGTCAACACAGCCTCTTCCCCAGGAGCGCGGGAGCTGGGGCTGAAGAGCAGCTTCTGTCTGCTGAGCTGCTTCCAGAATCATGATCAATATTTATAAAGTCCAAGGAGATCATCACTCATACAGCCTCGACAGGAGGCGTAGCCGGATGCTTGAAGCTGTTTAAGATGTGATTGCGCAGAGAGTCATGGAGAGGCCGCTGCCTAAAAAGAGTGGCAGCCCGAAGCGTGGGGAGCGATGTCTGACTGCTGGTGCTCCTGGAAAGCTGCCTGCCTGCCTGCCTGCCTGCCTGCCCTCTCCTTCCTAGCAGAGAGCAGAGCACCGCCAGCGCCGGGCTGTCCGGGACTACAACCCCGTCACTCTCTATGGCAGAGCTATTTTCTCTCAAAGCTACCCAGGGACATTTGGCCTTTTGCCTGTTTGGGATACCTAAATGAGCTTCCAGAAGGTGGTTTCTCATTTACCAGCATTAATTAGATTGAGAGAATGAACCTAATTTATATGTAAACAAAAATCAGATTTTGGAAGCGCCTGCTGTATTATTAAAAAACATATTAAGGACAGCGTGTATTTGTGCAACCATGCTCGAAGCAGCAGACAGAGAGTCTCTGAACAAGATACTTTAAATATAATAGGTATTTTTGCTTAAAATATGTTTCTGACCTAAATATAATTTAATTTACATCCCTTTGAACAGTTTGATGCTAATGAACCAGCCAGGGATGGCAGAGAGGAGGCTGAGCCAGCCGCATCGGAAGCGACTCGGCTCCACTGCAGTGCGTTAGAGACCCTGCGTGCGCTTCACCCGGGCTGCACGCAGCAACGAATGCGCATATCCTGCCGAGAGCTGGCCGCAGCAGCAGGAGGAAACCTTGGGCTGCTCAGCCGGCAAAACAGGCAGGGATCCAGCCTGAAAATTACGGCTGATCAAATATTGTTCCACGAGCATTAATGTCTGTGTACAAAAAAAAAGGTACGTCTGGCAAGGAGGAAAAATCACATTTCATACAGATGTGATTAAAGCCCTGACATATTGCTTCTG
This sequence comes from Phoenicopterus ruber ruber, assembly GCA_009819775.1. Taxonomy (NCBI): domain Eukaryota; kingdom Metazoa; phylum Chordata; class Aves; order Phoenicopteriformes; family Phoenicopteridae; genus Phoenicopterus; species Phoenicopterus ruber. The sequence goes on along the minus strand of CM020215.1, from coordinate 89,792,911 downwards.
CTTATTTTTCACCTGGAATCCATATTGCCAGCCTCCGCCATCCCATCATTTGCTGGAAGAAGGAGGGTGAGCAGGGGTAATTTTGCAGTGAGCTAAAATTGTGCGTAGAGCTGAGAGCCTGGCTCAGTTCCACCTGGTAAAGGGATCCTCCTATTCTTAAACATTTCTTTTTTCTGCGCTTCTTACAATGGAAATCTGCCTGATCCAACGCCAAATTTGCCAGGCACTGTTAGCAGATCCCACGGTTTTCCTATGTCCTCTTAACATAGATTGAGGGGAAAGAAGGAGAGCGGTATGCCAAGCACTATTTAACGGTGGCTACCAGCTGACCTGGGTACATTTAGGTTGCAGCATCTGAACCAGCCCTGTCCCATATGGGGGAATGACAGGTTGGGCCATTTTGGTCAGATTATCCATACCTGCTCTTTGCAAAGGTGCTGGTTGTTCTCCTGCTCCCGGTCAGTGCTGATGGGCTCTCAGCCCCTCTGCGATCACACACAGGTGTCAGTTTAAAATGAAGTTTCAGTCCCTTTTCCACCACCACCACCACCACAAGCAGCTCTGGCTTGTGCCACGTCCTCTCTTGGGGCACGTGGCACTGTCGTGCTGAGGTCCACCATGCAGGTCTCAGCCATGACTGCCTCTGGCTGTACCGAGTCCCACCAGAGAGGCTTCATGAAGGATGATGGGGTAGGTCTGTGCCTTCTCCAGAAATGAGGCTTTGGCTGGGCTCGGGGGCAATGCCTACCAGCCCCCCTAATTTCCTGCAGTGGAGAGGGAAGTGGCATCAGCCCCAGGCTGGTCACTCCCTTACACGCAATCTTTGCTACTTGAACTAGATGTGATTTGGTAGGACTGGATTTGATTTTTTTTTTTTTTTTTTTTTTTTTAAACCCTTGTTCTTTTTGTCCCTTGGCCATATTCTGAGATGCTGAATTTCTCATGGTGTTTCCCTGATGCTTCTAACAAAAAAAACTTTTTTTTTTTTTTTTTTTGAATGCAAATAAGTCTGTAAAATCTTTTCAGGGAGACATATCTGCTCTCCCTGCACTGTCACCACAATTATTCTTCTTTTGCCATACAATGCTTTCTTCCAAGAAGAAGTGCTTTCAGCATCTCTCAGCCCTTCTGGTGATGACAGGAGATGAAAACTATCCCCATTACAACAGGGAAGATTGGGGGGAAATGGGGTTAGAGTGAAATACGGCCTTTAGAAAATGACACGTCTTGAGAGAAATTTCACTTTTGTGCACTCTCCCAGGCCACATGGGTGCCGTATCCAAGCAAAGAAAAATACAATACGCTGAAGAGGGACTTGGCTCATGGTGCGTTTATCCTGGTGTATTCCCTTGCCTCAGAGCCTGTTAGGAAGCATAATATTCTCCAAGTGTGCCAACCTCTTGGATGTTATACAAAGGCATCAGGAAGGTCACAAGTTAGCAATCAACTTCAGGAGGAGCTGCAGGTCCGTTTGAACCATCTGACTCTTACTTTCACCATACTGGAAGGTTTGGTGCAAGAATACCTCGCGGCAATGAGTCGCAGAAATGAGTTCAGTGTCACAGTATAAAGTACCTCTTTCTTTCAGTGTTCCATGTGAGCGTGCTGGTATGTCTGTGTAGACCTGGATTCTTCCAGTTGGACAGGTGTCAAGATGCCGTATTTTTAAGCCCTTTCAATGTTGGGGTTTTTTTTTAAACTCTTTGCATTTTTCGCTCTTCTTGCAGCAGGCACTAGCATCTTCGGTGCACCGATGGACCAGGTGCTACCATGAACTAAAGATCTCTGGCTTGACACGGTACTAATGAGCTCCTTGCGGGATTGCTAATTCACATGCTAATGGAGTCTGCCCCGGGAAAGGTGTGAGTCAGGCCATTAGAAATACCGAAAACAAGCCAAATGAATACTGTGCGTGGAAGCACATTTCATAGAATAGAATCATAGAATTGTTCTGGTTGGAAGAGACCTCCAAGATCATCGGGTCCAACCATTAACCTATCACTACCAAGTCCCCCACTAAATCATATCCCTTAGGGCCTCATCTAAACGCCTTTTGAATACCCCCAGAGATGGGGACTCCACCACCTCCCTGGGCAGCCTGTTCCAATGCCTGACAACCCTTTCGGTAAAGAAGTTTTTACGAATGTCCAATCTAAACCTCCCCTGGTGCAACTTGAGGCCATTTCCTCTTGTTTTGTTGTCTGTTACTAGGGAGAAGAGACCAACCCCCGTCTCTCTACAACCTCCTTTCAGGTAGTTGTAGAGAGCAATAAGGTCTCCCCTCAGCCTCCTTTTCTCCAGGCTAAACATCCCCAGTTCCCTCAGCCGCTCCTCATAGGACTTGTGTTCCAGACCCTTCACCAGCCTCGTTGCCCGTCTCTGGACACGCTCCAGCACCTCAATGTCTTTCTTGTAGTGAGGGGCCCAAAACTGAACACAGTACTCGAGGTGCGGCCTCACCAGGGCCGAGTACAGGGGGACAATCACCTCCCTACTCCTGCTGGCCACACTAGTTCTGATACAGGCCAGGATGCCGTTGGCCTTCTTGGCCACCTGGGCACACTGCTGGCTCATATTCAGCCGGCCGTCAACCAACACCCCCAGGTCCTTTTCCACCGGGCAGCTTTCCAGCCACTCCCCCCCAAGCCTGTAGCGTTGCCTGGGGTTGTTGTGACCCAAGTGCAGGACCCGGCACTTGGCCTTGTTGAACCTCATACAATTGGCCTCGGCCCATCGATCCAGCCTGTCCAGGTCCCGCTGTAGCGCCTGCCTGCCCTCCAGCAGATCAACACTCCCTCCCAATTTGGTGTCATCTGCAAACTTACTGAGGGTGCACTCGATCCCCTCGTCCAGATCATTGATAAAGATATTGAACAGAACTGGCCCCAGTACTGAGCCCTGGGGAACACCACTTGTGACCGGCCGCCAACCGGATTTAACTCCATTCACCACAACTCTTTGGGCCCGGCCATCCAGCCAGTTTCCTACCCAGCGCAGAGTACGCCCATCCAAGCCATGGGTAGCCAACTTCTCCAAGAGAATGCTATGGGAGACGGTGTCAAAGGCTTTACTAAAGTCCAGGTACACAACGTCCACAGCCTTTCCCTCATCCACTAAGCGGGTCACCATGTCGTAGAAGGAGATCAGGTTGGTCAGACAGGACCTGCCTTTCATAAACCCGTGCTGACTGGGCCCGATCACCCGGTTGTCCCGTATGTGCCGCGTGATGGCACTCAAGATGATCTGCTCCATAACCTTCCCGGGCACCAAGGTCAGGCTGACAGGCCTGTAGTTCCCCAGATCCTCCTTCCGGCCCTTCTTGTAGATGGGCGTCACATTTGCTGACCTCCAGTCGACTGGGACCTCCCCAGTTAGCCAGGACTGCTGATAAATGATGGAGAGTGGCTTGGTGAGCACTTCTGCCAGCTCTTTCAGCACCCTTGGGTGGATCCCATCCGGCCCCATAGACTTGTGCGTGTCTAGGTGGCGTAGCAGGTCACTGACCATTTCCCCTTGGACTTCGGGGTTTACATTCTGCTCCCCATCCCTGTCTTCCTGCTCAGGGGGCTGGGTGCCCAGAGAGCAACTTCCCTTGCTGTTGAAGACTGAGGCAAAGAAGGTATTTAGCACCTCAGCCTTTTCCTCATCCCTTGACACTAAGTTTCCCTCCGCATCCAATAGAGGAGGGAGATTCTCCTTAGCCCCCTTTTTATTGTTAATGTATTTGTAGAAAGACTTTTTGTTGTCTTTTACGGCAGTAGCCAGACTAAGTTCTAATTGGGCTTTGGCCCTTCTAATTTTCTCCCTGCATGACCTCACAACATCCTTGTAGTCCTCCTGAGTTGCCTGCCCCTTCCTCCAAAGGTGGTAGACTCTCTTTTTTTTCCTAAGTTCCAGCCGGAGCTCTCTGCTCAGCCAGGCCGGTCTTCTTCCCCGCCAGCTCATCTTTCGGCTCATGGGGACAGCCTGCTCCTGTGCCTTTAAGATTTCCCTCTTGAAGAATGTCCAGCCTTCCTGGACGCCTTTGCCCTCCAGGACTGCCTCCCAAGGGACTCTGCCAACCAGACTCCTAAACAGGCCAAAGTCTGCCCTCCGGAAGTCCAAGGTGGCAGTTCTGGTGACCCTCCTCTTTACTTCTCTGAGAATCGAGAATTCTATCATTTCGTGGTCACTGAGCCCAAGACGGCCTCCGACCGTCACATCACCCACAAGACCTTCTCTGTTCACAAACAACAGGTCCAGCGGGGCGCCTTCTCTCGTGGGCTCCCTCACCAGCTGCGTGAGGAAGTTATCTTCCACACACTCCAGGAACCTCCTGGACTGTTTCCTCTCTGCTGCATTGTATTTCCAGCAGACATCTGGCAAGTTGAAGTCCCCCACGAGAACAAGGGCCAGCGATCGTGAGGCTTCTCCCAGCTGCCTGTAGAATACTTCATCTGCCTCCTCATCCTGGTTGGGTGGTCTATAACAGACTCCCACCACAATGTCTGCCTTGGTGGCCTTCCCCCTGATTCTAACCCACAGGCACTCAACCCTCTCATCACCATCCTCGAGCTCAAGGCAGTCCAGACTCTCCTTAACATAGAGGGCTACCCCACCGCCTCTCCTTCCTTGCCTATCCCTTCTAAAGAGTTTATAGCCGTCCATCGTGGCACTCCAGCTATGTGTGTCATCCCACCATGTTTCCGTGATGGCAACTATATCGTAGTTTTCCCCTTTCACAACAGCCTCAAGCTCCTCCTGTTTGTTGCCCATGCTCCGTGCATTCGTGTAGATGCACTTCAGCTGGGCTAGTGATCCTGTTGCCTTTGTGGTGGGAGAAGCCCTACTCCCTACATGTCCCATCTCAGGTATTTCCGTGGTTCCTAGCTGGTCAATGACCCATGTGTCCCTGCTGCTGCACGGGTCTCTCTGTCCTACCTCATCTGAGACCGCTGACCGAAGGGCCTCGCTGGCACACCATCCCTCATTCATCGGCGTGCCTCCCCTAGGCTTCTCTCTAGCAAGCCTAGTTTTATCCCCTTCCCCCTTCAAATCTAGTTTAAAGCCCTTTCAATGAGCCCTGCTAACTCCTGCGCTAGGATCCTTTTCCCCCTTTGGGACAGGTTTGCCCCGTCTGCCGCCAGCAGGCCTGGTGCCATGTAAACCAACCCATGGTCGAAGAACCCAAAGTCCTGCCGGTGACACCAGGCTCGGAGCCAGTTGTTGATCTGCTGGCTCCTCCAGTTTCTTCCCTCAGCTCAGGTGGTCAAGACCACCCTTGCTCAGGTGGTCAAGACCAATGAACAGGAGATGAACAGTCCCCTGTTTGCATAAAGTATCTGGTGCACTTCAAGTCCTCAGTGGGCATAAAAACTGCTTCATGCCTATCCCAGTAATAAAAAGAGCATCAACGCTGGAAATCCATGTTGGAAGGGAAATAAATCATCCATTACTAAGGTTTTATTTATAATGTTTGTTGAGTAGAAAGGGGCAGGGAACCAGAACCTTTCTCTGCCCCATATGAAACACCCTTTGGCACTTGGGGATGTAACAACGAAGCAGAAATGGGAACCGCTCTGACCCCACGGCTGCCGATGGATTGCTCTGACCGGAAAATCCAGCATTTTTTAGCGCTAGAAGGAGCCAAACGTTCAGTGAGACCAGGGCAGTCTGTGCCGCAGCAGCGAGAGCTGCAGAAGCACAGAGGGCTGTTGTGATTCAGATCCTTGTGCTCGTCCTCTCTGGTTTTTACAGGAGCCGTGGCCGCGCTGCCCCATTCATGGAGCACGTTAGTGGAAAGAGCTGTACACGGAGCGTGGTCTGCTGAAGATGGTAGTCTCGTTCCTTCCCAGCCTGGCCAGTTCCCCCTCCCTTCCCCCAGCCCTCCCCTTGTATTTTGAAGAGGGAAAGTATGAAAAAATCCCAAAGTTGCCCTTTAAACTGGGAGAATGAAACAGATGATACTCAAGCCTATAGCTTAATGGCAAGGAATCAAGGAGAACAGATGGTTGCAGGTGACTCTCGGTCCATCTTGCTGATAACATTTCCTCACACCAAGGACTGTAACTGTACAAAATCACAGAATCACAGAATGATTGAGGTTGGAAGGGACCTCTGGAGGTTATCTGCTCCAACCCCTTGCTCAAGCAGGGCTGCCTCGAGCAGGCTGCACATCTCGATGGCAGCACAACCCTCTGGCGTGTCAGCCACTCCTCCCAGTTTGGTGTCGTTAGCAAGCTTGCTGAGAGCACACTGCCCCATCATCTAAATCATTAATGAGGGTGTTAAACAGGCCTGGATGCGGTATGGACCCCTGGGGTACACTGCTAGTTACTGGCCTCCAACTAGACTTCACGCCACCAATCACCACCCTCTGGTCCTGGCCCTTCGGCCAGTTTTCAATCCACTTCACTGTCTGCTCATCCAGCCCACACACCAACAGCTTCTCTGTGAGGATCTCACGGGAGACAGTGTCAAAGCCCTTCCCAAAGTCCAGGCAGACAATATCCACTGTCCTCCCTTCATCTACCAGGCCAGTCACCTCCTCACGGAAGTTTATCAAGTTGGTCCACCATGACTTCCCCTTGGTGAAGCCATGCTTGGCTACCCCTGATGATACGGATGTCTGCTCGGAGGCAGGCACGCTTGGAGCAAGGATTTTGCTCCCAGCTCTGACCCCTTGCTGCCTGGTGGCGCTGCCTGCGAAGCTTCGCTCTCTGTGACGAGTGGAGCATCTTACTCTGGTGCAGGCACAGGAGAGCAAGAGCCGCATTGCTGGAGCTGGGGGGGTCTCCCCACCTTCAACCCGTCCCAAGGGGACAGGGCAGGGGAGTCCCACACACATTTCTGAGGCACTGCACGACTGCTGGTTGAAAACTGCCCGTGGAAGTGGAGAGGAAAGTGGAGAAATATCAGGAGAGCAATAAACAGGGCACTTATCTCCTCCTTAATCACAGCCCAGCCTTCAGGAGGTCTGCAGGGAGAGCTAATGGATTAAATACAGGTATTAAATGAAATCTTGGAAACATTTCCCGTACCTGGCAGGACCAAAAAGCTGACGATATGAGGGAGTGCTCCCAGCACATCAGGGCTGCTTAAAGAGGTGGCCAAAGGAGCGAGGGCTACAGTCGCTTGTAGCCGGCCGTGGGATTTAATAACCTGGGTTTGCTCTGTTGGTGCCAAGGCCAATCCTGAAATTTCCTGACTATGTTCTTCAGGAATTCCAGATGGACTCAACAGGGTGCTCCTTCTTGAGTTGCTTGCAGCCTGAGGAGGAGGTCAGCCTGTGTTTTATTTCACTATGGGTACTTGCTGCAGCGCTTGGCCGGCTCCAGGGCTGGGCCCCACGCACGAGGCACGTGAGCAAAAAGCCGCCGCTCTTTTGCAGCCAAAGAATGCAGCAGCATCGTAAGAGATGCCTTGAGCAGTTACTGCTATGACCTGCACAAAATCTTGCAGAGGTGTCCTTAAAATGCTCGTTTGGGTCTCTAGGTCCCTTTTTATCAGAAGGAAGGCTCCAAAATGTGTGGCCAAAGATGAGGGGTGATCTCTGTTCTGGTGCCACAGGTGGCTGAGCGCAGATGGGAACTCACCAAGAAGGTTTCTGTGAGTAAAAGTACTGTTCACAACTGGGAAATGGAGGTAGAACAACGTATTGTTAATCATATACCTTAGTGCAATGGGTTTTAATGCTGGCTACATTCCCAGGCCGTAGGATCTCACCTTAGGTGGTGCTTTCAGCAAGGACGCAGTAAGCTTTCCTCCTCCTTCCTCTCCTGGGAACTCCTTCTCCTTAAAAACATTAGGAAAAGCAGTGCTTTTCATCATTTCAGGGGTTTATCCAGAATGTGCGAACTAGCCCTGCCTCTCGGGTGACTCTAGTACAGCTGGGCACGAGGGGTTATCTGCTTTCTCTTGTACTAAGTGGATGGGATGGTCGGAGCCCCTTCATAGCCAGGTGGCTTGCAAGTGTTCATGGAGGGGGCAGCTCTGCCCACAGCTGAAACTAACACTGTGAACTCATCTCCAAAAACTAAGCTTCAAGGGCTGTGGGCAAAGCTAACACATCTGTTGGGAGAAAGCAAATCATGTTAATAAATGGTGTCATAATTCAAAGTATTTTCTTGATATAAGGCTAAATTAATGTAATAATTTACATTATTGTATATATGTATATTATATTACATATACATATTATGTATATTTACATATTACATTACTTCTTAGGAGCAAATCAACAGCAATCATGCTAATCAAATTGACATTTAAAATAATCCAACACAAGCAGAAAATCCTATTTTGCTAAGTAATGATGCTAGTCATTTTATTCAGTCACTTTCAGAACATAAAGAGAATCCTTCATCTTTGAAGTCAGTGACATTATTAGTTTCTCCAGCTCCCGCTCCCTTTCCCAGCACGCTTCCCCTTGCTTTCGGAGGGTCACTGGCTAGGACGTCCGTCTCCCACAATCCTCTTGCCATCGCCACTTAAACAAAACCTCAGCAGAAGTCATGCTTCATTAATACACACCATTAACACCTTCTGGTTGTGCGATACAAGCATTAGGTGCCGAGTTGTCATTAGAGGTTGCTTGAGCATTACTGGGAGCACAGACCTGCCCCCCCCTTGGCAGCGGGGAAAGGCCAGGTCGATGGGTCAAGACCAGGTCTGCGAGGAGCCGCGCTGGGTAGCTGCTGTGGGACCGTGGGAGACAGCGACGGCACAGCAAAGCTGACCCTGCCGGTGGGACCTAAAGTCGTAATTCAAGCAAGAGTAATTAAAACAAAGCAGCGGGGTATTACGTGGATAATAAACCTGCCTTAAAAGAGCGGCTGCTCTCAGACCCCTGAGCTAACTCAGCCCACTGGTCCCACTGACAAGGCTCTATCAGTACCGTGCCTGCTCAAGGGGCAGCCCCAGGTGAAAACGGGATGGAAGGAGATAGGCACGGAAGTTAAGAATTAACAGCTAATGCATTCATCAGATACACGCAGGCACTGCCATCTCCTCATTAGGCTGTAACTCACGCAGTCCCACCATTGCACTCACTATGCAATTTTTGGTCCTGGGCTTCTTTTGAATTCAAGTAACTTTTAACTCACTACTAATTTGCCTCCTTTCGTCATTTTATTTCTGAAATGAAGGATCATAATTTCCTTCTGTTTGTGCTCCTGAGAAGCAGTTACACCTTTGTACAGCTACAATAGTCGGCATGTGCAAAGGTACATAGTTCAGGCAGGTGCTTAGTGTCATTTGCTTCCTCACCTAGGCTACCGTTTGGGCTTTTTTAACCATCTCACGGTTTTGTGGGTGGGTGATCTACCTGCCTCGACTTCTCAAACCATCTTCTTCCTGCCTAGGAGTCTCCAGACTCCAAAAATGGTTTTGACCCACTAATTTTGCTCTGTACTGTTTTTATCCTCAGAGCCCCAGCAGGGAATTAGCCCTTTCCTTTGGTCCTTGGCTGTGCCACCACCTCCACTGCCCCGGTGTCAGGGAGAAGTCCACGCACAGGAAGCTTCTTCAGAAACTCTCCATTGACCTGGGTTGCTCTTCCCCAGCTCTGGCGAGAAATGACAATGAAGTTGCTCAGAAATGACAATGAAGTTGCTCCTCTGCTATGTGATCTGCCAGCTGGAGAGACTATCCCACGCACAGAAGGGAGTTAACATGGGCCAAGGGATTCAAGCACATCTCAACAGTTTGAATGTATATGAACTTTCAAAGAGTATTAGGTACAAAAAATATTTCCATGCCATTCCGGCACCAGACGCACTGGAGATGCAGATTTAACTACGTGAGCTATGGCTTCCCAGGGACATCAGGCCTCCGCTCTCTCTCCTCAGCCTGGACACTGGAAGATCGATATGTGCAGTCAACTCTCTGCTCACCAAGATCCTGGAGATTATCCAAGGGCTGGACTACTCAGGTGAGCAGAAGAACCTCAGTAACGTGGAATATAATGGAGAGCAAAGAGCAAAGGTGCCACGGGGGCTCTGCAGAGGGGGAGCATGGACCTGGGAATATTTCTTCCCTGTTCCTCTTGTTCCCACTGGCTCCTGCACTCCCCAGTTCCCTGTTAGCACAGGCCCGTCCCAGTGCCACCACACAGCACTCTTCCCAGGGCATGAGGCAGTGTGGCACAGAGATGCATGGGTTGCTCTGGAGTAGCAGGGGTGTCATCAAACCAGATGCCTTGGGAGTCCCTCTGGCTTTACACAGAGAATTGTTTCACAAAGCATCTTCATGTGCGTCCTGTGCAGAGGTCACTGGCCCCATGGGTTAATTGCTGTGGCTCCATGCTGTGCAAAAGCTGCCAAAGTGCTTCTGGACCTCAGCTGGTAATGGCAGCGATGGCTGGGCTTGCCGAGTAGGGCGTCCAAGCCATGACACCAACCCTGGACTTGAAATGGTGCAACAAGAGCCAGCTTCCACGTCTCCATCTGCAGCACAGCAAACCCACAGCCTGGACAAACGACCTGTGAGAAGCTGGGATTTTATTATATTTTCAAGTATGCGTGTCTCCACGACAGCGTCCAGCAGCTTGCTGTCCCGCTCAGGTGACAGGCACTGTGGCACGCTCGGTCACCCATCAGGGTGGCAGTGCCAGCGGGGGAGAGGGCTGCTGCAGGCTGCTCCACGGGGACGGCGATGCTGTGAGCTCAGGGGAGGAGCGGGTCCTTAGGGAAAAATGGGAAATCATTGCTCAAAGGTGTTGTGTGAGCCCTGGAGCTGCGCGATCAAGCGAGCCAACCACCCCTCTTGTATCGCAGACTTGCTTCTTCGTGCAGCCACGAAGAAGTCCCAGATGTGATTTTTTTCCAGCCTATGCTGGCGGCAGATGCCTGTGGGGGGACTTTGAACTGAAGGGTTTAGCTGCACCGGTGCAAAACCCTGCTGTAAACCAGGCTGATGTCTGTATCTGCCCTTCATTCCTACAGCGGCCCTGTCCCCTCTCCCCCTTCTCCTCTCTTAATAAAGACATCCTGGCAAGCATCGCGTTTTTCAGGAAGGCTCATAGTTGCCAGTTGCCCTGGCTCTGGCTTCACACGGGCCTGGAAAAGAAAAGGCGGCCTCTTCCTCTGCCCCCATTAATTCCCCCGTTAATTGGATCACAATGAAAGGGAAGTGGCAGTGTAATTTAATTGTCCTCCGAGCACAGCGAGGTGGAGAGGGATGCTGGCGAGGAGGAGTCCTGCCCGTGAGACGGCTTCTTTATTCCCCTGTATTTTACTTTGGGGGTGGGGGTCTCGGTGTTAGCATCCTCTCTCCAGGTCCCTTGCGCTGACCAGGAGCGAATCGCCAAAGTTTGCCATGCTCCAGCTTCCCCCCATGGGGAGGACGAGAAAATCGAGACGTCCTCACTCTGTACTGGATGTCGGGGTGGGGGATGGGGATTAATTAGGCAATTGTTGCGCAGAGCTCTGAAATATAAAGTGCTCCCTCACTGTGGCTGTCAGGCAGCCCCTGTAATTTGGCAGAGCACCGTTGGATCCCGTCCTGTCTCTGGCGAGTGGCAGTCAGGGGAGAGGAGGGATGGGGAGCGGGGAGATCTGTGTAAGGAGTATTTCCCGCAGAGAGACAAGCTCCTGAACAAAGAGAGCCGGGGCAGCAGCCAGAGTCGCCGCAGCTGATGCAGGTTGTGAAATGGCTCTGGAGCTCAATTTAACAGCACTAGAGGCTCAGGCACACAAACAAACCGCCTTGGGTAGGGAGGCACCTCGCGTGAACCGAGCACCAGCACCTCCCTCTAACTGTGCTCTTGCCCCCGGGCAAACCCACGGTAACATGGATTATGGCACAATTTTTCCGTCAGGGCTTGCAGCTTTGCTGGGATACCTGCTTTCCTACGCAGGGTAGTAGCGGGCAGATGGAAAGCTACTCTGCTCTGGCTGATGCACAGTAACACGTTTGTTATCTCATTCTTCCTTGAGCTTTTCCTTGAAGATGGTGTTGGCTCTTTTCCTCCCCCATTCCACTAAAGCTTTCTCCAGTTTGTAATCCTGCAGGAAATTGTCACTAACAATAGGGAAATTACATTAAAGCAATGTTTTCCTGGGGAGCCACTAGCTGGTATGGTGGGGAAGCTCAAGAAAGGTGTTGAGCTGAAGTCAAGGGACACTGAGACTTCGTTTCCCACTTTGATCTCAGGTGAATTTTCTCAGAGACTCTGACACGTGTGAGCTCACGTACGACAGAGAGATCAGCGGCAGGGGCTTCCTGCGTGGAGGTGGAGGACATTGCGCAGCTCTCCTTGCCCAAATGGCTGTCACAAGATGGGGGAGGTGAGTGGGGCAACCCTGAGCCTCTCTGCAGGAGGTGACACTGGGGGGCTCAGCGTTGTATTCAGCAATGATCCACCGGAAAGGGAGCAAAAGCACCAGGTGACACAGCTGGGGAACAGGGTTGGCAGGGGGAGTCCCAGTCAACATACTGGAAAACCCGCATGGATAGATGGGACCAACCCACCTTGCTATGAGCCACGAAGGACAGGAAGATAAGCAGTGGTGGTCTGCTGTAATGCTGTCAGCCTGTCACTGAGATACCAAAGCCGCCTTCCACTTTTTAGCCCCTGCTCTCATCCAGTGCCTTGTGCCACGGCTGTAGGTGCTGGATTCCCCATCTCGCCCTGCTGGGAGAGGTGCTCTCTGCTCTTGCTTCTCCAGTGTCTCTGCAGCCTTCCCTCTTCTCTGGACGTGGTGGGGGTGTCCCTAGCTGGCTGCTGGCTGCTGTACCTTGTCCTCCTACAATCAAGTGAGAAAGAGAGAGTTAAAGAGATGCTATGGGTTCAGGTAGCTCCACATGGGGCCATAGCTGCCAGGTATAGCCCAGCCAGAGAGAGATTTTCAAGGAGAATGAAGGGGCTACTGGTCTGTCCTCATGTCTCTGGGGGATGCCAGAGGAAGGGTGGTGGCTGCTCGTGAGACTGGCAGCTTACCTGCCACAGGAGGTAGGTTGGACACACGCCAGCACTGAGAAAATGCTGTGGTGGCTCTGCAGGGAAGGATGCGTTGCTGTGCCCGGATGCCTGCTGTACAGCCTCCTGAAGAAAAGGGCTGGAGCTAGAAGTCCGAGGCCTGGCTGTAACGCCCCCAAGCAACATCCGTGGCTAACAGCTCCTAGAGGTTTGATCCACAAACTTGCTACTGCAATCCTGAGCTCTGTTCCCCATCTTTCACCTGCTCCCAATCCCCTTGCATGACCAGGTATTTATTCCCCTCTTGCTGGTTCCCCAGCATCTATTTCCTCATGTCTTCTCGAGTTCATCCCATCATCCTGCTCTGTCTGCCTGTACTTTTTCAGTCCTAGCCTGCCTTCCTCCGGCGACGCCTCACCTCTCACTGCGGTGGCAGGGGGTGGAAAGCTGCAGCCTACATACTTGTGATGAACTGGAAGCAACTGAAAGCAGTGCCACTCTAATCGCTGCCATCACCAGACCTGTCACTAAAAGGGGTCTGCTGTTGATTTATAGGTAACCTTAACTTAAATAGTCACATGCACAATGTGCAGCACCCGTGGGAACCTCCCAATAGCCCTTCAACTGCTGCTGGACGCTAGAGACCATTAGCTGCATGATGTGGTAGCTACAATTACAAGCACGTACATTTTTATGGTTTGGGTTGTTCTGTGCTCTCTGCCCTGAAATTCCCAAGCTGGTCTTCAGTTCCGCTTCCCCATCAAGACCCAAAGGTCTTGCTGGTAAAATATTCCTCTTTCCTCACTTTAAAATGTCTGGAGTAGAAAGCATATACACTTCTGACTTCCCCTCCAGGTGTCCTGCGATTTAATTAATCCCAAGTCACATCTGAATATCTTCTGAGATGGAGGCATGATACTAATCCACTTGCACAGGAAAAGGCATATGAAGATAATTGCTTCTGTGTCTCTTTTAATATGGGAAGAATGTCTATCAGATGCAGAGTCACTTCCTTACGTATTTCTGATGAATTACTGTTTTCATTTAAATCCCATAAAATAATGATGCAAGTTGATGTGCTTTTGAGAATTTTGGCCCCTGAATTATTGCTGGATCAGATTTACTTACTGCTGGCCAGTGTTCAGCATACTGCAGGCTGCCTGGCTCTGCAACACCAGGCTGAGACGGACTGGTGAAGAGCGGCCCTCACCTCTCTGGATTAGGCTATACTTCAAACCAAAAGTGGTAGGAAACGCTTTGCAGCAACGTGGCCACTCTGAAATCATGCCAGGAGGAGACAGGAGCAAGGATGTACCTGGTTCATCAAGCGCCTTCATCTGCTGTGGGGCTGAGCCCCGGTTTCCAGCCCTGTGTCTCCTCAGCAGCCGTGGGCTCCCACCCTCCAGGTCCCCTGCTCCTTGCCAGCCCTTCTGGAGTAATTTTTCCTGGTTTGGAGCTGAATATTCATCTTCCAGCCAGCTCTGCTAACTGGTTAATGCCAAACCTGTGTCTAAATCAGACTCCAAGTTCAAACACAGTCGTCACCAAGGACACAGCTGCTGAACAGGCAGAATAAGAAAGAGATGCAAACCAGAATGGCAGGCAAACACACTCAGACTTTGACACTTGAGATGTTTATAACCCAGACTATTTACAGTGAGATGTCAAATATCATTTGAAGATGAACAAACAGTAACTCTTTCTGTATATCCTACACATAGAGGATACCTTTGAGCAGACCAAATTGAAAATACCATGTCTCGTTTTGTTTGCACTCACAGCACTATTCGCTAGTGCTGTGTGAATGGCAAATCCCAGGCAAAACACTCTCAGGCTGAAGGTGAGGCTGGAAGTATGTGTGCCGGTGTTTGTGCGTGTATGTGCAAACACAGATTTATATATCTAGAATATTCAATGGCTTGTACCAGAAAGAAATGCATGGCTTGCCTCTAAGATGTTCTCCTCTGCATGAGAGGTGAGGTGTGGAATGCAGTGCCCTCACACGGGGTTATCTTAGCTCCTGTATTTACGTCCAACTAAGTTAACTCAAGGCTTAGGTGATTTTAAACCTTACACAAAGCTGTCAGGCACAATACTACGACTTTGTAACTGTGATTTGATAGCACTGGAACCTATATGCCATCTTGACTCTAAATAATTTTACTGGGATTTGATGCTAAAATATATGGTGTTGCTAGTACTTGCTGGTGGAAGGGGTTCATCTGTTCTGCACTGAAATATGCACATTTGAATTTCTTGCCCTCATTGCCTGATTGATAGGCAACCTCGGAAGGTGGTCAGAGCATTTTTGCTTGGTGCAGCTCTCTGCGTGCAAACTCGGAAGGTGGAGGTGGGGAGCAGAAGTGAGCCTGCGATCATGCTCTTGGCAACGCACCACAGACTCACAGCCTGGGTACTAGAGCAGCAGCGGGAGGCAAGTGTGTCCAATTCCTTTACAGGATGTGATTTCCATGCTCATCAGATAGTGGAAACTGGAATAAATAGAATTAATGAGCTCTTGGGACTGCTGCAGACAGCGTCAGTAGAAGTTCTTATGCAGAAGCTGCACTTTCCCACACCAAGTGTGCACAGAAGGGAAATCCTGCTGGTATCCCACACTTTCTCCAACCATCTCCTATATCAAATGCTCAAAATGAACGAAGGATGAGATTGGAAGCAAAGGTAGGAAGAAAAGTTCAGCTCTCCCACTGGAGAGCGCGCCCATATCTTGGAATATGGGCTGCCATCCTCCCAGTTATATCCTCCTCGAAGGGATATATTGGCACTATAGGATGACAAAACCCACAAGATTACTGCCACTTCAGTGTCTTGAATCCCTGCTTCTCATGCAGGGACCCGCCCAGTCCATTCTCAGCCTCCAACCCCAGGACATTTTAGGGGAGTGGTATGTGCTGAAGTCACCCCCCTTCCTTGCTGAGGAGCAGCGATGGAGTTGGGAGGACCCAGACCTGGGAGCTCGGCAGCACTGCCAGGTCCTAGAATTAGACAGGGGGAAGATAGGGAACGGCCCCTCTCTGAGGAGAGACTAAATAGATAAAGCCTGTTGCCCGGGACAAAAGGATGGTGAATCCCCCAGAGGAAGCATTATTCACTTGCTTATGTGATTTCACTGGGTGCCTCCAGTTCTTGGGTTATCGGGCAGCATCCTTGCGATCACCAGGAAGGGCTTTTTCCACAAAGCACCCCATACAGTGTGGAACTAGTCACCGTGGGACGTTGCAGGGGCAGAAACCATAAACATGTTCAAAGAGACTTGGAAAAAATCAGCAGATGAAGTTTGGTGTTAGACAAGATGCAATTTCTGATTAAGCAACTGGCTGTTTAGGAATGTCTCCTTCCCTGTGGCCCTGGTTTTTCGCTCCCTCCTAAGCTGCTTCTACCGATTAGGCTGGCACTTGGTCCCAGTGATCTCTTGCTTTCACACAATATTTTTTAATTTTTTAAGTTTACATTTTTAAGTTTAAAATGAGGAGATACAAGGCTCTGTCCTTTCCAGTCTTGTCTTCTTGGGAGCTAGTAAGATCCTTGGTGAGGGAGCTTTGAGCACTGGGCCGCTCCTGGGACTGTGGACCATGACTTACAACAAGGTCTGGTTTTCCCCAACGTAAAGTGGGGGATTTTTCTCTGCTGGTTACAGAGCTTTTGTAACTCTGACACCACCATGCCCCTCTCCTCAAGAGCCAAGATGTGGGTCTCACCCTACAAATTCCAGCCCTGATTCTGGAAGGATTCCCTACGGAGATGACAGCTATTTACTCATTTCACTTAAAGATCCAGTCTTCACAGCGAAAGAAGGAGCCGGGAAAAAAAAAAAAAAGAAAATTTTAATTAATGCTACTGATGGTTTATGGAAGAAATGCAGTAAGAAACACCTTTGGTGTGAGATTGATATTAAACCAATTTAAAAATTACTTTTCCTCCTTTGAAAGCAAAAATAATTAACTCTGAAGTGCTGGCAATATAATACCAGCTCTGAGTGGTAGTGCATATATTTAGTACTTTAGTTGTCCGGTTATGAGAGATGCTAGGGGATAGGGTTTATAACAAGTATATTACCTCCACACCAAAGAGGTATTTTTTTCATTTCAGAGAGAGTTCATGGTCACAGAAAAGTCAAGCTCTGCACAAGCCATAATTAACAGGGAGGATGACTACTGGGCAAAACCAGTCTTTGGAAATGGACAGATGTTTATTTCCCTGGATGTTTAGGAAAAGATTTGGGGGAGTTGCATTTGCTGAGATTAATCCCAAATTCTCGTCCTGGTGTCAAAGAATCCTGGAGGGAATACTGAGCAAATGGGAGTATTTTCCCTGATCAAAAATCTTATTAAAAGCACAATCTCACTGTGCTTTAGCTATGTTTTATCAGTCACCTCCAGGCTTCAAGGCTGAGTATATTCTGAGATAAAACTACTCGGTCTTCAGTGCTTTGGGAAGACTCACTGGATCTCTCACACAATTGATTGTTCCGAGCCAGGTGAAAATGAAGTTTAGCTGTGTGGCTATTCAGCAGAGGCATGCTGCATAGCACGCCGCATACCACGCTGCATACCATCCCAGAACAGAGACGTGGTAAGATGCGCAGATCTGCTCGGTACAATGGGATGAAAACAGTTTTCAGCCCCTGCTCTGTGGCGATAAAGCCACGTCTTCCCAAATCACGGCGAACAGAAACGGGGCTGGGCTTGGCTAACAGAAGCCACACAGGGGAAGAAAAAGCATAGCGCAATAAATGAAGTTCACAAAATCACAACCTAATTGAAGCCGGGAAGGTGCTCCAGAGGCCATCTAGTCCAAACCCCGGCTCAAAGCAGGCCCAATTAAAGCAGGTTATTTATGGCTTTGTCCAGCTGAGTTCTGAATAGCTCGAAGAAGGGAGATTTCGTAACTTCTCTGGGCACCATTTCAATCTTTGATGACTCTTACTATAAAGAAGCTTTTCCCATACCACGTCTGAACTGCTCACGTTCCGCTTTGCGCCTGTTGCCTCTTCTCCTGCTACAGCGCGTCTCTGAGAAAAGTCTGGCTCCGTCTTCTCTGTGCCTTCCCATTGCAGACAGCAGTAAGATCTCCCCATACCCTCTCACCTTATGGCTGAACAAACCCAGTTCTCCCAGGCTCTCCCCGTACGTCACACGCTGCTGTTCCCTAACCATCTTAGTGACCCGCTGCCGGACTCTGCGTTAATATCTTTCTTTACCGGGGAGCCCCAAACTGGACATGATACTCCAAGATGCATTGTTAGGATGGGTGAAAAAAAAAGATTCTTCAACTGGAAATCCCAAATTTAGTGTTAGCAACATACCCCCGGTCTCAGGATAAGAAGGTTCCATCTCCCTTGCTGGTAGCAAATGCCTATAACCAGGCTGGGGATTTTGTGCAGAGTGCGGTGGGTATTTGAGCAGGAATGATGTAAGAAAAAAGAGAGTTTCAGCAGATAATTAAAAATAAAAATAGATGTAGGCGTCAGGTCAGCCGTGAGTCCAAACTGCCACCGGTCCAGGCTCTGAACATCCTTCGAAACGCCAGTGTTCCTGCACACCATGGCCACAGCGGCAGCAGATCACGGGGCGGGAGGAGAAGCGGGTACGGGACTCTGCAACAGCACTCAAGGCAGGAGGGGGCTGTCAAGGTAAAGCTACCTGAGGAAACGACGACATCAAATAAGAGCTTACAGACTATAAATGCACAACTGTTGATGCTCCGCAGCTCTTGCAGGCGGAGGAGGAAGGCATGGGGATGCGCTCGGGGAGCTGGGAGCCGTGGGGGATCCGGTTTTTCTCCGGGCGATTATGGAAGTTCAGCAGATCCTTTCTCTGGCGCCGAGTGGGGGGCTGGAGGGGAGGGAGGAACGGAGCTAATGCGGTGGGTTTTAAGAAGCATCTGCTGAGCGCACCGGCTCGGAGGCAGAAAGCAGCGCCGAAGGAAAAGCGAGGGCCTGGGGAGCCCTCCCTCCCACCCGCCACGCCGCTGTGCTGCCGTTACTGGCAGGCAGCGGGGTAGTGTCTTCACGTGGCTTGAAATAGCCTGTTAAATATTGTTAAACGGCTTAAAATTCTCAAGGAGATTTGGATTAAAGTACAGACTTTCAGTACTTTTACTATTTATATTTGTGACTGATGTTTTTTTCCTCCTCTGTTATCAGGCTGAGACTTTCCGCCTATTTCTGTGACAAATCACTCACCCTAATTATTGTGCCATTTAGAAAAAAGCAAGGGGCTGGCAGCGAGAGAAGGTTTTGCTATATTATGCATGTATATATACATATTCCATTTTATTCTAATGGACTGTTCCAGGCACGTCAGAGGCCCAGGTCACTTAGAGGCAGATGCCAACATAGAAAATGTGTTTTAACAACAAAGCCTGTTGTTAAAGCCAAGTCCTTGTGTCCAGAAGGATGAATTATCGGGACCAATTCCCATCCCATCGCTCACGACACGTGCATGTAGGATGCTTCCCTTCACAGCCATCTCTTGTCCTCCAGTGTTTGTTCACTTAGAGTTACAGCTCTGCCATTTTGTGATGTCTGAAATCCTCCTGAGAAGCTATTTTCAATGCATGCGAGCGGTTCTTCCTTTAACTTTTGTTTTCAGAAGCAAATAGGCGACTGCCTCAAAAGAGGAGAATGAATAAACCTCACAAAACTCACACGGGCCTCACATAACTCATTAACGTTAAAAGACTTTCCGCACATGCTGCCAGCGTTGTTAAAACGTCACCCGTTATTTATACCGCCGCAGCCAAACATTTCATTTATGACTGTAAATGAGCAGGAAGCTTGACGAACAAATGAAGACGCCGAGTCCCACCCCGTGTAACCCCGTGCCCGTCGCTGCCCTTGGGGGCTGCGTTGCCAGCCGCAGCCGAGCACGGGGGGACCCGGGCTGTATTTGCTGCAGGGCTGTGCTTCACGGGAGCTTTCGCACTGCTGCCGCAGTCTCACGTTTCATAAAGTTCGGCGCTAATTGAAAAGCGCTTACTCCTGTTTAACTCAAGCGCTTAGTGCTGCCTGCGTGGTTTTCGTAGGGGGGAATAGCCGACGACCCCGCTGCTAATGAAGAATTGAAGTTCGAGCGTAAAGTAGCAATTCACTGTAGGTCACGTATGAAAAATGCCTCTGCCTGTCCGGAACTGTTGTATTTCTTTAGTGCACGGGGGATTTTTCTGACGCTCCTGAAGCTAAGCTGCTGGCGAGTTATAAACCAAAAGGGATTCAATTAGAGCCTGTCTATTCTTCATCAGGGGTGCGCAGGCTTCCTTGCCCTGCAAGCCACGCATCAGCCCCCGGGGGGCACAGCGAGAAGCCGTGTGCTGCTCTACCCAAAACTGCCGAGGAGACCCCTGGGAGCTGTTCCCCGGTGAGAAATGTCCCCATCCGCGCTCCTCGGCTCACCTCCCGGCACCTCCAGGCTGGGAAGCGGCTGGTGGGTCCCAGGCTACTCGGGGCTGTCGGACCTGGCAGCCCACCCCTGTAGCGGGGCTTGGGTGAACGACAAAGTCCCAGCAGAGGAGCCGGGTGCTACAGGTTTGGAGCCGGCACTAGTGAAACAGCATCTTGTACTTGCTGGGGATGATAGGTAGATTTTCTGTTAGAAAAGGTAAAAACCAAGTCACTCGGAGAGCTGGTAGCTGGTGGCTGCCTCCGTGGAAAGGCTGACAAACTCCACTGTGTGCAGACAGACCACTCCCGAGCTGCAATAGCCTCTTTGTTACTTTCCAAAGGCGATTTCCAGAGGTCAGCTACAGTCAACTAATTGTTACAAGGCAAAATGTTAGCATAAAAATAAGAATACTGTTTTTGAAAAAAACCTAATTAGGTTCCCCCAAAGCCACAACCTGTCGTTCTAGGAGAGGCTTTTTGGTCTCAAAGCCATCTTAGTAAAGACAAGAAGTGAAAGTGGCAACCAATAATGATCATTACAAACCCTTTATTATATAAAACAAATGTGAATAACAGAAAGTCTGATAGCTGTACAAACAAGTCACCAGCTAGGAAAGAGACAGATGATGGAGGAAGATAAAACATTAATGAAAAAATCCCGTGTTAAAGGATTAAGGGCAAGAAGGCATTATTTAAGTATACTGAGACCTAATGAAATCCTTGCTATCATACGGGAGAACAGGATTCAAAGGGACCTCTTGGATCATCAAATCCTCCTGCTACCCGTAGTGCCATACCAAATAATCCTCTTCACGGAAATAGTGATATTAATCTCAAAGTAGTTCTTGTTGTCCCCAGATCCCAAGGGGTGGGAAACCATTTTAGAAACTCATAATTTGGTTGGTTATAACCTCGTTGTGATTTCATACTTAAACTTCTTGGCATTTCATACACAATTTTTCTGACAAAAACCATCACTCATCAAATTCAGTAACGTCTCTACTCTTTGCTAGTCCCTGTAGGTCCAGTGTTAAAGAAGGCAGAGTTGCCAATGGTGATAAACAGAAAGAAGAAATACTCATTGAATAGTTATGTTCTGTATTTGGAAAGAAATGGGATGTGCTTATTTCACAGGAAGGAAGAAATACTTTCTATCATCTCATCAGTAGCAGTGGAGGATGTCAAATAGCAACCATTATCGCAATGTACAGTAGCAGTACCAGAAAATTCGTGACTGAGGATATTGAAAGAAGTGTCTGAGGAGCTTCCTGAATCACTGGCAGTGATTTGTAAAAAATACTGAAAGACGAGGGAAGCTACAGAGGACCAGAAAAGTGCTGAAGTTACGCTGTTGATTAAACAGCGTGAACCAGGCTTGTCCTCAGAAATCATGATGTCCTGGGCACCGCTCCTCTGCATGTACAGCAGACTTGG
The DNA here is from genome assembly GCA_009819775.1 of Phoenicopterus ruber ruber. NCBI lineage: Eukaryota > Metazoa > Chordata > Aves > Phoenicopteriformes > Phoenicopteridae > Phoenicopterus > Phoenicopterus ruber. The sequence goes on along the minus strand of CM020215.1, from coordinate 89,771,177 downwards.
TTGTATGTCTGTCTGGTCTCTCCCACAGACGGACCGAGCACCTATGCAGCTGGTACCTATGCCAGCCCCTTCAAACTGGGAGTCCGTACTTAAAAAAGGTATTGAGATGACCTGGAATTCCCAAGCCCAATTAGTCTGACACCAGCCCCAAGCAAAATTATGGCTAAGCAGATATGGGAGGTGAATAAAGCATTAATGAATGGTAGCACAGTCGATGCCAGCCAATGCCAAAACCTATTTTCTTAAAAGCAATCAATGAAACCTCTTATAAAAATGAAATTTCATATTTATCTGATTAAAGTTATCTTTGTAGGTTGCTGGAAATCAGAGGTGTCTATTTGACAGTTTCATGTGTCCTTCTGCTTTAAAAAAAAAAAGGCGCATTAAAAAAATCAGTGTAGCCTGTACTATGCTGGTGAGATTAAAGAGACTTTCATAGATGTCCAAGTAATTGTCAAAGAGAAAGAGCTCAGTAAGCAGTTTTCATGAGAGCCTCAAGTTCAGTCCAGAGAAGATGAAGAACTGACTTTGGTTGTGATCTATAAATACCCGCAAGGGCAACAACTTCTGGCAGTCGGTAGCTCTATCATCTAGCTAAGCTAGATTTGTAAAATCATGTAGCCAAGACCGATGCTACACAAGTTCCAGGTAGGAAGAAGAAAAGATTTCGAACAGGGAGCAGCTCAGACCATGAGAGCATTAGACCAGCTCATTAGGCCAGTGGTGGATTCGCCACTCTTTGAAGCCTTTGGCTGCTGTTTGCCCAGACAAACTCTGTGCAGGCAGCCCCAGCAAGTCCGACTCAGGGGAACCCTGTGTGCCTCACCAGTTCAGAAAGGGGCATGGGTGTCTTTCCAGCTTAATTACTTCAGTTTAATTCCACAGTAGCGGGCTCAGCTCGCACCACGGTATGTGCATCGCTACGAGCTCACCATCTGGACCGCAGAGTACCAGCAAGGCCCGTCACCGCGTCTAAGCTTTGTCTCTGTCTTTCTCTGGGTGGTGTGTGGGGCAGCCACCGAACCTGGAGGCAGATATAATAACAAACACTCGTGATACCTCTTGCAACAGCAATCATCTGATTGTTGCCTGCGTGCACTGTTTTCAAACAGCCGCTTGGGCTATTTGCAAGCAGCTGCTTGCAAACATTGCAGATGATACACACTTGAATTTCATTATCTGATCTGTTGCATGGGAATCGCTCGGCTAGATATTCGAGGTCATATCACATTCCTTCTGGCGCTGCAATTTCTGTGAAGTTACCTTGGGAAGGGAGGAATCTACATAACCAGCTCCCTAAGCATCTAATCTCAGCAAAAGACCACTTTTGGGACAAACCGACAAGCATGAAATGATGGGTCAAGGGGTTTAAACTTACAGGCAGACTTGGCTGACCAGCAACGCCCACAGGACTCCCGAATGAGAACAAATGCTTTCCTGGTAGGAAGATCATCTTGGCCCTGCCAAAGACGCCAATGCCATCTGGGATCTCGCTGCACCGCGTGGTTGCTGCTTAGTGGATAAGCAGGTCTCTGCTTTTCAAACAAAAAGATGCACGAAGGGCAAACTTGAGGTATTTGCGGTAATGGTATCTCGGGCTCTTTTCCATAAGCCAGTGGTGAGGTAGCATCAGAGCAGACCTGCGGAGTGAAAGAGTTGGCGTTCGGGGTGTGGGGCAGGAGGCTGGTTCAGGCTGGCTCTAGTTTGGACCCATGGGCTGAATCACCATTAGGGGCTGCAGTGTGTTAGGAGTGTTTCTGGAGCATGTTTTTTTCTTCCGTTTCACATGAAAGGAATCTGCTTGTGCGCTCCAAGGCTGCTCCACGTTGGGAGCCGAAGCAGGAGATGGGGGACAACCAGGAAAGTCTCATCAAAAGCGTTCACCTAATCCAAACAAAAATGCTGATGTTGAAACACCTACAGATGCCCACGCTGCAACATGCAGGAGACTAATGAGGCTGAATATTTGGGGTTATCAAACTGTGATAAAAATTGCTACCATTGGCACATCTTTTTCTTACGGGCAAGTTGCTTAACAGGGAAAGCTTTTTTTTCCCTTCAAGTCATCACAGACGGTCATCCGACTTTGTAAGGGTGCCAGACTCTCACGTCTGCTGTTAAAGTGATGGAACTTCTGTTCCTAATCACACCATGGCTGATAATGACATGGGAAGGACAATCTGCTCATTCTCTTTTTTTCCTCGCTTAAACGGGTAGCTTGAACAAAATGCACGTATATACTACATGGCTTCTTCGTATGTCATTGGAAGGAAATATAAATGCCACGAGTACATTCTTTCTTGTATAGCTGACCCTCTCTGAAAATGCTGCATCTTAGCATATAGAAGCATCTGCTTTTAATGCAAAAATCAGTGCTGGGCATATTCTGCAGAATCTGACCCAAAGCCTGTTGAAGTCTATGGAAACTTCTTTTATCTTTGACAGGGCTCTGAACAGACTCACAGAGCTGTTTCCCACAATGTGAAGCAGACTGGCTTAGATGTGCCATGATAGTAGGTTTTTCTAAAACGTCCACAAAATTAAGACATACAGAGTGAGAGACAGACAGCACGCAGGAGAGATCTACCTACCTGTCCTACATATTTCAGCAAAACAGATCAAAACATCTGTCAAGACATACAGGGCTGAGTCTACAAAGCTCTAAGCACTCTTTGAGGTGATGAAAGCTTTTACCTCTCATTGACCTCTTTGGAGAATCAAGAGCTGTAAGTGTCAAATCCCAAGGTTCAGTGAGGCAGGAAGTCTTTTTTCTACTCTTTTTCCTCTGGCCATGAATGGCTTTGTTTTGCTTTCCTCTATCCTGTTTTTCTGAGCAGTGTGTTGCAGGCAGGGAAGGAGAATGACTGACGTATGCATGGCCAGACATTTTCAGTTGGCTTATGACACGGCATGAATATGCTGTAATGGCAGGAGTTTGTATTTATCTTCAGAATTTCATTTCAGTCCTTGTTGTTTATCTGCCTGTCTCTTCTAATATTCACTGGATGCACGGAAATGACATTGCAATAGCCATTGATATATTAGGTAGGGGATGGTTACTGGCAAAGTAGTGATGATCAAAGGATGACACGCTTCTCTTCACATGCATGAAAAGACATTTTAGTTATTCAGAAGCAGCAGTGAAAAATCTACATCCCGATTAAAGTGTAAACTGTGTGGCTTGCAAGGTGCAGGGCAATGGTTGCTAGCTGTCTGTGTGCACGCCAGGTACCATCACTGCGTCCCCTCGCTGTGGCTGGCTCCCCACGTGCTGTGGGGTACAAAGCAAAAATTTGATCCCTCTTCCCACTAGGAGGTTTTTTTTCTTTACCTAACACCAGCTAGCAGCTTCATGGGCCTTCTCTTCTCGTGGGTCAGTCACAAGTGCCCATCTCCCCCGCCATCTATTTCTAATCTCAGCTGGTTTTCCTTTCCTGCGGTCTCTTAACATCATTTTTTTGTACACTACTATTTATTATTTAAATGCGGTGCCTGTATTATTTAACTGACTGAACATTTTGGGGATACGGTGTCCATGAAAGAGGCTGTGCAGCATCACTGTGCTGAACTGTGACATAATGGCACCAAGGGCACCTCCCTTCTTTGTGGGAACGGCTTTCTACTCCCAACCGTTCACAGGTCTAGAAACACCACCTCTCGTTATTCTCAGGTGGTTTTGAAGTCCATAAACATATACATACAGGCATACATAGGTGTCTGTGCGTATACTTCCATGCGTCTATGGTATATGTCAGGAGGATGCGGTAACCTGCCAGATAATCCGTGGAGCCTTTGCTTGGCTGCAGGTTTCTGCACCCTGTGCTGTTTGTCGTGCACCCGTGGCTGCTCCACCGGCACACCAGACTATTTCCCAAGGAGCTGTTGTCTGTAGCGCTGCGTCTCAGATCCCAGCCACGGCTTTGGTCCCCTCCACGCCCAAACTGGCCACTTTCTCCTGCGGAATAAGCTACGGGTTTGTGATAATGTATGTGCCCAAAATATGAAACAAGCTGGCTAACCATTTCACAAACCCTGACTCTCTCCTTCAGCCCAGAAGACATTTGTTTTTCTTTATTTTGAGGGGAGAGTGCATCCGTGATTTCTACATGCTGACTGCTCTTTCTGCCGATCCACCACGGGACTATTTAGCGACTCCCGCTGAATTTTCGGTCTCAGAGATCAAGGGCTGTTGTGTGATTTATTTATTTTTTGCCTGTGATTTGTTAGTCTTTCTCTGACTTCTCCCCATGCCACTCCTCCTCCTCTCATTCAGCCATAGGTTTGCCAGAGCCTTGGGCTATGCGCGCTCTGCGGATCTGTTTTAGTTCCCTGTCAATTATACCTCCCTGTTTACGGTAACGGCTCGTATCACATTTTATTACTGTGGCTCATGTGCCTTTCTCATCATTGCTTTCGAAACACTGAATTTATTCTGAAATGCGTCTGGTTTTTAGTCTAGCTCCTCACTGTTTCCTCAACCCAGGGGGATTTTGTTGTTGGTTTTGCATCTTTTGTGCTGGCTGCAGCTGTGTCCGTGTTCCAGGATTATTGCTCAAATTTCTGTGAGAAACATGGAAATGTTTTTCCTTCTCTTCTCTGACTTCCAAGCCTGTTGGCCACCTCTGCCCCTACTTTCTCTCCCTTCTGAGCCTTAAGTGCTGTGCTCCCTTGCCGGCCATTGTGTCCAACACAAAGATGAAATGACCGGGGTGTGTGAAAGCGCTTGCCGACACTTCAATATTATCTTCTCCTGCAGGATATCACAGTTAACCCTGCGTCTCCGTTGCCCTTTACAACCGCTTTATTTTCATTTTGAGAGAACTCGGCGCTCGCGGCAGCATGGGATTAATACCTCAGCTGCCACCATGTTCCTCTCCCATCGCATCGCCAAAGTGTCTCGCACTTGACCACCTGGATCACTGCGTGATGCAGGGCAGCTCTGAGCTGTTCCTCCACGTCCGTATCCCCCGCTGTCGGGGCCTGATTTCACCTGTGAAGCTGAATTTTCTAGAGGGCACGTGATAATCTTAGAGGAGCTCCTGCTACCCCCCTTACCAGAAGGAGGGAAGCTCATGTTTCTGATGGGCGCTTTTTAAAAACCCGCTAGAGCTGATCAGGGGTGGGGGAAATGGGAGCAATGTACTCTGTTTATAATGTAAACAGGATTTAAGACTTCCCCAGATGCTTATACTTTTGCCAACTCCAAATGATAAAAAAGCATGCGTCAGGTCTCAAAACACAAGATTGTCTTTAAAATTCATGACATTTTAAGAATATAAATTTTGAATGTTTATTAACCCCCTGCTTTCTGGGCCTGGAAGCATATTTAATAGAATCTTCCTTTTTCTTTAAGAAAGGAAGCTTTTACCTCAGAAGCTGGAGCATGGAAAACTTGAACTACCCAGAGAGGTTATAGCTCAGGAACGGCTCAATGCTTCACTGACTTTGGCAAAACTGAATTTTACTATTCCAGGCTTTAGGGTCTTAGGAAAAGGACAGAGAAAAAAGGATAGGCCTGGATGGAAGAAGTAGGAGAAATCCCTGGAGAGATGAGTTTGTTGCTGCTGAGGAAAGAGAGTGGCTACTTCTACCTCCAAGACTTGCTGTCCCCCACCAATTCCAAAGACTTGGGCTCTTCTTTCAGCAGCACCATCTAACTTGGCTTCCCACAGCTTAGGCAAAGCAGGCTGAAAAAAAACGGTGATTTTGCTACCCCTAAGAATCTATTGTCCTAGGTGACAATATCTTCCCTACCTCTAGAGCCCCCTCCATCTTATCTCCTGGCAGAAGTCTCTCTGGAAAAGGATTTTAAGGAGATTAGGCTACAGGGTGCATCCGTAAGATGGGGGAAACTGCCAGACCCACCTATTTTCCAGTGAGTGGCAAAAACAACTAGGAGAAATTTGGGGAGCTTTTCACCCGAGGTGTGTACCTGGCTACTGCAAGAAGAAAAAGCATCTCAGGGAAGCGAGAGCTCCCCTGAGTGGGATCCCAAGCTAGAAGACTGGGAAATAAAGGTGTTTGTTTCAAAACCTCCTTTGTGTTCCTGAAGCTGGAGGGCAGATCCTCATATTTATATGTTGTTCTGCAAAAACAGACAATTAGACATAGACAATGAGACAGAAGTGCCGCCACTCAGGTGGTCTTAAGTAGGGGCAAAGGAAGACTCCAGGTAGGAGCTTGTAACTGTGATGAATCCTCTGCACAAGAGCAGGTTAACAGATGTTATCTGCTAACAGCAGATAAACCTGCAGGATAGAAAGATGGAAACAAGTACATAAATCCGGAGGGTGAGAATACACAAAGCGTGAGCTAGAGAAACGAGCTGAAAACAATAAATTGAGGTTCAACCCTGATAAATATAAAGGAACAGATGAATAAACATGAGTACAGAGAAATGGAGAGATCACAGAAAAGAGTCGCAGGGTTAATGAGAACATAGTCAAGGGGGAATTGCTAGATGTGGCTGGCACGGATGCACAAAATGCTATGTCAAATGGATATTGGGATTAATAGGTGTCATGACTTTAAGCCAGTAACGTAGCTGGAGAGTATCAAAGTATGTTTTCGTCAGCACAATTCAAAAAATACCTAAGCCAAATGGATAGAAATGAGATGAAAGAATGCAAGAATCAGCGAATCTGGGCCCATTTTGTTTGTAAAAAAAACCCCCAACACTCAGTGTAAGGTTTTCTTAATGCTGATACGAGTAAGTCTCCTAACTATAGAGCTTGGAAGAATAGGACCTCAGTTCCCTCCATGAGGGAAAATGGAATCAGCCATTTCTAATTAGCCACATTTGCAGGAATTACAGTTTTGTTTACTCGGGGCTTCACATGCCGTGTTCTTTTGCTTTATTTATGAACGGAACAACCCCTCACTTATGTTACTGCTGTGACTGTGCCCATTGAAAGTCACAGGGAACGTACTCATAGGCTTTAGAGAGGGTGAAGCGCAGCTATGCAATAACTTTCTGGATTGGGGACAAGGATGCAAAAGTATTAAGAAAGGGAAGAGAGCTCTGCCTCCAAGCCTCTAAATCTTACTGTCAGGAAGCCCACGCTTTCCAGGCTCAGACCAGACCCTGGGCCAATCCTCGCGCCTCCCAAGGCTGGCCTGGTGATGGTAAGGTGACTTCACAGCACAGACCAAGTCAGACCATTTGCAAAGGTGCACAGGTGACATGTGGGACACCTGACTGAACCAGCACCAGTGATGTGAGTTCAACTTTTTAGACAGGTGTTGCCAAACTGAGAAGGACGGCAGACCAAACCAAAAGTGATGAGCCACACCAGAAGGCACAGATTTATCTGAATTGGAGAAGACAGAGAAAAGTCTGTGTGCCCCTGATGATACCCATAACTGTGAGTAAGCAGCAACAACTGTCTCTGTTCTTCCGTTTATCCAGCAGTAGCTGCTATACGATGTTGAGGTATCCACTCCAGTTTTAGATCAGGGTGGAGGTGAGCACGGGCTACCCACCTTGCCAAGAAACAGAATGGGATGGCAGAGGAAAGAAAAAATCCCAAGGGACAAGTGAGTTAAAGTTAAGTAAGGTTAAAGTTAAAACATAACCAGGATACCTTACAGGTAAGGACAGACACTGTAAACATGATGGTGAAGTTTTCATCTTTAATTACTTTAAAATTAGCTTGTTACATTGGTCATTGAAGAAGAACCTTCTGAACACAAGCGAAACACAAATCACGGGCTTCTCATTCTCAAACAGATCTAACAGCAACAGCCCGAAGCAAAGTTGACTCTGGAAACAAATTATAACTGGGCTCTGGTTAACTTCAGCTCTTGGGAACTTGTTAACTCTTTCACTGATGGTAGTTCCTGGAGAAATACCCAGTTACCATAGCTACATCTACACTGCTAAGGGCCATCCACCCTAGGAGACGCTCGCCCTGATTTCCAAGCCAAATCATGAAGTAGAGCAGTCCCCCTGGTCAGGGCTAGTTCCCTCTAGAGAACGGCCACGTGCTCTCTGCCTCGTGCCTGCTCTGGGCATCCTCTGAATTCCCCACGGAGCTCCCACGGCCCTGAGACACAACTCTTTCTGGTGTTTTTCTTTCTTTCTCAGTTCAGTGCGTGTTAAAACAAAAGACCTGTGCTGCAGCCCCACCTGTTTTTAAGTGGGTACATACCATAAAGGTTGGCGGAGGTGTTTCATTCTCCAGTCCCAGCTCTGTTGGCCTAGATAGTGACTCACCTCACATGTTTCAGCTCAGCTTCTTTTGAGGAGAGGAGGTGTGATACCGGTCTCACAGCTGTGCAGAAGAAGAGAGTCTGTTATGCTTGCAAGACAGGTCTTAATTACTAAGTGCAAATTGTTATTTGGTGTTAAAGTGCTGGGAGAAGATAAATGAAAGCAGAGGAAATATTCAGTAACTGCTGAAAAGGACCTACAACACCCAGACACAAGGAGATATCTCATTAATTACTTGCTTTAGTCTCCTTTGGCCTCAGAAGACAGTGGCAATAGAATTACTTTTGTTTGCAGCTGTGGGCTCTGTTTTGACTGAGATATGTGTTTTCTATTTATACCTTAATGTTTTTTGACACATTTATTTTTGGTGTGGGAATTAATTGCCTACAGTTTACCTAAAGCCTATACTTCGATCCACGTGCCAATCATTCTTGTTTCATAGTGTCTCAAAGGCAGCAGCAGAAATAAGGACTACTGAGAACAGAGCAATCCTTCCAGCACAGACCAAGCCTCTCAGGACTACAGCTGTTAAATGCCAGCACAAGTAGGTATGTGATATTCAGCATTTGAATTCTATCCAAAAAAGTACACTGAAGTAGCAGTAGCTGTCGCCGGACTGAATTCCAGAGAAAATCTCTCCTCCTAGAGACCAGCTTTGTCATTCTGTTTCACTTGTCCAATACTTTCTATTGCAAATCTTGAAGAAATCTCAGAGAAAAATAACAGAAATTAGCGAGGGACTAAGTTACTAAGAAGTAGTAAAGTAAACCAGTATCTTTTCCACAGACAAAGCATAGCTACTTCAGACTGGCAAGGGGCCCTAACTCGTGATATCACCTCCTAACCCCAGTCAAAATGCATGACCAGAGCTGCCAGGTGGTGCCTTATGAGAGCAGGACAGCATTGAATGTTGAACTTAGGTCCGAGTTTCCTGAAATCTGAAAGATACTATGGGCCTAGGGACTTGTTTCAGAACTGCTCCTTGTTAAACGGAGTTTGTTACTCTCTTAAAAATAGCTTAGCCCTAAGAATCATCCACATCCATACCTGTTTCCAGGGAGGGAGGGTCAGGAGGGAGCATCCGTAATTGCAGCCACCCTTGTGCTAGGACCCAGAACGCAGGTCTGCCTGCACTGTCCTTCTTGCTCCTTCCCACCTCGTCCCCAAAAATAATGGAACACACGACAGAGTATTTGGTCACCTCTCCATCGTGCTTTGTCACCGCTACCCATGATCTTGGCAGTTTATATTTATCCAGGGAGAGAGGAGGCGAAACAAAAAGAACCAGAAGGGAAGATGGAGGAGTGGATGAGAAACTAACAATTTCCAAAACTGTAAAACCTGGCAGGCTTTGGTTTTATGGCATCACGGTGCATGGCTGCACAATGAAGAGCTGGCTTCTGTTGTTAGCAATACTATCAGCAATCCCCCATCCAGCTGGGAAGGATTTTTTGTTAATACACATCATGATTTTAATAGCATGTGTGTGGGTGGTGAAGAATTGGATTTTTTTAAACTTTATAATCAAGGTGAGAGGAGGCAGGCACGGTACGTGAGAGAAACACGCAGTGTCAAAATACTCTCATCTATTATCCCCCAGGTCACACTGGCAGATCCTTCCCACCTCCCACCTACTGACTGGTCTTAAAGTTGAGAACTGCACCCCGCTCTGAGCACTTGGCTTTTTTGATTTATTTATTGTAAAAACTGAGCTAAAGATGGAGAAGTACCACCACTGAGAATATCTGTTAATCTCAGAGGTTAAAAGTGATTGCTCACACTTTATATCCAAAAAATGTCTACATGCAGACCTCTATGTAAACTGTGCCTATAGTAGGGAATCTAAACAGTGTTTGCTTAGTACAAGATGAAGAGGAATGTGCAAAAAAGCAAAACCCGTCAAAGACAAGGCAATTAGTAGTTTTACTGTTAATACATGTAAATGCAACAGAAAACTGGATCATTGCACTCTAGTAACTTGGGTTTAAAGCACAGCCTGCTTCATCAAAAGTAGCATCAAAAAAAGCATCAAAAGCAGCGTGGCCAGCAGGTCGAGGGAGGGGATTCTGCCCCTCTGCTCCGCTCTGGTGAGACCCCACCTGGATACTGCGTCCAGCTCTGGAGCCCCCAACACAAGAAGGACATGGACCTGCTGGAGTGAGTCCAGAGGAAGGCCACAAAAATTATCAGATCAAAAATGATCAGACGAGCACCTCTCCTATGAAGACAGGCTGAGAGAGTTGGGCTTGTTCAGCCTGGAGAAGAAAAGGCTCTGGGGAGACCTTCTAGCAGCCTTTCAGTACTTAAAGGGGGCTTGTAAGAAAGACGGGGACATACCGTCTAAAAAGTAGGGTCTTTAGTGATAGGACAAGCGGTAATGGTTTTAAACTAAAGGAGGGGAGATTCAGAGCAGATATAAGGAAGAAATTTTTTATGAGGGTGGTAAAACACTGGAACAGGTTGCCCAGAGAGGTGGTAGATGCCCCATCCCCAAACATTCAAGGTCAGGCTGGATGGGGCTCTGAGCAACCTGATCTAGTTCAGGATGTCCCTGCTCATTGCAGGGGGGTTGGACTAGATGACCATTAAAGGTCCCTTCCAACCCAAACTATTCTATGATTCTATGACCTTCACAAGAATGTTTTTGCTCTACCCTCATGACAGGGAGAGCAGCTCCAGTGCTGCTTTTTGTTGCACTTTGCCCAGTGGCTGCTGAAAGGGGCTATCTCCCCTGTCCCAGCCGTGCACTCCTGCGACTTTCCTTGCATTAGCTCTAAGCTCTAGAGGTTGTGCAACTGCGGGGTGAGCTGAGTGAACAAGCTGATCTGTCAGAAAACTGACGCAGCCAGAAAGCAAATCGTTTCAGCATGTTCATCTGACATACTTGTGAACTCGCAAGATCTGATACAAAGGATGGAGCACAAGGCAAGGGAGAGATGGCTGGTGTAATGTCAGACTAAGTTAGGCCAGGACTGCCCTACCATCATCAACACAAAGCCCAACTGAGTGGTCATACATGACTTAACTTAGAGACACTCAGAGCAGTAGTCCTGGGTTTCTTTTTTTCCCTCTGTATAAAGTAAGGGGAAAACTGATTGAAAACTCGGGTGGTTGGCCCGGTGCCACTCTCATAGATAATATAAAAATGGCCCTGTGCTAAGTTTGCTGGCCCACAGACGTGCTAAGGACTCCCCTGCACTCACCATTGGGATGGACGGAGCGACACTCATCCCGCCGACTGTCCGCTGTATGTCTTCAAACACAGGATGGCATGTGCTGTCTCCAAGGATGGCACGGCATCCTGGTTTCTGTGCTTCTGCGTCAGCCACGTTTGGTTAGGATTACATAAACTTTCCAGTCCCTCCAATGTGGCTGTTATGTCTGAAACATTTTGTGGCGGTTTCATAGGCTTGGCCCTAAAACTCTTTTTCCCTCCGCAGGCTCCCTGGGGGGTAATTTCATCCACAAACACGGACTCAACCACCGTCGCTATACTGACAAACACAGTACTGACTGGTGTCAGTCTCCTGTCCACACTAACATCTCAGCTTTTGTCTGACATCATAATTTTGGGGCTAGCTAGCTGTCAACTTAAATTCAGTATGGCCAAAACAGAAAGCTGATTTTGTTTTTCCCCCTCCTCTCCCCCCCCATCCCTTCTGTGTTTTCCCCTCCTTCTCTATTACTCCCTCTTCTCTTCCCAAAAATGTTGAAAACCTATGCCCTCCTCCTAACATCAGTACCTATTCTGAATCAGCTTTCTCCCAAGTCTCTCACTCCAGTTCTGTTTAAGTCTTGCTAGCTCCCATTATATATTATTCTAAAATACAGCCTGTCCTGTTCATTGACGCAACTACACCTCTCATATGCTATCGGTTCGCCAGCTCCTGCTTCTAAAAAGGCAGCGAGAGCAGAGATTTTACTACATTATTACCACGCTAGTATCTTTCTACTTACCAGCCAGAGCAGGTTGCATGGCAAAAGAAGAAAGTGAGGCTCAAAAAAGATGTTTCAAAAAACATTTGTGATGCAGCCAGAAAAACACACAAGAGCATCTTGCTTCATGAATTCCGTATCTGTGAATTACACCAGGCAAAAACTGAGACTCGGTATGTTTTTATACTTTATGTTGTCACAGCTTATTTAAAATTAATACAAGCAATATTTTTATCTCAGCATGATAGCAAGAGGTTGTAAATACGGTGTTTTGTACTCAAAAGTGATTTTAATGTAGTATCAGAAAGATTGTGATATAGGGCCTTACCTATCTCCCAGTATTTTATGTGTAATTGCTCCTGGAAGTTGGAAAAACTTGAGCAAGTTGAGGTCAGCTTAATTCAGCTACCTTTCCTCAGGTAAAAGAGCATCTGAATAAAATATAATGACCCCTCTCTTCCAGGAGCGATTTTGTGAGGTAGGATTCTCCCAGAGCTCAGCGAACAGTCTCAGGGGATTTCCTTGCTGGATGAGTCTAGTGTGGAGGCTCTGTGAGCAAATACCTCAGAGGAAGCCAGAACAGAATAGCTGCTTAAGAAGATTAATGACTGGATTCCTTAAAAGCTGCTTATGGGAGAGGTGATCTCTCATGTGTGAGCCAAAGATAATTAATTAAAATGGGTCAATTAGCCTGTCAAATACAACATGTATCCAGAGTTCAAGCTTTTATGTATTCACACCAGAAATTGTAAAACAAAGGGAAGGGGAAGACCTACTTGAATCATACAGGGCAGATGAAGAATATGAGTTGGTGAAGAGGTAGAATACTTCCTTCAGCTTCCACGAGTCCCACACTTGTGAACAGGTAAATGCTGACGTGTTGGGTCCTGTCATGGGTGTACATCACAGCAACTGTCTGCGTCTGCAGTGTCCTTTAGTGTACCCGAGTCAGAACAAACTACAGAGACAGAAAAATGTGCAACCTAACACTGAAACAAAACCATTTCTGGAGTGGAGGAGTCAAATCCCAACTATGTGAGCAAAAAGGGAATCGTAAGGAGCTTGAGTCTTTTTTTCTTCTAAATAAACATAGTGGCATCAGTAGCATTATAACAGAAAAACCTTAAAACGTTGAGGTTTTTGTCCTAAGGATGCAGCACAGATTGAACTTTAGCAAAAATCCCTGGAAAGAAAAGACAAACCCACCTTGACAGAATCAGTTTTGGTGAGCCTAAAGTAAATGCAGTGATCAAAATACTAAGTCAGTCAGTTATCTGATATATTTTAAAGAATAGACTGATGAGAACTAGAAACCTTCTTTGTTCTATCAGTCACTCGAAATGCATTTCCTTCCAAATGTGTCTAGAATCTGCACAAGCATCAATATATGTAAATTCAGAGATGAAAGCAATAATTCATACTGGTAGGAAAGCATAATGCATTTCTAGTACGAATGCCAATCATCCTCCATAGGTTATATTGCTGAGCAATGACTAGGAAGCGTACGTGCACCTGATCAAAACTGAACATTTCAGAAGGCACACAATCCGTAAAATGTCTGGGGATCTTAATGTTGAAAATGAGTGAGAACTTCGGGTTTACAACTTGTCTGTAAGCACACAGCAGATGCAAAGCAGGGCTGGGATGCTGTGTTCATGTTAACCAAGAATTGAAAGTTCAGACACGCCTCCCCGATTTTTCAAGAAATACTGGGCTCATAAGCAAAAGGTCAGAATCTGTACTGTCTGGGGGACAAGAGTAAGGAGCCTTTGATGAATCACCCCAACTCCTACAGGCCAGGCACCAGTATGCAAACTTAAATACCAAATAAATTAGTATTTGTATCTGTTATACTTATTCACCTTCAAACCTGCCAACAGGTGAAACAAATGACTAAAATACGTGACAAATGAGTGAAAGGTAGCATACTTAGGTTTGGGTGCATGTTATTTAATAACCTCCAGATTCTCAGTGTTATCCTTTAGACCAGGATTTATAGTTTGATTTACTTTACAGAAATGAGAAAATAATTCTCAAAAATACAGAAAACTGAATTCTATTAGGAAGAAACTATCACAATGCCCCATATGATTTATCAGTTTGAACACTTTCCTAACGCTGGAGCCAAAGATTAACTGTGATTTTCCTTGTGGATAGAGATGAGCATGATGTGACGTACATGAGTGGGCTATGCAATTATTTGCTAGTCACTCAGTAGAACAATAGAGAGTTTTGAATTCTTTTCCTGGATTTGGGCAATAAAGCATGGCTTTATGACACAGATGGGATAAGCAAGCACATCAGTCTGGTGCATCCCACCTAGAAGGCAATGGGTCTGCTTGAGGAAGACTTGAATTTGCTATGTGGGAATGTGGTCTCTACCAGATATTTCAGAAAATTCCTCCTGCAGCTTCTTGGGAAACTCATTTGGTTCAATGGTCATCCCACAAAGCCTGAGACATAGGACAGCTGCGTTTAACTCTCCACTGACCAAGGCATCAAACTGGCCAAGGTTAGGATAGACTTTTCACTGATAGTCTGGCCAATACTAAGCTCCCCCTCACACACAGACTTGCAAACCCACTAACTGTAATCCCCCAGCCCAACCAAGTGGCCATAGCTCCTGCCGAAGCTTGAGAACCTGATTTGCATCAGGTTCAGAGGTGGAGCTGGGTGGCCACCTTGTCCCTTTCCTGCCAAGAACACGGGACTTTCCCTGTGCTTCAGTTCTGCAGGGCAGCTGCATCTCCCAGGACCTGTGCCACAGCCCCCCGCTTCTGCCTCCTGGGCTCTGCTTCTCCCTTGGGCCACTCAGACTGAGAGGCCCTTCTGCTCATCCCGAAATGTCAGTTCAAACAGACCCTTCCTCGTGTCCAGATTCAGCCCTGCAGCAGAACCAATGGGCCACATTTCCCTCACTCCAATTGTGCGGTCTAGAGATACACGGTGTATATGATAGGCTGGTCACACATTAGGCGAACAGAAACAACACGATCACCACAAGCAGGTGAGGCGAGGAGAACGTGTATCCTTTCCTATAGCAGAACTGAAAAGCCTTGCTCAGTAAGAAGAAATAGAAACAGCCACCAGCGTGATGAGACAAGGAATCAGGGCATCCTGGCTCTATGTTTTTACTTAGAAGAGAATATTCTCTGGTCATCTTTTGCTTGAGATGCCTTATTGTGGAGTACAGTGGAACAGGGAGCCTGGCACAACGAAGCTGCAGACTGTCCCTCAAAATGTAATAAACCTGAGTTCTCTGGTTTTTTTAAATGAAAGAAGTGAAGCACAGACCTAAGTCACTGGCAAACCCTTTATAAATGTGTGATGGGTTGACCCTGGCTGGATGCCAGGTGCCCACCAAAGCCGCTCTATCACTCCCCTCCTCAGCTGGACAGGGGAGAGAAAACGTAACGAAAGGCTCGTGGGTCGAGATAAGGACAGGGAGAGATCACTCAGCAGCTACCGTCACGGGCAAAACAGACTTGACTTGGGGAAATTAGTTTAATTTATTACCAAGCAAATCAGAGTAGGATAATAAGAAATAAAACCAAATCTTAAAACACCGTGTTGTGTGTCCCTCCCCGCCCCCTTCTTCCTGGGCTCAACTTCACTCCCAATTTCTCTCCCTCCTCCCCACCTGAGCAACGCAGCGGGACGGGGAATGGGGGTTGCGGTCAGCTCATCACATGTCGTCTCTGCCTCTCCTTCCTCTGCAGGGGGAGGACTCCTCACTCTCTTCCTCCGCTCCAGCGTGGGGTCCCTCCCACGGGAGACAGTCCTCCATGGACTTCTCCAACGTGAGTCCTTCCCACGGGCTACAGTTCTTCCCAAACTGCCCCAGCGTGGGTCCCTTCCACGGGGTGCAGCCCTTCAGGAACAGACTGCTCCAGTGTGGGTCCCCCGTGGGGTCACAAGTCCTGCCAGCAAACCTGCTCCAGCATGGGCTCCTCTCCACGGGGCCACAGGTCCTGCCAGGAGCCTGCTCCAGCGTGGGCTTCCCACGGGGTCACAGCCTCCTTTGGGCATCCACCTGCTGTGGTGTGGGGTCCTCCACGGGCTGCAGGTGGGTATCTGCTCCACCGTGGACCTCCACGGGCTGCAGGGGGACAGCCTGCCTCACCACGGTCTTCCCCACGGGCTGCAGGGGAATCTCTGCTCCGGCACCTGGAGCACCTCCTCCCCCTTCTTCTTCACTGACCTTGGTGTCTGCAGAGTTGTTGCGCTCACATCTTCTCACTCCTCTCTCCAGCTGCAATTGCTGCTGCGCAGGGCGGGGGTTTCCCCTTCTTAACTCTGTCACCCCAGAGGCGCTACCACCGTCGCTGATGGGCTCGGCCTCGGCCAGTGGCGGGTCCATCTTGGAGCCGGCTGGCATTGGCTCTGTCGGACACAGGAGAGGCTTCTAGCAGCTTCTCACAGAAGCCACCCCTGCAGCCCCCCCTGCTACCAAACCTTGCCATGCAAATCCAATACAAAAGGACAGGAGTGGAGGTCAGTGACAGATATTTTGGACTAATTTCAGTCAACAGGAAGACTGAATGAGTATGTCAGGTTTAGAAGATGGTTCTAGTAAAAATAAAATGCAAGCAACATTTCGAAAAAATAATTTTGGTATTTTCAAAGCAAGAATTTCCTATTTTAATTTACATTTAGATATTTATTACAATATATTTACACTGTTTTGAGCTTCTCAACTGGAATACAAACTATTCCTGTCACCCTTAATAAAATATACTGATTATACACTGAAGAGTTAAGCTCAAATCTGGCCTGGGGTGGAGAGTGGGCATTCTCATTTCCTTCAGAGCTTGAAGAAATGGCCATTTATAGGATTACACACAGCACACAAATTGCAGAGGGACAGGCTTTATGTTCAGCATTGTGTTGCAGATCAGCACTGCACTAACTTCTTAGCTGGAAAAGCACTCTGCAAATATCCACCACCTGAAGGATGTGGATGGGACAGCAAGGATTCAAAGCCCCTGAGACATCTCAATCCAATCCAATGCAGGCACTCCATACAAATTCCTATTTGATCTATCACGCTGGCATAAAGAAAATCCCTGACTGAGAGACAGAACAAGGGCTGAGGAATAATACAGCTGTCGTTCCTGGCATGAAGAAACATTTTTTTTTAACTTCTAGGACTGATTGGATTTTCACTGCTAACATTTCTGCCAGACTTCCTTTCAATGAAGCATCGAGACTCGGATGGAATATTTCGTAGGATACTTGCAGAGGAGACAGAATGGTCCGATCTGCCTTCAATTTGTTCTTAAATTAAGATTAAAGGGGAAAAAAGGCATGATGGAGGGAGGGGGAAAGGACAGCATAAGAGCCATTGCAGTGATCAAATTCACCCCCGGACTAGCTCAGCGTGATGTAATCCTTACACTGCTGATTAGGTGGTTTGCAGTCCTTCTGCGATGAAGGACCAAGGCATGGCTGTGGTCAGGATTTGGCCCTGGTTTGGGGGATGGTTTTGGGGGGTGATGCTGTAGAGTATTAGCTCGCTTTTCTTCATAGACTTCATAAAAGGGTTGAAAGTCAGACTGCAGGTAGCATTTCTTCCCTGGAGTCTTCTGATGAGGCTGTTTATTATGAAGTATTGCTTAGTCTAAAAGAGACAAGCGTATTGGTCTTGCAGGTCAATAGTAATGTATTTACAGAACATCTCAATTGTTAAAAATGAAAGATGCAAACATAAAACTGAATGCTCTTAATGACAGAAGGATTGAAATACTGGAATGTGGGCTCCATTTCCCTTTGCTCTTCTCCTTTTCTCTCTCTGCCCTCATCTTTCCAACTCTTCTTTTATGCAAACATCTACACTAAATTTAAGGCCATCTATATGAATTGCCAGTCACCTGCTTTTGGACCAAGGTTATAGCAAGTCTAGACTTTTCTAGGAAGATTTTTTTTGCACAGAGACCAAGGATGTGATATCTGATGTTTTGTGAACTGACACGTTGTATTTTTGGTTCCTATGATTCATCAAACTAGTTTGAATGAATGGACCTTTTTACCCTATAATTTAAACTGAAGGATATTGAAGGGCAGCTGAAATTTTCCCCAGCTAAAAAGAAGTCTCTTTTCTGTGAGTATTGGAAGAAACCCCTCAAAAATGCAAACTGTGCCGATGGCTTTTCAATAGAGCAAGTGTAGACAAATGTATTTTTTTTTCTTTATAACTCCTTATGCTCTTATTTTATAGTCTCCTGTAAGTGGAATATGAATTCAAAGATTATGTTTCAAACTTGCAAGACTGTGTGGGTTTGAAAGCAACCAAGACAAGTAGCCCAGTCCTAATTGAGACCTTTGTTACTGCAGAATCTAGTAAAATGAACTAACAATTTGCAATACATTAGCTGTCACTTCAAATGCCAGTGATAATTTGCAAAACACTCAGAGCAATAACAGGAAAAGGCATAAAACGTCAAATTTGTAGCATAGCTGACAACAAAAAGAATATTCACTGTGAATTACAGTCTTCCTGATTTGCTAAAGCTCTTACCGATTCTGCTTTAATAAAGGATCTTCTTCTCTCAAGGGGTTTAAATACAGTAGATTATCTAACATGCTCAACTAATGCTCTAAGTTCTTTATCTGAAAGCTTATCCTTGATGACTTGGAAATCTGTGATCTCTTGCTAACGCGTTTGGGAGGGTGATTGGTCAGTTTGGTGATCCGGCTATATATTGCCTGGATAGGTACACATTTGGCCGAGGACCACCAGCCTGCCTTTCTATTGAAAGGCTAGTGGCTATCTCATTTTTATAGCTGTCTTTTTTTTCAGAAAGCTGTTCTGAGAACTAAGAACAACTGACTTTGAAAAGGCATCAGTTCCTGCTGTTTTGCAGCTACTAGAGAAGATGAAAATGTTCAGAATGGAAAAAGCATCAATGAAAATACTTTGCAAAAAAATCAGAAAAGGTATATATTGATCAAAAGTCAGACATACACTTGGTGGAAATTAAAACTTCAGGGTAAGAAAATAACAACCCTGCTTTCTGACAATCTGTGCCAGTTACTGAAAACATTTTAAGGAACCATTACACCTTTAGATACATCGGATGCGCACAGGCTGGATTGCAAACCTGGGTCATTAGAAGTTCAAATAGCCTGGCTCACAGCAGGACCTGGGAAAGCCAGACAGTTTCGTCTAATCTTTACCGAAGGGGTAAGAGGGGAAAGAGGCAGCTAAGCTATGTGACAGACAGTGATCTATAAAATGAAGTGTTAAGAAAAGGGCTTAAGAGGAAGAACTAGAAAACTGTGCAGGGAACACAATGCAAGCTGGCTGCAGAGAGAAGACCAAAAAGTCAGCCTGAGAACTACAATAAAGGCTGATACGAAATCTGTGGCGACAAGATATATGGCATATACCCTTGTTATTTACCCAGCCTCTTAGACCAGTTTTGTGTTCCAGGCAAGGCCCCACATTGTCATGACTAGAACTCAAGTTATCTTGGTTAGACATCCCAGAGCTTTGCATATTTGCTATAGTAAAGATACAGCCAAGTAACTGCTGTGCAGATAATAATCGCTGAGGCTTTAACTCTTCTGTGGCTTCTGTTACAGCCTGTACCCCACGATCTGTTAGAAAAAGACCCCTGCTTCCAGAGCAACCAAATCTAGATTGAGTCCCACCGTAGCCTTGGGAGAACCCTCTGCAAGAAATACATTGCTCTACTGCAACAGGACAGTGTGTAAATACTAGTCAAAATTTTATGCCCCCGACTGCTGTTCAGGTAGCTTGTGATAGCTCTTCACCGAGATAGGCAGCCCTTCCTGAGTAGGGCATATATTTAGAATATAACTCAATAGGCCACCACCGCGATGAAGTTATATTGTATGCCTAAGCCGAACTAAGTTTAACAAAAGGGAGACGGCCAGGCCTATAGCTCTGCCTTTCTTTGCACTGGCTCTGGTGCTTGTCTGACCCTGTGCAGAGCTACTGCAGCTCATTAACCCAAAAGAAAACTATTGACTTTCCTATTGCTGAAGGGGCAAAAAACCCACGGGCTCAAGTGAATGCAGAACCTTCCCTTTCAAGAGCAACGAGAATGGATCACCTCAAGCTGTAACAGATAAATCTATCCATGGGCTAATTTACACCTGTACTTGGCCTGCTGTGCAAAATGGAGTTCTTATTACAAAATGACATTCTCGGTTTTGTACATGCACATCCTACCTTGTCACAGCTTCTTCATTAAGAAATCTGGTCTCCAAGCATGCATAAAAGATCTAATTTTTATGGTAAATATTTCTATCCTGTACTTGCGAAGGAAAAAAAGGAAAATGTATTAATATTACATGAGGATGATGAATTATTTTTCTATCCATTGACACCCATGGAGGATGAAAATGGCACTGCTGTTTTTCAATCAGCAGTCTCTGTGGCACCTGTGTATCCAGAGATCCTAAAATAGCAGGAGACTTCCAGCCTTCTAATGTTAATTTTTAACAGCTCTCTGTACACCTACAAATTCGAAGGGCCAAAGGAAACCTCATGTTATTCCAAGAATCAAGCAGAATGACCAAGGTAATAATAGACCCGGCATCCTAAGTAATCCTAGACAAAACAGTGATGTTATGTGAATTAAAGCAGTCATGCTATGTGTGATTCAATCAATAAGGAGTTAAAGGGTAGGAATATAATGAAAGCAAGTCCGCATGGCTTTATGGAAACAAGTCTTGACAAGCAGGCCTGACTTCACTTTTTGATGAGATTACAGGTTTGTTTGATCAAGGTAACCACATGGATGTGATAGACTTGGACCTTCCTAATGAATTTGATTTAGTACTACTTGACATTTTGATTAAAACATTAGCATTATATAGCCTTAATAAAACACATTAAATAGATTAAGATCTGGCTAATTGATAGAGTTCAGCAAGCTGTTCTAACCAGATACTCAGCACTGACTGGGGATATTTTTAGTGGGGCTCTGCAGGCAGGAACACTATGCTTGCTGCCATTTGATGTTCTGGAATTACACAGGAACATGGATAATATTGGCAAATGTCCCGAAGTCTAATGAGGAATGGGCAGCTATGGAAAGTCACAGTTTTGCCTGCATTGGCATAAATGTGTTTCTGGTATTTGATTACATCCTTCCTCTTCAATTCTGCACAAGCACAGAGCTTCTCTTGCAGGGTATAGTTGCAAGGCTGTGGTCTAGTCAGCTGCTGGTGAGCATACAATGATTTCTCTCAAGGGTCATTGATTTTATCTAATAATTCATGTATTATCAAAAGGAGTAATACAAATCATTTTAAAAGTGTAAACTGTGAAACCATCACTTATTGCACACTTCTACATGTCTTTATTGAAACTACCAGCAATATAAGCCTGAGATTAAAATACGTTTGCAGCTTTACAAAGTCAGGAATTCTAGCCCATTGGCTGAAGCAGAATTTGCTGTCAAAAAACATAACAAGCAAGACAGATAAGGTAAGCAAAAATACCCAAAAGAGAACTGATGAGAACATTAATGATCAGACATATACAAAGCATATACAATCTCTACTACTATCACTTTCTTGTCAGCTGATCTAAGCACATCTTTCCTGATTCTCCATCTTCTTGGTCAGCTCTTGAATTGGACTGAGATTAGATAATGCTGAATTAATATTAATCTCCTTTACGAGGTTTGATTCTGACCAGTCTTTTGATATTACTACATGTAGTCACAAGCTCATCTAAGCAAAAATCAAAATGAGAGTTCATACCAATTTTGACAGTGTAGATTGTTAAAGACACTCTCTTTCCCAGCAAAATCTTGCTGGAAAACTGTTATCCTTTTAACATTTGGTTTCTGCAGAACAAGATGACTGCTAAATGTAAAAGACACTATTCAGAAGAAAACACTGAAGAATATACTCTCTCCCCATACTATCTAAAATACCGATTCAGATACATATATCCCACAATGCATTGGGATGTCTTATTTCACTTGTTATATATCAATTTAACATCTAAAATCCTTCCGCATTTCCATCATTTTACAAACCTATTATTAAAACTCTTGGTGTCAGAACTATGCAACCTGAGAAGTGTCCTACTAAACATCAATACCATCTAAACACAGTGCAAAACAGCAACTGAATGCCTCACCTGTCTGCTGTTTCTTTCTTCCCTACGCAAAAAGCAAATGTCTTTTTCTGTGTCAAAACCACATTGTTCCTTTTTCTTTTTTTCCTCTTTTTTTTTTTTTAATACAACAAAACTCCTCACCTGCTACGTCATTCAATGGGACTCCTTTCTGTGCATATCGTCACTATTACGAAGTTTTTCTATGTTCTGCACTGTCCTGTCTCCCTCTGCACCACACCATAACTCTCATTTCCAGCACCCTGTCTCTGCTTCTGGATTTGTGTCCAGCTTAGAGCAAAAATTTCAAAAGGGAAAATGCCTTACATACACAAGTAGTGAACCAAAGTATTTTTCTCTGTTGGTGTTTTTAAATGGAACTGCTTAATATTTTGTTGGGTAGTATCTGGTTTTGGTTTTGGTTTTTTTCCCTACAAGTCTGTTTTCCTAACATCACACTGGCAGTGTGAGGATCCTTGCCCTTTTGGATACTCTGAGGTAATATCTAATCATCAATACCCAGCTCTTCATACTGATTCTCTGAAAGACATATGTTGTTGATATGCCAAAAATGTATGCATCTTATTCCACTTCCAAAGACTTCATCATTCTTCTAATTTGGGTCCTTCCTTTTCTTCACTTAAAACTAACCATCTTATCTCTGTCCTCCCTAGAACTGTGGGACCATCACGTTATCAGATTTTCTTCCTCTAGCACCCCATGACTCCCAGTCTATTCTCTTTTTTGCAAGTCTGTCCGTGACATTTTCTTCATCCCAATTATTTCATTTTTAACCTTATCTTTCCTTTTCCTATTTACAATTCATGTTGTCATCATTCTTTTGGGTTTTGTTAGATTTTTTTTTCACTTGCATTGCCTGTGGTGAACATGGTATCAGTAGGACATGACATTCTTCAAATAGCTTCAATTAGGTTTTGACTTTTCATTATTCTCTAAAACCCTGTACTTACATCTTTACAAATTTGCTTACTCAGTTCCATCCTCTTTTTCATTTCTGCCTCCTAGCCATAGTCCTCATATATTTTGTTTCCCATTCAAAGTTCTGTTCCTTTTTTTCTGGCTACAGAAACCTATCAACCTTTCCAGTTTCATCAGCAATGTATCCTTTATTTTTCATGAGGACATAAGCGAAGCTACAGTTCTTCTTTCTGAACTTCACTGGAATCTTTTTATCGTTCAGATGGGGAGTACCTGTGAGCACACAGGGACGAGCTGAAGTGAAAAATGTTTGAAGCTCAGTGGAAGAAGCCAAAATAAACACTATTACCTTGCTTCACAGAACTGTAAGATTTACAAAAAACAGATTAGGTGTTAGAGTGGGTATCAGAACTATACTAAGCACTCCTGAAGAATCTGCAGAATGAGGTGACCAATGCGCATCACTTCTATGGTTTTATTATACAGGAAGAGGTGCTACATATTTAGTACCGTACAGAACAAATTTGTTCCTTACACCGTTTTAGTCCGTTCCAAGCTTCCAACCACGTTGACAGCGCTGTGCCACGAGTCACCGTTAATAGCTACCTCGTTTGTTTCTGACCCGAACAACCTTTTAATAGACTCTTGCGTACGGTGTAACGCTTCTTGTGCTGCATCGCACTTCAGAGGCCGCAGAGCCGTCCCACGCAACTTCCACGACGTTGGAGCAAGCCTCCGAGAACCACCGAACCGCCACGCGCCTGGAAGGGCAACCGTGCGTTACTTCACTCCTCTCGGGAAGGACAAGGGGATGCGTACCGGAGGTGCCCGGCGGTTATCGGCAGATGGGCCGGACACCGACGCGCACAGACCTCTCTGCGCCCCGGCAGGAAATGGAGGCTGCCCCTTGCTCAGGGCCTCGCTCTGTCACCGCCGGGACCGTTCCCTCCCGTGACGTTTTGGGTTTGTCTGGCCGCCCGCACGCCGCTGAGGCCGAGGAACCAACTGACACGAACTAGAGCGCGCTCTGTCCCCCCGCCAGCCCCGCTCCCCGTCCGGCCCTCAGCGCTCCGCCGCGGGGAGCTCTTCGCCCTCAGAGCGGCCGCAGCGTTGCGCACGCCGCCGCGCCGGGGGCCCCGGCCGCTGCCGCCGCAGTGGGGCGTGGCCGGCGGGGGAGATGGCCCCGCCCCCGCGCTGCCCGCAGGTGCCCCGCCACGAGCCCGGCCCCGCCCCCGGCCCCGCACAGCAGCGGTCAGCCATGCTGTGTCCCCCCCCACCCCAGCGAGCGTCGCCCTGAGGCTCCGCCTGGGGCCGACCGACCGCCGAGCCGCCGGGAGCAGTCCCCGCCCTCCTCCCCTCTCCGCCATTCACATCCACCCAACTTGGCCTCAGCAACCAATCGGAACCTGCCGTTGCTGTCCATCACCTGCCTTCGCCCCGCCTTCCCCCACTCCCGCTCTCCGCCCCCAGTGGAGCTGGGCGCGCGCGCCGCGGGAGGGGAGGGGTGCGGGCGCCCGGTTGCGCGCTGGTGCGGCGGGCGGGGCGGGGCGGGACGGGCCGTGGAGGGCGGGCGGGCGGGCGGGCGTGGGGGAGGGAGGAGGAGGAGAAGAAGGAGGAGGCGGAGGTGGAGCTGCGGCTGCCGCCACCGCCGGCGGAGCTTTCAGTACCTCGGAGAACGGCTGTGAGCGCGCCGGGCGGGCGGGAGCCGCCGCAGCTGGCTTGGACCGCAGCCGCCGCCGCCGCCGCCCTCCGCTCCCCGCTCACCTGCCCCGCTCCTCTCCTGCCCCGCCCCTCCCCGCGCTCGCGCCGCGCCAGGCACAGGCGCCCCCGGGGACCGTTAGGAACCGTCGCCTCAGAGCGAGCGGCCGCGCCAGGCGCGTCGCCCCGGTTACCCCCGGCGCCGAGGGAGTCCGGTCCCCCTGGAGCGGCCCCGGGGGCACGGCGACGGCACAGGCTCGGTGACCGGGACAGGAGAGAGGGCTGAGGGGGTCTGTCGCCTCAGGGACGGGACAGGTGGTCAGCCCGGGACGGCTGGGCTGGCTGAGGGGGTCGCTCGTTACCGTCGCTCGGTCCTCACGGAGCGGCGGCCGGGGCGGTGCGGAGCGGGTGGGTGGCGAGGAAAGTGAGGGGCTCCCACCCCGCCGGGGGGCGGCCGCGCACCCTCCCGGCCGGGAGCCCGAGGGGGAGAGAGGAGGATCAAGGGCAGCAGCGGCTGCCGGCACTTGCTGGGGTGGGCAGGTAACTAGATAGCAGGAGTCGCGGCAGCGGCTGCGGGAGGAGAGCGGTGGCGGGGAGAGGGAATCCGCTCCTCCGAAACCCTGGAGGCAAAGATAACCCTGACCGAAAGGGTTTTGAGGGGAAGAGGAAATTGCATGTAGCCGAATTTTTGTAGTTTTGTCAAAATAATCAAGTACCGAAGGCAAATCTTAGGCAGAAAAGATAGAGAGATGGAGCCTACTGTTTTGGATGCCGTCTTGAATTTTTTATTTACTTTTCGGTTTTAACCACTGCTAAATGTGGATTTTGTGAGAGAATCCGATGGCGGTTGTTCCATTGTTCCTTGTTTGAACATAAATTTTAGTTCTGCTGCTTGTGGATTTTTTTTAATTTTTTTTTTTTTAACGGGACCTTTCCAGGTAGCTTTTACATCTGACAAAATGAAGCCTTTGTATTTTTCAATCAATTATACCTAATATTGACATTCTGTTTGGTACAAGAGACTTAAAGTGCTGCCTCACTCAGAGGACCATTAAAGACTTTCTCTTTCGCTACACGTAGCTGAATGTGTTACGACACATCCTTTCTCCCTCCCCAAATCTTCCGAAAGATTTTTCCAAAATGAAGAAATTTAATTTTCGCAAAGTTTTGGATGGTTTAACTGCCTCATCCCCTGGTGGAAGCAGTGGTGGTGGCAGTGGTGGTGGAAGTGGGGCTGGTGGTGGCTCCGTGCACCCAGGAGGGACTGCAGGAGCTGCAGGGACACCCAGAGATGAGATCCAGGAGACGCTCACTTCAGATTATTTTCAAATTTGTAAGGTAAGGGCTGTAATTTTTTTTACTATCGAAATAATAAAAGCTACGGCGTGTGTGTGTGGGCAGTAATATGATACCGATAAGCCTTTTACTTGAGAACTGCAGTGGTTGTATAAGGACTTTGAAATGAAAAGACGGAGATCTTGTTGATGCTTTTTTCTTCCTGCTGCAGAGTTGGGGTGGTCAGTAAATTCAGAAAAATCTTGATTTCAGCATTCAGGGACAAATCCCAAGTTTATGCTTGGACCCCAAGCTAGTAACAAGATTGTGGGCAAGAAAGCAAATCAGTTGGTGCTAGTACAGACAACATTTACAAGTCATTAGAAATTCAAAATTGTATACATCTGCTTCCCCTCCTCACTCTTCTCATTCTCTCTTCCTTTCCTTCCTTTTTTTAAGAAAAAGGCACAAGCTAGAAATAAAAGACCGTGCACTGATTACTGAACCTAGCACTTCAATTATTTGTGAGGGACTGGATGTAGATTCAGGGTGGTTTTTTAGCATTAGTACTGAAGATTATGATTATATGACAATAAACTTAGTGGGACAGCATAAATACCAAAAGTTGCCAAATTTGTTTCACGTTGTTTTTTATATGTTGATTAGGTCCTTAAGTGGGAATTTTCTTTGAGTAGAAAGCATAAGATACCCCTGTGTGTTTTATGTTTTGTATCTGTTTTCTGCAACAAAGCTTTCAGTGGTGTTCTTAAATGCACAAGTAAAATCAGTACAAACTATTTGCTACTCCTGACCAACCCTGGAATATGAAAATCATACTTTTGTAATGAAGACCAAAAGTGAAAGGCGAAATTGTATTATGATCCTCTGCTGTTATCTTTAACTTTGACCTTAATTCTGTTGGCTTGACTAGAAGTTTTGTTTGCTTATTTGTTTTTCTTAGAAGCTTCAAAACCAGAATTTTTGATTAGTGCAATTTACATTATTAAGAGTAAATGAACTTCACCTACTAAGTATGCTTTCCTTTCATTAACCAGATACCAATTGATTTGAAATTTAGGTTATGGCAAGCTCCAGCACATTCTTGTTTCTTTTTGTGTTTTGGGAAGAAGGAAGAAATATAAACAAACAAGACAAGCCTGTAAGACAGTTTGTGTGCAGATCTGGTCCGTGTGAAACATGCAGCTTTCCTGATCACAGATATGATGATTCTAATTCTATTTGGTTTACAGCTACAGCTAGTGTCAAAACTCTTACAGAGTTCAGGGGAAGAAGGATGAGACCCCATGACTTAAAGAGTCAAAGACATTTGGAACAGGTTCTACATAATTTTAATTTCTGCACGTTTTGTAGTTCTTTGCCATTTGAACCAAAACAGGTTCAGGACTTTTGAGTCAAATTATTCTGCAGTTTAATAGAGCGTCAGTGATCAGTGCATTAGAATCATAGCTGTTTCCCAGGGCTGAATTTGACTCCTTTTGCGTATGTACACAGTAATTCAGCATTTTGTGAAACTCCGGGTATTCAGTACAGTGATTTCCCATTTTTGTCACTTCAGTAAAACGATAATGCAAATAATCAAGATACATTAAAATATCATTAGAGGGTCTGACATTCTGAGACTTCTAAGTAAGGCTAAAACTCAACATGTTTTTTCATGCTCAAGTCATTTGAAAGGGCCAAAGATCTGTATTTAGTATGATATATTTTTATTTTGTATGGTATATTTGCAAAAATAGGCAACGTAAGATGAAAATAAATTAATTTTCTGCCTAATCTCTGTTATTTCCCTTCTTTGGCTTGATATTACTTGAAGACAGTTGGTGTTATGTTCTGATAGATCTACTTGGTGTATAGGAATATGTCATTTTGAGAAGATTTCAGTAGGCAATATTTGCCTGTCTTAGCTCTCAGGTTAAAATGTTCTCAACAAAGTAAATATTTGTATAGGAGGGCTTTTGGTTGCTTGCAGCAGCACTTGCTTATGAATGCATGGTACTGGGTACTGCAGAAGTCTACTCTGTAGTATACAAAATACCAGCTTCCTTTTTTCAAGATAGAAAAGTATCCTAAAAGCAAACTTCCAAAATACTTGGTGATTACGTGCTCATAAAATACTGTAAAGTTTACTCAACAGGCTGTACTTAATCAGCTATATTACAATTTAGTAAAATTGCAAGCATGTTTGAGTGAACCAACAAGACCCCACAGGCCCCAATCCTGCGTTATGTGCTATGCAAGTGTACCGAAGGCAGTGGGACTCGACGCAGTCGCAGCTTTCATCCTGCATGCCTCAGGGTGCAGGATCTGAGCCATAATTTGTACCTCAATCAATTTGAATTAGATTAAAAATACAGCAAGACACCTATAATCCAAGCTTTGTCTTCCCGGAGCTTTTGTTGTATAGAACTTCTGGTATTTCAATTGTGTATTTACATGTTAAGTTACGTAAGTTATATAGGCTGCATATTTAAGGATCCACGATCTGTGATCCTGCTGCAGACAGAACTGAGTAAAGCTAATGGCAGTTTTGGTTTCTTATGATCTGCAGGGTCAAGGCAGATGGGCTCACGATCTAAGTAGCGCCCCAAACTGGTTTTCCATTCTTTGCTGGTTATAAAATCTTCATTTAGATATGAAACATAAAAGCTGACTCATACTTGAGAATTAAAGGGCCTTACCCTGCAGTTTTTACTTAAATAAATTGCCTTTCTGAAGTTTGTAGGAGGTCTGCTTGACTAAAAACACAGATCCAGTCCTCTACCAGAACACTGTTTTTATCAGTAATGCACCTGATTTCATTAGTAACGCACCTGAAAACTGTCTCTCCATTTTGTGACATTTTTAGGATGTTTATTACCACAGTCTCTTTTTGAGATATAGGTTAGAACTTACTTAATAGAAGTAAATTGAATATTTCATTTTACACCAAGATGTTCACAATGATTTACTTTTGGCATTTATATTTAAATCATTAATGTAAACTTCTGTATTGAAAGATGAAAAATAAAATATTCTTGAAACTGTTACATATGAAATAGCTACGGCCTTTTTAGAGCATGATAAATTTATATGTTGATAGCTGTACTAATGAATCAGTGGCATCCTTTTCAAAGTATTCATGTAATGTGAAATTTTGTCAGAACTATATTTTGTGACAACAGGAAGCTGAGGTATAGTTTATGTTACATCCAGGGCTGCTCTTGGGATTTGGGTATCCAAGTGGAAATCATGAAAATATCAATTATAGTTGACATTAATTGAATTGAATATGTGAGATAGCAGCATCATGCCAAAAACTAGGCATGATCCAGTAGAATATGTTAGTAAAGCCTATATTAATTTTAACAGGGATAGACCTAGTTTCCTCGGTTTTGCTCCTTTATATTTTCCCTCTGTATATATGGGGATTTTTCTGGCAAGGATTTTTTAGGCTTGCCTGTGTTTGTCCATAGCATACAGAAACTAAAATACAGCACCAGGGAAAGATCTCATCCTAATATAGGAAGTGAGAAGATCACAGTTAGGATGTTGTAAATTATTTGAGTAGAACTTTGAGCAGAAAGAACATCAAAGGAGAAAACAGTGATTTTATTACTTTTGCAGAAGGTTGATTGTTAGGGGATGACGCAGTTGGGAAAAACTGAATAAGAATGAAGATGTACATTTTTTGAACATAGAGTGCATATTCTTCATGAAAATAAGTCTCCCATAGAGAACTACTTGAGCTTTTCTTGAAGAACAATCATAGGGTTGAATTTGTAGAGCATGATGTTAATGATTTCAAACATATTCTGCTTAAAGTTAAGACCTAAGTTAAGAGCATAGTAACAGTTGCGCTTCACTAGATATACAATTAATCTAGTCCAGTATGTTTTCTTCAGCTGTACGCAGCAATTGGATACCCTAGAAAAGGTTCAAGAACCGCCAAATTAATCATCTTCTCACAGAATTATTCCCCAAATGCTGATGGTTATGGACTGCCTTTAAACCCCGAAGCATGAGATTTGCATGCTCTCCAAAACTGGTCTTCATTGTTATTACTGGGTAGTCTTGCTATCTAATAAACATCCCTCTGAATCTTGCTGTATTATTCATATTGATAGTATAGTCATACTTTCAGTATGCACATTACCCAATTTTTAGACAAAACCCATGAGGGCCAGAATAGTTTTAGGTTTCTGTTGAAACCGGTATGGAAGCCCATGGCTGATTACAATTCCTCCACCCTACTTACCTTTGACAAAAACTGCCCCTCAAGATGCATCCAATCAGTAGCCAATTTAAATACCTTAATTATCTGGACTTCCTATAAGGTGATCTTAAATTTTAATTCCTAGAGCTTATAGATGGTAATACTTTATTTTGCAAACCTATGAAGATGAACATTTAGTCCCTCTGACAGCAGTCAAGTAGGTACTTTAACTGCAAATGCAACATGACACTACAGTTCAATGATAATAGAGAGAAGATGAATTTTGGAATGGCAGTTTAAGAACAATTCTGCAGTAGCACATAGTTCTATTTTTGGTTATGAACAATAATAAAAAAAAAAATCTTTCTTATAAGCTATCCATAGTGTTTTAGTTAGCTTGAGCTGTTTGGTTAATCTGTGTTGTTTCCTTAGTAAGGTCATTCAGGGGAGAAAAAAAAATAAAGTGTGTATGAAGTGCTACATTTCAGAGAAAACTGATTTTAAAATAAGTATTAACCCTTACTTGTAAGTGCTCAGAGTTCATTCAGTACTTAAAAGGTAAATAAGATAACGTTTGGAAAGATTTTTCCTATATACCAGAGTTTGGATCTAATGTTAGGTGCAAAACCCTATTCTGTTTAAAACTAGAGAGACATAAATGACACTTCTGTAATTAGATGATGGTAATTTTATGAAGTGTGTGATGAGCATAATGTATTTTTCTTTTTTAAATGTTTGTATTAGTTAGAAATAGGAATCATCAGTGGTAAAGAGCATAGCACATTGAAAGCTTCTTTTTTAAGAACTTTGAAGATTTTAAGCTACCTATAGTAGTATTAACTGGACTCTCTTGTTTTGTTTTGTTTTTTCAAATATCTATCTTTTTGCATCACTATGTTTGCTTGTTATTCAAATATTAATCCTAAATGCATTAATGCAGACCCTTCATGGCCAACACATGCAATTACAGCTTCAAAACCATTTTAAGGCTTTTAAGGTTGCAAAACAAAGCACTAGAACATTCCAAATTTCTTAAGTTTGCTTGTGCATACAACCTTTGAATACATGATCCCATATTTCTTCTATAGGTCTAATTTAGTAAAATGAATAGTGTTTGCTCAACGGAAAGCACTTCAATATTTCTTTGCATACTTAGAACTCAGAGCATACCTGAATATTAAGTTCCCCGTGGACTTTTGCAACAGAAGTGCTCACCACTGTAGTTTTGAAAGCTCTATAAACATTAATGAATTGACCTTCATAATATTTCTGCGAGATGGAGATATTGTTATTCCTGCTGTATAGGTGAGGAAACGAGGCACAGAAAATCCCAAATGCCAGATTGTTTAGTGTCCACTGTTTTGAGTTTTCAGCTCGACCTGCTTTGAATGTGATTTTTTATTTTTTTTTTTTTAGTATATTTAATGGTTTTATACCACTTATGTCTTCCCATTATGCCTTCCATTTTCACATTCTGTTGCAAGCGTTGTGCACACCTACAGAGTAGTCTTTAGGCTAGTTATTCATACTGTCAATTTATATGTCCACCTTAGATAGTCAGAATGGCCCTGAATTTCCTTCCTGTCTCAAAGGACTACAGAGGGAATTCTGGCTCCACATTGGACCTGTGCATTGTACCGAAGATGTATGAATATCATCAGCCTTCATTATCTCAAATTGGTCAATCACAAAATGGAAACATGATTAGCAGCCACATGTAAAAAGCTTAATTCATGGCCCTTGGCTTGATCGCTTATAAAACTAAGTGATAAGAGCATTGATAGAATTTCCTTTCTGCAATTTTCTATCTGAATTGTACCTTGCACCTTCCTATTTTGTACCAAATAGACAAGTTTGGCAGACAACAGCTCTTTAATTGTTTACTTTTGGTTTGTTCATAGGACAGACCAGACTGAACAATGGATGCAATTCCTTCATTGTGTTCTCCATTTTTCCTCCCAGACCAGACCAGTGAGGCAAAAGTTCTATGGCAGAAAAAGATAATTTAATTAATCCCTGCAAGAGTGGAACAAATTCATGTTGCATAGATTATCTTAGTTCATGTATGTTCTAAGTTTTCTGCTTTTTATGGTTGGCATTTTTAGCAATATAAGAATCATAGAATATCCTGAGTTGGAAGGGACCTATGAGGATCACTGAGTTCAACTCCTGACTCCACACAGGGCAACCTAAAAGTTAAACTATTTACTGTAATTTTGTGTGCCATTTCAAGTGAGTTGTTTTGTTTTTTTAGTCCAAGGATTCATTAATTTCAATCACGTGGAGTCCTTGGATAAAGAATTGAAATTCAGGACATACTTTTTCCTCATGAGAAAGACAGAATGTCCCTCCTCACCAGCAGTATATGTTACGGATAGCTTAATATTCTTTCCGTTCAGGGGTCACTTTTTCACAGGCACTTATTCAGAGATCAGATCATCATAACAGAACTCCAGTCTTCCTTCCCTGAACTGATAATGAGACTGGGAAATCTCTGGATATGCTGGAAATGGTGAAAAAAACCACGGAACATACTGAGGAATGCAGTGTCTTCACATTTACATAGCACAGGCCTGACCCCTACAATCTGGTGTGGTGATGACGTCTCTCACCCTGTCAGAACTGTACTGAGTTTATACCTGGGACACAGGGTTTTTCTCACAAAGTTGATTCACATCCCCAAGTTTTTTCTTGCGTTGTCTTCCATCATTTTTATCCTCTTAACCGTTATTCCCTTCTAGTAGGAACTGGACATACTGGATATACTGTACCTCATCCGTGGGCCACCAGTTAGTTAATGAGAAATTTTCTCACAATTATAGTGGGGAAAAGCGATTTTGAATCTCTTCTGGGAGGACAGAGGAAATTCAGCCTGGTTGGCCCATACCTCAGGGATCGTAGAGCTGTCATGTGAAACATCGGCTATATAAGCAACTTTTTTTTTTCCCACTTATTTCTGAAAGAAATAGACTTATACTTCATTTTTTAAAGAAATGACTGAAATTACTTGGAGGTTCATGGATAAAAATACGAAGTAGTGGGAGATTTTTTTTTTCCCAAGTAGAAATACGTATACTATGTAAACATGCAGCTGTCCTCAGCGGAGGTGGACTAAATCTAAGACAGACCCCATTCTCACTTGGTTAGTTTCAATGAATTGCCATTCATATCTGACTCTTATTCTGAGACATCTGATACTCCCTGGTGTATGGTATATGCCCAAATCCCTTTCTGAGGTCCGTGTGAAAATACTATGAAAAGTTAGTATTAGTACATTCACTTCATAAACAGAGAAAAGGAAGCAGTAGAGAAGTGAACTAATATACCCTAAGCTACATGAATGTACTGGTCTATTGGCTGTTCTAAGAAAAAGTGTTTATAAAAGCAGCTTATAGGGATATATTAATTTGTCACAATGTATGTTAGAATCATTACAGGGGAAGTTAGAGGACTATATGATTAGAAGTGTAGGTAATGTGCAGCTGTGGAGAGGAGAGAAAGCAATATTGTTAGGTACAGATGGCTGGTAAACATGCTCAAATGTAATAAGATGTTATCTTTGTGCAGTGCTGTGTCCATTCCTAACAGATCACCAGCAAAGACTATGAATAGTAAAAAATACTAGAGACAATCTGTCGCCTGTAGCTAGGGTCAAAGTCTGATGAGGTACACTTTGTATGGTTCCTTTGAAGTTAAGTTGTATACAGTACCGAAAAAAAAATGACCCTTAATATTTAAGGCTTTGAGTTGATGAATGCATGTACTCAAAAGTAGCCTTACTGAATTCAGTGGTATATGTGCAGATACAGGTGTATATGGTAGCATGTCTTTTTGCAGAATTTGAGTCCAATCAATTAAAAATAATTGCTTATATTTCATTTAAAAATCTGCTATATAAGAATGCTGTGAGGTCAGACACTCAGAAGTCGGGTCCCTTATTCAGCTGGTATTCAGTTACATCTATATCTGTGGCAATCTAGTCTTTATTGCATCTTTTTATTTTCTTGAAGTGTCTGCTTATATTTTGTTCCTGTCCTCCATCGCATTTGTTTTGACCAGTACACAACATATGGGAAGGATGGATGCTATTCTGTGTGTGTTCTGTGGTTCCTGTGAGAAAATCTCTGCATTATCCACTGGACATCACAAAAAGTCATACTAAGTAAATTATGAATGCTCATCTCAGTGTTGTTCATCCCATTCCATGTATTGTATCCCTTAGGGATGGATATGTGCTTTCAGTTACACCTGTCCAGCAGCATCAGTTGTAATACAGACACTTTCCGTTGTAGCTGTGGATAAAAGTTAATTGTAGTGGGTCCAAAGAACCCTAGTTTATTCATCGTTTGTCCCTACATATGTGTTTAAATGCTCACTGAATGAGGCAAAGGCAGGAAAACTGGCATGTGGTTATGTAAACAGAGATCTGATTCTTATGATCTTTGGATACAGTGCCTTCATTTGTGTCTGTGAGCTATGCCCTTGGTAGCATTACGGGCAATGCAGCGGGGGATAGTAATGTGCAAGATCTGCTGGATTTCACTGCTGTTAGAGGGCAAAAAGCTGCCACAAAACGTCTTCATTTCATTTGGAATGTATCTTCACCATACGTGAGATGAGATGCTGGCCAATATCTCCAGATTAGATTCTTGATTGGACATCAGAAAAAAAGTCCTCAAATTGCATACAATATGCATACAGAAAGAAGGTAGAAGAAGATTAATTATGAATTAGTAATAAATAGTAAACTATGTTGTAAATGCTAGTAGTGAAATCTGGTAATAGCATTTGTATACAGGAATGCCAAATTGTGTTGCAAAATCAAAGACTTCCACAGGAATATACCAATAACACAGATTATCTCTATATCAAAGTAGGGTTTTAACACTGTGTTTCTGTAGCTTTTCCAAAAAAAACCCCAAAACATTCAAGAACCTTATCATAGTAGCAAAATTTTCATCTATCATGGTAGCATGGAATTTTCTTGCAAAATTTTTTTAATTCCCCAATATGGCTGATTTTTTTTTTTTTAATTAAAATATTCTGAAAGCAGCAAACAAAACATCTACTTCAGAACAGTAACCACAATCAGCCATAACAGAACAGGACATAACAGCTTAAAGTAGCAAAGTTCCAGAAAATCCAAAAATGGGAAGACATCCAAAATTAGAGTTATTGCTATGTTGGTCTAGTGTAACGTTCATAAAAACAGGGTTGGTTTTGTTTTTTTTTTTTAATTTCTCATTAAAGTTATGAAATTATGTTATTCTCTGCATCCACAGTCATAGTGAAGACAAAAGTATTTTCCTTTCAGGGCTATCAGATATGCTGAAAGATTTTACAATTCTTGTAAATAACCATAAAACATATCTCCATCAGACAGATGGTATTCTGAACCAAACTATTTGAAGTTCTAGAGTAATATGGTTAAATGGTGCAACAACAAAATCTATGTGAACTACTATCTGAATTACTTTGACTATAATGATTCCCCATTTGGACAGAAGTCTTGCTTAAGTAGGTATGCCAAATTGAGTTTTGAAATCAGTATTTTAGGGTTGTTTTTTTTTTTAATACTTTACATTAACGCAAGGCCCAATATAGTTTTGTTAAAGTCCGTGGCATTTTTCTACAGGTTGATGCCCTATTTCTTCTTGTCAGTTTAAATGGCAAGAGTGGGAAGTCCGTTATAGCATATTTGCTGAACAATGGATGCAATTCCTTCATTGTGTTCTCCATTTTCCTCCCTTTTTGTATATTTGTCTATTTGTCTTTTTTTTTTTTTTTTTTTTTTTTTTTTTTAAACTTGGTAGAGTTCTTTTAGAAAGAATGGGAAGGGAAGAGGTGAAATCGTTTTGCATACAATGTCTTCTCTTGAACTTAGGATTTCTCCAAAGGGGTTAATACCTACCTTGGGATGATTATATTCATGTATTACCCTGTAACTTATTTTATTAACTTATTATGCTGTAACTCAGTGCTGTGGTAGGTGTGGCAAGACGGTGTAGTTGTCAAGCGGTTGCTTGGCCACAGCAACACTGATTTAAATAGATCAAACAAGTAAGATTAAAATCCAACCACTCTGCTTTGAGCAGGGGGGGTTTGGACTAGACAGTCTGCAGAATTCCGTTCCAACCTCACCTGTGCTGTGAACTGGGAATAATGTAGTTTGAGGATCAATGTCATTTTATTTATTCATGGATTTTTCTCTCTGAATGATATTAATGTTGTATTTTTGATACACTACAGTATATTTCAAAGAACAAGCATGAGGAGAATGCTTTTTGAAATTCAGAAGGCCTTCTTTTTCCCCTGTGGTTCACTTAATTTGGCTGTTTCTGTCAATATGAATCATATGTGAATAGGACCATCCTTATTCGATAGTCTTTAACATCCAGTTTGCAGAGCTGAAAATGACAGTGGAAAAACACATCTCTGAAATTTCAGCAGAGATTTTTGTCATGAAAAGAGGAACTTTAGTGAAGACTGCAAGATTTCCTCTTCATTTGAATTAGTTATTTTTTAAACTAATTGTCTGGAAGATGCCTTTGGATATACTTTCTTTTTCAGGGCCAAGCAATATGAGGAAATTGAAAAATTATGTAATGTGTGGTAGAACTAGTATGTTTCAAAAAACAGTCATATGGTCTGGATATAGACTTTTTAAAAACAGTAGAGTGAAAACAATACGTATTAAAAATATAGACTTGGTCCTAATTTTTGCAACCTTATGTTTTGGGTTTTTTAAAGTATATTAAGCTGCTTCCAAAGGAAAAAAAAAGGTTTCATATGTTCATAGTACAAAAATGTATAATATACAAGTCAGTCAATTTTAAATACTCTATCTCTCTGATTTTTTTTTTTTTGTATAAATATAATTATCAGTGTATAATATTTGTGAAACTGAACTGTTAAAATTCAGGTTGTGTTTGAAGTCTACTTTATGTCCAGGACAGATATTTTCTCAAAATTGTACCATAGCTTATTAAGTGACCTTTTATAACAAAGTAAGTTTTGTAACTTAAAAATTAAAAGAGAAAACAAATTTGCCTATTGCTGAAAGTATTATTCTTCTATGCGAAAAGTTGTGTATGTAAATATTATGAAAATTTTTTACTAATCTGATTGTTCCCCATGACTGTCTTTTCTTCCTGCCCCTGTATTCCTTATTTCAGTAACACTTCTTTTTCCCTTGTGTACCCACGTTTTCCATGTTTTTTCTCTACCATGTTTTTCTCCACCAATACCGATCTCCTTTTTCTCCCTCTCTCAGATGCACTGCTGCTGGTGAAGGTAATAAGCTCATAAGAAATACCCTACTGAGACAAACCAATGATCCATATCACCCAGCAGTCAGTCTCTGACAGTGGCAATGGAATATGTCATTTAGGGAGAGTAATAAGTTAGATCACTTTCTGCAGTCCATTCCCTTTCTAATCTCCCATCATCTACCATCACTGGATTGGAGATGTCAGGAGTGTATCCTTAGCCAGTCCTTTTAGAATCCATTTATCAATAATGTCCATGAATTTGTCTAATGCCTTTTTGAACCTGCTGATACTGTCAGCCTTCACAACCTCCTACGGTGGCAAGTTTCACAAGTTCATTTTGTCAGGCATTGGA
Organism: Phoenicopterus ruber ruber; assembly: GCA_009819775.1. NCBI lineage: Eukaryota > Metazoa > Chordata > Aves > Phoenicopteriformes > Phoenicopteridae > Phoenicopterus > Phoenicopterus ruber. The sequence goes on along the minus strand of CM020215.1, from coordinate 89,733,182 downwards.
ACAGGCTGCCCAGGGAGGTGGTGGAGTCCCCATCCCTGGAGGTATTCAAAAGACGTTTAGACGAGGCCCTAAGGGATATGATTTAGTGGGGGACTTGGTAGTGATAGGTTAATGGTTGGACCCGATGATCCTGGAGGTCTCTTCCAACCAGAACAGTTCTATGATTCTATGATTCTATTACCTGTTGTGCAAAGAAGTATTTTCTTTTTTTCTGTTTTAAACTAATCTTTCATTTGTTTTGAATGGCTCTGTGATTTTGCTGAATAGCAGTTCCACATTTAGCTTACCTACCCTCGTGATTATGTAAATCTCAGTCATATCCCCCCACAGCCTTCTCTCCAAACTGAAGTTGCAGAACTTTTAGTCTTTCCTGATAAGTCCTGTGTCCATCCCCTTAAGCATTAGTTGCCTTCCCTGTATCAGCTCTGACTTGACTACTTCTTCAGATGTGGAGACTAGAGCTGTATACAGTACTCAAGTAATGGGCTCACAGAGGTTTTATATAGCAGCAAAATTATGCCGTCTGTGTTATTTTTATACTCTTCCTGATGATGTCCAACATTACTTGGCTTTTTGGGTTGCTGCTGCCCATTAAATGAAGACTTCAGAGGAATGCCAACCATGCCCACAAAATCACTTCCCTGAGTTGTAAATGCTAGTTCCAAGTTCAGCTTTGTGTAAGCATAGTTAAGATTTGTTTTTTCTTCCCTCTAGATGCCTTATCTTACGTCTGTCCACACTGAAGCACATTTATCACCTTCTTGCCCACTTATTCAGGCTAATGAGGTCTTTCAGGAGTTGGTCACCATCGGTACTGAAATTCACTATCCAAAGGAGCTTACTATCAGCTATGAACTTGGAGATTTCAGTGTTCACTGCCTTTTATAGATCATTAAAGATGATGAATAAAATTGATCCAAGCATTCATCCATGGAGTACTCTATTTTTGAGTTTTCTTCATGGTAAAAATCCATTAAACTCTATCCTTTGTTTTCTGTTATCTAACGAGCTTTCAGTCCACAAAAAAACTTTACTTCAGTCCCATGACAACTTTGTTTCTTTAATAACATTGCTGTGGAATGTTATTGGAAGGCTTTTGGAAAACTTGCATATATTCATATATCCCCTTTATTTACATGCATGCTGACAGCTTCATAGAATTAGAGAAAACTAGTCAGACATGATTTCCCATTGTAGAAACTCTGCTGGTTTCTGCAATGATCTTTATCCGTGTGCTCAGTTAGTCTTTATTTTACCATCTTTATGGGGACAGCAATCAGCCTCCCCAGTCTATAGCTCCAGAGTCGCTTTTGTAGATGGCTTTTTTGATATGACTATTTCTAGCTTTACGCAGAGTAAAAGAATTATCTATGGGTATCTTCATCTAAGAAATAAAAATAGATAGTTTTTAGAATATCCTGTGAACATGCTCAGAAGCCCTGGTTCCTAATGTAGGTTAAGAGCTAAATGGAATCCATGGCTTGGGTTTGAAATTTTGGAAAGTTTTAGCTAAGCTGAGATTTTTACAAAAAAAAAATCCTTTGAAAAATGAAAATTTAACTAGTAAAAAATGTATCCCTCCTGTATCACTTTCTTAGGTTGGAAACCCACTGATATCTTGTCTTCTTTCCATCTTTCCTGAGCAGGGAGCAGTCTTACCAATCAGAGATTCCAGGCACAGAAACCTATAAATGATGGATGTCATGGTCTTATAGTGATATAATGCATGGCAGCTCATTTTTATAAGCACCCATTTTCACCACTACAACCTTGGTGAAAACTGTAATCATTGACATTTTTAATTCCCTACATAGCTGAGTAACAGGCTGTATAGGTTTCAGTCAACACTTCATCCACTATTCTGTAAGCCAATCCACTACTTGCTTCAATGAGATTTTTGCGTGTGGCCTGTTGGTCACAATTTGGAAGTAGATTCTACATCCTGAGTCACAGGCTCAGACTACATAGTTCAGTTTTAACAAATAGACATCTTCTCAAAAATTATTTACCTAAGTAAATAAGTTTTGCTGTCAGATGTTACACAAAAAAGGGTATCTGTAAAATATCAGTAGAAAAGTTACAAATTTTAAGTTTATGCAAATCATCAGGAACAGTTTTGACTATAAACCCTATTACTTAATTGATACAGTTTTAAAATTGAGTTTAGTCCTATATTTTCTGGATCTATTTAGAGAATATAAAAATCACTGAAAAAACGGTGTCTTTGCAGTCTAATATAAACTACCATGGAACAAAAGTTAACAAAAACTCTTATACTGAAAAATCACATTATACACCATGTGAACAATTATACTGGATATTGCATATTATTACTAGTGCGATTTTCTTTTTTGCAGCTAATGAAATATATCATGATATCTTAGACAGAAAGAGATTGTTGTTACGTTTTGTACAGCACATTAAAATGTTCATTGTTAGAATACTAGCAAGCCCAAATAATCAATTTCCTATATTCGTTTAGGTAAATTGGTTGTGTAAAGATTACTTTAATGATATATACATGCAATTCACTGTGAGAATATTTGCTTAAAATTATTTAAAAGAGAATAACAAAGCTGAACAAAGATTTATGCTGAAATTGTAGCTGCATTTGTAATTGTTCCGTTTCAAATAAATTATTTCATACATGCCACATAAACTGTATGTCCTAGGGAGCACAGACTGCCTCTAGAGACAGCATGCCAAAAAAGGAGACATAAAAGAAAGCTGGATAATGTGGAGAAAAGCAGTCCTGGCTCCATCTGCTGTCTGGTTTTACTCTCCTCTTGGGGTTTTTTTTGGCACCTTCTCTCTTAGGGGATTTGGGGTAGGTAGGTCCTATATTTCTTTGAACACAGACTGATGTTTTAGGATACTTTTTTTTTCTGCTTTTGCCTGCTATTGAGATAGTTTAATTTTGGAAAGAAAGATCTACTTTGTTTTGTGTTTTCTGCTCATCATTGATAGTTTTGGTCTATATTGTACCTACTAGACACAACTCAGATTAAGTAGGAACATACTTTTTTTGTCACCCTAGGATCAAGTTAATTTTGTAGCCTTCCCCTCTTCTTCATCTATATTAGTAAATGCTGTAAGGAAGCCCAGGCACAGTTCTAGAATCATTACTCATTCTTACACGTATGCTCACACTAGCTTTATCAACACGTAATTGAAAAATCTACTTCAAGTGCTAGCTTTTCATGTCGATTTTTCTCACAGACCTTGGAAATAGAAGGGTTGTTGGACAAAGGCTGAGGAGAAGAGTCTAGGGGTCTGAAGTGTTACAGCTTGTCCCTGTTCTTCTGTTGAATAGGCTTGATCTTCAGAATCACTTCTGAGGCTGCTCTAATTTGTGCCAAAAATCTCAGTCACAAAGACATCTTTTTCTGCCTTAACTGTGTACTGTATAGCTTGGCTTCCCTTCCAAACTGGTTTTGTCCTTTATTTAGAATATTTTACTTGAAAATTGTCATTTACTTTGGATGTTCAATAGACTTCAACAATATATATATATTTTTTTTTAATTCTACAAATGGCAGAATTTTGCATTCACAAGAACTTCCCGATTGGAATTAGTGTAAATACTCAAATTTGGAAAATGGCTGCAAAATGGAAGTAACACTTTTGAGTCAATCCTAGAGTTCAAGAATTTTTACTGAACTATAATCCTGAAAAGATGTACGTCACTGTGCTTCTAAAACATACTTCTGTCTCAATAACAGTACCCAATTAAAATTTCCAAATGAAAAGTCTGACTGTAGATTGCAGAAATACTGCAAATACAAAGCAGATGCTAAATACCTAGGCAAGAATGCAAACAAGTCTTTAAAAATATTCATCTTTGCATTCTCAGATCTAAAACATAGTACTGAAAGCTCCAGTCATAGCTAAACATCAGAAAAACTTACTGTGACTGGAATTGCTAGAAATTCAAACTTTATTATAGAGAGGATTTCTAAAAAATAATAATTAAAAAAGATCATTTGGGAAATACATGTTTTTTCAGATAAGGAAGAACATTTATTCACAAGAACACAGAAATCTCAAATATAATAGAAAATTAGTAATGCAGTTAGGCCAAACATTCAACACACTAGAAAATACTACAGTTCATAATACCTGACGTTTTTGTGACATGAGAGGTAAAACCATTTTTATAGTATGTAAGTCTATTTCCAGCTTAGATGTCGGAATAAAAAATTTTGTATTTGAGTAATTCTACCATTTGAGAAGATGAGAATGTTAAAAAAAAAAAATAAAACCCACAAACACAAAGCAAACCAAACCAGAAACAGAGTTGTGGAGATCTTTGATGAATGCCTACATATTTGTATGTAGGCGCATAGTTGCGCCAGGGGAGGTTTAGATTGGACATTCGTAAAAATTTCTTCACCGAAAGGGTTGTTGGGCATTGGAACAGGCTGCCCAGGGAGGTGGTGGAGTCCCCATCTCTGGGGGTATTCAAAAGGCGTTTAGATGAGGCCCTAAGGGATATGATTTAGTGGGGGACTTGGTAGTGATAGGTTAATGGTTGGACCCGATGATCTCGGAGGTCTCTTCCAACCAGAACAATTCTATGATTCTATATTAACATAAAAAGTGAGTTACTTTTCTACAGCTTACTGAAGTAGCATATGCTTCTGGATTTTTGCAGTCTAGAAACTAATAATTAGACATTCTTTTAAAAGACATCCCTTATCAGCAATAATTAAGATATGAGATGAGTAAGATTTCTTTTAAGAAAGTGGTTATTTGCTGAAAAACATACATTTGGTTGTTCCCAAACTACTTGTGAATATCGGTTCAAGTGTTTCCAGCTGTAATGGAAGAGTTGGAGTGATACAGCTGTAGAAATCATCAGCTGCCTTTTACTCAACAGGTCTGCAATTAAGGAATCCCTTTTGTTGAAGCTGTTCCATGGGGACTGCTGAATGCTTCAGCAGACACAGTTCATGAACAAGATAATTTCAAGGAAGAAAAAAAAATGTTTAAAAGTTAAATTTCATTCAGTTCAAAGTACTCCCTCTCCAGTCCCAACCACATACTAAAAAAAGAGTCAATCATAGAGTTCAATATTATATTAAATATTATAAAACATTATTATTATACTAAAAAATACGTTATTTGTTAACCAATTTTAGATAAGCAGTCACACACACAAAATGAATTACAGTTCATTTTTATGTGTATTTGTACAGTCTAGTCTAGCTATTTTCATTTTTTGTCTTAAGTTAGTGTTCTCCCTCATCAGATTCTTCCTCATAAGAATCAGGCAGGTTGTATTGGTCATAACCTCCAGGTTAAGATAACTTAAAATATTATTTGAGGCAGTCTTCAAACCCAAGGATGTGTTGTGTCATGATGCGTTGCATTTATTTATTCCCCAAGGTATCTCTGCAAAAATTAGAATTAAAAGCATAGTATTATAAATAAAGATTAAGAAAGGGTTAGTGGTTCAGTTGCTTGTTTTGAGAACATCTTTTCTGGCATCTTTGTTTTTTAAATTGATATTAAGGATTTTTACCTCATAGACTCAATTCAGTTTATTGGTTTATTGGATCTCTTCCCCTGGACATGTTCCATTTCTTTCTGCTGAAGCCGTTCTGTTGAGGCTGAGGTTATTTGTGACAGTGTTTTGAAAGCATATTATGTGTCTTTTTTTCAATTTACAGTTCAACTGCCTCGCATATTGAGATTATTTTTCAGTATACCATGTAAGCAATATATACCAGTTGTATATTGGCATATACTTTGCAATCTACTTCGTTACAACAAAACCGTTTAAAATATTGCTGAGTAAAGAGCATATCTAGAAATGGACATGAGTGAAATTCACCTCTGTATTCAAAATACTGTATCTTTTAAAATACTTTTCTTGAAATGTATTGCAAGTACTACAACATATAGCAAAATATAGATTCTCTTCCTATACACATAACATAAAACATCCATCCTGTTATCTGTGGTTACAGTTCAACAACTTTGCTCATTTGTTCTGTTTCAGACGGTTCGCCATGGTTTTCCTTACCTACCCACTGCCTTAGCTTTTGACCCAGTTCAGAAAATTCTGGCAATTGGAACAAGAACGGGAGCCATACGAATGTATCCTTTCTCGTTCAGAATTTACACCATTTCTATGTGTTTGTAACACAGTGATGTAAATCATCTTCTGCAAGCACTCAGGTAAGGTTACAGTTTATGTTGTTATTTTCTACTTCATTTTGCTTTACTAGATGGACTGGAAAAGGATGTGCTGTAGAGGAATTATCATTAGGTCCTTAAAGTGTCCAAAGAAAATTTTTTGATTGAATTTTTGGCATATGGTTTTGGCATATATTGGTTAATATAAAGCAGCATTAATTTTTGTTTTTCAGCATGAAAAGTAGACACTTTTTGGTATGTAAAGGTAGACTACAAAGTGGTAATGAGCACATTGTGAATGTTGTGCTAGCAATAAATAAATTCATTGCTGCAATGCAGCTAGCCAACTGTAGACATCTTCACTGTAGATATCTATGTATGAGATACTGTTTAGACTCTTCCAGGTGAATGGTTGGAAATAAGTGATTTTAAGGCAGAGTTCATCTCTCCCTGGAGGAGAAGGTGAAAGACTCTAGAAGTACCTGTTTCTCTTCATTAATTATAAAGGTACATCAGTGCCAGCACTTTCTGTATTTTTTAATACAGTAGGAATTTTAAGTTAGAAGTCTACACAGAATAAATTGCATATAAATGTAATGAAAATTTGAAAACTTTGATTTAAAAAAATAACTGAGAAAATTTAAATGTGATGTATTCAAAATGTTTCTCTGCATAGTTTTCTTAGTTTGTCATGGTTCAAATGTATTCCAATTTGGTGAAAATACATATAAAGTAAGGAAAAAAAGATGAAAGTATATTACAGGAAGGTTTAAAAGTTACAGGATATGGAATTCATAAACCAATATTTTTTACAACCTTTTTGTAGCTACATAAATTTTGGGTTTAAAGTAGGGGACAATGCTGTATAAAATAGCAATCTAATCTTTTCTGGTTCTTTTGGTACCGTTGTTCCCAAGGTAACTATAAATCTAATGAACCTGAAGGCAGGTTACAAAGTAAAGAAAAGTCTCCTCCTGGAGAACCAGTCTGTGCTTCACGAAACATGACTAAGACTTTGTTTCCTCCATTTTTGGGTGCTCTTGCTCTGAACAGTTGCATTTTCATAAGCCTCATTTTCTATCTGATCCAGAACTTCTCAGAAGACTCAACTAAACCTCTAGTTATGTGACAAGCTTTGCTTTGATAGTTCTTCTCTTAATATTTACCTATAGGAAGCAGATTGAATATATATATATATAGGGAGAAAATTAGAAGGGCCAAAGCCCAAGTATAACATAATCTGGTTACTGCCATAAAAGATAGTAAAAAATGTTTCTATAAATATATTAGCAACAGAAGGAGGGCAAAGGAGAATCTCCCTCCTTTATTGGATACGGGGGGAAACATAGTGACAAAGGATGAGGAAAAGGCTGAGGTACTTAATGCCTTCTTTGCCTCAGTCTTTCGTAGTAAGACCAGTTGTTCTCTGGGTACCCAGCCCCCTGAGCAGAAGACAGGGATGAGGAGCAGAAAGAAGCCCCCATAATCCAAGGGGAAATGGTCAGTGACCTGCTACAACACCTAGACACGCACAAATCTATGGGGCCAGATGGGATCTACACAAGGGTACTGAGGGAGCTGGCGGCAGTGCTCACCAAGCCACTCTCCATCATTTATCAGCAGTCCTGGCTAACCGGGGAGGTCCCAGTTGACTGGAGGTTAGCAAATGTGATGCCCATTTACAAGAAGGGCCGGAAGGAGTATCTGGGGAACTACAGGCCTGTCAGTCTGACCTCAGTGCCAGGGAATGTTATGGAGCAGATCATCTTGAGTGCCATCATGCAGCATGTACAGGACAACCAGGTGATCAGTCCCAGTCAGCATGGGTTTATGAAAGGCAGGTCCTGCTTGACTAACCTGATCTCCTTCTATGACAAGGTGACCCACTTAGTGGATGAGGGAAAGGCTGTGGATGTTGTCTTCCTGGACTTTAGTAAAGCCTTTGACACTGTTTCCCACAGCATCCTCCTGGAGAAACTGGCTGCTCATGGCTTGGATGGGTGTACTCTGCGCTGGGTAGGAAACTGGCTGGATGGCCGGGCCCAAAGAGTTGTGGTGAATGGAGTTAAATCCGGTTGGTGGCCAGTCACAAGTGGTGTTCCCCAGGGCTCAGTATTGGGGCCAGTTCTCTTTAATATCTTTATCAATGATCTGGATGAGGGGATCGAGTGCACCCTCAGTAAGTTTGCAGACGACACCAAGTTGGGTGGGAGTGTTGATCTGCTTGAGGGTAGGAAGGCTCTACAGAGGGATCTGGACAGGCTGGATCAATGGACCGAGGCCAATTGTATGAGGTTCAACAAGGCCAAGTGCCGGGTCCTGCACTTGGGGCACAACCACCCCAGGCAACGCTACAGGCTTTGGGAGGAGTGGCTGGAAAGCTGCCTGGTGGAAAAGGACCTGGGGGCGAATATGAACAGGCAGTGTGCCCAGGTGGCCAAGAAGGCCAACGGCATCCTGGCCTGTATCAGAAACAGTGTGGCCAGCAGGAGCAGGGAAGTGATTGTCCCCCTGTTCTCAGCCCTGGTGAGGCCACACCTCGAATCCTGTGTTCAGTTTTGGGCCCCTCACTCCAAGAAAGACATTGAAGTGCTGGAGCGTGTCCAGAGAAGGGCAACGAAGCTGGTGAAGGGTCTGGAGCACAAGTCCTATGAAGAGCGGCTGAGGGAACTGGGGTTGTTTAGCCTGGAGAAAAGGAGGCTGAGGGGAGACCTTATTGCTCTCTACAACTACCTGAAAGGAGGGTGTAGAGAGATGGGGGTCGGTCTCTTCTACCAAGTAACAGGTGATAGGACAAGAGGAAATGGCCTCAAGTTGTGCCAGGGGAGGTTTAGATTGGATATTTGGAAAAATTTCTTCACTGAAAGGGTTATCAGGCACTGGAACAGGCTGCCCAAGGAAGTGGTTGAGTCACCATCCCTGGAGGTATTTAAAAGACGTGTAGATGTGGCACTTAGGGACATGGTTTAGTGGTGCACTTGGCAGTGTTAATGGTTGGACTTGATGATCTTGGAGGTCTTTTCCAACCCAAACAATTCTGTCATTCTATGATTCTATTATATTCAATTACAAAGAGGAATATCCCCTTGAATTTGTGCACTTCTGGGAAAGTGCAAGTCTAGTAGTCATGCTTTCTTCTTTTGGGAGGTATGCAAGGTTAGAAAGCTGGAGCTTTGTCTCTGGAAATGTCATTGATATCTTCTATGAGTGGGAGTATTGGGAATTTTATGGGTAACGTAGATGTAGGAAGAAGACCTTGCAGAAGGTTGACTCCGGAGCCCACCTCTTCTTTCCATCTCAGCAACCTGGCTTTTGTAGGAGCAGTGCTGTTACTGGCTAGGCATCCTATACCTTCTTTGAGAAAAATGTAGGCATAGAGCCTGAATTTACTTAATTCTACATGAACCTGTATTAAACCTGCATGTCCCCTGCCACAGGAATGGAACATGCAGTGGAAAATTAGCTATATCCCTAACCTTGTATAAGACTCTATATAAATTCTATGGCAATGGATTATAAAGGGTGAGAGGAAGAAAGGAGAAGAATGTTTTTCAAAGCACCCTTCTCTTTAATAGCTCTTCTCCGGTTTTGCTAGCAAACCCCTACCTCATTCACAGAAAATTTTCTACCAGTTCTAGTATCTGAATCAAACAAGAGCATCAAGATTACCAGGGAATTTGATTTTTTTCAGAGAAGTCATCTCATAACATAAATGCTTCTCAGCTTACACACACAGAGCCTCGTTTGCTTAATTGAGCACTGAGTTAATGGAAGCTGTGCTTTGAAGACAGAGGGTGCCATAAAAGGGATTACTTATTTATTCATTTTAACTAAGGCTTCTCCACTTGGCTGTCAAAGGTTCACAGACCATATTACATAAAAAGCCTAGTTGTGGACTATAACTCTGCATTTGTACACAAGGCTGAACAGTAATCAGTGAAACAGGGCCTGGGACTATACATGGAACACCACTCATTTAAGCCAGTCTTGCTGCAAGCATTTGTAATTGTTGAAATCGGGCAATAAAATTCAAGTCAAGATGTAACCTATTTAGTATTGCATCTGAAAATACAATTCATAATGGATTTTTTTTAAGCAAACTGAAAAAAGTATAGATTTCAATGGCGTTGAGTCTTCCACAGTATTCTGTAAAAATACTTTTAAACAGAGCCGCACAATTTCATTCTGCCATGAATGTGTTAGGTAATAGAAAGAGAATTTGTTCCACGTATACATTGTGTCTGGTGCTTCTAAACAGTACTGTGGATGGAGTGAAAGGACAGACTATTTGGCTACCATCAGAGAAATGCACCCAATTATTTATTTGTTTATTTATTGGTAGCATCAAAAGGGCCTAGTTTGGATCGGACTTTGTTGTGCTGGGCAACACAAAGGCATAGCAAGGCAGAATTTATGTTTAGTATTCGTGTAATGATGTAGAACAAGTTTTCCTGTGACCAGTGTAAGTCACATAATGGTATTGTTGCTCCCCTGTCTTTCTAAAAGATTTACAAAGTATTGGTATTTCTATTGGTCACAAGTTAACAGGTCTCAAAAGACAAGCTGTTTCCAAAGAAAATGAAGCATGTACCTCTGCGTTGCGAATTAATGTTTAACATCACGCCTTCAGGTGATCATTTCAAATGATCCAGCAGCAGTACTGAAATTGTCTATGCTAAATTGGCCTGAAATAGAGTATATTATTCATAAGTTGCCATTAAGAGTACAGAGATAAATGAAAGTTCATTTTGGTATGACAATCAATTTGTTTTCTTCTAGATTTCTTTTCAGGCTGCTTTAGATGCAACTGCTATAGCTTCTATAGCAGTGGGAATTGCTGTTGCTATGATCTACTGATCCTAGCAGCCTCTGTGCGATTCTCAAGGAACTGCAAACAACAATGCAGGTTTTACCTGCACTGATGACTGCTGGGTACTGGACCCTCATAGGGACAGCAGTGCTCCAGCCCACAGAATGAGAGTGTGCTGCAAATCATCGATGAAACAATATCTTCCTATTACCAAGACAAGCTAACAAAATCTGCAAATAAAGGGCAAAAACCCACTCTTGAAACAATTGCTATGCCATCTGGTCATTCTTTTCCTTTGTCCTAAACACAGCAAGTTTTATTTGCCCTCTGAGGGGACTTTTTTTCCTATTTGAAGCGTATTCTTAGCTCCCATACCTTTGATCATTGCTTGATACCACTCTACCTGGACTAGCCTTGCTTCAGGCAAACACATTCAGATGAAGAGGGGCTATGAAATGGAATTCCTTTTCTTATTGTCTCCATATCCTCCTTCTCTAGTCCCAGTCTGGAGAACCTTCTGACATTACATACAATAAAACTAAGTGGGCAGTCTCTGGTTACTATCAGAGAAGGTTCTGTATTCCCATACAAGGGAGTGAGAAATTAAAGGACTTGGTCAGACTTAAGTCTCTTCCTCATTTCAGAGGAAAAAGAGAAGTCTGGGGGTTTGTCACATTCTTGATCTGAATAAATAGATGTCCTGGTTTTGGCCGGGATGGAGCTAATTTTCTTTCCAGTAGCTCCTGTGTTTTGGATTTAGTATGTGAAGAATGTTGATAATACACTGATGACGTTAGTTGCTGCTAAGTGATCAAGGACATCTTCCAGCTTCCCAGGTTTTGCTAATGTGCAGGTGCAAAAACTTGGGAGGGGTAGAGACAGTATAGTTGATCCAAACTGGCCAAAGAGAGTATTCCATACCATAGACGTCACGCCCGGTATAAGTGGGGGTCAGCCGGTGGGTCAGGTCCCTTCTTTCATTTGTCCCTTTTTCCCTTGTTTCATTCATTCAGCTGTTCATTCCTTGCTCACTCTCTCTGGAACTTGCTGTTCCGAGATCGCTGCTCAGGATGAGCTGTATCGGTCATCGGGTGGTGAGAAATTGTGCATCGTTTGTTTTATATATTCTATTATAATTATATTTTTATGATTATCATTATTAATACATAAATTTTTTTTCTTTGCTGACCTGGTGAACTGTTTTTATGTCAACCCACAAGTTTTCCTTTCTTTCTGATTCTTCTCCCCACCCCACTGGGGAGAGGGGGGAGTGAGCAAGCGGCTGCATGGTATTGGGTTACCAGCTGGGGTTAAACCATGACAATAGATTAAAATCAGTGTTGTCAGCAATGATTATTCCAGTAACAGACCTGAAGAAGTGGCATGTTGCGCTCAGATTTCAGGATGCATATTTCTATATTGTCATTTATTCAGCTCACAAATGCTTGTTAAAATTCATTATAGGTACTTTCTGGAGTCACTGTGTCCTTTCCTTTAGAATTTGTCCATCACATTGGAGATGTGCTTAGCCAGTACAGCCACTTACTTCATACATATAGAGTAGAGCATCTACATATTTTTGTATTGAGCTGCTGATTATCTGGTGGTCAGCTGCAGTAAGAAATTCTGAAAGAGACTCTTCTATAGCTATTATCATCTCTGCTTATTAAGAAATGAGAGAAAGTTTGTCTTAAATCCAGTGCAAAGAAAACAACTTACTGGGTCCAGAATGGCCTCCACACCACTGAAAGCTTATCCACCATCAAAGAGGCTTAAATTAGTAATATGTCTTTGGATGTGTTTTAGTGTTGTCTGTTGTTGTCATTAACACGTATTCTTTAGACTTATGGGCTTCATGTTGTCATGAATGCAGGTTATGGGGTATGCAAATCTTCATTTTCACTGTTTGTTCCTTGAGCAAAAAAGTAAGCCATCCACAACACGTGCAAGGCCTTTCTAATATAGACATAACAGCTTGCTGTATTCCAGTGTTATCAGACAATATAGTAGCCATTTTATACCTAAGCAAACAAAATTATTCTGACTCACTAGCACATGAAAGTGGAAGTGTTGCTCTGCCCTCACCTTTTGTTTAGCTGCACTGTCCTGATGCTTTCCTTGCTCTGACTCTGGTGCTCATCAGATATTTCCATAAGCAATCCAATTCACTAACCTGGCAAAATGCTAGTTCTTTTTTGCCGTGTTAAAAATCTTCTTCATGTAAAGCCATTTGCAAATGAAAAATTCTACAGGCTCTGCTCAAGAGAGATTCTGCTTTTTAGGATCATATTTGGAATAATTTTTCTGGTCTGTTTTCTGTGTTTCTTCCAATGCTTTGATAGCAAGAGTGATTTTTGAATGTCACATACAGTACAGCAATACTTAATAGGTGTATTTTGTGAAAAACAAAACATGGCTTCAAGATGGCCAAGAAGGCCAATGGCATCCTGGCTTATATCAGAAACAGTGTGGCCAGCAGGACTAGGGAAGTGATTGTCCCCCTGTACTCAGCACTGGTGAGGCCGCACCTCCAGTACTGTGTTCAATTCTGGGCCCTCACTACAAGAAAGACATTCCAGAGATGGGCAACGAAGCTGGTGAAGGGTCTGGAGCACAAGTCCTATGAGGAGCGGCTGAGGGAACTGGGATGGTTTAGCCTGGAGAAAAGGAGGCTGAGGGGAGACGTTATTGCTCTCTTCAACTACCTGAGAGGAGGCTGTAGAGAGATGGGTGTTGGTGTCTTCTCCCAAGTAACAAACGACAGGATGAGAGGAATCGGCCTCAAGTTGCGCCAGGGGAGGTTTAGATTGGATATTTGGAAAAATTTCTTCACCAAAAGGGTTGTCAAGCACTGGAACAGGCTGCCCAGGGAGGTGGTTGAGTCACCATCCCTGGAGGTATTTAAAAGACATGTAGATGTGGCGCTTAGGGACATGGTTTAGTGGTGGACTCGGCAGTGATAGGTTGGACTTGATCTTAAAGGTCTTTTCAAACCTGAATGATTCTATGATTCTATAAGATTATCTCAGTTCTCTCTATGAAACAGCCAATAATCATATATTTGATTCCAGAATTACTATCCAAAGTAAAGGGGAAGGTGAAATCTAAACCCAAGATAGCTCTATTGAACAGCAAAGATCCTCAGCAACTGATGTACACAGAGAGACTATATTACTGGGATGTAAAACTGAGGCTTTGTGCGCTCTAGAAACAAATCAGGCAAAGAAAACAAACAGCACTAATTAAATCATTGCCTGCAGAGTTCTGAGGAGGCATGGAATTTTACAGTAGTTAAAGGAAGTGTGGTAAAGAATGTTTGACATCAGGTTGGATGTACTTTAAAAGAAAAGAAGAGAATCTAACTTGAGGTTTTGATCTGTGAGAAGGATAGCATAACATCTAAATATAAAGTGTGACAGATTTACTCTCCATGGAACTGCTGTCTCTTAATCTAAACAAGGTTTCAGTAGATCTTTATCCTTAAAATAAGCTGTGTTCCATGCTGTTTACTCTATGTGATTTATTGGGCAGATGGAATGGGGGAAGCACAGACAAGATCATAAAACCAAAGTTCTGTTGTTTGACTTGGAAGAATCATTGATGCATTTCATCTTTATCTCGTTGTGGAATATATTTGGGATTTTTCCGGAGCACTTGAGTGATTCAGGAACACACACCTCACTGAGAGTCAGTACTCCTAACATAAGTTCTTTTAAAAATTCCCCTGGGGAATCAACACATACATATATGTATTTTTATATGCATAGATACCTAAATAGGTTATTACAGAAATGAATTTATTGCCAATCTACAAGAATAAAAAAATATTATAAAATATATAAAAAAATCTAATTTACCTGTATGATTAAACCTGACAGAACCAGAGTTTGGGGAATTTTAAATCTATACTGAGATTACTATGCATCTGGTTGTGTGTGCACTCATATATGTTATACATATTAGGTCTCTACATATATGCATACATTTGGGTCCGTTGGTCTCCCAAGCCTCTTTCATGCTTTTTGAGTAAGCAGGTTAAATATGTTACAGTTAAATGTACTGGGCTTCCTTCACTTTCAATTGGTGTTTATCCAGGAGGTAAAAATGGAATCTGACATCTGCAAACAAATCTACTAAGAAAAAAGAGATTTTCATGTACAGGGAGATGCACATAAAAATGGCATACAGGTGGATGGACCTGGCAGCATTTTAATTGGAGCTGACGACTGCATTTATGATCACTACCTGAAAAAAAAAAATTATTTCTGGATGTTTGTTGCAAGAATTTTATTAAGTTTAATAAAAAACCAACTTGCTGTGATATTGAAATGATGACTGGTGGTGATCGTCAACCATTTCAAAGAAGTGATGTGTCTTAATTAGACTTTGTGTGAGCTTTAGAGCTTTCCCTACCTTTTTTGTTCAAAACTTCGTCATCAACAGAAGTGTTGTCCTGCACAGGAAGTAATGCACATCAATTTGACCTCCTTTCCAGTCTGCTAATTATCTTTTTTAGACAAATATCCATGACCTAAATTTGGCAAACATCCTCAAAACACAGAAATTTGTAGACATACTATGCACTTAGTTATTTATTTTGATGCTTTTCTTCTTTTGCTTTTATCTGGCAAATACTCTTGGTGGAAGAGAGAATTGGTATTTCTCCAAATAACTTAGGAAAACTACTATCTAGCAAAAAGGCAAACCCAAAGTACATAGGCATATACATACATAATTACTTTAAAGACTACCTATAATCAACAAAGTACACATTATTTAAAGAATGGTCTGTCTGCCATTGTGCTAACATTGTACTAAAATACTTGTAAGCTAAGGCGGACTTAGCAAGCCAGCTCTCAATGATGCTGAGTTTTGATAAAAGAGGAGTCCCTTCCTTTGTATTCTGTCCTCCTTACTCTATGAATGTTTCCTTTATAGGCATGCTGCATTAGGTATTACATCCCAGATTTTGCAATTACAGTGTCTTTCCTGTATTGTTTCTTGTGGTGGGTTGATCTAGCCAGCAGCTAAGCAGCACACAGCCATTCACTCACTCCCCATAGCAGGACAGGGGAGAGAATTGGAAAAGCAAAAGCGAGAAAACTCATGAGTTCAGGTTGAGACAGTTTAATAAGTGAAGCAAAGCTGTGCCTGCAAGCAAAGCGAAATAAGGAATTAATTCACTACTTCCCATCAGCGTGCAGATGTCCAGCCACTTCCTGGAAAGCAGGGCCTCAGCGCATGGAACAGTTAGTCACTTGGGAAGACAAATGCCATATCCACAAACGTCCCCGCTTCCTCCTTCTTTCCCTGAGCATTGTACTGAGCACAATGTCGTATGGTATGGAATATCTCTTTGGTCAGTTTGGGTCAGCTGTCCTGGCTGTGTCCCATCCCAAACTCTTGTGTACCCCACCCTACTCACTGCGGGGGCAGAGTGGGCAAAATAGAAAAACTCGATGCTGTGCAAGCACTGCTCCACAATAGTAAAAACTATGGTGTGTTATCAACACTGTTTTAGTCACATATCCAAAACGCAACACCATACAGGCTGCCATGAAGAAAATACAGCTCCATCCCAGCCAGACTCAGGTCACTTCTCGAAAATTCTGCAGTACTGTTTGTTTGAACAGTTGTGGTTTTCGAACAATGATGACTGGAAATCTAGTGATCTTAACGTGCTTTCATTGTAAAACTGCTGACTTCAGCAAAAACAGGATTTCACAATCTTCTCTCTAATTCTTGATACTAACTGTGCTTTCCAGTAAACAGTATCTGGAATTTTTTTCCTTTTACTAAATACATATTAGCAATATATACCCAATTATACCAAAATCGGGTATAATTCCATGTTGCTATTCAATATTAGCTCTAAAAATGCTCACAGATAACATAAGAAGAAAATATTGGAATTCGATTCTTTTGTGCTATGGTTGATTTCTGGGGTTTTTTTGTGACTGCTCCCAGAAAGTTAAAGCCCTAATCACCCATTACACTGCTAGATTTTAAGCAACTACAGCAGGTGCATTTCAAATACTAAGACTTTTACAGGAATTTGAGTTTCTGTTTTGTTATTTAGCTGTATTTTCTACAATGCAAAATTGATAGCTCTATGACATGATATTTACATGTTTCAATTGCTTCAGTAAATAAATAAGGATTGGCTGAATTATGCGGTCTGATCTGAGACACACCAATTGCAAATGCACTGTGCTTTCATTATGAGATGAATCAATGTGATGTGTGGTAGAAGTATACTAACATTTGACTAAATTCATGTAGTAGGCATGCATGTGAATAACTTTACTCAACTATATAGTCTCTTGGAAGCCTATGATTAGAATTTAACAATCTAGTCTTTTAAAATAATTATCTTTAATTGTTTTTTTTTCCTTATTATTTGCACCATGTAAGTTCACAGGTTTAAATAATTTCTTGATTGCAGATGTGGATAGATGTTTGCCCAAGTTCCCATTAGATTATAACAGTAGCGCTTTCTTTTTCACAGCAGTTTTATTAATCTTAATTTGTAGAGTTTGAGAGATTTCACTTTAAGTTAAATGCTTAGAGATAAGGAGTGACTAACACAAGACATCAATACGTTATCTGTTGAGGAACTTGATTTAAAATATGTGATTTGGTTAGGGGAAGTGTCTTATATTCCTTCTACGAATGTCATACACTCTAATCAGTAGATTACACCCTCAGCAAGGTTGCGGGCGACACCAAGCTGAGTGGTGCGGTGGACACGCCTGAGGGACGCGATGCCATCCAGAGGGACCTGGACAAGCTCGAGAGGTGGGCCTGGGCGAACCTCATGAGGTTCAACAAGGACAAATGCAAAGTCCTGCACCTGGATCAGAGCAACCCCCGGTATCAATACAGGCTGGGGGATGATGGGATCGAGAGCAGCCCTGCCGAGAAGGACTTGGGGGTACTGGTGGATAAAAAGCTGGACATGAGCCAGCAACGTGCGCTCGCAGCCCAGAAGGCCAACCGTATCCTGTGCTGCATCAAAAGAAGCGTGGCCAGCAGGTCGAGGGAGGGGATTCTGCCCCTCTACTCCGCTCTGGTGAGACCCCACCTGGAGTACTGCGTCCAGCTCTGGAGCCCTCAGCACAAGAAGGACACGGACCTGCTGGAGCGAGTCCAGAGGAGGCCACAAAAATGATCAGAGGGCTGGAGCACTTATCCTATGAAGACAGGCTGAGAGAGTTGGGCTTGTTCAGCCTGGAGAAGAGAAGGCTCCGGGGAGACCTTATTGCAGCCTTTCAGTACCTAAAGGGGGCTTACAGGAAAGATGGGAAAAACTTTTTAGCAGGGCCTGCAGCGATAGGACAAGGGGTAATGGTTTTAAACTAAAAGAGGGGAGATTTAGACTAGACATAAGGAAGAAGTTTTTCATAATGAGGGTTGTGAAGCACTGGCACAGGTTGCCCAGAGAGGTGGTAGAATCCCCATCCCTGGAAACATTCAAGGTCAGGCTGGATGGGGCTCTGGGCAACCTGATCTAGTTGAAGATGTCGCTGCTCATTGCAGGGGGGTTGGACTAGATGACTTTTAAAGGCCCCTTCCAACCCAAACTATTCTATAATTCTATGATTCGCATAGTTTTAATGTCAATTCTTTTTATCTTACTAGCCAAATTCATGAGAGGGACATCATTTTGAAACCCAAGAATACAGTCTCTTAGATAAAAACTGAATTAAAACTTAACTTTGAATTTGTCCATTTTTAAACAGAAAATGAAGTAAGTGCTAGAATGAAAAGTGTTTAGGTGCCATTCATGAAACCAAGCAAGCAAAGTAATGTTTATTTCCCTGTAGTATATTGATAAGAGGCTCCTGGAAGATGAGTGACTTCAGGGTGATGCAGAAAAGAGATTCTTTACCTATGTCTTATTCCACTGTGGAGACTAATCTAACCACCAGTACATAAATAGGGCATAAGTAGCACTATCTTTCTTTCCTAGTTTTTGAGAGTTATCCAACTGGTATAAATTGAGCCAGTAAACTTCTAATAAGTTGTAATTTGTACATGTCAACATTTTTTCCCCAGTATTTTCAAGCCAAAATGATTTGACAAATTCGCGCTTCTTTCACATTTTCGTTTTGTCCTTTTCTTCCTTGTCCACTGCAAGGTTTGAGCAATTTCTCATGTTACATTTTTATTAAGACTGCAGTATATTTTCTTTGCATTATGCTAGTGTTACAGACTACTTGTTTGTTCTCTGATTTCAGTTTAGTAAGGGTTGTTTTTCTTCTTCTCATTCAAGGTGTGAGAGATTTTGGTTTTTTACTCCCTGAAGGAAGCAAGTCATCCAATTTATGTGTGAGAGAGTTTGTCATGGTTTAACCCTAGCCAGCAACTAAGCATCACACAGCCGCTCGCTCACTCCCCCCTAGTGGGATGGAGGAGAGAATCAGAAGGGTAAAAGTGAGAAAACTCGTGGGTTGGGATAAAGACAGTTTAATAGGTAAGGCAAAAGCCACACACACAAGCAAAGCAAGAAAAGGAATTCATTCACTGCTTCCCATGGGCAGGCGGGTGTTCGGCCATCCCCAGGAAAGCAGGGCTCCGTCACACGTAACAGTTACTTGGGAAGACAAAACGCCATCACTCCAAACATCCTCCCCTTCCTTCTTCTTCCCCCAGCTTTATAGGCTGAGCATGACATCATATGGTATGGAATATCCCTTTGGTCAGTTGGGGGCAGCTGTCCTGGCTGTGTCCCCTCCCAGCTTCTTGTGCACCCCCAGCTTCCTCGCTGGTGGGGCGGTGTGAGAAGCAGAAAAGGCGTTGGCTCTATGTAAGTGCTGCTCAGCAGTAACTAAAACATCCCTGTATTATTTATACTGTTTCCAGCACAACTCCAAAACACAGCCCCATACCAGCTACTATGAAAAAAATTAACTATCCCAGCCAAAACCAGCACAGAAATCATGTGAGAGATATGAGTAATCATTCTTAGCGATATGTCTGCTTACATGCAGAACTTACAAAGTTAAGGGAGGGACTTTTATAAAACCACTATATGGAGATAACAGCACCTGAAGCCTTAAGACCTGACCCAATATATTGCTTTACTCACAAGAACGGCCCATTGAAATCTGTAATATCAAAAACCACACTGGAGTGCCTAAGCGAAATTTAAGTGGAAGTTGGGCGTCTGAAACTGAAGCTGAAATTCTGAACATCTTTGCTCAGTTTTCTAACCTGGGAAATGCCCAGCCTCTCCAGATGCTTTAAGTGTTGTTTGTGTAGACACCCACAAGTGCCTTTGTTTTAAGAGGGTCAAGTGGCTCAGCATCTGTCTCATGATAGAGCACTAATATGATTAATCAACTAGACGTTTCTCCAGCAACCTCTGTTAAAGGATTAAGATCTGGCAGACCTTATCAGAGCAAGTGTACAAGGTCAGATTGAACATAAAATGCAGTGGTGGATGCTACTTCTAAGAGTTTGTGCTCATCCTGTATCCACTGACTTGTACTGTGGATGTACTGACTTGAGATATGGAACTGTCAGTTCAGTTTTCTCAGAAAAAAGTTTAAACCTACACATCCCATTACACACAACAACATTTTTACTACCAGACCATATATACCTGTGAGGTATTTTTCACCTTAAAGTGTTCCACTTTGCAGGAAAAGCAAGCACAACCGTGTCTTTATAGGTTAATGATTTAGTTACATAATTTAAAGTAGGAATCTTGCACTCCAGACTGTGCCTAAGGACTGTTTATAAATTTTATTTTGAATAGTGATTAGATGCAATAATTATAACATCTGAAGTTATTCTCATTTTTGTAGCTCATGTTATCTTAGGAAGAGAGATTGAATATCTAATTCATAATAGCTTCATGTGTTTGTTTCACACAAATTTTTCATAACATAATAGTTTACACTGGAAGATCAAATGGTACCTGATAGATTTGGGAATTTCAAAGTACCTCTTAAATTCAGAGCTGCCTGTCTGGGCCCATAGCTCTTGTCTTTAGTGAATTTATTTATTTTATATTAACAAATCATTGGATAGCATACACAGATTATAGTAGGGGCTGGAACCTAAGACCTCTCCATCCCAGGTGAAAACCTGCTAGCCATGGTTTCTTGTTCTGTCTCTGTTAATGAGTCTTGCCTTCTCCCACAAACCTCCACGTCCTGCCCTTCTGAACGGAAAGAATCAAGAGTTGCTGTAGTTCCAGGAAGGGTCTGGTCAGGACACTGTGCTCATAGCACTTCTATTTTAAGCAGAGTAACTGTTCATTTTTGTTTCCTCATTATTTTTAGATGCAAGAAATGCTGAACTGTTAATAGGGCAGTTTTTGCATGCTTTGTCAGTACACTTTTTCATTCATACAAGAAGGTGTCTGATGGATAGAAGCACCTGCAGACTTAAAATTGGCTAAACAGAATTTTTGGAGATAAAAGTTTTCATGTTTGGCAAGGCCCAAGACTTTCCTTTTCAAGTCCTTTGGCCTTTAATAAATAGAGCCTTTAACTTGGTTCCTGCTGTTCATATCTGTAAAATGGAAAAGCATTTACCAGTGCCAAGAAGTCTTATAAAATGTAATGCATGGTTGTAAAATTCTTTTAAGATTAAGAATACAAGAATTATATTTTCCAGAGCTATAAAAAAGTAAATCTTTAAATACATTCACAACAGAGTGATGAGCACTGTTACAAACATCTGTGGATCATCCTGTGAATTTTGATCATGCCTCCACAGTGTGTGGTTTGTATAAAGTGAATGAATAGCCATTCTTGATCACATATTTGTCAATTAAAATAAAATTTCATACA
This sequence comes from Phoenicopterus ruber ruber, assembly GCA_009819775.1. Lineage (NCBI taxonomy): Eukaryota > Metazoa > Chordata > Aves > Phoenicopteriformes > Phoenicopteridae > Phoenicopterus > Phoenicopterus ruber. The sequence continues at coordinate 89,711,426 of CM020215.1, read as the reverse complement.
AAAATGGACATAAAATTAGTTTAAAGGTAACTAACTCACCTCAATGAAAACCATCATCCAGACCATAAGCTTTTCAAGCTGCCAACTTCCTCAAGTAGGATGTCCAAGCTAAAAAGAAAACAAAGCTAGAAACTCCAGTCTTTTCTGAAACAACAGGAGAAGCAAATTCTCCTGTGAGGCTCATCCCTAAGAATGTCTTCTCCTATGCTCCTGAAGTTTGTAGCTTAGGGTTGCTAGCATTGCAATTCTCAAATGAAAGGAAATATTGATGAAAAACTGTTTCATTTTCTAGGTTCCTTCAGTTTTAATTGAGAGATCATTCTTTTGTACTTGAAAGTAGAAGTAGAAGAATCACTTCATTAGGCTGACAGTTTTTACTACAGCAAAGAAGCTTTCTCAATTTCTTTTACAAGTAAATTAAATCACAGGGAAATCAATATCTGCAATAAGAAAACAGTGTCATTTTCAGGGCTACTGAACAACTTAAGGACTTGAGACATTTTCCAGTTGCTTAAAAAAAAAGTTTAAACTATTTTTAAAGGAATATAAATAATGCTATATGCTACATATTCCTAGAAGCAGGCTACAACCTGTACTACAAGAGAGGACAGAAAAACACTGACAGTCCTTACTAGTTTTGTTTAGAGGGATAATTCTCTCCTGACTTCAAATCCATAAATTAATTTAATTCTGAGCAGGCAGGTAGAATATTGTACCTTACTTATGTATTTTAGCTAGCCAGTGCCAGGGCCTGCCTATTTTAGCTAGCTATAGCCATTTCTAGGGCTTCACAGAAAGATACTAAGAGACATTATATTAAGAGTGAATATTTTCCTTCTAAGTTCCTACCTTAACCAATGAAACTCTGAAACATAGAGTTAATAGAAGTATGGTACAACTAGGTCTGCAGGTTCAGTTCATTCATTTTCCATTAGTTCTGCATCAGGTCTGTCCCCACATATCTCCAACTTTGCTTCTGCTACTGTCAGGATTCTTCACCAACCTTATAGTTCTGGGCCTGATGAGGAAGAGCTGTATCAGGGTCCTTGTCTACTTTGTCATCCTGTGTGCTGTTGAGAAAGGAAGAAGCACAGACATTCCACTTAGAGGAAATGAGGATGAAAGAATGAAATGCAGCTTCTTTGAACTACTGCATTCTGTGTATTTGTTTTTCTGTCTTCTGTCCTGTGAGATTGACGTTTTATCATGAGGAGAAGAAGGGAAAATTTTGGTGGTTTCCTGAAACAGTCTAGTTGGTTGCCTGCTCCCAAAGTAGAGGAAGCAGTGTGCCCAGGTGGCCAAGAAGGCCAATAGCATCCTGGCCTGTATCAGAAATAGTGTGGCCAGCAGGAGTAGGGAAGTGATTGTCCCCCTGTACTTGGCCCTGGTGAGGCCACACCTCGAATCCTGTGTTCAGTTTTGGGCCCCTCACTACAAGAAAGACATTGAGGTGCTGGAGCACGTCCAGAGACGGGCAACGAAGCTGGTGAAGGGTCTGGAACACAAGTCCTGTGAGGAGCGGCTGAGGGAACTGGGGATGTTTAGCCTGGAGAAAAGGAGGCTGAGGGGAGACCTTATTGCTCTCTACAACTACCTGAAAGGAGGTTGTAGCGAGGTGGGGGTCGGTCTCTTCTACCAAGTAACAGGTGATAGGACAAGAGGAAATGGCCTCAAGTTGCGCCAGGGGAGGTTTAGATTGGACATTTGTAAAAATTTCTTCACCGAAAGGGTTGTCGGGCATTGGAACAGGCTGCCCAGGGAGGTGGTGGAGTCACCATCCCTGGAGGTATTCAAAAGACATTTAGACGAGGCCCTAAGGGATACAATTTAGTGGGGGACTTGGTAATGCTAGATTAATGGTTGGACCTGATGATCTTGGAAGTCTCTTTCAACCAGAACAATTCTATGATTCTATGAATCAAAGTGTCTGCTCCGGTTCCCCTAGCATGTTTGAAACTTATGAGAGGGACTGAAAGTTTTTCTGTTGTTCCTAGAGGGGTATCAGGTACAGCTAAATTTATTCATGAGGGGAAAAGCTCCCAAAACTGCTGCCACAGATTCCATTGATAATGAATAGTTTAAAGATGTCTTCTTCTTCCCTAGTTTAGAATAGGATCCTGAAAGTTGTCAACTGAGAAATCATAAAAGCCCTCTTGCAGCAGTGCTGATAATGTGGTGCAGTGGCTAACAGGGCAGATGAAACTTGTGAATGATGGAGACTGTCAGAAAGAATGTTCCAGAAACAAGACTTGCACTGGTGCCTAATGGTTGTCTGGCTACTGATTTGTCTTTAAGAACAACTAGATGAGGTTCGTGCTATAGACCTGTATAAACAGATCTCTGAGTTTGTGAAGATAAGGAATCAGTAGTTAAATAAAGATATGTTATCTGTCCTTGCTTCTGATATTTCCCATATTTAAAACTTCACCTGTCTGATCATCAGCTCTTAGTTTTACAAGGTCAGTGCTTTGACAGAGGACAGGCAATGAAAGACTATTAGCTTGCGTTTTAGAGCTCCAACCGAGGGTAAATATATTGCACTTCTGGACTCTTTGATATGATGTTGGCATCATGATTGTAATTAATACACAATGAAATAGCAAATCAAGGTTGTACATGCAAATTTAACTCTTGAAGTTGATAATCTTTTTGAATTCTTGGCTTTAATATACAGTCTTTCACATTCCTTTAACACTTCAGTGTGATCATACAGTAAATAATTCTCTAAGAATTAGAGTTAGTTAGAACTAGTGTAAAAATCATAACTTATTTTCTTGATTTAAATGGATTTAAATGTATTTTAAAACATGAGTGCAAATACTGAATTAAGCGTTATGTAAAATTAGCTGAATTTCATAAAAAATAGATTATATAAAGTATTTCTCAAAATCTGAGTTAGACATAGCCAAACCTATTAAAACCATCAGTTTATTTGCCTTTTAATTAGCAGCTTTACATTCCTAATTAAAACTATAATTGGTTATCATCCTGCTTGCTAGAGATACCTTTAGAATCCGAGTTTCAATTCAGTATTTCTCATTTTTGCTTACTCTTCTTATTCCTTAGTAGGGAGTAGAAAGAACTAATATTGTCTATAGTTCCAGCAATGATTATAAGGGGAAGTCTGTCAGTATGCCATGAAGCTATGAATGGCTATTATGAATGAAGTTAAGCCTCATATCAAAGAGATAGAAATCAAGTTTAATCTGCCCATGTTGCTGCTTGTGAAATAATAAAGTATCTTGGATGATACCAAAAAAAGCTTACCTAAACTAGATAGTTTGAGAATTTGATACTGAGTATTTTCAAGATGCTTGAAGAATCAGCAGAACCTTTTGGGAGGAGCAGACTCGTGCAAGCATCTTTCATTTAAAAAAAAAAAAAAAAAAGGAAAACCTTTCGGTTCTCACTTACAAACTTTCTTAAATGCATATTTAGAAAATTTCTTATTCATCAACCAACTACAAGACCAACTACAACACTATCAAGTGTATTTTTATACTGTCCATGGAAACGATGCTGTCTTTTTTTTTTTTTAGTTCTAGTCAATCTATGGTTATATAACCATAGTACATATGCCCTGGAGCCTTGTTGTCACTGCTCATTACAGTTATTATTCAGACATGATTCAGGAAATTTAAGCAGGGTATTTTTATCAACAGAATCTTGTAAAGTTATCTTTTAAAGAGAAATTGAGCTGTGAATCTTCATGTCAAATTCAAGCTCATAAGCATATAGGATCTCTCATGGGGCTTTTTTTATTGCAACAATTATATTCATCAACAATCTGTATACAGTTAGTTATAGGGATTCACAGATCTCTTCCTAGGATTCCTGCTGTAAGTTTAGACTCTTCTGATGTGCATAAGCAACTATACTTATTTTTTTCTTCTAGTGGAAATTATGTTGAATTTGTCAACTTTGCACATGGCCATTGTCTTGCTCTTTCACCAAGTTTGTTGAGGTCTGTTTAAAGATCCTCGCTAAACTTGCTAAACCAAATGACTTTGTCACATGTTTAACTCTTTAGGTCTTAACAGATTAAGAAATATAGCAAACTTTATCAGATGTACACAGGAATATTGTGACTTCAGCCTAAGTGCCATTGCTTTTGGTGACACTGTCCTCAGAATTTCAAAATCACTATTGGAAGTGGACTGTGCTCCCCTATCTCCCATCCATTTTTAAAATGCTTTTCAATTTCTTGAAGAACCTACTGGGAACTTTTGAAGTCTGTTAGAATTCAGTTTTTCAGTTTGTTGACAGTTAATCATACCCTTTTTTTCCTACTATGATTTTTACTCACTGGAGATATTTTCTCTTATTCTGTGTCTCTTCAGTTTCTGCATTGTTTTCTGGTTAAGGACACTATCTGCAGCCTTTTGACAACTGTGGAAATTGTCGTCCGGTTTCATGACCTTTTGGAAAGCCAAGCAGTAACAAGAGAACAGTATCACATGACATTTTTGAGAGGAATTATTGTTATTTTTTTAGGGAATAACGATTAGACTAAATTGTTATATTTCTTATTTTACTTTAAAGAAGTTTGCAAGGTGCCAGTGTAAGATTCACTGGTTTGTGATTTGCCAGATCATCTCAAGTAGCTTTTAAAAGTATGTATTATTTTCCATGCGGGCGGGGAGGTTGCTAGCATCCGTTCTGCTTCATTCCTATGCTCCTTCCAAAACATGGCATAAATATCATCTAAACCTACTAGTAATTTACTTAGGACATTAGCTGCTGGTTTCTGAACCTATGTTTCTGATATCCTCATCTTTAATATTATTACCTAACACACACAGAAAAAAAGAGGAGTGTACATAAAGGGTCCTTTGCCAATACACTTTGTTAAAAGCTGAATCAAAGAAATAATAAAGTTTTAAAATATTCTTGTTTGATTGTTTCCTTTAGCCCTGGGTAACCCAGGAGATTCATCAGGTTTTGTTGTAGTTATTAATGTTTTGTAAGCTTGCCTTTTCCAGTGTGATCAAAACATTTCACATTTGGTTTTTTTCCTTTACCTCTCTTAATACTCTGGACATCAGTGTAAATCTAGAGCAACTCTTCTGAGTTGAATGTGGTTATTCCAGATGGATGTTGTAGTTTCCACTTCCACATAGCTTGACTGCATTTTCCCCCAGTTTTATTCTCCTCATGAAAATAAAATAAAATGTTCTCGGAGGTCTCTTCCAACCAGAACAATTCTATGATTCTATGATTCTATGTTTGAACAAGAACATGTATTTGCTTTTTATGATAATGGGCAAAGAGTTGTATTAAAAATTGGTTTTGCATAAAGAAGTTTGGACTGTTAGCCCAGCTACTGTTCTTATAATCATAAAATCTCCATTGTAAATATTTTCTTCTACCTATTGCAGGAAAAATGGCATCCATATTGGTTCCATCATGTTTAATAGGTAATATAGCCTTTACTTAAAGTGAATTTGGGCTTCCAGGGACTTTTAAAACTAAGAAAATCTCTCTATCTCCCAATGCCTATGGGTGTAACACTAAGCAAAGTGCAGGGAAACATATAGTTCTGTTGGACCTCAATCAGTTTTTTTAAAAAGGAAGTTTAAACACTCTTGAGAAGCATTGCATGTAAAGGAAGACAGAATTCATTAGTTTTTAATGCTTCCATTTTGTATTTGCACGTTTGCACTGACTTTCAAATAGAATGATTCTGAATTGGTATTTTATAACAATATGAATTGAAACTACAAAAAGCAACACTATGGAATGGGGAAAAAGCAGTATCTCTTAGGGAGTTCTTTAATGACCAAGTATAAAAATTATTAAAATGGACATTGATAGAGCTATCCCAGTTTTACTGGTGAGGAAACTGAGGCACTGAGTGGTAAAGTGATTTGATCCAGTCTTTAAAGAGAGATGGTTAAAGAGCATAGATTCTTTGATTTCCAGGCTGACACTTCAGCCACAAGCTGTTCAATTCAATGGTGTTTAGCCTGAAAGCTTGTGTGCATGTTTCTGGTGATACCCTTACGTGTTGCCTTCCAGATCATAAGGAATTCAGGGTTGATTCCCTTACTCTTTTGCATTGTGCTGCTGTAATAGCAACCTAACAGCATAATGTGTTAAGGATAAGTCCCGTACATCCTATATCTTATTTTCCCCATATACTTTACCATCACTGAGGCTTGATTCATAGCTTTTAGATTACATATTACAATCATTGAATGGCATATGTAGCATACATGGAAATTGTTCTCAGAGTCAGGTTTTGAGCACTCTGATGGCATACACAGGCATCTGTTTAATGTTCCACTACATACAGAAATGCTATATAAAATCCCAGGATGAATAGATTCAGAGTGCGCATTCCTCAAATGTAAGAAGAGGTTGTAAAAATTTCATTGCCCAAACGTGCGTCACTGTGTGTTATTTTAGTGCCTATCTGAAGTGAGGAAAAAGGAAACAGTATACACACAAAGAGAAAAGAAAAGAAGATACTCTTGGCAGTTGTATACTTCCAGATTGCATTTGCATTTGGGGGGGGATCTGGGAAAATGCTGTGTAATGTGGCCACCTGTCAGGAAAATTACCACCTGTCTCCAGTCTTGATCATAGTTGTTCAGAACATTAACAGAACAGAAAAATAGCGGTATCCCTGTAAGTGAAAACAGTTGATGGGTCGATCTTTTTTAATAGGGTTACAAACTATTTATTACCCAGGTAATAAAAGGCTGAATAAATTGTTTGTACTGTGTATCAGAATATCAAAGTCTCAGGCAGACAGAACTGGCTCTTGCTATCTATCTGTATGTTAGTTTTTAGGTTCTGTAAGCCTACATATTAAAAACCTCTGCTGAAATTTCTCTTTTATCTCACTAACACTCCTTTCATTTCAGTCACAGTGGAAAATTTTAATCACTATTGCTTATGGGTTCAAGCAACCACCAACCTTATGATCCATACTGTAGAATCCCATTGTTGGTTTCTCTTACCACCTTTCTCCCACTTCTTCCCTGTCTTTTCTCTCTGATGAGGCAGGATTAACCATTGAACATTCACTGAAATTATGAATGCATATGCGAAGCCCTCAGCCTTCAGTAGCACATTGCTACCCCTACCGTAGCCAGTCTAGAGTCCTCAAGCTACTCAGTGTGAATCACATCTTAACGGAAAAACTTTCACAGGCAAGTCCTCTTCCTCTTTCTTGTCTCCAGCTGTGTTTTGTTACTAATTTCAATCACTTGGGCAACTTCCCCTGCCACTAAATCACATAAAGCTACCAGGTACTCCACTTCTTACAACCCTGAAATCCTGCTGTTATTCTGCTCTCGTGTTCTGTGGAACTTTAGGAAACTAGTAGATGTTTTCCTGTAGCTCTGCACATGTAATGTTTGTCATACATCCTGGACTGGAAGCCTGGTATTGTCCATCTGACTATTCTGAGATCTAACAAGAGAAGATAACCGGGAGAGAGGGAAGCTGAAACAGAATCATCTCAGGGTGAGGACACAGTCTTCACAAAGTCCTCTGCTGTAGAATACTGTCCTGCTATTGCAGGAAAATCCAATATTCCATTCCAGTATCTTCAGACTACTTATTCTCAATATAATGTGGTATTTCTGCTATTTCACAAATCTGCAGCCACTCTTCTGCATCCTCTCAGTGTCAGCAGATACCCACATTAAAGCTGTCTTAGCAAACCCAGGAGTCCTTTACTCCTACCTGCCTAGCACTCTTCTGCATGTTACTATGCCTCTGCAAGTTTCTCAGGTCTCATAATTGCCTTTCATTCTACAGTGTCTCAGAACTTCTCAATATACCCAGTGAGACTTACCCTGTTTGTTCATCTGCAAGAGCTGCCAGGTTTTGCAGAGCTGTGACCTTCTTTTGCTATGCATTGCAGCAGGATATATTGACCATATACACTGATATTTGTAGCTGAGCACAGGTATTTGAAAGTATACAAAATAACTCAGTAAATAATTTGTGTTAAATATAGAACTTGAAGTTTTGGCAGTCATAAAGTAAGGGGACAATTTCTTCTTCTACTTGCAGTTGAAGAATATTCCAGTGACAGCTATAGCAATTGCTAGCAATGGAACATCAGAGGGGGGAAAAAAAAAACCACCAAACCTACTGTTTTTAACTTCTTTTAATGCAATTGGATCAGTTGAAAGGAGGAGGAGAATAAATATCATCTGACTTGGACAGTTCTCTGAATTCATCAGCAAGTCTCCAGAGATTGTTCAAATACTCTTGCATTTTCAAGTATGTTTTTTTTCCAGTCTTTATAAAGACCGCAGGTTCCACCAGCTGTGGGCATACCTAACCTGGGTGCCTGGAGTACAGTTGTGGCAGGAAACAACTCAGTGAATGAACTTACATTCTACCTGGAAGTGTGAGTACATGTTGGGAGGTCAGCCCATACTGACTGTTGTGCTGCTGCAGATGATAACATTATTAAAATACCTGACCTTTGTGAGCTCATTGTGAATTACCTGCCTGAACTGTAGTCACATCTTTGCCGGTTGTATGATTGTCTTTTTCTAACTAGAGGCTGTACTCTTTTCATACTTTACAGTAACTCATAAATGTTTAAGACAGCTTTTGAGCAATTAGTGCTGCTTCTGCTCTAGAAGTTATGAATTTGTTATGTGCAATGATTTTCATAATGTGTCACCTTAATTGATTTCAGTCAGTTTGGCAAAGAAAAGCAGTAAAACTGAAAACATGTAAGATTGCAGTTTTCTAGTTGCATGAATAATGTGTGATATGAATTCCAATCTATTTTCATGGAAAAACAAAACAAAACAAAACAAATGGCTTATTCCACTCTATTCTTAGCCTGGAAATGTGCTGACACATCTAATGCATCATAAGAAGTACTGTACACGTGAGTTGCCTTGGTTAGCGGCTCACTGGGTCCCCACACTTGCGCTTCCTATTTATGAAGTGACTTTACACTTGAATGCAATTTGTTTCGTAATGCTTAAAGACAAATAACCTTTTACAGCTATTAAAATGTGAAAAAATGTATTGGGCTAGAAAACTCTTTTTCTACCAGTGGGGTTTTTTTCCTTCAAAGATGTAGTCATCGTGTATTTCTTATTCATCCCTTGTGCATGACCTATCAGACTGAAGTGGCTTCTGGAGAGGAAAAGCGGTCCCAAGATAAAATACTAAGAGTAGCACTAAAAGAATTCTGATGCAGATTTATTTTAAAAAATCCACATCAAAAAGCCATTTAAGGCAATGATTTCTTCCCTCGACTTGTGACCACGGGCAAATATTTTTTCAGAACAAGCTGGAAAATACATCTTCTTGTTTATCTGTAATCATTCTCCTCTCAGGATGTGATCATATGTACTTGATATAGTTCCTGAAAATCTTGAGGGTTCATGCCTTAGTGAGTTCTTGGGTTGCAGCTGAGGTTGGTTATTTGACCTTCCTAGAGAATGTCACCTTGCAAGGCTAGGAGCCACCTGGGTAACTGGAAATGGTGAGCTGTGCTGCATACATGAACTGAATAACGAAGTACTAAGGCAGAGCAGTGCTGCAATTCCTGGGACTGTCCTTTCCACCACCGCTTTCTCTCACTAGATCTTCTCCATCTGCCGCTCTTTATCCTTTTTCCCCCGCACTGTGTGTTCGGGGGAAGCTCAAGAGGGGTCTCTTTCTAGCACCTCCACAGAGAAGGTCAGAAAAAAGCACTGAAATCATGAAATTGTTTCACTTTAGTAAGTTCCTAAGAATATGCAGATCCAGTTATTTTGTCCTGTAGTTGGATTTCCCTTACAATTCCTATTTCAGAATTCAGGATCAAAATAACTCAAGATAAGAAATTTTGAAATGTAATCCAGAGCATACTATGCCACAGTGAATATTCAAATTTAAAAATGTTCTCCTAGATATCTACTTGATACATCTGATACAAATTTGGAATTCTAGTTGTTTGGACTAACTTAAACTGAAAGTTGCAGAAGAAAACCTTGCAGCAAAAAATGTGTTCTCCTCTTTGCTGCTTTAATGTGTGAGTTGGCTCTGAACACAGTAAATAAAGTCACTTTTGATTTAAATACTTCAAGATATTTTTTCTTTTTTAAGATTCTTCAGCCATTAGAATTTGTATGAGTGGTTATATATTTGCCTAAAGCTTCAGATCTCTCTCCATCATCCAGGAGCTCAGTGAAAGCTTTGCTTGAGGTTCTAATCACATTGTTAGTTTTATTCTATTGGCAGGGTGAATGACCGGAAACCTCTTTGTTGAAACTTTTTGCCAAAAAACCTTTTTTTTCTGTGCTGATGAAAATAATGCAAGGAATAAGAAAAAATAAAAGGCTGCTTTTCTGTTTGCATGCTCTCCTTTGAGATGAGGTATTAATTTACAGTCTTTTCCTTTATAAAATACCATTAGAAACAGGAAGTAAAATTAATATAGAATCACTTGCTGGTTGCTTTTACTTGCTGACTTTTTGCTTTTTAATATGCACTGATACTAAGTATGACAGTTTCACTTTTGATTGTCACATAGTAATTTCATACCAAAATCTATAGAAACAAATTTAAATTAGAAACAAAAATGCCAAAAAGAAGTTAAATATACTAAAGAAAGTAGTAGGAAAACCCACCGAAGTATTGTAGGCTGTAACAATATTTTAGAACCTGGATGCCTTGTGTTATGTTTCTAGTCCATTTTGGCAGATACAAATGGGTTATTTTTTTTTTTTTTTTTCTGGAGTAACAAGCCAACAAATCCAATGTAATTTAATTTAGTAAGATTATTTTTTTTATAATAAACATCCAGAAAAATCAAGCACTTTCTCTCTTTTTTTTTTAATCTATTTTTGGATTCGAGGAGTTCAGGACTAAAAGATGAAAAAAGTTGGAATATAATATTTAAAATTGTCTCAAATCAACTGCACAGTTGATTTAAACTAATCTGCCTGTGTTCCTACTCTGAAGACTGGTTCCATTCAGTACCCTTCACCACCAACCAGCATTCCCATCCCTCCCTCTCACTGCCTGGTGAGCCAGATCTGGTAACTGGGAAATACAGTCTGGGCGGGGGGGAATTGTGGAGCTGCTTTCCAGCACAAATGGTTCCCTGTTGTGCTTGTGTGGCAGTGGAATGAGCCATAGTGTCAGCACAAGGAAGATGGGACTGTTCAGCCAAGGGCATCTGTGAGACAGTCAGGAGCATCACTTTTGTTAATTGTATAGACTTAAATTTGTTTAGACCAATCATGAAACCACGCAATAAGATTTCCCCCCTTTACTATTTAACATTTGATGACACGGATGAACTGAAGGTATTAACTTGATTAGATTGATTTTTTCAATTAGTCAGGCATCTTGTAAACACGGTTTACCATCAAAAAGACAAGGTAAAGCAGAAAGATAAGAAAAACAAGCAGGAGGCAGTCAGGTCACAGAGTTCCAAATATAATAAGAAGATGTTTCAAAAGATTGAGTGCAATTATGTAACTAAACAGTCTCGATTTTATTAACATGTCTGTTGGTCACTGAAAACTGCAAAATTCAATGAGGAACCTCCCTGTTTTCAACAGCTTCTCTTGAGATGTAGGATGGCTATTCTTTAATCAGAATTTCCACATATAAGGCCTTGTCTCGATATTTTTTTTTTATTTTCAGAAGGATATCTATACAAGTAGTACAAAATTCCAAATAGTTTTTTGCCATCATCTTCAAAAGAGTGATGTCTGCATGAACTACCTAGTTAATTAGTTTTAAATTATACTATAGTTGTAAGCTTTAACTTTCCTATTCAGATGTTATGGGAGAATGTAACTGTGCCCCTCCTAACTTTGACAGTTATTTATATAAATATTTTTAATCACATTTTTGCTTTATATTGTTTTAATCCCATCAGATAATACACGTAATCCAAAAACTCCAATGTAACTCTTAATCCATAATTTTAATATTTGCCTGAGTCTCTAATTTCCATCCGCTTTTCCCTTTACCCTTTCGTTTCCTAGTACTTTGAGGAATTGTCATGGACATTGAATCATTGACATTTTACAGTCTGCTACCAGAAGTGAACTACTGTTGACATCATTCCTGAATCAGTTAAAAGCAGGTTCCCACAGGGCAAATATTGCATGTGTACAAATTGTTTACAGCTTCTGTGTGGTTGGTGTTGATAATAAAAGTAGAAAAAAGGTCCTGGGAAGTAAGCCATGCAGAGATTTGCTCTTTAAATTTGACAGTATATTGGCTGCTGCATGATCTTCATGAAGGCTAGACATATAAAGTGCAGTTCTTATTAAAACATCACCGTCAGTGGCTGAGACAGATGCTCTTTCAAATGAAATTTAATGATATGTGGCATTCAAGTAGTCAAAATGTTTTTTCACATGTCAACCTATTCCTTATCTTACTCTATTTAGCTAATTTTGTTGGATCTTATTGTATTACTAACTGATAGCTTGTCATGGAATAGTGAAGAGTGTTATGACTCTGTCTTTGCTCTGTCCCTTTTCCCTTTGTTTCATAGAATAATGGAATAGTTTGGGTTGGAAGGGACCTTTAAAGGTCATCTAGTCCAACCCCCCTGCAATGAGCAGGGACATCCTGAACTAGATCAGGTTGCCCAGAGCCCCATCCAGCCTGACCTTGAGTGTTTCCAGGTATGTGACTTCTACCACCTCCCTGGGCAACCTGTGCCAGTGATTTACCACCCTCATTGTGAAAAACTTCTTCCTTATGTCTAGTCTAAATCTCCCCTCTTTTAGTTTAAAACCATTACCCCTTGTCCGATCGCTGCAGGCCCTGCTAAAAAGTTTTTCCCCATCTTTCCTGTAAGCCCCCTTTAGGTACTGAAAGGCTGCAATAAGGTCTCCCTGGAGCCTTCTCTTCTCCAGGCTGAACAAGCCCAACTCTCTCAGCCTGCCTTCATAGGAGAGATGCTCCAGCCCTCTGATCATTTTTGTGGCCCGCCTCTGGACTTGCTCCAGCAGGTCCGTCCGTGTCTTTCCTGTGCTGAGGGCTCCAGAGGTGGACGCAGTACTCCAGGTGGGGTCTCACCAGAGCGGAGTAGAGGGGCAGAATCACCTCCCTCGACCTGCTGGCCACGCTTCTTTTGATGCAGCACAGGATATGGTTGGCCTTCTGGGCTGTGAGCGCACATTGCTGGCTCATGTCCAGCTTTTTATCCACCAATACCCCCAAGTCCTTCTCGGCAGGGCTGCTCTCGATCCCATCATCCCCCAGCCTGTATTGATACCGGGGGTTGCTCCAACCCAGGTGCAGGACTTCCTCTCAAGCTTGTCCAGGTCCCTCTGGATGGCATCCCATCCCTCAGGCGTGTCCACTGCACCACTCAGCTTGGTGTCTCTTTCACTGTTCTCTATTGCTAAGTGAACACTTTCCTCTTGTGAGCATGATTTTATGCCTAAGAATCTGCTCTTCATTGAGTGGCTGAGTTTTAAAATGTTTTATAACATCCAGATATTGCTCTTCGAGCTTTTGTTCCTTTTATTTCCATGTTGCAGTTTCATTATTGCTGATGGAAATCTATTTTAGAGAGAGAGAGAGAGAGTGTTCTCAATCAAAATATTTTTTGAGTTGATATTAAAGCAGATGTGTTTCATCAGTCAGACATAATTTTACAATTTAACAAAGATTAGAAATCAAACAATATGCTTGTAAAAGTTGTACAATATACATGTACATTGTACAAAACAATATACATGGAAAAATATACATGGCACAGCAAATACTATGAGACCTTAACTTCCAAATTGGCTTAAATTCAGAAATGCTGTATGTTGAAGAAATATTCAGGTCTTTTTTCTTAAGCGCTAAGAGGTTGCTGAACTCAAATAGTTGAAAGGTATTAAATTACCTACGTTATGCTTATATTTTACGCTTCAAGTGACTGTGCCAGGGAGCTTGCTGAGTACATGCCCTTGCATCCTCAGAATGTAGGATGTGTGTAGCTAAGGCAGCAGTTTCCTGTTGCACAAGCAGAAAAGACCTCAGCCAATTTCTGTTCTGGATGTTGCCCTCTAGACCGTAAAGATAGAAGACATATGTGGGGGTGAATCAGAACATGTTCAGGATAGATGTCTGTCATACTTCAGGATTTTCCTGGAGCCAGGGAAAGTTTTTGCCATATATACTTATTTTCAAAAAGTTTGAGCAAGCTACATAGTTCCCCCATGGACCTTTTGCAGTCTTGGAAAAGGACTCCACAGCCCTTAGGTTCTTAAACAATTCTTTTAACATTCATAGAAGCAAATCCTTCAGGATTAATTTTTTTTTAACATCCAGAGGCAGGGCATCCTTAGCTTGCCATTTTTTTTATCATAGTTCATCTTGCTTTTTATCACTCTGCAGGCTTTAATAGTAAAGCAAAGATTTTAGTTAGCTGGACTTAAGTTCAAGATTGTAGGAACAAGATTGTATTTTATACCTGATTATTTGTTGTCTTTTTTCCCAATCACTATTTATGACAGAATCTCTTCACTTGTTTCAAATTTTCCCCACCTATTTTTTTTTCACTTTTTTTCTTTTAATTGTGAGTACTGGTGACTCAGGATGTATGGGCAATGCGAAAATGTGTCCGTCTGAGGGAATGCTTGTTGAACTCCAAGGAATGGAGTTTCTTGCCTCAAAACTATTCAGGTCTTTCTGTTTCCTGAGATGTAACCCAGCATAACACTTGACTGGGGTCCACTGTGAGCCTAAGAATTTTTTCTTTTGTTTTCTTTTTTCACTTCAGAGCCTCTGCAATAATGTGAAGGCTGTATTTCAGCCCTACAGCACAGTGGTTTTATAACATGAGACAAAGGACGTGTCTTACCAGCTCCAGAATGTGGTGGGAATGCATGCAGTGGTATTTGAGGTTGAAAAACCTTTGGGGATAGAGCTGAAAGACTGTATAGGGCAGAAGAAGCCAAACCAGGCAGAGCCTTTTCACATTGTCTATGGAGAGTGCTCCTTGGAATATTCCTCCCTCTGAACCCCTCCCTGGTTAGGTCTCAGAGTAAGCTAAATGCATCTCTTCAAAACAGACCCTGGGAGCTAAGTAACTATGACGTCACATGGACAATCAGGGAATCTGCTCCTAGCTTTGCTCCTGGGTATTATTTTACTTAGCAGAGAAGATGCCGTAATCTGCCTTCCAAGTGCTCCTTATGTTTTGGACTACTTCCACATTCATCTATTGCATTTATATTCCCTTGCATTTAAACACTAGACGCAAATGCATTTGATGACAGTTGTCAGAATGAGGCAGTCTGACTACTTAAAGGTACCTACCTAATTAACCAGGAGTTATGTCAACTATGGCAAAGTAACTAAGGTCTTTTCCTGGGACCAGGCACCTTAGTTAAAGACTGTGTTCCTCTGGCTTGTCAGCCAGCTGCTGTTGTCCAGCATGATTTGTTTTATTTTACAGTCATTGAATCACTAAAGCCACCAATACATTAATCTTAAGTAATACACAAGATATCTGTTACGCATACATTTCGTGGTCTCTGGTACCCTTCCTGTCTTCCCGTATTGTCCATGAAGTATCATATTAAAAAACGAACATGTGATACTTTATTATTTATTTATTATTACCTTATCAGTAAGACATAAGACTTGATGTTGAAGATATTAAATGCACAATTCACCCTTTTTCACTGGTTTCCTATATTATCCTCCTTATTTAAAAAAACCCAACAACTTTGTTCCATATTTCCAATTTGCTTCCTTTTCAAATTCAGCTTTCAGAAATTGCTTCTTATTATGGCTTTCTGAGATTAAAGAGCTTTTTAGTAGTAATTTTTTTCTTCTTGAAGCAGATTTATAGACAATAAGCAACTCATCTCAGTCTTCTTTTTGATAAACTGTACTCTTTTTCCTTGATTCTTTTCTGTCCATTTTCCCTTTTTGTCTGTGAATATCACATTGTCTCTAATTTCATTGTCACACATCCAAAGGCCATGGTAGCCTTTGTTTTTAGAAGTAGTTCATAATAAGTTGCTTGTGTGTTATGATTCCTGAATCCTACTTAGTCACTGCTTTTCAGGATTCAGTCTTCCATTTTGTTTGCCTGGGCCACAGGCTCTGGAGTTCAGCAGGGCTGACTTTCCTCCTTTTTATTTTTCTTCAAAGAATACCCTTTGTGTTACTTGCAGATTTTACCAGCACTGGTTTAGCTTTCAAGTCACAAGTGAAATGTATGAATAACCTTGACCTACTCAGCAACTCTGTGGAGCCTCACTAGAAGCATCATCTCTATGATGACAGAAAGGACTTAATGAAATTATCTGGTACCTTTGTTTCTGGCAGGTTAGCAATGCATATTAATAAAGGCATTTTGAGACCACCCAATGATATCTGAGGAGTCGACTTTGGCAGCCTTGCCTTACATCTGTTTAGGAAGGTCATCCTCACTGGTTGAAAGATTTGCTGTGTTAGTGATCTATATTATGGTTTAGGTATGTTTCTTGATACATAATGGTGATACCCAATACATCCACTCTAAAGGACTGTATAAATTTTCCAGTGTACTCCACTTCTTGGTTTGGAAGGTTCATCCAGTAGTCATTCATTTTTAACTATAGTCTATCCCCCTCCCAAACTATTTATCTGATGAAATACTGCTGGCTAGTTTTCTATAAGCAAAAACGCAGTGAAACCTCTAGAAGGAAACAAATAACTTGATTGTAGGTGTTTTCTGTTTGAGGAAGTTTCCTGGTTTAGGCCAGGACAGAGCTAGTTTTGTCTTCAGCAACTCCCGTGTTTCGGATTTAGTGTGACTTCACATTTGCATAGCTATCCAACTTCCATGTCAAAGTTTTGTATGACAGCAGGATCTGTGGTTTGGGAAGAGGAAGAGAGCCAGTAAGAAGCATATATTTTCTGTATCAAGTAAGAGAATGATGCCACCTTCATGCAAGGCTCTTGTCTGAATGTGGCTTTATAAGATAGTTCTGTGGCTCAGTGTAAGAAGGATGTACAATCTGCACTGTTGAACAATGCTTAGTGTTGACACCTTTAAAGCAATATTCAGTCTCTTTCTAACTTATATATGCCTGTTGAAACAGAATCATAATAACGCAAGAACAACGTAACAAAAACCTGTGACCTGTATTTTGTGAGAGATGAAATTATCTCATTGTAATAATCCCCTCTTGCCTTAAAGCTCATTATGATCACTTTCCTTTTAATGTAATCATTAACAAATCATCACACACGGAATCAGGACGGCTATTCCATTTTCCAATAATTTGTTCATATGCCTTTTGAAGATATTCCAAAGATCCTGCTAGCAAATAATTTGATTAGGTGAAACTATTTCCTTTGCTGTTTCCGAGCAAGATATTATGAAATTTAATAGCACTGAAAATATACTCCATAACTTGATATTTATAAATTGCCACTGTTCAAAATGAAGCTGGATTATTTTTACTCCTAGTTTCAGAATGGCTTTTTGAGATTCTGTTTAGACCTTTTCTTTTTCTGTAGCCCTGAAAGTTCAGAGTTTAAAACTAGTATCATTCCTTGAAGTTCCTAGATTTTAAAGGTGAAATCTATGGCACAATTGCTGAATGCAAACTTGTAGGCAACATGCAATAAATCAGTGCATCACTCAGAATTATACTGACTCAAGGGAACATTTAAAGGTTCTCTCAACGAGTTTATGTACAATGAATTGACCATTGTTCATATATCTGTTACCTAATGGCGATATCATATCCAGTAAAGTATTTATTTTAAGTTAGAGAGACTGAAAAATAATTTTTATTATGATAATAAGAATGGAATATAACTCAGGAAGCCATGTGTTTAAAACAAAATATTGTCAGGCTTATATCTGCCATTATAATTTTCTTTCTCTTGGAAATACTCTAGAGGTGATCTTTAATTACCTGAATATGCAGTATTTTTTCCACAGGATCCTTAGCGCCATTAAAGTTAGCTGATGGGTTATGTTTGGGATAAGCTATATGTTCAGTAGTTTTATGAACATTATTTGATTGCTTGTCTCTATTATAGTTATTGTCCTGTGTTCAAATGTTGCAAAGAATACACTGGTGGGGTTTTTTTGGTGTTTCTTTTTAGAGTACTCCTTGCTGTTAGCACAAGCTTGCTGCTATTGTAATGCTACTACATGGCTTCCAAGGCATGGATATGTCATGTAGTGGGCCTACTTGCAGCCTAAAAAAACTTGGATGAGTTACTGCAGTTTTCTATCTGGGTAGACTTAACTAGCAGTACCTTCTGGCTGATGTTTGGACATCTTAAAAGAGGAGACAAGAAGGGCATTGGAAAGAATAAAGAGTGAAGGAATCTGCTCGTGTTCAGCGCAGCATCTGGACAGTAGCCTCCTACCCACTAGGGAGCAAGGGAAGCTGCTAAGTTTCCCTTGTGTACCCGTTATGACCCAGTTTGATCTCCCCAGCAGTTATACTCTATGAAGCCCGCAGAGGGAATGATGTGAGGGTTTATGCAGAGAAGCAGAACAGCAGTAACCTATATCAGTGGCCACCCACAGCTGTAAAAGAAACTCTGACCCAGACTTTTGACAGCATTATTTTGGGAGAGTGGTATTCTTAATGACTCGGGTATCCCTGAGTTCTTGTCCTGTTCTATTTATCTTTTAAATTCAATAGACATTTGTTTGCTTAAATCTCTTTGATTCCCACCTCCCCACCCCACCACCTCCAGTGAAAAGGAAGTATTGCTCCCCCTCACAAACAGTTTCTGAAACTTCTGGCCAGGACGTTGCACTAATGTAATTTCAGTGGTTTTGGAATTATGAGATCTTCAGACTCCTAATATTGCCAGTTAAATAAGTATGCTGGCTCTGTAGAAGCTAGTCACTAGATCTCTTCTTTTTTTAACTCCTGGGAGAAAAAATGGCTGATCCACTGAGTTTTTGTATACTTTGAGGCATATTCCAAGAAGCCCTAGTAGCACAGCTCCTGCATGGACCACCTTGTTCAGGAGCTAAGGGGAAGGCACTGTCAGGGCTTGTATAGAAATGAACATTCTTGACTTAAGCATCCTCGAATATTAATGTTTGTAAGGATATGACATATGGCATCATGTGCCTGTGTATCCTCCAATCTATTCCATGCAAAACCACCGTAAATTCAAACTTCTGCATTTTTCATTTCAAAATGTACAGTTACATGTGCAAAATGCAACCTGTTATAATATACTATAATGATGACCTTAACATTTAGATACCCATTTATTGAAAGTGATATCCTAAAAGAATGAGAGGGAAAAAAAACCCAAAAAACATTCAAATGCAAACAGTAGCAGAATAGAACTAGCAGAGCTATTTAGAAGTAGCTTCACCTCACTGGAGTGTGAGGACACATCATCATTGGGGAAAGGTATGTGGATGAAATTTAAAATGGACATTCTCACAGTTTTACAAAATGGAGAGGTAGCATAGCATTGCACGTTTCTTTTCAAGGCATGAAATGTTATCAGTGGTCTTTCTCCTCAAAGTAGAGAAACAAGAAAGGGCAATGACGGTTCCAAAGATAGGCAACATGATTAAAAACCACTGCCTAATGCTTTATACAAATGCAGAAATGGCAAATGGGCCTTTTGACTGCGATGTACTGCCTGAATTATTAAATAGCTGAGGAATGAAAATGAGCAGAATTTTGGCAGGCTTCTTAAAAAGCTTATGAAGAGTTTGCCTTTTCCTTAATTGCTGCTCTTTCTAGGGGAAAAATGTGTAGATTTTACTAGTTTGTTTCATCTATTTAGGTTAACTCATTGATATTATTAGAATGAGTTCTCAAAACACAACATTTCAGGAATCCCAAAATCTGTAGAACAGTCTGCCCTCTGCTGCTTTCCTTAATAAACTAGAAATCAAGAAGGCCCGAATTGTCATCTTCTTTCTTCCTTTGATTTGTTCTTATAAATTCCTTATGCTTCACAGGCCTAATCTTCGTTGACCAAATTTAATTACCCTGTCAGAAAGGTAGGATTGTTGGGGCTTAAAATGTCTGCCTACAATAGTGTTGTAATGTTGCATCCTTTAGCATACCAGCAACAGAAATGGGTCTATAGACAATGTTTCCACTTATATTCAGATACTCACATCACGATTGTGAGTACACAGCAGATATGCTCACCAATGTTAATGTTATACTCCACACAAGCGGGATGCTGCGGCGTTAGCAGGACAAAACAGGTAACTGTTACTATTGGAGAAAAAAGATGTGGTAACATGGAAAAGGAAGATCCTCTGTAAGTTTGCAGAACCTTGAAAGTCTAGAAAATTAAGCTACCACTTTGGAATAGTTTCTTTATTTCTTTACTGTTTCAAATGGAGCAAAAACGGAAAGTGGACAGATCTCCAAAGAAAATAAGTGGCAGGAACTTACATTTTTTTATCATTTGAAAGTTTTGTAAGTAGGTACTGTAAGGAAGTCAAAGAATTCCAGTTAATGATTTTTGGACATCAGTTAGAGCAGTGCAGGATAAGAGAATGGAATACATGACTATTTAAAATCTCTTGATCTGTTTTCTGAGTTCTACCTTTTTTTTTTCAAAGTCTTGGCTGCCTACAATTTGAAAAATTACATAAAACATATTCTTCTACAACCTTGCAATAAATACGTTTCTATTCTGTGTAGCTATTTATAATAACAATCTGACTTTATCTGTGTGTGTGGTTTTACTACTTTAATACATTAATTAATTGATACATACTTTAATGCATTTTTCTCTCCTACATGCATGGTGTATGCAATTAGACATTAGAAACTTATGTCTAGCATCAGTATAGTCAGCATTGTTCATAATATCTTTGCTTCCCAAGTTAAAAAGGAAAATAATAATTCCATTTTGCTAGCTTTTGGACATTTTACTTGAATAAGTATTTGACACATTTTTTTCTGTGTCCCATCAATAGGATGACCAAAAAATAAATGTGGATTAGGATTAAATTCAAGGAACTTGGATTCCTGTTAACATACATACATTCAGGTTTTTAATTTTACAAACTGTGAACGTTATAACTGTGTCATTTAGAGATTATTTGGTCTATAAAAGATTGCTGCTACAAAAACTGAGCAAACAGTTTCTGACTACAGAAATTCTTAGATCAGTAGACAAAGGAAACTGAGCTTGCTTAGCTCTAAAAAATCCGATTACTTTTAAAATTGTCTAGGCACATAACTTGAGTTGCATCATCTTAGGCTCCTAATTTAAGAGTTTGGGCAATTCTTGCTTTCTTGGCTTAGCAAAGGACAGAAAAGAAATAAATGCTTCAGCAAGGATTAGTTCATGTTGATACTATTGATCTGATTCCTCTTGTGACCAAAGGTCATGCTGACTGCTAAAAAGAGAAAGTGGTTGGAGCAAAAGACCACTGACTTAGTGAGGTTGTTATTAGAGGTGGCTCGGTAAATATTGTCCTTTCAGCTGTAAGCTGAGCTGGGATTTCCGCAGAAATTGTTGCTTCTGTTTTATTTCACTGAGATCAAGAGGTCCATTATGAGTGCTGAACCAAATAATATGAATAACGTAAGGTTTAGGAAAAGTACAAATTTCCAGTGTAGCAGTCATATTCTGTCAGTTGAATTTATATATATCTATATCTATCTGTATGTATGTATATTTGTGTATGTATAGGTATAGGTAAAAGTATGTAATTCCCAGGTTTTTTGTTTTATTGAAAGGATTGGGCAACAACTGAAAAGGGATTAAGGCGATATAAAGTGAGATCGCCTTCCTTCAAAGCTTGTGTTAGTTTATGCCGTGGGATCTGAAAACCAGAACCAGGGTAATATTTATTTTGTCTGTTTTCTCCAGGTTATCTACACAGCTTAGTTTTTCATGGTTATTGCCTCAGGTTAGTTTCTATATCTCCACATGATGCAAGAGGAAAAAAAAAAGATGAATAGACAATATTTGCTAGATTCTGATAAATGAACTCTTGTGCATCCATGGATTCCTTGGAAATCTTTTGACTTACTTTGTCTTCCTTTAGGGTTTTCTACTGTTTTCTTTTTGTACTTCCATATTGTTTCCAAGGTCTCAAGGATGTAAATGGAAGGATTTTCACTGTAAAATTCTTCCAGCAACATATATGTACATATCAGTCTGACATGGAGGTTCAGTAGTTCAGAAACAGAAGCAACAGAAACAGAATAAGCTGGATATTGCTTGTTCCTGACTGTTCTCCAGGTTGAAATATCTTGTTTTCTTCTTTTCTAGGTTCTTTGGTTACCGTTCTGGTCACTGTGCTTTTAACTGGTTCAGGCAAATGCACACTGACTACATAGAGTGCTGCAATCTACTTTCATGTTATCCCTAATCTTTCTGATTTTTGGCTTGCTTTTTTAAGGAAGTTTCTTTCATTTTCTCAGTATTTTGTGCAGTCAAGCTTTTACCGGAATGTACATTATTGGTTTCCCCAGCCATTATTGAGTTCATAGATCATAATGGGAGGTGACCATATCAGCATCGTAGAGTCAGTTTCATAATATTGATTCTGCTAGTTAAATACTGTGTCTCCAGAGCTTTGAAACTGGTCTCTGAAAAATCCAGTGACTACTGCATCTGAAGAGTGGAGAAGCAGCGCTGAAAACTTACTGCAGGGTGAGTCAGATGAAACACAATGAAAGAACATTTTAGGGATTTCTACAGTTTCTGCAACCATCAGGAGTGACATTGACATTTTTCAAGGCAAACTTTGTGTCTCTGGAGATTGCCTATACAAGCATTATGCATCATGCAGCCCCACTTAAGCTCATTGAAAGCTTTAAATGTTCCATGGTCTTCATTTGTCCTCTACAAAAGAATAAATTTCACTGTGACTATGGCAGTGTCGTTACTTGTTGAGCAGACATTGACTATATGCCAAATGCAGCAGTGAACAAGTTGAGTTCGGTTTGCTTACCTGGAGATTTTTTTTCCAGGCTGGGTGGCTTTTAGTTTTGTTTTCTAGAACCGTAGAAGAAACATCTTCTCGAACAGCAATCCACGAGAAAATGAAATGGGGAGGTGTGGGGTCTAGGGTTCACTGCCTGTTTTGGAGGAGCAAGTTAGCATATGAGGTGTCAGCTTGTCAGCTCTGTTCACACGTGACTCATATAGGGAGTCACGGCGCATGACAGCATGTCTGACAAGACAGGATGCGCCTCTTACATAGACAGGACAGGACTAGAAAGTGGGGAGTGTGCAGTGAGGGCTCTAATTTTGGCAGAAGTATATGGGCTTATGGCTGAAGAATGGAGCATGCAAGTGCTGTGGTACAACCAATGGCGAGAAGAAATGAAAGGTGGTCTGGGTGTGGTACCTTTCACAGTTAAATGGAGATTTTTGATATGTGCCTCACAAAGAAAGGAAGTATTGTATATTTATTTTGTCAATGCTGCATTCTTCAGATTGGAGACTGATGTCCACACTGGACACTAGTGTCCTTAAATAGGATGAAGTGAAAGATATTTTTCCTTAACAACTCAATGATATCTGTGTAGTTAATGGATTTTAAATATTTTCAAAAATCAGCTTAATATAGAACACTGTTTTAACTCTTCTAAAAAGATAAGTCCCTCATACACATTAGGACATGATTTTTGGAGCTGGGTTAAGAGGGGATCATGATCAGCAGAATTCTCTCAGACTTTACCCTAGAGCTGTGGCAAGATACTACAGATTGACTATTTCATAGTTAGCAGGGCTAATGTCTTTAGGGAGGCTAGGCCTAAGGTGAAACTAGACTATCTTCTGTTGTTTCTCTCATTATGTTCCCTTACTTTGTTCTGTGGGCTGAATACTCTGTTTTCCTCTTCTCTCTGCTGCAATCTTTCCATTTACCATTTAGGGATCCATGGGAGTTTTCACACAGTGTAAGAATAACTTCTGTTTAATTATCACTTTTTCATTCTGAAGAAATAAGCGTAGTGAACTATTTTAATGAAACTCTGAAATAAAAAGGAATTGCAAGTTGATAGTGAAAGATAAATTACAGCCTTTGCTATTTTAATAAGTAGTATTTATTCAGTTACAGAACCGCATGAATATTTTCTGTGATTATATAAATTACAACATAACCCACATTTTAAAGTACAAATAGCAATAGTAACAACCATGTAAAATTTATAACTAATTAACTTATAAATTATTACTGTAGACTGAACTATAAAAGATCACAACCAATACATAGCAATAAACAACCACTGTATTTTACTTTTATAAATTTATATATCTTTTAGTAAAATAGTCTTCAATTTTCAAAATACTGATGTTTTTACTACCTTGTTTATATAACATACTATGTACAGATTTCATGTGTCAGACCTTGTTCTACCAGTTTTGGGTGCATCACAGATACCTCAAAGGGAATGACAGTTTAGCCTTTCATAGGAACCTGGCCACAAATCATTTGTCACTGAAAACTGAAGGTTCTAACATATATACACATTATACACACATATGTGTGTGTATGTATGTATTTAAATGTGTGCATATTAATATAAGCTCTAATGACCAATAGTATTCTGCATATAGAATAACATGGTTTGATAGATTGAAGGCTATATGTATGTAAGGACAATTCAAATTAAATAGTTATCTATAGAATTTGATGAAATCTCTTGGTTTACCTCCAGATACGTAATTTGTGAAAGGTAGAGGATAACTTTCTGGAAAAAAAACTCAGCCAGTTGAAAACAAAACCTCAAAACATGGAGGTCAGAAAAAAATCATAGTTTTTAATAATATAAAATAACTATCTGAAGTGTTCTTTAAGGATAAATGTATTTAGTCAACCTGATTCTTTTTGAGTCTATGAAATAAAATAAATATATCAAAATAGTATATTAACCATGTATAGCATGCTTTTACACATATTTAGATATGTCAAATATTGTAGTGATGGACCTATGTACAGCTGTCTGCAGAGCCTTACTACATCACTTTTTATTAAAGCCAGCTAAAAATAATAAATTGCTATATAGCTGATACATTTTTTTAAAACAGCTTATTAATCATGGGAATAGTGTGATACCATACAAATATCAGGTGACAACAAAAAGAACTGCTGGAAAGACTTATTGTATGATGTTACTGAAAATATAAAAAATATCACATATGCTTCCCCAAGTTTTTTTCAGATCCCAAATCACAAAAAATTATGAATTTCTAAGAAGTCCCGTATGTGTTTTGGATAACAGTAAGTGTGGAGTCCCCCATAGGTATAGGCACACATGATGTGTAAGATACGTATATCCAGCCAACAGGCATAGCATGGGCATAGTATGGTCTTCCCCCTTGCGGGAGCACATTAATCATTGACAAATTTGCCAAGAGCAGTGTTAGGTGAGTTCTGTTCCCCCTATCACTTCTATTAATGACAGCTTCTATTCAGTGTGCAAAATGTGCTGAGACCCCGTACAGGTTCAAGAGAAATAGGCTCACGAAGACTTAGTCTGTATCAGCAGGTCAGAAATTGGAGCAGGTTTTTTGTCACAAAAGTATCTTTCACTTCCCTTTTATAGCCTCATGGGGAAAGTACTGACTGACAACAACGCAGCAATGCCTTACAGCAATAGGCAGGTCATCTAGCTGCAATAGGAGGTGAAGTGTACGTGGATTTGCAGTACTTGAAACTGTACTATCCCCAAACTATTCAGCTCAAATTTTACAGCATTGTGGGAGCACGGTTCAACAGAGGCCTCTTGGAATAAAGCAACAATGCCGCAGCCCTTCAGTTGGTCTGCTTATCTTCCCCAGTAGAATGCTCTAGTTCACTTGCTCTTTTGATTCTGTTGCACCAGCAGTGTCTAAGAGACATCTCTTTTAATCCTAAATGAACAGATGTAATTATAACAGATGGCATCACTTTTGCTTGCTTGGTTGTGTTTTGGTAAATGATTGTACTGGACAGCTGAAAGAGAGGTCTTCCATTTGCCTTGTGGTGGTTCCATCTACCTTCCTTGCTGGCTGGATCCCTGGGGGGAAGGTTGTGTCCGTGATATGTTGCTGAGTCCTCTCAGCCAGGGGAAGTTTCCAGCTGCAGGGGGGAAGAGTAGGGAGTGGGAAACAGCATTCCCAGGAGCTTGGTGCACAGGTGGCTCTGGTGGATGACAAAGAGATCTTTTGTAGGTGCCAAAGAGGGACTGTATAGGGTTAATGTGCTGCTTTGCAGGTGTGTAGTGTGGAGGTTTCTTCTCATTAACTTGTATTTGGAGCTACCTCACTCCCAACGGGTCTGAGTTTTCTTCCTTTCCCTCATTTTGGTTTGTGCCCTGAGAAGAGCTAATGTCAGCAATTCTGAGCCCTCAGGGAGCTCTGGGGGTCGCCTGCTTGGGAGGAAAGGAGCAGGCGGTTCTGCTGTAATGTGTGACAGTGGCGGGGCCAAGGGGCAGTGCTGCTCCTGCGTTCAGGATGGGAAATGTGCAGGAAGAACAGAGGCAAGGCTGTGTGGTGTTCTCTCGCTCCACTCAGGAAATGTCTGAAGCAGTGCTTTGCGCTTTCCACAAATGTAAGCCTTTCTTTTCTGCAGTGTTAGGGTAGCTTTGCATCATTTAATAGATCTTCTCTTCCTACTCAGTGGCTACCTCCTTCTGTTTCCTTGTCTTCTTGCTAAAGGCAAATGTGGCCTGAAGGATCAGAACTACTCCTGCTCTTCCTTATCTTTCATGATTACAAAATTGTCTTCAGGCTTGTCCTAAGTTCCCTGCAGTTTCAGGCTTTTAAACAAATTAGTCTCTTAGTCTAGCAGTATTTGTCACCAAGCAGAGCCTTCACAGATTGTGTCAATTTCTGCTTCGGTGACCTTTTTATTATGCACACCTGGAATAGATTCTGTATCAGACATCAGAGCTTGGAGAACTAATTTAAGTGTGAGGTGACAAGCTTTCCTGCCTGGGTCATTTGAAATGTACTGTTTCGTAAGTTATTACAAGGACTAGTTATTGGGTTAAGAGTATTTTACTCTGAAAAAGTCATCTTTTTTGATCACTACGCTCCTTTTTTTGGGGGGGGGGGGGGGGGGGGAAGCAGCCAATTGAAATGTATACTATGAAAAGTGTTTTTCAGTCTCTTCTGAATGCTGTGTTTGTGCTGGTCAACAATCAAATGACATTAACTTGCAGAATACATGCATGTTTTCATGCTATATGAGGGGTGATGATAATTAGAAGGACTACAGAAAATACTCTAATTTCAAAATATCAGGCAGATCTTGTATGCTGTTGCTTACCTGACATGATCTGTGTTATTTTTTTTCTCCACCTGAAGTTTTCCTCAGATTTTTTTTTAATCTTAATTTGTTAGTGAAAGCCAGGGAATTAGCAGCACTAGGTGAGAACTCTGTATCTAATGAAAAATCAGTTACAGTTGTTAATGTTCACTTCTTGAAAAATCACGCTGTTGTGCTTGGGAGAGATTTATTTTTTAGTGTATAGCAAAATATTTATTTTTAAAGGTTTAGGTACTTTCTTTGAAACACAAGGAATTTTTTGTAGTTCTCTAGTGATACAATAATAATTGTGGGTTTTGTCTGTTTCTTTCTCAGTAATAATGAAAAAAAGGGAACCTCTAAACCACAATCATGTTCATGAACTACATAAAGATTAACCCTGAAAATAAGAGGTGCTATTAGAGTTGAGGAAAACAGTCCTCAACTTCTTCTGGTGCTTGACTAGACTATAAGGCTAAAAGTATTTTCATTAATGAGTTTTCAGATTAGCCAAGGCTTTATAGGTTGAATACCATACCTTGAATGGTGCCATGAAACAATTTCGTAGAAATCTGTAGCTAAGAGTCATTCTATAGTTAATGAACATACTCTGAGAACCTGCTTTAGGACTGGGTAAATGGTTTTTGTTAGCTTTGGTCTGGGGATGATACTGGGGTTCTTCTCTAGTTAGAAGTCCAGTTTTTAATATGATAGAAGTTCAACAGCTGAGATAACTGCTATTTTGAGCCATAGAGTGCACAAGAGTAGTCTGTAATTTAGAAAGGTCTATCTGTCTTTTAAATCACGTGTTGTTTTAGAAGCCAGGGCAGGGGAGAGGGGGAAGAGACAGCAAAATAATTAACATTGAGAAATCTGTTACTTGGACAGAAATGTTCCCAAAGTGTCCTAAAAATTTATCTGGCAGTCTCTCTCTCCCTGCTGCACAATGGCAGGGACTTTGATTACACCAACTAGCTGCAGACCATTACTTTTCTGGCAGCCTTCCTAGTTAGGAAGCACACAAGTCTGATTATAAGTGGCAGCCCAAAGCGTCCCAGAAGCTCCAGTACTTTTGTGAGTAGCAGCAGCTGTGGTTTACATACAGAAGCCTTCAAACCTGCCATACCACATCACAGCTCAGTCTAATCTTTACCTGAAAAGAAGGTGCAAGGAGAAAGAGTTTGTATTTACTTTTTCTGATCGGGGGCATACTCACTGCCCTTAATGGACTTAAGAGAGATCTCCCAATATGGTCATCATTAAGTGACTGCAGAAAAAGGCCAGTAGATTACTTCATCTTCAGAGACAAGGCTGTCTTCAAGGCTGATGCAGTTGGTAATTGAGATAAAAATAAAATTAATAAATTTATTTCCCATGAAGAAGCAGAATGCATGCCTCGTTTTCTTGAGAAGTGAATAGGTGATACACTTCTCCATTTATGATTCTGTACCTTAATGTAAGGGTTATTATTTAGAGAATCGGTTAATTGCCTTGCCAACAGGAGTGTGTGTTAGCGGTACTGAAGTTTAACAGTTGGCTGCTACATTACTAGTTTAATTCTGCACTGGTGATTGAGGTATTTCTTGTAGTGGAGGTATCAATTACCAGTCTGTGAAATCTAGATAAGGGCTATGTAACCAGAAGGCAATGCTTATTAGGGAAGCTTTCACTGTTTTCTCTCTCTTTTGCTTGCCTTGTCTTTTTGTTTTTTGTGAACGTGAAAGACAACTGTAGAAATCTTGATAGATTTACAGGAGAGAGACAAAAATGATTTGGCTGGAAGAAGGATGTTATAATGAGAGACTTGAGGATCTCAGTCTGATTTAGTTTATTAAAAAGAAGGCTGAATGATGGTTTTACTGCTTTGTACGTGTCCTTTCACAGGAATAAAATGGCTACTTAAAAGGTTTTCTAAGCTAACAGAGAAATGTATTAGTGGCTTGAAATTAAAGTCTGACAAATTGCCTTAATATTTTTTAGCAATGTATGTAGTTAGTCTTTGAAATGAATTACCAGGAAAAGTCATAGGAATGACAGGAAACACCAGGAATTTCATTTCTTGAAATCTTACACCTTATTGCCTTTCTGGAAGACAGGCTTCTGTTAAACAAAAGGTATTGCATTCATTGAGGTAATACAAGAGACTAGATATTTTCATGCTCCAACAACCAAAAAAATTTGCTTTTTCTCCATTAACTATCAGAGAATTTTAGTTCTAAAAATTTAAGAAAATTTAATATCAGACAGATTATGCTTTGCCACCTGTATTTCTACCAGGCCTTTGCTAGTAAACAAGTACAGTAGCTTCGCTCTTCACTCTTTCCTTTATTTGAAGAATTTCTTGTCTTCAACAGGCTGCAGAACAGTGAAAGCAGGGTCCAACTGTGGCACCTGCATTGTGCTAGAGGAACAATATTGCTGGGGATATCATTGTGCGACAAATATGGCCAGCATCTGACTGTTTTGTATCCAAAGATAATGTCTGTTACAGGAAACAGGGTTTTAAAAACATTGCAGTAGAGTGCATTAAAGCTGGTGTCATTGTCCTGGACTATGTTAGGTAAAGCAGGATGCATAACGCATTGGTCATCCATAAGCATGAATAGCTTGAAGTTGACAGAAATTTAGGGTATTACCTGTATTACTTAAAAACAATCCCTTCCCCAAACCATAAGGAACAGCAACAACAAAAACATTTCCCCATGAATCTCTGAGTATCAAAAGCTGTTTTCCTCTTTCAGCCACCGTAGACTATAGTGGTAATGGGGCAGAATAGCCAGAATAGAGGAAATATGAAATTTAGCATTGTAAATCAATTTCTTGCCACATTTTTATTTCTGGATACTATTCATTAACAAACAAATATAGCAGGGAAATAATGTGCGATATATATATTCAATGAACAGAAGAAGTGCTTGTACATTCCAGATGAAACAAAATCATTGTAGTAGTTGGAGTCAGCAGGTTGAAGTCATTGCAGAGTTGAAGAAATGAAGGAAAATTACAAGTATTTACTGTCATGAGGTAGTAAAGGAAAAGAATAGCTTGACTTGTAACCCTTGATTCTAACATGCTGTGGATTGCCGGTGCAAAAATTAATCCTCCTAAAGCTGGTAGACAACCTTTTCTATTGTTTACAGTAAGCTCAACTTTAAATTCTGAGACTGTAACATTTTACTGATTTGCAGAATGGAAATGTATGAAATCAATAGTACATATTTGATTTATTAGGTAGATAAACCATTCAGAGACTTTAATTGCTATTTGATAAATATAGTTAAATATATTCTTTTTTGATGTCAGAAGGACCACTTAATTTTGATACTATCACTATCATTTTACCGTACCGTTAATAATGTCTGTCACATGATTAGTGTGCAATGAATATGAATGCTGAAGATTAGAATAGGCTGTGGGAAATATGTCTTTCACAAATTCACAGAAATGTCTTTGTGAATTGGATTTAAAATCTGCTTTGGTGTGCATGCCTTGATTTAAAAAAACCAAAAAATCATAATTTTGTTATGGGTTCTCTCGTGGTTTAACCCCAGCCAGTATTTGAATACCACGCAGCCACTCGCTCACTCCCCACCTCCCCAGTGGGGTGGGGAGGAGAATCGGAAAGAAAGGAAAACTCGCAGCTTGAGATAAAAACAGTTCACCAGGACAGCAAAGAAAAAGATCATAATAATTGTACTGTATTATTATTATTAATAATAATATATAATGATAATAGAATATATAAAATGAATTATGCACAATTTCTCACCGCCTGATGACCTGATGACCGATATGGCCTGTCCTGAGCAATGATCACAGAACAGTAATATTCCTCAGCAGCAATCTGGGAACAGCAACTTCCAGAGGGAGCAAGCGAGGGAACGAACAGCCGAACAAAGCATGAAAACACAAAAAACCCAAAAGGCCCCTGGCCCAGCAGCCAGCCCCCACTTATACTGGGCATGACGTCTATGGTATGGAATACTCTCTTTGGACAGTTTGGATCAACTGTACTGGCTATGCCCCTCCCAGGCTTTTGGACTTGCACGTTAGCAAAACCTGGGAAGCTCAAAAACGTCCTTGATCGCTTAGCAGCAACTAATAACATCAGTCTACTATCACCATTCTTCACATACCCAATCCCATAATAAATCCAAAACACAGTAGCTTCTGGGAAGAAAATTAGCTCCATTCTGGACGAAACGAGGACAGATGATAGAAATAACGTTGAGCAACCAACGCTATCTAACTCTTTGTAGTCAGAGAAATGCAGATCTTGGTCCCAGGAAAAGCTTTGGTGTGGTGAATTTATGGTTCTCTTATTCTTGAGAGGATCGACATAGGAAATGTTTGTTTACAGGCTAGAGCTAGGCCTCCTTCTTAACAGCTGATTGTTTTAAAACAAACAAAATATTGAAATCAAGCCACAAGAAAAATGGGACACTGAGTTGGATAGCAAAGGTCTGGTTTAGGAATTAACCTCTTTTATGTGTGTAGACCTGAAGTCATTGGCAAATCCGAATCTAGAAAAGAATGTTTCACTGTGGGGTACAACAGCAGAGGACTTTTTGTGAGGTTTTCATATTCTTGTGGTAAAATGAGTATAGATATTGAACGTACATATTGTACATAATCATAGCTTAACTTGCAGGAACACAGCTTTTGTAGACACCTACCAGTTTCAAGTTCTGATGCCTGTCTTTGGCAGAGAGGAGCGGGGAGACCCAGTAAGAATAAACATTTGCCTTTAAACATGGTCAGTTTGACAGCATCCCTTTCAGAGGCATTTCTTCTCTTTCCATTTACTTACTAATCATCAGTTCAGTTTTTCATGCTACAAATTAGTGTTATGATGTAAAATATGTAAACTATGTAACTTTATCCAAGCTATGGCCTTAAATTTTTATCACATTATTAGGATATGAGTATATCTCATCTTTAAGAGAGATCCATCAGCAAATATGGACAAGAAAGCCTTCAAGCATTGTCAGTAGCTTTGAGTACATCTTGTCAATGCTTGTTCTAATACATCAGTATTCTCAGAAGACCTTTTTATACAGCTCCTGTTTTACCTATACAGATACTCGCATTTCCTTATGCAAACCTAAACTCTGAATCTGTTTGCCTACTCTATGAAGATTCTGAGTCCTTCCAAAGTATAAAAATCACAACATGAGAAGTCTGTGTTGAAGAGAACTGGGGATTTTATTTTTATTTAGGGCTTTTCTTTTTTTTTTTTTTTCTTCCTTTTTTGTCTGGAGTATGTCAGAAAGTAAGCTTTTTGTTCTGTTGCCATCCCTTAATTTTTAAATACTTTTTGCATTACAAAGTTTTGATTGTCCTATGCTGAGTCAGTGACTTTCTGGTAGGAATGATCTCATTTTTCTGCCTCTTGCAAGTATTGATCACCTATATCCTTCTTTCCTTGCTATCTTCATATTCCCTCCATCCCCCCTTTTAAACATTTCTCTCTATCCCAGTGTGTTTATGTGTGTGTGCATGCGCTTGTCTTTTCCAGCCTGATTAGGTTTTTTGAGCTGATTTAGCAAATATATTGTGGTCCTGTCCCACAAAGGCTTTCGCAGATTTTTTTTTTTTAATAGATTTTTTTAATAGATTTGTTAATCTATATTCCTCTGGAAAGTTGATAGACTCTTGAGCTTCAAGTATTGGAAATCTCTTGCTCATCTTGGTAAATTAAGCCACAGGGCTAGGGGTGACAATTGAAAATGGGCAGTCCAAATTCCAAATTCAGAATCATCCCAATGTTTTCCTAGACAGACATCCTAAGCAATGTGATGCTTGTGTGCATTGAAGTGAAATGGAGATAAATATTTCTCTTCCCCTAGACTTTGCTCCATATCAACCTTTTGTATTTATATCCTTTTATCTACCTTAAAATTAATCTAGATGCTAGTTTTTATGCTGAATTTGGAACAACAGTGCTAGGGAAAATAAAACATTTTTTCCCATTTAGATTAGTAAATTTGCATTAGTAAAAGAGCAAATCAGGAATGTAGAGGTGCAGAAACAGTGTCTGTGCAGAGGTGTTCTTTATATTTTAATCTGCTTTTCAAGTCTTGCAGACAATATAGGATTAAAGAAATGCGTTTTTTGTGATTATTGTTTGTGGGGTGGAATAGAATAGATATAGCCTTTATGTTACTGAGTGTTCATTAATGTTTGTTAGGGTTTAGCTAAATGAAAGTTAACAGTACATCTCCATGTTTAACCTCCCAAAGAAGATTTCTGTTTTGACTTTCACATTAGTGAGAGTCAAAAGCTTTAACTAGTCAGTGGTCACCCTTCCTCATCCTACCTACAGTTTATATACTACAACTTCAATATGGCTATGTAAGTAATACCTCCAACTTCTGAAAATCAATGTGGGGAGAAGCTCACCAACTGATGTGTGCGTACACTGTCAAGCTGCATTTCTCCATTTTGCTCCAGGTTTCTCTTCTCTTTTGCTCATGCTACATGTATGATAGATTGTTCTTACGATTCTGTTTAGGCTGTAAAAGCTGTCTCTCCCTAGATGAAACCTAGCTTAATAATTAAAATTGATATGGGGACATGTCCAGCAGGCAGCATGGATGGCCTACACTGTGTCTTGCTTCCTCTGCCCAGTTTGTTTCCCTGCAGGCTTCCTCCCTCACATCACACACCAGAAACACAAATTCGATGGTCTTAGGGCATTTTTCTCATTGTTTTGAGTAGAGACCAGGGCCCTGGTGGTGTTTCATATTGTGCTATGCTGGATCCGCAGCTGTTACTGCAGATCTACTTCCTGAAGTAGATAACAAAACCTGCAGATCTTGCCAAAGATTATAGCAATGGTAAAATGGGGCTGGATTGATAATCATCCAGCCTCAACCAGTCCCTGCTGGTTCTCTCCATTCCGTAGAGAGGGATTTGGATTATTGGAAGCCACCACCCCCACTAGCACCATCTTGCTGTCAGTTACCTGGCAGAGCCTCAGCATGAGAGCTATGCTTCAGCTATGGCAGTGTTTCAGTTCTCAAATGCTGCAAAAAGAATAATCCCTTGGAGGCAGGCAG
Organism: Phoenicopterus ruber ruber; assembly: GCA_009819775.1. NCBI lineage: Eukaryota > Metazoa > Chordata > Aves > Phoenicopteriformes > Phoenicopteridae > Phoenicopterus > Phoenicopterus ruber. Next base: position 89,677,208 of record CM020215.1, on the reverse strand, counting down.
AGCTCTCAGTCTTTTTAACATGGATTGCCAAGAAGTGTAAAAGTAGTTTTGATCCCTTTTGATTCTTGTCCAACAAGATCTAGAATTGGGTTATTTCTGAAATAATACCATATTAGTATGGTAAGTTCTGAAACAGTGTCCTGCTTCACTGAAACATGAAGACTTTCAGTAATTGGCATGGAAAAACTGGGATCCTGAGAGATTTCTGCTATGTCCTGTTTTATTCCCAGAAGTAGTCAGTCTTTTCTCAAAATGTAAATCTTCTTTGGAAGTTATTCAGTATTCACCAACTCTGGTTTCAAACCTTTACTCATGTTTTAACCCATGTTAACCAATGTAACCATAAATTTTAATTCAAATAAAACATAAATGCTTAGTACAGCTGGCATCAAACATGAACGTAGTTTGTATAACATAATCTACAAGTGTGTGTTTAAAGCGGCAGAATCATAGTTCATGCTCATTTATACCAAAAGGGCTTCCTGAAATACATTTTAACCAGTTGCTGGTTACCTATTTCATGTAAATTGAATGGAAGGGCTGATTAACTGTGGTCTATAGTGTACTTTATTTCAAAATCTGATAAAATAATTACGTGGCTCAGGAGGATTATGAGAGTGATGAAATGTAGATAAAATTTAACCTGTATCTTGCACTAGAAAAAAAGTAATGCCTCTTCCACATAGTTTGCTGCTGAAAACTTATCTTAAAAAAACATGAGTTTTACAGTAATAGAAGACAAAACTATTTAAGGTTGACTATCTGATATTTAGAATGTCTTTTAACATAGGAACTGTTGTAGTATCACCTATATTGAACTAAACCTAAGAAAAAGACCCCACCAGATAGTTCATTGAAATTTTGTCAAACTCTAAATTAAATTTTCTTCAATTAAATTTTTTTTTTTAGAATTTTATTTATTCAAACTTGAATAGCTTCATTGCCAGTTTTGACTTCTATTGATAGCGTGTGAGTTCCTGTGTTTTACACATCTATTCTTGCTTAACAAATGAAATTCTAGATTAACATCTTTCTTTATTAAGTGTCAAAAATAAGTATATTGATTTGCAAAAGTGCTGAGTATTAATATAGCTTAACTGAAATTTATAGAAATGTCATTTTTCTGTTTTTCTGGGGCAGGAATGAAATTACTACCTAATTTAACATATTGAATCTCCTTTTTAATAAGTTTTTGAATGTGAAGTATTTTCTGTGTTCTACCAGAGACCTCCTGGAATCATCCAATACTAAATAGATGATAATAGAGCTGATGCAGTTGATGAATTTGAGGAATTGCTCATAAACTGACTAACAAGCTGTGAGCAGTTTCCTGCTAAGTAATAAAATTATTTAATATTTTAGGCAGCACTGTTCTGCCTAAAAAGACTGTGGTGTATGACCTCAGCACCTCTATTATCTTGTAGTTGCATAAACACTGAAGTGTCTGAATGAAAATCTTTTAAAGTAAGTATTTCTTTTGGCATATTGATGTTATAAAACACATTCCTTGGAACAATGGAGATGTCCAAACAATCAAGCGAATGAACCTCTAAACCACTTACCACTTACAAAGCCTGAGTCAAGATCAGGTACCGTCTTTCTCAATGCATTAGTACCTGTGTATTAATGCAATTTTTTCTGACTAAAGTACCCTTGCATAATATATCTCTCTAAGGAGTTACATAATTATACCTAGATCTCTCAGTTGAACAAAAGTGTTTTCTGATGTTATGCATGGAAATTTTCTGACATATTACTGAGTAAGACTGAAAATGTATCATCACTGGGCTTCATCAAACAGTCCACTTTTACTTCAGTGCCTCAGGGTTATATTTGCACAGTATACCTTGCTGCTTATTGCAGTATAATCAGAAAACTTAACAGAATGATGATTTAATTTGATTTATAAAAGGTGAGTTCTTACAGTAAATATGTGACTCAGAATATAAGCTCTACTAACTATCTGTTATTGGACAATCACCTCACTTTCATAACCGATTAACTGTCTTGATAGCTAGTGGTCTGGAGATTTTCGGGGACTAAATTTCTTTAAATTGATTCTGGGAAATTTTTTTTATTTGTTTTAGCAGGTTGATTTATTAGGCTCTGCATGTAATTGTGAATTTAACTTTGGAAGAAAACAGGTTGATTATAGAAAGCATTTATTTTGTGCTTGAAGGACTTCCTTTTGAATACCTCATTGTTAAGATGCTCATAATTTTGGGGGGAAGTATGGAATTACCTCACCATTTCGGTAGACATTTTTCATTCTTTGTTTCAGTTCTATGTTGATTTGTTGATAAGCCTAAGCAAAGTAGGTTCGGGGGGATCTTAGCACCTGATAAGAGTAAAATCCAGGACACTTATTGCAGGACTGAGCACAAAATGGCCCATGTTAAGTAGTCACATATGTGCTCCTGATTGCCTCTGCTTTGACCAAATCAGGAGTAAGACAACAATGTGCACAGCAGAGCTTGTCTTAAAACTCCATAATTGCTCCTGAAACATAGAACTATAGTTGTGTGAGACTCATTGCCGTGAAGTACCTGGCATGAAGAATTAGCCAGAAGTAATCAGGGCAACTGTTAACTATTCTAACACCACTGAACAAATAAGTTTTTCTTCCCCCTATCTATATTAGCCAAAACAGATAAAGAAACATTTTCAGATAAGAGGGAACATTATTTAATTAGGACAATCATCTGTTCTCATCTCCTACGGACTACAGAATTTGCCATAGCACCTTCATCACCTTATTCCTAGTCCAGTGGTTGGGGCTGGAAGTAGCATTTGGGAAAACACGCAGTCTTGTTTTAAAGATTTCCAGTAATGGCTAGTTGCTGTCTCTGTTTAAAAGAGAAAGTGCAATGTGTACTCTCAAGCTGTGTCATGACATGGATGAAGGTTTAATGTATTATTTTAGTTGTGTAACTTTTCCATAGCAACTACAGGAGGAATTAATATTTGGGAAAATGTCTTTTTATTTTTAGATACATTTAGTTTGACAGGTCTTTTGACCTTTTTAGAAAGACTTATTATCTAATCACTTTCCATTATATCTTCTGTTGTCACCAGTTGTTCTTCATAACAGGCAGCTATGAAGAAAATCAGCACCTTGTGATCACTATTGCAAATTGCTAACAATTCAATGACCACTCAAAAAAAATCTCTGCTGTAGGAAAATATGAGAAATTTTAAGTTTTGATCTTATGTAGAGTTTCTATAGTCTTCCATTTTTTTTCTTGAAGAGCACAAGCAAAACTTCCTAAAACCTTCTCTAAACCTGTTATCAACACATTCAGTGGTAGAATGTACAAGCAGGGATAACACAAATACTAACACAACATTCACGCTTAACTTTTAAATGCAGTGGGTTTTAGTATAAAATCCATGTAGATGGTTGCATTTGTCATCGGTGACTGAACAAGTGGTAACCTGCATGTGTTATGTGTGTTCTGGGTGTACAGATATATGTGGAGCAAATACTGTGTTAAATATTGATATCTGAAGGCTGAGAAAACAGAAATGAAAAATGGCTGAGATAAAGCTACCTGCTTGGTTTCTTTTGTAAGAGAGTATGTTAGACTGCCATCTGTGCCCAGTGCATACAGATGGCCAGCAAATGGTATAATTTGCTTAGTCCTTTGAAAAGGCAGGAAATTGAATAAAATGCAGTTGTGTTATCAATTTTTTTATCTATATCTCTATATGTTGTTGTGCAGGGTCTTGGTTATGTTAAAGTCACTTTCTGGCTTTAGGATGTTCCAAAATACACAACCCTCTCGTTTGTGGCTCAGTTTAGTTTTCCATAACCTCCAGCGTACATGAGGACAAGAGTGTTATTCTGTCCCACCTTATTCTCTCTGTAGCTTTTTACCAGATGTGTTTGTAAACAAGCTTTACAGAGATGCTCCTCCTTCTATTCCCATATTTGTTATGCCTTTGACTAAACTTGTGTCTGCATTTGTAAATTTTTCTGAAACAACAGCCCCTGTGAATATAATCAATAGACTCTTCACTCACTTCTACAGATTTCGGTTTTCACTTGTTGTTGCTTTTCTTGTTTTTATCTGTATGTGTCAGTGAGCTTGCTGAGGTTTATGACTACCTGAAACAAAAAAGAGGAAGCCCACTGTAAATGCAAACTCTTAATGTTGTTTGTTACTACTGCAAGAAGTACAACCTCAAAATACAGATCTTTCAGAGTGGTGCCTGGCAATGTGGATCTTTTACAGACTAATAACTAAATGGCTCCTTTTTTGGAGGTGAATTTAGAGCTAGGTGGTTTCTGTTAATTATTTTACATGTGTGTGTATATATATATATATGAATACACAAATGGAAATTGAAAATTATTGATATTCCACAAATGGAATATGAAATTATTCACCTACATATTATTTGTGAAACATTGCTAGAGTCATTACCTCTGAGTATCTGCTTTTCACAATTCACTATTTCAGGTTTAGAGTTGATTGAGTTCAATCACATGGTGATTGTATTTATATTCTGTTTCCAGAACAGGTGATTCCCAAAATTACAAAGATCTTGGAGGGCAGTCTCACAAAAAGATGAAAATATGTAGCCCTATGAGTGTTGGTAATGCTGGTGGTGTCTGCAGATATTTTGCGAAATAAAATAGCTTCTAAATTCATAGGAATCAAAAAACTGTGAATAGTGTTGATGTGAATTTGCATTTTACTTGAATAAATGGTCATATTTTTCACAGCATTCATTCAGCTATCCAACTGTAGTCTATATACATAGACTTGCCGTTAAATACAAGCTATCTATAAGTGCTTTAACCTGGAAGAAATCAAAGTTGCCAACAGCAAGTTTTTCAGCCTGTATATATCATAATGGATATTTAACGGTTCCTGAGATTAACTCTCTTACATAATTTGTATGCGTGAACAGAGAAATTACGTCAAGAAAAATAAACAAGGCAAAGGTCATTGTAGACCAGAAGCTCACACTTACTAGTGCCAAAAAAGTTTGGCTGTATTTATAAAACACATCACGTTTAGCATCCTAAGAGAGCAGCCAAGTGCAGCAGTATTTCACCTTTTCATAGTGGAGGGGAAAAAAAGAAGAGCTCTTTATTTAAACAGCTGAATGAACTCAAGACATAATGAAGCTCATTGTAAAACTGAATCCTTCTAGGCTTAAAACAAAAACCACCAAGAGTTGTTGTTTAATGAAGCAGTGTCCAGTGAATCCACAGCAAATAGAAGGCCATAAAACTAGGATTAGGTTGCACGTCCTTTTTAAGGAATTCAGTGAGCTCAACTACATGTAGTTAACAGAATGAAGCTTGGTCGGGGGGCACTTATTTTTTGCAAAGCAATGGAAAAATCTCAAAAACCATAAACAATATGATTTCCCAATTTTTTAAAGTAAATAAGAGGTGTCACGCACACATATTAAAAAAATATATTGAATTTAAGAAATAACAAAATGCCATATACATTTTTACATTGTATTAAAGAAACCATTACCAAGATGATGTGTAGCTCTGTTTTTGATACTTGAAAGAAGTTGAGCACACATTCTAGAACATGTAAAAAAAACCCATAAGAACTATTAAAGAGCTAACAAAATTGCTGTGTGACATGAAAATAAAGGAGCTCAGGCTATTTTGTTTTTATTTATGCAGAAGATGGGTAAGATACAGCTTGATCAGTTTCAAAGCAAGAAATTTCTTCTAATAGAAAGTTATTTAATTTAGCATAGAAAGGTATAATGAGATCCAAAGGCTTGAAACTGAAGCTAAATGTATTGATTCTACATATAGCATGACATTCTTAATAGTGAGGATAACTAAACATTGGAGCAATATACTTCAGAAATCATGAAGCTAGAATATCTCATGGAAAGAGAGAAAAACTCAGTTTGAATCCCATTTGAAGTACAAAACCTAGGACTGTGGCATTTATTTGTACCAGAATATACACTCTCCTTAGTAGACAGAAAATTAATGTATGTGAGACTTACAGAAATTCCACGAAGGAACTGTAAAACTATGTATTCCAGGAACTGAAGGTAGCTATGTTCAGAACTGCAAATCTAGGTGATAAAGGTGATGTTTTCATAATTGTTATTTTTTGACAAAATCCATCCCGTGTCACAGATACAGCTGACTAACCTTCTGGTTGGTTAGTGCTGTGGTTGAATTCTTTGACCACTCTATTACTTAATTATTTACTTAAATACATTGGTGCTTTTTTAACTGATAAATCACTCAGCTCAGTGGAATAGGTCTTCCGCAAGAAAAAGCTGTCCTATATTCACGTTACATGCTAAATCAATTTTACAGTTGGTTTATATAATGGAGTAACACCAGCCCACATGCATCTGCTCTTAGAGTGCTGCGTATTCCTACTCAAACATGTACCAGTCAGTGCAGATCAGATGACAGGACTCCTTCAAGCAGCAACGCTACTTCTGCAGTACCCCACAATTCCCGAGTGTTTTAAAAGAGAGGCTATAAATGGGGCTTGCCCATTTCTATGTGTGTCTTTTAATAAAACGGTGGATGTGAGACCATGGTTTCTGCTTAATAATTATAACCCTTTACTTTAGTGTTCATTTCTGTACACAGATTGCTTTTAGTCATGGAAGAAGTTAGTTAAGTAGTCACAAAAAGTTAGAGTTGCTTATTTACATAGCTTGGTGTCATTTTCTTCTACAGAAGAGTTTCGGTTTTGGAAAAGGTGCCACATGCAATTTAACAGTTTTTACTTGACAGGGGATATTTGTTAGCTGCTTGGCATGCCTTGGCAGGAGGTTCTTTATGATACCGTCCCTTCAGTTCCTCTACCTTGCAAGGAGGAACGAATCAGACTGCAGTCCTTCTTATTGCAAAAAGATTTAATCTGATGCTACTAAAGAATCACTCATCTTAAAGAAGAAAAACATGTCTTACCTCTGGATGTTCTGGTCCTAAGATGTTAAAGACTTGCTGCAGGTAGCACTGGTCTCAACTCCAGGAGTCGGTTGTAAAGTACCTACACTTTTGGTTCTCAACAAACTCACAAGACTTTCAAGTCTTTGCATTCCGTTAGTACTAACCTCTGAAAAGAATGAGAGACATCAGATCTGTATGTATCATATATTAAAAATGAGTCATTGAATAAGAAATTTGTGGGATGCTGTGTAAAGTTTGGTCATAGATCACACTTATGAGAAGCTTTTGCCAATTGATACATCTCCTATGTATGTAATCATTCACTGGCAACTTTGGTTTCCAGTAAAACATATCGGCATATACCTGTGCTCTGACATCAGGCATTCAAGATAGAGTAAGTATGGATATGACATGAGAATATCATATATTTATACAAGTGACCAAAATGATTTGGAGGGAAAATCTGAATCAGGTTGTAATATTGGGAAATGGAAATTTTCTTCAACTTGTGATGGAACGGCCCAAGACATGAGAGTGCAAATTCTTTGTTAGTAATGTATTATGCTGTCGTGGAAGTCTGCATGTTGGAAGCTGAATTCAAGTACTTAAAATTAGGCATCCTAACAACTGATTTCTCCCCCCCCCCCCCCCCCCCCCCCCAATAATGATAAACTTTGGAATAACAGGATGTTGAAATACTCTATGAAAAACTGTTGCATACAAGTGAATACAGAGCAAAATATCCTATTTCAGACATACAGATCTTAAAACCAGGATTAAATATTGTTTTCAGAAAGAACATTTCTCTATTAGAATGTTACTACTGTCACACTTTCACTGCTTGAGGCATATAATTCTGATTCTACTTGTTTCACTATAGATCCTAACAGACATCCAGGCTTAGTTTTCATCTTTTTCCCTTTTATATATAAATTAGGATAATCTGGCATGTCTGTGAAGGCCCCTGGGAGATCCAACATACGGATAAGAGAGAGAAGATAGTGACTGGCTTTTATCCTTGAAACCCCTTATGTCTATTTTGAGGTATTCAGATGTATCTGTGTTAATCCTGCCTTTTAATATCTTCAGAGATATTCCACTCTCCCTGATAGCAGAGTCATTGTTTAACAAAAAGGCAAAAGTAAAAGAATAAATTCAGCCCAAAGCCTGTACTATAGCTACTTCTGCTGCATGTCCTGGTAAAGTACACCGGTATGAGAAGATTTGATGAGGTAAGGTTGTACTCCTCCATGCTTGGCAGCAAAGCACAGAATTTGCAGAAGATGGGCTAAAGTGCCAAGAACATGTGCCAAGTCATCATATCTCTTCAGCTCCTTCTGCTGGAAGGACCTCACCACAGCTCCCAGAATGTTTGAAAACCACCATCAGTGAGTGATAATGCTGCTATTTAAGCATGAGTCCTTACTTCAGGGCAATTGGCCAGACTGAAGCAGACGGCACAATTTCTCTCTTATTTTAGTAATTTGTGAAGTATTTCAGGGTGAAGACTTACGCAAATAAATGTGAATTATTGGAGAGTGCTTTGTTTGTTTGGGATATGCTGAATGAAATCATGTACTTTGTTAGGATGTTTCCTAGAAAACCGACTCAGCATGCTACTGATGCTGGAGGGTGACAGCCGCTTAATCAGGGCAAGACTAGTGTAATTTTCATTAAGGACAATCATTAGCTAGTGCCATGTATTTATACTGAATATAAAGCTCAATTTAAAGGGAAAACACTTATCTGTTAAAACTTCCACTCAGTTTGAAATCCCCAGTGGGTGGGTGGGTCGGTTGGTTGGTTTTGGCGCTAGTCTTGCTTCCTCTCACCTTAGAACAAGTAGTGGGGAACAATATAAAACAAGAGTGCCACAGAGCAGTCCTTCAAAATGGACCGAAGGTTTACCATCAACCCTTAAAATGTATCCTAGAGTACCATATACCTTTATTGTCCATTTTAAATAGGTTGTTTAAAGGATGCACAGGTTTTTGTTATTTTACTGGTTATGATCATATTCAGGACTGCAGTTTGGGAACAAGTGGCAAATAGAGTTACTTAGTTTTTTTCTCTACCTTACTGTCCTATCATGTAGTTATGGTGTTTTATACACAGGTTTTCATCTGTAGATATCAGTACACTGAGATCAATGTCAAAGGAGATACTGTATTCTTTTGTAAAACACTATCTCCAGCTTACAAATAGGGAAATGAAGGCACAGGGAAGAAAAGATACCTCCCTTCTCCCCCCCCCCCCCCCCCCCCCCCCAAGGTTGTCCATTAGACCAGTTGGCAAAGTCAGGAGTAGAGCTCAGGTCTCTCAAGGTCAGTGGTCTCCATTAAACTGCTTGTTTAACAATTGGAAAAGTAATTACTTAATATTTTAGCAAATTTGAGGGTTAAAACTTTAATCTATGGACTTTACTTCCCTGCGGCCAATTTTAGAGTAGTTTACTGCAAGTCTCTTCACCTGTGAAAGGGGATGTGAAGATTCTGACATTTGCCTGCAGTATAGGTGGACAGTTGGCATTTTTGATCAGGATTTTACAATATGCTAATATGATCATATATAACAAGTAGATAGGGCTTTATGTTGTAAAATCTTGTTTCTGGTCATAATCTTGATGTTTTGAATACATATGGAGGTGTTTCACCTGTTTCATATAACATGGTTGTTAATAATATATTTCATATTCCTCTCTTCTTTTGTTTTACTTTTTGTCTTTGGTAATGTTCAGGAACAGCAGTTTCTTGTTAAGGTCTCTGCCTCGGATGGGAAAGGCTATCATCGAAGTTAGGGAGGTGGCAATTTAGCATGCAGAGAAAAAGACCCAAAGAGAACAGATAGAAAGGTACACTCATGAGATATCTGGACAACAAGATATTGCTGCAAAGCAGTGTGTCGATGTTGATTCCAACTGAACTAGCTGGGTTGCCAGAAGCCGTGTAACTGTGGTTTCACTCAGACTGAGGATTGGGCCGGGGAATGCAGTTCATAGCTAGACTTGGGTAACTCTGCATGGCACCACATTGTACTTGTGTTGATGAGACAGAGCGCAATAGTTACATGTGAGCTTTTACGTAAGTGTGAAATGACTCACTCTAAAAAGCATTTTCTCAGGTTTAAAAAAGAAAGCCTGCTGCAGAACTCTGTTACTGACCTTAGTCCTAAATTATTAATTTTATAACGTCTTGATAAGTACAAAAATCCGATACATTCATGTGTTATATGAACCAATAATGTGTAAAAAGAAATTTAAGATGCATCCTGCTGAAGTTTTGTGTTAATTCATGCACTTTATTTAACAGGCAAAAAACCCAGGCAAGAACAAATCACTCACAATTGCACATGTTTCAGCCTGATGATGTTGGTACTTTAATTAGAACGGTGGAAAGTCAGCATGAATTCTTTTGTTTTACAGAAAGCAAGAATAATTGAGGTTAATTAAAGGTTAATTAGAGTTTAATTGGTAGTTCTTTTTTTTTTCCTCTTCTGGTGATAACAGGAATGTTAGAATCCTTGACTTTGATGGCAACAGATTGGGCAGGCCTGGTGTTGATTGCTACTGCCAACATGAAAGTGGTGCTGCAGTCCTGCAGCTCCAGTTCTTAATCAATGAGGTAAGGACATATTTACTCAGATTCCTCTGTATAAATATAGTTGAATAAGTCAGTTCGTGTATTGTAATTGAGTGATACAACTTTTCACATTGACAAATTGTGCTACCAAGTAAGTGGCATACATCCAGAGGACGTTCACCATACAGCCTTTTAGAAGACTATTTATGGGACTGCATGCAGGGAAGAGTATTACCTTCATATACATCAGTATAAAGTACTGAACAAAAGGCAGTCAATATATGAATGTGTGCAGGTAGATGTAAAATCCATTAAATTACTAAATATGTTGCACAGTCCTGCTTCAAATAGAAATTAATAAATGAGCTAAATCTTTCTAGGGAAAGATATTGATGGCTATCGGCTCAAAGCTCAATAGTCGGGGATATGCTACTACTTGAAGCAAGGAAAAGCAATTGCAGGGTCATCAATCAAACCAGCATGCTTAGTGTTTGTAAATGGTTTGTCGAAATCGAGTTTAGACAACACGAAGAAACAGTGACAGATTATAGATTGCTCTGTGCAGAAGATCACTGGAGATGGTAATAGGGAAGAAGACTTTCTGGAGCATATGATTTTTTTTTTTTCCTAGAACCTCATAACTTGGCAAATTAGAACCTCATAACTTGGCCAAATTATAAGCTAGTCATAGTTCAGTTTAATTAAATTTTCTCTCATGATATAAGGAAACACTTTTGACAGTTTCAAGTCCTCTTTCTAATCATGAAGATCGTAGAACTTTTCGAGGAAAGAATTTTAGTTTTGTGGCATTTTAAACCTGGGAAATATTTATTTTTTTCTACTTCTGTACCTGAGAAAGTACCTGAACCACAGAAACTGAGGAGGGAGGACTGAAACTTTAGAAACAATCGGTCCAGTGGAAGTCTTTAGAGGAAGGCAGAGATAAAACCAGGGAGGCAAAAGTTTGAATCAGTGTTCTTTCTTATCATTAGGTGACCAGCAGAACCCCTAATACATAGGATTAATTTGATTTCTGTGGTGGAGATTCTCTGACGTTGGTCCAAACTCTTTGGGAGATGAGAATTAAAGCATGGATTACACCGTATTAGAGAAGTCTCACCTTCATAAATTTCATTTGCATATGTCAACATTGAAAAGAACAGTTGCTAGGATTAGGAAGGAAATCCAAGATGCAAAAAGAGAAGTCTATTGGTCAGTCATATTTGGTATGAACTGATCTTTCAGTTACATCCTCACCCTTCCTCAGAATAAAGCATTGCCTTCTGTTTTGGCAACATCTAGTTCCTCTCCGCCATAGTAATACACAGGGATAGATCCTTTGCACTAGACCTTATCTGAGGTGTAAATGTAGTAAACCACTGCAGCAGCAGTAGAGAGCTTCCTCTGCAGTCCATATTCTCATGCTATCACTATTCCATAGTGAGGAGAAAGATAGTAGGAAGGAGGTAGAATAAGTTCACTTCAAGCTGTCCAGGCAGATAGAGATCTGGACCTTGGAAGATGTCCATTTTGGGGGCATCAGAAGCAGAACCAATCTTCAGAGTATTTCTGATCTGTGATAAAGACTCTGTCCTTTTGTCTACATCTCCTAGTTCTTCCTAGGTCCTCTCCCCCTGCTACCTGGCCCTGCTTTCCTATCTGCATCTTCTTTTCACAGTTCTGGTTTTGAATTTCATGTTGTTGATATGACTGCTAAACTGTGCTTGGCCCTGTCACTTGTGTGTATGTGTGTGCACTAATCCCTTTTTCCTTTAGTTATATCCTCCACGCTCGCCTTTTTAAGTAAGCCTTGTCTGTCTGCCTTTTGTTAATCTCTATGCTTATGTGCAAACACGTGAGAGTTCACATGTCTAACCTTGGTACAAAGCTTTAATTTGCTTTTTAATTTGATGGAGTTTTAATTTAACTTTGGCTGATATTACCCTAATTTAAAATATTTACATTTACCACATTGATTCAAATTGACTATTATTTACGGTAGAATATTTTTTTTCTAGAAGAAAGCAACCATTTTTCATAAACTGTATTGTTTTCTACAGGTAGATCATTAACAGTGAGGATCACTTAAGAATAAGACAGAATCTGCAGAAAAGTAATATGTTGTGCTGTGTTTTGTGTCTGCTCTAGGGTGCTTTGGTCAGTGCAAGTGCAGATGATGCACTTCATTTGTGGAATCTCCGACAGAAGCGACCAGCTATCCTACATTCTCTGAAATTTAACAGAGAAAGGTAAGACTATATGACACAAAATAAAAATCTCATTTAAAAAAAAAAATTACTTTCTGGATTTCTAGTAATACATGCCTTTTAGTTTGACTTTCTAAGGAGGATATAGTTTTGCCTTGAATTTTTTTCTTCCATTTTTTGAGTCTTTTTTCCACAGAACAGAAACTTCACTTTCTCTTTCTACAGCCTTCTCAGAACTAGAAAAAAATTGTGCACATTTTATCAAAATGTTTTTCATTTTACCCTCTATTTGCATGAACCGGTATGAACAGTAGTGTGTTTCTTTTTCTTAAGACCACACACAAGCATTGTGATCCTTCAGGCTGATCTGTTGTTGAGTACTAGCCAGAGTACCTCAGCTGGCTGTATCAGAGAACTAATTCTTTTCTCTACCTTGAAAGGGTTTTATTTTTGTTAAATACTGGAAGTTTAGCAGAAATAAATTGTGAATTTGGGAAACTGTGGTAAACGTCAAATAAATCAGAGACCATTTTACTAAATTTTACTTTATCATTACCAAATTGTAGAAATCATACTGAAAATAGATTAAATGAGTGGCTGTAATTTTCAAACTCAAACAGAAGCTGAGCACTTTAATCTCTGTTTAGTCACCCATGTAAAACCTGCTACAATATTATGCTGCTTGAATGCTACACTTTTATTAATATTAAGAAAAAGGGCTGTGTTTCTATTAAGGAATTAGGTTAGTAGTCAGAACAACAAGGTTCAGTGCATAAATGCAGCGGTTGTTTTTTTGTGGGTCCTTGAGCAATACAGTTATTCTGTACTTCATCTTTGGGATAGACTTTTTTAAAATTTGAAAACATAGGTATAATACATACTATAGTTTTGACTGGAAGTTTAAGTGATATTGTAATTCTCTTACTATATACATTCAGTGTTTCTTGAGATGCATCAACTTCTTTTAGATATTTATCTATTTGCTTGTGCAGTGGTGAAAGATATCAGTGCTTTACCACAGCTATGAAGTAAACAGGCTCATCAAAGCTTTAGCTGCCACAAATCTGAAAATTATTATGGAAATAAACTTTTTCTTTGTTGTTTATTATTCAGATACATATCATGTTTGCACTTAAATGTCACTGAGTTGCAAGTTTTGTTGTGGGAAGTACTATGTAATATTTTAGAAAATATACATCCTAATTCCAAAGAGTTTATAACCTGTAGCAAAAGTATATCAAGTGGTTTGGGACTGCATGAGGGAAGATGAAAAAGAAAAATTATATATACATTTGCTAGCTGCTTCTGGACAGTAAGTCATCATTTTATGTTGAAATATTTGATTCTTGGTATTCTCATCAGGTACGTACATTATCCACAATTTGCCAGTGATAAATCTAAATATTGTTGAAGTTATTCCAGTAGATCTTGGTCTAACTCTCCCAGCCAGCAACCTTCCATACAACCTAAGGAATGAATACTTATAAGAATGAATACTTATAAGTGTCTGTTCACCTGTTTGCCTGTCACTTCTCTTCTTCTCTAGCATGGTATCTTGGACAGAATTTTGTCATAATTTCTTGATAAAATAAACTCACACACATTTGGGCTTTGCTAAGAGCAAAACGTTTGTCATCACATTTACCCAAATTTTCTTTTGCTTCTGACAGCCTAAAACATGGGGCAAAATATTTGGAAGCAAGTTAGTTGGAATACTGGAAACCTTTGCATAAAAACAAATTTTGTATAATGACATTTTTGAACTGAGTTTTAAAAATAATCTGAGGATGTAGTTATTTGTAACAAATATATAGCTAGCTATATGGGCTTTTATCAAAGTCTAGTAAGTTGCGAGTAAAAAAAAAAATATTATTAGTTCTTTTACACATATTTTAGGTAACTAGTTGTCGTGGTTTAACTCCAGCCAGCAGCTCAGTCCCACACAGCTGCTCGCTTACTCCCCCACGGTGGGATGGAGGAGAGAATCGGAAGGGTAAAAGTGAGAAAACTCGTGGGTTGAGATAAAGACAGTTTAATAGGTAAAGGAAAAGCCACACGCACAAGCAAAGCAAAATAAGGAGTTCATTCACTACTTCCCATCAGCAGGCAGGTGTTCGGCCATCCCCGGGAAAACAGGGCTCCATCATGTGTAACAGTTACTTGGGAAGACAAAACGCCATCACTCCAAACATCCCCCCCTTCCTTCTTCTTCCCCCAGCTTTATATGCTGAGCATGACGTCATATGGTATGGAATATCCCTTTGGTCAGTTGGGGTCAGTTGTCCCAGCTGTGTCCCCTCCCAACTTCTTGTGCACCCCCAGCTTCCTCGCTGGTGGGGTGGGGTGAGAAGCAGAAAAGGCGTTGGCTCTGCGTAAGCCCTGCTCAGCAGTAACTAAAACATCCCTGTATTACCAACACTGTTGTCAGCACAAATCCAAAACACAGCCCCATACCAGCTACTGTGAAGAAAATAACTCTATCCCAGCCAAAGCCAGCACACGGGTACAATCACTGCTGTTTGAATAATTTTTATTATCACGTCAAAGGCTATGAGGCAAATATCCTGATACACTTCTATATAATATTGTCAAAGAAGTAAGTCCAGTTTCAAATTAAAAAATAGTTTTCAGGAATTGTGAAGAAATAACTTTGTAGGCAGTTCTTTTCTTCTCAGGGTTCTCTAGCACAGCCCTAAGTTTTTGGATTTTTATTCAAGCAACTGGCTCCAGAATGAAATATCTTCATTTTTATTATACTTTCTTTTAACACATATATCCATTAATTTCAAATCATCTAACTTCCAATTTTCTAAGCTTGATTGCACATTTAGTATGTAAAATACAACATAAGCCTCTGGGCAAGTAGCAAAAAAAGTAAGGCTAAAACCCTAATTAACCCTCTCATCAATTTGGAACATTTCTTTGTATATATGCCTAACAGAGCTAAGACTAAAAGAGAGCTTCCATTTTTTTTCTGAATATATTTTTTGTGTTAGAGCACAGAAGTTATGAATTATGTGATGCTCAGAGAAACAGCAAATAATGGTTGCCTTAGCTATAAGAAATCTGTGGCAAAATGGTTGTAAGGGGAATTTGGGAGGCTGATAAAGCAATAAGATCAAAATTGATTTTCTTCAAGAAATTCAAGGGTCTGTCTTCCAAAAATTAATGTTGTCTTCGCTGTTGGAACAGTTAAAAAAAATTTTATTTTCATCCTCTCCTCTCCTCTTGCAGGGGGGAGGTTAAGGGGAGGCAAGCTTCATACTGAAGAGAGAATGATTCTTTCTTTTGTCTTGTTTTAAGTTTGTGACCCAGTGAAATAGCTGGTTTTGATGTTTCTTAAATGGGGAGAAATGCTTGTTGACAGCAAATAGGTTTTAAAATAGTGATGTATGTTTTCAGAAGAGAGTAAAGTATTGAAAAAGGGCATACAGGGAAGTGTTTAGACAGACAAAGGCTAGTTCTTACAAGAACACCATTTATAATTTAATTTCATTTTAGATTTAGACAGCTTTTACAGAGCCAAACACATAATTATTCAGATGCAGTTTACCTATGAAAACAGAGCATGTTGCTGCTTCAAGTTGTCCTATTTGCATGGCTCTCTTGAGGATGTATAAAAATTGTAATTTTATTCATACAGTATATTTGCCTCCTTGATACGCTGTTTTAGATTTTTTTTTTTCTGAACAATTGGCAGATTTACTTCATGAAGTGATACAATATAATGCACTTTTACTTAAAATTCTAATATTTTATCTGCTTGTGATGAGGAAGATCATTGTATTAGTCCAGATTCTTGATTAATTTGACTTCAATTAATTCGCTTTCATATAGAATCCGTTTATTCTGAGTTTTTAAAATATTTCATGCATGAACAATACAGCTGTTAGATTCTGTTAGATGGATGAATGCTACTTAAATCTTTGGCTATTACCCAGTGCACCGGTCTTTGTATTGTTGAACTGTTTAATTTGCAATTTGCTTCTGTTTCTTGACATTTAAGATTGCAGGATAATGGGACTAAAATCTGCTCTTAGCAGTGTTTATGTATATGTTTATGCAACTACTTGAGTCAAATTTCCCCAAGCATGTACATATATTCCCTCCCACAAAGGTCAAAACCATGTTTGTTCTTTTCTTCAGATGTTGGTAACAACGTAGATGTAAAGAGCAAAGAACTCTTAAATACAAACACAAATCTTGTTTGTAAGTAGATTTGCAGCACACTGGTTATCTTTCACTTATCATGTAGCTTTCAGTATTAAGACACTGAATGGTTTATGAATAATACTTCACTAACAAAATGCAGTTTTGTAGCCATTAAGTCATAGTTTGCAACCTCTCCAGATTTTTTTTTTCCTCCTGACCAGTGGTTAAACTAATTTGCCTTTTACGAGGGATTTTATATGGTATGTTCTTGGTGACAAGCTATCTTCTAGAATATTGCAGCACTGCTGAAATAATTCTGGGATATACTGATGCAACATTAACAATATTAACTTGTCTCTGAGAATTCACTGCTCCTTTACTAAGTGTCTCTTTGGAGCAAGTGTAGAAGGAACACTGAAGAATGAGACATAACGGCAAACTGATATTTTTGTTCTACAGTGTAATGCACTGGACTTTTTAGCAAATTATATGTTTTTGCCTTGTATCAAAATATAAGGTTATCGTCTTAAATTTCTGTTGCTATAATTGGAATGTAACACAATGCATTAAGAACCTTCAAGAAAATATAAAAGTAAGTAAGTAATGTGTTTCAGCGGTCAGCCCCATACCAGGAGCTGTAATGATAACACGGGTACTCAAGGACATGCTTGACAGTAGCATATGGTTGATATATGATTTACTGTTCCATTTACAAATAGGAAGCTCAGGTAAAACTTTTTAACCTCTGGAAACACTCCATAAGAATCTCTTCAGCACTTTTGAAGGATAACATTAAGGTGATGTTCCTTATGTTAGTCCCTCCTTTTCTTTCTTTGATGTCATAGGAGATGCCAGATTCATCTTCAGTAGACGTTTTAAGCAAAATAAATAACTCGGCTACTGGAACTAGACACTGTCTCTATCTGCTGCAAAGAACATTAGGATTAAACTAAACCATTAAAATCTATTATAGGCCTTTTTTTTTTTTTTTTTTAATATAGTCAGAGCAGACTTCAGCAAGTATAGCTTTGAATATACAGTTTACATAGTTTTTCCATTTAAGATTAGTGAAACTGGGATAGGAAAAACCAGCAAGGACTACAATGTGAAATCCAGGTCCTTTAGGCCTGTGTGCATTAATTTCGTGTACAAACACGGTTCATCTCCTGTTATTCTGAAGCTGAGCCAGTTCAGTTGTGTTGACTGACGTGGAGGATAGCCCTTCTCTTTTTCTTCTTTTAGCCAGTGCTGACTGGTGTGTTACAAGTGAGCCGACAGTGCTACAACAGTTTATCCGCTGACTTATATTCAGCATACATGAGCACAGTATACAAGTTCTGTTGGGTCTTTGAACCCATCTGCACGCACTGTGCACCGATGGCATGACAATACCATAAGTGCCCTTCCGCAGGGGAATCAGCAAGCGGCAAAATCTGTATAACTGGCTTTGGGGCTCTGATCTGTAACGCTTTCTTCAGCGTTAAGGGTATGCTGGCACAGAGGAAGAGGAGCCTTTTAAGTGGGTGACCTTTAGAGCAATGATCTCAGTTAGCTGTAACTTGCTGTTAATTAGAAACTTGACTCTTAGATCTGAGATTTTGCAGTTTTTGAACAAGGTGATTGAGAGTGTTACTGCAATGCCTGGACGCAAAGAGGAAAACCAGATATTTTTGGATCTGGTGACTTTTCTTTTGTGTGTTGGTCTGTATTCTTTCCTGAGAGCAGCTGTAGCTTTGTCTGTCTTGCTGTATCTTTGCAGGATTTTGTATCCTGTGTTGTTAAGAGTTTACCTCATCAAATTGACAGCAAGATGCTATTGAATTAATACTGGTGACTGGCTGTGCAGTCTCAGCAGTGCCTGAGTCTGTTTACTTTTGTGTTAGGGACTTATGAGTTACTAAGCCTAGATTATGTCTCATTGGCTGTTCAGGGAACCGAATTCCTGCAATAGCTTGCCTGCTCATAAACGAGCCTCCTGGTTAATATTGTATAACTGCAAACTCTGTATTGTTTATGTACTTTCAAATTAGTCAGAGGTCTGTCATCAAGCATGAAAGTAGTTAATAGGCTCAGTGCATTGCACAGCCATGCTATACCACAAAACAGATTCTGATTACATGGTGTGGTGCAGCATTTAGCTGTTCAAAAGAACCACAGAATTCAAATACAAAGCAGTATTTCACCACACAATCCTGTCTGCCTTTTACAATGAGAGACAGTTTGTGGATAGGATTTAAACTTTCTCAGGTTGGTGATGGAAAAAACGGAGGAAAGCAAAAGAAGCCATGCTGTTGATTGGCATTTGCTTCCACATCTTGAAGAAGTTTTTACAAAACTTCCTTGTGTAGATTCTTTTTTTGTCATCTTATGACGTGTATATTGCCAAGTGTGAAGACAGCACGCAACTAAAACACATAAGATGATAAATAATAAATGTGTGTGGCATGGTCTTGCATCAGAGTTTGTCACTTTTGAAAGAATGATGCTCAGGGATTTCAATAACCAATTAATGTTGTTTGCATGCAATTATTGAGCTTGGAAAGATTCCTCAAGCTCATAAAGAACACCTCTGGTCTATAGGGCTGTGCCTTAGTACTGCAGGGCAGGAAAGTGTACTCTGTCAAATGTCACTTCAGAAAGACAAAAGACTGAATACAAAATTTCTCCAGTAAGACTGACCCAAATCATGTCCATGTAGTTACCCCACACCTCTGCCTGCTCTGTTAAAAAAACCCCCAAAACAATATTACATTCTTTTTTCAGGTCTTACATCATGTTATGGAACACTTGATAGTACATTTGACCTGTAGGATCAATGAGCGCCATAAGCTCATCCTGGAAAGGTGGTATGCAACCGAGTTGAAATGATGAATGTCTTGGTCATAAAAAGAAGTCTAGCACAAGCATTTTGGTTTTTTTCTTCAACGTGCATTAGCTAAACAATCAACAAAGAGCAAAAATACAAAACATAGATTAGCTTGTTGATACCAAGAGTCAGCAGTTTTGATTTGCTAGATTTATGAGATTATGCAATTCCACTACAGTAGAACGAAAATTCACATGATCCCTAAGATTTTCTTTTTAATAGATCTTAACTATGTGGGCCTTCTAGTGGATTGGAGCTGAAGGGACCTCCTCAGTCTAGTTCCCTGCAGTTGCAGACCAGACAACTCATATACCTCCTCTTATATAATGAACAAGCTGTTTTGCATCAAGAGATGCTGGTCCCTTATGATCCCGGTAAGAAAGGCACTCAGACTCTGCAAGGTATCCTTCAAAATGCCATTTATTAGAGCTAGCACTATAAAGAATGAGAGAATAGTATAGATAATCTTACATCCCTGTACATGTTGGGAACCCCGAGTTGTGCATCATCAAACAGGCCCCCCAATCAGCAGGCTGTGCAGACCCCATCCATACATAGGGTTACCCCGTTTTGGTCATTCGAGTTATTATAGGATTTTCTTATAAGAAAACAACTGTATTTATTATTTCTGCTGTCAAACAGAAAGGACGTTCACACTAAAACTTCCTTCTGTGCTGTTATATAAAGGCAAGGCCAGGCAGGTGGTGCAATCCCCAAGTGGGAGCTGCCTGCAGGCTCCTCTACAAGGAGCTGGCTGCCTTTGTCCTGTGGCCAAGGGGTACGTGCCCACCACACAGCCTGAAGGCCATGCTGCACATGCAGCCCAGTGCAGCACACGCTTGCCCCTACCCAGGTTGACTGCTGTGTGGATCACTAACTCCTCCATGTGCAACAATCGTGACACTATTATATAACTATTCAAGCTTAGGTCCGCTACTCCTCCTATTAGGGAAAGTTGCTCCATGCTAATTTCATCCTTCTGATGGCAAGAAACCTTCCAGCTTCAAGATTAAATTTATTTTTATGGCTCTTTTATTCCCGTTTATTGCTATATTCTGGTATCCACATTGTCATGCATTTTAAATATTTTGTCTCTCCTTTGCAGTTAAACAGCTCATTCATATCCATTCACAATCTGCATTTTGCTTTTTTTTTCACTACAAAAATCAAGATTTTGTGTTTTCCTTTATAAATGTGTATCTTCATTCCCGTTTCTTTTCTTTGTCCTTTCTTCTCATGTCAGTTCTCTCTGAGACAAGGAAACATATTCTAGATAGGGTCCCATCTGTGCTGTGGACATTGACATTACCATTTTCTTTTGTAATCTCTGCAGGAATATGTTTACTGATGCATACCGTAATAACGTCTTCCTTTTACGTGGCTTCATCTTATCAGTGCTTGTGGTCTTGCTTTGATTGACTAATACACCCGTTGTTACACTTCTTCACTGATGTCTATCTAGCTGGCAGGGAGTGTGCTGCTTTTCAGTGCAAGCCTTTAAGAGTTGGAAGCAAAGTGAGACAAGCAAAATTGAAATTATCTTTTTCCATCACTTCTGTATCATGAGTTCCAACCCTAAAGTGGAAGTTCTTATTCTTTGAAGTTTGAGGCCTTGCCCTTTGCGTTTTAAATTTCATTCTATTTCTTGTACTCTACTTGTGCAGATTGTCCTTCCTCTGTAATATTGTGTCCCTAAGAGGTTTCATTAGTATTAGCACCAAGATCACTTATGAAATTACAAGATCAGCTGTAAAACTAATGCTTGCGAATCCCTCTAATATCCAGTAAAATATTTCCTTTTTCAGTACAATCAAGTGGGAAATAGACATTAAAAATAGAACCTTATAGCGATGGTTTTTATAAATGCTGTGTTTAATTTTGACATATGCTAGATTTCCTACAATTTGAATATTCTGGAATAGCCTACCTTTGGTAAACCTACCTTCCCTATTTTACTGTAACTTTTCAAAGTTTATCCTTTTGAAACTCAAAAACTTGGTTAGTGTGGTTTTTTTAAGTATATTTGAACAAATAGTAATAACATTACAGTCACAACATCATAGATGACAACATGGCTTAACTTTATTTCTACTGGTTTTAATTTTTTTATGCTTACCTTCTTGGATGGGATTTGTAATGCAATCTGAGTTGGTGCCACTGCAGAGAAAGTGCTGCAAGAACTTAAGCTGGCTGGTTTAAAACTAGTTTGGTTTCTCTATGCTTAAATTACACCAGGGTAGATGTTACTCTAAAACAACATCACCTTTTATTGACTCATTGACTGTTTACTAGAGAAATCTGTTGGTTGCCACTTCCAGGAATATCTAGACCCTACAATTATTAGCAATACTTATTTTCTAATCTGTACATGATGCAATAAAGTCTCTTCTAATTACAGAAGTCCTGGTCATACTTTTCATTCTAGAATATTAAAAAGATCTCTGTTTATATCCAGATCCAACGTTGAATTTAAGAATCTCTGTTCTTTTTTTTAATGGTGACTTTCAGTCTTTCCCCAAAGTAATTTTTAGTCCACCAGGATTCTGCCAATATTATTATTTTCAGTTTCATTTCAATTAAAAATGTCCTTAAGTGCATTATGCCACAGTATCTGCTTTTATACCTGTTTGCTAAGCAACTTCTCTGAAGGCAAATAGAGCTGTTTAAGATATCTAAGACCTATTTTTACA
Source organism: Phoenicopterus ruber ruber (assembly GCA_009819775.1). NCBI lineage: Eukaryota > Metazoa > Chordata > Aves > Phoenicopteriformes > Phoenicopteridae > Phoenicopterus > Phoenicopterus ruber. The sequence goes on along the minus strand of CM020215.1, from coordinate 89,654,808 downwards.
CAGCTCTGTACATAAGGTTCTATTTCCATAATAAGACTTTAACATATGCAATAATAACATTAGCACAGTGTATAGTAATTTGATTTTTGATAACTACTCAGAAAAGTCTCCAAACAGCAAATACAGTTACCATGTTACATTGGTTACATATATATCTTCATTTTAAAAGCCTGTGTCCAGGACTTAAGAAAACACATGACAAAGTATGATGAATAATTTGGCAAATGTTTTTCTATTTCATGGTTATCAATCAATTGCAAATCAATTCACGTTTTCCTCACATTGGTGCATTAAAAGCAGGTTAACAAAAATGGCTGATATGCTATATATGAATTACTTAGAGAAAACAGCTGTATTTAATAGCACAAGGATCAAAAAACCTGAAAGATGATTTACAGCCAATCACTTCTACTTTCCCTCTATTGCTAAAACTGCACCAGATAGCCTCTACTTCCCCCAATCCAACCCTGGGCTGTTCATTTGACTTATTATTTTATTTAAAGCTTTTTACATAAAATATTTTGGCAAATACATAAAAGAGTCTTGGGATTTGATCTGAGACCGTGGAAAGCGTATCAAGTGAAGGTTTCTAAACAAGAATTTTCTCAACTCTGAAACACCAAAATCACTGTTTCTAGCTAGTAGTAGGCCAAATGTTGTGGCTCTAAATACAGCATAGTTAAAATGTTTGAAAAGTGAAATTTACTTATGACAGCTAATGAAATAACTTTATAAATTTAAAATCTGTATATGCACGTGTGTGAATGCACATATATATGTGTATGTGTGTGTGTACATGTGCATACACACACATATATGAAATCATCATGACCCATAGAACTGCTGGAGAAAAAGGCATAGCTAGCACAATTACTGGAGGACTTAACAACAGTACAGGGACTAGAGGGCCCTCTGGCCTGACAAACCCTCTCTTCCAAGACAATCTTCCTCTGTGTCACTCTGGCTGTAGTTCCTTCTATTATTTCTATGAGAAAACAGATATCTTTTCAAAATTCCATTTTGCAAAACATCTTTGTGAAGTTTTGGGTTTACTTCAATAGGGAAGAAAAGCATGTTCTGAATTATTTAATTTTTATGTCACCTGGCCACCTCTGATTGTCTGCCTGAGTAACTTATGTGTTGGTTTCTTACCTCAGAAAAAAATCCTTTAGCTCTTAGCAGTAGACATAATGTTCCTATATGCTGCAAAACTTTAGGTCATATGCTGAGCAGTGTGCTTGTTGTTTCTAATGCTTTGTAGAAAATAAAGCATGTTTGTCAGTAGATTTCTGCTTTTTTGTGAAAACACAGAGCAACATGTTATGTTGTTTTCACATAGCAGCTGTGTTGCCAAATTACTCTAAGGCCAGGTTTGGATAGCAAAATTTAAAATATATACACACAGCCGTACATTGAACAACCGTGTTTTGCAGCCTTAGTCATAACAAATGAGAAAAGTCCAATACTGTAATACAAAAATGCATCATCTACTTCACATGATACATAGTCATATTAGACAAGAGCAAAAAAAAGATATCTTAAAATTTAAACAAGTTCAGGCAGCATAAACAGTCTACACTACCAGTTGGAATTTTCAGCTTGCTACGGTTATAGTTACAGGAATTCTGTGGTTTTATTTTTTGAAGTTTTCAAATTTGAGCTTTGCGACGTCTTTCATAGTCCTGTTCAGATCTGTCCTTTGACCTTTGTTACATTAGATTTCCAGTCATATATTAAAGCAGTGAAGGACATGCACCCGTTCTGCTGCAGTAAGTCATTTGGTTCTTGGAAACCCCACCACCCCTTTCCTGCTCAGGCACATGTCAGCTTCAAGCAGAATCCAATGCAATGATTTAGGATACTTTTCCTTCTGTCACAATAAACTCTGGGCGTTATTCCAGTAAATCAGAAATAGAGCTAGTAATGTCAGTGTTGAGATTATCTCATTAAACAGTACATGAGCAGGAAGAGAAGAGAGACTACAGATTGCAGAAAAACAAGGACCGTTAATCACAGAGTCCCTGTCTACTGAAGCATAACAAATGAGAACAGCTGGTCTCCAATAAGTCTACATGATTTTAATTGATGGAAGCTGTTAAGAAAAAAAGAGTGTATACATAGAAAAAGCATACACATGTAAAAATGCGTTTTTTTTTTTTACTTCGAAGTCAATTCCAGAATTTCAATGTTATCCTAGTGGTAGAGAGTCATTCAAAATAGTTTGGTCAATATGGTTGTAAAATAGATTTTAAACTCATTATAGTAAGAATGTATGATATAAACACAGATTTATGTATGTTGCAGCAAACAGGGGATGAAGTACTAGCATATCTTTAGTTTACTTTTTTAACAGCTATGTAAAGTCAGGCTTTTTAGCAAAAGACAAGTTTCAACCTTTCATCTTTGAGCTAAGTCCCAATTTACTTTTTTGAAATGATGAGATTGGGAAGCAAAAGCTGCATTTTCGATTTATAGCTTCAGTGTTGGGTGAAAGGATGAGAGAAACTCTTCCCTTAGGTGTTGGGGTTTTTTTAATGCAGCTGCTACAAAATCAATGAAAGAAATAAATCAAAAACTTTCTCTTTTGAGAACATCATCTTCCTCTTCCATCCTTTGGTTTTTGGCTTTCTTTTATTGCTAAGAAGCTCAGGGGCTATTATAGTGGTCTGTATTGCCCATCACTGTCACTGTCCTTGGTATTACAACTCCATTTCTACTTAACCTTCAAAGAAATTAATGGAGAACAAGTGAAGTATTACAAATAAGAAATAGTGATTTCACAAGCCAGTAGACAAGAGAAAAATCATGTACGTTGTCTTGCCCCTAACGATGAAAGCAGGAGTCTGTTTGCCAACCCTGTTTCATTAATTTGCTCACTCCACTGATTTTGTGGAACTTTTATTCTCGGTTTTGTTGTCTAATGACCTTGAGTTGGCATCAGAAACAAATTGGAAGCCAATGAAAAGTATGCTGGTTTCTTCCAGCATCTTCTTCTTTTTAAAGCAGCAAGTTTCCATGTAATTTCCTGGTCTTTTTTCCTTGGGTCCAAGCCTACACATTACATCTGTCCCATCTACTGCATTGCTGTTGTGTAATACTAAAGATCTAGCCAGGGAGAGTATGCCACTGTCATTGTCAGCGATCCTATTCCCACATGCAAGACGTGACATCCCAATGAATTTACAGTCAAAACCGTAAAAGGGAGTTGACAAAAGAGGGTATCTTTTTGCTGTGCGTTTGTCCAGGAGGAAGGAAATTAATTTTCTGTCATCTTGAAGATTAAACAAATTATTAGTAGCACAGGCTACAAGAGTTGCTATCCCTTTGCACACTGTGGTTTCAAGAGTGACTTTTAAGTTGTTCTGGAGCTCCAGTAATGCCAGTTAACATGATGCAGTGCTGCTGCTAAGGCAGATACCCGTTGAGTTACCGAGGGTGTGAATTTAAATGCCTGTATCTTGTATTATAGAAAGTTATCGTGCAGCTGTCTTTTCATATGTGTTATGGCATGTTGAACAGGCCAAGATGATCTTTTATGGAGTTGTAAAAAGGTTAGTTATAAGAGGTAAAACTGGTAAAAACCAAAGGACCTGTTGCATGCTCTATGCTTTGACTGTCCTCATAAAGTGCTCATGATAACCTCATAAGCTTTTATCTAAATACATAAATTCAGTCTTTATTCAAGGGAGATCTCCAGGTTTACTCATCTAACAAAATGTAATGCATCTAATATGTTTTTGAGCATGCCTTTTCTGATTTGTTCTAGGTTCTTTTAAGTTTGAGTTAACTGCTTGTAAATAATGTATGTTAACACCCATTATAAGTGCTCATATAGTTGCTACACTAACGTTTCGTGTAATTAACATAAGCATTTGTGTCTTAAAACAAGTACATATGGAATGCTGTAAACTACTAACTACACTTGTGGTTGCACATTCATTTGAAATAGTAAGCTCGCAATTCAAGAATGGGCCTAACTTTAGGCTTATAGGATTATTTCACCTGTCCAGAAGCTTTGCATAGGAACTTCTAGCTTTTGAAGAAACAGAGGAACAGCCTGCTTTTACTCTCGAATGTTTTAATAGGAAAAAAGGAAAAAAAATATATTTTTTTTATTTTATTATATTTTAGTTTTTAACACTGTAAAGGATTAATAATCAGCCCCAATTTCTAAAAATCAGGATGCTTCAGAATGTGCCAACAGATCCAAAGAAAAAAGAAACCCAGCTAGGGACAAACCACAAAATATCTTAAGAAAGAAGTAGTTTTTCAACTATATTTCTTAAAATTCTACAAATTTTTTTCTGCTTCTTGTATTCTTCTTTCTTATTTGTGTAGCTTGTTTAAGTATAATATTCCAGGTAAGGGACATCATGAAAAATGCATGTATCTTAAACATTTTGAAAGCAACAGTGGACAACCAGCCAGCTGGCACATCTAAATAATTTGCAGGAGAATAGCTACATAAGCTTTTTTGCTTTGTCAAAACAAATAACTATGTAAGGTATCTATCAGCACCATTTAAGCCTGTTTGCCTAAAATGAAACTAGAAAGTCAAAATGTTTTCTCAACATTTTTTCCAAGTAGAATTTATAGAAATGGGAAGGGGGGGGGGGTGTGTCTGTTAATTATATGCAGTGCATTCACAAATAGCTAGAAGAATACATTGCTTAGGATATATTTATATTGAAATTATAGTTCAGAGATGGAATCCTGATTTGTTGTACCTCAGCATTTGTAGGGAATTTGCCATTACCGAAATTCTTTAAATCACGACAGATATCTTTTATTAAATTTTTCTAGTTCAAGCGGTAATTAATTTGAAGAAATCCTATGGCCTGTGTTAAGCAGAAGAGAGGAGCCCCAAATGTTTATTTCTTATATTACAATCCACAGATTAAATTATTGCTGTTGTACAAATAATGACCATAATGAATACTTGTAGCTAAAGCGATATAAAATAAAGACAAATAAAACCATTTTGCGAACTGATTGGGTAAGCTGAATAATCTGAGATACCGAACTTGCAAGGGACATTGGCAAACAGATGTATTGCACTAGAAAATAACTGTTACCATTGCTTTGCCTCCATATTTCACTCATGTTCCTTTGTAAGGAACATTTATTGAATTGCCTCATGTAAAGCAATTCATTTTACTGTCCGTTTCTTTAAAACATTGATCTCTACAGACTACTTTAAGAGGACTAAGCTTAAGTAATGTCTTCAAGTGGTCCTACTGTTTGCAAGTATTGATAGTTCAATCAGGAAATAGGCACAGTATCATGTGAGCTAAATGATGACTTCTTTCACAGTGTTTAATTGTAAATAGTTCGTGACTTTCATTAATAACCTAGAATTTATTGCTAGAGATGATTCACTGAGTAGTTATAAACAGAATAGTCACATTCAGCTCCTGACTAATTTGATGGAAACATAGAACTAAGTTCTAATTATTACACTCTTCATTAGATATTCTTCACCTGCCCAGTGCTGTCATGAACTTTAATTGTAGCGTATGCCCTATAGGTCTTAAAACAACAAAGAATATTTGAGCAGTCTGTATAATACTCAACTGGAAAAAATCCAGAGATGGAACTGTTCATGCAGTATTTTGAGAATATAATTTACCTTAATATTCCTCTTGTGTTCAGATATCCCTAAATAACAATGGGGTTTAATACTCCAATGCCTTTGTTATGCTGTCACCAGGATCCAATGCAACTTATGTACAATGTCTTTTTAGCTCTTCTTCACTTTCTTCTATATAAGTAATTCAAACATAAAATAAGAAGGACCAATTGATTTTAATTCAGAATAAATGTTGACTGATGATGCTAGCAGAAAACATATGTGAAACAGAAGATTCTTCTTAATTTAAATCAAAACTAAATCACACTTCTAAAAAACAAGTGGACCACAAGAATCAGTCTCAAAGGCATGTTTGGTTCATTCACTGTCTGCTAGGATCTGCATGTGTGGGGCTACTATAAATTTTTGAAATAATCTTGTGTGCTATGTGGAGAATCTAGTTTGAATAGGAGAAAGTTTCATGTTGTGATATAGTGGCCCCAAGACCCCGAAAGGAAAAACCGTTCAGATGTATTGAACTGCTATATATTTCGTTTGACTCTTAGTCATGCCAGTTAATAATTTAAAGTAAGTCCTGTACTCTTATGTCAGCCCTAAAGACTGCATGCACTTCAAGTAAATTAAACTAAAAGTTTAAGTTAAACATCGGAAATCCTTATAATGGAGTTCATCTTGGATTTCTGCCTTCCTAGGACTTCCCGGTATATAATCACTCAAACAGTCCATGTTGCAGGGGAAACACTGTTAACATTACTATGCACAGACCCAGCTCACATCTATCTGGGGAACCGCACAAACATCTGCTGCAAACACATCGCATGATATGGGCGGCAGAGTGCATGGATTGCTGCTCTTGTACATGTCTTTTACATGTCTTCTTACAGAGCTGATGAGCTCCAAATTTATATATAGTCCAGGGAGAAGAATAAATACCTCCAGAGGCCTGGAGCTCAGGATTTACATCCTTTGCTTAATCTGCTGGAGACAACTCCTTTTCTTCATTGTCTATAGCTTTAGCCTGTGGTTCTGTTCAGGTATTTCAAGTCAGCTACAAATTACTTTGCTTGAATATCTGTCTAAATCTTCTTGTGTGTATTTCATGACTTAAAGCAATAATCTCGGCTCTAACATTCCCTTGTGAACTGACAGAAGAGCAACCCTACACTTTCTGAGAATACTGGCTAGCCAGAAGCTCCCTCAGAAAGGCCAGCCTGCTTTCAGCCGCTGGAGAAGGATGGGCACTAGATGAGTCTGGTCTTCTTTGTATGTCAGTGAGGACTTTTCATATTACTTTTGTTCACAAATAACAAAAGATTAAGGGAGTAGTGAGGGAAAAATAGTTCGGTGGAAATAATTTGAGCTTGCTGATGGAGGGAGAAGGGGACTGTATAGAAGGTCATGAGGCACCCTTGGCAGCTGTAGTTTTCATTGCTGGGGAGAAGAAATGCTGCAGAAGTCAAGAAGGAAGGGAAAGGCTTATCTAGTGGGTTTCCTGTGTTCCAAATATTCATTGAGGGCTACACAGGCCACAGATTCCTCTCTAAAAAGAGCTGCTTTGAAAGAGGACCTGACAGAACATCAGCCAGTACCAGGGAGGATGGCCAGTCTGTCAGGTGGCAGTGCCAAGAGAACAGCTTGTGGTGATGACCAGCTGAGGTAAGTAACATATATTAGTGGAGAGTACTGAAAGCACTAGAGGATGCTGGAGAAGATTCCCTGAGTTGGGAGGGGAGCCGTAATCGTTCTAATGAAAAGATATGCATAACCTCCTTAAGAAGGTGATCAGCTTTCTCAGCAGCTGAACTCATCCGTGCTGGGACAAGGCACTGTAAATTGGGTGTAAGATAGCGGCTGTAACTTAGTAGTCACCGAGAGCTGAGAGAAGGCGGCTGGGCCAGGACTGGCGTGCCTTGCAGCTACTGGGCTTGCTTCCTGCCAGCTACGCAGGTTCCCGAGTTAACGCTCCTTCATGTTTCGTCTTCCTCTTCTCCTCTAAATTTGTGAGATTTCCATCTTTTCTGAGAGCCTGGACAGTGTAGTTTATTTTGGTAGGATTCTGAGAGGGAGTTCAAGCTGATGTTTGGTTTTTGTAGGAACTTACAGAAACTGAACCTTCTGCCAGTCAGTGCTGGGCCTAAGGGCTATACATGTTCTATGCTTGTCCATATTTAAGATTATATGTATAAGGGGAAACAGCATGGTATAAATTTAGTTGCAGTTTTGATGTCAAGGAACGAGCAATTAAATAATTAAATTGGAAAAACTGTTCATCATTTTGACAAAAATGCAATTTATTCTCCCTCTTCCGCAGCTCTCCCCACTCTCCACCAGGAATAGTGTTCCAGGAAAATTTTTCATACTAAAAATAGAAAATCAAAAATAACAAAGCAGAGGCAGAAGGAAGTTTTCTCAAAATTATCTTTTCTTTTTCTTAGAGCAATATGATTAGTGTAATAAAGATGATTTTAAGCCATCTGAGAGGTTTTACTAGTATTTCAGAGAATGTAGTAGTCTTAATTATTTTAAAATTGTAGTATTCTACTAATATGCAATGAGATTTTTTGGTTAGAGTTGTTAGACTGGAGAGTGCCGTGATTTTTGGAAAAATATACCTTGACAATATTTGCTAGTCAGAATATATACCTTTCTAAAATGAGGTTCAATTTTTTGACAATGCCTCTTTAAGTTATTCCATTATCTCTCTTATATTGCTTACATAATTTTAGAAATATTTTCAGGACTTTTGCTAAAGAGTTTTTGCTTAATAAATTCTGATTTATGTGTTTTATTTGACACCTATTGATTTATTATTTTTTTAATTACATTTAAACATCCTGTTTTGTGCTTTGAATACATTGGAAAACTGATACAATGTTCCGGACTATTTTGGCAGCATAGAAACACCTTTTTTGGTATCAGTCCATGTTTTTTACTATTTCTCATAATGATCAATGAGATTCATATTGTGATTTGCTGCTAAGAATGCATAATATCCACATTTCTGGCTGACTTTCTGTTAAGTGATCAATGTTGAGCAAATTCTCAGGTCTCCGTTTAATTGGGTTCCATGTTATCTCAGTCAGATTGACAATCTGAATAAATTTTGGCAGAAGCACTTCATACTGGCATAAATCACTACAACCCCTACCTTCTTAAGAAGAAAAATAGCCTTTCTTTCTGGCTAATTGACTTTTTTTTGTAAAGGCATCAAAGGACTTCTTAATTTGCTTGTGGGATATATGACTAATAGAGGGATACCTTTCATCCACGATGAAAACTGCAGTATGAGACTTCATTGTTTTCGCTTGAAGAAATCGTTATGTAATTTTAGTACTTACTGAAATGGAAGAGGTTCATTAAAAATCCAAGTCTTGCTTCAAACCTTTCAAGCCTCAAAGTCAAGTTAATATTTTCTGTAAAAGTGAAAAGTCAATAATACATAAAGCAGTTAGCATTTAATTTGCATAATGTAAAAGAAAAATGCTTCAGACCAGTGCATAGTTTTCTGTGAATGTGAAAATCATGTGGCTTTGTTTGGTGAAGCCTAGCAATGTATCATATTAAAATGCCTAGTAATCCCTATGCTCTGATAGGTTTGTTACATATCTGGATTGTCTTTAAAGGAACAGCATTTTCGCATAAGCTTATGTGTTGTTAAAGATGGTATTGGATAATGTGTAATAACAGTTTGGGTAAACAATGAAGACTTGGGATAGTTTTCATCGTGGAAGAAAGAACATGCGGAATACTTTCTTGTCTGGCTGTCCCATAAATCTATCAGAACAAAATGAAATTATTTAAGAAGAAATAGCTGAGCTTAAGAAAACAGGAAAATTTGTGATCATTTTCTTCATTCTTTAGCAACACCTAATTCTCTTGTGGTCCTCCGTACTATATATCCAGACTTAGTAGCTACTGATGCCTGGGTTTTCAGATAGGCCAGCAGGAAAATAAGTGTAGTAACTGATGGTCAGTAGTTAGTACTTTAGTCTGATTTTTCTCTTACTGTAGGACCTTGCTCTTGAAACATTATGTTCTAGAAATTTTAAACCTAAGACAGGCAAATGGAGGACAGGCAGTAGCTAGGAAATTAGACACCCCTTTAGTCCGATGGTTGTTGTGGCAGTACATGCTAGAGATCGTAACCTAGAAACAAATTTCAAAAAGGAAAGAAAGCAGACCAAAGCAGCCTCATATGGTGTCTGAGGTGATTTTGAGACTTTATTCATAATCAGGGTATTGGATTCAGTCTTGCACTTTGGACACCAAGTTTTCCGCAGTACACCGTAATGGCTTGTGAATGGATTTATCAGAGGACTGAAAATGAATATGGTCCTACGTGAACTTGAACCTGCTTAGTCTGATGACACACCTGCAAGAATTTGGAGTAGCAGCATTCAAGTCAACTAGGGTTCATTTGGTAACTCATGGGTTATTTGTCAGTCACTAGACAGATACATTTTCAACACTTTCAAAGTTACAAATATTTTCTCTTCCTGTAATTTAACAGTTTACTATAAACAAGTGCTGAATGAACATCAGTGTGAAGTGGTTAAGAGGATTTATCAACCAGGGACCAGGGAGGTTTTTGCATGGGCTGGAACCTAACAGAGCATGCATATGCTTTGGAGTGCAAGGAAAAAAAGTAGAGCTAGTACAGAAATGCAAGAAATAAAAAAAAGTAATTTGGACTAAATACGAATCTAACCAGAAGCCTAGCAAATGGTGTGTCTGAAGAGAAAGCAAAAGAAATGGAGTTGTTTAGTTTAGGGAGAAGGATCGGGAAAGATGTGAAAACCAGCTTCACATTTGTAAAACTACAAAGTGAAAAGGGCAAGTTGTTCTTTGCATCTGTTTTTGAACACAGCAATAAAGCTAGCAGCTTTAACTCCAGCAAGGAATATGTAGGTGGCATACACCTTCTGCAGTTTTTTCTGACAGGTATTTGTCGATCTGACTGCACCCGCAATATAAGTACTAAGTTGCTGCTTGAAGGCATTTTCATTTATGCATACTAAACTGTAATTCCCATTCTCAAAGCAATTCTCTTGAAAAACTTGGTTCTCTTTCCACTAAAGGCACTGGAATTATTGCCAGAACCTGACGACTAATGGTAAAATTTAGCCCTGTACAGATGGCTAGAACAAAGCCGATATCATACTTAAGTCTCACTTGAGTCAACAAAACAAGATTTCTGTGAAGGGTAGGCCTTATTCTGGATTCATGATTCAGTAATAATTTTCCCCATAAATTAGGATGTGAAGACTGCGTATTTCAACTGTGTTCAATCCAGTGTGATACATAAGGCCAAAAAAAAAAAATTTTGCTCACTTGAATGAATTCAACGTTAAATGTTCTGACACGTGATTAGATACTTGGAAAACTGCAGAACTATCCAAATACTGTGTAGAATCTGTTTGGAATCTTTTTGTTTATTGAGAGTACCTTGCAGGGAACAATTACAGAAAGTATGTGAAATTTGTATAAATACTGAACAATTCCTTTAATTCAGAGGGTGGCAAATGTTCTACTTAGAGGACTTTACATGACTGACAGGGCCAAATTACTGGAAGATAGCCAGCACCCCTCTCACTCCTTTATAATTAATTCAGAAAGATTGCTATACCATAAGAATAGAAAATAGAAATATGTGTGTTCTTAAATACTGTTTATGCATTTGTGGGGGAGGAAGGTGTTAAGGATGAAAATTATTGCATAGCTGTTGAATCAAGTTTGTATATAAAAGCTAGAAATAGCCTGCTTGTGGAACTGAATGGTAAATATAATAACGTATAGCATACCAAACAAAATACCTGCTTTTGGTCAAAATTCATGGGTCTAGACCATAAGATCAGATTAAGTTTCGGTCTCTGTAGGTAGCGTGCATTCGATTATATTTGAGTAGCAAATGGGCTTTTATCTCATATAGATTTAGTTTTACTTGAATGTATGTAGTATCTATATAATAACTATAATATCAAAGAAACCTGAATCATCGATCAATGAAACTCATTCATCATCTGTGAAAACTTTTATGTATTAGCATGAGAAACTGTCATGACATCTTTCCAAGCTAATACATCACTGGTTCATCACCCTGAAAGAATAATATGAGTGTAGGATTCAGTGTGTCTATGATAAAATACTTAACTGCGTTTGGTAATGCTCTTATCTAGTGCCCTACTCTCCCAGATAGCCAATAAAGTGAATGTTTTCTTGTGTGAATGTGCCTAACTTGAGAATCTTGGATACTATCATAGTACAATTTACATACTCATGGGGATAACATGACTTAGTTCAGTGCTCAAGTGATAGGACTCTTTTTTCCTGCCCCTAACATAGGCAGGCAGGATGGCCCTGCTTTGTTTCATGTTCTCTTTTATGATTTTTCTGGAGATGACCCCCAACACCTGCACATTCTTCAGAATGCTGAGTCTGCTGGGCAGGCTTTTCTCAAGTTATAAAATGGAAAGAACAATTATTTCATCTGTAAAAGTGTTAAAAAATATTGTTGATACAATAGGCAGTCACTTTTTTGGTTTTCCTTTCCAGGATTACTTACTGCCATCTACCTTTCCAGAGTAAATGGCTTTACGTTGGAACAGAGAGAGGAAATACACACATTGTAAATATTGAGTCCTTCATTCTTTCTGGATATGTTATCATGTGGAACAAGGCAATAGAACTGTAAGTGCAGACTTCTTTGCATTTGTGTCTGTGGTCATTTTTGTAGCCGTCTTAAGATTCATTTTTAAGAATCGTTTGGTTTTACAAATATTAACTAATCTTTGAAAACCTTTTATTTTAATGAATGCATGTGCAGTATTAACTGTTTTGTTACAGGACATGAGTAATTTAGATTTATGATAGAGACCATGTAATTATATTTTATATAAAAGAAAAGGTTATTTGGCAATCTGTTTAACTATGAAGTTCCAAATAATACAGATGATAATCATTAATCTCACAAATTCAGATTTTGCTGTTTTTATGAGGGTAGCTTGATCACCATCTCCTCCAAACATCCTATGAAGAGAATAATGGAGTATATTGGCCTGAAGACTCTATCGAGAACTTTTCTTCATTGAACTGTAGAATCACTTAGATGAGAAGGGACTGGAGGTTTCTAGACCAAGCCTCCTGCTCAACACAGGGCTAATTTCGAAGTTAAATCAGGCTCATCAAAACCTGATGAAGTGATAGGAAAGGCAATGAGTGTCTGTTAAACGACAGTTCTCTGACAGGCTAACACAGGTGCCTGTGTCGTGCATATGAAATGGAGGGAGGCTTATATAAAAATTTGACTGGAATAAATCTATGCTTCCTGCAAGTAAAAGCCTCAACAGAAATGAAAAATTCTTTCTCTGCTGTTTCCTCTGTGAAATTCCAGCAAAAGGAACTGCTGCAGGCAAACTCATAGTATTTCATGCAGTTTCTGAGAGATCTGCTTCGTGTTGTGAGGAACCTGTAATCTCTAGTAGTAAACTGAAATTAACCAAGCTTAGTGAACCAAGAGGACAGTATCTAAGAACAGGGCTACAGGCCTACAGTGGTGGATCTAATTCTCTCTCCCAAGCAGAGATCACATTGATAGCAACCGCTTTTCTCCAAAATTCTCCCCTTCCCCTCCCCCCCCCTTATTACCGAATTTCACTAATCACTGTGTCCCCCAGGTTGACAAAACTGATGCCTCGATTTCTTTCCTTCCCTCTGCCCCCACTAGACTTCATAGGCACAGATATAAAAATCTAATTTTCTCTTCAAAGGAGATAAAAACAAGGATTCAACTGGTAATCAGGATTCAGACAGTCTGCTGGTAAATCTTTCATCCAGTTCTCAATTTTGGAATGTTTGTTTGTCCTGCCTTTGTAAGACTGCTCAGCTCCACTCAGTAGTTTTGACTGAAAAACTACTGCTGGAAAATGTGGTTTAATCAAAACCAGAATTAATATGTTCATTTTGCTGAGTTCTTCAGATGGGAAGTATCTCAATTATTTCCTCTTTCTCACTTTGTTTCGGTGATGTTGACATAGTAGAGGGGGTTTTGATTCCTGTATTTTAAAATGTATATGTATACTATTTTGAGTAGATAATGCCTTTGAGGTTTTGAGAGCAACACATTTTCATTTTGTGTGCATTTGGAATTTTCTTTCCTTCAGACATTAGGATGTTTCTATTCTGTATGGAAATAAATCTGAAAGTTTTTTAGGAAATGGAGGCCTTCCACCAAGTTTCACTTCCTAATTCTTTCAAAATTCTTTTGGATAAATCTTTTTTTTTTTTTAATGGGCACAACAGACCTTTTCATGAGAACAGAATAGAATGATGCCTCTCTTCAATGAAAATTATGTGGGAAATAAGGGCTGCTTACTAACAAGCTTCAGTACTGAGTTGTTGAAACAGGCTAGGTGCTGTGCAAGAAGCTGCCTCTCTAGAACCTTTTAGTAAACAAGTGGCCTCTCCTAACTACCTTCTTTGTATTGCCTAGATTTTCTGAAATTCTTCTTTCGTAAGTTGTGAAAGGTAACGACAACATAATACAGATAGGCCTTGTCACCGCAAGTACTTGGAGATGCTGCATGGTTACCATAATAGTTTCTTCTTCTAAAAAGCTAGTTTACCATGTACTGTTTTGGTGACAGTTGAGCACAGGTATTCATTCATGAGTGCTTCTGGTTCTATCAATCTTACAAGTATAACTTGATCCCTGTGAGTGGTGTGCTAGTCTAACAAGGCTGTATCCTCTCCATTCAACCTCATCATGTACTTCTTGATATGGAATGGAGGAAGTTGTCCTTGCCTGTATTACACAGGTAGACAGGGGATCCTGTGTGTCTCCAGATTAATTTCTCTGTCTTAGAGTAAAAGGCAGGTGGGGATAATGGTGATGTTTGCCACAGCAGCCGCCTTTAACAGATGCTATAGCACTGCTGAAGTTGAAACTATGTGACTTTCCTCAGTAATTTGAACTCTCTCTGGTAACAAACTATAATGTCTTTTCCAGTACTATTGCTTTCTTGCAGGAAAAACGTAACTTAGACTGGTTTTTAAAGGGAATGTTATTAACTCTAAGTGTACTTCATGAAGATGGGCTTATGATAGTAGACTTTCCTTTAGAATTGTACTGAGACGTATTTTTGAGAGAACAATTTTATTTGGGGCCACGGATATGTTCTTATTTGATTACATTTTTTAATCTTCACATTGTTTTCACACAATCTTCCTATAATTTTCACATTTTAGTATTACAGAATCATACAATATTTCATGTTGGAAGGCCCCTCTGGAATTTTCTAGACCAACTTCCCACTCACAGTAAGATCAGCTATGAGACCAAGTTGTTCAGGGCTTTATAAGTTCATAAGGGCCTGTTGATGTTAGGTACTTTCAAAGGTGAAAGAAAATAGGAAAACATATGTGTGTAAAACTTCAGGAACAGCTTCAGCCTTACCATGAACAATGTAAGAGGTAATAGTGCTCACAACATTGTTCTTCATTCTGAGATAGATTATATCATTTCAGAGCGTGGGATTAGTTTGAAGATGTTACTATTCTTTATAAAGCTTGGAAGGAGAGGGTTTACCTTCTGTGCAAGTATGTTTGTGTCAAACTTATTGGCAAGGAAAGACCGGTAAAAGTGATTGCTCCGCTGCTATGTTCAAGTCCTCAGTTTGGATGGAGGGTTTATAAACAGGATATTGAGTGTGTCAGATTTGTGTGTCATCTGCACGAACAAGCCTGAAGGAGAGTTCTTCCCTCTTCGTGCAACTCTCATCCAGTTTCTACAATTGCAGACTAAGTCTACCAACATAACTTGACTTTCTTTCAAAATCCCTCCTCATTTATTTCACTGACCTGTACCTACTTGTAATGAAATCTCCATGAATTTTCGTAATGTGGATTTAACTCAGCTGTCACTAAGATTTCAAGGCTTTACAGTGAAAACTGATAGGAGATTGAACTGGTTAATTTTTTAAAAACTTGAAATGCTTCAACTTTGGAATGTTAAACTACATATTACTATACTTAAGTCACTGTAAAGCTGGAATACAGCTCATTTTGTGAGAGTAAAAAAACAAAACAAAACCAAACAACCAGCTGAAATTCCAGTTCTTTTAGTTTTTCAGAACATGGTTGAAGAAGGCCTCCATATAGATTGCTAACACTGTGGCCAAGGTAACCTGAAGAGGTCAGACTACCTGGGTTGTCATTTCCCCCTTTGGAAAACACCTACTAGTTGCATTCTAGGCTTTCATCACAGACTGAGTTTGTCTCTCTAAGGTCATGATGACGTTGCTCCGTAAATAATGTAATAAATGGTATTGCACAGATGAAAAAAATACGGAGCATAGAACACATAATCCAACAATTCATTTTAGTCTGTTCATGGACTTACCAAGGTTTCAATCCCACAAAGAGTTTCGTCATACTTCTTGAGATTAATTCATTCCATTAATTCTGCTGCAGTGAGAGACTGAAGTGAAGAGGCTTAGTAGTTTAAAGAATTGAAGGAGAAACAGGTTTGGATGTAACATTTTTAGACTTTGCATATGATGCAAGAAATCCTATCACCTTGTCCTGCATGGCTACTTTAACTTATAAAGTTGGCTTTTGGTTTCGTTTTTTGGTGGGGTTTTTGTTACCATTTGTGATTTTGTTACCTACTTTTGTATCAAAATATACTGAAGGATCAGTAGAGCACTATATTTTGGAGTGATAGTGGTTTTCTCTTTATGATCTGTTCAGAAGCATCTAGTAGAGATATATGTCAAAAAGACGGTTGCAGTACCTATTTTATCATAGGGACTATTGTCTTCTCATACAGGAGAGATCATCCAGCTTGCTTAAACAGTACCTAATATTAGTGAGAAATTTAGGCCTGAATAGACCAGTAATGCAAAGGAAACATGAAATTTTTTGTTTGAGATTATTTTCAGTACTGAGGCATAATTGATTCTAGAAGTTACACAAAAAAAATCCTTTATAAATCATGTGCACTGTCTAAGTTTCAGTGGACCTGGCCTTGTCCAGAGCTGAGAAAGAACGTTAGAATATGGGGGGTTTTAGAAACATTTTCTCTAGCAATTCTTGTCTCGGCCATTTCCATCGTCTCATGCATCGTCACTACCTCAGACCACACTGAAGCATCTTTTCAGCTAAGAATGAAGAATAACTCAAAACTTTTTCACTTGTCATTTCTCTGTCATGTAGCAGAGCTAGTCCTTTGCCAGAGATGTTTGAGGCTCATGATACTGTTTGGTTTTCTGCTCTCTAATAAGCAAACAGTTTCTCTCTTTTCCTTCAAAATGTTTGGAAACAGATCTGGAAGAGAAAAATCTTCAAGGAGCCCAGTATGTCTCCATTTACTCCAACTACAGTGAGATTAATTTTCTCAACCTGCAGGATCATACATTTTGGAAGGTCATCTGGTGTTGGGAAGGAAAGGAAGATCTTGATATGAGTCCACTGAACTCCAAAAATGAGAAACCTGCATTGTAAGCCCCATTCCCAAGTATGCAGATTCCAGTGTTTGAACATCCCACTAACTAATGAATGAATACCTGAAACTTGTCAAGATTTATGGGATTTTGAGTATCAAAGAATTGGGCAAATTGGAACTCAGTTATGACAGAGCCATAACTTGGTCTTTCCTTTCTTAGCCCTTTCCTTGCCCATCCCCATTTCCTAGATATGTCTCAGAGCCAGCAGTTCCACAACGGTGAAGGAAAGCAACATGCAGGAGGAGACATAGCAGTCTAGGAGCAACTGCTACCCCATCTGTGCATGGACCCAAATGGAAATAGTTCCTAGTATAAAGAAAGTGTAAGTTGCAAGGCGTCCTTCTTCTAGACATTTTAGAAATTGTGTCTAAGACATTGTGTCTAAGACTCGGAGTTGCATCTTGAGGTTGAACTGATTCTTACTTACTCCAATTCCCAGCTTTGATCCACAGTATGTGAATGATGTATCTAACTTACTCATTCTTTTTAATTTCTCTGTGACTCTACCAATGAAAAGAAAGTCTTAAAATCTCTGGTGCACAGCACCTTTCCGGAAAAAAGAACTGTCTGACTACTGGCACTACAGAAGTATCTGCTTATGCACATGATTTTCTCAGCACTGTCACATTTAGTTAACTCCAACTCTGTAACAATGACTAATACAGACATTTTCCATTTTTTTTTTGTCTCCTAACTCCTTCTACCACTTTCTACCACCAGATTTTCATTCTTCTCAGAAATCATTACATTGCTTCTGTAATTGTGCAGGCTATTTTTTTCAAGAGGAAAATTGTTTTCCTTGATTTGGTTCTATTTTGTCATACATTGCTTTTACCTGCTTTCAAGATTGTCTTGGTATTTGAAGTTCTTACAACAGTACGTAAGTCACTTCGTTTCTTAGAGTGCATAAAGTTTCCCAGAATGATGGAGGAATACATCATCTATGCATTTTCCACATTTTCCTGGGTCCAAATTATAACAATGTTGAAGACTTCTTTTTGAGCTTTCTAATTTTAGAATAAAATAATTAAATTAAAGCTTCCATCCTTACAAGTTTTTTGAAGACTCCAGTTTTACAGTGAATGGTTTCTTCATTTCAGTCCTGTTCTTCTGAGTAAGAGTCAAGTCTTACGGCATATCAGCTCTCTCATCTCCCAAAATGAACATGCACCAAATAGATTAGTACCTGCTGCTGTCAGGAATAACTTCTGATGAAGGGCAAAAGAGCTTAAAGTATCACTAGTTTCTTAACAAACTTCTAGTTCTGTACAGCTGTCATGGGGACCATTTGTTCCATTTTTCAATTCTGCTGCAGTCTGGTTTTGTGGGCTTAAGGGTCAACAAAGGCTATGAAATGTTTCAGTCTTTTGTAGCATTAGCTCATACTTTCTTCTTGCTCAGTTGAAGGTAGCTTTTGCTTCAGGAATTTTTTACTGCAAATCATTGCTGATATTTTTTGGACTGGGCCTTCATTTTTTTTTTTTCTTTCTGCTGTATATGGACTTGGCTTTGTGTTTTATCCCTTTCATGTCTTTTCAGAGATTTTATTTCCTCAGTGTCAGCTGTACCCCAGCTAGTATTTGGGAATGAAGAATTCTCTGCTCAACTATTTCACTTATGCCTTATTTTCATCTACTGATTCTTCCTTATTTTCCCCTTTCTCAAGGGATAAGATCTGGTTAGTTTCTAAACAGTCTCCTAAAACCAGCTTGAAGGAATGCCTATACACAAGTATCTGGCATCAACAGTAGTGTGTTCTATTCATGATAGCTTCAAATGTGGTTGGTTTCCTGGCACCTCTTTGCCCTTTCCAGGATCTGTTGGATCTCTGCTTTTGCTTTTAATGTAATTCAACAGTGTTTTTCTTTCTTTGTAGGCTGTTCCACAATGACAGCAGACAACTTTCCAGTCTCCTTGACAACTCTACTGTAATAGCAATGGGGGAAACAAAACATTTTATATATACTAAAGCTACATGAGGCAAAATGTTTTTGTGTGTAGACATTTCCACATGCAGTATAATTTACTGTATGAAAGTAGTAATTACTGTATCTGTAGCTCTGATAGTGTTTCATGAGTTCTGTAAACTAATATTATTGCTATAATATAGTTAACTAAACAATTGCTTGATTTATTCCTACTTGTAGTGCAGTCATAATGTCTACCCTTAGGAGAAATTGACTGTAGAGCCTAATGCCGGGCACTCCTTTTACAAGCAACATTTCTCTAGGGCTCCAAAAAACATTGCTATTATTGCTATTTATACATACTTTCCTTGAGGAGACAAGAAGGTGCAAGAAGTAAGGCACTGATCTGCCTTTGGCAGACTATTCCTGATCTTAGTGTGGCACAAAGGACGAGCTTTGGGTTCCTAGCCACAGTCCTGCATTAGGAAAGAGATAACATCACTTCAGGAGAAGCAGGCAAGATGTATTGCCAGAGATTTATCATGTCTTTCCTTCTGTATCCAGCCATAGGGCAGGTTCAGAGCAACAAGTGAAAGACCATGTAGAATGGAGAAAGTTACAACCCTTTCATGCATAGTTCTCTTCCCTACTCCAGCTGAACTGGGATTATTTTGTATCAGTATATCCTCCCCCAACATGGAACTGCACATGTCCCATCCCAAACAAAATGAAAAGCTTTGTGCTGCACCTTGTGAATATTCCTTGCTGTTTAGTCCAAAGAGGAATCAGTTTTGATGCAAATACTTTACTTGATATGTATAAAAAAACAATGATGTTTCTTGAAGCCCCAGAAAGGCAGTGCAGGAGGACTGCCAGGGAGTAGGCTCTACAGTTCCAAAAAGCTTCAGGAACATCTGTTGTCATCACCCCAGAAACTGTGTGTGATCTTATCTGAGATGGCACGTCTGAAATGAGTTATAGGATATACAACTATTTGAAAAAGATCCTCTCTCACTTCCTGACAGAGTTGGTGTTATGACTGCCAAACTTAATAGACTCTCTGTTTCCTCACCTATGTATAATCAAAGCTGGCAGCTGTTAAGTGATCAAGGTATTTGTGGTGGGTGGACGCTGGCTGGTTGTGAGGTCCTCACTCAGCTGCTCTCTAACTTGCCCTCCTCAACAGGATAGGGAAAGAAAATAAGATGGAAAAGTTCGCGGGTCAAGATAAAGACAGGGAGATCACTTACCAATTACTGTCAATGGGCAAAACAGACTTGTCTTGGAGAAAATTAATTTAATTTATTGTCAGTTAAAATAGAGTAGAATGGTGAGAAACAAAGACAAAAACTGAAACACCTTCCCCCCAACCCCTGTTTTTCCTCAGCTCAACTTCATTCCTTCATTCCCAACTCTTCTACCTCCTCCCCTTCCTCCCCCCTAAGCAGTGCAGGGGAATGGGGAATTGGGGTTGTGGTGGGTCCATTACAGCTCCTCTCTGCTGCTCCTTCCTCCTCACACTTTTGCCCTGCTCCAGCACAGGTCCTTCCATGAGCTGCAGTCCTTCAGGATAAACCTGCTCCAGCGTGGGCTCTCCACAGGCTACAGGAAATATCCACGTGGTCTAGCATGGGGTCTTCCACAGGCAGCAGGAGAATCTCTGCTCCGGCGCTTGGAGCACCTCTTCCCCTCTTCCTTCGTTGACCTTGCTGCTCGCAGGGCTGTTTCTCACACTTTTTTCCTCACTGCCTGTGCAGCATTTTTTGCCTTTTCTTCAATTTGGTTTCCCTGAGGTGCCACCATCTTGGCTGATGGGCTCAGCTGTGTCCTGTGGTGGGTCTGTGGGAGCCGATTGGAGCCGGCTGTGTCCAGCACAGGGCAGCCCCTGGCCTCTCCTCACAGAGACTCCCCCTGCAGCTCCCCACTGCCAACACCTTGACACCTACATCCAATATTTGACATAAAAGAGCTAACGAGAATGAAACCAAAGAAAGACTGGTGGTGTATGTGTCAAAGCAAAACGATGGTTCATTGAGTCTTTTGATGAAGTGACATACCTGACAGACTAAAATAATAAAATTGGAAGAAAATAGAAGAAGCCTGACCAGGTCAGTTATAATACAAAACAACTAAACTATTAAAATACTGAGGAGTAAGATAATATAAAAATTAAGAGAATATTTATATCAAATATAGAGGAAAGAGAATGAGGAAAACTAAAATCTCATACATTTAGTGCACAGACTGCTGTGTTTGGTATCAACTTTGCTGATAATGTATATGAAGCTTTTACTCAACAAAACTAAAGAAATAGCTAAGAACCTAATAATAAGACGACAATACTCCTAAAAGAAACAAAATGTGCCTAATAACCTGAAAAGCAAAAAGAAATTTTATTACAGTGTAATAAATTCCAGGATCCTCCAACAATCATTTACAATAGATTCAAGAGAGAAATGGCAGAGGTAGGAAAATGTATTGTATTTGTGAAAGTTACCCCTTTTAGCTGAGGGCTTAGCATGGAAATCTGAGGCTACACCCCTGCAAAAATGTAAGACAAAAATAAGACTGGTAGTAAAAAGACGGGTTTATATCATTTACAGAGGAACAACTAGTTTGTGTGAAAATGAAAGTATAATTAGCCTAAAGTTAGATGTAATGTAGAGTGACTACAGCTCATGTAAGAGTTTGCTTCTACCCAAAGACAAATGGATACATTCTTTCTTAAGCAATGACATACTTATCTTTAAAAGAAAACAGTGGTTGCACAGATTTATCTAAATTGGTTTTGACTTTTAAAATGGGTAGGTACAAAGAGCAGCCTAGATGGGACCAACCTTTAGCTTAGAAAGACAGTATGCTCTTTCCCTTTCTCGCTCCATTTGCCTCGATTTTACCAATATTCCTGGTCAAGTACCGATACTGGTATGGGCAAGCAACCCAGCCTGCATACTGGTTGGTTCAATGGGCTGGCATAACCGCCAAAACCAGTATGCCTTGTCAGCCTGCATGTGCTCCTTCCACCATTTTGTCTGTTGCCAGCTTAGTCATGCCTGATGTTTGTCTGGCTCTGCTCCCTCTTCTGTCATCTGTCAGTGGTTCTTATCTGGCTAAAAAGTAAAATTTCTTATGCTGCCTCTTCTCTTCACTGTTATTCCTCTTATTCTTATCCTTCCTCCTTTGCCCATCATGGCATAGGCAGCAGGTACCCCAAACAGACCTAGTTCTTTCCATCAACATACTCTAACCAGTTCAGATAGGTGAACTGATGTCAGAAACAAAGTTCAAAGCAGCCTGGAATGTCCCAGGATGTCATATTCACTCCCTGAGGACAGATGTACAAGACGTGTGTGAGTCTAAGCACTGCTTGCAAATATCTTCATCTCACTCCTCGGTTCCTCATCACTGCCTTCCTACCCTGCCTGCTCCAAGGTCTGGTGTTGTGGAAATGATTTTTTTATTCCAGTACAGGTTATTCAAAAACAGAAACTCAGCCAGAGTGGTCCCCTCTGGGGAGTTGGCTTGGATAGGAATGACAGCCAGATCTCCCGCTAACTGCATCTCTGCAAAAATTGTCGCGTGCCATGTCTCAAGCCAAATGGGTGCTCGCTGCTGGCACCATTAAAGACAGTCTGTATAGAATATTACTGTATAAACTGGCTGTCTACTGCTTTCCTGCTGATCTCACTCCTGTGCTGGGATATGTTGCAAAATGCGCCTGCAGAAGCATTGCTCACCCAGACCTCATGTAGAAAAGTAACATGCTGCAGGTATCTGTGGAAACATGATCTGCCAAAGCTGAAGATGGTGGCATGGGATCATCTCATGGAAAAGGTTCACCAAGGAAGGGACTTAACACATTGCCACTAGCTTTGTGTATGCAGCTAGCAGTAATGTTTAAATATATGTGAAGGGGTGGGGTATAATCTTGGAAGGTTGTCTGGCCTTTAGGTGACTTGAAGTTTTCTATATCTCTTTGGCCCGGAATAAACTTAGTTTGGAAGGTCTAAGGATGTCTGGAGTAATTTTTCATTGTCTTTAACTCAGAGGTAAATATCAGACAAGGTCTTTGCCGCTCTGCTTTGGCCCAGCTTTGGTGCATGACTGAATAACTGAAATACTTAAAACATTCTATGTGCAAAAATTAGAGGCCAGAGGAAAGTGTGTGTGCTTTCAAGAGTGTTGGAGCATACTGTTTTGGGAAGGAGGATATGGATTACTCCACAGTAGTTTAATGTTTAAGTTGCCTGGGAATTTTTGCATACCACTCTCAATCTTGATTTGGAGTCTGACCTGGTAGAACAGAGGCCAGTTTTGCTATAGTGCAGTATTTGAGCCAAAGGAAGAGGAACACTGTTAATTTAGGAAAATCCTTTGAGCAGTTTGGCTGGAGAACCTTGTTTTGGTTTGTTTCTTTAATTCTCTTACAGATTGTTTTAAAACTTGGAGCCTAGGTAGTTTTAGGTATGGCTTCCAGATAAATTCTTAACTTTATGGGCCCTGCCAATCTCTGCTGTGTCTTTTTTCCTGGTGACCTTTGGTGAGCCAAGACCAGCCATGCAAGTCTAGATCCTAAGCTGAGCTCCAAGGGACAAGTGCTCTGACCCCAGAACCTAGATGGAAGAAAGGTCCTGTTCTGTGCAGGCATTCAAACAGCCTGAAGCTTTGTGGGCTGGTGCTTGTCTTCTTGCTCTGTATGTCTGCCAGGGCCTAAAGGTCTGGTCAGAAAAGATGACAGTTGAAAAATCTTCATCTGTCCATTCAGTTTCCTTATGATTTGCATTTGCTGTCAGGTGCTGGACATCAATGACTTGAGCAGTAGTACCTGCACTAAGTTGCATGCTACATTGCTGGTACATGTTACAAAAAGAGAGGGGACAGCAAGAACAATAAGCATTTTTTATAGAGGCTTACAAAGACTCATGGGATGGGTTTTATGGCTGAGGAGCCTCACTGAACTTGCGTAGTGGGTGTAACCATATTAGTTGGTCTGAAGATGTCATAAGGCTTTACAGAATAGACAAAGGCAAGATACTCCGTTTCTGAAACCCTGCTGCAGTAATGTACCTGATAGAGCAGTGTAGGTGAGATTACTGAAGCCCTGTCATGAATGAGATTGGAACTTGGTGAGTCTTGTTATCACTATTTGAAATTAATCCAGTGAAGACTTTGCAAATCCTTGGCAGATTAGCCTTGAAATCGAACAAGTAAGGAAGGAGGGCAGAAAGAGAGGGAGTGGAGAATAGAAAAGGCAAAAAGGCCTTAGAAATGAGAGGGGGGAAAAACTTACTGTAATAGGAGGAATAGTGAGATTAAAAAAAAAAACAAACCACAACCAAATACACAAAAAAACCCAACCAACCAACCAATCAAACAGAAGAAAGGATTCATCAACAAAGGAAAATCTTTGCCTATAAGGGCAAAAAGGAAATAGAGGAGAACATGGAAAGATATGGATAACTTTCAGATAGTTATCTTCCCCTGTTGGACTTCTTAGAATGACTTTTAAACCATTGGAGGTACACATTAACACACCTAGAAATTAAGGTAAGCATCTAGCTCTTCATACAAAAAACATTCACAGATTTGAATTGATTTTTGTCTTGCAGATCCACAAAGACTCACCCTGGGCCAGTTGTACATTTAAGTGACAGCCCAAGAGATGAGGGAAAAGTGAGTACAACTAATGGTATAAAACATTGCAACATTTCATAGCCTTTATTTGCCTTGATAGGTCTTTCTTTTTGCTTACTCACTAATTTTATCATCTGCTTTATTTCTACGTTTGCAAGGTCACTTTTACTATTTTACAGTTTTTAAGAAAAAATTATCTTTGTACAATTTTAATGAGTAAAAATCTGTGATACAGACAACATACTGTACTTTGAAATCTACAGCCAATCAAAATCATTCCTGATTAAATAAACTTGACTTTGCTTAAGTAAGAACTGACTAAAAACTGTATCATGACTTCAGTACTTGGATAAGCATGCTATTATGAAGGCATTATAGCAAGTTTTCATAAGATAATAAGTCTTTTCTTATACAAGAATAATAACAATAGTAACCCACATTTGGAATTTGCTGCTGGTTGTGAACAGAGTTGAGAATAGCAAAGAGCTGTCAACAAGTGCAAGCAAAATGTATAGTCAGAGCGTTAGGGTCGTGATTGATACTATTAGGAGGCAAAATCAGAGTTGGTTTTATTTGTATGGTAGCTTTTTCAAAATGAAATTTGGTTGCCAGAATACCAGTTTTATTAGAGCTTTTTTATTTATGTGTTGCTACTGAATTTTTGAGCATTTTGGTTGTGTGGAAGGGGCATTTAATGATCTCATCGGTTTTGATCACTTTTGCCAATTGCATTTCAGTGTGTATTTATAAAGGACTGCATCTTGCAAATGGTGTATCTATTTGACAGTGTGCCTCACATAACAGCTGATGGTTATTGGAAACTAGCTGCAGTTTGAATTTCTGATACTGATACAGGGGACATTATGCTGAAATTAATATGAGTACCTAGTAAAACACTAATGACTACGCTTGAATTTCATTTGTATTATCTGTCCTTGGACTTATCCATATTGCAAGGTGAACTATGTGCAAATGATGCACTTGCCAGCTAGCCCTCCAACAAGTTAGACTGGATCTCTAAGCCTTTTTGGAAGAATCACAATAGATCAAGCAATTTAGAATACAGCAAATAAAGTCATTAAATGCTATGAAGCATAGTGTTTTAGCCTCAAACCAGAATCCATCAAGAAATGCTATTTAACTATCTATGGCAAAATACCTGATAAAATTAAAGCTTTATTGATGAGGCATAACTCTTGTTTGCTGGCCACAACAGAAGCTGCAGGTGACCTCCCTAAAGCACACGGTGTAGGGGAAAAGGATATGATACTAAAAGAAGAAGTGGTCTTGTGAGTGAACATCTCTTACAGGAATGTCACGCACCGTGTCCAAAGAGAAACCTAAAATATTTCGACTTCAGCAGAAAAAGAGAAGATTAAAAGGTCCCGGGAAAGTGAGTTAGTGGAGATTTTGCTTGGAAATACAATTGCTTGTTGCTCAGAGGGCACATTGGAGACATCTGGGCACTGATGAAGTACTAGCATACTGAAAACAACAGCAACAGCAAAATCAGGTGGATCCCTATGAAAAACAAACATTGGAAATTTATAGGGAGAAAGAGTAGAAGATGTAAGCCTTACTGAAACCATCCCAGTGCAGCTGTTTATATCATTGATAGATTGAGAGTGGTGTAAAGAACAAATCAGTGCTAACAAAATACTTGCAGATTTGCAGAATGTGGAATTGAGAGTGTTTGATGTTTACAGGAAGATATCGGTAAAAGGTACACACAGATGTAAGAGAAGATCCAAGCACTAACTCAAAATCCAACAGTAGAGAAAAAGCCTAAATTTTTCAACGAAGTCTCATTAAACTTTGGTTGAAAAAATGAAGAATAAAACAATCTTTTTTTCAGAATGGGGAAAAAATGAAAAAACCTCGCAACTTCTGGGACTTTTGCTGTTCAGCGTAGTCATAAACAAGTTAGAAAAGAGAGTAAGCAGTGATGTGATCAGGTTTGCTGGACTTTAGGAGGCTGAGAAACTCAGCAGTAAAATGGCAGGTTAAATACTGTCTTTTGTAAGTATTCAGTGTAAATGATGAGAAGAGATGGGGGGGGAATATTTCTGACTTTACATACAAAACAATGGGTCTGAGCTGATCATTACTGTTTGGTATTAAGAGCTTTGAGTGATGATTGATAGTTCAATGAAAATGTCAGCTCGATGCTCAGTAGTGACCAATAAAGAATATCAAAATTAGGCATTCTATGGAGAAGAGTAGAGAAAAAAACAGGGCTATTGCATAAATGCATGGTTGACTTGCCTGCTAAATACTGAATATAATATTTGCCCTTCTATCTCAAAAAGAACATAATTGTGCTAAAAGAAATTCAGAGAAGGGGCAAGGTTTTCTATATGAGACACAGCTGAGACAGGACAATTCATTGTGGAAAAGAGCTAATTGTCATTCTGAGTTTCAAAATCACAATTGTTATGAAGAGGGTAGAAACAGTTCATAGTCTCTTTCAATACAAAAACTAAAAACATATCAAATGAAGCTGACAAAAGTCAGATTCCAAACAAGCCAATTAAGTACTTCTTCAAATGTGCAATGGGTAAAAGCTATAAAACTCTTTCCAAATGGTGCTGTGTGTGCTGAAAATGTGTATTGGTCACAAGGGAGACTAGAAAAGTTAACACAAGAGAAATCAATTTGAGGGTTACTGAAGAGGTTTTGGCTGAATTTTCCTAAAGGGTTGTTAAAGATGAGGTTAAACAGAGTCATGCCTAGTTGAGGAGTTGGCTATCTTTGAATGAGAAAATTACCTAGGCTGAGAGAATATGTGAGAGCATGATAAGTACTTGCCCTCCTCACATACTGTTCTTTGGTATTTGCTCTTGGCCATTTAAGTACCAGACACTGTGATAGGTAGACCTTTTGTTTAATTTAGCAGAGTTGTTCTTAGGTAATAGAGCTGTTTCAAGATAGTTCTGCATACTTTGCTTAGCTCCTCAGCTTCAAGTTAACCAAAGACCACCAAGAGGTGTTAGTGGGAGAAATCAGACTCCCCACATCACTTCATGTGGGGCAGCAGATAAAAGTGTTCTTTACATATGCTTCAGGAATTAAATAGTGGGCACAAATCAGTCATAATCATTGCTCAAAACACAGATATTCTTGTACTCTACAAGTACAAAGGTATTGTACTCTGCAAGGATCCAGTGGCATATCCTTCTCTGGGGTATCACAAAGTTGTTTACAGATCTGGGCATGTTTCGCTGAAGTAAATAAGTAGCATTCTCCTATGGGCATTGAGTGGCTGAGAATCCTAAAACACAGCCAAACCTTTCCAAATCTAGGACAATCGTAAGATCTCTTTTTGAAAGCTGGGGAAGTTTGTGTGCTGACTGTATATTCATCTTTTAAGAATTCTTAAATTCCTAAAATTTCCAGTTTATATTAGTGACTGATGACCAGTTTTTCTGTGCCAAGAGTGAATGTAATTCCAGAAGACTTCTGCTGTTCAAAATTTTTCCAAAGTGCCCTCCAGGCAAACTATCAAGGCAGACTTTGGAGACAGTCTCTTTTATGAATCTAGCAAGCTGTGGCTGGAAGACAGACAAGAAAGAGAATTGGGGCATTTAATGTGTCACTTAAGAACAATTTGGGGACCTGCTGATTAAGTTCATGAAATATAACTGTGTCTGCCAAATTAATGAATAAGTGTACATTAGGAACAGACTGAAGTGCACAGACATTTGTAAGTGGCAGACCTGTAGCAAACAGGATTTTTCTTGCTGACACAGGAGAAGACATTAACTGCAATGATCCGCAGTTTCCCAGCAACTGGAAAAACCTTAATAGGAAAAGGTTTAATGTTATTAACTATTAGCTGGTGGACTAAACTTCCTATCTCTGATTCTGTGTTCTGAGATCTAATAACACCTAAATACAGTGTGCATTTGGCAGGCTTGGATTTTTTTCTCCCAGCTGTTTTGTGCTGGACAAGGAAGGGGATGGCTAGCGTGTACCAGGATGCAATTAGTTGATTGTAAAGGAGACATTTCCCTAAAACACCATCATTAAAAGCATTTCATGAAGAAGGATTTAAGTCAAAATGTGGAGCAACTCCACTAGACAAGGAAGATCTTGCCAGGACCCCTCCCTCCTTCAAATTCTGTCTAGCCTTCTGCATGTTTCTTAATCTAATTAAGCATGAGTAATTAAACAAGCTGCAGAGAAATCTTTGGTTTCTTCCTTCCTGGACTCTTTTTATACATATTTACACATCTTTTTCTTCTTTGTCTATGTTTTCCCCTCCAACTGTGTTTATAGATGTTTTATTTTTTACCTCTATTACAGACATAGAGCTTGTCTTATAGATCTCTCAAGTGCTCACCGTGGCCAAGAGGAGTGCAAATGTTTGAGTTTCCTATGGTTCAGACAGGTCAGAGTTCAGAGTATCATAAATATACTGGCAATGAGACTAATGACATTCACCCAGTGGGAATTCTGACTTTAGTGTCATACCACAGTACTAGTAGTTAAGCAGCATGGCTACCATCCGAGCAGAGAGAGAGAGATTCCCGGCTATGCAGCAAATCTGTTTATCTTTCAACTTCTTCCCTGAAATCACAGCACTTTGTATCATGCAGTTCTGTAGTGCTGCTGTGCATTATGCATTTCAGCAATAGATCAAGTGAAATGCTGTCTCTGATAGGAGGTATTTAACCTTTTAATAATTACCTGGAGCATGATATCTTTGCAAAAGAGAGTGATAAAAATCAAAAGACAAGCCTGCTTCACCAGGGAGAAAGGTTTATTAAGAAATAGGGTCCCATACTAAATGCATTTCTATTCCTTCAGCTTCCTGAATATATTTGTGCAAAAGCTGAGGTGAAAAGAATATTGGTAGATATAAACTGAACTCAACTGATTTGGTACCCAGCTGTAATGCACTGGTGCAAGTGCTTGTTATGATGACAGTAAGAAAGGCACTCAGACTCCATAACATACTGATTAAAATACCATTTATTGGAGTTAATACGAAAAGGAAAAATAAGGTAATCTTACATTCCTTCAGATGGTGGGAACCCCAAGTTTTACAGCATTGAATGGGCCTCCAATAAGGGCACAGCACACTGTGCTGGTCCCCTCTGTGAAGAGGTTTGCCAGCATTTTGGTCTTTGATCTCAAAAGATTTTTTTTTTTTAAATCTATTCATAGAATCATAGAATCGTTTTGGTTGGAAGAGACCTCCGAGATCATCGAGTCCAACCGTTAACCTAGCACTGCCAAGTCCACCACTAAACCATGTCCCTAAGCGCAGCATCTACATGTCTTTGAAATACCTCCAGGGACGGTGACTCCGCCACTTCCCTGGGCAGCCTGTTCCAATGCCCGACAACCCTTTCGGTGAAGAAATTTTTCCGAATATCCAATCTAAAGCTCCCCTGGTGCAACCTGAGGCCATTTCCTCTTGTCCTGTCACCTGTTACTTGGGAGAAGAGACCGACACCCACGTCTCTACACCCTCCTTTCAGGTAGTTGTAGAGAGCGAGAAGGTCTCCCCTCAGCCTCCTTTTCTCCAGGCTAAACATCCCCAGTTCCCTCAGCCTCTCCTCATAGGACTTGTGCTGTCCTTCACCGTCTTCGCTGCCCTTCTTTGGACACACTCCAGCACCTCAATGTCTTTCTTGGAGTGAGGGGCCCAAAACTGAACACAGTACTCGAGGTGCAGCCTCACCAGGGCCGAGTACAGGGGGACAATCACCTCCCTAGTGCTGCTGGCCGCACTATTTCTGATACAGGCCAGGATGCCGTTGGCCTTCTTGGCCACCTGGGCACACTGCTGGCTCATGTTCAGGCGGCTGTCGACCAACACCCCCAGGTCCTTTTCCGCCGGGCAGCTTTCCAGCCACTCCCCCCCAAGCCTGTAGCGTTGCCTGGGGTGGTTGTGACCCAAGTGCAGGACCCGGCACTTGGCCTTGTGGAACCTCATGCAATTGGCCTCGGTCCATCGATCCAGCCTGTCCGGATCCCTCTGTAGGGCCTTCCTACCCTCAAGCAGATCAACACTCCCGCCCAACTTGGTGTTGGATTCATTTCTACTGGCAAGCAAAAGGATGTTCACATGAGAACATACTGTCTTACGTTAAGATAAAGAGAAGGACACAAAGGTGCTGTAATTGCCCTTACCGAGTGGGAGCTGCCTACAGGCTTCTTTACAATTAGCCAGCTAAATTTATCTTGTGGCCAAGGAATATGTGCAGCGCAAAACAGGCCTGAAAGCCAAGTGCTATGTGCAGCACAACATAGCACAGCACAGGCCTGCACCTACTCAGTTTAACTGCTATGTGGATCACTAACTCCTGGATATACAATTGTCTTCCATTTAGGATCACTACACTAACAGCAAAAGCAGTCGCAGTAAGACACTTCTTTGTTCACTCTCTCAATGGCAATCTATTATCCCAGAATACCATATGGCATCCTGACACAAGTGCTATCCAGTTAGCTGCATGCTTTCTGAACAGGATGTCTTTTCACATTTACTCTGCCACAGAATCCCATATGGACCCGTCCAGAGCAAAAATGATAAATATCCTGGAATTTCTCCAGGACAGTTTGATTTTTTTTTTCAGGAGCAGGATTCTTAAGTAATCAGGTATAGTTCATATTCAGATATTAAATACATGATCTATAAATCATTCCCAGACTAGGTAATAAATCTCCACATAATGAATATTCTCCTGGCAATATAAAGCATCATATGTAGTAGAACTGAGAGTATTCCCAGAGTCTTTTGTAGCAGTATTGATGAATCAATTATATTTGACTTGGAAACAAAGTGATGTTTTGTTTAGCACTCCAGCCAAGTTTCATTTTTGTGACTTTTGCAAGCTAAAGTGAGTGATAGCAAAGACGCGGGTAAGGTTTCACAGACTAAGAGATAGTCTTGTCATTCTTCTGCTTAAATTCTTAATATAGAAACTGTAAATTCTTGCCTGCATTCTGGGATCCATGTGTTTATGGACAAAGAACAACTGCAATTACCACTGCCTGTTGTATAAAATATTCTGTAGCAGAAATGTGTGCGTATACCAGTTTGGTCATTCCCAGTCTTCATGTCCAGGATAGATTCTTAGGAAGACAGGCTCTATGGGAAGCAATTTCCAGGACACCTAAGTAGGCTAGACTTCACATCTTCCATAAGATCTGAAATAAATTGTGTTCAAATGAAGTGTACTGAATACAGTGCCAGATCAGCAATTCAGTTCTTTTCAATAGAGAGAAGGATAAAGAATTGTGTTCATTCTTATTTTTCTCCTGAGCATTGTTTTTCTTCTCTTTCATCTTTTCACAAATCTTATTTGCAGGTATTTCTCAGGTGTGTGTGATGATATGACATACCAGTTCTAGAAGAAGTAAAAACTGGCATACCAGTTAATTTATTTTCAATTTCTAGGAAAGCAAGCAATTTATTCTCTGCAGGGGGAGTTCTTCAAAATGTTTTAAAGCAATAGAAAACAGAAATCAAAATAATATAAGTAGCTGAGTGAGGGTTTAATCTAGTGACTCTTTGGTTTGAAGTTATTTAAGTGATCTCTTAGGTGTCAAACAGTTTTCCCTCCAACCAGGGGCAAGGAAGGTAAGAGCTGGCAGGATATGCTATAGTCTTATTTTCTCAGCAGATATACAATTGTGGAGATTGTCCAGGCACATAACCCTGCAGAAAAAACAAACAAAGAAAAAAAGGTGTATAAAGCACATTTTTTCTTCCATATCAGAGCTTAAATTGTCAGTCATGACAACTAATTTATACTGAAAGATAATTTGAAAGCAGGGTATTATGTGTAGTGCAAACTACAATCATCTTGCACATCAGTTTGATGTTTCTTTTTATAGTGCTTGTTTATTTTTTAAAAGTCTCTTAAAACCATAAAGTTCTTCAATATTTGTATATACATTTGAATCTGAAGCTATAATTGTGTTTGTTTCCCTCCTCCAGCTATTGATAGGCTATGAAAATGGGACTGTCGTACTCTGGGACTTACGCTCTAAAAGAGCTGATTTGAGAGCTTATTATGATGAGGTAAGCAATTTCTATTAATTCAGAAAAACTGTTATTCAGCAGTCTGTCGTATGTCTTATCAAGCAGATGGATATTTATCTTAAGGCATAGCTTGTTCTGGGAATAGTGTTTGTGCTATGCTTTTGAACAAGTTATTGACAATAGACATCAAAACCTGAAATCTCTAGTTCTAATGCGTCAGGCTCTTGTGAGTGTGCTACAACATGGAGACTCTTCCCCCTGATTCTGACAAGTTCATCAGCTTCTGTGTGGGGATCCTTAGTGAACAGAACGTAGTAATGAGCTGACCTGAGATATAGCAACATTAGGAATTATATCATTATCTTTACTGAGTATTACTAGAACATTAATTACAATGAAAGACAAATTACTTTGTAGGGCTGTTGGTATTACCTAGTACTCAAATTTGATTAAAAGTTTTTCAAAATTGTATTCTCATAGTTTTATGTGACAATTGTTTCTTGCCATCTGTAAGCAGATTGTATCAACCAGACACAGTTCTTGTATCAATAAGCAGGCTGTTTCAAAAATAGATGTATTCCTAGTTATTATGACTTTAGTACTAGCCCTAGAGAAAAACATCCTTTGTTCCGCCAGCCTTTCTGTAAAGTTCACCGTGTGTGAATGCAACTACAACTGAAGGTAGAAAAGGACATTTTTTTTTAAAGTGATCCAGGCAGTAATTGGTTTCCTGTAGTTCTCTTTCCTTCTTCGTCTTGCCACCTTATTACATGTAAGGAGTATACATATTTATTTTCACTCTAAAAAGTAATCTGAATATATCTGAATGCTGCACTCTTTCAGGCCTGTTTTCACAGACACATTAACATTACACTGAGCTTCAAGGTTAAGATTCTGAGCATCCACACAGCAAATGTTCTAAAGGACAGGGTAATTCAGAGTTTAAACAGGCCAGCACTTAAGCTTCAAGACATGCCCACTAAGTTGTCTCTAAGTGACAGTCCACCCGTGCATACACTTATGAAATTGCACCCGTTGTGTTACTTAAGGTTAGACAACTTTTTCCTTTTACAGGTCTCCTGGGGACAGTCTGTTCACTCACTGTCCTCTCTCGTGCTCAGAATGAGACTACATAAAACAGGATCTTCATAATACTGTTTCCATTTCTTTTTTTTTTTTTTGCTTGTTGAGACAGAGTGGTTGGGTACTGAAAATTTCTCATACAATTTAGTTGTTCCACGTTTTTCAGTACTGTCCTCAGGAACTTTTTTTGGCCTTTTATCAGTCATGTGCTTTCCTCCTCAGTGGTTACTTGCTGTGTCATTACTCCACTTTGTGCAACTTGTGATGGCTTGCTATCATCTACTGAAATAGTTGCAAGATTCTTACTTTGTCTTTGAAAGGGTTGTGTGACTAGCCATTGTACTTTATTCCAGACTTTCAGGCTCCAAATTGATAATGTTCCAGATCTGCTAGGATTCCCCTAGGGAGCCCCTAAAAAGGGTTCCTTTTTAAATCCTGGGTTATATAGCTTTTGTGAGTCACAAATTATTAGTTTGACATATGCCACTTGGTATTTGGCACCAACCCAAGTTTTCAAACCTAAGCCTCTTCCTTCAGATTGGTCACCTAAGATCACAGTCCGGAAAACATTGTTCCTGCTCCCCTTCACCATTCTATCTGGGCTGACGTAAGGCCTCGGTGCCCCATGATATCTGATCAAACTTTTGGTATCGTTGTTCTGGCACTGAGCCAGCCAGTCGCAATTGCAGGGTATCTGTGAGGTCTCAGATAAATTGCGGTAAATGTTCTGTATCTTCATTGAATACCGAAATGCCTCTTTGAATGGGGTCTGGATGAAATTAATCCAGCCTCATTTTTCTTACTATCATTGTGCTTTCTTTAGCACCAGTTTTGAAACTAATGTAGTCACTTTATTTGATGGTGAAAGAACTGGAAATCTCATCTAACTCATCACTTCCTCTTCTGGCATCTTTAAGGATCATTGGATGGCACTATCTTTTCTGGCTTAGCAGTGAAGCAGATACTTCTGTTTAGTATTAAAAATTCCCCTGGCACCAGGCTTCTCCATTAAGGGACACTTGGTGTGTACTATGAGAAACAGCTTATTTTCTTGTCTTTGATGGACTGTGAGTGTTCATCACCAAGGCAAGTTCTTTCTTTTCTGTAATCTTCTTCAGATAGCTGTCCAGCTTGGTAATGTCGCTCAAAATAAATGTCAGCACCCTCAAGACTCCATCCAAATACTCATCCTTTCACAGGATCAAGCCTCAACCGTATTTCTCCTGTGTTACCCTTGATGGCATTGGATTTCAGTCTTCCCAGACCGGCTGTTGAGAAGGAGTCTCTCCATTGTTATTCAGATCTGTAGAACCTGTCACTGTGCAGCACAGGAGCAAGAAGTTAACAGTAGATATTTTTTGATGCAAAAGAGGAAAAGAGGCTGGTAACTGATTGTCTATCTACAAATCTAAATATTCTTCCTTTTTAAGTTCAAGGTGGGGACTATATCTGCTGACATTCAATTGTTATAGAGAGCAATAGTTTCATATCTCATTAATTTAAAGATATTTCTTTTCATACAGCCACAAGAAATGCTTTCATTTCATTGTCAGTGAGAACCATTATTGAAAGATCACTTCCATTCAGTTTTTTTCACTATGTTTATAGAATCACAGAATCATAGAATAGTTTGGGTTGGAAGGGACCTTTAAAAGTCATCTAGTCCAACCCCCCCTGCAATAAGCATATGTTGAGTGCTGTTTTTTTAATTGAGGTCTTAGAAGTAGCGGACGCTCAGCTCAGATGGAATAGATCCTCTTTATTTGCACACTTGAACAATTGGCTAACAAAAAGATCGTCAAAAGATAACAGTTCTCAGTCCAGTAGGACATCACCACTGTGAAATCTTGCCTATCCTTTCTAGGCTGTATAGCATTGTCGTACCAGTGTGATGCTTGACATCACATGAGACTTGCAAACATGGATACGAGACATATGTTGCAGACATCTCCTCAGAATATGTGTAATGTTATGACAGGGAGGTGAGTTGTCTCCTACAATATTAGCAGAATCTGTTCAATACTTGCAGAAGTATGCCCTTTCATTTTCCTTGCCGTCCAGATTAAAGTCATGGACACATTGCTCCTATGATAAACAGCTCACTGAGACAACCCAATAGCTTTAAGTGGTGGAACTAAAGACTCTGCCCCCTGTTCACCAACATGCAATGGCGGCATTTACAGCTGCATTCCTTATTCTATCTTCGTCATGCTATATTTCATGTCTTGGAGGCTGGGAACCTGTCATAGATAAAACACATCTGCTCATTTCAAATGAGAGAGGTTCTCACCAAGGATAGAAAAAGCTGTACAAGTTGCATTATCTGGAACTTCTCTGCTTGGTGTTCTTGTAAGCCTGTATCTTCCCTTTCAAGCTTCTCTCTGATACTTATTGTTTACTCACCAGAGCTAGAAGTAGTCCTGTCTCTCTTTTAGCCCTGCTGATGACCAGTTAGTGGCTGCCTCAGTTCATCAACTCCTGACACTAGGAGTTTCTATGTATTCTTCTCTGCTGTGTCAAAGCTTTGACTCAAATGTTCTTGCTTGTGAAACACCTTGTGTCAGAGTGGAGCTTGAACCTGCTACTAAAGAATTTTGTGTCTGCTCTTCAAGATGTCAGCTGCAAAATTGTTTCTTTGTGTGATGATGATTGTCATCTTCTCAATGGTGATATGTATGAGATATTCAGGCTCTTTCAATCAATGCTCCTGTATGATGCCCTCTGTAAAAGACTTTCCTTGCAAGCCTTTTTATAAATTCCTTCAAAAGTTTATTTCCATTGATTGGTATAAAAAGGGAGCACATAAACAAGCCAGATCCTTCAAAGGATTCACAAGTTATTGTTGATAGTTGGCAGACCCCCAAAAAACAGCCGTCTTCATATGCAGACTGTTTGAAAGTTTGACAGGTTGTGTCAATGCGCGTTCAGAGCTTCCTGAAGCATAGTTGTCATCTTTCATTAGAACACATCTCCGAAATGAAGCTGCAGAGTTCACAGGGACATTTGCCAAATGGCATCTCCCTACCTTTATCAAGCCCTATGCCATTATGGAAGCATCAAATCTGATGTGGCCCTTGCTGTAATGGTCCTTAATGGTAAGATTCAAGCAATAGGATGAGATGAATATGGTGCTTGTTCAAAATATGGTTAAAAGTGGTCCTAGAGTCCCCATGAGGAGTTCTCCGTGGAGGAGGTTTGTTCTTGGGCAGGAACTGAAATGGTGTTGGGCGTGCTTAATTTTAGTACATGCTGAGTATGAGAGAAGATGGAATATGTATGCAACCACTGTGGGCATTGCAGAAGAAGAAACATACCCAATCTGGAGTGATATGCTTTATGTGCATACACTGTGTGAACATTCACATGAGTCACCCACCGTGATGAACTCCTGTTCTAAGCAAATAACTGCTCCTTTTTTGTGTGGATGCTGAAGAAGTGGATCAGAATGCTAGACATATTCTAGCAGAGAGAAAATTAGGGACTTGTTCAGTACCACCTTTCAATATTAGTCATGACTCCCAGCCGACACCTTCAAAAGCAATTCTAAGTATTTCTTGCCTGTTTTGGGGCAAAGTCTAACAGGTGAGTTTTGAGTTGCTGCTATGCCAACTGTCTGTGACAGGAGCATTCCTCTTCAGCTCCACTCAACAGGAGGTTTATGCTGGCAGGTGGCACCTAGCAGCTGAGAGGCAGTTTAACAAGCAGCTTGGTACAATTTTCAGCTGCTAGTTACTAGCTCCTGCTCAGACACAGTTAGTGACTGTAACCATGTGAAATGTTTCTGTGTGTGATAACACATCAAAAGCAGATTCAAATTTGGCATGATAGCAAAGCATGAATGAGCTCATGTCAGAATTATATGCACAAGGATAGACATGCCTTCAGTGTAAGTGAAGCAGCGCTCCCCACAGATCTAAGGTTCTCACTACCTGAGGGCAATGGCATTGGACCCTGTATGAACCATCTTTCTGTGTTATGTTTTGTTGCTTCAGTTATAGTTTGGTATCTTACGGGTCTTTAAGAGGAATTGAGTGCCAGCTCCCCTCTGGTAGGTAGAAGTTTGAGTGACACTCGTATCATTTGAAGATAAATATCTAGAGTTCACTTTGTTCAGCTCTGTTTGTTGAGTCTTTATTGGCATGACTAGCTTACTAGTGTGTTAGCAAAGCATTCATATACAAGGCATGCCAGATTCCTGTTAAAACATCTGAGTCATCTTAATGCAAAGGCTCATTTGTGGCTATGCTGTCCAGCCTCAGGAGCTGAGTAAAGTTTTGGAAAAGCCTTTTCATTGGTTTCTTCTGGTATTCCCTCCAGACCATGAGCCATTACCAACCATAACAATCAATATACTTATTAAAAGAGGAAGACCATCAGGGAGTTTTGAGTAGTGACCAGTAGCATTTAGGTTTATTCTTGTCAGCTTAAGCAAAATTGGTATGAACAACTCCAGTGCTGACTTATGAATACCCGGCGTGATTTTTAAGACATTTAAATAAATCAGGTAAATGGCCATATGCAATTGTAAGTGCATGCAAGACCTTAGCATTTCCTGTGTTGCAAAAATGGAAATTTATTAAACTGCATTCAAAAATAGGTATCTTGTGCATACATTTACATAAAAGCATATTGTGTTTTTTGCTATTTGGCAGCTAACATTTCTGGAAGGGAAATGGATTCAAGGGAAAATTCTGTGAGTTTGTGCTTCTGAGGGGAGTGTGTGAGAAACTGTGGTACACAATGAAGCAATACTTTGTTTTGTCAGAAAATGGCTTTTGTTAGTTTCCAGCACATACCAGTGAAAATGAAGGACTTACACCATTATCCTTTCAGCTTGTTTGATGTAATTATGGATATTTTCAGTCAGTTCCACTAATTATGCACGTAATACTAAGAATGGTCTATTAATTAAGTGTTGCTTTTTGGCATGCATAACATTCATCACGTGGTACTCGCATTGTGTACATAGGAGTGCAATATTCCTCTTCTCTGAATCACTATCTGTTCCAAAAGTATCTTATATCATTGATTTGTTAATTTCCTATATCAATGAAACAATCCTGGTCTCTTTAGTAGTCTTGTTTTTATATTAAACGTCCCAGATTTCTGTGTACTTGCTCTGAAATTTAAGTGTACGAGGGGGAAAAATGATTCAAGAACAGAGTACTATTTCTACTTTTCCTAAATAGTCCTCTGGAGAAGACTGCATGTGTTGTATGTTACCTGTAAAACTTGTCACACAGAATTCCCTGTACGTTTGCCAGAAGAAATACTTCTAAGGAGTACTATCAGACATGTTACAATTTCACTGTATGTCCCTTGTTCTTATACCGTACATACCCTATTCCTTCAGTTTTGGTCTGATTCAGCACAGGCTTTCCTACATTCTTGTGTTATGTTAGCATTCATGATGAATTGTTTTGCTTGACTAGCAGTAGATTACAGCTGTTGGTTACTAAAAAGTGCTGGTAAGGGACTTTAGACAAACAAGAACCATCCAACTGTTGATATACTGTTAGATTAATATAATCCAAAGTCATATGTTAAAATATCATTAGTGTAAACACTGTATTCCATTTCAGTCTCAAGTTCTTCTTTCATTTCTGTAGGCTATTCATTCTGTTGCTTGGCATCATGAAGGGAAACAGTTCATGTGCAGTCACTCTGATGGCAGCTTGACCCTGTGGAATCTGAAGAGTCCTAACAGACCATTCCAGACCACAATTCCACATGGTAATTTTGATAGTTAAAATGTATAACTAAGAAACAATACAATATTCTCCATGCTGTTTGCTAATATCTATGTTTATTCCCTTTTTTATTGTAGCCCAGATCCAGAGTTGCTTCTTGCATAAATATTTTAATCTGCAAAGTAGCTGCAAAATATTATAAAAATCAGAGAGCAATTTTGATCAAACATTTTTTTTAATTGATGTCATAAATACCTCTTATTGGGTAATATTACTTTAATGTCGTCTTTTACCCAATTCATCTTAATAGTGTACTGCTAGTCTTTGACACCTTCAGGCTATGGGATTTTCATATTTCTTTCTTTTATATTTTGTACTTATGTGCTCATATGTGCAATTTTCACAAGAAGTAATACATTTTGTACACGGCACTGTGTTGCTTGTTATAGAGATACAAGGCTTCCGAAGTCACTGCAATGAAGAATTTAAAGGAGCCATATTAAGAAATGGCTGCATCTTTTATGGCTTATATACCATTGCTTCCTATAAATGAGGTTAAGAAGTATTAACTCTATTGCAAATCAATACATTACCAAGAAGCCTGACTGAGTGGAGAGGGAGGAAGAAGGGGAAAGCAAGATCTATGTAGCCCAGAAAAGTTTTAGCATTTTCTTAAATTTCCTAATTCCTTTCATTTTATCATTTTTAGTCATGTAATTGTACCTTATGTCAGAAGGGACCTCTCAGAGGTCATCTAGTCTAACCCCTAGGTCAAAACAGGCCTGATAGATCAGTTAGCTCAGGGCAGTGTCCCTGGACACTTGAACACTTCCAACAACAAATTGCACCTCTCTGGGCAACGTCTTCCAGTATTTAATGACCCTCGTGGTACAGATTTTTTTGCTAATATCTAACCAGAATTTCCTGTGTCACAACTTAAGTCCTTTGCCTCCCATCATGTCACTGTGCACCTCTGAGAACAGTCTGGCTCCATCTACACTATATGCTCCAATCAGGTTGTTGTAAAGTAACAAAACCAAAATTGTGGGGGTTTTTTTGTTTACAAGTGACTTTTCTCTGACTGGAAGAAAGTACTGAGCCATAATTGACCAAGAACCCATGAATTTCAATTGTACACGTCATTTAATTTTATCACTCAACTAGTTACACTCCAGAGCATGTAACATTTTGTCAACAAAAGGAATTGAGTCAATCTAAGAATGAGTTAGGAAAAAATTAAGCTGTTAATGTTCAAAATGTGTTCAGAAAA
This sequence comes from Phoenicopterus ruber ruber, assembly GCA_009819775.1. Lineage (NCBI taxonomy): Eukaryota > Metazoa > Chordata > Aves > Phoenicopteriformes > Phoenicopteridae > Phoenicopterus > Phoenicopterus ruber. Next base: position 89,614,134 of record CM020215.1, on the reverse strand, counting down.
AAGTATACATTTGGTCAAATTCATTAATTATTAGTTAAGTGTCATCATTCTCAGTAATCTGCATGGTTTTTATATGTCATTGAAGTGTGGTCTATGGTCCTTTACATGTATGTAGCAGTAAAAACATAAAGCACTGGTAGATGTAATTCATATTAAATGCATATTTTACAGAAATAGGAGCTGATACTCATCATCTTCTGTAGCTTTGAAGTTCCATTCTCTTGCTGCTTATATAGTTGCTTCGATGTGTATGTTTTAGTTTGATAGTTCTATTATCATGATGTTGTAATACAGTTTTCATCTTCTTTCTTTCCTTAGGAAAAATTCAAAGAGATGGAAAAAAACCTGAATCTTGTAAACCAATTCTTAAAGTAGAGTACAAGACCTGTAAAAACAGGTATGTGTTTAATTCTGTAGTTAACTCAGTGTTGCATTCCTGAGCTAAAGCCCTTTTAGAATCTTTCCCTCTTTCTTTTTGCAAAGCTATTTATTACTATTCAAAGGTACTAAACCTATAATGTGGACTTATATGTACTATGTAAACTTCTAATTACTATGCTGGGTTTTTTTTACTACAGTGAACCATTCGTGATATTTTCTGGTGGATTGTCATATGATAAGGCTTGTCGAAGACCAAGTTTAACAATCATGCATGGGAAAGCAATTACGGTTCTTGAAATGGATCACCCTATAGTTGATTTTTTAACTCTTTGTGAAACCCCATATCCAAATGGTGAGTTTATTAAGCAAAACACAGTTATGGAAAATATAAATGAAGAGATCTTCTCTCATACCTTAATTCCATTCCAGGGGCTTCCATTCTCACAGTTGTCTCCATCTGAAGAAAATCACATCACTGAAAGTAACTGCAACTTGTTTGCATTCTCAATATAGGAAGCAAGTAATAGGTGGACAATAAAGCATGCATAAATCTCCAGATATAAGCTTGAAACGCATAGGCTAGTGTGAGAAAATATTGCTATTCATCAAACATACACATGTGCTTATATTTCTGACATTTTTCATGAGGCTGAAAATCTACAGATTGCTAAATTATTGAAGATTAAACTATCACTTATCTGCAAAAAAGTTCTTACACTTCAGCCTGAATTGAACTGTTAAAAGTATTTTGCTGCATATTGTGGGGCTGCCATATTCTGAAGTACATTCACAGAAAACTCCAGAAAGTAAATCAAGAAAAGCTGTAAGTCAAAAAGAAACTAAGCTTAGCATTTTAAGCCCTCAAGCAGAAAAGTAAAAGAAATCTTATATATGTAGCTAAATCAAATACATATTAAAAACAAAGTAAAAATAAAGTGTATTTTTGTTTCAATGTCATGCAAAAATTTAATTTTCAGTAATCAAAGTTAGTCTGGGCTTTTCATTTAACTGTGTCAAATACAGTGACACTTTTCAGTACTAAAATTTTGTAGCCCCTTCCCCTGCTCACACACTAATATATAAAAATTTTGGTTTAACGTGTGTTATTCATAGCCTTGTATAAAAACAGGCCACAAATAATGTGCATTTGTAGCTAGTCTGAAAGGAAGGTAAAAGCAGTTGCTGTCAATTTGCTCAGCCTTTTGGCATCAGCCATCTGAAAAGTGCACTCTGTGCTTGCACATACTGAAATGGTTTGCTGCTGTTGAAAAGAGAGTCATAACTTCACAGTTATATTTTTTTAAAATAACTTTTATGCCATGGGAACTAATGCATCCTATACATCAAGGGAAGAATTTATTTTTCATTTTAATTGTTTATTTTTTATAAACAAAAAAACACCATTAAATAAAAACCCAAACTATATAATCTCCTAAAGAGTACACGGGAGGAAGGAACCTGTCAATATCTGAATTGAACACAGCAGATTTACAGGATTCCTTTGGAATCACTTTGGAAATGAGGGCATTGTGTACCATCAAGTGGACTGGACCAGCTGTTCACAATCTGGTTTTGAAGAACAGTTGTATGCAGTACAAGTATTACTACTGGACAGCAAAAATACATTTTCTGTATAATAATTGGATTCAGCAATGCAGTGATACAACTTATTCATATTCTGTTTCTTTACTTTCACTATGCCATCGTGCTGGCATGCTATAATATGCCAATTCTATTTCTGCTATGTATGTTGATCAGTAATGCTGCCCAAAAGTCATTTCTCAGTTCCTGTCTGGCCCTAGTTTGCAGATATGTCTAGGATTTGTACCTCAAAGCTTTTGTTTAATATAATGTGTGTGTTTAGAGAACATAAGTATGACTTGCTTGTTTAAAATGACTAATAGGAGAACTCCATGTCTTTTATACTTGATTCCTCACTTACTTACAGAATTTCAAGAACCCTACGCTGTAGTTGTGCTTTTGGAAAAAGATCTCATTGTTGTTGACCTGACACAAAGCAAGTAAGTGTGAAGTCTTATATGAAGCTATTTGTATATCTTAACTGTCTAGCAAATGATGATAAAAATCCTAACGCTATCATGCAATATCATTTTGCTATCCAAAATAATTCACTCTTGATAATAATTCGCTCTATATGTTTACCTTCACCTTAAGAGCTAAGATCAGCTAACCAACAGGAACTTACGATAGTATTTGTTCTTAAGTTTGGGAATAAATCTGAATCTGCAGTCCCTTCAGCATAGCTCTCCAACATTCACTCAACATCCAAGTTAAGTAATACTTGGTCACATGCTGAATTATGACCTGAATGTGTGTTTTGGAAACCAGATTCAGCTACTACTTATATGCATGCCTAACTTCGCTAGACTCCACAAGGACTACCACTTAAGTATTTACTTAAGTATCTTAATAAATAATGGCATTGATTTATAGTGGATCTATGGGATTATTTCATGATCCAGTTGCTGGTTGAAATGACAAATAGTTCTTTTACATCAGGATCAATGTTCATATCGAAGAAGAACATGCATCATGTAATGCAGAATCCAATTCTTATTTATTTTGTTCTGCCTGCAATACTTCCAGTAATGTACATCCACATTCACACTGGTATAACTAGGAACAGATTTTGCCCTTAATGTCTTGAAACATTTTAAGTGAATCATATTCTGATCTCACTTACTTTCAAGAATAATTCAAATCATCTCCAGTAATATAAAATGATGTAACTGAAATCAGAACCAAATTTCCTACATTTTTGAATTGTGAATAACATTGTGTAATATGCCAGAAGTGAGGCCTTCCTTCTTATCAAACTGTCCAAACTGATGGAAGTGAGAAATAAACTGAGATCTACTTCATCTGTTATTGCAATTGTTCATTGTAGAATCAGTAGTCTACCAACCCAATAAGCTAAGCTGCCCAATATAAAATATACAGTTGTGTAAGTAGTTCTTAGGTCATAGTATATATCATATTCATGAACATAAAACTTCTAGAAAATGTGTCACTTCTGTATAAATAATATTTTGAGATGTTGGGAAAAATTAGTTCCTAATCCTTATTCACACAAGTAGTGCTATTAGCCTTAGGAACTATTCACATGAATGGGTATTTATGTTACAAGAGGATTCTTGTCACAGCAGTGGAATTTTTGTATCTTTATTTGTGTAACTACACATTATTTTTGACATTAAAAACAATACCTATGTTTGAATAAATAAGGGAAAATGTACTTTATTAGTAATGATTTTACACTTTAATATAAGAATATGTTTTCTTCTATGGCTCAGTGTGTCACAGTGCTTCTAATAAATTGTCTTCCTTAACTAGTTTTCCAATCTTTGAAAATCCATATCCTATTGACATTCATGAGTCACCTGTTACCTGCACAGAATATTTTGCGGATTGTCCTCCAGATTTGATTCCTGTACTCTATTCTGTAGGAGCAAAACATAAAAAGCAAGGATACAGCAATAAGGTAAACAAAACCATTTTTTTTAAAAACAAAGAAAGTAGATGTACAACCTGTGTTTTTGTAACATCTTAGCAAATTCTTTTCATTTTACTTCTTTAATCGTCACTTTCAAGTCCAACCAGCAGCTTAGCAGCATGCTTACGGCCTGGTATTTGTCCCTCAGAAACACCCTCACTTAAGCACAGCCATTAATGACCATTATATAGGGCTTAATCATTAGGGTGCTGGAGTTATGCCAGATCAGTTTGAGTTAAAGGAAAGGCATCAGTGTACAATTCAAATTTGTATGGATAAGTTATCTCTATGAAAGAAAAAAGTGAAAGCATAACTGAAAGAAGTTAGCAGAAGAGCTCAGTGGAAGTTGAGGGTTGACAGCATGTCTGTGAGATTTTTATTAAATAGGGATGTTAATAATTATTTTAGTGAGCTATGTAATGCTTTTAGAAATGGGGCAAGCTGCAGAAATAAAAAGGAAATGCGATTATTTTATAAATTTCAAGCATTAATCAGGTTTATGTTTTGACTAGAACTAATCCATCATAATAAAGAAATTAGAAAAAATATTGGGTAAACAAATCAGACATCATCAGTTTTCTATTCATATGAACAGAAGTATTCTCCTTGGAGCTGCCTTGTTTTCCATGAACCGAGAAACCGGGCCCTATCTACTTCTTTTGGATCTTGATCCAGCAAAATACTTCAGAAAATATTTTTTTTCTCTTATTTGAATTTGTCTGCTTATCTATCCTTACCTCATATACATAGTTTCCTATTTTTTTCACCACCTACCTGTATTCATTGCACACTCTCTTGTCCCCTTGTTTTATTTGTGTACATGCAAATGTACACTCTGAATGTAGGTAGCCACTCATTTGCCACCCACCCATTTCTGTACCCACGAGCATCCACTCCATGTATCCACACAACCAGTTTGTGCTCCCAGGTTTTTTCCACCCACTCATACTCTGCACACATCCTCACCCACTCTGCACATATGTCATTCTCCACATCCTGTATCCTGTATCCATACATGTCAACCTTTAGGCACAGACCAGCATTTTGCTCTACCAGCTTAGACCAAGGAAGAGAATGGGAGTCTTGCCACTAGTAAACAAAAGGCAGAGAAGAGATGATGATTTCATATGTTCTGTAAAAGTTGCATTCCCTTATCTCATATCTTGTGGCATCATGCTCAGATATTTGTTTCTGGGCCAGCTTCTTCAGCAGTCTTCATCCTCAAAGTAGATTCTCAGTCTATTCAGTGTCGTATAGAAACTCCAAGAGTCAAGCAATCTGAAAAGAGTAGCAGAACTGTTTGTTACTCCTTCCTCTAGTTCCTATTTTGGATTGTTGAGTGTTAGCGGTGCAGAAATATTTTAAAAACATAGAACTTTATTGACAACATAAAAATGTTATTGAGTTTCAAAAGCTTTAACTGATAATATAAAAATGTTAACGAGCTTTAAAAGTCTTGAATGCTACGCATTTTTCTTCCTTTTATGAGTTGTATTGCTTTTTGGAAGAAGATGTTGTCTACTCTTGAGTTTAAAAATTAACCAAGCAAGATTCATCAGAATTAGTTGTCATCTCAGTACTCTTGTTGTTTGTTTAGGAGTGGCCTATCAGTGGTGGAGCATGGAACCTTGGAGCTCAGACGTATCCTGAAATCATTATTACAGGGTGAGAATGAAACTGAGGATTGGTACTTTTAAAATGTTAACATCTACAGCTTTTCATTGTGGGTTAGTTATAGATAAGAGTTGACCCTTCACAGAGTATGCATATCCTGGCCTCTTCATTTGAGGTACATAGGTTTTTTCCTTGTGCAGAGTCACCACAGAAATTCCCATTTGCTGTAGAAAATAGAGCTTTGTACTCGGGGATGAACTGCCATTAAGAATTACTGTTTGAGGCCGCAGTGTTAGACAGCAAGTCTATGTACTCGTGAAGGTGAGGTCTTGGGAAAGGAAAGTCCATTGCAAGAGAATGTTTTGGCCTTGAAGAGCATAGAGAATAGCATTAAAAACGGAAGCAGCTGTTCTTCTATAGCTGTTGCCCTTGGGCCTTCTGGGGACTTTGTATCTGCGGACAGTTTGGGAATTCATTTTAATACCCCAGCATTAGTGAGGGTGTGGTGCATTGGGATTAATTTCACCTTGTGAGTGGAGAGACAGCCCCGTAGCAAAGAGGCGTAGAAAGGCTCAGATTGCAGTAGAAGCCCCATGAGTGATGCCTGATGGATTTTCAAGGGGCCATGCTGTAAAACAGAAGCTATTCAGCTGTGATGCACTCTGTGTTTCCCTCTGGTCTCAGCCATGCTGATGATAGCAGTATATTTGATAAATTGTTATTATCAATGATACTTAACACCTGTTTTTTGAAATAAGATTATGATGTGTGCAATAGTACCAATAAGGTGATGAAGGGATTATTCTCATTTTAAACAGAAATGTCGCCTTTCTCCAGCTTTACTTCAGGGATGATTTTATGTTAATAAAAAGAACACAGCTGTAAGGTATTAAGCAAAATGAAGTTACCCGCTGTCCTTTCAAAGTTTGTCATACATGGCATTTTTAGAGTGCATAGGCTTGATGCTGGCCCACTGCAAAGCCAAAAGTGCTGTAACTTAAACTTGTCATTAGTATGGGAATTAATTTCTTGCTGTTGTGATCTTAAAATTCCTTGGGGACTTAGTTCTCTTAGGAAACACATGAAAAAGTATTTTATTAACCTAATGAAACTAATAACAAAATATTTTCTTATCGTTAGTATATATATCATTATATATTGTCAGCAAGGTATAGAGAGTTACCACAGGAGCAAAATACAGTTTTTCTGCTTATATTTATCACTCACTGAAAGTAGAAGATGTTTTAGAATTGCATCTTGTTTTAACACATTTAATTTTTATATTTTTTTTAAGCCATGCAGATGGATCAGTAAAGTTTTGGGATGCTTCTGCCAGTAAGTTTCTAAAGTTCACTTTTATATAATGCTGACAAATCACACACACACACATATCTATATATCATGATATTTAACAGTATGAGTAGTAATATCTGGAATGATATAATGAGGAATAATGAGGTGAAATTAAGCCAATTTTTATTAAATTAGGGGAAAAACACTGCTAATGAGATATATTAGACAAAAAAGAGTGAGTCTTTAAGAGGAATAAAAACTCCAGATCCAACATACCAAAACCTATGAAGGATGAAGTGTTGTTAAAAAAATCCCTAGGGCGTAATCTTCTTGTGTGTATAAAAGAGTGGGCTCATTTAGATCTAATATTCAGTTGCAGTTGTCATGTTTCTTCTATTCTGAGTACAATATAGACTTTTTTACAGGTAAGTAAAAATAAAATAGTAAAATACAATAATGCATCTCAATACATGTCTAATCTGGCGAGGGTGGAGAGGACCTAAATCTTTTCTTGTCCAGTCTCAAGTTCCAGGAAGTAATTGGGAAGCATTTCCATTCATAGAATCATAGAATCGTTTGGGTTGGAAGAGACCTTTAAGATCATTAAGTCCAACTGTTAACCTATCACTACCAAGTCCACCACTAAACCATGTCCCTAAGCACAGCATCTACATGTCTTTTAAATACCTCCAGGGATGGTGACTCCACCACTTCCCTGGGCAGCCTGTTCCAGTGCCTGATAATCCTTTCAGTGAAGAAATTTTTCCGAATATCCAATCTAAACTTCCCCTGGCACAACTTGAGGCCACTTCTTCTTGTCCTATCACCTGTTACTAGGGAGAAGAGACTGACCCCCATCTCTCTACAACCTCCTTTCAGGTAGTTGTAGAGAGCGATAAGGTCTCCCCTCAGCCTCCTTTTCTCCAGGCTAAACATCCCTAGTTCCCTCAGCCGCTCCTCATAGGACCTGTGCTCTAGTCATAGGATTTGTGCTCTAGAACATCATCCTAGCAGGAAAAAGCTTCAGAAAATACTTGTTCCATACATTCTAGCTGTAACTACACATATTAAAAACCATCATTTTCCCCTACAGAAAATACATATGGTACTTACTAGTAAAATATATTTATTAAAAATATACATATATTTTGGTTGAAAGATAAAATATTCTGGTTCAAATAATATGACTGTGCTTCACAAAAGTTGCAGTAGAGTTGCCTTGTATTCTGTGTCTTCTGTGGTACAGGGTTGTCTGGGTAGAATATCTCTTTTATGAGGTATCAGTCTCTTAAAGAAAAGAGAGCGTGAAAGAAACTTCTGTATGAAATGTTAGGCATAGAGAGATTTAATTTGACCCTAATAACCAGTCTGTAATGGTCGCCAAGAACACAGAGTATGCAATACTTTTAAACTACCTGCTAGTTCCACATTGTGCCACAGAATTGTAACGATTAACAGTGTTACCATTTCCAGTCAAATATGGGGAATGTTTACAAGATTTTTAATGTCAGCTAAACCTGATGACCTTGTCAAGTAGTTCTCTTTTTGCCTAATACTGTCAGGATGGACAAGGAGAAAATGAGAATAAATGAGCCTAATTTCACAAAGAAATTTTACATAGGTATGTCAACTGAACACAACTATGAGTATTTTTTTATTATATAATTTGTCTGTTTGGAAATGGAGGAAAAACAAATGCATGCTGCTTAAAGTTTACATTTTCCAGTATTTTCAAGTTATGGTGAACACCAAAATAAAAAAAAAAAAAATTAAATGAGGTCAACAGGAGTTTATCTGGAAAGAGAAAAGTTTGAGAGACCTTAAATATGAACAAAAATAGGATAATTACTTTTATTTGCAGAAGTAGTGTGAGGCATTAGACCTTGTCCTGTGCATATTTCGTTACATACTTACACTCTTGATAAGAAAGTGCAAATACAGGCATTAAAGTTAGGGTGAAACAATACAGACTGTTGTAAGATCCCAAAGCATTTAGCATATACACTGCACAGGAACCAGTGTGGTAGTAAATTCTCATATAATTCTGGCAGGAATGGGGAAATGAAAAAATATCTCATAGGGAATATAAACATAACCCACTAATCAGTATGTACATGCTGCAATAGGAATTTTTCTTAAAGGTAAAAGCTAAGATGGTCATGAATATTCACATTCCCTTCAACAGTTATGGTACTTTCAGTGCATCTCTGATGTCCCGGTCTTAGTCCTGCTTTTCAGGGTATATACTGCGTTACTGGTACCGTACTTGGTACTTTTTATTTACAAGGTTTTAATTATTACAAAGCTTTATTATTTACAAGGTCTTAACTTTTTTAATAGACCTCAAATTTCATTTGAGATTTTATAGCAAACATAATATCCTGCTGGTACTTGGAGGCACAAAATACTTTGCTTTTAGACATATTTTAATTGTGTAATTTTGTATCTGAAATCACAGATTTGTGGGAGACAGGGAATTGCTAAGCCACTGAAGCAGTTTTGCAAATGTATCTTTGCTCAAAAGCCATTGTTGTTTCTTATTTGCCCTTGTGCAGATGGTACCTAGTAATTCACAGAAGCATAGAGAGTACTTGTGGCCTATGATTCTGTAATTCTTCCAGTCCTGGTATGCATGGACTCATAACGTCTGAGTTGAAGTGCCACTCTAGATTTACCACTGGGACTAAGGGCATCCTGAGGCCTCTTCTGTTGCCACAGAAGGCAGGAAGAATTATGTATTCATTACAGAAGCACTTGCTGTAATTTGTGAAAATTTGGTAGCATTTTATATGCTAAAACTTTTAAAAATATATAAAAAAAAAATGCTAGAACTCCTATCTGCACTGCAAAATGAAAATGTAATTCTGCTGTGTTCGTCATCCGGTTACATAACTAAACCACCGTTCTTTCATCTTTTTGTTGCTTTTGTTACACAAGCTAGCTGGACTGATCTACCACAATTACACTAACATATGTAACAGCTTTGCCTTTTTGTATATCCACCTTTACAGGTGTCTTTTTCTGACCGTATGCAGTTATTAATTAATCCCTCTGATAAATTAATGTAAAAGTAGTAAAAAACAGGAAGGAATGTCAATAAAACAAAATGGGGTTGATTATAATCCCTCCTTTACCTCCAGAATTCACTGCAGTGGACTTCTAGTCTTAACAAAGGCTTCTGGATATTAAGGGTTTATATACAGGTATAAATACAGATATACTTATTAGTCAAGAAATTCAAAACATTTTAGAACTCCTCTTCATTCAGAAAGCCTTTGTGTTGCCCAGGCCACCAGAATACTTTCCTAGAGCTTTTCTCTTGAAGTGCCATACAGCCTTTACATTCTAGCAAGACAATAACCTCAGGCAAGTGAAATCTTAGTTTCACATCTTATTAGGAAAACAGTAGCATTATCAGAGCCTCTCTATAACATTGAGTATAAGCCTAATTATGAACATAATGGTTAACATACACCTTTGATATCCTGTCCCAGAAAGTACTAAGAAGTATTTCACAGCCAAATATCCATTTGGGAAGTATTAAATACACATCCTACCAGTACTATGTACCAGAATAATATCTGTACTGTATAATACCCATCTTCTTCTCCTCTTAGGCCTGCATAAGATTCTTTGTTATGCCACAACTGAAAAGAAAATGGGAACCGAGGAATTCTATAAATGATTTGCTTCATGTTAGTCAGTATTTTTTATACGTTTTAATATATTCCAGTTACTCTACAGATGTTGTACAAATTAAAAACATCAAAGGTCTTCGAAAAACAGAAACTGGGAGAAGGAAAAGCAACAGCTGAGATTGTGGAAGAAGATCCTTTTGCTGTTCAGATGATGTACTGGTGTCCTGAAAGCCGAATTTTTTGTGTGGCAGGAGTTTCTGCATATGTGGTTGTTTACAGGTTCAGCAAACATGAAGTGAATACTGAAATTGCAGTAAGTCCTTCAGAATTTTGCTCTCTTATAAAAGAACATAATTTCTAAATCAAATTGCCTTGCTGTGTCTGTGCTCATATACTTGAATAAAATTAATATAAACCTGTACAAATACAGGTTTAGGGACATTCCATTTTAAACCTTTTGAGTGAAATCTTGATCCTGCTTAACTTAGTGACAAAAATCTAACTGAGTTTTTGGGAGCCAACTCTCCACTTTTTTGCTTTAATAGTAACATACTGTACAGGAGCCACAACCACTGCTAACAGTGTGGTTGAACAGCATTTATAATGTAAAACATTCTTTCTTAAGTCTAAGAAGTTTAATAGGAGACTACTCTTAAGGCAAAGCCAAACTAAATATGACTGCGTCTCCTTCAGGCTTGCCATTCTCTGGTGCTGGAGAACAGTTTGCAACTCCGGACACTCTCTTGCCAGAAACTATTTCTTTGCATCTGCCATCTCTCAGCAAACCCCAGGGGCTGACCCAAAATTTCCCTTTCATTTTCCACCTTCACCGATGACAGTTCTTTTCCTTTTCACACTATTTTAATGCACTTTAGAAAGTCTATAGTTATAGCCTGGCAAAAACATGTGTCATTTTTGGCCTGTAGCCACGTGCCATCTGGTAAGGAAATTCATTACCTATAGCTGTTCTGTTGTTTTCCTCTCATTTTTTCCCCCCAGAGGCAATTATTAAGCTAGCTCAATGTATCCTTTCAGGAAAGTTTTAAACCTAATGCACAGTAATTTCACTTTACTGACCAGCTCGTGTATAATGCTGCTAAAATTACTACATTTCAGTATTCTTACATTGTTCCATAGCAAATGCACCTTATCTTTTCTTACCTATCATTTAATTTCTGTATTTTCATGTAATTTACTTTAGTGGCTGAATTGCATCAGAACTGATATTTTCTAAAGTGTTATAATATGTGCAATTTAACAGTTTCTCAGATTTCATCTGTAATTAAGAAGCATTTATATGAGGAATTGTTCTCTGAAGAGTTGCTTTAATATTATCTAATCTTGGTGGCATAGTCACTGAGTTCCCCTGGGTTTTGTGCATCCCTGAGATGGGCCTCATCTCTTGGTTTCCACATTTTTGTTGCAAGCATTCAAGTCTTCACTCTTAAATGGTAAAGGGTTTTTTTAATAAAAAGTATGGGAGTCTTTGTTGGAATGTGTACCTGACTTCAGGCTGTCTGGCTTTGTCTATACTGAGACTGAGCTGGTCAGTCTCAGGATTTCTTTCCTGCCTGAAGTGAACCCAAGTTCTAGAACTTAGTGTCCTCCTTTCTCTAGCAGCCAGCATGAGCTCACCTTGAGTTCAGTCTACAAATCCCAGCATTTTAAGGACCCCATGTTGGTTCGACTGCCTGACATCAGTCTTGTAATGTTATTACTGGGGTAAATGGGAAGCACGGAGGCTACTCAAAGGTTTCTCCAGGTAGCAGGGAAGTGTGCTGCTGAGTATGCCTTAGAGGCATAGACTGTGCCTGGGATTTCCTCAATAGAAGTATTATTTGCATAATTCCATATCAGATTCTGGAGGCAAGTAGTATGCATGAGACAAATTCTGCTTCATATCCAACCTTGGAGTCATTGCCGTGCAGTTATGTAAAAACAGTTTGCTGCTGTTGTTGCTTTCTCATCTGAATCTACTGCATCCTGTCTCAAAAGGATATCTAGGTATCTATTAAACATGATCACTTTCTCAGTGATCAGTCTTTCCTCAGTGAAGCTCCTCTTCAAAGCCCTTGAGAAGAACCATAGAAAAAAGTTTACACTAGTTTGAATGTAGAAAGGAGAATCAATGAACCTAGTGATGGAATCCTCCAAAAAGGTCTTTACTGTGTGTCAAAATAAATTGGTACAACAGGTCTGTACCCCTTCCAAGATCCAGTTAAAGCAGGGACCAAACTGTAAAAAAAAATTCACAGTCATGTTATTAGCCTAAATTTTTCCTTCTCTCTGCAAATGGACGATAGCTAGAACTTAACAAAATGAATTTTAGTAGAAAAAGGAAGACACAAAGAAAAACATCCAAAGAAGAATGATGCACTTCTAACATGGCAAGCAGAAGAACGTAGTCTTCAGCAGTTACTCCAGTCCTGCATGAAGATTAAACAGCATTATAAATTGTTTGTGTCAGCAGCAATTACTTCCAGGAGATTAGATTTTCCTGAACTCAATATTTCACTCATTAGTCTTTGAAGGCGTATGTTGTCCCTAGGTTTCTTAGCTGATTCAGGAAAAAAATATCCATGGATTTTGTAAGGAGAAAACAACAAAAGTGGAATTCTGAGAAAGGACCCTCTCTGTTCTGAGTGAGCAGAATCACTTCTTTCTAAAATCTTATGTGTTTTAACACAATGGTTGAGAAATAGGAGAGTCTTCAGTACTGATCTTTATCTCCCAATTCTCATAAAACTTAGGTATTTTCTTAATACCATCATCTCCATTCTGGTACAGATGATGTCTCAGTGAGAGATGACTAAGTAAAACGGAGTTTGCAGTGTCCAAATCTGCAATTGCTTTTGATCACTTCAAGGTACCAGCACTGAAATTACTATTCAGCTAGTAATCTCAAGACCTTATCTCTTTGAGGGCTGTACCTCGTTTTTGAGGCAGAAAATTTTCATGACATTTATCCTGAATGATGCCTTCTTATGCTGAAATATTATTTATTTGGGGGTGAGTGATTAACTTCTCTTTTCATAATAAATGCTGGAAAATTGTACTCTCGCCTTTCACTTAGAATAAAAGGCTTGAATCAAAGACAGCACGGGAAGAATATACCTATGTATTTCTCCATTAGCGTAGGGTAGATGACTAGTTCCTATCTGATGTTGCTGTTACGCTGTATAAATAACAAATGACGGTATTCTTTGCCTGCAAATTATAAAAATAAATGGGGGGGGTTATTTTTTTAAAAAAGGCTTACTGATACTTATTTGAAAGTAACAGAACTTTCAGCAGCTTTCTTTATTGAATTATAACTTAGTTTTTTATTTATTTAAGTCATTAGAGGTACGACTTCAGTATGAAGTAGAAGATATCATTACTCCTGAACCGGAAATGATTCCTCCATTTCCAGATGCCTCCTCCCAGCTTCCTTCTTTAAAGAGCCTTTCAGGCAGTACCAACACTGTAGCATGTGAAGGAACGATGAAGGATAGTATCCCATGTCTTAGGTAAGTCCATGCCATTGTTAAAAAATTATCTTTCTGAAAAGCATTCCTATCTGTTGTATTAACAATCAGTTAACTCTCAAGAAAAAGAGGTTAATCTTTTTAATCTTCTTAATGTATGCAACACAGAATGAGAAGAAACCAGAATATTGAACAAACAAAAGAATTGAGGCAAAATAATTAACAAGGGATTTTAAAAGAATATAATTAAGTATGGAGAAGATAAACTGTTACAGTAAAGGTTTGACTGTAATTTTCCAATATGATCTAGGAGTAAGTCTTCATCTCATACACACAGTTTTGAGTGGAATACAAGCACCACAGAATAAATAAAGGAATTTCTGCGAAACTTTTTTTTTTAAGTTCACAAAGAGACTTCCATAAAGCAGACATGTGCAAAGCTTTCTCTCCTTGATTAATAACACTAAAATCTTTCTTTGTGAAAGAAGTATATGCATTTTATGGTGCATAAGGGATGGAAACTGTGTTTATACTCATGAAACAATCTTTAAAATATACAATTATGAAACAGCTACACTGTGTGAAAGTGTATATATGTTTAATTTTTAGAAAGAAGCAAATTGTTGTCTGCTAGAGTACACATTGCCACTTTTTGGAGTAGATTAATATGTTCTTACTAATAAGGCAGATAAATTATGAGTTTGAGTAGTTTCAAAACAGAATTCCACACAAAAGTCCATAAACTAATTTCCCAGCAAAGATAGTGCACTAGAGATAACAATTGCTCTCATTTTAGTGAATTCATTATTATTTCAGTCTAACTATTATTAAATATTTTAAATGTCTCAATTATTTCAAAAGCAGTTTAAATGAACATTTCCTGACTTTGCAGGTACTTTGGGCTGTTGAGCTCCTGAAAATAGTGTTAGCAATTAAAAGCAATATCATTACATTGTTCTTGCAAAATTAACAGTATTTTTTGGCATCCTGTTCATTTGTTCACCTCATTCTGTCAGGCGGTTGAACCTCAGACCTCAGTTAGTCATTAATATAAACCATGAAAATCAATAGCAGAGGCAGAGAGAAGTTATTAAAAAAAAAATCCCAACGTGAAATCTATTTATACCGTTGAAATCAGCAAGAATGCAATCAATTATTTCAGTGGCTAAGATTTTCCCTTAAGGGATTCTTATTTGATTTGGTCTGGGGAGGAGAGGAATTGTTGATCTTGGAGGCAGAAAAGCTGTAATGAACCAGTAGAGGTTCTGCTGGTTAGTTTTTAAGAGTTTGCTTAACTCCATATAATCTCACATTAAGCTGGCCAATTGATTTTTGTCCCATTTTACACAAAGTAAATGTAACCTTATTTTGACAGAGAAGTGATTTTTCAAAGTCAAAGTAATTATACTACTAGAACTGCTGGCATACTCCCTCTTACATTTATATAAAAGTATACTGTGTTACACTCTCATCCTTTTCAATAGGGAAAGGCATATAAATATCCACACCTAACCAGGTCCACATTCCTTTTCTGTCAAAAAACTTCTGTTCTAAGCAGAATTATGATGATAAGATGAAAGTAGTGCTGGAAATGCAGAAAACCCAGTAGAGACCTGGGTGATGCTGTTGATTTTATGTGCAAGTCATTCAGGTGGGCAGCAGTACAAAATCTAAGGTACGGTGATAATAACGTAAAGCTGCAGCCACCTACACATGGAGGGTGAGTGCACAACTTGAACTATATTGATAATCCACATAAAATTTTATATACAGACTAGCTTTTAATCTTGGCTCCATTGTGTCTACTTTCATATCTGCTTCTCAACCTTGTTACAGCAAATGCGTGGCACTCCACACTACATAATTTTTGCTAGTCAGAATGACTGAATGTGTTTGTGTCTGCAAATAGGTACTAGAAAGCATGTAATTGAAGGGACTGAAGTAATGAAAACTTGGCATTTTTCTGAAGTCAAAAGTAAACGTTACCGAGAGAGGCAAGCAGCAGTGTGGAATAAATATTGTTCTCGCTTATTTCAGAAGATTTTATAATCAAATATGCAGCTGTAATAACATAAGAAACTGATGTATTTGTGGTTATCCAGATAAATATTTTTGATGTAACTACTGTCATCAAAAAGCTGCACCCAGAATGTAAGTCTTTGTTCCCAGATTTTTAGTATCATCCCAAAATTAGGTCAATCAAGGGGTTTGGCAGTAGCTCCAAGTAGCTCCAAAATGGTAAAGAACTGTCTGTGATTATCTCATGAAGAAAACTAAAACCCAAAACTTGGCAACAACCAAATTCAGTGTAGCATAACAAGAACATGTCAAGGAAATCACTGAAATATCTGCATTCCTTCTGCACATACTCCTGCAGTCTGTTTAGGCTTATAGTATAAACACTTCAAAAAAAAGCAATCCAAAACAGGGGGAAAAACTAAATATCAACATTACTGTTTGAACAAGATGATTAGTGAAATCAGGGAAATGGCTCAAACATCCTTAAAGAGGAAGGTGTCACAGGAACATGGGAGTGACAAACTGAATCATGAAATCTGAAACTATTTTACTCCAGTCTTATGGTCTTTCACCAACTACAACTTATTCTATGGTTGGAGAAAATCCCTGTGAAATAACATCCATCTTACAGAGGCTCCCCCTGCAGCCCCCTGCCTCCCACTACCAAAACCTTGCCACACAACTTGTATGCTTCTGCAGTCAGAGAGGGGAAAAGCTAGGAGCAGGTCAGGGTCATGAAGGGGAGAGGAGATGGTTATGTCTTGAAGATCCAAGTGAAAGTCTCATTCCTCATCTGAAATGCTGCATATATTCTGCTGTAATATCCAGATATGTGATACCCAGATACGTGACCCATATCTTCAGGTAAAATGGGTATATTCTAATAGGGCTGTGGAGTTTGAGGAGGCTGCAGGACCTGAGAAAGTTGCAGATGATTGTGAAAGGCATCACACATCTAACAATGAACTGTTATTTATGGTAGAGATGTATGTATAGAGAAGCGCTTAGAGCAAAAAGAAATAATATGTGCCAAAAATTGCAGTTCTTCAGAATGTGTTGTCTATGTCTATATTAGCTAACTGCTCTTCTTCCTCTCTTGATTCTTAGTCTTTCCTTGGGTATTGTTTTTCACAGGGGTAGAGAATTATATGTGATAGACCGCCCTATTATAACTGTGTGCAGAGGGGTGCAATATAAGCAGTCTCACCATTTTACAGCTACAGTAAAAATGCACTCGCTAGTGGGCTTTACCTATGAATTACTACCTACGGCGTGAATGTACTAATGAATAACATGAATACCTCAAAGTATTGCTATTGTTGCATAATATCTTCTTTCAGTGTACCATCAAGTTAAGTTCTAGCAGTCAAGAACACACATTAAGCCATCATACAGAAGTGTTCAGCTCTTTCACTCCCCCTTTATATGTACACCTTCACTACCTGCTTTGCAGGTCACTGAACTTGCCATAACAGAATAGGAAGAGGTGTTAATAATCATATCAGATTTTCTGTAGGAAGCATTCATTCATTAAGACCAGATCACGTATTAGGTAATTGTAGTCCTAAGAAGAAAACAGGACTTGTTTGCACTAGATGGACAAATAGCATCGTCAAGTCCGTAACTTTTGAATATACAAAGGTGAGGACCACTACAGAAAGGTACATCTTCTCATCTTCTCTTGCCTCTTTGCATTTTTCTGTCGTGCTTTACCTCAGAGCAAGAAAGTTCCAAAAATACAGAAATGTCCTGTTTTAAAGTTTCAGAAGGAAGTATTTTAGGTTTTCCATTCAAGTTGATTATTCATTATGATTTTAAGTGTGCATTATATAGCGTAAGAAAATATTCTGAAAAAGGAAAATCAAAGCAAAATGATTAAGCAAAAATTATTTTTATTGTCCCCTTCTACATCTGCTCCAGAGTTTCTCTTGTAGGGAATGTTGAAGTTTTCAGATTTATTTCTACAACAGAAATAAAAGTCAAAACCTGGAATTCCTAAAAAATATCCCTATTCTGATTGGAATGCCTGGTCTTAATATATGGGTATATGCACAGTGTGCTGCAAGTGCTGGTACTGCTCTGGACTTATTAAGGGATTGTGCTTTGCTATTATTTTCTCAATAGAAGCAGTTGTTATTTATGGCCCAGTTTGTTTGTTTATTTGTTTGTTCTTATTTTGTACCTCTTCTTCTTAGCGTTAAGACTCGACCTGTGCGAATGCCTCCTGGATACCAAGCAGATCTTGTTATTCAGTTGGTGTGGGTGGATGGTGAGCCTCCACAGCAGATTACCAGTCTTGCTGTAAACTCTGCTTATGGACTGTAAGTAACTCAGACTTAAGGTTGCATTGATTTATTGTTTATTGCAATCGTATTTTCCAATTATACTTTGAAGTTTCCCACAGACAATTAAAGTCAGAGTAAAAATAATGAAAAGGTGCTATAACCCAGATTCTTGGGGGAAAATTGTTTGAACTCACATAAAGATTGTAATATGAGATGTTAAACTGCCATTCTTGCCCGTAATTTTACTATTCCTATTTAAAAGACTGAATCTTTTCACATTATTCTGTCCATCCTTTCAAATAAAATCTGATTACTTTTCAAATCTGTAATTTTTAAAGTTATTTTGAAAGGATCACCAAGGTGAAATACATTTCATAGAAAATGGTGATGTGATTAAGTGTTAAATGTCATTTATCATGACATCATATCTTAGTTGGAAATTGTCTTCTGAGAACAGCATTTTTATGTCTGTGCTAATCTCTGTTTGCAAGAGAACCAGTGACCTGAAATTGAAAATTTAATAAGGAACATTCAAATGCTAAATTCTGCATGGAAATGCGAGTGAGCATATCTGTGTGTATTTTTTCCCTCAGGTTCAATTTATTTGCCAGTTTTTAATGTTTTCTCATACTGGGAGTCGCCCAGATACATTAAAATGGTTTTCGCTGTGGAAGATGTTACTCCAATAAAAACTATAAGCTGTAATGAGTGCTAGGTATCTGACTATTACTGATTTTCACTAAGTCACTTGACTCTCTTCAGAGACTTGGGAAATTTTATGCAGAGCCTTTACATTTGTGCAAAAATACTGTTGTTTGGGTGCTGTTTTGTCAAGTCTTTGGCCTGAATTTCCAGACAGTTTTCTATTCATGAACTCTAGAAGTTTCTTTTGTTCTACCACACCTAGATGCATTTGTCACTTGTGCAAATTGTTGGGTTTTGCCTAATTTGCTCCCTTGCAGGTCTCAGGCCTCAAGGCAGCATCTGACTTCAGGAATAATCACACCATTCTCTCACTTGTAAGCTACTCTGACAAGTTGCAGTTCTCCTAGTACTCACAGTGGTTTCCTAAACATACCTGATTCAATCAAATGCTTTAAATTGTTTCCTTTGCTAGGAGCAGTAATAATTTACAGGACAGCCTCCTTTAAAACACTATATACTAAGCACATGAGTGTTTCAGGAATAAATGCATGTATCAATAAAATAGCCCAATAACCTAAATTTAACTTTCCTACAAAAGCTACCCAAGAAAGGCCTATTTCTTTAAATTTCTTCTGCAGAGTCTCTTCTCTCTCCCTCTCCCTTGTCTCGCTCACCTTTTTCCTTGGGCCTGTGACAAGGTGCAATCCTATCTTTCATCAGAATTTTTGTTTAATACTTTAGTTTGCTCCTGTTAACTAGCCTCACAATGTGGAAAAACTGTGCCACTTCAGCATTAAAGCTTGAGGATATGTCATTTTTGACATGCTAGTTGTAGGGTTATTTGGGTCATCTTTTACCTAAATTTTTTTCCTATAATAATCAGTTTAATGAAGAGAAGGCGTAGGATAGTAAATGTGTTCTGGAGTGTCTGCTTACAGTATTCTTTTAATTAATTTCTGTAACTGTATATTACACATAATAGGAACTTAGTGTCCTTGATGTTACTGCAGCCCTGAAACAGGACTAAAGCAAGATGATACAAAAAGAAAAACTTTGTCCCCAGCAAAGATAAAAGACTTCAGACATTGTGAAATTTTATTTAATGTATTTTGTTTACTTTTAACAGTACCAAGCTACAAATTAGAAGTATTAGCACCTGTTTTATTTCTGTTGAAATGAATCATCAAAAAACTTCTTTATGTTATGAAAGTAGAAAAGAAAAATTTACAAAATACTTCAATTACAACTGAAGATCTACAAGGCTAAATACAAATAATAAATTTGTTTTAAAGTATGTTCTGTTGGACTGAAAGCAGTCTCTGAAAATTTGTTACCAGCTCATGTGATAAAAACTTCCAGCCAATCTACATGTTAATTGTCAAGAAATGACAGATGAGGATTTTATGACATTTCTATGAAAGATACCCACAGAAGAGAACATTTCCTAGCAACTAATTCTATTCATACTCAATTTTGAGAAATTCATTGTGCTTATTTTGTATTTGGTTTTATAAAGACTTGGATGTTAGCAATTTATCTTAAGCCTTCATAATAGTAATGTCTATCTAGATGTTCTTATAATTTTTGTTGCCTAAAGTATTAACAGGTGAGATTGACACTCATCATTTTTATTCCTTTATTGTTCTTCTCCACCTAGAACACAGGGACTTATGAACACGGGAATTGCTGTCGCACTTTACACTAGTAATCTTTTTTACTTCAATATCCTTTCTCTGACAATGCCTATTAACATATGCTTTAAAGCAAAATACAAGAATAAAAAAAAACAAATAGTAAAATAATTTTTTACTATTCTTTATCAGTCAATTTGTGTCAAGAAATGACATATAGAGAAGACATATAAAACTTTGCACAGAATGGTCTTCTGGCAAATATGACAGATAGAATTCCTTTTTGTCCTAGGGAAACTCTCTAAATATTATTTTGTTCTTCTATTAAGCAAAACAGGCTATAGTAATTTCTGAAACAGATATTACTCTACATTCAGAAAACATGGAATTTATTCCTCAGCGCATCTTATGATCTTCCCACATAAGCACAAAATATTGCCAAATAAAAGTGTATTTGTACACACATTAAGCTGGTGTGTATTAGTAGCTGCTTAAGCCACAGATCAGAGAAGAGTCATCAGGGAAAAAAGACTGTTCTTAGTGTTTCCATAGATGCTGTACTAAATTCAGTGTTACGTCAAGGGTAGAAAACGTGGTGTAGTAACAACTGGTAGAATTTGAGCCACAGTTGTAGATGGTGCCTTAATTTGCCAGTTTGACAAATGAGAAAAACTCACCTCATTTTCACCTTTTACCTTTTCTATTTGCTATATGAAACCCGCTTTTTTATAATGGAAGCAGAAGAAGACAAGGTACAACAGAGGAAAATGTTCTATCTACCCTGCTTCCCCTTACTCCATCTTGTTATTTCTCTCTTTCTCCATTGTTTTTCCACACACGAATTCATATATCTCCTTTAAGATCTTTTGGAGCTATATTAAGAAGAGTCAGGCGGAGGTGAGTGCACAGCTCACTTTTAGTGTGAACTGAGCGCTTAAATATCTTGCAGGGCTTTGAACTGACCACCTTAGTCACTTTTTACATAAAATGACAGAACTTGGTCACAAATGATTCCTAATCTGATTGAGCATGGTTTGGGATTTTGAGTTTCTTTGTGGCTGTACCTGTAATCCTTTCACTCTGGAAGTTAGAATTGCAGTCTGATAGAAAAGGAGAGACTTCCGTAGAATAATTGTCAGTATGTAATATTCCTGCTTAAATGAAGTCTCCAACAATGCAGTGCAAGAGCTTGGCATATGGATCCTGTGGATAGTCATATGCTCTGTGAATTTATTTCGCTATTAAATCTTAAACAGGTTTAATGCTTTAGTGAGATTTTATCTGCTGAGATATGTGGGTTTCCATATGCTAGAATTAACTTCAGACTTTCTCCCAGGTCTTAGATATAGACATGTTTAGTGTCTTTTTGTTTTCTTCCTTTTTCTTAGATAGACATATTGTCTAATTCCCCTCCTCAACCTCCACCCCTTCCAAGTTGGGGAAAAAGCATGAACAGAAAGCGTTTTTATGGGAGAAGAGAAAGTGCTGCTGGTGCAATACAACTTCTTCCCTCTTTCTGAAACTGGTGTCAGAAGGGAATCAGCAGTAGCAATAGAGCAGAATCGGGGCAGAATGCTTCTAAAGGGAGTTTCTAGGCAGCAAAAGAAATAAATTGTTCCATCTCTTTTTCCTTCTAACAAGACTGCAGTCCAGATCTTAGGCAATCTCACAGCAGTTGAGAGATCTTGTCCGTGCTTCAAAGCACCATCAAAATGTCAGTTATGGAAGCAATTCAGAGAGGTAGAAACTGATTTAGCAGGAATCTGTAATGTAGCCAAGCTGACAGACTTGGAAAGAAATTTTATAAATATCTTTCAGATTTGGGTATCTCCACAATATGGCTTAATATATTTCATCTGTCATTTATATTTAGATTTTTTTTAAATTGTAAATGTATTTGTATTTATATTTTAATTTATATTTGTATTTTTTATATATAGGTATACCCACTTTTTAAGATCTATGTCCAGATTTGTACTCTTAATCAGTATTACTAGAATTATATTTAGACATTATTGCAATGCGTTTGGCATAGAAAGTTAATTAAAGTGGGCAGTCTGCGTTCTGGAATGCCAATTACTGTGTTTCAGGACACAATTTTATAAATTCAAGATTACAAATCTAAAAGAATCATAAAAAGTAAGCTTTGAGTAGTTTCTGAAGAAAATGTTTATGCAGAATTCATAATAGTAAATAATAATTATTGTTTGCACCGCTTAATTACGTATTACTAATACCTTTGAGGAACATTTCTTTTCTCAGAGTGGCATTTGGAAACTGCAATGGTTTGGCCGTTGTGGACTTTATGCAGAAGTCGGTACTGCTGAGCATGGGAACCCTTGACCTATATGGATCAAGTGATCCATACCAACGTCAACCCCGTTCGCCTCGCAAAAGCAAGCAGTTTGCTGCAGGTAGGAAGTAAATTATTGTGGTTATGAGCCTGACACGTTCTTTGGTTTTTTTGCCTGTGGCTTTTTATAGTGCTTTTGAAATGCATGACTATTTGCCGGCCAACGGAGTTTCTATAACTTGACAAAAGAAACCTGACATGTTTTAGGTACTGACACTTTCTCAGAATCAAAATGTTTTACAAAGTTTATTCTTTTGGGATGGAGGTCAGCAAGTAATTCCCTTAGCTGAGTCTCTAAAAAAACTGTAATGAGCAGAGCAGTAGATTGTTTCTCTGGCTATCACTTGAAGTGTAGTCTGTATGCTATTTTCTTTCTGGTTTCAATAAGTTCATACCAATAGGTAAGACTTCAATTTAAACTTAATTGTATCTTCTGCCGAGTGCTATTCATTGGTATTTGAATAGGCAGTTGTGTCTGGAGAAGTGTAACACCTGAGAGACATGTTATGGCGGTAGCACAAGTAGCTCAAATTAGCCACTTTGTTAGTGAACTGAAGCCCTTGATATAAACTTACTAAATCCAGCTGTATCCCATTTTAAACTTGGATGCCAAGAAGATCACAGTTGTAAGTCACAGCTGTTATTATGCATTGTGTGTTAGAAATATTAGTCCATCAATGCAGCTAAATTTTACCATACATTCTTGGTTTTCTAAAAAATGTACTTGTATGAGGAAAAAGTCAGAAGATCTTCTATGTTTCAAGTCTTTTTGCCCTACATATTCCATAGTAACATACTAGATTCAGACACAATTATGAAATGTGTTTTACATAGCTGTGAAGTTTTAGAATTAGATTTAAAATTGTTTGAAAATGTTGAGTTTTAAATGTAACCATAAAATTATAAAAGCCGCAGATTATAGTGGTTTTATGACATCAGCATTTTCATCTGCAGATCCTGCACTAAATCATCAAATCCTATTTCTCCATAGAGTCAATGGAAACTTTTTTTAATTGGAAAAATATTTGTACTTGAACAGAAAGTAAAATTTAGAGAATAAAATGTAACTCTTCAGGCCTACTTCTGTTCCTGAAAGGCCATTTATCTCACTTTCTGGGCATTTAATCATGGCAAGCTTAGTTCTCATCTGTGCCAAGTGTTAAAGATGTAAATTCGGCACAGCTGAGGAGAGAAGAGACAAGCAGCTTTAAGCTACCTTCAGCTTCTCTGTCTGGTTCAGCCAGCCTCGCCGCTCCCGAAGTAATTTGAGCAGCTAGCCACATGCTGCAGAGCCCTGTACAAAAGGTGGAGGGTAGCAGATGTAGAAGTAGTTATTATCAGCGCTGTACCACGTCGGATTTCTGTGTGTCAGTGACAGTCTTGGCCAGTCCTTTAAGGCGATGTTTCAGCTATGCAGTATAGCTAGAATGGAGCCCGCTGGCGATAAGTGACCGCTGAGGAGGAACACGCACTTCTAGATCTCTGGTAGAAACTATGCATCTGAAAAAGAGCCTCAGCTGCTTTCTCACCATCCATCCCACATCCTTTACTTTTTTGATTATTTTTCTTGTTATATCTCCCAATTGGAAGGTAAGCATCTGCTGAAATTTCTTCACCTTGGCTGTTCTAGATGCTGGTTATGATATCACTTCCTTTCACTTTAGACTGTTTTTTCTCTCTTTCCTCTGCCTGCTGCTGATGCTGGTGTACTGGCATGTTCCAAAGACAACTTTTGCATGCGTGGCCTGTCTAACTTTTATCCAGATTTAACGAAACGGATCCGTACTTCCTATCAGAGTAAGTTCTATAAAGGTTAGGCAAATAGCTTTATCGTGATTGGACTATGCCTGACTTAAACTCGTGTGTTTGTGCTTTGTAATGTGTTTTTTTAAACACATTCAGCATGCATGCAAACTTATTACATTTTGTGATGTCAACCATGCTTAATTTTGACAATTATCTCTATTATACAGATATTTCAGATCTGTTTTCCTCTTCCAAAAGAGTCAATGAGAAAACCTCAGTGACTTATATGGGGCAGACTGGGCCTTAGAAATGATTTTTCAACAATGTTACATTCTTGATGACAGTATCTTTCTTTGGTTTTATATTCATTTTAGTGTACTTATATGAAGCATTTCTTGTTTTGCAAAGGCACTGCCTGACTGTAGTTGTTAATTAATTCTTCCCCATTTTCAGAAGAGCAATGTGGCTTAAAAGAGTACCGATTGGAATTGGGTGCTGTGAAATTTAAAATTTTAATCTTGGTTTGGTACTTGAATACTTGGCTTTGGGGAACCATCTCAAGCCTCTGATCTTTAATGGGGAATGTAAAGTGGGTATAAAAATACATACATCAAAGAAAGCTATGAAAATTAATGTGTTTAATATCTTTAAATTTTGAATTATAGTGATACGCAATTTAAATATTAGTATTCATCACTGCAGAATGCGATGAACAAAGCTATAATTAATTTTGCAAAAATGACTGTTCAACAGATGAGCTGTATGTATCTTAATTAACTGCAGCGCTTATATGTAATTAGGTCTCCAGGATGCCTCTTATTCATCTTTTTAAAGTAGTTTTCACAGAACAACTGGATAGGCAACTTTACATTAAATACTCAGTATAGGCAAGATAAAGGGGTGGCAGTTGTTTTGTCACCTCACATAAAAACAGAGTTGTGTAGCTATTGAAATACATTTGTACACTTGCACAAGAAGTTCTATTCCATCTCTCTAGACTGATTACTCAACAACTGATTTCTATGATTTTATTTCATAATACTTCATAAAAGGTGGCCTGTTTAGTTAAAAGACTAGTCCAGTGACAAATCTAGTAGTCCATAAAAAGGTTTGGTGTATAATGTCGTAAAGTTTATTACTCTGGTCTTGCTATTTTCAAGTCTGTAACAGAGAACCTGAGGGACAGACTGCAGTCAAAGGTTTGGGAGTTTTCCACCTGCTAAAAAAATTAATAAATTCTAAGACCAAAAATGACAACATTTTTCATTCAAAATGACAAACACAGACCATAGAGTTTTTCACAGCTGAAAATGTATTATCTTGTTTCCATCTTCAACCCCAAAATCAGAAAAATCCACATCTTTCAGTATACATCATAACTGAAGAGTATGAGTCTGACTCTTATGCAAGATCATTAACAGCTTCATTTCTTTCCTCAAATATTATTTGATTGTTGCTTTTGCCATTCGATACTTATACAGGAGTATGTACTGTATGATCTGAAAGATGCACCAGGCAGTAAGTTAAAGAACAGAGCAAGAATGTGTCACAGACTGTAAAATATCTTGCTAAGTCATTCTCAAGTTATGCTTTGTTATATGTCTTATCTGAGATACGCATTTTAAGAGCGGTATTGAGAACGGATTTAGGATTTTGCTTTCAAGTTTATCTCTTCTCGTAAGGGATGATGATGGGAAAAGAAAAATAAATTATTTTTGGAAATTGTGCAGTTGAAGCTGATATTATTAAGGCAAAAGCAGGAGCAGTCATGTGATAACATAAGCATTAGGTCTAAAGTTTTGAGGGTTATATAAATGAAAATGGAAGTTAATGGGAAGACGTATCAGGAGTTGATTCAATTAAATAATGAACCAGGAAGATAATTTCATGAGGATCAGTTTGAGAGAGTAAGATTTGCAGGCATTGAAGCCAAAGAAGAGACTATCAGTGAGCAACATACTTAGACTTTTGTTGGTCATTTTGGAGGTGATTTGCAGGGAGAAACAGCCTCATTTAGTATCCAGTCTGAATCTGAGAGTTAAAGTGTGATGTTCCAAGGCTGAAACCAGTATTATGGATTAAAGTATCGGGGAAGACAGTGGTGCTGTTAGCCGTGTTGAAGTAGTGAAGAGAAGACTTCAGTACAAAAAAAAAGAGTTCATCTTGGCAACGTTAAGTTCATGTCTGGACACTTGTAAGTAAATTTTAGAAAGGCAGGTTTATTACTCTAACTCGGATGGAAGGAACCCAAGTTAGAGATGTGTATTTATGAATCATTAGGGTAAAAAAAAGAGAGATATTGCCCTGTTTATGGGAGAGAATCTCCTCAAATACTGGGACAGAGAGATAAAGGAAGTGTTGATGTTTCAGTCTGAGGTGCCTTGCAACTGAAGAGGGAAAGAAAAAAAAAAAAATCGAACAGGGAAAAACAGCAATATGTTGGGTAAGAAAGGTTTTCCAAAGGAAAGACATAATCAACAATGTCAAGGGCATCCGATATGCAAAGCACAGTGGTGGAATAATTGTTTTTCATTTTAGCCAATAAATCTATAGAGAGTTTGATAAGAGTAATGTATACATGTGTAAGCTAGACTCAAAAGCACCTAGAGTGGACTTAGAGCATTACGGCAGCACATTCTCTGGTCTGGGAGGTGAAAGTGGGAAGGGAGAAGCAAGAAGAGACGAAATTAGGAGGGGAATGTAATCAATTCTAGGCATGCATAATGGGAGAGACTGAAACATGATTGTCCTATCAGGGGAAGTAATTTGAGGGAAATAAAGAGGCTAAATGAGGGTAAGTGCAGAGGTGGAGGTAGCTTTCTGGTGTTGAAGACCTGTTCCATTCGCTATAACATCTGCTGACAGCCACCTCCCTTTGTAGCAAGAATATGTGCCAAGCCAAATAAAATAAACTCTCTCTGCAGTAGTGCAGAACTGTGTTGTTTGGTTGGGGTTTTTTTCTTTTTTCAATTGAAATCATGTTGTATATGTTATTACCTAGTGGTAGATAACATATATTCAAATATTAAAACAAGTACATTTACTGCATCTAGAGAGATGGTGTTTGCAGCAGAATATAAAAATACCAACTTGCAAAAGCAATTTGCATCTCCTACTAGAAATTCATACCATCTGTTGGTAAAACAAGAAAATAAATAGTCTTTATGAAGCGTCCAAAAAGTTGGCAAGTTCAAAGGATGTTGATCCATTGGAAAATAATTTTCAGAATGAAGATTTTTCAGTGAGAACTCCTTGTTCCTTCTTCAGGCCAGTTCCTTGAGAGGATGTGAGCAAAAGTAACCTTGGTCTGACAGGAGGACGCAGAAAACTGTGTGTTATGAGTCATTACATATCAGTAATTGACGCTTTAAATCACACCTGACAACACAGCAGAAGCTAATATAGGTTGAGTTTTAAGTCAACAGCTATATTCTGAACTAACTGTCATTTCCAAAGAATGCATCATATTTAAACATAAAGACAACATAGTATGGTAATTCAGTCTCAAGATGATGGATTGAGATAACACTGGGCTTACTTATTGGCTTGTGAATATTGATGATAATGTATTTATAATTCATTTATTTATAAGCAAAGATGTGATGGCTTTGGGTGCTTTTAAGTAAATGATCAGTCTGAATCATTCAGTCATAGAGATGGAAATTGAAAGTTCATAAAAGTTGTTACTCCATACTAGACAGTACATTTTTTGATCCTTTAATAAAGAGAAAATGGGAATCGCAGTAAACTTTGAAAAGTATCCATGGGACATGTCTTTAAAAGTGCTTTAATGCCTTATGTGATATATTTACATCTGGCACTATTTTCACATGTTTATAATTTGTTCAAATCAAAGCCAATTTCTTTGTAATGTCAATGGGTACATCTTCTCACAGGTGGTTGTTTACCTTGCCAATCTTGGTTATTTGCCTTTAGTTTTGCTGCCGTCTTCTTCTTGCTCTACCTGGACTCAAAATTTGCTGGCGTGGGGTTTTTTGGCTAAAAATAGCTAAAATATCTTGGGACACAGATTGGGCCTTAGAACTTCAAAATGAAAAGTGAAAATATTTTTGTAATCTAACTTCAGTAGCTGTTGTAGTCTCTCAAACACTCAAGGGAAGCTGAGTTGCATGGAAATACTTATACATGATGAATTATTGAAAAGGTTGAGCCTGGTTTCCCTAAAAAGGAAATGACAGTAGAAAATAAGCAGTAGTACAAAGAAAAGCGTGAGAGCTCCCTTTCTTGTCTCAAAGGGAAACAAAAGACAACATTTAATGGAATCGAAGGTAACACATAAAAATTGACAAATGTATGTTTATTCTTTTCAGTGAATGATGGTTGTGCAATTCATTGCCATATAACATCTTTGGGATTTAGAATTTAGTAAGATTAAAAGAGTCTTTGGGTACATGGATGGATAATGAGAAGAACTCATTATACTATTTCTAAGCAAGAAAGGTTTATGGCAGGAGAAAATCTTAAGCGAATCTAAGGGTCTGAGATTAAGATGATGCCCTTGTGCAGGGCACATAATACCACTTATGTTTAACATGGGGACTTACTGCACTTTTTTTAAAAAGCATTTGTTGGTGGTTATTGTTAGAGGTTGCAGTGGCTTGACAACAAGTCTAGGTTTGTAGAGAAGTTCACAAGTTCACCATTTTTAAATACCACAACATGAAATGTATCTACTGTTGTAAGTTGTAAAACTGTTGCCAAACGTAGAGCTTGTGGTATTCCCACAGTGGTTGCTCTTGGGTTTTCAGAACAGTGGTGCGACTCGGTGCATTTCCTACTTAAGTCAGTGGCACCATAATTTATATTGAGCTGTAATAGTGTTTCTGTGAACTCACTTAAAAAAAAAAGAAAACAAAACAAAAACAAACCCACAAAAACAAACAAAAAACACGAAAAAACCCACCACAGAAACTCTATTTAGAACCAAAATCTGACCTAGCATTTGACGTTGTAACTATCACCAATAGTAACTATACAAGGCTTAGAAGAATGTCATTAATCACAACATCATAACCATAGTGTTAAAATTTTAGTATCTCCAATACTGCATTTGCAAAAGAAACAGTTTAATGTTTCATTTTACTTATCCAAGGCCTCTGATGCTATGCAAATGTGCCAGACTCACTCCCACTGTACCCTGCAGACAGCTCTGCAGCACAAAATCAGTTATGTCCCAAATCTGTAGGTACATACCGAAACCCCAGAGTCAGGTAGAATTAAGAGTTGCTGTAAGAAAGCTATACATAGAGAGGCTCCCTAAATGGTTGCAGTTCCTGAATTCTATCGTAACTTCAAAAGTGACTGGACTCACAACTGATTGGAGTACAAAATTGTCCCACAGATTCGAAGTTGAATTAGAGAAAGACTCGAGTATGTTTCTCAAAATAAAAAATCTTTGGTTTTCAACATTAGTATCTGGATTGTGATCTTTTGTTGTTTAAAAATCAGGAACGAATATGTCATTACTACTGACTTAACAGACCAAATCAATACTGCTGTTTTTCCAAAGTGCTCTCAAAGTTGTTCTAGCACTCATGCAGCTTCATTAGTGGTAGGAGCTTTTTATTCTGCTTGTTGGGGCTCTGAATTCGCCCCATTTCTCAGAGCAGTTCAAAATTACATTGTAAAAAAAATATCGGCACCTACATTAAGATCCCACTGTTTTTAATACAAAGAGAACCGCACTGGTGACCAAGCGGTAGCAGATTTTTTTTTAAAACAAGAGTCTATTTGAGTTTTAGAGATGAGGGTCTCTGAGCCTGATGGTCCAGAAGCCACAAAAATTAAAACATGTCATGTTACAGGAGGCATGCTGCCAGATTAATGCGTATTGAAAGGTTGTGATAAGATGTTTGACTTCCAGGATACACCATATGCAAAGTGTGTGTAAACACAGTATCGGTGCGACAGTAATGCACATCTGAACGTGGGCTGATGTTCACTAGGCTCTGTGACCTGCGTGCTGCGAGTCCACACTGCTAGCACATGGATGTCTAGTGCTGGGCTCTCTGCCAGTCCCAAGTAGCCTATGGCGTGAAGTGTCAGAGATCCTTCTAACGAGTGTGAACCACTTGATATAGGCCACAGGGTACCATGGGATGCATACAAAGGGTACATTTGAATAGGTATGGCCATGCCCCGTTCACTGGCTCAACAGCCCATGGTAAAGGATAGCATGAGCTCAGACTTTCTCTCCCTGGCATGCGAAAAGTCATGTTTAAACTTGTGCGTGCAACCCATGCCAAAGATGGATCTTAGTTTGATCACAGAAACAAGCCCAAGCTTAAACAGTATAAACTAAGATTACTTTACCTGTTGCCGTCTTCCATGGTAGACGGCTACAAAAGGGTTCCTCACAAATATTTATAAACAATATGTAAAGTATCCTGTCCAAAAATGGTGTGTTATAATCAGACAGCATTATCATTGCCTCTGTGTCCTTTAAAATGCACTATTTTGTGTAAATTCATATACAAGTTCCTAATATTGCATAGTAGTGGTGATATTTTTGTATTCACTTTCTTCTTTCACCAGTACTGTCGTCTTTTTTTTTTTTCCCCCCACGCCCTTTTCTCCCCCTGTTTTAAGGTTTCCTCCCTGCGTTCTGCAGCAGTTGAAAGCATAGAGTTGTTTCCACATCAGTTTGACAGGGATGAATGAGTTTGATTCATATCACAGACATTTAAATTTTAAACTATATTTACTTGTTTTCTCTCGTTAGGTACAGTCACTCTTTGTCTGCCCTGAGGCACTCAGAAAACAAATCTGAGTTAACAAGAGGTGTGATTTTTAAACCAGACCTAAATTTCTGCAGTGACAGCCTGATAACTGCAGTTCTCTGAAATAGTTATTTCCCTTGCATTTCACACCAATCCTTTCTCCAAATTGACTTTAAAGTGCAGAATATCATCAACCAAGAAAGTTGAAGCGTGCCCTGTTAGATTGTAACTTAACTTTTTAACTCCATTTTTTCAGGCCTGACTGAACTCAGTGACAGTCCAGTTTCCCTGGAGCTGGAGCGTTGCAAGTCTCCCACTTCAGGTAAAGGTGATTGGCTTCTCTTCCTGCAGTCTGTGTAAGCCATTCATGTCATGCATCACTGTGTTTCATTAACCCTGAAGAAGTGAAGTGCATAGTTACAGTTCCAAAGAGAAGAAATTACTGGAGAAGTGCTTATTACATAGCACAATAAAATCCTAAGTCTCTTGACTTAAATAAAAATTAAATGTACGTGGTGCATCTTGAGGTGAAGAGTATGAAAATATTTCAATTAACAACATCGTGCAGGTATATTCCTATATCCTCCTGTTAGAGGCTTGTTTCTCTGTTTTCTGACTTTTTTTTTTTCAGTAGGGAGTCCTTATAATTTTATATATATTATGCATATGTGCACGTAGAGAAATTATTTGAAAAACAGCAATATGGAGACGGTAAATTTTAACCATTAGAACCCACCGGTGCCTAAGTTATGTAATTTACAATGGAAGCATAACCTCAAATAAAAATATTTGCTTATCACCCACTTGGACCCCGCAGTGAAATCTTGGCCATTTAAAAATTTATGAATGTTTCCCATTTTACCCATAGTCTTTCAGAAGGTGGAGTTCTTCTCATTCCTAGAGACTTTTTCTGCAAGTGCCTAGTCTGCACTGATCTCTTTAATGTGAGTTCACTGTCTTAAAGATCGTTGCTTAGAGCTGTGTTCTAGTAGCTGACTTTTAAATGTGATGGAAAATAAGCACGTGTAGCTGTGATACATTCATTTTGTTTGTGGTATGCATATCACACTTGTTTTCCTTGTAGTTTGGTAAGTATTGATAGATACTTTTCCTTTTTTTTTCCCTTAGTTATGGTAACAAATACCCACAAATATGCTATTTAAATCCTCTGTTCTTATTTCACATATTTTACTTTGTTATAACAGGACACATTAATCTTGAATGGAGGCCGCTAATTAGTAATTTACAATAAGCTGAACCTAATAGTGTTTCCCTGACACATCAAGAACTAAACCAAAATAGCTACTTTGAAATATATATTTCCTTGTACTATTTGCAACCCATATTCTGTAGACATGGGAATATCAAAGTGAAATAGGCTGTAATAATATCGGTATAACACTATGAGCTCAAACTCTTGAGCTGGGCCTCAGAAACGCATGATATGGGCTTTAAAATAAAATATTTGATAACTCAGTATAATTTATTTATTGTGTGGCTCACTAGGATTCATCTTTTCAATCTTCTCTCCAGAAACAAGCTACAAACTCTCTTTTTCTTTTTACCGAAAACTAAGAGATCACTGACTTGGTAAACATATGTTCATATGCTTAGGCTTATAGTGATGAGTGACTCCTACAGCACCTTACTTATTCTGCAGCTAACTTCAATTTTTCATTCTGCTGTTGATCAAAAATATCTATTTCAGATAACTTTTAGATAATTTCCTCCAAAATTTATTCTGCTTTTCTGTTTTGGAGATCATTCAGCAGGGAAAACACGGCATATTTATTAATGTTTCCTATTTTAGCCCTTCCATGTTGTTTTCCGAGCTATATTTGAATCTTTAATATGTGAAATTGGGTGCAATTTTGTAGGCAGTAACTATTATTAGAATTAACTGCTGTTTAAAATAGAAGTTACTTTTACCGTGACTGATTTTTTTTTTTTTTTTTTTTTAATTAATGCAAAATTAAAATAATTTTGCTTTGGCGTCCCTGCTCTAAAACCAGGCAAAATCCAGCCTAATCATCTGGATTAACTGACCTCAAAATTGTGACCTCCAAGAACTTGGGAGCAGAACTACCTTGTGCTTATCAGCATGGCCTCCCAGCTACATCAGCCTTTGCAGTGGCTAACATTTCTTTTTCATAGAACACAACTGACTGATCTGCATAGTTACGAATTCATCAGGCAGGATCCTTCTACTTCCAGTCTTGCCTTTGATCGATTTAAAGTTCATGGCACACAAGCTCCGTAAATGAAGTGTGCTGTACTCTGTAGAGTCCCAATGCTGGAGTTAATTACTATATAATGTATTACAGAACAGTACCCATTCCAGTAAAGTTTACCTTTATTTTTATCATCTCATTAAGAAAATTTATTCAGGGGCTCTTAGGAATATAATATATATAATATGCATAATTATATAGTATATATGTCCCTTGCTGCTTTAGCCATTTATATGCAGCTTCATATTGAATCATGTAGTTGGGAATACACTGTGAGCACAAGAAAATGCATCTTTGAGAGGTCATTTAACTTTGTTGTGTAAGATGCAATGGACAGTTTAAACTTCTTTCAAAGACCAGAAGAAAAGAATTTCATCAGTCCGTGTATAGGAGGGTGACTTCTCAAATATGTGTTCTAAAATGAAAGTGCATTTGTGGTTTTTCTTAATAAATCACCTTCATATTGGAGACTCGCATCCAAAATGCTTTTAAGACAATAGAGCTTAGAGAAGGCTATGTAAAGATTTTGACAATTGATTCCCATGAGCTTTGGAGCAGGTCCCTAATGGCAAGATTACGAGTTTTTATACATACTGTGATTTCCAAGTGCTGCTATCCTGATTCATTCCACTGGTTAAATCTGCTGGGATTAGGCCCATGCCATGCCAAGCTCCCACTTTCCTACATGAAATGTTTTTAAATAGCTTTGTTTCAAGAAGAATATTATTAAGTTTCTAACAGTCGTTCTTTCTTAACTCGAGGGTAACTGCAAAGTAGATGAAGAGATTTGAGTCAGTTTGAAAATTATATTCTTATGGAAAACAAGCAAGAAAGTAAATGTTTCAAAACATTTTGTGTGGGTGGAAAACACAGAATGTAATTTATTTTGAAACTTGATTATTGATAACACTGCCAGCATAACCATTTCTACTTATTTATATTAAATTAAATATTTATTTTTAATTTATATATTTAATATTAATATTTAATGTAAATATTTATATTAAATTTAAAAGAATGTTTACTAGTCAGAAGGCAAATTAATCATTAAAGAGAGGTTACCTCCTGCACTGTGAATACAAGGTGCATTTTATCACTTCTTCCAATATGTGAGGGGGTTTCTGATCAGGTGAATTCATGCTTGCTTAAGCTTTTGAGAAGGGGGGTGTGTGTAGGGATTAGCAAGGAACAGGGAGCAGTATGAGCTGGCAGAGGGGAGGAAATGGGGACCTGAGTTCGGGCCGTGGTGTTTGGCTCAGGGGGAGCAGTGGGGGTAGCCCCCATGGTGCGTGGCTCAGGGTTCAAGGGGGCCTGAGCTCACCAACAGGGGCCAGCAGCTCCTATGGACCGGGAAGACAGGAGCTAAGCAAGGGAGCAGGGCGGCTCTGGGGAGGGTGAGCAGGGCCAAACACCACCTGGTGATCGCCAGGCGGGTCCAGGGACAGGGGAGGACATTGGTCCGTGAGTCCTGGTCCGGATCAGCAGGACCATGGCCAGGCACAGGAATGGCAGCAATGCACAGGAGCTGTAGCTCAGGGCAGGGGTGAGAGTTAGGTTCAGCTTGAAAGCAGCTCCCATGGGAAAGTGCTGCCTGGGGTGCTCTGCCTGAGGCCACCAAAGGAAGAGGGCTGTCTCTACTTTGGCTCTGAGCTCCGGCAGCCAAACCCCCAGGACCTGACTGCGTACCATGTGCAAGTGAGTATCTAAATATTAGGCTCTTAAATCTGTGTTTTATCAGGAGACTGGGACTGATATTCCAAAGTATTACGCAGGCAGAAGCTATGTAGGAAAAGAGCCATATGAAGTCACCTTCATTTTGAATAATATTAAATTCTCTGAGTACAGTCCTGCTGTAACAGCTGAGGGAAACACACCGCTGAATGTCATAGCTGCGAGCGCACGTTTGTTTGTTGGTTGTGCCCTGGTGTTTTCGTTGAAAGACTGATAGGAACCATAAGGCTATGAGACAGGACGTTGTCCGGTCAGGAGACCTGGGTGCTCAGCTTAGCTAGCTGCCAGCCTGTACCTGTTAACTCTGTCTGTGCCTTTCTCATCCCACAGTCGGATAACTTGACTGTTTACACATTAAGGTCTTTTGGACAGGGGCTGTCTTGCCTTGCACTGTGGCATCACAATTTCTGCTGGCTGCCTCCAGCATGAATGCAAACAAATAATGGTAACAAACAACTCTGCTAATATCATGAACCTTTATAGTCTACTTCATTCTTCAACTGGTTTTCAAAAGCTCTTTCTCAGCAAGATAGGTTTACATGTGTGATGCTCTTTTATAAAAAATGTAGATATAGTAAAATGCACATGATTTAGGTACTAAAAACAGGTTACATAATAATCCACATTCTGATCAGTTTAATAGTAAAATCTTAGTTTTAGCCCAAAAAAAGTAATATACACAGCTTTAATCAGAGTAAAGCATGAAAGCAAACAGCTCCTTCTTTTGTTTTTACCCTCAAAGATGTGGTCTACTGACAGTGGTCCACGCTATGTCCTAGCACAATGATGTCCTACACGAAAAATTTCCAAATTTGGTGGTGAAGATGGTGGTAGGAGTAACTCCTGGCTTCCTCAGCTGCACTTCCTTCATTTCCTCATGCTGTGTGTCTCCTTTTTCTTTTAGCCCCTTACTCACCACGTCCCCTACTCTATCCCTGTGCCCATAAACCAACTCATCAACTCAGTCTCTTCAGCATCCTGCGACTGTGTTAGTCGGATTGCAGCCTTCAGTATGGTATGCCTGTTTTGCCTGTGAGCAGCTGTGGCAGCTCCCAAATCCAGCCTGTTTAGAGTCCTTCAGAGGAATCAGAAAGTGCATACTTCGCATGTCCTGTATGAGCCTGCACACAAATTGCTGGGAGCTATTTCTGCAGTCTTGCGGTTCAGACCTATATACCACAATTAGGGAACAGCTGTGGCACATAAGACATGTAATTCCTGTTATACAGAAACACCTGTAACATAGAAATAGAAGAGGTTAAACCACCCCTTTGCAAAGCTCAAAGCCTCCATCATGACAGCACTAATGAAGGAAGCTCCTTAGTGTTAAATGCAGCTAGGTTTTATAGCTCTGAAATATCCTAATCTAGACCCTAGTCTGTTAGTAGAGTGTCCCACAGTCTTCTTTAGGAATTGGTAATCCTTTTTCAGAGGGCTGGTTGGGCCAGATGTTGTCCTTTCCTTTAAAGAAGATTATATCACAAATGATGCTTCTTTCTCTTTCTCTATAGCAAAGCACTGATTTTTCTGGAGCAGTATCCTCCATTCGCAGTCTGGAAGTGTGTGACAGCTGCTCAGATAAATGGAATGTTTTTAAAAGGCTGTTCTGAAAATCAAGCTGCCCTTTGTGTGAGTGCCTAAAATGGATGTAGGAACCTAACATTTGGTATCCCAACTAGAAAATTTTCATGTAGTAGTGTTAGTGATGTATGTTTTGATGCTGGGTTGATCTGAAGAGATCTCTTTGCCTTGTCCCAAAGCATCCAGTTAAAGTGATAGCTAGAAATGGGTTACTGGGAGCGCTATGCTGGTTCTACTGATACCAAAATGTTGCTCAAGAGCCTGAAGGGCTCCCCTACTCTTCCCTGAAGAAAGAAAGAAAAACATCTAGCATAGTTGCCAGCTGATATTTTCTTCTGCCACATTGCAGGCTTTATAGTTTATGACACTTTGCGAAAAAAAATGCAACAATTTCTTTTTAGGGGCTCTGTGACTTGAAATGGTAAGTGGCTGTTTGGGGCATCCTTCTGACCTAAAAGCTTATTAAATAGGAATTACAAAGGACTTGTTCCTTATATTCATATGTCCCAGTGTTCCTGTCACTGTGATACTTACCATGTGGGACTTGCCTTAGAAGTATAATAGTTAGCTGACAAATACTTAATTGTCCATTTCTAGTAACAGACAGTATGGATAAGGGGTAAAATCCAGAAAACAATGTGAAAAAATACAGAATGAATGCAAAATGAAGGAACCATACTGGAAATTAAGTCTTCTGAATAATTAATAAAAGATTTCTTAAGGCATTCTTTTAATAAATTTAACGCCGTTTTGACTGCTACAAGACATGCTTCATTTCAGTTCTCTGGTGTTCATTGTTTAAAGATGTGCTTGTGTGTAAGGAAATGAAAACATTTTTGAACAGAAGCAAAATCATAGTTTTGTTGCATAATTGGAACACAACAGATAATTAAATCTTCAGTAAATTGAGTGCAATATTTTGACGTCTAGATAACACCACATTATATCCTGAAGCTGCTGTGTTTCGTTTCTGTGCAATCTGTCTTCCTTTCCGTAATATTCCAATAGTGTGTTCTATCTCCATTACCTGTACAATATGCCCTCTCTTTTTCAAATGGTATCTTGAGGTATGATGTCATCAGAACTCATAGTTTCATTGCACCCTCTTATTAAATTGGTTTCCAGGTGTTTAAATATTTGTGATATGCTGCATAACCAGCATTTGCAATATTTGCCTTAATCTCATTTGTTTTTTTTTATCATCCCTGTCATCACAAGGTAAGATATTGCAGCACACAGTCAAAGCTGTGTAAAGCACCATTCACTTCTTGAGAGCTGGAGTAATGTTTTTTTCCAGTGCTTCTTTGTTCAGTTACATTTATTTTGCTGAATGGTGTACATGAAAATATTTAAACCATAATTCTGCCTTTATATGCTGATTAAGAAAAAAGTGCTACAAATTTGCAACATGATATTAACCGGAAGATGGCATGTTGTTTTCCCTCGCTCCTTTTTCTTTCTTACTTATTAACAACTGCCTTTCTCCTTTTTCTGTTGTTTCAGTTAAAGGATCAAGAAAGTTAAGTCTGCCAACAGATCTTAAGACTGATCTTGGTACGGTAGGCGGAAGCCAACAGCTTTAAACTTCCTTACATTCATTGGCAAAACATTTTACCAACTGATTCATGAGATAACACAATAACCTTGGAGGCTTTGTCTGAAAAGGCTTTCTAAAAACCACCTATTAACCCATACAGTTCTGTTGGCAGCTCTCAGCATTTTGCTTGTTTAATATTCATTTATTTCATGTAGACATATTTTGCTAGTCCTTACACACTGTGTGTGTAATATTTTATTATGAAAAGGCTTCAGAAATTTTGACACACTTGAGCCATTATAACTGGTTGTCAGTGATGTTTATCTCTGCCTGTGACACCCAATGCATGCGCTAGTCTATTTTCTTTGTGATGTACAGATTCCGTGCTGCAACAGTGATAAGATGGTTGAACATGTATATTTTATGGTGTCTTTGAACTTCTGAGAAGTCAGATCAGAAATCAGTCATTTGTGTCTCAGTCCTCTCCTTGAGACTTACCTCAGCCAACTGTTAAGTACACAGTTTGCTATAACCTTTTTCTGAGTTCTTCTTTAATATTTCAGTGGAAATGCTTAGCAAGCGAGAGCAGAAATTTCACCTCGGAAAACCTAAAATGAAAACTCAACATCTTGTGTAACCTAAAAATGTTTGGGGCAGATCATGCCCTCTTAAATATCCATGTAAAGGGGATTGCTCCTGGCATTTGGGTTGGAATGTGTGGCTCACACAAAGATTTTTGTCATTGTCTTTAAGTATTCTCAGTCTCAAGGAGTCCTTTCTAGTTTTGCTCTCATGGGAAGTTTCTCGTGTAAGATCACTGAAAAAGCCATGTAGCCATGCCTCATTACTTTGAGTGTCTTTTTAGAGATAGAAATTAAAGTTGGATCACATCCTTGCATAATGCAGCTGAACTTAATTTCTGTCACTAGGAATCGTGTGCATATATTAACCAATGTAGCACTGTTCCCCAAGGCAAAAGTCAGGGGAATAAATATGTCTTACACATTATAAATGACTGAGGAACTTAGAAAACTGCTAATAGCTCCTGAGAAAGATTAAATAAATAAATGTTGAAAAATCATTGGGAAATTCAATCCAGATTGTGCAGATTTCAGTGTACAGAGTGATTTAATGGAAATAACTTACTCCATCATTAATGGTGATGTTTGAGAAACTAGCAGTGTAGGAATACACCCCAAAAAATTTGGAGTGAAAAACTGTAATACTGATAATACTCCAAAAAGGCAAAAGGACTGATGTAGGCAGCTATAGACCTGTAAAATTAATATTTATCACTAACTAAATAAGCAGCTATTAAGAGGGAAGGTGAATACTTAGAGCATCAAAATAGCCATAGGGTAGGACCTAAGGCTAAACCATGTTCTATAGATCAGACTTTTTGTTAGTATTACTAAAAAATACATAGTCTTGAAGGACACATAGCATGAAATAGATTTAGAACCTGAACCATAATACAATAAAAAGATAAATTTGATGTGTGAAAGGGTGGATTTGTAGGTTTTTAGAAAAGCAAGAAACAAATCAAAGTAACTAGAAGTGGTGAGGGCTTTACTGTATAATATAGGAATCAGTATTAAGATTTGATTCTGTTCAGCATCTTGAGACAGACAACTTTTAAAGTTGCATATCAGAGAAAAAAACTGCCTTACCATCAGCTTTCCTGTATGCATGCTGGGAGCTGGACAATATTGTAAGCATTGCCTAGAATATATTGACAAATTGAAGGCAGATTTATGTTTAAAAACAAAACAAAACGATGCAAAACAAACAAAAACTAAACAAATAAAAACCACCCACAAAACCCCAAGGACTGGGGAGCAGGACAATTATGTACAAAAGGAAAGCTGTAAAAGTTAAACAAATTCAACCTAAGAGCAAAGGAGGCATGGTGATCCATCTTAAATGTGTGACATATATAGGGAAGTTTGAAGATTAATGGAATGCGTAATCCCGTCTGTGATTTTGATTTCAAAACAGTCATGTTTCTACCATTCCTCTATTTACCTGTACTTGTTATTTTTTAATAATGTAGAGCAAGTTAGGTATAAACTAAAAATATGTCTAAGAAGGTCTGTTTCAACATCCTGCAGAAACTAGTGGAACTCCATTAATTTCAAAAGCTTCATACAGACCGAAAGGTATTATCAAATTGTCACTTAAGCATTCTGTTTGTTGTTACTGCCACAGCTACTGGGTACTGTGTACTCATTACCAGGAAGCCTGGTGGGTTGCTAAGGATAAAGCATGTGGAAGCAGCATTCAGTGTATAAGCTGGCAGTTACTCATGGCTAATCAACTGCAGAGGAAGGTTTAAAAAAAAAAACCAAAACAAAAAACTGAAACAAAAAAACTTGTTTCGGTTCTCCTTCATGACTGTCTTAGAAGGGCAGAAGATTCCTGCTAATTATTCTAGCCATTAATGTGTTGAATTATAGAGAGCTTAGTTTACAACAGGCTGGAAGAAGCCTCTTTTTCTTGATGTAAGGAACTAAATTTAAATGAGAGTTCCTGGAAAAGGTGATGAATAATGTCTGCATTTCATTTACTTCTGCTCCATAATGTCCTGGCTACACTGGCAGAGCTCTTGGAGATTATTTATCCACTGTTTGGCTGTTCCCTGAGATTGTACCCATAGTCTGAATATTCAGGGGATAACAATACTCTCTGGCCCACGCTTCTTGTAAAGATATTCAGGTCACCACTTTCAAACGATAAGATATTGTACATCCATCCCATTGGCTCTGGCTCATAGCTTTTTGCAGAGTGCTGATACATCGCCTGCTCTCAGCACCGACTGCAGCTAATTGGGAAATACATTAGCATTTGGCAGCTTACAGTTCTGCTCCCTTCTTAGGATCTGGCTCGTGTAACGTCCTTGCTTTCACTTTGCTTTGAATTGTAATAGTAGAGGTTAAGTAGAAGTTAAATCTATTCCAGGTGGAGGTGCTGCCAGTACTGAGAATTGCTTGGGGAGTAGTTTGCTAGCATTTAAGGGAATAATGTGTGATCTGATGACTGAGGGTGTTCTAGTTAAACCTTGTCAGGATTTTCATGACTTAAAGGTACTTTGGGACTCCATTTTGACCCTTGTATGACTGATAACGTTGACCTCAGCATCTTTTTATTTTGATGTAGTGATTATTATCTATCCTTGCTGAAGAACTTGTTGCCTGCGGATGCCGTATCTCCATACGGAAACGTGAGAATATGCCATATGTGGGGATACATTGAAACTTCTTGATAGTTTTAGCTACTGCAGATCATAGTAACCCAATGTTTATTTGGGTTGGCCAGAAGGAAGATGTGACATTGCTGTTGCATATGCTGTACAGTTTCCCTATTATCCTTCAGAGGCAACTCGGAATGATAGTATCTTTATTTTTGAACCTAATACTGTTTCCCAAAGTTTTCTGAAAAGATCATCTACATTTCCATGCACTGTTGCAGTGAAATGAATTACGGGGATAATCCTAACCTAATTTAATCAAGTGGAGAATCTGGGATATATCCAGACATATACAACTGCTTTTATACGAGAGTTTTCTAACTTTGCTTCACCAGCCACTTTAAGCATCAGCTTGTATTTTTCTTTTAGGAAATATTTCTGCTCATTTCATTAAAAGCTTTGAAAGTTTCCAGGTGATCACAGGGAGCTAGACAGAAGTCCTAACTAAAGATGGAGATACTCAGTAACCGCTAATTTTTGTTTAATTCCTATGAACAGATGGTTTCACTGTAAGAATTTATGCTATCACCTAGACTTTATTAGCCAAAGAACAAAAAAAAAGGCAAATAAAGACAGATAATTTTTGTTTCCTCTTGCTAAACTGTGATCTTCAAAAGATTAATACAATTTCCTATGCTTTCTGCAGGTATTTATAAGCAGTGAATGAATTCTTTACCAGGTCAGAGTTAATGTCTCTCATTTTACACAGCAGTGAAAAACTAGGCAAAGTACCATTTTTTTTCAAGGATTTGAGAAATGTCTTCTGATGCAGAGGCCCAAAAACTTTAATTCTGAAAGTTGGCTTCATAAAACACAATTGTAGGGGTCAGAGAAAGGAGCTTTGGTTATAAGTCTGTATTCCATTTTGTCCATTTTGTACGAGGTTTGTGGAATCTGTTTGATTTTTCTTTCCTTAAAGATTTATGCATATCATAATAGAATTATAATGTGAAAACATCCAGCATTCGATGCCTTTGTATTTCATTGCAAGCAAAGTGTCACTTGCTGGATGCTCCCAAGCCTATGAAACAGTACCCAGATATCATAATGAAGACCTCATTTTTATTTTAAGGATGAGCAGTGGAGTTACAGCAATTCTGGCTTTACCCTTTCAAAGTATTCAAAGGCAGACATTAGGCACTAGCAAAATTTTGAAGCTTTTAATCTATTTTTGCTTACTGCTGCATTGAACAAACTGGTAGATTTTAAGTGGAGTATTCTGTACTAGTTGCTCTGGATCTGTAATTCTGTTTACAATGCCAAAGAATATTTCAGAAATTTTGAAATTATGTGAGATGTTTTCCTCCTTGGTCTGACATTTTTAGAAAAGGCAGTTCAGACATCCAGCTGTAACAATGCTTTTCTTGAATTACTTGGCAATATACATTGAAAAGGATACATATTTTTACATGCAAAGGAATTTATGAATTGTCCAGTGTATGTCTCGTTCCAGAAGGGTAGAGTAATTTCGGTTCACTTTTCAGTCTGAAAACACCAGCTGAATTGAGGAATCATCTGAACTCTGCTTGTAGCTAGAATCATAGCATAATTAAGGTTGGAAGGGACCTCTAGAGG
The DNA here is from genome assembly GCA_009819775.1 of Phoenicopterus ruber ruber. Taxonomy (NCBI): domain Eukaryota; kingdom Metazoa; phylum Chordata; class Aves; order Phoenicopteriformes; family Phoenicopteridae; genus Phoenicopterus; species Phoenicopterus ruber. The sequence goes on along the minus strand of CM020215.1, from coordinate 89,570,906 downwards.
TTGTCTAGGCCATCACCCTGCTCAAAGCAGGTCTAATTAGACCAGGTAGGTCAGGGCAGTGTCCAGTTGAGTCTCGAACAGCTCCAAGGACAGAGGGCCCACAAGCTCTCTGGGCAAACTCTTCCAGTATTTGATCATCCACACAGGAAAAAAGCTTTTCCTGGTATTTAACCAGAATTTCCCATGTTCCAAGTCGTGTCCTTTGCCTCTCATCTGATCACTGTGCATCTCTGAGAAGTATCTGGCTCTATCTTCTCCCTATACTCAGATCAAGTAGTTGCAGACAGCAATAAGGTCTCCCCTCAGTCTTCTCTTCTTAAGGCTGAAAAAACCCCTAGTTCTCAGCCTCTCCTCTTACATCATGTGTGTCAACTCCCTTACCAGCTTGGTGGACCCCTGCTGAACTCATGCCTATATGTCAATATCTTACTTGTAATGGGGAAAACTGGGCATCGGACTTGAGATGCAGTCTGACAAGTGCCCAACGGAGGGGAAGGATTACATCCCTCAAGCTGCTGGCTACGCTCTCACTGATTCAGTGGAGGATGCGGTTTGCCTTTTTTGCTGCAAGTTTGATCACTATTAAGATGAAAAACATTGTGGGTTGGACTAAAGGCTTTCACTTTTACAGAAATGGTTTTAAACGTTTGGCCTCTCTGCAATTTCACATTTGCAGGTTTGGATTTTGATATTCTGTTGCTAGGACCCTACTAGACAAAAGTCTCTTTCATCTGCTGAAGGTCAGGTGTATGATAGCACCAGTTTCTTCCTTAATTAAATAAGAGAAGGTTTATGGTCAAACATGTTTAAAAGAGAACCTACATTAATGGATATGTTGGCACTCTGCTGGTACAAATAACCGAAATAAAAAAAAAGCAACACAAGCTGACAAGTTAACTCTATCAACTATTACAGCAGAATAGGCGTGTGCTCTGTGGTTATATTTCAAAGGCAGATAAGGGCTATGTTCTGACTTCTAATACTTCCAGATTTAAAAACAAAAACAAACACCACCTGATCTATATGGGAGATTTAACAAGCAAGTAGTTTAAAGGAAAGGTAAGTGCTTAAAATTATCAAAATGATACTGTAACTAAAATGTTTGTAACTGATACAGTTAGATGTAGTCACGAAGGAAAGGCAGTAAAACTTGTTAGCTGAAATAACAAAACAAGCAGTAAAGATCATCATACATTTAAAGGCTGACAATAACAAAATGACGCGCAACTCTTAGGCTCACAATGTAATAGATATTCACTGTTCCTGAGTTCTCTGTTTTTACTTAAAGAAGAGTTCCTTACTGATGACTCTCAAAGGTAAGTCATTTTCCACTCCTTTCAAGCAATGCAAACACATGTGTAGTATTCTTCCGTTCTGTGGTCTCTGTGCACTTCTCAGGTTGTAATACTCTCCAGCAGTCAAAATCTGGGGCTACACATAGACTTACCAGACCTGTCTGGACCCAGAGATCCTCTATAGTAAGTCACTTGGATTGGGATTGAGTTCTCACACAGGCTGTCACTTGTAGGCAGAGATTCAGGCATGAGACAGATGGTCCTGTCACCTTTTTGGGACTTAAAGCAACATCCAAAGCCTTAGTAACCGACCTGTGTGTACAAGCAGAAGAGTATTGGGAAAGTATTTTCCATGTATAATTATTTTGACAACAAAGTGATAACAAGAAGGATAAATAAGAACTCTAAATCAGAAGTTATCAACTATAAAATCTGGTTTTGCAACATTAAAATATGAATGAACAATTGTTACTAGTTTATTTATTACAATAACCTGGTATGAAATCTGTCAAAAATTTACAAAGCATAATGTTAATAAGTTTGGAAAAACTTGGATTTTTTTTTTTTTTTTTAGAATTGTTTGATTGCTGCATAAAAATTATGTGTAAACTTAATTATATTTGGAATGCCTTATTTGACCATGTTTGTGCTTTTTTCTGTTGAGTATTTGCAAGCAAATTATTTATATGTCAGCATCTATGGAGTGGCGCTAGCTCAATTATTTCAGACATTCTTACCTCTAGTTAAAAACAAGATTTTTCGAAAAATCAGGGGAAGAATCCCAGGAAGAATCTGGTTAGAATAGACTACAAACACTTTTGTTGTAATTATCTTACATTCTATTCATTCATTTCAGATGGAAAGGAGGACTTCTGTTTAGAAAGTCTCCAGCTTATCCTTTATTTTTGTCACGTTCAAGTTGAAAAAATGTTTCCAATCCAACCTCTTTGAAGAATTTTTCATTTTCAAAAACAGAGAATTAAATCCAGATTTTTCCATCTTGAAAATGCAGGGGCAATGCTACTAATAAGAGGTACTCGGGACTAGTTGTTGATATCCTAGGCAGTCATGTGGTTCATCCACTCTACTTACATGTTTCAGTGTTGTCCTCTGTGCAGCTCGGGATTTATCATGTTCCATGCTTATGTTTCAGAATTAAGTCGAGTTTTCTGTCTATGTTTTCCTGTTTATTGCACAAAGCATAGCAACAATTTACGTTCCATTATTTCGTTGAGGCACACTGAGTGCTGTGTGCTTTTTGAGACAGTCAGTCCAGTAATGTGCTGTTACATGATCACTAGAAATTCAGCAGAGGAATCTGAGGAGCAGAGTTGGATCCAAGTAGTCCAAAATTTTCCAATTTTCGCACTGTGCAGATTTGCACTGCCAGGTTTGGTTTTTCAGATATAATAATATAGAGGTGATGTTGTGACGTATGGTAATATATTCTTAGTGGTCTTCATTTGGATAGTGTTTATTTTGTATTTTGGTTTCATTGTTCATAATCGCAGGCAAAAATACCAGTTTTACAAGGGGCTCTGCCAGTGACAACACACTTAACGTTTTCAACCACTTCACAGGATTTTATTTCTCTGAAAAATAAATCTGTTCGCCCTGCTTTCAGAAAAATGATGTCTAGGATCAAGCGCATCATAGGAGTTCGTTACCATCATAGGAATACCATTCTTTTACACAGTATATTATAATGACAGTATGTTATACTCTTAGTGTGAACCTGAATGTACTAGCAGTATGTCAATAGGGCAGTTCATTCTTCCTCTTCAAACTGAAGAAGGCATGAAGGTAAATATATACATTTGCTGGCATCTGTACTAACCTCTTATGCCAGGGCTCACACCTCCTCTCCTGCCTGGCGGACAGAACTGCACCAAGAGAAAATTGTGATCTTGACTTTTAAGGGATTTTTTTTTAAGAATAATTTGTTAAAAGTTTAAGGTGTCAGTCCGTATTCTCACTAATGAATGATCGCACTATTTTTACACAAATTTTGGTTATTTTACATGCAAACTTGACACTGTTCTTTGGGCCATTTGTACAGTTATGAGATCTCTTTCTTCTTGATTTAAAAGTGTATCTCTTTGCTGTATAAAGAAAAAAGGTTAGCCACACCCATAATTATTACCCCAAATCTAATTTATTGACAATACACAAAAATCCCCCAGTGGAAAGAGATACACTTTTCCTCCCTTTGACAGCAGAGATTGTATTCCTTAACACTTGTTGAGGAGATTCTTTGGGACTCATTTTTCAGCTTCTTTCTGCTCCATATTAAAGCATCTCTCTCCAGTCCTCTTGCCTGCTCTTTTATTGATTACTTCCTTACAATTTAGGATGATATTATAATGCTTCTAATTAGTCGTATTTCAATTCCTTTGTTCTCAGCCTCTCTCAGACCGTTAGCAAGAAGTGATTTTCAGCTAGTTTTTCTGTGTGAATTTATCCCTTTTTTAGAACTGAAAAAAATGGTTGGTCTTATTTTTTTGGATTTGTTATGTCTAGTGTAACACAACTTCCTAGGCAGCAACTGCAAATGCATGTTTCTCCTTTCTTACTGACATTTTTAATACATTTGGTTTTAATAAGGCTTCAGCTGGTAAATCGTTGGTTCTTTTTGCTTTTTGCAGAGGTCACCAAGTAGTTTAAAACAGTTGTGTGACAAGGCAGGTTGTGCAACATGTACATGTTACAGCATGTAAACTAAAATCAGCATGTGTATATATAATATGCTTCCTGCCTGTGTAATACTCCTCAAAAAAATTAGATTAATTTCAGGCTCTCCAGCAGGCTTGCTGCTCTCATGTTGCACATTGCATCTCTCGTAAGGCATCTCTCAGTAGTTCCATCAAGTTCACAGTAACTAATGTTACTTCTTCAATTCCTCTTAATCGCATCGTCTCACTGGTACTTTGTGTGACACACTGGCTTTCCATCCAGCACAGTTCTGCTCCTTTTTTTTAAGCAGTTCTTGGGGTGCACACTGCACCGAACGGTGCTACCGTTTGGTAACGAGGATAGCTAAAGCATTTTTAATTTGTATGGGTAACACCATGAGCCCAGACAGAGGCAAACATCCCGGACCTGCACTGTAGGAGCAGCACGTGGAGAACATTAGAGAATTTTATGTCATGAACTCCTCTTTTATATATTTTAATACATAGATACTAGCTGCTTTATTAAATTAGTGGAGTTAAATCAGTGTAAAATGGACTCATGTATTGTAGCATGGGGTAATCTGCTATGATTACTTCCAATGGCTTGCATGAGCCTTACATTTTTAATTTAATGAACAGAATAGCTACAAACTGAGCCCTGGCTATTTAGGTCACTATCCACAAAGAGGAGAAAAGTCTGCTGCCCCGGCAGAGTGGGATGGCTGTTACGCAGTCTGGAGACTGCTTCAAGGATAAGCTCCACTGAGCCAGGATGCCAAATGTAGTGCATTAGTAACTCTGGTACTTGCTGCTGGAATCTACGAGCGCTAGAGAGTATAGTGCAAATTCCCTTGACCTCATGGGCAGCAGCACCCATGGGAAGGGATAGGAGGCGATGGCAAATGCAGTGGTGGAAAAGGGTAGAAAAGAGAAGGGGTCTTTTTGTGCAGCACTTTCTCCCCAGGCGACTATGCTCTGCCTTCTCCAGCAGAAGAAAGAGTTAGGAGCTGTTGCACTATTGCACCAATAGCCCAGAGCAGCCCATGCGCTGCTTCTTAAGTACCGATCTTAACGTCTCCGGTATCAACTGGTGCTCAGTATCAACTAATATTTCTGATATGAGAAAAGCCCCAGTGACCACACGACAAAAGCAATAAGCCAGCAAGGAAAAAAGTTAAAATGTTAGTAAATGCTAGTAAATCATTGCAGTCGTTTTGGCAGACGATGATAGCGTGAGCATTCTCACAGTCTCCCTTGGACGTACACGGTAGGAAGTTAGTATTGTTTTTTTCTTATCGCTTTTCTTGCACACTTCATTTTTTTTCAGACAATGCGATAAGGAACCCTTTCTTAGATAGTGCATAACCTTTCTTTAGAAATGTTTTGTATCACTGAGCTTATACCATTAAAAATGTGAGAAATTAATTTTTAAATACATACATAGGATTTTCTCATAGATTTGGGTGGTCTTTATCTGCTTGATTCTTATCAGCTTCTCAGCAAAAATGTTGCAGTCATACTTCCCATCATTATATTACCCTTTGTACAATATCTTTTTGTTTTTACTAAGGTTTGAAGTGCTGCATTGCTCCTTGTTGTATACATTTTTAAAATAATCGTATCTAATCAGAAGAACAGAACAGTGTTAAAATATAGAAAAGTGTGTAGCTGATCACTAAAATCCCTCTTCCCCTCATTGTTGTAGCACTCACTAACATTTCACCTACTTCAATACTTGAAGGGATATCCCTGCAGCTTCTAGGATGAGACTTGATTTTTTTCTACACAGGAACTGGCTTTGCTTATTCAGAAAGGCATTGTCAAAACAACTAAAGGGATTTAGGTGCCCAGATCCTACTGATTGTTTTGGTTTAATTTGGGCCTTTGAAGGTAACCGACACAAGCAAGCACACCGAGAGAAACATAGCAGCACTTCTCTTAAAATTTGGCATAGTGAATAGGGGTTTAGATGAATTGTGCCCGTTCTGTACAATGTTCAGGGAAAGGGACTCGCAAATGTTGTTGATGTTTCTATAGAATATGATTCTTTTTTACTCTGTTATGTTCCTCACCGCTTCCTAGGATCCCCCTGGAGATAATTAGATATCATGCTGAAACTCCTTCACACAAACTGAATTTTGAAGAAAGGAAGCAGCTGGATGAGGATGTGTCTGTTGCTGAGGTTGAACAGTCAGCCTGTGCCCTTGAACAAAGCCCCCGATCTCAAAGGACTTTCTACTGAAATACATGAATAGTTCCAGCATATTTTGGAAAATTCCCTAACTATAAGTTGAACGAATCGTCCACATCAGTTTTATATCCGCTGTTAGCTCAGTTAATAGGCATGTACTAAGAAACATGATAAGAATCATGAAAGTTGTGTCTCCTACAGAGCCATCTCATTATGCAGTACAGATATTAAATTGCTTTCTAAACTATAATTTTGAACAATTCTTTCCGATTTTTTTCATTAAGACTGAACTGAATGGAAAGGACATGACTTACACATTGGAAGACTGCATATAATAGCACGCTATATGTTGTATTCATCTGAATATAGAAATAGCTTTTCATTGTGTACAGTGGAGCTATTATGGCACGGTAACCAAGAAATAAATTTATCTTGGTATATAAACATTCATCTTTTCCTTGGATTCAATACAAATCAAAGAGAGTTAACCAAATATGACACTTATATACAGAATCTTAAAGACTAATCTAATTCTCAGATATAAATAACCTGTCATTTAAAATGAAGGCAGAAGCTCCAAACTTGTCCTTACCTATAGTATTGAGCTTCCATTGTTTTGAATAGAAATGTTCAGTGTATTTGCCTAAGTCTGAATTTATGTTATGCTTATTACTTGCTGCTGTTTACTTAAATTAAGTATGAATTACCCGCTGACCAAAAATAATTCAATTGTACCTGGATGTGTATCCTTTCATATGTTGAGGGGAAAATTGTGTTCAGTAATTCTTCTCATGTTGCCTTACCCAACATGAGTGGAAGAAAAATATCGCATGAATGTTTTGTAGTCCAGTCCAACCCACTCTGAACTCTGATCTAAGCCTTGATCAGTGGATTGTTGTGGTTTAAGGACCTGTTGCCACTAATGAAGAGCAGACGAATGTAGGCAGAGTTTCAAGCAGCTGTGTTTTGTTTCTCACCCCATCAGCAGCATGTCCTGGGCTGATTGACCATGGCCTCTAGCAGAGGTCCTCATATCTTTACATCTGTAGCAGACATCAATTGTTCAGTAGTCAGTTTCCTTAGCAGTAAAATAAATCTATGTGGTATATAAAGAATAAAATATTTAGTAATATTATGGCTAGTTTTATAATTGTCCCAAATAGTGGCAGTTAGATGCCTGTTTCACACAGCTTCGAGTCAGGCAGGGAAAAGGTCTAGCTCTAAATTCTATCCTGTAGTAAATTACACTCGCAGACTTTATGAGAGCAAAAAAATAGTTTTCAAATTTATTTGGTATCTATTAGGAGACACAACATCAGGGATGACAGTGTTTACCAGCTGTATCTTGATAAATTGCCTGTGCACATAGGTCAACAAAATGCTGTGGGATCTGCAGCTGTAAGAACATGTACCTGTTCTATGTCCCTTGGTTTTTCCAAAGTATACCTTAAAGATATGTTGAGTTATTCTTACATATACATGCTGGGTTAAAAAAAAAAAAAAGTAGTTATTCCCAGAAGATTTGATTTAACCCATTCTTAAACATTGGAACATACATCTCTCCTCCATTCTGAATTTTGGGAGCTGGCACTTTACCTAGCACTTCTTGCACTCACTTTCCAGATCATGTGAATGGTCACTGTACAAGTCCAACGTCCCAGAGCTGCAGTTCAGGAAAACGACTTTCCAGCGCAGACGTCTCAAAAGCAAACCGCCGAGGGCCTGGGAGGCCCCCCTTCAGAAAAGCGCAGTCTGCAGCCTGCATGGAGATTTCTCTCCCAGTCACCACAGAAGGTGGGTGGCAATGAATATTTTGCTGGGTATTTGTGAATTTCTCACAGGGTGTGAAAGCAAGTCAGTTTAGCATGATCCTTGTCCTAGTCACTGCCCTGAACTGCTGTCTTCATCTGACTGTTTAGAATTAGAACAACCCCTGTGTGTTAGTGTTGTTACTAACAAGCCTGCTCCTGAGCTCTGTGCTGCCTAGGGATGCAGTATGCTGAACCTCGCCGAACTCTTACAGCCGTCCCCTCGCCTGTATGGATCGGGTGCTTTGTTCCGGAAAAGCGATTGTTCATAGCGGCTTACGTACAGTTATTGTGACAGCTAGTAGTACTAACATTTTGAACTCTCATTGTCTCTACTTACCAAGTCTGAAAAGGAGTAAGATATTTTTAGAATGTGAGTTCAGGCTTTGCACATGTATATTTATTGGTACTGAAGACTTCATAAAACTCCACAATCCCTGGTCACCATTTACAGCAAAATTATAGCCCATAATCTAAAGAATTTTTTCTATTTATAATAAGTTTCTTGCTTTAATGCTTGAAAAAAAGTCTTCAAATCTTGATCTACCTGAGTGCAGAGTTTCGATGAAACTAAGATACACAAAGTGGACTACTCATGGCAATGCATTGTGCTTAAAACTCAGAATAAGCCCATTTTAATTTCAGCAGTGCCAGCTATTTCACTGCAGGTCGTTTAAGCGGAAGCATTCAGCTGATGTGTTTTTCTTCAATCTTGATAGTGTTCCCACTCCACCGGTGGTGTCCTTGACCCTTGTCTCCCAAGCTTCCAGCTCCCCCACATTCCTGCAATAGGACAATGCATTGTCTGTGCAGAAAAGGTTCCGTCTGTCAAAAGCTGAAAAAGCATAGCATCAAATTAAGTGGTGTAGGACTGTAGTGTTGGTTGTATTCAATTTTAGTAATAGGTAAAAATTTAGTAATATTTAAACAACAGAAATGATAGGGTTTACTATTTTAATAATAAAATAATGAATTTGAACAATTAACTCTTTTAAAAATCCAGGTTTTAATTTTAATCAAGTTGCAGAATTATTTCCTAAGTGCCTAAGAGATAATGATCTCCTATGGCTATTGTCTGGGCTGTAGCATGGCCTGAACCCCCCATGATGCTATAAGTGATAGGCGATGGGCAACACCATGACCCTAGCCCTCTGTCTCGCAAGGAGCATTTGTATCCTAACCTGCCCACAGGCAAAGGTGTCTGCGCCACAGAAGTTCTTTACAGCTGGAACCAGTACTCACTAATTTTGCTGATCGTTAATGGAGACAGAGCAAGGGGAATTATATCACTCAGAGTGTCTAATTTTGTATTTTTAAATGCAAATTAATGCAAATACCTTTATTACTAGTGGCAAATTGCTAGAATCTTTGCTTTTTTTTTTTCTTTATGATAAAATAAAATAGCAAATTATTTTCCGGCCTTTCTTCTGAGTACTGTGGGGATCACGCAACAGAAAAATAGTGTCTATGCGTGTGAGACCCTATAAGAAAACATCCTAATTTGGCACAGGAGGTTCCAAGATTATGTTCTTAACTGGAATGGAGCTGATATCCCAAAGTCTGTTGCAGTGTCCTCTAGCGGCTCCTTGCATTTGATTTAAGAACAGTATTTACCTACATTCATTCATGGGACAGAGAGCCAAGCATGGTCAGAGGCTGTCTGCAAAATGGCTGTGCTCACGGAAGGTGTTACCACCTTCCAGCTATATCATTAGATCTCTGGTAGAAGTCACCTCCCGTCGCCAGAGGCTATCACGCCAGAACAGATACTGGTGGAAGAGGGATCCTTTGAGTTGTCCCTTTCTGCTTAAGTACAGAAACATTTAGCTTAAACAGCTTTCTATATTGGGTTACATTATCCAGCTCCCTTTGCACCAAAGCAAATGAGAAGTGCCCATGTGATCTATTTTTCTGACTTTACTAGACAAGTATTAACCTTCTGCAGAGGAACAGGGTCAAAAACTTGGGAGTAGTGACGTTTCAACTGACGCTGCTGTTTCTTCAGTGACCATCCAACCATCTCTCCTTTAGGAGAATGTTACAATATCGTGGACTCTTCAAAGATTAAGTCATAGGCTGAACAGCAAAAATGTTAAATCGCGTTGTGGGATTCATGTAACATATGACAAAGTGTAATCCTCAGAAATCAGTTATAAGAAGTAATCCTGTTTAAATACTAAACCTACTAGAAAATTCATTTTTAACTTAGAGTAATTAATGGCTCCTGAGTGAACATTGTACTAAAGCAGATTTACAGAGCTCTGAGGTGTTTAAAAATTCCTGTGCATAAGGGCAGTTTTCCTCTGCGTAATCACCATTTTTTCCTCCAAATTAGTTATTGATGATGATTGTAACATAACCCTTTCATCTACCTCTCTTCATGTGCCACACAAATATGGTAAGTACCATTGTCATATAACAGCTCATGGTGGAAAATATGTCACCACCACAGTAGTTTCTATTGCTGTATGTTTTTCTTCATCCTATGTAGTACCAAGCTCTTCTGGAATTCTTGTACGCAGATACTGCTGCAGTATCAGCGCTACTTGTACATAACCGGGCCACTGTACTACCTAACCCTTTTATTCTGCTTCTTTTCTTTTTCCCTCTCATCCTCCCAGAGTAAGTAGAGTCACTGGCAGGCAGAACCTACAACCCCCTAAGGTGCCACTGACCCTTGTGTACACAATGTTTAGTAATGCAGTGATACTTTTAACAGTGTGGTGCGGTGCTTTCTGCGTATCTATATCATGAAAGATTCACTTTCTGTTGTTCATCACTAATTATAATACCTATCAAGTTTAATATTAAAGCATATCTCTTTCTAGAGATAGTTTTCATATTATTAGAGAGAACTTCCTTTCAGGGACGTGGAGTAAAAGTAAGTGACATAAAAAATCCCTATTTAAAAGTGTCGGTGGTGTCACTCAAATGCTATTAGAACTCTCAGTAAGGTCAGCGAAATGACTGCTGCAAGAAAGAGCCAGACAGTCTTCAGAGTAATGTATCTTAACATATAATATGATGGAGCATGGTTTGGGTTTCTCCTTAGTGTGTGGGTTTGTGTACAAGGCACCTTTCAGCAGGTCTGTAGACTAAAATAAGTTTCTGATTATTTATATTCTCTCATTAAAACAAAGCCATGTGTCCAACTTGTCTAAACTTTTTTTTAGATGCCTGTGGTATTAGTCTTTTGACTTCTAGCTCTACTAAGTGATCTATCTGGAATGACTGACATTCCACTGTTCTTCATGCATCTTGAATTTCTAGACATACTGTTTTGGCAAGTGGTTTGATTTATTTCTGAAGGTTTTTGTACTAAATAATGTGGTGGAAGGTGATATGGTCCTTGAAAGATTCTTAGGCTGGGGGTAAGGAGGAGGCATGAGGAGGGAGAAGGAAGGTGAGAAGTTAAAAGGTTTGAGAAAGAACGTACTGAGAATAAGCTTTCTCTCCAAAATGTGGAACTGGCTTTGATCAAAACTGTCTGGTTGGGCTGTTCCAAAATAAAATGAAAAAGTCCTCTATGTGCTAAGAATTTAGTGGCTGCTTAGGAGTGTATGCTGCAATAAATAATAGATGTATTCACAAGAAATGTTTTGGTTTTTTATATTCTCATGTGGTGAATCAAGAGACATATTTTATGCTCTCGCTAGAGAGAGGTAATATTTCAGGTTAGCATTTGGTAGGATTTTATTATTCTGCCTGAGTAGAATTTTGATTAGAGATTGCTATCTCTGTAGTGTTAAGCACTTTTTATACATTAAAAAAAAAGAAGTGCCTTTGTGTGTGGGTAGATGGTTCTTACCTTTTCTTAAGCCTGTCTCTGAGGCACTGATAACACTTGGAGATTTTTTAATAATGATTCCAGTTCCTGCTCTTTACAACCTCTTCTAATTGATTTGATTAAAAAGATAACACATTTTGGTGGCTAATCATAAGGTATCTATTAGACTAATAAATCAGTCTTCTCCTCTCGCATTGGATTTCAAAATCTACTTATTTAAATCTGATCTTTTGGTACAATAGGAACCGTATTTCCAGCATTTTCAGCAAGTGTACTTTCAAGCAACTTTCATACAGTACATTCTTCTGACTTCATTCCTGTTAGATGATTGTCAAGATTTTGCTGACTCTTAGCTCTTTATACGTGCAGAAGGATTCTTGATATAGAAAAGCATTTCTGAAGAACATCTTTCCAATGATGAATCATAGGAAAAAAATGGAGGGGGGAGTGTCTTGGTTTCTGCTTGTCAAAATATTGCAAATTGTTCCGTTTCATAAAGTGCTGATATTTCTTCCACGCTCATAGAAGAGTAATTCAAGAGCCAAGTAACAGTAGCAGAGGACTGGTGTCTATGTGTGCATGGTTACTGTTACTGCTTAAACCTATGTCTTTCCCAGTATCCTCATCTAACATGGAAAAAGTTGAAAAGCTCTAAAGCTTTTTAAACTCAAATAGATTTTATTCCAAGCTAAAGATTACTGCTATTTCAATTTCAAAGCCTGGTAGGTTTTTTTCCCCCAAAAACACTAGATCAAATAGCTTGTTATAGTAATATTTGTGTCAATAATTAGCCAGAAATTTAATATAACACTTCTGAAATACCATTTATTCTATTTAAAATGTTACATGTTGTCCTGTAGTATCTTCTGGTTTCATAACTGCAGTATTCTCACAGCTATACTAATAAATTCTGTAGTTGCTCAATATTCTATATCCAATTTTAGCAAGAAATTAGAATTTTACAAGTTCTTAATAGCATATTATTGATTCTAAACAATCTTGTTTTCACATACTTTTGATTAAGCTGTTTCTTCCTTGCAATAATATAAGAATTTATTTGCATTGTAAACAAAACCACACATATAGGAAATTCCATTGCTGAACTCCTAAATTCTGAACAACTTCTAGCCCTTTTTGACCGGAAGTTTTTGAGATTTTAGGAGTTAGTGATTATATATCTTTAATAAGGCTTTCTTGCACAGGGTATAAACTACATTTTTTTATTATCAAGTTAACATTGTGCTTTTAAATGTGAACAGCAATAAAAAATATACATGAATGCAAATTATTCTTACTCAAGAAAATCCTTACAGAGATTCTGTCCCGTGATGACATCCTGTAGAAAGGGGATGTGTTTTGTCTCCAAGCTTAGCGGATTTCCTTGCAGGCTGTAGCCATTTGCACTGATCATGTCTCGGTCTGTTCCAGCTCTGGGCTCCAACTTGCACCCTATTTTGTCTGCAGGTCTCCTCACGGAAACATTGAAATCGGTATTATATTAACCTTTTGCTTAGGTTCTTTGGGGAAAATGTGTACCCCTACCTGGCTCACCTTCTATCCCATCGCACAGGTCCAAAACAGTCCATCTCAGTCTAAGCGCTAATACTGCACGATTGTTAAACCTGTTAAAGCCCCCTTTCCAGCTAGAACAGCAGAGATCCCAGCCTGGTCAAGAATTTCAGTGTAGATGAATAGGCCCAAAACATCTGCTCTTTTTCTGCATAGGAAAACAAAATCTGTATTTCAATCGAATTTTTAATTGTAATTTTAGATCAAAGAAAAAAACACTGAATTAAAGAAAACAGTGACGCTAAAGAATATAAATAAAATTGTTGTGGGAGGGAACTCGGTGTGGTTATACTTGTATAGCTGGTGGGTATATGGATGTGTGCACAGATACATACATATGCTGGCACGCAGTCTTCTTTGCTTTAATACATTATCACTAACTGTGATAAGGCTTTCAGATTTGATACTTCTTGGTTATTGCTTTTTTTCAAGGATTCTGCTTTTTTAAGGTGCTCTCTGCCATGACTTCCTAGTTGCCATCAAGAGCTTGTGCTGGCAGACTCTGCCAGTTTTTTCCTCCTTGCCTGCATTCACACAGAAATTGGAGCATTCTGTATATGTATGTCCATATGTGGCTATATCATATATCTTAGGAAGAAAGTAAAGGCAGAGTGGAGTTTTTCCTTTGAAATGAGGTTGGAAATCTATTTTCTCCCACCAGCAGTGACAGAAAACTCTCTTTTTTTATTATTTTTATTTCCCATTATGTAGTTTTTAACTAGTCCAGCTTAATCACCCTTGACTAGAAAAGCCATTGAGATCTTAGTGCTACAAACTTGCCTCTGAACAAGGAACCCTAACAAGGATTTGCTGTGCATTGTAATTTTCTAGGAATGCTAAGAGCAGAGTCTTTGCATTTGCTTTAGCTTTTCTTTAAAGTAATTCAGTTTCAGCATTTACCTCAGCTTGTGGATTAACTCTTTTGATTATGCGCAGTTAAAATTTTGATATAGAGCACTTGAATTGAAATGTCACTGTGAGCTGGCAAAACGAACCACTCAAGAATATTTAGACATTATCTTTAATAACCTTATCAAAAATTCTATGGCAATTACAATACAATTTCCATTTTAATAGAGCCAGTATACTTTTATACTTGAAGTTTTTCTTTTGCATCTGCATATAGAATGACTAAAACTGTTTGGGAGATAAGTTGTTTTGCATGGTTTTGTCCAATTTGTTTTGGAAATGGGTAGTATTTGGTTGCTTGATCTAGAAAAATATCAAAGAAAAAGCACAAAATGATTCAAATGCATGGCAGGGTACTGCAGAGAGGAACGGAATAATCTGCTGTCCAAGTCTGCTGAGAAAAGGACAGGATGTAATGGACTTAAATTACTAAGGCAGAGGCACGACTTCAGGGAGACGTAGGGAATTCATTTTGATCACAAGGGTAGTTAACTGCAGAAATGGATCCTCTGAGGAGGTTATTGCATCTCTGGCAGGTTTTCAGAACAGCTCATACTCTCCACCGCATTCCCTTTGCCATGCCTCTCCATATTGCAGAGCAGATGATTTCTGGTAAACTTCCTTGCCCAAGAAGCCAGCCAAACTGCCACTTACCTGATCCACTGGGCGTGTTACAGCAGTCATGGGACCACACTTCACGAGGCCCCAAAGTGCCACGGCTTTCACAGCTAAGCTCTCGTAGCAGATGGAAAAGCCCTTGGCTTGAAATTTTTTTATTTATTTAATCATAGAATCATAGAATAGTTTGGGTTGCAAGGGACCTTTTAAAGGTCATCTAGTCCAACCCCCCTGCAATGACCAGGGACATCTTCAACTAGATCAGGTTGCTCAGAGCCCCGTCCAGCCTGACCTAGAATGTTTCCAGGGATGGGGCATCTACCACCTCTCTGGGCAACCTGTGCCAGTGCTTCACCACCCTCATTGTGAAAAACTTCTTCCTTATGTCTAGTCTAAATCTCCCCTCCTTTAGTTTAAAACCATTACCCCTTGTCCTATCGCAACAGGCCCTGCTTGCTTGTAAGGCCCCCATCTTATAAGCCCCCTTTTAGGTACTGAAAGGCCGCAATAAGTTCTCCCCGGAGCCTTCTCTTCTCCAGGCTCAACGACCCCAACTGTCCCAGCCTGTCTTCATAGGAGAGGTGCTCCGTTCCCCTGAGGGCGGAACACCTGTGAGGGTGTCCTCAGTGAGGGAATTACGGTGTTGGTTCTGCTTATAAGTCATTTCAATTTTGGTAGCACTTGAAGTTACTTTACATCATTGTAAGCGGTAACAGGAATAGTATAACAGGAAATAACTTAGAGACACTATGGGAAGCCACAGTCTCCACTAACTGCTCAGTTTGTCACCACATTTCTTGTCTGTGCAGAGAAGCAGATAAAAATGTTGCATAGAGGACCTGTTCTATATCTAGAAAGTCTGTTCCTTACTGCAGAAAGCTTTATTCAAATAAAAAAATAAGTTATTAGGAAGTTTAAATTATTTTTTCATGTATTTAGCAAAATCACAGCACTTCTGGTCTAATGGGCACTGCAAACTCAAAGATTTCTGAACAGCAAATTCTGCATGGCTGTAATAAAACACTTGGCACCAAAAAAAGCAAGTGTTCCAAGGAAGGATATTCCAGCATCTTCTGTAAGGTTTTCGTATCCATTTCAAAGTATTCAGTTTGAACATGGAACTTATCCATAGATTATTCTTGGGGGAATATAATTGTTTCCAGAAGGGACTTGTCCATAGTGTTAAGTTCTTTTTCAGTTATGGTGGAGGTGAGAGTGTGTGTGTGTGTGTGTTTTCTACTGTAGGTAAAATAAAAACCTTCTCTTTTTCTGCTTCCTCTTAGAAAGGAGATGTAGAGAGATTTTAAAGGTGAGCAAGGGGCAAAGCCCGGTCAGCCTGTGATACAGACACATCAAAAATAATGGCAAGTGGTCCTGGGAGTAAGGGGACAATTCAACCCACCTACTTCAATCTGTCCCTTTGGGATGCAGTCTGAGAGAGAGTGCTTCCGAGAGTGGATGTCCTAACCAAATAGAAGGGGCATGCCACTTGCCCAGGAAGTCTGCTAGAGGACATGCAGAAAAAGTAGGTTGTTATGGCAAGAGGGAGCCCGGTTTCTAGACCCTAGCAATGGTGTTCAAGTTCCTCAGAGCACATTCATATTTTATATTAGGTCCACAGTAAATGAAAAATAGGACCAGAAGGGCCAGAAACCTTAGGCTCAGCTTCTTGTCAGAGCATCATAGCCATCAGGGGCTCAGCTTCCAGGGGAGACATGAAGAATGCTGCCCCTCCTCTTGTGGCCACAGATGCAGAAGGCATGGAAGGATGGAGTCAGTCCTCTTAGACTGATTTGTGCCTACAGCTTATGGCCTCCAGTTTTCTGCTGAGTGCTACAGTCACGAGACTGCAAAAAGCCAGTGCAGTTGTCGTCGTTTAGACTGAATCATAATCTTTATCGGATCTAACCACTGGTATCCCTCAGAGGTTGAAGTGTGTGTCTGCCTAAATCTGGTCACGACAGAGCTTGCAATGCCCTGTGTTCCTGGAAAAACCAGTGGGGGGAGGTTGCCTAAAGACTGAGATGCCTTGTGAAAGATCATGTCTAATGGCCAGGAAAGGCCTGGGAAGAAATGGAGAAGAGCCTTGCATGGATGCGTGTGAGCTGCTGGTGCCTAAAGTCCAACTCTGTTGGGCTAGATAGAGTTCATGTTTGTTTTTCCCTTGGAGTACTTTTTCTGTCAGGTTCTACTAGGATGTTAGGATCCACTTGTTTTCTTATAGGTATCTGCAAATTTTCCTTGTTTTTAAAACAACCAACTAAATGAAAATTTTGTTCTTCTTACATTCACTGAATGTCTAGTCAGTTTTAATTTAAATGATGATTTGATTCCAAGCTAATTTCACACTGTGCTCTAGGCATGTTGAATTTGAAGAGTGTGTTTTGCACTGCATGCTCAACTTCAGCATTTTTCTGCTTGCTAGCAGTCGCTTCAGGTCAACATAAACTGGTTTTCTACATCTGAAATAAGTTTTGAAAGATTTTTGGAAATGGAACATACCATTGGTATGTTCCTGGTACTTCTGTGGCAGAATGAAATAGGCGGTGGGCTGTTGTGTATAGAGAACTAGGGAAGAGTATAGGAATATTCCGAGATTGTTCAAGTTATGTGATAATAGCTGTTCCAAAGGGGTTTTTTAAAGCAAAGCTTTTCTAACTACACTTCAGTTACACAAGCAGAGGATCTATCAGAGAGGGAAAAGAGAGTCCTTTAAAATGCTTTCACTTGCTTTGTTATAACATTAACCTTTTTGACTTTGTTATTGAATGAACCCAAGGTTTTTCTTCTATAATGCCTTTTGTCTTCACCTTATTCTTGGGTAGTCCCACATATGAGTTATACAACATACTATTCTTTCCCAAACCATCAATGTTACGAAAGACACTTCAGCAGAATGGACATTTTAGGTCAGAATTTAAGTTCTAGAGAATTGTGATGTCTTTGATTAAAAAACATATGGCTAAACTTACAACCTATATCCAAATTGAGCTCTTAGTGATCTGACTGTGAAGACAGTTTGCTTGTGTAAGTCAAGGGAAGTGATTCATACAATTGAATATGGAAGTTTGGTAGATTATTTACTGAAAAGATCTGTCACGTTTTTATCTTTCTATAAAAATGCTTATTTCTACTTCATTTTCAATATGAAGAATAGTTCCGTCCTAACAGTTCCCTTCTGTTTTTAAAACATACTGAACTAAAACCTAAGCCTGAACTTTACCATATTCTGGAAATATCAAAATAAAGATCCAAGTCTGGTGACTTGAATCTATTTTCTCTTTCAGGCCTTTATTTGCCATCATTCTCATCAGTTTTGTATCAGTACGATTCCATGAAGCCATTCAGGTTACCCTGCTATAGCTGTAGCAACTTCAGGGCAAAACGTTTCAGAACTTTTTCAAGGGAGGGTCAAGCATCCCGCAGCTGTGACCTCCCTGTGAGCGCAGACGTAGCCACCCTGGCTTGAGTGCTCTGCAAGCAGTATATTCACAGGCTTTTCGACATCGTTTTAGGGAAACTTATTTGAGTTGATCCTGTAGGAAATGATTCACAGTAAAATTCCAGATTATTATTGCATTATTTGTGCTTAAGACAACTTCTGCTGCTTTCTAGTGAATTGCTTTATGTGGAATGCAGCTTTAGAGTGGTGCTATTAAAATGTGTTTGAAGGTGTTTTTAGCCAAGTCAACGTGCAGTGTTCTTAAATGTGTGAAAACCCTGCCGCGTTACTTCCTGCCCCTTTCTCCTCTGTGTTGCTGAAGCATTGCCGTCAGCGATATGGTTCGGTCTCCGTGTCTCTATGATGTTACTGTGTGCAAATTCATGTTTGAAGTATAATTCCTTTACTGTACGTTTACACTGGCATTCAGAGCTTTGCATGCTTTCCTGACTATGTAATTTTAAAGTGATAGATTTCTTTTAAAATGTTATGATGATCCTTAAACTGGCAAATGTTTTAATAGTTTCGTTAGCTTCTGTTAGGTCTGATATTTGGGATTAAACCTTTTAGAAATCTCCAAGTGAGGAGAATATAAACATTTTAACTTTGTTTCCAGAAATGTATCGGTTTCCATATCAAAAAAGGTCGATTTTTGTGTATGTTTTATAAGCAGATCAATTACTCAGTATGTTAAAACCAAGAAAGGACCTATAAATAGCATCCAAGACACTGTCAGTCAATTGCAAAACTCTTCAGTAATGAATGTAATCATTTGCAGTGAAAATGCTGATCTTTGTTACTGGTAGGTTTTATTTCATACCTTATAACAAGTGATAGTTTTACTTTCATGATTCCTAAATTCAAGAAGAAAATTACTTTATGCTTCTGTGTTAGCGCTAACTCCACTATTTTAGAATAATCACAATGACAATTTCTTGGAAGGGATGGTAGGTGAGGATGTGTTCCCTTTACAAAGCCTTTGCTGCAGCTGAGAATAGAGAAGTCAGAACAGTCCCCTGAAGATGGCAAACATATTTTCATTAATATCCTCCCTCCTTTTTTTTTTTTTTAATTGCATGGGAAAGTAAGGAAATTCCAGTTTTATTTCCACTAAACAAAAGGAAGTTAAAAAAAAATCTCTGTAATCTCTGCTCTGTAAAGGTGACAGTTGAAACACATGGAATCATTTACTCAAATTATCTTTTAAATTCTCAGAAAACCCCCAAACTCTAAATTAAATCTTCTCCTAGACACCAGTGCACTGCAGCGGGACAGCTCTGTCATGCAAGGAAAGAGCTAGGACAATAACTGCTCAGGGCTGCTTTCGTATAAATGTCATGATGACGGTTGGCTCAATTGTTCTTGTCCTTTTGCAATGCATGCGATTTTGTGGCAGTAGGTTACATTTCCAGACGGGCAATGCTTCAGCAATTACATGGAATCAGTACATTCTCACACGACGAGCGTCACTATACTGCTCACACATGGATGAACAAAGGTAAGACTCAAAAACACCGGCTTCGTTTTTATCCTAGCATGTGAGTTGAAGTGTCCTGTGTGTTTCTGTCGGTGAGGTGGGTAGCAAGTTAGAGGTTTCGCAGTTGCTTTTAAATCGGAAGCCTTCTATTTGTATGCTGCTGCTCATAGCTAGAATTTAAGAATCAGCCCAGTGTTATGAAGGAATTTGGTTCCTGAGTTTCCATCTGCATCTCTCTAACCTAAACCATGCATAGGACAGGGCTGAATGAAAACTTTTTGAAGAAAGCAGGGCTACTGTTAGGAGCTAGTGCTGTTTTTATTGTGTGATCTTAACCCATGGAATGCAGCTTTTTGAAATGCACTGACTGCAGATAATAATGCTTCTGCTCAGAGCTGCTCATAGTCTAGCAGCCTGAATAGCAGCATCTGCCAAACGATAGTCACTCGTTAGCTCTTGGGGACACCGGACCCCTCTGATGGTGCTCTCAGCTCCTCTGCTGCTAGCTGCAGGAACAGCCCGGAGACCTATTTGGAAAAAAAAGAAGAGCCAAGAAATGCAGGTCTGCAAGAGGAAGAGGAGGAAAAAGGACATGGTCATCTGAGAGGGACGGCTGGGTGGGAGCAGAGGGATCCTGGGAGCTGGATAAGTGCCTCTCGGAGAAAAGGGAATACTGGACTCCCTCAAAGCAGGAGGCAATTTAGAGGCAGGGGCACATTTATGAGAAAGTGTCACATAGCAGGATGTTCTGCAGAGGAGGAGAACAGGGAAAGAGAACCGAGGAGCAGAAAAGTATCTGCCTTTCCCATGTGAACGTCCTACCCCCTTACTGAAGCAGGGAGTCCAAATCAACTTTGTTTGACCTAGGTTACAGGGATTACCTGGAAGTGGTCCTGGTTCAGACTCATGCAGAAAGATGTTGTAGCTGACGTCCTTGCAACACCCATCACGCAGTGCGAGAAAAGGGAAAAATAAGAGAAAACCCAGAATATGGCAGTTGGGTTAAGGATTACTGCAGATTGGCAGTGTTCATACAGGTCAACTTTTAGAAGATGGGACATCATTTTAAAACACTGCAATCGTGCCAGGAAAGGATATGGCAAGTTTTTAAAATTTCCCAAAGAAAGTGCTTTTATGTTTCTCTAGGATACAATGGAGTGGTTTCTAAATAGAGAATTTGGGGTATAATCTCTTTGAGAAAGAAGCCCCAGAGAATAGGCCTAAACTAAATTTTAATCCAAAATCTAGGAAGAGGAGAGATTTCTACCTTGCTTTAGAGCTAGCCAGTAAAGTCACATAGTGATTGCAGCCTTTCATAGGTTTTGGCTTGCTGTTCAGATATGTTTAATGGCGTCAAATTTTGACATGTGTCGTGCTGGTCTTTAGAATTTCAGTTTCAGTAGTATATTTAATAGAAAATGGCACAGTATGTTCCCAAAACTGTCCCAAAGACACTTCTGTTAGTGTCAGTTCTGTGAAGATGTATTAGTTAACTGTACTGCACAGGAGTGAGGAACATTTCTTGTTAATTTAGGGAGGGAGAAAGCTTGATGACACATGCAAATGGCACATCATATATTTTAAGTTCCGTGTATGTCGCCTACACTAACTGCATTTGTCCTTTCAACATCTTTCTCAGTTTGAGCACTACCGTATTTGAATTTTACGTGACTGTGATATTAGTACACCTGTTAAAGAGAAAATGAATTACATAATAACCTTTTTTAAAAATTAGGTACCCTTCGGGGGGGGTGGGGGGGGGGATAAAATCTATATGTGGAGCCCTGATGATCTCTGCCTTGAAATTACTGTCTTCCCCTTCTTTGCCTGGCAGCTGTCACTGTGCTTAGGAAGGAGCTGGGCCAACCAGTCCACTGCAGGAGAAGTACAAAGTGCTTGGGGTTATGGGAGACACTAATTCTCAAGGTATTAGAAGCTGTGTTTGCACATGAATAAACAATCCCACTTTTATGCAGATGTATTTAGCAGTGCTGAGCCAGAACTAGAGAGCTACAACAGTGCCTAGACGAAGGTAAAATGGGGTGAGGGCAGTGCTTGGCAGTTCAAGTAGATGTAAGTTTCTCTCCCGTGAGAGTGGGACTGAAGTGCCAGGGACAGCTATCCCGTGAAGCTCCCGTTTGACAAGTTACAGATGTCCTCAAAGAACAGAAGCTGGCCCAAGTGTGAAAGAGTAGCAGGAGAATCTGCCCCCATCCCCGAGTGCCAACTTGTAAGGCAGCATATGTAGTAACGCTTGGTGTGCTTCCAGTAGTGCTTTGCTGTGGTTCTCTCCAGTCTTTCCCAGGTAGCTGCTGTGAAGAGGATAATTTCGGCAGTTTACACTGAGTCGTCTGGGTAGGGGAATACAATGCTGCAATACGTCGTATGAGGAAGAGATTCATCGGCGAAAGTGCTGCTTCTGGTGGAGAAGCTTTTCTAATTTTATCCTTCAACCATGGCAGAAAGTATTCCTCTTTTTAGAGAGACAGCTCTCTCTTCTGAGCTATAAGAAGGATAATTTAAGACCAGACACAGATCTACTTCATAATGATAGGTTCAGAAGCGAGCCTTTTATCTCGGGTCCAACAGCTTCAAGTATTCTTCCATATCCAGAACCTCCTGGTCCTCAAGTTGTTACTGTTGCAGAAGAGCATGTGGGGTTTCCAGTGATCTAGCCCTATTTTTGACTACAGATTGGTAGACAGCAGCACTGGCACAAACTGTTTTGCAAATACTGTGCTAAGCAGTCAGCCCTACTCTCTTCTTCCCTCTGGCTCCTTTAGTCTTCAGTAACTTCTTAGCCTCCGTGTGCTCTACAGCCTCCAACGTGCTGCCACCGACAGTTCCTGCTAATGCCAGGAGCTCCCTCGCACGGCTTTGTGCTTCCTGCCTGGCACTAGGCAAAGCAAAGCAGAGATCCTTAGCCCTACAGCAGCCAGGCCCTGTGTGCTGTTATCTCTCCCTCTGAAGAGGTCAGAGAGTGTCTCCGTACCTCTGCATTTGCAGCGAGGACGATACGGCTCTGTCCCCAGCTGGCTCTCGCTGTTGCCTGCTAAAGCTTAGGCAGAAAGATGAACTAGCCGGTGCCGGCTCACTATGCGGTTGTTGCCAAGGGCGCAGAGCGGGTTTCTCGCTTCAATCCCTGGGAAGCCAGAGTTGATTTGTACCCTGAGACGTTTTGGATGGTGGGATCAGTTTAGCAATGGGTGTCTTTTCCCCAGAGAGCAGTTATTAATAGCCTGGCAATAAACGATGGCTGTGAACGCAGTGCTAGAACCTCCTAGCGATGGAAACGAGCAGAGCAAAGGACACATGCTCTCAAGTTGGTAATGGCGTCTCCCTTCATGTCCTGCAGCAATGAGATACATGGATTAATTTTAAATGCATTGGTAACATATGGGTCTAAAATTATTTCATGCTATTTAGAACAAGTCCTTTGAGCTAAGGCTGTTGTAAATTCTAATTAGTCTACGCTAATCTCCATAATAAGCAGCTATTTCTAATGCAGATCTAACTGATGAGGTCTGACAGCATTTTCCACTCTTATTTATACACTGGCAGCAAGCTGGTATCGTGCTAGTATCAGAATGTTTGCTCAGGTTACGAAAACTCTGTATTTTCTGTGCCCTACAGGGAGTTTGTAGTTGCTGCAGGCTTATGCCTGTTCTAGGATTGCCAATTTATGCCTCTTTGCTTGTATTTATTTATGCAGAAAATAGGGAAAACTCCTTCAGCCGTTCCCGAAGCTCCAGCGTGTCCAGTATCGACAGGGACTCAAAGGAGGCAATTACTGCTTTGTACTTCATGGAGTCCTTTGCCCGAAAGAATGACTCCGCTGTCTCCCCCTGTCTCTGGGTTGGAACGGGCCTCGGTATGGTCTTAATCCTCTCCCTTAACCTGCCTGCTAGTGACGACTTACGGCAGTCAGAGCCAGTCATGGTGTCGCCAAGTGGTAAGAGTGCAGCTCTTTTCCTGTTTATCATCTGTCTCGGTACAACAGGGGGAATAACCGCATGATTTTGTACGGCCTTTGGGGCAGAAATTTCTCAATACGTGTATCATGCAATGGTCACACACTACATAGAAGGCACACGGGTAAATAAAGATGCTCGTGAGAGACCCGCAGCTTCGTGAGCTGAGACACTTCCGTTGCGTTAGTTCCGACGATTACCTTGTGTCATGGGCAAAGTTACATGTTTCTTGTGAGGAGAGGGAAATTAGCAGAGTTCCTTCATATCGTGAAATTACAGTCCTGCGTACAGCTCTGATGCAATCCTACCTGGGATGCTGTGAACAGTTTGGCTGTCGTACTATCAGAAAGCTGCAGAGAAGCAGAAGGGAGTTCAGGAAAGGAAACAAAAATGCTGGCAGGTTGATGTACCAGGGAGAGATCCTTGGCTGAGTGAGTGACAGATGGTGTAGCAGAGAGAACAGAGGGCTGAGAGAGGTCAGGTCTGAGGAGAGGCAGTATGCGCTTAGTATGTTTAAAGTAGAGTAATGACAAAAATCAGAGAATGCACAGGAATAGAGGTTGCCCACCCCCTGTTTGTTTAGAAAAACAATGCTGGGAGGTCACCAGACTAAGAGGAGCAATTTTACTGCTGGGGATAAGTACCCTACTAGTATAATGTAGAGATGAACAACAGCCTATCTTTATGGTATTCAATAGCATGTATTATATACATTATTTGATATCAGCTGCCTGAGGCTTTTTCAGTACTGGCAGTCTGTTCACCTTCTTGTGTGGTCAGGAAGAACGGAGCAAGCAAGACTTGTCCCCTTAGCCAGATTAACGTGTTGGCTCTATTTACAAAAGCCACACGTCAGCTGTGCGGCACGCGCTCACAGTACTGACAGCCGGTGTAATTGTGGTGCCAGTGTCAGTGAGAGGAAATTATATTTTGCAGGCACAGTTCTGACGCTGAAAGGAGCTGTGCTGACCTTCGCGTGCTTGGACTGCATGGGGACATTGACACATCCACCGTATGAAGTATGGAGGGACCCACACAGTGCTGATGACGGTGAAAAAACAAGGAAAAGGAAACTTGTCATGCATTCCCCTTCCTCCTCCCAGGATATGGGTGATCATCAATTTGCAGTCATTTGTTCAGAAAAACAAGCCAAAGTCTTCTCATTGCCTTCCCAAACATGTCTTTATGTCCACAACATCACCGAAACGTCCTTTTTATTGCGAGCAGATGTGGTCACCCTCTGTAACAGCGTCTGTCTGGCGTGCTTTTGTGCCAATGGGCACATCATGACACTGAGGTACTTATCTAACTAATCTTGTGGCAAAACTAAGCAAAGAGGTGGCACAGTGCCGTCACGTTCCATTTGTGTTTGCTCCAGAGTGCCCGATGCTCTGCATTAACTCCCTGGTGGGCGCATGTAATGCCCTGCCTTGCCCGCTGCCGTACCTGTTCCTTGGCCTGTCTCCACAGGGGGAGTTAAGGCAGCTGCACAGCAAAGCAAACCCCTTTTTTGTCATAGTAATCCCCCACCCATGACAATTGATGGCTGATGATTTCTAACTGTCATAAAAGAAAACCCTGATCATTTTGCTCAGTTGTGGTAGGTCAGGTATAGAGGAGTATAGGAAAACTCAGGGATAGAAAGGGTACTGTTTGTCCGGTGTCCTGCTCTTCGGAAGATTTTCTGCCCGGAGCAGCTGGTTTCCCTGCCTTGCCATCTCCACCGTCGAGCTGACTGTGCAGTAGCCCTGCAGTCATGCCCTCGCCTTGCCGTGCCCCCTTTCCCCGGCCAGGCCATTTCAATTTTGGAAAGTGCTGTCCAAAACAGCAAACCAGGAGAAGCTGGAGGGACAGCAAAGGCGATGCTGGAGCCTTTGTCTGCAGGGTGCGAGCAGGGCCCTGCCATGCCATTTTCTGCAGATGCCCATGCGATAACCGGGGGCAGGCCTTACCCTGCAAACTGCCCAGCCGTGGGGCACAAGCCATACCGTGCCCCGTGCACCCCCCAAATCCAGTCAGTAGCAGAAGCGTAAGGGTCATTGAGGCAAGGCAGCTGAAACTTCTCCATGCAAGGAAACAAAGTATGATGGGAAGGCAGCATGTTTATGGCAGAATTTTTCAGCTTAGAGCTGCGCTTTATCTATTCGAGTTATGAAAAGCATAAACTTAAATGTTGGTTTAAAATGCAGCCCCAGAGCAGGTGTTACTATGTGTGGCAAGTGGTGCGTAACCTAGGTGTCTGCTTCTCTTCAGCTTGCCCAGCCTTCGCCCGCTGCTGGACATCAACTATTTGCCTGTGACGGACATGAGGATAGCACGGACCTTTTGTTTCACTAACGAAGGCCAAGCTTTGTATCTCAGCTCTCCCACAGAGATCCAGCGCCTGACGTACAGCCAGGAGATGTGTGACAACCTGCAGGTAGGGCTCAGACCCTTACTTTGTTGCCTTCATGTTTGTGTGGAAGGCCCAGTGGCCTGACGCGTCAGATGTAAATTGCCACGTGTTTACGGCTAGATTGCTCAAAAGAACATGTCACACCAGTCTACGGTTTCTATTCAAAAGACAAAGTTTTAAATGGTTAAATAAGTAATATTGGCATTACCAGAGATGATGCTTTGTTGTGAAACAGCAAACATAAGTGTTGGTGGGGGGGAAAAAAGGGTTTTTTTTTCTTTAGTAATTTTTAGTATTTGAAGTGAAGGCTGTGCTGCGGGAGCTGGACAGACGTGTTCCTCTCCACTTGCCCTGGCTGAATGACACCAAAGCAGCAGAGAGAAGTCAGCAGCTCTGTCACTGTTTGGACCTTTTTGTGGCACTGTCACCTTGCTCCTGTGTCCTACGGGCTGGCCCGAGCCTACAGCCTGCCCGCGCGTGATTGCAACCTCGTGTACAGAGTCAGATTCGTGCCCAAACGGGACTCTTCACAGCCTGCTTCTCTCAAAGTCCTACCGTACGGGCGACCAACTGTTAAAAATGACCAAAGGGAACGAAGGGGAAGCTACAAATGGATAGCAGCTACAGCAGTTGGTACCAGCATGTGTCCAACCACACAGCAACTGCCCCAGTGAAAATATGAATTCCTTCCCATATTTTTATCATCTTTTATTTTAGCTCTAAAAATATCTTGATACCTGTAGCTTTCAGTAGATAGGTGGGAGCATGAGAAACCAGTGTGGATAGTATCAAAAAATATGCTCTATTTTAATATATTTTTTAATTATTTACCATTGGTTTTACTCCAATGATTGGTACTCCCCTTCTTCCACAGGAGGAAAGCATCTCCCATTGTACATTAAAATACAGTAGCTATAGAAATGATCAAATTAATTTATTTTGAGCAAAAGGACTTTACAATGTTAGCTTTGGGGTTTTTTTGTTTTGGGGGTTTTTTTTACCATGAAAATGCAAATTAAAATGTCATTTAGTGAAGAGGAGGAATTGTGAGAGTTTACAGGGAGAAACATGAGTAATAAAAGGGAAAAAAAAGTGGGGGAATAAGTTCTAGGTTATATAATTAGCAGTGAACTAGGATAGAAATATAAAAGAAATGGTCCTGCCAGCACTCATTATGCCCTAGGGAATAACATGTGCTGAGCTGCTCAACTCACATCACAGCCCTGTCTGTCTCAGGTCCGAAAAAGCTCTGTGAGGAGTGAGCATTGCGCACAAGCTTTTGCGCATCGAAGAGACTGCTTTGCAGGGAACCAATTTTAAAATGACCAAAAGGTTTGATCAATGTATCTTCTAAGATGGACCTATAGTGAGAGGCTCTTAGAAGCTAATTTTTTTTTTTTTTTTGATTGACCTTAATAGCATCATACAACCACCAACCACGGGGAGACACAGCCCTCGCTTCTCTGTACTGCTGGACTGTGGCTGCGTGTATCTCGGCTTGCACGCAAAGAGGACAGGGAAAGGCTTGCAGAGTCATTATATGTGTACAAAAAGCAGATGACCCAGTTATCACCTAGGAAAACAAGCCAGGCTGCATGAGAGCCCCCACTCAGGCTCAAAGGGCTGCAGTAATTTTTCTCCCCAGAGCAGGTGACTGTGTGGAGGAGCCGTAAGTGTGAGTCACAGCACCGTCCCAGCACTCAGCCTCCCAGGAGCCGAGTGCTTTGTGCGGCACAACAGCTGTACCTGCCTGTTGAGGCTTGGATGAGCAAACACGGTGCCGAGCAACAGGGCGGCAACTGTTCTCATTGCACAGCCTCGCTGGTTTCAAACACGAATGGGACTGCACACTTTCTGTATCAGTTTTATTCTGGAGAGCCTTCTTTTCCTAGTACTGCTGCAAATAAATCTGAGCCTGAGATTTGTTTGGGTCGACTCCCCCAAGATCTGGCACCATGACAGTGCCTCCAGACATGCTTATTTAGCATGTGCCAAAACGCACAGTAACGGGGCGGGGAGGTTGTGTGGAAGGTGATAGGATTTTGTTTTAAATAAAAAAACCAAAACCAACCAAACAACAAACCACCAAACTCTCTGAACTGCTGGCAACCACTGACCTCAGGTACGCTATAAAGAGAAAACAGTGAGTGCCTGCCCTGCTTGCCTGGTAATCACTAAAGCAAAACACATAATGCACAACAAATTGTTTATTCAATTATAGTGTTGCCTCTGCTGTTTCTAAGCAAAATGTGATTTTCACTCCGTATTGCTTATAATTTTTTTTTTCTCTGTGGTAATGACCATAAGATGGGGCAGTGACAAACCAAGTCCCTTTGAAAGCATGAGTGAATCTAGTTAGCCCAAGTATTTGCCTGTTGTGAAACACAAAGGTTGAGTACTCAATACAGTTCACGCAACAGACTCTTTTAAAACTAGTTGATTAGATCCAATGCATGTGGCTCCTTAATGCAAATAAAGAAAACACCTAGCACTGCTTTTACCTCACTAATTTTTCACGCGGACTTTTGTCTGACTTTGCTAGGACATGCTTGGGGATTTGTTTACTCCTGTGGAAACACCAGAAGCCCAAAACAGAGGCTTTCTCAAAGGACTTTTTGGAGGAAGTGGACAAGCTTTTGACAGAGAGGAGCTTTGTAAGTAATTTATTGGGTTTGGTTTTTTTTTCAGAAATTAATTCATGGCATCCCCTGCCCTTGTCATCTAGGAATGGAGTGGTACACAAGATTTAGATCGTTGATGAAAAAATAAAGATGACATCATGAAGAAAGGGGAGGGTCCTCAGTTGCTTTCCCGTGACTGCTTCACCTCGGGAGCTTCTTTTGAGCAATTGAGTGGGGGGTCCCACGACTGCACTGTAGCTGTGCCGGTGCACAGAGCAAAGTCTTCCGCGTGTGCCATTGGCACGTCAAATGGCATCGCCGCTGCGAGGCTGCAGCTCGAGGGCGAGCAGCACTGACGGAGCCACGGCCAGGAACTCATTCCTGTCTGTTTGTCCGTTTCTCCTCTGCAGTTGGCGAGGCCACGGCAGGAAAAGCCTCTCGCAGTCTTGCCCAGCACATCCCTGGATCGGGTGGAATCGAAGGCGTGAGAGGAGCCGCAGGAGGAGTCATTGGGGACTTGACTCGTGCCCGCATTGCCCTTGATGAGAGAGGACAGAAACTGGGGGAGCTGGATGAAAGGACTGCGAGCATGATGGCCAGCGCAGAGGCATTTTCCAAACACGCACACGAGGTAGGGGCCCTGGCACCACACACCCAGAACTGGGAACCGCCGACCCTGCAACCGAGCCTTTGCTTCCCTTTGGGAAAGTCAAGTACGGTTCTCCCCCTCACCCAGTCGTGTTGGTTTAGGTGTACTCGCGTTAACTGACACGCCATTTTTCTGGCTCCCAAACAATGAGAATGCCGAAAACAAACCTCCATCGCGCGCCCCTTCCTTTCATGTTTTCATAAACGAGCATCCATTGTTAGCCTCTGAATTTAGAACGTGGCACTTCTCATCTCTCGCCTTTCTCACTAATTCATTATGGGGCTTTTTTTAAGCCGCTTAGTGCAGCACATCTATGCAGTAGGGCAGGAAACAGGTAGGTGGATGTGTATATAGGAACCTTTACAGATCTTATTGGGAAGGAGAGGAGAACATTTCTAGTACAACACTGGGGTACAGCTATATGGAATAGGGCTTGCCTGGAATAGACAGCTTCTGTGCTGAGAGCTGGAAATGGAAAGCTCTTCCATCCCACGCTGTTAAGGCTGCGAATCAACTAAAGTGGTTTTCTTTGAAGATAAAACAACATTAAAGAATACTTCCCAAAATGCTTGTTTTTCATTTAAAATGCATCACATCTCTGGACAAGCCCTTTACATTTTTATTGGCTTTTCTAAGTGTGAGGCAAAAATACACAGAAAGAACATGCCCTGAAATGCAAAAAGTTTTATATATTCAGGACGTACCTACTATGCTCCATAGATAAGCTTCTTCCTATAGGAGTAAAAAGCAAGTTCCTGTTTATTCCCATACCTCTGTACTTTTTGCATAAGGAAAGTAGTTAAAGCTCCTCAGGAAAAATCTTACAATGAACAGCAACAGCAGGTAACTACTTTTTTTTTTAAATGTATCAGTTATTAAATTAAATACAAGCTCTCAGTGGAATCAAGACCCGATGACACTGTTTGTTAGTAAAGTACTGCATTGCTCTTCCTTTTTTTACTCACGAAGTTTGTGACAGTTAACGGGCCTAGGTCATGTGTGATGCCTCATAAGCAGAGCAGTGTTTTATATCCGTCTGTTTGTTTCCTGTTTCTGTAGGTGATGCTGAAATACAAGGACAAAAAGTGGTACCAGTTTTAGACTTTCAAAGAAGCTGCTTGTGGCTTTATTAAGAACACTGTTCAGGGAAGCAACTTTCATTCCCAAATCTACCAGTCACTGGCCAGAGACAGTTTTTTTTCTCCTAGAAGATGTTTTCCTGTTACTATTATTGGATTCATCCCAGTGGGAGTCAAAGAGAAATTTTACAGACCGTGAGACGGAAGCTAGAATCGTTTGGGTCTTACTCCAACAGCTGGCTCATGCAGTAGCCAATTTTTTTTCCAAAAGGAACTCAACCATCACTGTGGCATGTAGTTTTTCAGAAGCTGTAGGTATGAACTGTGGGGAGTGCGTCTGGTTAAAAATATTCTGTACAAACTCGAATGTTAATGCACTTATAAAACTTTGCATGACTAATTGACATCTTAAAAAAAAAAAAAAAAAAGACAAAAAGAAAGCATGTTGTGACCGAAGAAAAATGAGATTTATTTCTATTCTGAGAAAAAAAAACACTTAAATGGCAAAAATCTTTATTTTTTAAAAGTGACATTACAAAAAGCCAGTACATTTCAAGCATGTTTGCTACTGTTCTCAACATAAAAATGAATTGAGCTGTGTTTTCTTATCTGCTATTTATTTCCCTTGAAAAACCTTGCTTGAAATCAGTGCTCTTTAACTCCTACCAGAAGAATGAATAAATTCAAAATCCTCTGCCCAAAATTTACAGATTTTTCAAGTAGCTAGACAGGCACTCTCTGGAATGTCATTAAAACATGAGCATAAATGGTTTATTTGCAATTCAGAGCACGTGACATGTCATCCTTATCTGTACGTTTAAAATGTGCTCTAGATTCATCTCAGTTGTCCTTGCAGGGGGCTACGGTATTTTCCATCCCCGTGGTGTCTGTATCACTTGGTTGCCTTATTTCTCAGTAGCGGGAACAGAAAAACCAGCTTAGGAAATCGCTTCTTCAAGTCAGGAAAGGCAAGATGGGAAACCGCAGGGCTACGAGTTGGAGAGTCCTGTCAAGTTCTGCTCACAGAAGCTGCTTAGCAGCAGAGCAGTGATCTTTCTTAAGTGGTCAGTTGAAATTACACTGAGGGAACTGCACAGTAACCCCCCTAAAGCTGGGGGCGAGAGATCACAGCAGCAAGACTAAACGATGGGCCGGGGGAGGAGCATGAAAAACAACTGTCAACCTACAGCACAGAATTGGCACATATATGAAATGACACCACGGGCGAGCGGCAATTGATTTTCTGCTCACACTGCTAAAAGTAATTTGCTTCTGCTTCAAAAAGTGGCTTGTTTGGCTTCTAGAGTGAACTCTGCAGAAAACTCTCCAACCTGCAGCTACAGAAGAGAACAGTAAGTAGAACCTATTACCCGTCTACACGAACAGACTCCTAGTCCATGCGTGCGCTGTGGCCATGGTAGCCTACGAGAGACTCGCTGCCACACAGGTGGACTGATTGGAAACAAGGCACTGAAGGCTTGTTTTCGTGTGCTTGGACATAGTTTCAAATTAGAAAAGGAAAGTGAGGAAAAGGTGGAAAAGCAGCATTTAAAAAATTTTCTATACGAGAAGAGTGACATCCTCTCTCCCTTCAAGGAGTCCTGACAGACACTGATGCAGACAGGCAGCATCCCCCTCCCAACTAGACCTTAACTTCACTGGTGTTTATATCATCCTAGTGTTCAGATGATCACTCTCAAAGATGCCTTTCCCATATCCTTCCTTTTCTTACAATGAAACGGAGCCCAGGAAATTGAGCAGTCCAGAAGTCTGGCTTCACAAGTTAAAAGGTTGGTGTGGATTTGAGGGGTTAAGTTTTAAATTCACATTGCAGCACAACAGGAATTCCATGCTTTACAGGATTTTTGCATTTCTCTGTGGGCAAAATCAAAATGATGGCCCTGACAGGTCTAGCTCAACTGGGAATGAGACTCACCAAGTTCCTCTCTGTCACAGGAGAAACTGCTCTCTAATTGTGAGAACTGTAGAAACTTGTTGGGAAAAAGGTCAAGGCCCAAGCAATGCGTCGGTTTCTGCTGAGAGTTAAGGAATTGGAGTGGTCCATGGGCCCAGAGGATGTCCGTGTGTGTGTGTGTGCCTGAGGAAACAGCAAACTCACCACTCTGAAGCCAATAGGAACTGGGCTGGGGAACTCCTTCCAGTGGCCAGGTCACAGAACCGGCCCCTTGCGTGTGTGAGGAAGCACCACTGTAACCAGGCATCTAGAATGAGAAATGACGACGACATTATCGCAATTCAATCTTCTGTTTAAATGTATATTCACTCTGCCTGTGCTCTGGCCTACACTCCAAAACCACCAGTCTCTGGGAAACAAAATCATTTGGGGCAGCATTCAAACCCTCCCACCAACGTTACAGACCTTACTCTTCCTCCCTTCTCTGCTTTTACAGAGAAGCCAAGCAGTCTTCACTAACACCAAGCCAAGGCCGCCCCACCAGCGTTTGCTCTGTACCCAGCCCTACGCTTGCCTCCGCACCCAGCCGGTGCATGCGGAAAGGCCGTTACCCGTTCCAGTGCGGCACTCGTGCACCCACTGACCCACGGGGCCAGTTTCCACTGCGAAGGGGGGTAAGGCGGGCAGTCAGCCCGGGCGAGTGGTAGCGCGTGGTGCCCCAGCAGCAGCCGGGGCGCTTCGGTGACAAGGAAGCCACCAGTTCTGCGTAAGCCACCCTCACGTGGGTGGCTAATAAAGATCCCCATTACCTTGATTTCAGTGGAAATGTCTTCAGGCTGGAGCTAGAGCCCACTCACTTGTTTAAGAATCAAATGTAAAAATTTAAGAGCAACTTTTAATTGCTAATCAATCACTACAGCACGCCCAGAGAGAAAAAAGTGTCTTCAACAAGTCCTTTACACAATGCCTGACTGACTTTGGCTGCCAACAGTCTCTAGCTTAACACCGGGGAAAAAAAACCTGCCAGTAGATTTCCATTTCCATTTTTATGCAACAGAGAAATGAGAATCTAGCATCCCTCAAACTTACAATTTTTAATACTAAACTTTTAAGCAACTTTTCTCTAGCACTCCCCATCAGGTCACAGCTGTATCTTGCTTTCCACTTACATATTTTACATATTTCCAGACAGTTACAAATTACTATTTCTGTTAAGTTCACCACTTGTGACTATAATTATCAATTTTCTTGTAGTCTGTAGAGATCTAAAAAGTTGTATATGTTTGTATATAGAACATTCTATATATATAAATATATATATGTAATGTATATGTTGTATAAGTTTGTTAGTGCACACTGTTAAATGCTTTCTATCAAGATTTACCATGTATGTGGGAAAAAAAAAAAAATCACTTAAAAACTTCAATGAGGGAGGAAAAACTGTTGCCTGGTTGATTTATTGTGAAATGAGGGGGAGTGTGGGATTTTTGAAAGGCCTGCCCTGACCGCTGCCAAAGGCTGTTAGGGAAAGGCAGAAAGATGCAGCATTCTGAGCGACGAGCACGGCCTCTGACCCGCCTTGCTGCAGGGAAATTGAGGACACGAGCTGTCGCTGGATGTTGAAATCATGTGCTTTCACCTTTCCCACTAAGACAGCACCACCTCAGGCAAAATCCTAAACTTAGACCTGTATCTTCAGCATCGCAACCCTCGGTTACAATAGACCAGATTGGCTGGAAATACTTGTTCAGCCAATTTAAAATGCTTTTTGTTCGTTTGGCCACCCTGCTCCCTCGCCTTCTTCTTTGCGGGAGCTCTCAGTCACAACCACATCCGCGACCAGACACACGGAACTTCCCGCAGCACACGCGCCCCTCTGGGTTCGACCGGATGGGTTTAATGTTATGCCTAGAGCTGTAGAGAGACAGAGTATGCAGAGGAAATATACATTAAATTAGATTAGCTATAGGTTTTCAGAGTTGGCAAGTCTTCAATGAAGTACAAGCTATTTTATTTTTAAAAATAAATAAATAAATAAAATCCATTCCGAGAGTTGTAATTCAAGCTTCAAATCTTGAATTAAAAGACAAGGAAAATTTGAGAATCAGGTTTTGTTTTGTATAATTACCTGTTTTCTAAATTTTTTTTTTTACAGTTCTACAGTTCAGCTATTTGCATCAATTAGACATTCCCTATATGACCAGAATATAGCTTCTTACACAAATATTTAACAGAAATACTCTATTTACTACACATGTTGTATAAAATTATCACATATAGAATTTCTCTAAAACAGTTTACATATTGCTTTTACAGAAGCCCTTTCACACCACAATGTGTGCATTGTAACGAAGAGATGCAGACAACACTATTTTTTTCAGTATACAATTTAAGACGTGAAGAAAATACTGCAGCTTAAGTAAGAGCTGTGTGCAACCTCAGGACTCCTCCATTTATAAACGGCGTGTATTGTAACAGAGGCAAAAAGCCAGATTTCATTTAATTACACCCCTTAAATACCCTGGCCCCCATACATCGTTTTCCATAACCTAAAGGTGAATTCAAGCACAGTATATTTCAGTCTTGAATGGGTTTTCTTTTTGCCTTGGTATGGTCTTAGTAAGAACACACTCTCTCTCATTAAGGAATGACATGTGGCCATTTGTAGTCAACTCTTCATCTTAGGTGTATAAGCAATAGTCACGTAAATGAGTGTTTCCATTCATGTGTTTTGTTTTGTGATTAAATCAACAAATCAATCATTGTACTTTTTTTAAATAGCAACCAATATTCAGATTCAGTGTCGAGGAAATGCGGGACAGAACACGTGTGGGGTTTGTTAACGAGTCATTACCTATATCTCAGAACGAAGGCTAACCTGGGGTGAACCACACACCCCTGTGCTAACCATGTCCTGTTTCCACAGGTATCCTAAATCAGCGTCACAAAAGGAAAACTAAGGCATCTTTAACTGAGGCTGTTTCGAGTCCCCAGTAACAACCAAAAAAAAGAGGGAAAGAAAATAAAGGAAAGAATTGATATTAGTTGGTGTAGATCTCTCTCTTTTTTTTTTCCCCAACCTCTACTCCTAGATTCTTTATAGTATTTCAAAGGTGGATGGTTTATGTAAAGCCTTTGGATGGAGTTTACACTACTCACTCACTCACTCAGGAATATGGAAAATGCAGCCGCGGTCGTTGCTGGGTGGGGATGGCCTCACCTGCCTCTCTCCCACCACTGCCCAGCTACAAGAAAGCGCACAGAGCACTTTTTTGAGCAGGGATAGAAGGAAAGCTGCAGTAGAAAGACCAAGGCAGAACAAGCTTGTGGTCTGCACCTGAGGAAAAGTATCGAACAGCTGCATCAAACATCAATGGCAGGAGTTCCTGCTACCAAGTCCGGGGAAGGTCTGCCCCATACCAGTAGTAGGCTGAATCAAAATCTGAGTCATTTTGGCAAGAAAGGGGATAGGAACCGAAGGGAACAAGGCTGCTCCGCAGCCGAAGGGGACGGGCTCTCCCTGCCAGGAGCTGGGTCACGCAGGTTCACACGACGCGACGACAAGGCGTTCCTGGTGACCCCAGCCGTTTGTCAGGACGGGGTCCCAGCCCAGTTTCTCCCGGCAGACAGACACCCACCCGCTGGCGCAGCAGCCAGGCAAGGAGCGCAGGGCGCGAGGCAGGACTAGGCTGCGGTAGCAGTTCCGCGTACACCGAGTGACGAGGCTGATGAAACACATGCAACTCCTACCCCGTCTGCAGCGCTCGCCCGTCGTCTTCTCGGGCTGCCGCACCAGGCGCGTTACTGCACGCGCTGCGCAGCGCCAGCTAACCGAAGGCAGGCGCGGACTGCAAAGAGAGACAGACACGAACAAGCTGAGGAGCAGAGAGTGAACACAATCAGATGCGTCCCATCCTGTCTGCAAGAAGACGGAGAGTAACCTGCGCTCTGGTTATCGGGTCCTGAACTCGACAAAAAGCCCAGTTTCCAACTAAACACAGGCCTCAGCCCATCCGAGGCGGGGGGAGAGGGGCCTGCAGGCAATACGTAAGTAATGCGAGCAGCCAACCTCCTTCCACCGACTTCAGAAAACAGCAGGTACCCTCTTCTGCTCAGTTCTAAGCAGTGCCTCTGCTCACCCGACCCAAGTCCTCTTCTGCTTCCCCTGCTTAGTCTCACTAATAGTTAAAGTCTAATCAGAATTAAGGAGTGTAAATAGCAGCAATCAGGCAACAGCTCAGAGCCAGTTCTAATACCATGACTGAAACGCCGCAGCCGCCTCGCTCACAGAGCAGTGGCCACCTTTTATCTTCTCATTTGCTCCAAATTACTGCTTAATTAAAATGAACTCATTGAGTTTGTTTAGCAAAATAAGTTTAGCACCGTGTCAATCCCCTTACTGATTAGCATCACCCCTGTCTAGAGAGCTTGTTGGGAAATACGCGCGAGATCCATCCTTCTGAAATTCTAAAGACAGTATGCGGGAGGAAAATATTGTAATGTGCCAAAGAACAAGCAACTCAAATTACAGCAGCTCCGGTGAGGCCTGAAATACAGCACAGGTGTGTCACCGCATGACACCCAGCGACAGGAAATCATTAGGCCATGTGAATTGATAACGAGTCCAACCCAGCCATCTTCACAGGCAGAGCACACAAATGGTCAGACGCCAGGGTGCCGAGGCTCAGATCTGCTAATAACAAAAGCTGTAATAAGCTAAGAAAAGAAACAACTGTCTGTCATCCGAATGCTGTGGATAAAGAGCTCAGCCACCAGGTGACAGATGTGGTAGAAAACCACAGCACAGAGCAGGCAGGAAGGAAAGAAAAAATGTCAACGTGAAGTGAAATGCAGAACAGGGAAGGAGGCCAAGTCGGTGCTGAGGAGGGCACTCAAGGCATCCTTGCCTGGGGCTCCGACTCCGTACCACGTCTCCGTTTTGCTGCACAACGGGCAGGTGGTGGATCGGAGTCCAGGATGCGGCCTTTTGTACGCAGGCCCCATTAACGTCTTTTAAAACTCACCATGTTCTTGAAACCTCGGTGCCAGGTACTTCTGATGTCAGGATAATGGCCACGCCAAAAGCGCCGCATTTGAAGTTGACAAGCTCAAGCACGCTACCAGGCTGCTGAAAGCCAAGTATGCATCCTCTCAGATCAGGCTATAAAGGCAACTTCAAAAGTACACCTCTTAAAAAGGATCCGGCAGAAGTTCAGAAATGAAAGAATAATTAGGGGCTTGAAAATTTCTCACAGGAGGCAAGAATGGAAAGATGGAGATTGCTTACATTAGGGAGGAACTGCAGAAGAAAGACATGATAAAATAATTAGAGGCATAAAGAAGATGACGGGAGGCACCTGTCCTCCCTTTCTTGTAACATACAAGGGCTACACAATGAAAATTACAGAATTCAAGGTCAGGCATTGTATGAAGTTAACAAAACCAGTTGAACTTGTATAACCATCGCAACCATCTGGAAGGGAAACAAAACCATGTGATGTGAGGTTTAGCCAGACCAGAGGGCATTAGTGAGGAGAGTAACACCAAATAGCGGCAGCTTCATTCCCTGCGAGCTCCTTCCTTGCCCCCTCTTTTGAAGCATCTGATCCCAGCAGCTGACCCAAGTCAGTCACAGGACCGGCTCAGCTTGACAAGCCCAAACGCCCAGAAAAACCTTCTGCCTGATCACAGGGATGGAGCCAGAGACGCTGAGGGAAAGCGCGGGGGAAATCTGAGCAGCTTTTAGCGAGGCTACCAAGAGGCAGGGTATGAGGCTTCCCTAGGAGAAGGGTCTCTCAAGGAAGAGCCACAGGTCACCCACCACCGTTCAGAGACACCTCTCCAGCGCACCAGCAAGGCTGTCACTTCAGCTGGCCAGACAGAGATTTTTTTTTTTTTTTTCCCTTCACAAAAACACCAATTGCCATTAAGTTTTTAACCAATAAATTGAGTTTCATTCTTTAAAAAGGAATGTTTTTGCTGGTGCTTTTGTGTTAACTATAAGAGGGCCCAAACAACATCCCTCTCAAGGCCAGTTTGCAAGGTAGCAGGTAGGATGAATTATGGCAGTCAGTCACCAAAATGCTTTCCTAAAAGTCGGAGGCCAACCAAGCAC
This sequence comes from Phoenicopterus ruber ruber, assembly GCA_009819775.1. Lineage (NCBI taxonomy): Eukaryota > Metazoa > Chordata > Aves > Phoenicopteriformes > Phoenicopteridae > Phoenicopterus > Phoenicopterus ruber. Next base: position 89,532,393 of record CM020215.1, on the reverse strand, counting down.
CGGTTCCACTCACTGAACGCCGCACAGCTCCTCAGTGAGAAATCTATCCAGCTGTAAAGGCATTTTGGCACCTGACTATCATCAGCAGAATTCAGTACAAAATGATCCTAGCAGAGGCTTGTAAAATGCAACATTAAGTGCAAACACAATGACATTTTTTTTTGTCCGAGACACAATTACACACAAGAACTGCCAAATGATCTTTGTGCCTTGTTTTAATAAAATAATCCAGCTCATTTCATATGTAATAAATTCATTAGGCTTTGGGGTTTTGTTTTAAATTACAACATCAAGCTTATTTCAAGAGAATTCATTTAAATACTGTGCTTTTAGCAACTAATAATTTCACAATTCTGTAAACATGCTTCACTGCGCTGTCTGACCTTTGAAGGGTTTGGCTTGGTGAATTCATACCAGCTTCCACCACACATTTCGGAAGGCAGCTGCAGCGACGTCTGCAGGAAGACGGCAGAGGAGGATCACACCGTGGGCAGGTCTGTCGCAGGCCCCTGCCCTGCCCAGTCCATGGCGCCTTCCGCCTCACCACGGGCAAGACAGGTGCATTCCATGTCAGAGCTCCAGGTCCTGCAGGTCTCCCCAGCTAGGTCCAATTTTCACTTTAACGTTCAGTTTTACCGAGAGTTTGATGGCATTTTCCATCTCGTGCTTGACAATCTGAGCGACCTACAAGAAAACGCTAAACATCAGATGTACACCTAACTTCAACGCCCTGTTTTTGTGTCAGTAGCCGGAGTGGCCGGACAGCTGGGAACCTCTCCTGCGTTTATCTGCACTGACTTACCAGTGATGGGAATGCAACAAAACATTTTAATCCTGATTAGGGTTTATGAACGGAGAAACCGTATAAAGCCAGCGACATTTTACGCAGCACAGAGTTGTGACTGGTTCCGCACTGTTTAAGACTACTTAGAAAAGAGGCAAGATTAAGTTTCCATTAAACACTTGAGAGAGCTGCAGAGTCTCCTCTTTCACCCAGCTGCATAATTCTAAGTGTTTCGTGGAGTCTGTTCTGAAAACTCCAACGTACTGAAAGCAAGACACACAACAAATACCGCAGAGGCAAAGAACTGTGTTCCTCCTCCTTGCGCCGGCATGAGAGGCGCTCTGTGAAACACAAACTACAAGCCTCTGGGAGACCAAATCACATTCAGTGCAGGTGCTAGAAACACCGCCCAGGTTTCCCCTCACCATTTAGCGGAGGCAACTCCAACGTTTGCTGCCCTCCCAAAGTATTCCTAAGAAAACGCTCAATTCAGTACACAGTTAGGGGACCAGAAGATATTCTCACTTCTGTGTGAGATATGTGACTTTTTGGATTGTAAGAGACTGGATTTTTTTTTTTTTCCTGACTGTAAATATCTGCCCTGGATAAAAGGACTCTCCTTCCTACCCCAAGACCCATGCGGAGTCCAGCCTGTCCTGATTGCTTATTTGAATGAATCTTTCAGTCCACACCCATCCCACGAAGCCTTCCACAGCAGAATGAAAAGAGGCTTTGAAATTATTGTGATTCCTCACCTCAGCTAGAGGCCGCTGTGTCAACACAGGAACTATTCAAGCTTTCTGACCCTTCCACGCGTTTTCATAATTCCCTCACGGGTACCCACAGTAGAAATTTCTGCACAGTTTTATTGGGGAATGGAGGAGGGATTTGAGGAGATCAGAGCACAAGAGTTTACAACAGCATTAAGAACTAGGGGGAGATTTGTCTTCCAAAACCCTACACCCTTACATACCACATTTCAAAATGATCTTGATAACCTAGAAAAATGCTTTGAAATAGGACGTAATTCAGCACAGATGAGTACAGAGTAGAAAGAAGCAGGGTAGAGAACTAGGATAGAAATAATCTACTGTTCAAAAATAGGATAAAAAATAACTGCCCGGGCAGGAAAAAAATGGGGTTATCAGAGATTAATAACTGAACAGGGCTTAAGCAAGGCACGCTGCTGTGAGAAAGGAAGCAAATGCAATTCTGGAACATAGAAAAAGAAAATGTTGCTCGTGTGACACACAGATCAATTTTCCACTCTATTCAAACCACTCCAGCCTTGATCAGGTTTGGGGCCCAGTATTTCAAAAGCAACGTGAACCAGACAGAGGGAGATTCTCCGAGAACGGTCACAGGTCCAGCACACAGTGAGGAACATCAAATTAAGGCTGCTGCACCTAGAACGAGGGACGGTGGCTGCAGGGGAGATATGAAAACCTGCGTGAGGTTCCTGGGGAAGCTGATGGGACGAGACGGGACGTGCACCAATGCCCTGACCTGGGGGGCTTTGGGCTCCGATTTCCTGTACGTTAAGCAAACAGCACTCTTTCAAGGGTTCTCAATAGTCAGCTAAAACATGCTTGGAGGAATACTGGCCACCTTAAAAACATAAATGCAATGACGCTGGGAACAAGCAAGCAGTTTAAAAGCATCTAGCCTTTGATTCCTAACCTAGTTTACACCCTTACATTCCTAACTGACTCCTCGTCGCCAGGGTCAGCTCAACAGGTAGAAGGTCAAGTCTCCTTCTACCATCGTCTGCAATATTATCACAGTCTTGCTATTGTGATAAGCTCTGAAAGCTCCCTACCTTCACTTTGACATTCTGCACAGACTAGGAAAGCCCTGATGCCCCAGGCATTTCACACCTTTAGCACAAGAAAACAACAGGTATTACCCCAATGTGGCCTTTTAAAGGAGAAAAGCTAGCTCACTGATAGACCGCAAATGAAAACAGAATGATCACTAGCATTGTTTCTCTTACAAACCATTTGTAAGGATACTCTGACTGGAACACAAATTCCTAGATATATGGAAAGATATTTTTAGTTTTCTTTTGTGCCCTTTAGCAGCTGAAAATAAGCCAGAGCCAGCATCAAGTATGTGACCAAACTAACTTGTCTGAATAACAATTGCTGTTGCAGCAGAGAAATACATGATTTACAGTATAATAAAGCTTTGGTGCCAGCAAGATGAAAAAACCTCACCAATACAGAAAGCAAGAAATGCTCACTACTTTTTTGCTAAAAGGTATATTGTAATTTAAAAGGACTAATTAATTCAGGCCCTACTTTGAGTGGGGAGTTAAGAGATATTTCAAGAGATCCTTCCCAACTCAGATCTTTCCACTATAGGATAATTCTAATGGTGCATCATCTGAACGGACAGCAGGCAATATTACCACAAAAAAAAGATCCTTTCTGGCCCTAAAAACAATTAATCAGAGGGGTAAGAAGTACCCTATTGTCTCAACTAGACAGAAGTCCTTGAAAAACAAGCAAATCTGGCACACACAAGGGAAGTCTAAATCTAGGAAACATGCCTTGTGTACATACGCTGTTTTAAGTGACTGCCCAGAAAAATCTATGGACAGAAATATATCTGAAGGCAGTTAGAAAGGCTGGTAATAATTTCCCTTGAAGTTGAGGTTGTTAATGAAAAAATATAATACAATAAGTAATAAGCAAATCCACTCACTTGGCCCTGGTTCTTCTGGGGACACCGTGATAACTTGGAGTCAGTATCTAAAGATGTAAAAATCTACACTTAGGGGATTTCAGTTTTCTACAGAACAAAAATTAGGAGCCTTTTCATCTCTAAAACAGCCTGCCTGGATTGAAGCAGCTGATGTCTGAACAGAGCTGACAAAACAAACAGAAGCTTGAGCTGAGATTCAAGAGAAAAATATTAAACCTTTTGTTCTTAATGAAATTTAAAAAAAAAAAAAAAGCTCAAGCCATTCAGTACTGCTGAAAGCTCTCTCAGACTAGGAGTTACTGCTTGCCGTCAGTAAACGGCCTTTTGTCATCAAAGATGCGTATGCGCAGAACAGAAGCGTGAGTGAGACATCCCCAAGCTATGGAAGCACGCCCTGGGAGCCCTCCTGCGTTTGTGCCCAGGACTTGGGACAACAGCGAGCTGCCAACATACAGCTAAAACGCTGCTGAAAGCTGTCACACAGACACCACTACGCCCAGGCACAGGAGCACCTACACGGTGGAGGAGCACACACAGAGACGCTTATGCACATGAAACGTACCTTAAGTCCACACAGCACATTTCATATACCTACCGTGCTGCTAACCAGCACCATAACCCTCCTACCAGAAAGACAGGGAGGCAGGGAATGAGGAAACAAGTACCAAAAGCAAGGAATCCTCCTTTCCCTACACAGACTACAAACCACAGCTGTAACAATACACGCTCTGAGTCAGGCACCAGAAGACACAAGTGTGAACAGGGAGGCAAAAATACCTCCAAACAAGGAAAAAAAAATCCCCTTACACCTGTCAACAACATTAAGCTATTTCACTCATCGTGTCTTGCAGAGAAGTTGTGCAAATTGCTGTTATAAGCAGCAAAGCACACACTGGAAAAAATGAACTTCAGCCGTGAGGATGGCTTGAGTCTGAAAATAAAGGGATCGAGAATATAAACTTCATTTTTCATCCAGTTTAACATTGTTTTCACAGACCTTTTAGCACACAGCGAGAGAGGATCCAGGGAAGAAAAGCTAAGCCCCTAGAAGGAAGGCTTGTTTGAAACATCATAATGCAGTAGATAGCTGAAAAAGCAACTGCGCAGCTGTACCTGGATGACATCATCCTCTGCAACTTCATAGAGGAGCTCATCATGGAGTTGGAGGATAAAGAAAGCTCCACTGATGGGATGTAACATCCCTCTGCTTCTCTTCCTCGCTAGCCTTCCTACACAGGTGAAGAGCACAGTTTGTTAGATACCATTATGCAAAGGCATGTTTCCTGTAATTAAAAAAGCCTCACACATTAGTAATGCTGAGAAAAAGAACATGAGGACCTTTAAAATGAAAAAGCCCATGCCTACAGATAAAACCACAAAACATTACTATTCTATCAATATTTGTACAGCTACTGAGGGAAAAATGTTAATGAAAAGCATTTAGATATAAACATTTCAGCCTTACATTATAAAGATATGAATCAGAACAGAAACAAGAGACAGTTGTGTCTCCTGAACCATCTGTTTTAAAAGTAAATTTTAAACAAAATCATGTCAAGTTTAATCAGAAGTTGGTTTACAACATTCTCTCTGGCAATGAATTAGGATTCTGCTTTTCTTCCAAAATCATTTTAACGGCTAGTCTAAAAAGGCAGTAAGAATCCTCCTAAACGCAGTTATCTGAAACTGTAGCTACTACTCCTGATTAAAAAAAAGAAAAGAAAAAAAGAGCAGTTTTTGAATAAACAAGTAAACAGCTGACAAAACCAGGATCCTGGTAGGCCTTGCCTGACAAAAATAAAACAGAACAAACAGTTCCATGGTAAAAGCTTTTTTTAAAAAGAATAAACAAACACAACCTCAGACACACAGCTCAAAAGTTATTTATTTCTCGGGTTAGCTAACAGGAGGACTCCAGTTCACAACTACAGGAAGGGTTTCACAGCATCATCAGTTCCTCACACAAGCTTCAACACTGCAGCAGCAATGTTGAAGAAGCCACATGATACAGGACGCTTCTCCGATGGCACAGGCATTTATAACTTGCTGAAAGAGAATTCCTTCCAGTTCCTGAAACAGCTAGTATCGGAAGAGGAAAAGCTGTTCACAAACGCATCTACTCGCCTTCCCACAATTATGTTGGCCAAAGGTCAGTAGCTGCTGGTCCTGGAGGGGGTGGGAAGTTCTGCCAAGCACATGCCTTCTACTCATAGCAGACCTCCGAATCTTGTCTCTCTAAAATAAGACTCCCTGACATATTTTTAGAGGTTCAGCAATTAATTATTTAGTTTTCCTTCTCAGTCCTACAAATCAGACTCTTCATATTAAGACAGCTTCATGGTTCAGGCTGAAGCATAAGAACTATCACAGAAATATCGCACTCCATCTCTTAAGTTGTCTTTCTAAAAATATATGACTGATGAACAAAACACTAGCTACATTATGCTAAAAAAAGTCTTCATAGCACTCCTCTGGGAATGAGTACCCCAGCACAGCTTTGCTATCTGCAGCCAGAAGAAATTTATGTTGCTAAGTGCTTCATATAATACTCCTGTGGAGCCTCTGTACGTCAAATTCCAGTCAACAAATTCCAGGCTTAATTCTAACCAAAAAATGTATTTTTTGGAACGAGAAGCTGTTCTACTCTATCTTTTCACTGCCTTTGAAGCCAGAGTATCTGCTCAGTTTCTCCTTCCTTTTTGAACAATTTTGTGGTGGCATCATAGACATATGAACTCCCACTGCCAACCTTTGCAAGATCTGCTTTGAGGCAATTGGGGTTTCTGATCTGATCACAGCATTTGCTTTAGTTTGTGCCATGAGCAGACATTTGTTCTCTTTCCTTATGACTTTTTTGCCCATTAAACACAAACTTAACCATTGTCAGGAAATAAAATGTCTCCCACCCCTAGCCCAAAGGCCCTAACTTTTTTTGGCAGGCAATTTTTTTTTTTTTTTAAATTAGTAACACTGAAAGTTTTGCTCTAGTGTGCAAGGAAGAGGTGAGCATACCAGTCTTATCTCTCTGGAAGGAGCTCTCCAGATGTCCATGGGACTTGATCACAGAGGAGAAAGCTTCCAGGCGTCTCTGAATGTTCACAGTGGCTGTTTTGACAATGTCTGCAGCAGATCCCTGAACAGTTGTATTCACAGCCTGTCGCTCTGCCTAAACAGAGAGAGTTGTTCTCAAAACCCACCCAAAAAAATAATCAAATCTGGCATGCCACATGTACTTCATTAAAAATAATAAATACATGGCCAAATACAGGCATAGTAAAACCTTCAGATAAAGAGTTTGTTATATCTGCCTGAAAGAAAGTGACTAGCTTCAGACACAAAATTTCTCCAGGTGACTGAGAAGAGCAGGATTTCCACAAATTTAAAATGAATTAGTATCAAGGGTAATAACCTGCAAGAGTCACAAGCCACATAGGGAGAAGCATATACACATGGTAACAGTTTCATGAGGAGCAGAAAAATCTCACAGTTAATCCAAGTATCATAAGACACTTCTGCCTATCTTCAAAACCATCAGGAATGGATAACCAAAGACAAGAAGCTGGACTTCATGGACTAATAATCTGGTCTACTGCCAGAGCATTACAGCTGTGCAAAAACACACCAGGCCACACTATGACACAATGACTTTTTTTTTTCCACAAAAGCAACCTCTCTACTAATCCCCTCCTCAGACAAGAAAACTGTATTCAAAGGCTCTTCTCTCTTGGATTAGAGCTGAAATGTGTGCAAAAAGTTATCAGGAAGCTGAAATGAAAGTGAGGATAATTCATTAACTGCTCTTTAATATGATTTTAAAGTTGAACAGAAGGTGCATCTACAAAGCTTCAATGTTGAACTATCCTTCAGACTAAATAGTCAAATCATCTCCAAAAAACGTTTTTGAAAGTCTCCTTGTTTCCCTTTCAACTACTTAGAGTACAAACTCCCCCACCTCCTCCCTCCTCTGCTCTTGTCTTTAATTCCACACGACCTGATCCAGCTTCCTACTGAGAAGTAAAATGCTTCCTCCCCACAGAAATGCACCAACATCTCCCCAGGGAGTCAATTCACTCTTACTTAAGTAGAGTCTATGACAGACGTGTCCAAAATGACCGTGAAAAAAAAAGATGCCAGTGCAAAGGCGTATATTAAGCAAATATTTATCTAAGAAGTTTGAGCAATTTTCCTTTGAGGTGAAATAAGAAAAGAAACAAACACCCAAAAATACAGGACTTAAATGCCCTTTCTCGTTCAAGTGCTGACAGCATATAACATACAAAGACTGCTGAGTGGGAGCAACTCAGCCTGAAGAATTAAAGCACGTCACTGTGTGGAGGCTTTTTAAAATCATGTCCACTTATTTCAATAAATTACTCACTCCAGTTCCAACATGGGAGTGCTGAAGTGAGGTTAGCACAGTAATGACAGCTGTACACCCAGTCACAGAAGACTTACATCCAGCAGACCATGACAAAAGCTCTGTTATTCAGACAACAACTGAGGGAACAATGAACTAAGCGAGAAGTGGAAGGTCATGACCAAGATGGCTCATAGACCCTGTAAAACTGCAGATACGGATATGCAAAGAAATCTAATACTTTAAAAAAAAAAAAAAAAAAAAAAAAGAAGAAACTGCACTCAATATACATGAGCTTTACTGTAGGGGTTTGGATCTTTGATAGCTGGCAGGTATCTCCGTCTTCCCAGGATAGTCTGCACAAACCCATCTCTCCTGCAGCTCCTCACGGTCTCCCTCAAGAATTTCTGAATCCCTGTGAACAAAAAGAGAAAGTTTTCACTAATACAGCTGATGTTCCATGTTGACTTCTCATTGGGGTCACTGAAAGTGGTCTGAGACACCCAAACAGCACAAAGGTAATTCTTCAAATTTCCTAGACCCTGTCAGTGGACGAGGACACACGATCACTCATTCAGCCTATTCGCAGCTCTGCTGGGGAACCTATTAAGACTTTTGAAGTGGAAGAGAGTGCATAGTGCCAGAATATCTGGCTGTGCAGAAGAAGGTAGGAAGTCCGTTCTGCACAGCGCCCAGGCACAGAGGATCATACATGTATTATTGATAATGGAGAGGTCAGGACCTGGACCAGCACTGGAAAGACAAGTAGTAGGAAGGGAGTAAGTTGAAAGCAGAAGTCAGAGCCCTTGATGCCTCAGGCTGCCTGACTTCAGACTGTGTCACTTCAGATTCTAGGATGAAAGAAACTCACCCACCTGCACTTTGCAAGGGAAGGAGTGAATCCACTGAGAGTGTTAAAAAGAAACTTCGGTCAAAGAAAGGTGAGACAGGGAAGAGTCCCTTTCACTGCAAGTTCAGGTAACAACTGCACTAAAGTGGAAAAAGTTAAACTTCAGAGAGTTTCTTTCCAAGGTTTACAAATATAAAACATAAAAGGAGCTACTCAGGATCAACACTGACAGCATCAGTCAATTCATTAGGTATGTAGTTTAGCATGTCAGCCTGGCAATACATATAAGTGAAAATTCATAAGAAGTGAAGTTACAATATAAGGTACATTGCGGAGTTTGTATTTATGCACGTGTACCAAGAGGGAGGAAGCAGGAAGTAATTTCTAATGGTCACGAAGGAGACACTATCCAGAAATTACTAGAGATTAAACAGACTCTTAATAAGACACCATTTCTCAGCATCTGGCTCCTAAAGAAACAAACCCTGAATCCTGAGAACATAATTTTCTAGCTCATTTCCAAGTTTTATGATTAGAGCTAGCTGCCTCTCATACCATTTGCCCTCCATTCATTTTCTGATTGCAGCTCTACTCTCTCTATAGCTTTCCTAAAAATTAACACGCTTCTTAGAAATGCAACAAAGTCTTTTTACAAAACATGGGAGAGCTGCTTTGAGCAGCTGGATAAAAATGTAAGGGTTATATGCAAAACAGTTTAAAACTCAATGAAAGCAGAAGACGAGCAGAAAAGAGAAATGGTTATATTTAAAAATTGTAAGTAGTGTGGTCTAAAGTTGTATTGCATATCCTTTGAGGCTGTGTGTTTTAATAAGGAAAAGAGTGTTTTTTATTCAGAAAGTTAAGAGCTTTAAAATGAATCCCCAGGGCTTACTAATTAATTAAAAACCCAATAAAATAATTAATGTAATAAGCAAACAAGGTCCTTAAGAGGAATAAAACCAGAGTGTAGAGTAAAATGTGATGGAGTATCAAACTGCTGTGTTCATGCACTGGACTTTTTCAAAATGAAAAGCTTTTTCAAAAGAGATAGGAGTAGTAGAGGGCTGAGACAAATTTACAAATTGAAGAGACATGGAGAGAAGGGATTAAAAACAACCACCACCACCCAGCTCCCAAACAGCCATATTCAAACCTGTGTATCTTGATTTGAAGGATTCAATGTAATTGGCAGCTTCATTTTCATCAGTCCCCATCTGCTCGCCTAAAGATTTTGCTCCTATTCCATAAATGATTCCATAGCAAATCTGCCAGAGGACAGTGTGAAGAACCGCAACCGTATGGTGAGCCATGCAGAGAAAGCAGAGCCAAAACAAAATGTGATTCACTGGAAGACAAGTGTATGGTAACAAGGGCGAGCATTCAAGAAGAGAGACTACCTCTGAGTCCAAGCCATTCACGCTGCTCTTATCCCCCAACACCCAGACAGCTCCAACTGAAACGTATTGAGAGTGGGAGGACATACAAAGCAACTACTGAACAATCATGGCCGAACCCAAGCAGAAAACCATACTATTGTGACTCCCTGATGTTTTGAACACTGAACCTTCCTGCCCAGAAAGCTGCTGCTGAATTTTTTTCGTAAAAATTACCTGTTTAGCTTGTTGCCTGGTCCTATCTCCAACAGCTTCAGGATCAATCATTTTCCATTCTGCTGCAATGCTCTTAAAGACATCAGTACCCCCGTTCAAGGCTTGAATGAGTCGACGGTCACAAGACAAATGAGCAAGGATCCTCAGTTCAAGCTGAGAGTAATCAGCAGCCAAGATTAAGCCACCTGAAGTCAAGAAGGTAGTGGCCATCATTATTTCATAAATTAGTCCAATAACATTCCAACCACATGACCCTCCACCCCCTGAGAAAGCGAAGGCCTGAATTGCATCTACTTGATGGTTGCCATCATTTACACCTGTTGTAGTACCAGTGCAAAGAGGATAAAGCACATGCTACTAAATCACAGAACTTTTCCCTCACTCATGTGGGGAAGAGCACTTCTGCTCTGAAAGTTTTCCGCAGTCATTTCTGTGCAACCTCAGTCTCTGTTTTCTTGCAAATACCTTTAGGGGTTGCTTCTGCCACTGCTGAAAGTTGTGCCAATAAACAGTAGAAATTAAATCAGACAAATTCTTGCCTGTTTCCCCAATGCCCAGGCCTGCCTGCTTTCCATCCAGCCCCTACGTCTAAAATCCATCAAAACCACACAGACAAGTATCTGTTCAGGTATCTGTGTAGAAGTCTAGCACCTGATAGGAATGATCGGCACAGAGATCAGACCACCAGACTTGTACTGAGCCAGGGCAGGCAACGTGACAACTGACATTTGGATAGAAAGAACACTAGATAGAGTGCAATTTGTGTATTAAGAGCTGCCTAAGTATAGCTCTTTAAAAAATATGTATTCTTAAAGAGGAAATGAAGGTGCGAACATTTGAATTATAACATTTGAATACTTTCCCCAGTTGAAATGCTCTCCTTTACAGTCTTGTGAATAATTTTGAGGGGATGCTAACTACTGCATTAGTTTTCCAAGTAGGCTGCTCAGTCAGATATATACTGTCATCAATTCTTAACTCTTCATTAGCTCTAGGATTTTTTTGTCAACTATATTCCTTACAATTAGCTGGCACAGAGCAGGATCTGGGCATTACCTGGGAAGGGAACAAAAGCATGCCTCATGCTAACAGAAAACGGTATTCCTCTTTCTTCGGACCTGTCTTCAGCCTGAACCTTTAGGCCATTAGGCAAAATACTGGAACGCTTTCTACATCTGTGGAGACAAAGAATACCTGTTCTATACCAATTTCTAAAACACTTAAAGATGCATAATCATTTTTGCCACAAAGAATCAGTGAAAACAAACGAGATAGTAGCCTCTATTCCACTATTCTGGACAATCCATACCTAAATTTGACCATGGGGGAATTGGACAGAGGCCACATGTACTGACTCTGATCAGATTTAGGAATAAATCTTCCTAGTACGTTCAGGGTTTGGTCCAGAAATTGGATAATTCCACTCCAAAACAGGTAAGATGAAAGGCTCCAGATCTGTGATGGGTGCATTCCAGAAAGACAGCAAAGGAATCCTACAGGAATCCTAAAAATTCAGCACCCCACCTTGAGCGCCAAGTCTTCTCTCAACATCATTCTCATATGCAGAATGCCTACACCAGCCCATACCTAGTAGAGACAGAAAAGATTTCCCCCCACAACATCAGCCTCATGACTGCACACGCGCGTGCACACACACACACAAGTAAGCCTGTAAAAGCGGAGCAGAAGTTGCAGAAGATGTGCTCATAAAACGCTGCATGTTTCCTCTCTACAGACTGAGCAAAAAATTGCCTCAAAGCAACCAGATTTTCTTTTTCCAGAAGGCCAGAAGTTTACCAGGTGCTCTGTAACCTCTCAGGGCTTGCTTAGCTCTCCTGTCCCACCAAGTCACTTCTAGCTGCAGACGGAATTGTATCCATCAGTGCACCCACTGAACAGTGCACAGCTGTGACACCATTCACATCTCCTACTCCCATCCGCACCAGTCTACCAGCCAGCCCACTGGGTTCTTCGCTGGAAGTGCAGTCAAAGGCCTTTACAAGCCCTTGATGTCTGGGTCAGAGATCTGGGCAATTTCTTTATCAGAATGAAAAGGTATCTCTGAGATCAAGGCTAGTTTCAGCAAAGCAAAGCACACAAAAGACATCATGCTCTCTTCCCTTGTGCACTCCCTTTTCTTCTTATACCTTGTCATTTCAGGGATGGAAGGGATCAAGGAGATGAAAGATAGCACAAAAATCACAGAAATAAATTTTCAGAAGAAATAAAGGTGAGGGACAACTTATGGGAACTGCAGAGAATCACACAGTCCAGCAGAAGTTTCCAGTTTAGTTGAATGAGTAAGGGCCTCATACCATGATCTAATTTAGCTACACTCCTTTGGTCAGAAGCTTCTTACAACTAGAGGAAGGAGTAGTAATAGTAATTACTAAGAAAAAGACAGTTTGGACCAAAGTTTGGACCAAAGTTTGGAAAGCCTGTCAGACTTGGGCTGCATGACAGCTTCTTTTCTGCCAGCAGTCGTTTCTGTGCCTTCAGGATTGCCCATCTTCCTAACACAGTGGCTGCTTAACGAAGGACCGTAGTTCTCAAAAGTCAGCCTGAGAAGCTGACCTCTGTCGAGGTTCAGCACACACTCCATTCCTCTGATGGAATGCCTCTCTACAGGGAAGACTCTTAAGAATCCAGCCCCCTCTCCAACTGTCCTGCAAAGCTGCTGCAAGCCTGAACACTGCCAGAGCTACTTCTCAGAATGACATTTCTGCCTCCATGGCTAGGCCTGGTTCTTCTCCTGAAGAGAGATGGACAAGATCCTGCTACTCCTGGGCTCTCTTCACATGACCTACTCAAGGCACAAGGATGTTAGACCCATGGTGGCAGGAAAAGACAGATAGAAGGGCCAAAAAATTTCTGAAAGTTCTCACATCTTGCTATGGGGAAAAAAAGATGATAAAAGTCACTGAGGTGACACATGTGGGACAAGAACCTGAATGGAAAGAGAAACTGAAAGGACAGAAAACCACCACCAAGTACGAAGCCCCAAAGTTCACAAGCTAGCTGCTAAAAGATCCGCCTTGATATTTCACTGAACTTCCATGCAACTGTTTAGGCACTGGCATCTAATGCTGCCAAAATAGGGCGTTCGGTTAACAGAAACCAGAATAAGAAACCTTTTTCTGCTACCTGGTAGCTTTTGCAGGATCATTATCACAAATGAAGTTATTAACAAAAAATGAAAAATATGTTCACCCATGTTCCCTCACACAGGGAGCTGCACAGCGTAAAACAGATGAACTTTCTTCTACTTCGTCCACAATATCCTGTCCTCTTTCATAGCAGCTCTTGGAAAGGCAAACCAGATCCTAACTTCAGTTTAGTTACTTTTCACACTTAGGCTTTTCATCCAACAGTTGGGAGCAGAATGCTATTCTCACTGTAGGGTTTCATAAAGAATTTCAAAAAGCAAGTGGCTACATGGAGCCACATGCTGTTAGTATTATTAGGTCTTTCATGTGTCACTGATTTTTAGGTATTTATTCCCCTGAAACTGTAAGAGAAACACTGAGTAACAAGTCACACTGACATGACAGCAGCCATAGGTGAAGTCAGAAAAGAGAAATTTGACAACTCAACCACATTAAGATCAGAAGAGTAGGCAGAAGCTTTGCCAAGATCCTCCTACCTGCCCCCAGAAACAGCACGAGAATTAACATTTCCATGGGCTCGGGAGGGAGGGCTTTCTTCAACTACAGTTGGCATTTCAATTTCAAAATCTCTTGGCACGTTCTGGATATTTGGCTCTGTGAAGGTTATTCGACCTGAGAAGGAAGACAAGGCAGAACTAAGTAAGGGTCCAAAAGGAGACAGGACAGGACACGACCACTGAGAAAACTGAAGAAAAGGAAAAATAATTTGGGTTGAATGGGCTTGAGATGGTTCCCCTGCAGCATTTCTGTAACACTAATAAGAAATTCCCAAATCTAGAACCTGTTTTGGGGTCAGAGATTTACATGCTAATATGTGCAAGAAATGAGTAATACTGCTCGGTGAACACAAAAGCTATTTTAATACATCTAGACTTTTAGGGCAGATTAATGTGAAATAGGTATTTCAGTATTTTCATTTGGTTGAAGTAGAGCACAGGCTTGATTTCCTATCTTTTCCCCATAGAAAAGCTGCCCACCCCCACACACACAAAAAGAAAAAAATAAATCAGTAAGAACTGAGGATTTTGCACGTATTTCTTTACCTGTAGCTGTGTGAGTCTGTGACACTGGATATATCCTTTCCATTCCCAGTGCAGAATTCAATCGCTTTTCCCTCTGTAGTGGAAACACCACTTTAGTAATGGCATTGTTGATCCTCCTCCATTCCAGTATCAGTCCTGGCAATGGGTGAAGTGTCTTCAATTTCTCCAAAACGTCCTTGTGGGGAGAAAAGGGCACAACTATAATTAACTGCCTTAAAAACTTTATAAATAAAGTTTTTGCAGTTCTGCAGGAAAAAGTGACTCCTCCACCCACAGTGAGCTTCCAGTGTCACTGCCTTAAAATTAAACAGATATCCCCTCCACTTATACCACCTACACCTGAGCAATCAAAGCACCATGAGACACAGCTGCAGTTTTATTACACACAAGAAGGCAATCACTTCTCTTTGGACTTTTGCATCCTCATCACCATTCTTAATCTGCACCAACCAATAAATCACCTGAAATGATCAAATAAAGCATCACTTGCCATAGGCCCCCTACGTTGTCTCCTCTTGCGCAGCATTAATGCTGCTCCTCCATCTTGTTGCATATTTTACTCCCTGCTCTCTCCTATCCATACACTAAGAACACATCAAATGAAGCCCTTGACCATGCTCCTTGAAAGACAAAGCTGATCACTAGCAATCAAATCCTTTCAGTTAAATCACTAACATGAAGAGAGTAACAAGAATTTCAAAAGACAGTGGCATGCAAACATTTCTCAAAATAACATTTTTTTTTGTACGCAGCAGGCAGCTGCAGCCTCATCCCTCCACACCACAAAAGGAGGAAATCCTCACTTTGCTTCTTGCTCCCTGCTCTGCCACCACCACCACGCTCACTTCTTCACTGCCACTTGAGTTTTGGAAATCAATACTTGTCTTCCAAGCACTGACTACACTGAACAAGGGGAAACCAAGAAAACAACACAGATTAATGAGTCCTGAAAACAGGGAACATATATATCTGCTAATATCACTTGTCTGGAAAGAGCACCCATTAGCCTGCAGCAGTTGGTATTAATGCAGCTCTACAATATTTATCAACTGGCAAGCATGTCAATAGCCTTCACATAGACACAAGCTTTTGCTATACTAAATTTGATAAGCCATCAGATCAGTTGTTCTGAAGACAAATTCACTGAAGCACAAAATATAGATATGGTAGTACCAGACAGAGAAAATATTGTATTTAATCACCATGGTATTTAAGTATCTTTCAAGCTGATGGTGAAAAATTCTTCTACTATTGGCTTTACAAAATTATTGTGCTATTTTGGTCTTACATGTGGTTTGGGAAATCAAATTCTGCCTGATTTATTCTCATTGAAGCCTGCTATTTATAGTCATGTCCTCACTACAGACAGGCTTTAGGAGAGTAGGAGGAGTTAACAATTCTGCTAACAGAGAAGACAGAATCCAGTATGAATTTCCACGGGTAAGTGGAGGAGCAAAAAGCAGTTTAAATTTACTTTCATTTAAGTCAGCATACCTAACTCTGATGTATCCAAGCAGCAGATGTGTGAAGTTAGAGGGAGTTATTTTTACAGTCACTTTCAGACTAGAACCAGACGTTACTGTACCTTGGTTGTACTGAACTGCTTGCTCAACCTAACTCTGTTTCCTTTAGCAGTTGCTCTTCTGGTGTAACCCAGAGTCTTCTTGTTCCCTTGAACTTTCATGTCCCCATTTTGTGGCAACTTCAGCTCCAGGAACAAAACCTGAAAAAGGCCAGCATTTCAAATCAGTTTCTGCGTGCTACTCCCAGGGGAAAACAAAAAGCAACTGAGCACTTAAACAGCTTGTTCCAGCCAAAGGATAGTACGAATGCTTCAGGTAATTAAAAAGCTGATTAAAGATCTCTGCTATCAAAGTCATCCCTCCTCATTTTAATTAACTACAAAATGCAATCTAAAATCTCATTTTCTAAACACTAGAAGTTTGAGTTCAGAGGTATGTTTTTAGAAAAGGTAATTAACTCCATCCAGTAAGTGAAGTTACTGCTGACAGTCAACTGTAATAAAATGTGATGTTAAAATGACTAGAAGTGAGAACAACATTGGTGAAAAAAAGAAGTGTTAGCAGGGAGCCGGCTTCAGAGCAACATGAACGACATAGAAGGAGGTGGTCACAAATACCTTTTATAGAATAGCCAGAATATTAGTTTTTCTAAAAAATTGCCAAGAACTGGAAAATGACATATATGCTCACTTGCTGACAGATAAAACACAGCTCTTCATGTCTCATTCTACGTTTCTATGTAGCATTATACACTATTGGACTGTTTCATTTTACAGTTGGCACAAGGGAATAGAAGCTTTTCTCTCACACGTTTATGCAGCACAAAAGTTTTATTGACACAAAATTAGAAGGGTAAAGCTCTACTAACCTATACAAGACACTTTACATGATTCCTAACAAAATTTCCACATGAGAAACAAACTTCTGTAGTTCAGAGAACAGCATTTCAGAAAAAACTTTCCTTCCCCTTTTCCATGAAGCAGAATTAAATTGGAGCCGAGCATTATTTCAGGAGTTCTAACTCAGACTACTGTTACCAAGCAAACCTTCTGTATTTGCAACAAAGGAAAAATATTTCTGTGGAACTTCTTTTAGTGATGGCTGCTTGCAAATTTTGACTACTTCCATATAAAGTATATAGTATATTAGTATATAGAGAAGAAATAAATGGGGGAAAAAGCATGCACAGCAATTATAATCTATTCCTATGATTCCATGTAATATACATGAAAAAATATATAAAGTTCTTCAGGAATAAAAGTATTACAAATTTACACAGAAATTTGTTTCTTAGGCTTTAAAAAAAACTTTTAAAGCAGTCTTTCCTCCTCTTTCATGCCTGTATAGGGACAAGGGCAACAATGCAACTTACTCAGTACAACTATTCTTAGACTCAGGCTACATGATATCACACCACATCTCGTATGCAGAACACTGGTATTGCAAAAAAAGCTTCTCCAGTCCCACACCATTCACCCAAAATATTCTAAAAGCCATTTAATTGGCTTAATGTGCCATGAGAAGCCAAGGTCCTATACAAACAACACGCTTATTTCCACTTCTACCTTCTTTATTTCTGCTGAAGTTAGGAGAAATCAGAATGACCAGTAACAAGCATGAGATGCACAGCACCTTGGCAGGCAGCAAGCTCATCATGAGCACAAAGACAAATCAACTCTGAGCACAGATCAATTTGCGTTTTGTGTTTTCTTCATACGCAGTCTGCCCAAGAAGGTTTTTTCTTAAGTCTAAGCAAAAGCCTCTTGAGAGTAACTTCTGAGAAAGTTCTCCCCCTCCCACCCTAACCCTCACATACCTCTGCAATGTCATCAGGGCTGGTCAAGGAGAAGCTGTGCCCTGCCAGCTGATAGGCCTTGGTCTCAATCTCGCTCAGTTTAGCTTGCATGACCTGTTTCTGGGTTTCATATGCTGTTGTGCTAAAACCAATGCCATTCAGCTCCAGCAGAGCCAAGCAATAATGGGTGGGCATCTCCACTTTAGAAAATACTTCTGTAGTAAGTAAAAACCCCAAGAAAATCTTTTATAACATCAAAACCAGATCAACTGCAGATCAACAGATTCATAAAAACAAAACTGGGGAATACTCAGTTTTCAAAATCATGAATGTCCTGACATATTGAAATCTTTTAATATAGATTTAAATACTTATATTTCTTACTATGACATATTCCAGAAACAATTTATAATAAGAAGTATTCCAGAACTTCTTATCACAAAAGTACTTGAGAATAACAATTTCTGTCAAAATTTTTTCTTCTAAGAAATATACATCTCTATGTATATCAACATTTTATAAACCACAGACATGCTTAACATAAAGCTTTCTAACTTGATACACTCTCATTCCACCACCCGCATCTTTTAAAAATATTCTAAGGTTTAGTTGTCACGATCATAAACAAACTTGCAATAACAGATTTCAGTGAGACTGGACCTTAATCTTAGGCTTTGGATACAATTTAGGGGAAACAATCATAAAGCTCACTAATAGGTATGTGTTTTTTGGGGTGGGGGGGTGGGGTGCCTTTTTTTAAAGAGAGACAAGCACTCAGCAAATATTAGTGCTAACATACTGGATCATTCACTATGGGATCACAAAAGTTTCATGGACACATAGCAAACAATGCTACATGGGCAGGCCAAAGAGCAAGAAATCTCCTTCAGAAAACATTTGAGGATTGCTTCTGACAAGGAAATGCAAAAGCTTGATGTTCATGAAAAAAATGTTGATGAAAAACCACAGACAGACCCACAAGCCCCCTCAGAATGGCCAGGGTACTCAGCTGGGAGGTAAAGATCTGCTTGATTCAGAGACTTAAAATAGACTCTGCTATTGCCTTAACAAATGGAACTGGTGGATATTTGGGATGTAAAAATAATATTTTAATTTAAAATTTAATTTTTTCACAAAACTGATGTACTTCCAAGGGAAGTTCCTTCTCTTCTTTTAACAAATCAGCATTTTTCCCCAGAATATACTCAGATAAGAACTTCCAAATCTCCTCTCTTCTCCACTGATCGTTCAGCCTGTGGTAACACAGCTACCTTTACCCTCCATCTTTGCCCCCAAGTGGAGAAGCTCTCTTTACCTGTCAGATTTTCCTTCTGTAATTCATTATGGAGTTGGTTCATGACACTGAAGACAAGCACAGACTCTATTGCTGCTCTGTACCGCCCAGAATGATCTCCGCTGACACTAAGCCCCAGGCTCTGCACCCCTTGGCCGGTGCCTACCCCTTCCAGTAGAGGTAGCTCGTTGGGGAGAAAGTTAGTCACCATGTTGTGAAGTGTACGTTCCTTAGAGCCAGAATCAAGCAGCCAACATGCAACCTTAAAAAAGGGAGACCTCCATGAGACCTTTTTTCCATTTTAGTCATAACACAATGTAAATATTTAACTGGGAATTAATGCAAGGTTATAGTGCAGATTATTTTTCTTGATTTGGCAGGCAGACTGGAATAATTTGTGGAAAAGTTACATGATTTCAGATAAAACCTTCAAGAGGGCATAAGTCACTCAAAAGCTTCATTCTCACTCAAAGTTAATTCTGCACATTTGAAAACCTTACCCTCTGTCAACTAAACACATCTCAAAGTGTTGTCCTCAGGTTTTTTCATTTAGTAAAACCTAACACAAAGGGGATTAAATATGAAAATCAGGATCAAAACATGTTTAATCTGAAAACTGACTTTGTAAAAATCAGAACTTGCTATTGATCTAGATTATTAGTCAAGCTGAGCTCTCCTATTTTTTGCACATCAGCACTAGTACCAAGAATTCTGCAAGGCAAATTTTGTTCTTGTTAAGCCTCATACCTCCTTCTTCAAAGCAATTTCACTTATAGCTATATTTCAATTTCTTGTGTCAAAATAGGACAAAACACAGGTTTCTGCATTGTCTCTGCCATGCAAGCAGAAGGTAAAAACCATATGTATATGTACGAGTGCGGGGGGGGGGGGGGGGGGGGGTGTATGCATGTATATATTCATTGCACCACTAAAATGAACAAATACGAGTATGACTCCATTTAATACATGGAACAGTGGAGGGAAAGGTTCTACTTTTATTGCTCTTTAATTTTATCCTAAAACTATGTATTGGTATGAAAAGCTAGTGTTGAACAGCTTAGCTACTTACCTGCAGACTTTAATATTGCCATGATGCTATTCAGCCCACATGTGATGCAAGCTTTAAAAATCAACACCAGAAATTTCTATGCATCTAGAGTTTTTCCTAACACAGACAAGAAGGTGCTTTTACCTCTTTCTAGTGTTTGAGTTACAAATGGTACCCCAACCTTTTGAAATTACACGTAAACTTTGTTTTGAGAAAATAGTGGTAGCAAGGTGGTCCATAGACATAATGGGTAAATCTTTTTGCTTACAAAGCCTTCTGCTCTCAGAATCAATAATCTGACCAGAAGCACTTCTGAGATTTTAGTCCAAAGTTTCTTATAGCAACAAAGCAAGAGTTCAGCCCTGTCCACTGGGACAGAGGAGAGATTTAAACCCATCCTCCCCACCCAAGCAATCAGGCGTGAAAGATTAACGTGTTAACCTATCACTGAACCTGCTCTGTTTCTCTTGCAGGCACCATGAACGCACATAGCAAAAGAAGTCTCCTCTAAATACTGTTCTAGATTTCCCACTGGAAGAAAGTTTCACTAAATCCTCTGACAGGTGTGCATATTCAAATCTAAATAACAGCAGGAAAGCACCAGAAGGTACTCCTGTCTTTCCACTGGTGTGTTTAAACTAGTACTTTTACCCAAGCTAAATTTCTTAATCCTGCAAACCTTTGGGTCCTCAAAACTTCCTTCCAGGGAGATGCCACAAGCCATCACCAGAGTCTTGTAGTGCTGAATGAAGTTATACATAACAAGTGAGCGCTCCTGCTTGGGCTTCTTCTGCAGGTACAGCTGCAGATGATACAGTCTCTCTGTTACAGATAGGTTTTTGTCCAAAGGTGGCGGTGCCAAACTCATACTGATTTCTAAGACAGGAAATACAAGCAAAAATCATCTTTTTACCCACTGCGTGACAAGAAAGGCAAGAGAAAAATCTTGAATGCAATCACCTAAAGCACAAAAGCTACAGTTGGACTGTGAACAAATAACAATAAATCTATACCAATATTATATATTTTATCAAACCAGACACAGCTCCCAAAAGCAATATGCTGTGTCTGTGCTACTAAACAAAGAAGAGCCAGGAATCAAACCCTAGCCACAAGCCCATGTAGGACAGATTGGGTTATGTTCAGCATTCAAATGTCTGATTTGCTCTGGAGAGCAAAAATTGGAAGACGTTGAAAGACAAAAGCAAGTAAGCTAAAGAGAACATGGGAGTAAGCTAACATTTTAGCAATATGCAGGCTCAGCAGTCCAGTGCTTGAGCCAACTACCTGGCCTTGTTATATAGCAGCACAGATGTATCCACAGTAACATGTTCAAGGGTGTTCAACACTTAAAAGACTGCTGAATAATACGGCTAAATCACTCCATCACACAACTGAGCTGGGTTTGGGACACTCAAAACACTTCCAAGAACCTATCTGCTGAAGGTACCTTCTTGAAATGCAGTGTCACGTAACAAAGCACAGCCTGTCTGCTCACTTACCAGTCTGGTCTTGTACCTGCTGCAAAGAGATATAGTAGGCATCTTTTCCACCCCAACATACTGCCAGTCCCACTACCAAGATATCTTCGCAGCCTTGGACAGGAAATCCGTCATCTTTAACTTGCATCCACTGAGGAGAACTTACTAAAGGAATAATTTTTAAGTTACAATTATAAAACGGCATCCATAAATAGAGAAAAGAGTTTGGATCCTGAAAATGTAAATACATACAGTTGAGCCTAAATTTCTTAAAAGTGAATATAGACCTTCATTTTTATCTATGGGGAGAAAAATCTGTGTTTCTTTTGGGAAAAAAAAAATTGTTTAGAACAGTAAAACTCTCTTAACAGAAACAACCACCCATATAGCATCCTTGCAAAACTCTGGCCTTTCCTAGCAATCTCTTCAAGAGTTGAGACAGAAATGTATTCCCTCCTTTCACTCTGAAAAACATTTCACATTCGTCTGTCAAAATATATTTTGATAGTTAAGAAATGTTGTTGTTGTTATGGCAATATGACAGCAAAGAATCTAACTCTGCTTAATCTTGTTATTTTAAAGGAAGAGTATGTTTATACAGCAGCAGCAGCAAACTGCAGCATATGAATACTTTGTGGAAAAAAGTGAAGCAATATTGCAACAATTCAGAGACTGATCTGAATTTCACACATGCATATATTGAACCAAGTTTACTTTTTGCAAACTCGAAAATATTTAACCTTAGTTCAGAAGCAATCCCGCAAGTAATACTGCTCAGTGAAGACCCTGAACAATCTGTACAGTTTACTGTTAAATATGTTATTCATTTTAAAATATACTAAAACTTGTTTATGACATTGAAAGATACACATGATAAAGAGACTGCACAACACAGATCCATTTCAAAATCAGATACGCAACAAAATGTTAAGAATATTTAGATGGTCTCACATACAAACAAGCTGCTAACACTTCATTACTATCACCAAAGACCTACCAATGAAATGCTTGACACCAACTTTCCATCCTCTACTACCACTCAACTCCTTTGCTTGACTGAGACTGACAATATTCAATTAGTATCAGTAATTTTCCTCTGTTTTTGCAAACCCTTTCCTTCTCCACTCCTGCTTTAAGCTGAAGATGCCACCCTGCTGTTCACAAAATAATATGCTGAAACACAGAACTGACCTTTTTTGAATTTGCCACCAATCGTTGATTTGGGAGACAAAAGACGTTTTGTTCTTTCGCATGCCACCGAGATGGAGAATCTGCTTTTCTCCTTCCATTCTGCAACAAAAGTCTGGAAAAGTGCTTTGTCACTTGCTACATCAATAATAGTGAAACTTTCAGCACTTAAGGGAATGAGTGGAAAAACATCCTGAGATAGCTGCAGTGAAAAGCCTTGGTCTATAGTGGAATCATCTTTTATCTCATCAGTCGCAACTAGGTCTACACTCCCAAGATTGACCTGGAGTGTTTTTACCTGCTGCTCTGCATTGCCCTCACTATTCTGCTGTGGCTGAATCAGCTGCCCTTCCTTCATGCAGGCAACTTGTCTCTTCCTTGCAGATTTTACAGAGAGAGAAAGAGAACTCTTT
Organism: Phoenicopterus ruber ruber; assembly: GCA_009819775.1. Lineage (NCBI taxonomy): Eukaryota > Metazoa > Chordata > Aves > Phoenicopteriformes > Phoenicopteridae > Phoenicopterus > Phoenicopterus ruber. Next base: position 89,509,134 of record CM020215.1, on the reverse strand, counting down.
GGAAAAAGCTCTTTGGGGGGTGTTGGAGGAATAAACCCGTTATTACTATCTGGTGGAGGACAGGATGTTCGGTTGCTTCCCTTGAGTGGAAGTGTTACGCAGTCTGTTTTCTGAAGATCCAAGTCTTCCATTTTGTTTTCTTTAACCTTGAAAGAGCTTTTTAAATCCTGACAAGTGGGCAAAGGCTCTGGCTGACAACAGTCAGATTCAACAACTGGATCTGGCTCTTGATTAGCAATATGAGCAACTAACTTTCCTTTCAAACAGGAGCTTACTGAAACTGGTTCAATGCCTGAGGGACTAGGCCATTTGTCTAATACATCCTGCAATCCCGGGCTTAGTTCAAACGAGTGTTCAGTCCATGCCACTGGATGGGTTTTCTTGTCTAAAGCTTGCTGGCTTCTCTGGAGCTTTCCACCTTGATCTCCTAGTAATTCCTTTGGTCTGGAGTCATTGTTACAAATCACTGGGTTTCTTAATTCTGGCTGACCATGAAATGTACAAGGAAGATCTTCCAGAAAAGACGGGGAATTTGCATGATCTAAAACTTCAGCTATTAGATCAGAGAATGCTAGAGACGCATCATTACGCTGCACAGGATCTTCATGCTCTTTCTGATTGCCACTGACATCAAATTTATTCTGAACAGGTCTTAGGTTCTGCAAAAGACCATCTGGAGGAAGCACAGCCTCTTGCTTCTCCACAGGGTCCTTTCTGTCAGCTTCTGTGATGTGAACAGCTGAAAGGTCGCTGACATTACTGAAGCTCTCATCAAACAGCAAGCTATCACTCATATTCAGGCTTGTTTCGGGGACAGGGTGGCATTCTACTTGTACAACGTGCTCCCTACCAAAAGGGGAGGTTGCTTTATTAAGGTCTTTAGACACACTCTCCCCTTTCACTGAACTTTGGGTATGGTAATCTTGTAGAAAACTGTGTAGCTGGGAGTCAGTCACTGAGAAATCGCTTTCTTTAAGGCAAGGTGCAGATTCTATTTCCTTCACCGCGGGCTGTAAATTAAGGCCTCCAGACTCCAAAACTTTATTACTGCAGTGCTGAGCTATGTTTTTTGTAATGTTATTTGTTGTGATAAGACTCGATAAGCCCAGTTTCCTAATTGTTGCAGCCAGCCTTTCATCAGTAGCATTCTCAGTCCGTGAAGTGCTTAGTTTCTTGGAGATTTCCTGCCAAGGTATTGCTGCCAGCTCTGAACCTTGTATTCCCTGCTGTCCTGTGATTCCAGCTGCTCCCTCCTGTTTTATTATCATCTCAGTCTGAGTATCCAACTGGAAGCTGTCTTCAAAGTCTCTAGAGTCAGAAAACAGATCAGAGGATGGACCATTCTGAACAACATCTGCATTGCATCTGGATTTTACTAGAGAGTCTTTTACAAAATCTTTAGGATGAGTGTTGGCTTTCTGCAGTGCTCCAGCTTGTAACAATATTCCATTGGGCTTTCCGCTCCCATTTCTGCCACCATCCTGAATCTGAATATGGCAGGATTTATCCTCACCAGGACAAAAATACACAGACTTCCATATCCTGCTGCCACTATGGACATGTCCACTTCCAGAGCAGCTAGCAGTTACATTACGGTGATCCGTGTCTAAAGCCATCTGTAGCTTACCAATCATCACCTCAGCACAGCTAGCATCTGTTTGCATTTCATTAATTTTATTCTGCTTATCATCAGAATTTTCAAATCTCTGTGTCGTAGCACTAGCAGGAATTACTAGACTTTCTACGATATTATGTGTCTTGACATTGATGTGTGGAGCACCCTGCAACGTAACAGGTGCCTGAAAACATGCTCTCCCCTTAGGCATGCCTTCATTAGTGGTGGTAGGCTCTGTAAATAATCCTTCCATTTTATCTTTCCTCCCAAGATTAATTTCCCCCACCTGTACAGAATTTGAGACTTTATGAGTTACAGATCCTGTTTCCATAAATGCCTTATTATTTTGGTCTGAAAAAAATATATTGTTAGAGATGGTGGGGTGGAAAGCAGGTGGCTTTTGTACGTCTATGCCAAGCATATTTGAGTCTTCAAGAAGTGACCTCTGCAGTTTTGAAGCAGTATTTTTGTTCCTAGTCTGGTTTAAATGCACGTCTGTACTTTTTGTCAATCTAGAGGCTGAAGACTTTGTTCTCAATGTTGGTGTTTTTCCTTGTTCAGGAAGGAGTTCTGGAATTGCTCTCCTGGAATCCATCTTGGTTCTGCCCTGAGAAATTTCTTGTACTTTTTTGTTACCTCTGCACATATTTGGTCGTTTTCTAGCACTGTACACAATATCATCATTGCCTTCCTCTGCTCGAGCCTGTCTCCTGCCTGGGACTTCACACTCAAATCTGGAGTTTTCTGTACTGCCGCTTAGTCGCCTTTTATATCCCTTTTTAATATTTGATAAGTTTCCAGTCTGAGAACCAAGGCCATTACGATGTTGAACTCTGCACTCTTTTTTATTTAACACCCTAGAAGACTCAGAAGACTGCTCTCCATTTGATCTACGTAGTCTGTCTTCCAGTTCTGACTCACTGCTGATCATAGAGGATGTATCAGACTCGAGAAAAGACTCTGGGTTCCACTGCACTCCCATCAGTGCCAAATCCTGCTGGAGAAGTCCCCTGGCTTCCTCCACAATGAGGGAAGCTGCTTCTCTTTCGGTTAAGCCTTTCATTCCAGCCATCCAGATGCTGCGCACAGTCCGACGCTCCTCTGCTGATTCTTCATCTTCATCCACAGCCCTACGAACACTACGGGAAAGGTAACAGACAGATGTAAACATTCATGCAGAAAATAACAAACACCACAAGGAGATGGCACTATTCTGCTCCGCTCCCATTTCAATTAGCTTCACAGCTTCCTAGCTTCACAGAAGCACTATATCCAAAATACAATGCACTTAATAGGAAATAACTATTTCAGTTTTCTACATGTGAATTGATGTCGATGAAACATATTACTGGCTGCGTACCCCAGAAGCATTGCCAGGTTTCTGTGTCCAAACATGTACCCCAGATGAGTCCCAACTGGCTACTAGGGCAAGATCCAGGTCTGAATCAATCCTCCTCCATGCACTGTTTTCCAAAGAAAGGAAACTTCAGGAGCATGAACCAGGCAGGTGTCATGGCACAGTCCAACAGGTACTTGATCAAGGAAGCTTATCATTGCACTAACATGAAAATCACAAGAGAATCTCAAATGATATACAGCAATAAATCAACAACTCATTTGATCATACGGTGGAGCTGCCTTTTGGAGGCAGCAGAAGGTCTCCAGAAAGCATTAACAATTCACCCAGGACTAAACAGCGCATTGAAAAGAAGAGCACGAAGATAATTTAGGTCTCACAAACTTATGCTGCAAATAAAAGATGCTTCTATTAATTTCAAAATAATCATGGAATGACTGTCATCACTCACAGAGACCTACAAGTTATTTCTAACTAACGTTTGGCACCAAGTCCCAAAAGGTTGCCATATTTAATTACATGTTTCATCCTGTAATCCTTCACCTTACAAACAAACTCCTCTACCTGACTTCTAGACTTACTGATATCTCACCTTTTGAATGGTACTGAATTCTTCAGAGCAGTTGCCACATCATCAGGACTGGCTTTAGCAAGATCAGCCACTGTGACAAAGCCAGCGTTGTAAAGCATCCTAGCACGCTGTGCATTCAGCAGAGACACTCGTACCAGGTCACAAAGCTCTCTATGAACCCCAAAAGTGAGGCGGCTCTGGAACTGAGAGAGCAACAGCTCCATGTTGTGCCAGCCCAGTCGATTACAGAAAACCGTTACCATTCCTGGAACACAGAAGTTACATTAATGTCTTAACTCCAGCTCCAGTTCTACTAAGCTGGATCCATTTTCCCCCCTCATCTGAATAGGCATTCACTTTACATTTCTCACCTTCCCATTACTTACAGAAACTCACCTTCCCATTACTTACAGAAACTAACTCGTGTTTATTATAACTATGACTAGGATTCTAGGCGGCCGGTCACAAGTGGTGTTCCCCAGGGCTCAGTATTGGGGCCAGTCCTGTTCAATATCTTTATCAATGATCTGGACGAGGGGATCGAGTGCACCCTCAGTAAGTTTGCAGATGATACCAAATTGGGAGGGAGTGTTGATCTGCTGGAGGGCAGGCAGGCGCTACAGCGGGACCTGGACAGGCTGGATCGAGGGCCGAGGCCGATGGTATGAGATTCAACAAGGCCAAGTGCCGGGTCCTGCACTTGGGTCACAGCAACCCCAGGCAATGCTACAGGTTTAGGGGGGAGTGGCTGGAAAGCTGCCCGGCAGAAAAGGACCTGGGGGTGTTGGTCGACAGCCGGCTGAATATGAGCCAGCAGTGTGCCCAGGTGGCCAACAAGGCCAATGGCAACCTGGCCTGTATCAGAAATAGTGCGGCCAGCAGGAGTAGGGAAGTGATCGTCCCCCTGTACTCGGCCCTGGTGAGGCCGCACCTCGAGTACTGTGTTCAGTTTTGGGCCCCTCACTACAAGAAAGACATTGAGGTGCTGGAGCGTGTCCAGAGACGGGCAACAAAGCTGGTGAAGGGTCTGGAACACAAGTCCTATGAGGAGCGGCTGAGGGAACTGGGGATGTTTAGCCTGGAGAAAAGGAGGCTGAGGGGAGACCTTATTGCTATCTACAACTACCTGAAAGGAAGTTGTAGAGAGATGGGTGTCGGTCTCTTCTCCCAAGTAACAGATGACAGAACAAGAGGAAATGGCCTCAAGTTGCGCCAGGGGAGGTTTAGATTGGATATTCGTAAGAATTTCTTCACTGAAAGGGTTGTCGGGCATTGGAACAGGCTGCCCAGGGAGGTGGTGGAGTCCCCATCCCTGGAGGTATTCAGAAGACATTTAGATGAGGCCCTAAGGGATACGATTTAGTGGTGGACTTGGTAATGCTAGGTTAATGGTTGGACCCGATGATCCTGGAGGTCTCTTCCAACCAGAACAATTCTATGATTCTATGATCCTATGACCTGGTCTCGCAGAACTCAACTTAATCTAGAATTAACCAGTTTATCAGTGAGGTAGAAATTCTGAATGACAACTGCTTTTCTGAAGACACTGATCTTGAAAGTGTGAAGCACATGCATGTCCTGTAACAGGATTCCTATGAACCACACACACTGAAGAAAAGAAGACAGAAAAAATAGTGATGAGAGGCACTAAGAGAAGCCACAGATCTTTGAGGAAAGCCAGCACTGACATCCATAAGATCAAAACTTGGCATGTGGAACTTCAGTTACTGAGAGTACCATAGGAGGTAGCAAAGCCTGTGATAAAGGTTACAACTGCAGTCCCCAGCACGTGAGGAGCAAAAGAGCAGGGAAAAGACAGTTTATTACTCACGCACTGCATCTACAGAATATGAAAATAACTGAAAGACATGGCATCCCTCACTATTTTTATAGTGATTATAGAATACAACTTTTATCATATCTCTTAACTATATGTCATGTCAACAGTTCATTTTACTTCCCAAAATACTTTTGTTCCTGCACTAATCTACCTGATTGCTGAAAATGATTAACACTGGGAATACAGAATTATGAAACTGCTACAACAAAAAGTTATTTATACTACCAGAATTAATTTAAACTACTCTGCATCAGTTGGTGTGACCTTTTCATTTTGGGGCTTTGACTCATGCTGCAACCCACACATAGGGTTTCGCAAGTTGAGCTAAAACTGTCTTAAAAATTGAAGACCCACTTATGGAGTAATGGAGGACTTAGGCAATAGAAAAAAAATCTCAGTCACATGGTGGGCTGTTACTTCTACTCCTACACAGCCCTCTTAAGGAAGTTAAGTTAAAGGTGACAGCTATCTGATCTCTTGTTATCTGGTGATAAATGACCCAGAAACTACTCACTCAGTTTTTAAAACAATAAACTTATACTTTCTGGCCAATTAACTTTGCAACCAGGAGGAAGCTATGCCAAGTCTTAAGAGAACCCAAACTCTACCCACACTGAAAGGTACTCTTTCCTGATAGAGCAAAGCTTCAGAATGGACTTGTACTTAATTTCCATACTTAGTATTGAACAAACTATATTCCTGCACAGTACACAGATGATTTCCACAGACCTCAGCATGCTACAGCACTGCTTGATTCCACTCAGCTGGCCCCTGTCCCACAGCACACTCTGTGGTTCCATCTCAAAGCAGAGGCAACCGCAGATTAAGCTATAAAGCTGGAAGTGGTTTTACAAGACTGATTGTTGTTAGTACCACACTGTGGCTATCTTATCCCCATATCTGGAAGGAAAGAAAACAGACTAGCCTAAGACTTCCAGGGGTTTTTTGCGCAGACAACTCACCTGCATAGGTGGCAGCAGACTGCTGCAAGGATTGAAGCTGGCCACGACTACAGCCATATTTCTTGGTCATATCCTTTAAGGGAACCTCACTGATTAAATCCACAAGGGCAAGACTGGTGAAAAACCTGTAGAAAAAGTACACATGGAAATAAAATCATCATCCAGGACATGTTAGCGTACATGACAGAATCACAGAATGGTAGGGGTTGGAAGGGACCTCTGGAGATCATCTAGTCCAACCCCCCTGCCAGAGCAGGGTCACCTAGAGCAGGGTGCACAGGACTGCGTCCAGGCGGGTTCTGAATATCTCCAGAGAAGGAGACTCCACAACCTCCCTGGGCAGCCTGTACATGGCAAAATGCACTGTGATAGCATAGGACAGAATGGTACTACAGCACAGCACACAAAAGAAATGGGGAAGATGGCTTCCAAAAATATCAGCACAAACATCTTGTGCCAGCAGTGTTCTCAGTCCAGAGCAGACCAGGTCCAGGTTCTCTGAGCTATCAGCTCACTCAGCAAGAGAGCCAGTTCCTGAAAACAGACACAGAGCCTGTTCCCTCCACACATTATAGCCTCTAGTCTTTGCACATTCACACCCATTTGTGGCTACCTTTTGTGGATGGCCATTTGTCTATGCTGTTTCTCTGTTTTAGCTATGATTTTGCCCTTTACAGAGCGAGCCAGAAAGCCTTCTTCAATCCCCACCAGCTCAGCCACACGTTTCATTGAGGCAGGCAGCTTCTCCCATAAGCAGAAAAACTGGTACCAATCAATCGTGGTCCACTCCTCATACACTGGGGTGACCTAAAGAAAATAAGACAATGCAAAAAACTATTTCAGAGAAACAAACAGAACAGAGCTCTGGGTAAACAAAAATACAGCCCAGGAAATGTGGTTAGAGCATCCTACGCACTACTCTGAGGCACTGAGTCATAACCATGTACCCTGAAGAAAGTAAAAGCTCTTCTAACCTAGTTTTTTTAATATTTGTACTGATGAGATCTGACTCATACGGGTACTCTAATGATTAAACAATTTGGAATCTTTGTCAGATTGCTTCCTAAATCCAAGCCACTAAAAGATTTTTAAGCTGCATCTTTATTCTCCTTTAACAAAACAAAACTTTATTCTTTTTTTAACAAAACTGACAGATATCTATCAGCTTCTTAAAACCACTAGCAACCACACTAACCACTGCTACGGCATCTGATAAAACAGGACGGAACACAGATTTTTGCCAGAACTCACTGAAGCTTTCATTTACCCAGAGTACAAGAAATCTCTGCTTTTATTAACACTAACAAAAAAGCCATCCAGAGCATTCATACGCTTTTAGACAGAAAACCAATTCTGTTATCGTTCAGTCAGCACAGAGTCAGTTTCAATATGAGGAGACAAAATGTCTTCATATCTGTATCAATATACTGCAAGATTAATTATTTTGAAATAACTAACACTTGTTGGGGAGCATTTAACATAACACAGAATACCAGATGCCTACGTATTTGTAAATCATCCGTGTCCCCTTCATCTGCCGAGAATAACAAGAGTTATTAAGGTGGGGGATTGTCTTTTGTTGGTTTGGTTTGTTTCTGTGTTTTTCTTTAAAGAAAACTCTTTTCCTAGCCTAGCAAATACTTATTTGTTTTAATCAACTTTCCTAAAATACAAGGTCTAGGAATTCAGTCTCATATTTGTACAAGTAAAAGATTCAAGCTCAAGAGAATTAAAAAGCATTATAACAGATAATTTCCCTGTAGCCCACAAGGAACCCATGGAGAACAATTCCTTAAAAAAAAAAAAAAAAGCCACCAAAACTAAACAAACCTTCGGCCTTGGAAATGAACAGGCTTGCAAGAAAGTGTTTTAGGCTAGCTTAATGGAAGAGAATCTCAAGAACATTTTGTTCAACAGCGTATTTGATTTAAAATAACATTAGACAAGCTGCTGCAATTGAAAAGTACAGGGTAAAAAATATATTGCCATCACTGTCTCTACCCCAGAACATGAACAAAATTCATCCTTTTTTTTTTTTTCTTCTGTTTTGGAGATGCAAACAGGGAACAAACTCACTGGTGCATGACACAAACAGTCCACTTTGCATAGCAGAAATAGAACAAAATATAATGTGGTCCTCTAAAACAGAGATATGGGACACTAGTAGATTAAAAAAAAAAAAAAAAAAATCTATCAGTCAATAACCAGGTTAAGGAGCACAGCAAGCAGAGACAGGCACCCTCAATCTCTTGCCTCCCCTTGTCCCCTAGCTCAACAACTCCCGTAATGCAAGCATATTCTCCTTGGAGTGAACTTTTATTTTCAGGCATGATGCCCAAATTTTGCGTTTGATTTATCAGCCTGGTAAAGAGAATAGACTTTATACTTAATAAGCCTAAAGACGACTGTCAAATTTCGGATGATGATTGCATGATGGGCCTCTGGCAGCCATGAATCCTAAGATGTTCACTGCAACTCCATCTTGTTTCCTCACTAATCCACACAGGTTCATGGCTTCTTCTCCAAAGGTCTTAAATAGCATTGCTTAGCTTTTTAAGTGTATGTGCACATAGACCTTGACAAACTTTAGGACACTTTCCCCTCAAAAGATTTATCACTCTTCTTCCTTTAGCCCTGGCAGCATCACCAGGCAAGTAAACTAAATCAGAGATGAATTTCACTGTTACTGAACCAAAGAAAGGCCCACTCATAGGAAGAAAGCAGTGTAGTTCTCTGAGGGTTTTTGTAGGCAAAATAGATGCTAAAACCCCACAACTTTTCTGAGGCTCCAAAAGTAATGAGATGCAGTCTGCTGATCCCAAACACACAACAAAACCCATTTGTTTCATTCAAGTGTCTCATAAAAATTACCATTGTCCTACACCCAAAACTTACAAAGTTCTGAAATTTTTTGAAGTCAGGAGTGACAAAAATGGGCTTAGATGGACATGCAGCACCTGCCTACACAATAGACACTATGGGAACAGACTTTTCTTCATGAAGGACGAGCTAAGCAAAGCACAAAAAAACCCCCTACATTCACAGAGCCCTCAAGAACTCTGCACTGTGCTTTCCCTCCTTTCCTTAGTTTTGGCAGTACAAAATACAAAACACAGAATGAGGAACCTACCAAATAGACAATATGCAGATCATTCTCCAGAACAAAGCTTTTCATAGCTCGCTGCAGGTCAGCAAAGATTTCCATGGCTTCAGTTGGTGAAAGAGAAGAGGAAAGAGTAGCTGAGCCAAGATGTGTTGGATGATAAACCTTTGCTGTTTAAAAAAACAAACAAACCAAAACACACACACAAAAACACATAGAGAAACATTTAAGTACAAGTTTATACCTCATTTTCAGGTTGCAATGTATTTTATAGATATCAATTCTACTAACTTTTCCCAATTGCTTTTTCAAGAAGAAATAGCATATTTCTCCATTCTGAAGACAGGAAAATGGAAACAATAAAAGGCTTAGACTTGCCTAAGTCTAAACTAGCCTTTTTCAGAGGTCAGATCACAAGCTTGGATCCCTCTAACTACTCGGACTAACAGTTGTGATAGCTATTTGAAAAAAACCTACTGGAATCCCATCTGCCATCCTGCCTAGGAGTTATCATTTTGAGTATTTCTTTCTTAGGAACACCAAATATCTCCTATCATCTTCTTTTAAAAAGAGATACAAATTAACCTGTAATGGGGATTATTACTATTACTGTAAGAGTCTCATCCTTAGCCATTTTAAGAAAATAGCCAAAATCAGGAAAAAGTGCAACCACGTACACCAAGCAGTTCTAGAAGAGAATAGCACTCTCTTAGAATGTACTGGTTCTTCTTCAGAAAGACAAAAATCAGTCTACAGTTAACGTGCACAAATCCTGTACTAAAAGAATGCCTTGTTTAAAGATATTTTGGGAATTTGTAGACTAGGATGCATCACTCTTAGAGGCAATGTGCAGAGAGGCCTTCCAAGATGAACACATGCATGCAAAAAATGTTAAAGCAGGTATAAAGACACTCTCCAGAAAGCTAAAAAATTGATACACATGATTCTTTAAAATAAAACCAAAAATGCACAGAAGTCCTCATTATAAAGTTACATTGAACATCTACCCAGCTGCAGAAGTTTTACTGATTCAAAACCGCTAACTGCAGTCACTGGGAAGAACACCAATGTTACCTTTCACATCATTGCCGGAGTCCAGAACCTGAATGAATTCATTTTCCAGCAGCCATGCCACGCAAGCCTCGATAGGTCCAGTCTGCATTTTGTCTTGTGCTTTCTCATTTCCCCACTTGCTTTCTTTCAAGCTGGATGCAAGAAGAGTGCAAGAAGCGTAGGTCTGCACATCAGCTGGAGTGTTGGCCACTCCCCCCACTATGATCTGTTGAAGAAAACTACTTGTTCGTATTGCCAGAGAAGCAGTAGGACAGAACATCAGATCAGAGAATCGGAGACTGATCCATCAGATATCTAAGTTTTAAAGAACCAGTACAAGAGGGGAACATAAGGCAAAGCAACTGCCAACCTTTAAGGCCTTTTCTTGACAAGAAGTTAGACACCTTAGGTAGAAGTAAGAGGACTAAGCTATGGGAAAGAATGAATTATAAAATCTTATTTTGATAGCAGACATACACATAGTAGCAATTTAGATTTGAGACTAGCTCTAGGCATTTTGCTTAGCCAAAATTGTGAAATACTTTTAAAAGGTTAGAACACAAACTGCAATTTTCTGAAGACAAAAAGCAAACCAGGAAAGAATTCTCCTAAGGCTCTTCAGCACACTGAAGCTTTCTGTTAATAAATGTGAATGCTATATCCCATCATTGTCTTCCTGATTGAGAGTGATATTTTTCCCTTGGATTTTGTTTTCATTTTGTTTTTCACATAACTGCTTTTTCCTTGTGAGTCACTTCCATGCATGTGTCTTCCTTGAGATAAGGTGTTTAACTAAAAACTTTCTTTCATGGTTTCAACGGATTTTTTTGATGTTATAAAGCAACACCACCAGAAAGGAACCCCCATCTTTTAGATTGCTCTTATGTAGAAAAATGCATTTAGAAATTCCATTGGTCTGCTAAAAATTCAAAACCTATGGAATCACAACCAAATGCTAAGTATCACAGCAGTTTTCACAAAAGGCAGTATGAGAAGTACAGGAACCAAACTGTATTTAAAAAGTCTAAGCTCAGTTCCAGCCCAAAAGCAACTTTGGAAAAGGAGATAAGCTCACCTATGTGGAATAACACCCTTTTGGTCCTTTTTACTCCTGTAGGAACCCTACAGAAGAGGGCAGGCTAGAGGGAGCAAATGGGGTACCACACTTGTTTGTTCACCAAAAATATATTTACAAAATTTCAATCACTTCTGTGCAAAAGAGGTAGATAAGTTGAGGGGGGAAATAAGGCACTCTACAAGGTTCTACAAATGTCATTACAACCTAATTCAGTCTACAAAGCCTCTGGGATCAGTGATGTACAAGCATCTCCCAGTTAAGACTGTCAGGTCACACATGAAGTTTAAAAATTACACTTATTTATGCCTGCAGTTTGAGTATATCTAAATGCAAAAGCAAAGCTTAGTAACTCTTGTTTGACTGCACTCACATACTGATCTGCAGCAAGCAGAGACTGAAACATACCAAACAAAATGCTGAATACTGATGCAAGCTGGCAGACCCAAGTAATTTTCTTCTGAAGCCGCTTGGGTTGACAAGGGAGAACACAGAAGAAAAAGAAAGTGCACAGAAAACATTTGATGGTGTCACAAAAGAAACCACCCTACAATTACATGAGTGCAAGCACAATTCTAATTCCTCTGCACTTGTCCTGTACCTCAAGTATTGCTCTTTTCATGCTAGAAGCAACACCTTCCCCTTCTCTTCTAAGCAAACAACTGCACACAGGCTTGAGAGATCCCTGAAGCAGAGCAGTTCCTTTTGATCTTTCTGAGGGCTTGCAAACTAAAATGCTCTCACCTATAGGAAAAGAAAGCAAAACAGAAAAAACAAAAAAATAAAAAACCAAAACCACCATTAATGACCTTAGTATTGCATCTCAGCACTGGTGTAACTACATACAGTTCATCAAAGACATATTACTGGAATGGAAAACTGTAGGTATTTTTGAAAAAGCTGAATTAAAAAAAAAAGAAAAACCTTTGCAACCTTGAACAGTGTATATCCATTGCTATGTAAGAACTCCACAGATGCGTAATACTTAAGAACTAAAAGCTCGGAGCAGGACAAACTTCAAAGTTACATTATGCTGGTCAGGGTCTTCCCAAATCAGCTAAGGAGCTTCCATAGCCTCTCTGTGCATCTGCTTTGCTGCTGAACCACTCTCGCTTCTTGTTCTGGAATTGACTGGAACTATAATATACAGTGGCATCCATTTTTCTTCTGCACTACATCATTAAATTGAAAAGATTCTCAAAAGCAAGAAGAAAACATAAAAGCTGCAGAGCACTTTGTCAGTTTGTGTTAAGTCAACCAGCTTCCACTCCCAAAATGAAGTAAACACAGATACCAAAGTAATTCAGAAATGCGAAGTTATTAATCTAAGTAACTATGCATTCTCTGAACTTTCATCTATGCATATGTATACATACACACACACACACAAAATCTTAAGTATCCTGAATGGTTTCCACCGAAAGTACATCTAAATATACCTTACCTTAAAATTCTCTATCAGACATTGTTAAGTTAATCTCTAACTACTGAAATTCTGTGGGGGACAAAAAAGGTCCTAGAGCCATGAAACAAAAATAAAAATAATGGGCCAATTCCTTTAATGAGATAATAGTACAGAATACCCACAGAAAATGCAGTGGTCACATAAAGGAGATTTTTTCAGCAAAGCCATTACAGAGAAATGAGGTCCCTGGGAGACCTAGCTAGTTAGAAGCTTTGCCAATTGGCACAGGATAAATGAATTATGGGTAGGACAAGCTTGCCTTTGACTAAGAAGAGAGTATTAGATTTGGATTAGTTGGACAGTAAATATCATGATAGGTTTATGATAACTTGTTAATATTTAAGTGCACATAGCCTGGACATAAAGGTAATTTTGGTAGTGGGTATCTTAGTAAGATCCTAGGAATGCTAAGTTATGATAAAACCGTAGCCATGGTAATGCTACAATAATTAGCAAACTCAGAGGTAAAGAAAACACAACTGCACTTAAATAAATACCACAAATGCAGTGTAGGTGAGTAACCGAATACAGCTCAAACATGATTGCATAAATGGTTGAAAGACATGCTGAGAGGACGTGTGAAACTTTTGACATCTGTTGACCATGTCATTTTGCCAGAGCTGAGAGTACAGAAGATAAACTGCCTCTAAGCATTGTTTTGTGAAAGAAAAGCTTATTTTGATTTTAGCAATAAAGAACATTCACTCATTTCACATTTGTGTTCTGACGTGACCTACAATTCCCTCTGAAAACTTTGACACTTCAGTGTGATAAATCTAACAGAAGATGGATAGCCACTTGGCTCTACATTATCTGACAGTCATTCAAGACTTGGACGAAACCCTTTTCAAAGACGCCACTGAGAACTTAAAGCCAGTAACTGCAACCTAGCAAACAGGGGAGAGGAAAAAAAAAAAAAAAGAACTAAGCTGTTCCTTTATTGAACATTTCAGATGAGAGGGGAAGGCTAGGTTAGCATCAGACTAAATACACACCAGAAGACTCTGGCTATCTAGGCATAAAACTCCATTAAAAGCAAAAAAAGTCCCTATCGTATGTCTAGGTTTTGTTCAGCAACATTGAACAGCTTTACCTATTTCACCTTGGGAACATGACAGTTTTGATGAAGGCAAAAATAATCCAATTTCATTTTCTAAAATGTTGTTTTTAAATTTCCATCAAATCAGAAAAAAAAAAATAAAAAATCAAAACCTGAAACAATCCAACACTACAGTGTTGGGGGGGGGGGGTGGGGGGGGTGGAGGAAAGGAAATCAACCCAACAGCATTTATCTTCTGTCTGTCAGCTGAATTTCATATCCACATAAGGCATATTTTCCAGCTGAAGTTGCTGTTCTCCAGTCTCCCTACTCTGTGAAAGAGTAGCAGCTGGTAATGTAGCTTTATGTTCTCATCCAAAAGACTCTGTGGAGTGGAAAAAAATGGTACATTCATGAAGCTCATCAGCATAAAATCAACTGCTTACTGTGCAAAACACAGTCACATCAGAACTGTCAAAAAAGGGTACTAATTATTGTAACTTGAAGAGGAAAAAAAAAAAAAGAAACTTCAAGGAATAATGTAATTTTACACCTGCCAGCTACACTCAAGTGACGAAGTCTGGAAAATTTCAAAATACAGCATGCAGCTGCCCTTTTTCTTAACACATAGGGATAGCTCACAGAGATATAGGTCGTAAAATGCTCTGTTGCTATGCTACTCTGGCAAAAATAGAAAGTTAAATGTAAGAACAGTCTGCTTACATAGGGTTCCAGCAAGCACCAATCAAACCATCAGCAGGGCAAATCCCACATCCCACTTCTGCTGAACTTCTTGTTTCCTATTGTGTTTATACTTGTATAATACAGTTTTTCCAAATATCATCCATGAAGATAAATTTCCATTGCAAATTAAAATAACAGGCAGGATTATTTTGTTGAACATCAATCAGTGCCACTGTATGCATGAAGACACCATATTATCCTTGAACTACTGTTCATATTTCCCTGCCTCTCTGTCACACTACTACATTCAAAATCCAGAAAAGTTATGGTTAAGTTTAGTGGAAGCTTAATAAATCCAAATCAGAACTTCAGACAACAGTTGTTGTTTGTCAAATTGTAGACTTTAAACTCATTTCTTACATTTTAGGCTTGTCCAATGAGAGTTTGCTGTAAATTTTCTCACTGAAACTGTAAACGCTTTAGTAAACTGACTGTGGATCACAGAATTACGGCAAATGAACAGAGCCTTAGAAGCTAACAAGAATTCAAAGGAGAAAACAGCCCGTTCCTGAAGTAACTGACATGTAAATACCAAAGTAAGTCTCATGCAGTGAAAAGAATCCCCTGGGAATTACAATTTTTACTCCATTAATACCAAACAAATTCATCTTGATTAACTTAATCATACTGAATACCAAAGGAATTCATCATGATTAGTCACTAATTGCAAAGCACTGCCCTGGATTTAATCAGGTTAACGCTGTTCTTAGAGAATGTTAATAAAGCCTCTGCTTACCCTCTGTGTCTACTCCTTTCCTGCCAGCCCTTCCAGCCATCTGCTTGTAAGTGAGAATGTCCAGCAGTTTGCCACCAAACATGGGAGTTCGTATAATTACTCGGCGTGCAGGCAAATTCACTCCAGATGAGAGCGTGGAGGTTGCTGCTAGGACTCTAATCAAGCCCTGGCGAAAGGCTCCTTCAATGATGTCCCGTTCATCAAAAGTAAGACCTGAGGAGAGATGACTTTTAGCAAACCCAGTAATGGTGAGACTGCATTTAAGAGCTAATAATATTACTGTCAAGCAATGGGAAGAACAAACTTAATGAACATTCACCATTCAGTGTGAGGAACTAGAGCTGCAACACTACCTCAGTTAACTTCTGTCAAACCATAAGTGAAGCAAAATTTCACCATTAAGTTTTCATTATTCAATTGACAGTAATAGTTATAAACTAGCTTTTCTAAGGTGCTTGTACACATTGTAGAAAGATGAACAACTGTTTACTACATATCTAAATGCACTGCAAGTAAATAAATAAAGAAATAAATAAAATAAAAAGAAGAAAACTGGATGTAACAAACACAGTAGGGAAATAGGATTTAGTCATTTGCTGTCCTGACCCTCGAATCTTTCTTTATTACTTCCATTCTAGGTTACAGGTCTAATATGTATCTTTCTACATTTCCTTAAGGGCTTCAGGCCAATTTTATTCTTGAGAAAGAAATCCACACTCTACAAGCATTTGCAGTTATTCCCCCTACATACTCAATGCCATAGCTACTGTTCTCTCTTCCAGAGTCAGTCCTTTCTCTCAGTGGATCAACAGGGGACACACGCTACTACCTACTTAAGTAAGAAACAAAAGATGTAGCCAAAAGCATTTGTGGCACATGCTCCTTTTGTTTTTATTTTCATTGTTATACTTTTATTAAAGTACATTAATTTATTAAAATATTCTATTTAGTCATCTATTTCAGTATCAAGTCGAGGAAAATTGCTCCAAAATACTCTGGCAGCTTTAGGGACAACTTGAAAATGCTTGGGCTGCAAATCAGCTAATTTTTCAGGCATTTCACAAAAAAAATTTAAGTTGTATTTAAAAAGTTGCTGTTATCCAACACAACAGAGAAAAGATTTATCATAACAATCAGTGAATTAAAGTCTATAGCCACAATAAAAGAATTTCAAGTTTACCTCTAACTGTGAGATTCTCAAAGTATTTTAATTCAGTCATAAACTACAGAAGGCTTCAAAAAGCAACTGGTAAATTGCTGGTAACTACAGCAAAAAGAACCCATACGACTTTACCATTACAGAATTCAAGACGAAGATATTCAGGAATACCTGCATGATGAAATGCCACCCCCCATGGCAAAGTACGTTGGAGCACAGAGTCCAGGCCTGAGATAGAACGCTTTAGCTGATCCAGAACCTCATTTATCTCTTCTCTGTCCACAACAACTGGGGAGAGGGCTGAGATTTTTGAAGAACCTTGAAAGAGAAGATATTTTTATAGTTTCTACTAAAATTAATTTTCATTAAAGGTACTTTGCATACTACAGTCTTCTATCAACTACTTTTCTCTTACTCTCAGCCTGTTGCAAACTGTAGAATTCCCTGGCAATGATGTCTGCCAGCTTCTCACACCAGTTCTTGGATGGACAGAAAAGCAGGACTGAATGGCCGTTACAAACAGTCTCATAACACAGGCTCACAACATGGTCTTCATCTCCCTGAATTGAGAAAAAATATTTTCAGTGCACTCTCACACTGAATGGGGTTTGTAAATGCTGTCATTCTTCTGTGTCACAGTAGGAATCTTCTACTTCAAGTCAGAAAGAGGAGCAAACAAAGAAGATGGAGTACTGTTATCTTAGTTTCCGTCTTGCTTTAGGAAGTCCAAGCACTAGTTTGACCACATTGTTGAGGACAGCCCTAGACCTACCCATGAATAAATCTAAGGTTTTACGTCTGGCTTTCATAAATCTGTTTCTGAATGAAGGCCACACAGCGCACAAAAAAATCACTGCAACCTATATGTCATGGCTAACAGCAGTGGGAAAGAACTAGGAAAAGCCCTGAGGGAAAATATCCCTCTACGGTAACTAAGGAAGACTTATCAACGAGGATGTCTGAACTAAAAGCATGAGATGTAGTAGTCTGAGCATCCCCAATAACATGCACCCAGCAAGCACTGCTGACTGAAGACTGCAAGTGTTCAGAGCACCATGGAAGGCTTTTATGGATACTTGTATGGATGTGCATGCAAAACCCTACTGTTTACAGCTTGTCTTTTTGGTTTTAAGATCCTAAGAGAGTTCCTGCAACTGATCTGTTTTGCTTGGCTAAGCCAGATTCTCTTCCAGCAAGCAGGCCAAAGGAGGAAGAGAAAAAAGGTAGGCATATGGTGAGAAATAAAAAGCACTGAAATGCAAATGAGAACAGGGGAGCAGGGCAGGAACTGCATATAGACATCAAAAGCTCGCTAAGGATTCAGCCAAATTCAGCAGAAGTGGTAAGGTCATCAGGTTCCCTTTCCTGGTCAAGTGTGAGGCACAGAAGAGAAGTCTGAAGGTCCAGCGATATATTTCAAGCCCAAGAGGATCACCTGGTCTTATAAAAGAAGCCAACTCCCTTAAACCGTTGAGTCATAAGCCTAGTTTAGCTCCTTCTCTCACTTAATTTAGTACCTATCCAAAGCAATTACTTCAAAAAATATCCAGAAAAGGAGATGCAACATCACCTTCTCAATATGAGCACATAAAAGCAAGCTTCCAGACATTCTTGTCACAAACATTTCCTTTTGTTTCTAGGATCCCTTTTCTTTGCTGTGCCACCATGCTACCGAGAACAGAATGTTTGCACACAATGAGAACTGGGTGCATAACATTCAAAAATATCACTGGCATTCATCCCATATTGTCCAACTACTACACTAGTATTACACAGAGCAGTTGAAAGGACTGGGGAGAGAATTCACCCTTCAAATACTTCACAGAAAAGGAACCTACAAGTAGGAGGTGCAAATTTCTCACTTCTACCCATTTGGTTCTTCCAAATCATTATAGTACATTACTCAACTTTTCATATCCTTTTCAAGTGCACAAAAGGACTAAATACGGAAAACAGATTTAGAAGAATCAGGATGGACATCTGCCTTCTAATCACTGACAAAATTAGATCATTCAGCGGTTTAACATAAGCAGGTTCAATATCAGATTTTAATGCCAGTATTCTCCCAATGATTAATGCAAATTCCTTGGCCTAACCAGGAAATGTTTACCTTCATTTATGAAAGTGAAGTAGATTCCAGGACACAAGACAGGGTGGTGGGTAAGGGGAGAACCAAACTCTTTATATCTGTCAAGTGCTCAGAAACAAGATAGCTGCAAAGTCGTCTTTGTCTTCAAGACAGATTCAGGAAACTTCAAGAACTTCATGAGTGTAAGTGTGTCTTGTTTTGGTTTTTGTTTAAATCAGTAGAAGACAAAAAAAAAATATGTGTCCTTAGTTTGAGCATACAATCTATGAAGTAAACAATGAAGTCAGGAATGTCATTTATTAAAAAAAAAACCCACACCCATACCAATAACTGTTCTTTTTAACTTCAGCTGTACAAAACGAGTTATCCCAAAGCCACTGCTCAGAGCTTTCTTACCTTCAGTTGAAGCTTGGGCTGGAATTCTCGCACTAAATTCATGGAGGAGTCATAAATGTTGCTGCCAATTTTCACCCACTCCTTGAGGGGCACAGGGCGAAAATCTGTACAGTATAGCTCTGCATCTAACCATGAGGCTAGGAGTCCCAAGTTAGGGAGGGTAGCACTCATGCCTACTATCTGTATCCCACAAAAACCAGGACCGGTCATCTTTGCTTGTCTGGAAGTGGTTAGAAGAAAATGAAAGTTAGTGACAACACAGGCTACTGTTCTGGAAAACAGCACTCAGAAAAACTAACTCAATCTACTTCATTCTGGGGTCTAAAGTGCAAAGCTATATTTTACAACTTCTGGAAAAAGAAACAAGCCATGCTCTACTTTTACCAAACACAATGTCAAGTCATGCGTCAATAACAAGATAATTCAACTTTTTATCATTTTGAACCTAAACTTTAAGCTTCTTTAGGTAACAACAGCCATAACCTGACTGCATATTTGGAGAAACTGAAAACAAATAAATCAATCAACTACTTCCCTGCCATTTACAAAATCATGGAAATAAAGCAATGGTTCCATCTCCACTGCAGTCTTTCTGAGTTTAAATCCCTTAACTAAAACATTTCCATTTGTTTCAATTTCAGGACAAATAATACTAGACTAAGGTCTTCCTAGAGTTGGGAATCAAAGCCCTTAGATCAGCAAAGAAGAAAGCAGCTTCAGTTCTCAAAGTGCTGAACAGCAGCTTCCAGTAAAGGTAGTGAGAAGTAATGGACCCTTAACAGACTTGAAAACACAAACCATTAATTTAGATATCCAAATGTATGTTTTAATTCAGGCTTTTACATCCATGCAATAGTTGGTTTTTTACGCTCCTAAGCCTGCATTTAAAAACTACTCATTTGCATTGCAGAGAGCCATAAATTGAGACTTTAAAAAAGAAAAAGGTGTGACAAATCAATGTGAGCTCAAAAACAGCTTGAATCTTCTTGGAAGATCCTGGTAATCCTGGCAAAGACAACACAGAGGAAACAAGACTACTCAGAAGCTAGAGTATAGAAGGCCAGTCACTGACAAGACAGAAAAAAGGAAGATGTGGAGAGGTAGACTCTCTTATCCAAGCTCTTCAAGCCTTTGCTCGTACAGCTTCCCCATGTTGGTTACAGATTTCCCCCCCTGAAGCAACTTTTGACCTTCAAGGGTTAAAAAAATACCAGTTCCACAACACTATCTTTGACTGGGGAGGAGAAAAATCTGCTGCAGAATTTTGGCTAGGTCTGCAAAAGACTCATGGAGAAGCAAGGGCATCCACGTTAGCAACAGCCATCAGAGAACATTCTCTTGGTGCAAAGACACAGCCTTATACTTCAGTGGGACATCCCCCTAACCACTTAAAAAGCTCTTAAAAGCACTGCTCATTCTGACAATAGGTCAGGCTGGATAGTGTTTAAAGAATTTGGATAAAGTGGCTCCCATTAAATAAAAAAAAAAAAAAAGGCACCACAGACTTGGGAGGATGTTTGAGAGAAAAAGTGGTCTTCAACTCTAGGAATCTCAACTGGATTCCAAAACAAAAATAATAGCCACCTCCTTCACGTCAGTAAGTGGTACAGGGAACCCCTGTCAACTTGACTATGATGGAGAGATGAAGGATCTGGGCCCCAGCGCCTATACGGTGAAGGCTGAAGTATCGTGTCTTCCCAGGAACATTCCTTGATGCATCTGTTCCTTTTTCCTTGACAAATGTTTCCTCCTTCCAGCTTCTTCAATGCAAGGCAGGAAAACAAGAGAGTGGTCCTGCACCTGTGCTGCAGCCACATGATAAGCCAAGGTAAAAGGAGTGGCAAAGCCACTCACACTGCTCTGAAGTGTACTGGTTTCCAGGACTTACAGGGAGAAGAGAAGAAAAAGTCAGAGGTGATTAGACCCAGAACATTGCTGGATCCTGGAAATCAGGATGGGAAATACTGGCTAAAATGACTGGTGGAGAGCCAATGTAGAAATGGCAGTTCCCCCAGAACTAAACAGGTAGTCTGTGCTTAGCCCAGCACCAGTACGACTCACAAGACAGGAAGCAGCAGACAAAACTGGCAAAATCTGACTTTTGGTGCTAAGGGAACAGTTAATTTTGACTCTCCTCTCAGCACCACCAGTAAAGATTAAGACCACCTATACACCGTTTCCTCCATTTGCCTTTGTCTGTGTTGGAGCACTATGGCGCAGCTGGACAGTTTGGTGCCAGGGATCTAGATACTGAATTCTTAAAAGCCCCTAAAGCTGTTCTGAAACATTTAATCTGTTCCCCAGTGTCCAATCAGCTGTGCTAACGGCAAGAAACCATGCAACCACTAGGCTATCACACATTATAAGCAAAACTACAGATCACACTGAGCAGTGCTAACTAAGCAGGATACTGGCACATCCTCTTAAGTCTTCTGATCAATTCACCACTGACAAGTTAACAGCATGCCCACTCTTACACAATACCTGAACGTTTCTGTAGGATAAATACCCCGCTCCACAAAACACTGAAAAATTAAGCCGGGCAAGTCTGCTATCAAAAACATTAAAAGAAATACAAAGTTTTAAAAAAAACTTAAATAGGCTAAAAAAGTAAATGAAAGCTTCAGCCTTATTTCTTTTCCTGAGAGAACGAATCCCATGGTAACACACAAATTGAAAACCATGAGGAAAAGAGGTTTTGACTACAATGGCAGGCCCCTGAGAGGTGGTATGATGAGACCTTAATAACCAAAATAGTCTAGGCCACCACTCTCATAAAAACCCTGGAGCTAACCCAAATTTCCAGTCATCCAGAGAACAAAATATTTAGAGCCATCCATAATTTAGCATTAAAAGACAGACATCCTGATCTACCCACCGTTTTGCAACCTTCTCTGTAACATATCTAATTTTGGTCAGAAGGAGCTCCAGCAGATATCCTCGATGAGAGTCTCCCAGCATGTGCAACTCATCCACAACCACCACTCCTGATAAAGAGAAGCACTCAGGTTATATGTGACAAAACTCCAAACTAAGAACAGATAGCCTTGATCCTTTCATATTCCACATGATGAACTGAAATTTATATTCACAAATCCAGCTGTGCTTACTGACACCACTATGGCTTCCTTCTGTCACTGATTCTTCTGAGAGAGACAAATCATAAACAATGTCATAACATTTCACACCCTCCACAACCTCACACACACATAATAAGCTTTTAAAAAAATAAAAATAGGTTGAGTTGTTAGTCTGGCCACCACGCAAACAGTATTGCAGCATCTATACTGT
This sequence comes from Phoenicopterus ruber ruber, assembly GCA_009819775.1. Classification (NCBI taxonomy): domain Eukaryota; kingdom Metazoa; phylum Chordata; class Aves; order Phoenicopteriformes; family Phoenicopteridae; genus Phoenicopterus; species Phoenicopterus ruber. The sequence goes on along the minus strand of CM020215.1, from coordinate 89,486,639 downwards.
AACCCCTCTGCAAGTAAAAACCCCCAGGCTTCAGAATATCTGGAAAGGAACATTCCAGCACCCAAATGAGCTACTCAAAAGCTTTGTTGACATCACTGTCTTAGTTAAAAACATTACTCCTTACTAATACAGTAAGGTCAGAAAAAAACCCTAGAGCAGATGTAATTACACTGGCATAGCCTGCTTACTATTATATCTTTTCTCACTAACCAAACCTGAATGAGCTCTACTATTTAGCTTTGGCTTTCTAATGCAAAAATCCTTACATGACTGCTCTGTTGTCATCCTACCTCCTGCAAATGACTTTTAAATCTATTAGCCACCTCCACCAAATTTGTAAGACGTGTAGAAATACTGAAAAGGATAATGTCTAAAAAGCTTTCTGAATATCAGCAGCTGGAGACAACAGACCCGATTAGGGTCTCCCCTGAAGAGAAAACAGAGCCACTACAACTCAGCCACCCAGCACACCTCCTGCACACATCCTAATTAGCAGCAGTACGTACCCTTTCTGGCCAGCTGACAGGGCCACAGGGACATGGAAGAGGCTGAAGGAAGGTTAAGAAAAAAAAAAAAAAAAGCTGGGCAGAGAGGACACTAAGCTTCATTAGTTCTGCTGCTGTGGAATTTTTTTTTGTCTTTGGTGCAGCTATGTAGTATCTTCCCAGTGCAGCTAAAATAGCAGGAGCTTAAGGGCAAATGTGACCTTATATTATCTGTTTCAATGCTATTTTTCCTTCTCATTTTTTTTCTCTCCTTCCTACATGCATTCCTTCTCTCTCCATCTGTTTTCTCCCCACCTTCTCTCTTTCAAGCCACTTAAGTTAGAAAAAGAGTGCTGCACTGCTTCATCAGCCTCTTTTACAAACTCCCACCCATCCAGCTCCTCTGTCTTCCTGTACTTCCTCTATTCTTTGCTCGCTTGTAAAAAAATGGTAATTCGTTGGTCACCAAATAGATATTTATTCAGCTACCAGAAAAAGCTTCTTCCTGCTTCCCCATACAACAATCTGTCTGAATTCTTCTTCTTCCAGCAGCTGAGACAGGACGGTGTAATCAGATATCTACCAAAGTAAAATTCATACAAGTTACCTTTCCAGTCTTTGTGCCAAGCAGCAGCACATTTTGTTTCCTGAAATGAAGCATAGAACACTAGTGGTACCTACAGGCCAAAGCACAGGGAATGCCACTATCTGTTGTATGGGCCACTTGTTCTATACCTCCTGCTGCTACTCAGCTATAATACATATTCAAACCCACACTAAACCTGTGTATTGTATTACCCTGGTAGTCTGCAAGCTGATGAGACCTGACTTTCACACATGCACAGTGCTCTCCTCTATTCAGGCAGTACTCAGAACACACCCACTGGGATAACACAGCAGGAACAATCAGGCAACCAGTATTTTTCACAAAGCTATCCTCATCTTAAAATGGAATTGCAGCCAAGGAGGACTACAGGTCCCAGCATGCAATGGTATTTTCTACTCAGCAACAAGCTCAGGGGTGCAAGTGCGGCCAGGATTTCATCATACTGCATTGCTGCTGAAAATGAGGCTAGCCTCAGTCTCCTCTTTCTGTCTGCAAATTAGGTGTGTCCCAAGAAGACTGCTGAAAAAAACCTACTAAGAAGTACCTGAGAGCTATCATACATGTTTACTGTAGAATAACTAAGCTGCTTTAAGTCCACATCCTGTTTAAAAAGTTGTGAATGACAGGCAGGGAGGATTTGATTTTTTTTTTTTAAAATACAATTAAACTAGTAATTTTTTAATTTCAAGTTTAAATTAAGAAAAGAAACAAGTTAAGTATCACAACAGCACATTACAAATCTATTCTCAGCTGACACGTTGAGAAGGCAGCAGATTCTTCTCTAATGCGCTTTCCTAAAAATTTCTTTAGCATCAGTGTCAAGAGGCTGAACAACAAGAGGCATATCATCTCCTGTGTACCTGGATGTTCAAAACTGACACGCGTTATATAATAATTAGCAATACAAAATTGCTTTTAACTGCTTCATACAGCAAAGAGAGCTCTGCCCGGCAGAGGATTTGAGTTTCTCTCAACAATTTCCAAAGGCAACATGAGCTATCACAGCAGGGGGCTGACATCAACAAAAGGAACAACTCAAGCTTGAGATGGAATCCAGCCAGAATTGCAGTCATCTCCCAATAACTCATCTCAAAAGATGAGTTATTATGAACCCTCATTACAAACTGGCCTAAATTTAGAATTAATTAGAACATGAGGTACAATCTTGCAGGTTCAGACAAGCTTGCTTTAGGTGACAGTTAATCTCGCATTTTCAGCTCATGCCCAAATTTTCATAAAAGCTGCAAAATATATCTCCAAATAGAAAATTCGTCAATTTATTACTTGAAAGATGACTTTTAAACTCAAATTTAATTTAAAAATTAATTTCAAATAAGAATATAAAGAAAAAAACCCCACATTTTTATGCTTATTTCAGTTATATGGTCATATTGGGGCACAAGGGAAATGGAGGGCTGCAGCAGAGGTGTTTTCAAATGGAGGTATCCGTGTTGAGGACACATATTCAAACTCAAATCTTGTAATCACTTGGCTGGTTATACTTATATGACTCTTCTCAGGTACATTCACCTTAGAGAGCACAACAAAATGTAGCAATGGAATGGAGGCACCGACCAAAGGGATCTGGCATATCTCTAGCTTCTGAAAGATGGTATCATTAAACAATACATTTTAGTATACCGAGTATGCTTCCAAGGCACCCAAGCCAACATAAATATGGACACCATGACCCCACTCTCTGCCTTATGCGGGCAGTACAGCTTGTACGGTGTGGTGATCCAGGATGAAACTAACCTTATTTAAAACAAACAAAAAACCCTAAACTAAGTAGCCGTATATTGAAATAACTAACTGCATGATCACCAGTTCTCTTGGAAATAACTAACTGCATGATCACCAGTTCTCTTGCAAGGGAACAGACAAAGACATACATTCAAGAATCAGGCTGGACTGCAGAAGCCTCAATTCGAATGCACTTAAAATGATGCACAACCATGGTCATCCACTCATCTTCCATCCCACTAGCAGTCTAAAGCATTTATGGTGATCCAGCCCCTATAGATCCAGGTGTGAATGTGTTATCCTGTGACCTCGCACTCCGACAAAACCTGCAAGGCTTTACTTCCCTTATCCTCTCTTGTGTTTAAAAAACTCTTCTGGTATACAATGCTGCAGAATATTATGACACCAGATGCACATGGAACAGCAGTTTCATAGGTGGAGATCTCAGAGCAGTTTGATACTCATCTAGTTTTCCAATTTTTATATTCCTAAAATAGCAACCAGCTATGTTACAGGCCAGAGTGAAGATGGGCAGGATTACTGTATAAAATATAACTGGGTATAGCTTTACTGAGGAGGGAAACAGAGAGAAGAACAAACTTGATATCTCCTCCCAAACGCCAAATGAATACCACCATTATCTAGTGGCCATCAGGGCCATGGTGACCCGAAGTCTATGTTACAAGGACAGAGGGCTTTTGAGCAAACTACAAGAGAGTAATGAATATCACAGCTCTCCTAGTCACCATGCCTACCCAGAGGAGCTCTATGTATTCATTCCACTTATCTGGAACCAGATGAGCACCAAACACAATTCCTCCTCTTCCTTGAGCTAAATGAAGATAAACCATGGATGCCATATGTACACAATCTCTATCCCAAACAAATGACCATACATACAAACATTCTTGAACTCAAACATATCCCAGACCTTTAATTCAATTTCATTAATTAGAAGACATTTTCTAGCTACGGGAATCACTGCTTATTGCAGTTAATCGCTGTCTGTGGTTTGTTATCCATGTCAGCCAAACTAAAATCTGCAGCTTCTACCTACTCACCCCAGCCGCTGAGCTACATAGAATAGTCCTGACAGCCTTCCTAAATCCAAATCAAAGGTGCTCTCGAGGAAGAAAAATTGCTCAATTTTCCTATACAGCACATCTGTCACATATAGAACTGAGCAAATACAAAGTATCCCATGATTTCACGTGTACTCAGAGTATGTAATAAACCTCATCCCCACAACGGTCAAGCCTTAGTATTTTACCCAGTGAGTCCATTTTGTTTTCTTCTATTAGTCTATTGATTAGACCGTTGGCTTTCTCAATGGTGCAGACAGCAACATCCAGGGCAGAGAAACGTCCAGCAGGAGACATGCTTCCCATGTAGCCTTCAACTCTCACACCCACCTCCTGAAACAGGGCCTGTTTTCCAAGGATACAGAATGTCATGCCAAGCTTACAACTCTGAATTCTGACCAATGCCTGCTGGAATCACATAAAAGCCTACATCCTACAACCACAATTTCCAGTACTTACAATGACAACTAATCAGATTAAAGCCATAGCTCAGCCAGTTACTACTACTTTTTTTTTTTCTGCTGTCATTTTTTATTTCCAAAGCAGAAGCTACACAGTACACATTGCAGGATAAAGTATACATAACTGAGTAAAAGATGGTGGTAACTGTTTTGTATAAAAACATTTACTATTAAGAAGGTTAGAGAACACACAGTGCAACAGTTTATAATACCAGTAGGTTATGTACAAAGAAGTCTTCCTCCTGAGAAATCTGGGGCAAAAGCCAAATGTAGGACCTCAAACACAAAGATGTCACATCTCACAGCTGAAAGTCAAGAAACAACAACTTCTTTTGTTCCATGGCATTACTGCAGTGCCAAAGCCTTGGCACTTTACACACTACATTAACAAAAGGTACAAATGTTGGAACCAGATGGATAGGATACCATATGATTTCAAGTATGTATGGCCAAACCTTAGGCCAGGAGTAGTAGAACACATCATCGATAATCCTCCAGCTTTAACAGATTAAAGCAAAAGAGTATCTCCATTACAGTCACTACAAAGTAGCTTTTGCACTCGGTTTGTAACATCTCCTAGCGATTTGCAAGGTTAAGATACCATCTCATCTTACTAACACCCAAAATGTCTTAAATGTCAGAAACTATAACAAAAATGCCTGCTGGTTTTGTGTTTGTTTTTAGTAATTGTTGGTACTTTGACATATCAGCTAATGGAAACAATATTTGATATGAAAGTCTTTCAAGAAAAAACGGTTTTGTTTTACAAAGGCTGTTCCCACTGTAGTTTTGTTTTTAAAATAGCTGAGGTGAGGAAGCCACGACATAATCACACTCTGTCAGAACATATTTTTAGCAAAGCCAAAGTGAAATGAAAGGCACAAAATTCTGGTGGAACACCCCAAGGAAAGCTAAAATATCCTTTTACCCTTTCAGATAATGTTGACAGTTTCCCTTTGTAGTTTTTCAGACACAGTCTCTGATTAGAAAATTCCTTTAAACTTTGTATATTATAAAATCTGTGAATAAATGCAAGTAACAATGCTTTGAAAGTCAAAGCTGAAATAAAATATTTTAATCAACTCCTTAAAATTTTTCCAAATTTCCCTTTTTGGCTAGAACTTTCTTTTTTTTTTTATTTCCAACTTAGAATGAGAGCAAATTTTAAATTATCTACAAATCCTTTCTGAAACAACTCTGCAATTTTTTTTCCCTCAAATCCATGCAGAAACTTCTAACTGTTTAAAAAATGTGACCCAACAACTACAACCCATAAATTTACCCTCCTTGCATGCTACTTACCTGCAGATAACATTTTTTCTCCTTGGCCACAGAGACAAAGGGAAGGATGAGAAGAGCTTTCTTACGAGTCTCTAGGACTCGCTTCAAAATAAGCAATTCTGCAACAAGAGTCTTTCCAGCACTGGTAGGAGCTGGAAAAACAAAAAAAAAAGTTGGGTTTTTTTAATTAATTTTTTAAGTTACAAAAAAAAAAAATCCAAGAAAGAAGCGTTGTAAAGCTAGCATAGAAAGCAGTTACTGGAGAACTTGGACCAGGGCTCTTCAACTGATGCCCCTCTCCCACAGCCACAACCACATTTGCAGTTAACCCCATAAGAGTCTTCTTGATGAAGACTTCAAAGTATTTCTCTTCTAGCCTCTTCCATCCTGCTGCCAAGGCTTGGGTTCTCATCTCTGATCCAGAAGCAACAGCAGCTCAGAGATCAGCAAGGGAGAAAAAACTCAATCAAACAAAAAAACACACTACAGTCACTTGGTTGGACAGGAGAGCTCAGCCACCACCTTACTGATCTAGCCCATAAATATATTAACCCCTCCTGTTTGGCGAGCATTGCTGTTTGCCATCTAGCATCCACAGATAACTGCGGAGGAGATGCCACATACTGGGGGACAGCCATTACCCGGCAATCAGGCCCAAAGTCTTCTGGAACCAAGTAAATAAAACTCAAATCCAAACCTAAGAAAATCACCCACCCCTCTTCTAAATTCTTCATCCTCCCAGTTCTGCTCTGGGACCTTCTTCCCATGGAGAGTAGACACTCAAGTTGTCATTTCCCACACATGTCTAGTCCACTGGTCCTACTTCTCCTTCTGCACCACCCACCCCCCCCATACACGAGGTGAAGGGAAATGATAAAGGGACTGAAAAAAATTAGATAGATATAAATACTTTTGAAAATTTTATTTGCTAACATTGCTGTTATCATTCAGTTCCTGGTTGACATAATCTGTAATAAAAAAGAGAGTCTCATCATTACCTGACTCCAAATTATCAGTTTCTAAAGGAACATTAACAGAGAAAATGGGGAAAAAAGTCTCTGCTCACATCTGGAAAAGGAGTCCATCAAGCTAGGTCTGCGGTACAGTAACAGGACAGATCTAAATGGGGTCTCTCCAGAAAAAAGAGGACCTTTTTATCTGCCAGATCAGCACCCTTCAGCACCAATCTGTTCTTGTAAATGACACTGGGAAAGTTAGGGGGGACTGGTTTTGTCAGATGTTTCCATACCTGAGTAAACTAGGTTCTTCCCTTCCAGAACTTGTCCGAGCATTAGGCATTCTGCTTGCCATTCAAACATCTGTACTACTCCCAGACTATGGTATTTCTCCAGAACTGCTTTGGGAAGACCCCAGCTTGCAAGGAGCAACTTGTCTGCATGGTCTTCAGGAACATTTACCCGCTGATATTGCCCTTTGGGAGGAGAAAATAAAAAAATGAAAAAGTCAAGTATCATCCTTGAATCTGAGGTCACTTAAGTTATATACCTAAAGGTCAAACTTTTCTACAAGCTCCTATGTTATGAGGAAAGGTAACAAGAAACTACCTTCCCTATATTTTTCAACATTTCCTATGGATGTTTCACCATTCTTATCTCCTGACATCAATTTTTTCAATTTTTTCCTCCTATAAGGTTTTCCACATTCAAATCATTCCTTCACCAAACTCTTGCTCTAATATTTGCTTTTGAGACAGAGCAGCCATTACCAATTACATACTCAAACAGAGAGTTTCAGCATTGATTAATATAACAGCATTACAATGTATTTGCCATCTCATCCTTATCTACAGTGTTTCCTTTTTAAATTATTGCTACAGAGACTTCAGTAATCCCCACAGATTACAGAACTGCCCAGTCTTTTTTCTTGCTTTGTGGATGAATTAAAAAAATAACATAAACCAAACAAGCTCAAGCTGCTCAGCACAATGTTTTGTGTTACTTCAGTTTATCGACACTGATTAGCATCTTCACCACACTGCCAGTTCCTCTAGCTTAATTGAGTTCCTTGCTGCTTATTTCTTGCCTTTATAAACCTAAATAATTTTGTGCCAGCTACAGATATTGCCTCCTCTCTCCCCTCCTCCCTTTTTCCAAATCATTAAGAAAACTCAAACTTTTTGTCCCTTTCCTCATCTGAGACAGAAAACAGGTTTCTGATCCACAGTAATGCTTCCCCTATCACCCATGACGATATAGTTCCCATAACAGCATTTTGTGAAAGACCTTGTCAAATCGAGATGAAAAACAAGTAATTGTGTGTACTGACTCTACTGTACCCATTCTTCTACTGGCACATTCAAAAAATTTTAGAAGAAATTTCCCACCATCATTGACAGCATAAGGGCAGGTTAGATCAGAAATACTAGTGTGCATAAGCAGCCAGTATTTTTACTCTCAACGTACTAAAAATTTCAACTGCCTTCTTGAGGTTAAGCCCAACCTAGCCGTCACTGGTGCATGATCATTCTCCCCTGCACAAATATATAAAAAGGCTGATATAGCTTAGCTCTGAAAGCTTTGTTTCACTTTGTATAATCAAAGTACTATATAAATACTAAACAAGCTGAGCACCATCAGGAGAGAACAGCAGTATGCCACGAAGCAGAACAGGCTTCCCAAGGGGAATTTAGAGGAGACCAGATTTGTCTATCCTAAAATGTGACTAATATGGCAGAACTAGGATTTAGAATCATACAAAGAAAAAAAAACACCTACATGATGGGACCTCAAGCTTCTTTCCTAATGTTAAAACCAATGAACTACATGTAAAAGACAGAATGAGTAAAGGATTACACAATTCTGCTGTTTGAAGAGTATCTGTAAATTAGCACTGAAAATGAGTTTGAAAACTTTGTGCCTTAGGGGTTCTTAAAGATCTATGTACAGAAGTATACCACTACACTAACCTCTTTTTTACCTATTAGAAAAATGCTAAGAAATAGTCAAAATGAGGAAGATACACATCATTGTTAAAAGCACTGGGCATTAGATTTCTCTGAAAGAAAATGCTTCCAGAACATGGGGTCAGTTAGACACAGGAGTGCCGCTTACTGAATTGTCTTTGAGGAGTTGTCCTATGGAAATATGTACATTGCCTTGCTCAGCTCCATTTGCAGGAGCTGACAAAATGGTATCTTGCAGAACATAATCATATCAGGGAGAAGATGCAACACGACTGGAGAAGAAGCTGACAGATGTAAATGTTTTAAAGAGTTACAAAAAACTGTAAAAGAAATAAAGTTACAAGATGTTATATAAGTATCTTGATTTCAGGTGTTATATACATCTCAATGCTGTATACATCTTCATTTCTCTCTTGATTCAAGAGTACAGCAAGCTGGTAAAATGTATTGCATCTAGAAGCATCGCTTTAAGTGGCCCTGGCTGGCGGCGGGACCAGTTTATAGGACATCTTGCCACAAGATGTTTATATAACACAAGATGTTTATATAACATCTTGTACACATAGGCAAGATGTTATATTGAAAAAAGCTACTACACTTCTCTGATTTGCAGGTATCAGGGCACCAACCCGGACAGCTTAAAGTGACACCTCTAGATACAACACATTTTATCAGCTTACTGTATTCTTGAATCAATTTAATAACATAGGTAAACCTCGCCTTATATACCAAAGAATATAGACTACACTGATTGTTGTATTATGGTAGCACCTAGAGGCCAAGTCAAGAATAAGTCCCACTGTCAAATGACATACAACGAAACGAGCCCGACCTCAGAAGTGTGCACAGAACATAAATCCTCCTACCTTCCTCAACTAAACAGTGAATAGGGCAGGAGGATCCTTCAGTTCGTATTTGTACGCTACCACCCTTGTTAAAATAAACATGTACCTCAGCTACAGCCACTGCTCTCGAGGGACAAAGTAACGGGCGAAGCGCCGGTGCTTCCACCCGAGGGCATCGAGTCGTCCCCAGGGCAAATGTCCCGCACCCTGGGCCGGGAGAGGCTCGTAGGGTCCCCGACCCCTTCCAGCACCGCCCCGGGCCCGCCCGGGACCACCACCGGTGGGAGGCGCCTCAGCGCCATCTTGCCTCACGGGGCAGCGGCCCGCAGGCCGAGCGGGGCAGCCCCGCTCCCCCTCGCCCAGCACGTCCCGGCCCCCCGCGCTGCGTTGCGGAAACCAGGGGAAGGGAAAGGAAGAGAAGGGAAAGGAGGGGAGGGGAGGGCCGCGCTCTCCTGCGCCGGTACCTGCCGAGCCGGTGCCGGGGCTCCCGCTGCCGCGCAGGGAGAGGTCGAGGCCGGGCGGGGGGCTCAGCACAGCCCGGCAGGGAGCCGCGGGGCCGAGCGGGATGGCCTTCCCCGCCCCGCGAGAGGCGGCCGGGCCTCCCGAGCTGCCGCCGCGGAGCCCCGCGGCCGAGGCTGTGGCGACGCCGTTAGGGGTGGCGCCGCCATCTTCCCGCCGCGCCATTCAAAGCCCAGCACCGCCCCACGCACGGAGTGCGCTGGGCGGCTCTCCGCCCCCTAGCGGCGGCCGGCGGGCGCGGGAGCGCTCGGGGCCGCTTCCCGGGAGGCGGCCGCGCTCCCAGCGGCCTAAGCGGGAGCCGGGAAGGGCAGGAGCGGTGCCGCCTCCGTGCGCTCGCGGTGGGGAGGATGTTCCCGCAGCAAACTGGGTCCCCGCCACACCCGGGCACGCCCGCGTAACTTAAAACTCTTCGGGGACTGCTACGTCTGCACTGTGAATGTGATGACTTGCTACCTTGCTTTTTACACTAATTACACCGTTTTTAATCACCGTTCTTCCCCAACACAGGATTAGCTTTCCAAGTGACTGACCTTTGTCAAAGCATTTGTATTAAATAAAACGCCAAGACAACATCTGAACTTTCTAAACCAGGATGTAAATCATCCAAATCACAGACTACTGGTTCTTTATAAAAATATCTAGCTTTGTTTAAGCACCACTCAGGAGTGTAGGTTATTCATGTTGTACAGGTGAAAGGTAATTAATGAAGCAACACAATGCAGTCTACTTCTGCAAATCAAGCATGCCACAAGCACACAGGCTTAGCTTGTAGAGCTTCTTCATCCTTGCAGAAAAACCGACTGAAGTGATAAACAGGGAACAGCACAAAGGACAAACAGCCTTGCTGTCTGTTTGTAACGGCTCAGCTAGCCAAAATAACATCTTCAGGTTCTAAAAGAATAGGGCTAGTCTCATCTCTCCCCAGTGACATGAGTACCAGAAGCAGTTCTGTGAAAATTCTGCAATACCCAAAAAATGCAAGTCTTGGTCCATCACCTGCAGGAGAAGTGCTAAGTAGCATGGTGTACAACAGTTAACAACAGAGGGGGAAAATTAGGGCTTTCCTAATTTGCTTTTAATTTCACCTTAAAAAAACATACTAATCTTTCCAGAAATCTTGACAACTAAGGCTGAACATTCAACACGGTTCCAGTAGCATGAACATATGCAGTATTTCCCTCTGTCCATCAGGAGTGCATCTTTTATTTTGGGTAACACACACACACACGCCACTCTCTCAGAAATACTTTGTCTCCATGTTCTGTAGATCTCTACAGAGAAATGGATCACAGCTTGGGGGGCTGACTTCATGCACAGCAGTGCCAGTGCTTGCTCATAATCTCAGACACACACCCCCCCCTCTCCGAGGCACCCAAGACCCATGTCCCTCAACCTCCCTTCTCACAGGAACAGGTCATTGGCCCAGAAACACTGGGAAAACAGCTGATGGTAAAAAAAGGACTCAGAGTCAGGTGCAGAAGCAACAGCCTTCTTTCCAGTTGTCTTCCTTCGCAACAGCCTAAAGCTTCTGTACCCATCTTTGTCCTGCATAAGGAATTTCTGGCCCATGAAAATGAGCATGTGCTCTCATTCCTGTCATTAAAGCAATCTCTTAAGATTAAATGGAAGTAAAATCCTTTAAGAATACTGCTGTCATTCCAGACAATCATATCTGAATCAGTGTAAGGGATGGTCTAATGGACCAGTCAACATAGTTAAATCCTCTTTAAACCAAGCAGCTCAAAAGAGCTTATTTTGTTGTTGAAACAAAGTTTACAAAACCAGATGCTAATAGTAGGCTCTTCTGTCTTTCAAAGCCCAAGCACCAGAAAAGTACAACACACAGTTTTTCTAAAGCGATTATTTTAATGAATTGACACTTAGAGGATGTATCCATCTTGCTAGTCTGTAGACCAAAGGTTAAATGCATTAGAGAGAGGCATACTTAAATCCTTACTTGAAGACTCCACGCTGCAGAAAACAATTCCCACAGCAGACTAACCATTTCCTGCATTAGTATTGAAAAAATATTGAAGAAAATATTTCAGTAAAGATTTCTACTTAGTAACAATATATAACTCTCTTGCACCAGAAAAAAGACCAGAATAAGCACTTTTGCTATTTGAAACAGTCACAGCATAGACATGTTTCACTTTAAGATGTAGTTTTACAACTGCAGCACAAAATCTATTACTTCCCCATCACTTCATGTCCAATGAAGTACACTTCATGTACTCCTTGCAGCTTTGAAAAAGCTATTTAAAATATTAAAGGAGACTTTAATCTCCATATTACTCTTTTTTTTTTTTAAGGGGGAAAAAAAAGCAGGTTTTGCTAACTGAAAATTTTAATCCATTAAAAATAGTTCACAAAATTTGAGGATTGACTTACTTTACCCAAGTAGGAAAAAGGGCTAACTAGCAACCAGTCGAAGAATTTGGTTCCGTAAGTATGTGCACAGCTGGTTCATCAAGTCTCTGTTCTGTCCTTCAACCCAGTGCATTTCTACTAATACATCATTTCCTTCTTTCTTCACATTCATTAAACACTTAAAGAGAAAACATCTACTAGTTTCTTTGGGACTTTGTTCTTTTTCAACTGTCAGACTGCTAGCTTCCTCTGAAGGGCAAGGTTCCTCCTTTGCATTACTGGAACCATTGCCAAGTGATGTTTCTGCCTGCTTTGCTTCGGTCTCCTCCTCCTTCACATCCTCACTGGGTTCTTCTTTGGCAGCAGATTCTTCCGTTAGTTCGTCACCTGCGGTCAAGTGGACATCCTCATCAGGTGCCATAAACCTCATTTCAGAGTCTTCAGTCTTGGGGTTTTCACAGTCCGAATTGTTGCTCACGCTCTTCTGGGTGGCTTTTTCCTCTTCCATTGCTTGCAGAACATCTTCAGAAGCCCGAGGAAGTTCTCGTAATTGCCTTATTCTCTCTCGTTTCTTTCTCCTCAAATGAATCCAGGAGTTTTCAATGGCAGTCACAAACAGGCTAACTTCATCTTTTCCACAGGGAACACGTTTATGCTGAACCTATTGCAGAACACAGCAGAACTTCATACTATCCTCTCACAGTTATGCTTTCAAGTAGGATATCGTTTTAACATATAATATTTAATACTGTACCTTCAGGTCAGTAAGAATCTTCTCTACCCAGGCTCTAACCACAGCAATAGCTTCTACAGCATCCCAGCCCATAGCTGCAGCTTTGATGGATAACTCTTTGACTGTAGGAGCCAAGACCATAAACGTAATTGGTTTTCGGGGTTTTTCCAATTTTCTTCTTTTAGAGGGAGGTGACTAGCAAAAGAAAGAAAAAAAAATTACAATGCTATGCAGTATTAGTGGGATGACTTTTGTATTCAGAAGACATGGGGATGAAGAGTATAATGTAAGCCACTAAACAGTCATTGACATGGCCTGTGTTTCACTTCACTCCAAAGAGTTATTAGATTAAAACCAGCTAACAGGATCATGCACTTTATGCTAGCCTGATGGACAGAGGGATTTTATCTTCAGACGTTAGGCAAAAAGCTTCATCGGTTCCTTCAAACTATTGGTGCTCTGTGAGCTGAGAAAGTGCGTCTGCTCTTGGGAATAGAGGTCAAGTGCTAATATCCACATTTTGACCCAAATTCACTCAAGGTTTACTTGCATCTTCTATAGAAGGTTGGTTATTGTCTATCATATCTTACAGTATATGTACATCTGGATCCAAAAAAGCAACTGGCTCACATTAGTTAAGGTGAACAAGCTCCACTTACATTCATGTAGGCAAGTCTGAGCTAGACACGATCATATCTATTTGGTAACAGAATCTATACAGTAAATTAAAACGAAGTTCTCAGAGGGAAGCTTAAAGTTCAAATCTAGCCCCAAACTTAGCATATTTTCAATACTACTAAATTGCTATTTGAAGTGTGTTACAAGCAACCCTTACTTTCACTGAAACCCACAGGAAGTTCCTGCACAGGCTTCTTTTTTCCTCCCTAAACATAGGTCATTCATGAATCACATGTAACAACCGCGAGCAGACTGGCAGCCAGTTAAGAAATCCCACTGTCCATACAGCCCAGCGCATCCAATGTTCCAGTCTGAAGGAGGACAGTTTCTTTCACAGCAGTTATAACTCATTAGGCCCTTCCTCAAAGAGGCACAGACAATCACAAGCAAACCAAAATTGAGCTACTTACAGGTACTTGTACATCATCATAGAAACTCCATGCCAGTGCCCATCTCATGGTGCGTCCTTGACAGAACTCAGTATGAGTAACTTTAGGAACCTATGCAAAGAAGCAATACAAAATTTAATTTCCTATTAATAAACAACATTGTTTTACTGCACATGTTTTCAAATTTAAAAAAATTACAAAGTTAGCATAGAGTTATTTTCTCATGACACAGAAATGGAGATATTTTCTGACATGGCTCATGGATGTAAGTGCCACTTGAAGCTGGTCAGTGCCAAGCCTGGTACCCGTGCCCAGGATTTCCCACCTCTCTGTGCCCTTTAAGAGCTTTAAGTTCAGCAACACACAACACGACCCTTTTTGTGCAGCGATCCAGCACACCTACAGCACACATCTGCATTCTGATTCTGCAAAAAGCACACCCTTTCTCCTTGTTCAGAACCTGCTCCTGTTCCATATTTGAATACTGAACCCATTGCTGTAGCAAAGGAACACAGAACAAAGGCAACCAAAGGCGGGGAAACCAAACCACCCACCTGTCTGCAGGTGGCAGAAACATGCCCGGAAACACTTCTCTATATTTGCCCCCCAAAAAATTAAGTCTGAACTTATACTGCCTTTAAATCCAAAACTCAGATGTTAGTGTTGTGTAGCCTTTCCACACATGGATGCTGTAAGGCATTTATGTACAGTATGGAGAATGTGCTAAATACTGGCAAGGGTAAATATCAACCACCCCACCTTGCTCTGAATTATCATCAGCTCCAGAGCATGAGCCCCAGGTCTGCACAGAAGGGGGGGAAGGGGGAAGAAATCTGCTGCTTTTGAGAAATGCCTTCAAAAAGAGAGAGGAAAAGGTGTCTCTATCCTAGAACTTTTCCCACCTTTTAATTCCTAATTCTATCAAAATTTCCAATAAATACAGCAAACATCAAGACAGTTTGAACAATGAGTGGACTTTGTGGAACATTTATGCTGCAGCCTAACCTGAACCGTAACACAGCATGTGCTTGGTTACAATGAACATGTTCCCAGCTGTGATACAACAAAGATTACACACCTGAACAAAATGAAATTGGTAGTTTCAAGGAGAATACAAAAGGAAACCTCAGCTTTTCTATTCAAGTTCACAAGGATTTCTCTCACTTTACTAAGACTTAGGTGCAACAGTTCAAGGATTGGGAAGAAAGTCAGATACTTGAAATTTTGTGCCTAGCTCAGTATCTGCTTTCGGCATTGAGTTTCTGGATTCCCTAGGGCCTATAGTTCATCTTTCTGGGAATTTATTTCACCACGCATTCTCTTTCCTTCCACTCTCCAACATATACAAGGACAGATCTCACAATCATTTTCTTTGTATGGAAATTAGAGAAGACTACGCTTCCTCCAGAAAGCCATAAAGAAGTCTTTTGCACAGCCTTCTTGCGCAAGAATAGTAGCAAAAGGTTCAATTTTACTTGGTGCCAGAATTGAACACAAACAAAACAATACTGCCACTTAAATAATATCACAATTTCTTTATCAACCAAATTGCTAGATTTCATGTTAGATAAGAGGAAAGAGAGATAGATTTTTTTTTTTTTTTTTTTTTTTTTTCAACAGCCCTGTTAAGGCTATTTTAAAGCAGAAACCCTGTATGTTCCAGAATGGACAAAGACATGCTTCCACAAGTGATCAATACAAAAATCTGGAGATGATACGTACTACTTATCTAATCAGCTTTGAATCTCCAATAATTAAATCTCAACCGCTTTGAGTGCTTCCCTAACAAGGAATCACAGTTTCTTCTTGTAAATAAAACCTCAGTAAAATAATTCAATAATAATTACCCACATGCATTAGAACATAGTATATATTCTATAGAACATATACAGGATATACATGGACTACATACAAACTCACCCCCTGGATTCGAAGTTCCTCTTTCAATGGTGCTAAACTGCATTTCTTCCCCAACATGCAACTGTACCATCTGCAAACAACATATTAACAAAGTGTTTTACAAATACAGATCAACTGAAAATGGCAACTACCAGAAAGAACTACTTGGATCAGAAACCTGCAAGAACAATAGGAGACTTCAAAACAAAACAACAACAAAATAATCACACTCTTAAACAGAGACTAGGACATAGCACAACACAAATAGGAACAGAAGGCCCAAAGACAGATCGAACAGGGGAATCTTTTCGAGTTTTTAGGGAATACATTAAGTCTACTATTGAAACAACACCTAAACAACCAAGAATCCTGTTTCAAAGAGTGACTTTAGTTATGTGGAAGATGTTACCCCTTACAATGATTTGTTTCAATTTCTCCACTTTCTTTGGAAAATGAAACAGAATAAAAATGAGTATTCAACTATTGACCAGCATTTGCGCCTCAGAAGCAGACCTACCGACTACCACTTCTGCTCAGTTGTAACTCATTATCCAGGTTTCCATCACCTAAGCTGTATATTTCATGAGGAAAGGGGGGGGGGGGAGAAATTTATTTTCCCACTTCTGGTGGAGCATATCCTTCCACCCAGCTCCACATCTTCAATATCTCCAAACATTACACCTTTGTTCTTCATCTAAACTACTATTCGAGCTCTACAACCCTCTCTTCCATACTTTTTTAGTGACTGGATCCAAAAAGGTTAGCCGTAAATATAACGTATTAAAGTATGAAAATTGGAGTTCCCAGTTATCAAGGGACAAGTTTCCTCAAGACTATGCATCTAAATTGAAGGCAAGCACTTTAAATTGCTCACATATACAAAGCAAATATACTGTAAACTAAAACAAACAAACAACAACAAAAAAAACCCCAAACCTATCAGTGGTATTAAGGGACAATTATTTAAATTGACTTCCTGCATAATGCAATATACAGAATTTCATACAGCAATACTTAAATTAAACCCCAAAATTTCTAGCAAAACTAAAACACGCATCTTTTGCAAAATTATAAAATACTGAACCTGCGACTCCTGGCTGAAGTGGGGATCTGGGTAAATACATCAAGATCATCTCCTGGCCCAAGGGAATCTCTATCTACTAACAGTTCATTACTCACCCCTTTTGGTAGAGTTGCCAAACCTTATCTCTAACAAAACAGGACACAGTATTTTAAGTAAACTGTTCTTTCTGTAACAGATTCTCCAAGGTAGTTTATTCAAAAACATGAACTGAAGCATTCCTACCCCCTAAACACACAGAGCTTATTTTTCCTAAATGTGATACACAGTTAGTATGTGGGTATGTTCTATGCCTTACGTGATCAATTTATCAGATCAAGAGATACCCTCCTCTTTCCTAGAGCAGTGGTGTTGCCGAGAGGAGCAATACAGAACAATGAATTCCTCATAATTCCACATCACCTCTTCAAGGCAAAGACCTCCTGCCTTGAGAGTAACATCAGTCAGTTCTCTACTACATTTGCCACTCCTTTCAAGGTCGTCAAACAGCAACTTATCAAAAGCAAGTTTCCCCTGTATCTACACACACCACGGGGAACCAGAAACCATGTTGCTATTGCATTTCCAGAAGTCATCACAGATGCATCCCCTGCCCCCACCTTACAGAACCAATTAAGTCCTCAACTGTATACATGTGCTTTCCAGATTGTAGTATTTTACACAGTACACCACATGCTCCTGTGGAAACTACACTGGTGGAACAAAACCATTCCATATCAGGAAGAACACTTACAAAGGATAAAACCATCCAGCTCTAAGTGGAAGAACATTTAAAATACATACATATATACCATCACTTCCTCTCTGACCTGCCTCCCCTCACCTGTTGTATCACTGACTAGATTCAGAACAACTGTTTCAGCTTATATTTAGTTTTGAAAAATCACTAAATTTTAGACACGTATAAGAGCATACACACCTAAAAGCCTGTCTACATCAAGTAGCCTAAAATAACATTCCACCTACAAACTTTGACAGGAACACTACTCATTTTCCAGTGTCCTTGCTGGCACAAACAAGATTGCTAAAAATTCTCAGAAGTTTAATTCTTCTGGCTTGTAACCATTTCTGAACATCAAACCCTCTATTTTATCACTCTGCCATACTATCTATCCCTTTTTTATATTTTAAGATCCGGTGGGTGACAGAGAAAGGAAGGACGTTAAAAAAACTAACAAACACACCCCACCATGTTTCAAGGTTTGCAAAACTGCAACCTCTGCAAACCTTCTCAACTTTTTTTCTTCAAAGCACTACAAGACAGAAGCAGTAACAGAGCCAAATGCAGTTTTGCTTCGTCTTGTTTTTCCAAAAACTGAATATATTCTTCATTTTTTCAGGCCCATTATTAGAAAACCAGCATTGTAAAGAAAATTTTGGTATTATATAGATGAACATGAGATTCTAATGCAATGCTCTGCCTAGAAGGGTCTAAACAAAACAAAAACAAAACACTTCTTGAATGTACGAAAGGCAGTCTGTATTTCCTTTGCTTAGGGCACTGATGAAGCTGTGGTAACACACATAAAATTTTGGCATCTATATTTTAGAAGAATATTAAAAAAAAAAAAAGAAGGAATCTTCCAGAAGAGCTAGAGGAATAACGTACAACACTGGGGGAGGGAAAGTCTGATAGTCAAAAAGTGAAGATGTGCCATCTGTTTATCTTGTTCAAAAGAAGGTCTCGCTGTGGTTTTTATTGCAGCTCATGTTCACCCAAGACAGCATTCGGTACAACAGTGCCCTTTAAGTAGGCAAAGCTGCAGGTTTCCAAAATTGAGTCAGGAAAAAATAGAAACTTATAGGTAACGAACAGATAACTAGGCAATGTCATAAATCTTCCCCCATCCCAGAAGCCTTTCAGAATCAACCGTGACTGTCTTTAGCAAGTACATGTGCTAATTTAGCTGCAAGCTACAAGTGTCACTGTTACTGGGTTTTTTTGCCTTCTGCCTTTAAATACCTAAAATGATGAGTTGTAATTGATGCTCAAGAAGAAGCTAATTTTACATAAACTGAGACTAATTACTGATGTGTATGTATCATTAAACAAACCAAACAGATACCACTGGACCACAGCTACATTCCTTACTTAAAATATCACTTTCATGTGATTTCTGCCAAAGAAGCAGACAAAAGGTGTGGTTTTTTTAACTGGAACAAAGCACTTACCGTAACCTCTTTTTAAGTTGTAGACTATCATGAATAATTCTTTTGACAAATTCTAGTTCTCCCCCCTCAGCCATGATTTCTGTGATCCCTCCTGTATTTACAGAACTGGGAGGGGGACGCCGCGGATTTCGAGAATTTACTCCCTGGATAAAAAAAGAACATTTGAGATGAACATTTAATGAAATGTTAGGTCGCTTTGTACACTGCTTCCTGCCTCAACCTTTAGTGGGTAGCACGTGTCACCACCTCTAGTTATCCTCCCCCCATCAGAACCATGGATAATAGACAAAGATATGTTCAAGATAAGCATAACTAGTGAATTCCCTACAATCTCAAACCTAGGTAAGTTACTTGTCACACATCAGTATCCTGCTAATATGAAATGTGTGGTAAGACATGCTGGTTACATGCATCTACACAATTAAAATCTATAGCATTTAATTTCAACACTTAAATCTTTTTTTCCACTGGTCTATATTATAGAGTTAAGTTTCTGGCTATATTCAGTGGGTACTGCAAGAACTGTTCTGAGCTGTATGGTATTGCCTAAATCACTAAGGAAACAAAAAAGACAGGCACGGTGCCAGAAACTAATTCCTGTGTACCACTGTTATGCAACGGGCACTTGATTTCACATTTATTAGCTGTCTACTTTCCAAACTAATTCTCTAAGACAGAAAGAACTTGTGAAAAAATTCTACAGGCCACCCTCCACTTTAGGAAGGGTAACAGTTGGTGGGGAGGGAGAAGACTTAAATGCTATTTCATAATAATATGGGATTTTCCACTCAACCTTCCCCAAGGGAAGAGGTTAAATTGTTGCTACCCTCCCACTCACTGAAGTATATGCAACATTTAGTTTGTTAGCTTACCTTCGCTTCCAATTGGTTGGCAAAAAAGGGGGGGTTGCACATGCAGAAATCATAAATGATCTCAGATTCCTCTTTCAGTGCATCCATTAGAAGGGTCTTCTGGGGTACCTTAACCACTAATATAAAACAGGAATTTGGTCAGTAAGCAACTTCATATTTTATCTACCATGCCGTTTATGTTTCAGTGTTTCTTGAAACAATATATTGTATAAAAACTGTACTTAACAAACAATACTTTCTGCAAAAAAAAGTAACAAATATCAGCATGCAAATAAAGACTTCAGGTTAAGGATTAGGATACAAACAGCTTGTATGTTTATACACAGTAGTAGAATTACATGAGTCTGTTCAAAACAATAGGAACTGCTTGAGTTATACTGAGTTCTCTGATGCAACTACAAATTCACTTTAAGCCCTTCCAAAAATTAACACAAGTGTCAGTCAATCACCCCACAGGCTCCTCAGAGATAAAAGAAATCCCAGTCTAAACAATATTTTTAAGATATAGAATTCTAGGATTGTACGCAAGAAAATGTACTGTTTGGTCTTTCTAAAGCACAAAACTAAGAAAGAGAAAGACTAAGATAAAGCTATCTTCACTGAAGTTACACAAAACCAAGATTAGCTTGAAATCTAATCTTATAATAAAACAGAATTACTGTGTTAGCAATACTATACATCCTGCACAGGAACTGCAGTCTTACACAATTTAGAAGAATCACAATGAAAGAAAAAGATTACAGTTCCTTTCTGGATAAATCTTCTGCTTATTATTACTCATCACAAGGATGAAGGCAAACATCCCACATAGATCTCCACTCTCTCTCCCCAAAGGCTATATAATTCCCTTGGAAATTGTGGTCAAGTCCTGTCATACATCTTCTAAAGACCACAGGAACTCCAGCCCAAGGAGCAGGAATTTAAATATGGATGAAGTCCAGTTAAAGCATGTATAAAGACAAGCAGGACTTCTTGCACAGACTTCACCAGTCCTGCAACTCACAGATAATGCACATAGAATGAAGATATTTAGAACAGAGGCAGAAGGCACACCTCTCTTCCTAACATTTACTGCTACAGTTCATCATCATCCTAAGAATACAAAATTGTTTAGGGTAGCAGGCAATTACCAAAGTTCAGGTTATATATAGCAAGAAAAACACCTAGAACACCCACTAACTTTAAAGCTGCAGTTCTGTAAGTCACAAGCATTTCAGAGTACAGAAATTTATAGTCAAGAGATAAACAAATTTTAAATCCTATGAGAACAGAAGGATAGTTTTTTAAAAATATATCAACACATTGTTCCCTGTTTTATAATCTTAAACTTCTAAATTAAACACTTAACATTTCTCCTTATATTAAGTTGTTCACATTTAAAATTGTTGCTATTAAAGTGTGACGCTACAGTATCTCTGCAGATATCTGTTCCTCTGCTTCCCTTATAACATTAAAAAAGGGGAAACTAATAAAATTAGTAATTACTAATTACAAATTACTAAATACAAATTACTAAGTACAATTACACATCACAGCCAAAGCCAAAAGTTCTTCAGCCAGGCATTACATCAGTTGGACTGGTGGTTTTCAGGTTACAGTCTTCCAAGAAACCACTACATGTCTCCAGAAGCCGCACAGTGCATACTTTTGGCACCGAGGTGTAACATAGCAGTTGCTGTTGTGCACAGAGGAGACATTTACTTATATAAATGCTCTGAAATATCCAGCCCACATTATCAGAGTATTTCACTGCCTTTCTTGTCAGCAATATCCTTTTCAACTTGGGGGGGCGGGGGGGGGGGGGGGGGGGGGGGGAATAAAAAAAGAAAAAACATAGAATTAGCTTATACAGTAGAAAAAGCAGACAATGGGGCCAAGGTGAGAACTCTGCAAAAATATTATGTTAATCTGAGCACTAACATGTGGTCTATTGTACATGCTTTCTCACATTACTGTAAAGTTACTTAGAAGATGACATCAAAGAACTTGTTAAATGACATAGCACTGTTAAACCACACTGCACCTACATAGCTAGCTGTTTAATTGATAGTAGGTGGTTTTATTGGGAAATAAGAAAGCAAATAAAACAAACAGGAAGCAAACAATGTAATAATCATGTCACAGAGCAATCCTAAATTACCTTGCAAGTAGTTTGAAAACTTCTAGAGTCCAAGCTGTTGAAAAATCTCTTAACCTACCATTACATACAGGGTACTGATTTTTCTTTTTTTTTTTTTTTAATACACCAACAGACAAATTCTGGCCATCATTCCAATCCAGTAAAACAGATGCACAACTCAAAACACCATGTAATTTTTTTTTTAGCATTTACAATCAATCCCCAGGTTTATCAGTTTCTGTTTTGCACATATAGGAGAGATTCCCTTTGCAAGAAAGTTACTGCAAACAGTATTTCACTTTCAGCCAAACAACATTACTTTTTTTTCCTCTGGGAAGAAAGAAGCTATGATGCAATTAGTAAGCCGTTGCTGCATTACTGCTGGTTTTACTATCACTGAATTATTTTTTTCATTGAAGTTAGGAGAACAAAGGCTATATTCCAACATGATCTCCAAATGAAACTACGTGACAAAAATTTCAAGATAGACTCTTAGAACACAACAAAAATCATGTTTGTGGTTTTTTTTTAAAAAAAAAAAAAAAAAAAGAGAGAGGTATAAAAAGATTTCTAATATGACTCCAAAATGCCTTGCTAAACAAGTTACTAGCTACAGTAGTAGACTCAGCTCTAGCTAAACAATTCAGGCCCAGGAGTTAAAAAGTGGCAGGGAGGATCATTCCCAGGCAGCGTCTGGCTACAGGTACCACCAGTGGTACTCCCTTGCCCGTGGCTCTGCCCACCAGCAACCAGTCATTTACTCCAGCTTATCACCTCTGGCACTACAGCTTCACATGAGGCACTTTGCTTTTGCCAAAGTTTTTTCCAGTATAGTTAAACACCACCACACCACTAAAAATCCTATGATGGCAGCAGTAACAGAAAACTGTCATTGTTCTCCACATTGAGTTCTGGATCTTCAAGATTGACATTGTCCCTGCCCATGGCAGGGGGGTTGGAACTAGACGATCTTTAAGGTCACTTCCAACCGAAACCATTCCATGATTCTATGACATGGAGGACAGACCAAGACAACAACATTTTGGTAGAAAGGATGCTTCCAAATTCCAGCAGAACTAAAATTTTTGTTTCAGAGATGAAAAATGGACCTGCTTTTTAGTATACTGAGTTCCTACAGAAAATTTTCCAAGCTCATCCACAGACCAAGTCCGGCATACTGCTATTACTATCACAGGCGTTATTAGGACCTCATTCAGAAATGAGGATGAAGGACTCTCTTTGTACAAGATATATATATGTGGCAGTGTCATGCAAATTATCTGAGGGGAGCACTCCAGGCCTCCTAGCAGCAGAAACAGCACAAACGCTAAGAAATACTTCAGTAACAGACAAAGAATACAGAGAGAGAAAAGGGTGAAGTTTAACTTTCAGATTTTCATAAAGAAGAATAGTTCTCTGTCCACACCTCCCATTCTAGACAAGCTGTGACTTTCTGGCTCAAGCATACACGGAGCTTAGTAAACATTCTACTTCAGTAAAAACAACCGAGCATGTATTTGGCAGGAATACCAATTCTGATATGCCCCTGAACATGGCAAAAATATGTGACAACATAAATACCTTATTACATCATACCTTTTATAAGATCAGACAAGTTATTCTGTTCCACATTCTTCTTGGCATAATTGAAGCACATATCATCTACTTCCGTTGCAAGAAAATACCAGCCATTCAAAGTCGCTCCAAGTAATGGGTATATGCAGGATGCCCCTGTCCCTGCATAAGTGAAAAGCCATGAGAAAGGCAAAGCAAGTCTCTGGCGTTATACACAGTGTGGCTGTTAACTACGTACTTTTTACAACAAAAAGAACAGGAAAATGTTGATTACTGATCATCTACTACTCTGAAGTTCTTTAGAGAACTTTATCTTCTTAATTTGAAATACAGCATTGTCAAAGATGCACTTTTAATAAAATAAAGAATTTAATAATCTGGAATAAATTTTCCAGTAAATGATCAAGTTCTTTTTAAGCTATTATTTTTCTATATGACAGTCATTAATTTAGATAGTGAAAGTCAAATATATTCTGTTTTTACTAAAATACCTATCACAAATATATTTTTCTTCCACGTTTTTCTATTATTTACCATAAATAATTTACTTTGATGCATACAGCAACCACAAAAAAAAATTACATTTCTATTCTATCAGACTGTTTTCCTCTAATGCTCAAAACGATCAAAGAAACAGGAGTGCCAACTAAGATATCTAAAAAGATATGCAGACAGGTAAAAACTTGGTAACAAAGAGAAATATATGCTAGCACAAAATTATTCTTTCTCATAATTATGGCCTATCTAGGTGACCCAATTACCAGTGCCAGTCAAATTGAGGATAAAAGTGAACGGATACAAGAAAAGGGAAAAATATCTCGCCACCACAAAACTTGAGTTCAAAGATATATTGAGAGTCTACTGTTATACTGACTTACTGAAACACAAATAACAATGTCTGTCAGTAAGTAAAAACATGGAGTTATTTCCAGCATTCTCGTAACATCCCTCTTGGATGACTTACTGCTTTCCCAGAGTTGGAACATCAAAGCTCACTGCAAACTCAAACTGAAGATTTTTCAATATTTGGAGGACTTAGAGGATCTGTCTCTTCTACTTAGCCACCTACTGTGATGAAGGTCATAGAAATTGTTTTCGAAAACGCAACCTAATATCAAATGCACAAAAGCTGGCTAACAAGTTTAAAAGTTATGAAAGGAAAGCAGCTGTGCACACACCACGTGATGATACAAACCTTGTATCCATCACAAATCCAGCTAAAAATGCAAGTCAGTAAACTTCAGGAATTTAAAAAAAAAAAAAATCATACTAGCAAACACCAAGAAAACGTTCATATAAAAACTGGCATGGTAACTGAGATTACTGAACCCAAACTTTGAGGAACTCAGTAACTTTAGCATTTTAATGTCAAGCATTAAAACGTAAGTTAAAAAGGAAATTCCAGCTTCTCTCAATTTCATTATGAGTTTACTTCAGTACAAAACAACCTTCGAAAACAAGCCTTTGAAATCACAAAGGAAGATTCTATTGACAAAAATAAAAGAGGTGAATTGAATTCAAATGTACCATCACAGGTACTTTTTAAACAATTCATACAGAATCACAAAAAATTTGGAATCCAAATGCCAATTTTATTATCTGTACGTGAATATAGTTCCTTGCTTCTACAGAGATTGCCTTTTTTATTTCTAACGAAAACCAAATTATGTGCATCAGTGTACATCTTATAAATTCACATCTCTACTGAATAACTGTTTATATTAATCTACTGCTTAATTCAGATATTATCCAATAATCCAGGCATTGAACCTGAACAAGCTGCAATGCTCCTAGATATGTGCACTGGATGATATCATCCATCTCTGAATGCTTAGTCCTGTTTAAAAAAATTTTTTTTTTCAACAATATACAGAAAATCTTTGACCATCTACAACCAAAAGGCAGCTTTGCCAGTATTTGCCTTGGTTTCTAATTAAACCTCTTTTACAGTTTAGCTCATGAAAATACCTGCATTTAAATAAATCAATCAAGTTTAAAAAAGGCAGATCATTCATCTTTCAAATACACCTGAAACGACAGGAAAGTTTTTATAAAAAGGAATGCTAGAAAATATTGCTATGCAACTCACAAACTCTCTTGTGCAGATGTCCAAATCAAAATTAATAGACTGCTAATATAACATAATTCACTAGTTAGAATACTGGAAGAAATGCCATCTTTTTTTTTAAATTCCTTTAGAATGACATTTTTGCCTGTGTTACTAGCAGTATAATTTTTGTATACCACATAAAGGTACAATCAAGAGAGTTCAAGGCCACGAAAAAGCCAAATAATTGCCTGCTACGGTCATTCTTGTGTTTGTGCAGAGAAATCCTACCCACCAAGAAGCCAAATGAAATACCAGCGGAGTCAGCTTGCCCTTTTCACCACGGCAAGCACAGTTCAGATTTTTTTTGTTTCTCAAACTTCAGGTTTTTCTACAGATGCGCAACAAGTTTTACCAGCTAGTTTCATTTACAGTAGATACCGAGTTGAACGTTTTGCCTTTCCGAGTACCTATGTCAATGCCTCGCCTAAGGACTTGCTTGTCAGCATCCTGGTGACCGATGAGATCCTCCACCCAGTGGATGTAGTTCAGCCGCAAGGGAACAGTAGGAATAAGCCTTTCCACAGGGATGTCAATCGTAAGGCCAAAGTCCTCCTTCAGGAGGGTACACGTCAGAGCTCTCACCGCCTCAGGGTCCTTGAAATTCAGGCTGTAAGGTACAAGCAAGGGTCATGGGTGCTAGCGCTCTCTCGCTCGCCACACCCCGGGGGCGGACACACACACGGCGCTCAGCAGGCGGCGGGAACCGCTCCACAGCCGCCGGACGCGGCCCGGCCCGGCCCGGCCCGGACCACCCCGCCCGCCCGCCCGCCCGCCCTCACGACGCGCCCTCCCCCCCGCGGGCCCTACCTTATCCTGCCGGTGAGGGTGGTCTGCACGTGCTGCTGGAACTCGGGGTACTTGGCGGCCAGGTAGGCGAAGTCGGGCGGTTTGTCCTTGTAGCGGTTGCGCGCGTGCATGGACTTGTTGAGGGCCATGGCGGGCGGTGAGGGGGGAACGGCCAGCAGCGCGGGGCGCGTTAACGGCGTTCCCCGCCGCCGCCCGACCCACCGGCGGCGCGCCCCGCCCACCCAGCTCCCGGCGCGCACCGCGGCCCCCTTGGGGCGTACCAAGGAGCAGCAGGCGGCGGGGGGGGGAAGAGCCGGGCGCCGCCCCGCTCAGACCATCGCCCACCGCGGTAGCAGGGGAGCGGCGAGTCTCAGCTGGCCGAATAGAGAAGCGAGCAACGTTATTTTAAAATCTGAATGTTTTATATGCGGGCGTCATCGCTTCGGAGTTGGATATTCAATGAGTAATACACACAAATTAAAAATAAAACTATGTAAGCAGCTCGGAGTTCCGTTTTTCTGGCGGCCGCGCTGTCCGGGTTCGGACCGGGCGGCGTGAGGAGCCTCTGCCTTCGTTAGTCACACGTACTACCTGCCCCAGCCACCTTCCTCGCCTCGAAGGCATCGCTAAACATTCCCTGAAGCGCCTCGCAGCCACGGAATTCCGTGCAATTGCTGCACGAAGTCACTGACGACTGCACGCTTTAAAATACCTGGATGGTAAATGATGGATTATGCGGTTTGATGGGGACAAAAAAACCCACACAACCAAAAACAACAAACCAAAACCAATTCCTTAAACGTCACAGCTGGAAAGGATTTCTGATGATTTCCCTCACATCTAGAGGAATTATTATACTGCCGTGCCTGTTGAACACAAATTATGAAAGAAATACAAAGTGTATTACAATGAGCTTCGTACCATCTCCTTTGATGTAAAAAAAAAAAAAAAAGAAAAAAAGAAATTCACCCTCAATTAAAATAAAAAGCCTCAAACTGGGAATTAAAAGTGACTTCAGTTCCTGACTTTGTCACCGGCTATCAGGAACTTTCAAGTTTTCTCATCGGTGGAGTAGGAACGGTCCTTACTGCCTTAACACGGTGCTTTGGTTCCTCAGACAAAAACGTATTTCTGTGAGACTAGCATTAAAGTATAATCTATTATTATACTTTTATTTAAAGATGTTTTCCTCTTTAAAAAGCCAAATACAAATCAAAATGACTCATTGCATGTTGTTTAAAAATTCACTTTAAATATCCTGGCATCCCCTTTGACTCTTGAATATCTGAGAAGACTTGCAACCGGATTTAAATTCAGTCCTACTTCCTGCCCTCAGCCAGCTTCCTGTGACTTGAGGGCAACTAAGCTTTATATACAAAAGTTCATAAAACTTGTTTTTTTAAAAAAAAATTTCATGAGACCATCAAGCCATCCACTCTTGCAGCCCACTTTTGCCATTTCTGGAAGTTACTCCCCTTTCTCTGCCCTCACCCACAGTCACAGAAGAGAATTTGATATGGACAAAACCAGAATGGAGGCAGAGGTAAAAATATGAATTTTAATTCAGAGCATTTAGTGTATTTACAATAGAAAGTTTCTCTCTGGTCAAGGGACGAGAGACTAAAAACAAATCCACGTTACAAATGTGTGGACAACCTGCACCTGATGCAGGCTAATTGATTTTTGCTACTTCTGCTTCACCCAGGGTAATACCCGTGAGAAAGTGATGGTGAGAGCCTGGCGATGGTACTGAATGGCTCCCACACCCAAGTAGCAATCACAGAATGCAGTCCAGAAAGTAGTGTGAAGTTATTCAACAGTTGCTAAAATATATATATATATGTACACATACACAGTCCCATTTGCAGTTAGATCAGATTCAGCAAATCGTTCAGAGATAGATAAGCAGGTAGACACAAGCCTACCAACCCGTGCGCAAGCACAGATTTGCCGAGGCACTCACACTACCTAGGTACCTTCTCACCCAGGCAGACGCAACACATTCCTTTCCCCTCTGCACTTCGACAAACACACAGGCAGGTGTTTTGTTAATGCTATCTTACATGGTTTCTAGATAGAGGAAAAAAACTTGAGAAAAAAGCAGAAAGCCTCTCATCCGACTCACTGGCTCGGAATCCTTATTCTTCTTGAACCTGAGGACAATGGGGGTGTGGAAAGGATAACGTCCTCCCGTTTCTCACAGAGCCACCACTTCTGAATCTCCACGACTCTCCTGCCGCGGCGATAACTAGTTGATACCGAAAGAGGGCAATCCTCTCCCGCTCCCAGAAATAAGCGTGTCCTCCCACCACTTCCCTTGAGTCAGACTTAGCAATCAAAGGGCTGCAATGTGAGCCAGTTGAACTGTCTGATCTTGCAGAAAAATAGATCTGCAAAAAGTGAGCAAGTACTTTACCATCTGAACGGCCAGCTTAACCAAGTCACCCTACAAGTTTACCCACAACATGGTGGGTGGAGCACCTGTTTCAGCAACAACTTGTCCGTAGAGTAGCTCATCTATCAAGTCACTCTGAGCTCCTGTTTTCATCTTGGTGACACTCCACACACCACTTCCTTTATGAGGTGCTTTCCCTCCTTGGGAAAGGAGTTGTTGCAGAGGCCTGTCTTGGTTTAAAGATGCTGAACTACATGGTGGTTGAGAAGCAAACCTCGGCCTTCCTCCAGCACCATCTGCTGCTGTCTCCAACAAACCCAGTTGAGGACTGTTAGAAAGATAGGGAGGTATGGGAAAAGGAAGACAGGAAAGGAAGGATCCTCTCTTAACAGTCATAGCAAGAGCAACTAAAGCAGAAATAGATTAAAGATGGCTGTGGAGGCTGCAAGGTTGTTGAGAGTTCTGGTTTAGCAAAGCCTCTTGAATAGCTTCACTGCAGCCACTCAGCTCCATCTGGTTGAGAACACAGCTGATGTGCTCCACAGTTGCAGCATGGCCCATCTGCAGTTTCCACAGTCTAAGCATTTCATACTGGGCATCTCGTAAACGCCGATGCTCCATCTCAATTCGCTCTAGATCATAGTCACTCAGACCCAGACGCCTCACAAACTCTTTCCACCGAGATGGCGGTACGTGATCCACCACAGTGTAGAGAATAGCAGGGTCTGTGAAAAGAGAAGAAATAAAGTGTGAGAACCACGATTCTGCGGCCTCGAGGAGAAAGTTAATAATCCAGCGCTGGATAGGGCCTTGGGATCAAGCATTGCCCCCTCCTGTTCAGGTCTTCTACAGAGTAGTTACACACACTTGTGTTACGTCCAGACTTGCTCTTACTCCTCAAAAAGCAATGGGAATGCTTCCATATGCTCTTGTGTAAGGTTATGAGCAGAGCTGAGCACACATGCTTAGGGCCTTGCTGCCACACATTCCTGCCAAAAGAATGCTCTGGGTCACCATCCCAGAGGCATTAAGACTGACAGCATGTCACCACATATGACAATCCATTTTGCTGATAGGGAAAACAGACAACAGAAAGGCCTTGCCTAAGTGTTTAGCATATGCAGGCTCACAGGCTCTGGGCATGCTTCTGCCTTCGTACTGTGCCATGCATGAAGTATACACACAGGCCTTGTACACCAGGTAAGGTCTGTCCAACGTCCTCCCAGCCGCATCTGCATAATCAAGTTCTCGTTTGCTTGGGGAAAGAAGGAAGGATGGGGGAGTTTCACTTACTGTCTGGAAGCTGTGTCTTCCTGGCAGGTCTGACACAGTCTGGTAACTCATGCGAACTTTGCGGCAGAGGTGCAGGTGGTGGTGTTGCATTCACTGACAATGCTGTTTCCTTCTGGGACTCGGGAAGAAGGATGGAAATTTCACTTCTTTTTACCTCAGCCTGAAAGACATGTTTTCTTAGTCCAGAATCACCCGCAGCAGCACAATACACCTGTCTCCTGCAGGGAACCACTAGCTTTATATACTAAAATTTATCCAAGATAGGTGGGGAGCAGGTGCTGAGGTTTTCATTCTTCCTATATGCCTTGTTTGAGCAGAAGGCACCAAACATTTCTTTCCAGCAGAACCCAAGGATTTAACTCTCTTTTGGCATCAAAAAAAGGTAGTCTGGAAAAAAATGGTTCTTTATAAAATCAAGTAAAGCTGGGACCCGAAATTACCACCATTCTAGAAGCTCCACGTGCCACCCTTCCCATCAGCCTTCTCTGTAAGACTGTGGAAACCCCACCTCAACTACTGCTTTGGCCCTCCTTAATTGCACAACAACACTGGACCTGAGAGAACACTGTGAAGCAGCACCGAGAGGCTTGTGGGGTCAAGATCTGAAGTGAAGTAAAATTATTTAAATCCTCCAAGCTTGGGGTATATAGTGAGAAAAAGGGATTAAGGACCAGCTATCTGAAAAAATGCATCCAGGAAGAAAAGAGCAAAAAGACAGGAGACTGAAAATCAGCCTCTAGAAGAGGGGAAGTAAAATGATAATGGCTCCACCCTTTACAGGAAAAGACTTCTGAATTAAACAGCCCTATTACTCAGCTCATTTGAAAATACAAGGCTTGAAAACAGCCCATGGGGAAAACCGTTACTCTGGATCCCAGGCTAATATAGTTGAAAGCGGAAGGAAAGCTCTTATACCCATCACCTTTCTCACCTCAGATACCGGCTCCTTGGTTGTCTGCGGCAAAGAAACTTGAAAGAAAAAAAAGAAAAAAGAAAGCATAAATTATTTTCACTTCCTCTTGTCCCAGAGAAAACAGGAAAGCAGCTATTCACAATCCTGCCCTCAAAAAAGGTTTTATAGCAAAATGCACATCCCAGCAATGAGCTCACATGCACTTCCAGTCACAGCTATGGGCACGGATGCAGAGTTGTAAGAACCATACCAATAAGCTTAGCTGTCAAGTTCTCATGTTCCTCTGGCCTTACAGCAAAGCAGAGTCACAGGATCCCACTTTTTCCTTCACATGTGTGCACACACACAAACACACAGGGAATGATGTCTATCCCAATTAATATCACTGCATATGCTGCTGTACTCACCACAGGAGTAAAAAGACGACGGTATCCCATTTTCCTGGACCAGCTTCACTACTTTATTTATAATGTAGAGGACAGAGATAACTCCAAATATTGCAACGATGATGCCAAGGACAAGGCTCCCGTCTGGACAAAAGGGAGAGGGCAAATGAGTGAGTGACTGAGAAAGGAAGAGGTAAGTGCTAGAGGAAGAACAGCAAGTGAAGACGTGCAAATGGTAGGGAGAAAAAGAATAATGGTTTGATAGAGCGGAGAAAATAACACTTTACAAAAGGCATTAACAGAACAAAAGCCCGTGCTGAAAAGACTCCACTGTCCCTCAGTTCCCCCAGCACTCACTCGGCCCAGACGAAGTCGGTGAGGTAGTCACTGGGCTATGACACTGCAAGCAGTCTTCTCCAGTGCAGCTGGAAGAGCAAATCAGAGGTGTGAGCATGCATGAAATGAAACACCAGACATTTGTGATAATCCTAAGTAACAGACAAGTCAAGATGGGCCTGCAAAGCAGAGCAATGCAGTGTGGCTAGTGACTTTAGGTTCTTCGTAGACTGATGCCTACATGGTGAAGAACGGGGTTGGCAGAGGGGAAGACTCAGTTGCCCCAGAAAGGCAGAATGTTGTAAAGTTATGTCAAGATAGACAGAGTCTTGAGAAAAATTTCTTCCCCTTGTGGGGCTTGTGTCTGCTGTCTCTCTTACTCAGTGGAGGGGCATACAGAGAAAAAAAAGCTCACCTGTTGCAAGGCTTGCAAACATTATTAAGTGTCAGGAAGAATCGAGGCTTACACCTGCAAATTGTGTCTCTGTTCTTTGAACCTGTAGAGAAAAGAAGAAACTGTTGCCATAATCTGGACAGAGAAGAAAGCAAAAGGAGAAAAATCCACTCCAAGATGGGTGGGAGATTATCCCTCTTTGATCCTGGAGAACAGCTACTGAAGAACAGAAAGGGGATTCAGTCTATGTCTGAGGACAGGGTTGGGGGAGGATAAAAATAATAAAAAAATAAGGGTACCACTGTCCTAGTAGGTCAGGGACCCCTGAAGAGGCTTGGAAAGGGACTAAAATTACAGTGCAGTTGAAGATGGTCTAATGGATAATGACAGTTCCAGTGCAAAAGCGGGGGAAAGTCACTCAAGTTCAAGCGTGACAGGAAGGGGAAATCACATTAGTCAGGCAAAGATGAGGGAGAAGTGGTCCTTGAGCAGCTGGGACTGGTGAGGAAGTCAGTTCAGGGCAGGGAGAAATCACTTCAAGCCACGGGACACATATCCAACTCTTGTGATCTGCTATGCTGCGAGTGGAAGGGTTAAGAAATGAAAGAGCTATTGCTTCTAAGCAAGTCACAGTATGGAGACTGAGTAAAACAGGTGTGCGGAAGAGCAGACAACAATAGTGATGGAAGGATATAAAGTTGCATGAGGGGAGGGAAAAAGGTACTAGAACAAGCAGCATGCATGCTGTGGCAAGAGAGGGAAAGGACTAAAACAGTTCTACATCATCCAAGAGGGAAGGAAATTGCTCAAGGGCAGCGTACGATGATGACCCTTGAGGACAGGCATAAGCGTGGAAACCATGACAGAGAAAGATTACTGAGCACCAGAGGGAACGCACTCACCAGCGAGACAGCAAACCTCACACTAGGCAGGGTAAGAAACGGGAAAGGGATCAGGAGAAGCAGAATTCACAAAGAAGAGGGGATAGCTTTGGGACACCAAGATAAGGAACATTTAAGGGACACGAATGGAATTAGACTACAGCACAAAGTGGATGGCAGCAAGCAGTATTTGGTTAAGATCTCCGATTCCTGACGGGAGATGAGGCAGCTTGGGACAGCTAACATGGGTACTTCTCCCAGACACCTGCACCATCCCCAGGTCACATCGAATGCCACTGGGTACAGTTCAGCATTACCCGAGCAGCTCTTCAGTTTAAAACACTGCACAGTACACTGCGGTGGTTCAGCAACCGACTGACAAGCAGGGCACTGGGACCAGCAGTATTTTCAGCCATTGTACTCAAAGTGCTTCCAGCAGTTGGTGAGGGAAATGCAATGAGCATCAGGAAAAATATCCATACAAAGACAAAAAAGGAAGGTAAGGGGGAAATCTGCTCTAGAGCATAAAGGCCTTGCTTCGGTACGTGCAAGGCAGAGGTACCAAAATTAAGTAGAAAATATCGCCTCACAACAGCCAAAGCCGAGAAACCATTCAAGGACAAAAGGAAGGTAGAAACTGTGATAGAAAACAAGGATTGATGCTAAGGCAGGCAAAAAATGGCAGTCTTTCTGGGGGAAGGAGTCAGGCAAAACCAAGGATTGTTCCAGAACTACAATCACTTCACGGCAAGGTGCTGCAGCGCATCAGAAGGTGAAGAGAGGGCTGCTAATGTCTACCCTAGTACAGTATGTCCGTACTGGAGCCATATCCATGCCGTACTTACAGTTGGCAATAATCCCATTGACACACGAGCTGCAGTTCCTACACTGGAAGAGATCAGATTGGCCAGTCTGATATTGATTCTTCCGACAGCCGCATACAGTATCTTGCTTTGGGGTGCAGGGAGTCTCTACTATCTGATGGAATTCTGAGGAAAGGAAAAGCGATTATTTCAACCTCTTCTCTCACCTTCAGCTGAGAGCACCATTATGATGACAGGTATTGTTATCCCTTAATCTTCCCAGAAAAAGGCCATAAAGGTCTGCAAACTGTGTCTCAGACTGTAGTAATTTGGTAACCCTTATTCCTGCTGTCCCCGATCCCTTCCCATACACTCCTTCTGCCCATTCAATTGCTTACTTTTCCAGGCTTCCTCATTCACCTTGCCATCTCCCCTCCAGCCACCCACCTGCCACTATCACCCATCTGCCTCAGGTCACGTAGATAACTCACCAGTACGGCAATGTGTACACTGGAAGCATTTAGACATGGTGTTATCAACGGCTGTGAACGTGCCATTAGCACACGGAAGACAGACAGGTGCCTGGTCAGGCCGATCACAGTCTTTTGCCTTGTAGGTACCTGCAAGAAAATCACTTAGCAGAGCTCTGACAGGAAGGCAAATGCGTTGTCTTAGGGAGAATGGGAGTTATTGATTCGTCAGAGAAACCCTGGAGTTGATGGCATAAGGATTGAGTATACTTCCTCTCACCAGTGTGAAGGACACTGACAGCCCAAAAGAAGAGACAAGGAATAAGAATTTACCTGGGTAAGGATAGGTACCAAGGAAAGGGAGCACTGATGTAGCTGTAGGACAGAGACAGTTTGCGAGCGCAGGACAGGGAAATGCCTCTAAGGTGAAGGTCACTATTACTGTACTTATTTTACATACCTGCATGGCACCTCATGCAGCAGTGGGTCTGTCTGGGATGTAGGTATTGTCCTAGTTGACACTGCACCTGCCTCTTTTCTCTCCTCAAGGGGTTAGAGGGATCTCTTCCATCCAAAGCTACCCGATGGACTTGCAGCGTATATGGCACTGGGGCAATTTCTACAGATTCCTTTGTCAACACACAGACAAATGTTAGGATAACCTGTAAATACAGAGGGAGAGGGAGGGAGAGGGAAAGAAAGAAGGAGAGCAACAAGGTGAGAAAACATCATATCCCCTAGCAGACTGCACAGCTGACTTCAACACTTACAATTAAATCTTTTTGTAACAGTGAGTTCAATTGACTTGACCAATTCTGATATCAGGACCCTTCACTGACAAAAGTGTGTGGGGAGATAAAAAAAAACCCAACAAACCCCTGCCTGTCGTCTGCGTTATTAATATGCCATACAATGGTCTCTATGACAAACTGGTTGTATATAAAGCAAATACTTTTACTGATGTGCAATTTATAGATGGAATGCCTTGAAAATGCTGCAGCTTGCAAGAAAGTTACTCAAGAGCAAAGGAATGTTTTTATTAAGGAAGGCAATAAGACTGCCTATCTAGAAGCAGTTCCAGAGAGACAAATGCATCCAGTACTTGCAGTTCTACCGAATAAATAAACCAGATGGGAAGTCTGGAATAAGAAGGCAGAGGAGGATCTCACTGCATGCAGAGTACAGAAAAGCTTCCAAAACTCCTCCCGAGCAAGCCAGCCCTAGAGACGTGGGAACGTTAGGTTTTCAACTTCTCCCCCGCCAAATGTACATTTTTCCTTTTAAACAGCAGCTGTTAATGTTCAGTCTGAGCAGTCTGCCACAAAAATGTGTGCTTTTTTTAAAAAAAATTCCTTTAAGATTTACTTGCTATTTTTCATTTTGAAGATGACTTGTCAAGAATTTTAACAGAAACACTAAGAATGGCATGACTGCAGTATGACTGTAAGTGTGTGTGTATGCGCGAGTGTGCGTACATACATGGGAAGGAACAGCAGAACAAAGGGTTAAAAGAACAGCCTGTACCAATAATGAAGGACGCCATTCCCTGGACATTGCTTTCAGGACACTATTCCCAGCAGCGAAATTGAGAAATGTGCTGTTTATGTCACGGCCAAAAGGTCTACCCTCTGGTAAGACCACAGCACAGATGACTCATCAGCAAAAGACCCTGAACCAGGAGGATGGTGAGAAGATTGCAGCATATCACAGACACAATTTCTTTGCCTGTTGGCCCAACAGAAAAACAGACCCTAGGCATGTTTTTCATACATGCATTCAGACAAGTTAAAAACAAGATTTATAGAGCCTGAAGTCAGCAAGTTTCTACAGCAAAGGCCTATCCCATACCAGCTGATGACTCCTGAAGGGTATGACGGACTTGTCTGAAAACTAGTTTGTAGTGCCGTGAAGAACCCCAGCGGCGCGATGAAGACTTGACAGCCAGTGTCCCTCGTCATCTGCGTTGCACACAAGTGATCCTGGCCACACCATCTGGACAGACACGTGTTGGTGCTTCCGAGTATGTCGCGGAGAGTGTGTGCCAATGTAGTCTATGCATCAGATCGTGTGAATGCATGAAAATCAACTCATTTTTTTTGCAAATAAATACCACCCCACCCCGTCCATACAATCTCACACTGAGTTTTATCACACTAACTTCCCTACATCATAATGTTTTCCCAGCTTGCTTTTTTAAAAGTGATAAGTTGCCTAGCTGTACAGCCACAGCTTCAGAGTACCGTTTCTTTTTGCTTTTTCAGCTAGGAGAGTTATAGCAAAAGAAAAATAAACCAATAAGGGTAAACCACAATGCTGATACCAATTTTGTGGTTGCAAGCTTAAGAAAGGGTACACAAAATGAGATGGCTATGACAGCCCCATGCTGTCCTGTTTCTCTCTCAAAATTAAAGACTTGGGGGAGAAAGGTACATACGTGAAAGCACCTTAAAACCCCAAGAAGGATAGGACTTTGCAACTCTGACAAAGCAAAAAAACCCACTTTTCAGAGAGCTCTG
Organism: Phoenicopterus ruber ruber; assembly: GCA_009819775.1. NCBI lineage: Eukaryota > Metazoa > Chordata > Aves > Phoenicopteriformes > Phoenicopteridae > Phoenicopterus > Phoenicopterus ruber. The sequence continues at coordinate 89,449,522 of CM020215.1, read as the reverse complement.
TCATACAAAGACAGATGAATAGACCAGATGCTAAAATGGTGAACAGGAAAAAAAGAACCACATATTTAAATAGCTATCGTTTCAGACTTAATTAGCTCACCACAGGATAAATGCGAGCACTCCAACAACTCAGTAAGAAATAAAACTCGTTTCAGCAGCTGATAGTCTTACAAGACTCATTGCTTGCAGGAAAATGGGTAAAAGATCATTCACACAGATGGTCTGACAACAACAATAAAAAAAAATCCTGATTCTCTAGCCAATGATTAATCCCCTGACATGGGAGTATATACAGCCAGCCGGTAAGTCAGACAAGTCAGCAATAGAAACAACAGAGGAAAGCATCAAAGATCAAGCCAAAAACACACAGAAGATTGGTCAGATACACCTTCAAAAACAAAAGAAAACAGGAAAGGTGTTTTCAATTTTTCAGATTGAGTGAAAGCATGTCTGTAAGTATAATCAAACCAGAGTTAACACGTTATTACTGATCAAAATCTGAGGAACAGAGAGTCACAGACCACAAGTGACTCACAAACCAATGACTTGGCCTTCCAGAAAAATCATTCACATGGCAGAAAAAAAACCCACCACTATCTTAAGCAGCTCCCCAAGCCATCAGCAGTATACCGATCTATACCAATGACAGACTTCATAAAATTCAGGAAATACATGAAATTAGAATAGAATAGACTATTTCAGTTGGAAGGGATCTACAACGATCATCTAGTCCAACTGCCTGACCACAAGTTAAAGCATGTTATTAAGGGCTCTGTCATACAAAGACATATTCAGTAGACCAGATGCTAAATCGGTGAACAGGAAAAAAAGAACCACTTATTTAAATAGCTATCGTTTCAGACTTAATTAGCTCACCACAGGATAAATGCAAGCACTCCAACAACAACTCAGTAAGAAATAAAACTCACTGACAGGCTTGGGGCATCGACCACCTCTCTAGGAAGCCAGTTCCAGTGTCTGGCCACCCTCTCGGTAAAGAAATGCTTCCTAAGGTCCAGTCTAACCTCCCCTGGTGCAGCTTTGAGCCGTTCCCACATGTGGATGGGATGGATGCCAGGGAGAAGAGCTCAGGACCTCCCTCTCCACTTCCCCTCCTCAGGAAGCTGCAGAGAGCGATGAGGTCGCCCCTCAGCCTCCTTCTCTCCAAACCAGACAAGCCCAAAGTCCTCAGCCACCCCTCGGAGGACGTGCCTTCCAGCCCCTTCACCAGCTTTGTTGCATATTCAAGGACCTTCACATCCTCCTTAAACTGTGGGGCCCAGAGCTGCACACAGCACTCGAGGTGAGGCCGCACCAACGCTGAGTACAGCGGGACAATCACCTCTTGACCGGCTGGTGATGGGGTGTTTGATGCACCCCGGGATGCGGTTTGCCCTCTTGGCTGCCAGGGCACACTGCTGGCTCCCATTGAGCCTGCTGCCGACCAGCACCCCCAGATCCCTTTCTGCGCGGCTGCTCTCCAGCTGCTCCTCTCCCAGTTTATACTTGTGCCTGGCGTTACTCCGTCCCAGGTGTAGAATCTGGCATTTAGACCTGTTAAATTTCATCCCATTAGTCATTGCCCAATGCTCCAGTCTATCTAGATCCCTCTGCAAGGCATCTTGTCCCTCAAGAGAATCAACAGCACCTCCCAGTTTGGCATCATCAGCAAACTTGCCCATGGTGCAGTCAGCTCCTGCATCCCGATCATTGATAAATATGTTGAACAGAACTGGCCCTAGAATTGAGCCCTGAGGAACACCGCTGGTGACCAGTCACCAGCCAGATGTAGCTCCGTTTACCAAGCACTGAAGTCATTCACAACAGCTCACCAACGCAAAGCTTAGAGGTCTTCTACAACTGAACTAAGGTGATTTTCCATCGTTAGATTTACAACATGCTCTGATTCCACTCGCCAGCAGAAAGAACGAGTACCTACTAACCAATGCTGCATAGAAAAATGGACAGCGTGTATTACCTAAGCCAAATGATAATTCAAACCACCAAACCACATCATGCACACCGGTGATTCATGTTTTTAGTGAGCGGGGCCTGCCCAGGAAAAGAAAAAAAGAGAGTCAGCAGAAACTCTAGGTTTTACTTCTGAAACTGTTGTAGAAATAAACAAAATATGGCAGATGAAAACCAGAATGCTGCTTCCTTAAATCATTCCACCCCTCTGGGTGACAGCTATGTGCCCCACATATTCTCCTCACAGGTGAGCCAACCCTAGATCCTTCTCACATCTCATGCCAGCACTTACTGCCTGACAGCTACAGTGAAAAAAAACGCTGCACAAGCCCAAAAGCTCTTCTATGCAAAGTTTTGGCAGCTGAGACAGGAGTTAGGAGCCCCTGCACCATCTTCAGTCTCAAATATTCTTGAATTACCTCCACCGCTACAATTCACACCCTTGCTGCTGCTTCTGCCTCACCAGACCACACACAGAGAAACGCAAGTGAGGTGACGTGTCTGCAGAGTAAGGCAAAGAAAGAAAAGAATGGCAAAGATAAAAGTGAAGAATGCAGCAAGATGCAAGAAAGATGGGGGGTGGAAGAAAGAAGGGACATTTGAGAGCAGTGTTCTCAGGAGGAAGAAGACACAGCGTCTGAAAGAGGGACAGCACAGGGAAGTGCAGCGCATCAGGGCTACCGTACTGTCACCTGCCAACGTCCACGAGGCTAGGAAATACCAAATTACTCAGCATGGATGCCGCAGCTCTGTATCACGCGCTCTGCCCTCCCTGTGCAGAGGTGCGGTCCTGATGCTACCTGTAAGGCTCCTCGCCCTCAGGGAGAAGGGCGGAGGAAGCAGGTACAGTGACACACAGGTATGACAGTATGATGGGAAAGAGAGGATGGAGAAGGTTGTGCTGGGAGCAAGATTCCCCTCTCCTAGAAAGCCAGTGGATGCCTAGAGGTGTCCGGAGTGGACAAGGCCAGTCACAGAAAGCAAACTGAGTGGGAAGAGGGGGAATTAGACAGGTGGGAAGTGACTCCTGCCGCCACATGCAGCACCTTGAGACCCTACGCCTGGTCACATGAAGTAACAGGAATGCAATACTTGCTGGAGCAGACGCTCGGGTGTTAGTACTCCAAACCGTTCCAATAGTATTGCCCATCACTAGGCTAATGTTCAAAATAGTTCCAAATTAATAATTTCCAGAGTTTAAATCTCCTTAATACAAAAGCATAAAGCTGAAAATTTCAGAATAAAACAATTTTATAAATCCAGATGTGCTGTTAAAATCCAGAGATTAGGAGGCTTACTCCTTTTTTTTGTACACACCTAACATATTCATCATGTAAGAAAGTGTTTCCCCACCACCAACTTACTCAACTGCTTCTCTCAAAAAAGACTTCCATTTTGCAAATTCCATTTTTAAACTAAAGAACTACCTGCAAAAAAAAGGCGTTACAAGTCATTAGAATTTCTCAAGTATTTCTTAATAGAAATTTCCCTTTGCTCAAGTCAACATGACACACACAAATGCACAAGTGATCTACGTATAAGTCATCTGTAAGTCTTTTTGATGAGTCATAAAAAATTAGCCAGCTTGGAAGTTTGGAAGAAAACAGAGATCCCGCTCAGAGTAATGAGCTACCAAAGAAATCAGGGTGCAAGATTACCCTTATCTTCTTTGACTGCTTCTGCCATTTCCAAAAGCTCTTCGAGGTTTGCATTTTTTTTAGTTTGCTGTACAAAGATGCATGGTAAACCAGAACTTCTGCTTTACGCACTGAGAAATGTACATTAAAGCAACATTTACAGGAAGCTTTTCTCATTTCTCACTAAAACCTGGAAAGGTCAAAAGAAGGATACAAGAGCTATTATTATAAATAATCCTCCATTTTATGAAGATCAGATGGAGGAAATGCTGTACTTTGGGCCTCGTATAAAACCAGGAGACTGATAATAGCTTTCACACAATGAAGAAAGGTCTTAGAAATCTTAATTTAAAAAAAAAAAAAAAAAACAACAAACACCACAAAGCTGTGATTTATCTATAAAGATCATGAACTTCACATCATAAAATGTGTCATATATACAGTATATAAAGTTAGAAGTTTTTATTTCATATTAGCAGAGATGAAGAGAAGAGTGAAAAAGTCAGTAGGTGATGACAACTGCCAGAAAATAACTTTATAATTTTTCCCTAGAGGACACAGCAGTGAACACTATGTCAGAGTCCCGAGCCACAGACACACGACGCCCCAGTAGTTTGCCCGCCTGTGTTCAGGGCTGACTCGGCCGGCGCAGCCGTACAGCCTCGCATCAGAGGGCCATCGGAGCAAGAGCTGCGGGAAGGCTCAGCGGGGGCCTCCCCCTTCAATCCCGAGCCGATTTTCAGCTGGGCACGAGCCCGTGGCCCCTGCCCACGCTGTGCTGCCGCTGTGCTCACGCCCCTTCCCGGTGACTCACTGGGTGAATTTTTTAAGAGTCGGGTAATTGCCACATGCCGAGTCCTCTTCGTTGGACCAGATATACTCCTGTTTGTTTTAATAGGGAAATGTAGCGATGTTGCTTTGAGGTGTGCTTTCTACCGTCGGGTTCCCAAGACCGTGACAGAAAGATCTGTGTTACCAAGGGTTCAAAGGAAGCACTCAATTATCCAGGGATGAGACCAAGATTATGGCAGAGAATACAAGGCATCTGCCCCAAATTAAACGCAAAGCCCCTTCGTGATGACTAAAGAAAATGGATAAGAAGCAGCAAAATGACAAAATTGGCTTTACCCCAAATAGTACTGCTAATGCAGAAAATGGATTACTTCATAAAAAGGAAAGGCATCCACAAACCCACCATACTGGTTACTTGTGAGAACTTAAATTACCACCTAATTGAAATTAGCACAGACTCAGATATCAACATGTTCCATTTGGCTACAAGTGGACGGTCATCAAAAATAGAAATTAAAATTAGATTAATAAGCAGAAAAAAGTGGAACAAACCTGGTTGGACAAAGCAATCAGAAATGCAATCAAATGCTATGAACTATTAGGAAAGAATTTGAGGACAAAACAGAGAGCGTTGTTATGCCAGTATATAAATCTGTAAGGACTGAACCCGGACTGTAGTTCTGGTCCCCAATCCTGAGCAAATAAATTAACCTAGATATGATACAGAGAAAGGTAACGAGGACAATCAGTGGTACAGACTGGCTGCCATAAGGGGAATTATTAAAAATACCGGCCTATAAAAGAGAAAACTGCGCAGATGATAGTATAGCAGGCCCTAAAGTCACGAATGCCATGGAGAAGGTGAACTGGGATCGTTCTTCCAATGCAAGAACTAAGAGGCATCATATCAAACAAGCAGGAGACGGATTCAAAACAAATACAGGGAGGCACTTTTTTAGCCAACACATAGCTGAGGTGCGGGACTCCCTGTCAGAGTGCTAGGGATGCCAGAAACACACCTGGGTTCCAAAAGCGATCATCACACCCATCAGCCAAAGAAAAAACACACTCAGGGGTCTGAAATATGAAGCTACCATTTTGACTCAGGAATTCCTGCAGTCACAGATCACTGAAGTCAGGAAAATATTTTTTAGTTTTCATAGTTGTATGCTTGCCCTGCTCTAAAACCCTTGGTAGAAACCTGCTGTTGGCCACTGCTGAAACAGGATGGTAGGCCCAACAGTTCTTACAACACGCTTGGTGGCTTAGTTTTCAGTTTTTATACAGTGTAGCTTCTAACTTCAAACTTGCAATTCTTCCCTTTACCTTCAAAAGGAATCGATGCCAGAAGCAACCTTGTGGGTATGTTGTCTTTTTTCTTCATAAAACTGAACTGCCTTTAATAAATTAAACTACCTTTTTTTTTAAAAAAAAAAAAAAAAGATAGAAAACACACTGGACTCAGCAAAGGCAGCTGCCATTTTTTCCACTGTGAAAGTCTGGAGGGCATGAGGAAAACACAGATGACCTGGAAATGAGATTAAGGGCATGCAAAAAGAGAAAATGCATGGAAACAAGCTACAGGAAATTTTGAAGAATCAGAGGAAACAGAAAAGAATCAGAAAACTAGAAGGGGGGCATCAAGGGAGTAAGAAAGGCCAATGAGGGCAAACGTAGGGTGATATAGAAAGTAAATGGAAGATGGAAGGGCATGCAACAGTGAGAACTGTAACACTGAAAAAAAAATATTATTTTATGGAAAAGATAAATATTATCTGTAACAAGTGGGTGTAGTGTAATTGAGAACTTGAAATGACCACATGTAAATAGGAGGAGGAAAATGTCCTCTAAGAGAAAAAGAAATCCCACTGAAGGACACTCTTCCTCCAGCATATTATTTAACTGAAGACAATATAATGAATTTGGGGAATCTAATGCTTTTTATACATTTTATTGCCAATAATACCACATATAGCATCGGAATTACAGCCAAATATGTGCACCACTATACTTAAGTCAGAAATATTCTTTTCTTTTCCAGGTTTGCTAACTGCTTTGAAATCTATACGTAAGTCATCTCAACTGTTGATGTATCCTACCTAGGTCCTGAGATGGTAAGTGATCCACAGTTAGCCAAGGTGTAGAGTGCTCCACAGTTTTAGTTGTGTGGTCTTGCCAGTGCTAGCTGTAACTCTATTACCTGGTTTCCAAAAGCTTCCAAGCACAAAAAATAAAACTTCTGGAAGAAGATAACTTTGAGTAGGACAGTCACAACTTTTTGACAGCAAATTAACAACTAACTCAACATTACTAGTGTAGTGCAGTCAAGTGCAAGTGTTTGTTACTAGGATGCTCAGGTATTTAGGGATAAACAGTTTGACCTTGTAACTTCTATACCAGAATTTATAGCCATACCATGATGCTAAGTGACATCACCCCTACTGTCACAGCTTTATCACACATCTGCTGATAAAGGATGGTCATTCACCTCTAGCAGTCAGGTTATTCGTAAAACTCTCGGATTTCTTTTACAAGTAACTTTTTCACCCGCAAAATTACAATGCACGGCTTAAAAATCTTGACCTAAGATACCCAAGAAAGCTAAAGAACATTTACCGGCTAAGGTAAACTTGCTAAAAACAAATCCCATGTTTTGTTTGGGGCGTAGGTACAGCCCCCTAATCTTTGTTTAAATGCCCGCAGAGTGGCAACCAAGCTTCCCTTGCTTTAATAACAGCAACGCGCCCATCCCGGCCCTGGCGGTACCCCCGCTGGCACCGACACTTGCACAGCCAAGCGGAGCCGGGTGAGTCGGAGGCGGCTCGTCCCCGCCGCCGGCAGCCGGCCCCGACCCCCGCGGCTCCGTGCCCCCGGTCGGCCTGGGCGCCGGGAGAGCCTCGCGAGTTAACGGCCGCGCCGCGGGCTCCAGGAAATCCTCCGCCATTCCTGTAAATCCAGCCGCCTTTTCACTGACTCAGGGATAAATCCCGGAAACGGCGCCGGCGAACCCAGCGCCCAGCGGGGAGGGAAGGAGGGAGCAAGCACCGCCGGCCTCGCCTCAGCGGCCCCGCAGCGCCGCTGCCCGGTGACACCGCAGGCGGCCAGGTGACGGCGGGCCAGGCGCGGCTCGGCCTCCCGACCACCTGTCGCCGCTCCTTTCGGGCCGGCACCAGCCTCCCCCTCCACCACGATCGCCCACCTCGCCCCTCCGCAGGAGAAAATGGCTCCCCCGCGGCCGCCAGCTGCGACGGGCGCTGCCCCCCCGCTCCCCGCCCCGGGGCTACTGTGAGGGAAGCCAAAGCCCCGGGAGAGCGGGGGCAGAAAACGGGCTGTCCGCAGAGCCGGAGCGATGGGGAGCCCTGAAGCGGCGAGGAGGGGCGAAGGGAGCCCGGACCTAAAATCCCCGCGGCGGGGAAGGGCGACGGGCACCGCGCTGCAGCCCCGCAACCGGCTGCAGCTGCGGGGGAAAGACCCACAAACCGCCCGCTGCGCGACCGGAGCCGCCACCAGCTGAGATCGTGCCCCGCCGGGGCACGGTCCCGTCCCGCGGGGAGCGCCGAAGCCCCCGCCGTGACTTACCGTCCCCAGCGAGCTGCAGGGCAGCGCCGGGCCGCCCATGGCTCCGCGGCCCGCTACGTCCCCATGGCAGGGTCCCCCGCGTCCAGAGGAAGCCGCCCCAGCCCTGCCCAGCCCCGGCCGGAGCAGCGCGGAGCGAAACTACCCCGTCTCCAACTTCCTGACGGTAGCAGGAAAGAAGGCGGCGAGCGGGAGGCGGCCCGGCGCCGCGCCGCGCCCCGCCCGCCCTCCCCACCCTCCCTCCCTCCGCGCCCGCCGGCGCAAACCCGCGGCCGGCGACACTTTTCCTTAAACATAGAGATGGACAAGCTGAAGGAAAACAACCGGTGGTGTACCGCGTGGCTAAAACTACTAGAAAACACGCGGAAAAGCGGTCAAAGGAGGTTCACTGTGATCTTAAGATTTCCTGACATATGAGTGTTTCATCTTTCAGCCGGACTTTTAAGTTTCACGTGAAACTTAACCATGTAGTTGTAAGAAAGTAACTCTTCGCATCTTAACTGCCTTGTCAGCACCTAAATAATTTTAAAGGTATTTATCAGCCCAAACTAGCGTATTTACAGTATATATGCCCATCCTGTACTTTTTCATTTAAAACACGCATTTTCTTGTACACTCCAACGAACCAGCTGCATTGATAGTGCAAATGTAACAGTGAAGCGTATGCGACATTCCGCGTGAGCTCTGCTTCATTTAATGTGTGCGCTCAACGATAGTGTTTAAAAACACATACAGTAAGGAATAAGTGGCTAAATGATAAAGAACTCCCCTTTATTTGTTGCCTGTTAAGACCTTGCCCTCGTGTTGTTTCAGAACTATTTCCACTCCTGAGATAACGAGCTGCGCGTGTTATTTACCTGCTCTTGACTCCTTGCCTGCTAGGGGTGTTAGGAATTGGCCATTTGGTAATTGGCAAGAGACGGGTATGAACGGGAGGGACCATGAATGGAAAAAGCTGCGGCACCTATTTTCTAGCCATCAGTTTGTGACAGGGAACGCTCCCCCCCTCCCCCCCATTTTCTGCAATTATCTCTGTACTACAGTCAAAGGCATTAAATTGAGCTACTAAGCACGGCTCTGGAAGAATATGCCCGTTTGATGCGTGTGAGCACAAAACATGTACGATTCACTCTGTGAGCTGCCTGAACTGTTGCAGACAAAGCCAAACACCTCCACAGACCGTGTCTACTCTGGAGTTGCTTATCTGCTGTATGGAAGCCAGCAATGGCACACGCACAGGACAAAATAATGAGGTCCACACAGCTACATAGCTCTCTTCTGCACTTCAGGCTTGGAACGGCTCTGACTTTCCAGCAGCAGGTTCCAGGAGGGAAGGAAATGGCAGAATAACCTGCTACCAGGCAGCAGCCATCTCCAGGGATAAAGATGGAAAAGATTTACCAAGTTTTGTCTAGTTTGTTTCCTTGCCTTGAACAAGGACAATACAAAATCAGTCCCTAAAGGAAAATCTCTCATACACCGAAGAGTACATTCTGTGGAAGAGGAAATCACATTTTTAATGGATTGTTTCAGATTTATCTCATACTCTCATATGTGGATGAGGCATACCCTCCAATCTTCATGGAGCTTCAGCTTTCCAAAAAAAAGGAAAAAGCATTTCTCTAGAACTGCACAAGTGTCACAGAAATCCCCACAAACCTTCGCGTTTGACTCTTCCCGCAGCTCGGGTAGGGGGGAGCGATCTCACAGCCCCGCCGCACGTTTGACATTTACATTAATGTCAAACGCATCAGCGCGCATCCACTTCCAAACTTTCGCCAGAACTGGCAAGCCCACGCCGCCCTCCCTCCCCGCCGTCTCCCTGTGGCCTGCCAGGCCTTCTGTGTTTCCCGAGCCTCCGTGGCGACGTGCCACGGCGGGGACCGAGCCCAGCTCGCCATCCCCCCTCTCACAGTCTCTGGATTTCAGCTCGTCTGCCAGCGCGGCCGCTTGGCTCCGGGCCTGCAGAGCCCTCCCGGGTTCCCGTTTCTCGCCAGCCCTCTGCGTGAGGGACGGCCCCGGAGAGTGAAACGGCTCTCGCCGCCGTTCTGATGCTTTTTACCTCAGGGGCGGCTGCAATTCCACCTCCCGCGCAACGCCCCGGGGCCGAGGGGCTGCGGCAGCCCCCGCGCACCGCCCGCTACCGGCGGGAGGGAGGAAGCGCCGACCGGGGGCGGTGATTGGCCGGAGGGGAGGGAGGGGGCGGGGACCGACGAGCTCGTGGCTCGGCAGCGCTTCCGGCAGGCCCTGCTGCTTTTCCGCCGCCGCGTCGCCATGGCAACGCCGTGAGCCGCGCGGCCTAGCCTGGCGTCGTTATGGCGGAGCCCAGCATGGCGGTAAGTGACCCAGCGGGGCTCCGGGCCCTCCCCGCCACACGGTGCTGAAGCCCCGTTTCTCTGCTTGTCCCTAGGAGCAGCGCTGGCTGCAGGCGGCTCGGGACTTCGCCCGCCGAGCGCTCCCTGCCCGCGAGGGGCCTGGCGGGCCGGAGCAGCCGCCGCTGGACGCGGTGCTGCGGTGCCTGCGGAGCGTGGCTGGCGGGGACCTGCCGCTCGGCTACAGGTGACCGCGGGGCGGAGAGGGGCGGGGAGAAGGGGAGGAGAGGAGGGGAGGGGCGGGGCGATGAGGGGCGATGAGGGGACGGAGCGGGGGGGGGCCCGGCGGGGTGTCCCCTTTGGGCCTGGTGCGCGCGCTCGACCCTCCCGCATGCGTGGCACGTTCCGGTGGGGAAGCCGCCCCCCACACCCCGCTTCCACCGGGCAGGGCCCGGCTGCAGCCATGGGGCCGGCGGAGCAGAGCTGGCGGGGTCCTCCCGGGAGCTCAGGACGGCGGCTGTAGCAGCAGGAGCAGCCGCCGCTAGGCGAGCGCCGCTCGTTCATGTGCGATGCCTGCCCCGGATGCTGGGTGTGGGAGGGATGTTGTCGAAGACGGGTAACCGCATGCTTTTTCTTGGCTTCGATGCGCCCCCGATCGCTCTTGCGGTATGATTAAGCACCGTATCCGCTAGTCTGCGGTAGGTAGAGTGTGTAACCAAAGTAGGGCATCTCGCTGAGAGCGAGCTGCTCTACTGCACGGCGTCTGCACGGCGGCTTCCCACCTGGATCCTGCTAGTCTGCTCAGGAGGCTGTTCCTGGGCGCTGTCTCCGAGGCTGTTGGCCAGCTGAGGTCTGCCTTCGAGTATGCGCTCTCATAAAGGGGGAATCTAGGATAGCGTGGTCCGTATTTTAGTTGGTGAAAGGCTTTTGGGTGCTTACCATCATGAAAAATGCACAACTTCCTGAGATCCAGATTGGAAGTTTTGGCTTGTCTGGATCTGTTTCTCTCTTGCTCCAACTTACGGTGCTAGAATGTCTGTTAAAACCCCTGGCACAGCTGGTTTTGGGACAAAGGTCAACTGGAATTGATTAGGCACTTGTGGCCTTTAATTTTATACTAACAGTTTGTAAATGTAGATACTAGGTCTCTCACACCAGCTAAACTGTTCTCATCTAAGCCGTATTTTTTCTATAGACTATATTTTGTGATGTTTAGACCAGAGTTTGGTTTATATTCAGGGGAATTCATAAAGCATTGAAGGTAGTTGGTATTTGTCTTGTATGAGGCCAGTGGTCTGTTTGCGAGCAGCATACTACATCCACAGCTAACCATCAAGCTCTGGAGCACCAGAAGAGGGTCCAGTTAGTTCTCTGTATGTGATAACCAGGATCCAGTGTACCGCTGTATTTTTGGTTTCTCCCAAAAAGCAGTCGGCACATGTGATGAAAACATGAGCAGCACTGTGTTCTCCTTGTAGATCATAGATACAAGTATTATTCCCCGTGCTGCTCTGTCTCTGAGGATGGAGCAATTTGCTTATGTCCTTTTCAGCTAATCTTTCTGCTGTTCAGATTCCTGCCAAATACACAACATAAGTACCTGCATAAATTTATCTCTTCTGATTATTTTTTTTTATATATAAATACTATGTGTTGCTGATTCAGACCCATCACTTGTCTAGACTAGTTTCTGGTTTTGAACCTTTGATATCTGACTAATCAAGTGAAACTCTTCAAATTCATACTCTCTGAATTTGATTATGTCCTGCTACTGAGCAAGTGGGTGTTGTGAACAGAGCTCCAGTTTCACAATCTAAAATTGTCAGCTAACCTCACTGGAAATAAGTACCAAAATCACTAGCTGGAGACCAGTTAGTATTCATTCTTTCAGTGTTGATGTTAGCATGGACAGAGGACTTTCATTAATTCTCTAGCATAGGGAGCCAGGATGTAAACAACGATGATGAATGCTGCCATGATCATATAAACACTGAAAAGGCTTAGAATCTAGGGAGGATGCTGCCTTGTTCTCCCATATTCGGTACTGTGGTCAGTCTAAGCATCTGCTGAACTGCAGATGGCTTCACATGTGGCTGATTTGATGTTACACCTCCTCCCCGCTCTCCCCAAAGCCAGGAGGGTAGGCGGAAAGATTTGGGCTAGCTTGGCTGTGTGAAGGCCCAATCTAAGATTACTGGCTTGCTGTCTCTCAGCTTTGTATTGTGTAAGCTATTCACAAGAGAGAATTTGTTCCAAAACTGTCACGATCTTCATCTAGAAGTTGCTCAGCCTTGCTTTTACTGCAGTTCAGCACTTTTTAGCACTGGATGATAGAATTAGTCTGTATTTACCTCTTTTCGTTACTGATATGTAAACTGTGTTGAGCAGTTGTTGGAGTTTTTTCATAGAGTCTCCCATTCGACCTAAAAATGTCTGAACTAATAACTGTTCTCCCTCCCACCTCCCCCGACTTGAGAACATGTACTTGAAAACATGTTCCATTTTATTAACTCTCAATTTTTTTTTTTCCCAAGTCTTCTGCATGCCTGCTCAGGTAACCATAGTAGCAAAAGGTGTCTGTTTTCACAGGGGATGCTCAAGCAGAGCAGACACGTTGACTGAGCTGAGAGAGATCATTGATAAATGACAGTGAATGAATTGGTTCTTGCCATGTGGTATCACCAGGTCATGCCAATAGCTAAGGCTCTTCTGACTTAGCCAAGCTTTGTCCACTGCAATGATCACTGTAATCCCCAAACTTTGCAGGCTGAGTTTTTCCTACACCCTTCTATATCCTCACTTTTCTTTTTTTTTTCCAGTTTCATCTCCATCTCTGACCTACAGCATCAGCAGTGCATGCCATGCTGCAGCCACCTGACCTGGAGCACTAATGAATTTAAAGAATGGACTCATCAAGGACAAGGTGCTTTATCCATGCAGAGCTCTTTGCCAAGGACTTACCTGATCTTGGTTGGTTATTTAACAGATGGAAGGCAAGAGAACAAAGATGGCTGCCTGTATGTGAAGGACAATACTGGGATAATTCCGTGTGAGGTACGTCCTCAGTCTGAGGGATTCTGTGTTTATTCCCACTTCTGGAGCAGTGTTGCAGACCACCAGGGGCTTCAAATGGTCTGCCAAAGTCTGTAGCGAGGGAAATAACACATCTGTGTAACAGGCAGGAAAATGGCAAGCTCACATCCTGGGGAGAGGATAGAACATGTCAAATCTGTCATTGCTAGGATAACAAATATTGAATACGCTGGCCTGGAAAAAAGAGACAGCCTAATGTACAGTTCTGTTAAATTCTCAACCGTACGAGGTGGCCTGGGAGACCTGGAGGTCATAGCACTACCTTCTATTTGTTGAATTCCAACTAGTGGAGCAGCAGTAACTTTCTGGAGAGTTCTACTGGGTGTTCAGTGATGCATTGATGAAATACTTTCAGGAAATAATAGCTTGCGTGACAGTGGTATTGAATTAAAAGCCTTCTGAAAGTCATTGCAAGGGGATTCTAGATAAGAGGTAACCCCTAGAGTTGTGATGAAAGAGCACTGAGGTTGTGCTTTCCAAGGAGGTGAAGACTAGGAAAAAGTTACAGTGGTATGAACTTCTGACTGAAAACACGGGGGAAAAGAAAGCAGGTGAGAATTTTAGAAAAGTAGTCTGAAAATAACTAAGCCTTGCAGTGAATTAATTATCACCTTGCTGGGAGGGTGTGCCTGTAACCCAGGAAATGCTAGCTGTAGAGCTCAGCAAATCTGTTCCAGACTTGCATCTGGAAGGACAGAAGTTTGCCATGCAAGATAGGAGAGTGGGCAGAAAACACTGCTCTCATTTAGTAATGAAGCCCAGCAGTAGAACAAGAGTTTGTGATGTGCATGCAAGGGCAAATTAGTAATGAACATTGTAAGTAATGCTGAGAAAACATACTGTAACTTATCTCACGCTTTGATCTCTTTATCTTTTTGTCTTAGCTCCTGCATTTGGAACTTGAGTGGCTGGAGTCACTCTTCCTCTTCCCAAGCTGGTCATATATACCACAGACGGACCAGAGCGCAGCAGGGTACGTGGAAATCCTGGTGGATCCAGTGCCAGTAAATCTCCCAAAGGAAGCACCTGACACCATTCCAGTCACCTACCCAGTATCAGCCAAGCCACTGCTTACCTCCAGGTAAACACCTAGCACGCTCAACTCCATCACAGCACTGTTGCTGTGGTTTGGCAGGTACCATGAAGAGCACTTGGCTTAGGAGGAGCCTAATTCTGTTTCTGCCACAGGTGGAAGTATAACAGTGAGTGATGGCAGTAAAAGTTATACAATAAAGCCAATTCTCATTAATCAGCTGTTTTCCGGGACTTTACTGGGAGTTTTTATTCTGTATTTTGATACTACAGAAAGGACATAAGAACAAAGTGATGATTCAACTTTCAGTGAGGCTAAAATTCACTCTTTTGATTAGCACAACTTTTTTTTTTTAACCTACAGTGAACCAAAAGCATTATTGAAAGTAATTCTAGATTCTAATATGAAATTAGTATACACTGCTGGTCAAGTTCTTATCAAATTGCTGAGATAAAGGTATCAGTTAAATGTCAGCTGACAACAGTAACTGTTGTCTTTAGTTGAAATAATACTTACAGTATGTGAAAATGCAACAAATGGAATTGCAAATCTTACTCAAGTTGATAATTTCAAGTTGTGCTAGATCATGTTTTATTTTCTTGAGTAGAGAATTATTGATGTAAATTAATAACAATAAAATGTCACTAGTCAGGCTACTTTAGTTTCTCTTTAATTTTCTTTTGTTTTAAACAAGAAAACTATTTCCATGTTTCAGTGTTCACTATTAGCCTTTTAACATAAAGCTCCTCTGCTATTCCCTGATACCTGACCATTTTTCCATGCTCTTTCTTTAAAAATGTTACCAATAAAGTCATTAAATGTTTTTCCTGGTACTTGTATGTGTGGACATCCTGGTATTTCTTTTAAAAAAAAAAAAATCATAAATCATAGAATTGTTTAGGTTGGAGGAGACCTCCAAGATCATCGAGTCCAACTGTTAACTTAACACTGCCAAGTCCACCACTAAACCATGTCCGTAAGCACCACATCTACACGTCTTTTAAATACCTCCAGGGATGGTGACTCAACCACTTCCCTGGGCAGCCTGTTCCAGTGGCCGACAACCCTTTTGGTGAAGAAATTTTTCCTAATATCCAATCTAAACCTCCCCTGGTGCAACTTGAGGCCATTTCCTCTTGTCCTGTTGCCTGTTCCTTGGGAGAAGAGACCGACCCCCACCTCGCTACAACCTCCTTTCAGGTAGCTGTAGAGAGCCATAAGGTCTCCCCTCAGCCTCCTTTTCTCCAGGCTAAACAACCCCAAGTTAAATAATTGTTTATATGTTTTAGAATCAAGAATGTATTTGTTTAGACTAAGTGGGATGATTATATTCAAGTCCAGTAGGAGTTGAAATGAAAATGACAAATGAAATGACAAACATTTGTTTCTTTGAAATGAATTTTTTTTTCTTTTTTTGAAAGTAAAGTTTGAAATGACTAAAGAAATGTCACCTCTCCTCTCATCTGCTTTCAGTTTTGCTGCTCCTTCACACTGTGCCAAGTTTGTTAGGAAGATTCCATTGTTGCTTTCGGGCCTTTTTTATTTATAAGCTTAGAGCTTCCACAGTGTCACATTCCATGCATCTACAAAGCCGAGTTCTGTTTTCTGCTGAAGAATTGCTTGTGACTTTTTTTTTTCTTCCTTTTGACTTATGATTAGCTTCTTGTTTGTGTTAGCTTCTTATAAAGCTTTTTATAATCTGGCTGTTGTCATGGAACATGTGAATTTGTTCAACACAACCCTGCTGTATTCAAATATTAAGGTTTTTTAAAATGTCAAAGGGATTTAGCATATAAAAGTTAAAGTAAGAATTTTGTAACCAAATATTGTTTTGAAAACCTCTCTGAGAGATAGTCCGTATTACCTTGTTGGATCCTTTATTTCCAGAAAGTGCATGCTGCATATTTCTTTATTTTGCTTTTGAGACACATTCGAGTTCTTCTTTCATCTCTGATTTCCTTTGCCTCCTAAATTACTCTTTAGGATTCTATGTAAGAAAACATCAAAGCTCACTGTGGCAGGTGAATTGGCCAGACTCGGGCCTCTCCTTTGTATTCACCACAAGACGTTCTTCTTTCTGTTTCTGAAGTGCTTCACCTCAGCTGTTTGGGTCCCTGTGCTGGTGCAGGTAAGTCCTTGGAATTTTACTCACACATTCACCATCTGTATCTGTGTATGTGCCAGTTGATTAATTCTTTGAAGCTTGCCCTTGACTTCCCAGTTTGATTTATTCTTCCTTTTACTAGTGAGTCTCTCTTTTTTTTTTTCCCTCCTTTTGTCCATTCTATGCAGCCTACAGTAGTCCTTCTTTGTAAGAAGTCTAGCTCTATGCCCTGCAGAAATAAAGTCCTCCCCCCCTCATGCAGTTGTAGTGTCCCTGAACATCTTTCAGATATCACCCTTTTGCTAAGAGTGTGAGGCGATCCTCTCAAAGGAAGAGGTTTTTTGGGTGAGGTTATCAAGGTTGGGAAGAATTTTTTTCCAGTGCAGGAGATGCTGATGTCGCTTTTGGTTTCTCTCCTCTAGAAGCCCAACCAGCTGGCATGGCATCATATTCTCCAGTTGGGTCACAGGTACACAATAACAGGCCTGAGTATGTCCAGCCTGAAGAAATCTGGACAAAGGACGTTTGTCACCAGTGGTTCTTCCTGCCTTCTGCCCTACTGTGCAGAGCAGGTGACGGAGCAGCCACTGGACAGTGCTTGGCAAGGAGAATCCACTCAATCTTCTTCCCTTGAGACTCCTGAGCAGCTCAGTGATTCCTTGGAGCTGGGAGTTGAAGACAAGAGGCCAGAATCAGCCAAAGAGTCCAAGATTATCTCATATGTGGTAAGGATTCATAGGGTTAGCCTTCACCCACTTGTGCTCTGGGGTTTCAGTTCCTGGCCTGCAGGTCTTATTTTCATCATTGTTTTATTTCCCTGTTGCTCAGGCTTATGAGTCTCTTATTTTCTGGGACTCTGTACACTCTTGTAACTTTCTATTTACTTTCTATTTAGGGAACTGTCACTAAAATACTCAATGTCCAAGCTGGTCTCTTTTTACTGGATAACAAAGTCTGCTTGTGCCTTGCTTACCAGCAGTTGTTGAACTCTGCACGTGGACTCCGACCAGGAGCGTGTGTGGAGGTAAGCTGAGTCTTAGGAGGCATAAAGCATTCAGTGGAAAAGACTCAGGCCCTGGGGATGGCCCACAAGTGTGTGGGTCAAGAGAAGACTACGGGAACATTGTAATTATTTCAGCAAGTATCTGGAACAAAATTGGGAATCTTACTATCTAGGCTTGATCATCAGAGTCAAAATGATTATTACCTGATTCCTCCCTAAGCAGTGCCAGGTTCCTCAGGCCCATTGGGTTTATAGACAATCCAGTAGAGTGACAAAGGATTTAGGGTGGGGTGATGGTTTTGGGGAGTGGTGGCAGACTACCCATCTCTTCTCTTAAGCTGTATGTCTGTGTATCTCAGCTCATCGATGTCCACCTCCTGCAGAAGCCTCTGGTATCCTTCCCTTTCATTGTACTTGGTGCTTGCCTGAGCAGCACTGTTGTGCTGAAGAGTTTTTCAAGGCTCAGCACCCCCTACCAGCCACCAGCCTCTTCAGGAAATCTCTACTTACAGCTGCTCTTCCGCTACAATCTTGGTATGCCACTCTACCTCTGGCTGGTGAGCCTCCTGGAGATGTTTGAGGAGAGGTGAGGACAGTTCTTCTGAAGTCGGGCTATGTGTAAATGTGCTTTGTAGGTTACCTGGCTGTCTTCTAGACCAAGGGTTCACAAAATGACTGTGCTTGGATACTAATGGCAAAAGGAATTGCTTCTGGTTTACTGGCCTAAGTAAGCCGTTCATCGAGATTTCGCATCATGTCCAGTTGATGTACCTTGCAGTTGCTCTTATGAGAAAATCCTGTGCATTTTTCATGTGCGTGTGCAGTAAGCCCACTGCTGTCGGGAAGCTGCAGCACTCCAGAGCATGTGTTCATATACTCCTGCCTAGGAAGTTTTGTCCTGAAATATGGAAGCACTGTAGGGATGTGTGGCTGACAATGTGGTTTGCTTGGTAAATCAAAGTGGGTGCTGGGGCTGGAAACTGCTGCTACAACCAGATAACAGCCGATATAAAGGCTCTTGTGTCCTGGCTCCTCATGCTTTTAGATATTCTGAGTATTGCCAGTAGTGTAAGCATTCATTTGAGAGCCTCTGTCTTAGCAGATTTTACCACACATGCTTATCTCTGGGTCTTCCAGATGGCTTCCTGCTCTGCCTGATGGCTGCACTCTGTTCACATGACAGCTGTGGGCCAGTTTCTGGGTTTACTTCTGGGTTCTGTTAGTGAAAATATTTGTGTGTGTTCTGGCATAGTTATGGTTGATCACTGTAACTGCTGTCTTGGACTTTAAAAACTAAAATGTATATGTTTGATCTAGGGCGGTCAAGTAGCAGTTTATAGAATGCTCAGTCTTCCTGTGTTTTACTGGCACTGTGGAATCTTTACCATGCTTTCCAATAAAACAGCTTCAGTTTTGCCCTGGGAATTATGCTAGCTATAAGTTTCAGTTTTTATTAGCTTTTTCACTTCCTTTAAATGTGATTGCTAAGTTCTGGTACTGTTTGAAAGTTGTTCCAGTGAGTTAGTTGCTATCTCTTTTTATTTGATTTTGCTTTCTGTTATTAAGTCTTTTTTTGACTGGCAATGTGATTACTTCCAAGCATTCAAAAACAGTGAGCTAGACTTCTGAAAGGAGCACAATGCAAGGAAAATTATTGGAAGAAGAGCAATCTGTGGTTGTTTCTGTCTTGCGATTTTTTGCATCCTGTAAAAGAAAGCCAAGTGTACCTAACATGAGTAATCATAACAAGCTTAGCCAAAATGCATGGAGGTCCATTTGTGTGACTTAGAGGGAGATTATTTTCGGGTGTTTGGGGTTTTTTTGGTCCACTTGATTTTCCAGATTTTGCCAGTCTGTCCATTTCTGTATATTTTCCTGTTCCTTGTCTGCTTGCCTGACATAAATCTGCATCACTCTTAAATGTTCCCTTTTTTAATCACTTCATGTTCTTTTTGTGCTCTCCTTAGTTCTTGTCCTACACAGCACATTCACTTGTAACAAGCAGAAAGAATCTCTGACTTACATGCAAAACTCACTAAAAAGTGAGGACTGCTAATGCTTCTAACTGTGTTAATTTTTTTCAGGTTTTCTTGTTTCTTTGGGCATCATCGACTGTTGCTTAGTTCTACGCACCAAAACCCTAGAGCTGCTGAGAAGTTCCTTGTCCCCCTTCTGCAAGCTGCAGTGCCAGATAGAGAGGAAGCAAGAGATATTTATAATGAAATCCTAGGAAAAATACACCAGTGTCCCCTGCAGAAGGTAAGTGCTCTGTAAGCTGTTGTAAGCTGTTTGTCTGATGGAAAGAAATTCAGCTGGTTCATTCTTTCTTTCTTTTTCTTAGTATTTGACCCTGACCCCCCCGTGCCAGGCCCCATCTCTGTCTGCAGTTTGCCATGTGGCAGAACAGAAGAGCTGGGAAGACTTCAGTCCATCACAGCTGCTCTCCCCCTTGGAGGCACAGCACATGGGCACCCAGGAGCTGAATCGCAGATTGGCCTGGTCCTACTGCACACTTTCAGCAGGAAGTTTCCAGCCCCGACTGGTAAATGCCTTGTTCCCTTTACTGTCTGTGCCCTGAGAGTTTCTGGTTCTCCCCATGCCTTCCAGCACCTTGTCTGATGCATGCCAGTTCCTCCTGTTAGGGAATGACACTGCTTTTCTCACCTGTGGTGTGTTGGACACAGGCTGAATTCAGGCTGCTGCTACGCATACTTTGATTTATGGCCTTCAAAGATGGAAAGTGTTTGATGCTCTTTGCAGCTTCCTTTCTGTTGCAGATACTACTGGGTGTGCTGAGAGTCTCCTCCAGGAGCAGTTCCCTCCAGCTGCGGGACAAGAACAGCACGCTTCCCTGCGTGATATCCCATAAGGATGGTAGCCCCTTTGCCCATACAGCTCTCATAGGTATGTCCCGCTAAGCTAAATTTGAGAGTGCTGGGCTTTTGCTGTTCTGCCATACAGCTCCAAAACAAGGAAGAGGAGACTTGGTATGGAGATGCTGAACTGTCACTGCTTGGCCTTGTGACTTCAAAATGAGGAAATTGAGCTTGCTGGTTTTGTATTCTCTTTTTATTAGCTCAGCTCCTTTCTCTGATGTGTTTGCAGGATCACTCTTGCAGGTGGAAAACTACCAGCTTGTAGTGGAGAGATTCCTTCAGACTGATTTTCCCTCCTGGGAGCAGCTGGCAAATCTGGAACATGTGAGGGAGAAAAAAAACAGGCAAGTCCCTTTATTCAGTGTCCAATTAAAATCATCACTTTGCAGTTCCACAGCTATTTTGGACTATGGTAAAGCAGCTTCTCAACATAATATTTCAATGCCAAAGCAACTGTCCTTTGCTGTTTGCAGGAAAGGAGATCTTTCTCAGCAGCAAACCCACCATCTCCATTTTGTTCAGAATACACCCAGCCTGGTAGCTGCCCTCTCCTTCACCCTTTCCTGCTGCTCCTGCTGAATACCTGCGGGGCACTCACCAGAAGTGCTTTTCCCAGATAACCGCTTGTTTCAGGCAGCCCCCTGTCAGGAACAGGGAGTTTCACTGCTGCCATTTGTTGTTTCAGTGTCTATGTGCAGTTCTACTTTGAGGATGTGCGGGTTCTCCATGCTGCTGAAGGACAAATCCAAAAAGGCCTTAGGAGTGGAAACAGCTCCTCTTTGAGGAAGAAGGATGATGGCAGCTTAACATCTGAGCTGGAAACCCCAGAGGCAAAAATGCTGAAATTGGAGGATCCCAAGCCAGATACTCACAGAGATGAAAACTGTCAGAAGGGCCAGAGCAGCACTAGAAGAACCAGCTGTGTGTCTCACCTATTCTTGGTTACCCAGAAAGAGGGTCTTATGTTACGCAATTACCAACTACCCAGAGAAGATGGAGAAGAACGGGAGCCGCAGCGCAGTTTCCAAGCCACAGTGCTGTGGCTGGGCAGACCTCGGCTCTGGAGCCACCCCAGAGAAATTGAGAATCTACCAGAGCTGGAGGAGACCACCTGTGATGGAGAAGAGGGCATGGCACAGCAAGAAGTGAGGCAGGAGGCAGCTTTAGGGGGTGGTTTAGTAAGGCTGGGAGCTGGCTCCTCAGGGAGCTTGCGTGATAATTAAGGATCTAGGTGCCTAATCAACAAGAGAGTGATTTTTTGTCTTGGTTATACTTAATGGTGCTAACCTTACTTGTCAAGCGAGACATCCTCTGCTGGGCTTGCTCTCTTCTTGCTGTATTTTTCATTTTCTGCCTTTTTCCTAACATTTCTCATCACCTTCTCTCTCTCTTTCCTTCCCCCGCCAGGCACTACTGCTCTTCATGGGGAAGTCTCTACGATGGTTTCCATTTCTGCACCTGGATGGGCTGTATCGCTTCATTGTGCCCCACTGCTCGGTAAGAGAGAGGTTGTCTTGCTGTTTCCTCTTGGAGACTTTTTACTGAACTGCATGTGGGAGTCAAGGAGTCAGAGGGTGACTAAGCTCTTTTCGAGGCTTGGAATTCCCGTCCATCGTGCCAAGGAACTGCTTCAGTTCTGTGTTTGGTTAAAATTCTCAGAGCTCTCAGTTCAGCTGATTTTTTTTTTTTTTTTTCTTTAAACCATCGTTCTTTAGTGGCCCGTTTTTCCTATATAGCTTTCATCTCCTTCCTTTAATAGTCTTCTTTCTTGCCTTATCACTCTTCTCTCAGGACTTGGAAGTGTTTGACAAGCTCTGTTTTCCACCTGTGCCAGCAAAGTTCCTGAGCAGGTCATCCTGCCCCCTGTGCCTGCCTGTCCAAGATACCTGGCACTTACAGCATGAGACGTGGATCTCCTGTCTGACTGAGCACCAGGTATGCAGTGCCTTATTGCTCTGGGCTTTCACAGGCAACTTGCAGATCTCTCCAGAGCTAGCTCCGAAAATTATCAATACAGAATGTCTTGTTGATTAGGCTGTTATGCTCTAAGCTCCATCAGAGGCTGCTGCTGGGCTTCACATTTTCCTGCCTCAGAATTAATCAGGGGAGGAAGCATCAGTTGCTTGATGTAGCTCTAAGCAGGCAGAGCTTGTCTTTACTGCTCTGGCTGGGGATAGCCATAAACGACAATCCATCTGAGTCTGTGTCTCCCCCACCTCTAGCTGGCAGCCAGGGCAGTGCTGAGAGGCATGGACCACAGAATTTCCTCAATTCCAGAAGTACTTAGCAACAGGTATGTTGGTCTGCCCCAAATTAGATGTAACTGTACCTCAGGGAGTAGGTCTGCGTTCATCATTATTGGAGACAGTACTACATTAAACAGTGATGAATTATCCACCCTAGGAATATGGTTTGGAAATCTTCCCATGCGCAAGTAGTCCAGACTGCCCCCATCCTGTTTATCAAAGTTAAAGGGATTGCAGGTGACAAAACTGCAAAATGGTGTCCAGAAAAAGTTTGAGCTACTATTGGTGTGGACTAGGTTCCAAAGGTCTCTGCTAAATTTCTGTCAGAAGTGGAAACGGGTGCAGCAGGGGAAATGAGGCTGAATGTGTGAGGGGTTTTGTTGGTTTTTTGATTGTTTTAGTGTAATTTGCTCAAACAAATACTGGGGTTAGAAGTTTTTCTGCTCAAAGCATGTTTAATCTGGGATAATATGCATGCACACTGAAATCTTCACCAGTGCCTTATGGTAAACTGAGTTTTTCTTTGGTTGGCTTCTTCCTCTAATTAAGAAAAACAATTAGGAGTTAAGCAGATAGGAAGGCTTGTAATGTCTCTCTCTTTTTCTTCTTCACTGCCAAGCCTGAAGAAGCAGAAAGCGAGTTAAAGGGGCCTCTTGTCCCTGGGTGGGGTACACTGCAGCAGGCTGCCCTCAGTCCAGTAGCTCAGGTGCTCAAGGGCACGTTCCCCTGAAACTGGGCTCAAGCAACAGCACTCCACTTCACCCTGTCCTTTGTGGTAATCTTGGAGTCAGGCCTTCTTCCACTCTCTGTGTCTTCAGGCAGGACAGAAATCCTGGTCTGCTCTCAGTTTCACAGGTTCCCTTGTTTCTTTCTCTGGTGAGATAGTGGAGAGGACCTTGTGTGCCTCTCCCAGGAATGAGAAGCCATCTGTGACTGTTGGCCTTCAAAAGCAGGAAGGTAGGATTGCGACAGCCTGTCAGGTAACAACAGATTGATTCTTGCTTCTTTCTGTGTCAGAGAGACAGTACACTTGGCTGACTGTGCTCCTGTGTCTGAGAGTAGTAGAAGTATGCCAGGATGTTGCATCCCATTGCATGTCAGAGGCCTGGGAAACTATACCCTGCATGTGTGTTGGGGATGGGAATGGAAATACTGTACCTCGAAAATCTGTGAGGTGGAACAGTGATAGCCTCATTGTGATGGGGGGGAAAACGCCTCTAGCAGATCCAGCTCAGTGACGGACTATGCTACCTGCGTGTGAGCTCATGGTGTGTGTGGTTCTGTGCCTCCTCAGGGAGTCTGCTAGCCAGTGATCACAGCGTGAAGCTCAGCGTCTCAGTTGCTCCAAGCTCCCCTGTTGTGGTGGACATTTACATTACTGCCACCTATATGCAGCATCTCTGGGGTTTGCTACCTGGAGCCAAGATCCTCTTCCAGAACTTGGAACGCAAAATCTCCAGGTACCCCTGTATTTAGAGCCCTGATCTGGGCCCCAGTTCTGACCTCTCTTATTGTCTTTGAAACCATCTCTAAATCTTTCCTCATCCCTTGCCCATCCCTTCGTGTTCCCCAATCTCTTGCTACAAATGATTTTCCTACCATGTTACAGATGAAGACCAGACCAGCCATGCCAAGAAAACTGAGCGGTTTGGTTTCTACGAGCTCTTTCTGACATCTACTTTTTCATATTGCAGATTCTGTAATGTTTATTGCACGTACATTGCCTCCAGCTGTGTAAGCATCATATCTCTGCCAGCTTCTCACCTACCTGTTCCTTCAAGGTGAGTCCAGGGTCTCTTCCCACTTTACAGTGTCCCAAGAAAGGTTTATATGTTCCAAGTTTCTCACATTCCTATTTCTTCTAGTCCTGCAGGAGAAGCCTCATCTCGCTCACTAGTGTTTCTATCCAACTTGCAACCTCACCTGCAACACCTGCCCCAGGCACGGATTTTATGTCACTTGTCCTGTGTACTGACTCTGTCCCTGCAATGGGTTTGCTCACTTTGCAGCAGCATCTTCAAAGAGGTATTCAAGCTTCCACAGAGATAATTTGTGAGGAGCCTTCCAGATTTTCTACTCTGACACATCCTATGCCACCATGTAGAAGGAATAAGAGTTCCTATCCCAATTCCAAAACCTCTTTTTTCCAGTGTCTGAGAAGGACTTGCATATTAGAAAGGGACCAAAGTGACAACTGATTAGATGTATCTGATACCAGGCAGGCTGGCAGCTAGGACTGGGGGTGAAGTGAGGGCATTCAGGGGGAGAATCCTACTCTGTTAATGCCCTGCTTTTCATATGTTCACTGCTGCTGGGTTCAGCACCTCGCAGCAGGTGATTTTTCTCCCCGTACAAACTTTTCCCAAGACACTCATTGGAAATGCAGTGAAGTTCTTTAATCCTTTGCATACTTAATTAGGGGAGGGTTAAAAGAAGCAGTGGCCCTTCCCCTTCTCTCTCCTATACCCACCCATACATAGCTGTAGCTTTCCTCTTCCTTCAGGGAAAGTGCACCCGACACTGTCCACCATGTCCATCACACACAGGAGTGAGGCAAGCCAGTGCACGGTAAGCGCTGTAGAGATTGGGTATGGGAAGAGGTGCGTAGGAGGGAACAAATTGCACCACAGAGGGGAGGGGAAAATCAAATCAATAATGGGATGTGGACAGAGTAGCAAAGATAGAAGCTAGAGTTGTCATGTCTTCCTAGATGTGAACAAACCTCCCTCTCTCTTTACTGAGGTCCGTTGTCTGGGACATGACCCTTTTGAGGGAGCCAGGCATTGTCCTGACCTCCCTCCACTTCTTCGTCTGCCTGCTCTCTCTGTAGGGTGCTGGTGGAGGACGGAACGGGTGAAGCTTTGGTGCTGTGCAGGAACCAGCACGTGGCAGCAATGCTGGGCCTGAGCCTTCTCGAGTGGGAAGCTCTGCAGAACTGTGTGCAGAGCAGGGGCAGTGTCTCCGTTCAGCACGGGGAAGCTACTGGCACGGGGGTGAGTGGGTTATTCCGGTAGCGATTGCAGCGTGCTGGGCTCAAGCCCCAGCTGGACTGGATTTCCCTTTGCTGTGGATGTTCCAGTGGCTCCCTGCCTCCCTCCACCAGTGTTCACTGGCAACACACCCTTTCTTTCCTCAGTGTGTAGAGGAACCTGAGGATCTCATTGCTTGCTACCTAAGGAGCCTGTGCAGGAGTCCTCTCATCTGCCGCCCTATCCTGCTGGATTTCAGCCTAGACAGGAAGCCCTCCAAGATCCTGCAGCCTGGTAAGCAAACATTGTTGGCTTTTGTAACATTTAGCGTGGGAAGGAAGGAAGGAGCCGTCTCACCAGGCTAGGGAAGGAGAGCTGCCCACAAAGCAAGATCTCTGGAGGATTTCCATGGAATTGTGAATTCTGCAGCGTAGAGCTAAGATGTGTCTTAGCAGAACCATGGTTACAAAATACAAATACAGAAATAATATTATAATAAGTCACTACATACAACAATATTATACATGATTTTTTCTACTTTACACAGAAGCATAAAAATAGTATTAATTTGTCCTTGTAGTTGTGGTGAAGAACTTGGATCTTTTCCATTCAAATTTCATATACAGTTCCAGGAAAACGTATCAGCTAAATAACCAGGATAGTAATTGTTCTGAGGTGTCAGTAAGGGGGGAGACGGGGGTTGTGTGTGTGTGGTAGTGGTGGTGTGCGAGAACATGTTTTATTAGCATCCCTCTTTTGCCCTCCCATCCGCTGATATTAAGGTACGGGTTTATTTCTGTGGGGTGCCTCTTACACACTTTCTCTGTTTTAAAGCAAGGTTCCCAGTCCTTGGATGGGGTGGGATTCTGGCCAGCCGGAGTTACTGTGCAGACCTCTCAAATCAAGCGGGTTTTGACATTAGACAGGACAGCAGGTAGAGTCAAGACTAGGCCTGGAAATCCTCACCGTGGCCACAGAATTTAAAGCGCTGAAGAGTTTTGAATTCGTGGGTGCTGATATCTGAGCTCGTGCTGCCACAACTGTGCAGTTGCTGTGTTGAGGGGACATTCTCCTTAGCTGCTTGCGCTAGCACCAGCACTTGAGTATGAATCCAGGTGCTGCAGGGGTTGATTTGCTGAGCTCACCAAAGGATGCTCTGCTGTGGAGACATTGTCTTTTGACTCATGTAACACTGTCTGTAAGGCCAGGTTGCTGATGGAGATAGAAGATACAAAGCTCAGTGCATCTGCTACGTGAGCAGCACATAGTTCACAGCGTCTCAGTGTAAAATGTCTGTTTCCTCCAGTTTGGAGGGATGCTGGCCAAATGCGTTCATCTGCTTACATCCTGGATTCATTAATCGTGCTCTCCTTGGAGGTTTAGCAGATGTCAAGCAGCTGCTGCAAGGCCTTCCCTCCCCCAGGAACTTCTACAGCTGTGTGCTAGAACAGAGCAGGAGCTCTGTACTGAGTTATTACAGGTCGTATCTTTTCCCTTCAGCTCCACTGCAGCTGAGAAATTTTCGGTGCGGTGAAGTGGAGTTTGTGTCGCAAGTGGGACCTCGGCCGAAACTACTGTGCCTGAATGTGGAGGAAGTGGAACAAGAAGCCTTAAGCTATCTGAACGGCGAGAGGATTAGGAGAATATCTAGTCACTGCCGAGTGGGAGCCACTACTTAACATCTCTCCCAGTGGGAGAGGAATTATGGAAATACATACTGGGATTGGGAGCTTTTTTTTTTAATCTCCTTTCCAGTGGGAGCACGGGCCTGTGAGCACAGGGTGAAGGGTGCGATCAAGAAGCTGCTGTGACTTGTGGAATTCCTGAATGGTTGCTCTGGACCGTTGCCACCAGCGATACTGGGCTGCGTTTTGGAAGGAAGATGTTCAATACTCCCTACATGATAGCCGTTTCTTTGGGCCTAGGGCATGCAATGTGTGTATTTTATGTGGTAATATCTACTAAATAAAGCTATTAAAATACAGTTTAAATAACGCCATATCTATTTTAGTATTAAGGTTTACTTGCTCTATGGGGAATGAGGCAGAATGTAGATCCTTGTTTTATGAGCCAGAGCCAGGCATTTTGCAGATCATTCGCTGTCTTCATGCAGAACTGTACAGCTGCCACAAGGGATAGTCGTCTTAACCCAACTGAAATTATTAAAATGATGTTTTTAAAGTATTTCCTTCCTCCAAGAAGAGAAGGGAAGTGAATAAGTTACTGTTTGGAGACTAAATCACGGTACTAAATCACAGGATTATATGGGCATTGTTTTACAGCTTAAACAGTGTCCTGAACCTTACGTGGGGCTGGTAACGGGGAAGGCAGTGAGCTGTGATACTAACTCACAACATGCTACAGGCTTGCCCGTCTGTTCCTGATTAGGAAGGGGATGACTGTCACACCATGGTGGCATGGCAGACTAGCCGATACAACACGTGGGAGATCACCATTTGAAGATATTCCTCTCCCATCTGCTTGCAGTGATGACTAAGTGTTCTGCACTCGCTTTTGGCAAAATAACATCCAGATCCTTCATCTTGTGCTATAGGCCAGTAAATTCCACGCACAATTAATTCCCTGCCTTATTCCGTGTGTAGTGCTGACAGCGTATTTGAACAGCTACTCTGTTTTGGGTTTTGTTTGGTCCAGTGTTCCCCCCCTGCCCTTCCCCCTTAGTCTGAGCTTTATGTTAAACTTCAGGTGGTGGGTTTATTGAGCATGTGTAAACTATCTTCCCTCTCAAGGCCTTGCCAAAGCATGAGTGGCACAAGACCTGATGGATGCCACCATTCAACAAAGTTCTGAGATTCCATCCTAAAGGAGATTGCCAAAACAGCTTAAAGCAAAGGTCTACACAAGTTTTGCTGTCACAGTCTCTTTTTCTGTAGGTGCTTTCTGAGAAATGGTAAAGATTTTGCTGAAGCTTGCCCCCCACCTTCCCCAAAGAAATCAAAACCCAAAACCCCTGAAACAAACTATCTCAATCTGAGGAGAATGTTGACTGTAAGTGATGTAAGGTGAAGAGATCAAAATCTGATTAAAAAGTGCATCTGAAAGTAGTCCTGTAATATGAATAACATAGTAGCAGACAGTACTACAGAAATAGATAGAAGTGCCAGGTAACAGAGACTTATTTAAAAACAAAAAAGGCAAACTTGTCTCTAGAGCTGTAACTATGTTTAATAACTGTTTACTTCTGAATTTGACCTTTCCAGTACTACCTTACTAGTCTCCCTCTTCTCCTCCTCGTTGCGTATGTTAGTCTTCTGTCTGCTGCCACACTTGGTGCTCACTGGTTCCTCTTTTATTTCACATTACAAATGCAATCGTCAGTCCTCACAGGACTGTACATACACTGTCTGCCTTTGCCAGGTTGAAGACCTGAGAGTTATTCCAAGCCTGTTGGCTATTTTCTAATCCATCGGTGTTTTGCCATTCACACCATCTTTTTCAGAAGGGGAGTTTGATTATAGTCTTCTGAGAAGACTGAGTAGATTAACTGGCTCTCTTATTTACAGTTTCATTAGGACATTTAGAGAATCACAAGACATGAGACAGAAGAATCAAAACTGTTTGGGGGGAATTAAGGTTTGCTTGCTTTTAGTACTCCGAGTTTGAAGGACCAGTTCTCAGATGTATTGCAGGAAACTCTTTTCCTGTTTGTCTCTCTGAGCTTCTGCCCATGATTGGAGTTCTGGTCACTGGGTTAGTTCAGACAAGAGAACACATCTTGCTCCTGTGATCAAAGGTTTTTCCTTTATTTATGCAACTCTCCTTATCATGTTCCTTGCTCTCTTTCTGAAGCCAAACAAAGTATCCTCATGTTGGCGTGGGTAAGAAATAATAATACAAGAGGGAAATCAGCTGGCTTCGTGCTTGTGCTACTACATGCCCTGGAACTGGGAGGAGCTCTTAAAGTTCTTGGCCCAAGAGGGAGGAAAGCAGGAAGCGTGTCCTGCCATCAGGGTAGCTGTGTCACTGTTCTGCATGGAAAGACAGAGATGTTCCTTTTAGCTGATTTTCTGTCACTCTCCACTTCGTCGACAGTTTACCTCTAGAGCCTACCACCCAAAGCTGATGAATACTAAAGGCAGTTGTCCTGCTCTTTGACTGTCTACAGCTCTCCTTTTTACAGGTCTAGGTGGGATTGCTCAGGCTGGCAGCTCCCTCTAGCCCTCTTCAAGGTATACCTAGTAGGTACTACTTACTGAAGGTGCTGCACTGTGCAGCGGAGTTGTCTGAGTAAAGTGGGTGCAAGCAAGGCTTGTACTGCAGCAGGGCTCATGGGGAAGGAGAGGAAAAAGTCCACGCTGCCTTGCAGCCATGAACTGTAGCCAATGTTCAGAGGGCACTCAGAGGAGCAAGCAAAATGTCTATCTTTTGGGTCAGAGAGAAGGTTGAGGAGGGAAGGAAAAGAGAATGAGGGGACAGATAAGAGATGACAGTCAACAGTGTAAAAGAGAAGAATCTCTAAAGTTGCAGAAAGTGATGGGAGAAGCCAGCAGGAAGCCTGTGGGAGGGACAAGCCATGTGTCCCACCTAAATCTGGGGGTGGGGAAAGGATGGGGACAGGGGAAAGACACGTCCTCCCATTCTGGCAGGCTTGAGATAGGTCTGCTGCTGTAAGAAAACTCAGAAAGAGGGACTACATCTACTTATACCGAGCATATATGCTTATGAGTTTGCCTTTCCAAGCTTACCTCCAGGTACAGCAGTGTTTCTGATTGTTCTATAGAGGCTTTATATCGACAGCAGATACAGGGGAAGCAGAAGCATCCAGTGACAGGCTGGGAGGGAGGAGGACACTGACACTGCATTCAGGTTCACCAGCTGCAAGTTGGTCCCCCTTGTAACGCTGAAATCTGTAGCAGAAGAGTAGTGAGAGGCTACCAGAATGGGGAACGCAGCAGGAAAGGCGGAATGACGGTGTATATTTATTCCTCCCCATTTTTCTGACTATTGATAAAGATAGACCCTGCCTTTTGTGCTGGTGACACACTGCTATGAAGCCCTTGCTGTAGAAGAGCTATGACCCTTCTCACATAGAACAGGAAAAGATATCCAGGCTTTTTGGAAAGTTTGCTTTCCTGTGAATAAGGTGGCCTTTTAAATAAAGGGGGTGGGCTGGAGCCAGAGAGATTGTCATTAGTAACAGCTAAAGGGGCCTGCTGGTTTGGTACACAAAAGGGATCTAAGCTGAACTAGCTAAATAAAGTCTCAAAAGTTGGGATTTTTGGTGGGTTGGGTTTGGTTACATTCTTTTGAAGTGTGCCCTTCCTTCCTTCCTTCCCTCCCTCCCATTCCCTGGCAGTTCTGTCCTCGTGCCAAGGGAGCAATCATTACCATGAAAAACATCTGAAATAGCAGGACCAAACACAGACCCTTTCCTTCATCCCAGGGACAGAGAGGTGCTTGCATTAGCCACGGATTTCCGTTCCTTCCTTGACCGACACAGGTGCTGCAGGAGCCCCCCGACGCACACAGGCACACTGTTTAAACTCTCTTCTCCCCCGCGCCTGTGGTCTCTGGGTGGTGTTAAACTCTACCTGTCACTTTGATGTTGCCCGTAGCCTTGGCAATGTTGTTTTCAATCACGCAGGTGTAGGTGGCGTTAGCGGTAACGTTGTGCAGAAAGGAAACCACTTTCAGAGTGACGTTTTCTGCGTTCAGCTCGTAGCTGGTGTTGGCAACGTGAGGTAGGTACTCCCCGGCGTCGCTGTAGGCTGTCCAGCGCACGGCGGGTCGGGGGAACCAGCGCGGCGCTTCGCACTGCAACGTGTCCCCGCTGCTGCTGTTCTCCACGTGGACCTTGGGGGTGCTGAAGGCTTTGGGAGGGAACACGGGGAGAGAGTCAGAAAACAGCAAATGTCTAGGAACGGGGTGTGAAACACCCAACTGCATCTGCCAGTCAGTCCCAAGTATTTTTAGAGCACTTGCTGCTCAGCATCGCGTGTAGCCAAACCAAACACAGAGGCTCAGACAGAGGTCTGTATAGGTTGGGCTACAGGGGAATGACTACAGGAGATCTAAAGACTCCTAGGACAAGGCAGGCCAGTTTGACAAGATCTGCTGAGGTCATGGCACAGCTTTAGTGTCTTTAATTCTGCTTAAACGGTTACGAGCTGGGTCCCGGGCTCATAAACTAAGCGTTTCCCAAGAGCTCCTGGACATCCAAGCTCCCAGAGGAGACTGGGCTCAGGACCTGGCCAGCCTGAGACTGCCCGTGTCTGCCAAACGCCCGGCCTCCCTGGGCAGGAATCGCGGCAGGCACAGCTCTGCTCATCTCTGCTGAAGGTGGGTGGCTGAAAGGAGGCACCTGCTATTCTCGGCAGGGAGAGGCACGCCAAAAATGATTGCTGTTATCAGAGGCTGGGGGAAGATGACTCAGCCTCTCCGCTGACTGAGAAGGGAGCCTGACCAACTGCTATGGCTTCGTGATGTGACTGTCGCTCTAAATGGGGCTGCAGCCAAGGGAAGCTCCATCTGCACCTGCTGGGGCTGAGGGCAGACTGAGGTGTGGCCTGAGCTGCAGGATTTACGCCAACATCCCTGGATTAAACAAAGCATTTAAAGCCCTTTGCAAACTCAGCTATGTTTTAAAGACAAGGCCATCTCAAATAAAACTTTATTAGTCTTGCTCTCCTAGAAAAACATACCTCTGTATATTCACTTTTTAGGAGAGCAGAGTTCACCAATGTCAACAGAAATAAAACCTCATGCAGCATTTTGCACGTTCTCTCTAATGCTTTTTCTGTGTGGATTACCTTAAACATCAAATCAAGCAATCAAAAGCAGGCAGATTCACAAGGTTTCAAGGAGGGGTAGGAGACTGAATCCCCACGGGACTTAAGCACACCTCAGACATGAGCCAAAGCCCTCCGGCCTCTCTGTTACCTACTGTAGTCCCAAGCAGTTCTTCCATCCTTGCCATTGCAAGATAAGGGGCCTGTGAGCCCAGCAGCCTGGGTTTTTTTCACTGCTTGGGAAAGTGCTTCACATAGCAACAAGGCAGAAAACACGCTTTCACTAAGAAATGGGAGACTGTGAAACGCCACTGGCCAAATGTTCCTGTGACACCAACTCTCGTATTGCCTTTCTGTCCCAGGACGGGCTCCCTGTGAGTGACACAGGGAAGTGGCTGCATCTCCAAGACTTGTGTCACAAGCTTCTGCACAGAAGCTGGTCCCCACCTCCTGGTCCTTTGGCTCTGTTGGGCCAAAGGAGGAGACTGGACCTGCAGAAAAGGAGCCTGTCTCTTTCAAGAGCTCTGCTGGTTACTACTGTCCTGCCATGAATGGCCTGAAGCACAGAGGACCCCCCCCCCATGCTGCCGGTACATCTGGCCTCACCACATAAGTGGTCACCCATCCTAAAACTGCATTTTCTTGACTTGGAGAGGTCTGATGGTTTTTCCCCTCACAATTTGAGCCGTTGGGCAGCAATGCCAGTCACAATGGTGAGGGAGAGGGTGCAAAGACTGCAGTCTGAAGGAGACCCTGAAGTGGTTCATCCATCAGTCACCAACATGAGGTGACCCTTTGGGAGGTGACTTGTTACTGCAGCCAAATCATATCACTGAAAGAGTGAGAACACCTGGTGGTTTCCAGCTCTCTCCTGGAGGACTGGCCATAAACACCTCTGGAAAAGCCAAAAATATGCCTGTCCTACTCAGGGGTGCAGGGTTCGATGGTGGCTGCTGGAGCAACGGGTGCCTCTCACACAGCCTCTAGCATCGGTGTAACCACGGGTAGGTCCAACCAATCCACGCTAGCCTGCGTTTTGCAGCAGGATTTTCTTTCTTGTACCCCTCACCTCCCGTCCTGTAATGCAGCACTGCCGCCCCGCTCCCTCTGGCCGTGGTGACAGAGCACCGGTAGGTGCCAGCGTCGGAGAGCTGCACGTCCCTCAGCTCCAGGGAAGCGTTGCCGCCAATCACCTGGTCCGCAAACACTGACGTGCGGCCCTGAAACGACGCGTCTTGCTCTTGCAGGTGGTCCTTCCCACCTTTAAACTCATGAACCAGCCCGGCTACTCCTGCCTTGGCCCATCGGATCGCTATGCTGCCCATCCGGATGTCGGGCTCAAAAGTGCAGCCCAGGACACCGCGCTGGCCGATGTTCCCAGGAGACGTCAGCGCCGTCACGCTGATGGAGCGTTTTCCTGCAAGGGGAAAGCAAGGCGACATGAGAAAGGCGAGGCGGTGAGCACAGAGAAAGGCCAGACCACCCTGTGGCTGTCATGCACCAACCCCAAGGCTGAACGGGCACCTGCACATCGCAAGGGCACCAGTAGCAGCTACCAGTGTGTATTGGGTTTGCGTGGCGAGGTCTTGGTAGCAGGGGAGCTACAGGGTGGCTTCTGTGAGAAGCTGCTAGAAGCCTCCCCCATGTCCGATAGAGCCAATGCCAGCCGGCTCCAAGATGGACCCGCCACTGGCAGAGGCCGAGCCCATCAGAGACAGTGGTAGTGCCTCTGGGATAATGTATTTAAGAAGGGGAAAAAAAACTGCTAGGGGAATAGGGCAGTGAAGAGAGGAGTGAGATGTGAGAGCAGCAACTCTGCAGACACCAAGGTCAGTGAAGAAGGAGGGGGAGGAGGTGCTCCAGGTGCCGGAGCAGAGATTCCCCTGCAGCCCTTGGGGAAGACCATGGTGAGGCAGGCTGTCCCCCTGCAGCCCGTGGAGGTCCACGGTGGAGCAGATATCCACCTGCAGCCCGTGGAGGACCCCATGCCGGAGCAGGTGGATGCCCAAAGGAGACTGTGACTCCGTGGGAAGCCCACGCTGGAGCAGGCTCCTGGCAGGACCCATGAAGAGAGGAGCCCAGGCTGGAGCAGGTCTGCTGGCAGGACTTGTGACCCCGCAGGGGACCCATTCTGGAGCAGTCTGTTCCTGAAGGACTGCACCCCATGGAAGGGACCCATGCTGGGGCAGTTCATGGAGGACTGTCTCCTGTGGGAGGGACCCCACGCTGGAGCAGAGGAAGAGTGTGAGGAGTCCTCCCCCTGAGGAGGAAGGAGTGGCAGAGACGACGTGTGATGAACTGACCGCAACCCCCATTCCCCGTCCCCCTGCATTGCTGCGGGGGAGGAGGTAGAGAAATCGGGAGAGAAGTTGAGCCCGGGAAGAAGGGAGGGGTGGAGGGAAGGTGTTTTTAAGATTTGGTTTTATTTCTCATTGTCCTACTCTGATTTGATTGGCAATAAATTAAATTAATTTTTCCCCAAGTCGAGTCTGTTTTGCCCGTGACAGTAACTGGTGAGTGATCTCCCTGTCCTTATCTCGACCCACGAGCCTTTCATTGTATTTTCTCTCCGCTGTCCAGCTGAGGAGGGGAGTGATAGAGCGGCTTTGGTGGGCGCCTGGCATCCAGCCAGGGTCAACCCACGACACAGTGCTGCTAGCAGAGATCAACTCCCATGTCTTATATACCAAGATAAAGCACAGGACCATTTCTTTAGCAGGCAATGTGCTTCAAAAAGTAGCTCCTCTTATTTGTTTGAGGAGAATTCACGTGGTGTTTTCTTGCTTACTTGTATGTATCAGGGATTTTTCTCTTTACAGCTACCAGAAGAGCTTGAATTTTGTGTCTTTTCTTAGTCAGGACCTTGCTTTATGCAATATAAACGTGATCGCAAGGCATAATGTTAGCAGAGGAATAGGCTGCTCTTTCACCCTTACTGGAATCCAAATTGTTTTCTTTTTTTTTAAGCAAAGTCAGCATTTCCCTTCCCTGGGGACACAGATCGCTTCTCAAGTCAAATCCTAACCAGTGAGCTTGAGAATTAATTAACTCCGTCCCGGAGCCGAGTCCTCTTTCCCGTGCAGCCCTTCCCTACGCATCCTCACTCAGCACGCCCCGAGAAGGCTGCGTTTTGGCCAACGCCAAAGCAACACATTTTTCTCATCTCTGAGGGAGCAGGGGAATGTGCCCCATCCTGGCAGATGCTGTCTGACTTTTTGCAATAAATACCATCGTCTCCTCCTACCTGGGAGAAGGAGCATGGTACATGCAGGACTTTCTGTACATGTAGGTTTAGGGCTCCAAGCCCAAGGAAATTTCAGCTAACGCAGCACTACCTCTCCAGCAGTACAAGCTGCGCTACGCTTATCTACCCCTTGCCTCAGCTGGCTTCCCATAGAGCAACAAGTGGAGTTGAACGTTTCAGTTGCTAACACACCAGATGATAATTAAAAAAACAAACAAACAAAAAAAGGCCTTAATTTCTGCTGTGAAAGCATAAGTCAGGAACTCGCTTCCCAGGGCAAAACAGAGCTGCCCCGCAGCGCCGGGGCTCACACGTGCACAGCCGCCGCTGCAGCCTCGGGCTGGCCCGCTGACGAGTTTTCACAGAAATTAAGAGCTGACACAGATTTCCTCACTCAGCTCTGAGTGCCGAGTGCTGGTGTCTTCTAACCCACCCTGAGCACGTGTGTATGTAAATCCCTGCATTATTTAAAACCTGCAAGAGCTCCCAGTCTCCAAGGAGAGCACAGCTCCTTGTGGTTTAATGCCATGGAGCGATACCTTGTTGAGGAAGGCCAGAACTGAAGAAGTTGCCTGTGCAGTCTTAATTCAGCCACCAGGTACATAAGCTTTATAAAGCGAGCTTTCGTTAAAGGGTCGTAGGTGGCACTTCCACACAAAGGTAGAGGCAGGGCAGAAGTTCATTGCCCTGCTGGTAACAGCAAGAAATCTGAGCAGTCACATACCTGAGACACCAAACCCGATGATCAAGGCAATCACCGCGGCCAGGATGATGATGACCGTAGTCATGCTATTTGGGGAAAAAAGGACAACGTTACCGCGCAGCCCATGTCCTTTCACACCTTACGCCTACGGTGCACGTCTGCAGAACCACTGGCAGGAAGGAGGTCGAGGTGGGTAAGCCGCAGACCTAGAGCAATGTGGACTGGTGAAGCATATGACCACAGTAGCGAGGAACATTCAGGTGAGCGCTCATCATCAAAGGTGGGGGACCGTGTGGCGGGAGGAGAGGAGACCCAGGCTTTGCCTTTGGGAGGAGGCAGCGGGTCCCAGAGGAGGATGCTCCTCTCTGCATCCCCTGGTGCATAAGCGAGCCGGGCAGCCCTTGCTGGCACTTGTGAGGGACCAGTTGCCCAGGGAGATAAGCAGAGCACTGAGACAGGCCTCTGACCCCAGGAGACACCTGGTACGAGCCAGGGAGCAGGCAGGAGTGGGCTGGAAACAGAGCCAGGTTTGGGAGCTGGTCGGATTTGGGATGCTCCATGCGCAGGTGGATACGCGGCTGTTGAATGAGAGACGGAGGAGGAGAGGACCACTTGCCAAGCCACGCAGGCAGAGCAGCCCCGGCAGAGGAGGAGACAGGCAGCATGGCACGGAGCAGCACGGCTCGAGCCTTGCCGAGCACAACCTGTCTCCGGCACAGCCCCAGCTTGGACAGACCCATAAGCATGGCTGGGTGCAGGCTCCCACCGCAGCCGGTGGAGCTGTCACACATGGTCCTGGGCACATTTTCATGTGGCCTGGGGAGCTGTGGCAGCAACCTCAGCTCCATACTAGAGCAAGCCCTGAAGCAGCTCCCCACAAAAACCCACAGGCACATCCTGGGGCAAGCAGCTCACGTGCTCATGCCCAACAGTCTCACAGGCATGCTGGGCTCAGCCCTGCTCGGGATTGTCAGAGAAGAAGCCCAGAGAGCTGCAGGAGGTCCTCACAGGGGACTTTACCCCATTCCCGAGCCCGGCAAGGCACTGGAGGGAGCTGTGCTGCAGGAGGCACAGGCACCAACAGTGGCCACTCCACGCCAGCATCCAGGGCTGCCAGCCCAGGGCTTGTTTTGCCCTGTTGTACACAGAAACTCCTGAGCTGCTGCTTCCCATTTCGTCCCCAGGCAGGACCAGGCTGCAAGATGTCACGGCCTTCCCACCCACACAAAAATAGCTGCTCCGCTTCAGCAGCGTTTGCTGGCATGCAGCACACTCTTTCCCAACACATCAGGCAGCCTCCCACACAAGAGCCCATCGGTGTCCGTGCAACCACAAACTCCTCCCACCGTCAATGTGTGCCTGCATCAGTTACTTGCACAATCGCGCCTCGGTCACCGCAGGTGCCACGATTACAGGGCTGATACAAAGCTCTAGGGAGCCGCACCATGTGAGCAAGCCCCTCCTGCAGGGAGCAGCAGGGATGGGAGAAAGGGAAGATGGGTTGAAAGAGGGGATGGAGAGGAGAGGAGAGGAGAGGAGACATTGCAGAAGGCTTGCTTGCCCTCCTGCTGTCTCCCTTCCATCCTCATCCTTAAAGCCAGTGGAAAGTAGTCTGAGGAAGCCCTGTCTGCACATGCCAGCGTGCTCAGGAGAAGGGATCAGAACTGTGTATTTCACCACAAGTGTGCAGTAAGTCCGTATGAAGGTCCATACAAGTCCATATATACATTCACATCCATACCAAGCCCTCCCTGCCTAGATGCCCTCCGAGCTGGGAGGTGTCACGTGTTGGCTTCCTCCTCGTTCTCACCAGCTTTCACTCATGACCAGGGTGGACAGCAGTTCTCCACCTGCCCCTTCCCGGTGCCCTGCAGCTGTGGTCACAGCTGACCATATCAGGGAGCAAAGCAGTGGATATCCTTCAGCCGCAGGCGTTGGGCAGCTGGGGACCTGTCACCAGCCACCACCTCCCCTGGGGGCCTGCAGGATGGGGACTTCATTTGTTGGCTCTTGTGGATCCTGCAGCATGACAGCTCCCAGCAAAGGCTTGTCATGTCCCACAGGGCTCAACCCAAAGTCACTCCGGGTCTTGGCCAGGCTCACCGTGGGACAATCCTGTGCTTTCCTATTCCGGGGCAGATACCAAGCCTCTTGTGTACGCTGAATAACATCTACCTCCTTGAGGAGCTCCACCAATTGCTACGGAGCTGATCCCAGAGCGAGATAGTTGCTATAAACTCAGCCAAGGTTGCCATGACCAGCCTCAGCTCTCACGCCTGAGCACGGAGCAAGCAACAGCTGGAGCAAGCAGCAGCTGTGCCGTGCTGTCACACAGCAGTTGTGACTCACCTTCGCCCCTCTAGATTAAAATACTCCTTCCCAAGAGTGGGCAGGGAAGAAACTGCTGGGAGCCAAGGGATGCTGCCTGCGGGTTACAGAGGATTTCATTGGTAAATGCCAGAGGGGGTATGGCAGGGGACAAGCAGCCAGGATGCCCTTCTGTGCAGTCCCTGAACGCTTCAGGTGCCACCACACTTGCCTCCGGTCCTCAAAAGTCCTCTGGCCTGAACACCACCTCTGCCCTAACACACTGCTGGGCAAAACTGTCCTCAGCTCCCTCACAGACAAACACAAACCAGTACAAATGGGCCAGCACCAAAGCTTTTGTCCTCCGCTGGTGCCACCTGCCCCCGTAGCTGCAAAGCCTTGCTAGCTTTTCATCCAGGAGAGGTGCTTCCCACCCCTAGTTCAAG
Source organism: Phoenicopterus ruber ruber (assembly GCA_009819775.1). Lineage (NCBI taxonomy): Eukaryota > Metazoa > Chordata > Aves > Phoenicopteriformes > Phoenicopteridae > Phoenicopterus > Phoenicopterus ruber. Next base: position 89,410,461 of record CM020215.1, on the reverse strand, counting down.
GCAGCAGCAGGGCTGACAGAAAAAGCTGCTCGTTTGTTACAGGGGGGATGGCAATTTTGGGTACAGGGATGCCATTGCCCACTTCAACACCCCTTGCCAGGGACAAGAGGAAATCAGGCCCTTTGGAGTTCCCTCCGCAGAAACTGCAAGATCCAAGAATCACAAGGGCCCTCAAAATATTTGCCTGCGAGCCCCCCGTGCGTACTGGGTAGATTTGGAGCACAGGGCAAACAAGAGGAAGCTGGCAACCCAGCCGCATGCTGACGGTAGCTGTGTTTCGCAACAGTCCAGTCCAGCAGTTCAAGCGAAAAGCAATTTTCTGTGCATCAGCACCCCTCATACTTCCAGCATTTTGGAGACATGGAAACCGGCTGACGCAGATGGCTGGGGCTGCACAAGTTGGAGCCCTGACCCTGCCCTTGGTTCCCGGCAGTGCTTTGGCAGCCTGCGAGATGCCACTCCATGCGTCCTACCCTCTTTTCCACGGTCCCATTCCTGATCAGCCAAACAGGGTTTTGCCCGCAGCTCTGGGCAGCCTGAATGCTGCTGAGCACAGCCCGGGGAACAGAGGGAGGCTCACAGCCCCGCCGTGACAGGCGGCAGAGGCTTAATCCTCCCGATCTCTAGCTCTGCGCAGAGTAAGCTTTCCCTTGGGAATGGGCTTAGAGGTGAGCGGATCAAAAAACCTGGAAGATTAAGAGATTGAAAAAGTCCCCTGCCTTCCTCCTTATATCAAAGCTTACTGTGGAAAAGAAATTGCATGGCAGGGGTAACGCAAAAGGGTTTTCCATTCCAATAAGCAGTTAACGATTGCAGAGCTCAACTTTTCTCAGCCGCTTCAGTTTTAGTTTTTTGAGTTGTTTTGGTTTGGTTTGTTTTTTCCTGAAATCAATAGAAACCTCCCACTGCTCCTCTGAGGCTTCCTGGAAAATTCACCCCTCTGTCTGGGCTATTTCTGCGTTTCAAGATTAGCCTGAAGAGGCCAACGGCCTCGAAGAAGCCTGCTGCTTCCAGTAACCTGCTGCCTCCAGTAACCTGCCGCCGTCTGGCTGCGCGCAGCCACCCGGGGTGGGCAGAGGCGCTGGCAGAGCCGGAGGACGGTTCTCAGAGCAGCAAGGGGTAGGCGTGCATTTATTCACACACATCAGTTGTTGCATTTCCCTGACAAAAGCCAGCTGGGCTGCCTCTTGAGAATAACAGAGCTGGTTATTGCACGCATTCCAGACGCATGAGGAATACGATGCCCAGTGGATATTTACACCAGGTTACATTATGTCTACTAGCGATCTCACTTTCGTCAGCGAAAAGGTGCAGGTAACATTACTATTTAACTCTTCCTTGATGCTCCATGTGAGAAAGCTGGAGCACGGCTCACGCGTGAGAGGGTCTCTTCTCTTCACATGTGGACTATGCTTCTCCTCACTACTGTTCAGCTCAGGTGGGACAGATACTCGTAACAGCTGACACGTTTTTGACAGAATAAACACAAGCAGGGATGTCTCACACACCTCGCTGGAGATTCTGCCTCCATCCAGCCTGGAAGACCCCACACCTGGGATGAAGAGATGCAGCTTGTTGGTGGCTCTGTTCAAGCAGTCTGGTTTAGATGCGAGCCTAGTCCACGTTCGTCGGAGGCCGAAGCAAGTTTGCCAACTAAGTTAGCCATCTGGTGGGGGTTCTTTTCAACTGATCAGGAGATAAGGATATGAGGTAGGTATTTTTATGGTCTTCCCTATGAAACTTCTTTTTCTGACTGTAGTTCACCAGGACTTGGTCAACAGCTCCAAAGGAAACAGGCTCATTGAAACAAGAGGCACAAACCAGCCTGTACGTCTTCCCAGCTCTTACTCCTGACCCACACAGCAAGGAAACTTGCTGTAGGACAGCTTCTGCCTTTCTCCCCACAGCACGCTGATGTGATGGAAACATAAGTGACTGTCTGAGGGCCAGCAGAAGGAACACAGAGCCTTCCTCAAGCCATTGATACCCCAACCTACCACAGCATTCAAACCTGAGATAGTGTATTCCACCCATGCACAGTTTCTAGGACACACATCTCCATCTTGGCTACAGTCGGTGACCTGCACATGGGTGTCTGACAGCTATATGGCCTTACTGACTGTATAAAAGAAGCTATACTGCTATTTAAGTAGCTTGGGTGAGTGCAGTACAGAGTCAAGCTCCAAAGAACTGCTGTCTTGAAAGCTCCTGGCAGCAGGGTGGTACAGCCAAGGACTTTGGAAAATGTAATTCCCACCCTCCTCTCTCCCAAAGCAGATACAGATAATACCATACCTCCAGAAAATGACCTGGCCTTGGGATGCCATGGCCACGGCACCTATGAAGACAAGCCAAACACCAGGTGCCCGAAGGTCCCACACTGTTCAGCACAGCCCCTGTCCTTCGCATGATATATTCTCCCCAGCTGTCCTGCTTAAATAACTCTAACTCAGCCAAGGAGTGGTAAGCCCAAGCAGTGAACTCTTGGGAATGAGGAAGCAGTGAGCATCTCAGCTCCCCCCACCAGGCCAGTCAAAAGCAGGGAGGCCTGCTTAGTCACTGGGGCAACAGGAGAGACCTCCTACACCATCCATTAAAGAAACATATCCGATTTAAAACAAAAAATAACACAGCTCATGGCTTGGTAACCAGCTAATCTTGGAGTTAGAGTGAGCAGTCTCCCATGTAGATCCACAGCTCACCCATCACTGGTGGGTTGCGAAAGAGCAGAAAAGGGAAGGCGTCTTGCACCACCGTGTTCAGTTTCCTGAAGGGGAACCTGTGTATCCTGTCATCTATGTCTGGACTGCGTTCTAGGGAGGATGGGGAATTTTTAACAGTCCATTGCCATCTCCAGCACGTTTGGGTGGTTAGTGGGAGCGAACAGCTTTCCCGTGCAGAGCTGAGGATGCCCAGAGGAACTGCGAACAGTCCAGCACCTAACAAAACCCAAATTACTTTCTCTGCAACAACCAGAGGTTAAAATAAAGACCAATTACTACTGGTCAGTGATGACCAAACTAGCTGCAAAGACTGAGTAGGGTTCAGGAGGGCTTATGATGCCCTGAGGGGCACAGTAGCCTTCTAACCGTGCATGTGTGAGATTTCAGAAGTGTGCGCTCAGTCTTTCGGACCACAGTTCAACTCCAAGAGAGCCCGTTCACCTCTACAAGGGGTGAACATAGCCAGATGTGGTGCACAACACATAATAGACTTTTCTAGACAGCAGAGAGGGGGCTGTAAGGGGCTGTGGCTCTGATACAGGCATCCAAGTCAGCAAACTGTATTCCAAGGCATCTAGCATCGGCACTTCCAGTCTCCTCATGCCAGGGTGAAGTTACATGTCACAGCTTGCGTTGAACCTCCTGCACTGATGAGAGCACAGATCTGAACCTCCACTAAGCCTAGTCACCTGTTAGGAAACAAAGTAAAATTAGAAAGCAAATGGTTTCCTGCTGGGTTAGGGAGTTGAATTGGCTCCCCATGTGGTGAGAGTCACACCTAGTGATACTGCTGGTGGGGCAGGACCGCATGGCCTGCAGCAAGGACCGAGGAGCCAGGGCGGGACCTTCGCATTTCAACAATGACTAGCTGTTGGGTTTACTCAGCTGTTCATGTGCTACTTCAATGTGAGTGCTCGATTGCAAAGCTCATCGCTCTCCGGGTAGAGGAGCCACCCGAACACCCTGTGCAAGGTCTGCGGCAGAGGTGTGAACAGGACCTACTTCTAACACTCCAATCTTGGCTGTTACTGGAAGCACATCCTTCATCCTATGGCCTCTGAATGAAACCAAGGAGTGGAAATCTTTCACCTGAGAATCACTGTCGCTCTTGGGTTGTTGCAATAGTTTAAACTTATAAAGCAGACTTTGTATGGTTTTCACTTCCTTTCTGCTTTAGCATGGAATAGCCCTTTTTAATCTGAAAAAAAGAAACCTCACTTATTTTGTAGTATTGTACTGATTACTAAACCTGTCGTAATTTAGCAGAGCATTACTAGAAGCTAAGAATAGCTCTAGGCCATAGTGGCCTGGTGGGAAACGCACATTAAGAAATATCCTGTTGCCCTCGGTGACACCTGATTTATGACTGCCTTCGGTGCAGTGCGCAAACGAGGTGTCCCCTTTCAGCACCAGTTAACTCCGGGCCGTAGCCGCAGTACACCTCACCGCACAGTCAACGATCGGGTTACTTCCATTTTGGAAAAACAGGTCTGTTTCTCAGGCACAGGCAGCCCCGGTAGGACCAGGGCAAGTTCCACTCACCAGAGCAACACCACATTAATTACTGAGCAGCTCTCATGCTGGAGCCTACCCCTCTCCATATGTTTATGCTGTAAAAAATGAGGTGTTCAGAATATTTCTCAAAGAAATCGAGGATCTGTGACCATATGGTCTGCCCAGCTCTTACCACTTCTGAATCTATTAGCAAAATCCAACCAAATGTGGCAGCAGGATCTGGTCCCGCACAGTCTGTGAAAGCTGACGAGCACCTCGGGAAGAGACATATCAGCTGCCTTGACAGAGGGGAAGGCAACAGCAGGCACAAAGCGTTACCAGTTTTGCTGGGCTCACCAGCCGATGCCCTACAGCTGGCCACAGCACGTGCTGCCTCTTGCCTGCATGAGGGAGCAGTGGTGGCAGGAAGGACTGATGGTGGGTCAGGGCCCAAGAAGATGTTCAGTGGTCTAGGGGAGGCACAGGCACAAGAACCAGACTGCAGTTGCTCTGCCCTTCGTGATACGACTTTTTTCTTTCTTCACAAATAATAATTCTGTCAGAAGAGTTCTCTTACTTACGGGAAGTCCATGCCTTATTTCAACATCACTGGAAAGCTGAAGGAGCTATTAGTGAAGGAGGAGAACCAGGAGAAGATGGAGTTGTGGTAAGCTGAGAAGCAGTCAAGTTTGATGGAGCACTCAGGAGAGGTGAAGGCAGCCAGCAGGCTGAGAAAGATGAAAGCTATCCTTGGGATTTGGCCAAAAATTTTGGACACTTTTCCAGCCTTGTGCTCCCACATCTGTAACAATGGTGTCAAGAGGTGCTTGAGAAGCACCAGAGATGGGAACACTAATGGTCCCACCCTGAAGGCTGGAAGGAAGAGAGCCTGGCACTGCCTTTTCAGCTCTGTCCTTGGCCTCGCCTGCCCTTGAAGGGAAGCTGGAAGCAGCAGCACTTGGAACAAGCCCTCATCTCTTAAAACAGGGAGGTGGTGAGTCACCCTCAACTGGAAATAGGCAAATCCCCCTACGCTGCCTGTGGGCCGCTGCCAGGGTCTGTCTTGACACAGCACCCCAGATGGTCAGTGCACCCTTGTGAATCACCTCCTGCCGTGAGAAGGCCAAGAAGACCTACTGAGACAGCTTCTGTACTGCTCCTGCAATCTTCTGGGGACAAACTAGACGCTCATGCACAGAGCTACAAGCACAGCCGTGTCACAAGTGGGGTTTGTCCTCTCTGAGCCAGGAGGGATACCCTAGCATGATACCTGACTCTAGAGGCACCCTACATAGAGTCTTCCAGGCTGCAGGGCCCCTTCCAGGTCTTCCACAGTCTTTTGTTCTTGTTGTGTATTTCCTTCCAGCTATACTCTGTTTTCCCTATTTAGGGAGTAAGTCCTCCTTCTCTTGCCTCCCAATGTCCCTCCTCATGTTCATCCCCATTTTTTTTTCAAACTTTGGAGACAGGCAATTTTATCAGCAAGAACTTTTCTCCTGGGAAAAATATCAATATTTGCCAGTTCTGCCAGCACTGAATGTATGTGTGTCTTGAAAATACCTTTGTTATCTCAAGGACCAGTTGGTCAGAAATAACATCATGTAGCCCAGTAGACTGACTACACCTCCTAACCCACCACCTGCCCAAGGCTGATTACCAACAGAGCACTGGAAGTCATTCCTGGGAATGGCTGTTGGGGTCCAATGTGAGACTCCAACAGATCAGTAAGACATACTCACTTGGCAAAACATTTTGAGTAATGAACACTGAGGGCAAAGTCTGCTTGGAAATAATGGGAGGACACTCACACCTAACCCCCACAAAGTGACTAGGGTCATTAAATGTCTTTTCTGCACATGATTCTTCAAGCTATCCTCATGCACAGCCCTCTTTGCCCAAACACAGAGTGGTAGCTGGTCAATACTTTATAATGCCTGGGACTTATTGAGCCTTCAAGTCTACCCCCCCCCCCCCCCAAAAAAAAAAAAAAAATCAATACAAGGGCCTGACCCTGGTAGGATTAGTACCCCATGCTGTCCAAAAACTTCTCTCCCCATGTCAAACGTAGAGCTCAGCCCAAGCTGACTCCAGTTCCCTGTAGGGTTTATATATGTTTGCTGATGTAATTCTCACAAACAGCTTCTTGGAAAATGTCAGAGACAGGGTGTGTAAGGGACGCCTAATACAAAGAAAAAACACATTCCTCTGTCTGAGAGGACGAAGATGTTTTTAGACAGAAATTATGTGCCTAGAAGGTAGTGCCATCCTTACGTGTTCCTTCTGCAACAGAGCATGGAAACTCCGAGAAAAAACACACATGTGGGGGGTGGGGAGCAAGAAATAGAAAGACATAGAAAATGAGGCATTTTGTTCTACATCACATTCTGTACTGAGCACTGGCTCTGTACATAGCAAGGACAAGAATGACTTACTGTTTGTTCTGTTAGAAGTTAACTCAAATTAAACTTTCACTTTGAAATTTCAGAGTCAGCAACTTGGAGACTTAAATTGCCTAACTTGGAGATTTAAACTGCCTAACCTTCCTCCGTTTGTTTGACAGCCCTTTCTGGATGATTAATGGAAAACTATAAACAGCATTTGCATAAGGATATCTATCTCCTTTGCTGGGAAGAAGAGGTTCCAAAACTGGCTTTGTAAGAGAAATGAACAACAAATGATTCTTCTAGGTCTGAGCAAGCAAACAGACAGCACAGGTTTCTACCATTTACAAGCCAGCTATCGTCAGCTAGAAAGCAAGAACCAGTCCTTACTGTTGACACTGGAGCAGCATTCCTCTCCCCAAATGACCAACAGTCAGACCTTTGTCCCCACCCCAGCTCCCCAGGCAGTATTAGGAGCCCCTAGCAACACACACCTACTAGCAAGGTTACCCCCAGGGCAGTACCGTTCCCAGTCCCAATGACACGAATGTGTTTTGTTCAGGAAGGTAACCAGGGTGTCTGCTTCACCGAGGCAAGCAGCAGGCAGCAGGTTAGCAGTTGCCCTTCCAGGAAAGCGCCTCTTCCTCCTCATCATAGATGCCATTTCCCCAACTATGGGTTGGCAGCACGCATACAAGCCCAGGAGATACATACCCCCTCCCCTGTGGAAAATGAGACAAGCTCTCCTAAAAACAGAGCCTTGCCAAGACTGCACAAGCCAAACCCAGGAGTTTTGCTCTATTCCATCTCCTTCTGCAGCTCTTCCCTAGTTGCCTCAGTTTGGGACAGACACCTGCAAATTTGCACCTATGGCTCCTTCTGATGCCCAAACTGTCCCCAAATCTTCCCTTGGTGAGCTGGGTGCTCTCCTGGCTCCTCTATCACTGCCAGCAGCACTATGTCCCACGCCATCTCCATGGAGAACGTACAGACTGGGTGAATGACATTCCAATTCCTGTTCCCGTCAGCGCCATGGGTTTTCCTTGCATTTCCTTCAGATATATTACTAACCCACCTTACTCTTACTTTGCAGGGAGGGTGTAATGAGACTACAGCTCACCTGGAGAAAATATAAAAGTCGCAAACACAACAGCAGCTCCCAGGAGTGTGACTGTGCTACATGCGCACATCCAAGGCCGGAATCCAGCCGCGTATCTAACAGGGAGGCAGAAGCCATATTCAGGCCACCAAGCCTTTCCAATGCACGAACACAAACCCTCTGGAATGTGCCCCAACGAGCAGCTTTGGCCTCTTCAAGAAGGACAGCAGAGATTGTCGATCCTGCAGAATGAGACACATCTTGACCCTCCTGTGAGGTAACTGATCAGACCGAGTTTCCCCTTAGTGTAGGCACCGGTACAATTCCCGGTGTTTGCTCCTGTTCAGGCACAAAACAACTTTGCATACACACACCTGGGTGGAATATAAGGCACAATTTTATTTTCCCTCACCCCCCTTTCTCGGCTCGCACCCATCACGATGTTGCTTTCTGGCAGCGAGGCTATGCAGTGATCGCGGGGATCCTCGTGGTTTGTGCTCGTGCAGCAGCCAGCAGCAGCGCCCTGGGCTCCCAGGAGCTCAGCTGGCTGCTCAGAGCGCCACTGTCCTGAGCAAACTCCTCTGCGAGGTGTCACTGAGTGGCCCACCCAAACACTCCGAGCTCTCCTTGACTTGTCCACAGCACGACCAGTGCGGGCAGCCAGGGTGACCTTTGTGTCCATGGCCACAGCCTTGGTACCCACCTGCAAGAGAAGAGGCACCACCAGCTCAACCCAAAGCGGGCCAGAAAATCCCAGCGTGTCAGAGGCTTTCAGAGAGTGCTTCAGCCCCAGGACTTCCCTAAGACGGGGAGGCACGTGCTAATGAGAGCACAGCATATTCAAGGCCAAAATTGTCAGGGCTTCTTAAAGAAAGGAGAACAACCAAGGGGGACCTCCCTGTTCCAGCCGCTGGGGAAAGCTGAAGATTTCCACCCCCTTGCCTGTTGAGTAATGCAGGACATCATAGGCCCGCAGAACCCCAGGCCAGCCACTAGTGGCTATGGCCAGAGCTAGATACAGATCAAGCACAGAAAAAGGAAGAGGTTGATTCTAGACTAAAAATATGCAAAACACACAATGACACATGCAGGCCAAGGACAGGGAAGCTGGTTGGGATTAAACAAATAAGGGAGTTGAACTCTCATCCTAAACAAGGAGTGAGGTTTCTCCATAAGACAGCATTGGGCACCGTGTGACACAGCTCGGAAGCTCTCAACCTGCCAAAACTGGAACAGGAACAGCATCGCCACAGTGCTGCTTAGCCTCACTGAGAAGTGTGGGGAAAGCTGAGCACTCACCTGGCATGGTCCCTCCACAGGCACAGCGAGCAGCTTTCTGCCCTCCGCTTGAGCAGAACGTGCAGCAGTGAAAAACACCTTGGTGCTCACGGAACTTGTTTTTCACCATCAGAGTGAACGGAGATCCCTGCAGAGGACAAGCAAGCAGAAAGGCTGCTGCAGTAGATACTATCAGATATGTCTGCGTTTTCAAAAACCAACCGGGTGATCCTGTCAGTCACAGATCACTAAGCTCAGTCTTAAACTGCTAAGTGGTAGAGGCAATCCTTAGAAAGATTTGAAGCAAATGCTTAGAAAACAAAAGCAGGTAAAGAAGAAGCAGGGCAAGAGAAACAAGAAATGCTACCTGTACATGCTGCCCTTTCACATAGACGCAGACAGCATACAAGCCTGGCTCCTCAGGGCTGTAGGAAATACGGTAGGTCCCATCACCATTATCACACACTGTTGGCTTGACTGCACTACGAACAGAGAGAAGTCCAAGAGGTCAGCGACCGGCAGAAAATTGCTCTACATGTGAACCACTGTTTGGCCTGTATTTGTGGTCGGTTCCTTATCCTCAACCTTGTTCAGCAGCTGCGGATCTCAAGCGAGCTTAACAGGATGCATCAGCAATGCTCAAGCACCAAGTAGCTTTCACACACACCTGCTACCGGGAACTGCAATAGCCATACAAAGGAAGTCACACAAAGCTAGCTGCACTGCAAGGATTTGTAGCAACGCTGAGCGCTGAAAGAGCAGAAGATGACAGACAGCACACTTGCAGGTCAGATTATCCCATCAGATAAGAGCCCTCAGAAATGGGGTAAATTCACAGCTTCAGAGAGCAGTTACCTCCAGAAGAGCCCATGAATAAGACAGGACATAAACAGGGCAGGTTTGAATCACTTCAACCGCTGTCTCAAATGCATTGACCCCAACTCTTCTCTTCAATGCTCTGAGGAGTTCTAGGTCCCTGCCGGTGAACTCTCCCTTTCCAAAGTGAAGCTCGCTGGGTTTCACAAAGAACCCTGGTAGACAGAATGCCCTGGAGAAAGCATCAGCTAGTTACTTGGGGACTGATTGCCTGCTTCACAGAAAGATGGAAAGAGCTTTCCACAGACAATTATCAGGCAGCCCTGCACAGAGAAAGGTGCTCTAATTAGTCTCTTGTGCCCCACGACATGACAGTTTATAATCTTCCAGATTTGCAGGTTGTATTCCCCACCCCCCACCATTTCACATCAATACAGCTGCCTACATCATTTCCTGCTGTGGACTGTGTGGTGATACTTCACGCTCTTCTGTAGCTGCTGTGCATCAACCCAAAGCCAGACGGCTTTCAGCAACGGATGCAGCAACTGCATACGCGCAAGAGCAAGAAGTTGAGTTAACGTGGCCACAGCGACCTCTACCCCACCAAGCAAAAGCCACATAATCCTCACGCACACACCTTCCTACATCGTATGCGCACCTAAGGAAGGAAGGTACACTGGAACAATATTCTTGAACAATGATGCTCTATCGATAAGCACCTGTGCAGCCAGCACTGCTTCTGTACGCCTTGTCAACACTCCCCCATAGCAAGGAGTTTTAGCATCCTGTCCCTTTTTTCATCAGGTCATCCCACCAACAGCATTCCTGGAACAAGTTACGCTGGCACCTTGCTCCAGCTACACTGTATGTACTATAAAACCGATGTTTTTCTTAAGAACTGACCCCCAATTGGTTCTGCATTTGTGCCCGGCTGCTTTATAGTAACAAGTGCGGCCCGGAAACAGTTAAAAACATTTTTTTCTGGTTGGTCATTTTCATTGTGGTAACACTTAGGACCTCAAGTGTGGTCTTCCCTGCTTTTGCTAGAAAACCTCCAAACATGTTGAAGTGCACAACGTTTGCAACTACAGGACAAAGCACGATAAAGTCCTGACGCAGATTCTTTCTCCAGAACATGAACTAGGCATTTCCATCAACTGTCAGAGGCTCCCAGGCTTGGTGGACTGTCTGTCTGACTCGGGACAGTCATTCTGGGGCTGTTACGTTTTACGCTCATTAGGTGTTAACAGAAGCAGGAGTCCTGGGTGTCTACTGGGAGGGGTGGGAAGAAGCTCACTCTGACAACGTGTAACACCCATTGAGAGCTGAAGTCCCAAATCACTCAAAGACTCACTACAAATCTGAGCCAACACTGTCGAGCTCCACACAGCCAAACACAACCAGTAGGAAGCACTGCTATACCAGTGGGAAGAACAGTAGTGCCTTTTCCCCTACAGATTCTGATCCACATGCTGAAGCACGTTCTCCCACCTGCCCAAACAAGGAGGGAGCCAGGGTAAGGGAGGCAGAAAGGCAAACCCAGTGACCGGGGAGTTCTCAGGTGAGATACCCACCAGTGCCTCTTGTCCTTGTGGGTGATGGTGACCCGCAGGGCCTCTCCTCCTCGCCCCATCCGCTCCCCCGTGGTGTCATTGCAGAGCAGGGTAAAGCCAGTCAGCTCGTTCTGACGGGCACTGTGGAGATCTGTAAGGCAGAGAAACAGGACCAGAAAGGATTCACACTAGCCATGATTGCCACTTCCCACCTATTTTGCAGTGTTGCAGTCCCATCAGAGCACAGCCAGGACTTTGCTGCTGGGGGTGTACAGCTCCAGGGAAAAGTGAATATATGACTGGGGATCAGGAGAGAGTGGAGAGCCATAGGTGCTGAGGGATTTGGGGCAGGCTTAGCCTGGAGGTCTGTATGGACCAGGATACTCTCCCTGCCTGCCTCTCTGAGCCCAGCTGGCATCTTCCCAGAAGGCCTCAAGGTGCACCATGCAACGAGGAGGGAGGAGAAACAGCCCCACTGTGCAGTGTGGAGCCCCAGAGACCTCAGCACTTACAGTTTGGCATGGAAGGGATCGAACGAGCCCTGGGTCTGTCTCATCTGCCCTGCGCAGGCCATTACTGATCAGAGCTGGCTGCGCTCTGTAGGCCGGTCTGAACGTTATCTGTCTGCTGGCCCTGCTCCAAGTCATTAGTAAGCAAATATCCATGAAACCATTGATGCCAGTTATTCCCATGGCAATCTCAGCAGAAGCTGTAAGGGGAATGAACCTACTCGCTCAGCCACAGAGGGGATCTGCCTGGGCCCATGCTGCAGATCAGCTGGGGCCACTGGGGAAGTATCACATCCTGCCATTGCAGGCGCGATTCCCATCCCCGGGGTAAGCTCTGGCCTTTGACCTAAGGGTTGCTCTCCTTGCACCTCAACCCCATGCTGAGGTCAGTGATGTTGCAGAGGGCAGCTCCAGTACGCTCTGTACATCTGGATGGGAATAGCCCTCTGGCTCCCTGCCCAGCACGGCTACCATAGGCCCTCAGCAGGCAATGCAACCTCTGGCAGGGCTCTACCTCTGCCCCTAGTCAATGCCTGGACAGCAGGGAGCCAACAGCACCTTAAGCTGCACACCAAGTGGGTACAAAGAACGGAGAGGTGACTTAAGGGAGCGGCGCGTTCCCATTCAGCTGTTGTACAGCACCCCGTTACCTTCCCCGTGCAGGGTACATCTGGCTGGATCAACCACTTTATTGAGAATGGCCCCAAAAACTTCATAGCCACAACACTGCCCTGCCCTCTCCTGGGGAGAGAACTGGATCCCGTCGTCCACGCTGGGGTGGGTGTTGTAAGCAACACTGTTCAGCTTTGCCAGCCGGCTCGCCACCACCCCTTTGGTGATGAGGATCTCCAAGTCTGAGCCACTCGTCAGCAAGCGCTCCGTGAACTCCACACCTGTCCTCATGTCCAGCAGCAGCTGCTGCAGCTGGGCCTTCTGCAAATGCAGCAGGTTTTCCTTCTGCACCTTCAAGTCCTCCAGCTGCTTCAGCAGCCGGTCCCGGTGCTCTTCAACTGCTTTCACATACCCACTGGCAAACAGACAGATCTCTGTGGCCACGGCCTCTGCGCGACTGCGGACGGCACTGCCCATGCCATCAATCTGGCTCAGCACATCCTCTAGGGTACCCATGTGCTGTTGGGTGTTTTTCAGCAGCTCCCGCAGGGCGTCCCCATGCCTGTGGATGACATTGCCAGTGAAGTCATAGGGGTGCTGCCGGTGCCTGTCTACAACGCAATCCCGGCACACAGGCTGGTCGCACTGCTCGCAGAACAGCCTTAGCTCCTCTGTGGGATGGGAAGGGCAGAAGAGAGGCTTCCCGGCCTGGCTGCAATCCTTGGTGTTCTCCAGGTCCGTCACAGCATGAGAGGCTGTCTTCTTCTGTCTCCTAGAAGGGAGGAACCACATGTCACTTCATGCATATTCATGATATGAAATGCAAACATTCAAGACCCCTTGCGAAGGCCAGTCTGTACAGACCGCAAGTCACAGTGTGTGTCGCTCCCTCCTGTCTGCATGAAGGGACTTGTGGTCTACTGAGGACAAGGCTCCACGCAAAAGAGGACAGCATCCGGAAGCAGCTCATTAGAGGCTGCTCTCAGGCTCCCTGCATGCTGGCAGCACTATTTTCAGACACAAGAATCGTGTCTCCCACCATGGCCACACACAGACCAGGGAGTGGGCTGTCAGGCTACTACTGCTAGCAGCCCCTTCATGGAGCCTGACAGAAATGGGATAGTTGCAATTACCCCCAGAGCCTGCTGTGACAAAGGCAGCAGGAGGGCAGTGAGGCCTGCAAAGTGAGAGCTGGCAGGATGTGTCTCAAAACAGTATTGCTCACCAACAGTCACTTCTGGAGAGGAACGGGAGGTGCCAGGCTCCTCAGCCATCAGCCCAATGAATTTCACCAGCTTTAAATTCACTGAGGCAAATGAGCTCTAATATCCCTTAGGGGAAAATCTAGTTCAGGCCACTGCCAGGAGACAGTCTGCAGTAAAACATTTAATATTCCGAAAGTCAAACTCCTTTTCCTTCTGGCCGCCAGGTTAGGCTCTGCTCAGACAAGACCAAGGATGGCACACAAAAAACCTGTTAGGACCCAGCCATCCACCATGTCACAGGGCAGCACTAGAGTATTTCCATTTTACGCTGTTTTGGAGACTGGGAGCTAGTTATTGAGCAGGACATTAAAGCCTTCTCTCCTTCCTTGTCTCCTGCACTAATGACTTTTGGCAGCTGCGATGGGAGCTCCAAGCCATAAGCAAAGAAATACTCCGAGGACCAAGCTCTGTAGAGTTGCTCTGGCAACACAAAGCAACCTCATCACAGGGCAGGACATGGCCCTTACGCTATTCCTTTCGCTTCCCACTAATCTCCCTTGGGTCCAGCACATTTTCAAAGCCTTCTAGCATTATTTGCATAACATCCTTCAAATTCACACTTCCCGGACTTCAACGTAAGACCTCTCTCACTTATTCCAAGGAGCACAACAGTGGCACTCAGATCATTAGAAATCTTCCCTAGACACCAGGTAATCATTTCAAAATGGTTTTCCTTGGCCCTTGTTCTGCTCTGCCATCAACTAATCAGGTGCAAGTCTGCAGATGCTAGCGGGGTAAAAAAATGGTATCAGTAAATTAGGTAGGAAGCAGATCATCGGGACAAATTTCCTCCTGCTTCATACCTTCTGCAGTTATTTCTGTCAGTGCGGAAGGCTGCTATTCAAGGTCTCAGTTTATCACTCCTCAGCAGCTTGCATGGGGTATGAAGCATTAGCTAATCAGAATGGTATGCTGAAAATTACAGCCCCGAGTGGAAAGGTAACTAAGAGTCTAAGCCATTTTACCACAGGCACCAGTATCTGCAGGGGGGCAGGGCAGCAAGAAATATGCCTCAGTTCTTTCTGGGGAAAGAATTTGCTAATCAAGTGGAAAGGAACAGCAAACGTGGAGAGAATAGGCTAAGCTGATTAACCCAGACTAAGAAGCTTCCCTGGCTAGTGCTACGGGGTGTTTTTCTGACCCTGCCCGTCACCGCCTTGCTTCAGAAGGCCATGCAGACTGCCTAGCACTTTTCTTCCATAGTGCTGCCTGTCCTCTGCCCTGCTCACAGGCCACTGTGGCTGCCTCCTCTTCAACTCCTACCTCTGTGGCAGTCATCTCTTCTTCCTGCCTTACTGAATGACCCTCTCCGAGGTACACAGCTCTCTTCTGCTGTCACTTCTTCAGTTTTCCCGTATTCCAACAGAACTAAACCCTGCAACACCAGGCACACTGCAAAGCAATAGTGTTACTGCTGTAGGCTCACGGCCTCACAGAAATGCTGAAAATGCACACAGACACATGGACACAAGAGTTAACAGGCAAGCACACGGGCTGATCATCAGGAGGTAGGAACCACAGTAGGCAGGCTAGTGTCAGGACTTCCACTTACCTCCTTTCACTTCACCTAAGGGTGCCTTTGCACATACGCACAGTAGACATTTCTGGAGGCAGAGAGAGGCAGACTAGCAGCTTAACTTCCCCAGTTTCCCTTAGGAGACATGCCTCCTACAAAGCGGGACAGCACAACACGCGAGGCTCTTGTCCTGCTAGCACTCTGCCCACGCCCATGCCTGTTGGAGTGCTGTCAGCCTCCCCGCCCAGTGATGCTAAACCGAGATGCGAGCAGACACCGCCACGGGCGGCCTGATTTTGGACTTAACGGCCTCACCTGAACAGGGCTGACTGACCTACCACTAGCAGCTCGCTGGTCCCCACCTGTGCGCAGAGCATCCTCCAGGGAGGACAGAAATTGAACAAACTGGACGATGCGTGGGTTTACTGCTTTGGCTAACTCTGCGTGGGTCCCTGCCTGCTGCACGCACCCACACGCCGCCCTCCGGCAGCCCCAGAGGGGAAGGCCGCCCCGCGCACCCCGTGGGGAGGTGACCCCGTCCGGGCCGGGCCTCGGCGCCCCCTCACCTGTGGGCCTGGCAGCAGAAGAGGCAGAGGTCGGCCCCGCAGGTCAGGCACCGCCTCACGGCCGCCCCGTCGGCGCAGAGGTCGCACCCCGCTGCCGCCGCCGCCCCGCCGCGGCTCAGCGCCAGGTAGTCGGGGGTGAGCTGGCCGACGCCGCCGGGCGGCAGCGCCACCTCGGCGTCGCACACCGGGCAGAGGACGCTGCGGGCGACGGCCCGGCCCGGTTCCCCCAGCGGCCCGAGCCGCCGCAGGCAGGGCGCGCACAGCGAGTGCAGGCAGGGCAACAGCCGCGGCGAGACACAGGGCTCGGCGCACAGCGGGCAGCGCGGCCCGGCCGCCATGCCGGGAGCCCGGCCGCCGCGGCCCCGCTCGGCAGGGGCGCTCCGCCGAGCATCCCGCCCCGCCCGCGCCGCCCCCTCGCGCCGGGCCCCGCGCCGCCCCCGGCCGTTGGGCGCGGGCTGCCCCGTTGCTAGGGGCGACGGCGGTCGCGGCGCCTCCCTCCGCCCCCGGCCCCTGTGAGAGGCGCCGGGGCTGCGGCGTGAGGGGCGGCGGGTGCCGGTGCGGCCGGGGGCTCCTCCTGCGGGACGGGACGTGACGGGCAAAGGCGGGCAGAGGGGACCGAACAGCCCGCTTTTCCGTCCTCGTCCTCCTCGCTGAGGCACTGAAGAGCCTCTCCCGCTGCTCGCCTCCTCCGACACCTCCTGTCTTTTCCCAGCCGGTCATCTGGGAAACGGCCCCCCTTCCCACCCCCGCCGCGGGCAGATTTCGTGTCTCCAGCTCTTCCATCTCAAACCTTGGGAGGTTCACCACCTGACGGAGCCTGCTCTGCAGGCCGCCTCTGACCGGCATTTGCAGTGGGTCTTTGCAGGCCCTCGGCCGATCTGCTGGATGCCTTCAGGCGCTGGTGGTTTTTCCTTCCGATCACTGGTGAACTTGCTGAACAGCTAACCGATATCGGTGAAGCTTTAAGAGAAATAGCGCAACGCAGCCAGGCTTCCCCGTGGCTGCCGGCGGAGATCGGCTGATGACTGTATTGATTCACTTTGCCTGGGCATTATGAATATTGTAGAAGGCAGGCTTTGAAATCGGAACGTCATTGAAGTCCTACCTGAAGCTCCTTGGACTTTGATGGTATCCACACAATTGCTTTTATCAGTCTGATTTGTAAGCTCCTCAAAGAATGAAATCAGATTTGTTTTGGTTTTTTAAAAAAAGCTCTTTTCTATAAAACCATGTTGACTGGCATTAATGATACTCATATACTGTGCTGCATTCAGCCCTTAATGACTGAACTTTGTGCCAGCTTCTCCGTTGGTTTGCCTAGGACCATGGCTATCTCAGCTGTCCTATCCTGCTGGCCCTTTTGAATACCAACATGATATGAACACCATCTGAGACTTCTGGATTTTACGTTTCCTAACTTGTATTAAAAATCAACAAGCAAGGGAGATCTCCAGTCAGGGGTTTTGGTTGGGTTTTGGTGGTTTTTTTAGGACTGCAAATTATAAATGTATATAATTCTATAAAATATGTAACTTTTTTAGGAGTGCAAATTATGTAAACCTACTGATCTGTAAAAACTTAATCTCTAAGGGATGTTAACACCCCTCTGATGCATAATGGCTTGACAAAGACATCGTTGTCTTCATGCGAAACACTCAAAACATTTCTGTGTCTTTTATGTTGTAATATGAGATCAAGGTTTTAGGTCACGATCAAGTGTTTACGACCTTGAAGCCGATCAAAAAAGAAAGGTGTTCTAGCAGCCTCCTTCAGATTAACTATTAGCGAGTGAAGTGGTTGCTGCGGATGTTAGAGAGGACAAAAGTTACAGTAATTGTGAGACAAGATGACTTGATAACGATATTAGGTATTGTGGCAGAGAGGAAAGACTGGTTCTTTTAATCATGCTGGTGGAAGGAATAGCAAATGACACTGTAAGCGTGGGTGTGGGAAGAAAACAGGAGAAGAATTATAACGTCGCCCTTGCGCAGAAAAGGCGAGCTACCTAGAGAACGGCAGTGTCTTCTGTTGCTGCAGAGAGATGGTGAAATAGGCCATGGCTGGCAATTGCAGAGGAAATCTGAGGTACCACCCCAACTGATCTGATCTGATTTGATCTGATCTGATTTGATTTGATCATCTGCCCTGAGGCTAATCAGGTTGGAGTACGGGACAGATCACTGCTGAGTCGTGTATCCATGAGTCACCAGCATGCAGCCGTAGCAACCTCCAGATGACTAGAGGAAGTCACAGTGAAATGGGCTGGAGAGAATGGTCACGAGAGCCCTGTGAGACTTGGAGAAAGAAAAGAGAAGCAGAAATGCTGAAGAAAAAAGTGCTAACCCAGTGGCCTGTGAAACGGGAGCTGTATTAGCACAAACTCGTGCTTCGGTTTTGGTTACTTTCCCCATAATACTGCTTTCTTGGCTATTGCCAGTCAGTGGAGGAAGCTCCTATGCCACCAAATCCTAAATTGTGGAAGGCAACTCAATGGACATGTACACTGATGCCCTTTGAATATCTTCAAGAAACATACTGGGCTGCAAAGCACTGCAAGAATTGGACGGGGAGGCCCTCTCCCGTCTCGGGTTACTCAGAGTTTGCTTTGTAACTGGACAAAACGCAAGGGTGAAAAAAAGAACACATTAACTTATAAACACTGATGGGCAATAAAGGAGCATAGTTACAAAAATTAAACAATGAAAATGTGTCATTAAAATTACACTAAGCAATAATGTTTTCCTTTTGCTGCATTTCACGAAAACTGATGGATGGCTGATTACCCTCCTTTGACTCAAGATTTACCTGAAATAGAGACCCCTTCAAACTATCATTTTCCTGCTCCCATTGTTAAAGAAAGACATCTATCAGAGCCTCTCAGAGTACTTGCTCTGGGCGACCTGTTCTTCCCCTACCACACTTTCCCTGCCAGCTCCTTCCTCTTTTTCCTGTTTATCTGCTTCTCATTTCCTACCATTAAGCACTGGATCATCACACAGAGACGTGGAAGATTTGATGGTTTCCTTCCACCTTCCCTTCAAGGACTCTTGACTAATATTTCCATTGTATTTGCTAATTAGCCTGTTCTGGGGAGAGCTTTATGCTGCTTTCCCGTTTATATTTTTCTGAAGAAATATTGGTAAAACATTTTATATCACATACTAAAAAATCTTTAAAGCATAATTTCCTTCCTCGACTCCTTGTGAGTAGTGTGGGTGTAAACCATTCACTACATTTGGAAAGGGGTGCCTCATGCTTCCCTGTCCCTACCTACTCTCTTCATTTTAGGGAGCTGTTTCTGGATATCCTGCGATAAGAAACAAACAAAAAAAGGTGGCAGAGCCAAAGTCATTAGTGAACAGGTCAGCAAGGAGCAGGCCTGCAACCCCTGGGCTGCAGAAAAGTCCAAGATGACTGATGATAAAAAAAGAAGTTCTGAAAGTTATTCAGAAAGAAATTTTTAGAGCTCTTGTTGACCGAAAACAGAGAACCTGTCGAAGTGCAACAGCCTGGTTAATGGCAGCCAAAAGAAGGTAGAAAATGGCTTATTTGGGGAGTTTACATGAAAAGAGAAGAGGAACAGAAAGTTGGCTGCTTTCCAGTTGACAGGCAAGTCCAGTTTTACTGTGGATTTGTCAGCCCTGGGAGCTACTGTGTTTCAGAGGCTCCTCTGAACACGCAGAGCCGCCAGGCTGGTCTTCTGGAAATACTCAAAGCATCATTACTTGTCTCCATGCAAACTGTTTTGTGTTGCCTGTTCCCCAGCCACCCAGGTAACAGCTCTTCCTGTTTATATCAACCTTGCCTGGAAAATCCAACAAAGGATTTACAAACCATCTCCCAACCTAGGCAGAATCTCTTCTTCATTCAGCTGACCATGTCCGTACTGTTCTTTCTGGTCCAAGAGTCTATTATTATCAGTCTGTTTACCGAGGCACAGAGGCTGGTGTCTTCCCCAGCCCTCACTTTTCGCATCCAGCCTGATGCCCAAGGGCTCTCAGAGCGTGAGCAACCCGCTTACCCCACTGTTAGGCCAGCCAGAACTTGCGCGGTTCCCGCATCCCGGGAGCGTGGGCTGCCCCCAACGCTAGGGTCCATCCCAGAAGGATGCCGTGCCCAGCCCAGCTGCCTTCCTGAGCTGCGTGGTGCAGTTGTGAGGATAGGTGGGACAGGAGGGTTGCAGGCTCAGACAGAATAGGCATCGTCATGCCTATGGGTGAAGCTGCCTCTCTCTCCTTACGCCAGTGCTCATCCAAGCCTGCCTCTCAGCATAAGGTGTGAAGCAAGTTTGGGTTTGGTAACAGGCTCACGGTTGGGTATAAAGTACAATGTAGATGTCATTAATGTGCTCTCTGTGAAGGACACCCTCCCCTGGCTCCAGGTTTTGTATGTCTACTGTCTCAGACACAGTTTTTGTTTGCACCTAGTTACAAAAAAAATGCCTTTGGTTGGGTTCATGTGTTCCTATCTCAGCCCAAACTTCTGGGTTGAGTTTGTATCTCCTTTGACTCCTGCAGCAGTCTAGCTACTGGACCTATAACGTGTGGGGCCACACAACTGTCACTTTTTCTTTCTTCTCTATCAGGTGGCAAAGGTCACTCCCATCGGAGATGAAGGAGTAGGACCACTCTCCAACATAGCAGAATCAAGCTGCCATGAGCACGTCTGCCTTCAGAAAAGGAGGCACCAGTTGACGTTCGCCTGTGCTGGGCCCCGCGGGCACACCGGCACGTTGCCCCAGGCCAAGGCTCGCAGGACACAATTTCTGCAAGCTGACGGCATGGGGAATGTGACAGCTGCTGCAGAAGGACAACACCGATCCCCTGCTTGGGGATACCGCTTAGGATGGAGAGGGAAGACTTCTGCCCTGGGATCTCTCACAGACTTTCTACAAGGCACTTCTGGGGGTACTCACTCTGGAGAAACACCTTCACTACCAAACATCTCCCTTCACATGTATACTTATCCACCCTTCCTCTTTCAAATTTTCTAGTAGCTTTTTCCTTTTCAGGCTGGTGTTGAGTTTAAGGGACTAAACTAAACTGAAACTCAAGAGACCTCATTTAATGTAACCCCATGTCTCTTCATTTTCATGCCAGGCTCTGAAGTACATTTCTGTAAGCTGCCGTCACGCATCAAACCCACGCTCCAGCAGAAGGAATGAAGCCATTGCAGTGTGACCTGGGAGAGGTGAAGGAAGCAGGCAGCAAGAGAGCACACCTGGCAGACTAAACCTGTGTCGCTCACCAACTAATGGAAGAGGCACAAACATCACGCACAGGTGCTTGGCTTGACCCTGAAATAGCAAACTGTAAGCGGATAGGGCACCGAGATCTAGTAACACATGAATCACAGAAAGCAAGCAGCAAAAGAGATGGCTGGATCTCTCTTGTCCTCTAGATTTGCAACAGGAACCACAGAGTTCGAGGTGGTCAAGCAATATCCCTTTCAGTTGGCAGCGGCTCTTTGAAGACAAGAGCAGCTGCAGCTAAACCACCCAGCAACGCTGGCTTTGTGCAGACTTGCCCGTGCTGTGGCTTCTGATGGGGCATTCTCACTTTCCCCTCCTCCCTGCAGCCTTCCAGCCACCTGCTGCCACTTTCAGCTTTCTGCTGCTATATATAGTCTTTTTAATCTCTCCTGAATCCTGCCTACGTTTTTTGAAGGGAAGATGAAACTGGATTTTTTTCAAGCCAGTTTTTCTAAGGAAGCAAGTTTTATATGTGATCTGTCAGGACAGGAACCTTTTTTACCTTCCCTTCAGCCATATTTGAGACAGGGGAAGCCATCTGAAAGACCGTAAGTTTCTACATGCAAAAGAGGACTAATAAATAAGACACTTAATGCTCACACCGAGAGACAACGAAGCCATTCTTCTTTCCCTTTGCTGCTAGGACCATGAGAGACAGGAGGATATTACAGTATGATATTACATGGGGATGCAGCTATTGGGTTGGCAACTAGAAAAATGGGGCAGCACTTCCAGAGAAAAATGGGCTGAATTAGTTCTGCTGCTCACAGAGCAGCTATAAATCGTATGATTGAGGCATGGCGTGGGGGGAAGAACAGATCCTGCAGCAGAGAGTGTCTGTGGGGCGAGCACGTAGTATCAGCATGTGCCTTCTGGTGGGGTCGCTGAGGCAGCATCCCAGCACCAGCGTGGCATCCCCACCTGCAGCACCTTTTCGCCTGCCCCATGGCCCCACTGGCTAAGCACAGCCTCCCTGTGTGCACAGGAGGGTGTCTGAACAGGGCTCGTCCTGCAGCACTAGAAACAAAAACCTGGCCTCGCTGCAGGGCAGTGAAAGCAGGGAACTCACTCACATGAGGTTTGTGGTCAGTATGAGACCTGATGAAGTAATGTTTTTATGCACATGTAAATATATATATATGTGTGTGTGTGTATATATGTATATATATAAATAAAATCTGACTGCCTGAAGGAAACCGCAACAGGTTTGCAGGAGGACTAGCTCCCTGCAGGAGCCACTGTCGATGTAATGAGAGTCAGCCTTTTTTTCAGACGGGTACAGGCCAGCCTGTTTATCACATTTGTTCCCAGGCAGGAAAGCTTGCGCTGGCGAGCACGCATCTGCTTTCAGCATAGCTCTCCTGCTTCCTTATTTGCTTGACTTGCCTCAGGCTCTTCTTCCCTCGTTCACCCGGCTCCTTTCCTGTGCCTACCGCACTGCACCCGCTCCTGTTCAGTTTGTTGGCCAGAAAGCGGAGCTGCACAGGGCAGTGGCAACTCAAACTCTATTTTCCTCGCTCTGTTTCTATTGAGACTGCTGAATTGGGGGAAAAAACAAAAGACAGGGGAAGGAAGGCAAGTATTAAGGTTTTTACTCAGGTGTCCCAGCAAGAATTTAGGCTGCCTTGGACCACCTCTGTACTCCAGGATGGCTCTTCCTAAGCACCTCACTCCCCGTTCCTACCTCAGAAACTCACCCAGCTGCTGTGTAGGGGAGTACAGAGGAGGCACAGATGGGCACTCGCAGAGACAAGGATCTTTTTGCCTTTTTTTAAGCTTCTGCTGAAACTATGCCTGGCAAGCTCGCCAGGATGAAAAGAGGCACTCGCCCTTTTCCTCTTTGGTGCCGTCTCACTTGCACCCAGCAGTTCTCAGGAAGACGGAGCTAGACAGCGGCTTGTGACTAGTTGTTATTAATGGTGAAGTAACCATTAACTCCACAACCCAGGGCAGGGGAGCAGGCGCAAGCCCTGGCAGCTCTGCAGTTCACCGCCACCCCACCCAGAGCTGGAGGTCCACTCCTCTGCAGTGAGTGGAGGCTACGGAGAGTTAGAAGCGCCTTGGCTGTAATCTGGAGCCAGGCACTCCTTCTGTGCGCTGCTGCCTTTTCCTGCCTGCCCCACGCCTTCCTACTCCTCGCCCGAAGAACTAGTGGGTTTGAAGCGAAGGGTGAGAATCACCCGTGTTTTCTGTGCTGGGAAGAAATGCTCCTGAGGCAATGCGCTTACTTAGATGTCCAAGAACTGAAATACAAGGAATATATATATTAATACTTCTATCTGTCCGTTATTAGCACGGGAAGGAGATTCTCTTGGGAGACTTCTGGGTTCCTCTTCCACAGTATGCAAAGACCTCCCCCCATTAGTACCCCTGCGTTCAAGGGCCACAGAAGGGAAGACAAAGGAACAGGAGGCTTGCGAATCCTGCCGTGGGACAGGACCATGTACAAGACAGCTGTCAGGATGGGGTGTGCTCACCTAAACAGCAGAAACATAAATATCATATGGATTTCCTTGATCAAAACTTGTGCTTCGGAAGAGTGCAGGTGACCCAGGACTCCTCAGTCTTGCGTACACTCAGGGGCACATCTTGTGCTGGGACTAGGAAATGTGGAATTTTCCACAGCTTGCCCCGTGCCTCAGTTTCCCCAGCTAAAAAATTGGATGAGAAAGCCTTTGTGGATCTCTCGGGTTCTTTAGATAACAAACACTATGTAAAACATTAAACATGCATCATGCAAAGGGACTTCTTTAATATGTGAAAAATTATTCCCATGCCTCTTCCCACAGAGACTGTTCTGGCACACGACTGCAATTCCAGAACAGCAGAGCTGGGACTGCGGCAGCTGCGTGCCTCCCAGCCAACCCGCTCCACCCATCCTTGTTTTCTATAAGGTACCATTTATTTTTTTTTTTTTTTCTCCTCTCTGTATCCAGATTTGTTCTGTTTATCTCATTCCACATCTAGGGTTTTGCAGACCCAGAAGGGCCCTGCAGAACGGGCAGCCACACTTGTGCCTGCACTTTCATCTTGCGTAGAGACCAGGCATTCATAGAGCTGTACGTGCTGCCCCGGACGGACACCCCTTGGTCCCCTCTAAGAATTAGTAATGTATCACCGCAAAATGCAGCGCGTCTGTTATGCAATACAGCACCTTAGGGAAGCGAGTGAGGTGCCACACACAGAGCAGCAGAGATTTTCCAGCTTCGAGGCGCTTCCCTGAGCTCTGCTCAGCAGAAGCAATGCCGCTGGTTGTGGTGGAAGTGGAGCACAGCCCCAGCATATCAAAGAGGTAGGAAGTAAGTCTGTGAGAGACACGTGCAGGGTTGTTTCTGGATCTCAGCAAGAAAGGCCCAACAACAAACGGCTTTAGAAAAAAAACTGTTTTAATAAGACAGAATAATCTTATGTCCCTCCAGATGCTGGGAGCCCCACCTTAGTGCAGCATCAGATGGACCCTGGATGGATTTCTCCCACGGTGCACTGCACAGGTCCGATCCATGGAGAGAAGCTCTCTTTTGTCATTGAAGCTATTACATGGTTTTCTTCCAAGAAAAAAATTCTATTAATCATTTCCACAGAAGTGAAGTTTGAGTAGGATCTTCTTGCTGCACTGTTATATAAAGGCAAGGCCACGCAGATGGTGCAATCCCCAAGCGGGAGCTGCCTGCAGGCTCCTCTTACGGAGAGCCGGCTGCCTTTGTCCTGCAGCCAGGGGGTACCTGCAGCACAATTCAGCCCAAAGGCCATGCTGCGTGTGCAGCGCAGTGCAGGCTTGCCCCTACCCAGGTTAACTGTTACACGGACACATGATGACAAATATCTTTCCATCCAGTAGATCTCTTTTTTTAAACTTCATCTATCCCTCTGTCTGCATCCCGAGAGGCATAGCTTTGTCTCCGTGACAGGCGAAACGTGCAAGCCTGAACACTTGAACAGAAAGTCTTGTTTGTAGAACACTGCGTTCAATTAGGGGTTGTGCAGGGACTAGGTTTAGAGAGACACAGGAGTTGTGCTGCTGCATGGAATTCCTCATTTAGCCTCGACAGTTTACAGTATGTCCATTCAAAGGCACAAAATAAGTTGCGCCTGCAGAAAT
Organism: Phoenicopterus ruber ruber; assembly: GCA_009819775.1. Lineage (NCBI taxonomy): Eukaryota > Metazoa > Chordata > Aves > Phoenicopteriformes > Phoenicopteridae > Phoenicopterus > Phoenicopterus ruber. Next base: position 89,385,299 of record CM020215.1, on the reverse strand, counting down.
GTGTGGATAAGCCTCTGAAAAAGAGGCTTGTTAGTCCTCAGTATGATCACATGCAGGTATTACAATGGAATAGTTGTACCTTATACTATAGACACCGCAAAGCAACACATGTATGTCACAGCTGATCCAAATATCCAGGCACTGTATTTCAGCTCTCAGGAGGAGCATCTCTGAAACTGTGTGCCTTGTTTCCCTTATTACGTAAAACTCCTTACGTCTTGCATTCTTAGAGAAACAAGTCGCAGATAAAAACATCCCAAACTTTGGCAAAAGCAAGGCACTCAGATACCATGGGGTTTAATTAGCCTCAGGCATTTAAATTTATTGCACTGTACAAAAATTTCAGCCTTAGAAAAAGTATTGAAAAAAGCTAAGATAAATAAAGCAGCAAATTTTTATTAACGCATTAAGCTGGTTAAGCATCTCGCAGTAGTAAAATATTCCAATATTCTGGACATATAGAGCTCTGCACCTTCCTCTCCCTTTTAGTGCAAGTGTGGCTCTAAACCCATCCTTAAATTAGACCTTATTTTGTCATAGTAGCCTTCCCCTCTGCGTTGTAATCACAGAGTTCTCCAGGCTGTAAGAGAGACCTCCTTCTTTCCATGTCAGCAACGGTCTCTGTCACCTCAGACCTGTAGGGCTACATCATCATCGTTAGAGGTGGTCATCTTAACACCCACCTAGACAACATCAATCAACAGTGCCAGATCGCCTTCTTAATGGAGTTGGCAATTCTGACTAGCTGAAGGTTTCAGAGGGAAATACTCTCATTTGAACTTTTCTGTTTAAAAAGTGCTTATGGACTTTGCATGCCCTCCTAAACCCTAATGTAAAATAAAAATTAAAATGTCAGACCTACAGAATTTTCAGTTTCACTCTAGAAACTGGAACAAGTGGGTGTAAGCCTACAAACAGAAAGTAAGATCTGTTTCTGCACTTCATCTCTCAGCTATTTATCAACTATTTAATATTTCAAAACCAAAATAAAACCCAAACAAGGCAACACATTGCACAGAGCCTCTTTTCATGTAACTGCAGAAGAATTAATGACTATGAAAGAGGAAACAACCAAAAACCCAAGAAAAACCCCTAGAGTTTTCCCATTTAAAAAAAAAAAACAAAACCCCAACCTGCTATTTGCAATGAAGTTTTTAGTTTAGAATTTTGTAATCAAAATACGTATAGGAAACTTTCCCATGCTGTCCAAGGGAAACATTTTCAAAGGGAAACCAATTCCTATGTGGTACACCTGGTAAAAGAGGAAGACAAGAGAAAACAAAAGGCTGCAGCTCTTCTCTGTACCCGCTCTTGTGCTTACCAAATGTCCTTCTGCTGACATTTAAGACAAAAAGGAAGAACATGAAAGGTCTGGAAAAAAAGGAAGCAAGGCAGTAAAACATTTATCACGCAAAATCAGAAAGTTATTGGCAACAAAACACACAGCACTGATAGAGCACTGGGACTAGACGATACCAGCTTTTCTATGATTTAACACAATTGAAAAATAAAGATCAAATGAAGCCCTAAAACTTTCTCCTTCAACTGATATGAAAAATCAGCTGTGTTACTGCTGGTGACCGCTGCAGTTTGTTGCTTTGTCTAGAACAGGCAAAAAAAAAAACCCCAAGCAGTAACACAGTGTCTCAGCAACTGCCTTCAGCTTTATACTAGCCTATGGAGTTCCGGCAAACACACTTCCACTACATCTCGGGTGCAGCTCATTTTTAGCCATGAAACCCGTGTGACCCCAGCCTGAACCTGGCTGCCTACCCTCAGTCACAGGATGTGGAGGAATTGGTGGGAGGGTGACTAGAGACACCCAGTAACACGTTCCTGCCTCCTGAGATGAGCACAGAGCACTTAGGCAGTGTCGGAAGCGAGCTCTGGCACCACATCAGTGCAAGGTGGCACCTGAGCAAGTCAGCTGTGCTGAGAGAAGAGAGTTACCGGTTTGAATGCGCTGCTCTGCGGCTTTTGGGAGCCAGGCTGGGGCTCTGCATGGTCCTACTGCTTCAGATGGCCACAGGCTGGGCGCTCTGCACCACAGACGCTGTTTTGTGGGGCAACTGGTCCCTCACTAGTCCGACTCCGAAGCAGGACCTGCAGTCCTCCTGAACCTGAGTTCTACTGATCTCAAGGAGACTCAGATTTCACTAACAGTGTGAAGGAAAACCAGCAGTATTTCTCACCCACTGACTGTTTTTAGACTGGAATACAGCTAGATGACTCAGCTTACAAACAAGCAGTTATCTGATAGAGCAGCTTCCACATTAAGGAAACCAGATGACGACGACTCAAAAGATTAATTCCAATCCCATATTCCAAAAGGAAATCTCCGACTAAATGGTTATGGAGCATTTGTAGCAACCATTAGCTTGGAGAAGTCAGAAGCAACAGTATTAATGTGTGGGCACTATGGTTATGTAGTCCATCCTAACCTTGGCATTCCTGCCTCTGCACGAGTTGGGGCATTTCTTCCAAGCAATTTTAGCTGTTACTTCACAAAATACAGGACTATGAGCCTTCTTCACTTCCTGAAGTTAACACTGGAAAAATAAATTGCAGAAATGTCAATGAATATTTGAACAGGTCCTCTTTTGAATCCCACATTTTTTTAGACTTTCTAAATCTGTTTAAAAAACCTCCCTCCTTAAAAAAAAAGAAAAGAAAAGAAAAGAAAAGAAAAAAAGAGAAGTATCTTTTCTTTATCCTCCTAAAACCGAACTGATAGAAAGAATATGGGCTGTCCCTTTTTAATGCCCCACCCCATGAATATCTTTAGGGGCAAATTTAACAGTTAAAAAAAGAAAAATATTAAACCAACTTTACGCAAAATCCAGTTTTGAGCCTTGCAGATATTTTCGTCCCCAGACTTGCAGATTTTTTGCATCTTTTTTTATCTCCATTATAAAGGATTTTGCCCAGGTTTACCACAATGTAAGGAACAGATATGTAAGTGTTTCCTCACAGTCCTAGATTTTATTGTTAATCGTTAATAATAAAATGATCGCTACTTTAAAAAGTCAAATAAAAACAATATAAAAACATGGTCATTAAAGCATTATATACACACATAACAAAACAGCTTAATACAATTGTAGTCATATCACAGTCTTCTATTGTATCAAAGAGAGCATACTTTAGTACACAGCAAATAGAGATTCTGATTTCAACTTCAAATAGTCACTTTATATTTACTATAAAAATATTGAATGAGATTTTTAAAAAGCAATCCTCGACTCCAGATGTAATCCCTGATATGTTAACTGCACAGAAAACACAACTTTTGGGAACAACTGTAAACCACAGAAGGAACAAATTATTTCTGATGCAAATTGTTATCCAGCAGGAATAGACTGGCTTCCTAATCTCCAGGTTGCTTTTAAACATTCCCTCATCTCAGTTTTTCTTGATTTTTTTCATTCCCATATCTTGTGCAAATACATGCTCCAGAAAGTTTCACACGCATTTTCTAAAACCTGCTGTCTTCAGCATATCTAACACAGATATCAGATGCTCATTTGTATTGCTTACAACAGCCCCAGTTTACAATCTTTTGAAAGATTTATTCAGTGAAACCAGGTAATGTCACAGCAGCACGTCCAGTTCAGAAACTCATTCCTAGCACTTCCTATCCTGTTCTGTATGGCACGAATACAATAAGCATATGGACCTTTTTGTATTAATGGCACTGACATGAAAGCACTTCAGAGTTAAACAGTACCTCTGGAGAGGGGGACTATTGTGATCTAATTGTGGTTCATAAAAAAAATTTAAAAAAAATAAAAAAAAAACCACAGGACTTGAGTGCAGCTTCCTTTACATAGTGTGCATTGACAATGCAAACCAGCCGCCTTCTTTTTGCTTTTCCACCTGCAAAAGAAGAAACCAGTTGAAATTCATACATCATCAATTTCCCACAGACTTGCTAGTTAGTGCTGGCTTGCATAGGATTGCTACAATACGTAGCAATTGTCTGCCATAGGCACCACGGAGGTAGTCACACCACCTACTTTAGACACCTAGTTTAAGCCACATCTACCTGAAGTACTTCAAATTTCCCCTCTGGGGATGTATACTTCACTGTCAGGATAGGGAGACTTGGACTCTAACTTTGTTTCTCTTTATCACTCCTAATTTAGGTTATTTTGGACATCAGGAAAGACAGTATTAATATCTCTTCATGGTTGCTTTCAAGCATACAAACAGATCTGTGACTGTACTACTGCCTGGAGTTCCCCATGAAAGCATCTCGCTGTAGTCTATTCTTCTTTGCACATCAGGAATCAGAAACCCAGACTGGTGATTCTTCTTTGCATTTGGATTTATTTATCCTTCAGCAACTTGACTTGTGCAACGGCTAGGTAAGAGCTCGCTCGCCTCTTGTAAGTGGCTCTACCAGTGCATCATAATGAGTACCTGAAATTCCCTGGAGCCACCAGTGAAAGACTGCCAGAGGTTCCCAGTTCTAACACATGAAGATGCCACAGCAGAAAATATAGTTACAGGATTATTCACTTGTAAATAACAGCTCTGTGGCACAAACAACTAATGTCACTAGCACTCAGGTCTCCCCTTACCAACTGTCCAGAATCCAAACTGCTATGAATTGATTACTATTAGCCTCGGTAAATTTAAGACAGGACAGAGCTCCCTCCCTTTCTTTATCTGCCTTGCTTTTTTCTTTTATGACACCACACTCAAACTTTCTGGCTGAAGATTTTTCAGCCTTACCTTTGGCCTTTGGCTGACAGGAGTTAATTTCACACTTTCTGACGTGGCACTTAGGGGTGAACAAGGTTTGCTAGAGTCTCCTACAGACCTGTAGACATTCAAAATGAGATGGAAAAAAGTGAAAAATGTAGATGACTACTAGAATCATGCCTCAGATCCTGAGTTAGGACCCCTCATCAATAGTCTTCAACAACCCATGTCATCTGTCTTACATCACATTGCAGGTATTTTAAATACAAACAATGGAAGCTGTGAAAAAGCTATTGGACCTTTGTCCCATTTCCACAGACTTGAGTGTAATGAAGTCAGGGGAAGTCCGTGAAGCCAAAGAAAAACATGGCAATTTTTCCATTGTGTTCAAGTTCTTCTGCATGGGCAATCAAGACGCTACAAAAATGAAATAGTAAAGGGTTAACTTTTACCTTCTTATACTGGTCATACTGGCAGGGGAAACACTATCTTCTTTGGAGCTGTCCATAGCAACTGCCATGGGAATAGACACTTCAATTGTCCTCCTTGCATTTTCTAGGCAATAAATAATAGCTTGATTCTGATGAGAACACAGCAACATTTCACAACATTCATTTCATTTTCCCATTTTTTGAGGGGCATCACATAATTCTTCACAATTGCAGAGAATATACAGAGCAGACATAAGACATCAGACTAAACATCAACCCCATACCCACTCTCTGAACATGACAGATATTGAAAGCAGACAACTCAGAGCGTAGATACAGAATGATTCTTCCATGGATAAGCCATGTTTTTTGGCAATCAGAGGCTTAGAGACTTCCGACTTCTCTACTTTGTTCCTTTTTTTACTGAATTTATGTTACAACAGCCACAGAAGTGTTCAAAGTGTTATGATCTCACTGCATGAGTCATTGCATATGCACCTGCATGCATATGCACATACACAGTCTCTCCTCCTGCTCATGCCCTTCCCTTTATACATCCTCTGTGGTTTAGGAACGGGGAAAGGGCGGGTGTCCGAGACAGAGCATGTGTATGTGCTCACACACAGTTCTGCCTATAATTGCAGTAACTCCATGAAAAGGTAAAGCAGCCCTCACCTGCTGGAGAGTACTTTTGTTCATAGTTACACATGGCAGCTAATCTATGGATCTTGAATCAGCAAGAACATTCCCTTTGCTAATTTAGCTCTTCAGATGACTGGAAGCTTCAGTTACTTCTTTCTATTAGCACTGGCAGTAACTCAGCAAGGTAGTCTAATGGAAAGAACACCCAAAAGACCAAAACCTAAAATGTCGTTGAGAACTGGATAACCACTCTGCCGTGATTTCTGGAAGCCTGCTGTGAATACTTAAGTCTTTTTATAAAAGATTCTCCAGCAGAGAGGACTGATTAAAAAGCCTAGTTCTGCCCATCAGTGACTATGTAGCAGAACTGTTCTGCAGACAAGGACATAACAAAGAACTGATTTACCATGAAGCATGATATTTGCAGCAGACGGACTAATTACTAAGAAAATAACTTTAGAAGTTTAGCTGATATATTTTTAGCTCTCTAAAGCAAGGAGTGTTTTTACCACATAGTCATTAACAGCAAGTGTACTGCTGACCACAACCACTGATCCAATCAGATAAGGACAGAGAACTCCCCAAAGGGGAAAAACATTGTCTTAGTAGTTTTTGTTTCTCCTGAAGCTGGGTACTTACCAGTATAATTTAGGGATGGGGGCAGAACAGGAGATATCATTGGAGGGACCATATCAGCAGCAACTAATTTCTGCTGGTCGATTAGCTGCAACAGTTTATCACGTGCTTCTGTACTCTGACGATTCAGCTCTGCTATTCTTTCCTCCAAGCTCTTCGACACCACAAGATGAGGCTACTTGGATAATTACTTCCAATTAAAAACTTACAATTTGCACCTTCAGGGAGAGCATGCAATATATTTCAAGTACTTCTATGCATTTAATTGTCAAACTGAAAGTAAACATAATTATATAGCGCCTCCTGTGAAAAATCTGATTTTGTCCCTTTCACTGTCCTGTACCTAGGTCCTTATTTGACTAAACACAACAATATTTTACATTGGTCTTCCTACAAATAGGAAAAAACAGCTATTGTCTGTATCATTAAAAAAAAAAAAACAAGAAAACCCCCAACCATCTAGCAATTAACCATAATTAAGAAAATATTTAATCAGAAGAGACACATGTTCAGGATGATGTGGGGAAGCAAAAGCAGATTTCCAGCAGAAGCATCCTGGAACTCATCTTTAAACCAGGTTTTCATCCACTTTGACCCCTTCCCCTCCCCCTCCAGTAACCGCTTCCACAAAAACAACACTTTAAGTTTGCATCATCTTGTACAACTAAATGACTAAACATTACACAACATAATACAATGTGGAAAGTGACAACACAGCCTACATTTACATGAGGAAATTTAAAATCTTTAAGATCCTTAATTGAACAGTAATTCAGCCACTGTGATGGAACAAAAGTCAAGACAGTAGCAAGGGCCGGGATTAGACATTTCTGTGATGTTAACTCCGCGCACTGGAGTGCCACTGAATAGCTGCTTAGTTGCAGATTAAAGGTTTTCTATGTGAACTGAAGCATTCAAGTTCTCTCTTTCCCAGAGATTTTGGGATTTTCACCACGCAGCAGGACAGACAAGACAGATCCAACATATAGTACATACACTATAATCAAGTATTTGCAAGAGATGTACTTGCACCAACTTTAATCTCATGGGCTTTTGGGTCACAGTAGCAGAACAGATGCATGGCATGGATTTAAATATCTATTTTACAAGCTGGACAAGAACCTGTGGGTTGGTGCAGTGCTCTCACTGTTAGTATTACTGAAGCTACAAGAGATATGCCTGATCATGTTGCAATCACACCTCTATTTTTGCAGCATAACCTTATCCTAAGCTTATAAGTGTGCTGCACACTTGGGGCTTTTCAGCACCCATATACAACATAGGTCCAATAGGAGAAACTACTGTTGAGCTCCTTAGGGAATGATAAAAATCAAAGTCCCCAAGCAAATGAATGAAAAGATTATTTGTTTTTCTACTCTTTTCCTTAAAACAACTGACAACAGGGAAGAAACAGTCTTAAAGCATCAGTAAGCTATGGGAAAGCAGATCAGCAGAAAGGGGAATCCATCCTTCCTTTTCTGTTAAATTCTCACCTGTCCTTGTGAAGAGTCTGGACTAGGATTTGCATTTCGTATTGGCTCTGGCTGATGGAGGCAGTCACTTGTGTCTTCAGAGAAGCCTCTGAATTTGCTCAGTTGAGCTTTAATTAGAGAGTTCTGCCGTGTGAGCTCAGCTATCTGTCCCAGCAGATCACTGTTTTGAAATAACTCTTCAGCTGTGCTGTTTTTTCTAGTGTCACCTGGGCAGGACAGACTGATTTTCTCGTGGGAACTCTCCAAGTCTTTGTCTGCAGGAGGAACTGCTTGCCTTTGAGAGGTGAGACAGTTTTCCTCAGTTGTGCTATGTGTTCTCAGAGAAGAAGGTGAGCTCCTTTCCTTGCAGGGTTCTCTTTCAGTGTTTTCAGGAGACTGAGAAATGGCCGTAAACACTACAAACAAGAAATAAAGGAACAGTAGGGAAAGAGACATGTGAACCTCATCAAGGAAACTAACAGCGACTTTATTGCATCAGGCTAGTAATAATCAAGCAGGAACTTGAATTGTAATGTCTAGCCTGAATGGTGTTATGTTACTGATCAAAACCACTCTGCGAGAACTCAGCAGGTTTAATATTTTCTATTGCAAGTAGTCTTACATTTACATGACTTAATTAGAGATTGAAAGAGAAGTCAGAGAGAAGAAGATGAAGTGTTTTGAATTTCTTAGCTGATAGATCAAACACTACTTCTTCGTTAGTCCTCCATTTTCCAAAATCCAGTTACCTTACCTAATAAAGTGTAAGTTTTTGTTTTAGTTCTGACATTTATACTGGGTTGGTAACAAAACTTTTAGAATAATAAAACAAAATAACACAAGACTTTTGGCATAATAATAAACTAGCTATTTACTCAGCCCCTAAGAAAGGGGAAGCACTCTGGCCAACAAAAGTAGTTAGGTATTTTTTGTGGTCATCATTAGCAAACCGATAACACACCACACCCACATGACCAAATATGTTACAGCAATGTTAGCTGCTACATGTTAAGTCCAAGTTGGATTTTGTGATCAAAACCAGATTTTCCATGCTTTATATACCAAATAGCCCATTCCTTCCCAAGCTTCAGCTTTTGCCTCTTGAGCAGAGCATGACATTTAAAAATTTACAGATAAATCTGTTTTATGATTATTTTTTTATAAAGAAATGTTCAAGTTTAACATTTGTTGAACCATTTAGCATCCTTAACAGTCTTAAAAGAGTAACAATACATTTCTCACACAGCTAAACTATAGTGATGTCTAGGAATACAGTTTTATATTCTTGTTTCAAATGACAGACAACATCTGACAGTTCTCAATGGGACTGAAGCCAGCTGTTGTTCTTTGCAGAAAGCTACCTTTAGTTCACTTCCTCCTGATTTATTATGTGCCTCCTTGCAGCATAGGTGACCACAAAAAGCTTGAACTAGATATAAACTTTCAATTGTCCTGCCAACTCCTTAAATCAAAAGGACTTCTGGGTTAATTTTCTGACTTGGAAAAGACTTACAAAGCAACACAGCTGAAAGGGGGGGGGGGGAGGAGGAGGAGGGAAGGCACAAAACCCCACTACTGTGCCCTGCTTCCTGTTAGCAACCATCAAGCTAGCCATAGATGTAATTATCTGCCTCTCAACAACAGAGGGTTACAGGGGCCTAGCACATTCAGTAAGATGCATGTGGTTACAATGACAGTTGCAGGAGGAAACAGCTAATTTTGAGAGTCACAAAGGGTCCTCCCTTCTGCTCATTTCATTAAGTTTAAATGAGAAATACCTTCCCTAGTCACGCCTGATGAACTTTCTTCCTCCCAACAACTAGAATTGAGCTACCGACCTATAAAACTCCTGAAGCCTATGGATACTGACACAAGACTGAGTTAATCTGGTTATCTGGCGCTAAATAATTTCACCCAAAACTTCTTCAGCCACTTCCTGTGTATTAAATGAAACCCAATGGAAACCTGCTCCCAAAGCTTTTAGAAACACCTCTGCCGGGAAGATTGGCTCAAAGCAAGAGTACGCAAGTCTACAGACATCCTGGTTTGTCTGCAGCATGGGCTGCAGAGGCACTGAATTTCAAGTATTCAGTGGTCCCACCATTAAAGGTGACGGAGGTTGGATTACATCACCAGCAGATGGAAATCTGAGATGATGCACTGTATGTCATAGACAAAGAGCTACAGCAGATCATACAGAAGTGACAATCAAAACCAGTACAAAATAAGGATGCCAGTCTGGATTGCCACTGACAGGACTGCAGACAGTAGATGGAGAACTGCAGGGGACATAAAGTCTAAAGGAAATCTAGCAACAGGCATAGAAAGAAAAGAAATGCGTATCTGGGTGCAGAAGTAGGATATTCCAGCTATAGGGCCAATGTGTCTAAGCATACAGATTAAAAATTTTCCATAGAAAATGCATCTTCAAAGGTAGTGCGAGATGGAAACAGTAACACACCACACAGACTCTCAGGTCTACTACAGCCAGAGAAATCTCACCGGTCTGGAGGGGAGACAATTCCTGACTGCTCTTCTGCCGGGGGGGTGACAACAGCACGGCTGGCTGGAAGATGTGAGATGGCAAGCCTCTACCAGCTCCCACACCACCTGAAGCACCTGACCTCTGGAGAAACTTGAAAGGAAGTTCTTCCTGGGGGAATTTCAGCATACCTTCCCCGTTGCCTGCATCAGCCCTAGGCTCAAAATAGCTCAAATCAGGTTTTTCTAAAGAAAGAAACGAAGCAGAGAGAGATTTTTTTTTTTTTTAATAGGGAAAATTCTCAATAACAACTCTTATGTTCAGGTATCTGAAAAGACAGACTAGAGTATGTTCCCCACACACTGCTAACCTCCTTCCGATCCTCAGGTACAGAACTCTTTCACTGGAGCATAACACAAATTTTCAATGGCCTTAAGAGCAAGAAGAGCTCTTATATGTAGCCTCACAATTTCAGGATACTAGTAAGAAATTTGTTTGCAGCCCATGCACAGGACTTACAGACACGTGACTTGTGAAGAATAGGTATTTCAGTGAGCTGCATTTGGTAATAATTCTCTTCAGAAAAGCAGACCTATCCACTTGTCCTAATGAACCTGTATTATAAATTTGATGGCAACAATGGTGGAGTGGAAAACAGTTCAAAGCTTTTTTGAGCTCTCTGATGATCTTTTTATGACTTAATTCAAATCAGACATCTCTTCAGTAAAAAAAAAAAAAAAAGTTATTCTTCTGTATTTAACTACAACTAGCTTGTGTCTATGTTGCTATCTATTTTGAACATACCAGGGAGGCACAAAATGAATAGCATGAAATCAAAGTTGTAGCTAGCTGTGAGAGCACAGTAATTTTAATATGCTTACATCCACTGCTCCGTCAGTGCTATCTTTGAACTCTCTCTTCACAATTTTGTTCAGGACATTTGTTCCCCAAAGAGACGTTAGTGGAAAATTAAGCAGAACATACCTGATCCCAAAACGCAGGAGACAAAAAGCACCCTTCAAAGGCAAAGAGCCAGAAGAGGCTGTTTGCATAAGATACTGCTTGTGGTTCACATTACTGAGGTGCCGAGATTGAACTTAAAACCTGCCACCCAGTATTCAATGACCATGGCAAGAAATGAGAAACATCTTCCTGCCCCGTTTCACTGTACAGAACTGCATTTCCAAAGTATCCTCCTCACCTGCTATTTGTCACTATGATATATGTCCCTGCACTCCTCTCTCAGCCACCCTTGTCTCTCCAGAGAAGTCCTATGTTAACCTACACATGGTTTCTGTGCTAAAACTAGCTATCTCAAATGTTTCACATCCAGTCAGATGCCTTAAGGGTACAAAAGATCTCTTTCTGAAGGAGGAGGACGAAGAAGTATTTTTGTAACTTTAGGAAGCTTTCCTCTCAGGAAGATGCCTTTTCCTGAGAAGAGAGACCAATAAGGAAAAAAGATTTGGAAATTCTAGTCTTGCGGAATTGTTGTATAGGAAGGTTTGGGGTTTATTTGGTTGGTGGTTGTTGGGGGTTTTGTTTGTTTGTTTTTTGAGGGGTGCTTTTCTGATTGTTTGGATTTTATATTTTGGGGTAGGATTTTTTGTTTGCTTTTACAAAGCCTGGGTAAATCACAAAAAAGGGATCTGGTATGTGGCTTCTTCCTGAGAACCCCACAGAAACAGTCAGGAAGAAAGTTTTTGACCACAAAAATGTCCACAAAAACAACATTTAACTAAGGCATACAAACAGCTCCAAGGATCTTGGGATGCACAAGGAGTTCCTGACCTTGAGAGCAAAAATAATGCATTTAAGCAGCCAATTGGGGAAGACAGTTAGGAGAAAACTCCACGGTGAAAGAATGTAAAAAGTACAAGGCAAATCATGTTTGGTTAGTTTGGTCATCAATGCTACTGGCTTAACTTAGCCTGCCTGTATGTTATATATCACTCAACTGGTCATTCACCTCTGATATAAAGTCACAAATATCAAGAAAGAGACTTCTGCCTGGTTAGTTAACAGGCCTCAGCAGCTGCTGTTTCTGGTCAGCAGCGACCTCCAGTGTCTTATGGAAGAACCATTCTCATACTGTCAGGCTGCCTCAGCAAAAGAAAGGTGGTATCCTGATTCAGTTGGTTTTTTTTTTTAGGACCCTCAGAATAAACCTGACTTTGTAAGCCATCTTAATGGGTGAAGGCTACTCCCCTTCCCCCTTTTTTTAATTTAATATTATATATACCACTCAAAGCTTAAGCCCAGGAATTGGCTAAAAGGTTAATCTTGAAGTCCTGATCCAGACAGAAGGATGCCAGTGGGGATGGAATACAACCTATAATATTGTTAAAACCAAAATCATCTGTAGGAAACTCCTTGTGCTCACAGCAGAACCCATGGCATATGAATTTCCAGAAGAGAGATTCATGCTCACACAAGAGGTATTTATCCAAGTAGACATCTATTAAATACCAGATTTTCCACTACAGGAATAAACTAGACACAACTCCCATTTCATGCTTCACACATGCATGCACACACCTTGGCCATTCACTGGACCTTTGCTTGCAATTCCAAAATGGTTTGGACTTTGTTCTCTTCTAGGTTCTACCAAAGGGAGGCCTTTAAATGCTTCTGTGAGAGAGATGAGCTGTTCATCTGTTACTGTCATGTATTGCTGAAGCTTCTTCTAAAGGATGAAGGAAAAACAAAAGAGATACAGAAATCTGTATTCTAGCAACAGGAATTAGATTATATACCATGCTCTGAGAAGAAATTTGGTCTCTTCATCCCATGCATGAATTTGTGGGATTCCAGTGAGGTATTAAATATTGGTGTCTCCATGTTTCTCATTTATTTTCTCTCCTGCCTCAAAGAAATTCTTTGTTTTTCCCTTTTTCTAACTCATCACCCCACTTCCTCTCCAATGCAGCTTTATTGCTTCATTCCCAAAGGTAACCACTGAACAAATCTACCTCCACTGGAAACTGAAAAAAAGAAAAATGTAGTAGTATATCTAGTCTACTCCACTGCTCCAGTAGCATTAACAGTATAGAAGCGTGGAGGCAGATGCTTAAATCTTTAGATTGATAAAGTAAAGCTCAGTTTAATGGAACTAGCATTTTCTCAGGCTTTAACAAGTCATTCTGAGGGGGATGAGGGCTCAGTACCTGTATAGTAGTGTTTTCTTCCCTCACTAGAAGTATTTCTGCAGTCAGGGCATCAATCAGTTCTCTGTGTTCATTCAACATGTCCTCATGCTGCTGTCTCATCACTTCTTTCTCACGCAGCTGCATTTCACTCTAAAGAGGGAGAAAAAGTTAAAAACCCACTATAACCAATACAGATTCATATATGTAAACAGGAACAGGTCCATATCACATCATACTGTCAGAGAGCTTACTGTTCCTTCTTTGTTACTCCAGAACACTGTAGGGAATCCTATATATCCTTGTTCTTCTGCCTTTACAACTTTTACAGGCTGTAACTACAAGCATTGTCTCTGCACATGGATACCGTTTTGTAAGTCACAGAATCTTCATGCAGTAATCAAGTAACTCCAGGTGTGCTGCTTGTGCCTATTCTTTAGTTTCCTTAATTTGTTAATGAAGACAAATTTGACTAAAAAAGGAGAAAGTAGTTGCTTTCTAATGTTTTCCCTCAGAAAAAGTTCCAGAGGGTTTCATTTATTTTATTTGTTTTTAAAGAAGACAAAAAGGTTTATTTGTTAAGTAATCTACTTGAGCATGAGGCAAAAGACCTTCCTGTAAATATCTTTTGAGGGCAAAAGCTTTATGTCTATTATTTTAAGAAAGACCACTGCAGTAGCCAGGCTTCCTGTATAAGACACAAAAGAGTCCCTTCCACCCCTAATGGGTAAATGGAATACACAACTGCCACTTGTTGGACCATCATAGCTAAAAGAGCAGAGGCTATGAAGTCACGTAAACACATGAGAATTAGCAGATGGAGCCCTTCCCCAGATGGTTGCCTGCATTTACTCAAAGGAGTTCCTGAATAAGAGAAATACATCCCATCTCCAAAACACAAGAGATCCTGAAAAGCAATTGGGGTACTCTTTTCTGCTGCACAGACAAAATTAGAGCGTGAGCTGCCCATAACATACCGTAGATTATTTTCTGCTGGCATGGGGACCAGAAGTGAAAAACCACCAAGGAAGAAGTGATAAGACACAACAGCTCTGCAGCCACATAAAGTGAATGAATAAATAAATAATTTTGAGAATAAACCTCAGATACTGTCACCAGACACAAAGACAGGCCGATATACCTCCTTTAAGCATATCAGAGACAAGCCAATCCATTTTCTGGCTCTCTTCCACCTAGACAGAACAGCTTTTCTGTATTGATCCAAGTGAAGCAGGCTGGCACAGAAAATGGAAAAAATGTAGACAGTCCTATATTTTTAGAAACTAAAGACAGCACACAATAGGAACTTTAATCCTGGTAGCAGTGATGAAGCCTATTGATGCCTTAGATCATCTGGATAAGCTATTGTATCTACTCATTCTACATAGCATTAACCTAATCTTGGAGGAAAAGCTTCCAAGCAGGTTATGTGTCTTACACTTATGCATGGGGAGAGCGTCAGGATTAACAGCTGTATACATCCATTCCTACCATCGGGTAGGATTTGGGTCTGGTATACCCTGAAAGAAGTATCTTTGTTCCAGCCCATTGCCAGGTGTACCTGTAATCTCATAAGCTTTGTTTTAACACTGCATCAGAATATGCAGAAGCAGAGATAGAGAACACATTAATGTAGTATGTGTACACTAACTTTTTGCCCTGTGAGTCTGGCAAAGAAATAGCATTCTTAGTAGAGTAGGGAAAAAAATTAATTCTAACATTTGGCAGATGACATTGAAATTCATTTAGGAACCAAGTCAGGTTCATCCACTTCCCTTTAAGAATTTCATATAGCTTGGCAAACATTTCAGAAGTTTCTTTTTCCCCTTCTCTCTAGCCTCTTCTATATTCACTAGCTTCTTCTTGTAGGAGTTGATTTTTAAATCACTTATTAATACAACTTTCATGAAAGATTCAGTAATTCAAGTTTCACTTCCTATTTTTTATATATAATTTTGAGAATAAATTAAGCAACATCCTTGATCGTAGTTCTGCTGCATTCAGCTTTTCTGCAGCAAAGCTGGAAATTTTTTTTTTTCTCCCCAGAAGAGGAAGGAAATCCTTCTAGAAGCTTCAAAAAGACTGGTTGTTTACCTGAAATCAGAGGCTTTAAAAGTATCTGCTGCAAAATCACTTTCTTGAAATGCATTGCCAGCTATAATTCAGGCACTGAAACTTCGCTAACTCTCCCAGCTAGGCAAGACAGATGGTGCACTCAAGCACTTGATTTATTCCTAGCATCGCAGGGACCAGGTTTTAGGAAATACTCAGACAAGCTGTGTTTCTTCCCAGTGAATTCTCAAATTCTAATTGTAATTAAAGCTCTGTGAAAAGGGGAAAAGCCAGTGAAGATTATGGATGCACACTGTCTATCTCAAGCAACTCTGAATATGATTAACCACACTTTGTAGCTTGAGCGACTTCAGCATATTTCCACTCATGAATTTAGGTAGTAAATCAAAAAAAGTTGCAGACAATTCTGCAAGCAACAGTCAACTCCTGGAAGGAAGGAATGGTAATACATCTATTAAAGTAGAAACAACATCATAGAGTTGGTCAGTAAGTATTGGGAATACAAGTAAGAGTCAGCATATGTCTTTCAAAATAAGTAGTCTCCTTAAACATTCAGATTCCTTGGCCTTCTGCCTGAATAGGATAAAAGCTCTTACGATACATTGAATGTTAGATTCATAAAGAGAAAGTAGCAACTAAGAAAGGAAAAAAAAAGACAAAGAAAATCTGGAGTAGTTTTGGAGGAAGCCTGAGGGTCAAGAATAACTCATTTCTGTGGAACACAAATTAAAGACAAACTAAATAGGGTTATAACTGCAATTACATTTGTAATATAAATTTGATGCTATTAAAATGATGTTTTCCTAATAAATGGAAACTATTTTATCAGGAGTCCAGAAGATCCTTCCCTGTAACTGCAAAAGAACGAAATTTAATACCCCGCTTTGGTATTACAACTTTAACAGAGAACAAGCATTCTTAACTTCTTTTAAAACATAAGGTCTCCTCAGCCAAAGTCCATCCTCTGATGTTGTGGCTTTTCACTCTTGACTTGATTATTTAACATTTGCTTCCAAGGCAGGTCTTAATCAAAGTAAATTCTTCCATATAGATTAAATACAGGGTAATACAAGGAATAAATTGTTATACATCCAGACAGAAAAAAATAATTCAAATTTTAAAATAAAGGGGCTTGGGGTTTTCCCCCAATTATTATACACTCTGAAAAGGAACCAAAATAGGACAGTTCCACATTCATTAGGAATCTATCGCCTTTGCTATGAAATAGAGCATTGGAATTTAGATAACATACTCTGCTGCATCTAGTAAGAGTGCAGGAACTGCCATAATCTGGTTTAAAATTTCACATAGGCCCAATGAATCTGTGAGCCACTGCTGCATTTTGAGTAGCTCCAGGTTACAGATGAAATAAAAAACACACTTTTTTTCCTTTTGTAAAGAGGAGTTCTATATGGCTTACAGGTAGTCTTCTTTATGGAATTCCATTGATCCCCAGCTGTGCACTGCTATAGTGAGCACTTCAGGTCACTCTTGCTTAAGGTGAAGTTGCTGCTATGGATAGAAAAAGAGAGCTAAGGAATCCCTCAAAAAAACCTGGGGATTTGGATCCACTGCTCTAGTGACAATAGCATCGCCTTTGGGAAGCAAAGGAAGGAAATAAATTTGTAAACAAGGCTGTAGCTAATACCCTGCTACAACTCTGAGCATATTTAAATACCAATTAACAAATTTAAAACTATTTCATTTTCTGCTAATGGTCACTGAGAGACTTCTATTGCAGTCAACTCCTCCCTTTTCGTTAGAGATACCTATTTCTAGCAAACTGAAAGTTTTAACTCCTGATTGCATGCAATCCAAATAATAAGCAATGATAATCAGACTTCAAAGCAAGCTGATTGGGAGCCAGGAAAGACCAAAGTTGACATCTATAACTTTATACCCTTTTTCATTCACTCTACAGAAGCAATTCAAAGTCTTCTCACCTCTTTGAGGTAGCGCATCAAACGACAGAGAGCGTTCACCAGTGACAAGGTGAACCCGGTGAGGCCTTCACTTCTCTCCGTTTTTTGAACCTCACGACCTGTACATCGCTCATATTCCTCCAATTCATGCTCCACTTCATGTATCATGCGGTTGAGAACATCTAGGCTGGATTTGTTGCGCCTCCGAAGGTCAATGGGGATTGAATTAGTTGGAGAATCGTCTCTCCTCTGTCTTGAAGAGTTCTGTGCAGTTTGTTTTCTTTTCGCTGAAGGGGGGGGGGGGAAGGCATCATTGGAATTTCAACTTCTATGGAAAGCTTTGCAGTACCAATGAAATTACATTGTTTATTGAATTACATCAAAGGAGAGGCCCTCTCTTGCCCTGAGCTGAAATGAACCTTCAAAGAATGCCCCCAGTCATTCCAGTTATTTTCAGACCATCAAAAAACACACTGTCTGCCACCACATTAGTACCTCTCAAGTATGATTGTTTGGCGCTTTTACCTTAGATAGCTGTTTATACTTTCCTACTTCCCAGTTAAAAGCATGGAAACAGTTTGCTGGTGACAGCCAGTGAAAAATATCAGCTGCTTTCAGGTCTCATATTTAGTGAGCAACTCTTTTACAACAATCTTTCATGTTACAGTTTGTATCTGATGTCAGTCCCCAAATACAAATGTGTGTAGAATACAGGGACTGAAATGCATCGTAAGTCTGGGCAGCATAGAATAGTAAGCTATATCAGAAATAGAAAAGCCCTGCACAGGAGAGAACTCCATGGCTAGCAAGGTAACGGGTAGCATCAAAGGGCCATATTTACGGTTCCCAGATTCCTATGGACTTTGCTTTGCCAAAGAACGTGCAGAACACAGGGGAATACACTACACAAGGGGCTGTGCAATGTCCATCCTTAGAGATGCTCAAGACTTGGCTGGACAAGGCCCCTCCTAATCAAACTTTGGAGTTAGCCCTGCAACGACTTCCAAAGATCCCTTTCAACCTACATTTGCTTATGCTATTAAGAACCTTGGTCAAAGGAAGGTATGTTATTTTTAAAATTACTAAACTTTTTGCTGCAATTTGCTTTTGTTTCCTTGAGTTCGGGTTCAGCACTTGTCTCACAGTGTAAGTGGAGTCTACAGTCTCTTCTTCATCTTCATTCTGAAGTCTTGAATGGATTCTCTTGACTACATTGGTAGCATTGAGGGCTGATTTAAACACAAAACAAAAAATACACACATGAAATATTTCGGGTATGTTCTTAATAGTAATATGTTATAAAGTAATTTTATTAGAAGAGCTGGCTTTTTAGTCTGGAAATTCATCTGAGCCGAATTAGCATGTCTCTGTGTCTCACCCCCACCCAGAAGAGGCTGTGATTTGGCAAATCCCACCTGACTGATCCAATGATGGAGAAACAGTTGTTGGAGTCAAAGGCACATTTAATTCCTGTGATAAGGTAGTTTTTCTCATATTCTTTTCAGCCCGCAACTGAGAATTCACCACGGAATTTTCTTCTCTCAATAACCGAAGTAACCTACATTCAAAACAAGCAGAACAGTGAATTGTAATAGGATAATAGCATGACTCTAGATTATCTGTACAGTCTAGAAAGAGCTTTTTAAAATATCTGTAACGGCTCGGGCGAGTTTCCTGCTCACATTCATTCCCAGTCTGAATGTTACAACAAGGGGCTTCCCTAGAATTCTGAGGTCAGGAAAGTGGAGGGGAGGGGATGGGGTGGGGAACACGGACAGAAAAAGTAACTTAACTATACTCATGCAACACCCTTTTAACTCTGTCTATTTCCAGTATTAAGAAGGTGGGAACCTGAATGGATATATTTGTACTGACCTGTCAGAATTGATGCTGGATTTGAAATTCAGAGAGTCATGGTGTCCATCTTCTGATTGATAGATGGATAATGCTTCCTCTTCCACTTCATTAAGAACCTTTTTAGGAGACAACAAAGAAAATAAAAGGGACTTCAGAGCAATTTCAATTTGTCTTTAGGAAGAAGTTAGAGATCAATTTTCTGAAATTGTTTCAAGAAAAAAAAACCAAAACATTTGTTTCAGTCTCTACCTCCAAAACAAAAATAAAAAAAAAAAAAGAAAGAAAAACACACACCGCTGTGTGAAGAGTTTTGGGGGACCTTAGTACCTAAGAAATACTGATACTGACAATTGTCTCTGAAAATAACACAGCAAGTGATTAATTCAATATCCAGTATTTTATTTGGGTGATTTATATTAAATTAGAAAGATCACACACACTGTAGGATAAAAAAAAAGCTTTAAAGACTGTACTAAAACAAATAGAGAGATAGAGCAGGCAGAAGATGGAAAAAGCAACCTAAACTATAGCCATTTGACATTACACACTACACAACCTTGTAATGAGATCTGCAAAATTACATTTATATTCTATGTGTAAAATGCATTCAGAACAAAATACAGTCCTATGTACCACATCATCAATCAAATTTGGAATTAGAGTTCCTCAAGCTAACAGGTTTCTGCGCTTCTGGGTGGGCTTCACCAGATAGCCTTTAACTATGCTTTTTGTAGTCACATAAGGAAAAAAAACCTCACAGCTCAGCAGACAACTATCAGTATGCATTTCTTTTAAAAAATTAAGCCTAACCTGCAGCATGCATCCAGTGGTATAGCTTAGAAAGATGCTACAGTTAACTCTTCCTATCGAAATACATGACAGAGCAGCACTGCAACTCAAATTGCAGATATTTGTGCAAGATAGTAGGAAACAGGATTAGAGAACCATGAGAATATGACATCATCACTTTCACTCCCAGAGCCCTTTTGGTCTTCATCAGTGAGCTGTTTTCTGGGAATGTCATATGCCTGTTCTCAAACCACAGTGAGCATTCCTGGTACAACTCACGTTATGAAAAGAAAACAGAACATGAAGGCAATCTAAACGAAATTTTAAAAACAAATTTAAACAATTTTAAAACTTTTTAAACAAATCTAAATAATTGTAAAAGAATGTGAAGTATTAGAAGTTAAACTTGTAGGACTAATCAAGGCTGTGGAGTTACCTAGGATACATTTACATGTGTGTTACCAGAAGTAAACTGGAGCCCAGCTGGCTATGTCCCCGTATACGCAGACACAATTAGAAAATCAGAGGTATATTTCGATATCTAGCAATCAGTTAAGTGACACAAGAGTTTTCTTAGTCTGTAATTACTTTGTTCTCTTGCTGATAATTCCAGAATTTAAAATGGAGAGCATGCCAATACAAGAGAGCTTCTACGAGACATGTTTGTTTCTCATATTCAAAGGTTAAGAAATCAAAAAAATCATGATTCCCAGAGTCTCACAAAACAAACTCACCTCCATTTAACACTATTTTCTACATATGTTATCAACATGGTATACCATACACAAAAAACAGGTTTAGGTCTGCTTGGAAACTCTACCTTTAAATATTCTTATTTTGTGCAAACAAAAAAGCCATAGGACATGCATGGAACAGAATACACATTACCTGGGAATCCATGACAGATTCACCAAGGATGGAAAGCTGAGTGGGAGGATCACATTTTTGTACAATGGGTCCTTGAGATGATTCTACGTCACAGTTAGGAGCCATTGTTACGTTAGGGAAACCTAGAGGAATCAGACAAAACAGGGAAGAACACAGAGGACTTGGTCTGTAGTATGTCGCAGGACTTTGTACCAAACAGCAAGTTCCCGTACTTTGCATAAAAAGGGTCACAGAGGTGTATGTCACTTTAAACAACTGCCAAAGGCCAATCATAGAGTTATCTTAATATTGTATTAATGTAATAATGTATTAAGATAACATTCAGACACGTACTAGGCTTTTGTCCTCACCCGTGTAAATACACTTGTGCAGAAGAAGCATGTAGGATGAAACAGTCATTATAAGCAAAAGAGAATGGCAGCCTACAGAGAAAAGAATCTAACCTTAAGATTTTGCACGCAAAGCCAATCCTGCCTTTCAGCAGTGTAAAGACCCACAAACCAGGATAAGAAAAGGAAAAGCCTTGTTCATGAATTGCTGATAAATCTTCAACAATATCCAAGAGCAAGCAGTCAACCCATGTAGCAATGAGAATCAGAACTACTAAAGTGGCTCGAACTAGTGCTCTGTACAGGCCAGTAGCTTGGTGGTGGAAATGGTGAGCGTGAGGTATTTCACAGTAAGTGATCCAAAATTCCACAATGGACCGATACAGTAGAATAACCAGCCACGGCTCACTCTCCCCTGCCATAGGAGGCGTTATTCTCATCTGTTTTTCATCCAACATGAACAGGATCAATCCTACTACGTTAGATGATGAGATGAAAACAGTTAAAAAGAATACTTTGCAAAGTGACACTATTTATGAAAAGCAAGGAGATAATCTTAAATGTACTATCACATATAAACGAGATGCTCTACCTGTTCGAGTGCGAGGAGCATCCCCAAACAAGGATTTTGCCACAGCCATAACCTCATCAGATCGTTCCAATACATCTTGCAAATGGTATTGATCAGACAGAATCTGAAAGTAGAGCATATAAGGAAATATTTCATACGGAGCAAACCGATTTTTCCTTTGGTTGACAATGTTCGCCAAGTTGGTACTGTGCAATTAGGTCCTAATTAAGAGATCAGAAAACCATACATCATTCTGAGTGACTAGAATTCACCTTGTTTTTCTGAAAAATTAAACAGTTATTACTTCTGGGGCCCCCATCAGCACTGACTCTTTCTCTTTAGAGCCAATCCTTTCATTCCCTTCTTCTGCTCCCAGCCTCATACAAACAAGAAGCTGGGTGTTTATGACACACTCATCAAAACAACGACACTTAAAAAAAAAAAAAATCGTTATGCATCCTCAAATCATTTGATTTCAATGTTGTCAAGTCGAAGAACACTCATCTACATCTGACAGACACCCAAAACCTGCACTATTTGATTAGATCCAAACCAATTCAGGCAGATTTGTTTCATTCAGCCTTGACTATTGAAAATCCTGCCTAAAAATTAAGCCACCTACTGCCATAAAAGCTTCAACAGACATAAACACAGCTGACTACATCTGGCATCAGAATATGTTTTGGGAATCTCCACGCATTTCTCACAAGAGACAGCTTCTGTATTCAAGGTCTCTCCACCCCAGTATTTGAAGTCCATCACTGGCACCATGACAGCTGACTCCTAAGGAAGGAGGCCTTTGAGCGCAAAGCAAGAGGCATTCAGCTGCTGTGAGCCGAATGGAGCTGACTGGGGACGCGGCTTCGTGGGCAGAACGCAATTCAAAACGCCGCACTGACTCGTGGTTTCATTCACAAAGCTGGAAAAGGCAAACTAGTAACATTATATCCCACAATCTGGAAAGGGGGTAGTTATTCTTAAACACCTCAGAGGAGACCAGATACATAAGTGACTTCCACTTCATCGTGAGTAATCAAATTTAGCCAGAGAGACTGCAAGTACTTTAGAAGATCCCACAGAAAAGACAGGCTCATGTATGCCCTCCTACACAGAATTTGAGAACTGAGGGACAATTCCTGCTCCTCCATGAATCATAAGAGGGACTGGTTTGCAGCAGTTTCAAAGCTCTATATGCTGTTACCTCCACAGACTTTCTTTCAGTGCCCATTGGTAAGTTTGCTGTTTTATGGTCAGCCTCATTCAAAAAATTCTAGGCAGTAGCATTTCACCTGTTTTTTCCCCCCCTCATTTTTTTATGCTTTGTTATGTTAAGAAGTTTCCCCATATATCTAGTTTCCATGTCTGTCTACTCTTTTGAGCCCGAATTACACTGCCATAGATCTCCTCATAACCAATTCAGCAAATCAGTGAATATTCATCTCAGTCATCTCACATATCCACTTTTCCAAACCACTATTCAGTTTTTACACTTGATACTAACTAAATCTAGTCTTTCCATTTTAGCCATCTAATGTCAAAACAATGCAGGTTTTTCGACAAAGTCATGCCAGATCTGCAGAAGAAGGAAAAAAAAAAAATATTTACCTGTTCCAAAACATGATTGCTTTGCCTAAGGCAATTAAAATGAAGGTGATGTGTTTAATCAGACAAAAATTATCCTGATTAATTTGTTTTCATCCTCCCTACTAGATCTCTTTCAGCATCATCAGGTTCCTAAGCTTCTCCCTCCTGCTGAACGTGTTATGAACATTTTTAAAGCATTGCTCCCCAGGTAGATTAGCTCATGTTTGCTTGTGATCAGCAGAAAACAAAGTGATATCAGCTTCTAACCCCTCTAGGCCCATTTACATGCTCTCGACAAATTCACTGAGTGCTGTACCTTATCCCAGTTTAGTATCACCTATGAAATTCATCAAAATTCATCTTCCCTCCTGTTTCAGATTGTTACTAAAGATAATTAAACGGGACTAATCCTAAAACCTTTCCACTATGATAACCCACTCACCACCTACTTTTCAGTGCAATACACTAATGTTATTTTAAAACTAAGTTGTTATAGGACCAATCAGTGCAGTACCTACACATCCACAACCCACAGTGTAGAGACGAACTCATGTTATTTTTTCATTCAGATTTTTAGGCAGACAAATCCCCAAAAGATTAAAATTTCACTCATCCATTTTATAACTTTTACTCTCTTTCTCATCAAGAAAAAACCACACCAGTAGCAGCATCTTCCTAGTTTTTGACTCAGAGTCTTTTGCAGTTGAGTAGGATTCAAGGGGCTTACTCACAGCGGTAAATAAGGAAAAAAGATCACCAAGGTAACAGAGACAAGGAGATAATCCACAGTGCTTGTGCTCTACTGGGAGACACAGTATGAAGAGTCTCCCCAGTTACTCTGAACAACAGGATCCAGCCATCAACAAGATCTAAGCTAGGGGTAGGTGAAAATTGTGACTCTCCTCCATCTACTTTTTTCTCTACACATAAGAAGATGCCAGTGTTTCAAACAGCAACAGCCAGATGGGTTTCGTCTTGCTTGGCATCATCTCCTTTTGTCTTCCTATCTGGAAGCATCTTTTCTCCAATTCAGAAGTAGACACGGGGTATGCTGAATAAAGTAATCTCTTAAATATGAAGGGGAAAGCCACTCAGGAGGAATTTGAAATTTGTGCATAGTCATTAGAAATGGCAACAAATACGGAAGACTATTTCCTAACCATGAGTTTCACATCTGCGAAATAACAAAGTCACATAATAGATAGTCCAGCCAAATCTTAGAGCGGGTGGTCTAATCTACCTTTGCAATACATAATTTACTTCTGGATAGAAGTCTTATTGAAACTAGCCAGCTATTACATTAGGGAAATTTGTACGAAAGTCCACAGCTTTTTACATACGCCACTAAAATGCACTTGGCAGAAAAACATGAAAATAACAAAGGTCAAAATTAAAGTTTGAGGCTTGATTAGGACAATATCCTTAACAAAAATCCTGCTGGGATTGCAGAGAAACAGGTGTCAAATAGGAAACTAGAAGATGACCTTTAATTCTATGTACTTTCATTTGTTTCTGTCTATGCTTGAATGTTCTCAGAGCTCACCCAAAGACTTGCGAAAATTTACAAAAGATGAAAGAAAGAGGAGGTCTGGGGTGATTAACGCACCACACATACACAATCATGTTTATATTCACTGGTAGGTGAACATTGTTCATCATCATTCTTCACCAACAAGAACAATTCTCAGTTTGCCCAAGTGCTGATGAAGTCTGAAAGCTAATGAGTATGTTTTGAGATTAATTTTCATAAACATATAGCAAGGAGTCGCCTGCCATGTGAAACAAAAGGATAATATCTATCACTGAAATCCCTTTTCAGACAGTAAAAGCTACTGTCTCTGTTAGCTAAGCTTAGGTTTGCTGCTACAGTTCAAAATTCAAAAGCAAATTAAACAATATTTTCAGTCAGAGTGCTTCAGAATGACTAGAGAATGAGCATTTTGATTCCCAGATGACAAGCTTGTCTGCTAGCAGCCATAGCTCCTCAACCTTTGTTGTCAAGTTTCCTTCCAGACGAGCTCTTCCTTACCAATTTCTTGCCTCACCCCTTCTGCTCCTATGATTCTGCATTTTCTGTTTAAGTAAGCAGTGGCAGATAAGGATGTCCCTCCCAGAAAGAGAAATGTTCATGTTGCCATCAAATTAAAATACTAGACAGGAGGAGGAGAAGGCAAGATAGCAATAAGAACACAAAGAACACACATTCTTTTCACAACACACAGTTTAACTCTGCAAACAGTTGACGCAAAGAGGCCTGCAGAATTACAGAGGGCATAGCCAGGCAATAAAGATCAAATGCACAACCGTACAGATCAGTTAATATGTTAGACAGCCTATTCCAATCATTGCATGCACGCAGCACGTAGAGGAGGGAGAGTTTACACATACATGTAGTCAAATTATCCAACAAGAGGAGCAAATGTTGACCTATGTGTAAGAACAGTTTTCCACTACTGTTGCAAATCATCTGCAGCAGGCTGAAAGTGCAGATTTAGCTCTCACCTCACGCATCAGAGTCAATTTCCTTTTCTCCAAGGAATCAGCAGCCAGTTGTTTTTGCTTCTTCCATTTTCTTTTCAGTGCTTTCTCTTGCAGTTCCAGATGTGCCAGTGCTTTGTTTTTTGATTTGTGTATTTCATGGCGACGCAGCTAAGTAAACATGAAAGAAACCATTTCAAAATCAAGGGACAATCTAAAGCAAAATTTGCAGGGTAATGCTAACAAGCTCTTCTTGATTTTATCATTCATGTGCTGAATACTATTTATGTTAACTCCATGGTAGTACCAATGACAGCCTCACAAACATCCAGAAGTGTAAAATGTCATCAAGACCAGTCAAATTTAAAGCAGCTCCAAAGGTGAATGAGGAAAGTCTCACAGTTTCCATCTGCCCTACACCACTGACTCAGTAAGAGTTTTCTCAGCTGTAAAGGGAGGAAATAAACCAAACACTACCGCCTATAATATGCATAAAAAGACATAATGCATTTTCCTGATTTAACAGTGTCAGTCACTAGAGATATTCTCTCTCTTCTTCTAACAATGATATATATATAAATTCAGTTTAAATACAAATTAAACATGTGAGGTGCTCGCTAAAGTGTCTGGAAGCTATCAAGCTAACCATTTATAGAATCAAGTCTCTCTCTGCTATTGTGCCCATCTGTCCTGACTAACCTGTCAAAATTTATAAACAATAGCTCATACTGCCTATTCCATCCTGGTAATCAGTGCTACCAAGGAAAATGAAATGGAATTCATGTATTTTGTAATGAACAGGTCATTCAGTATAAAGAAATGATATTAAACTGTTTAAAGGAAAATGGAGTAACCTCAGAATTAGAGAGATTCCTAAAATAAAGCATGTCTTTCAGTCCTTCCAGCAAAGATAAGACTTAATTTCAACTACTCCACTGAGTTTTTATGTATTTATGTTTTCATGCTTTTATGATGGTATACACTTTATTGAAATAAAAACTATGGCTACTGCTTCCCAATGGAAACACAAAACTGCACCAACTGCCAGAGCCAGGGATGCATGATAAAACAAAAACCTAACACTAAAGAGCCAGTATTTTCAGAAACTTAAAAAGGGAGATTAAACATTGGCAGAAAACACCCCCAAAGTATGGTAAACACTGATGCTAGATAACCAGATGAATCTTCTTGCTACAGAGAAGGAACAGGGATTGATATTAAACTTACTATGTCCTCAGGAGTTGCACGGTGGACTGTCAAATCATGGACGGTACTCTGCAAACAAGAACCAGAGAACACATCAAAAGCAAGAACTGAGGACGAAATGGATTTTTTTCAAGTTTCATTTAAAAAAACCCCTCTAAATTACAATATAATTAGTGTAAAACTATACAACGGTACATTTTTATGGCATTGTAAAGCATTCCACCCTCAATGAGGTAGGCAATCAGCAAAAATACCCCTATCTACACTGTGCACACTCTTCAGCCTCGAGAGCAGGCTGCCAGCTGGGAGGCCTAACCTCAAGCAGGACCAAGGAAGCGAGAGGGGTCATGTCCACGCCACGCACACCCAACTCCCCGTCACGGTATCCCCTCCTCGCCCAAATCCACACACAAATCGTGTATCTCCAAACCTGAGCCCCCACGGAGGACGGTGACCTCTAGAGGCTCCCCCCAGCCGGCACGCCCGTGGGCACTGAGGCTCCCCGGCCCTTCCCCAGCCGGCAAAAGGCCACAGCGCGATCAAGCGTGTCACCCAGCAGAAATGACCCCGCCACCGGGCCCGCCTTGCCGCCTGCAAGCCGGAGGAAGAGGAGGAGCGGGAAGAACCGCCGAGGCCAGAGCAGGCCCGGGGCCCGGCTCGGCACTCGGGAGGCGGAAACACTTACGTCCCAGTCCCGCTTAACCGCCGCCGCCTTCCTGGGGCCCTTCCTGACGGCGCCGCGGGGCCGCGGCCCGCGCAGCAGCGACATCGCCAGCCCCGCCGCGGGAAGGGGCGGAAGCGGCGCCGCGCCGGAGGCTGCAGCGGGCCGCGCGCGCCTCCGCCCGCCGTTGCCACGGGAACGGAGCCGTTTTTTTTTTTCTCCCCGCCCTAAGGGGAGGAAGGCGAAAACGGCTCTCCCCGCCCCGCGCGCCCCCGCGGCTCCCCCATCCTCGCTCACCCGCACCTCACGCCGTGTTCCCGCCGCCGGCCCCGCCACGCGGGTAGGTGCCGCCGGTGCCTGCGGCTCCCTCTCGTGTTTTCTGTGAGGAGGCAGCCTCTGCCCGCCCCCGGGCGACACCTCAGGGGTGCAGAGGACACCCCCCCCCAACCGCTCCCTCGAAGTAGGGCAGTGCCTTATCAGCTCCGGTTTTGTGCGAAGGGGGGCTCTTTATCCTCCACAGGGAAAATCCATATAAGGTGCTCCCAGCCGTGTCGCTCTTCCACCCCTCACCTTAATTTTTCCACTCACTCATTTCAGCAATATCCCTGCTCGCTGCAGATACCCTCCCAAGCCATCTCTCAATGTCCCTCTGAGGAAGCCTTGGAAATTTCCCCATGTGAAAATGTCTTTCAGATCCAGTTATGGGTGATTAAGAGCAGAAAGTCACACAAACAATTAAATTAAGGCGACATCAAATTAAAAAGAGTGACCCTTGAGAGTGTGTTTTAACAAACAAGATTTCATTAGCTGTGCCACTGAGGAAGGGTGTACGTCCCTACCCACAAGGGATTTCCAGCTTCCACAAAGCAACTGGCTGTTCTTAAACAAGTCATTTAGCTTACACACGAGTGCAATATATTTCCTATAGACTTGCCCCACCAATATGCTGCAGATCCTCCACTTTCCTGTCACATACATGGAGACAAGATGTAAATTACTCTGAAGGGTTAGAGTTAATATTTTGTATTACAGTGTGAGCTTACTATTTTGTCTGTTGGAGATGGAAAATGAAGACATAGGGTTTATCAGCCTTTCATTCAAAACTCCTTCCTTACTCAAAGAGAAGAATCCCCTTTCACCAAGATTTCCTGGTGCTTAAGGCCCTCATCAATCTAATTCTGGCTTTACCAACCTCACTGTAAAAAGATTCATGTGAAGGTGCAGATGGCAACGGTTAATGTGCTGAGGGAAGGAATTGCATTGCATGTGACACAAAAAAGAGGACTAAAATTATGAGGGAAGGAAAAAAAAAGCGACAACTACTATAAGCAATTGCCTCTGCTGAAGTGCTGCAAATGCAGCTGAGTTTTTTTTATACTGGAGGTTGCACCTGAACTTGAGGTTCCGTCTAGGCACTAAACATAGATACCACATGCAGCCTGAAACTGAACATCAGAGTTCAGTCTGTGGTAAAACAAACCCTTGATCCTAGGCACATGTGCAAGGCAATGCACTAGATTCATTACTCTCTGCTTATTTGAAAATTTGGAACCCAAAAGCATAAATTAAGGGCGCATCTGGAATCCTCTCCTAACATGGCTTTAAATTGTCTTGAAGAACAAGGTCTATTGAAGAAGAAAGCGATAAAGGCACATTTAGATCAATGTATCATTCACTTTGAAACCTCTTAAGCCTCTCTGCTATTATTAATTACAATCAAATATAAATGTTAAATACTTAATACAAGCAAATATAATACAAGCCAGAGACACTTCTCATTCAACCAGCCTATTCTCAAACACTTCAGCCACCTGTAAGAAAATGGGGAGCAGGTTCTATCAGACGTCTTAAAAGCCTGTCTGCCTTTCAGTTTTTGTTCTTCACACTGCATTTACAGTGGAGTCTGAAAATGTTGCGTTATCTCTGCAGAAGCCAGCTGAGCATCTACAGCATCTATTTACTCACAATGGAGCTTACATAAGACAGAGGCTACATATTCAAACAGTGGTAATTTAAAACCATCAGGTTTCCAACCATTTATATTCTTTCACCTCCCAAGCTACTATGATTTGGGGAATTCCTTTGTAATTAAGATCTTTCCTCTATCCCAGATGTTTTTGCAGCACTGGTTACCAGGAGAAATGTAATGTCTTTACTGTGTTTTTTTCC
This sequence comes from Phoenicopterus ruber ruber, assembly GCA_009819775.1. Classification (NCBI taxonomy): domain Eukaryota; kingdom Metazoa; phylum Chordata; class Aves; order Phoenicopteriformes; family Phoenicopteridae; genus Phoenicopterus; species Phoenicopterus ruber. The sequence continues at coordinate 89,355,256 of CM020215.1, read as the reverse complement.
CCATAGCAATGAGATTTTCTACTTTTGTGCTACAGCAAAAAAAAAAAAAACAACAACCCAAAATGACACTCCTGTGAGCCTCTGGTTCAGCACAGTTCCTCATTCCCCTGAGATACTCACAACCCTGGGCTTTGCTTATACTGGAAAAATGGGCTGTGTCAGGAAATACGTGCCCCCACACAGCCAGAGGAAAGGGCCCTGAGAGCATCATCCCCCCACCTGGAGGTCTGGCACCCCGGGCTCGCTGCCAACCTAGAGATAGCACAGCTGGGGGCTGCCCCCCTTCCCTCCTGTGACCTTGGAGGCAGGGCTGCGGGGAAGCCTGAGCGAGGCTGACCTCCCCCTTCCCATGGGAGCTGCGCTTCGGCTGAGGCTCCGGTGCTTGGCCCTGCCTGAGCTACAGCTGTGTGACAGCCGTGCCTGTATCCCGTCAACCCAGGTCTGCCGACCGACTCCCTGGCCAGACCCCGGACCTGCCTCATTGCTGTTCAAACGCACGCTGCTGTTCAAGAACAAGATCCAGGTGGAAGCAAAAAGGGAAAACGGGCTACCCATCTTGATCAAAAGGGCTGAGCGAAGAGTTATAAATCAGCCAACCTCCATTTGTTGTCTGGAAAGATAATGAAACAAGCTGTTCGGCAATCAGCGTGCAAGCAACTAAATAACAATAAAGTGATGAGAAACAGGCAGTGTGCATTTGTCCAGAACAAATCATGTCAAAGTAACCTAATTTATTTCTTTGCCGAGATAACTGACTTAGTAGGTGCTGAAAGGAATAGGTGAAACATATTTTGACTTCAGTAGGGCTTTTGACATTGCCTTCAACACCACTCTCATAAAGGCAAAGAGGGCTCAGGTGGAATTAACACGAGGGATGTGTGATTGAAGAGCAATTCCCAAACTGTAGCAGTGGATATTTTTCTGTCAAGAGGAAGGTACATCAAATTAAGAGAGCTGATCTGTCTGCTAGGATTGATTACTTTAATTAGTGACTTGAATGGTGGAATTGACCTTTGACTTCAAACTTCTGCAAATAACACCGAGTTGGGCAGTACCGCACTTTGGAGGCAAAGACTTGAACAAAGGTTTAATGTTGCTAAATCACAGAAAGAGCCTCCAAACAGTGAGATGAAATTCAATAAAGACAAGCACGAAGTATTATACTTTGAAAAGAAAACTTGAATTCTTAAATTCAAAATGAGGAAAAAATGTGTCACCTTGGGTAGGATACCAAAACATACTACCACTCGGGGCAAGTACTTTAAGAAATCCCTAATTCTGCATTGGAAAGCGTGGACTATATGGAGAGCCACTTCTTTGTCGTGAGGACGACACGACGAGAGAGGGACAACGCACTGACACCACACTGACCTCCTGATCTGAAATAGGCACGGCACCAAGTGACACAAAACCTATTTGCAGCTGCCAGAGCTACCTTGGTTTGCAGAATACCAGTCTTGTACCAGCTGTCACATTGCTCTGAGCAACCTGGCATGGCCCTGACATGCTTTTGCTTTGCCGTACCTCCTCCCTGAAGCCTCTCCTCTCCGGGAGAAGATGTGCTCCCCAGTCTCCTCCCTCCGGCACATGCTGGAGGGCTGCCGGCCCTGCCAGAGTGACCTGTGGGTCTGCAGACGGCAGTGGGTGAAGAGGGAGCTGTAGGCTTCAGGAGCCCCAGGCTCTCCAGGGTGGGGAGGGGAAGCCACATGTCTCCCAGTGCCACCACTGCTTGAAGTCCCCCAGGACAGGTCACACCGTGTCCCGGTAAGAGGCAAGACAGAGTCACAAGAGCTCAGACATCGCAGAGGTCTCCCCTGGTCTGCACAGCATGACGCTCCAGGCCAAAAGGCAAACTCTTTGTATTGGAGTGTCCGTCTTTCAGCAGATCTCAAATGGGGGTTTTTGCCCTTAATGCCACTTCCTGCGGCTCTGACAAAAGGCAGGGTGACTGGAAAGGCAGCCTGCTTCAAGGTGAACACAGAAATCACTGACAATTGTTTTATTCTCTTGGCAGAGATCACACAAAGGCCCAAAGATCAAAATGACGGCATAATGCACGCTGATGCGTTTTGCTGAGCTTTGCAACTTTTCCTCCAAAGACAACGAGTGACCCCCAGGAAATCTCTCAGTCTTGAAAGCAAAACCCATAACTTGGAAAGCTTTTGTGGCCCGAGTCACTGCAGTTGGAGACTGCAGACTGGCTTTATAAAACTGCGGCTCCTATAAGTTCATCCTCAGTCTGAAAAACCTTTCCAGTCGCTTTCTCGTAACGCTCTGTCTTCTCTGACGTAAAAGTGCATCCCTCCACCACGGGATCTGACACATTTCCTGGATGTGTTTTCAACAGAAGGTAATCTGTGAGAGAGAGACCCCTGGCCCTTTCACAGCCCAACAGTATTGCTCTCATCTTGCCGAAAAGGTTAAGAGTATCACAGTATGGTTTGTAGCAGTTTCATGAACGACTCAAAGAACATAAGATGCACCAAGCCGTGCTTGAATTAACGAAATGACATTTTGCTGCAGCCTTTCACACCTTTGGACTGAACTAAAAGCCGAGGGCATTTATCCCAAAGTTACGAGCAGCCAAAAATAAAGGTTTGGGATGGCCCTATGCAAGATGCATTGCAGGTGCAAGCCGTCGCTCCAGCAAGCGGGCAGAGCGCGGGGCGAGGATGCCCCTGACTCGGTGGGCCAGGGGTGTTGAAGCCCTGCGGATGCGGCTGCCGTGGCCCCGTCCCCAAGCGCCTGATGATGCCGGCGGGCCCCTCAGCTCACAGCACAGCTCCCCAAGGGGAAAAGCTCCCTGACAACCGCCTGCCAAGGCCGGCTCAGAATTTGGGGCCGGGCACAGGGAGGATACCCTCCTCCCCGGGGCTGGCCAGCCAGCCCGCCGGCCTCCCTTCCCTTCCTCTCCTCTCCCCTCCCCGCCGGCCGGCGGAGGGTCCTTGCCCGGAGAAAGTTGCTCGGCGACCCCCGGTCGAGGGGCGGGGGGTGTCCGGGACTGCCTCCCCGCCTCCCCCGGCGCCTGTGCGTGTCGCCAAGCTATTTATTTAAATTGCAAATAAAGTGCCTCAGCGCCCGCCCTGCCGGGGAGAGACAGTCCGAGTGCCGCACCGGGCGGCCGGCTGGCGTGAGGCTGCCCCGCGGGGCCGGCAGCGGCAGGGACGAGCCCATGGCCGGGGAGGTGGCCCCGGCCCCCGGGGCTCTGCTCTGCGCCCTGCTCTGGGCGGCAGCGGCGGCGGCGGGGAGCGGCCCCGGGGGCAGCCCCGCACCCGGCGCCTTCGGCCGCGTCTACCGGGGCGCCGTGAACATCAGCGCGGAGCGGGTCTACGCCTTCGCCTACAGCAGCGAGCCCGGGCAGGTAGGAGCGTCCCCCGGAGCGCCGGCTTCCCCGCGGCGGGGAAATGCACCGTGTCCCTTCGCCCTCCCTCCGCCGGTGTGGCTGGGGGGGTGGGAGGGACGCCGTCGCCGCTGCGGCTCCGCTGCTGTGCGGGAGCGGGCCGGGCTCTCCCTCCGCGCCCGCGGTCCTGCCCGCATCCTCCCGCCGCCGCGGGGGCCGGGGGCCGCGGTGCACCCGCGGGCTTCCCCGGCGCGGCCAGGGCACCCCGGGGCTGCGGGGCGAGAGGGTGGCGGCGTCCCAGGGGGCGCAGGGTGGGCAGGCAGGCGGTTTGGTGCACCGCCCGGACGGGGGTTTGATATCCAGCGCTTCTAGCAGCAAAATGGGTTTAAAGTCTGGAAGGGAATTATGAGGATACTAGCACTACCTAAAAAAAAAAAAAGGACGGGTATGCACTTAACAAACCTTATTAAATAGCATTTTTCACACCCGAGTGCTTCAGTAGGATCAGGATGCTCTCCCCTGGGAGCCCGAGAGGTGAGACAGGGGTGTGCAGGTGAGGTGTGATATGAGGAGGCTGTAGGGCAGCACTGCTAAAGCCATGGCTGTTTGATGGGGGAAGGAAACCTGTCATTTATGTATGCCTAGCTATTGCGGGTTTTTCCCCCTCCCCCCTTTTTAATGTCATGTTTGTCTGAAGTAGCTAAGTGGTACCTTGGAAACTCTGCCACTGTTGTTTGGATTGGGCGTTAATTGCTGGGTAAGATGTTCTCATATACCAAAAGATGGTGAACCGGGCAAATGAATCTTACCTCCTATCCTTGGATGCACAGGACAAGAGAAAATGGAAAACATTGCTTTTTCCACACTATATTTCTAATGCTTCAATGTGAAAGGAGTTGGCTGATAAAAGGGGGGGAGGGGGAAACAGGGGGAGGTAGTGTTAATCATCCCTTGCTTTGCTTTATTCTGAAATTCCAAAAGATCCAGACCTTTAAAGACTGGTCTTCCTTCTGTTATGTATGTTACTATGTAATAAAATGCACCTGGTATTTATGGGGCAGGAGTTGCATGTCAGGGCTATGATGCAACTGAGCCCAGCATTAATTAATTGTTGGGTGTCACCTGAACCCAGGAGGCCAAAAGCACACTTTGGGCATGAGCCTCCTTGTAGAAGCTGGTGGTGATGTAAGTTAGGCTTCTTCAGGTGTTACAGGTATTGGGTATTATGATGAGGGTCTGTTGGCAGACCAAATGTTGTCTGGGGCTTGTTAGCAGAGACAGCATGCATACTGAATTCAGTTAAAATGAATCTAGTTCCTTCGATTTCATATGCTCTTTGAAGCCATGTGTTTTGCTGGACACCTTCCACAGAAGTTTTCTGTCCTGGAGAACTAGGGTGATAGTGGGAGTGGGAGGAGGCAGGGAGGGAGCACACAGCTACTCAGTGGTGTTTGTGGGTATCTAAACGCATCTTCTGCTCGATGGCTACTTTCAGACACTGGGCTATTCCCATGGCCATGAAGAGCCAGCCAGCCAGCCCAGACTACTGCTGCATTTAAGCAGAACCTCTAGTGGACTAATCTTCATGGTCCTGTATGCTGGAAGGTGAAACCTCTGCAGAGATATTGAGCTTGTCAAGAGCATATCTAAGAAGGGAAACTTCAGGTTTGAGGATTAATATTTTTTTTTTAATGCAGAACTCTCCAAGCACTCCCATGAACGTGCTTAAAGAGGGTCGTGCAACCAGTTCCTGCTATGAAAACTAATTTGGAAGAATGAAAATACTTAAATAAAGATGGACTGTGCTAGGAGGCTTTCTGATGAGGGGTGCCCAGAACAAGTCCTAAAGATAGAGAAGGTCCTAGAGAAGAGAAGGCTTCAGGGAGACCTTATTGTGGCCTTTCAATATGTGAAGGGGTCTTATAAGAAAGATGGAGAGAGGCTTTTCACGAATGCCTGTAGCGACAGGACAAGGGGCAACAGTTTTAAACTGAAAGAGAGTAGATTTGGGTTGGACGTAAGGAAGAAATTTTTTCACAGTGAGGGTGGTGAGACCCTGGAACAGGTTGCCCAGAGAAATTGTGGATGCCCCATCGTTGGAAGTGTTCGAAGTCAGGTTGAACAGGGCTTTGAGCAACCTGATCTAGTGAAAGATGTCCCTGCCCATGGCAAGGGAGTTGGACTAGATGACCTTTAAAGGTCCCTTCCAACCCAAACCATTCTATGATTCCTCACTGAGAAGCCCTACAGATGCTATTCCTGAGCTGAACCAGCAGAAGCCTGCCAGAAGGTGTCTGGCCTAATGAAGACAACTGGCTGCAGGTGTGTGCAGCCCCCTCCCCAGCTGCGGCTCTGAACTGATGAGAGGCAAACGTGACTGGGTCTCCTCTTGCCAGCCTGGTCAGAGCTAGAGGTTGATTTGTCCTGGTGGTCTTGCATCTCTCTGGTGATGAGGATTGCTCAAAGTTTAGAAGCTTGGTGGTGGAAATCTTGACTTTAATCTGGGACCGTGCTCTTGTGGGCAGGTTTTTCTCTTGCAAGAGTTGTGAAGATACTTAGGGGTGTGCTGTCCTCTGGGTAGTTGTTGGACCTTCTGAAGGAACACAAGTCCTGCAAAAACTCAGCATACTAGTCCTTGCCTTTCAGTGCAGTCTTTAGCCTCGAACTCTTAGTGACTGGAGTGTCAGCCAGTGTTTGCCAGTTTGCTGCCACTTGCAAGTTCTCTGCTCTTCCTGGTCCTTTTGGTCTCCTTCTGTCTCTGTGCTGATGGCAGGTCAGCTGGAAGCCTCTGATACCTTGAGGCAGATACCACATGGACCATTAACTTCAGTTATAGGAAATTTAATTGAATAAAAAGAGCATTTTCCATGTGAAAGGGCTGCAGTGGGTGAGTTTAATTGCTTTCCCTCTGAAGCAAAGCCAGGTCTGGAGTGGTCTGGCTCTGAAACGGGGATTTGTTTTCCTGATGTTGTGGGTTCTGCTGTTTTCCCCTCTGCTGTTCTCTCTCGTGAGGGCAGGCCTATAAAGCAAGGGACAGATAGCCAAGGACAAGGCATGAGGATTGGCTTATGACCCATTAGTCCTCTGTAAATGCTCTGGTTGCTCACGTGCTGTGCCTGCCAGGGCACATCTGAAAATGCAGCTGAATAGAGTGATGCTTGAATGATGGATGAGAGAAAGGAGGGAACAAGACTGCTACTCCTGCCTGGTGCTTTAGAGACATCACTTTCTGAGACGGGTTGTGCTTATTTCAAAGGATGTTCTTCATCCACATAATCTTCCTTAACTCCCTGGGATACAGGTATGCATGCGTGAGGGAAGGGGAAGAGCAAGGCCTATGAGACTGATGAGCAGATGTATACAAGGTGAAGAAAGTCCAACTCGGGGCTCTGGAGCAGATCTGCTTTGAGACAGACAAGTCACTTCCCTTCTGTGCAACTCCTGGATGTGTAAAACAAAAATAAGGGTACTTATATGCTGACTAAGTCACCTAGCTGAAACTCTTATGCATGTGTACATTGCTAGGTCTCTTCTGTGTGCGTGTGGAGGGAGAAAAACCCTCTTATGAGCTGTGCAGGAATACTTCACCTTGTGTCTCGAGGCAGGAGAGCTGTCAGGCTTTTTGGTACTTGGCAGCTAGGATTTAGGCCTTAATTCCTGAGGTGGAGCTGTTAAAGTAAAGCTGTGCTGAGGAGGAGCACAGCCACCTGTGCTGCAAGGGGCTTCTAGAGTTGGCCTGTGAACAGAGGGAAGTGTCAAACTCTTTCCTCATAGTGGAAAGTCTTCATTTGTTACAGGATCATCTTATCGCTTTTCTAGTTCCCTTTTCCTCCTCCTAGCTGCACTTTGAATTTTTCCTCTCTGCACAGCAGTTTGTTTAATGTTTAACTGTGAGTGTAAAAAATACAATAATAAAACCAGCTCTTGCACCTGTCACTATGCACCCATACTCTAACAGCAAAGGCAGATGTGCACTATTAGAAGTCTGGTGAACAATTAGTTGGGCAAACAGGATTATCTTGTGTTAGGATTGTTTAGACTGGAGACATCCAGGATGGACAAAAAAATGAGCACACTCATGAGCATCTCCAATTCCACATGTCCCTACTTGGGAGGGTGGAAGGAAGGCGAACTGGTTTACTGGAGCTGCCTGTGCAGTGTGTTCCTACCCAGAAGACTGAAAGAGAGTTGCAAAATATTTCTGTTGGATTTACCATTGACTGGAGAAGGCTTTATGTGACAAATGAGCGAACCTGCTTAGTTCCATGATTGCAATAATACACGGGCTTCCAAAAAGAAAAAAAGGTGTGTGTGGGAAGTACTGAGGGAATTCAGAGTGAATGACTCTCTTCACCACTGTAAGCTCTGGCAGATGCTAATGGTTAATTTGCTGAAAAACAAATGCCACTAATATTGTGCTTATGGGTATTTCCTGTACCAAGTGCTGAGTAATGCAGGAGAGTATCATGATGAAGAAGATTGTTGGAGACAACCAAAGTGCTTCTTCCTAATCAGAGCTCAGGTCAGCTGAATGCATGATTTGGAAGATACATGGACTATATTTAGAGAACCAAGTATCTCTCAGGAGAACAAGTTTTCAACTTTCCATTTGTAGGCAAAGCTGTTGCTGCAATCCAGACACAGCTCTTGGACTTTCATGCAGTGCGTCTTGGTTGTGATGAGCCCAAAAGCTGAGCAGAGGGCCGCACCTATACGATGAGCTCAAAAGCTGAGCAGTGGGCTGCACCTATTTTAGGAGAACGAGTGGGTGATATTTTCCTCCTCCTCTTCCCTTGCCAGGACTAGGAACAGTGCCCCAATCTTGGCTCCCATATGGCCCAGCCTTACTGTAAGATGTGATTGGCAGTAGATTAAGCTGTGGATTCTCTGCTGAGCAGTTGTGCCATGTAAGGATGTGCAGCTCTGGAGTGGCTCTTTCGCTGTTTTCACAGGAACACTATCAGGGTATGCAGGGATGCAATGAGGAAAGCTAAGGTCCACCTGGAATTTAATCTGGCAAGGGACATCAAGGGCAATAAGAAGGGCTTCTTCAAATACATCGGTAGCAAACAGAAGACTAGGGAAAAAAGTGGGCTCTCTGCTGAATGAGGTGGGTGCCCTGGTGACGGAGGATACAGAGGAGGCAGAGTTACTGAATACCTTCTTTGCTGCAGTCTTTACTGCTAAGGCTGGCCCCCAGGAATCCCAGACCCTGGAGGTAAGAAAGGAAGCCTGGAGAAAGGATGTCCTTCCTTTGGTTAAGGAGGATCGGGTTAGAGATCACTTGGGCAAACTGGACACCCACAGATCCACGGGGCCCCAATGGGGTGCACGCACACATGCTAAGGGAGCTGGCAGATCTCATTGCCAAGCTACTCTCCATCGTCTCCGAAAGGTCATGGAGAACTGGAGAGGTGCCTGAGGACTGGAGGAAAGGCAATATCACCCCAGTCTTCAAGAAGGGCAAAAAGGAGGACCCGGGAAACTACAGGCCAGTCAGCCTCACCTCCATCCCTGGAAAGGTGATGGAGCAGCTCATTCTGGAGGCCATTTCCAAGCATGTAGAAGAAAAGAAGGTGATCGGGAGTAGTCAACATGGATTCACCAAGGGGAAATCATGCTTGACCAATCTGATAGCCTTCTATGATGGCATGACTGGCTGGGTGCATGAGAGGAGAGCGGTGGATGTTGTCTACCTGGACTTGAGCAAGGTGTTTGACACTGTCTCCCATGACATCCTCATAGGTAAGCTCAGGAAGTGTGGGTTAGACGAGTGGACGGTGAGGTGGATTGAGAACTGGCTGAATGGCAGACCTCAGAGGGTTGTGATCAGTGGCGCAGAGTCTAGTTGGAGGCCTGTAGCGAGTGGTGTTCCCCAGGGGCTGGTACTGGAGCCAGTCTTGTTCAATTTAGTCATCAATGACCTCGATGAAGGGACAGAGCGTACCCTCAGCAAGTTTGCTGATGACACGAAACTGGGAGGACTGGCTGATACACCAGAAGGCTGTGCTGCCATTCAGCAAGACCTGGACAGGCTGGAGCATTGGGCAGAGAGGAACCTCAGGAGGTTCTACACGGGCAAGTGCAGGGTCCTGCACCTGGGGAGGAATAACCCCATGCACCGGTACAGGTTGGGGGTTGACCTCCTGGAAAGCAGCTCTGCGGAGGAGGACCTGGGAGTCCTGGTGGATGACAAATTCATCATGAGCCAGCAATGTGCCCTTGTGGCCAGGAAGGCCAACAGTGTCCTGGGGTGCATTAAGAAGAGTGTGGCCAGCAGGTTGAGGGAGGTTATCCTCCCCCTCTGCTCTGCCCTAGTGAGGCCCCACCTGGAGTACTGTGTCCAGTTCTGGGCTCCCCAGTTCAAGACAGACAAGGAACTGCTGGAGAGAGTCCAGCGGAGGGCTACGAAGATGATGAGGGGCCTGGAGCATCTCTCCTATGGGGAAAGGCTGGGGGAGCTGGGGCTGTTCAGCATGAGGAAGAGAAGACTGAGAGGGGACCTCATCAATGCTTATAAATATCTCAAGGGTGGGTGTTAAGAGGATGGGGCCAGACTGTTCTCAGTGGAGCCCAGGGACAGGACAAGTGGCAATGGGCACAAACTGGAACACAGGAAGTTCTTCCTGAACATGAGGAAAAACTTCTTCACTGCGAGGGTGACAGAGCACTGCAACAGGCTGCCCAGGGAGGTTGTGGAGTCTCCTTCTCTGGAGATATTCAAAACCTGCCTGGACATGGTCCTGTGCAACCTGCTCTAGGTGACCCTGCTCTAGCAGGCAAGTTGGACTAGATGATCTCCAGAGGTCCCTTCCAACCCCTACCATTCTGTGATTCTGTTTCCTATGTGCAGTCTATCTGAGAGGTGATAAGTAAAAAAATTATCCTCAGTGAACGAGTGAGAGAGGCTGCGTACCACCATGGAGGTTTGCTAACATCATTACCCTTCCTTCTTTCATGATTGCATGTGGGAAAAAGTTGGCTGACCTAAGGGAAGAGGGGAATCAACACTAGCAAGAAAAACAGAAGTCTTTTGATTAGATGCCTTAAACTTTGTGACCCTCTAGTAGAGACCAAGTGCCTTTTCCAGCCCAAAGAACCCATTTGGGTTCCTCTGTCCCCTAGCGAATGTGTCTCTTATAGCCTAAGTGTGGATGGCAGTTGCACTTGCTTTGCTCTAGGCAAGGAGCCAGAACTGGAATTCACCCATACGTTCCTCTGGGATTACGTGATGAGTCACTTGCTCAGACCATCTGTCTGAGCTGCAGGGAAACTCCTTGATCTGCTACACAGGGCAACCTGGTTTAATAAGTGGCAGTGATCAAATCTCTGTTTACTGTTCTCTGCTATTTCACATGTGAATGTAGGTCCCATTCCAGGAGCACCTATATCTGTTATAACAACTCTAGGAGCAGTTTTTTCACCTCTTGCTTCTGAGCTGGTTTTGGGCTTCATGTGTAGGACTCTTCAGGCTGGAACTAAACTACCTCAAAGTATTCCCTTGCTCGCCTGCGTGTCTTCTCCATAATGTTAGTCTTGGCTCCAGCCCAAGTTTCAGCCCACAGCTACACCGTGCATGCAGTAAAACTTTAGTCTCCTGTTTGGAGTTGGCTGAACCTGAGCTATAATGGGCAGAGCACGTTAGGTTCTGTCTTTCCTTAATGCTGAGTGAAGCCCACTGTTTTAGCCACAAAGACGCAGGTAAAAAACATAAACTGGGAAGACTACAAGTGTTTGAATGAGAAGATCTCCTAAGGTCAGTAGAGCTCATGTTATTGTAGGATCTCCAGGGCCTGAACACTGTTGCTTTTTGGTTGCTGGCTCTAGTCTGTTCACCACAGGACACTGGAAGGGCCTCAGCATGCCATTTCTGGAGCCTAATATTAAATGCCTTATGAGGCAGAAATGTAGGCACAATGTCAAATCCAGAAAAATCAAAGCAAGTTATAGTATATGATGTCTGAAGCCTAGCAAGGTTCAACAGAATCCCTTTGAAATAACTTTTGTATATATAATTTCTCTTTTAAAGAAAACAACCAGCCCCGGGAGGTGACAGTGTAGGCAGTGCAGAGCACACAGCACTTGGAATTCTCTTGCTGTTTCTCAGTGGGGGTCTCTTGGCCACTCCTCACCCTGCCCAGAGTCACGCCAAAAGCTCTTGCTTACAGGCGAAAGCAAAAATAAACTGTGAGATAAATGATGGGGGGATCTGCTGAAAACATGAGCTTGACCATTGTTTTCTGCAGCAGAAAATACAGTCTTGAAGGCTTTGGCTCTGGCAAAAATGGGATATCCTAGTGAAAGAATGGTGTGGGAGGTGGCTTTGCTTTGAGCTGGGGATGGGATCATGTGTCCACCTGAGATCCCTTCAAACTTAAATTATTCTTTGGCTTTCTGAGATTTTGTTCTTTGTGGGTTTCCCTACCTAGAGGGGTAAAAGAGAGTACGTCTTGAAGGAGGCTATCAGTTCGCAGGCTTTAGGAAAAAAGCCTGAGAGGTCTGCTCTGGTTTCTTGCGGGGTGGCCCACAGACCTTCAGATGGTGACTTCGGTGCTGGCAAGAATTTTATTTTTATTTCTAATGTGTAAGCTAATGCTGTCAAGCCCAATAACTTGTCATGGAACTAAGGCATCTCCTTTGAATTTGGATGTCGTTCTAAATCTTAAAATGTCTCTCTTTTTGTTGGGCTGTTCTGTTGTTTAAAATCAAAGCTGATCAGGTTTTGTTGTTCCCCCTGCTACCCTCTCTCCACCCCACAAGATATTTAGATTAAAAAAGAAAAAAATGTTCTGAATAAAAGTAACTTCATTAAAATGTCTCTCCTCATTTTGAACTCTTTCCGAGAACAGTGCAGCAATTTATAATACAAACATTTACATTGTAAGTGGAGGCTGAAATGTCCTTAAATAACTTGTGCAGAAGGTGTTGGGTAGGAAGGTATGCTTCTCCTATACAGACCTCATCTGCTATTTCAGGGGATATTCAGGGAATGAAAGTGCAGTCTGTAAAAGCTGTATTGCAAGAGTGTGCCATCTGCTCGGTTTGAGAATATAGTTTAGTATGTTTGCATAAGCAAATGTTATTTCCTGCTGTGTATACTTACAGAAAGAGGATTTCAGAAACGGCCTTCCTTACTTTCTTTATGGTGATGTTTTTCTTCAGGCATAGAAATAGCTACTTCAGTGTGGTTTAAAACCAATGAACAATGGGTTAAAAAAAAAGAAGAAAATAACGTTTGGATATGTAATTCAATCCACATCTGAAGTGTTACTGAGGTGAAGAACTTGGGAGCCAACAAAGAACCAGATATTTCTGTTGTGACAGTAATCCCCGGAGTTACTGCTGTGAGCTTGGGGTGGTGGCAAATTTGGAAAGGTTATAAACCTTCTTGTTTCAAGGGTTACCATAGCCCAGAGTTCCAGGTGCTGTTGGTTAGGAAGACGCTAACTATTAGAGTAGTTTGTTCCTTAACGGACTGTTCAAAAAAGGATTTATTTGTTAATTTTTAACATCTTCCTGAAGTCTGAGGGTGGTCAGAAACAGGTACCTACTTCATTCAGCATGGCAACTCCTAGTTTTTCTTTCTGGCTGTCCTGGAGACTCCCTAGTGACATTGGTTAGAGGACAAAATTTAAAAAAAGGAAAAAGATAAATATTAACATGCTTTGTATTTGTCTTACTTCCATTTATGCTGCACAGATACTGTTGAAAACAAGCGAACTCATGGGAATGTCTATGGCAGACCCGAAGTCCACACAGCATATTTGCACAAAGTGGAACTTTTAAATGAAAAATATTAATCCTGGAACAATTACGCTAATGTGACTGAGGCTGTGCTTGACATACCCAGAGTCTGTCGCTTAGTTTATGTTGCCTTGGATATTTAATACTCCTGGCAGAAATGCTGGAAGAAAATTGTGGGCCAAGGTTATTTGACAGATTGCTTTTGGCAATTAAGACTTATTGACATGAGGGCAGAAAATCGGACAGAAAGGCTGACAGGGAATGTTCTTCTGAGCTTCACTTATTTTGTTGTCGGACAGGAGTGGTGCTCATATCTCGTAAGAGGGTAGGAAAGAGGTTCTGTAATGCCTGTCATGGTGTCTCATAGCTGTTTTCCTTCAGGGTCTGAGCCCTCCCCCTGTTGTGTTGTCAGTGGGAAGAGCAGCCGAGTTTGGCACTGACAGGTGTGTGCTTCATTCACTGCCTCAATTGCTCTAGCCCATCCAGCTGAATCCTATTTCACTTAATTTCAGGGTTTATATAAAAATTAAGCACTTCTTTCTTGTGCAACAGCAGACAGCAGCAATTCAGTGGCTTTTGTAGACGTATCCTGTGCTGAGACCTTCCATTGTAACTAGCAGCCTGTGTGTTTGCTTGCCGGATGTGTTCCCTGCCCACTGGCTTGGCTTGGTGCCTTGTCAGGCCCACGACCAAATGCTGTCGCAACGTGGACTGATAATCCCCAATGGTCTCGCAAGGAACGGCTTGCATGTGGGTGCGGCGGAGAACGTGGCGAAGCCCTGGTGTGATTCGAAGATTTTGCTTAGCGTGAGGTGGTGGAAAGGAATCCACAGTAAAGCTCTTGAAAACCTTTGCTTGCAGCAGAAACTGTTGTTGCAACCTCCTGCCTGCCCTTAAATTCACATCCCTGCAGTCTTAAGCTGATGTGTAATCTTTGTGAGAAATGCAGACTTAATAATCAGTCCAAGGACTCTTTCGTGTCAACAAGAGCCTGGGTTTTTTTTGCTTAATGTTTGCAGCCATGTTGGTCCTGTTCAGCTGTGTGAATTTGGGACTGGCTCCTTCTGCCTGTTCCCATCTAGAGAATGGAATTCAGATGCACTTTTTTCCTTTCTTGCCTTTTTTTTCTCCTTCTATCTCCAGGGTAGTGATAGAACTGAAGTACAAATATTTGTCTTTCCTGATCTAACACGTTTTTATATAGTGCTGAGAGCTCTTTCTTTATTCAGCTGTCTAACTGCTCTGTCCACCTTGAAATACAGAAAAAAGCTCACGGTCAGTCATCTGAGAAACAAAACTGTCGTGAGCTTGGCTAGTGAATAGAGATGCACATGGCAGAGGCTTGGCAATGGGAAGGAATGCGAGGAGCAAAGTTTCTGAAGCAGTCCCAACCCTGCCTCAGCCTGCCAGCACAAAAGGCAGCAGTATGGTTATTGCTGACAAATGTTTGTGCGGGGCCTGGCTGTGAAAGGGAGTATTTGGTACGCGAGGTTTTTTCCCCAAGATCCAGCCTGGACTGTCCCATCTCAAACCTATCTGCAGGTATCTGCAGGAGGTAAGGATTTCAGTTTGGAAGGTACAGATGAAATCTAGCACCATATTATAGTGCCAATATAGACAGCCTCCTTCTGTGTGTTCAAGGAAGGGAAAGGGAGAGGTGCAACTAGGTTTCTGCAGTGCTGGAAACGGTCTGCTCCCGAGTGAAGTCCGTCAGCAGTGGTGACATTGCAGGAGTGACAGCAGCCTGGTTGACCCTCTTACTGCCCAAGCAAAAGTTCTTCCTCATCTCACCAATGCTAAGTGAGTGGGGGTGGATGCAGAGGCAGCTTATAGTCTTTTGCTCTAGTGTGTGGGATTATTATTATTTTAAATAAAAATTGTGCTTTTTAGCTGGAGTCCCTCTTGTCTCTATGGGCAACATAGGTAGGATCTTATTTCTGTGTTTGGAGGGAGGATTGTATGTGATGGGAGCAGTGGTTCTGTAGCAGGGAGGGGTTCTCATGTCAGAACTGCTTGTTCTTAAAATGAAATGATCTTTGGAAAAGTGTGGAGGAAGAATAATGTTTGAACTAGATAAATCACCTCTTTTCCCTCTACCTCCTGCTTTTTTTCCACTCTTCTAAAAATATTTTGCTGGAGATGATGCCCTTGAGGCAAACACCAAATGCTGACTTTCAAAGGAAAAGATGGGACTATAGCACTGGCTCAGTGGTGAATTCATTAAATCTGTTGCATGAAAATCTGTATGTTGTCTATATCAAGACAACAGAATCTAGAAGCAAAACATGGATTTAAAGTTTAAGGTAGGTTAATTGGAACAAAGCCTGAAAAAGCACAAATATCAGTTCATAGGTGCTGCATTGTTATCCCTGTCCCTTGTGATGCTTCTGCTAGGCAGTTCACCCTGCCAGGCAAAATGGCTTTCTCCAAGACACTAATTAGGGTTCCTTCCACTCTGTAGCACAAAATCAGAGAGTGATTGACAGCAAATGAGAGAAGCCCTGCTTGCAGTTAAGATGTTAATCCTTTCTCCACTTTCTCAAGCTTCCTCGTAATTGCACCTAGATGCTGCTGAACTTTGTTGCTCTGGTATTCCCAAGCTCATTTGCAAGTGGTGGGGAGGATCTGAAGGGACCGTTAGTTGAGAACTTTTTGTGCAGGTTTGGCCCACAGGCAAATCCCACCTGTTTTGATTGCTGTGTTTTGGAGGAATACCTATTATGTCAGGCAGAGGCTCATCAACCAAAGCTTTGGGCTTCTGGGAGCTGCTGCTGTATCCCCGAGACTTGTGAGGGGGAGAACAGAGCTGCATCCTGGGGCTGGGATCTGGCCCCTCCACTGGAAGTGCAGGGTCTGCCCGTGAGAGGCCCTGTATTACTGTGGTGACAGTGGCAGGGTAAATAACTAGATGGACTGGAATTTCAGTTGCTATCTATCCAACTTCTTAATAGCTCTGTTTTTTTCCTGGGCTTTTATTATACAGATTTTGATGGGGTTAGGTGGTGTGATGCTCCTGATTGATCTGGGCTATGTGCAAACATAGGAGGAGCAGAGGCATTCACTGCAAGTGATTTGTTAATAATATATTGAGGTGAAATTTAAAGTACACTGGGATCTTCTTAATGAGCTGCTCTGTAAATGTTGCTTGTGACTTTCTGATGTTCCTCTCTGAAGCACCCTATTTGAGTGTGTCTTGGGAAGCAGCTTTGCCTGTGGAGAGCGCAGGGAGAAAGGTGAGAGGAATGAAAGAAGTGTAATGGAATCACAGCTATGAGCCCATACTTAGGCCAGAGGTGGTCTTCCCTTGATGCAGCTGGATGCTGCCCCAGATATTATCAGACCTAAGAGAGCTCAAGGCACCTGAATGTGGGCTTTTATGGGAACAAGGCAAAGGAGCTCTAACTAGCTGTGATAGGCAGCAAATACAGAGCGCTGAACGCAGGGAATGTGGAGGAAAGTCATGTATAGTGGTAATATAGCATATACCAGTTTTCATGTGGGTAAGAAATGAGATTAAGCGCTTAGATTTTAAAGAATATTGAGTCTTGAGAATCTTGCCTCCATCCTCCTGGTAATCCTATTTCTGACTAGTATAACACTAGCAATATTATAAGATAATGGAACTAGCAGCAAAACTGACTAAATGTTATGGATGGTGAATGCTCAGCTTCCTTTTGTGGAGAGAGGGAAACCAAATGAGGGGTCTTAACTGCTGGACTGCTGGATCACAGCAGAGGAAAGGGACCTTCTCTACCCTCTCAGGCTTCTCCCTGTCAAAGCGTTAGTCACCAAAGCTCTTGTTTCCCTTCCCTTGCCCTTCTCTGGGATGGATGGGAAATGGTTTTTTGTTTGTTTGGTGTGTTGTTGTGGTTTTGGTTTTTTTACTATGCGAGTGGTCAAACACCATAACAGGTTGCCCAGAGAGGTTGTGGAGTCTCCACCTGTGGAGGTATCCAAAACTCAACTGGGAAATATGCTCTAGGTGACGCTGCTTGAGCAGTGGGGTTGGACTAGATGATCTCGAAGTCCCTTCCAACTTCAACCATTCTGGGATTCTGTGATTTATAGCAACGTTCTTTTGAGAGGTGCTGTATGGTTGGGCCTTATACCACGGTAGGCACCGAACAGGTAAGTGGCCTGCACCTTTGCCTTTGTGGTGAAGAGATGCCATGGGAGCAGTGATTAAACCTTTCTTGTAGTAGGGTGTGGGCTGCAGGATTTGCCTCCTGATACTGGCCTAGATGCAGAGCAGAAATCCTAGTCCTGAATGTTTGCTCTGTGGCAGCTGTTGCTCTTGAGACCCCCAGGGAAATGCTGCAGCCCTTCTCTGGCATAAAGGAACAAGAGGCACAAGTAAGCCATGCACTTAGTATCCTCCAAGACTCGTCTTGCGCAAACTTTGGTCATCAGGATAAAAGATTAGGCTAGATGGAGGTGTCATCTTGGGGAGGTCACTTCCACTAATTTTATAATAACCTTGGGATCCATAATTCATGTAATCGCATGATCAAAATTGCTTTGAGCTCTGTTTGCAAAGACTGAAGCTTTGAGGACCGCCAGGGTTTGAAAAACAGGCTAGGGTCTCCAGGTGAGATATCAGCAGAGCATCAAAGAGGAGGAGAGCAGGATGCTTGAGTGCTGCCCAGAAGAGAGACTACAGATCTGTCATTTGGGGAGCAGAAGCATTGTTGAGCAACTACTGGAAAGGGTCAGAGAGATGTAACTTGGAGGTGGGGGAAAAGGGGAATGCACCCTAAGTGCTGCAAATGACGCAGCTTCTTGGCCATTCAGTACTGCAGCAGGAGGGTGACGGAGCTGGGTTCTGTGAGCTGCAGGCTTTATAACACTGTCCCTCTTAACCTGGTGTTTCTGAGGGTCATGCAGTAAAAACTACAGGGAGCAGATCTCAGGCTTCGAATGTCTCAGTCACTCTTTGTCCTTAGTTAAGCTCCAAACGTGTTGCTTGTGGCCCTCTGTCTCTTTTTGCACACTTGAGTCTCAGCATCTGTAAAATGGAGATGGTTACTGCTGTGGGCATATGGCATGTCACTGCAAAATCAAGAGGCCTTTCAGTAGTTGTACATTAACTATATGGGGGAAGCTAAAACTCGCAACAGTCTTTGGTTACCTGAGCAGGCTCTGCAGGCATCTGGAGTGGCAGTTGCCACAACAGCACGGCTGTCTGAAAATAGATGATCAGTCCTTAACAGAATAAATAAATCTTGGCATTGCTTATTGTTAGTTAAGTAAACATCTAATAGCCTTGGGTTCATAGGCAGGTCTTTCCTCCCCCCCCCCTTTTTTTCCCCTCCCTTCCTTAAAGGAAACTTGACTGCTCTTAGACTGCTTGGTAAAGCATCTAATCTGGAAGACCCTTGAGATCTCAGAAAAGATATGCTCAGTACTTTCACCTATAGGCTAAGGAGAGAGAAGCAAGTATTGGTGTTGACAGCAAAGAGGAGGCAATTTGTAACACTGTGCACATAAGGGCAGTAGCTCTTGCTCAGGGACATTCCAGTCACCCTGCGTGAGGAACAGCAAGAGCTCAAACTGGGATGTGGAGCGGCAGCAGGAGGCCTGTGCTGAGCAGGGCCTTGACTAGGTCCAGCTTGCAAAACTTTTCAGCTGCATTATTGCACCTGCAGCCATGGTCTTTCCTTTCACAGGAAATGAAAATGCTAAATCTTAAGGCTAGCAGGAGGGTGTCAGGGTAAAAATGTGTGTGAATGGAGCGCTAATGAGTCACTGTACCAGAAGTTTAACTGTTGGGCTTGTCCAGGAAGCTCTCACAGAGGTGGCTTTGTCTTGTAAAAGAACGGAGAGTTATGCTCTACAGAGTTGCCTTGGGCAGTTACAAAGCTGCAAAGCTTTCACACCTGGAGTACTGTGTCCAATTCTGGTCTCCCCAGTACAAGAAATGTATGGGCTTACTGGAGTAAGTCCAGTGCAAGGCCATAAAGATGATTAAGGGACAGGAGCACATTTCATATGAGAAGAGGCTGAGAGAGCTGGGACTGCTGAGCCTGGTGCAGAGAGGGCTCAGGGGAACGTCATCAATGTGTGTAAATACCTGGTGGGAGGGAATGAAGAAGAGGCAGGTAGGTTCTTCTCAGTGATGCCCAGTGACAGGACAAGAGGCAATGAGCACAAACTGGAACACAGGAAAATACTTTTTTTTTTTTTTTTTTTTTTTTTAACTGGAGTCTCCATGTGTGGAGATATCCAGAACCTGACTGAGCCCTGGGCAACCAGCTCCAGCTGATCCTGCTTGAGCAGGGGGCTCGGACTAGGTGATTTCAAGAGGTCACTTCCAACCACAACAATTTTGTGACTCTGAAAACAAACCTATTTCTGGGCTTTCCAGAATGGGAGATGAAGAAATACATAGCACAATGAAAGTAAGAGCTACTTTTTGCAGGAAATGCAGTCAGACAAATTCAGGTGCTGCATGAGGAGAGGGCTGTTTGGCAGTGACTCCTCATTTACAGTTGTAGCTTGTCTCCTTTCTGCTCAACTGCTTTTTTCTATCCTGCTGGTCCCACAGGAGTTCTTCCACACTGCTGCATAAAAGGGGACTCAACATGGTATAAATTTCACCAGCATGAAGCAGGCTGTCTTCAGAAAGAGTCCTGGAGGGGTTATAAGGTGGCAATGGCAGAAGCAGCCAAATCTGAGGACACAGAAATGAATCTTCCATTATCAAATGGTCGATTTCTTTGTCAGCAAAGATTTGAAAGGATTTCAGCCTTTACACGCTCCTTAGAAAACATCATCCATGGGAAAAGAGCAGAGGTGCCAAGAAGTGAATGAACAGGGGGTGTCAAGTGGACCTAGGAAATGTAACAGGCCTGTAAACTGGGGGTGGAGTATTTATTTTCCTCATGGAGATGAATCAATACTTGGGTCTCTGAAGATCTCATTTGCCATCACTGTCACTTACTGGATTAGTTGAAATAAATGTGGCATGCCAGATGATCGCCAAAACCTTGGGAGCTTATCAAATTGGAGGGGTAGGAATTCAAACAGTGCTGGAGTTGAAAGTATCATTTGCTGCCTCCCTTCCAGAGTGATTTCCTTACATGTAACCAAGATGTGTCTTGGTCCTGCTTTTGCTCTGCTCATCCCCAGCTCTCTGGGGCGCTCTAGCAAGCTGAGGTAGAATGCATGTGTGAGCTTTGAGGGATGTGGGTTCTCCTAGGCTACCATATGCTGAGGCCACCCTGGTGACTCACGTTATTTGTCCCACCTAATAGCTGCAGCATTCAGTTTCCTGAAGCATCTTCTAGTGCTGTTTTAGAAGGTGATGACACAGCCTAAATGACATGTTAAAAAAAAAAAAAAAAAACAAACCCAAAACAAACCAAGAACCAAACAAAACCACAACCAAACCCAAGCAAAATCTTTTTTTTTTTTAACTTGTTGGATACTGTGGATGCCTCATCCCTGGAAGTGTTCAAGGCCAGGTTGGATGGGGCTTTGAGCAACCTGGTCTAGTGGAAGGTGTCCCTGCCCATGGCAGGGGGAGTTGGACTAGATGATCTTTAAGGTCCCTTCCAACCCAAACCGTTCATTGATTCTATGATTATGATTCTCCCCTCCTTTTCAGTACAGCAGGTCAGTTATCCTGATTCAAGTTACTTTAAAAAGCATAAGGTGACAGGAAGAACACTTTAGTTTGAGTAACTTTTTGGAAAAAAGATACGATGATCCTGACCTTGGTACTTTCTGCTTCTAAGTAGACATAACACATTCCATAGCGTTGTTGCCTGCATGCCTTGACCTCTAGGAGTGGATATTACCTGCAGTTCTAGACTAAGGCAGCTGCCCCTTTATAGCCCAATTACAGTGAGTGGTGGTTGAGCTAGAGCAGCCTGAAGGGAAGCCGTCAGCTCAGCTGGTGTGACGCGTAAGATGTGGTAGGGTTACAAATGGTGAGGATGGGATGCTTATGTCCTGTTAGGCATTGCGAGTTACTATCTCCTGCAAGAGCAGGAATTGCCATTCCAAATTGGATTCTTGATAGAGGTTCCTAGGGGAAATAGGCTCCAAGACTTGCCTGTCCTCTTTGGATTTACAGGTCTGCCCCATCTGGCAGTGAGCTATGCCACACAGGCACTTGCTGCTCCCAGGTTCTGGGCTGCATTGGCAGGACGTGATGTAGGAGTCGAGACTGGGATGTAGGCGTGGCACAGTTATGAAATCTTGTCCCCTGCTGGGATTTACAGCATGTGAGGTGGAGCCTGGGTGTAAATCTTTCAGCTGTTGCCCTGCTCCCCTTCTCCAGTCTGATTTAGTGGGGAGGGAAGTTGACTTAATAGTGCTGCAGCATTTGCAGCACCGGTGCATCTGTAAGCCAGACTAGTTCCAGCCACAAGCTCCCAGCTGCTGTCCCCATGAGCAGCCTCGCTGGCTGGGTGATCTCGTTCACCTAAAGGCATGCTTGGGATTACATTTCCATAAGGCTCTAGCCCCTACTGCTATGTACTCCTGAAGTAGGTGAGGACTGTTTTCTCACCTTGCCGTTTGGGTACGAGCTATATGAAAGGGATAGGCGGCAGTCATTCTTGTCTGCCCACGCGACACTTTGCTTGTTTGTGAAACAGGGCACGTTCCCCACATCTGATGCAGGGCTCCACAAGGCAGGCAAGGGTCTTGCAAAGCTCCCTTAGTGGTAAGGGAGGGGAATACCACGTCAAGACCACATCCCTGAACACTTCTGTATTTGTGAAGTCAGTGCAGAACAGAATTTCCCACTGTGCAGCTTGCATTTATGAGTAGTTGAGGATGCATAACCCAGTAGTACCATTTGCTGTGAGTCTGATGTGAGCTCCCCATTGCACTGTGCTGATGCACCCGGCCCTGGAGAGTTCACAGGCTGGTGTCCAACCAGAGGCGCTGTACATCACTCACCTGTGTAGGTGGGCTTGCTTTAACTGTTTCATGGGCAAAAACCTGCTGAACAGGCAGCTGGAATGCGTCCTTTCTGCAATGATAGTTGGTCTCCCTATGGATGGAGAATGGCTCCATGTGCTTGCGGGGCTCTGGCTTGACCATCGTGTCTTCATGCTCCTTAGATTTGTTTTCTTGTTCAGTTTCAATGTCGCTTCATTTGGATCCCTGTTCCTTGTCACAGTGACTACAGCAAACACCTACAAACAAGCAGCAGCTTGTTCAGCCCAGTGCCTGCGTTTCCCAGTTACACCAACGTGTGCTGGCTCGGCTCCCCTGGCTGAACAGGGCAGCCGCAGAGACTAAGGAAGCCGCAGAGTAACCTTCCAGTGCTGTCTGGTGGTGGTGGACTACTGTGTGGATACCCTTCAGGTGTTACCTGTGAGTCTTCCTTTGTGATGGTATCTTTCTTAACTTGGTTTTAACACTCTACAGAGAAATTTACTTGGAAACAAAATTGCGTATGTAGTTTTTGTGGTCAGAAGAAAAAGCTGGAAGGCATGGCCAAAGAGTATTACAAAGGTTTAGAAACCAGAAGTCAATGGAAAAAGATTCCAGTGTTTGCCCTTCTATCTCAAGGGGTGTTTAATTAAATTATTTATGGTGTTTTTTGTTGAAGACCTTATTTTTTAGGAATTGGTGGCTGTAGCCTCTGTATTATGGTGATGATGGCAGGAAAGTTGATAATGATTATGGCTTTCAAGAAGGTGTTTTGTTCCAGTAAACTGAACTCCTATGTAAGCCTAGAATCACTAAACTAGAATAAATAGGAAATTTTCTTTTAGACTTGCGAGTGCAGATGCAAGCCCTATTTCTGAACCTGGTGTCCTCAGTGTAAGCATAAGCTGCCATCTCAGGTAGCTGCCCTCCTGTATGTTTTTTCAGAAGGTGTCACGCTCTTCTACACTTACTCTTCTTGGAGGCTATAAAGTTGAGATATCTATGAAAAATCTTTCACTGTTCTAGTGAGAGTTTATTCTAATTTTTTAAGATGATGTGGGCTTAAAATGTGTATGTCTTATCTACCTAATATGCTTTCATCAATTAAAGACCTCTAATCGAGAGGTACTGTCTCTTCTGATGAGTTATGCATTCTCATACCCTGTTTTCTTGAGCAATGCGTGCAGCTCTGGAGAGGGAGCTGAAGAGATGTTCGTTTCAAATGGAAATGGTGCCATTTCCATTTGGTGCAGACAAACTGCTTGCTTGCTTCTCAAGCAAATAGTAAACTGAGGGCTGTCTATGTTTTGTGTGTGTTTGCTTAACTTTATAACAGAAGTTATTCAGGTTGCTCCCAACTGGGTAAGTGGAAGCTACTGAACTCTCTTCTTAAGTCTGCTGCGTTTGTCGACTGTGTCTTGTCTGACAGTCACCTCTGACTTGGGGACAGGGCTGTGATTCTGGATTAGAGCAGCAGCAAGGAGGCACTTCTGTAAATGACCACTGGATTTGAGTAACCAGTCCAGTGACAAACACTGCTGATATCCCTGTGGATCTTGCCAGCATCTAGGTCAGACTGAGGAAGGCGACAGGCTTCTCCCACCTAGATTTGGAGCTGTCTTGTTCTTTGCCTTCAGCTAACACCTACTTGTACTCTCCTTTCTCTTCCCACAGGTAGATGCTGTGCGGGTGTACGTGAACAGCAGCTCTGAGAACCTCCAATATCCTGTCCTGTTTGTAGTTCGCCAACAGAAGGGAGTGCTGTCATGGCAGGTCCCGCTAATTTTTCGAGGCCTGTAAGTACTGGAGTCTCTTCCTTGTAACATGCTGGTCTGCCAGCTGTATCCAGCATCAGCCTTCCTCTGGTGCTAGATCTTGCTGCTTGTGTAGACTGCAGGGCTTGGTTGCAAAGCATGGTTGCTCGCTGTTAGCTGAACATAGGAAGACCAGGATGTGGTAGGTAACCTCTAACTTGGGAGCCTGCTCTTGTCTCTTAGTTTCCCAAATATGTATGCAGAGTACCAGGAGGCTTGTCTGCTGGGGGTCTGCCTGTGTCACTAGACAGCGAATCTACCAAATGGCACTGTTGTAATTTCCACAGTCGCTTACAGTGCGTGCAAGTAGTTCTTGGGCTCTAGTTTGGAGCAGGGTTTGAATAAGCTCTCAAAAGAGCACCCTGACTGCTGGGTTACAGTGCATTTGGGGAATGAGAGCTCTCTTCTGTTTCTCACCCCAGGTACACCTAAGTTGAGTCTATTCTGGGGGGTGATGGGTGTTTTCTTTGTGAAAGTGATGCTGTTGTGTAGCTTCAGCAGCCCCAGAGCTAGTTAGGCTGCAAGTACTGAGACTTCGCAGACACCTTAGACCATCTCAGATTTGAAGCTTCATCCTGTGACTGAAATCCTGGTGCCAGGCGGCAGGTATCCTGCAGTGTCTTGCCTGATGGAGGGGATGGTTACAGCAGTGGCTGTTCTGGGCTGTTGTTGCTCTCTCTGCCTCCAGCAATCGGCAGATGTGCTAGATCTGCAGATGGCACAGGCAGCCTCGAGGGAAGTGAAATGCTGGGGGGGTGGCCAGTCCCTTGTGCAGACCACAAGAGGCAACAGAGGTGGAGTTTGAGCTCTGAATAAAAGACTGAATGGTCTTGGCCTTTCAGATTAGTATTTCAGTTGTGCAAGCAGGGGAAAATTATGTCATTCTTTGAACTGCAGAACAATTTTTAAACTCTCTCTCTCTTTTTTCCTTCGAACTTTCCCTTACCTCCTTCCCCTGGCTGTTGTAGCTATCAGAGGACCTACAATTACCAAGAAGTGAGTCGGACCCTCTGTCCCTCGGAGCCAACACCTGAGACAGGACCCTCTGACCAGATTATATTTGTGGACGTTGCTTCCATGGCACCATTTAATATTGCATATGAGCTGCTAGTCACCAGGCTCGAGAGCTTCCAACTTGAGTAAGCTGGCATGTGAGAATACAAATGTAATTTCTTCATGTATTTGTTATACAGGGATTTGATCCATCTGCCTACTCTTCCCTTCTTTTTCCTTCCCAGAAAAAGAGATTATTTTTTCTTTTGCTTAATCTGAAGGTACTCTGTGTATATTCCAACTCTGAAAGTTTTAGACTTCAACATGCTGGCATTTCTTTTCTAGGACCAACAAAGCCTTTAACTTTACTGCCAGTCCTTCCCAGCCCCAGGTAAGGAGGAGTCCTGCATGGCATTGCTTGTATGTCTTACCACATCTAAATGGTTGATGTGATCCTTTATTAGAGATAGCAAAAGCCTTATGTGACTAGGTCATTTCCCTCTTAGGATGCAGGGAAACTTCCTTACTGTTGAATTTTCTGTGGATATAGTGAAGAGGAAGCAGTGTCTCAGCCCCTCTAGGGGAACCTTTGGGTCCTCTTGCAAAGCAATTAAGTGAACCAAGAACCATGACCAGAGCAAATGAATGGTATCTGCAGTTCAGGAAATTCCGGACATGTACAGAAGTCCAGAGGCCATTGGACTGCTACACTTCATGGGAAGTGAGATGGTGGGCACCAATGTCTTGTTCCAGCCAGCACCGATTCAGTTGCCCTAGTGTGACTAGCCAAGATGCAGTCTTTACTGGAGAAAAATAAATACATAAATAAGCAAGCTGTAAAGGTACAACAGAACTCAGACTGCTACTCCTTGCTCAGGCAGCAAGTCAAGTTGCGAGGTGATAAATGAAATGCCTGATAAGTCTGTTTATTAGTTCAGAAGAGAGCACACATGTACAGCACATCCAGCTGAGCAGCCTTGTTTAGAGCCCAGCAGATACTACAAGTCCTCTCTTGAATGAAAATGCTGTTGGCAGTAACTATAGTGATACAGGAGCTCATAGAGCTGGGAGAGTATGTAATTTACCCAGGCTGCCTGGTACTCCATTTTTGTTGTTGCTATCGCTGTTAGTAACACCACTTAATTTTAGGTTTCCTGTTACCAGGGATCCCAGCTAATCTTTTTTGCTGTCAAATGTCGTAAACTGGTTTGCAAATACCTGTGGTATTTTATACTATAGAAGCATAGGGAATGGTGGTGGCTCTTTATATTAGGATCTTGTAATTTGAATGTTTAGAATCTGGCCTGGAATTAACTTTGTGACTTTAGTGTGTTATTTGTCACAATTAATATGGGATTGGTGACTTTTAATTATAGGCCAGATGTAGAAAGTAGAAGATGAGTGCTGCTTAATTGGTATAATGCTGAGGTTTTTGTAAATCAAAGTATTAAGTAGTCTGCAGGGGGAAGAAAAAAAAAGGCAATTCAAAATCTAGACAAGTGTTGGAATAGCCCTAAGACTGGAAAAAGACAAGCATAACAACTGAAGGAGTGGTTATCTGGAACCCAGCAGGAAGAGAAATTAGATATGCTTGTATAGGTCGTGAGTGTTGTCTGGATGTGTTTATATGGCTCACAGTCTGTGCAGGAGAGAACTGTAGGTCTCAATGCCCCTTATGTTAATTCTGTACTCTGGTATAAGTGTAGCTTAAAAAGAAAATTATAGAAGGGTCCTCATGGGTGACTTCCTCAAGGACCTAAAGCTTTCCAAGGGTAGTGCACCTGGGAAACCAAGGCGCTCAGACCGGCAGCGTCCTCGCTTCCACCAAAGAAACCGGCTCGGTGAGTTTTCAGTTTGTGAGGACTTGCGGTTGGAGCGAGTGCTCCCTCAGCAGTGAAGGGACCCTGCTTGGAGCCGGGGTGGTGGGAATAAATGCTTTAGTAGAAATGGGCAAACTTGGGAAAAGCCTGGGTGATTTCTTACTTACTCTTGCCCTTCTAGTTGGGGGTCCTACTTCCTGGGAAGGGGATGGGGGGGGGAGGAGGTAAACAGGAGACAGCTGGCCTTGGCTCAGCACTAAGGTTTATG
Source organism: Phoenicopterus ruber ruber (assembly GCA_009819775.1). NCBI lineage: Eukaryota > Metazoa > Chordata > Aves > Phoenicopteriformes > Phoenicopteridae > Phoenicopterus > Phoenicopterus ruber. The sequence goes on along the minus strand of CM020215.1, from coordinate 89,328,388 downwards.
TGACATAAAGGAAATGTCTCAGGTTACGGTTTTGGAGCAAGAGCTGCGGTAGCTTCTGTCCCAGTGGCCCATGCCTGCCCTGGGGTGGCAGCAGTGGCTGCCAGGTGACCAAAAGAAAGGAAGGTAGGAAGGTGGCTGGTGGCAGTCCTCAGCCTTGCAACCCCTCTGAGGTGAGGTGCCCATCAGCCCCTCGAAGTAGCTGTGACTGAGCCTGAGCTCTCAGGGTCTGGGCTCCAGGCAGGACAATGGGACCCCACACAACAAGCCCACCTGTTGGGGTGTGCACAGAAACCCTACTTCTCCAGCAGCTGGCTGGTGTAGTACATAGTACTCTTACTGTAAAAATATGCAAATAATGATGTTGTCTGGGACATCTTTTGCCCAAATCTGAAAAGGCCCTTGCTGGGACAGAGAAGGGCATCTTCTGACCCCACAGACTGTCCTGTGAGCCTGCTCAAAGCATGGAAGCATAAGAAACACCATTCCTTGTCCCTAGAGGAAAAGTAGGAATATTAGCAGATATTAGTCTCTCCCACTTTTTTTTTCAGAACTATAGCTGAATTATTTTCAAGGCTGAAGTGAGAGGAGAAACCCCCATTTACCCCTTGCCCTCAAAACAAAACAAACCCAAACAACCTAAATCCTACAACTAATATCAGGCATGCATTTATGAAACTCTTGACAGAGTTCAACCATTCGACCTAATACTTGCCACAGTCTGTCTTTGAGGCAACCTGTCTGAGATAAACTCCATGATATGCTTCATATATGAAGTACAGCCAGCAATATGGAAACATCTGGAAATTGCTCATAGCAACATAAAATGGAGTAGGCTATAAAATGAAGTCACTTTAGCTTGATCAGGTGCAAAAAAGCTTAAGGGGAGCAGAAGCTATACTGTGTCTTGCATGTTGAATATGTCTGTGTCTAACAGCATGTTGTGCAAGGGGGAGAGTTGTCTGTACATACTTAATCTGCTCTTCTGTTGTGTAAGGTCCTAATATTTGAAATCTGAATTTTTGTGGAAGCCCAGCTTTGGGCTGTGCAGGTATCTTAGGGATGCTCTGAAGTTACTGGCAGGGATGATTTCTGGACCATAACTCTCAGTACTCTGCTTTTTCCTCAGTATTTTCTGTACAAGTTTCCTCAGGATGTCGATTCAGTCATTATTAAAGTGGTGTCTGATGCAGTCTACCCATGCTCGGTTGTCTCTGTCCAGGATATTGTGGTAAGTCTGAGCAGAGGAGGGTAAGGAGCTGCCTGCTGGAGCTCTGTGTCCTGCTGTGAGGGGGTCTGTGCCCCAACAGAGAGAAAAGCCCTAGGAAGGTCTTCACCCTAGTATGGTGGTGGTGAAGGGAGCCCCTGAAAGAGGAATGAAAATCCCGTGGGAAGGAAGCAAAGACAGAGATGCTGAGTTCAAGCAGCTCGTGCAGAGATTTTTGTTGCAAATAGGCGAGGAAGCTGTTCCTCTCCAGCCTGTCCATAGGGCGTTTGTTATCATGTTCCCCTTGTGAGGTTTAACACCCTGCTGCCTTGTGACATGGGTCTGTCTCTCCATAGAGCCGTGTTGGATGGGATGCTGGTGGCTGAGGGAGGGGACAGTGCTGTTCCCTTGACTCTCCCCTGGCTCAAGGCAGCATGGGGAACTTCTGAATTCCAGACATGAGGTCTCGTCTCCTTTCCAATTTGATTTCCTCTCTCCATGCTTACTCATCCCCCCCCTTTCCTGGGAAGGGGAGAGTAGCTGTTCCCTGCCATGGAAGTTGGCTGTAGCTCACAGCTGGGAAATAAAATCATATTTCTCCTCCTTTCCCACTTCCTGAATGATGCAGAGACCTGCAGTGTGGGAGCAGCGAGATGGTGACAGAGCTGTAAGATGCCTTGGCTGCTGGCTCTGAAGTCCTGGCAGTCGCCTTCAATACCTGGGGTGAGGAGAGAAAGGGATAACATCAACTCCTGCCCACATCCCTGTGTTTGAATGATAGAAGGGCAGGAGGAGAGACTGTGGCAGGTGATTCTGTCAGGTACTAAGAGTAGTGGGAAAGAGTAAAATGAGGGCAAGCACTTGGCACATAGTACAGGCTGCAAAGTGTGTGATGCAGCCAGTGTACAGCTGGGTGTATGCACTGCCCTGTGGGAGTCGTGGAGTGATCAATATAGCTGAATCCTCATCTGGTGTTAAACTGCAGCTCTCATGTGAGAATGCTGAGATCAGTGAGGGCAAGCCATAACTGGTATATTCAGAGCAGCTTTTCTAACCTCTAAATGAGTTCTGATTGTTTTGTTACCTTTGTCAACTCAAGCGGGGCCATTTTCTGCTGCTCTGCATTGTCTGTTCTCCTGCTGGCTCCCTACAAAATTAGTTTGGATTTTGTGCCTGATTTAACCCTTAGTTGTGTCTGTTTTAGTGCCCAGTGTATGACCTGGACCATAACGTGGAGTTCAATGGTGTTTACCAGTCTATGACAAAGCAAGCAGCTATAACAGTGCAGGTGAGACGGTGATTTTTTTTTTTTTTTTGTCCCAGTGTGTGTTGTGTGGGTTGTTGGTGGTTTGGTTGTCGTGTCCCGTCCCCCCCCCAGTGGTTTGTCTTGTGCATCCCTAGTTTTATTTTGTTGATTCTGGTATGGCTGTGATCCTTTGTTTTTATTGGATCAGCTGATATCAGTAGAAGAAGAGATGGTACCTTTTACTACAAAACCTTGCTTACGTTTGCTTAAGTGAGTGTGTTATGTCTTAGGTGCTGAGGCTCTAGATCAGAGTGGCTGCAGTCAGGTGTCTTCTGTTCAGACCTTGGCTCTTCTACCACCAAGTGGTGGTAGTAGGGCCTTATAATAAGCAAAGCTTAGGTAGATGGTTTGCACTAATTAAAATGAATGAATAAATGTGTTAGCATTGGTTTGCTTGCACTGGGGCACTGCTGTGCTGCATACTGATGAGCTCGGTCAGCTTATTGTCAGCAAGGATGAGGGGAGCATCCCCAGAAGCCAGGCTCTGTCTAGAACAGGCAGGTCTCTGTAAGGCTGGTGCCTGTGTAGCAACTAAAATCTGATCTCTGGCCCTGTGGAGATCATCACCTCTGCTTTGCATTGGAGGGAGAGCCTGCTTCGCTTCTCATGGATTCTGTCATCTTCTGTCCTCCCATGCAGAGAAAGGACTTTCCAGGTGAGCAGTTCTTCGTTGTGTTCGTCATCAAGCCAGAGGATTATGCCTGTGGGGGTTCTGTGCCTTCCTCTGTTCATGGTAAGTTGTGCTGGGAGGCGGATTTGGTTGCTGCATGCAGGTGGTGGAGCAGCAGAAGTCCTTGGGGACCTTCCTGTGGGATGACACAGGGTAGTCATATAGCTCTATCTTATCCAGGTAGCTATGAGGAAGAGTGAAGTATAAACTTAATATTGTTGGGTAGGTTAAAAGTCTTGATCAACCCTGGAAGTGGCTGGCTAGTACAGCACCTGGCTTACTGGAGTTATGTGCTCTTCTGAGGAGTCACTGGTGTCTTGGGAGATACTGGAAACACCCAAGCAGTGCTGCTTACATCTTTTTTTTTTTTTTTTTTTTTCCCCTACTGCTGTATTACCCTCCTTCCTCCATGGAGGCCCAGATGGCAGTTCCTGCCCCTTCTCCAACTGTTATCTTGGGATCTATGACAGCCTCACAACTTGGGGAGAGCAGGAAAAAGTAGTAATTTTGGGGGGAGTAATCTTGAGAGACTTGTTCTAGTACATTTTCCAGTCAGAAAGCACTGTGTCCACTGCCTGGACAGTGGTAAAAGCAAAACCGCCACCACTCATGTGGTGGGTGAAACTGGAGTGGGGTGCAGCTGTCCCCATGACAAGCTGGAGCCCATATCAGACCAGGGACATTCCTAGCCTCAAAGCTGGATGGCTTCCTCCCTGTAGGAGAAAAAAGACTGCAATGAACAGATATACTGGGCTCCCCCAATTCCCACCCTCAAAAAGAATTATCACCTTCCAGGTGTCTTTCTCTTATCCTAAAGCTGTCAGCAGAGCTGTACTGGCAGGGTGTGCTAAACCCTGCTGAAACACAAGTCTCTAGCATGGCATCCTGCACAGAAGTGTTTTGCTAGCAGAGTTTTGGCCAAAGTCAAAAATGGTGTCCTAGTATTTGTAGTGACAGAAACTGCCCTTTGGGGACTAGAAGAATAGGAGATGAGATGCCTGTGGGATTCAGGCATCCAAACTTGAGCAATGTATGGAAGACTCAAGCAGGGATTTCTAGTCTGAAAAACAAGCTGTGGATAGAGGGGAGGGGGAGAAAATGTATGGAGAAGGCTGTACATTAGGAAGTCTAAGAAAGATCTAGAGCAAAACCACACACAGATTTTGGTATAAAGCCAGACCCTGGTGTTTTTTGCAAGTGCAGAGAAGTGAGATAAGGGCCAGAGATCATTAATGTTTGATTGTTTTTTACTTTTGCTGTACACTGCATCTCACAGGGAATGTCAACCGTACCTGGAACCTGCAGCGGACGAAGAACCTTCAAGTGACGATTGTGCCCTCTATTAAAAGTCAGTGTCTTTATGCAGAACAATGCAGCTTTACGGGGGGACTTGGCACTTCTGCATAGAAGGGTATGGCTGGGCCAGCAGCCCTCTGACGGGATGGTGCAGAAGGCACTAGCAGAGGAGTCCAAACCATTGCAGCCCTGGTCCCTTTGAGGAGGTGTTGTGTGGCACAAGGTTGTCTCACGGACACACCAGCTAGCACTGGGGGTGAAGAAATGGGGGAGACCTTGCAACAGGTTCTGGCAATTCCTCTTGAAGAAAGCGGATGGGTCTTGAAGGACTGTTTGGGGCTGGGCATTGTCACCAGGTGGTATTGGGAAGAGCAGGACAGGAGTGCTGGTTCTGAAAGGGTCTGTCCCTGCTCTGTGAGCTGATTGATACCTTCTTTTTTCTCAGAGTCCGTTTATGTCCAGGCCATGTTCTTCAGCTTCCTGAGTTTCCTCTCCTTTTACCTGGGCTCAGTGGTGGTTGCTTTTGTGCACTACATCAGGTGAGTTGAGGGGTTTTATGAGACCAGCCTTTCTGTTTCTCTTCATCCTCAGAGATGCCTCACTCTGCAGTGAATTCAGGGCAAGTGGGGTGGCAAGCATCTGAACAGAGCAGCCAAACAAGTCCATGACCACTCAGTGGGCTCCTACTGACCATCAGCCAGAAAACTTTTCTTGCTCTACTGTGGGGATTGTGGCAATGATGAAAACCCAAGGCTCTGCCCTCTTGCTTTTGTAGTGCCCCACCCCTGGGTTTGGTGGCAGGTCAGAATTGTGACGGGGCCAGTCTGGGATATGGGGTGTCAGAGCATTGGGGAACCAAGGTACTTCCCAGAGTGCTGGACCAAGTACTGCAATAAGTGGCAGTGACCCAAATAGGGCCTTGGAGTCCTGAGGGTGCTGGTTTCCTTCCTGACCTGCCTCCCTTGCCTCGCAGCTTGGTGCCTGGGCTTGTGTTGAGGAGAATATCCACATCTGAGGTGAACTTGGGCACAGCTACCATGACAGGTTGTTCTAGGACGCCAAAAAAAAAAAAAGAGCAAAACTCTTCCCAGCTGCCCCAGGGTCCCCTGTTGCTCACTGGAGGCAACCTTGAAGTCCTCTTGGGTGAGAGAAAGGACTGGAGGGGCAGGAAGGGGACAGTAGCCTAAAAGGGAGGTAAGATTTGCCCCTGTAGGGCTGCGCAGGATGAGGGCCTTGGTGGCGCAGCAGGCAGGTGCTCTTAAGGTGGTGGGGATGGTGGATTTTGTTGGGATCAGTCACTGCTGCCTGTGTAGGCAGTGACAATGGCTAAGCAAATCCTTTGTCCAAAGCATGGAGGCTTGAGAAGAGGGAGGCCTTCCACACTCTTTCCTGCCCTGCTGGGCAAAGGTTGGCATGAGAAGAGCCATATAAAGCTTTCATCAAATAGCAGGTTGGTTTTGTGGGAGCCACACTGGTCAGCCAGCTCCTGAGACTGAACGTGGCAAAGAGTTTCCAGCTGCTTCAGAAGAAGGGATCTTAAAAGTTTGGTGCTCTGAAACAAAAGAATTTCAAGATGGGGGCATGGCTTAACTTCAAGACACATCAGTGAAGCAACATTTCACTGGAACAATTCAAAGAAATTACTTAAGTGTGTGTGTGCTCTTTTTTGGTGTTATTTTTCCTTTGTTGTGGGCATATGTTTTTTTCTTAGCCTCCCGTGCTCGGCAGCTGCATCGAAGGAGGTGGTATTGGCTTCTTAAGCATTGTGCTGATGCATGCCGCTAGCTGCTGCTGCCCTTTCAGTAGATTCTTATGCGCTTGGTCCCCTGAGCAGGGGAGTTGGGTTTGGGAAGGTGGTCTGAGAGTCTCTCCCAACACACTGAACAGTGTAGGATAGGATGGTCTTGTAACTGGTTGTCCTGCCTCTGGTGGATAATTGAGGGGAAAAAAAAAAACCCCTCTGTTGCTTTGAAAATTGGAGAGGTGGACAGCAAGCAGTCATGGCTCAGCCATGCCTAATCCAAACGGTATTTTGTTTGGTTTTGTTGGGGTTTTGTTTGCTTGTGTTTTAGAGCTTGCACCATGTTTACCTGTTGGTGTCCTAGATAATCCTGCCATGGCTGGCAGGTGGTGGGGTTTGTTGGCTGTCTCATGAGTGCTGCCTGTTCTTTTTCAGGGTTTGGAGGAAGGCTTCAGCTGGGAGATTGAGTCCTGAGGATGGTAAGGTATCTTTTCTGTTGTGTGACAGCTTTAAGTAAACAGCACAGGTCCTAGGTCAGGCAAGAGACAGGCTGTAAGTCAAGTACCTTCTGTCCTTTCAAGCCTTCTTCCCTGTACATGTACCATATAGTCTCTGGTACTGATGAAAGATGTTGGAGCTTCCTCTCTGCCCTCACGAGAGAGAGCATTTGAAGCAGGCTCCCCTGAACCTGGTCCTGACCCCTGCCCGGAGGAGGTGGCTCTTACAGGGGTGGAGGAAGGGCAAGCCTTGGCTAGACCTGGCTACAGGCTAATGTTCCTGCTTGTCAGGTCTGTTCATTTCTAAGCAAGGCACTTTGAGTTTGTCAGCTGTTACGCTTTAAGATTTCCTCTGCCTGGTTTAAGCATGGGGTCTCTAACTTTTTAATTTAATTTAAATTTTAATTTGTTTTTAACTGGGAGTTGCAGACAACCAAGTGAATGAATGACTAATACAGTTAGGTAGTGGTATTTGTGTTATTTACTTTGGTATTGGATTCAGTTTGCTTTATGCTACACCTACATTTCAATATACTGCAGATTTCTGCATTATAAAAGCATAGCTGCATCTAAGAGGCTATCGGTGAAAGATGGAAATTTTTGTCATGGGCGGGGCGGCAGCACTGGGAGTTTCTGCTTTCTGGAGAAGTGTGCAAGGCTGGCTGTTTCATTTTGTTTAAATATTCACTGCCTGCAAAGTAGTTCAAAGCATTGGTCTGAGGATAAAAGGCAGCGTCATTTGTACCTCTCTCCTGAGGAAAGGGAGGATGTTATGTTTTGGCAGCACTGAAAGGTTCTTGGTGTGCTCCCTTTTTTTAATCCCTAGTTTTTTCAGTCTCTCTGGTCTGCTACATACCACCAGAGAAGCATACTAGTATAACTGAGCTGTGCTTAAAGGATCAGCACTGGAACTTCACTCTAACCTGGCATTACTTGGGTTAATATTTCTGCCGAGAACCTGGGGGCATGTGGCTTCTTCAGCCACTGAGATCCACATAGGCATCCCTATATGTGGAATGTGTGTGAAAGGTTTCCTTCACAACCGAATGAGCAGGGGACTGTAAAAATATGCTTAAAAGTATTCTAAATTTAAGTTATTTGGGATGGATCCTGCTGTGAGACAACAGTAGGTCTTAGGGCACAGGAGAAATGAGAAGGGCTTGTGTGTTGAGGAGTTTGGGGAAGCTGAAGGGACCTGGCCGAGGCCCTGGAAGAGCTCCAGGCTGGTGACAAGGGATCACTGTCTAAGGCAAGGAGGCACAGTCTCAGCTGGGTGAGACCAGAAGCCCCAGGGAGTGCTGCTGGTGCTGCAGCTGAGGCTGCAAGTGCTGAAGGCAGCTAAGAAGCTGTTTTCCAAGCTGCCCTGGTGAGAGGTAGAAGTTAAATTCTGGTGCTTGGGAAGCTCCCAAAGAAGCTGCAGGGCACAGATGCTGTGCTTAGCATGGACCTAGAGGGCAGAGGACTGTGTTCCTGGGCAGGGAGGATTGCTGAACAGCATCCCTGTGAAAGGACAGAGGAGCGCAGTTCCTTCACAGTTTACAGGTTTTCTCCCAGAGGCACCTGCTCCTTCTGTGTCCTGTCCTCTTCCTTGTACTCTATGCCACCTTCACGTGCCTGGCACTGCATGTCTCAACCATGTCCTTTCCTCTGGGGAGGAACCATGTCATACCCACGTGCTGTATCTTTCTCTATTGTACCTCTTCAGGGTGTGTATCTGATGCCTATAAAGCGGTAACTAGCGCCTTCCCTGCCCTCCGGGTCACCCAGGGCATGCTGGCTTTCTCTCAAGTTTTCTCTTCTCTTCCCACCCACTGGAATTTCTCTTCCTCCAAAGTACCCCTGGGTCTCGCCTTCTCCATCACTCTTTTCTGTTCCCCTTCCCCACCAAGAAAGTGTGGATGGAGGTGCTGAGCAATCTGTCTCTGCCTGTTGTCTTTGAATATCCTGCAACTCTGTGTGCTCCTTTTGCTCCTGTCACCCATCTTTTGCCTGGCTTCTGTGGTTAACTTTTTTTTTTGAATCCTGTGGGACACCTCCCATTCCACATCATCACTATTTGGTGGAGGCAATAGCTGGAGGAACCACACCTAGTGTGGTACATTTACTTTACTGACTCACGCACACACTGGGAAGTGGGACTGAAATTAGTGGGTGAGCTGGGTCTGAAGTGGCTGTCAGAGACAGGGCAGAGCACCTCTTCTCCCTGGCGTCCCTGCTTTGTCCAGATTTAAATCTTCCCTCGGTTACTTGGGAGAGAAGGTTGACACATCACTTAAGAGCATTAAGTTCGGCCTAAAATAAGGAGGGGACCATCCCTGTGGGACAGGACCAACAGGAGTAGGAAGTGTGTGTGTGCCTTGGTGTCATGAACATGGGGAAGTACTTCTTTCACCCTCTTCCCAGTGATCTGGATTTCCAAATGACTTTAAAGTAGCAGGAAAAACTGCCATGAGAGAGGGAGGGTTGCACAGTGGGTAATGAGTAGAAGGTGAATCTTGCTCCTGCAGCAACCTACAACATCCTGTTAATCCCAGCTCAGGGCTGAAGGGGTGTCATGTGGGGGGCTGTGGTGTGCCAGAGCCTTCCCTCTGGTGCTCAGTCCATGCCATGTCCACTTCTGATGCTCCTTCGAGCTGTTTGTTGCCCCATCAGAGGGATGGGTAGGAGGGTAGAGAAGCTGAAATGGAGACCAAGTCTTAGCCCACAGGCCAACAAGCACAGTGAACATGTCAAAGGAAAGCAGTAATTGAGGCTTGAACCATCAAATGCCATTGCTGTATGGGTGCTCCCCTGCCTAGGATTTGGGCTCAGGCAGGTCAAAGTTTTGGGGCTCTTTACATACATGGCTAATGGAAATGGTATAAAAACCTACGCAAAGTGTTACAGAAGTGCCCAGAATTGCTATCTGGAAAGAGGAGTCTGCCCGTGCCTGTCAGTTTGGGACAGAATGAGTACTGGGAAGCCAGAGATGCAGCTTGGGAAGCCAGGCTATTGGCAGGCTGCAGTAAAATTGCTTGGCTTTAAATACTGCCCTATGTCCCTTTGCTGTCTGGCCACACGATATTGTTGCAAGGGTGAAGCTTTACAAGCAACTGGACCTGTCTTGCTGTTCGCCACCACTGGAAGGACGTGGTCCTGCTCCTGCTTCCCTCCCTTTTGGGGAGATGGGTGTTTGACCCCTCAGTGAGGGGATTCAGCTGGCTGTGTTTCCTGCCATGTTTGTCTGCTGCTGGTTCAGCAGCTGAGCCCCATCACAGAGGCAAAAAGAGGGAATGCGGAGGCAGGAGGGGAAAGTCCCAGTGCAACCTGAGTGGGAAGTGCAGCCCTCTTTGCTTCAGATGTGTGGGTGAGAGACAGGGACTTCCCAGCCCTCCAAGGCTTGCCCCTTTTGTCATCAGCACAAGATCATGACCACTTTTTGCATGGAGCACTTTTTGCTTTCTCCTTTCTTGGCTAAATCTATGTAGCAGCCGTCTTGCCAAAGGCTGCCTGTGACTCTTCCAGGGATAACTGAAGGTAGCAATATTTGAATAGATCTGTGCATGAGGAGGAGAAGGAGAAGAATTAGAAATTCGGAAAGGTGCTCTGAATATTGTGAGACTTGCTCTAGAATTTGCCAAGTCTTGCAGCCCCATAATGTGATCCCTACAGTGTTCTGGGGGGAGGCTTGTGCTTTTGTGAGTCAAATTGGCAGCCTGTGTGGGGAGGCTGAAGGGAGGGAATGGGTTTGCTTCACGTTGCAAAGCAAGGGTTTCCCTTTTGCACAGTGTGCTCTAGAGGGAGACTGCCATCTGTTTGGAGAAATGCTGCTTTTCCCAAGCCCCTCCAGCTCTTCAAGCTGCTTGTATTCACCTCGGAGATGTACTTCGAAGCACTGACATGAAACTAACTGTCCTTTTGGATCTGTTTCCATTGCAGGATCTGGGATTATGACATCTTCGCACCCCATCACAGCCAGCACCCCTGAGGGAAGCAGCTATGGTGCTATTGGTACAGTATCTTCCAGAACTAGGGACGCAGGGAGGGTTCTGCCTGGGGCAGGGAAAGGCACTTCCATGGGCTTTAAAGCCAGAAGGGAATAAAGCTGCCAGTGCTTTAGTAGCAGCTTGCAACTGCTTGAAAAAAAAAATTGCAGCTTGAGAGGTTCAGGTTGCACTTTAGGGAAAAAATTCTACACCAAAAAGGTGGCAAATCTCTGGAAGAGGTGCCCAGAGAGTCTCTGTCACTGGAAATGCTCAAGTCTCAGCTAGAGGAAGCCACAGTCATCCGATAAGTGTTGATGACAGTGCTGCTTCAGGCAGGAGGTTGACTAGGAACTAACAAAGGTCCCTTCCAACCAAGCTTCTAGGAGTCTGTTACTAGCTCATCAAGCCTGCCTTTAGACTAAGGCATGCCTTTCACTGGAAGGCTGAAGGACTGTGTGCCACAAGGCAAGACAGAGTCAGAGCTTCTTGCAGTCCAGAGGTTTCATTAGGGGAGAAATAACATCATGCTGGCAGCAGAGGAGAAAAAAAAAACAACCCTCCAAAGGGTCCTGTGAATCTGAGATGATGGGAAATGCCTGCCTTTGTCAGTGTATTTCTTAGTCTCCTTACAACAGTTTTCCCTCCCTTGGAGGGACTGGCATTGAATAACTCAGTGCTGTGGACTTTTGGGGCATAATCCTTGAATTTGGCAGCTTGAGGACCCAGGTGCAGGGTGATGTGGTGCAGGTCCAGAGCAGTGTGAGGCAGCTGCTCAAATGAGAGAGGAGAGCAGCTCTGTAATTTTTGGTCCCTTTTCAGGATGCATTTGCTCACTGTAGTGTAAAGGCAGCCCTGACACTCCAGATGTCACCCCGTTGTTGGACTGTGAAGGTGTGGTATCTCTGAACGCCTAATGAAGAAACATAGAACTGACTTTCATGAAGTTTGGAAAAAATTCAGGAGGAATTAAGTTCTGGAATAGAGTTTAGGGCTTCAGCACCACTCCACCTCCTCCGATTCCCAGGGAAATACTTTAAAAGCGTTTGGGAAATGAGGAAGAAACCTGTGTTCTGCTCATGCCAGTATGGGTAATGGGCTGGCTAGGAGCTTGGCCAGCCTGTGGGAAGCGCAGGTGGGTCCTGCTCACCTGCAGGTGACCAATACTGTGCATGCAATGGGAGCAAAGCTGATGCTCTGCCTGCTTTGAAAAATTTCCTTTCTTCTTCTTTGTCTTTTGTTCTACAACATTTTTAGAAAAGCTTATATATACAGCTTACATAAAATCTGGAAATTAAATAGGTCAGCCTGTTTCTGACCCCTGAGCAGCCTGTTGCTTTCACTAGAGCTTTCTGGCTTGTCTCGGACTTCCAGATTTCAGAGCCCAGGCTAGTAAAGAGTAAAAAATGTTAGAGACGAAAAGTAATAGAATAAAAGCAGGGGAAAAACCAAAATGCTGCTGAGAGGGGAAGATGGTCCTTGAAAGTGCTCTTAGCTGATATCCGAGACTCTTAGGAAGGTTTGTGATCACGTAAAAACTTGTTCCCTGAAATGGCCGTATCAACTTGTCCCAGCAGATTGCTGCTGATGTCTGGGGAAGCTTTCTTGTTGCTGTGCATAGAGGGATTTAGACTTTACCCTGCCTGTTTCCTTCTCCCTGCTCTGCTCCAGACGAATCAAGCTCCAGTGGTGGACGGCAGTTGTCTTCCCCTGAGCGTGGGCCACCGGCTGGTTCTGACACAGACAGCTCTGTGGAGGAGGAGAGCGACTTTGACACCATGCCAGAAATTGAAAGTGATAAGAACATCATCCGCACTAAGGTATGGCTGGCATTGCAGCTGTGGCCGTGATGCTGGGCCACGGACACATCTGGGCCAGGACCAGCACTAATCACTTGCCAGGGTTTTTAAGTTTGTGCTTCCCTTTTAGGCGGATTTAATCTAATAAAGCCAAATGTGCTTCTTAGCGCTTTTTCAGAGTCTAGAAAGTTTTCCTGCTGTGCTAAGTGTGCTGCTGAAATGAGTGATTTAATATGGAAAATTGGAATGTATTAGGGACTTCTGAGAAAGGAGGAAGAAGCCCAGAGTGTCCCAGAAAGTCCAAGGAGATGAGACAGCATAGGGAGAAAATAATGTGCACTAGTAGGTAGTTATCTGGTATGAGTAGTGTGACTGCAGTGGATGTACAGAGGGGCATTAAGCTAGCAGCTCTCAAACTGCCTCCTTTTGTCACTCTGCACTGCTCCGTGTGGTCAGAGCCATTCCTGGAGGTCAAAGGGTTTTGCAGAACTCATTCCCCACAGAATCAAGGGACAAAATAAGCTCACTATGTAAAAAATGGTCCAAATAGCACCAGGCTGCATATTGTCCAAATATGTGAAGATCCTCTACTGGCTTCTGTAGTCTTCACTAGTTCTTTTCTGTTTTCTTCCCTCTTTCCCCACCCACTAATGTTTTAGGTGTTCCTCTATCTGTCAGACTTGTCCAGGAAGGACCGAAGGATTGTCAGCAAAAAATACAAAATTTATTTCTGGTAAGGAGAAGACAAACTGGTAAGGCCCAAGTTCTGGATCCAGTCTCTGGTTGTGGAGTCTGTCCACATGCCCTTCTTCTGAACCATGCTTTAAACCTGAGGATATTCTTTGAGGCATCCTGTTACACATTCTGACCTTGTTCCAACCAGTAACTGCAGATCCCACATACCTCAAATAAGGATATTTGTGAACCAGTGCGCACATGATACTGGCAATGGATTCTGGTTTGCTTAATTGCTTTAAAGTGTGGTAACAACTGGTGTGCTGGAACATAATGGGGAAGGGGAGAAATTGGCACTCAAACACATGAGCTTGCAGTCCACATCCTGGCTTTTCTTGTGCCCTTAGCATTTGCCTCCTGTTTGCATTAGCACGTTTGCTCTTCTGCTTCAGGAGATCATAACCAGAGGTATAAAGCTCCAGCTGGGAGAGCTGGAGTCTGTGCCCTTAGGCAGCAAGGTGTACATGTTCCTCCACGAGTACTGTGGGGCTCTGTTCTGGGTGTGCACCAATCATTTTGGTGTGTGTAACTGCTGCTACTGTCTCCTCTCTGCAGGAACATCATCACCATTGCAGTGTTTTATGCCCTGCCGGTCATCCAGCTCGTCATCACTTACCAGACGGTGCGTTGAGCTCTGTGTGGCTGTCCCCTGTGCTTGGATACTCCTGCCTTTAAGCTTGTTCTGTGGTTGCATGGTGTGAGGATGACAGTCGCAGTGAAACTGGGATTACTCAGGAATCCTGCTCTGTCTAAGGGGCAGTTTACCTTAGCTGCTCCCTCTGCACCATGTGTTGAGTGTCGCTACTGGCTTGGCTTGCTGAGCTTGCAGTTCTGCTACTTTTGCTTGGGAAGCGGGAGTGCAGCTGTTTTCCTGCTCATCTGATGTCTCATTTGGGGCCTGTTTCACTTCAGAGGCAGGAGGAAGCTGCTGTTATCTCTAAAAGACAACTGGAAGCAAGTAGGGTTTGCTGTGATATGAGTGATTTCTCCTCCCTTCTCCCTACCCTGCTCTTGCCATCCTGCTGTTATTCAGATATCTGCAAGCGGATCTATTAGTGGTGGGGATGAGAGTGCACAACTTGTTTCCTCTGAAGACTGTCAGATTTGTGGCCTGTGGCAACATCTTGTCCCCCTCCTAAAAGCTTCCCTTGCAGATGTCAGTACTCCCCTGTGCCAGTGCTAGAGCTAGGCTGTGTCCTGGTACACCTTGTGTACGTGCAGTGTTTGCACAAAGCAAACCCTCCAAAACAGGGAGGATTTGCTAATATTGGGTCTCCCACCTCCTGTCTGTCCAGGTAGTGAACGTGACGGGCAATCAGGACATCTGCTACTACAACTTTCTGTGCGCCCATCCCCTTGGGGTGCTGAGGTGAGTGAACCCTGTGGTCACTGCGTTATTGTCTCATGCCTCCTGAGTGTTTGTGCTGTGCCCAGGTCAGAATTCTGTCCTTGCCAGGTTCACAGTAACTGTGTTGATAAGAACACTGAGAGTTTAGGACTTTGAGCTTTCTATTTCACTCAGCAGTGGCTTTCTGTTGCAGTGAGACACATGTACCCAGGAACATGTGGCACCTGGGTTTCTCTAGCAAACCTACGGCACAGTAATGAGGTGCTCTCGTGCTCCTTTGGACACTTTCACTTGTATCCAAGGAACAGCAGCTCTGCAAAGAAGTCTGGATCAGTCCTTTCAGTGCAGCATTTCTCTGAACTAATGTGGGAGTGCAAAGAAAGCCCAGAGTTGGGAATCTCACAGAGAAAGTGTTAAATCCACTGGGTCAGGTGAACTACTCAACCTGAAATTGTAATCCAGGGTGTAAAACTGGCAGGTGTTTGGCAGCTGCCGAGGTGGAGGGTGGTGAAGCGAAATGGATTCAGCTTATTGTGGCCCAGGGTTCAGCTTCCTGCTACTGTGGCTGCCTTTGTCTTAAACCTTTTTTCCCTGCAGTGCCTTCAACAACATCCTCAGCAATGTGGGCCACATGCTGCTGGGCTGTCTCTTCCTCCTCATTGTGTTGCGCAGGGACATTCTCCACCGTCGGGCCATGGAGATGAAAGATGTCTATACCCTGGTAGGAAGCATGGTTGCATGGGGCTGAGAAGAGGGAGGAAGGACAGGGAGAACTTGAAAACCAGTGATACACAGTGGGTTTCTGTTTGCCTTCCTTGCTGGAGGATTGAATCCTCCTTTTTTCCTCCCCTGAAAAGGGGTCTAGGTGGGATGCTTATGTTCTTGCACATCCCAGTACTTTGCTGCTTACAGTATGTCCATACTGCTGTGGTGACCCAGCCTGGGCTTGCGAAGACAAGGAGATGAGTACAGGAACAACTCCCGTGGCTGTGGCTTTTCCTCCAGTGCTCACTGTGGAGGAACTGGGACAGCAGGAGTGTCCTGAGATGCTTTTGTTTATAGTGAGGTTTGGTTTGTCTTATACAATCAAGACTTCCTTCTTGTCACTCTTGTTAGCAAGAGGGAATAGAGCTGCCTACGATAACTCAGAGGAATTTGGCCGCCTCTAGCTCTGAAGCAGAGCTGCTTGTAGCCAGAGCCTCTGCAGTCTCTTCAGTATCTTCTGGGAGAGGATGGAGAAATCTGCAGCCCTGTGGGCAGTGGTGCTGGTGGTTTCTGGAGACAAACAGCTCTGTTTTCACTGGCTTGGTAGCAAGTAAAGGCCTTAGCAGTTCTAAGGGTCTGCTGCTTATGGTTTTCAGATGAGATCTCAGCCAGATCCTGATGGAGATGCGTTCTTACCTGGGCTGATGGGCTCTGCTCCTCAGGTGCTTTTAACCCCCTACTGACCACAGGAGCAAGGCTGTTATTCTGGGTCCCCAACGCGCTCTCAATTTTGGGCAGGATGTAGCATGGCACAAGGTACAGGACAGAGATTTTTAGTTTCAAGATGTCAGTACCAAGACGCTGAGGTCTTCAGATCAGAAGTTTCTGTGTGATTTGCTGCCTGCGGATTCACCTGGCTATGCAGTGTGGCCAAATGCAGAGCCTATGGTTGCACACAGCACACTGCTGCGCTGGTGACAGAAGTACATAGGGGTTAGGAGGAATGAAGTGATGGAGAGTGGAAGCTTGCTTGTCATCAGGACAGTGAGGGTACTTACTCTACAGCTTTGCTCTCTCCCAGGACTATGGGATCCCAAAGCATTTTGGTCTCTTCTATGCTATGGGCATCGCTCTGATGATGGAAGGGGTGCTCAGTGCCTGTTACCACGTCTGCCCTAATTACTCCAATTTCCAGTTTGGTAAGCTGAGTTTCCTTTCTCCTTTTGAGCTGGAGGTAGGATTTACTGTGTTCTGTCTCCTGCTGAGTTGCTGGCATTTCCCATCCCTCTACCCTTGCAAACCTCCCTGGAGTCTGCCTGTTCCAGGGCTCAGTGAGGAGGCAGTGAGGCTTTGGATGCTGGGCACTAAAGCATTTCAGCCTCCTCTCCAGACCTTGGGACTGTGGTAGTGCACTGCTAGCAAGATCTCCCTTTGCTTTTGCAGCTCAATGTTTGAAGATAGTAGGTGCACAGCCTGAGCGGCTGCGTGCTCAAGCCTAGGAAGCCTCTGTCTGCCATCGCAGTGGAAACTTTCCTCTGTGGGCTCCTTTGCCTTCCTGGGAAAGAGAAGACTCAGGGAGGATCTTGTCTATGTATGTAAATACCTGATGAGAGGGAACGAAGATGAGTGAGCCAGGCTCTTCTCAGTGGTGCTCAGTGACAGAACAAGAGGCAATGGACACAAATTAAAACACAGGAAACTCCATCTGAACACAGGAATTTTTTTTTTTTTTAAACTTTGAGGATGGTCAAAGACTGAACAGGTTGCCCAGAGAGGTTGTGAAGTTCCCTTCTGTGGAGATATTCAAAGCCTGACTGGACACGGTTCTGGACAACCCTCTCATAGCTGACTCTGCTTGAGCAGGGGGTGTTGGACCAGACAACCTCCAGAGGTCCCTTCTAACCTCAACCATTCTGTGATTCCCTTCTGTTTCTGTGCTTCACTGTGTTGGGCACTTATTTTCTGAGCCCCTTTGGTTTTTGTTGCTCTAGAGCATGGTAGATGTGCTGCAAGATGGCAAAGCACAAAGTGATGTACAGTGTAGTGCTGCGGCATCAGGGATTTGTGCCTGCCAGCCTTGGGTTTAGCCCTGCTGCTGCACTTCTTTATATGTGCTCGGAGTAGCTTTCTCAGCCTACTGGCAGTACCTGTTTTCACTGTTTCTGTTGTGCTCCCTCCATAGACACCTCCTTCATGTACATGATCGCAGGACTGTGCATGCTCAAGCTCTACCAGACCCGCCACCCAGACATCAATGCCAGCGCCTACTCTGCCTATGCCTCGTTTGCTGTAGTCATCTGTCTGGCCGTCCTTGGAGTGGTATGGCTCCCTCTTACCTACCTGCTCCTCTGGGAGGGAGACGGTGTGGCCAGGATCATAGCTTAAGCGGGCAAAGGACTGGGGAGAGCAGCAGGGTGTAGAATAAAAGTGTGTTAAGCAGCTGCTAGCATTTGAATTCCCAGTGCTCTTGGGTTTTCCTCCTCCCTTCCTCTGCGCTTGCAGGGAGGGGGAGAGCAGAGCAGCTTTCTCTAGGTGGCCTCCTTTTTGGGCTTTGCCCACCACGTGTCCTCCTTCTCAAGAGGAGACGTTCATGCATCCAGGTGTCTGTGACCAAGCATGCAGCTGGTCTCCTGTGGGGTGGCTCACCTTGGAGGAGCGGGGTGAGGCTGGCTGAGCTTCCAAGACAACTGTCTTCTACCTAATCACTTGTGCCACTTTCTCCCCTTTGGAAAACTCTGTGTTGCTGGGTACAGCTCCTGCAGTTGGCCTTGCTATCTTTGGAAAAGTGTGGGGCTAGAATAAAGGCTGGGCGGCTCCTGGGCAAGTTTCTGGAGTACCTGCCTATAGAAGGACACTGGAGCAGAAGGAATCACAAGAGGGTTGTTCTTGTGCAGCAGTAGTCACTGACAGGTCAGGCTGGTATAGGGCTTTGTCCGTTTGCACTTACCATTGCAGGTATTGAGCTGGGCTTGCCTGAATCCCCAACCTGTGCTTTGCCTTGGAGGTCTCTGCTTCTGGTTTTTTTGGATGACTGTTTCATTGGGCAGTAGCCAGGCAAAGTCCATTGAATTCTTGCTCTGAACTAGCAGCTGGGTCCTTGTGGGCTGTCAGCCCCTCACTACCTGACATAACACTGAATAACAATTGATTCTGCGAAGGTGTCTGGGTAGGAGACTGTGGGATAAGGCATGCAGGAACAGCTGGTGAACTTGGGACTTCCCAAGAATCTCTTGATAGCTGTGGCAGATCTGCCCACCCAGGTTCAAAACACTGGGGTTTTATTATGGAATGCTGTATTTTTTTCTTGTGGGATGTTTTGAAGCTGTAGAGCAGAGCTTATAAACTGCATGTCTCCCTTGCTCCAATTTATGTAGAGGTGGCTTTTCTGCTTGCTTTCCCCCCCCCCCCCCCCCCCCCCCCCCAAAAAGAAATGTTCAGGCATGTGCTGTGCCCCAGGGGAGGGGAGTGTGTGGTCACAGCCTGATGGCAGACCAGAGTTTCTGGACTCCTTAATGTATAACCGAAAAATTAAAGTTTTAGTATAGCATTAACCTGCCTTTGTAGGTCACTTCCAGTCCTTAAATAAAGTGAAAGTGTAAAATAGGTGCAGTTGCCTGCAGAGCAGCTTTGTCTTTTTGGTCTACTATGATGCGCTTGTTAAAGTAATGGTTGGTTCTCTGACTGTCCTTGTAAAAAAAATCCAGCTCCTGGCCAGAGAGCTGCTGCCCACCTCAGCGAGGAGAGCTTGCCTAGCCTGGGAGTCCCTGCATTTCTGCTCCCTGGGCTAGCTGCAGTCCTTCCAAGCTGTCATCCTTGTCTGAAGGGGCGTTCAGAAAGAATGGTCTCCTCTCCAGAAGTGCTGAGCTCCTCTTGCTTCTATGGACTTTGTTTGGATTTATAGATCTGTTTTCAAGTTGGAAGATTTGGGGGTTTCTCTTCCACGTTCAGTGAGGTTGTCTAATGCTCTGTGGTGACATAGGAGAGAAAAGGATCAGCCTGCTGATAACGGGGCTCAGTTTGCTTTTAATGTTTGCTTTCAGGTGTTTGGGAAAAATGACATGTGGTTTTGGGTCATTTTCTCAATGATCCATGTTTTGGCCTCACTGGCTCTCAGCACCCAGATCTACTACATGGGCCGCTTCAAGATCGGTAAGTGCTGCGACTGAACCATCCTGCTCTAGGGTGTGCAGATGCCTCCTGTCCTCACCTGCATGAGTTGCCTATGCAACACATCTGTGAGCATTGTCCCGTGTGCTGTGCCTTGTGTTCTGGGGTTATCCTGTCCTCTCATCTATCTGATGCTCTTGCTGGCCTCTGAAGTCCTTGTGCTGCTGCTTCCCAGACCCATGGGAGCCAGCAGGACCTGTCTGCTCTGTGGTGGCAGAAGAGCCACCAAGGGAGTCTGTCCTTCAGCTACAGCTCTCCCTAGTGCTGTGCTCGGAGCAGTGAGCTATGTAAAACCCCATCGTGGGGTGAGGGGGGAGAGGGTCTGGTGGGGAATCTGGCTCTTGTGCTCTGCTTACAAACATATTTCTCCTTCCTCTTCTGCTCCTGTCTGCCTCAGATGGCCCTGACTCAGGTAACTGTCAGCAGCTCTCATTTTTCTCTGTTAAAGTGATTGAGCAGTGGCATAGCAGCCGGGGATGCATGAATGTGTGTGGGGAGGCAGGCTCGTGTGCCACCAGGGGTTGGCTCTTGAGAAGTGAAGTCAGTTTTCCAGCAGGACTGCCTGTCCCATTCCTGGGCAGGAGCGGGGTGATGTAGCACAGGAGAGCTCTGATCTTGGCGCAGGAGCCTTTTCAAGCTTCACACTTGTTGCTGAAGAGGCGGGGGGGTGTGCATGCATGTCCATCCATCCCCACTGCCACTATTGGCTCTCCAGTGAAGCTTCTGCAATGATTTTGAGAGCAGAGGTGTCTCAAGTGTGCTCTGCCCCTAGAGGCCTCTCTAAGGGCTGAGGGATGAGCTGCTGCTGTTTCCCTGCTCTGGCAGCTTGTTCCATGGAAGGTGTTTTCTTCCCCTTCCTGCACACACATCTCTCCTACAGACACGCAGTTGTAAAGCCAGCCTGTTTACACATACAGTCAGGGCCTATTTGACTTCTGGGCAGTGCCAGTGGCAAGGGGATGAATTTTTTTTTTAACATGTTACTCTGGCCAAATGCCATCCACATCCTGTGGTGGCTGCCCTTTCACTCAGCACAGACTGCTCCCAAAGGGCAAGAAATGAATTTGTTGGCAACCTGACCATCTGCAGGCTGAGTCCTCTGTTGTCAGCCAGTGGCTGTCTGCATCTTTCCCCCTGTAGGCATTTTGGCACTCACTCTGCTGGCTGTTCTGGCTTCATATCCTCTTCTTTGACAGACTTGGGGATATTTCGACGGGCAGCGATGGTGCTGTACATGGACTGTATCCAGCAGTGCAGTCGACCAATGTACATGGTAGGTGATTTCTCATCTCAGCACCTCCCTCAGGGATTGCTCGCTTTCTAGGCAATGTGCAGAGGAAAGAGTTGTGGCTATTTGAAAAAGTGATGCTCCCTGCTTCCCTTTTTCCCGCTCCCCTAAAATGTTTGGGTACATGTAGATCTCTGCTGGAGCAGTTTACCCCCCACTCTCAGGCCCTCCCGATCTAAGGCTTGGTGAATAAAACATTAGAGCGAAGGCGAGACGAGCATGATAGGATTTGCCTTTGCTCTTGCTCTCTGGAGGCATCTCTTCAAGGAAGGGGTATGAGGCTCTGTGCAGCACAGCCTCTCTGGGGAAGGTAGTGACTGTTTTGGCTCTGTGGCTTAAGCAACAGCTACTGCTATTTCTACAGCACCTCGGGGCAGACAGCAAAAAAGTAAGAAATGGTAGCTGTTACCTTGTGTCCCACTGATTATTTTCTTCTTGGTACAGAGTGCTAATTAGGGCTTGAAGCCAAATGAAGGTTTTATCCTTGAGCATATTTTTTATTATTTTTATTTATTTATTTATTCTCCCATCTCTGAGTAAGTGTCAGACTGAGTTTTGCAAGCAAACCCAGTGCACTCAGGCATAAAGTAAGCCTGGCCAGCCTGAAATAGCTCTATCACGAAAGCAGCTGTAAGCATAAATGCACATGCCCCACAGATGTAACCCTTCTGCCTGCTGTAGTTACAGTGCTTCCCTTGCTAATGGTGAGATGGGTGAAAAAGGGCTCTGTGCATATGTGCAGGATGCTATTCAAAGTTTCCCCTGATGCCTCTTTCAAGCACGTCCTTGCTCTGTGCAATAATTTCTTTCTGTAAAATGGTGGGAGGGAAGGAATCTAACTAGAAAAACAGCGGAACCAGTCAAAGGATTTGCAGAACATGCTGAGGATGATCCTTAAGTGGCTGGGCTTGTCCTTTTTTAGATGTTTAGTCTTTTTTTGCAATGCTTTCTTCAAATTTGTGAGGGCCAGAGCAGTTTCCATCTGGCAAAAGCTCCTGCAGAGCAAACTTCAGAGCCAGGTGCATGTGTGTTTGCAGGAACCAGACTCCAAATCCTCACATAACGATATCCTGAATTTCTGAGGCAAAGGCCTCTTTTTGCATTTCCTTCTGCTTTCATATGATCATCAGTGTCTTCTCTTCAGGACAGGATGGTGCTGCTCATTGTTGGAAACCTGGTCAACTGGTCCTTGTAAGTAGTGGGGTGCGAGTGCCTTGCGTACTTGTGCACGTGGGCAGCAGGATTCGGTATTGTCACACAGGTGGCCTGAATTGATGGGGAAATGCAGCAGTGTCTGTGCAATAGTCCTGTGCTGGGGCCTTTCTGACACGTTTTGGCAAGGAGCTGGATCCGATGAGCGCTGAATGGTAGGCAGATCCACAGGATGCAGTGCAGCACTACAGAGCTACGTGAAGCATCCCTAAGCGTTTCAGCTGGTGTGTCTCATGGGTTGCATCTGAGCGAGCTTGTGTAGGGCTGGTCTCGTGCCGCGTTGTGCTGTACACGTGCTTCTCGCATAGCTGGGAGGTCTCTGGCGCAGCCAAGTTGCAGGAGACTTGACAGACGCTCGTTAGTCACAGTCACAGGGCCTGGATCAGCAGTAACTGCATGGATGGAGGGATCAGCTCTTGGATGAGACCTAAAATCATTGCCCCAGGCTCCTACTTTTCACTAAAGCTGCTTCTCAGGGACATGCCTTCTGCTAAACGTACAGATCTGGGGCCAACTCCTACAAAGTGAGATGTGTTTGGCCATGGGTTGGAAGCAACCCAGGGCCCTTGCCTGTCCTCTGGGGTCTCTGGTTGCTCTCAGTGGCTGACTATGGCTGAGTTTGCTCTGCTTTGCTTCTCAGCAGGGAGCAGAGGTGAATGGTGCATTTCCTCCAGGGAGTTGGGAGGCTGTGGCAGTGTTGCTGTGTCTTGTGGTCTGGGTGGAGCAGTGGGTGGTGGTCAGTTCGGGGATGTACCCTGTCCCCAGTGAAAGAAGCTGTCTAATGTCCCTTATTCCCTCTCAGTGCTATCTTTGGGCTGGTGTATCGGCCCAGAGACTTCGCCTCCTACATACTGGGGATCTTTATCTGTAACCTGTTGCTGTATCTGGCTTTCTACATCATCATGAAGGTAAGGGAGGCAGCTGTAGCTGTCCCTGGGGTGCCTGTCTCCAAAGGGGAAGGGATGGGCCTCTTTTTTGGCTGCAGTCTGCATTCCTGTGGTGCTGCAGAGGGATGTGGAGGGGCCTTTGCAGGGCTCAGAGTGGGACAAGGTGTTATTGTTGGGAAGGGATGCTGTCGTAGCTACCTCGGGGGTGGCTGGGCTGTGTCTCCCCAGGGTGGGCAGTCCTTCACAGATGCAGATAGTCTAGGCTGGCGTGTCAGCCCTATGCATGGCTCCGGCCGCTGGGGAGAACTCGGGGCATGTTGTGAAGCTATGTCCCTGTCTGCAGCTCCGCAGCTCTGAGAAGCTCCTGCCCATTCCCCTGTTCTGCATCATGGCCACGGCAGTGGTGTGGGCGGCTGCCCTCTACTTCTTCTTCCAGACCCTCAGCAGCTGGGAGGTAAAGTTTCCCTTTCACTGTCCTTCTGTCCATCTCTCTCTCGTCATCCTTCCTTCCTGTTGTCCATTTTACACAAAAAATACTCTAGGGAAGAGTCTTGGGCTGCTCATGGAGAGCTAAAAGGGTTTAATTCCTTCAGCAGACTGGGAAGGGAACACGGGAAGCTGTGCTGAGCCAAAAATGACTGTATGCATGCAGCTGTAGAGAGACTATTTATCACCCAGCTGATACGGAGGTGACTGGCTCTCACTAGGGGACAGAGGAGGAGCTGGGGATCTGAAAGCAAGACTGGGCAAATCCTGACCAGTACTGGATGGAAGACTTCTCCCTGGAGCAGATGGCCAATGGGGGATAACCTGCCTGGGGTTGTGGGGACTCTCCGTGGCCTGGGAGGCTCTTAAATCCTGACTGGATGCCTTCTAACAAGATACTGATCTTGTACTGAAGATACTAATGAGTTCTCCATGGAAGTGAGGGGCTTGCTGCAGGGTGGTCTGGTGGAGGCTGTGCAGCTTGTGTGATGCAGGACCTCAGATGTGAAGACCAGAGGGGTCTCCTAGCTGTGGGCTGTGGCCCCAGATCCATCTCCAGGTCTAAGTATGACATTGCGTTCCTGCCCTGCTCTCACCACATGTCCAAGCCAGCACGGTGCTTTTTCCTGGCTCCTGCATGGAGGTTAAGACAGGGTGATCTCCAGAGGGTCCAATGTGGCCAGCCAGAGCCCTGTGTGAGTCGATATCAGGTCCTGATCCCCTGCCCGCTCCCATAGGAGACTCCAGCAGAGTCCCGGGAAAAGAACCGGCCGTGCATCCTGCTGGGCTTCTTCGATGACCATGATGTCTGGCACTTCCTCTCCGCAGCTGCCTTGTTCTTCTCCTTTCTGGTAAGTCCTGCTGAGCCTCCCTCTCTGCTGTATGGCCTCACCTTCTCCTCTTCCTCCGTGTCCCTCTCTATCCGCATGGAGCTGTGGCTGCCCCAGGACCCCATAGAAGTCCCCCAACTCCTCTGCTTGGCTCTGCCTCCAGACATCCTTCATAGCGGGATGCTCCTTGTCAGTGGGATCAGGGATCGGGCTTTCTTCTTTGGCTTGTTGCTCCCTGTGCCTCCTGGCCTCAAATTCCCTCTGGGGATGTGGGTCACACAGCTGTCGTGGGAAGTTGAGGGGCTGCTGGTGTGACCAACCCTCTCATGGGTTTGTGAGAACCTCCCAGAAAGGGACCCTACTCCCTTTGACACAGACTGGTGTGGAGCTTAGCTCACTTCTGGGCTTTCCCCCACTTCCATAGTTGATTCCTGTGCCCCTCTACTTGGTACCTCTTTTCAGGCCTGATGGTCTGTGTGGTGGCAAAGGTGGAGGCATCCCCTGGACTGGGGCCACAGCACAGTGTTTTGGGGAAGTGGAGAGGGAGATCTTGATCCTAGCTGTGCAAGGTGCAAACTGTTTGCGAAGGAGCTGCCTGGCCACATGCAATGTCTGAGCTGTAGTCAAGCAATTCCCACCCTGCTGCCTCCTGGATGGCTCTTCCGAGGCTAGTGGCGAGGGACCAGCTTACAAGCAGCGTCTCCATCGTGGTTGGGGCAGGATTACCTGCTCAGGTCCCTGCAGCACTGTAGGCAGAGCTACCTGTCAGCTGTGTTGCCAGAGTGACTTGCTGGAAGCGTTACAGAAACAAAGTTAATCTGGCACATGGGTTGCTGTTGTGACTCCTGTACATGCCAGAGATGTGGCCGTGGTGGAGCCCCACTGTGACAAGATGCCATCGGGCTGTGGGCTGGCCAGCGAGACCTGAAGCTGCCTTGTGCTTTCCTCCTTAGGTCCTGCTGACCCTGGATGATGACCTGGACACGGTGCGCAGGGACAAGATTCCGGTGTTCTGAGTCCCCAGGGGACGGGGACGCAGGGATGTCCCAAATTGCTCAGCCAAAGGCACCAGGCCACCGGTATCTGTGGGGAATGAGCCTGCTTCCGTGGCCGACAACCTCGTGGGAGCAGGGGAGCCGGATCCCACAGCAAGCACGAAAGGGTGCTGCGGTAACTGAGGTGGGACCGGGAGGGAAGACGACATTTGTTCCTTTCCCACCACGCCTTCTGGGGCAGGCATGACCCAGTGGCTGAGGTGTGCAGCCCTCTGGCTTGTAGGTGCAGCTGGTGCTGGAGCCAGTGAAGAGGGAGGAAACGGGAGGTGTGTTTGAGACCTTTGCTTCCCTTCCTCCCTGCTGATGTGCTCTGAAGCCGCTCTCCAGTGAGTGGGCTTGAGAAGTGCAATGCAGCTCCTCCTGCATCGGCAGCCAGCGCCTGTACCCTGCGGGCTGCTGCCCTCGGGGAGTCCCTTCGGCAGCACGGGGAGAGCATTTGGTTCCTGACCCACAGCCACCAAGTGAGCAAAGGACTCCAAGCTGAGGCGGCAGTGGGGGACTGTTTTTCTCTTTTTGATAGGCTCCTCCTGTAGCTGGTGGGGAGCCGTGGTAACAAGAGAAACAAGTCCAAGGGACTGCAGTGTTGGAGGGAGATGGTGGACTAGAGCTGCTCACGAGTGCTCTGCCAGAGGCAGGACCTCCCGCCTTGCTCTTGCAGCCTCTCGCACTTACACGTGTCGGAACAGCCTCGCTTCTCTCCGGCAGCTCCTATGCAGGTGCTTGTCAGTGTGATGGTCTCCTTCACAGCACCAGAAGTGCTGTCCTCAAGCAACCCTAAGAGAGACGGTGTGGTGAAGCCCCAGCCTTGCGTTCTGGGTAGCTCCTTGGCAGCCCCTCAGCTCCTGCTGTGTGGCATTGCTGAAGGGGCAGGGTGGAACATGGAGGCTGTCCAGCAGCCTCAGACTTTCTCCTCCCACAAGCTTGCTTTGGGCAAACTTGGCAAAGCAGGTTCCCTTACAGGCTGGGGGTGTGGAGGAGGTTCTGGGGCAGTTGGGGTTGAGCTCTTTAGCTAAAGATCTGGACCAAACTTCTTTCCTCTCCAACTTTTCTGCATCTGAAATAAGTTTTTAAATGGCTTCTGTATTCTTCCTGAATTCTCAGTTACTTAAAAAACAAGAATAAGGTGTGAGTTATTGCAGGCCTTGCATCTAAAATGTGACCTGTTTTGCTAATTTTGAATTAAAAAGTATTCTTTGAGGCCTGCTGTCCTTATTCTTGTCATCTGAGCATTTTTCCTTTGGTGTATGTGCATGTACCCAGTGATGCAAAGGCTCCATTCCACTTGTGTTTACCAAAGCAGAAGACTATGGTAGTTTTCTACTCCAAGAAGCCTGTATCTCCTAGAAAGGTTTTGCACTAGCTGATTTTTATTTTTTTCTGAGTTGGAGTTTGTCAAGATGGTCAATAAAATGAATGTTCCTGGTTCCCTGCTCTGCAGGTTGATCTGAATTCTTCCTGCTCCAGCTCTCAGCAGCAGCAAGGAGAGCACCTGGGGCAGAGCGGTGCCCAGCGGTGTCACACAGCTGGTGTCATCCTTAGATCCTTAGGAGCCTCACAAACAGATTCCTGAGCATTAACCAAATGGCCTTTGTGGGGCTAACTGGAGTAAAGAACAGACACTCTCGTTTGTCACTGTAGCCCCTTGGACAGAGTGAAGAGAGGGCTGGAGGAGGAATGACACAAGAGGCTGCCAGCCGTTACCTTCCCGAGCAGAGCTGCACTGCTCCGGAGATGTAGCTGCATTTCAGGCAGGGTGTGCCAGAACATGCAGAAGGTGGTGGTGGTCCCTGTGTGCTGCGTGGGCTTGACTTGCAGGTTTGCCATGCAGATGGAGTTGTGAATGTTTCATGTTTGAAATAGGGTAGGTTCCTCAGGCTTGTTGCGAAGTATGAGCTGCTTTTCCTTAACAGTGTCAGCACGGGCTGTAGGGAAGGAGGTGGCACTTGCTTTTGTCTGAGTAGCACCAGCAGAGGAGTATCAGGCTGCGGATAGTCCACATTTTCCATTTAGCCACCCTGCAGCCTTGCCGTATGTTCTTGGTGTGTCTAAAATGGCAGAATCCAATATTGGGTACATAGGCTTGCCTGCAGCTTCCTTTTTCTTCCCATGAGGAAAGACTGCCAGGAAGTCTGAGGTGCAAAAAAACCCCAAATCCTTACTGCCGAGTGCAGCAAGACTGAGCTGCCCCCGTCAGGGACTCCTGGTGGGGCTGTGGCGCTCTGTCTTGCACAGCATGATTATAAACTTGCTGTGCAGATGGAGCCACCTGGGTTTCTGTACCCAGAGGTGTATGAATGTTTGACCCAGCAGCTTTTTTGCAACTGTGCTCTGTGCTGCCCTGTCCCCCTCCCTGCAAATGCAAGGGCTGCTGTAGTAGCCCAAGTGCTGCGCTTTCAGTTCTCTGACCAGTGAAACCAAAATTTGTTGTAATAGTGTCTGGGGTGTGCAGGATGTGCTCTTTCCAGAGCTCTACTTGGAGGGCAGGTGGCAACACGCAGTGTTGCCAGCACCATCCATTCCCTCCCTTCTCTTTGCCTCTCTAGTCCTGGCCCCAGCAGCAGGAGCAGAGGTCTGAGGCACGGCTGCACGGAGCCCTGCTGCGCGGTGGCACCTGGAAGCTGCGTGAAGAGCTGCAGTGGTAGATCTGTTGGGAGGCGATGTGCTCGTGTCATTTTCTGCTGAGGTGAGCTAGGGAGCAAGTGGGACAGTGCTTTGGGGCCAGGACTGGGGGAGGTAGCAGGAAAAGGAGGGGAGAAATCCCTGGGTGCTGCGAGCATGCGGGGTTTAGACACAGCCTGCTAGCACCAGCAGGTTGAGCACCAACTCCCATGAAGCGCTAAACCAAAAGAAGCCTCTACTTGAGGCAAGGCCTGCCTTGCTCCTCTGGGACCTGGCGGGAGATGTGTAGATCTTGTCTAAGGTGGGAGCTTGTCAGGTAAGAGGCTATGCTGGGGTGATTAAAGGTGCTCGAAGTGGAGATACTGCCCTGCTGTTGCCTGAGGCTCAGTGGTTAGAGCATCTGCCTCCTTTAGGAACTGCACCAGCCTTTAATTGTTTACCTGCCTGGTTTCTCTGGTGTCCGTGCTGCAATCGCACCATGCAGCTGCAATCGCACCATGCAAAGCACTCCAGAGCCCACTGAATATGTTTATATGAAGTGGGCAAGTCTGGCCAGAGACTCCAGTGCAGTTTTTTACTAGAATTAACAAATGCTGCCTCCCTCAGTCCCCTTGAGCCAGAGGGGCAGGGAGAAGAGGGACACTAGTTCAAAAACCTGTTGATCTTGGGAGGTCATCAGAACTGGTGTATAAGCAGGTATTTGGGGGGGAGTGAGACTTGGAGGATCCAGTGTTGGATCCTGCTGTTTGTGAGTCTAACCTGAAGTCCTCTTTGCTCACTGTGCTGCCTTCAGGCCCCCTGCTTAGTCAGGTGCAGGACGGGCTCTTGCCTTGCAGGACTGCCCTTACCCCGTGTGTAGGTGTGGAGAAAGATGAGCAGCTTTTCCTCTTGTACAAGTATGTTCTGCTCTTGGTGTATTTTGTGGTGTGCAGAAGTCAAGGACACAGGGCAAGGCGTTGGGGAAGTAGCAACATTGCTTCTGTGCCAGACTGAAGAAAGGCTTGTGTGCCCCAAAGTTTGTCCAGTTTTGAACACACCTTTTCATAGAAGATACTCCTTCTCCCTGTGTCTTCCATGGTCTGTAGTCTCAGACCTTGTTCCAAGCTTGTATTTGTTTCTAACCAGGAAGCTGGTTATCTTCTCTAAATAGGAATGTGAAAAAAACCCCTAATGTTGAACAGCAGTTGGAAGGCTCAACGTAGGAGGTAGAAGAGCAACATATGGGCTCGCTGAGCTATGCAGAGATGAGCACAGTATGCGAATGCAAGGTGGTAGCAGCAGTGAGGGAGAGAGAGGGTGGAGAACACAGAATAAGCAGAAAAACATGAGAATTAAATTAGGTATAAGGAAAGGCACCTCAAGCCTAAGATGGGAGGGAGGGTTGGAATTGTCTCCCTGCTGCTTCTGTGCCTCCAGCTTGATGCATCAATTTTTAAAATTTCCTCTTAGCTTTGCCCTGCCTGCTGGTTTCTGTTCATACTTCAATTCTCCCACCTAGTGGCTGCAGGGCTGCCTCGAGGGCTCTGGCTGTGGGGTGTCTCCCAGCTGTCCCAGTCGAGCCCAGCTACACCTCCCTCCGCGCCTGAAATGCAGCTCGTGCCTTTAGTCCTGCTGCCCTTCACCGGGGGACCACCCTCAGGGAAGGAAGAACGGCTCCCTGGGGAGGTGGGGGGCCCATGTTTCCTGATTTGCAGGTGTCACTTTGTTGTTTCACCTTTCTCTGCCCACTGAGGGAAACGGTGTTGGACAGAGGTGTGTAGGGAGAAAAGCAGAGCAGCTGATGTGAATTGTGTTAGGAGGGGGGGGCCTCTCCGCTGCCCATGGGCTGGTAGCGGGGTCCCTGCTTCCCCCACCACGTGCTCATCCCTCCGATGTTCAGCACAAACTGCTTTAGCAGCTCTTGAAAGGGAAGCAAACAGTTCGCTTTCCTGGTGAATCCCCTCCTCAGGGAGCGTAAGTGGCTCACTGCAGGGGCTGAGGAGCCCAAAGGAAGCAGGAGTTGGCCTGGCTGGAAGTGGCGGCTGCCAGAGTAACTCTCCTTATGTTGTGGAAGCTGTGACTGCCCAGGAACACCTGCCCTAAGCTTTCTGCATTTGGTCATTAAATACTGGGGCTTATTTGCCAAGTCATGAGATACGTTTGCTGTTTTCATAAGCAAAAGACCTGCTAACACTCAGCTTTGTATAATTTTTGTGTTCCACCTCCTGCAACGCCTTCCCTGTTCCTGCACCAGCCTAGGCCTCTAACGTTTTCCCAAGTAAAAGCCAGTGCAGTGCTGTGGTTGGGTCCAGCGATTTTGGGTGGTGCACGGCCAGAAAGCTGCTGCTGAGCAGGGTCTGCTCTGCCTCCCCCAGTAGCAATGTGACCTGTCTCTTACCTCGGCTGTGCCCTTCTCTTCACGCAGCTCCTGGGCACCTGAAGGTGTCTTCCCCTCTCCCACAGCTCTGTTGCCCTAAGCCGCAGAGAGGAGGTGGATACAACCTGTTTTGTCGGGAAATGTGGGTAAAGTTGTTCTTCCCAGTACAACTCAAGGGAGATAGAAAGAGCTTTCATAATAATAATTAAAAAACCCCTCACAGTTTAGGAAAGATATGATCGTGTAAGCTGACAGTGTTACAACTACCCCCAAAACCTCTGGGGTGGTAGAAGAGCAGCCAAGGCAGGGAGTATGCTGCGCTTTGAAACGTGAAGGCACGGTTTTAGGAGAAATGGTGACTTGTCCACAGCTAAATGTAGATTTTGTGCCTATTAAACCAGTGGTATCTACACAGAGCAAAAAGGTCTTTGGGGAGGGGTGAAAAGTTAGCAGTGACAGCAACAGGGAGATACTGGGTTTATCCAGTACATTAACAGGGAGTATTTGAGACTGAGGTACGCCGTCTGTGGGTATGTTCCACCTCTAGCTTAAAATGGGGGAAGAAACAGTTTGAGCCGGTTTCACTTGTGCTTTTCTCTGTGGTTTCCCTCACGTACACGTGCACGTGGCTGTACAAAGCGTTTGTGTGAGCCCGGCGGGCCTGAGGGCCCCAGCAGCTTTCAGCCTGGAGGAGGCCTGCAGGGCTGACGAGCCCCAGGGCGCTGCCGGAGCCTGGGTGGAAACTGTGCCGGCAGCCCTGCTCTGTCTCTCACAGGTAAGCGCGCACCTGTGCCTGGTGTGGTCAGCCAGGGGCCAGGCCACCGGCCCATCCCTGAAGGTACTCGGATGCCTCGTGTTCCGTTTTCCCTCCCCCCTACTCCACTAGGGAAGAGCAGGTCGCTACAGCAGGAAACTCCACCTTCGTGTGTGTGCTGGCAGGTGGGGCTGTTGCTCTTGGGCAGTGCTCCATGTGGTTAACTAGCCCTGCCTGCTGGCTCTCGGGCCTTGAGGGGGGGTACTCTCAAGGTAGGGAAAGCAGGCCGAGAGTAGGTTACTGTGACTGCTCAGAGACCGTCCTTGGTCCTGCACACACCTTCTTGATGTTCTACTGAGCCACAGCCATCTCTGAACACAGCCTCCACATTAAGCTATAGATAACTGCCTGCCACTGAAGTAACAAAATTGAAGCTCATCTGTCTTAATACTAAATTTTAATTAAAAAAAAAACCCCAAACATCTTCCATAAAGGCATCTTCATTGTCCATCAGAGTGTTGAAGTTTATAAGCAGGACATTCTGGAGCCCCCAAAAGGAATTGTTTCATAGCAATTCTGTCAGCTCCTCCTGTATTATGCAGCCTCCCAAAAAGCCTTGACTTACCTTACACCGTCTCTGTGCCGGTCTCATCCAAACCACATCCTTTAGATTCAAACTGCGACAGAAGAACTACCTTAGAGCACTTCACAACCAGCGGGCTATGCCTGATGAGCAGCATTGTATAAAGCTGAAGTTGTGTCTTAACACAGTGATCGCTGTCACCTGGGCAGGGACAGCATCTGCCACGCATTATTTAGCGACTTCATTACCAATATATGGTTCTTCTGGATTATGCAGTTTTATATATCCAAATAAAGTGGTGCACAACTCTGGTATAGGCAGAGAATATACATCAGTAGAGAACTGTATTGGTAAATTCCCAGTCTCAAAACAAAGCTTTTATTTTTGCCTATCTTGAAGAGTGAAATGCATGGCTTTCCCTGGGGAAAGAAGCTGTACCAACAAGAATACAATATTCAAAGGGTGGTTTTCTTTTTTTTTTTTAATAAAATACTATCATGTTCATATCTATACAAATAATTATTACAACTATTAAACAAAGTATTACATTTAACAATAGAAATCTCAGAACTCTGAACAAGATCATGGTTTGGGATATTTACACCTGAATGCAACACATTTGTAAAAAGATGTCAAAATAAACAGAACAAGATCTTATTTACAAGTGGAAGATGATGTTCCTGTTCATTCGTTATCGATTTCTACTGCAGAGTTCTTTTTTCCATTACAAAATAGTAAGGACTTACCACTGGGGCTGTATCCAAGTAATTTACAGGTGTATAAAACAGAAGCACAGCAGAAAACTCTGGACTGAATATAAATAATTTACATCGTGGAGGGCAACAGCATCTTTGATTAATCTCCTGTGGCAAAATCCATATTTGCTTCCCTTCTCGCAGCGAGCGGGCAGGAACGGGGTAAAACCCACTGCGAGCTCGGTTGTTTCACGTTTGCGATTGCCAAAACAGCAGCACGTGTTGCAAACTTGGAACCTACTTGTAAAAATACTTCTGGTGAGGCAGAAAGAAATGCCTTTTTTTTTTTTTAAATTTATCTCATAAAAACTGGTATCAGCAAATAATAAATGGCTTCTGCGTAACTAAGCAGGGCTTGTTCGCAGAGAAAAGATGGTTTTGTATCGTCGTGACCAAAAACCTCTGCTAAATCTTACCCTGGTTCACAGAATAACTTGCTCTCGGTATAACTAGAGGGAATAAAGTGTTGGTGCTCTGAGGTTTTAGATGGACTCCAAGGATTGCAGAGGCAGCAGGAGGTTGAAAACGCCCTCACATGCAAACCTGTGCCCACCCTGGCACTCCTGCCCCTCCGGCTGCTCCCCATGCTGGATCAGTGGCAGCGGGAGGAGGGAACAGCAGTAGTAGACAGGTTATGTGACGATAAAGAATGGAGCTCCTTGTATCACTGTATCAGAAAACAACACAAACTTGACTGATTTGGTATAAATAGATTCAATGCTACTCGTGTCTTTCTAGTCAAAGGCAGATCATTAATAAAGTGATGAGCATGAAAACTTATTTGGGGAACAGCAAAAGATCACCGCTCTTAGCACAGCTGCCTACACGTAGTCATTCAGAAACAGATTACAGCGTGAGATCGTGACCAAGTCCTTGAGCCAGGACCGCGCAAGTACCTCTGAATAAGGTGAAGAGACAACAGGAGATCAGAAATAACGAAATGACCCCTTTTCTGCAGCAATGCCCTCTGCAGTTGCCCTGCCACGTGATTTGTTTCCTGCAACAGCACTACAGTCACCAACCACAGCAGCAGCAGCAGCGCGGCTTTAAAGTGCGGTAGGAAATCTGTGCAAAATTCAGGAGGCTCTGTACTAGCACAGCGCGTTTAGTTTTTCAGAGAGGAGCTCTTCCACCTGGGCAGCAGCGTAGTGACTGGAGCTGGAGCTAGAAAACACATCCCAGTAAGGCTCAGCCACCGGCTCAAATCACTTCAGTTCTAGGTGTCCTTAGCTGCTCTTAAATGAGGTCCGTTCTCACAATGAAAAGTATACAAACGTTACTACATTTACTTCTTTATCGCCTGCTTTCAGCTTAGTCTGACTCCGCTCTTACTCTCCTAGGCTTCTTAAGGGATTAAACAAGGACCGCACTGACACGGACGCAATCCAGCCCCGTACCCATTTGCTATTGTGTGTGGAAGTCATTTAGGCCAAGGTGAAAGCCAGAGCTGCACAAGGCCTGTCGGCTGCCGCAGTCCCACCCCAGACGTACTGCGGAACCTTTCCCTTCTGCTGCTGACTTTGCTAAATTAGGCAGTACTGGGTATTTCTCCTTCCTTCAAAACCAAGACAAACCCCCGCTTAGTGTAAGTAACCTTCAAAAAGGTATCAGAAAAAGATAAAAGAGAAAAATGCCGTTCTCGGGCTAACAAACTGCCACTAAAACCACAAAATCTTTTCCAAATATATCTTGAAAGCCAAAAGAACTGTTAATTGCCAGGTAATTCTTAGGAGAACAAGATAACAAAATGTTGGTGTCATAGATGTTTGCTGAAAAAAATGTATATTTGCTTGTCAAATTGTTATTATAACAAGTAAAACAGAATTATTTGATCTGCAAAACTTCCAGAAGCTCCTTTTTCAAACTTCCCCCCCTGCCCAAAAAGCATAGATCAAGGTAAAAGGTGAGCCTTCCTTGAAGTCTTATCAACCTGATACCTAATAACAATAGCTTCAATGGTAGGGGAAAGGCAAAAAAATAAAAGAAAAAAGAAAGAAAAGAAAGAAGAGGTTCCACTCAATGGCAAGGATGTTGCAATCGCTCCTCAGCCTGAGAGCAGAGCCCAGAGCCCTGGGAAAGCGCCAGCCGTCGGAAGCTGAAACACCGACCTGTCAGCGGCACAAACTGACCAACAAAACTAAACGCAGGCAGCCTGGTCAATGTGGAAGGGCAGGGGTGATTAGCTTACGGTGAAGAGGAAAACTAAAAACAATTTCATAATTAAAAACTAGCAAAACTTACTTGATATCTAATTTCCTCTCTTTTGATGTGAAATATCCAGTCCATCTGCTGTTCTTCCTAAATGCGTATGAGTGCGAACATGTGAGAAGCTGAAATCTGTGGCAAACCCACAAAGTGCTCTTAAACCAGGGGGCCTGGCCAGATTCCACATTCAAAGACCATCCTGGACAGTCAATTAGATCAAGAGACGGCACAACAGAGCCAATTTTTCTTTAATTAAATCGATCTAAAAGCTAGTCAGCAGTGTGAATAATAGAATTTGGGAGTAAATAATACCGTTTGGACAAGTGCATTTATATGAAGCTCTTGCAGAGAGGTCTGCCTACCTTTCTTTTCCCAGCAGTCTTCCTGATCCCACGGCAACACCGCAGGATCATTTAGCATCGCTTATGGCACGTAAAGAGCCTCACACTGGTTTGTAGTTGAACTGCAACAGAAATTGCCATATTCAAGGAGGGCAATGAAATGGTATTTCTCCATCCTGGTCTCAGCAGGTTTCAGAAAAAGTCCTGAGAAGGACGACAAAGCGGTGTGGTAATTACGCAGGAATCGCCATGCGCTGTCAAACAATGCGAGGTACAATCCTCTAGAGAAGACTGAGGGTCACACGGTAATTACTTTTGAGCCACACAGCGCAAAACCACGCAGTTCCTGCAAAACTGCAATAGTCTTTATATCACTAAAATGCCTGTGTTGTGATTACCTGAGCTACAGGTATCCTGTGAATAAGGTCGCTATTTTTGGTCGTCTTTGTAAACAGAAAAGGGGTACATGAAAGTTACTGACACAGTTACTGCCTCTTCAGAAAATGGTGTACAACATTTAAAAAAAAAAAAAAAAATCAAATCACAGCCGACATATTCTATTGTGAATACTCAGAATTGCATTTAACCTCGAAATAACACCAGTGAAATCAATATGAAGGAATAAATATATAGAATAGACTAGACTCTTTCAGTCAGAAGGGACCTACGAAGATCATCTAGTCCAACTGCCTGACCACTTCAGGGCTGACCAAAACCTAAAGCATGTTATTAAGGGCATTGTCCAAATGCCTCTAAAACACTGACAGGCTTGGGGCATCGACCACCTCTCTAGGAAGCCAGTTCCAGTGTCTGGCCACCCTCTCGGTAAAGAAATGCTTCCTAAGGTCCAGTCTAAGCCTCCCCTGGTGCAGCTTTGAGCCATTCCCACATGTCCCATCACTGGATACCAGGAAGAAAAGCTCAGGACCTCCCTCTCCACTTCCCCTCCTCAGGAAGCTGCAGAGAGCGATGAGGTCGCCCCTCAGCCTCCTTCTCTCCAAACCAGACAAGCCCAAAGTCCTCAGCCACCCCTCGGAGGACGTGCCTTCCAGCCCCTTCACCAGCTTTGTTGCATATTCAAGGACCTTCACATCCTCCTTAAACTGTGGGGCCCAGAGCTGCACACAGCACTCGAGGTGAGGCCGCACCAGCGCTGAGTACAGCGGGACAATCACCTCTTGACCGGCTGGTTATGGGGTGTTTGATGCACCCCAGGATGCGGTTTGCCCTCTTGGCTGCCAGGGCACACTGCTGGCTCCCATTGAGCCTGCTGCCGACCAGCACCCCCAGATCCCTTTCTGCGCGGCTGCTCTCCAGCTGCTCCTCTCCCAGTTTATACTTGTGCCTGGCGTTACTCCGTCCCAGGTGCAGAATCTGGCATTCGGACTTGTTAAATTTCATCCCATTAGTCATTGCGCAATGTTCCAGCCTATCTAGATCCCTCTGCAAGGCATTTTGTCCCTCAAGAGAATCAACAGCACCTCACAGCTTGGCATCATCAGCAAACTTGCCCATGGTGCATTGAACTCCTGCATCCAGATCATTGATAAATATGTTGAACAGAACTGGCCCTAGAATTGAGCCCTGAGGAACATGGCTGGTGACTGGTCGCCAGCCAGACGTAGCCCCATTCACTACAACCCTTTGAGCTCTGCCCTTCAGCCCGTTCTTCACCCAGCACACTGTGAACCTGCGCATCCCACAGTTGGACAACTTGTCCAGCAGGATGCTGTGAGGGGCAGTGCCAAAAGCCTTACTAAAATCCAGAAAAATGACATCCACCGCCTTCCCTTCATCCACTGGGTAGGTGACGTTGTCACAGAAGGACATTGAATTAAACAGGACTTTCCCTTTGTGAACCCATGCTGACTGTGCCTGATGACTGCATTATTCTTTAAATGCCTTTCAGTAGTACCCAGTATCATCTTCTCCGTATTTTTTCCAGGAACTGAGGTTAGACTAGCAGGTCTGTAGTTCCCTGGGTTCTTCCCTCACGCACTTCTTGTAGATTGGAATAACATTGGCTAGCTTCCAGTCAGCAGGGACCTCCCCAGACTCCTAAGACCTTTGGCAGATGATTGAGAGGGCCCCTGCCTTAACATCTGCCAGCTCCTTCAGCACTCTGAGGTGAATCCCATCAGGCCCCATGGACTTGTGCAAACATTCAACTGTTGAAACTGGTTTGTATAAGTTTATAAGCTCGCTCCAGTTTTCCAAGACATCATGAAGCAGTGCAGTCTTCCCAGCAGAGGAAACTAATGTGGTACTACGTGAATGCCTGGAATGATGAGCAGGATTAACATCTTTATGTAAAAGTCCTGGAAGCCAGGGCTTAATTTTCCCTACTTTGTCTTCAAAGCCAAACACACCGTTGCTCACACAATGCCATTTAAAGAGAGCAAGAATGGCTGTTCTGCTTCACTCCTAAAGGTCTAGACGAGTACGTAACACACAGCGCAGCTGCTGATTTAATCCCTCTGTCTTTATCATCCACAACCCACGGAGCCACTCATCGTTACGGAACTCATTTCACCACCCGAGGCAGCCCCTTCAGGATCTACTGAGTTAGGGAAATCAATTTTATCAAGAGTCTCATCAGATAACGCCCAGACCTGCAGCGCACTTAGTCGGGGTTGAGGACTGACCGTCGTTCCTAACCCTCCTGCTCTGCACAGGCCAGTTGCTGCCATTTGGTCAGTAACTCCCACTTTGGCAGCCCATTTCACAGTCAAACTCAGACAAGCTGCCTTGCTTTGAAGTGAAATAAATATTCAATCTAGTATTTTTAAGAAATACAGAGAACTGATGCACCACTTAGATTTAGTGTCCTAAGATAAGCTCCATCCAAACTAAAAAGTGATT
Source organism: Phoenicopterus ruber ruber (assembly GCA_009819775.1). Taxonomy (NCBI): domain Eukaryota; kingdom Metazoa; phylum Chordata; class Aves; order Phoenicopteriformes; family Phoenicopteridae; genus Phoenicopterus; species Phoenicopterus ruber. Next base: position 89,290,725 of record CM020215.1, on the reverse strand, counting down.
CCCAATTTGAATCAGAACCATTTGACTTAGCTTTGCAGGAAAACATCAGGCACCAGGTTACAAGAGCAGAAACATCGTCAGGACGGACTACAGACACAGCCCAATTCTTTTTTATGCTAAAGCTTCTTTATTTTCCTGGATCAGTGTAAAAGGACTTAGCAAAAACATGGCCTGGGCAGCCAAGCTACGGAAAAAACTTTCAGGTCCCTCTTTGTGGATCCCATTTGAAGGAGATGGAGGAATTATCTTCCTTTCCACCTTTCAAAGAAAAAAAAAAAAATCTCTAAAAAACCCCCTCTACTAGCAGAGGCACTGGGGAAGAGCCTGTGGCGGGTCCCAGGAGCAGCAAGACGATGCACTGGTGGGCAACACACAAGTGTTTCAACCTTGCCCTGCCCAGAGAAGAGGCCCCAGGGCAGGTTTTGCCAGTCCCCGGCTGGCGGGGGGGGACTGTATACAAGGAAACCTGCAGTTACTCTGTTATTTGAAGAATCAAAACCAGAATGGTATTTCCAAGCACATAAGAATAAAAGACAAATATTTCTGCCTTGTTTTAGGAAAAATCACACTGCAGAGCCATTAAATAAATAAAACTTACCTAGTTCTTCCCTTTCCTTTAAAAGAAACGGGACCGAAATTTGTGAAAGTACTGGAGGCTCAGCCAGCGCACGCACATTCACTCTGTCTCTCACGCACAAACAAACGCATCCTCCTTCCTCATGGTGCTCAAATCACAACGTCTTCCTGGTATGCAGCGTTTCGGTCTTGACACATTCATGTTCCTCCTTCAGCCACAATCACACCGGTTTAGACAAAAGGTGCATTCAAGTGCAAAGTACTGATATTTACTTGGGCCCGATCCTGTCAGCAATGTTAAATAAAAACTGTGCCCACAGGGATCCCCGCGCATTTTGTGGGATGCTACAGGCTCAGTCCTCCTCCCATGTGCTGCCTGGTACAACAAAGGGCTGTCACTCACAGAAACCAGAAAGCTGGTGTTTGAGCATGGGCCAAAGAAAAGGATAGGGGGGAGAAAAAAAAACCAAAACAAAACAAAAAAGACATTAAGAAGGTGCTAAACAAGGTACAAAACCCACCCTGAGGTAACTTGCAGCATACGAACAATGAAATGGCAACAAATACGACTGCTGTCTCCGCTGACTACACCAGAAGGAGTGGCAAGCTACATTAAAACATTGACCAAGTTCAGTGGTAACTGAAGCCGCTGTTAAAAGAGATCCAAACAAAATTCTTCTTAGAAACAGAAAGTCATGGGTTAAAGAAATCTGAATTTTCTAAACCAGTATTTTTAATTGCTGACCATGGAAACACATAGTAATTTTTGCCCGGTAAAGTCAGCCTTAAGTCAAGTGCATGTGACAAGCTTCAACCAGACAAAAGCTGCACAACAAATGCCTTTATCAATTAACGCTGGGTTAACACAGACTTGACTTTTGTTGAGGCTCCTGAAGATATTTTACAAAAGAAAAAGAGAAACCCAAGCCACTTCAAGTTCATCTGTAGTTTCAGGTAAACGCATCAGAAACAAAACGAAACCTGTAGTATTTGTTTCCTGCCTCCCATACGGATGCTCTCACTCCTTTCCTTACATCCACATATTACCGAGGGCGGTCCTTACCCTGGAACAATCAGACATCAACCTTGATTGTTGGAAAATCAACAACCAGTATTTGCACAGCTCTCAATGTTGCATCCTTACTGTTTACTAGTAAGTAAGCATTGCTATAGGCACTGGTGCTTTAAAGTTAGTAGGGTGGATGGAAATACAGTGTGTATATAAATACAAAAAGTACCCATATACATACATTTAGGCAAATAAACAGTGATGCTATGAATGGTCTCTTCAGGGATGCCAGTAAGACCCAGTTTCTTCTTCTTAAATATATAAACAACGCATCAGACTAGAAGTCAGCCTACCAGTTTTCATACAGCTGAGCTGCAGTCGTGACCTAGAATATGGCTTATATTGTGGGCAGGTCGGTTTGAGGACTGCTTGGAAGAATCTGAAGCAGATGTGTTTGCAATGGAAAGCAAAGGCGACATTGCTGAACCATCTGGAGGAAGAGCTGTGGCTATTTCTGGAAACAAAGACGTCAAGTTAAAATTGGATAAGTGCGACGTGTTGGTCATGTGCATCGGCGGCATGTCCGGAAGCAAAGGAAAACTTGGCTGAGCAAAACCAACAGGCCTGGGAGGAGACAAAATGGATCCAAATCGATTGTTTAAACTTCCACTACTCGGCTTCTCCGTGCTTGGGTTAGGAAACATTTGATTGGGAAAGTAAGGGATAGAAATGTCGTTGGAAAGGGTAGGGTGGGCAGGAGAGTAAGGTGGATAGAAGGATGTCAGCGTATTCTGAGGATCGACCGGGATTAGAGCTGGTGTTCGAGTGGCACTAGGCTGAGTGACTGGTGGGATGAAAGAGGTATTGGCATTTATCGGTGGATTCATGCCACCCTCCGGAATAAAAGGGAATCCAAAATTCTGAGAGAGAGTATGCTGGTCAGGGGCCGCATTATCGTTAGACACTTGAGGACCATCAGACATAAATCGGACAATGCTTCCTCTTTTTTCTATCGCAGACTGCTGGCGCCCAAGGATCATACTGCCGCTGGTGGACAGGGGAAGATGGGGAAGACTAGGGTCAAAGACGTTCCCATGTCTTTGATTTCCAGATCGATTCCTTTCGGGCTGACGTATTTTAGAACCTCCATTATCTTGCAGAGGATGCCTCGACCGCTGAGTAACTGAAGAATTTGGCTGACGAACAGAAGGTTGCCCTTGCTCGCCGTTTCCGTGAGAAACTGCAGGGTGAGGGTGAGATGGCCTCACAACTCCATGCATGTTGCTAGAAACAGGCGTATTCATGTGGCTCTTAGTTCCATGACTGTCCGTCATCCTCATGGGATTGGACTTCTGCACAGAGATGTTTGGGCTTGTATTGCGACCCTGAATATCTCCCGAGGAAGAAGAACTCGAAAAAGGAATATTCAAAGAACTGTTCCTTGTGTTAATTGCACCAATAGACATGTCACAGCTCTCCCTACTCTGGCCATCGCCATCTCTTCGGATGTGGACGCTCTCTCGCGCTGGGGGACAGTTGTACTCAATTGTGGAGGAGGCACCACACTGCGTGTTCCTTTGATGTTCTGGGATTGATCTTTGGCTTCCACTAACTTGATCTCCAAGGTGAGGGGCAAGTAAGCTCTGCATAAAACTTTGGTGGCACGTGTTTTCATTTTCCCTTGATGGCAGGGTATTTCCTGTTGGAATACCCTGTACTGGCTGGTAGGGCAATCTCTTCTGTCTCTCTATGGATGGCCCAGTATTTTGACCGATTCGAAACGCTTGTGACTGCATGCCCCTGAGGGATGACACAGAATTACCAATTTCGCTGTTTCTTGAAGCCTGTACATCGAAATTGCCTGTCGGTTGTTGATTGGGTCCAGCTGGCTTAAATGTTTGACAATCAGAAAGCCGCTGCACATCCGAGCCAACTGTATGGTCGACAGATAAGCGGCCCTGCATATTATGAATGACCAACCCTTTATTTCTAGAAACGTCAAGATAGCTTCTCATTTCAAGCTGGTCAGAAACCCTAGGGCCTTGAAGAGATATTCCTATTCTCTGTTCCGAATTAGAGGGCGTCTTCCCAATGAGTGCCTCAGCAGAGTAGCTGGAAACTCTATTTCTTTCCTGCCTATGAGGGGTGCATGTCATATCTGATGGCCTGGTTACGATACTTGCCTGGGATACCATTTGCTGCTCCAAGCCCCTCGAGGTCATAAGTCTCTGCATCTGATTGTGCCCTGACACATGTTCAGAAGCTGAACCTTGCTGTCTGCTGCTGACATCTTGTTGCTGTTGATGCATAATATCCTGATTTATATGGCTCTGAGGGTGGTTATGATGGTTTCTGCTTGTCGCAGGATTTTCACAGTTCTTTTCAGGCTGAGAAGCTCCAAAGTGCTGCTGCATCTGCTGCTGCATTTGCTGGTGGTGAGGATGAGGTTGACCACCTTTTTGCCGTGTTTGATCACTTCCGTGGTGTTTTTGCTGTAGAGAAAGTTGTGTGCCTTGTGTTCCTTGGATGAGATTTCGTTTCTTTTGCATCTGCACCTCCTGCTGTATTGTTCGCTGTTGGTGGACACTGTGGGGTTGAGAGTGGACGGAGTTTTCCCCGTGAGTGACATGGTGCTGCAGCTGATACAAGTGGTGCCTTTCTCTTAACTGGCCAGCCTGCTGTTGCTTTAAGTATGGGTGGTTACTGTGAAGGTGAGATATGCCTTGAGCAGGAACATGTTGAATTGGCTGCAAGTGCTGCCCTGCCTGGCCTTGCTGCTCTGAAATCGATGGTTGAGAGGCGCACTGAACTTCAGTTTGTCTCAAAGCTGGCGTTACAAAGTTGCTGTTTGATGGGAATAACCTATTAAGGCCATCCGTGTGCCCTTGATTGCTCACTGATGCCACCGAATTGGATGAATTAGGAGGAATCTGACTGACTAGCATCTGTGTTTGATCAGCAATACTCTCCGGCGTTCGGTTCATCAGCGCCATCCCTTCAAGCCTTATGGGCGTTGTCTGGCACTGCTTTTGCCTCTTTGCTGTAGAAAGCAGAAGGTCATCTTGAACAGCCCGCTTGGCAGAGTCTTTGCGACCTTCATGATTTTGCTGCTTTAAGTGCGATTCCTGCAGCTGGGGAGCCTGCATGGTGCTTGCCCTAATAGCATTCAGTTGTTCCTGAGCGTATTCACTCATCATAGCGGGTCCTGGAGACTGATTGACGTACGTGCTAGAGGGAATGGAGAGGCTAACGGTTGCAGGGACGCTTGCTGGCTCTGAAGACTGGGATAAACTCGAGCAACTCACAAGGGGATGGACAATGCGACTCTGGTGTATTAGATTATTCACGCTTAAACTGGTTATGCTTGGTGACTGGGAAGTGGAAATCTGCAAAGACGTGTTTGATGTTTCCACACCTCCTACAGAGCAGCTTGGCTTTTCAACTTGTCTATCGACATTTGCTTGTACTGTATCTTGAGCACTGAATTTGTTTGGTGCCGCTTCCAAAGGCCCCGCGTTGTTTTCTTTCACTGGTTGAGGTTTAAAAGGCTGTTGCTCTCTCTCCAAAGGTGCAACCTCAGTTGACTTAGAGATGGCATCCCTCATGTTAACCTGTATTCCTCCTCCGCCTTTCTCAAGGTTTTCCTGGTCAAAAATAGCTCTTGCTGCAAGAGCTACAATGTCAGTCTGTTCTGAAAATGTGCAGCTGTTACACGTACTGGTTGAGGTGCTGCTCGGAACCTCTTCTCTGGTGGTATCTGGCAACATAGATGCAACCGAGAAGCCTCGACTGCTGCCAGAGCTAGTTGACATTGGGGAGTCTGCCTGCCTGCTTGCGATAAGGGAAGCGCTGACTACTTCCTGATCAGAAATGCAGGAGTGATGCTGGGAGAGAGTATCACCTTCCGCGTTCATTAGCAAGAGTTCCTGCTTCTGCAAATCAACATTTGGTTCTGCTGATTTAGAGTTTTCCATGGGAAAATCAGAATGCTCCCCCTGAACAGTAAATGAAGAGGTTTTTTCCACAGCTGTTCTTTCTTTCGTGAGATCAGACAGCATTTTGGATAGACCCTGTCCTTCTAACAAGTCCGCATCTTGCATGACCACTGAGGAATCCTGTGCAACATTGCAGGACTCTGAAATCGTTCCTGCCTTGGAAGTATGACCCGCTGTGCTGCTCTGTGCTGCTGACGTCCCAGCAACATGAGAATGTGTCACATGTGCTTCGGTACGAGAGGACGTTAAGGTGCTGGGGGGTTCACAGGGTTTGGGAGACTCTGACAAGGCAGAGCCTGTTGGCGGACGGTTCTGAGACCCACGGGCCTGCTGGCGAGGAGCAGCGTCTTTGGCAGTCGGGGGGACCAGCGCCAGCTGCTCCGACACCACGGACGCCAGCGGCGAGGAAGCAGGCGCCTCTGCCGAGCTCGGCTCAGGGACAGAGCAGGTTTTGGCCGCCTGTTCAGAGCTCGCGCTCTCTTTGGAACGACAGTCAGAAACGCTGACGCCACTCGATGCTGCCACACCACTCGCCTGCGTCGCCGTTAAAGCTTGCGATACTGCTGGAGCAGTTTCAAGCAGCCCCTCGCCGTCTGAATGCTTTGCCACCGTTTCCACAGGAGCACAGTCCACCTTCCCTGTGTCTTTGCAAGGAACTGCCAGACAGGACACTTTACTGTTGCCTGCTTGGTGTTTCTTTGTACTCGGCTTTTTGTTTGTCCTTTTTGATTTTGCATTGGATGGCAAGCCAGCAGCTGCTTTTTTGGGGGAAGCATTTATTGAATTAGACGCACTAGTTAGTACTGAAACCTCTGCAGGTCCTGAAGATGCCACAGAAGCTGGTAATGACACACAGTTAACTGTGGCAATCTGGTTATTGACCGTTGTGGGATTGGTAGGGTGGCTGAGAGACAAGTGTAAGCAGCTCTGTCCAGCCATTTGCGATATGCTTTGATTGAGGTTAGCTAAAGCACCAAATGTATTGAGGGCAACATTGGTATTTGGATCCTCGCTGGTGGTAGGTTGAATAATTTGCATAGGGGCTTGATTTGAAGCTCCAGATGACGACATCACAGGCTGCAACGCAAAAAGCTGCCCGTTTAATGAGATAGTTTGAGGATGCTGTTGATTTGACATTGTAACTGAAAACGTTTGCGTAGAGCTAGAAGATGGCAAAGAGGATGGTCTTGGTAATATATGGACAAGGTGTTTCCCTCCGAAAGTCTGTGGAAGAGAGGCATTTTGTACGGAGCTGCTAGAGTTCACGATTGCAGTTGGCCCGTTCACGGGAACTCTTACAGAAGCAGAAGGCTGAGCAGAGAGGAGGGGAAGAGGATTCTGATTAGCAGCTTGTATAATTACAATTTGCTGACTAACATTTTGGCTGGGAACTTCCGCTCTCACAATCGGAGGGCACGGAGCGGGGTTTGGAGGCTGGAGAATGATGACATTCTGGTTAGCTGGTGCTCCTGTAACAGCTGAGGCGACTGGCTGAGCCATCTGAATCACCTGCATAGCTGAATTTAGTGGAAGGATATTTCCTGCAGCCTGAGTTTTAACCTGTGGCTGGCTGATAAATGGCTGCACAGGTAAGGGTGGGCAGGAGGGCAAGGTGACTACAATCTGTTCAGCTGCCTGGCCATCCCCAGGCAGAGAAGTATTCAAACTGATACTTGTGGTCAAAGGCCTGCTGTGAGCAGAAGATACAGTACCAGCACCATTAACTGGCTCGTTTAATAGCGCAGTCATTATACCGGACGGTGTTTGGCTTAGTGGCTGAACAGTATTTCCCGCTAGCTGCAAAGTTGTCCATGTGGTCTGTGTGTTTCCAGCTGAAGGCATCCGTGTAAGGCTACTCATGTTTTTCAAGTCCGAAGTGCCAACACCCGAAGAGCCTGAAAAAGACCAGCAGTTCTCTAGCGGACTGGCAGGCAGAGTGCTTATTGCCGTCGCAGCCTTGACTCCTGCTGCTGCAGAAGTCACAGGCATTCCAGCACTACTTACTAAGTCTGTACTTTTGAGGACGTTTACAGAGGAAAAACTATCTGCAGTAGACAGTCTCACAGATGGCACACAAGCTGTGTCCGTGGTTGAAACGACACTGCTTTCCTGAAGGTCACTCCTAGAATTGTCTGTATTCGAGCAAGTTGCATTCACCTGTTGAACTTGGGAGGCTTCCGTGGAGGCACTGGAAGGAAGGCTGATTCCCTGCAGGAGTGTTTTCTTTGTTAACTTAGTGCCCTCCTCATCATTTTTACTTTTGGGGAGATCTTGATCATTCTGTGGTGCATTGCTTGAAGGACACTGTAGTTCCTTTTCTGTTCTGGATCGAGATGCGCTCTGTGAGCTGGCAGTAGCAGCGGCAAGCACGCCTCGCTCATTCTCCGGGGTGGAAAGTTCAAGAACATTCCCTGCTGGAACTGGCTGAGTGGATGCCAGCGGAGAAACTGTAGTTTGTGACCAGGGCTTGTTTTTTGAGGGGTAAATACCAGAAATCGTCACAGGAGTCACTAGGTTGCAAGTTCTCTGGACTGGCACAACATTGGCTGTTTGCTTTTGTAAATTATGACCAACATTAAACGTTATTCCCTGGACAGATGCTCCCTGGTTATTTCCATTTGGTTGACTCCCATTTGAATAGACGATGATGTTCTTTTGAACCTGATCACTGGGAATAACAACCGAGACCTTCGCATTTTTGAGATTTCCTTTCCAGTGGATTGTAGGGTCATCATATAGGCAAATATCATTTGCTTTCAGTAGTTCAATGTATCTCCCGTTTTCCTTTTGCAGTTCATCCAGCTGTTTCCGGAGTTTTTTTATCTCTTCAGCTACAAAACAGTGAAAGCACTCCATTACATCAGCACCAGCGCAAATACTAGGTAATGTTACCCCATGACTTGGAGAATAAATACTATGTAGTATTGAAATTGTTAATAATGTACGCTCTCTTCAAATGGTTAACATAACATAACTGAAGACTCTTATTCTGATAAGCCTCTCTACTGAGCAGGAAAGTGAATGATCTTCACAGACTATTCCATTACTAATAGCAGGATATGTCAAATTATTTAGTTAGAGAAAACATCAGGACTAACTCAGATGAAACTGAACAATAATCAAATTGTTTAATTACTGAAGGAAATACGAGCACATTTATTTATCTTTTTCCTTTTCCTGCTCCTTTGCAAACACTAAAACTGTTTTTATTTAATTGATAATCTCATGGCTTTCCAGGACAATTAAGTTTCATTAAATCTAAAAATGATATGCAAAATTAAATACAAAGCACTTCTGTAAAGCCACAAAAACCAGCAATGCACTTGGAGATGGCTCACCTAACCAGGAAAATCACCTAGTTTTTTCAAACCCATTTACATCTACAAGATAAAAATAAACTGTTTAGAATTCCATTCTAGGGGTAGAAATAAAAATCACAAACCGCAACGTTAGCTCTGAGATTATTTCTGTCATACCTCCATCACTGTGTTTTTACGCATCTGTTCAAGAAGATTTTCTATGATGCATTATATTTTTACAAAATAGGCTGCTATCACTTTTACAACATTTGAAAGGAAAAAAAAAATAGCTCGATGCATGAAGGAAACCCCATGTTTTCAATGAAAGAAAATCTAACTCTGAAGTTTGTCAGAAATCGTTTTAGTCACTACAGTAGAATAAATCAGGACGGAATCTACTAGATGATGTCGCACCACCTATGAGCTCTGTAATTACTTTACATCACAATGCGATTGCTTCATTAGCTCATAGCTATGTGCAAGAACACGCACTCGGGCATTCTGTTGGCTTCTTGTTTCAAGATATTCTAAGCAGCTGTATTTTTCCCGTATGTGCATAATGTCTTGGGATTCCCAAGTCTGTTGATCCAGGCTTTGTTGTTAGTCAGTACTAATAGACACACAGAGGAAGTGAGTGACAAATTCTCGAGCCTCCAGCAGCATCTGTACTTACCCTGTTCATTGTTCCCTCCATTTAACAGAAGTTCATCATTCTGTCTTTTCATTTCTGTTATATACTTAAAGGCCTGATCCAGGATCATGTTCTTGCTCTTTAAAAGAAAACATATATATAAAATTAGGAGAAAGGTCTATCATTGGTAGATCCATTAATGATGAGATTGCACTTGCTCCAAGAGGCCTTTACTTTAAAAATGTGCTAACCCAAATGATTCTCTGAACATTATAGGGGGGTGGGGCTGAGGAGTGGGGGTTTTTTAGTTGGTTGGTTGGTTTTACCTTTTTTTTTTTTTAGATGAACTACAGGTTTCATGAGTGATACTGACCCTAAAATGCCATGAGTTTTTACAGAATAACATTTTCAGTGCTGGACCTGACATTTTCTGATGCCTGAAGCTTAGATACTAAGGCCACAGAAACAAATAGCAAGCATCATTGCTTGCTGAGCAGCCTAAAATTCACTAGTAAACATACACATCACATGAAAGGTCCAGGATACTGCCTTGTAAATATTTTATTAGGAAAGAAACAAACATGGAACAATTATCCAGGGAGGTGTATGCAGAATTTTGAAACTAATATACTGAAGAATATGGGAAGAGAAAATATGCCATAACTCCTCCACCTTCTTCCTTCTATGAAACTATGTTTATCCTGTCTGCAAAACCCCTCGTTCATGTCTTAATTTCTTTCTTGTTCTACTGTTCTGTAGGAACAGCCTCTGCTGTAGATTGCTCTGTCTTGAAAAAGACACTTCCGTGCATCAACCTCAAACCATTTGTCTTCCTTCATCTTTCACAAGGACACTGTCTTAACTTACTATTATTATATCACTTTCTGAATTGCTTTCATCCCATTTTACGAAAGACAACAAAAATAAGCATGCATGCAATTCTATTTACATCTTAGGACATTAAGTGATCACCAGCAAAGGGCAGAGAAGGGACTGGAGAACGACCCAAAAAATGACCTTGCTTAACCCATAGCTTTCACCACTCAGGCATCATACAGAGTACATTCAACAGCATCAAAAATGACCTTGACAAACAGGAGTTGCACAACATAACCATCAACCCACTAGCCAGATACAACCTAACTTCTGCCTAGCCTGCCACCCTGCCTACAGAAGAAAGGGTGAGCAGCTATCCATCTGCTCAACGCAACGGGGCAGGCAGCAGCCAAGATACCGGACTTTTACCTTCTGTCGTTACCAACGTTCAGGCACCCCGAACTTTGGGAAGCGGTGAATCAAACGTGCAGGCAGACATCAGCAAGCTGACCAAACCGCTATGGGCAGATTAGTCTAGCTTACACCTCCTCAAAAATACTGCATGTACGAATTGAGGATAAAGTCAGTCACATGCCCAACTCGTACCGTTTCATTCCTTCAGCAGTCATATGCAACACTTTCAGATAAAAAGCTCAAAATCTGCGTAATTACATTCATGTGGCCCTGCACTTCCAAAAAGGAATTATATTACAAATATTTTTTTAAATACTAGTAACTAGTAAGATTTTGGAGCATATTAATTCAGACAGTTTTGCCTTCCTCCTAAGACAAATAGCAAAATAAGTATTTATACTTCTACAGACAAGAAAACACACAAGCATTTTACAGGGAACATGTATGCACCTCTGAATGGACACTCACCTGTTTAAGTGCTGGAGAGCAGGGAATGAGTTCTCCAATTCTGTTTATCCCAGCGTTAATCTTCTTCTTTCGATGTCTCTCCACTAAGCAAAAATAATATGTGCTGTGTCATCTGGTTGGGCAAGTCAGCGCAGCAGCAGCACAACTAGTACCAATGTAAGGGCCCATAAATACATTATTTCCTGATGTACTGGAACCCTTAGTAACTTCAGAGAGGAAAAAAATTCCTCTAAAGTAAACCTCAGTTATTGAATTAATACTCAGCGGAATTAAGAGCTGTAACATAAGCAATATCTTTAAAAGGTGGGGATGTTCTGGACCCTTTTATGGATAAGAGGAGTTACTGCAACTCAAAATTCAGGTTTAGATAATGCTTTCTAGCTGAGTTTTATGAAACCCTTTTCACAAGGCAGATAGATTAACTTTAGGCACGCAGAAAGCAAATGAATCGAGATTAAGGAAAGAACCAGTTGCAGATTTGGGAAGGAAATCCGGGCCTCTTAAATCCTAATGTCAAGCTTAGCACCAAAAGAGAAAAAAATTTAGATTTTACCAGTTTTCAATCTTAATTTTAAATTTATGTCGATGGAGCAGCCTAAACTGAATATAGCTGAAGCTCTAGGTATATGGACTACCAGTTACTCTTTTTTATGTTCAAAGGTATAACTGTTCCACAAGGTCTAATTGTGACTGGCAGTAAAGAAAATATTTAATGACCAGTATTTCCAGTGATTTACTTATTTTGGAGAAGGTGAGAAAATGCTTTATTTATAGTCCTCTAGTGACGTCATTTACCTCTTCACAAGGCCTAAACACTGGTGCAAAGGGTCTACACTACAGGTCTGGCAGTGTAAATACCTTTGAGCATGTTTTTTCTCAGACAGTATTAATCTCTGTGTTTTCCACCCACCACAGTGAGCTTCTTTCAAATATAGTCCACTCTCATTGTAGCTATTTTGTTGACTGAAATGTTTTGGTGTTCTATGCACACTAAAACTTTAGATGTCTTTTTCTCAAAGAGCCTGAAAAAAAGTTCTGTCACGGCTTTGTAAAGATTCCAGTCAGCGTATTGTTCATTGTGCCAAGTATCGCCTTGCGGTTTTGTGCAGCCGGGCTGCTTTTGGTGGCACACAGAAACACACAGTGATCCACAGGTGAGTATATTTTATTGTGCTCCTTCACAAAGGATATACTGATTTAATTGAAACAGTTTTATTTCAGTAGTCTGTCACTTCAGTTTGCATTTTTCAAACTACTAAATTATTTTTTGTATTTCAGCACAGACTGGTGGTGTTGACAGAGACAGGCCTAAATACACTAAGCACTGCAAGACAACGTCTCTTCTGCAAGAAATTTACCATGTAAATCAGAGCAGCTGTATAAACATTAAAACACATGATCCTTGGGCCTTAATTTTTATGTATCTTACTAATACACAGAGATATCACAGTGGTTGTGAAGTGCTGTTCCTTTGTTTTGATAATATTTTCCACGCTCTACTCAGCTTGTCCAGGTATTAATGACTAAGCAAGCTACAGGGTTGGAGGGAGCTGGTCCCCACATCTTGCCGAGTCCAGCCCAGTAGATGAAGACTTTGGAAAGCTATTGGCAAGTAAAAGAGGAACTGAGAATTAGAATGAGGTTGGCAATCTTAAAAGTAAACTTGATAAGACTATTTCCTGATACTTCTTAAACCTTAAGGAATTGGCCACACCCTGGGCACAGCCCGACAAGCACTATATTCTACAGCCTTCGCATGGAAACTACTCGGTGTTTTTTCCATTTGAGTTTGTAAAGACCACACAACAGTGCTGTTTAATAAAAGAACTGGAATCAATTTCTTGGCATAAACTAGGCTAAAACCTGTCAGACCCTTCCCCAGTCCATCATTCTGCTGCTCCTTGCAGAAGATGCCATTGGAGCTAGACACCAACAGGAAGAAAAGGCCACATGCTGCCCGAGAGATGCGACTCCTACAACATACAGACTGTATTTGCACAGAATTTCTGGGATGCCAACATCCAGGTGGGTGCCTCAGGGACAAGCTACAGGAATAATTCTAATCCAGGGAACCTCTAAAGCTTTCGGGTCAGATACCCGTCTCTAATTTGCTTAAGTGTTTACCTCTTTATTTTAAAAGAGGTGGGTATTATTCATGTGTGAATGCCTGCACATTTATTTTCCTTTAGAACTGAACACAACTGAAATTGTTTACTTCTTCGTTTACTAGCAATGGAAAGCCAGGGGCATGGTTCTGCTTTCATACTTGGATGAGCTGCTGTAACCTTGTACTGTGGAAAAGAGCAAACTAGAGACCAATCAAGAAGCCCTTCTGTACAGATATTCTATGCAAGAACACAGAAAGGTGTTTGGTAGGGTGGGGTTTTTTTTAGTGTAATAAAATCCTATGGAGGAACCTTCTCCATGCAAAATATGTTTTAATAGTTCAAAGCATCTGCGCTTATTTCCAGACCAAACAACAAAGCATAACGTTCCTACCTGCATTATGTGTCTCACGGTTTTTCTTTCTGTGAAACGTAAAGGGAAAACAGTGATGAGAAACGTAAGGGAAAAATTCTCCATACAAAGAAATATTTCTTTTATTATTTCCATTACAACTAAAAATACTAAATATTATATTATGCTCTGTAAACAAGAACATAGAAGAAGTCACATTCACAAGGACTGGTCTTAGGCATCAGTATTAAATAATTTCTAACAAAAATTCATTCGTGTTCAGACTTCAATAAATTACAGCATAACAAGGCACAACGTAATACTCCATTTGATTATTGTTTCATATTTATAGGGCAGAGCTGGATTTTTATGTTTCTGTTCAGCAACAAATATTACACTATCCAATGTTCAATAAGGCCAAATATTAAAAAAATAGAACTAATTTCTGAGCAACAGCATAGTTAATTATTTGTTTGAAATGTTGCTTTTACGTTCACTGGATCAATGAAACCAGATAAAATGTTACCATGCAAATTGATTTTTCCAGACATGTTACCTTCAAACGTCATACCTTCTGGTATCAAATATGCTTCCTTTGTGTGAGAAACCAGAGTTACCATTCCTCTGCAGCTGTTGTTCTTTACTGCCTCAAAATTCTGTCTAAGTATAATTTGGGCGTGTGAGGGATGTCTCTGTTTTCAGATGTGCACCTGGGATTTCTGGACCGATGGCAACCAGGTCAGAATCATTGTGCAATGCCTCAAATTGCTTTGCTGGAAGTCAATAAATCCCAATGTGTACTCTACATATATAAATCAGATGTACTGTATACATGCAGTAAGCCGAATACTTTCAGGAAGTATAGTAAAGCAAAGCACGTGTTTTCTGGAAAAAGAAATATTCCAGAAAAAAAAAAGATCTTTCAAGAGATTTCTGTCCAGCGACGCACTCTCAGTCTAGACGTTTGGCTAGAGTATGCAAAAAGTGGAGTAGCATTTTCTGCTCTCCTTTTCCTCTGTTACAGCACGGTCCAGATGTAACAAGGAATCTGAAGTGAGAATGCAAGATACATGTGGATAACACGTGATTACTATGGGGCACGTATCCTTTACCCTTTGAGTTGATAAACGTTTATTTCTGGTAACTCACCAAAAGTAGTGTGTAACTTAATAACTACAGTAACTTAGACAATGATTACAAGACAGTAATATTACTGCAGATGGTCAGACCTGGAGACATTTGCCAAGAAATAATGCCTAAAGATGAACATCTTCAAGTCAAACGAATGCCAACTGAAGCCTGCGTATCTGTTCTGCAACTATTCAAGAAGTGATGAATCTTCTGTTCGTTGAAAACTTGCACCACCAGAACAGGAATGCACGTAAACTGTCATTTTAAATGGTTTCTTATTTTACAGTAAACTATAGTTCTCTCACTTATATCCAAAACAATCATCGCCCAGTCAGAACTGATCACATATCCTAAATATGTACACAAATATAAGGGCTGAAGAGACCCTTTGATGCCCATTACCAAAACAGAATCCAAAATACTCTATTAGTGGGGTAAGAAAGAGTCACAAAATCCACGATGACTGAAAAGAATTTCTGTAGGACAAATCAACGTTCTCTCTGAGCTTTTCTTATCATAAACCATATCCTACACGGCCATCTAGCATAAGATGGAAACACGGTGGCGTGACTTGCACAACTGGAGTGCTGCAACTGATGGCTATAAACACTTCAGAAAGCATAGGCAAGAAAGGAGAGGCAGTGGGGTAGCCCTGTATGTTAGGGAGTGTTTTGATTCTCTAGAACTTAATGATGGTGATGATAGGGTTGAGTGTTTATGGGTAAGAATCACAGGGAAGGCCAACAAGGCAGGTATCACGGTGTGAGTCTGTTATAGACCACCCAACCAGGATGAGGAGGCAGATGAAATATTCTACAAGCAGCTGGGAGAAGTCCCACAATCGCTAGCCCTTGTTCTCGTGGGGGACTTCAACTTGCCAGATGTCTGCTGGAAATACAATGCAGCAGAGAGGAACCAGTCTAGGAGGTTCCTGGAGTGTGTGGAAGACAACTTTCTGACACAGCTGGTGAGGGAGCCAACTAGGGAAGGCGCCCACTGGACCTGTTGTTTGTGAACAGAGAAGGACTTGTGAGTGATGTGATGGTTGGAGGCCGTCTTGGGCATAGTGATCACAAAATGATAGAGTTTTTGATTCTCGGAGAAGTAAGGAGGGGAGAACTGCCACCTTGGGCTTCTGGAGGGCAGACTTTGGCCTGTTCAGGAGCCTGGTTGGCAGAGTCCCTTGGGAGGCAGTCCTGAAAGGCAAAGGAGCCTGGGAAGGCTGGATATTCTTCAAGAGGGAAATCTTAAAGGCACAGGAGCAGGCCATCCCCATGTGCCAAAAGACGAGCTGGCAGGGAAGAAGACCGGCCTGGCTGAGCAGAGAGCTTTGGCTGGAACTCAGGAAAAAAAGGAGAGTCTATAACCTTTGGAAGAAGGGGCAGGCCACTCAGGAGGACTACAAGGATGTTGTGAGGCTATGCAGGGAGAAAATTAGAAGGGCCAAAGCCCAACTAGAACTTAATCTGGCTACTGCTGTAAAAGACAATAAGTGATTCTATAAATACATTAACAACAAAAGGAGGGCGAAGGAGAATCTCCCTCCTTTATCGGATGCGGGGGGGAAACATAGTGACAAAGGATGAAGAAAAGGCTGAGGTATTTAATGACTTCTTTGCCTCAGTCTTTCACAGTAAGACCAGTTATTCTCGGCGTACCCAGCCCCCTGAGCAGAAGACAGGGATGGGGAGCAGAATGAAGCCCCCATAATCCAAGGGGAAATGGTCAGTGACCTGCTACGCCACCTAGACACACATAAGCCTATGGGCCGGATGGGATCCACCCAAGGGTACTGAGAGAGCTGACAGTAGTTCTCACCAAGCCACTCTCCATCATTTATCAGCAGTCCTGGCTAACCGGGGAGGTCCCAGTTGACTGGAGGTTGGCAAACGTGACGCCCATCTACAAGAAGGGCCGGAAGGAGTATCTGGGGAACTACAGGCCTGTCAGTCTGACCTCGGTGCCAGGGAAGGTTATGGAGCAGATCATCTTGAGTGCCATCACGTGGCATGTACAGGACAAACAGGTGATGAGGTCCAGTCAGCATGGGTTTATGAAAGGCAGGTCCTGCTTGACTAACCTGATCTCCTTCTATGACAAGGTGACCCACTTAGTGGATGAGGGAAAGGCTGTGGATGTTGTCTTCCTGGACTTTAGTAAAGCCTTTGACACCGTTTCCCACAGCATCCTCCTGGAGAAACTGGCTGCTCATGGCTTGGATGGGTGTACTCTGCGCTGGGTAAAAAACTAGCTGGATGGCCAGGCCCAAAGAGTTGTGGTGAATGGAGTTAAATCCAGTTGGTGGCCGGTCACAAGTGGTGTTCCCCAGGGCTCAGTATTGGGGCCAGTTCTCTTTAATATCTTTATCAATGATCTGGGTGAGGGGATCGAGTGCACCCTCAGTAAGTTTGCAGATGACACCAAGTTGGGTGGGAGTGTTGATCTGCTTGAGGGTAGGAAGGCCCTACAGAGGGATCCGGACAGGCTGGACCAATGGACTGAGGCCAATTGTATGAGGTTCCACAAGGCCAGGTGCCGGGTCCTGCACTTGGGTCACAACAACCCCAGGCAACGCTACAGGCTTGGGGGAGAGTGGCTGGAAAGCTGCCTGGTGGAAAAGGACCTGGGGATGCTGGTCAACAGTCAGCTGAATATGAGCCAGCAGTGTGCCCAGGTGGCCAAGAAGGCCAACGGCATCCTGGCCTGTATCAGAAATAGTGCGGCCAGCAGGAGTAGGGAAGTGATCGTCCCCCTGCACTCGGCCCTGGTGAGGCCGCACCTCAAGTACTGTGTTCAGTTTTGGGCCCCTCACTACAAGAAAGACATTGAAGTGCTGGAGCGTGTCCAGAGAAGGGCAACGAAGCTGGTGAAGGGTCTGGAGCACAAGTCCTATGAGGAGCGGCTGAGGGAACTGGGGATGTTTAGCCTGGAGAAAAGGAGGCTGAGGGGAGACCTTATCACTCTCTACAACTACCTGAAAGGAGGTTGTAGCGAGGTGGGGGTCGGTCTCTTCTCCCAAGTAAAAGGTGATAGGGCAAGAGGAAATGGCCTCAAGTTGCACCAGGGGAGCTTTAGATTGGATATTCTGAAAAATTTCTTCACTGAAAGGGTTGTCAAGCACTGGAACAGGCTGCCCAGGGAAGTGGTTGCGTCACCATCCCTGGAGGTATTTAAAAGACGTGTAGATGTGGCACTTAGGGACATGGTTTAGTGGTGGACTTGGCAGTGATAGGTTAATGGTTGGACTTGATGATCTTAAAGGTCTTTTCCAACCAAAACGATTTGATGATTCTGTGATTCCCCTGCCAATCAGGTATTAGATCAACATGCTACTAAAAAGGAATGAAAACCTGGAAAAGTTGTAATGAGCTCTGAGTCACTTTGTTACAAATTTTGGTCATAGTGTTGATGCTCAACCTCAAGATGGATTTTGAGTTCCAGCAAAGATTTGAGATATAAGATCCAGATTCCATTGGGGGTCGAGGAAGAGATCTAAATTATTCCATCAAAATGAGTATAGTGATCCCCCAATATCTACAAGGAGTCACTGCAATAATACAGGCTGCACTCTAACCAAGGTGGAGACAGTTTCATACACATCTGAGTAGTCAGTGTAATAATCAAAGAATCTCTGTTGCCTCGGTGGCCCAGGTAGACATGTCTTTGACAAATAATTCAGCATAAATAGGAGAAGAGAGAAAGGGAGTTTTGCAGCCATAGTTCCCAACTTTTTGGATCAACCCTGGTCAACCCTCAGAACTTCTTGGCAATACCCTTATTGCCAAACTTTTAGCTAGAAACTTTATAACTGCGACATGACCGCAGACTACAGAACTACAAAATAGTAATTTTCCCACAGAAACTCACCGATGTTGCTTCTTAGTAGGTGTCTCATTCTCTGTCATCTCTGGCATGGTTTCAGAGAAGAGAGCCTGAAAAAAATTGTGCAAGGAATTAACAACTCCTGCACTGTTCTGAATTCTTAGCACACAACATTTGTTACATCGCTTTGCCTTTGACCACAAGGACAGGGCCATGCCACAATGTATGCACAAGTCCATCACTTTGATGTACGACAGCTGGTCATGTGAGCATTAAAAATGAAGCACATTACCTAGTGAGATGCTATGTGAACCCTTGCTGTCTATGATGAGCTGGTTTCCATTTCCTCAATTACTTTAAATCTAAAAACAATTATAATCCCAACTACTTTAAGGAAGCAAGAAGGAAAATTTGAGTGTATGAGTGTTTTTTGAATGGGAGGAGGTACAGCTCTTCCTAACTGAATATGCATTCAATTCCCAGTTCTAAATAAAGTGTGAATGCTAAGCAAAATACAAGCTACAATGAGGACATTTTATTAAAGACAAATTTAGAGTGCTATGAATGTAGCAAATTACAAAACTTAATTGTTGTTGAATTAACATACAGCTTAAAATGGCCCAAAATGATGCCCTATGTTCTCAGATATATAAAGTTCAGTTAAAAATAAAGTTATGAAATAAAGTTATATATTAGGGCCTAATGAATTGCACCTAACTTGTCCTCATCTTGAACACATCAGTAGCCTGTATATAGACAAACAAAAACATTATCAAAAAAATAAACAAAAGATGAGATCAAGTCAATGATGGTTGAACATGTATCTACCCGGGAATGAATTTTAGAGACCAAGTTACATGAAGTATACTGTAAATGACAACAGGAAAAAAATTAATCTGTTTTTTTGATAAGGCTGAGGTCTGTGTTTAGTTCATGCTTCTGCTCATTCTCTCCCCAACCAACCTGTTATTGCAACTCTTCCCATGGGCCCTCAGACTCCTCGTGGCTTCACCTCTCCCTGGCTCCTCCTGGAAAGCTCATCGGCTTCTTTTAACAGGCTTCGTATCTTTAGGGTATTTGTTTGTTTGTTTGTACTGTAAGGAAGTGGGGGTGGTTTTTAATGTAACTTGCAACACCAAGCAGTTCTTAATGTAAACCGAGCCTACCATTACTGACACTGACATCAAAAACAAGAAAAAAAAACCATCCTTACGAACCAGAAAGCCAGCCATCCATAGAGCTCCCAAAGCACTGAAGCATACACTTCGGAAAGGGTTGTGTGCGCACACGCCTCTGTGTATGTGTGCATAAAGTTAACTGAAATAATCTTTATTGTGCCAGAACAGAACTTGGATGCTGCTTTCCTGTCTTTATACGCTAAAAGGTTAATTGAATGTAGCGCTCTTGTTCAGTAAAGATTAACTGAGGAGAAACATTAGAGCTGATGCTGTTCCACCAGTCTACCCCTTCTTTAAGTACTTTCTCTATTCCTGTGAAGACATGGGAAATGTTGGCAAACCATAAAGTAAAGCGAACAGGCGATACCCTGCAAATAGATCCATCCTGGGGAACTCAAAGTGCCTGCAGTTTTCAGGAACCTAATTCAACTCCTCCATCTACACAACAGTGTTCACACCATCACAAAATTAAACACAATCCCGTGAGATGAGTTACAGCTTTACACCGCTCCACTGGGCTTTACATACAGCCTACCTGAAACACAATCACCAAGGACTTTCCTAGCCCATCAATGGGAGTGCATCACATTCTATTTATATTTCTCGATAGGCTTTGCTTTTTCCATTCTCACTGACCGTGCTCTGCATACGTTATGAAAAAAAAGGACAGAGTTAACAAAGTCTTTTCTGTGGTGCAACTGCAGCACTTTCATTCACTCTCTTATAAATTACCTTGTGATACTTCATCTTAAAAACAGATTTCTTCTCCTTTAAATCCATTTAGCTTAATTCACTAGCAATTTTATTTTTGTTTACGTGTAGTAAGACTAGTCCAGTTCATATCTCAGGTCCTCCAAGTTAGTTAAAATTGACAACTCTGAAAGCCAGGAAAGCCAGTTTCCCACCCAAGGCATCTATAACTTATCCCTCCTGTGCATAGCCGGTGATGGTCAGCAGTACTTACTTATTCTAGCTGCATTCATCAAATTCGGTATGGCTGGACTGATTGATGAAGGGGTTAACTGGGAGAGTTTAGCAGGTGTGCAATTCTGATTATTAAAAAAAAAAATCTGGTTAGAGCCCAGCCACCTTTTATGCTGCTGGCAACCAGAGAGATGTTCACACATACATTGAGAGATTGAGGTCAGCACACCTTGTTTCAGTGGGGTTTTTTTTCAGTTGTGTCAAAGCAGCCTAGCAGAATCTCTATCCCTTAAGGCTACCAGCAAAGACACAAGAAGCAGAGTAGCTAGCTGGTAATGCTACACTCCCGTATATTCATCATTAAGACAGTACCCTGTGTATCAGGTAAAATTCAAGGGGGCAAAGGGGTCATTTAATTGCGCGTATACAGTACTGTTTCTGTGTAGTGAGGTAAGGATATGAGCACAGAGTATGGGGACATAGTTCTGGTACAGGCAAGCTCACAAACATTATGCTTAGAAAAAGGAAGATGCTGGATTGCATTGTGTGGCAGTCATGTACCCTGTTTCTTGACTTTTCTGCACCATCTGTAAGGACAGAGTTGATATATCTGTTATGGGGCATTACTAGACCATGGCAAGTAGGCTGGAAATCAGAGCAAAAAGATGAAAGAGGTCTTAGTTTTGGTGAACTTAACATTTAATCATGCACATTTATACAACTTCAGAACCAAAGGAATATTTCTGTATTACAGTGTATTTAATAAAGCGAGCATTAACGCGAACTTAGATGGCCAGTTATCATGCAATGCTACAGATAAAGCACAACTGTGTGAAGGTAAAGGGTGTAAAAAAGCACCCACACACAAATACCCTCCCTCAGAACAGACACAGCTGTTCTGACTCCACCTGCTTCTCCCTGCACACAGTCCAGATCACATCCACAACCCCATCTTCCCCCTGCCCCGAGTCAGAGCACCCATTTCTCCCCCCCAACATGGACTCTCCATATTCCTATTCTTCTGCCCAGGGTCCGTGTCCCCTCAGCTCAGTTCTTATTCCTAAAAGCACCATCCCTACCTCTCAAAGCCACGATGTACGCAGTTTTCTGACTGCCTTATTTCTTCCTCCTGAGCCTTAAATGATTCAGCAATACATTGTATATAGTATTTGGGAAGATAGGCAAGGCCTTAGTGGAAGTTTGTGCTGAAATTTTTTAATACAGCTTGTAACCATTTTTTGATTCTGAGAAAATGAAAAGTCCTTATTACAAGGTGTCAAAGACTCCTCATTTCTTTATTCCTCCTCTGTCTTTTTTTTTCTTTTAAATTATATCCAAGTGATGCCCTTCCCTGCACATTTCAAGCCAGATGCCACTCAACATACACTGAGTGTATAAGCCTCACAAACTATCAAACATAAACAACTTTAAATTTGTATTTGATATACTTCAGTTCTACTGGGATCTACAGCCCATTTCAGACAGAAACCAGGGCATAGGAATGCAATGAATATTCTTCTAACTTCACTTTACTTTATCAAAGTTTACCATTCAACCAATGTTTCCCCAAAAGTTTCAAAGCAGTTTTGCGGGAGTGATAAGAAAAAACAAGGCTGTACACATTACCTAATTAACCAGTTAGTTTATTTCAAGTTCTGATTTTCTACCTGAAAAGAGGTGTTTAAGCTTGTTAAACAGCACTTGTACACAACTCTGGGGTTTCTACTGCTAGATTGTACCGTAAGAAACGTGGCGACCTGAAGTTTTTTTTCCTTGTTCTTATTCTGTAAGGACAAAAACCTTTGCATTTTACTTGATACACCTCAAAACAGTTACAGCTGGCAACACCAGGGAGGTGGTATTCTTAAGAGTTGCTGAAAAGATGGGCTCTGCGAATTAAAAAAAAAAAAAAAAAAAATTTTGCCTAGGTGGAGACTTCTGCGGGCTGATGAATAATGTTTGTACTGTCTCCATTTCTTCCTCGCAGCTGTCGTATCACCAGAGCTTTGACAATGGGTTTCTCTTTACTTCTTCCATCTCAAGTTATACTTCTTCACAGAGAGATTCCTTCACTGATTCTCTAAAGCTGAAGACATGTATTTGCTTTATAAGCTCAGGGGCAAATGTATTTTAAGTTCACTCATGAAATACGTTCACTTGACTCAGCTGAATGCCTTCTGCAGAGAGAATGTAGCAAATTCCAAATTCTTTAGCCAGATGAAGGAGAAGCAGTTCAACATTTATTTAGTACCAAGGTTCCCTCGAGCTTTATGTAGTTTACAGCTCTTATAATATCAACCCGAAATATTGATTTTAATTTAAACGCAATGTCATTTCCAGAAACGAAAAGATTATTTGTGTTCTGGAGATTTCAGTTTAATGTAATCTAATCTCCTCTACAGTTCTGAAAAAGGATAGAAAACTCAAAAACAAATTGTCTTATTTGGCAACTTATTTTATGAAATCTTTTCTTCAAAACATATGCACTCAGTAGATTTAGCTTTTTAAGAAAAAGTTAGTCTAGACTATGTTATTTGACATTAACTTTTCACTCTTTATTTAGGAAGTGTTTCCAACCTTAATATTAATTTTTAAAGGAAAATAATTCTTCAAATCTGTTATCTTTGGCTGTACAAACCAATCTTCCTCAAATTAGTAAAGCTACTCTATTCTTCTGTATGAGGCAGAAAGAATCTTTTTAATACACAGCTACGCATATTCTGTAAAGCTACAAACAGTCCAACTCTTTCTTCCTCTTAAAGTACTTCAGCAAGCTTATAGAATCATAGAATCACTCTGGTTGGAAGAGACCTCCAAGATCATCAAGTCCAACCATTAACCTAACACTGCCAAGTCCACCACTAAACCATGTCCCTAAGTGCCACATCTACACGTCTTTTAAATACCTCCAGGGATGGTGACGCAACCACTTCCCTGGGCAGCCTGTTCCAGTGCTTGACAACCCTTTCAGTGAAGAAATTTTTCAGAATATCCAATCTAAAGCTCCCCTGGTGCAACTTGAGGCCATTTCCTCTTGCCCTATCACCTTTTACTTGGGAGAAGAGACCGACCCCCACCTCGCTACAACCTCCTTTCAGGTAGCTGTAGAGAGCGATAAGGTCTCCCCTCAGCCTCCTTTTCTCCAGGCTAAACATCCCCAGTTCCCTCAGCCGCTCCTCATAAGACTTGTGCTCCAGACCCTTCACCAGCTTCGTTGCCCTTCTCTGGACACACTCCAGCACCTCAATGTCTTTCCTGTAGTGAGGGGCCCAAAACTGAACACAGTACTTGAGGTGTGGCCTCACCAGGGCCGAGTACAGGGGGACGATCACTTCCCTACTCCTGCTGGCCACACTATTTCTGATACAGGCCAGGATGCCGTTGGCCTTCTTGGCCACCTGGGCACACTGCTGGCTCATATTCAGCTGACTGTTGACCAGCATCCCCAGGTCCTTTTCCACCAGGCAGCTTTCCAGCCACTCCTCCCCAAGCCTGTAGCGTTGCCTGGGGCTGTTATGCTGTTACATTGCTACAATCTCACAGTTCTTACTAGTTTTGTACGCCTCATGTAGTTATCCATGATTTACAGCTAAGATCAATTCCAAGGCATAGATAATAACTACTTAAATGCTATTTTTTTTTCCAGCAAGACAGGGTCCTCTTCATTCGAGGGACTGCCGGAGCTCTTTTTTCCAATCTTCCATGCATGTTTTAAAACAAGGCGAGCTTCAACCAGGGACTTAATCCAAGCTTTTAACCACAAGCAAGGTGCCCTTGAGGTAAAAAGACACGATTTACTGCCTTTTCTCTGTTCCTCCTTGAAACAATTCTATTCTCATTTTGTGTTTACCTAATAAAATATTTGCAGAAAATTAAACTCGAAAGCTTACCTTTGTGATTGTTACCTACGTATACCAACTACTTTTGCCTATAAAAGTAACCTGTTAAGACTACTGTACAGGAAATTGAAAAGGACTGTTTTTCCCGATAAGAATAAAAATCCCTTTGATATCTTTCAGTTTGGTTTCTGAAGAAACCAAGGTTTTCTTGTTACTGCACCGTGTCTCTTCATCCACCCACTCACAACAAGAAGCTGCACCCACTGACTGACCTAAATGAAACCTCTCAAAGATATGAGGTTCCCAGATGTTTACAAAACCCTGAGACTGAGCAGAGGAGGGGGAGTGAGGTCAGTGCTGACACTGCAGGTAAGCGACTGGATACCGCTCGGGTCTGTGACCAGCTCCGTAGCACGTACGCGCTGGCTGACCAGCTGGCATCGGACCAGTCACAACATGCACCGTCTTTTGCTGAGGAAGATGTATGGGGATTAAAGGGCAGGAGAGAGCTATCTCCACTTTTCACAGAATAGACTTTTCACAGAATACACATTCCCGATGCAAACCAGCTGACAGTTTCCTAGGGCAACCAGACTGTTCCCAGAGCTTCTGCTAAAGTTAAGAAAAGAAAACCAATGCCAATAAGCTAAAACTTGTTACACGATCCACTTTTTTTCTTTTTTTAAGGTGTCTGCAAATAACAACAGATGGAAAAAAAAACTTCACTGCTTTTAGAATTTTTTTCTCTACCTCTTTTGTTTGTACTATCTAAACTCAAATACATTGGCATTTTTCCTCCTGCTGACTTAAAGTGATAAAGTTTCAGTAAGGCTATTGTGTAAGAACATGCAAGAGAACTAGAAAGAAAACTTCCTTTTTTTTTTTATAACAACATTGGAGGAAGAAGTACAGTTATCATTCAAGTGATATTCTCTCGTATCTACATTAATTTTTGGTTTTATTTATAACTTTCATAATATTAAAGTCATTATTGCCTGTGACCCTTTACTAACATGCAGTTTCAGGACAGTGTAGTTGTAGGGTCATTCTTCTGAGAAATCCTGACCAGATCTGCTTAAAAAATTTCTGAAAAAAAGAAACTTTCCTATTAATCACCTAAAGATCCACCTCTTGAGTTTATTCTTCTTGTTCTACCGTTGTTGCCCCTCAAGTCCTCCTAGGTTAGTATGACCTCATTTATTTTTAAACTGTAGGGTAGGGGCAGAGACAGAGATCATGGCTACTGAACCAAGTCCCTTAGTTGCTGCTGATGTTCTGAAAACTATTTAAGGTGAGGTACCTCCGGATATTTTGCATCCAGATGTGAGCTGCTGCCACCCTCACACATTGTGTGGACAGTCTTGGTACTACAGACAGACTGAAGCGGCACACAGTGCTAGGAAAGGAAGATGCCTACACGAACTATCTCCTGTGGTCTGGATGAATTGTTATATGGATGCAGGCATTTGAGAGGTAAAGAGCTGTAAATACACAATTAATGCACAAGCTAGAATCACAAAGTCTAGAGCTGTCACCCTAAAGAACATCTTCAGCTACTTCAGATCAAAGTAAGGGGACCAGCACTCTTTCCTTTGGGAATTCAGAAAGCAGTGACCAAGGAAGTCCTCGTGATCCCCATGTTCTTTATATATTTCATTAGGATTCACAAGTTACCACATACCAATTTCATGAAGGAAGTGAGAAAATATGAGGAATGTCTCTACATTGCAAGACAGTGCTCATCTCCCCGGTTTTCAATGCTGACTGATCCGCAGTACACTTCAAAATAGAAAGTTATTTTCAAATAGAAGATAGATATCTAATTATGCTACGCTTGATAAAGGAGTCAAAAAGTCTGTTTTGATGGTGAAGGCTAAGTGGATACAAAGTGGATTGCAGACAACTTCCTCCCATAACAGGTCATCATTCTCTATGTGGGTTAGGTTACCTGCACTAGATAACAAAGATTGCCTGTACCGTGGCTGAGGCTGAGTGCACTCCCACTCCAGTGCAAGAGCATCTGTTGGTGAGCCAAATCTTGCTGGCAGCATGTTGCCAAAAGAACAAATAATTTCTTTTTCCTGAAAAAAGCTGTAACCTGTAAGTCATCACGGTCTCTGAAACTGGGACCAAGATGATTGTTTACAACTGAGGAAGCTACGCACTTATGAAAGCTGTCTTTGAAACACCAAAGACCAACTGGACAAATGTAGAAGCTACAGCTTCAGCAAGAGCCAGTCTAATTCTGCTTTCTGATGTGACCTTATCTCCAAATGAAATCTCTATTCAAAGAACAGTACTTTGTCACAAGGCTTGATAACCAATTTAAAATCACAACATAAAAACTTTCATTTTGGCCACATTGATATAGCCAGAATGCTATTCTCTGCTTCATTTTTTGGTTTTAACCTGTACTCTTTTCTGTTGTGCAACTGCGAAGGATCCTCACATAGTCTGTTCATAAAACTGCGTAAGGTGTTGAGGAGGTATAAGGTGATTCTCCGATAGCTATGCCAGACACACGCTAAACCAACTTGCTGCTCTCTCGAGGACCCTAACTAACAAGCAGTGCAAAATATCCTAGAACTGAAATTTACAGGGCATCCAAAGAGTTTGTGTGTCATTTTTTTTAATTCATCTTTTCAGATGTAAGTCATTAAGTACAAAGGATTACACAAGTCAAGTTCTTGAATATTTTATAGGCTTGAGAGATCTGACACAAACTAAGAACTTGTCAAGAGCGCATGATACAGGAAGCAACATTGTATGGGTCTTCACTATAAAGCTCCTTTACAACATGCAGAAGAGATCCATCCTGAGATTCGGTTACAAACACTGACCTTTCAGAGTAAAGGATTTCCCTATGAATCTTAACAGGGCTAAAGGCAAAAATGGCCGAGGTAGAAGGTACTATAAAACAGTATTTCACTTTTAATGTATAAGCTGATCAAACGTACTCCCCAACTCCGCTATTAGGACACATAATTTCTAAATATGTTGACTTTTACAAGAATTAGTTAATGAAACTTGCCTTCAACTTTCAGAATCGTGGAAACTGGCAACTGTATGAAAATGCTTCCAAAGCACCTGTCCAGACAGCGTATTGCCATGTCCTTCAGAAAAGGCCAGCACATTATGGCAGAAGTAGTGCTTTCACTATTACCAGCTGTAATGAGCTTTCAAAACCACACACACACATGCTCTGCCCCCAAAGCCAACAAAACCAAACAAAACCCCCATAACTTCACAATGTAAGTGTCATTCCAGGCTCCTCACAAAAGGTTTTAGCAGACAGAAGAGGACTGTTCTCCTTCACAACCTCAATGCTATTTCGCACCTTTGCTCTTCAGAGTTTTTTCTATATAAATTGGGTCCACTGGGCAATTGCTTCAGTTCCAGGAATAAAGGATTCGTCTTGTGATCTGGATGTCTGACAGATAGTTTTGAATAATACTGGCATGGAAAAAGCTGCAAACTATTTCAGTTAGATTTAACAGAGAGGTCCAAACTGAAGATATCTGAGCCCA
The DNA here is from genome assembly GCA_009819775.1 of Phoenicopterus ruber ruber. Lineage (NCBI taxonomy): Eukaryota > Metazoa > Chordata > Aves > Phoenicopteriformes > Phoenicopteridae > Phoenicopterus > Phoenicopterus ruber. The sequence continues at coordinate 89,262,639 of CM020215.1, read as the reverse complement.
AGAGACCAGGGAAAGCAGGCACACCTTCTTAACAACCACTTTCAAAGAGGAAATGTAAAAGCAAGATCTACGTATGTTAGACACCAGAAAATGCAACCACTAGATGCAAATCCATAGGAAACCTGCATTTATTAATTCTACCACTTTAGTAACTACTTACTTAGCTTAGGAGAATTACTGTACATGAGCTATCCAGGGGTAAACAAGTAATTCTGAAAGCACTAGAGAAAGTAAATAAGACTACTGTAGAAGTTTAGCCCTGGCAACAGAGCAGAAACTAAAACCAGATTTCCAAGTTATTCCAAGGTTTGAAAGGAATGGATAAAGGGAAGGGACAGACTGATATCATGATCCTGCAAGTTTTACTTCATTAGAAAATCATTCCGTAAAATTAAAATTCCTTACCTCCATCTTCTTTTTCTATAACTGTCTTAAATCACCTCCCTATTGCTTGAGTGGCAATAGGCAAGACTGACTTGGCAAGAATACCTTAAAGTGAAACTAGAAGTGGGAGATCTCCATTGTGTTCCTCAGCAAGGGATAGCTCAAACAGTTAATTTTTCCAAGCTAAGAAACACAGGGTCTTCCCATTCCCACCCAGAGTAAAAGAGGAAAACCACAGACAAAGTGAGTAAGATGGACTCTAAAGCCTCTTGAGACAGTTTACAAATGGCACTCTCTATAACTTGCCAACTACAGCAAGTATAAAACATGGCCTCGACAGACACCACTGCTTCAGATAAAGACAATACTTAATAATCCAAATGATGAGCTGTTGAGACTGAGCATCACTTTTGGTCACAGCCTTAAACAGGAACAAACCCAAGAAGCCCTCAAGTCTCCCCCACTTTCATTTAAATGAACACACGCACCAGCTAAGTACCCAACAGCTGCCTCCAACAAAAGACATTTTGAACTTGAGCCATGGAGAGAGCAAGACAGAAGAAAGGGTGTGCAAGTGTTAGATGCACGACTGGTTAGAAGCTCAAAAGCAGAGCTGCAGCCCCCAACTAATATCGCAGAGCCAGGAAATTGCAACTCAGAAGTACAGAGCACATGCGTGCTGACCAAATACAGGCAAATACTGTACCAAATAGAAATTATCACTATTTTTTTATAGTTTGGACACAAATGGTAACTGCTGCAGTTGTAACTAAAGACAGCAATGACAGACAAATGGTCATGTAGGGAAGATGTGACTATAGCGCTATAAATACTGACTTAGTGCATACTAAAAAGTATGCACTCTTCTGAGAGTTTCTTAGATTCTGAAGCAGGTTAGGGTATTACACAACAGTTGAGGTTGGAAGGTACCTCTGGAGATCATGTGCTCCAACCCCTCTTCTCAAGCAGGGCCACCTAGAGCCAGCTTTCCAAGACCATGTCCAGATGGCTTTTGAATATCTGCAAGGATGGAGACTCCACGACCTCCCTGTGCAACCTGCTCCAGGGCTTAGTTACCCTCACAGTAAAAAAACTGTTTCCTGATGTTCAGATGGAGCCTCCTGCATTCCAGTTTGCATCCATTACCTCTTGCCTTGGCACTGAGCACCGCTGAAAAAAACCTGTCTCCATCCTCTTTGCACCTCTTCAGGTATTTATATATCTTGATGAGATCCCCCTGAACCTTCTCTGCTCAAGGATGAAGAGTCTCAGCTCTCTCAGTCTTTCCTCAGATGAGAGATGCTCCAGTCCCTTCATCATCTCTGTGGCCTTTCATTGGACTCTCTCCAGCATGTCCATCTCTCTCTTGTACTGGGGAGCCCAGAACTGGACACAGCACTCCAGGTGTGGCCACACCAGCACTGAGTAGAGGGGAAGGATCACCTCCCTTGACCTGCTGGTAATACTTCGTTTAATGCAGCCCAGGATACCATTCACCTTCTTTGTGGTAAGGGCACATTGCTGGCTCCTGTTCAACCTGCTGTCTACCAGGATGCCCAGGTCCTCTTCCGCCAAGCTGCTTTCCACTGGGTGGCCCTCAGCACAGGGCTGTTCCACCCCAGGTGCAGGACTTTGCATTCCCCCTTGTTGAACTTCACGAGGTTCCTGGCAGCCCATTTCTCCAGCTTGTTGAGGTCCCCCCGGACAGCAGCAGGACCCTCTGGTGTACCAGCCACTCCCAGTTTGGTGTCATCAGCAAACTTGCTGAGGGTACACTCCACCCCATCATCCAGATCATTAATGGAGATGTTGAACAGGACTGGACACAGAATTGACCCCTGGAATACATCACTACGCACTCTCCTCCAAGTAGACTTTGCGCTGCTGATCACCACCCTCTGGGCCCGGCCATTCAGCCTGTTTTCAGCCCAACTCTAGTAACGCAGAGATCTAAGTTACACAGAGTTCTGAAAGGCAGCCTACAGCTGAAACCTGATGCATTGCAAAATAACAATTTCTACTTGTATTAGTTATTTTATCAGAATCTGAATGCTAACAGAGTCAATGAGTTACACTGCAACATATGCTAAACTAGCCACCTAACTTTCCTTAGTTAGCAAATTGCCCTTACAGCAGTAATAGGAAAATCTGCAAGATGATTACCTTCCCGTACTGTCCTACCCGCTCCAAAATAATGCTGAGAGATGTAGCCTCTCCCCTGCTTCACTGGCACTCACATAGGAAGCCAGACAAGAACATTACTTCAACTTAAAATTTACTCTGCAAAAGGATCACAAAGTAAGCCCCCACTCCCAAACAAGTACACTGAAACTGCTTATGTTGGTACAAGCGTTCTTCTCACAGTGGCAGCACTGGCTTAAAGTTTGTGGAACTATGACCCAAGATGATGCCTAAACTAGTTAAACTTCTCCAATTACACAGGAAGTCTCAGAATTTACAACAAGCAAGAGATTTATGTAGAAGAATTAAGCGTTTAAACTATAGACACATAATATTTAAACAGCATCTCTGAATATTATGGATCCTCCAAAAGTGAAAAAATGAAATGGTGTTCTT